>JAQPCC010000001.1:80000-4880000 GCA_028392965.1 Lindernia subracemosa
TTGGTTAGGATTTGGTCTTCTAACATCTTGGCAAAGTCTTGTAGTCGTATCTCGAGGGCAGTGGCCATCACGAACAGGGAAAATGAAGAGATGGAGCCACAAAGGCAATCCGTCGTATAAGAAACCGGGGTCACGAAGACTTCCCGTTAACATCTTGAGTCCTAGCAATCTCTCCCTACAAGGGCTATCTCCCCTTCTTGCGGAGGCTTTGAATGCTCTTCGGCTAGGACTCTCTTGAGTTGACGGTATATTCTGTAGACCGGATGTAGATAGCGATCCACGCCTTCAAATTCGACTTTGATGATGTCGCGGATGTTGGACTTTGTTCGTATCTTATTCTGGTCTTACTCCGTAGTTTAAAGGCGTCAAGTCTTCTCTAATCTTCTTCTTCTCGGCGCCGGATTTGTCTTCTTCGAAGGAAGTTGTCTGATTCGGCCTCGAGGAAGTTTGTCTGGCTCCGGAAGAAGGTACGCGTGGGGTGTTGTAAAATGTGCCGAGGCTCCTTTGGAATGTTCCATTCAAGTGTAGGAGAGCCCGGCTTCAGAGTGGTACGCTCGGCGGAAATTGGTGGATGGTCCGACCTGTTTGTTTATGCGTGTCCCCTTCTTCCCCTCATGGCGATTCATGTTAATGAGATCGGCATGCTTATATAGGAAGATTAGAAAGACACAAACGACATGTCGGTGATGGTAATAACCAGACGGAGCCACTAAGGCAATCCGTCGACACGACTTCAGAGACAAACTCCGAGACGTGGCCTGTGAGGACAGGGCTTGAAGAACCGGGGCCACATAGGCATCCCGTTTACATCGTTCTAGAGACGATGGCCTGATTCCGTTGTTGTATTGATGTTGCAACGGCATGACTTCCTTCCAATCCCGGAATCACATCTACATGAGATGTGTCTATGGAAGTTCTAGCTTGATCACAAAGATCAGGTGTTATAAAAGTGTATGTGTCCTAGAAAATATTAAAAATATGGGGAGTGAGGACACACTAGACTCGATGTGCACAAGAAAGTGTGGTGGTGGGGCTGAGTACCACTTAATTCAATATCTCCCGCTTCCGAGCAAAGCGGTGATAGCAGGCATGGTTCCCCGTGATTTCTTGAAACACCTGTCTTTTGTGAGACAGGCGAGTGGGTAAGGCTTGGTTGTGCATGCGCCGTTGGACCTAATGCGGCGACTTCTACCCGGGAGCTAATAAAATTAGCACCTGTACCTATTGGGGTTGGTCCGAATAATTTTTGAGTTGGGGGAATTATGTAGCGTCGGTCTTTTCAAAAGGTTCTAGAAGACGTGGATAATTCTTCATGATTCGACTGACTCTCGGTGATGTTCCGGGGTTAGATTCAGTTGGGTTTGACTAAATCGTAGGAACGAAATATCCATGCATCCGGTAGGAAGTAGTGGGTGCTGCTTTGTTTGTCAGCAAGCCGGAACAGGTCGGTTAAAGCGAGCACCGAGATTAATTCATAGCCACCGTCGCCTTTTGAAAAGAGTTGATCGTTGTAGGCTCGAGATTCTTCTTTTGAAGTCCACCTTTGGAGGTCGGAGGTAATCTCTATGAAGCTTGATGATGAGGAGACAAGAATTTTTCCTTTTTTTTTTTGTTGTATTTGCCCCTTTTTATATATATATATATATATATATATATATTAATCGTTATTAGTAATATATATCTATACTATATATTATATGGATATAATATTGTATTAGTAATATATATTAGTATATGTATAATATAGTATATGTATATTATATATATATATATATTGTTATTCCTCCCCCTCAAAGCATGCTTCTAAAAATAAAATTGCTCCCCCTCAAAAGATGCGTGGTAAGTTCGAAAAGTCTGTGAATCTCTTTCCCTAAATTCACATATTTGAAGTTTGCTCCCCCTCAAAGATATAATTATTGCTCCCTTTTAAAGAAATAAGGGTCACTTCTCTTTTAAAAATAAAATAGTAGATCCCCCTCAAATTAAGCTCGTTCTATGGAAAAAATGGTATCTATCATTTTCGTGCGTAATATGCATTTTAAATTTTAAAGTTTTGAAAATGCATATTTAAAATGTACCATTTTGAAAAATAGGTATTTTTCAATTCAGCTCGTATGCATATGCAAATTATAATTTTGAAAATTTAATTAACATACACATAATTAGAATGTACCTATAAACTAGGTTATTTCGTATTTCGGCTCATGTATGCATGCATGCAAAAATTTGAAAGTAAAAGCCCTTTTGAAGCATGCATAGCTATATTATACCCTATTGTTTTCAAAGCAGGTGTATTGTCTTTTCAGCTCGATATGCATGCCAAAATTTACTATGGAATGCATATATATAATTTACATATCTTAAAAATATGTATGAATGTGGTATTATGCAATTCAGTTCAAAAGACAGAATGTACCACATATGGTCGTAGTTGCTCACGTCGTTTACCTTTATCATGTATGTGGAGCCACTACGTCAAACTGTCATACATGAGGGAGGCGGTTGCTCGCGTCTCTTACCAGTCATGCATGTGGAGCAACCCGAGTACCGTGCATGCTGGAATGTTGTGGTTGCCCTCGTCTCGTACCGATCATGAGTATGGAGCAACCATCTTCTAATTACTACTCATGATCGGGGATTGTGGTTGCTCTCGTCTCATACCAATCACGCGTGTGGAGCAACCATCGTCGAATTACCACACGTGATTGGGCTCCTGCAAAACTTTATCGGGACTTTGGTACCCATTTTTGGATGGGTCCTCCCTTATTAGCAGAAAACAAGTTAAGCATATAAGGTGTCAAATCAGATTTTAGTCCTAAATCATTCATTAACGTACTTTTAGGTACCCGACTATATTTGGGATTGCCTAGCTTAATCGTTGACTTAGGAACACATTTAGGAGCAATTTGACACGGAAATGACGTTTCAGCGCAGGTGAATGCGTGTCTCGGAGAAGATTTAAAAAATTTCTCCGAAGCCAGTCGCAGGAGATGTTTCTCAAACTTAATATCGACTGGATATTTCAGGTAGGGATAAGAACATAAAGAATTATAAGCATCGTTAGTACATGAGATGTTCTTCCTACTTGGAGAATTCACACGATTCACATCATAATGATGGGGTATAAGCGTGGAAGTTCGCTTGCTTAAGCTTCGAACTTCTTTGCACGCTTTCATTTTAAGAGGAATAGGAGAGGGAAAATCTTGAGCATGTTCGACCTTAATTTTGGAAAATAATGTTGATTTTCCTTTCTCCTTCCTAATCTTCTGTTCCTTGGAAGTATTAAGCTTAAGGCTTTTACTTATCTTTTCAGCTTCAGTCAAAATTGACTTAGAATTACTAGTAAAAGCTTTCTCAGTTTTAGGAACAATGATGCTTTTCTTTGTTTCCTTCACCTGTTTCGAGGAAGATGTATCTTTTGAAAGATCATTGGAAACAGGTAAAGACGGGGGGCCGAAAATTTTTTATTCCGAGGGGGGCCGAAAAATTTTTGGTGATCGAAAATGTTTAAGTGTAATTTTTGAAGAGTGAGTGATCGAGAATTGGAAGTCACTGTTTTCGATTGAGAACAGTGAATTCTCGGGTAAGATTTTGATCGAAAATCTAAAGGTATGATTGGAAATTCGGGTACTAAGAATTTTCGGATAGGTAGAAATTCGGGTAACCTGATTCGGATGATTTGCCCAAATTCGGATAATTCAGTCCGAAAATCAGACAATCGCCGAGAATGGGCAAAGTCGGGTTACTCTGCCCGATTCGGGTCTGCCCGAAAACTTGATAATCGCCGAGATTTGAAACGAAAATTCGGGTGATGAAAATCGGATAAGTACTAATTTTCGCCGTGCAGGAAATTCGGGTGATGAAAATCATGCAAAAATTCGAAAATCAAGTAGAAACACGCCGAATTTCGAACATAGTCACCCGAAAATCAATGAAAATCGGGTAGAATCAGCCGAAAATCTGGGCACTGTTACATTCATCTGCCCGAAAATCATATCTGCAGAAAATATGACGAGTTTTCTATGCGATTTCTACCTAAATCTCACTCAAATCAACTGAAAACTGTTGGGTAAACACTTAAAATCACTCGAAAACAACCTATTTAGCTCTTGAGCTTGCAAAATCAGTCAAATAAACCCAAAAACTCAAGAACAATGGCCGAAAAATTTGAGCTCAAGAACACTAAAAATCCCAAAATTTTCAAAAAAATCGATCAAATCCTAACGCGTTTGGCTCTGATACCACTTGTTGGTAGCCTTTCTATCCTAACAATCTAACAAAGGGACGTTTTACCACGTTAAGGAAGGGAAGAATCGGATCGAACGTGGGGTGTGTGTGTTCTTGAGGAAGGTTGGGAGCTTTCTCTCTCTCTAGATGAATTTCACACAATACACACTTTATTATGTGTTAGGGTTTTAGTATTTATACCACAAGTTGGTATATAATACTTGGGCCCCCTAACAAAGCCCAATTACACTAAGCCTCTTATAAGAATCTTTATAAATACACAACAAAGATAATTATAATTAATTGAACACAATAAAATATTCCTAACAGTATGTCGTATAAACCAGGGTTTTTTAGACCGGATTGGACCGCAGGTTTGGAGGCAAGCCCCCTATCTTCCGCATACCGATAAAGCTTCATTCCGAATCAGAAGAGCAATCCTTTCACACTGCTGGAAAATTCAACCATATCCCCAGCTTGAATGGACCAAAAACTGCGGACTGGTCAAAATTCCGATTCGATTCCGGTCCAGTCTAAGCTTTAATTTTTAAAAAATATATATAAAACAATTTATTTTAGATTATTGACTATAGTGTAGTGGTTGACACATAAACTTTGTATTCTTCAGGGCGAAGTTTGAATCTCTTAGGCCCCATTTAGTTTGTTGGATAAGCCAATATAAAGTCTATTTTATCTGAAATAATATTGTTCAGTTTATAAAATGTCCTTTTGTATAAAGCCCGATATATAACATCGGTACGCTACTATAAACCATCAAACTCAGTATAATTTATCTAATGGGTCTAGCCAAGATAATTTATGCAACCCTTACTACTAATTGCGAAAAGACCAAAACACCCTTTAAACATTGAAACCCAAGAACTATTTCATTTTCCAGACGATCTGGAAACCCATTTCTCCAACAAGGGCGAAGAATTGTCAGCCATTGAGATCCCTTCGATTTTTGCGATCATAAAACTTTGTTGTCATACAAGATCAGCAGGTGGTTGAACTTTCGACGTCCTTGCTTACGATCGAAGAGGGTGGTATCTTCGAGGTGAAGTCCACATGTGGTGATATTGAGAGGTGAAGATTTCGACAATCGGGGAAGAACACTGTTCATAATGTTTTCCTGGTCGGCGGTTCAACCAGTATTCCTAAAGTGCAGCAGTTATTGTAGGATTGCGTCAACGAAAAAGAGTTGTATAAGAGCATCAATCTCGACGAAGTTGTGGCCTATGGTGCTGCAGTTCAAACAACAATCTTGTGAGCAAGGACGAGACTTCGAGGTTGGGGATTCTATCGAAGGATGCCGAAAATGCAAGGGAAATTACATGGATCGAATGCCCCAAACAGTGTTTCCATCTATAGAATGCTTGGGAAGAACCGGAAACAAACTAGGTGGTCGTGATAGGCTCTTACATGAGATAGACCCGAAGTCTGATATGAGATAAACTCGAGCTGCTGATGGGAAAATCACCGGCGAACAGGAGCAAGGAGGGGTTCAATCTTGTGAGGTGGGTTCCGTCTGTGGTCCGCTAGGACTGGACCGGCGAGTTTTTCGACGCCGGGGATATGGTGGAGATGCTGTTGTTGGGGTTGAATTGTGTGGTGAAAACAACTGGTCAGTGGTCGGAAATGGTGAACCGATGAAGGTGTGGAAGGCGATGAGAGGTATTGATGACGATATATTTAGTCTTTGGAGTCGATTTCGATGTTGTAGTCCCCTGCTTATAAGGGTTAGATTTGTAAATTTCTATGTATAGAATGAGATATAATTTTCTTATCTTGGTAAGTAAACAACATAAGTTTTCAATGAAGTGTGGTCATTGATGAAAACTGAACAGCCATATCTCAAGATTCAAGACTATTATCAAGAGAAAAATTATACAATATTTTCTTATCTTACAAACTAAACGAAGCCTGGCCACACGGCTAACTAGGGGTGAGCAAATGCGGATATCCGCATTTTCGAATATCCGAATTTTGGATATCCGGATTTTCGGATAGGTAAAAATGAAGACCGCATCCGATCCGATTTTATTCGGATATCCGAAAACCGGATATCCGCTTTATTCGGATATTTAAAACGGATATCCGCATCCGCTTTTTAAATTTAAAATTGAACTTCTTTTTTATAATTGATATTTATTTTGTTTTTAAGTTGTTCATTATTCTTATTTCTTACCCAATAAATATATATCTATATATATATCTTCTTACAGATAATAATTCATACAAAACATAAACGCAGTTAAAATATACTAATATTTTAAATGTATTTGATGCCTGTGCTCTAATTATTTTCTAATTTTAAGGGTTATTTTAAGCCTTTTAATATAAAGTTTTTATTTTAAATATTTATTAATAAAAGAAAAACTGATTTGTGAGAATATAATTGAAATAATTAAAAATACAAAGAGTAAAATTGTAATAAAAATTACATACCAAATTATTTGGTAAGTGATTACCATAGAATGCTGAGAATTTAATTTATAAATATTATAGTATAGATATGATTTAACAATTGCATTACACGATAATACTCTATTAAAAAATTCATATGATAGTTCTGTAGTTTTCTGTTATTCTCTTTTCTTCACTTTCTTTCCTCTAGTTTATTTTTTTCAATTATCTATTCAAGTTTTGCAAGAATAATATAAATTCTATATATTATATTTTGTGCCATAGTTCAATAATAGATGTTGCAGATCTTTTTTCTTTTTTCTTTTACTTTTTAAAAAATATAAAACCGGATATCGGATATCCGAATTTTAGGCCGAGCACTATCCGGATCCGATCCGGTTTATTTTAAAATAAAGCGGATCGGATATCCGATCCGATTTTTAAAATCGGATATCCGATTTTTCGGATTTTGAAAATCGGATATCGGATTGGAATCCGATTTTCGGATAATTTTGCTCACCCCTACAGCTAACAACTCAGCTCAAATTCAATTATTTTTTTATTTTTTTTACAATCCACACCAATATCATTTATATTTTAAAAATTAATATTTTTTTTTGTTATTTTTAAAAGTCTCGATTTGACTTCGATTAAATCACTAAACATTAAATCACTAAATTTTTCGGTCCGATTCGAAAATTCGATTTTAAAAAACATGGTTGAACAACAAAGTTAACCCTAAATAGTCATTTGTCCATAGAAGCTACTCAATAGACATCACGAGACCGATCTTCGGATGGACGCAGCGCAGCAACAGCGAACGACGGGGGTTCAGCCGCCACGGAATCCGAACGCAGCCACCGGACCCGGCGATTCGACCTCCGGTTTTACCGTGCTTCTGTTGGCATTCGCAGTGGTCGTCGCGTTGGTAATGAAACATCAATCATTCAATTTAAGTTGTTTTTCTTTTTCTCCCAATATTAGGGCCCACGGCAGTACCTATGCTTTTACGGATAGCTCTAGTTCAGTATGTTTTATGAAGGTTTAGATTTAGGATACTTTTTTTCATGTTATTTTGTTGAAATGGGGTGATTTATGGTGTTCAATGCAATTAAAAAAGTGCATGAGGCAAAGGCTTTATGTCATCGGTCGGAAGATATAATCGAGAGCAATATATATTGCTTAAGGTGTGAAAATTACACTCTGCAGATGCTATGAACAGTTGATCACTTTGTATATTGGGATAAATTGAAATAATTGTAGCCATTTGGGCATTCTTTGTTCAGCTACGTCCTTAGACGGCATTTGTGATGATGTTTTTATATGTTTCTAGACTAGATCGATGCATTACTGTTGATTATTGCTTGTGGTCTAAAAGCTCGACAGCATTACTTTAAGCTCGATACAATCGCATATGACATAGCTCGATACAATCGCATATGACATACGAACATGTAATTTTCAGGTCAGTCTTCCATCGTTTTCAACTGGGCAGCAGAGTTTTTCTATCTTGCATCAAGTTCCTGAAGGTCATGTTGGAGCTTACTGGAGAGGAGGTGCCCTTCAGACAACTATTACAGATCCAGGTACTGCAGAATGCTAGGTTTACGCAATGCTTAATTAATCAATGCTCCTTATCTGACTTTCTCTTCGTAGGTTTTCATTTGAAATTGCCTCTTATAACACACTTCGAGCCCATTCAAGTGACTTTGCAAACTGATTTGGTTACGCTTTCATCTCTCTCTCTCTCTCTCTCTCTCTCTCTCTCTCTCAACAGTTCCACCTCTTCCACAGTCTCTCTATCAAAGATTTTATGTAATTGAACAAGCAGGTTCAGGATATTCCCTGCGGAACGAAAGGAGGTGTTATGATTAGCTTCGAGAAGATAGAAGTATGTGATGTGATGTTTGGCGATTAGCTAGTTAATTGAGAAACCATGTTTCTTAGTCTACTGACACATGTTATTTACCTTATGTCAGGTCGTTAACCGTCTTCACAAGAATTATGTGTATGAGACATTACGTGACTATGGTGTCCAGTATGACAATACCTGGATTTATGACAAGATTCATCACGAGATAAATCAGTTTTGCAGCTCCCATTCCCTTCAGCAAGTTTACATAGATATGTTTGATCAGGTGAGAGGCCAAATCTCCAAAAGCACGCGATAAACTCTCATTTGTCGTTTCCTTTTCTTCTTACTGCCTTGCTAGCTTATCTCTTAAAATATATTGTTAGTGGAAAAATCACTGTCCAAGAGCCCATGTGAAGCAACTTGACCATTTTTCCTTGGTTTGAACTCATTGGTTTATTAAATAGTGATTAATTTGATAAAACACTTCAAAATTTTCAGATTGACGAAAAAATGAAAGATGCTCTTCAGACGGATTGTACGCGTTATGCTCCAGGCATCGAAATTATCAGCGTGCGCGTCACTAAACCTAAGATTCCAGAAAGTATAAGAAGGAACTTTGAACAAATGGAAGAGGAACGCACCAAGGTATGGATGAGCTGCTTTTGTTTGAAAGTAGACCATCTCATCTGCATATCCTTGAGAGCATGTTTGATGTTGAAAGTAGATCTCTTAATATTAGTGTTATTTCCTTATTAAGCTAACGCTTGTTAACGTCAGGTTCTGATAGCAGTGGAGAAGCAGAGAGTTTCTGAGAAGGAAGCTGAGACCAAGAAAAAGATTGCCATCACTGAAGCCGAATCACACGCTCATGTCAGTAAGATCCAGATGGAACAGAAATTGATGGAGAAAGACAGTGCAAGGAAGCAAGAGGAAATCTCTAACGCAATGTACTTGGCCCGTGAAAAGAGCTTGGCTGATGGTGATTATTACCGGTATGGATTTGGAATCTCCGTGAATAATGGTCTGCTATTGTAGTTTCCACTCCATGATAAGATTGGACAGATGAAAATTCGACTAATGGGGGTGATAAACAACAGTATGATGTCCGCCGTTTATCTTCCTTGATAGACATGCTTTGCTCAGAACCCTTTAAATTGCAGGACAATGAAAGAAGCTGAAGCAAACAAGGTGAAGCTCACTCCTCAGTATCTAGAGCTCAGATTTATTGAAGCCATCGCTAACAACTCGAAGATGTATTTCGGCAACAAGGTGTTTGTGATGTTGACTTATGCATACGCCTCGTTCTTCTCGTGGTGATTGTTTGATTTGTTTTCTCCGCAGGTGCCTAACATGGTTTTAGATCAAAGGTTGCTTGGAAACTATTTGCAAGATGTAGTGCGCTCTGAAAGTCTCTAATCTTAGCTTCTCTTTTAAACTGAAACCATCCATGGTATGATACGGTAGTAGTATTCAAGTTTCCACGTTACTTTTAGTTGTGAATGTGAATTCAATAGGAGGGTGGGTCCTAAACAATCGAATCGACTCTATTGCAATATTCTAATTAACTTGGCAATTTTTTTGTTATTTAATCTTAAATACTAATTTTTCTTCTATATAAGGTTCAAATATTAAATTTCTGGATTTGAATCTAAGATTGAATCAAGAAATAAATAAATAAATAAATACAATCCTAATTGTGAATGCGAATTATATGAAAAATCAACAAATAACGTATTAAAGTATCTGGATGATACGAAGTCTGGATTTTATGTGCTCTTTAAAAGGGAATAAAAAACAAAAAAAAATTCTTGAATAATAAAAAGTCAACACAATGTTTTACAATTATTAAATCCTAAGTAAGATTTTTTAATATATTAAAATAATATAATCTCAATAAGATTACTTACGAGGCATATAAAAGTAGAAAACAAAAGCCCAAAAAAAAACAAACAGACAACTAGTATAATAATCTCGAGTAAGATTTTGCAACGAGAAATCAGATAAAACATAAAAGCTTATGCGGAGAGAAATACTTCAACCAATCTAAAGTCTAAACTCCGTCTACAAAAACAAATGAAATTAATGTTATACTTAATGCTCTTTAATTAGACTTTGGATATTTTGAATACTTTCAAAAAACGATCTCTGTTGAATAACTTTTTAGCAAAAACAATATATATATATATATTATTAATTATTTATTACCAAACTTTCACTCTTTTTCTTTTGTCAAAGCATAGAGAAGATAGGCGGCGCGGCAAGGCAAGATGGAGCCAATCAAATCCATCATCACTTATCAAATAATGACGTTTCATACATTAATTATCAGCTAATGACTGACATTCATTCCCAATATGAAGTAAGATGCTATAAGGAACTTTGAAAAAATAAAATAAAATCTAGCTTTCACAATAATGCCTGAAAAGTATATACTTCGCAGGTTGGTTTCTTCAGTACATAGTTCTACCCTGAAATTCCACTTGGATTCAATACTTTCTAATAGTATATAAATTAAAATCTTAATCCCTTTTAACACATTATTCTTTTTTTTCGATGATAGCTTTCATTGGAACAAAGAGCAGATTGTAAAATTGACATTTTCTTATTTCTGATTCTATCTTTGTATATATTTAAAAAAAAAAAGATGTATTTGGTTGAGAGCAAAGGAGGCGCAATAGGTTGCATGCTCTTATCTCTGAGCTTGTTAGGCACATGGCCTGCCTTACTAACTCTCCTGGAGAGGCGCGGCCGTCTTCCTCAGCACACTTACCTCGATTATACGATCACCAACCTCCTCGCTGCTCTGATCATCGCCTTTACGTTTGGCGAGATCGGAAAGGGCACGCCGCCGAAGCCCAACTTCATACAACAGCTTTCCCAGGTTGTTCATCTTGACGTATAACAGTTCGAATAAACTTCTAGACCGCATAAAAATTTGAAGTTTTCGATAAGCCAATAATATTGCAGGATAACTGGCCCAGCGTCATGTTTGCGATGGGGGGCGGGATTGTTCTGAGCATCGGCAATCTCGCAACTCAGTACGCTTGGGCGTTCGTTGGCTTATCCGTGACTGAGGTTATTACCGCGAGTATAACCGTCGTAATAGGTATTGTATGTATAGTCTCTTCACTTCAATAAAACGGCGGGATTTAATTTAACATGTCGTTTTTCGTCTCCATTTTTTTTCTTACAGGCACGACTTTGAATTACTTCTTAGACGATAGGATCAACAAAGCCGGGATTCTTTTTCCCGGCGTCGCATGCTTCTTGATCGCCGTCTGCTTCGGTTCTTGCCTTCATTCATCCAACGCTGCTGATAACAAAGCAAAGCTCACTACTTTGTCCGACGATAGCAAAGAAGGCGGGACAGCGTATGCCTCTTTTAGTTTTTACCATATTCTCTCATAAGTATTATTTGTCCAGTTTTCCAATGATGTATATATAAACAGAATAAATGAAGATTCTGCAACAAAGCTAACAAACGCAACCAAAGGTATCATGTTTAAAAAAAAAAAAATTTCAATAAATTCTCTGACCAATATTCTTTTTTAATAGCCCTCTTTCTCTAAGCTTTTCCATAATCTCAGAAGATGTTGAGAATGGAGTCGTAGTTTCCGTCGATGAGAAGGCAAAGTTCGGGACAGCCCAGTCTCTTATCGAGCTAGAAAACAAAAGATCGATCAAGGTTTTAGCTAAGCCTTGTTGTTTTAAGACATTTCAAAACACATAGAGAGAAAAGATTCATCTTCTCTTCTTACCTCAGGTTAACGGAAAGAGCGCTTACATCGGCCTAGCGATAACGTTCGGCGCCGGAATATGCTTCTCTCTATTCTCGCCGGCTTTCAACCTCGCCACAAACGACCAATGGCGCACGCTAAGAAAAGGGGTCCCTCGCCTTAGCGTGTACGCAGCTTTCTTCTATTTCTCGCTATCGTGCTTCGCCATTGCCGTTGCCTTGAACGTCGGGTTTTTGTACCGGCCCGTCTTGAACCTTCCCAAGTCGTCCATATGGGCTTACTTATCTGACAATAAGGGTCGGGGGTGGGCCTTCTTGGCCGGGCTTTTGTGCGGGCTCGGAAACGGGCTTCAGTTTATGGGGGGCGAAGCGGCTGGGTACGCTGCAGCAGATGCTGTTCAGGCGCTGCCGCTGGTGAGTACGTTCTGGGGAGTGCTTTTGTTCGGAGAGTATCGAAGATCTTCGAGGAGGAGTTACGTTCTCTTGGGGGGAATGCTGTCCATGTTTGTAGCTGCTGTTGGTTTGCTCATGGCTTCTTCGGGTCATAGGAGGAAGTGATGATGGATGATGAATTTGGAAGGAAGACACACAAACTCTCCCTGGTTAATAATAGACTTCGGACGAAGATATGTAATAATAAGGAAAAATGCGCCGACTGAGTAATAAAGGGGCCAAACACAAGTGATTCGAAGACACTGTTTATATGGTTTGGAGGGTTTGGATGTGCACTTGAATGTATGTTGTATGATATCACAGCTTAATAAACTTTAAAAGGTATGTTGTAATGTCAACGAATTAGAGGGGCCAAAAGTACTGAGATAATTTTATTAACTAGGGGTGAACAAATGCGGATATTCGGATTTTCGGATACCTAAAATGAATACCGCATCCGATCCTGTTTTATTCGGATATCCGAAAACTTGATATCCGATTTATTCGAATATTTAAAACAAGTTATTCGCATCCGCTTTTTTAATTTAGAATTGAACTTTATTTTCTTATAATTGATTTTTATTTTTTTGAAGTTGCGTATTTTTCCTATTTCTTATCCAATAAAAAATATATATCACCTACAAATTCTTACACATAATAATTCACGTAAAACATAAACACGGTTAAAATATACTAATATGTTAAACTCAATTGGTTCTAATTATTTTATAATTTAGTTATTTTTATTTTAAGTCTTTTAATAGAAAATATTTTAATTTTAAATGCTTATTATTAATAAAAGAAAAATTGATTTGTGAGAATATAATTGAAATAAATAAAAATAAAGAAAGTAAAATTGTAATTAGAAATTATATACCAAATTATTAGATAAATGATTACAATAAAGTGTTGAGAGTTTATAAATAGTATGTATATAATTAATCTAAATTGCATCACACGATGTTACTATATTAAAAATTCACATGACAGTTCTCTCATTTTCCCTTTTTCTCTTTTCTTCACTTTCTTTTCTCTGATTTTTTTTTTTTGAATTTTCTATTCACGTTTTTGAAAGAATAATATAAATTATATATATTGTATTTTGTGTCATAGTTCCGTAATAGATGTTGGACCGCTTTTTCCTCTTTTTTTTTTTTCTTTTGGGCCACATTTATCTTTTTTTGGGCCATTATTTAATTATTGTATTTTTTAAAATATAAAAACGGATACCGAATATCCGAATTTTAAGCCGCTCACTATCCGCATCCGATCCGATTTCTAAAACTAGGTATCCGATTTTTCGGTTTTTTAAAACCGGATATCAGATCGGAATCCGATTTTCGGATATTTTTGCTCACCCCTATTATTAACGAATAGAGGGGCCAAAACGTAAATTAAACCAAATAGAAAAAAATGAAGAAAAGATCGCTAGAAGGAGGGCTTGAACCTCCGACCAACAGCCACACGCTCTAACCAACTGAGCTATTCCAGCTTTTTTTTCAAAGTTTTTTAGTCGTCAAATTATTTTGTTTTGATTTGCAAGGAGATGTATGTATGTATGTATAGATGAGTAGTACACATGGAAGAAGAAGTGTATGTAAGCTTAGTAATGAAGCGGGACAGGGGGTTAATCTACATTCCGGCCCTAACGCTTGTCTAAAAATTTCCCGAAACAAAGAGGAAAAAAGCTCTCCTCATCCCCATCTCCGTGAGGATTTATCGAGATTTCTTCCCAGCAAAGAATCCTCGTCGGTGTCCTTTCGAATTATAATATTATTTTCGTTCTGCAAGGTAGAGCCAACGAACGAAAAATAGCGGCACAGTTTTGTTATGTATTCTCGTAGGAATGAATGTGAATGAACAAAAGCTAAACATATGCTTGTGAAACCCTATCGTGGGAATGAATATGAATGAACAAAAGCTAAACATATGCTTGTGAAACCCTTCACGAATGTAAGAGAAAAAAGAGAAGAAAAGAAAGAAAAAAAAAAAATTACAATTTTAAATATCAATAAGGATAATTTAGTAACTCCATATATCGAATCCCGTCCTTGCCCAGTCCCCATCCCACGGGGACGGAAAATTGTCGGTTCATTGCCAAGCCTAAGAGTGCACATTTTCAGACAAAGCAATCTCAAAAAATAGAAAAGCAAAAAGACCATTCATTCATTGTAAAGAAATTCTATCCGCAAATAAATCCTTGAAGGAAGAAGAGTTAGCAACAGACGGTCCCGAAGGTCAAACTCAGTCCCCTACATGCGACCAAAATCTCCCAATAAAACTCAGAATGTTAAAAACGCTAACATGATGACCATCGGCCAACCAACCCACAACATTACAACATGGCTGAAGAGTTCGAATTTATCACTATATGCTTCAGCGGGTTGTCCACATCAGTACCGCCGGCGTGCCTAACGAACTCGGCCGGAGAGTGAAAGGCGCCATGGCACACGCACATTATCCTAACTTCAACTCCTTTGCCGTACTTGTACAGTATCCCATCTACTCTCTTACCATTCGGCCCATCTCCCCTTGTGAAAACACTAGGCATGTCTTCCTTCGATGAGCTTGTTGCGCCTGTTTTTTTAGCTGGGCTCTCTTTATCGGTCCTCGATTGGATGCTTGCCGGGCTCAGCTCGCCGCTTGATCCTGAAACAGACATCGTTTTTGCAATAACGATAAACGAATGCTTCGGTTAGTCCCAAGATGATATCAAGAATGCTTAGGACATACATAGAATGTGCCACCAAATTGCCCACTGAAAGATCTATCAAGAAAAGGGCATAACTTGTGTGCATGTCTTAAACTCAACAACTGATTCTACTTGTCTGATTTAAAGCCTACATTTTCATCCAAGTGTAACTAACTGACTCAGAATCTAAGAAATGCCATCCAAACAGAATATGCTAAAGCAGAAGTTCTCTTCAAAGCAAAACAAATGTGGATGGTTTAGTCTTTAGTCTTTTCTTTACAAACAATCAGAGTTTGTTTAATCTACCAATTTAGACAAGAAGTAAACTACAACTCTAGGGATCTAATGTCGGTTGATGATAATGCAATAAAACATTCATATACTATGATCAAGGTTGAACTTGCGAAAAACACCTTAAAGAACATCCATTCATTCATTCATTCATTCAAATCCAATAAATCAAGAACCTTTAGATTGTTTTATACCTTGAATTGTTTTACTCCCCATATCACTCGAGGAACTTCCACCTTTAGATTCGATCGATCCTTGAGAAGCAAATCCCTTCGTCACGCCGCTGCTGCTCCCAGCATAAGTTCCTTTTCCTTTAGCCGTTTCAGCATCAACGCCACCGTGGCCCGTGAGTAAATTAGCCGATACATACTGTGATGAGTTTGACCTCCTGAGACCACCAGCCATGGCCTTTTCTCTATCCAATCTCTCTCTCAAATTCACCTCAATTTCTTTCCTTTCCTCTAAACTCAAACTCCCACTTCTGTTGACACAATTCTCAGCCCTCAGATTCCTTTGTTTCTCCGATCTCCTCCTTTTAGCTTCCATCCTTCTCAGAGTCTGCAATTCCTTTCTCTTTCTCCACTCTTCCTCAGTCTCCACCGGCAACGAGGATGTCCTCCTCAGGCTGGTGTAAGCCACCGGCGGCGGCGGTACGGCGGACGCGTCAGCATCGTCCTTCACAACCGGCAAACAGCTGGCAATCGATGAAGATCTCACCAGCGTAGTCGAACTCTTGTCCACACCAAATCTTCCACCCAAGGACAGCCCAAGATTCAATTCAATCTCATCATCTTCTTCTTTTTTCTCTCTCGATACGTTATCTTTACTGCTACTACTGCTGCTGCTGCCCATGAACCTCTGCAGAAGATCTCTTGAGAAAGTCGTTCTCGAGAGTGACATGTCTAAGGAAAGATTCTCCATTTCCGTTGTTCTAGCAGACAATTTCTTGTTCTTATCGCTATGTCCCATAGAAGTCGGAAACAACCCTCTGTCTGGAAATGCTATACCGTCGGCAAGTTCAACGGTGGCAGCAAACTTGTGCATGTTTATAAACAATATCTCCATGATCTGAAAAACAGTACAAGCCCAGAAGGAAATTTCTGATCTTTAAAAGCATATTAACCCAAACAAAGCCCAAGACTCGATTTTTATTATTATTTTTTTATGTAGAGAAGGAAAGGAACCTGCAAAGAATTCAAACTCTTGAACCAATCAACAAGATTTAAGAATTAAACAATCAATAGAAGCTCAATAGTTGACAAGAAAGAACTAGACCGCGCAAGCCTTTAACAGTCCAACAAAACATCAAAACGCAAGTTAATAATACAATACTAGTTAAAAAATGATGAGGAAATCTCAGAGGAAGACATCCGTGAGGTGTATATGTTATGCAGATCGTAGAAGTGCAAAAGCTGAACAAGGGAGACTGCTGCTGATTGATTAATGGTTTGTTTGTGTGGGAGAGGGGGTAGTAGGGGTTGGGGGGGCGGGGGAGGTGGTCAAATGACGAATATGCCCTTGGTTGAGGTGATTTGGTGGGAAGGGAACATGGGAATGTGTCGAGGAAGGACAAGTGGTGAAACAGAGAGCGACAGCAAGTCGACACGTGGGCTCTGAACTGAATTGGCCCTTTTTGGTAGCGTCCTTAACGCAAGCTGTTTTGTTTGAAAGAAATGCTTTTTTAATTGATGGGGGAGATAATGTTAGAATGTGGTTGACCTCACGGCAAGGCATTCTTCTAATTATTATTTTTCAAATAAATTCGTCTTTTTCAAATTATTATTATTATTATTATTATTTTATAAATCTTATAATTCTCGTATTGTTATATAAAAATATTAATTGTGATTAATATTATATTAAAATTATTTTATTATAATTATATTTATATTAAGATTATAATGATAATATAACTTATAATAATAAAGAGAGAGATTAGGGAGAGATTAAGTATTTCAAATACTTGGTGTGATTTACAATGAACTCTAATCACCTATTTATACTACTAATAATTCACTATTACAACTAATCACATTAATTACAATTATACACCTCACACTAAAATACAAACTCTTCAATTAAACACCTCATCTTATCATCTTATCACATTATCATCATTTAATATAATACTTCCAAATTATCAATAATTTAACTAATATTATTATTTAAAACATCCACATTTAATTATTTCATAATACTCCCCCTTGGATGTTTTCAAAGAATATGCCTCGTTAAAACCTTATTAGGAAAAACCCAATGGGATAAAAACCTAATGAAGGAAAAAGAGTACATGATTCTTTTAGATACGCTTTCGATTGTTGCCTCATTAAAAACCTTACTGGGAAAACCACATGGGAAAAACCTCAGTGAAGGGAAAAAGAGTGCAACGCGTATTTACCCCCCCTGATGATGACATCATTTAAGATCTCGAAGTTTTCGAACTCCAATTGAATATACCAATCTTTTGAAAATTATTGGGGGAAGTGCTTTCGTGAATAAATGTGCAAGATTTTCACTTGATCGCACTTGTTGTACATCAATATCACCATTTTTCTCTAAATCATATGTAAAGAAATTTTTTGGTGAAATATGATTTGTTCTATCTCCCTTAATATATCCTTCCTTTAATTGGGCAATGCATGCAGCATTATCTTCATATAAAATCGTAGGAAGTATTTCAATAATGATAATATAGCTTATAATAATAAAGAGAGAGAGATTAGAGAGAGATTAAGTATTTCAATACTTGGTGTGATTTACAATGAACTCTAATCACCTATTTATACTGCTAATAATTCACTATTACAACTAATCACATTAATTACAATTATACACCTCACACTAAAATACAAACTCTTCAATTAAACACCTCATCTTATCATCTTATCACATTATCATCATTTAATATAATACTTCCAAATTATCAATAATTTAACTAATATTATTATTTAAAACATCCACATTTAATTATTTCATAATACGTATTTGTTTTTCTTTTCATTTATTAATTGATCTGTGTTCGTATTACTCGAGAGAGTTTTTGTACTTTGTTGAATTCCTCTTATTAGGGAAGAGACCTTTTAAGACTGCTTAGCCCAATTTTTTATTTGTTTTTTCAAATTTAAGAAATATACTTTAATGTTCCTAAGGGTGACTTAGTGAATGGACCTTTGACTCTTATTAAGTGGGGATTGAAACCTGTTCACCTGATTCCGATGATTAGTCTCATTCTCGAAGTGTAAGACGTTGATTGGGATATCCAGATCGAATATATATATAATATATATATATAAGTTTAAAACGAAATATTAAGGGTAAATTATGCTATACCCATATGGATATACTGAAATATATGTTACTATCATATATTTTTTTATTGCGCGAAACTTTTTTTTGTTTTCTAAACTTTCAGCACCAATTTCAATATTGTCTAAAAGTTAACAATACATCCCCGGTCAGGAGATATAATTGGACACGATCAAATAAACTATGAGGATGGTTTAGATTATTTAAAAATCAGAGAATTTTTAGCACTTACTTTATAAATTATGTGTAAGTTATATGCAATTTAGTCGATATTAATAACGCGCGCGTGTATATATATATATATATTATATATATATATATATTCTAGTAGGGGACAACTTCATTTAAATTCCTACTAGCAAAAAATTCTACCACATAACTCCCCATGTCAGATTTTTTTTCACTTAAGGACCAATTTGAAACTTATCTTTCACTTAAGGACCAGATTTTTTGAAAAGACATATTTACCCTTACTTTATGATTGTTATTTTAGTTTTTTCTTTTCTTTAATGAAATAAAACGTTGAAGAGGTATAAAGAAATACAAAAGGAAAAATAGAAATAAAAGGGGAAAAGTAACAGAGAAAGAACGAAACAGAAAAGAAGAAGAAGAAGAAGAAGAAGAAGAGGAATTTAGCACGAGTTTCTCTATCCAAGCCAGATCACATGGATTTTTCAAAGAAGGAGAAGAAAAAAAAAAATAGAGATCTGAGAAGAAGAAAGTTAGGTTTTCACGGTCCAGTCTTGCACAAGTTTGTTCGATCCAAGTAAGTCCAGCTTATATTGTTGGAAATTAGATCGTAATTGTCCCAAATTTGTTGTGGATGTGCTCGATTTGGTTAGTCATTAGTTGGTTTGCTTGAAATTGTGGGTCTGCGCAGTCCGACATAGTCTCCATTAGAAATCAATTGTTTCCCTATCTTTATTTATTTGCACGTTTTTTAGAAATGAAGCAATGTATGTTTGGTTATGATGTCTCCTGCATTTTTATTAGTATGTAAATACTTGTTTTATATATTTGTTATGTAATACTAATTATATGTATATTGTGTATCAATTTACTTGTTGTTATTGTACATATTCGCTTATTATGACGTACCTTTTTATGGTCTGCAACATTTCTGGCATTGGGGCTAAAGAACATTTGCTGGTTAATTGGCTTTGCGATTATCTCGTACCATTGGCTTTGTGATAACCTATAAAAATATGACTATCCATTAGGATAGAAATTAAATTGAGGTCGGAAAATATTGTCTAATCTTTTCGGAGACTGAGACTTGCCCAGAACAAAAATCTGTACAAATATGGTTGATGCATTCTGATAAAAATACAGATTGTTCGACTATTTGGCTAAAATGTCGTTTGTAATGCTTGTAATTTTTTGTACGGTAACAATCTTAAGAATGTACGGTAACCATGTGTACAAGGTACAACAAAGCAAACGAAATGGTACGCTAAACACGTTAAAGTGGTACGCAATATTATAGCCGTAAAAAAGTGATGAAAAATACAAAAGGAAAGTCATTAACATTTTTAATTGAATTTGTTATATCTGAAACAAATTCTGACATTACCTGACATGTATAGAAAGTTTTTGTGTTAGAAATTGTATTATTTCAGCTTGTCTTTCTTAATTTTGGTACGACAAACTACTTAAAGGTGGTACAGTACATGTTCACAATAAGGTACAGTCACATACTATCCAGTGGTACCAAATACAAGCTATATTTGGTGCAGCTTATTAAGTTAAGCGTTTTTTCGTTGCAATTCAATTTTTATTTTGTTGAGGAAACCATATTTCCATATGTATATCTCTTATATGTTTCATTCTGTATCAAATTTGAGGGAATAATCCTACACACATGGTTTTATATTACAAATCCTAAATTTCACTATAAAAGGATTAACATTGTTAGAACAACTTACTACAACATAGTATAGAACAACTTACTACAACTTAACCCGAATTTTCACTATGGGATTAGTTGATCGTTCCATTCTTTTGTCCATTTCTTGATTACGAGTATGTTTTGGTGTTGATGTAATGTTGGATTCATTTTGATAACCGACAGTGTAATGGAAAATATGTTTATTATGTCTGAATTTTTTGGTACGGTAACAATATTGAAAAAGGTACGGTAACCGTGTGTACAAGGTACATCGAACGCCAGCTACATGGTACGCTAAACGCATTAAAATGGTACGATATATTAAAAGCTGTAAAAAAAGTGATGAAGAATACCAAAGTCAAAAAGTTCTGACACAACACAGAAAAATATAATTTTAACGGTATTATGGAATAAATTCTGACAAAGGAAAGAATGTTCTGACGCACAGAAAGGTCTGACACGCACGAAAAGTTTTCCAATCAGAAAAGTACAAATCTACTCTGTCATAAAGTTCCTCAATTTTGGTACGTTAAACCACTAAATTGTGGTACAACATATCTTCACAATAAGGTACAGTAACATGTTGTTCAATGGTACATTATACACGATATATATGGTACATCTTATTAGGGTAAGCATTTTTCGTGGCAATTTGAATTTATTTTTTTTTAGAAAACTATATTTTCATATGTATATCACTTATATGTTTCACTTTGAATATTTGATGGAGTAGCCCCTACTCTCATGATTTTATATTACAAACTCCAAATTTCACTAGAAGATGATGAACAATATTAAACAACTTACTACAACGTAATGCTAACAAAGATACGATAACTGTGTGTACAAGGTACATCAAAAACTTGTTAAATGGTACGTTAAACATATTAAAATGGTGCGCTATATCATGTGGTTCACATTTAATAGTTGACGCTTTAAACTCATAATTTTATATATTATGTGGATCATAAAACTTGATACGGTATCGATACTTATCTTAGTACGACAAAATACGTAAATGTGGTACAGTACAAGTCCACAATAAGGTACGGTCACATAATGCTCAATGATACAATATAAGCGATATATTTGGTACAACTTCTTGGGGTAATCGTTTTTCGTCGCATTTCACGTTAGTTTCGATGCAAAAACACTTTAGTATACAAATATATGTTGTAAGTTTCATTTCGTGTCATATTTAATGGATTAACCCTCAAAATCGTGATTTATAGTTTAAACTCAAGCTTCAATAATGAGATGTTCTTACAAGGATCCTTCTCATATTAAGAAACTTGGGGTTTGAAATACAAATTCATGCGTGTAAGGGTTAAACCATCAAATTTGATACCAAGTTAAACGTATAATATATATATATATTATATATATATATATACGTATAGTAAAATAGTTTCACATGAAAAACTAATTCGAACTATGACGAAAAATGCTTACCCTAATTATTTGTACCAAATATAGTGTGATGCTGTATAATTGGGCATCCAGTGATTGTACTTTATTGTGGAAATGTACCGTACCACATTTAAGTAGTTTGTCGTATCAAGATAAGTACGGATATCGTACTACGACAATATCTGACACAATACATATTTTTACAGCGAGAACATTCTATTTGTGTCAGAAACTGTCAGAAATTGTTCTTGACATATCAGATTCCATTAGAAATGTCTTCATGACTTATCACTCTCTGTCTTTTTGTATTTTCATTACTTTTTCACGTCTATTAATATAATGTACCATTTTAATACGTTTAACGTACCATTTCGTTAGTATTTGTTGTACTTTATATACATAGTTACCGTATCTTTTGTAATATTATTATCGTACCGAAATTCCACGCATAACAAACAACATATTAGTCATAGAAATTGAACAATTTGTCTGTTATAAAAATACATCCACCGATAATATACCAAAAACATACATATAAACATACCCTAAACCCGAATTTCTGTAACCCACTTCTCATTTTCCTCCTGACATACTTCACACATCAATACACGTTTATCTTTCTTCTTGTCCTTCTTATTCCAAGTCATCCTTCTGTTATCACGCTTCTCTTCTGTCTCAACAACCATATTTTCGTTCTCCAAACCATCTCTCTATAGTTGTATTGTCTTCCTTGCTTTTGAAGCATTATCTGCCTCATCATCACTTGTTTCATGCTCTATCATCAAGCATGTTCAACCAAAGAAAACGAAAAATAATGGCACTGAGAGTTGCTGCTCCTTATGAGGGAACAAAGGTGTGGAGAAAATATAACCTTGTGAGGGAACAAACATAAACAAATCAGGAAAAATTACCGAATGGAGAAGCCAAGAACAACTATTGTTCTTATCCACAATCTTAGTTTCCTGTACTTGTGCCGACAATCGTTTTCTTGCCATCGATCAAATTACCTTTTGCCCAATACACTCAGCCATCTGCAAAAGGTTTTACAAGCACAAAATAGAAATTAAAACAAGATAAATTAAAATTGATATGCTCTCAAATGAACTAATTAAGCATATAGTTAATGAGTGATGATTAAAATTGAAATTTTGGAAAATGCATTCTCTTCATCAATCTTCATAGCTTTTGCGAAACAAAAATAAAAAATAAAAAAAATCAAACATGTACATAAAAAATAACCATTGCTTTTCGCTCTAGCCAACATTCAGTCGGTGAAAAGAAAGCCTAAAGGAAAGCCTAATCTTACCTAGTGAACTCTCGTGGTCCGGCCCTGACCCGTGTAACTGGACTCATGTGTTCTGCTCGGAGAACCGGGATACCCACGATGCTTAAAACACATTCATAAACATCACAGAGGCATTCAATTGGGGCTCTAAGCTGGGAGGGTGGCGATCAAAGCTGGAATTGTCGGAGAATAAGTGTAGGCCCCGTTCGGGAAAAAAAAAAAAAAAAGAAAAGAGAAGAAGTGGTTTGTGACCTCATAACCCATATACCTACACATGTCATCTATTTCCTTACACCACACAAACACATGGACGAATTCAGCACCTCCCAACCATATCTAATACATCTTTTGACACTTGAGAAAGTATTCAAAGCCATGGAAGAAAGATAGAACCTCAAACAAGAGAATTTAAAGCTCAAGAATACCAACATCAGTCCTTAAAGTGAGCAGCAGGTAGTTCTTTCTTCCCCATTTTCTCTTCAGTTCGATTTACGTCACAAAACTCTGGGGATCGAAATTAGACTCCTTAAGCTTGAAAATGGTGTTGGTCTCGTGCGTTTTAGTGCTCTAGGTGAGGAAAACGAAGCTCACAAATTCTGGGTTCGAACCAAAATCGAAGCTGTTTCAGACTGGACAGCAGGTAGTCTTTTTACTTCTGCGTCTTCATCGTTCTGACTTAGACATTGAAATTTTAGGTGTAGAAACTAGACTCATAGGGCTACAAAACGGTACCAATCCTGTGAATTTCGGTTGAGTAGATTGGGAGAAATAAATTTCCAAACTGTGGGGTATGTCATGAGCTGGAAAAAACAGAGCAAAGTTCGGAAATCTCTTGCACGTTGCAGATTCGAAGATTTCAGTTCAATTTAATTGTTCAAAAATGATGATTTAGGGTTTTTGGAAGTCTGGGTTGAGTTAGGTGTTGTTCTAGAACCATTTTGGTCAAGGATCGAACTCATCTTGGACCCGAAAACCCATTGTGTTAGCCGTAGGAAGAACAACCCGCATTAAGATCTATTCAAGAGAGAGCTCGTGATGTTGAGTATCAGTTACGGGAATGTTCTAAGGCTGAGAAACATAGGTAAGTACTTTGTGTCTAGCGGGGATTAGAACGACCAATTATACTTGTCCAACTCGACAGTCGAAAAGATCTTCCTATAGTTATAACTCACAGTTTCAATACAATTTTTAATCCGAATTACCTATGAATAGGTGAGAAAACGCAGCCATCAACCTCAAAGGGAAAAGAGATTGCCAAGGAATAATCGCATCATGGCGCTCGGGCCAATGTGAGTCAACTATAACAGTTACCCGTCTTGTTCGATACATGGCACGTTGTGCTTTAACGTGTCAAAACTTGTCGAATGAGTGTTTAATTTTATTAAATGTTCATGTGTGATCGTGTTGTATACGATTATGTGTTGATTACGTGTGATTGTGGTCAATATCATAGTATGTCCGGTACCGTGACTGTTTATATAGCCGCCTACGAACCGGAGCCCTTGTGGGGGTCGTAGGGGCAGAATCGTGGGGCAGCGTTGAGACGCGCGCATTGGCATGCCGGGTTTTGTTTTTATGTCGGTTGTCTTTCGGTCCCACGGTTAGACACCGAAATGGCTCGCCAACGTCACCGAGTGTGGGTCTGAGGGTAAATACATATTTGATATACCTCGTACAAAATTAATTATTAAACTGGTTGTGAGGTTTGATTCGGTGACGGGATCATCGCGTTGGTCGTCCTTTAGCGGGATATCCCATGACCACGGACGTGAACGGTGGTAGTACCCACAGTCGTAAATGTCGTCTTATGGGATCGACGACGAGAAAACGAGATGACCGGATTACTTTGGTCCTCGAATCGCAGGTGTGATAATAACATGTTAGTTAATTCGATTATATGGTTTTAAATGTATGTGCACAATCAATTTTGCTTACCTATGTGAGAATGCGGTACAACTATTATTCGATTACTCGGTATGCGTACCGCACATCACTGACGGTGTAGTGCTCCTTGCTATGTGTCGGGAGAAAGGGTTATTCGTTATTTTTCATTCACTGAGGGGTCTCACCCCATTCTTTTTGTGTTTTTTTCTTGTTTCCTTCCAAACTCGGTGTAGTTACACGAAGAGTAGTGCTCAAATTCTGTTGTCATTGTGCTTCCACACTTGAAGTCGTGGTGAGCTCTTTCGTACCTTGCTCGTGGACTCGTGGTGCATAGGTGGTCGGGATAATATATTATGTTAAATTTGAAATCTTTAAAACTATGTTGTATTTTAACCGAATTTTAAGTATGAGTCCTTAATTGATTTTACTCGACTTTAATATGTATATTATTACTTTGAATTGTATGATTCGGTCAAGACCATGTAAAGCCTTACGTGTGCATGAAACTGATCCGAAGGGTTTCGCCATCTCGACAGATCAGCGAAGTGTACACGTGGCGATTGCCACGTCACGGCTTGGCGGGTCGGGGCGTGACAATAAGTCTCCATCGAGGGCTGTCAGAGTAGTTGTAGAGTGAATATGATGCTAAAAAATGCATTATCCAACCACAAACAATGCATATGTACCGCTAAACTCATATATAGGGTACCAAAATCGTTCACAGACCGTACCAAAACCACACACATACCGTACTTAACATAGCTAATATCTAAAAAGGGCCAATTTAAACATCAATAGCACTAGTTGAGCGATGAGCTAAAAAAGCTCCAAATTAAACACCTAATCGAGCATATCGACAACTGAGACCACGGTTTCAAACAATGTCACTAAAAATTAAATTTCTACCAAACTTACTAGGATACAATCTCCTTGGGTTGGAACGGAGACGGCAAATTCAACTACTCCTTAGGTGGGAACGACGCCGCACAAAAATCCGAAGCGTTCTTTTTGGGAGAGAGAGAGAGAGCAAACAACAACGTTTGTGGGAGAGAGAGCAAATCGCTGCTTCGTGAGGCTTTTACGAATGGGTTTGCTCATAGGAAGGATTGGTGGAAACGTGAGTTTTCTTGTGGGGTTGCTAGTTAGGGTTATATGATTTTGAATTAGAGATAGATCTGGTGCAGATTGCTTGTTTGATCGATTTTGTTATTTCTTTTTTATTTTTTTTATTTTTAAATTAAAAATCTGGGTATAATCGTAATATTGTAAGTTATAAGGGATATTTTCGTCCAATTGGTCCTTATGTGTATGAAAAGTTTCCATTTGGTCCTTAAATAATAAGATATCTGACATGAGAAGTTAGTTGATATAATTTTAGCCTTATAGGTATTTATGTGTAATTCTTCCTTCTAGTAAATGATTTCTGTAATAATTATTACTCCAAGGAAAAGAGAGATGGAGAGAGGCAGGAGGATTCGGTGGGGTGGTGCACAGGGAAACGCAGCGTACAAGTTGAGATAAAAGCCATGGACGGACGCGTGGCGTTGTGTTATTGCATGAGACACGTGTTGTCATCATAATCGACACGTGGTTCTCATCCACTCGGCATATCTTCTCCACAACTAAAATCTGTCCTTTCACCAATTACCATGTTAAATTACACTAAAAAAAGGCTTCAAATAACCAAACAATAGAAATTCTTTGTTTCTAATAATAATAATATAACGACGTGCTGTTTTTTAAATAATTACATTTATTTAATTAAGAGATTAATTTATTAACTCAGTACCCAGTCCTAATATTAAAATATAAAATCTATGATCATCGATTTTTGCGTTTTTCATGGTCTAAAGAATTGTAGTGGAATCGCTTAAAAAATTATGTAATATTTATTCTTTCATTCAAAATATATACAAAAACCAATAGAAAAAAAATAATTTATTTGATTTCAAAAGGTTGAAGTGAAAGACTATTTCTATAAACATTGCCAATAATGAATGCTGTTTTAGAATATAGAATCTAACGCTAATAATAACATCGATAATAAATAAATCAATTTTATATTTAACTTCTGCGTGCGTACGTACAAAACGAATAAGATGGGAACAACACGTGGCAATAAGGAGAAAAAAAAAAAATAAAAATATCTGCAATTGCCTAGTGGTACTTTAGCAGAGACAACTTGAGTCTTTTCTTGAGTAAAAAATAAGTAAATAAAAATACAAACTTAAATAAAACGATAATTTGTGGCAAGTGGGAATGGCCTACGTTAACATTTTATCTTATTTACTGATAAGGTTATCCATCCAAATATCTTATTCTTGCTTTCAATTAATTTAATGTTTTGCTGTCAGAAAGTGGTTGGTTTCACCACATATATTAAATATTATATATATATATATATATATATATATAGGTCAAGCAATTGACCCCAATCATCGATTCGAATTCTCACACGAGATAAAAGGGATCGAACATGCCTCCTAAGATAATAGATTAGATAAAACACAATAATGAGTGTTTCAATATGCATTTCTTTATATAAATTAAGAAGATTGTCCAAAATAATTCATATTAGTAAAGTTTTTCGTTCCTTTTTTTTTTTTTGTATCATTACAACTATTCAACATTATATAAATTTGATGGCGTTCGATTTGATTGTCAAATATAATAGATATATTTCATAGTTTCTTTTCGGACTGTATGTTAGGTATTAGACATATTTTTCATGATTTTATTATTATTTGTCCTCAATAATCACGCAAATAATTTTATTATTAATCCACATTAATCACATAGCTTTTATCCACTTAAATTTATCGGAAAACACCTAATTATCAAAGCCTTTATAATTATATAATATACTGGATACTTGCCTTCAAACAGGAAAAAGAAATTGTGACAAGAGGAAAAAAAAATAGGTCTAATACTATTAAAAAAATCTTAGTAACAATTTATGTAGTAAAATGATTTATTTTATGTTCCGCTTAGGTATGAACATGCCTATTCTACTCTATTCAGGTGGGTAGGATAATAACCCAATCCCATTTAAATTATGACTCATAAGTAATTTTTCTTTTTTTTTATGCTATTGTGTCATAATTTCAATGAAGTTGGACCGATGTACCAACATGAGTAGGGTAGTGGTGATCGACCGATGACTCACTAGTAATACATGATATTATCAACTACCAAAATCTTCATAAGATTTTGAAACTAGTGAGAAAAAAACGGATAGGACACAACAAAAGTTGAGAGTTCGGATTAGAGCTGAAAGTTTGGCCTAAGCCCGTTGACCAATCCACCCGGCCCAGAAAAAACTGGTCTAGGCCTAAAATTTTTCAGCCCAAAACATGAGTAGGCCTTTGGCCCGGCCCAACAGGCCCGACAAACAGTGGGCCACGGGCAAAAACAGGTCCGTTCTTTTAATTTTTTTCTTTTATTTTTATATACAATATTTTATAAAATTAAATTTAAAAAATAAATATCTTTGACGTGTTTATTGATATAATTTTTATTAAAATGTATTTGTATTATTATATATTTTACTACGCAAAATAATTATTAATAATGAATAATTAAAAAGATTTTTTAAAAAAATAAATTTTAAAATTTTTTTAAAAAAAGTAGGCCCGATGTAGTCGGGCTGGACTAGGGCCTAGACGTCTTCATCCCGCACATAATCGGCCAAGCCAGGCCCGCAGGCAGACCGCTCAATCCAGGCCGGGCCGGAAATTTTCAGTTTAGTTCGGATATGCGATGATTTTATGTTTGTAATGATAAAATTATAGATCCAAAGTGACAAGAGAGAACACACGATTCAAGTAATGCCGAATACTTTGACGGACAGATGATAATTTCATTATATTTAGATAATTTCATTGTTGATCAAGTGAAAATCTGCTGCCTATTTATAGGCAAATAGCAGTAAAAAAGAAAAATAAAAAATCAAACCCACATATGTCATGTTATTGCCCAAGTCACTCTCGATAATAATATGAATGCCCCTTTTTCATTATTTGCAGTTGAGAATATCAAATCATAAATGCTGCTAATTCACATGTGTTAGCAGCCTAAGGATGATTATTTTTTATCTTTCATAATCCGCTTTAGAGCAGCGATTAATAGAAATATCAATTCATATACTAATTGCACGAAAATAAGAAAAAAAAAATATAAATTCCACTTCAAGAGCCATGCATGCAGCAATAATAAACTCTATCTACGACGAGAACAAAAAAAAAAAAAAAGCTATCATCAATCAATCAATCAGCAGCAGCAGTCAATCTGGGTTTTACCCTACCAACGATCCGCCAAGATCCTGGTTCTTCGGTTTGAACCGTAAGAGCTTTGATGGCCTTGGCTTGGCCCTTGCTATTACCACCTCGGCGATTCTTTTCACCGTTTTGTGGCATGCTTCTAGGCGGCGATCGTCCTCTTCCCTCATTATCTGCCCAAAAATAGAAATCGACACGAAAAGATTATACATTCAGTTCTTGGCTTTTCACACAAACTCGTGTTAAAATGTTTATGATCAAAGATATCTTCTTCTGTGACATGCAACTCCTATGTAAGAAGATGAAACTTATTACTTGATTATAACGACTTGACAGAGAGAACGGCGAACAATATTTGATTATAGCAGCTATGCATATGTCATCTCAATACAAATAGAACAATTGGTTTGCCAACTTACTTCGGCTGTAAGTGGACCTCTTGTAGGTTATGTAAGCTTCCTTTTCACCAAACATAGCGTAATGAGCCTGAGAAAGAAAACAAAAAGAGATCAGAGCTTCAACCCGAAAATGAAAGCAGAGAGAGAGAGAGATAGAGAGAGAGACAGAGAGAGAGAGAGAGAGTACCGCGACTGCACGGTGCGCAGCATCTGCGGCTTCGAACTCCACGAATCCACAGCAAAACCCGTCCTAATGGCGGACAAAGAAAATGGAGAAACAATCAAAGATCGAAACATAGAGAAAGCGCTTAAAAGAAGCCAAGTCTTAAAAGAACGCCAACCTCGTGCCTTCGAATCTGTATCGTGTCAACATTGTTCTTGACAGGACCGAACTTCTTAACGGCATCCACTATTCCCTGTTTGGTTATGTCATAAGGCAAGCCTCCTATATATATTCCTTTCACTGTTTCGACCGCACGTAATAAAAATAAAAAAGAAGAAATTTAGATGCTTAAGTTTCGAAAAATGGCAATGGAGATGAACACATACAGACCTTCTGGTTTCACACTTGGATTAGACGGACCATTCTTAGCCGCTTGCGAGACTTTTGGCTCTCTCGTCGGAGAAACAGAAGCTTTTGTAACCGAAGCTTTAGCTGCACTATCAGTGCTAGAAGAATATGACTTCTTTAAGCCATTTGGTTGTTGGTTGGGAGCATCAGAAGCAGCCATTGAAGCTTTCGGAGAAGTTAAAGGAGCAACTTTCGCAACCTTAACACAAAAAACCAAATGTTGAAGTTTCCCAATCATTTATCCATTGCGGAATAAAAGGAAAACATAGTGATACGATATCATCATAGTACATTAAAGCGCACCACAGAAGCATATGAGACTTTGGGGGCTTCCACTTTAACAACCGTCTTCTCCTCTTCAAGTTTACCAACTGAAGCCCTCTTCTCAACCGTGCTCTCAGGTGCGGCAGCTTCACAAGCAGCTGAAACTTCGGGTTCTGAAAATGAGTGGCAATGACCGTATCATTAGGAAAAAACAAAGTAGTTACGATCATATGGGGGGTGTAAATAAATATTTACCCAAAGTTTTCAGAGGAGCAGCACAATCATCATTTTTGTCGTCATCGTTTGAGCCATTATTGCTTACGGTCTCAACCACATCAGTGCAACGGAGAATGTCGTTCAGGACATAAAAGCCCTTCTCTTGTTTGGCAAGAAAGAAAATCTGATTGAAAGATTTCTTTTCTTCACTCGGAGTGGTCAGATAACCACTTACAGCGATGAGGACGCCTTCATTGGACGAGTCTTGCGCATCAACGGTTATAACTTCCGCAGAGCAGTACTTGTAATTCGAGGACATGACCTTTTCGTTGATTCCCTGCATCATAAATAGGTACGTTATATATAACGGTTGCGTTAACCGCCAAGATACTTCAACAAACATGAACTTGGACGATCATATATATATATGTATGTATGTTATATCCCTACGTTTAAGGTTGTGACGGGTGTAGTATCACCATCAGGATCAGGCCAGGCCATAAAGCTCGATTCCTGATAGAACTTATGGGTGTTTTCAGGACACTTATTGAGGTTCTTGTAATACTGCTTGACGAAAGCATCCGCCACGTCCTTAGGAAGAATCCGAAATGCCATTTCTGAAAGCAAAAGAGGCGCTGAGAATGTTAATATGATCAAAACAGATTACAAATTAGTGCATGACGAGAATGGATAGCAATATTATTATTCGAAAAATTCCAAATTCACGTGCAATAACAGACAACAGCAACCGTTGAGAAACGAACAAAACTGATGAGTTCTGTTAGGCTGACTGATCCAATGATGGGACAGAATTCCGATCAATAGAAATGAATAAACATGTTTCAAACTTGACGACAAGTATGATGAAAGTTGATGCGAAGAAACATATGGAATTCAAATATACAGAAAAAATTTGAAGCACATATTCATGTGATGGAAACTTTGACCTGTAGAAGAACAGACTAGCCACAACATAACTCGACAAGCAGAAAGAAGAAAAGCAACTTCTTGTACAGAAACTATATATATATATATATATATAGCTTCAAACAAGCCATGGAAAATCATCTGTGATCAAAGAAGAAACTATCCATTAATGTACACTAACCCAAAAAAAGATTAAATAGAGCATAAATCCCATCAATTCTAACCCGCAAAAAAGGTGAAAAAGGTCGATTGGTAAATCTTAACATTTAGGTAAAATATAAACAAGCCCCACAAAATAAAATAATTAAGAAAAGCGATTTTTGACATCCTTGCCACAAGACCGAACAGTCCAAATTTACCAATACACACACACACACACATACACACACATATATATATATATATATATATATGTATGAAATTGACATGCTTGGCACTAGATATAAATCCTAGCGAACAACAAAAGGAAAACGAAATTTGTGATTTATTCAATCATAGGTTTTAACGAAAGGCATGCAAATTAGATACGGAAAGACAACCCAGAAAATCACTGAAAATAAAATCAGACATTCGTCACTCACTAATCAGAAGCAATACCCACAAGACAGACAGCCAAGGTACCAAGAAGAAAGCAAAAATCAATATTTTTTTTCTACTAAGGAACTCGGTTTCAACTATGGAACACGCATACGCATACAGCCGGCGTCGAAAAGTAGAGAATCAAATAAGCGAAAAGGATTGCCCTTTTTATAAAAAGGATTGAGAAAAAAAGGAACTCAACTTTCAAATCTTTACAACAGCAAGAAAAAGGAGCAAATAGAGGGAATGTAGTAACCTATATGACTTGATCTCCAAGCTGGGCCGGACACTCGGATTGAGCGGGCTGTTCCAAAAATTATGAACCGCACCGGGCTGATTTTTTTAGGGCAGGAGAATTCGAGACCTTAACCCGCCCGGCCCAAGCCCATCAAACCTGATTTTTTTTTTTAAATTTTTAAAATTTAATTTTAAAATTGCTTTTAATTATTCATTATCTATACCTTTATATAAAGAGTAATGGGCTTATTGGTGTGACATTATATTTAAATCTGGGCCATTAAATTTATTTATAATCAACGATTGTGATTTATCTTCTATTACATTAAGAGCCTTGATATGATAGTAACTGTCATGATAGTCAACTTTAATTTTATTGATTAATTACTAATTTATCTTTATTTTCATTTTAATTCATATATTTACCATTTTACCCTTCAAATTTTAAATTTATTATATTTATATCCTTAAAAATCAATTTAATCTTTTTATATACCTAAAAATAATATATGATTAAATTTTAAATTATAATTTCATCAATTAAATATTTTAAATACATATAAATTAATTATATATTTATATATGATAGCACACACATCGAGTGTGCGTAAAATACTAGTTAATTATAACTAGCATTTAAGACACACTCGACCTGCGTGCTATAATATATAAATATATAATATTACTTTATATTTTAATTATTATTTTCAAAATATACTATAAATGAAATCATAAATTCATTTTTAATTATATACTATTTATAAATATCTTGAAAAATTGATTTATAAGGATAAAATTAGATTATTAAAAATTAAGGGTAAATTTATAATTTAGTCTATACTAATTATTTAGGGTAGATAGAAAGAGAACATGGTTAATATTTTTTAATAATTATTAATTTGTTGATAAAATATCATTGATCAATTGACAGACCAAATGTGACAGTTTTTAAAAGGGACTGATCCTTAATATAGTAGAATAGATTTTTACCTAATATTATTAGTGTTGTTCATTGGACGGTTCGTTTCGGTTCTCTATAATTTTGATTCGTTTTCCGGGCTTCGATTTTACAGATGCCTAATCCGATATCCGAACCATTTTAATTTGCTCCGTTTCGATTTTTTACACTACGATGGGTTTTTCAATTAACCGTAAAGATTTTAACTCATGGGTGTATTATATATATATATATATATATAGGAATTAACTCTTACAATATATATATATATATAAATTAAATGTTAATGATATCAAATATGTGTGCGTGTATTCTATATATATGTGTGTGAATTAAATGTTATAATATACTGCATTAAAAAATTATAATTGACTTTATTAATTTTAATAAAGTAATAAAATTACATTGTTGTTCTTTAAGTATCACTAAAATTAGGCCGATTAATTTAATAATTCATTTTCAAAACCTACAAGTTTTAAACCTGGCCAATTTATGTAATATAAAGAATATATATAATTAAATATATTTGAGTTTTTCTGGTTATTTCGATTATTTTTCTGAAAACCGAACCGAAAAATCGAAATTTTCTAAATCGTAAACAAAAACCGACCGAAAAATCGGATTAACCGAACCGAAAATAACCGAAAATTACGGTTAGGTTGATTTTTTCGATTTTATCTAAAATTTGAACACTAATAAGTGTTATACACAATAATACAAATTCATTATTCTGAAAAAAAAATTATATCCATAAACACGTAAAATATAGTTTTTTTTTGCTTATAAAATTGAATTTTATAAAACATTTAATACAAAAATGAAAGCAAAAAAAGGGCCTAATTTGGTCCACGGTCCGCCGGCTGATGGGCCTATTGGGTCGGGCCTAAAAGCCTGCTCATATTTCGGGCTTAAAAAATTTAGTCCCAAGACCGATTTTTTCAGGGCCGGACACGTTGTCTCACGGGCTCAAGCACAAATTTTTAGCTCTATATATGAGAACTCAAAAGGCTTGACCTGGTAGACGGCGTAGAAAAAAATATGAACGAATGAATGGACTTAATAATTACAGCTAGACGTGGGCATTCGGGCCGGTTCGACTTGGAACCGGCACGAAACCGGACTCCGATTCTGGAACCAGAACCGGAACCAACCCAATACAAATTGGCCGTTCCGATTCTCATTTTTTTTAATGGGAACCGGCTGATTCCGATTCCGGCATATATCCGGAACCGGAACAGGTAAAAATAAAAAATAATAATAAAAAATTAACGGCTAGTTTAATATAGCCGTTTAACTCATACCTAAAAAATTTATAAATAACACATTATTTCAACATTTTCTCACAACAAATTCTCTCAATCTCTCTCATATACACTCACATATTCATTAATCCTCATCGTCAAAATTAATCTATACTATTTTTAATACACATTGCATTTTTACACACACACTTTTTCATATTAATTTTAATATTACTTTCACTCACTCCACTTTTTTACCACTTAATACTACTAACATGGCGTCGTCGTCTAGAATCTCGAGCGACGATTTTGAGTTATATGTTAGTGTAGGTCATTAAGATACATTTCGGAGAGCAGGCGGGGAAGAAGAGGAAATGATGGCAGTAGCACCAACGGGAAAAGGAACGAGCCAAACATTCACATCGGCGACAACGAAGAAGAAGCAACAAGCATGAGATCGACTAAGGTATGAAATTTCTTTGATCTATAATTAAGTAAGGAAGATTCCGAAGTAGGAACGTGTTTTTATAAGGATTGTTGTCGGTCATACGCATATAGTTCCGTCTCTAATCAAGGTGAAACGGGTACAATGAAGAAATATCTTACGATGTTTCATAAATTGGATCCCGATACCTTAGAAACGATAGGTACCAAACCTAGACAACAACAAACAAATGCTACGACGGGTAGAAATTTTGTTATAACTTGGAAAATTTTAAAAAAACAATAGTTAGATTAGTAGTAACTTGTGAAGAACTTTTAAGCATCGCGGAAAGTGAAGGGTTTATTAAATTCACAAGTTCGATACAACTCAGATTCAATAACGTAGGTCGTAAGACACTTATGAAATATGTGCTAGAAACATTTCAAGAATATCAGGCGAACTTAATTTTGCATTTGTCCAATATATCGTGTAGAGTTAGTTTGACTACCGATATTTGGACAAACGCCACATCGCAATCTTATCTAATGGTGATCGGCCATTGGATCGATGAGACGTGGACACTTCAAAAGGGAATTTTGTCCCTAACTCCCTTGATTCACGGCACACAGGACACACAATTTCGATGTATGTCTTGAAGGTCGCAAGGCAATATGGGATCAAGACAATATTATGTCTATCACCTTAGACAATGCAAGCGCTAATAATGTCGCGATTGAAATCCTACGAGGCCGCCTAAGGTTACCCTTAGGTAGTCGACTAATTCATGTAAGGTGTGCTTGTCATGTAATTAACTTATGTGTCAAGTGCGCCTTCGATGAACTTTTGGGGCATGTCATAGAAAAATTTAAGATGATTGGGAAACTCTTACGCGAACAACGTCTCGGCTAATCTTGGAAGCAAACCGTATTGCGACCGGCCTTACATATAAGACGTTTTCCCTACCGGTTGTGACTAGATGGAACTCCTTATATCACCCCTTAGCACTTTTATGCGCTATAAAGAGTTGGTGACGACGTTTTGGAACAGCAACGCAATCGGCATTGACGGTTCTACTTCTCTTACGTTACGAGACGCCGATTGGAATGTTGTGGGTATGTGCATCGTTTTACTAGAGGTATTCAAGAATGTAACGGAAAGATTCACCGGCGTTCAATACCCAACATCACCTTTATTTATAACCGAGCTTTGGACCATGAGCTACAAGTTCATTCATTATCGAACTAATCTATACTTGGGTACTTCCATCAAAAGTATGGAAGAAAAGTTCAAGAAATATTGGGAAGAAATCCTAATTGTTCACGGATTGACGACTTTGCTCTACCCGACCCGTGGTAAGGACACTTACGATATTTTTTTCGAGCAGTACAAGATGTTTCTTGGAGAGAATGTTGACTATTAAAAGGCGTCAATTGAGTGTTATCTCGAAGAAATTTTTTCTTTTTATGCTTTTGAGCAGGGTAATTCGACGGAGCATGCGATAGAAGGAATGACTTCGGGATCAAGAGCGGGAGCTGGACGATTTGGCGACCCAAGGTCGATCTTAGAAGCATTGAAGAGGCAGAAGAAAAGTAAAGCGTGCGTACCGATCAACTCAAATGAGCCTCAACTTTTTTTGGGTTATAGCATCCAAACACCAAAAGACTTTAATGTTTTGGAGTGCTGTAAAGCAAACACAACATTTTACCCGATGATGTCGAGGATCGCATGGGACTTTTAGCCGTCCAAGCATCAAGTGTCGCTTCGGAGTCCGCATTCTCCACCTCTAGCCAAATTATTGGAGATCGATGAATGAGCCTTAAACCGAAATCTCATGCGATGCTAACCTTGTTCAAGGATTGGTTTACGGCCGAATCGAAGAATCAGAAGGAGAATGATATCGACGAGTTCCAAGTATCAAACGACTCCTCCAACGAAGATGCGTAGTCGATATTATTGATTAATAGGGATGTAGAATTATAGAATAGTTTTTTAGGGATAAAACCCAAAATGATCCCCGATGTTTATCCTATGGACCAATTTAGTCCCCGATGTTTCGCCTGAACCAAATTAGTCACCGATGTTACCGATTTTGTACCAATTTAATCATTCCATCACGATAAACATCAATTTTAGCGGGAATTTCGCACACGCCTCACATTAAATCATGTCTAGATCGATAATATTGAAATGATTACTGAAATTAGGGCACAAAACTAAAAATTTCTCCCCCAAAATTCGAACATGAGCTCTAGATCGTCTGCTTCACCGAGCTTTATTGACAGTAGAAGAAAACAGTACAAACCCCCCCAAATCTTACAAATATTCCAAAATTCGGTCCATATATGATTTAGTGTGGGACAGGTGAGAAATTCCCGCTAAAATTGACGTTAATCATGACGGAATGACCAAATTAGTTCAAAATCGACAACATCGGGGGCCAAATTGGTTCAGACGAAACACCGGGGACTAAATTGTTCCATATGGTAAACACCGGGGACCATTTTGGATTTTATCCCATTTTTTTTAATTTAATTTTTTTATGTATTTTTTATTTTTATTTATTTTTGTATTTTTTTTATAACTTTTTAAGAAGTTTTTTTTTCTATCTAATAAAATTTTGAGAATTTTTTACACGCATAGAACACGTGTGGTTTAAAAAATAAATACCAAAATTTCTATGGTTTGTAAATAGCGTAAAACACCCTCGTAATTTATTTAATCATGCGCTCTTTGTCATTTTTGCCCTCTAATTGGGGAGTACAATGCTATGTTTTAGACACCATGGGGGGTACGGTTCTAAGTTTTAGGCAGCACATGGGAGTTTCGCGCAATAAAAAAAGAATATGGTAGTAATGCGTATTTCAGTATAACCACGTGGGGGTATAGCATAATTTATCCTTTTTTTATGATTTTTAAAATTAAAAAAAATATATAATTGGTCGGAACCGGCATGGAACCGATAAGGACCGGAGGTTCACGAGCCGATTTCAGCCGATTTTCCGAAATTATGCCGGGAACCAGGATCAGAATTGGAACCAACATCTCGTGGAAACCTTTAGAACCAGATGGACCAGTTCCCAAGTCTATTTACAACGGCCTTATTTATAGAGATTTTAGTGGAAATTTGATTTCTATATAATTAACAGTTGTGCAATGCCGTAGTTCATGGCTCCCAAAATCAAATTGCAAAATCTTTGCTTCCTCTTAGGAGGGCGATAGAGCGGAAATGAATTCTACCTTCTTAAGATTTTTCTTGTCACTAGTTGACTTGGCATGCAAAGAATTTATCTTTGTAAATATTACAATTTTAACTGTTGTTGTTCATTAGTATAATGACGTTGATTTGTGTAGATATTTTTAATATTGATAATTTAGTGTTATTAAATGTAAAATTTGTTGATCATTGATGAGATTAAATGCATTTAATGATGTATATGATAGATCAAACCGGTAAACAAACCAGTTAAAGGTTTTGGCGGTTAACAAAACACCCTAAAGAAAATCGGTCTAAGAAACCAGTCACGTACCGATCTTGAAGACGATCAGATACCGGTCACGTTAAAGCAAGAAGATCAGACCGGTTTCTATGCAACGATCACCAATCCAAAAGTACCGTTGAAGATTCAAATATCAAGAAGGTACAAGAGATCTTCAATACAACAGTAAAAGATCAAAGCAAGGTCAAGACTTGCACGAAAGAAGACATGAAGACAATACTGCTGATACTTGGCGCTAGACTGCAACTTTGCCAAAAGAGGAAAGATCATCAATGCGGTCTGCGCAGTCATTTAATGAAGATGACCCACACCCATACAACGGTCACAAGTTCAAGAGACGAGTATAAATACGAGCCTCTCAACATTCGTGATGGGTGTGAAGAACATAACGAGAATTCAAATCTACAAGCATTCAAACCAAAGATCAAATCGAGTCAAGCTAAGAGTTAGCGTTGTATTGCTGTAATAGTTCTTCACAATACCGGACTGTAATAAGCTGGTATAGATAGGTGGACTGTAAAAAGCTGCCTAAGTTTGTCTGCTAAGAGTTTAGTTAGCCAAGTATAACTAGCGAGTTATAGCTGTGCAAGTCTAGCTAAGGAAGGTTGTATACCGGTGTGTATAAACCGAGTGTTCTAGTGATACATTCCTGCTGGGAAGAAGGGGAGACGTACGATATTTTAACTCCGAACTTCCATAAACAAGTTCTCTCTACTCACAAACCAAAATACAGACACAACACATCAGTTCACCACTTGAACCGGTTTGAATTCCGCATCAACCGGTCAGTGAAGGTTCAGTAAGCGAAAAATCGTCAAGTATTTATTCACTCCCCCTCTAAACACATACACCGGTCCCAACAAGTGGTATCAGAGCAGGTCTACTGAATCACAGAGCTGAAAATATGAATGCCAACAAGCTACCGATGTTTAGCAGAGAGAACTTCCTTGGGTGGAAGATAAGAATGGAAACTTATCTTACAGCTCAAGATGACGACATGTGGGAGATTATCAATGAAGGACCACCAACCCTCATGATGATCAACCCCAATCATGCAGCCAACCCAACCGCTCCTCAAGAAATTCCTAAGACAAGAAAAGACTGGGCACCTGCCGAGAAAAAGCTGATGAATCTCGACAACGTGGCCAGAAACGCCATCTTCAGAACGCTTGATGATGGAATATTCAATCAAGTCATGCTATGCAAAACCGCCAAAGAGATCTGGTCTAAACTATGCCAGATCTGCGAAGGAAATGACTCAACGAGGGAGAACAAGCTCGTCGTTGCAGTCCAAAAGTATGACATGTAAAGATGAAAGCCGGCGAGACAATGACAGCTTTTGACGAACGATTCAGCAGCATTGTCAACGAACTAAGGTCCCTTGGAAGAGAGCTGAAAAATAGAGATCTAGCCATCAAAGTAATGAAGGCGCTTCCAGGGGAATGGGACGTAAAGACAATGGCTATGAGGGAGTCCAAGGACTTGAACAAGATGATGCTACACGACCTGTTGCTGACCTGAAAGCCTACGAGTTCGAGCTACAAACTCGTATGGAGGAAAGCACAGTAACCGAACTGGTCAAAGCACTAGCAGTTGCTGAAGGGCCATCAAAGGCTGCAGAAGGCGCGGCTGAGGAAGCAATGGCTCTGCTCACCAGAAAATTCGGCAGATTCTTGAAAACGAATCAAAACAACTATAAAAAATTCAATAAAGTAAGCAAAGAAAACGATGATACTGATGCATGCTTTAATTGTGGCAGGAATGGCCACTTTGCTGCTGACTGCCCAAGACCGAGGAAGGACAAGTGCAAAGAAAAGAAGGGATACCGGGAGAAGAAGTTTCGGTACAAGAAGAAGCCCAAGGCATTGCTTGCTGAGGACAAGTCAAAATGGGCTGAGACCGACTCAGATGAGTCCAGCTCAGAAGAAGAGAGCGATGAAGAAGTAGAATGTCTGATGGCCAACATAGAAGAAGAAGAGTTCGACTTCTCCTCATCCGAGTTCTCTAAGGAAGAACTGGCCCAAGCACTACAAGAACCGACGCTTGAGTACAGAATACTCTCGAGTAAAGTAAAGGGCAAGGTCACTGAAGTCCCAACCGAAGAGACTGCTCTGGAGAAGGAAAAACTGGCCTCTAAAGTTGCTCAATTGGAGGCTGAAAATCTCAAGCTACAAGGAGTTGTAGCCACCTGGACCGATTCATCAAGGAAGACTGACTGTCTTCAGAAAATAATGAGGTATGATACAGACCGCACTGGTCTGGGATATAGCAGCCTTGCAACTATAGAACCAAGTACCAGTCCATCAACATCAACTACAAACAGCGGCCCTCCTTGCACACAGCCAAAGGTAATAACCTTTGTTAAAGCTTCCTATCAAATTACCGAACCGGTTAAGGAAGTGAACCGAAATAGAACCGGACTTGGGTACAAAACCCAGCGCCTACCGGAAGTACCCAACCGAGAGGATAGAACAAATCAGCTAAGAAAGCTGAATAAGGCGGTATCTCAGGCCAGATATAGAACACCCTATAAGCCTAGAGATCAGATAATCCAAGGAAGGGTACAAAACTGTACCAACCAGAGACCCCACATGCTCAGGGGGAATAGACCACAAAAACCAGCATCCAAAACTGGAAACTGGTCTTCCTCAAGACATAATACCAATCGGTATATGTCTAAGAGTATGACCAAAAGGCCACGATATCTCATTAATCCTGAGACTGGAAAATCTGTAAGGGTTATCCAGGTTTGGACACCGAAGGGTTTAATCCCACCTGGACCTAAGTAAGTGGGGACCAAAATCTTTCTTTCTCTTTCTGCAGGAATACACAGAGGAACTAAGAAGATCAAGCTGGTATCTGGATAGTGGGTGCTGTAGACACATGACCGGAAATGAGAAGCTGCTAACAGGGATAAAGCCTTGTACCAGCATTACAGTCACATTTGGAGACAACGGTAAAGGTAAAACCGTGGGCAAGAGTAAGGTTGTTCATGGAAACTTAACTCTTCGAAATGTTTACTTTTCAAATTATTTTCAAAAAGACAAGTGTTTGATAAAAGACCAACTTGACCGAACCATACTATCTGGAACTCGAACTGACGGTACCTACACAGTACGCTGGGCAGAACAAAATGCACCTAGTACAATGTGTCTGGTGACCGAATAGTCCAAAAGTTGGCTATGGCACAAGCGGTTGAACCATTTAAATTTCAAAACTATTTCAGTTCTGAGCAAAAATGACTTAGTAACTGGTCTACCCAAACTGACTTTTTATAAAGACAAGGTATGCTCAGCTTGTCAACTAGGAAAACAAATTAGATCCACTTTTAAAAGCAAGGGTAATGTTAGCTCAAACCGGTGTCTGAACTTACTGCATATGGATCTTTTTGGTCCTATATCAGTAGTTAGCATTGGTGGCGCCAAGTATACCCTTGTAGTAATTGATGATTTTTCAAGATATACATAGGTAACCCCTTTGAAATCTAAGGATCAAACTGCCTCAGTTTTGATAAAACTATTCAAAAGAATACAAAATGAGAACGGCAGTAAGATTAACATGATAAGAAGCGATAGGGGAACAGAGTTTTTAAATGCTACCCTAACCAGTTTTCTTGAGGACCATGGCATACGTCATGAGTTATCTGCTGCCAGGACACCACAACAAAATGGAGTAGCTGAACGACGCAACCGAACTTTAAAGGAAGCATCACGGACAATGTTAGCAGACACAGACATTTCACAGAAATTCTGGGCAGAAGCGATCAATACAACCTGCTACACTCAGAACCGGTCTATGATATGCAAGAGCAGTGGAAAGACTCCATACGAAATCTGGACCGGCAATGTGCCATACATTGGCTACTTCAGGACGTTCGGAAGCAGATGCTACATCCACAACAACGGAAAGAACCATCTAGCTGCTTTCGAGCAACGAGCAGATAAAGGATTCTTCCTCGGATATTCTTCAGTCAGCAAGGCATATCGGGTTTTCAACTGTAAGACACTGACTGTAGAAGAATCTGCTCATGTGGTGTTTGAAGAACTGCAAGCAGAGATCGACACGCCTAGAAATATCAACCGGTTATGCAATCAGCTGGAGATTTCAAATCTCGAAGAGTCAAGCGACGATGAAGAACCGGTCAGAAGCCAGAATCAACCGGAAGACACTCAGGAAGCGACAGAAGAACCAGTTATCGAAACAATCCCAGAACCCCCAACTGAAGAAACTTCAGTACTCATTCAGAATATTGATGAACCAGCTGAGGGGGAATCTATCAGATGGAACCGGACCAAGCTAAACCATCCAACCAGACTCATTATAGGTGAGCCAACCGCACATATGAGGACAAGGAGACAAGCTCATCAAAATCTCTTCAGTTATGCATTTATCTCACAAATCCAACCAAGCAAAATTGAAGAAGCACTTGAGGATGACAGTTGGATTGAAGCTATGCAAGAAGAATTAAATCAATTCGAAAGGAATGAAGTTTGGAGCTTAGTCCCAAGACCGACTCTAACGGTAATCGATACCAAATGGGTCTTAAAAAATAAACTGAATGAAGAAGGTTTGGTTGTAAGAAACAAGGCCCGACTGGTTGCCTAAGGGTTCAGGCAAGAAGAAGGAATTGACTATGACGAGACCTTCGCACCAGTCGCAAGGTTGGAAGCCATTCGGTTGTTCCTAGCATATGCCGCTTACAAAGACTTCAAGGTCTATCAGATGGATGTTAAGAGTGTCTTTCTAAATGGACTCTTATCTGAAGAAGTCTATGTGGCTCAGCCTCCGGGATTTGAAGATCATGATCATCCTGATTATGTATACCGGTTAAAGAAGGTCTTGTATGTACTGAAACAAGAACCTCGTGCTTGGTACGAAACCTTGTCAAAATTCCTGACCGAACATGACTTCTAGATTGGGTCAGTTGACAAGACACTGTTTCGATATACTAAGGGGGAACACCTGCTCATCGTACAAATCTATGTCGATGATATCATCTTCGGCTCAACAAATCCTAAGCTCTGCAAGAAGTTCTCTAAACTGATGCAAGATAAGTTTGAGATGAGCATGATGGATGAGCTATCCTTTTTTTTTGGACTACAAGTCAAACAACTGGAACATGGAATCTTCATTAGTCAACCCATGTATACAAAGGAGCTGATTAAGAAATTTGGAATGGAGAACTGCTCACCGGCATCCACTCCCATGAGCGCATCAGTTAAACTGGACAAGGATGAGAAAGGGATACCGGTTGAAGTAACTGAATACCGAGGCTTAATTGGTTCGCTTCTCTATCTGACTGCAAGCCGAACGGACATCATGTACAGTGTTGGTCTATGTGCAAGATTCCAGTCAGACCAAAAAATGAGTCACTATGCCGCAGCAAAGAGGATACTGAAATATCTAACCAAGACGATCAACGTAGGTCTGTGGTATCCAAAGGATTCCAGCTTCTCTTTACTAGGATACACAGATGCAGACTATGTCGGGTGCAAGATTGATCGACGAAGCACAAGCGGGACATGCCAGTTTCTTGGAGATAGGCTAATATCGTGGTTCAGCAAGAAGCAAACGTCAATAGCCACCTCTACCGCTGAAGCTGAGTATCTAGCAGCTGGAAGTTGTTGCTCACAGATCTTGTGGATGCAACATCAGTTGAAGGACTATGTAATAGAAGAAACAGATACTCCCATCTTCTGTGATAACACAAGTGCGATTGCCATCACTCATAATCCGATTCTACATTCAAGGACCAAGCATATTGAGATCAGGCACCACTTCATCAGAGACCATGTGCAGAACAAGAGGGTGAAATTGGAGCACATTCCTACCGAGCAACAAGTGGCAGATATCTTCACCAAACCGCTACCTGAAGCTAAGTTCCTCTATCTCAGAAATGCACTTGGTCTACTTGATATGCAATAAGTAGATCAATGCATAAAGTCAGGGGGAACATAGTTAGAATCGCACCTAGAAAAGGCTGGTTCAAATTTGGTGAAAACCGGTTAGACCTGGCTGTGCATATGATTCTAACCGGTTACCCTCGACCTTACACCAAAAAGCATTTTATAAAGCATCGCATCTTTCCTTCAAAACCGGATCTCTTTCTTGACTGATCAAACCAGAAAAAGCCCTCGGTTTCGTCCAAAACCGACTTATACATATACAGATACACTATTATACCGATCCAGACTATACCAAACGTCCTTTATTCCCGGTATCTAAAAACCGGTCTCAGTTTCTCAGTCAATCCGGTATTCTCGTTTACATTTAAAGCGTGCTTTAATGCTGACATTTTATTCCTTGTACAAAAATGTTAAGGAATACTGACGGTCGTGCAGAGATAGCTAGAGGCAGTGAAAGGACAGCTATAAAAGTGCAAGCGCCATTACTGCATTTAATGCAAAGTAGAGGTAAACAGGGAATTTCACCTCAAATAGTACAGTATCCCGCCCAAAAGGACATTATCTCTCTATAACACATCATCATCGTCTTCAGTTGATCGAAACATTCTGCAAATCCTCATCCAAAACCTCTCAATCCCTAAAAATTCTCCAAGCTCAATCTCTCAAATCTACTCACAGAAATGGCCTCAACAAAGCTTGATCTTACCCGCGCTGCCCTTCAGATCAACTTCATCGAAGCCTTCAACACCACAGACGTCGACATGCTAGCCATACTCAATGGCTCGTCGACGCCAGTCTTGACGTATTCTTGGGATGCACACTGGAGATACACACCACCGAAGTTACTGAGTTCTTCACCATGGCGGTGGTAGTGGATGATACCATCCACACGGTGGTCCAGGGGCAAACCATCCAAATCACCCAGGACCACGCAGCCACCTTCAATCTTCCCAAAAAGGGCCTCTCCAGTCTGATCAGTATTGAAGACCGGCGGAAGTTGAAGGCCATGAAAAGAATGTCATTAACCGGGGAGACATTCAAAGAATCTGCCAAGAGAACCACCCTCAAGCCAGCATACCGGTTGCTACATGATATTGTGGCCAAGTCCGTCTTAGGCAAAGGCGGATCCTTTGATGTGCTCACATCAGAGAAACTGGGTGCCATGATGACAATACTGGACGGCATCAATGTGGACTGGTCCACAATTATCTTCAATGGGCTGAAGACAATTATAAACAGCCCCAACCGCCGGTTCAAGAACTTTGCCCCTCAAATTTCGTACTTTTTGGGCGAACTGGTGAAGGGAGGCAGTGGTACAGAAGAGTTGGGACCGGCCAAAGTGGTTGACATGGGGATGATCAACCAATTGCTGTCCGGTCCAGTCACTCCAACAAAGGGGCAGAAAAGAAAAACCGATCAGACTGACCCTTCAGACCGACCTCAAAAGAAGGCAGTCACCAAGCCCCAGCCTTCCAAGAAAACTGCTCCCAAACCGGCCAAGACAGAAAAGAAGCGCCGGAAAATGGTACAACAGTCTTCATCAGAGTCTGACCAGCCTGCAGTCAAGGTGGTCAAGAAGAAGCGTACCAAACCGGACTCAACTAAGCCGGTTGATACCCAATCCAATCCCGCACCAGTCCAAGCAAATCCCCAGGAGCATCAACCGGCTCCGACAATTTTGGAAGCAGTCGTGGAGCCAACACTGCCAACAGAATCAGAAGTGGCCATCAACATCGTTTCCACCACTCCTGAAGAAACTGCGGCCCAGACTGTAGCGGAATCTCCCAATGATGAACCGGTAACCACACTACCAGTTCGGAGGGATCCCAAAACTGGTGTGGCTATTACTGACGAAGCTTCTGTACAGTCTAAAAATAAGAAGCCACTAAGTCCAGTACGGGAAAATATTGCAGAGACCGCCCTGGAGCTTACCTTGGCGGAAATTGAAGAGAAAATCGTTGAGCCGCTCTACGATTTTGATGAGTGGCTAGCAGTTAGATGTACCCCGTATAGTTCTAAGGTCCCGACCGCCAAAATGTAAGCAGCAAAGAAGACTGAAGCACTGCTGATGAGAAGGCTCAAGATAGATTCGGTCTGGGATCTTCTCCATTCAAGGGAACTGTACCGGACTCATCTGACCATACTGGCCTTACTAGAATACATACAAATAAGGCAGAATGGGTTGAAGAAGGACGACACACTGCCACTAGAGATGAAGATAATAAACCGGTTAGAGCGCGAATATGCCAGTCTAGTGCTAAGGCATAATCAGTTGGCGCAATCAGAACTGATATACACCGGTCCTTCATCATCTAAAGTGGGGAGTTTGGGATCTGAAGCGCCAATCCAACTTTTCACCCAAGAAGCCGAGACTGCTCGTAATGCAGATTCTACCGGCTATGACTTGGATGTTATGGCGGAATTAGAGAAGGAGGTTTACTGCATTGCTCGAGAAGCCCAACTTGAAGCAGAACGCGCTACCTGCGGACCATCGCTAGAACTGGCTACTCTATCTCAACTAGAGGACGAAGTTCTAAGTATTGCTCGAACAGTTCGAGTCGAAGCAGCGCAAACCCCTTCGCCCGATCCCAAACCGATTACACCGCAACAAGAACTGGTCGTGTCGCCCTTAACCGTTGCGGTTCTCAACCCAGAGCCAAGTCCAATAAGGGATGAAGAAATCCCATAAACAAGTCTGCCATCTCCTCCAAGAGTTCAAACCAGTCCACCGGCCCAGTCTTCCCCTCTTTCAATGGGAGGTACCAGTCAGCCTAATAATCCGGTACCCACCACGGAGGCCTCGTTTCAACGGATCAACCGAAAACTTCACCAACAAGAGTTGATAAGGAAGGCCTTCTATGATGATGTCAAAGGGCACATGAAGCAACTGACTGCTGACCAGTCAGAGCTCAGAGCTGATATACAAAATGCCGAAACTAACCTTAAGGCTCAGCTCAATGCCATGTCTCATCAGTTAACTGAGATCGTGACCCATCTCTCCAACCTTTCCGGTCCGGTCTCAGGTAGTGACAAAAAGGGGGAAAGTTCAAGAAAACATCACCGGTCTTCACACGGTTCCAAAAGCAGCTCGCGGCAGCCCTCCCCACCTAGAGCAAACACGATGTCAACACTGAGGGTGCTGCAAACCGATGTGGTTCGGTCCATGCAAGAAGAGATCTTAATACCGGATGATACACTTCCTACTCTGGGAAGTGTAAGGAATCTGGGCACATCCAACTTAAAAGATCTACAACCCTCAAACCTTGAGGTCGATTGCGTGCAATCTAACGTCAGACCAGTTGAGCCATCTGACTGTTATGCACGATCAAAAGAGCAAGCGCCTTGCCTTGGCCAAAGTCCAAAAGGAACTGGAGAAAGCTGCTAAGGAGAAATCGGGATAAGACCGATGATGGACTGGCTGGACTAGATAGGACTAGAGGGATAGGACTTGTAATAGATTGTACATTCAAAGTCTTTTTGAATAAAACATTCTTTTACAGTCTGTTTCCTTTAAGTTTTGTCAACCACCAAAAAGGGGAAAATTGATAGATCAAACCGGTAAACAAACCAGTTAAAGGTTTTGGCGGTTAACAAAACACCCTAAAGGAAATCGGTCTAAGAAACCAGTCACGTACCGATCTTGAAGACGATCAGATACCGGTCACGTTAAAGCAAGAAGATCAGACCGGTTTCTATGCGACGATCACCAATCCAAAAGTACCGTTGAAGATTCAAATATCAAGAAGGTACAAGAGATCTTCAATACAGCAGTAAAAGATCAAACCAAGGTCAAGACTTGCACGAAAGAAGACATGAAGACAATACTGCTGATACTTGGCGCTAGATTGCAACTTTGCCAAAAGAGGAAAGATCATCAATGCGGTCTGCGCAGTCATTTCATGAAGATGGCCCACACCCATACAACGGTCACAAGTTCAAGAGACGAGTATAAATACGAGCCTCTCAACATTCGTGATGGGTGTGAAGAACATAACGAGAATTCAAATCTACAAGCATTCAAACCAAAGATCAAATCGAGTCAAGCTAAGAGTTAGCGTTGTATTGCTGTAATAGTTCTTCACAATACCGGACTGTAATAAGCTGGTATAGATAGGTGGACTGTAAAAAGCTGCCTAAGTTTGTCTGCTAAGAGTTTAGTTAGCCAAGTATAACTAGCGAGTTATGGCTGTGTAAGTCTAGCTAAGGAAGGTTGTATACCGGTGTGTAAAAATCGAGTCTTCTAATGATACCTTCCTGCTGGGAAGAAGGGGAGACGTAGAATATTTTAACTCCGAACTTCCATAAACAAGTTCACCACAACACATCAGTTCACCAATTGAACCGGTTTAAATTCCGCATCAACCGGTCAGTGAAGGTTCAGTAAGCGAAAAATCGTCAAGTGTTTATTCACCCCCCCCTCTAAACACATACACCGGTCCCAACAGTATATACTTGATAAACGTATTTCAATACGTTTATTATATCGTATAAATAGGTCTACAGTGAGTTTATTGGCATCGTCTAAGTACTTTTACTGGTATTTATGCCTATTTTATTGTTATTTGTACTTAGTATGCGATTTAGAACGATTCGGGTGAAAACGGAGCGAAAACGAGCAAAACAGTGCGTGTTCACGGTCAGAAACAATGAACCCATGACCGTGGATAGTGCCAGAGAACGAAGACTGAAGCATGCGTTGAAGACTAAAGCATCCACGGTGAGGAACACCATGACTCACGGCCATGAATGAAAACAAAAACTGACTCCAGAACGAGATCAAGACCCACGGGAGTGGATGATGAAGCATCCAACCATGGACAGAGGCAGAAAAGGATCCACAGTCTGGATCACTTATGTCCACGACCGTGTGTTAGGAATATTTTCTAGTGTTCAATTATCATGTTATCTTTGTCTAGGGACTTAATTGTATTTTATGTAAATATAGGGACTAAAGTGTAAATATACCAAAGTATGCTTTGGTATATATAGGGCAAGTGTGTGTAAAATACAAACAACTTGAGTAATTGTTTCTCTCTCTAGGTTAGATTTCTCTCTCATCATTAGCATAATTAGGGGTGTAATTGTAGAGAGAGAAAGTGAGGTATATTGTAGAGAGAAACTTGGATTGCAATGAAGATTGATTGAAGATTTATTTACCAAAGCTTCCGCGCGTTTAATATTCAAGGTATGTCTTCATCAATCTATTCTCAAGTTTATTGATTGGATGTTAAAACTTGACCAACAAGTGGTATCAGAGCTGAGCGTGTGATTGAATTGGTTGAAATGAGTTTACGATCATTGCTACTGTACGTTCGAAAACTTGGCCGACAAGTTTTTGGCTAATTTGTTAATAATCTGCTTTAGTTACTCTTAATTGAGTGTTAGGTATTGATTATCGTGATATTCTGATCAATATTTAGTTGTTAATTGGCCAAAACAAGGTGTTGATTGAGAAAATTGATAGTTTCTTATAGTTTACGATCGTAGAACTAGGTTTACGAATGATGAACAGTGTTTGCGAACTATGAACTGGGTTTACGATCGAAGAACAGTGATTAAAATCTTAAGTAACTGTCATTTAGAGGTGTTTACGAACGTTGATTATCTGTTTAAACAGCTTAGTCAACGAAATAACTTTACAGTCAACGCAAAGTTTACGAACGTAAGTTTGCGGATTGTGAGTTTCATTCGTAAACCCAGATAAAGTACTTAGTTTACGATCGCAAGTTTACGAATAACAGTGTTTACAAACCTAGATAAAATCAGTTTACGAACGTTTTTTTTTATCGTAAACCTTTGAAGTCACTGTTTACGAACGTTTTTTCAGTCGTAAACTATCTGAAGGCACTGTTTACGAATACTATTCAATCGTAAACTAAAGAGTACTGTTTACGAACGATTAAAGGTTTGCGAACGTTAGTTTACGAATAACAGTGTTTACGAATAATTTTCATTCGTAAACCTAGATAAATTCAGTTTACGTACGATAGTTTGCGAATCTCAGTACGAATGATTTTCATTCGTAAACCAAGATAAACTCAGTTTACGAATATAATTTTACGAATCTCAGATCATTCGTAAACCTAGATAAACAGAGTTTTACAATTCACTAAGTGGTAGAGTGTCAGTGTTTACGAACGAATTTCAATCGTAAACATAAAGTCGAGTTTACGACAGAGGTAATCGTAAACCTCAATTCCTGTTTGAGTTTACGAATCACTTTCATTCGTAAAAGAATTTACGAATCTTTACGATCGTAAACCTTCCTGTTTACGAATCCTTAAGTTTACGAATACTCATCATTCGTAAACCATTCAAGACTTAGTCTTCGAAAACTATTTCATTCGTAAACCTCATCCGTTCAAGTTTACGAATAAGTTACATTCGTAAACTTCCCATACAGTGTTTACGAATCATTTTCATTCGTAAACCTCATCCTGATAACAGTTTACGAACAAGTTTTACGAACAAATTCTGCTCGTAAACCTAAAGACCCGTAAACATTTGAAAAGGTTTTCAGTAGCAAAAAAAAAAAAAAAAAAACTTAGAAAAATTTTTCATTCGTAATCCTAAATTTTTTTTTCTACTACGAGTTTTTTTTTGTACCTACTTTTCAAAGGTTTACCGAGGCTTAGAAAAATTTTTGGGGTAAAGAAATTTTTTCCGATAAAATTTTTCAGTACAAAAATTATTCTCGGTATAATTTTTTTCGTATAAATCATTTTAAAATCATTTGCGAAAACATTTTCATACAAACTTAGACCCGTAAACTGATACTTTCCAAAAGTTATTGTTCATAGCTTTAGATCATTCGTAAACTAATATTGTGTCAAATCAGAACCGTAAAATCTTACATTCTTTAAATAATATACAAAGTCTAAGATACAATCCAAGCTGATAATTAATATTTTGTATCTAAACTTTGCTGTGCTGAAAAGTTTATGAACTAAACTGAAATCAAAAGTTTGCGGTTAATATCAAAAATTAAAATTTTTTTAACAGAATAGAAAATATTGATAAAAAAAATTAAATCAATTCTAAAACACGTCAACGATCAATATACATCCAACAATTTTATTTGATCAAAATTAAGATCCAACATTCTATATAGAATTTAATTACCAACATTATTTGAACTTAAATTTTCAAAATTCTATATTTGAACTGAAAAGATTAAAATGGATTTATTTCACGAACAAATGATCAAGACACTAGAAGTGAGGCTAGCTAATAACGAGCGTGTCTTAAGAAAATATTTAGAAATTGAAGCTAGTCTTGAATGTCAATTGACCAATGCAAAGGATGAGTTGAAAATAAGACCACAGAACATGAATAAAAAATATGTGAGTTGAAAATAAGTCTGTCTGCCTGTGATGAAGCAAACAAGTCAATCTTGCAAAAATTCTCATCCACAAATAATGAAAAAGAAATGGTCAAGAAATTAGAAGCAAGATTAGCCAACAATGAAGTTGTCCTAAGAAAACATCTATTAGAAGAAGCCAATCTAGGAATAAAACTTCAATTAGCTAATGAGAAAATAGCTAAACTTAACAATGATCTTGCTAAATCAAATTCTGAAACAACAGAACTAAAGGAAAATAAAGATTATCAAGCTAAAAATAAATGTCTTTCGGAAGAACTCACTAGATTACACTGTAAAATTAAAGAACTAGAGGTTCTTCTTGCAAAGAAAGAACAAATTGAGCTAAAATTGTCTCGAAACAAGTCGACTCAAACAATTGAGTCAGTGCCAACTGAGGAACATTCTATACTATCGATAAAACCCGAACCTAAGGATTGCTACACTCCAGGCGGGTTTCGAGCTCAAATAGATAAGCTTTTAAAGGAGAATTTAATTCTCAAAAATTCCTCTCAAAAAGGCGCAAGAATGACTAAAGCTATTAAGAAAGAAAGAATAGAGGAAGACAAATTATCTTCTATTGCCTCGACTAAATTTGGTTCTACCTCTATTCCTAATCCAAAAATACCCAAAGGTCATTCTAAAATCAATATTAAAGAAAGAAGCTACTAAAACTAAAGTAGACAATAATTACACATTCTCTATTAAAACTGAAACGTCCAAAAGTAATAATTGTCTAAACAAAAGTAGCTCATTTAGTACACATTACAAAGTGAATGATGTGAGTCTAGAAGGTAGGAAATACGACACTTCTATACTTAATGCTATTGATTCTATAAGCTCGTATTCCTCTCTCAAGTACCCGGTCAAAGTCAAATCCGAATTGCATCTTAAGCGACTGGCGAAAGAGAAAATTTTCTCTTCTACAAAAACACACACATTCACCGATGCTGAAAAGTTAAATTTCAAAAAGGTACAACAAATTTGGAAACCTAAGCTACAAATGGAAATAAGTAGTCCTCGACAAATGTGGATTCCTATGACTGCTTTATGTGATAATTTTGCTTCCAAATTTCAACCTTATATGCATAATTGTTTCACTGCTAACCAGGGAGGACCCGTCCAAAAATGGGTACCAAAGTCCCGATAATTTGTTTTGCAGTTTCCCGATCGTACATGGTAAATAGATGACCCGATCGTACATGGTAAATAGATGACGATTGCTCCACATGTATGGTCGGTATGCGATGATGAGCAGTCGCACAAGACCCCGACACGTGTGGTATTCGGTTTGCTCCACACACGTGATCGGTTAGTGACGTGAGCAAACACACCAAATCAAGACTATTCCAAAGCTCTTGATTTGACATTGTTTCTATGTTTAGTTTTTTAAGAAAAATAAGCCCATAAAAAAAAAGAAGAGGCAATAAAAAAAAAAAAAAAAAAAAGGGGGAGAAAAAGAAAAATAAGGCCATTAAAAAAAAAAATAATAATAATAATAAAGCGGGAGAAAAAGAAAAATAAGGCCAATAAAAAAAAAATGATAAATAAGACCATAAAAAAAAAATTAAAATAAAAAAAAGGAGAGGGGAGTGGATAGAAAAGGTGCAAGAATTTCAAAAGAGCGTATTACCATAGTTTATTGTAAAAAGCGCATACGTTTTAGGGGGAGTGATACTCATAAGCGCATACTTAAAAGGCGCACATTTTAAAGGGGGAGTGATACTTCATTTACTAAAGGCGCTTGACCTGAAAGAAAGTAATATGCAAATTTTTACAAGAAAGCACATGTTTAGGGGGAGCAAGAGCATCATATTTGAAATAGCACATCTATTTAGGGAGAGCAAGGGCATCATATTAGAAATAGCGCAACTATTTAGGGGGAGTGTTACAATGAAAAGGCGCTATAGCTTAAGGGAAGAATGCCCAGAATACAAACTTCATGCTTTTAAGAGGGACTGCTACCTAAATGTCAATAAAACGCATGAACATAAAAGAGTTGTTCACATACCTGTTCCAAAGGTTCAGTCGACCCAACTGATCCTAACCCAGGAACAAACCCCGAGTGTATGTGAGGGTATTGAGCGTATCACGATGACAGCCTTACAACTCAACCACAAACTATCCGGGCCATAACCATATAGGTACAGGACTGATTTATCAGATCCCGGGTAGAAGACGCTTCATCTGGTCCAAAGGCGCATGCACGACCCTTCCTACTCCCAAAAGACATATGTTTCAATATCTCACGGGGAACCTCATATGCTATCACCATTTCATTTGGAAACGGGAGATATTGAACTAAGTGGTCCACAGCCCCATACCACGACTTTCTTGAACACGTAAATGTCTAGTGTGTCCTCATCGCCTAAATGTTTTCCACTTTTCTAGGACACATACATTCTTTTACACACATATTGCTGGTCTACGTGACCGCCAGAACTTCTGTAGACGCATCATTAAATGATATGCTTCTATGATCAGAAGGAAGTCCTGCCGTTGCAACATCAAAACAACAACGGTAGCAGGCCATCTTCTGGAGCACGACTCTAGAATGATGTCAACGGGTTGCCTATGTGGCCCCGTAGTCCCTTCAAATGCAAGTCTGTGTGACTTTGCATCAACGACCAAGAGTGACATCGAGGGATGTTTCACGATAATTGGTCGTCTGTCCCATTTTCAGGTACTTCATCCGGAATTCAACGCCAACACGTTCAGCGAACACTATGGTTCATCTTGATCACACAGCATGACGATACAAATGAATCGCCATGAGGGGGAGAAGTATATCAAGGAGGCCATGCACGTGAACTCATTAAAGAAGCCAAGCTTTCAACGCACGTGCTGAACCACAACAAACAAGACCTCTCTCCATGGTTCGAGCATACACGACAAGTCAATGCTGATGATCCGCGCGACTCTGATATATGCAAGAAGGTGACGAATATTCAAGTTGCAAAAGAAGAAAATGAGGGTGCATGTAAATAGGGGGAGACTGAAGATTCTCCAGATGCTCTTAGCTATTTTCTTCAAACAGCAACAGAAGACCGTGTCAAATTCAAAGTTGAACACAAAGGCAGAGATTTTAAAAAGGGGGAGATTGTTATGAATATTTTCTGCTGCAAAGGGGGAGATTGTTAGGAATCTTTCTGTTGTGTTCAAATGATGATGAAGATTGAAGATTATCAAAGCCAAAGACAACCGACGCTTCAATGACAATTGAACACTAAGGGGGAGATTGTTAGGAATATTTTCTAGTGTTCAATTATCATGTTATCTTTGTCTAGGGACTTAATTGTATTTTATGTAAATATAGGGACTAAAGTGTAAATATACCAAAGTATGCTTTGGTATATATAGGGCAAGTGTGTGTAAAATACAAACAACTTGAGTAATTGTTTCTCTCTCTAGGTTAGATTTCTCTCTCATCATTAGCATAATTAGGGGTGTAATTGTAGAGAGAGAAAGTGAGGTATATTGTAGAGAGAAACTTGGATTGCAATGAAGATTGATTGAAGATTTATTTACCAAAGCTTCCGCGCGTTTAATATTCAAGGTATGTCTTCATCAATCTATTCTCAAGTTTATTGATTGGATGTTAAATCTCCATGGTTCGAGCATACACGACAAGTCAATGCTGATGATCCGCGCGACTCTGATATATGCAAGAAGGTGACGAATATTCAAGTTGCAAAAGAAGAAAATGAGGGTGCATGTAAATAGGGGGAGACTGAAGATTCTCCAGATGCTCTTAGCTATTTTCTTCAAACAGCAACAGAAGACCGTGTCAAATTCAAAGTTGAACACAAAGGCAGAGATTTTAAAAAGGGGGAGATTGTTATGAATATTTTCTGCTGCAAAGGGGGAGATTGTTAGGAATCTTTCTGTTGTGTTCAAATGATGATGAAGATTGAAGATTATCAAAGCCAAAGACAACCGACGCTTCAATGACAATTGAACATTAAGGGGGAGATTGTTAGGAATATTTTCTAGTGTTCAATTATCATGTTATCTTTGTCTAGGGACTTAATTGTATTTTATGTAAATATAGGGACTAAAGTGTAAATATACCAAAGTATGCTTTGGTATATATAGGGCAAGTGTGTGTAAAATACAAAAACTTGAGTAATTGTTTCTCTCTCTAGGTTAGATTTCTCTCTCATCATTAGCATAATTAGGGGTGTAATTGTAGAGAGAGAAAGTGAGGTATATTGTAGAGAGAAACTTGGATTGCAATGAAGATTGATTGAAGATTTATTTACCAAAGCTTCCGCGCGTTTAATATTCAAGGTATGTCTTCATCAATCTATTCTCAAGTTTATTGATTGGATGTTAAATCTCCATGGTTCGAGCATACACGACAAGTCAATGCTGATGATCCGCGCGACTCTGATATATGCAAGAAGGTGACGAATATTCAAGTTGCAAAAGAAGAAAATGAGGGTGCATGTATATAGGGGGAGACTGAAGATTCTCCAGATGCTCTTAGCTATTTTCTTCAAACAGCAACAGAAGACCGTGTCAAATTCAAAGTTGAACACAAAGGCAGAGATTTTAAAAAGGGGGAGATTGTTATGAATCTTTTCTGCTGCAAAGGGGGAGATTGTTAGGAATCTTTCTGTTGTGTTCAAATGATGATGAAGATTGAAGATTATCAAAGCCAAAGACAACCGACGCTTCAATGACAATTGAACACTAAGGGGGAGATTGTTAGGAATATTTTCTAGTGTTCAATTATCATGTTATCTTTGTCTAGGGACTTAATTGTATTTTATATAAATATAGGGACTAAAGTGTAAATATACCAAAGTATGCTTTGGTATATATAGGGCAAGTGTGTGTAAAATACAAACAACTTGAGTAATTGTTTCTCTCTCTAGGTTAGATTTCTCTCTCATCATTAGCATAATTAGGGGTGTAATTGTAGAGAGAGAAAGTGAGGTATATTGTAGAGAGAAACTTGGATTGCAATGAAGATTGATTGAAGATTTATTTACCAAAGCTTCCGCGCGTTTAATATTCAAGGTATGTCTTCATCAATCTATTCTCAAGTTTATTGATTGGATGTTAAATCTCCATGGTTCGAGCATACACGACAAGTCAATGCTGATGATCCGCGCGACTCTGATATATGCAAGAAGGTGACGAATATTCAAGTTGCAAAAGAAGAAAATGAGGGTGCATGTAAATAGGGGGAGACTGAAGATTCTCCAGATGCTCTTAGCTATTTTCTTCAAACAGCAACAGAAGACCGTGTCAAATTCAAAGTTGAACACAAAGGCAGAGATTTTAAAAAGGGGGAGATTGTTATGAATATTTTCTGCTGCAAAGGGGGAGATTGTTAGGAATCTTTCTGTTGTGTTCAAATGATGATGAAGATTGAAGATTATCAAAGCCAAAGACAACCGACGCTTCAATGACAATTGAACATTAAGGGGGAGATTGTTAGGAATATTTTCTAGTGTTCAATTATCATGTTATCTTTGTCTAGGGACTTAATTGTATTTTATGTAAATATAGGGACTAAAGTGTAAATATACCAAAGTATGCTTTGGTATATATAGGGCAAGTGTGTGTAAAATACAAACAACTTGAGTAATTGTTTCTCTCTCTAGGTTAGATTTCTCTCTCATCATTAGCATAATTAGGGGTGTAATTGTAGAGAGAGAAAGTGAGGTATATTGTAGAGAGAAACTTGGATTGCAATGAAGATTGATTGAAGATTTATTTACCAAAGCTTCCGCGCGTTTAATATTCAAGGTATGTCTTCATCAATCTATTCTCAAGTTTATTGATTGGATGTTAAATCTCCATGGTTCGAGCATACACGACAAGTCAATGCTGATGATCCGCGCGACTCTGATATATGCAAGAAGGTGACGAATATTCAAGTTGCAAAAGAAGAAAATGAGGGTGCATGTATATAGGGGGAGACTGAAGATTCTCCAGATGCTCTTAGCTATTTTCTTCAAACAGCAACAGAAGACCGTGTCAAATTCAAAGTTGAACACAAAGGCAGAGATTTTAAAAAGGGGGAGATTGTTATGAATCTTTTCTGCTGCAAAGGGGAAGATTGTTAGGAATCTTTCTGTTGTGTTCAAATGATGATGAAGATTGAAGATTATCAAAGCCAAAGACAACCGACGCTTCAATGACAATTGAACACTAAGGGGGAGATTGTTAGGAATATTTTCTAGTGTTCAATTATCATGTTATCTTTGTCTAGGGACTTAATTGTATTTTATATAAATATAGGGACTAAAGTGTAAATATACCAAAGTATGCTTTGGTATATATAGGGCAAGTGTGTGTAAAATACAAACAACTTGAGTAATTGTTTCTCTCTCTAGGTTAGATTTCTCTCTCATCATTAGCATAATTAGGGGTGTAATTGTAGAGAGAGAAAGTGAGGTATATTGTAGAGAGAAACTTGGATTGCAATGAAGATTGATTGAAGATTTATTTACCAAAGCTTCCGCGCGTTTAATATTCAAGGTATGTCTTCATCAATCTATTCTCAAGTTTATTGATTGGATGTTAAATCTCCATGGTTCGAGCATACACGACAAGTCAATGCTGATGATCCGCGCGACTCTGATATATGCAAGAAGGTGACGAATATTCAAGTTGCAAAAGAAGAAAATGAGGGTGCATGTAAATAGGGGGAGACTGAAGATTCTCCAGATGCTCTTAGCTATTTTCTTCAAACAGCAACAGAAGACCGTGTCAAATTCAAAGTTGAACACAAAGGCAGAGATTTTAAAAAGGGGGAGATTGTTATGAATCTTTTCTGCTGCAAAGGGGGAGATTGTTCGAAAATCTATTCGAACACATTGATCCAAAATTTAATATCAATTCAAAAACACGATAACGATCAAAAACATCCAACCCAAAAAGTAAATATGGAAGCCAAGTACTTGATAAATATCAAAGAATTAGAAGCTAGGCTAGAAAATAATTACAACTGCTTAGTTAAGAGTCTAGAAGAAAAATCTACTCTTAAAAATAGACTAACAATAGAACAAGAAATGTTGACTAGCTTAAAGACAAGGGTCGCACAACAAGAATCAACTATAAGCGAACTTACAAAAGAATTATCTACATGTAGAGACGAAAAAATAAATAGTGCAGCCCAAAATAAAAGTCTTCTTGAACAAAGAAATCAATTATATTCAAAAATTAAAGAATTAGAAGATGTTCTAGCTAAACGAGGACAAACTGAGCAACGCGAAATAAAAGAAACTATATTGTCTCTAAATAAGTCGACTCACACAATTGAGTCTGTGCCAAACAAGGAACATTCTATACAATCTATAAAACCCGAATCTAAGGATTGCTACACTCTAGAAAGTACTCGCACAATTGCTGAATTAAATTCTCTTCTAGGTTCCGAACGAAACGGGTTTCGACCTAAAATAGACGAACTTCAAAAGGAGAATTCAATTCTCAAATATTCCTTAGAAAAAGGCGCAACCTCAGCTTCCTATTCTGTTAAAAACGAACCATTAAAAGATATATCTTCAAAACAGAATAAGAACACATCACGAATGAGTAAAGCTGTCAAGAAAGAAAGAATAGAGGAAGATAAATCATTCTTTACTAAAACAAGCGAAAATGTTTCTACCTCTATTCCTACCAAGAAAATTATTAGAGTCATTCCTAAACTTCCAAAGTTGGAAAAAGCAACAACAAATATTTCTAAAAACAATTGTTATACATTCTCTATACACACTGAACCTTCTAAAAATAACAATTGTCCAAATCTTTCTTATGCGAATGCTCCTAATTGTGTTGTGAATGATGTGATTCTTCAATAAAGGAAATACGATTCTTTTATCCATGATTCTATTAATGCTATTAGCTCGTATTCTTACTTACAATACCCAGTCAAAGTCAAATCCGAAAAACATCTTATGCGACTGGCGCAAGAGAAAATATTCTCAAATAGACACACATTCACCGAATCAACTTTGTCTCAACCATATAGGGATAATCAAGTATGGACTCCAAAATTGCAAATGACAATAAGTAGTCCAAAATGGATTTGGGTTCCTAAGTTAAAGACTACTTTACATGCTGATTTCATACTTGATTCTATTATGCCTAAATGTTTATCTGCTAATAAGGGAGGACCCGTCTACAAATGGGTACCAAAGTCCCGATAATTTATTTTGCAGGATCCCGATCATACATGGTAAATAGACGACGATTGTTCCACATGTATGGTCGGTATGCGATGGTGAGCAGTCGCACAAGACCCCGACATGTGTGGTATTAGGTTTGCTCCACACACGTGATCGGTTTGTGACGTGAACAAACAAATCAAATCAAGACTATTCCAAAGTTCTTGATTTGACATTGTTTTTCTTTTTATTTTTCTGTTCATCAAAAAAAAAAAAAAAGAGAGAAGAGGCAATAAAAAAAAGGAGGCCATAAAAAAAAAGGGGAGAAAAAGAAAAATAAGGCCATTAAAAAAAAAGAAAAATAAGGCCATAAAAAAAAAGGGAAAAAATAAAAATAAGGCCATAAAAAAAAATAAATAAAGAAAAATAAGGCCATTAAAAAAAAAAAAAAATAAGGCCATAAAAAAAAAAAAAAAAGGGGAGTGGATAGAAAAGGTGCAAGAGTTTTAAAAGAGCGTATTACCATAGTTTATTGTAAAAAGCGCATATGCTTTAGGGGAAGTAATACTCATAAGCGCAATATAAAAAAGGCGCGCAGTGTTCAAAAGGGGAGTGTGCTTCAATCACAAAAGGCGCATAACTTGAAGGAAAGTAATAGGCAAAAATCTACAAGAGCGCACAACTTTAGAGGGAGCAAGGGCATCATATTAGAAATAGCGCAACTATTTAGGGGGAGTGTTACAATGAAAAGGCGCTAGAGCTTAAGGGAAGAATGTCCTGAATACAAACTTCATGCTTTTAAGAGGGAGTGCTATGTGAGGGTATTGAGCGTATCACGATGACATCCTTACAACTCAACCACAAACTATCCGGACTACAACCAATATAGGTACATGACTGATTTATCAGATTCCGGGTAGAAGACGCCTCATCTGGTCCAAAGGCGCATGCACAACCTTCCTCCGCTACTCATTTGTCTCCCAAAAGACATATGTTTCAATATATCACGGGGAACCGCATATGCTATCACCGTTTCATTTGTAAACAGGAGATATTGAACTAAGTGGTCCACAGCCCCATACCACGACTTTCTTGAACACGTAAATGTCTAGTGTGTCCTCATCGCCTAAATGTTTTCCACTTTTCTAGGACACATACATTCTTTTACACACATATTGCTGGTCTACGTGACCTTGCCAGAACGTCTGTAGACGCATCATTAAATAATGTGCTTCTATGATCAGAAGGAAGTCATGCCGTTGCAACATCAAAACAACAACGGTAGCAGGCCATCTTCTGGAGCACGACCCTAGAATGATGTCAACGGGTTGCCTATGTGGCCCCGTAGTCCCTTCAAATGCAAGTCTGTGTGACTTTGCATCAACGACCAAGAGTGACATCTAGGGATGTTTCACGATGATCGGTCGTCTGTCCCGTTTTTCAGGTACTTCATCCGGAATTCAACGCCAACACGTTCAGCGTACACAGGATCACCTTGATCACACAGCATGACGATACAAATGAATCACCATGAGGGGGAGAAGTATATCAAGGAGGCCAAGCACGTGAACTCAAGAAGCCAAGCTTTCAACGCACGTGCTGAGCCACAACAAACAAGACCTCTCTCCATGGTTCGAGCAAACACGACAAGTCAATGCTGATGATCCGCGCGACTCTGATATATGCAAGATTGTGACGAATATTCAAGTTGCAAAGAAGAAAATGAGGGTGCATGTAAATAGGGGGAGACTGAAGATTCTCCAGACGCTCTCAGATATTTCTTCAAACAGCAATAAAGACCGTGTCAAATTCAAAGTTGAGCACAAAGGGGGAGATTGTTGGAAATTATTCTGTTGTGTTCAACTGATGATGAAGACTGAAGATTCGAGAGACAAAGACAACCGAAACTTCAATTATAATTGAACACTAAGGGGGAGATTGTTGGAAGTATTTTATAGTGTTCAATAATCAAGTTATCTTTGTCTAGGGACTTAATTGTAATATATGTATAGTTAGGGACTAGAATGCAAATATACCAATATTGATTGGTATATATAGGGCAAGTGTGTAAAATGCACACAACTTGAGTTTAGCTTTCTCTCACTAGAAACACTCTCTCTAATCACTATGTAAGCTAGGGTTAATTGTAGAGAGAGAAAGAGGATAATTATAGAGAAAGTTTGTGATTAATGAAGATTTGATTGATTTAATCCTAAAGCTTCCGCTCGCATTATCATCGAGGTAAATCTATCGAATCTATGCTCGAGTTCTTCGTTGGATGATAAAAACGGACCTAACACTTTTTATTTATTAGGAGTTATATTATCTAATGACATCATAATAATCTTAATATAAATATAATACTTTTATCATAATATTTTTATAAGGCAGAAATACACTTAAATACCCATCAGCCTAAAATTCTTACACATAACTCCCCTTGTCAGATTATTTTTCGTTTAAGGACCAATTTGAAACTTATCTTACACTTAAGGACCAATTGGACAAAAGTACCCCTAAAAACTTACATAATTACCATTTTACCAAGATTTTAAATTAAAAAGGAAAAAAAAACAAAAAACCATATTCCATCGTGAAATAGAAACTCACATCACAAAGCAAAATTCCACTCTCAATCGAACATCCAAATCCAATGCCCACAACAAATGTGTCCCACGATGCAATGCCCGAGGAGTCGCCGTCGTCGTCGGGTTTTGAAATTTTCAATTTCAAGTAACTTTCGAAGTTTTTATTTTTTTCATCAGATTTTTTTGTTCATTGTTCGATTAGAGTTTTTAGGTCTCGATTTAGGTTATTATGTCTCGATTAAGGCTTTCATATGTTTAATTTGGGACCTTTTATGTTTAACATGAGGATTTATATGTTTAATTTGGAGCTTTGTTTAGGTGTTGCTCGATTAGGATCTTGAAGGTTTAAATTGAGTGTTTTCAGTTTTCTTTTGTTTTTTTTTATCAATTAGGGCTGTAACTTTCGTATTTTTGGTACGATATATGTATATTTTTAGTACGTTATTGTATGCATATTTTTAGTACGTTATTGTATGCATATTTTTAGTACAGTATATGTATAATAATAGTACGGTGTGGTAGTATAAATTGGTACGATATAGTTAAGATTATGGTACGAGAAGTCTTATTTTTTGTATAACAACTCTAACTATAATTACTCTACATTTCATGTCATTTTGATTATCTCGTAGTCTACATGATTGATTAAAGAGTACCACTTCTACGAACGGTGAAATGAAAAGGTAGGAAGAAGCTTGCAAACTTAGATTTTCTTATTTTGAAATATCATATCTTCTATTATGTTTCATTCTCAACGTTATCATGCTTTCATTGCCAGCCTTGAGAAATTTCATGTTGAAGTAGACAAGAGGATTTTTGGAGGTCGATCACCGAGTTTCTTCCCAAAGAAATCTTTGCAATTGAGAAAAAAAAAATGTAAGAAAGACCAAGAGAAGAAGCCTTCAATAGTTCTTGTTCAAGGTCCGAAACCAGGAAATGCTACTGATTTCGGTTTCGCTTAGCTCTATTGGAGCTAACTATTTGATTCTGTAGCTGTCGTTTATTGGTATGTCATGCGTATGTTTTTGGTACGTCATATGCATGTTTTTAACAGAATGATACGGTAATTTTGTAACTCAATATTACGTAGATTGCTAATGTATTTTTTATATATATTATATGCATGTTTTTTGTGTACTATTGGTGAATGTATTCTGATTACTGAGAGATTGTTCGATTATTATGGCTAAATGTTGTTTGTTATGCGTGAAATTTTGGTATAATAACAATGTTAAAAAAAGTACGGTAACCATGTATACAAGGTAGAACAAACACCGACGTAATGATACGCTAAACACACAAAAATGGTACACCATATTAATGACTGTAAAAAAATGTGATGAAAATTACAAAAAATAGTGAAAAATACAACAAAAAAAATCAATCTTATTGGTATCTGACATTTTTAACGGTGTTATAGAACAAATTCTGACACGCACATAAAGAAGTGACATGCATAAGTGTAATAAACTTGGTACATTTTCGGTATTTATTTTGGTACGACAGACTACATAAATGTGGTACCATATATGTTCACTATAAGGTACCACAATAGGCTTATCAATGGTACATTATACATGCTATATTTGGTATATCTTACTTGGGTAAGCACTTTTCATCATCGTTCGAATTAATTTTTTTGTAAGAAACTATTTTACCATATGTATATATATTATATGTTTCATTTTGTATCAAATTTGATGGTTTAACTCTTACACACATGATTTTATATTTCAAACCCCAAGTTTCATAACAAGATAATGATCAATGTAAGAACATCTTACTGTTGAAGCTTGAGTTTAAACTGCAAATCTACGATTTTGAGGGTTAAATCATTAAATATAATACAAAAGGAAACTTATAACATATTAACGTATACTAAAATGTTTTTGCATCGAAAGTAATGTAAAAGGCGACGAAAAGATACTTACCCTAATAAAATGTACTAAATATAGCATTTATATTGTACCATTGTGTAACATACGAGTGTACCTTCAACTGAAAATATACCGTACCACATCTAAGTAGTTATCGTACCTATATAAGTAACGATATTGTACCATGTTTTATCGGTGCACACGATATCTAAATTAGAAGTTCAGAACGTCCATTTATAAATGTGAAGTCCTAAAAATAATAAATAAATAGAAATTAAACAAAAAACATCTATAATAAGTTGAACATTTTCAATTTAACAAACATCTATACAATGTTCTAGTAATTTGTTTAATATTTTTCATCATCTTCTAGTGAAACTTGAGATTTGTAATATAAAACCATGAGTGTAGGGGTTACTTCATCAAATAAGATACAAAGTGAAACATATAACTAATATACATATGGAAATATGATTTTTTCAAAAAACAATTATTAAATTGTCAAGAAAAACGCTTACTTTAATAAGATGTACCAAACATATCGTGTGTTTGTACCATTATACAGATTATGACTGTACCTTATTATGGATATATATTGTACTATAATTAAGAAGTTTATCGTACCAAAATTGAGGAACTTTCTCACATAGGAAATATATTGTACCTTTCAGACTGGGGAGGTTTTCGTGTATGTCAGAAATTTCTATGCGTCATAACATTCTTTTATGTGTCAGAACTTGTTCCATAATATAATTAAAATTATATTTTTTTGTGTTGTGTCTGAACTTTTTGACTTTTTATATTTTTTATCACTTTTCCTACAACTTTTTATATAGCGTACCATTTTAATTCGTTTTGCGTATCATGTAGCTAGTGTTTGGTGTACCTTGTACACATGGTTACCATATCTTTTTCAATATTGTTACCGTACCAAACATTTCAGGAATTGTCATAACAGTGTTATCAGAATAAATCCAACATTATATCAACACAAAAAAAATATGCTCGTAATCAAAATATTCATTTACTAATCAACATATATGCGACATATGACCACAAAAAATATGTCGTAAGCTATATGCAACATATGAACAAAAGAATGGAACGAGCAACTAAACCTATACGGTTAATATGGCCAAAAACAATTTGTCCAACTACACGAATGCAACGACTCAGTGCATCTATTGATTTTACTACAACGTCAAATTCATTGTAGTCTTCATCGTCCTCTTCCATCACGTAACAATATAGATCAAAATAAGTGCATATTCTGCTTGTAACCACACAACCCAAACAATGTGCCCCATGAACTATACTTGTAGGCAACATAGTTATTTACCTCTATAAATAATTCAGCAATTGTTGCCAATGATACACTAACCATACATTAAAAGATACACTATATAAAGAAATACGGTACCCTAATCATACATGAGTATGTACACTATATAAATAAATATGGTACTCTAACCATACTTATAAAGGTACACAATATACATTAAATTTAAACTTTATTATTAGCAGCTAACCAGTTAATACCTCTGTAGCTCCAACGCTAGAACTGCTACAGACCATATAAAGGACGCCGTAATTAGCGAATAGGTACTTTTTTCAAAAGAAGATCCTCGAGCCTACAATGGTCAACTCTTTTCAAAGGCGACGGTGGCTACAAATGTTAAACTCGCTGCGCGCTTCAATCGACCTACTCCGGATTGCTGACATACAAAGCATCACTCACTACTTCCTACCGGATGCAAGGACTTCGTTCCCATGATTCAGTCAAACCCAACTGAATCTAACCCCGGAACATCACCGAGAGACATTCAAATTATGAAAAAATAGCCACATCTACTGGAACCTTTTGAAAAGACCGACGCTACATAATTTCCTCAACTCACAAATTATTCGGACCAACCCCCATAGGTACAGGTGCTAATTTTATTAGCTCCCGGGTAGAAGTCGCCGCAATAGGTCCAACGGCGCGTGCACAACCGAGCCTTACCCACTCGTCTGTCTCACAAAAGACAGGTGTTTCAGAAATCACGAGGAACCACGTCTACTATCACCGCTTCACTCGGAAGTGGGAGATATTGAATTATGTGGTACTCAGCCCCACCACCACACTTCCTTGCGCACTCGAGTCTAGTGTGTCCTCACTTTCCATATATTTTTATATTTTCTAGGACACATACACTTTTAAACACCTGATCTTTGTGATCAAGTTAGAACTTCCGTAGACATGTCTTGCTTAGACATGCTTCGAGGATCGGAAGGAAGTCCTGCCGTTGCAACATCAAAGCAACAACGGTTTCAGGCCATCGTCTACGAGCATAGCTCCTAGATCGATGTTAACGGGAAGTCTTCGTGACCCCGGTTTCTTACACGACGGATTGCCTTTGTGGCTCCGTCTGGTTATTACCATCACCGACCTATCGTTTGTGTCCTCCTAATCTTCCTACACAAGCATGCCGATCTCGTTAACACGAATCGCCATGAGGGGGAGAAGGGGACACGCATAAACAAACAGGTCGGACCACCCACCAATCTCCGCCCGCTCACCACTCTGAAGTCGGGCTCCCCTGCACTTGAATGGAACATTCCAAAGGAGCCTAACACCCCACGCGTACCTTCTTCCGGAGCCAGACAAGCTTCCTCGAGGCCGAACCAGACAACTTCCTTCGAAGAAGACGAATCCGGCGCCGAGAAGAAGAAGATTGGAGAAGACTTGACGACTGCCTTAGTGGCTACGTCAGGTTATTACCTAACCTGAGTTCCTACCAATGCCATCCTCATGTCCCGACGACGTGATCTTCTTGCCAAAGATAATGCCTCATTTTGACCCATCGCATGTCGATCTCCCCAACTCGATCTTCATGAGGGGGAATAGTACTAAAGCAAAATGGGAGCAACACCACGACGAAAGTGCAAGATAGATCAGAAACGCTAAATCCTCAAGCGTCGTCAAAAAATCAAGCGAACACCATGGAATACAAAGATCGAAGTTGCTGCCTCGTGTGCGTCTCTCCAAATTTCAAAGAGAACTTCCCAATCCCAACATAAGGTTGACCAAAAGTAGGGGGAGTTGCGCTATTATCGAAAGGAGAGATCGAACAAAAAAAAAAGAAGAAATCCGGCAAGCGACTTCAAATCCCTTCCGGCATTTACGAGTCGATCTTACAAAGAAGATTAAGAAGACGCGGTGCCGAGAAGCGAAGATCAAGACACGGTGAGCTTGAAGATCTCCAAAAAGAAGAGGTCAAAAGACAAGACAAGGAGGAAATTCCTTTAGGACTCAGGCAAATGCACTAAGCCCCACAAAGATAATCCATGCCGAATTGACGATTGAACACAAAGGGGGAGATTGTTAGGAATATATTTTTTTTTTTTTAATTTTTTTTTTTTTCACACAATACACACATTTTATTATGTGTTAGGGTTCAAGTATTTATACCACATTTTGGTATATAATACTTGGGCCCCTAACAAAGCCCAATTACACTAAGCCTCTTATAATGATAATCTTTATAAATAAACTACAAAGATAATTCTAATTAATTGAACACAATAAAATATTCCTAACAGGTACCATAATAATAAGTAAATTGGTACACAATAACATAAAATTAGTACTACATAATAGATATGTAAAAGCATCGGGTTTGCAACACATTAACGTTATTTTACTACCAGAAATCATAACCACCACATTATTATTTCATGTCGTTGGAAGTTCTATGATCGCGTTGGACTGTAAAAACCCGCAGTTTCAAGCAAAACCACTAACTACTAACTAACATCGAACAAACCCTCGAAAAATTGGAACAATTTCGATTTATTTTCGGCAATCCACGCTGGGCTTACTTGTATCGGACAAATCTGAGCATGAACTACCTTGAAAACTCAGCTCCCTTGTTCTCTATAATCTAATTTCTTCTTCTTCTACTACTTATTCTTCTTCTTCTTCTTCTTCGTCTTCTTCTTCTTCTTTTTCCTCGTTGAGAAACCTACGTAGACTGACTCGGATCGAGAATACCGACGCCGAAATCTTCTTCTTCTTCTTCTTCTTCTTCTTCTCTTTCTTCGTTTATGTTTTTTATTTTTTTTTTTAATTTCTGAATTTAATATTTTTTGTATTAAAACAAGAAAAATAAAATAAAAATCATTAAGTAAGGGGTATTTTCGTCTTTTCAGAAAAACTGGTCCTTAAGTGAAATAAAAGTTTCTAATTGGTCCTTAAGTGAAAAAAATTCTGACATGGAGAGTTAAGTGATGAAACTTATGTAGATGGGGATTTAAGTGAAGTTGTCCATTTTTATAATACAAAATATTATTTATGGTATATGTTGGACTTGAGACTATTGGACCTTGGGCGCTACTGCTTCAATTAATCCAATCAAATCTAAACTAATCGTTTTTTTTTAAATCAAGAATTTATCATTCAAATCTCTAACGACATCTAAAACTAGTGAGAATCAAATAAATAAAAAAAAGTCTCCAAATCACGTGAATGCCCTTTATGAGAGGATTGAAAGAAAAAAAAGGACTTCAAAGCTTTACCACAACAGGGAAAAAATTAAAGTAGAGAATGTAACGTAATTGAGAACTCGAAATGTGTCTTTGTAGATGGGATACAAAAAATATGAATGAATGAATGACGTAATAATTGCAGCTGCCCGATTTAACGAGATTTTAATGAAAATTTTGTTGCTATAATAGAATCCAAATTGTAAAATCTTTCTTTCCTTTGGAGGGAAAATCTTGCAGTTCGTTGACGACAAACTCGGAAATTACTCTAAAAGGTGATAGGTAGCACACGTAGGTTGCATCTTTAAGGTTTTTCTTTTCGCAAGGCAATGACATGCAAGAATTTATCTTTTGTCAGCATTGCAATTTAAATTGAGTGAGAATATCTCAGAAGAAAAAAAAAGTTGCAATTTAAATTGTTCTGGGTAAATTATGCTTTACCCCACGTGAATACACTAAAATGCACATACATTACTACCTTATGCATTTTTTATTGCGTGAAACTCGCATGTGATGTCTAAAACTTAGCACCGTCACGCCATGGTGTCTAAAACATAGCATTGTACACCCAATCAGGGGGTGAAAATGACAAGGAGTGCATGATTAAATAAATCATGAGGGTGTTTTACGCTATTTACAAATCATAGGGGTTTTGGTATTTATTTTTTAAACCACGGGTGGGCTAAGCCAATTGTTCTTCTATGTCGTTACTATAGAAATTATTAAAATTCTATTTCTGGTTAATATTTCGATAATATTTTTAAATATTTTGGATATTAAGGTGTGAATGGATTACAAAGTGTGTGACCATTACATCATCTTCTTTCTTGAACTATAGCATTACACTGCAATAAGCTTGTTTATCATTATACATTTATTGGATAATATAAAGGGGATTGCCGTTTTAAGACACTGACAGGTAAGCATACGATAACATGACTTATTACTCACGGAATGCCAATAATCGCACAATTGACTATAGCAGTTTAGTGAAGCTTAGCTCAAAAGGGATCACTGACTTCGAGGTCTTGACTTGTCACTAGTTTTGCTTAGCCCAACTTGCCAAGTATGGATCCACAGTAAAATGAAGTCTTAAAAACTAATGGTGATTACCGGTCATTGATCTCCAATAGGAGTTTACAATCTCGCAAGTAATCGAGATACATGTTTTATGAGAATGTGGACTGAAAAATTACAAAATCCCTGATCAGAGTGTCTAAATTTTCTCATGTGGGATATGGAGTGCAACTCGATAATTTCGTCTGTCACGATTCTATCATAGAGTCGAGTCCAATGAGTTTTACATACCCCATGACTCTCACTCGATCGGGACACAAGTAAAGGGTTAACACGTGGGACAAAAATCTATAGTCAGTTCGTCAAATTGGTTTGATCACATTTGCACTCAAATCGAAATCGATTCGAGACAATATGATTGATTAAGTGAATACCAAATCCTTGGATTCCTCACAAGCCGATTGAGACGAACCTCGAAAGTTGGACCTAAGAAGGATCATTGATGTATAGAGAGAACATATGTTTCGACCTTAATGTGCTTAGAGCCTTTAAGACGGACGATGTGGCTAATGTTGAACATTAATAAGATTTGGGTAAAATCAAACTTGAGGTAGTATAAGTGCTCGAATAATTAAGTGTGAGCTAGGACATACTTATTAGATTAAATAAGTCCAATTATTAATCAAATAACTTAAGAATTACTCCAGTCCAATTTAAGGTAGCCTAATTACAATTTTCAAAATATAATAGGCATAATTTCGAAAATCCTTAACATGACATAAACCAAATATGATAAAATATATAAGGGTAAGAAGGTAAATTTCAAAATAAGGGAGGCTTAAATTTCGAAATTAATAGTCAACGATGGTTGAGGAAATAAGGCAATAATCTCTCAACCTCGATCAAGTCTTGCTTACAAAAAATAGCTTGGCTCAAAATTGACCATGCCCAGGGCTTACTTTCGAGCCTATAAGTAGCCTTTAAGTCAACACACGCATACACAAGTACACGAGCGTTCTTGAGCATTCGAACGAATCTTAAATTCTTTTGTTATCGGTGATGGAGTGAAAGGCAAACATGCTACCTCTCTAGTCATCCATTGGAGTTGAGTTGTTCTAGGTACACCAAGAGATCGACGTAACGATCTAGTGCTAAGAAACACGATAAGACATGGTTTACGAATACGGGAGGAACGACGAACACAAGCAACACACGCTTCAAAGGTATTATGGCTTAGGGTTCGACCCTTCCTATTACGCGACTATGTGATGCTTTATTATTCATGTTTTCAACACGACCAATCCGAGCATACAAGAATCCTAAAAAATTTTATTCTGCACGTGCTCGGAACACACGGATTCCGAGAACCCTCGGGTTTTCCAATACAATTGGTTGCCGGTAGTCGTTCCGTTGCTGACAATGAGAATCATATTCGATTCAAAATGAATTTAGTCAGAGTGTGAAACTACGATGACGTGTGGAATACGTTCTATCGACCGAAAAAAGTGTTTCATAAACTTTAAATTGGCAAGAGGAGAAAATAATACAATAGTTATATCAACTAAGAAAAATGACGAAAGTTCTCAAAATTGTTCTCATTCAATCATCAAATCACTTCTACTAGTTTTCTTCACATATTTATGATCCAACGCATTGATTTCATAGCCAAATAACCATAGTAATCAATTTTTCATTGAGAATGAAATTGTCATTGTTAAAATGCCGGCATCCCTCGATTCGCAACTTGTTGTTCTTTAACGTGGGTATGATAAACGAATCAAGAAGATCGATCGAACCCAAAAACAGCAAAAAAACAGAAAAACAAAACAAAATTCTTACGTGGTTCGGCATCGACTTTAGGCCTACGTCCACAGACCAACAGAGCCTTTTATTCAAAACAGAAAGAAGGGTTTACAAGATTGTCACACCCTCTACAATTTTCGTGTTTACAACTCTCTCTAAGTCTCACTCAACAGAAAGATACAAGCTCTCAAAGATAGTTAGTTGAACTCAAAAATCTGGTATTTATAAACTAAAGTTGATCTTGTGCATTAACGACTTGTACCACGCGTTCTTCGGCTTGTACGTCGCGCGCTCAATTACTTATAAAAACGCTAACCCGATTTTATAAGTTATAATCTGGACCGTTCATCTAGTCTCGCGCCAGATCCAACGTCCCATGTTCAAATCCAGCGCTTTGAATCCTAGCCTTAGGATCTCGCGCGCATACTGCGGTTTAATCTGGACACTTAGTTGTTTTTCCAAGCTTTGATCAATCCAAAAAAGAGCTGTTTAGGCCTATCATCCCCCGGCCATTTTCCGACGAGTTTAGGCTCATAGATCCCAACAGTTATGATAACCGTATCGCTTGCTATATCAACAAAGAAAAAGAAAAAAAAATAGAGTACGAGCCCCCAGCGAGGATCGAACTCGCGACCTTCCGCTTACGAAGCGAACGCACTACCACTATGCTACGGAGGCAATTTGCTAGCTTTTTCCAAGTAATATGTCTCAATAATTGGTTCACGCTACATGGAAATAGTATGAAAATAACAAAATACTGTAAAAAAAATAAATTAATGATTTGAAGAAAATAATTTTGTTTAAAAATAAATATTTAATACGAACAATGCAAAGAATGTGAAAGAAATTCTTAGTAAACAACTTGTATTCAAGCCATACATGTTTCATGACCGATGGAACACCTCGTCGCCTCCGCCGTCTCTCTCTTGAATCACATCACCATGGCGGCTCATTGCAAGGTTTTTTTGACTTTGAGAGGAAATAGTTGGTTGGTACGTAGGAAGGAAAGAGAGTCGTGAGTTGTCCGTATATTTATTTATGTCTGTTTTCTAATAGGGTTCAGGCCCAGCCCAGCAACTCTGTCTTATGGGATTGGGATGGGCCATCAATTATATAATCGCACCACCGGCCGAGGTATACGTCGCTTCGCTGTTGTAAACCACTCCGCCGAGTCGCCAACATATATATATATATATATATTCTCTATCGCCAGCGCGCACCTTACGACTCCCTATTCGGAAAACCCATTCCTTACCGTCTCCTCCGAATTAGCGCTAACATATTTCAATGCCTGCAATGGCTTCTGACAGCTCAACTCACGTGGGGAAGAAAGTCAATCAACTCAACGGCGACAGACCTGATTTTGCTACCAGGTTGGTACCCGCTGTAGTACATGATTGAAACTGAGACTTTACGTTTTCAAGACATGTATTCTTCTTCTTTTGTGAATTAATGAATTTGAATGGTTTTATAGGAGGCAAAATATCGAACAGCACAGAAAATCACTTCCAATAGCTGCTGGTAACAAATGCCTTGTTTATACACCTGTATTTTCCTTTTTTTTTTATTCTGTTCATACTTGTCCCTTTATTTATATGTAAACAGTTCTTCGTTTTATGCTGTTGATAATTCTGTTTTGGTTAACTAGGTTAGAATTGGACAAGTTTTCCGATGTTATTCTTAAGAAAGCTAATTGTATCTTTTGATCGGTTACCATAAACGGAATATCTTGATTGTGGAGGATAACTATGAGGTGCAATAGGGATGAGACAATTAAGATACAGTTTATTGAAGGCGTGATTTTTTTTACATCGTCCTCTCACATTGTGCTGAATAGTGAATTATTGCTGATGTTTATTAGGAGGCAGACTATACCTTCAATAACTATGGTTAAGATGTGTTTCTAAGTGAGCATTGGTTGGTCCTTTGGTATTTTGTTTCTGAAAGGGGATGTAAGTATATCGTGTCATTAGCTCTCGTATTTACGAACTGCTTACTTGAGCATGGCTATGCTTTTTTGCAGCTGAAAAGAGACTATTGGAAGAGGTGAGCAGGAATGACGTGCTAATTATTGTTGGTGAAACTGGCAGTGGGAAGACAACACGTAAGTGGGGAACTTTAAAGTTATTTTTTGTGTTTCTCTTTGATGTTCATTTTCTTTTTTCCGCACTAACCAAAGGCTGGCTCTGTCTTTTGGTACTGCATTCTCCAGTACTCATAATAGAGACTGTGTATTGCTAAATAGTTTTCTTGATAAAAACCTGTCTGACTAGAACTTTTGCGCGTCACATTACGTTTCTAGGCGAATCTTCTTCTGCTTTCTGCAGAATTATTTGTTAGTTATAGTTGGTAGCTTTAATTTTTTACCATATAATGACATATTGACAGAGCTACCCCAGTATTTATTCAATGGAGGGTTCTGTCGTAACGGTGGGATGATTGGGGTAACTCAACCTAGACGTGTTGCTGCTGTTACTGTTGCAAAAAGGGTTTCAGAGGAATGTGGAGTCACATTGGGCCAGAAGGTTGGATATGCCATTAGATTTGAGGATGTGACTTCAAGCTCAACACGAATCAAGTACATGACGGATGGTCTGTTGTTAAGGTAGAGAATCTGTTTTACTTATGCCCCTTACTCGAAGTTACTATAATGCTATTTGCTTTAGTTGTTCTTGATTAGAACTCCTCAGACATCCTGCAATGCTATACTTCATTGCAGGGAAGCATTGTTGGATCCTTTTCTGTCAAAGTATTCAGTAATTATTGTTGATGAGGCCCATGAGAGAACTGTACAGACTGACTTGTTGCTTGGACTTTTGAAGAGTATACAAAAATCAAGATCTCTTGGCATCCCTAACATGGTACTTGGTAATTCTACAAAAGCTGAAAACGGATTACTATTGGATAAAGAGAATACTGTACAATGTAACGGTGCTCTCAAGCTCTGTAAAGGCAAGAAGTTGTTCCCGTTGAAGTTAATAATCATGTCTGCCAGTCTTGATGCACAAATATTCATGTCTGCCAGTCTTGATGCACAAATATTTTCCGATTACTTTGGGGGTGCTAGAGCTGTGCACGTCCAGGGGCGACAATATCCTGTTGATATACTGTATACCCTTCAACCTGAGACAGATTACATGGATGCTGCCTTGATTACAATTTTTCAGGTCATTATAACTTAGAACTGATTACTTAATTTGATGTCTATGTCTCAATTCAAAGTGCAGTGGTTGAATGCAACTTATGTTAAGTTTATAGTTTCTAGTCTAGCAATGTGCCCTCCTCATCATCTCATATTGTTCTGGAAAGACTTTCATGCTATTGTTATTGTTGAGTTGGTTGTTATTTTTGGGAACTCATATTTTTGAGCCATAAGTCCTTGAATATAAAAATACTTTCCGTTTCAATTTAGATACATCTGGAGGAAGGACCTGGTGATATACTAGTGTTCTTGACGGGGCATGAAGAGATTGAATCCATTGAAAGACTTGACAATCAGTCCATGCCCAATATTACGTCGAAATCCATTAGGGCAATAACTAATAAGGTTGCCCGCATCTCTACTCCTTCAACGAGAACTTTATATTCTGTGCATACCATGTTTACTATAACTACTTCTCCCGTCGGAAGTCGAACCTATAGATCATACCCAAGGGGTTCGGGTCTATCAGGTAATAATGATGCAAATGTTCGTGAAATGAATGAATGTGTTGCACCTGGATCAAACAAAGCATATGCATCAATATCACAGATAGGTATTTTACCCGTGATAATTTGTGGCTCCTCTCTGGCTTCTTCCCGAGTCATGGTAAAGATCCGAGCCTGCGTTGATGGTCTATAAGCTTGATCTTCTGTTCCCTTTCCCGCACTGGTACCATATTCTCCTCGTCCTCTTCCTCTCCCACGATTTGTGGAAGTTCCACTAACTCTAGATTGTTCGACAGTGGGCTCCTCTCGTGTTGCTTGGCAATTTCTAGCCAAATGTCCTGGTTGTCCACATCTAAAGCATTCCCCAGTGAGCCATCTGCAAACGCCCATGTGATTCTTTCCACAGTGCGCACATGCCGATACTGATTTAGAAATTTCGGTACTTCGATCGGCTAGTCTTGTTTCACCCATATTACTTCGGGTGGATCCTCCTTGTACCATTGTTGGCTTAGGCGCATTATACGTTCTCTTCATTTTCCCGCTAGATGATTCCTCGCCTTGCCTTCTTTTACTACTTTGAAAATTGCGGGATTCCATCTCCAATCTTTCGGCGCGTATCACCGCCGCTCTCAACTTTCCGTATGATTCCATATCGGAGGGAGTAATACGATTTCAAATCGTATATCGAAGTCCTGCTTCAAATCTTCGACATTTATTCCTTTCTGTGGCCACCATATGAGAGGCGTAATCCGATAGCTGATTAAACATCACTTCATATTCAGCCACAGATTTGTTTCCTTGTTTCAGTTCAAGGAATTCTTTCTCCTTCTGATCTTTATATACTTCGGGCATGTAAGCATCGTTAAACTCTCTTAAGAAATCTTCCCAAGTCAATACTTGTGGTTGTATCATACTGTTCGGGACAGTTTCCCACCATTCATATGCATGTCCTTGTAAGAGTGAGACCGCATAGTCAAACTTTTCTTCTGGTGTGCATTTCATCATATTCAACACCCTTTTCGTTCTCTTCAACCATGTCTCCGGCTCAGCGGGATTTGTCGTACCCATAAAATCCACAGCACCCATCTTTCTTAACTTATCATATCGTCGTTCACGGGGGATTGTCAGGGGGTTTTCATACTCATATTGCATAAGCGTATGAGATGAATGTGATTCTGGTGCGGCCGTTCTTCCTCCTCCCTCTATCGTAGGTTCATCGTGTTCTATATGCATGGGTTCATTCGTTGCCCTTTGCCTAAATATGCAGAAAAATTTTCAGGGCAACTATCAAAATCACATATCATGCAAGTGTCTACAGAACCTAAAACCTAGGCTCTGATACCATAACCATGTAACGCCCCCGTTCCTATTTCCTCTCTATACACACATAAAATTTTTCGCATTTCAAAACCCTTTTCATATCATACGAACGGGTGCGTACATCCTGACGTATCACTTCTACACATATTCTATGTCACACGTAATATACATGTATTCACATGTGAAAGTCGATAATGTTTTCTTAAACTGTATGCAGACGATGAACAGAGGGAAGCAGGATAGGAATGTAGCTGGCCGACCTTGAATCCATGTCTGTACGCGGAAGCTTTACTTTAAAACCGTTCGTTCGTAATCTACAACCACTGTAAAAACAACTATTCAGAGTATGATCGCAACATGTAAATCTATAAACATAAAGTCATGAGCATATGAGATTCACATAATCATCATTTTGTCATGTACGCATTTCTATCATATAACCAATTGTTCAATTCATCGAAGTCATAACATTGTCTTTTCCATTGAATTCGTGTCATCATCGAATTCGTATCATCATCATTTTCATCGTAATATCATGCCTTCAAATCATCAAACATATAACAATCGTTCCCATGATTCCTATAACATATGCAATTCTATATGATGATACTCCCGTTATGAACCCGCTCGTCAACGAACTATCGATCATATGTGTGCCCATGCATGGGGCTCTGTAAGCATTTCTTTATTTTTGTGCCTGTACAGGTGTTGGAAGTATTTTATAGTGTTCAATAATCAAGTTATCTTTGTCTAGGGACTTAATTGTAATATATGTATAGTTAGGGACTAGAATGCAAATATACCAATATTGATTGGTATATATAGGGCAAGTGTGTGTAAAATACACATAACTTGAGTTTAGCTTTCTCTCACTAGAAAAACTCTCTTATCATTATCTTAATTAGGGTTGAATTGTAGAGAGAGAAAGAGGTTAATTAGAGAGAAAGTTTGTGATTAATGAAGATTTGATTGAATATTACCCAAATGCTTCCGTCAATCTTGGTCAAGGTAATTTCGATTAAATCTATGCTCGAGTTCTTCGTTGGATGTTAAAAACGGACCTAACAATTGGTATCAGAGCCAAAATCGTGTGAATTGATGAATTTTGTTGCTGAATTTGTTTTTGTCGTATGATGTGTACTTCGCACGAAGTTTTTCGCATGCCTATATGATTTTCGTATGCTATTTTGATTGCTGTTTTTGCATGATTCTGAACGAAATCTATTTGCGAATCATTTGGTGTATGTTAATTGCGATTATCTTCGATTAATTGAGCTTAAGAGATTGAATTTGCGATCGAAACTATTTTTCCAACTTCAAACTGTTCTTTGGTGAAAATGCAAAATTGGGCTATATTTTGGATTCGATTGTGTTAATCGAGTGTTTTCTATGCTTACCCAATCAATTTCGATCGATTAACTATGCTTAATGTGTTAATTTGAGTGTTATCTGAAGATTTCGCATATAAAATCACGTTTTCGCACGAAATAAGTTTTTTTTTTCGCACCAATATTTTCGCACCATTCATAAGATCATTTTCGTTTCAAAGTTATTTTTCGCATTGACCAAAGTTTTCGTATCTCTCACATTATCAAATTTTTCGTGTTGACCCTACATTTTCGTATACTGTAGCAAACGAAAAAATTTCATTTTTTTCGTATGAATTATTTTTCGTACCAGTTTGTGCTTTGACTAAAAATTTCGTATCACTCACATTTTAAAACTTTTTCGCATTGACTTTAGTTTTTGAATACCGTAGCGTACGCAAAAGTCTTAATTTTTCGAACGAAAAATAATTAGTGTACGATAATTTTTTTAATTGTCAATACGAAAAAGTTTGCGTACGAAATATTTCTGTCTGTGATACGAAAAAGTTTTTCTTTAGATACGAAAATTAATTCTCTTCGTACGAAAAATACATTTGATACGAAAAATAATTTTTTATCTTTCGTACGAAAAAGATTTCAATACGAAAACACTGTTCAAAATGAAAGTTTAAGTTTTTACTTTCGTACGAAAACATCCCATACGAAAAAAAAAAAGTTTCCCATACGAAAAAAAAAAAAAAAAGTTTTCGTACGAAGAAGGGTCCAATACGAAAAACATTTTGCTTTGACTTTCGTTCGTAAAACTCTTTGATACGAAAAAACAATTTTATTCTCGTACGAAAAAGGTGTAAGTACGAAAAAATTTACATACGAAAATTTTATTCTCGACAACTTTTGATTTCCATACGAAAACCTTTGCAAAAAATTTTCGTATAAATATTCTATTACTTCTTTAAAGATTTCGCATCCTATCTCATACGAAAAACTTTTTTCATACGACAGACATTTCTATACACATACGAAAATTTATGATGGGAAAAAGATTTTCGACACCGCAAAGCTTTCGATAGTTTTAGGTAGCAAAAAAAAAAAAAAGATTTTCGTATAAGTTTTAGGTAGCAAAAAAAAGGTGTAAGTCCTAAAATTTTAAGTTTTTAGCTACGAGTTTTTTTGCGTACCTGCTTTAAAAAGATTCCTGGTTCATTCGAAAAAGTTTTGGGTAACATAAGTTTTTTTTCTTTTCTAATCATTTCAAATTTTTTTTGATACCTAAACTTCTGAAAACTTAATCATTCGAAAATCTATTCGAACACATTAATCAAAATTTAATATCAATTCAAAAACACGATAACGATAAAAACATCCAACCCAGAAAGTAAATATGGAAGCCAACTACTTGATAAAAATCAAAAAATTAGAAGCTAGGCTAGAAAATAATTACAACTGCTTAGTTAAGAGTCTAGAAGAAATATCTATTCTTAAAAATAAACTAACAATAGAACAAGAAAGGCTGACGAGCTTAAAGACAAGGGTCGCACAACAAGAATCAACTATAAGCGAACTTACAAAAGAATTATCTACATGTAGAGACGAAAAAATAAATAGTGCAGCCCAAAATAAAAGTCTTCTTGAACAAAGAAATCAATTATATTCAAAATTAAAGAATTAAAGATGTTCTAGCTAAACGAGGACAAACTGAGCAACGCGAAATAAAGAAACTATATTGTCTCTAATAAGTCGACTCAAACAATTGAGTCCGTGCCAAACAAGGAACATTCTATACAATCAACAAAACCAAACTCTAAAGATTGTGATATTCTAGAAAATGAACGCAAAATTGCTGAATTACATTCTCTTCTGGAATCAGAACGTAAAGAGTTTCGAGCAAAAATGGATAAGCTTTAAAGGAGAATTTATTTCTCAAATATTCCTTAGAAAAGGGCACAACTACAACCATTTATCCTATAAAACCTGAACCTTTAAACGATATATCTTCTAAACAGGATCAGAAAACTCAAATGACTAAACCTATAAATCAGGAAAGAATAGAGCAAGACAATTCATTTTCTATTACAATAAACAAAACTGTTCCTAACTCTATTCTTCCTCCAAAAATTCCTAAAGTCATTCCAAAGATAAAGCAAGAAGCTACTAAAGCTAAAACAGACAATAAGTACACATTCTCTATTAAAACTGAAACGTCCAAAAGTAATAATTGTCTAAACAAAAGTAGCTCATTTAGTACACATTACAAAGTGAATGATGTGAGTCTAGAAGGTAGGAAATACGACACTTCTATACTTAATGCTATTGATTCTATAAGCTCGTATTCCTCTCTCAAGTACCCGGTCAAAGTCAAATCCGAATTGCATCTTAAGCGACTGGCGAAAGAGAAAATTTTCTCTTCTACAAAAAGACACACATTCACCGATGCTGAAAAGTTAAATTTCAAAAAGGTACAACAAATTTGGAAACCTAAGCTACAAATGGAAATAAGTAGTCCTCGACAAATGTGGATTCCTATGACTGCTTTATGTGATAATTTTGCTTTCAAATTTGAACCTTATATGCATAATTGTTTCACTGCTAATAAGGGAGGACCCGTCCAAAAATGGGTACCAAGGTCCCGATAATTTGTTTTGCAGGATCCCGATCATACATGGTAACTTGGCGATGACTGCTCCACATGTATGGTCGGTATGCGACGATGAGCAGTCACACACATCCCCTTTTATGTGACCTGAGCAAACAAACCAAATCAAGACTATTCCAGCGTTCTTGATTTGACATTGTTTTTAGTTTTATTTTTCTGTTCATAAAAAAAAAGGGCCATAAAAAAAAAGGAGGCCATAAAAAAAAAAGGGGAGAAAAAGAAAAATAAGGCCATTAAAAAAAAAAAAAAAAAAAAAAGAAGAAGAAGAGGGGAGTGGATTGAAAAGGTGCAAGAGTTTCAAAAGAGCGTATTACCATAGTTTATTGTAAAAATCGCATATGATTTAGGGGAAGTAATACTCATAAGCGCAATATCAAAAAGGCGCGCAATGTTCAAAAGGGGAGTGTGCTTCAATCACAAAAGGCGCATAACTTGAAGGAAAGTAATAGGCAAAAACCTACAAGAGCGCACAACTTTAGGGGGAGCAAGGGCATCATATTAGAAATAGCGCAACTGTTTAGGGGGAGTGTTACAATGAAAAGGCGCTAGAGCTTAAGGGAAGAATGTCCTGAATACAAACTTCATGCTTTTAAGAGGGAGTGCTACCTAAATGTCAATAAAACGCATGGACACAAAAGAGTTGTTCACATACCTGTTCCAAAGGATAAGTAGACCCAACTGATCCTAACCCAGGAACAAACCCCGAGTGTATGTGAGGGTATTGAGCGTATCACGATGACATCCTTACAACTCAACCACAAACTATCCGGACTACAACCAATATAGGTACAGGACTGATTTATCAGATCCCGGGTAGAAGACGTCTCATCTGGTCCAAAGGCGCATGCACAACCTTCCTTCGCTACTCATTTGTCTCCCAAAAGACATATGTTTCAATATCTCACGGGGAACCACATCTGCTATCACCGTTTCATTTGGAAACGGGAGATATTGAACTAAGTGGTCCACAGCCCCATACCACGACTTTCTTGAACACGTAAATGTCTAGTGTGTCCTCATCGCCTAAATGTTTTCCACTTTTCTAGGACACATACATTCTTTTACACACATATTGCTGGTCTACGTGACCTTGCCAGAACTTCTGTAGACGCATCATTAAATGATGTGCTTCTATGATCAGAAGGAAGTCCTGCCGTTGCAACATCAAAACAACAACGGTAGCAGGCCATCTTCTGGAGCACGACTCTAGAATGATGTCAGCGGGTTGCCTATGTGGCCCCGTAGTCCCTTCAAATGCAAGTCTGTGTGACTTTGCATCAACGACCAAGAGTGACATCTAGGGATGTTTCACGATGATCGGTCGTCTGTCCCGTTTTTCAGGTACTTCATCCGGAATTCAATGCCAACACGTTCAGCGTACACATGATCACCTTGATCACACAGCATGACGATACAAATGAATCGCCATGAGGGGGAGAAGTATATCAAGAAGGCCAAGCACGTAAACTCATTAAAGAAGCCATGCTTGCAACGCACGTGCTGAACCACAGCAAACAAGACCTCTCTCCATGGTTCGAGCATACACGACAAGTCAATGCTGATGATCTGCGCGACTCTGATATATGCAAGAAAGTGACGAATATTCGAGTTGCAAAAGAAGAAAATGAGGGTGCATGTAAATAGGGGGAGACTGAAGATTCTCCAGACGCTCTCAGATATTTCTTCAAACAGCAACAAAGACCGTGTCAAATTCAAAGTTGAGCACAAAGGGGGAGATTGTTGGAAATTATTCTGTTGTGTTCAACTGATGACGAAGACTGAAGATTCGAGAGACAAAGACAACCGAAGCTTCAATTATAATTGAACACTAAGGGGGAGATTGTTGGAAGTATTTTATAGTGTTCAATAATCAAGTTATCTTTGTCTAGGGACTTAATTGTAATATATGTATAGTTAGGGACTAGAATGCAAATATACCAATATTGATTGGTATATATAGGGCAAGTGTGTGTAAAATACACATAACTTGAGTTTAGCTTTCTCTCACTAGAAAAACTCTCTCATCATTATCTTAATTAGGGTTGAATTGTAGAGAGAGAAAGAGGTTAATTAGAGAGAAAGTTTGTGATTAATGAAGATTTGATTGAATATTACCCAAATGCTTCCGTCAATCTTGGTCAAGGTAATTTCGATTAAATCTATGCTCGAGTTCTTCGTTGGATGTTAAAAACGGACCTAACAATAGGACTCTGTCATCCCCTGATTTGTAGGGACGTAACCGTAGCATAATATGTCGCGTCATCCGAAGCCGTAGCAGTCATAGCGGTTTCTCCCTTTCCGTAACATATGAATGCACATGACATATGACATAAAGCCGTACATATCAAATCAATTCACATTCCACGTATATCACGTAATTCATCACTTTTCACATATCACGTATTTTGTCAATCATATTACATATATACAAGGCATATTGTAATAAACATATCACATAACGTATCATATCAATTCATGTAATACTGTGAAATCATCAGTTAAACAATTCACATAGGCACATAAGTACACGTTGCCGATCATACTCACATGTTTATGCTTATAACCCGTTCCTTTCAGTCGACCTTGTCCTTGCCCTTTTCAGAATCCCGACCTAGTATAAAATTGGTCCAACAATCAATATGCAGTCTATGAATATATTCTGCATGCATTTCTATAAATGATATGAACCTGACTGTTTTCCCTTTGATACCTAATATTTTCGGGTAACATACATTTTCGGATCATCTTTTAATAATATGACTTTTCGGGTGACATACATTTTCGGATAATATGTTTATTCGAATAACTTTCGAATAACATGTTTATTCGAATAATCTTTAACTTTTCGGGTAGTATTTCTATATAAATAACTTACATTTTCGGGTGACATGTTTATTCGAATAACTTTCGAATAACATGTTTATTCGAATAGTCCTGCATTTTTCGGGTATCATCTTTATTATAACTCAAATTTTCGGGTGACATGTTTATTCGAATAGCTTTCGAATAATCATATTTATTCGAATAGTCCTTCTGTTTTCAACTTTTCGGGTAACAAATACCCTTTTCGGGTATTATACATTTTCGGACAATCTTTTAATAATATTATATATCCATTTTCGGGTGACATAACCTTCGATGTTCACATTTTTCGGGTAAAAGACTTATTTCAATATCATCCAGTCTTCAATATTTCATCATATCTTCATACTTAAATATCTTTCGTATGAGTTTTCTTCTATATTTTACCCGAAAACAATGAATATGAATCATATGCATATATATGCATATACCTTATGTTATGCTTATATGCTTAGCCGAAGATTGATGATGATGCTTTGCAAACTTTAGGTGCTGTTCACGTTTTTCTTTGATAAAATGAATAATATTTCAGTTTTACTAAGTATTTAAAATGATAAGTTTGTATTTGCTTAGTAAGCTACTGATTAAATTATGAGGTGTCAGCTTCTCTGACTTTGCTTTTACTTTAGGTTTTTGTTTTTCGTTGAATAGTTTACGAATGTGGTTTTTCGAATGAAGTTTTCGTTTCTTTTATATGGTTTACGAATAAGGTTTTTGAATGATAATTATTATTTTATTCTTACAACTTTCGGGCTTCAACATTTTCGGGTATCAATTTTCGCCGTTTTATTTTTCGGCATAGAACTTTTCGGGTCTAGACTTTTAGTGTAGATTTACTTTTCGGGCTTCAATACTTTCGGGTACTTCTTTTCGCCGTTTAATGTTTCGGGCCTAAACTTTTCGGGTCCTTACACTTTCGGCCTTCATTCATATTTCGGGCCTTGGAGATTTTCGGGTGATATACCTATTCAGATACTTTCGTGTAATAATGACCTTTCGGGTGTTTATATATATTTTCGGTAACTCTCATTTAGTTTCTGATTTCTCTTCTGTTCAGTACACGAAAATATTCTATTATCTTAACCAAATCTTATAATACATATGCATCACATATACATATAAATGCATGAACTTATGAAATCGGGTTTCGGTTTTGAATCCTGACAATTTATCTTTGTCATGGTTGCAATTTAAATTGAGTGATAATATCTCAGATGGAAAAAAAAGTTGCAATTTAAATTGTTCTGGGTAAATTATGCTTTACTCTCACGTGAATATACTAAAATGTGCATTACTACCTTATGCTTTTTTTATTGCGTGAAACTCCCATGTGCTATCTAAAACTTAGCACCGTACCCCCCATTGTGTCTAAAACACAACATTGTACCCCCCAATTAGTGGTTGAAAATGACAAGGAGCGCATGATTAAATAAACCACGATGGAGTTTTACTCTATTTACAAATCATAGGAGTTTTGGTATTTATTTTTTAAACCACAGGTCGGTTAAGCCAATTGTTCTTCTAAATTAATTTAATGTCGCAATTATAGAAATTATTAAAATACTATTTCTGGTTAATACTTCGATAATATTTTTAAATATTTTGGATATTAAGGTGTGAATGGATTACAAAGTGTGTGACCATTACATTTTCTTTCTCGAACTATTGCATTACACTGGCAATAAGCTTGTTTATCATTATACATTTATTGGATAATACAAAGGGATTGGCGTTTTTAGACACTGACTGGGAACCATACGAGAACATGACTTATTACTCACGGAATGCCAATAATCACAAAATTGACTGTAGCAGTTTAGTGAACCTTAGCTCAAAAGGGATCACTGACTTCGAGGTCTTGACTTGTCACTAGTTTTGCTTAGTCCAACTTGCCAAGTATGGATTCACTGGAAAATGAAGTCTTAAAAACTAATGGTGATTGCCGGTCTTTGATCTCTGGGAGGAGTTCACAATCTCTCAAGTAATCGAGATACACGTTTTTATGAGAATGTGGACCGAAAAATTACAAAATCTCTGACCAGAGTGTCTAAATTTTCTCATGTGGGATATGGAGTGCAACTCGATAATTCTCGCTCGATCAGGACACAAGTAAAGAGTTTACACGTAGGACGAAAATCTATAGTCAGTTCGTCGAATTGATTTAATCACATTTGTACTCAAATTGAAATCGATTCGAGACAATAGGATTGATTAAGTGAATACCAAATCCTTGGATCCCTCACAAGCCGATTGAGACGAACCTCGAAAGTTGGACCTAAGAAGGATCATTAATGTATAGAGAGAACATATGTTACGACCTTAATGGGCTTAGAGCCTTTAAGACGGACGATATGGCTAATGTTGAACATTAATAAGACTTGGGTAAAATCAAACTTGAGGTAGTATAAGTGGTCGAATAATTAAGGTGAGCTAGGGCATACTTATTAGATTAAATAAGTCCAATTATTAAATAAATAACTTAAGAATCACTCTTGTCCAATTTAAGGTAGCCTAATTACAATTTTCAGAATATACTAGGCATAATTTCGAAAATCCTTAACATGGCATAAGCCAAATATGATATGAGATATTTAAAGGTAAGAAGGTAAATTTCAAAATAAGGGAGGCGTAAATTTCGAAATTAATAGTCAAAGATGGTCGAGGAAATAAGGCAATAATCTCTCAACCTCGATCTAGTCTTGCTTACAAAAAATAGCTTGGCTCAAAATTGACCATGCCCAAGGCTTACTTTCGAGCCTATAAATAGCCTTTAAGTCGACACACGCATACACAAGTACACGAGCGTTCTTGAGCCTTCGAACGAATCTTAAATTCTTTTGTTATCAGTGATGGAGTGAAAGGCAAACATGCTACCTCTCTAGTCAACCATTGGAGTTGAGTTGTTCTAGGTGTTGAGGTATATGCCCTAGATGCCGTACGAGGATTAGATAGTGTTAGTAATATTTTCTAGTGTTCAATAATCATGTTATCTTTGTCTAGGGACTTAGTTGTATTTTATGTAAATATAGGGACTAAAGTGTAAATATACCAAAGTATGCTTTGGTATATATAGGGCAAGTGTGTGTAAAATACATATAACTTGAGTTTTAGCTTTCTCTCACTAGAAACACTCTCTCATCATTATCATAATTATGGCTTAATTGTAGAGAGAGAAATGAACTTATTGTAGAGAGAAGCTTGTGATTAATGGAGGTTGATTGAGTTTATACCCAAAGTCTTCCGCGCGTTTATTATCAAGGTAATTCGATCAATCTATGCTCAAGTTTTATTGATTGGATGTTAAAACTGTGACCTACAATTGGTATCAGAGCAAACGTGTTTGAATTGATCGATTTTGATGAATTAATTGTTTACGATTGCTTACTGTTCATCGCAATTATTTGAATATCACCACTTCATCGCGATGCTTACTGTTTGCGCTTGAATTGTTTGCGATGATCTATGGGATACTGTTTGCGATGAGTAATCATGATTAATTGAGCTAATTACAGCTGAATTTGGACTAATTGTGTTAATTTTGATCGAACTGTTCTTCAATATCTTCAAAATGTTCATGTGAAAAAACTCAAAATTCTATTGTTTTGCATTTAGCTGGTTTAATCGAGAGTTTTTACATGTTTAATTACTGATTTCGATCGATTATCTGAGCTTAATTTTGAAAATTTAAGTATTTTTGATCGATTTTAATCTGATTGCTATGTTTACGGGCATTAGTTTACTAGAAGTTAGGTTTACGAATGATTTCTGATCGTAAACTAGACTGAATCGAGTTTGCGATTGGAATAATCTGAGGTTACTACTGTTTACGAACAAGGATCATTCGTAAACTTCAGAAAGTATTGTTTACGAATGTTTGTCGATCGTAAACATACGTAGTTACTATTTACGAACGTTTGTTGATCGTAAACTTTTGAAGCCACTGTTTACGAACGCTGTTTGATCGTAAACCTTTGAAGTCACTATTTACGAACGCTTTTTGATCGTAAACATCTGGAGCTGTTGTTTACGAATATATCCCATTCGTAAACTATCTTACGGAACAGTTTACGAATCTATTTCATCCGTAAACCTAAAAGACCCGTAAACATTTCCGTAAACAGTAATTTGCGCACGTAACTGTTCATTCGCAAAAAAAAAAAAAAAAAAAATTTTTTGCGCACACCACTGTTCATTCGCGAATTACTTTTCATTCGTAAAAAAAAAATTTAGCGCACGTCACTATTCATTCGTAAAAAAAAAAATTTTTTTTGCACACGTTGCTGTTCATACAAAATTTTTTTTTGCGCACGTTACTGTTCATTCGTAAAAAAAAAAAAAAAAAAAAAAATTGCGCACACCACTGTTCATTCGCGAATTACTTTTCATTCGTAAAAAAAAAATTTGCGCGAATTACTGTTCATTCGTAAAAAAAAAATAAAAATAAAAATTTGCGCACGTTACTGTTCGTTCGCGAATTACTGTTCATTCTTAAAAAAAAAATTTCATTTAGGAAGAGGTTTACGAATATATTTCATTCGTAAACTTTACTTTACGAATGAACTGTTTACGAATAGCTTTTCACTCGTAAACCTTACTTTACGAAGTTACTGTTTACAGTTCTTAAAAGTTTACGAACCTTTCTCATTCGTAAACAAGCGATATAAGTTTACGATTCAACTCTTTACGAATAATTCTCATTCGTAAACATTCTTTACTTGTTAACTAAAAAGCACTGTTTACAGCTTTTCATTCATTCGTAAACTAATACAGTGTCAAAATCAGAACCGTAAACCTTACATTCTTTTAATAATATACAAAGTCTAAGATACAATCCCAACCGATAATTAACATTTGGTATCTAAACTTTGCTGTGCTGAAAAGCTTATGAACTGAACTGAAATTAAAAGTTTGCGGTTAATATCAATATCTAAAATTTTCTAAATAGAATAAAAAATATTGATAAAAAAAAATAAAAATTAAATCAATTCTAAAACACGTCAACGATCAATATACATCCAACAATTCTATTTGATCAAAATTAAAATCCAACATTCTATATAGAATTTAATTACCAACATTATTTGAACTTAAATTTTCAAATTCTATATTTGAACTGAAAAGATTAAAATGGATTTATTTCACGAACAAATGATCAAGACACTAGAAGCGAGGCTAGCTAAAACGAGCGTGTCTTAAGAAAACATTAGAAAATTGAAGCTAGTCTTGAATGTCAATTGACCAATGCAAGGATGAGATTATAAGGTTGAAGACTAAGACCACAGAACATGATAAAAAATATGTGAGTTGAAAATAAGTTTGTCTGCCTGTGATGAAGCAAACAAGTCAATGTTGCAAAAATTCTCATCCAAAATAATGAAAAGAAATGGTCAAGAAATTAGAAGCAAGATTAGCCAATAATGAAGTTGTCCTAAGAAACATCTATTAGAAGAAGCCAATCTAGGAATAAACTTCAATTAGCTAATGGAAAATAGCTAAACTTAACAATGATCTTGCTAAATCAAATTCTGAAACAACAGAACTAAAGGAAATAAAGATTATCAAGCTCAAAATAAATGTCTTTCGGAAGAACTCACTAGATTACACTGTAAAATTAAAGAACTAGAGGTTCTTCTTGCAAAGAAAGAACAAATTGAGCTAAAATTGTCTCGAAACAAGTCGACTCAAACAATTGAGTCAGTGCCAACTGAGGAACAATCTATACTATCAATAAAACCCGAACCTAAGGATTGCTACACTCCATACGTTTCGAGCTCAAATAGATAAGCTTTTAAAGGAGAATTTAATTCTCAAAAATTCCTCTAAAAAAGGCCCAAGAATGACTAAAGATATCAATAAAGAAAGAATAGAGGAAGACCAATTATCTTCTATTGCCTCGACTAAATTTGGTTCTACCTCTATTCCTAATCCAAAAATACCCAAAGGTCATTCTAAAATCAATATTAAAGAAAGAAGCTACTAAAACTAAAGTAGACAATAATTACACATTCTCTATTAAAACTGAAACGCCAAAAGTAATAATTGTCTAAACAAAAGTAGCTCATTTAGTACACATTACAAAGTGAATGATGTGAGTCTAGAAGTAGGAAATACGACACTTCTATACTTAATGCTATTGATTCTATAAGCTCGTATTCCTCTCTCAAGTACCCGGTCAAAGTCAAATCCGAATTGCATCTAAGCGACTGGCGAAAGAGAAAATTTTCTCTTCTACAAAAAGACACACATTCACCGATGCTGAAAAGTTAAATTTCAAAAAGGTACAACAAATTTGGAAACCTAAGCTACAAATGGAAATAAGTAGTCCTCGACAAATGTGGATTCCTATGACTGCTTTATGTGATAATTTTGCTTCCAAATTTCAACCTTATATGCATAATTGTTTCACTGCTAACCAGGGAGGACCCGTCCAAAAATGGGTACCAAAGTCCCGATAATTTGTTTTGCAGTTTCCCGATCATACATGGTAAATAGACGGCGATTGCTCCACATGTATGGTCGGTATGCAATGATGAGCAGTCGTACAAGACCCCGACACGTGTGGTATTCGGTTTGCTCCACACACGTGATCGGTCTGCGACGTGAGCAAACACACAAAATCAAGACTATTCCAAAGCTCTTGATTTAACATTGTTTTTATTTTTATTTTTTTCGTTAAAAAAATAAAAATAAAAATAAAAATAAAAAAAATGAAATGAAAGGCCAAAAAAAAAAGGCCACAAAAAAAAATAAAAGAGGCCAAAAAAAAAAAAAAAAAAAACACACAAAAAAAAAACACAAAAAAAAAAAAACAAACAAAAAAAAAAACAAAAAAAAAAAGGGGAGAAACTTTTGAGCTACAATGTTTAAAGAAGGCCGAGCCGATTTCAAAATTCAAAAGCGCTTGAATTTCTGTGGAGTCAATCTCTATATTTTCAGTTTTTGACTATCATAGGGAGTTCGACTTAAATAAATAGGCTTATTTTATAGAATAGTCGGTCTTCATATCTATATTGTTTTTATTTTGGGGGAGTGGATAGATAGATAGACAAGGTGCATGACTTCAAAAGAGCGTATTACCATAGTTCTAATGTAAAAAGCGCATATGTTTTAGGGGGAGTGAGACTTATAAGTGCAAAAGGCACATTTATTGGGGAGTGTCACTTCAAATACAAAAGGCGCTTGATTTTTTTTGTAATATGCAATCTCTCAAAAGGCGCATCTATTTAGGGGGAGCATGGGCATCACATTAGAATTAGCGCAAGTATTTAGGGGGAGTGTTACCTAAATACAGCGCTAGAGCTTAAAAGGGAATGCCCTGAAGACAACCTTCATGCTTTGAAGAGGGAGAGCTACATAAATGCCACACAAGCGCATGGACACCAAAAGAGTTGTTCACATACTGTTCCAAAGGTTCAGTAGACCTAACTGATCCTAACCCAGGAACAAACCCCGAGTGTATGTGAGGGTATTGAGCGTATCACGATGACATCCTTACAACTCAACCACAAACTATCCGGGCCATAACCATATAGGTACAGGACTGATTTATCAGATCCCGGGTAGAAGACGCTTCATCTGGTCCAAAGGCGCATGCACGACCCTTCCTAGCTACTCATTTGTCTCCCTGAAGACAGATGTTTCAATATCTCACGGGGAACCGCATATGCTATCACCGTTTCATTTGGAAGCGGGAGATATTGAACAAAGTGGTCCACAGCCCCACACCACGATTTTTCTTGAACACTTTAATGTCTAGTGTGTCCTCATAACCTAAATTTTTTTTACGTTTTCTAGGACACATACATTCTTTTACACACATATTGCAGGTCTACGTGACCATGCCAGAACTTCTGTAGACGCATCATTCAATGATGTACTTCTATGATCAGAAGGAAGTCCTGCCGTTGCAACATCAAAACAACAACGGTAGCAGGCCATCTTCTGGAGCACGACTCTAGAATGATGTCAACGGGTTGCCTATGTGGCCCCGTAGTCCCTTCAAATGCAAGTCTGTGTGACTTTGCATCAACGACCAAGAGTGACATTAAGGGATGTTTCACGATGATCGGTCGTCTGTCCCGTTTTCAGGTACTTCATCCGGAATTCAACGCCAACACGTTCAGCGTCCACTCAGGTTCACCTTGATCACACAGCATGACGAAACAAATGAATCGCCATGAGGGGGAGAAGTATATCAAGGAGGCCAAGCATGTGAAATCATTAAAGAAGCCAAGCTTTCAACGCACGTGCTGAATCACAACAAACAAGACCTCTCTCCATGGTTCGAGCGTACACGATAAGTCAATGCTGACGATCCGCGCGACTCTGATATATGCAAGAAGGTGACGAATATTCAAGTTGCAAAGAAGAAAAAGAGGGTGCATGTAAATAGGGGGAGACTGAAGATTCTCCAGATGTTCTTAGCTATTTTCTTCAAACAGCAACAGAAGACCGTGTCAAATTCAAAGTTGAACACAAAGGCAGAGATTTTAAAAAGGGGGAGATTGTTAGGAATCATTTCTGCTGCAAAGGGGGAGATTGTTAGGAATCTTTTCTGCTGCAAAGGGGGAGATTGTTAGGAATCTTTCTGTTGTGTTCAAATGATAATGAAGATTGAAGATTCAAAGACAAGACAACCGACGCTTCAATGACAATTGAACACTAAGGGGGAGATTGTTAGGAATATTTTCTAGTGTTCAATAATCTTGTTATCTTTGTCTAGGGACTTAATTGTATTTTTGTAAATATAGGGACTAAAGTGTAAATATACCAAAGTATGCTTTGGTATATATAGGGCGTGTGTAAAATACACACAACTTGAGTTTTAGTTTCTCTCACTAGATTAGATTTCTCTCTCATCATTAGCATAATTAGGGTTTAATTGTAGAGAGAGAAAGTGAGGTATATTGTAGAGAGAAACTTGGATTGCAATGAAGATTGATTGAAGATTTAATCCATAAGCTTCCGCGCAAATCATAAAAGGTAATCTCGATTGATCTTAATTCTCAAGTTTAATCATATGTTGGATGAAATCTGGGAATTACAGATAGTACGAGGGCATTTATGTAATTTTGATGTGTTTATCATTTGTAATTGGATTATTTGATAATGGAATTACGTTTTATTTTTGTCGATTTGAGTTTAGACAAAATAATACAAAATGCATATTATTACTTCGTCTAAATAAATTAACCTTGCAGTCGGGTAATAAGACGAATTAATAAAACCCCAATATTTACAGTTCAGTTACTGATTCTGTGGGGACAGAGAGGGGGCACCAGTAAGCTGATATACTGTAATATTAAATTAAGTCCACAAGTCTTAGTCTCCAGTAGGGTGACTGGATTGACGAGTACGACTTGTTTGTCGACGGGTCCAAAGTGGTTGTGTCAACCATTCACTTGGGAAGTTGGAGCTCGTGACATCGATACAAGACGAATCAGGGGATTGTCTGTATTTGGACACTGACTTGTAACCGAACGATCACACGCTAGTAAAGTCGCTGATCGATCGATTGACTATAGTAGTCTACGTGAACCTTAGACCAAAAGGGTTTAACTCAGGGTTGGTCTTAAGGTCTTGATTTGTCACTAGTTTGCTAGGCCCAAATTGCATGAAGCAAGGGTCAGCGGCGAAATGCGGTCTTGACTTTTCGACGTGATTGCCGGTTATACCGATGAGCGGGATTTACGATCTTGATTAAATTCAAGGTTAACGTCCTATGCAGTTTTGATGTGCGGGAATTTATCGAAGCCTCTGGCCAGAGCATATAACTGACTCACGAGTGTCGTGGAGGGGAGTTTTGGTAAATGTCACCGACAAGAACATCATAGCGTCGAGTCCTGTAAGTTCGACTACGCGTGACTTTCACTCGACCGGGACAAACGTAAAGGGTTTATACGTAGTACGATAATCTATAGTCAGTTCGTGAATAATACATATTCGTACTCAACTCGGGATCGGTTCGGTACCACGGGGCTGGCTAGGTGAATACCGAACTCCTCGATTCCTCCCAGAGCCGGTTGAGACGAACCAAGAGAGTCGGGCTTAAAAAGGGCAACCGACACAACGTTAATATGAGAATAGAGCAGGTTGGGGCCTGGATTGAGAGATTAGGGTTTGGAGCTTGGCCGAAACCCTAAATGGCCGAAAATGTAGTAAAATCGCGTGAGGGGCAAAATGGTCTTTTCACCTCACGAATATTTTGGAAATATTATTGGATATTAATATTAGTATATGATTTAATGTGATTTAAATCTTTATTATTTATAAAATAATAATATTTAATTTGGAATTAAATAGAATATATATTGGATATATATATAGTTTTCGATTTTATATAAGATTAATTTCGAAAATTATTTAAATATTTATATTGGATATAATATATTTAAATATACTAAATATACAATAAATATTAATTTATTTAATATTTAATTTGAATTTGAATTTTGAATTTGAATTCAAAAGAGAAAGACCAAGTAAGCAACGAAGACTTGGTATGCTTAAGTGGGTGAGAATTTTTCTCCCCACCTTACTTGAAAATTTCGGCCATGACACATAGTATAAATAGGGTTTGATTTTTGAAACAAAACCCTAAGTCATTTCTTGAAAAGAAAAGAGAAAAACCCTAGTTTTCTCCTCCTCTCTCTCGATCTCTCTCTATCTCGTCTCTCTCCCTCTTTCTCTCTAGAGCCGCGCCCTGCCAGCGTGAAGAGGGTGCTGCCCGAGCCTTGGCCTAGCCGACTCAAGCAAGGTTCGGTCGTGACGTTGTAAAGGTGCCGGCATGACGCTCTTGCCCCGTTCGTGCGCGTAAAGGTGCTAAGAGAGGGATACTACATCCCGGGGATTCGAAGGGTTCGTAGCTCGCCATCTTCTTGTCTTCGTCAAGGTATAATGGTTGTAAAACCCTTCTTTCGTGTTTTATATTCTCGTGTTATTACCGAGCGGTCCAAGAGAAGAGGCGGAATCCCTTAAAGTTTTAAAATTCCGCCGTTCAAGGAACAAGGGCCTCGAGCCCCTACGGGGATTCCCAACACTAGGTACACCAAGAGATCGACGTAACGATCTAGTGCTAAGAAACATGATAAGGCATGGTTTACGAATACTGGAGGAACGACGAACACAAGCAATACATTCTTCAAAGGTATTATGGCTTAGGGTTCGACCCTTCCTGTTACGCGACTATGTGTTGCTTTATTATTCATGTTTTCAACACGACCGATTCGAGCATACAAGAATCCTGAAAATTTTTATTCTGCACATGCTCGGAGCACACGGATTCCGAGAACCCTCAGGGTTTTCCAATACAAACGAATGCCGACAGTCGTTCCGTTGCTGACAATGAGAATTAGATTTCATTCAAAATGAATTTAGTCAGAGTGTCAAACTACGATGATGTGTGGAATACGTTCTATCGACCGAAAAAAGTGTTTCATAAACTCTAAATTGGTGAGAGGAGAAAAAATACAATAGTTATATCAACTAAGAAAAATGACGAAACTTCTCAAAATTGTTCTCATTCAATCATCAAATCACTTCTCATTTTTGAATTCATCATTGAATGAACTATGTAGTTCTAGTTTTCTTCACATATTTATGATCCAATCCAACACATTGATTTCATAGCCAAATAACCATAGTAATCAATTTTTCATGGAGAATGAAATTGTCATTGTTAAAATTCCGGCACCCCTCGATTTTCAACTTGTTCTTTAACGTGGGTAGGATAAACGAATCAAGAAGATCGGTTGAACCCAAAAACAGCATGAAAAAGAAAACCAACACATTGATTTCATAGCCAAATAACAGAGCATTTTTCAAAACAGAAAGATTTAAAACTGCCACCCTCATTTTGTTGTTTTTAACTCTAATACTCAACAGAAGATCAACCCAAAAACAGTGAACTCGAAAATCTGGTATTTATAAACTCAAAACTAATCTTGTGCATTAACGACTTGTACCACGCGTTCTTCGTCTTGTACATCGTGCGCTCAATTACTTATAAAAATGGTAACGCGACTTTATAAGTTATAATCTGAACCGTTCATCTAGTCTCGCGCCATATCCAACGTCCCATGTTCAAATTCAGCGCTTTGAATCCTAGCCTTAGGATCTTGCGCGCATATGATCGGACGGCTGCGGTTTAATCTGGACACTTAGTTGTTTTTCCAAAGATCAATCCAAAGAAGAGCTGTGATCACATTTAGGCCTCTTTCCATCTCCCGGCCATGTTCTGACGAGTTTAGACTCATAGATTCCAACAGTCATGATAAGCGAGGCCTCTTTCCATCTCCCGGCCATGTTCTGGCGAGTTTAGACTCATAGATTCCAACAGTCATGATAAGCGTATCGCTTGCTATATCAATAAAGAAAAAGAATTAAAAAAAACAAATAGGTAAAAGCCCCCGGCAAGGAACGAACTCGCGACCTTTCGCTTACGAAGCGAACGCACTACCACTATGCTACGGAGGCCAATTTTGATAGTTCTTCCAAGTAATATGTCTTTATATTTGGGCTCGCGCTACATAAAATAGTATAAAAATAACAAAATACTGTAAAAAAAACAATGATTTCACGAAAATAATTTTGTTTAAAATCATTTCCGACTCTAATAAATAATTATTTAATACGAACAATGCAAAGAATGTGAAAGAAATTCTTAGTGCTCGTTTGGTTCACATGTTTAAGGATTTTAAATATGGGTTTACTATATATTGGTATGTTTGGTTCATATGTTTATATCATACATAGGTTTATATAAAATAACTTTAAACCCTTACCTATAGGTTTAGGATAACACACCCTTTATATGGGTTATGGAAAATCCACTTATATTTTTACAATATTAACCTTCATCTTATACTTAAATAAAATGTGAGTGCGAAATAATATATCGATTAATTATCAACGAAGCTTCTTGCTTTGACGAGAGAGAACAAATAAATTGCTAGGTTTGTGAGAACTGAGAAGGCTTGTCCGTGTAACTGAGAAAGAGTCATTAAGGAAATATTCAACCATAAATGTCATGTACATGTATATACGTACATATAATATATATACATTATTTATATTTGTTCATATTACATTAAATTTAATGTAATGGCTTGCTGATTTTTAGTTCAATGCAAAGGAATAGCATTCATACCAGATTCCACAATGATATTAATAATCGCAGTGGGGATAGGCACATCAAGCGTGATTATTAAGTAGAAAGTATTTATGAACATTAAGGGCATAATTGTATTTTCATCAAATACCCATTTATTAAACCCATATCTAACCAAACAAATATATTATATTTAAACCCAATAACCAAACACACATTTTATTTTATACCCACTAATTAGTTTTATATAAACCTTATTAACTTAAACCCTCCTAAATAAAAACCCACGTACCAAACGAGCACTAAGTAAACAACTTGTATTCAAGCCATACATTTTTCGTTTCGTATGTCTCCATCGAAGTCAGCGCCAGCGGCCACCATCATGACCGATGGAACACCTCGTCGCCTCCGCCGTCTCTCTCTCTCTCTCTCTCTCTCTCTTGTATCACCATGGCGGCTCTGTTAGGAACCGAAAACTTTCTTAGATGAATACTGAAAGTTTCATTATATAGGATCGGAAATTTTAATTATGTAGAAGGTTTATCATGAAGCTAAGAGCATGATTTTTGATAGTAAAAATATACATGATCATATCAGTTTAGTCTAACATCTCTGTCCGGTGTTCATGTCCATTTTTGAAATAGTTACACTTCGAACTAGATAAAGTGCAAAACATCAAAGTTGTAGATAATCAAGTTAGCTATTCATAGGAGTTTTAATCAGGTAATATATGCCCTGAATCGAAAGTTATGGTTGAAAAGGTGTTGACTGCCATCAACATTCGTAAACCATTCGTAAACCCATTCGTAAACCCATTCGAAAAGCTTTGTGTCTCATTTTCGAAGTAGATACACTTCGAACTAGATAAAGTTCAAAACATAAAAGTTATAGATAATCAAGTTATCTATTCAAAAGAGTTTGAATCAGGGTAATTGATGCCCTGAATCGGAAGTTATGGTTGAAAAAGTGTTGACTGCCATCAACATTCGTAAACCATTCGTAAACCCATTCGTAAACCCATTCGAAAAGCTTTGTGTCTCATTTTCGAAGTCGATACACTTCGAACTAGATAAAGTGCAAAACATAAAAGTTGTAGATACTCAAGTTAGCTATACATAGGAGTTTGAATCAGGGTAATTGGTGAGTTGAATCAAAAGTTATGATGAAAAAGGTATTGACTGGATATCAGTATTCGAAAACCTTAGAGACCATGCCGAAAACTTCATGTCTATGCACATAGGTATCAAAAACTTCTAATACCTATAAGTGCCGAAAACCTCTTTACTTAATAAGGAGTATGGCCCGAAAATCACCTATAAAATGCATATAGAAAACCCTTGACAAGAGATAAAGTAAAAGTTAAGATCAAGACTATCTTGAGTTTGACACCTCATGCTTAAGAGTGATTAGTAAGCACCTCTTAGCCAATCATATTCTTTAATCCTTAGAAAACCAGAAAGTCCATACCTAAAGAGAGGAGGGCACGAACACTTGAGGAAGAAAGGAGGGTGAAGCATCATCATAAAGATTAGCCAAAAACACACTCAAAGTGTAGTAAACCAAGCTCAAGTGAGGTATACATTGAAATACTATTTATATTCATTTATCTCATTCATGCTAGGTTTAAAAGGAAGTTGACATCATTTTTAACCTAGTAAGGAGTTAAGGGTCGAAATTGAGAGTTCATGCATTTTATCCATGAGAAACATGATGATCACTAGAGGGGGGTGCAAGTGATTACAGCTGTGTTTCCAGCAACCCCTGTTCTGAGTTCATGTTCATTTTTGAAGTGGTTACACTTCGAATCTGGGAAACGTTAAAGAATAAATATTATAGAGTATTGAGTTAGCTGTTCTTAGGACTTGGAATCAGGGCTATTGATGTTTTATGTCAAAAGTTATAAAGGAAATGGCACTTACTGCCAAACCAGGGTGACAGCAGCTAAGAACCCCCATAAAGATTCATTCTGGTATTTATGTACTTAGAATTCGACCATATGTAAAGTATTAAAGTTTTAGATAATTTAGTTAGCTGTTCATCCCGTTGGAATCAACCTCATTGATGTTGTGTAACCATAGTTATGAATAAGAAGGCATTGTTTGCCAGTTCTGAAACAGCAGCAGCTAAACAGTGGGTTGATGGTTCATTGACTTTGATGCATTTCGAATTCGAAGATATGGAAAGAAAGAAAGTTGTAAATACTTAAGTTAGATTTCCAGAACAGCTTCAAACAACCTGATCGATGCTCGTACCGAAAGTTATGAAGGAAAGATTACAAACTGTCATTTCGGGACAGTATTTGTATTGATGAAGACTTAGTTATTACAACAACACTGCATATCATGCATTTATGTCATTCATAGGGTCCGGTATTGATTTGTTAAATATGACATGTTTATAGGTCGAGACCTAATAAGGCAAGGATAAGGCCGAGTAAAGAACGGGAGTAAAACTGTGAGTATGATTGCAATGTGTGCTTTATGTGCTATACGTGATTGATTTATGATTATGTGATCTACGAAATGAAGTATTATGCAAAGGTGTTGAGTCCCTTATATGATTCGACTTATGGGTGATATGATCAATGTTATGCATTTTATGTGCGACATGTGAGTATCTGTGATGCATCATGAAAGGCAATGAATGTAAAGAAAAGACTGTTATGACCGCTATGACTTCAGGGGATGAGTGTTCGATGATGATATCGATGGATCTATCCCTACGGGGAACTACAGAGTCCTGTACAGCACCATATATATATGTTATGCTACAGAGTCCATGCAGGGCACACAGACACTTTACGATCGTGGCCTGAGTCAAAGCTGGTTCATACAGAAAGATAAAATAAATGAGCATATAGATGCATACGCTATGGTTATGTATGATTATGTAAATGACTATGTGACAGTGATAGGTTATGGACTACGTGGATAAGAAAGTGATTGTACCTGCGTATATATATTGATATATGTTTCATGACAGTGTGATTGATGTATTTACGTTATTACTTTATAGTTGACATGTTGCGATCATACTCTGAATTGTTGTTTCACAGTTTGGTATTGTAGATCGAAGTGAGCTCATTTTGGCACTATGGAGTCAAGGTCGGCCGGCTATTTCCTCGTCCTTCTCCCTCCGCTCATCGATTGCATATAGTTCATATAGATAGAGTGTGATAGTGTTACGTTTTAAACAGACTCTGATGTGTACATATATGTATATGTTTTACTTGCGTTGCACATTTTGAAAAGCGAAAAATTTTACGCGAAATTATTTTGGAAAATTTCGTGATTTATGTGTCTATGGGAAGGAGCGCCACAGTGGATGGTATCAGAGCCTAGGTTTTAGGTTCTGTAGACTCATGTAGATTTACGCATGTCATGTTTATGCATTTGCTGTCCTAAGAAGAGTTTGCATCTTTTAGGCAAATGGCAGCAAATCAACCATCACATGTAGTACACGATGAGCCTACTGTTCAAAGAGGGGAAGGAACGGCCGTGCCAGAGTCACATTCATCTCATTCACTTATGCATATGTCTCACGAAACCCCTTTGATAATTCCTCGTGAGCCTCGCGAAAGGCGATATGACCGATTGAGGAAAATGGGGGCTGTTGATTTTACGGGTACAACTGATCCTGCTGAAGCAGAAACGTGGTTGAAACGAACTGAAAGATACTGAATATGAATGAAGTGTACACCCGATGAGAAGTTCGATTATGCTATATCTCTCCTTCAAGGAAATGCGTACGACTGGTGGGAAACAATCCAAATACACAGTGCAGCCGCCAGTATTGTATGGGGGGATTTCCTTAGGGAATTTAATGACGCTTATCTGCCCGAAGTATATAAAGATCAGAAGGAAAAGGAATTCCTCGAACTCAAGCAAGGGAATAAATCTGTTGCTGAATACGAAGTGATGTTCAATCAATCAGCTTTCTCACTAGCATCCCATGGTGGCTACGGAGAAGAGAAATGTAATCGATTCGAAGTTGGCCTTCGTTATATGATTCGCAATCGTATTACACCGTCTGATATGGAATCAATATGGGAAATTGAAAGCACTGCTGTACGAGCGGAAAAGCTTGAATGGAAGCAAGAAAATCAAAGTAGCAAAGAAGACCAGATATGGAGTTAGCTGGCGGAAAAATGAAGAAACCATTCATATGCTCAACAGACCGATTTCCCAAGTGCGTCTACGAAAAGCAATACAAGCAATATGAGATCAATGGGGAGAGGAAAGGATCTTCTCGCCAAGTTAGTGCTTGTGTACACTGTGGGAAAAATCATGGAGGCAGGTGTAGATTGTTTACGGAGAATGTTTTAGGTGTGGCCAACCTGGTCACATTGCGAGGATTGCCCAGTATATCATGAAGAAACAACGGTGGAGCAATCAAGAATAAGTGGAACATTTACGGACGCGGCCGAGGCAGAGGCCGTGGACAGTAAGTGGAAGTACAGGAAGGACGGAAATGGAGAGCCAAGCCTATAGACCACAAGCCCAGCTCGAATTTTTACTATGACCCAGAAGAATCTAGCAGAGTAGAACCACGAATAATCACGGGTATGTTATCTATTGCTAATATGGATGCATATGTTTTATTTGACCCTGGAGCAACGCATTCATTCATATCACGAACATTTGCATCATTGTTACTGATAGACCCGAGCTTTTAGGATATGACTTATATGTGCGAATTCCAGTTTGGGGAAATGGTTATAGTGAATACGGTTTATCGGGAGTGTACCAATTGTTATTGAGGATATCGAATGAGTGCAACTTTATTGGTTATACCATTACTCGATTTTTGATATAATACTTGGCATGGATTGGCTGGCAATGTATCGGCAAAACTTTTGTTTTGCAAAGGAAATTGAAATTTTCTTTTCCAGATCAGCTGCGATAATATTTAAGGGAGAAAGGAATGTTCGAACGACACATCGGATCTCAAATATAATGGCGTTTAAGATGATAGAGAAGGGTGTGAAGCTTATTTGGCTTATGTTATAGATTTGCAAATACGGGTTGATATTAGAAGACATTCCAGTAGTTGGAGAATATTCAGATGTCTTTCCAGATGAATTACCAGGACTACCTCCTGATCAGAAGATGGAGGTTACGATTGAGTTACACAGGGAGCTGCACCAATATCTATTCCTCCGTATAGAATGGCGCCTCTCGAACTGAATGAGTTGAAAAGTTCAGTTGAAAGAACTACTAGACAAGGGCTATAGACCTATGTATCCCCTTGGGGAGCTCCTGTACTTTTTGTGAAAAGAAAGACGGTACTCTACGATATGCATTGACTATCGACAGTTAAATAAGGCGACGGTGAAATATAAATATCCGTTACCGCGAATTGATGATCTATTCGACCAGTTACAGGGTTCAACAGTTTTCTCAAAATTGATTTGAGATCGGGATATCATCAATTAAAAATTGCAGATGGCGATATTCCTAAACAGCTTTCAGGACGAGGTATGGGCATTATGAATTTTTAGTTATGCCTTTTGGATTGACGAATGCTCCTGCAGTCTTTATGGCATTAATGAACGAGTTATTTCGACCATACCTTGATCAATTTGTGATCGTCTTTATTGATGACATTCTTGTATATTCTAAGTCGAAAGAAGAACACGAACAACACTTAAGAATTGTACTACAGACTTTAAGAGAATTTGGTTGATGACATTATACTTGTCATATTCTAAGTCTCCAAAGAACACGAACAACACTTAAGAATTGTACTACAGACTTTAAGAGAACGGAAGTTATATGCGAAACTCTCCAAATGCGAGTTTTGGCTAGCTCAAGTGGTATTTTTGGGCCATGTAGTTTCTGGAGAAAGGTATCCAAGTCGATCCTCAAAAGATCGAAGCGGTGATTAAATGGCAAAGTCCTAAAAACGTCGCGGAAGTTCGTAGCTTCTTGGGGTTAGCAGGGTACTATCGACGGTTTGCCGAGAATTTTTTCTATTATTGCTGCCCCAATGACGAAATTATTGCGTAAGGGGGTGAATTTCAAATGGACTGAAGATTGTCAGAAAAGCTTCGACGAGTTGAAAGAACGATTAACTACAGCTCCGGTGTTGACCATTCCAATGGGTATTGATGGTTTTGTTATTTATAGTGATGCATCTTATCAAGGGTTAGGATGCGTTTTAATGCAACATGGAAAGGTGGTGGCCTATGCATCTCGACAATTAAAACCGTATGAGACATCCTACCCTACCCATGACCTGGAATTAGCTGATGTGGTGTTTGCGTTAAAAATATGGCGACATTACTTGTATGGAGCGACTTTCCAAATATTTACGGATCACAAAAGTCTAAAATATTTGTTGAGTTAGAAGAAGTTGAATATGCGGCAAAGGCGATGGATTGAATTACTAAAGGATTACGATTGTACTATTGAATACCATCCAGGAAAGGAAAATGTGGTTGCGGACGCTTTAAGTCGAAAATCTTATGGTGGTATTTCTTACTTATCATCACACTCATTATCGGATTTGATCGACTTACGAAAGTTGAATATCGAAATGAACGTCAACGAACTTGGCATTATATTTGCTTCAATGTCTATGCGTCCCATCCTGATTGATCGAATTAAGCAAGCTCAATTTAAAGATGCTAAGCTTTCTAGTATTGCTGATAAAATGAAGCAAGGGAAGACGACGTCTTTTGCTATAAGTAAAGACGGCAGTTTGGCTATTAATAGTCGACTATGTGTCCCAGATGTTGATAACCTACGAAAGGAAATAATGGAGGAAGCACATACTGCACCTTATGCTATGCATCCGGGCAGTACGAAAATGTATAGAACTTTAAAAATTCACTATTGGTGGCCAAGAATGAAGAAAGACGTGGCTGAATATGTTCTGAAATGTCTTACATGCCAACAGATTAAAGCTGAGCATCAAGCGCCGGCAGGAAAATCACACCCTTTACCCATACTAGTCTGGAAATGGGAACGTATTACAGTGGATTTCTTATATGGACTTCCCCTTACATCGAAAAGAAATGATGCAGTCTGGGTAATTGTTGATCGACTTACAAAATCAGCACACGTTTTATCGTTCAGATGGGGTTCTACATTGGAATATCTTGCAAAACGTTACGTAAATGAAATAGTACGACTACACGGCGTCCCAGAATCTATTGTCTCGGATCGGGATCCCCGTTTTACCTCCAGATTTTGGGGAAGTTTGCAAGAAGCTTTAGGGACTAAGTTACACTTTAGTACGGCATTTCATCCCCAAACCGACGGACAATCTGAAAGGACGATACAAACGCTAGAGGATATGCTCCGAGCATATGTAATTGAATTCAAAAACTCATGGGATGAATACATTGCATTAATGGAATTTGCATATAATAATCAGTATCATTCGAGCATTGGCATGGCGCCGTACGAAGCCTTATATGGAAGAAAGTGTAGAAGCCCGATATGTTGGGATGTAGAAGGCGAACAAGTGCTAGAAGGGCCGGATTTGATTCAAGATGCAATGGAAAAGATTAAAATTGTCAAAAGTCGACTTAAGGCAGCTCAAGATAGACAAAAGAGTTACATCGACCAACATCGGCGGGAAATGGAATATGAGGTTGGAGAGAAAGTTTTTCTTCGAGTATCTCCATGGAAAGGCGTATTACGATTTGGAAGAAAAGGGAAATTGAGTCCACGATATGTCGGACCGTATGAGATACTTGAACGAGTTGGACCGTTAGCATATCGGTTAGCGTTACCACCAGAATTATCGCAAATTCACAATGTCTTCCATGTCAGCATGCTTCGACGATACCGATCTGATCCTTCTCATGTTCTACACGACGAACCTGTCCAAATTTTGTTGGAAATTATTCTGTTGTGTTCAACTGATGATGAAGACTGAAGATTCAAGAGACAAAGACAACCGAAGCTTCAATTATAATTGAACACTAAGGGGGAGATTGTTGGAAGTATTTTATAGTGTTCAATAATCAAGTTATCTTTGTCTAGGGACTTAATTGTAATATATGTATAGTTAGGGACTAGAATGTAAATATACCAATATTGATTGGTATATATAGGGCAAGTGTGTGTAAAATACACACAACTTGAGTTTAGCTTCTTCATTTTTCTCTTCTTCGTCACCTTCTTCTACCCCTTCCTTGGACTCCATCTCCAATTCCACAGTTTCAGGAGTGTAATCTTTCCTAAGAAAAAGCTCCTCACGCTGTGACTTGATCAGCAACTGTAGAAAGAGAGCGTTCGACTTTGAATTAGAAAAACCTTTTTTTATTTTTCAGTAAGAGTCCAAAACCATGTCCAGCCCCTTGCAGACCCCTAAATCATCGCTGATCCACCAAGATCTGATTTCCCATGGGAACGACGCCCTATTCGGGGGAGCCTTAGACCGAGGCGAAACCCTAAATCGCAAGCCCGACCCCCGACAAGATCCGAGAGGAAGCGAAGGTGGTATTGATAATGGGGATTGAGGAGGACGGACGGTGTGGAAGAAGAACCTGAAGGAGAAAGCGGAGGAGCCCAGGAGTTGCGGCTGTGAACGACGATGTAGGGATGCCGATCACTCAGCGGGATGTCTCGCAACCACCGCGCCGCGTTTAACCTACGCCGGAGAAAGAAAGGGAAAGATAAGGCTAAGAGTAATGCAAGGAAAGAGCTTGCTATTAAGGAAAAGTTCCAATTGTTGCTTTGGGTTTGAACCCTATCCTTTTATACCTACAAGGCTATTTATTATCGTAGTAATGAGAGGCTTATGAGAAGCTAGGGTTGTGGGACTTTGTGAACATTGATTCATAGCGACGTAAGGATTGACTTAATTGCTCAGTTGGTTGCCAGTTACGAGCCCAAATCCCGTGCTAGTTATGTCGATGGTTTTCGTATTATGGTTAATAGGGCTGATTTGGGGCGTGCCCTTAAGTTGTCGGTCAAGAAAGAGAAGGGAAATGTTGGCGGAGGTGGTGAGGTGGACTTGGACGTGGAGTTTTCGTCCAAAGATTGCGTAGGTTTAGTTGAACAGTTTCTCTCTGATTGGCTCCTTCTGCACGAGGACACGTGGATGACGCCAAAGGAGGTATTGAATTGGTTAGATGTGATAAAAGATGGGCACGCTGAGAAGGTGGATTACAACCGAAGCTTCAATTATAATTGAACACTAAGGGGGAGATTGTTGGAAGTATTTTATAGTGTTCAATAATCAAGTTATCTTTGTCTAGGGACTTAATTGTAATATATGTATAGTTAGGGACTAGAATGCAAATATACCAATATTGATTGGTATATATAGGGCAAGTGTGTGTAAAATACACACAACTTGAGTTTAGCTTTCTCTCACTAGAAACACTCTCTCTAATCACTATCTAAGCTAGGGTTAATTGTAGAGAGAGAAAGAGGTTAATTGGAGAGAAAGTTGTGATTAATGAAGATTTGATTGATTTAATCCTTAAGCTTCCGCTCGCCATTATCATCGAGGTAAATCTATCGAATCTATGCTCGGTTCATTCGTTGGATGTTAAAAATGGACCTAACAATTGGTATCAGAGCCAAAATCGTGTGAATTGATATTTTTGGTTGCAGAAATTTGTTTTTCGTACGTGTTCTTCGCGCCATTTCATTTTCGCATGACTATATGATTTTCGTATGCTATTTTGATTGCTGTTTTTCGCTTGATGCTGAACGAAAACTACTTGCGAATCATCATTGATATTGATAATTGCGATTATCTTCGATTAATTGAGCTTAATTTTCAAATCTACGATCGAAATTTTTTTTCATCTTCAAAGTGTTCTTCGCTGATTTTGCTTAATTGGACTATATTTTGGTTTCTATTGTGTTAATCGAGTGTTTTAGATGATTACCCATTCAATTTCGATCGATTACCTGTGCTTAATGTGTTAATTTGAGTGTTATTTGAAGATCTCGCACGTAAAATCGTGTTTTCGTACCAGAGAAATAGTTTTTTGCACCAATATTTTCGCACCATTCATAAGTTTTTTTTCGTACCATTTTCTTTCTCGCATTGACCTAGATTTTTCGTATCTCTCACAGTCATAAGTGTTTTCGCATTGACTTTATAAGTTTCGTATACTATAGCTTACGAAAAAAAAAATTTGGATACGGAAAGTTTTTCGCACACTGTTCATCCGAAAAATAAATCTTTTTTTCTCGCACGCTACTGTTCATCCGAGAAAAAAAAAATTTCACATACGAAAACTGATTCTCGTACGAAAAAGACTTTGATATTCCATACGAAAAATCCTATACGAAAAAATTTGTCGTACGAGAAAATTTCCATACGAAAAACTTTGTGTATACGAAAAATAATTTTTTTCTCGTACGAAAAATGCTTTGATATGAAATATATTTTTTTTGTCGTACGAAAACATACGAAATACATTATTTTCGTACGAAATCTATTTTTGTCGTACGAAAACGTTTAGTCCATATGAAAAGATTTGTGATACGAAAACTTTATATACAAAAACCTTTGATTTTCATACAAAAATATTTTTTCTCGTACGAAAAAGTTTGAATACGAAGAAGGGTCCAATACGAAAAACATTTTGCTTTGACTTTCGTACGTAAAACTTTGGATACGAAAAATATAAGTTTTTCGTACCTACATCCGAAAAAGTTTTTCGCACGTACTATTCATTCGAAAAATCTTTTGGTCCGAAAAACTTCTTATATACGAAAATTAATTTTTCTCATACGAAAAAGTGTCGGTACGAAAACCAATTTTATTTTCAATACGAAAAAGAGTGCGTACGAGAAAAAGTTTCCATACGAAAAGTTTTGTGATACGAAAACACTATTCCATACGAAAACCTTTGCAAAAATTTTTCGTACTATTCTATTATTTCTTTAAGGATTTCGTATCCTATCTCATACGACAAACTATTCTATACACATACGAAAACTATTCTATACACATACGAAAACTTATGATGGGAAAAAGATTTTCGATACCGCAAAGCTTTCGATAGTTTTAGGTAGCAAAAAAGGTAGTCCTAAAATTTTAAATCTTTAGCTACGAGATTTTTTGCGTACCTACTTCAAAAAGGTTCCCGGTTCATACGAAAAAAAAAAAAAAAAATTTGGGTAACAAAATTTTGTTGGACTGGTAAAATTTTTCGGTACAAAAATTATTCTCGGTATAAGTTTTTTTTTCTTTTCTAATCATTTCAAATTTTTTTTTGATACCTAAACTTCTGAAAACTTAATCCTTCGAAAATCTATTGGAACACATTGATCCAAAATTAAATATCAATTCAAAAACACGATAACGATCAAAAAACATCCAACCCAGAAAGTAAATATGGAAGTCAACTACTTGATAAAAATCAAAGAATTAGAAGCTAGGCTAGAAAATAATTACAATTGCTTAGTTAAGAGTCTAGAAGAAAAATCTATTCTTAAAAATAAACTAACAATAGAACAAGAAAGGCTGACGAGCTTAAAGACAAGGGTCGCACAACAAGAATCAACTATAAGCGAACTTACAAAAGAATTATCTACATGTAGAGACGAAAAAATAAATAGTGCAGCCCAAAATAAAAGTCTTCTTGAACAAAGAAATCAATTATATTCAAAAATTAAAGAATTAAAAGATGTTCTAGCTAAACGAGGACAAACTGAGCAACGCCAAACAAAAGAAACTATATTGTCTCTAAATAAGTCGACTCAAACAATTGAGTCCGTGCCAAACGAGGAACATTCTATACAATCAACAAAACCAAACTCTAAAGATTGTGATATTCTAGAAAATGAACGCAAAATTGTGAATTACTTCTCTTCTGGAATCAGAACGTAAAGAATTTCGAGCAAAAATGGATAAGCTTTAAAGGAGAATTATTTCTAAATATTCCTTAGAAAATGGCACAACTACAACCATTTATCCTATAAAACCTGAACCTTTAAACGATATATCTTCTAAACAGGATCAAAACTCAAATGACTAAACCTATAAAGCAGGAAAGAATAGAGCAAGACAATTCATTTTCTATTACAATAAACAAAACTGTTCCTAACTCTATTCTTCCTCCAAAAATTCCTAAGTCATTCCAAGATAAAGCAAGAAGCTACTAAAGCTAAAACAGACAATAAGTACATTCTCTATTAAAACTGAAACGTCCAAAAGTAATAATTGTCTAAACAAAAGTAGCTCATTTAGTACACATTACAAAGTGAATGATGTGAGTCTAGAAGGTAGGAAATACGACACTTCTATACTTAATGCTATTGATTCTATAAGCTCGTATTCCTCTCTCAAGTACCCGGTCAAAGTCAAATCCGAATACATCTTAAGCGACTGGCGAAAGAGAAAATTTTCTCTTCTACAAAAAGACACACATTCACCGATGCTGAAAAGTTAAATTTCAAAAAGGTACAACAAATTTGGAAACCTAAGCTACAAATGGAAATAAGTAGTCCTCGACAAATGTGGATTCCTATGACTGCTTTATGTGATAATTTTGCTTTCAAATTGAACCTTATATGAAATTGTTTCACTACTAATCAGGGAGGACCCGTCCAAAAATGGGTACCAAAGTCCCGATAATTTGTTTTGCAGGATCCCGATCGTACATGGTAAATAGACGACGATTGCTCCACATGTATGGTCGGTATGCGATGATGAGCAGTCGCACAAGACTCCGACAGTGTGGTATTCGGTTTGCTCCACACACGTGATCGGTTGTGACGTGAGCAAACACACCAAATCAAGACTATTCCAAAGCTCTTGATTTGACATTGTTTTTAGTTTTATTTTTCTGTTCATAAAAAAAAAAAAAAGGGGCCATAAAAAAAAAAAAGAGGCCATAAAAAAAAAAAAAAAGAAAAATAAGGCCATTAAAAAAAAAAAAAAAGAAAAATAAGGCCAAAAAAAAAAAAAAAAAAAAAAAAAAAAGGCCAAAAAAAAAAAAAAATTAAAAAAAAAAAAAATAAAAAAAAAAAAAAAAAAAAAAAAAATTTGAGCTTCAATGTTTAAAGAAGGCCGAGCCAATTTCAAATTGCAAAGGCACTTGAGTTTTATTTTGGGGGAGTCAAACTCTATATTTACAGAATATTCGGTCTTCATATTCTATATTGTTTTTATTTAGGGGGAGTGGATCGATAGAAAAGGTGCAAGAGCTTCAAAAGAGCGTATTACCGTAGTTTTATTATCAAAAGCGATATGTTTAGGGGAAGTGATACTCATAAGCGCATACTTAAAAGGCGCACATTTAAAGGGGGAGTGATACTTCATTTACTAAAGGCGCTTGACCTGAAAGAAAGTAATATGCAAATTTTACAAGAGCGCACATGTTTAGGGGGAGCAAGAGCATCATATTTGAAATAGCACATCTATTTAGGGGAGCAAGGGCATCACATTAGGAATAGCGCAATAATTTAGGGGGAGCGTTACCTAAAAGCGCAAGAGAGAGAAAGAGAATGCCGGAAGAAAAACTTCAAGCTTTGAGGGAGTGTCAACATCAACTAGCGCATGGACAATACGAGGTGTTCACATACTGTTCCCATGGTTCAGTTCATCCCAACTGCACCTATCTCAGGAACAAACCCGAGTGTATGTGAGGGTATTCGAGCGAATAACGATGAAATCATTACACCTCAACCACAAAACTATCCGGACCAAACCATATAGGTACAGGACTGATTATCAGATCCCGGGTAGAGAAGACGCTTCATTGGTCCAAGGCGCATGCACAACCCTTCCTAGCTACTCATTTGTCTCCTTAAAGACAGATGTTTCAATATCTCACGGGGAACCGCATAAGCTATCACCGTTTCATTTGCAAGCGGGAGATATTGAACAAAGTGGTCCATAGCCCCATACCACTGAATTTTTTTGATCACGTATATGTCTAGTGTGTCCTCATAGCCTAAATATTTTTAAATTTTCCAGGACACAAACATTATTTTACACATGCTATGCAGGTCTACGTGACCTTGCCAGAACTTCTGTAGACGATCATTAAATGATGTGCTTCTATGATCAGAGGAAAGTCCTGCCGTTGCAACATCAAAACAACAACGGTAGCAGGCCATCTTCTGGAGCACGACTCTAGAATGATGTCAACGGGTGCTATGTGGCCCCGTAGTCCCTTCAAATGCAAGTCTGTGGACTTTGCATCAACGACCAAGAGTGACATCTAGGGATGTTTCACGATGATCGGTCGTCTGTCCCGTTTTTCAGGTACTTCATCCGGATTCAACGCCAACACGTTCAGCGTACACAGGATCACCTTGATCACACAGCATGACGATACAAATGAATCGTCATGAGGGGGAGAAAGTATATCAAGGAGGCCGAGCATGTGAACTCATTAAAGAAGCCAAGCTTTCAATGCACGTGCTAAACCACAACAAACAAGACCTCTCTCCATGGTTCGAGCATACACACGTCACAAGTCAATGCTGATGATCCGCGCGACTCTGATATATGCAAGAAGGTGACGAATATTCAAGTTGCAAAGAAGAAAATGAGGGTGCATGTAAATAGGGGGAGACTGAAGATTCTCGAGACGCTCTCAGATATTCTTCAAACACAACAAAGACCGTCAAATTCGAAGTTGAGCACAAAGGGGAGATTGTTGGAAATTATTCTGTTTTCAACTGATGATGAAGATGAAGATTCAAGAGACAAAGACAACCGAAGCTTCAATTATAATTGAACACTAAGGGGGAGATTGTTGGAAGTATTTTATAGTGTTCAATAATCAAGTTATCTTTGTCTAGGGACTTAATTGTAATATATGTATAGTTAGGGACTAGAATGCAAATATACCGATATTGATTGGTATATATAGGGCAAGTGTGTGTAAAATACACACAACTTGAGTTTAGCTTTCTCTCACTAGAAACACTCTCTCTAATCACTATCTAAGCTAGGGTTAATTGTAGAGAGAGAAAGAGGTTAATTGGAGAGAAAGTTTGTGATTAATGAAGATTTGATTGATTTAATCCTTAAGCTTCCGCTCGCATTATCATCGAGGTAAATCTATCGAATCTATGCTCGAGTTCATTCGTTGGATGTTAAAAATGGACCTAACAAATTTCTGAAGATCTTAGTTACGTAGAAGAACCAACGGAAATTCTTGAATATGCTGATAAGCAATTACGGAATAAAACAATCCCGATGGTAAAGGTACGATGGAGAAATCACTCCCCAAGAGAAGCAACTTGGGAAACAATAGAAAATATGAAGACACAGTACCCATGGTTGCTAGCCGATACAGGTACGCAATTTCGAGGTCGAAATTTTCAATGGGGGGGGGGGGGAGAATTGTTAGGAACCGAAAACTTTCTTAGATGAATACTGAAAGTTTCATTATATAGGATCGGAAATTTTAATTATGTAGAAGGTTTATCATGAAGCTAAGAGCATGATTTTTTATAGTAAAAATATACATGATCATATCAGTTTAGTCTAGCATCTCTGTCCGGTGTTCATGTCAATTTTTGAAATAGTTACACTTCGAACTAGATAAAGTGCAAAAGATAAAAGTTGTAGATAATCAAGTTAGCTATTCATAGGAGTTTTAATCAGGGTAATTTATCCCTGAATCGAAAGTTATGGTTGAAAAGGTGTTGACTGCCATCAACATTCGTAAACCATTCGTAAACCCATTCGTAAACCCATTCGAAAAGCTTTGTGTCTCATTTTTGAAGTAGATACACTTCGAACTAGATACAGTTCAAAACATAAAAGTTGTATATAATCAAGTTATCTATTCAAAGGAGTTTGAATCAGAGTAATTGATGCCCTGAATCGGAAGTTATGGTTGAAAAGGTGTTGATTGCCATCAACATTCGTAAACCATTCGTAAACCCATTCGTAAACCCATTCGAAAAGCTTTGTGTCTCATTTTCGAAGTAGATACACTTCGAACTAGATAAAGTGCAAAACATCAAAGTTGTAGATAATCACGTTAGCTATACATAGGAGTTTGAATCAGGGTAATTGGTGCGTTGAATCAAAAGTTATGATGAAAAAGGTATTGACTGGATATCAGTATTCGAAAACCTTAGGGACCATGCCGAAAACTTCATGTCTATGCACATAGGTATCAAAAACTTCTAATACCTATAAGTGCCGAAAACCTCTTTACTTAATAAGGAGTATGGCCCGAAAATCACCTATAAAATGCATATAGAAAACCCTTGACAAGAGATAAAGTAAAAGTTAAGATCAAGACTATCTTGAGTTTGACACCTCATGCTTAAGAGTGATTAGTAAGCACCTTTAGCCAATCATATTACTTTAATCATTAGAAAAACAGAAAGTCCATAAAAGAGAGGAGGAGCACGAACACTTGAGGAGAAAGGAGGGTGAAAGCATCATCATAAGAGATTAGCCAAAAACACACTCAAAGTGTAGTAAACCAAGCTCAAGTGAGGTATACATGTGAAATACCTTATTTATAATTCATTTATCATTCATGCTAGGTTAAAAGGAAGTTGACATCATTTTTAAACCTAGTAAGGGAGTTAAGGGTCGAATTGAAGAGTTCATGCATTTTATCCATGGAGAAAACATGATGATCACTAGAAGGGGGTGCAAGTGATTACAGTCATTTTAACCTAGTAAGGGAGTTAAGGGTCGAAATTGAGAAGTTCATGCATTTTATCCATGGAGAAAACATGATGATCACTAGAAGGGGGTGCAAGTGATTACAGCTGTGTTTCCAGCAACCCCTATTCTGAGTTCATGTTCATTTTTGAAGTGGTTACACTTCGAATCTGGGAAACGTTAAAGAATAACAATTATAGAGTATTGAGTTAGCTGTTCTTAGGACTTGGAATCAGGGCTATTGATGTTTTATGTCAAAAGTTATAAAGGAAATGGCACTTACTGCCAAACCAGGGTGACAGCAGCTAAGAACCCCCATAAAGATTCATTCTGGTATTTATGTACTTAGAATTCGACCATATGTAAAGTATTAAAGTTTTAGATAATTTAGTTAGCTGTTCATACCCGTTGGAATCAACCTCATTGATGTTGTGTAACCATAGTTATGAATAAGAAGGCATTGTTTGCCAGTTCTGAAACAGCAGCAGCTTAAACAGTGGGTTGATGATTCATTTTGACTTTGATGCATTTCGAATTCGAAGATGTGGCAAGAAAGAAAGTTGTAAATACTTAAGTTAGATTTCCAGAACAGCTTCAAACAACCTGATCGATGCTCTGTACCGAAAGTTATGAAGGAAAGATTACAAACTGTCATTTCGGGACAATATTTGTATATGATGAAGACTTAGTTATGTACAAACACATGCATATCATGCATTTATGTCATTCATAGGGTCCTGTATTGATTTGTTAAATATGACATGTTTATAGGTCGAGACCCTAATAAAGGCAAGGATAAGGCCGAGTAAAGAACGGGAGTAAAACTGTGAGTATGATTGCAACGTGTGCTTTATGTGCTATACGTGATTGATTTATGATTATGTGATCTACGAAATGAAGTATTATGCAAAGGTGTTGAGTCCCTTATATGATTCGACTTATGGGTGATATGATCAATGTTATGCATTTTATGTGCGACATGTGAGTATCTGTGATGCATCATGAAAGGCATGAATGTAAAGAAAAGACTGTTATGACCGCTATGACTTCAGGGGATGAGTGTTCGATGGATGATATTATCGATGGATATCCCTACGGGGAACTACAGAGTCCTGTACAGGCACCATATATATATGATATGCTACAGAGTCCCATGCATGGGCACACAGACACTTTACGATCGATGGCCTGAGTCAAACCTGGTTCATAACAGAAAGATAAAATAAATGAGCATATAGATGCATACGCTATGGTTATGTATGATTATGTAAATGACTATGTGACAGTGATAGGTTATGGACTACGTGGATAAGAAAGTGATTGTACCTGCGTATATAGATTGATATATGTTTCATGACAGTGTGATTGATGTATTTACGTTATTACTTTATAGTTGACATGTTGCGATCATACTCTGAATTGTTGTTTCACAGTTTGGTATTGTAGATCGAAGTGAGCTCATTTTGGCACTATGGAGTCAAGGTCGGCCGGCTATTTCCTCGTCCTTCTCCCTCCGCTCATCGATTGCATATAGTTCATATAGATAGAGTGTGATAGTGTTACGTTTTAAACAGACTCTGATGTGTACATATATGTATATGTTTTACTTGCGTTGCACATTTTGAAAAGCGAAAAATTTTACGCGAAATTATTTTGGAAAATTTCATGATTTATGTGTCTATGGGAAGGAGCGCCACAGGCTCGTTGCAAGGTTTATTAAGGGTTTTGACTTTGAGAGGAAATAGTTGATTGATACCTAGGAAGGAAAGAGAGTTGGTGACTTGTCCTGTCCGTATATTTATGTCTGTTTTCTGATAAGGCTTCAGGCCCAGCAACTCTGTGTTATGGGATGGGCCATCAATTATATAATCGCACCACCGGCCTCGCAACGTCAGCTCTGTAAGACCAAGGTATACGTCGCTTCGCTGTTGTAAACCAACCACTCCGCCGAGTCGCCAACATATATTCTCTACCGCCGGCGCGCACCTTACGACTCCCTATTCGGAAAACCCATTCATTACCGTCTCCTCCGAATTAGCGCTAACATATTTCAATGCATGCAATGGCTTCTGACAGCTCAACTCACGTGGGGAAGAAAGTCAATCAACTCAACGGCGACAGACCTGATTTTGCTACCAGGTAGGTACCCGCTGTAGCACATGATTGAAACTGAGACTTTACGTTTTCAAGACGTCTTCTTCTTCTTTGTGAATTAATGAATTTGAATGGTTTTATAGGAGGCAAAATATCGAGCAGCACAGAAAATCACTTCCAATCATGGTTCACCGTCGCGGATGCGGACATCGACGCGGACACGAGCGATATGAATACGTTGCATTGTCACGGCGCGGTCGCGGACGATACGCATTTTTTTAAAAAATTGTAAAATATATTAGTTTTTCTGCGATTATACAAATGTTAAAACACAAATTGTGTAATGTGTTGCGTATTGCGTATTGCGTATTGCATTTTAGTTTGTTCATCACAATGTTGCGTATTGCGTAATCTAATGTGCATCACAATGTTAACATAAATGTTAACTTTTATTTTGTTCATCACAATGTTTTATAAAGCGTATTGCGTAATGTGTTGCGTTTTAGTTCCGATGTTGCGTAGCGTAAATAGCGTAGCGTAGCGTATTGCGTGGGTATTATGGACAAGCCACTTACAATACCAAAAACATAATATATGACCACACAAGCAATTATGATATACTTTTGTTTTGTTTTATTCGTTCTTTCATGTCTCTAAAGAAAAAGACATGTAAAAATTTCTTATGTATATTTAATTAAAATACTACCATATAGCAGATATATGTGACAATAAATGTTTAAAATGTTATAACATCTTTTAGTAAATTTTTTCAGGTTTGTGCACATATATAACTTAAAATACACAAATTGTGTTAAATTGCGCTAAATCACGCTAAATTACGCTAAATTGCGCAAAATATAACGCTTTCGAGGAAAAAAAATGCTATTTCATGAGCTTTAACGCGTTTTCGAATAAATTTACGCTATTTTGCGCTAAGTAGGGCGCTATATTATGCTATTTAAAACACTGATTCATCAACATTATTATTATTGTTATTATTGTCATTATTATTATTATTATTATTATTATTATTATTGTTGTTGTTGTTGTTGTTGTACATGCATTGCACACGTACCAGAATAATATTTGAGATTGACATGATGAATTCGATTATGACGACCTGATTTACCTAGAGAAATAACAGCCGTGTCAGAGTAACTGTGTTGTATGGGCGAACATAATATTTTGTAACTTTTTTATCCCAATGATGATATTATTGTCGAACTAACGATTTCGATCATATTTTATTTGAAATGTAAATTTTTTGTTAAAATCGTATGGAGTTGTTAAGAAAGTTTGTGGTTAAAAAGATTATTATTAATAATTATGTTGAGAAATTGAGATATTGATGTTGAAAAAAAATAATTTTGAAAAGATTTGTGGGAAAAAATGAAAATAATAATAATTAAAACGGAAAAGTTGATTAGTTTTGTAATAGCATGCAACTGTTATCTAGTTTTGTAATAGTGGTATTAAAAATAACACTAATTGTGTTATTCTCTCTGAAATTATATTCCATCTGCAGCCCAATAATAAAATTAATTGATCCATTCTTCAATTAATTAATAGTCCAAAAATACATAAGCCCAAAAAATAAGCCCAATTATAAAAAAATAGCCCAATTACAAAAAATACCCAAAAAGGTGAAACTAGAGCTTTTTATCATTAAAAAAAACCCCCCAAAAAAAAAATATCCATACACGCCTTCTCTATAGCGAGATGCTAAAGCCGCCGCCATCACGTTCACGACCTTCAACCCACACGTTATAGATCGAAAATCCGATATTCCGGCCGGTAAGCCAATAAATCGTTCGCTTCATTCCGAGATTTCGCCGCGACGCCGATGAATCGCCCGCGACAGAACCGTAACCGCACCAACCCGTATCTCCAGCGCGGTGAGGGCCGATCCCGCTCCGGTACGGCCGCGACGGCCGAGATATCTCCGCGACGGCGAACCATGCTTCCAATAGCTGCTGGTAACATATGTCTTGTTTATTCACCTGTATTTTCCTTCTTTCTTTTATTCTGTTCATACTTGTCCCTTTATTTATATGTAAACAGTTCTTCGTTTTATGCTGTTGATAATTCTGTTTTGGTTAACTAGGTTAGAATCGGAGAAGTTTTCCGATGTTATTCTTAAGAAAGCTAATTTGTATCTTTTAATCGGTTACCATCGGAATATCTTGATTGTGGAGGATAACTATGAGGTGCAATAGGGATGAGACAATTAAGATACAGTTTATTGAAGGCGTGATTTTTTTACATCGTCCTCTCACATTGTGCTGAATAGTGAATTATTGCTGATGTTTATTAGGAGGCAGACTATACCTTTAATAACTATGGTTAAGATGTGTTTCTAAGTGAGCATTGGTTGGTCCTTTGGTATTTTGTTTCTGAAAGGGGATGTAAGTATATCGTGTCATTAGCTCTGTATTTACGAACTACTTGAGCATGGCTATGCTTTTTTGCAGCTGAAAAGAGACTATTGGAAGAGGTGAGCAGGAATGACGTGCTAATTATTGTTGGTGAAACTGGCAGTGGGAAGACAACACGTAAGTGGGGAACTTTAAAGTTATTTTTTGTGTTTCTCTTTGATGTTCATTTTCTTTTTTCCGCACTAACCAAAGGCTGGCTCTGTCTTTTGGTACTGCATTCTCCAGTACTCATAATAGAGACTGTGTATTGCTAAATAGTTTTCTTGATAAAAACCTGTCTGACTAGAACTTTTGCGCGTCACATTACGTTTCTAGGCGAATCTTCTTCTGCTTTCTGCAGAATTATTTGTTAGTTATAGTTGGTAGCTTTAATTTTTACCATATAAGACATATTGACAGAGCTACCCCAGAGTATTTATCAATGGAGGGTTCTGTCGTAACGGGGGATGATTGGGGTAACTCAACCTAGACGTGTTGCTGCTGTTACTGTTGCAAAAAGGTTTCAGAGGAATGTGGAGTCACATTGGGCCAGAAGGTTGGATATGCCATTAGATTTGAGGATGTGACTTCAAGCTCAACACGAATCAAGTACATGACGGATGGTCTGTTGTTAAGGTAGAGAATCTGTTTTACTTATGCCCCTTACTCGAAGTACTATAATGCTATTGCTTTAGTTGTTCTTGATTAGAACTCCTCAGACATCCTGCAATGCCATACTCATTGCAGGGAAGCATTGTTGGATCCTTTTCTGTCAAAGTATTCAGTACTTGGTAATTCTACAAAAGCTGAAAACGGATTACTATTGGATAAAGTGAATACTGTACAATGTAACGGTGCTCTCAAGCTCTGTAAAGGCAAGAAGTTGTTCCCGTTGAAGTTAATAATCATGTCTGCCAGTCTTGATGCACAAATATTTTCCGATTACTTTGGGGGTGCTAGAGCTGTGCACGTCCAGGGGCGACAATATCCTGTTGATATACTGTATACCCTTCAACCTGAGACAGATTACATTGATGCTGCCTTGATTACAATTTTTCAGGTCATTATAACTATCTCTTAGAACTGATTACTTAATTCAATGTCTATGTCTCAATTAAAAGCGCAGTGGTTATATGCAACTTATGTTAAAGTTTATATAGTTTCTAGTCTAGCAATGTGCCCTCCTCATGAACTCATATTTTTTGGGAAGACTTTCATGCTATTCTTCAGTCGGTTGTATATTCTAAAGCCCTTAAAATGAAATTGAAAGGCTAAATGCAAAAATTACGCTGCGTGTTTCCTTTTCCTCTTTTTCAAAATTTTTAAGCGTCCTAGATGGACTGGTATCTAGGAAGCTGCACCTGTAGTGGTATAGTTTCCCTTTTGCTTGTTTTGAGCCATAAGTCCTTGATCTAAAAATACTTTCCGTTTCAATTTAGATACATCTGGAGGAAGGACCTGGTGATATACTAGTGTTCTTGACGGGGCAAGAAGAGATTGAATCCATTGAAAGACTTGCACGAGAGCGCATTCCAAAATTGCCCGAGAGCAAGCGCAAGCTGATTGTCATTCCAATATTTGCCTCTCTTCCATCTGAGAAACAAATGAAAGCGTTCTTACCTGCACCAGTTGGGTTCCGCAAGGTTGACATTTATTTGTATCTTTGGTCTTCACTCTTCAGATATAATTTTTTCCCTATGGAAAATGGAGTGTTACTTGTTTGCAATGTTTTAATTATTTCATTAAACAATCATTTACGTTCTATGCTGTTTCTTGAAAGAATCTTATTTATTGATTCCCTACGGAAGTACGGTTGACCAGTTGGGTAATACTTTAATTTTTATTCCTGAAGCTGCATTTTGGAGAAAGATTTATTCGTATTACATCAGCAATGAAGTATTTCAATCAAAGTCACAGCTGTTCTTTAACATTTGCATACAAATATGTTTTATGTAGCCTTCTTTGTTTCACTGTGTAGGTTATATTAGCGACAAATATTGCTGAGACGTCAGTGACGATACCTGGAATCAAGTACATTATCGATCCAGGAATGGTTAAAGTACGCACTTATGATGCTTCTTCTGGGATTGAGCCATTGATCATTGTTAAAACCTCAAAAGCACAAGCACTTCAAAGGAGGTAGCATTTGAAATGATCTAAACTGGCGTTTTAAGCAAACATAAAATGCCACAATAAATCTGAGAACATTCGCTTAGGACATAATTTTTTTTCTAAATTTTACTGCAGTGGGCGTGCTGGGCGTGAGGGACCTGGAAAATGCTACCGCCTGTATCCGGAAAATGAATTTTACAAGCTCAAAGATTCCACTACACCTGAAATCAAAAGATGCAACCTCTCAAATGTTATACTGCAACTGAAAGCTCTAGGGGTTGACGATATTGTTGGTTTTAACTTCATCGAGGAACCAGACAGGTAACTTTGACTTGTGAGAATTTATACCAACAGTCTAGTGGAAAGTTTTAAGTAATAACCTGTGATATTTTCTTGGAAAAATCGGTCGAAATCACGCCCATAGTTGTCCATGACACTGTCTGGTCTTAGCTACTTTTTTGTCCTAAATCTTTCAATGCATGGATCTAGTGGCTGAAGTGAGCTTTGCGGATATTCGTTTGCAAATGCTATATTCTTCAAGTGGATATCGAAAAAATTCCTGCATTCAATGCGCACGCCAATTCAATTGCTGAAATGATCGTTTTGGTTTTGCTTTATGTTGTACGGGAATCTTGGTCATTCACCATAGTAGCTGTCTTTATTTATTACAGGATGGCCATCATCAAGTCAATGGAGTTATTATTTTTGTTGGGTGCACTTACAGATAATGGTAAATTATCAGATCCAGTCGGTCATCAGATGGCCAAACTTCCCCTGGATCCTATCTATGCCAAGGCTCTTGTCGTTGCCAATCAGTTAAACTGTCTAGAGGAGATGTTAATCGTTGTCTCAATGCTCTCAGTAGAATCGATCTTTTATGCTCCCCGCGAAAAGTTGGAAGAGGTACCGAGTTTTTGCATTCTGTTTGCGGTGAACGTATAAATTGTTTGATCTGCTATGAAACTACTTTCGTCATACTGCTGAGATTTCGTCCACATTCTAACCGTAGCTTGCATCATGTGAGTTTGGCATTCTCAATGACTACTAACTACTCTATGCAGTCAAGAATCGCTTTAAAAAGATTCTCAAGCCCCGACGGAGATCATATGACGTTGCTGAATGTATATCGCATGTCCTGCGACTTCTTGGAGAAGAGCAAGCTCGTAAGCAGCGAAGAAAAGGCTGAAAAGAATCTCAGAAAATGGTGCAAGGATAACTTTGTGAATGGCCGTTCGTTAAAGCATGCTCGTGACATCCACAGGTGTTTATTCTGCATCTGCACTTTCATATATGCTAAAACGCTTGTAAATATCTCGGTGCATGCAAGCTAGCTACTCTCAAAGTGCCATGTTTTGTTTGCATAGAAAACTAAAACTCTTCTTCTGTCTCATCACCATTCCCTTGGTAATTGGATATATGCTCATTTGTAGCCAAATACAGAAGAATGTTGAACAAATGGGCCTCACTGTTACTTCATGTGGAGACGATATGCTTCCCCTCCGCAGATGCTTGGCCGCTTCCTTTTTCCTTAATGCTGCTCTGAAGCAGCCAGATGGTACCTACAGGTAATCTCTCTCTCTCTCTCTCTCGAAAGCAAGAAATGGTTTTTTGGGCTCGATCTATACGTAAATTTTGAGTTAATTGAATGGCAGGAGTCTGTCGAGCGGCCTGACGGTACAAATTCATCCTTCGTCCGTACTGTTTCGGATGAAGCCAGAGTGTATAATCTACGACGAGCTGGTCCGAACGAATCATAATTACGTAAGGAATGTCTCGAGAATCGATTACATGTGGTTGGTTGAGCTGGCTCCTCAATGTTATGCTGTCCGGGATTAATATCTGATACATATCTTTCTTTTGGAAGGAACAATGTACATTAATCTTTAATGGATTCATTTTCAGAAATTTTAACTACAACAAATACCAAATCCATTTTCAGTTTTGAACTGTCAATGATTGATTGATTGATTGAGACTTACATCGATTTTACACGACACAGTTTGATCTCATTCATATATATGTTTTCAAATGTTCTTCAAATTCAAGAGAAAACAGCTCTAGATTTGCTTTCGAGGATTATAAAGTTGTCTGATTAAGTTAACATTGGCTTTAATGTAAATGTCAACGCAATTATGAAAATTATCAAAGCAATCAAATATATAACACAAAGCAGTTGAGGAGGAGGGTTCAAACACAAGCAAAGTAGTTCAAACTCAAACACCAACATAATTCACTCAGAGAGCATATTTGCATCAAATCTAAACTGTCACATATTGAGCTGACGACTGAACCTTTTTTCGAGCAAAGAAACATTAGAAGCAGCCGCCGCCCTCCTTCTGCGGCTCTTCTTGATCTGAACCAGCTTGTCATAAACGCACCAAGGAAAGCTAATAAAGTGATCCCTTTTCATCCCGACGTTGTAAAGACCGCAATAATGAGGATGGTACGTCACGTGGTACCAAGCCGAGGCCATAGCGTAGGAATCTTCCGACTCATCGCTGCTTCCTCTCTTGAACCACGACCTCGCCTCGTTCCTTAATGACCTCACCGCCACGCTTATGGCCTCCGCATCTTTTCTACGGTCAAAGGTCCTCGACAACTTCATGATGCTTCCGCTGAGTATCTCTGCTTCCGTCCTTATACCGAAGTAGTCCATGAGATTACCCAGCTTGTAGTCATAATCCCTCTTGTACTCAAAGGCTTCGTCCAGGTAATCTTCGTACCCTTCGACCTCCACCTCCCTATCGTAGCACCTCCTCGCCACTTCTGCAGTGAACGAACTTAAAGAAGCCGTTTGAGGCGAGATGTCCTTGACCTGCCTGAAGAGTTTACCGATCACCCTCGTGGATACGTACGTTGGCTTGTCGGGCTTTTCCATGAAGTCGGGATACTCTCTCACGCGTAGGTGAGACGGGATTTCGGCAGGGATGCCGGTTTTCGGGAAATCGACCGCTATCGAGAACTTTCTGGCCAGCTCGAGGCAGGGCTCGCTCATTGCCATCAGTGGTTCTTTGTCTGCATATGCAGTGTGTGCGTTCGCAATGATTCCTAAGCTGTCGTTCACTATGTAGTTGGTGAAATATTCTGTCACTTCGTCGATCGTTACGTCGCGGTCGAGTTCCATGGTTGGCGCGGGCTCATAGTTCATGGGCGTTTCTTGCTTCGAGGGAATAAGCTCGGGATCCCAGCAGACAAAGTATATGTCTCCATCCAAATCACTCCCCGAACATTCATTAGGATGCGGCCTGATTCGAAAAAAGAAAAAATAAAAAAGAAGAGAAATCTTGAAGATCAAAGCTATATAAGTTAATTTGAAGTAAGACTTAATTTGTCTACCTCTTTCCTTTCCTGGGGAAAACAATACAGTCCACCATGTGATGCAACGCTCTCACGTCAACAGCTTCTAGGATACGGACATCGCCGGGGTGCAGACATGGATTCTTAGCCACGAAAACTTTTCCTTGAATGAGGTAATTAAACTCATCTTCTTGCGCGTAGGAAATATCTCTGTCTTCGAGGTAGGATCTTCGACCAGCAGATGAATACTGCACAAAAACCTGGCCGTACTCTAGAGTGCCCGTTTCATCCAAACATCCCATCATTTGCTGGCCGTTGTGCAAGAAGATACGGGCTTTCGTGCGCAGATCGAGCAATTTCGAGGCCCGGAAAGTCTTCAGCATCATCGATAGGAACGGTTCTTCATCGGGTTTGTACCCACAGTTCAACAGTTCCTTGAGAATGTAGGTGTTTTCACCAGGTGACATTAGTGTCAGGGCCTCCTGGGCTTTCAATGGATCAACAAGAATCTCATCTAACTGTGCCACTGCTTCCCTTTGTTTCTTCTCGAAAACAGCGTCTCGAACTCCGAGAGTTGACAAGAGCGTGATGATCTGGCGATTCAAGAAACAGGGTTGGTACTTGCTCCAGGCCAAGACGTCGAGCTTAGGGTTGTCCGACTGATACTTGAACATGCTCTGTCTTAACAGCAGCTTTTTCGAAAGATAAGGGCTCGTATCAACCGCCACGACGCCTTTATATCCACGAAACCTGATTTGAAATGCAGATGGAACCGAGCCTTTGATGCCACATTTAACTGCAATTTTCATGGCGAAACTTGCTGATATCTTACCTATTCCGTCAGAAAATGTGTATTTAGTTCCATTGGTTATGGTGGTAATGTCAGGAATCTGCTGCATCTCATGCTCAGCTACGGTTAGAGTTTCTGTGGAAGAACCAAAGGACTGGCCGAGTCTTGCAGCATATTTGGCCACATTTCTTATCGAACGAAAATCCCCCATCCACCTTCTGATGGTATTGGCATTTATCCCATCTACAGAAGCAAACATCCAAAGAGAATTCTCTCGCAGCTGACTCGACGAGAATGCAAGAAATTCGAATTTCTTGTCCCCGATCTTAATCCCTTCTCGGAGTATCGAAAGCACCCTGTCATAGATCTTTGTTCTTTTGTTCCCATTATCAACGGCTAAACGTGATGCTAAATCGGTCGAATACAGCTTTTCCCACTCTTCGTCCACGAAGGAAACACGTATGAAATTATCGACGTACTCCTTGAAGTGGCGGAGTACACGGTTCGAAACGTTTACCTCTGGCCCAGAGAAGTAGACCTTGCTCGGAGTAACTTGAACCCTGTGGATATACAACAACCCTTCATCCAAACGAATAGAAGGAGGCTTTGGCTGTTCTTTGGAACCGATGTATCTTTCATACTCCCCGAGAAGCCAATCCGCGGGATCATAGCGGCATTCTTTCAAAAAGTAAAGCTTCTCTAGAGCATGCTCAATGTACTTTAGATCAATTTTTTGCGGATCGACCAAATAAAAGAATTTCTTGTCTAGTTTGGGGCCGGGAATACAACCCGTTTGGACCAAACCACAGACCTTAAACAGTATCTTGTAAGGCACTTCGCGGCCATGGGGAGGATGAACTATCGGGGCTAGAGAAAGGTTCTGGGAATAGGGAACGCCAGACTCCAAGTTAAGAGATTTCTCGCTTTCCTTGTAATAGATGAAGTTGTCGCGAAAATCTGGAAGTTCCAGCCCGTGAGGAAGCACGAGGCATATGCCAGAAGATTGCCCGATTAACGACTGAGTGAAGTCTGTGGTTCTTACCCACTGATCATCCTGAGTTTCCATGTAGAAGGAGTAGACGGAAATGCAACTGACCTTTCTGTATATCCGAGGAGCACCAAACAACTGAAACAAAAAAAAAAGGTAACAGTTAAAAGATTGTCTGAAACAGAGAACTAAATAAAATTTCCTGAAATCAGTAATAACCTGTATGAGAAGAATCTTAGCATGTTGTCCTCCAGGAGAGTGCTTCACAACCTGCCATATACTTTCGTAGGAGAGCTGAAGCCTATAATCAACACGTTCGTGGGAGAAAAAGAAATGCATCTTCTTCATCCCATGTCCAAATTTTACGGTGACATTCGACGTCCTCCAAAGCACCGAAAAACTGTCGCGAGAAGTCTGGCAACCGAAACAGAGAGCTACGGTTTGCAGCTCGTGCGAGAAAGACTTTGGGTTTTGTACGATGTCCATGTCCGAGACAAAAGCCTTCAAGTAAGAGGTCCCAAAATAGAGCCTAGTGTAACCATTGGCCGTATCGATGATTCTCTGGGCATACATGCTGTCCGAAAATTGGACCCTGGCGTATGATCTCGGGCCCTTCTTCGATGGCTTGACTTCTATAGCTACTACGGTGCCCTTGCCCGTGCGCTGCTCCAAGAAGTCCTTGACCGTTTCAGCAGCCACAAGATTTGGGAAGCCATACAACTGGATCGTCTTCATCTGGCAAAGTTTAGCAAACTGCGTTATTACACAAACTGTTAGCGCAAGAAATGAAGCATCTTAGGATTCAAGAATAAGCAAAACTGGATTGCATAAGTACATATTAGCTCGTTCTTTGTCGCGCTATTTTGGATGAATTCTACGGTTTTAATGCGATTTATGAGATCGATCGCACGACAACTCAGTTTCCATTAATCAAGATACTTAAATCACATCCGATTTATGCAGCCATGGTGGCTAAGGTATCATGATTACAACAACATTAACAAAAGAACAAAACTTCATTGGTTTTTTCACCTAATGAAGACCCACGAAAATAGAGTAATCCCATCTACAAAGCCTGGAAAGTAAACACATCTATCATCATAATAAGCTCAAAGGGTCAGCTTCAAGACACCAAAAATTCAATCTTTATAATGATCACCCCATAAAATCATCACAACTCACGGAAACACATAAGGAATGTCATCAAGAATCTATCTTTAAAAAAAAAAAAAGGAAAAAAACCTTACAGATCACGAAGCAAAAGCAGCAGACTTCAAACAACTGAGACACTATGTAAACACTTCAGTGTTAAGCTCTCCTCAACATTCAATTCATCACTTAATACGTCGAAAGCACTGAACTTTACCAGCAAACCCACTACAAGAAAACAACCCTTATCCTCCCTTTTCCCCCTTTTTCCACCTTGACTGAGAAAGTTGAGTGAAGAAGACTTGAATAGTTCAAGGTTCCCAGTCAATTATTGTACTAAACTAAAGGAGTTTGTCACTTTTCTAGGCTCCACAGTGTATATGTAGAGTGGAAAATAAGACTTAAGAGCAAAGCAAAAGATTCCATGAACGATGTACTATGGTGTGGTGTATTATGACGTCAGTCGCCTTGCGTATGAATGATTATGCAACAACTCTTTATTTGAAATACTAAGAGACGAAAGAGGCTCTTGATTTTGAAAGGGTTTTATGTTCTTGCTTGCCAAAGACTAATTGAATAACCTAATAATGTTTATTTCCGTATATTTATTAATATCATCTCTCCATCATTAATAGCATATCCAATCCATAAACGAAATGCATTTTTATAGTATAAATATATATTACCTAATCCTACGAATGTAATTATGACAATCATATCTCAAAATAATTCAATTATATGACGTTCCCAAGCTGATCTCAAAACCCATTAATCTTCCAACGTCATAAAAAAAAAAAAAAGGATTTCTTGTGAGTCTTGCAGTAAAAAGATCAAGTCATGTCAGAAAATAATATCAAGAGGATGATCATGGATTATTTTCTCGAAATAATCTTTAAAATATTCTCAACTTCGCAACCATGATTTTCAAACAAAAAAGAAAAAAAAAAAAAAAAATATATATATATATATATAATATCCAAAACAAATCCAACACTTTAGATGCTCTCTCGATGAATCACAAATTATCCAAAATTATGGTTCTTTTTCACGAGTATTAATTAACAAGGCATTATATTATAGGCATACTCAAGATAAGTCGCAGGTTAACAAGTTAGTACTCCATGAAAGTAAATAAACATAAAGACAAAACCAAAGCAAGCAAAATAAGTAAATAAACATAAAAGAACTGATTAGAAGAAATTTGTATGCTCATATTTCACACACCTTGGTATTATCTTCTCTCTATTGTTGAGTTGTCTCTGCCACTTTTTTCCTATAATTCAAGTCTCAATATTCAGGGTTACGTCATATTTGTAAACATCTCAAATTTGGGCTTACATAACCCAAAATTTGGGCCTAGTTGTTAAAAAAAGCCCAAACTTTTAATATCTAATCTATTCAAAGAAACTCAGTTATATAAAAAATAAATAAAATAATAATAATAATAATAATAATAATAATAATAATAATAATAATAATAATAATTCTCACAATAATTAATAGTTAATTTTAAGGTAGTGTTCGAATTGGTATGGAATTACCACTTTCTCCAGTTCTAAACGCAAACTACACTTTGGCCCTTATTTCTCCACAAAGACCAAATAAACTATTTCGGTACCATATTTCAAAATATATCGTTGGCTTATAAGAACCTCATATCATATTAGGAAAACGTTTCTTTTATCTTTTATTTTTTTTAATTATTATTATCTGAAAGGCAATCGGTAGGTAGTAATAATCCTGCGAAGTAAATGTTGAGTGTAACGTGTAGGGATTTTCGGTGTATAATTTGTCTATTAACGCTGATTAGGGATGTCAACGGGGCGGGGCAGGGACGGGGACCTAATCCCCGTCCCCGTCCCCGCGTCTACGGGGAATCCCCGTCCCCGTCCCCGCCAAGAAAATGGGGACAAAATCGTCCCCGTCCCCATCCCCACGGGGATCCCCACCCCCGCTGGGATCCCCGCCCCGCAATTTTTTTTAAAAAAAAAAAATATTTATATTATAATATATAAATTAAATATATTATTTAAATTATATTTTAAATATTATTTATATTATAGTAATATAAAATTAGTATAATAAAAAATTTAAATATTATTTATATTATAATAGTATTGATTAGATATAATAAATATTATTTATATTATATAATATAGTATCGGGGAACGGGGCGGGGAACCCCACGGGGCGAGATCAATCCCCGTCTCTGCCCCATCCCCGCCAACGGGGGGAGATCTCTCCCCGTCCCCGCCCCACGGGGATAAAAGTTCGGGGATTCGGGGATTTCCCGCCTTGTTCGGGGCGGATCCCCGCGGGGACGGGGAATCCCCTCCCCATTGACAAGCCTAACGCTGATAATGAAATTTAAATTTAGTATTTAAAATCGTTTCTTTGATCTTATTTGGATTTGAAAGGCAATTGGTAAATAATAATCCGAGTAAGGTACATGTGTAGCGTAGGGATTTTCAGCGTCATACATATATGTATTGTTTATTTCATTCATTATTGCATGGCTAAATATATCATGTTGAACTTCGTACATGCATAACGAAAGATTTATAGGTGTTAAAACCCTAACTGAACTGTAACTGAACCGTATCTTCAGTCGATAATGAATACATATATGTGGCATTTAGGGTCAAAGTTTGTTGAGATTTCTATTCTATCCCACATCGAATAATTCTCATCATCCGACTCACTTAATATATTCAAGAGACAATCTCAACTCAACTATCACCAATTGGTTGTAGGGTGAAATCCTTGATTTCTTAATAAAGTTGAAGTTAATGTAAATGGTTTAAGCAAAGTGATGAAAGCTCTGGTTTTTCGATGGTAAATGAGTTGAAAGATAAATTGGTTGTTGGTAAAGTGATGAATAGTCTTGACGATGCTTTTTTATTGTACTGTCAGTATGGAAGTGCGAAAGGATTCAGTGTTAGAAAGGGTGATCAACGATATTTTAGAAGTTCGAATGATCTCCAAGCGAAAGAATTTGAACGGACTAGAGAAGGAGATAAAGATGAGAAAAGTTCCAAGGATAGAGTTCCATCTTACAAAAAATTAGATACCAGAACAAAATGTAAGGCGCGTTTTAGGATTGGTCGAGTAACGGGAGGGCATTGGACTGTTTCAAGGTTTATCACCAAGCACAATCACGAAATGGTTGATCCCGGTCAAACATATTTGTTGAGAGTATTTCAATCTCTCAAAAAGCAACATTGTAGGCAATGGTTAATGCTGTAATTTCTATTGAAATTGTTGTTTCGTACATGGAAAAAGAAGCTCAAGGTCCTCAAAATCTCAGATTTCTTAGAAAAGATGCATATAATTATTTTAGTACTCTGAAAAGGCATACAAAGGTAGACGACGGTGATGCATCAGCTTTGCTTCATTATTTTATCGATAAATCAAACAAGGAGCAATTTTTTTACTGGAATGTTCAATTGGATGATGATAATCGTGTCATGAATTTTTTCTTCAGAGATCACATGTGTCGAACTGATTATGAGAATTTAGGAGATGTATTTTCGATCAACACAATATACCGAACAAATAGGTACAACTTAATATGTGCTCCCTTTGTTGGTATAAATCATCATAAACAGAATGTGTTGTTCGATTTATCATTCTTGTCCGACGAGACTCATGTTTTTTTCGAAAGGTTGTTTAGAACTTTTCTCGAATCGATGAGTGGTAAACAACCAGACTCGGTCGGTACTCACTGGTCAATGTCAAGCTATGATGAATGTCGTCGATACTGTCTTTTCCAATTCACATAATCGGTTATGTCAATGACATATTAATCAAAATGCCATCATATTTTGAAAGTTTAAATGGAGATTTGAATTTCAAACAAATGTGGCATAAGTGTATGAGCCTATGCGAGTTTGACAAGGAGTTTGAGGGAATATGGAGAATCATGATAGAAACTTATGGTATTGAAAATCACAAAGTGGTTGAATAGCATGTACAAGCTACGGCGGCACATATGGTCTACCGCTATCAATATATTTTGCGATGGTTTACAAGCTACATCTAGAAGCGAAGAAACTAACTCAATGTTGAAAAGGGCTGGTGATTTGTAGTTGTCACAAGTTCGGAACTGTTGGAATACTATGCAAACTTGCACTGAAGGTTTTAAACAATGTGTTAAACCTCGTAATTCACATGTATTCCACATCGATTAATTTAGGAGGGATTGACTAGCATATAAGTTGGTGGGTCACTCCACCTATCACCAATTGGTTTTGGGATGGAAGCCCACAACTTATGCGGTCAACTCTCCTCCTATGTGGGCCCGTGTGCATAGGCCCGGTGCCGAAATGTTACATGGTATCAGAGCGGAAAGATCCTAATGGGTCGTGAGGTTCGAAAAGAGTGGCGTTCCTCACCCGACTCTAATTGTAAAAAAATATATACGGCGGGTTCGAAAAAGAATGGCGTTCCCGTTCGGTTTAAAAAAAAAAAAGTGGGATTAAATGTGAGGGGGGAGTGTTAAACCTGGTAATTCACATGTATCCCGGGAGGAATTGACTAGGATATAAGTTGGTGGGTCACTCCACCTATCACCAATTGGTTTTAGGATGGAAGTCCAGAACTTATGCGGTCAACTCTCCTCCTATGCGGGCCCATGTGCGTAGGCTCGATGCCGAAATCTTACAATATGCATGTTCAATTAATACCCGATGAGATTTAAATAAAAAAAACCGATGGAAGAAGAGGGTAGGCAACAACTCGTTTAATATTGACTCTTCTCGTGGATTAGGTAGCAGAAGTGAGATGTGCTTTGTCAATCAAATTATGCGATCCATGTACGACTTAGCAGTAAGGCGTAAATAAACGAAGAAGCACAAAAAATGTTAAGATTGATTTTGCCAGTGAACAAGCAAATATGTTGTGTGAAGATGCATATGAAATAGAATCCAATGTTGCTAAGGATGATACGGTCTATCTATCTACAACTACCTAATGTAGAGCTACGTAATCCTTTGGATGTGAGGTCGAAAGGTAGAACAAATGCTAGAATTTTGAGGCATTGGGATGAAAATAATAAGCTGATGAGAGGTATAATGCGATTTTGGTTATTGTGCTTTCTTTTATCTGATTATGATTTAGCAATATAATCTTTTATTATTTGACTTATCGACAGACAGACGATGTCGGGAGTAAAGCAGGGAGTTCGTGAAGAGTAAAGCGCCCGCAACATCGTGAGCTAGCTCAAATGAGATTCAATTCTATTTGGGCCATAACTTCCAAACACACGAAGACTTCGATGTTTTGGAATGGTGGAAGAAGAACACTAGGGTTTATCCGATGCTAGCGACCATGTCGCGAGATCTTCTTCCCGTGCAAGCTTCGAGTGTTGCTTTGGAGTCTGTATTCTCCACCTCGGGTCGAATTATTGGAGATCGACGAACGAGCCTTAATCTGACTCTGCTTGCTATGCCAACTTTATTGAAGGATTGGTTCGGCCGAATCGAAGAACCGAAAGGAGAATGCAATCGATGAGTTCCAAGCTTCAAGCTCCGACTCCGATGAAGAGGCGAGTAGAATAGTATTGATAAATAAGGATGTTGGAGTATAGTTTTTTTATTAATTTTTTTTATGTAATTTTTGCAATTTTTTTTTTGTATTTAAATAATTTTTTTTTATGTAATTTCTTTTATTTTTCAATAAAATATTTCGGAATTATGGGCCGAACCGGCCCGACCATTTGGAACCACCGGCTCCAGATCTGGTTCCGAGCCGGTTTCCAGGAATATGGCCTGAATCCGGAACCGGAATCACGGAACCACTGGACCCGGCCCGCGGCCCATTTGGCCTGGTCTAGGATATACCATAGTAATTTACTATCCGATCGATTTATTCGGATGATTTAAATTTGATATTTTAGTAATTTTATATAATAAAAAATTAAGAAATATAATTACATATTTGAATATGTATATCTAATTTGTGTGATATTCAAGTTTAAAAAAAATTAATTTCTTATTTCAATCGTATACTTAGCAAGCGATATTATATTATCATGCATTATATCGTTGTGTTATATGTTCCTCTGAAATAGTATTTTTTGTTATTTTGATAAATATTATGTTTTATAAGTAATATTTGATATACATAGCTTAGATATTTTAACATTTATATTGCATTATAGTGTTTTTTGTTACTTTTAAAATTCAAAATCGGGTATCCAAACCCGACATCGTGGGTACCCGTAGTAGATCAGGTCAGATTCGAGTAGTGAAAATCTTAATCCGAACTCGAACTATCTGAACCTGAACTACTCGATCCGATGCCCGAATCTTAAATCCGATAGACCGACTTCGTTGTATTTCAGAACTCCAAGGCGTGCATAGTTTGGTTCGCCGTATTTGAAGATCTTTTTTTGGGTTCGCCCTATTTCGATAAACTGTGATCTGTGCTCGTGAAAGTCTGTTCCTTATATTTTGAGGCAAGCAACTTGAAGACCGTTGAACGGCAAGGCCGAGATCTATATAAGAGTTCAAGGACATTCATTTGGGTTTTTCACTTGTGTTATGCTCATTTCATGTTACATCATCGTCACAGCTAGTTTCTTTGTGCATGTTGATCTATCAACTGCTGGTTAGTATTAATTTAAATTAAATGATGACTAAATTAGAAGGAAATATTTTGCATTTTAATTTTATATATTTTATTTCCAAAACATCTATCTTATACTTAATAATTTTACTTTTTTTCTTTTTCTTTCTTATGCCCCTCTTAATTTATGAATTTAACAAGGGCGGATGTGTTAAGGAATTCAGAACCCATAACGTAAATAGTTTCGGTCAACAAAACTTAAACATGCGCCAGATAACTTAAGGAACTGACATAGCATCCGGTCAAGAACGCGTAAGGGATCAGAAACCAGTTCAGAGACCGGTGATCAGAAGATCAAGGCAAAGGCGACTGGTGACTTATGCTAAAGAGTCAGAAACTCAACAAGGAACCAGAAGCCTGAAGTCAAATTCAAATATGCATCGATTAAGGAGAACAATGCAGTACAAATGCATTTAAGTCAAGGCTGCGACCAAAGAGACGTTGGCCTGATGCATGCCCATTTTGGTGAAAGGCGCAGTCTGCAGAGAACCTGAACCAGGTTTTGAAACCAGCCCATTTCAGGAAACGACATTTAATAATGTGTGGAAGCTGGTCAGTCTTCACACAACGGCTCAAATCTACCAAGTATAAATACCTTAGAGCGTGAAGACTGAAGACGACTTTTGAACGATCAACAACACAACTCGCATACAAACCAACTCAGAAGTTCTCTCTCAACTGTTCATCAAGAGTGATTAGAAAGTTTGAGAGATTTTGTACTCAACGGACTGTAAAAAGCTGTTGAGTGTTAGGTGGATTGTTTTTATACAACTGCCTTTGTTGCATTAGCTTTGGTAGGTTACAGTTAGTGAGTAGAGTGCTCAGTGTAACTTGTAAAACCAGTTGCTAGTGATATCCTTCCTTGAGGGGAATAAGGGGAGACGTAGGAGAGTTTGCTCCGAACTTCCAGAAACAATTCCGCACTTTCAAGCCATAAATACCGCACAACACTAACCGGTTTGCACTTACAAAAATCAGAATCCAGGCAACTGAGAAACTGATATCAGTACCCGACCATATCAGTAACCCAGAAACCGAAAAATAGTGAAGTGTTTATTCACCCCCTTCTAAACACAGTAACCGATCTTAACAAGTGGTATCAGAGCAGGAATCATGAGTGCATCAAACAAGCTTCCTATGTTCAGTCTATCCCGCAAGCTTCCTTGAATGGAAGATTAGAATGGAAACCCACCTTACTGCAAAGGACGAAGACATGTGGGATATCATTGTTTCGGGGCCTCCCAAACTTACACAGATTAACCTAGCCCATGCAGCAGATCAGTCTATCCCGCAAACAATTCCAAAACCCAGGAGTGACTGGACTCCTGCCGAGAAGAAGCAGATGAACCTGGACAGTGTGGCCAAGGACATCATATTCAAGACCCTTGATCTGCAAACCTTCAGACATGTGATGCTGTGTAAAACGGCTGGAGAAGTCTAGACAACCCTATGCCAGATCTGTGAAGGAAACGACTCCACCAGAGAAAATAAGCTCATCGTGGCCATTCAGAAATATGACATCATCAAGATGAAGGCCGGGGAAACGATGGCTGAATTTAAAAAAATGCTTTTACAGCATCATCAGCGACCTGACTGCTCTTAGCAGAACTATGAATAAAAGAGACGTCGCTATAAAAGTCATGAAGGCACTGCCCAGGGAATGGGACGTGAAGACGATGGCCATGCGGGAGTCTAAGGACCTGAGCCAGATGCAGCTACACAACCTTTTTGCCGACCTCAAGGCGTACGAGTTTGAACTACAAACACGTATGGAGGAAGTGGTGGTTGAGCAACCGGTCAAGGCACTGGTAGCACCTGAAGCTCCGGCGCCAAAGACTGCTGAGGAACTGTGTGGAGAGACTATGTCTCTCTTTGTAAAGAAATTCGGAAGATTCATGAGAAAGGATCAGAATCTCCGGATAGGTAAGAAGCAATCCCCTGAAACTAACGAATCTGATCTCTCCTGTTTTAACTGTGGCAGGAAAGGTCACTTCGCATCTGAGTGCAGACAACCCAAAAAGGGTAAAGGCAAAGAAGTGAAAAAGTACAAGAAAAATGGCCACAAGGTACTGGTGGCTGACAGCAGAACCACATGGGCGGACTCCGACTCAGAAGTCAGCACTTCTGAAGAATCGGACAATGACAATGAAGAAATCAAGTGCCTGATGGCTGATCTGTCAGAAGAAGAGGTAACTGATATGTTCTCTTCTGATCTTACAAAGGAGGAACTTCTAGGCTGCTGAGTACAAGCAGTTCATCCTAAGAATTAAGAAACTTGAGCTTAAGGGTACCCAAGAAGCTCAAATAGAAAGCAGACTGCCCGATGATGTAACTGAGGAAATCAGATTACTTAGGGCTGAAAATGAAAACTTGAAGAAAGCCACTGTAGAGAAAGTGACAGAGAACGCCAGGATGAATGCTATCATCCAATCCTGGACAGAATCTTCAAGAAAGATCTACTACATCCAAGGGATAATGAGATACGGAAAAGATAGGTCTGGACTAGGCTTTGAGAACCAGTCACTACCCATAGCAACCATACCTGATAAATCCAATAGCATCCGATTCATCCCCTCTAGTATTCCAACCTTAGTACCTGATAAGGTAGCAGAAAAGGGAATACCGAATGGAGTAAATAAAAAGATCGCACACATACAATCAGCTCCTAGGCAACCCATTCGAAAAGGACTAGGTTACCCAGACAAAGCAGAATCCTCTAGGGCTGGAGGACGTAGGAATCCAAGGACTGCACCTAGAAGACCCTACACAAAACATAGCAACTGGAACGGTAGCACGTCCACTAAGGGTCCTTACAACCCTAACCTTAGAAATAGTAAGGGTCTAGGAAATAGGATCAGGTACCAGCCCATTATGTTCCTGATAGACCCTAGAACTGGGAGAACAGTTCGGGTCTTCCAGATCTGAGTACCAAAGAATCTAATTCACCCGAGACCCAAGTAAATTTGGATACCTAAATATGTATATATATATTTCTCTTGCAGGTATACAAAAAGGAGCTGAACCAGTCGGAATGGAATTTGGACAGCGGTTGCTGCCATCACATGACTGGAAATCATAAGCTGCTCAGGAACCTGAAGCAGCACACCGGACCTACCATCACCTTTGGTAATAATGGTAAAGGTAAAACAATAGGGAAGAGAATGATTACTCACGGTAACCTTACCCTAAAAGACGTACATTTAGTACAAAATTTACATTATAATTTGATTAGTGTCAGTCAACTTTGTGAAAACAATTTTGATGTATCCTTTGAAAAGAACAAATGTTGTGTTAAAGATTTTTCTGGTCAAACTGTCCTAACCGGATTTAGAATCGGAGGAACCTATAAGGTGCGTTGGAAAGACCAATCGGTACCTTCACCAACGTGTCTTCTGGCCAAAGATTCTAGGAGCTGGTTATGGCATAAACATTTAAACCATTTGAATTTTAAAACAATTTCAGCACTTTTGAAAAATGATCTGGTCAAAGGTTTGCCAAAAATAAACTTTTCAAAAGATAAACTTTGTACCGCGTGTCAATTAGGAAAACAGATCAGATCAACTTTTAAGAACAAAGGGTGTACCGGGTCCAACCGGTGCTTGGACTTACTGCATATGGATCTCTTCGGACCCATATCAGTCACCAGCTTAGGGGGAACCAGATACACTCTAGTTGTTATAGATGATTTTTCTAGATTTACATGGGTCGTCTTTCTAAAGTCAAAAGATCAAACGTCTTTAAACTTAATAAAGCTTTTTAAAAGGATTCAGAACGAACGCAATGAGGAAATTAATAGAATCCGTAGTGACCGAGGTACCGAATTTGTTAATCATGTGCTAACCGAATTTCTTGAGAACCATGGTATACGCCATGAGTTATCTGCTGCCAGGACACTGCAGCAAAATGGATTAGCCGAAAGAAGAAATCGGACACTCAAGGAAGCTGCCAGAACCATGCTTGCCGACGCAGACATCTCTCAGAAGTTTTGGGCTGAAGCAATTAACACAGCGGGTTACACACAGAACCGGTCCATGATCTGCAAGATGCAAGGGAAGACCCCATATGAAGTATTGACCGAGAATATTCCATCAGTCGGATACTTCAGAACCTTTGGAAGCAGATGTTTCATCCACAACAATGGGAAGTATCATCTGTCAGCCTTCGATGCAAAAGCAGAAAAATGGTTCTTTTTGGGATATTCAGATGTCAGCAAAGCTTACAGAGTGTTGAATTGCAAGACACTATCGGTCGAGGAGTCAGCGTATGTTGTGTTTGAAGAGTCAACCATGGAAAATCAGACGCTCAGCAACATCAATCGGCTGAGCAACCAGCTCGAAGAGACGAATCTGAACGATTCCAGTGATGAGGAGCTCCCGGTCGAGAATAGTCGATAAAAGCTCACTGTTTACGAATCCTTATCGATCGTAAACCTCTGAAGTCTACTGTTTACGAATATATTTCATTCGTAAACTATCCATAGCAAGGTTTACGAATAGTCTTCATTCGTAAACTCATTTAGGAAGAGGTTTATGAACATATCTCATTCGTAAACTATCGAAGTGAACTGTTTACGGATACATTTCGTTCGTAAACTATTAAGGCAATGTTTACGGATCATTTTCATTCGTAAACTCATTTACGAACAATGTTTACGAACAAATTCTGCCCGTAAACCTAAACACCCGTAAACATTTGAAAAGGTTTTAGGTAAAAAAAAATTCTGCCCGTAAACCTAAAATGTTTTTGCTACCACGAGATTTTTTTTTGTACCTACTTTTCAAAGGTTTACCGAGGCTTAGAAAATTTTTTGGGTAAAGAAATTTTTTTCGGTAAAAATTTTTCAGTACAAAAATTATTCTCGGTATAATTTTTTTTTCGTATAAATTATTTTAAAATCATTTGCGAAAACCTTTTCATACAAACTTAGACCCGTAAACCTTCTATCTGAAACACACAAACAAAATTCGATCGAAGTTGAATTGAAGACCTCTTGGTTATCATCTGGATTTGCTGCTCGATAATCAAGTAGGTTTCGGATCCACTCTGCCCAGATCGAACGGTTTCTCAAACGATTAAGGTTTGAATTAAGCTTCCGCGCATTTAACATTTCGTTCAAGCCAAACGTAAACTTTAAATCTTTACTTTACGATTGTTCCTGTTTACGAATCAATCTCAATCGTAAACTTTCACATATCTACTGTTTACGAATATATTTTATTCGTAAACTATCTTTAAGTAAGGTTTACGAATATTCTTCATTCGTAAACAAGCGCTATTAGTTTACGATTTACCTTTACTTCACGAAAGTTACTGTTTACAGTTCTTAAAGGTTTACGAACGATTCTCATTCGTAAACATTCCTTACTCGTAAACCAAAAAGCACTGTTTACAGCTTCTCTTTCATTCGTAAACTAATATTGTGTCAAATCAGAACCGTAAAGCTTACATTCTTTTAATAATATACAAAGTCTAAGATACAATCTAAGTCGATAATTAATATTTTGTGTCTAAACTTTGTTGTGCTGAAAAGCTTATGAACTGACTGAAATTAAAAGTTTGCGGTTAATATCAATATCTAAAATTTTCTAAACAGAATAAAAAATATTGATCAAAAATTAAATCAATTCTAAAACACGTCAACGATCAATATACATCCAACAATTCTATTTGATCAAAATTAAAATCCAACATTTTATATAGAATTTAATTACCAACATTATTTGAACTTAAATTTTCAAAATTCTATATTTGAACTGAAAAGATTAAAATGGATTTATTTCACGAACAAATGATCAAGACACTAGAAGCGAGGCTAGCTAATAACGAGCGTGTCTTAAGAAAACATCTAGAAATTGATGCTAGTCATGAATGTCAATTCACCAATGCAAAGGATGAGATTATAAGGTTGAAGACTAAGACCACAGAACATGAATCAAAAATATGTGAGTTGAAAACAAGCCTGTCTGCCTGTGATGAAGCAAACAAGTCAATGTTGCAAAAATTCTCATCCACAAATAATGAAAAAGAAATGGTCAAGAAATTAGAAGCAAGATTAGCCAATAATGAAGTTGTCCTAAGAAAAAATCTATTAGAAGAAGCCAATCTAGGAATAAAGCTTCAATTAGCTAATGAGAAAATAGCTAAACTTAACAATGATCTTGCTAAATCAAATTCTGAAACAACAGAACTAAAGGAAAATAAAGATTATCAAGCTCAAAATAAATGTCTTTCTGAAGAACTCACTAGATTACACTGTAAAATTAAAGAACTAGAGGTTCTTCTTGCAAAGAAAGAACAAATTGAGCAAATATTGTCTCGAAACAAGTTGACTCAAACAATTGAGTCAATGTCAACCGAGAAACATTCTTTACAATCTATAAAACCCGAATCTAAAGATTGCTCTATTCCAGAAGATACTCACAAAATTGCTGAATTACATTCTCTTCTGGATTCCGAACGAAACGGGTTTCGAGCTCTAATAGATAAGCTTTTAAAGGAGAATTTAATTCTCAAAAATTCCTCTCAAAAAGGCGCAAGAATGACTAAAGATATCAAGAAAGAAAGAATAGAGGAAGACAAATTATCTTGTATTGCCTCGACTAAATTTGGTTCTACCTGTATTCCTAATCCAAAAATACCCAAAGTCATTCTAAAATCAAAATTAAAGAAAGAAGCTACTAAAACTAAATTAGACAATAATTATACATTCTCTATTAAAACTGAAACGTCCAAAAGTAATAATTGTCTAAACAAAAGTAGCTCATTTAGTACACATTACAAAGTGAATGATGTGAGTCTAGAAGGTAGGCAATACGACACTTCTATACTTAATGCTATTGATTCTATAAGCTCGTATTCCTCTCTCAAGTACCCGGTCAAAGTCAAATCCGAATTGCATCTTAAGCGACTGGCGAAAGAGAAAATTTTCTCTTCTACAAAAAGACACACATTCACCGATGCTGAAAAGTTAAATTTAAAAAAGGTACAACAAATTTGGAAACCTAAGCTACAAATGGAAATAAGTAGTCCTCGACAAATGTGGATTCCTATGACTACTTTATGTGATAATTTTGATTCCAAATTTGAACTTTCTATGCTTAAAATGTTATCTACTAATCAGGGAGGACCCGTCCAAAAATGGATACCAAAGTCCCGATAATTTGTTTTGTAGGTCCCGATCATACATGGTAAATAGACGACGATTGCTCCACATGTATGGTCGGTATGCGATGATGAGCAGTCGCACAAGACCCCGACACGTGTGGTATTCGGTTTGCTCCAAGCACGTGATCGGTATGTGACGTGAGCAAACACACCAAATCAAGACTTTTCCAAAACTCTTGATTTGACATTGTTTTTATTTTTATTTTTTTCTGTTAAAAAAAAAATAATAAAAAATAAAAAAAATAAAAAAATTGAGCTACAATGTTTAAAGAAGGCCGAGCCGATTACAAAATTCAAAAAGCGCTTGGATTTCAGGGAGTCAAACTCTATATATTAAGTTTTTGATTTTCATAGGGAGTTCGACTTATTATAAATAGCGTTTACCTTTACAGAATATTCGGTCTTCATATTCTATATTCTTTTTGGGGCAGTGGATAATAGATATGCAAGGTGCATGAATTTCAGAAGAGCATATTACCATAGTTCTAAAATAAAAAGCGTATATGTTCGAGGGGGAGTGATACTTGTAAGTGCAAAAGGGCACATTTATTGGGGAGTGTCACTTCAAATACAAAAGACGCTTGATTTCTTCGTAATATGCAATTTCTCAAAAAGCGCATCTATTTAGGGGGAGCACGGGCATCACATTAGAATTAGCGCAAGTATTTAGGGGGAGTGTTACCTAAAAACAGCGCTAGAGCTTAAAAGGGAATGCCCTGAAGACAACCTTCATGCTTTGAAGAGGGAGAGCTACCTAAATGCCAACAAGCGCATGGACACAAAAGAGATGTTCACATACCTGTTCCAAAGGTTCAGTAGACCCAACTGATCCTAAACCAGGAACAAACCCAGAGTGTATGTGAGGGTATTGAGCGTATCACGATGACATGCTTACAACTCAACCACAAACTATCCGGGCCATAACCATATAGGTACATGACTGATTTATCAGATCCCGGGTAGAAGACGCTTCATCTGGTCCAAAAGCGCATGCACACCCTTCCTAGCTACTCATTTGTCTCCCAAAAGACAGATGTTTCAATATCTCACGGGGAACCGCATATGCTATCACCGTTTCATTTGGAAGCGGGAGATATTGAACAAAGTGGTCCACAGCCCCACACCACGACTTTCTTGAACACGTAAATGTCTAGTGTGTCCTCATAGCCTAAATATTTTATAAAAATTTTTTAGGACACACACATTCTTTTACACACATATTGCAGGTCTACTTGACCATGCCAGAACTTCTGTAGACGCATCATTAAATGATGTGCTTCTATGATCAGAAGGAAGTCCTGCCGTGGCAACATAAAAACAACAACGGTAGCAGGCCATCTTCTGGAGCACGACTCTAGAACGATGACAAGGGGATGCCTATGTGGCCCCGTAGTCCCTTCAAATGCAAGTCTGTGTGACATTGCATCAACGACCAAGAGTGACATCAAGGGATGTCTCACGATGATCGGTCGTCTGTCCCGTTATCAGGTACTTCATCTGGAATTCAACGCCAACACGTTCCGCGTACACTCAGGTTCACCTTGATCACACAGCATGACGATACAAATGAATCGCCATGAGGGGGAGAAGTATATCAAGGAGGCCAAGTACGTGAACTCATTAAAGAAGCCAAGTTTTCAACGCACGTTGTGGCGAGCCTCATTTTCTAAATACGATTAGTGGCGGATTTCCGCAACGAAAGCCGCGGAAGACCCATTTTACAAAAACTTTTTCGTAAAATAGAATATATTATAGTAAATACGGGTTACAAAGTCGTATATTTACAAAGGCCGTAGCCCCAAAATATTCAAAATATCAAAACGCCCTAATGCCGCTCCACAGGTCTTCATCCATGCACAACCTCGCTCTCAAAAGTCCGTGGAGTCACCGCCATCAGCCCACCTCAGTCGCGACGTACCTTGACGTCGGACTCGATAGTACCTACAACACATAAAACTGAGCGATTGCCCAGTAGGTGAAAACATGCATGAATGCAGCGTGCGCTCACCCATCATCCCAAAATATCTCACCATAAATGCACGCTCGACTTTTCCCTCTTAATCCATCTTATCATATCTCAACACAGGGCCCTAGGTTAGACTCGACACCACGCGCGCCCATAACAATCACGGTAGCCTACACTGATAGCGTTTAGACGTTCACGCTACTGCCCTACCAGGTCGCTCCTTCCGCGAAAATAACATAAAAGACGATTTTGCACCTCGGGACGTTCACGCCCGAGTAGACAGATCGATCACGCCTGTCTGCCGTCAGGTGTCATATATGAGTACTAACCTCGATTCTTCTACGAATCATCAATGCAATCACGATCTACCCCGCTCATCACTATATCAAAGCGTTACCGTATCAACACGGTACTCATCCCTCATACTGGTATGAAATGCATGTTTGTTATGCAAATGAAATGTCATAGTACCCATTAAAACTACCTTCCCTGAAAATATTATTTTGAAGAATTTTAATCGGGCGTTAGAATAGACTATGCCCGTTGGACTCGGAACATTTTTCTCATTCAATGACAAAAAAATAATTTTCCTCCAAAAGACTTTTTTTTTTTTAATAAAGACCCGAATTTTATTCGAGCCCGAAAGTTGCTGCCCGAAAATGAGTGACGCCGAAAATGTTTTGACCCGAAAATGCGGCCCGAAAGTTCCACCCGAAAAATCTTAATTTTAAACGCCGAAAACTTGAGCCCGAATATCTTTCGAAGGCCCGAAACTCTGTACCCGAAAATAAACACAATTCGCCGAATTTCCTTTCTGACTCAGAATATTTAAAAGACCCAAAATTTATATTTTATTCTGCGAAAACCTTGTTACCCGAAAATACTTTGTCCGAAAATATTAAAGACCCGGAAACGTATACCTATCCGAATTTATATAAATTCCAGACTACAGTACAAAGTATTATGCCCAAAGCTATTCAAACACCCGAAAACATTCAAGTGCCCGAATAACATCTACCCGAAAACATTTCTAATTCATTCAACTTCCATGTAATTACAACTATAACACGTAACATAGATTCAAACCCAAAAATCTGGGTTTTTAACGCATATAGCCACCCGAAAATTCACCTAATCATCATGTAAGTCACGTAAGATCATAACAAAATACGTTATCACATAAAGCACATAATATTTACGTGTTGTAGATGAAAGATTTCACCTACCTCTCGTCCGAATCTTTGAAGTTTTAGGATTTTCTCGAGCTCCCTAATCTTTTGTTAGCCAAGTTCTTTGTGCGATTCTTTCCTTCTCTTTTCTTGGTTTCGAAAATGTTCTCTGTTTTTCACTTAATGGGGTGTAGATATACTTTGAGGTAAATGATGATAAGTAGGTGACAAGGAGGTGACGAGTTTTTCCTCTTAGGTTAAGAAATTTCTTGCCCGAAAATTATATACACTTCACCCGAATTTCACTTTGTCTTTACCCGAATTCTTCCCTTTGTTCTTACCCGAAAATTGCTTCACCCGAATTTATTTGGGCTTTACCTTAATGCTGCCATCACCCGAAATTTTAGCCATCTTTTGTCCAAACATAACATTTTCGGGTGTTCCTTCTATTTAGTTGTCTATGTTTACCCGAATTTTTGAGATTCTTCACCTAAATAAAATTTCTAAGTCACATAATCATATAGTTAATTACATCAAAATCCCGTATTAAATTTTACGGGTATTACATCCTCCCCCCCTTAAAAGAATTTCGTCCCCGAAATTACGCCAACTGGAATAATTCGGGATAGTGATTCCTCATATCGTCCTCTCGCTCCCAAGTGGCTTCTTCTATTGATTGATTCCGCCACAATATTTTAACTAATGGAATACTTTTATTCCGAAGTCTCTTTACTTCTTGCATCAAAATCTCTACTGGTCTTTCTTCGTAACTTAAGTCCGGCCTTAACTGTTGATAAAGAAATTCATTCTTGATCACATGACTCGGGTCCGCGACGTATTTTCGTAACGTTGATATGTGAAAAACATCGTGGACTTGTGATAATGAAATTGGTAATTCCAGTTGGTAAGCGACCTCGCCGACTCGCCTGAGTATTCTGAAAGGGCCAATGTACCTTGGACTCAGCTTGCCCTTTCGTCCGAATCGCTTTACGCCTTTCATCGGGGATATCTTCAAAAATACCCAGTCGTCTTCTGCGAATTCCAATGGCCTCCGTCTCTGATCCGCATAGCTCTTTTGTCTACTCTGAGCCGTTCGCATTTTCTCCCGAATTTTCTCTATGGCTTCCGTGATTTCACGTATCATGTCGGGGCCTAATAATGTTCGCTCGCCGACTTCATCCCAGTGTACTGGAGATCGGCATTTACGCCCGTATAAGGCCTCGTACGGTGCCATCCCAATCGTCGCGTGATAGCTATTATTGTATGAGAATTCGATCAATGGGAGGTATTTGCTCCAATTTCCCTTGAAGTCTAGTACGCATGCACGTAACATATCCTCAAGGGTTTGGATCGTTCGTTCAGATTGTCCGTCTGTCTGAGGATGGTAGGCGGTACTGAACGAGAGTTTGGTTCCCATTGCTTTCTGTAAACTTCTCCAGAAATTCGATAGAAATCTCGGATCTCGATCCGAGACGATAGAGGATGGAATCCCATGGAGTCGAACTATTTCCTGAATATATAACTCCGCGTACCGCTCCATGGAAAAAGTTGAGCTAATCGGCAGAAAATGAGCAGATTTGGTTAGGCGATCAACAATCACCCAAATGGCGTCGTGGCCTTTTACAGTCTTCGGTAAGCCGACGACAAAATCCATTGTAATGTGGTCCCACTTCCATTCGGAAATTGGTAGGGGTTGTAAGGTTCCTGCCGGTCGTTGGTGTTCCGCCTCAACCTGCTGACATGTTAGACATTGATTTACGAATGCCGCAATGTCCTTCTTTATTCCTAGCCACCAGTAGGTTGTTCGTAAGTCTTGATACATTTTTGTAGCACCTGGGTGTACTGAGTACGTCGTGGCGTGTGCTTCCGTCATTATGGTTCGTCGTAGCTCCTCGTCATTGGGTACATATAAGCGATTCTTGTATCGTAAACTCCCGTCTTCTCGTATTTCGAAGTCGAGTGGTGCTTGCTCCATTTGCGCACTTCGGATCTTCAAGTAGAGCTCGTCTTCTTCTTGTGCCCTCCTGATCCTTTCTAGTAATGTGGGCTGAAGGGTCAGTGCTGCTAATTTCGTTTCAACCTCGCCCAAATTTACTATTTCCACTTCAAGTCTGCAAAGTTCTGCATTTACGGTTTTTCGGCTTAATGCATCGGCGACTACGTTCGCTTTGCCTGGATGGTAATTGATCACGCAGTCGTAGTCCTTAACGAGTTCTAACCAACGTCGTTGCCTCATATTCAACTCCTTCTGGGTGAAGAAGTACTTCAGGCTCTTATGGTCTGTATAGATTTCGCATCTTTCTCCGTAAAGGTAGTGCCGCCAAATCTTCAGAGCGAAAACTACTGCTGCGAGTTCCAGATCGTGTGTTGGGTAATTCTTCTCGTACTCTTTCAATTGTCGAGAAGCATATGCGATAACCTTCCCATTTTGCATCAACACGCATCCCAAGCCATTCTTCGATGCGTCGCTATAGACCGAAAATCCTCCGGTTCCCGATGGTATCGTCAAAATTGGGGCTGAAGTAAGCCGTCTCTTCAGTTCCTGGAAGCTCTGCTCACATGATTCCGTCCATATGAACGGCACATTCTTTCTTGTCAGATTCGTCAGGGTTGAGGCAATACTAGAGAAGTCAGCAATGAACTTACGGTAGTATCTTGCAAGTCCTAGAAAACTCCGTACTTCAGTAGGAGTAGTGGGTCGTGGCCAGTTATTCACTGCTTCGATCTTACTGGGATCCACCGAGATTCTATTTCCAGAAATGACGTGTCCCAGAAAGGCTACTTGCTCCAACCAGAATTCACACTTCTTGAGTTTGGCGTAGAGCTGTTTCTCCCGCATAATTCCTGAGACAGTGCATAGATGGGTTGCGTGTTCTTCTTTCGTCTTAGAATATATGAGAATATCGTCGATGAAGACGATAACAAAGCGATCAAGAAAGTCTTTGAAAACCCGATTCATCAGGTCCATAAAAGCGGCTGGTGCATTTGTTAGCCCGAAGGGCAGGACCAAAAACTCGTAATGGCCGTACCTCGTGCTGAACGCGGTTTTCGGAATGTCTGACTCCCTGATCTTTAGTTGATGGTATCCCGAACGGAGGTCGATTTTCGAGAATATCGTAGCACCTTGCAATTGGTCGAATAAATCGTCGATCCTCGGCAATGGATATTTATTCTTGATCGTGATTTTATTGAGCTCTCTGTAGTCGATGCACAGCCTCATCGACCCATCCTTCTTCCGCACAAAAAGAACTGGTGCTCCCCACGGTGAGAAGCTGGGCTGAATGAACCCCTTTTGCAACAATTCCTCCAGCTGTTCTTTCAACTCTCGTAGTTCATTAGGCGCTGGACGGTAAGGGGCTTTAGAGATTGGGGCTGCTCCTGGCACCAGATCTATCGTGAACTGTATTTCTCGATCAGGGGGTAACCCTGGGAGATCATCAGGAAATACATCGGCGTATTCGTTGACTATTGGCACGTGTTTTAGTTCTGGAGGAGATAACTCGTCTGCTTTCACCGCGTATACTAGAAAAGACTCACAACCTGACCTCAGAAGTCGTTGAGCCTTTAAAGCAGAAATTCGAGGGATACTGTTCTGATTTACCTTACCCGAAAAAGTGAACACCTCTTCCTCGGGTAATTGGAATCTTACTATTTTTTTATTACAGTCAATAATGGCTCCATATCTTGAAAGCCAATCCATCCCGAGGATAACATCGTAGTCGTTCATCGGGATTACGATCAAATCGACTCTCAACTTTCTACCCTCTATGATCACGGAACATCCTTCCAACATTTGATTAGTGTGTGTCGGATCACCGTGTGGTAAGCTTACTACATAGTTATACTCAGATAAGGTAAGAGATATTCCCACCTTTGCCACATATTTAGCCGACACAAACGAATGTGTGGCTCCCGAATCAATGAGCACAGATGTAGGAATGTTATAGATAGTTAACGTACCCGTCACTACCGAGGGTTTGCTTCTGCTTCCTCGTTCGTCAAGGTGAAAACTCGAGCTGGAACGGGTAGAGGTCGGACCGGTGGTTGGGTCGAGTTCTGCGGAAAATTTTCTTGACAATTTCTGGCATAATGGCCTAATCTCCCGCATCGGAAGCACTGGGGATTTGGATTTGACCCCGTTCTGACACATGCTCCAACATGATAGCGCCCGCATTTTGGGCATTGGGGCGTAAAGTTTGGGGGTTTATTCGGGAAGCTAGTCGGTCCTTGATTAGGCATTGATTTTGGACGCCAGTTTTGTTGACCCTGGCGGTTTCCTTGATTACTAGGGCCTCTGCCAAAGAATTGGCGTTTACGATCACCCCCTGCTCCTTGCTGATTCTCTCTTCTTCTTTTCGCCTCTTGAGCCTCGACAATCTGCGCCTCCGCTTGCTCAGCAATCATCGCCCGCTCTGCCACTTGTGTGAATTCCATCTGTCGGGCTCCCGCTATACTTAAGTCTCGATAGATTTCGGGTTTGAGGCCCATTATAAACCTCGTCACCTTCAAGAGATTAGTTGCCACCATATGAGGGGTAAAACGAGACAGCTCCTCAAATTTGCGGATATACTCCGCGACTGTCATCCCTCCTTGTTTTAAGCACATGAACTCGTGCATCCTTCTTTCTTGTTCGTGGGCTGTGAAGTATTTGCTGTGGAACAATTCTCTGAATCGTTCCCACAACATTGTCATTGGATTCTCCAAGACCTTGACTGTGTCCCACCAGAACCTAGCGTTTCCCCTTAGCATGGAAACGGCACAAAGGACCTTTTCATCCTCCGGCACACGACTATAGATAAACATATCTTCAATTGTACGCAGCCAATCTTCTGCCACTGCAGGGTCAGTGGCATCCGCAAACGTTGGGGGGTTTAGTTTCCTGAATCTTTCTCCTATAATCTCCACACGCTCCGGTTGTGGAGATTGACGATGTTCAGATGAATTCCTACTATGGATAAACTCATTGATCTAGTCCGATTGTCGTTGGACCAGTTCAGTAAGTCGTAAGATGGTAGAGTCCCGTTCATTAGTAGGGGACTCGGGTTCGGCCCTATGACTGGATTCCCCCGCGTATCCTCTTCTTCCTCTCGGCATTCTTAACTATTATCTATAATTATTCATACAAGTAGGCATATCACTTTTAACACTCAATCACGTTAAAACATAAAAACTTACAGGCAAGGGCTGATCCTCCAGGCTTTTGAGCGGCCGTACATGGACAGTCTTCAGAATCTATAACCTAAGCTCTGATACCACCTGTGGCGACCCTCATTTTCTAAATACGATTAGTGGCGGATTTCCGCAACGAAAGCCGCGGAAGACCCATTTTACAAAAACGTTTTCGTAAAATAGAATATATTATAGTAAATACAGGTTACAAAGTCGTATATTTACAAAGGCCGTAGCCCCAAAATATTCAAAATATCAAAACGCCCTAATGCCGCTGCACAGGTCTTCATCCATGTACAACCTCGCTCTCAAAAGTCCGTGGAGTCACCGCCATCAGCCCACCTCAGTCGCGACGTACCTTGACGTCGGACTCGATAGTACCTACAACACATAAAACTGAGCGATTGCCCAGTAGGTGAAAACATGCATGAATGCAGCGTGCGCTCACCCATCATCCCAAAATATCTCACCATAAATGCACGCTCGACTTTTCCCTCTCAATCCAACTTATCATATCTCAACACAGGGCCCTAGGTTAGACTCGACACCTCGCGCGCCCATAACAATCACGGTAGCCTACACTGATAGCGTTTAGACGTTCACGCTACTGCCCTACAAGGTCGCTCCTTCCGCGAAAATAACATAAAAGATGGTTTTGCACCTCGGGACGTTTACGCCCGAGTAGACAGATCGATCACGCCTGTCTGCCGTCAGGTGTCATATATGAGTACTAACCTCGATTCTTCTACGAATCATCAACGCAATCATGATCTACCCCGCTCATCACTATATCAAAGCGTTACCGTATCAACACGGTACTCATCCCTCATACTGGTATGAACTGCATGTGTGTTATGCAAATGAAATGTCACAGTACCCATTAAAACTACATTCCCTGAAAATATTATTTTGAAGACTTTTAATCGGGCGTTAGAATAGACTATGCCCGTTAGACTCGGAACATTTTTCTCATTCAATGACAAAAAAATAATTTTCCTCCAAAAGACTTTTTTTTTTAACAAAGACACGAATTTTATTCGAGCCCGAAAGTTGCTGCCCGAAAATGAGTCTGACGCCGAAAATGTTTTGACCCGAAAATGCGGCCCGAAAGTTCAACCCGAAAAATCTTAATTTTAAACGCCGAAAACTTGAGCCCGAATATCTTTCGAAGGCCCGAAACTCTTTACCCGAAAATAAACCCAATTCGCCGAATTTCCTTTCTGACTCAGAATATTTAAAAGACCCAAAATTTATATTTTATTCTGCGAAAACCTTGTTACCCGAAAATACTTTGTCCGAAAATATTAAAGACCCGGAAACGTATACCTATCCGAATTTATATAAATTCCAGACTACAGTACAAAGTATTATGCCCAAAAGGTATTCAAACACCCGAAAACATTCAAGTGCCCGAATAACATCTACCCGAAAACATTTCTAATTCATTCAACTTCCATGTAATTACAACTATAACACGTAACATAGATTCAAACCCAAAAATCTGGGTTTTTAACGCATATAGCCACCCGAAAATTCACCTAATCATCATGTAAGTCACGTAAGATCATAACAAAATACGTTATCACATAAAGCACATAATATTTACGTGTTGTAGATGAAAGATTTCACCTACCTCTCGTCCGAAGCTTTGAAGTTTTAGGATTTTCTCGAGCTCCCTAATCTTTTGTTAGCCAAGTTCTTTGTGCGATTCTTTCCTTCTCTTTTCTTGGTTTCGAAAATGTTCTCTGTTTTTCACTTAATGGGGTGTAGATATACTTTGAGGTAAATGATGATAAGTAGGTGACAAGGAGGTGACGTGTTTTTCCTCTTAGGTTAAGAAATTTCTTGCCCGAAAATTATATACACTTCACCCGAATTTCACTTTGTCTTTACCCGAATTCTTCCCTTTGTTCTTACCCGAAAATTGCTTCACCCGAATTTATTTGGGCTTTACCTTAATGCTGCCATCACCCGAATTTTTAGCCCTCTTTTGTCCAAACATAACATTTTCGGGTGTTCCTTCTATTTAGTTGTCTATGTTTACCCGAATTTTTGAGATTCTTCACCTAAATAAAATTTCTAAGTCACATAATCATATAGTTAATTACATCAAAATCCCGTATTAAATTTTACGGGTATTACACACGTGCTGAACCGCAACAAACAAGACCTCTCTCCATGGTTCTAGCATACACGACAAGTCAATGATGACGATTCACGCGACTCTGATATATGCAAGAAGGTGACGAAGATTCAAGTTGTAAAGAAGAAAAAGAGGGTGCAATGTAAATAGGGGGAGACTGAAGATTCTCCAGATGCTCTCAGCTATTTCTTCAAACAGCAACAAAGACCGTGTCAAATTCAAAGCTGAACACAAAGGCAGAGATTTTCAAGGGGGAGATTGTTAGGAATCTTTCTGTTGTGTTCAAGTGATGATGAAGACTGAAGATTATCAAAGACAAAGACAACCGGCGCTTCAATGACAATTGAACACTAAGGGGGAGATTGTTAGGAATATTTTCTAGTGTTCAATAATCATGTTATCTTTGTCTTGGGACTCAATTGTATTTTATGTAAACATAGGGACTAAAGTGTAAATATACCAAAGTATGCTTTGGTATATATAGGGCAAGTGTGTGTAAAATACACACAACTTGAGTAAGAGCTTTCTCTCACTAGAATATCTCTCTCACCATCATCATTAATTAGGGCTTAATTGTAGAGAGAGAAAGGGATTGCTTGTAGAGAAAGCTTGGTGATTAATGGAAGATTGATTGATAATTACCCAAAGCTTCCGCGCGTTAATTACAAGGTAATTCTTCATCGATCTAATTCTCAAGTTCATATTCGTTGGATGAAATCTGGGAATTTCAGTTTATAAAAGAGCTAGAAGATAGACTAGCAAATAATGAAGTTGTCCTAAAAAAACATCTATTAGAAGAAGCCAATTTAGGAATAAGGCTTCAATTAGCTAATGAGAAAATAGCTAAACTTAACAATGATCTTGCTAAATCAAATTCTGAAACAACAGAACTAAAGGAAAATAAAGATTATCAAGTTCAAAATAAATATTTTTCTGAAGAACTCACTAGATTACACTGTAAAATTAAAGAACTAGAGGTTCTTCTTGCAAAGAAAGAACAAATTGAGTAAAAATTGTCTCGAAACAAGTCGACTCAAACAGTTGAGTCAATGTCAACCGAGGAACATTCTATACTTTCGATAAAACTCGAACCTAAGTATTGCTACACTCCAGAAAGTACTCGCAAAATTGATGAATTACACTCTCTTCTGGATTCCGAACGAAACGGGTTTCGAGCTCAAATGGATAAGCTTTTAAAGGAGAATTTAATTCTAAAAAATTCCTCTCCAAAAGGCGCAAGAATGACTAAAGCTATCAAGAAAGAAAGAATAGAGGAAGACAAATTATCTTCTATTGCCACGACCAAATTTGGTTCTACGTCTATTCCTAAGCCAAAAATACCGAAAGTCATTCTAAAATCAAAATTAAAGAAATAAGCTACTAAAACTAAAGGAGACAATAATTATACATTCTCTATTAAAACTGAAATGTCTAAAAATAACAATTGTTTGAATCAAAATAAATTTTCTAATACACATTACAAAGTGAATGATGTGAGTCTAGAAGGTAGGAAATACGATACTTCTATACTTAATGCTATTGATTCTATAAGCTCGTATTCCTCTCTCAAGTACCCGATCAAAGTCAAATCCGAAAAGCATCTCAAACAACTGGCGAAAGAGAAAATTTTCTCATTTAACGCAAGACACACATTCACCAATGCTGAAATTTTTAATTTTCATAAGGTTCAACAAGTTTGGAAACCTAAGCTAGAAATAGAAATAAGTAGTCCAAAACAACATTGGGTTCCTCAGTTCAAGACTACTTTACATGCAAATTCCATACTTGAACCATTTGTGCTTAAATATTTATCTGCTAATCAGGGAGGACCCGTCCAAAAATGGGTACCAAAGTCCCGATAATTTGTTTTGCAGGTCCCGATCATACATGGTAAATAGACGACGATTGCTCCACATGTATGGTCGGTATGCGATGATGAGCAGTCGCACAAGTCCCCGACACGTGTGGTATTTGGTTTGCTCCACACTCGTGATCGGTATGTGACGTGAGCAAACACACCAAATCAAGACTATTCCAAAGCTCTTGATTTGACATTTTTTTTCCTTTTTATTTTTCTGTTATAAAAAAAAAAAAACAGGAAAAAGCCAAAAAAAAAAAGAGGCCAATAGATAAAAAAAAAGAAAAGAAAAGGCCATAAAAAAAAAAGAAAAGAAAAGGCCATAAAAAAATAATAAAACAAAAAAAAATTGAGCTACAATGTTAAAAGAAGGCCGAGCCGATTTCAAAATTCAAAGTGCGCTTGAATTTCAGGGGAGTCGAACTCTATATCTTAAGTTCTTGATTTTCATAGGGAGTTCGACTTATTATAAAGAGCGCTTACCTTTACAGAATATTCGATCTTCATATTCTATATTCTTTTTGGGGGAGTGGATAGATAGATAGATTAGGCGCGTGAATTTCAAAAGAGCATATTACCATAGTTGTAATATAAAAAGCGTATATGTTCGAGGGGGAGTGATACTTATAAGTGCAAAAGGGCACATTTATTGGGGAGTGTCACTTCAAATACAAAAGGCACTTGATTTCTTCGTAATATGCAATTTCTCAAAAAGCGCATCTATTTAGGGGGAGCACGGGCATCACATTAGAATTGGCGCAAGTATTTAGAGGGAGTGTTACCTAAAAACAGCGCTAGAGCTTAGAAGGGAATGCCCTGAAGACAACCTTCATGCTTTGAAGAGGGAGAGCTACCTAAATGCCAACAAGCGCATGGACACAAAAGAGATGTTCACATACCTGTTTCAAAGGTTCAGTAGACCCAACTGATCCTAAACCAGGAACAAACCCAGAGTGTATGTGAGGGTATTGAGCGTATCACGATGACATGCTTACAACTCAACCACAAACTATCCGGGCCATAACCATATAGGTACATGACTGATTTATCAGATCCCGGGTAGAAGACGCTTCATCTGGTCCAAAAGCGCATGCACACCCTTCCTAGCTACTCATTTGTCTCCCTAAAGACAGATGTTTCAATATCTCACGGGGAACCGCATATGCTATCACCGTTTCATTTGAAAGCGGGAGATATTGAACAAAGTGGTCCACAGCCCCACACCACGACTTTCTTGAACACTTAAATGTCTAGTGTGTCCTCATAGCCTAAATATTTTTATATTTTCTAGGACACATACATTTTTTTACACACATATTGCAGGTCTACGTGACCATGCCAGAACTTCTGTAGACGCATCATTAAATGATGTGCTTCTATGATCTGAAGGAAGTCCTGCTATTGCAACATAAAAACAACAACGGTAGCAGGCCATCTTCTGGAGCACGACTCGAGAACGATGTCAACGGGTTCCGTATGTGGCCCCGTAGTCCCTTCAAATGCAAGTCTGTGTGACTTTTGCATCAACGACCAAGAGTGGCATCAAGGGATATTTCACGATGATCGGTCGTCTGTTCCGTTTTCAGCTACTTCATCCGGAATTCAACGACAACACGTTCCACGTACACTCAGGTTCACCTTGATCACACAGCATGACGATACAAATGAATCGCTATGAGGGGGAGCAGTATATCAAGGAGGCAAAGCACGTGAACTCATTTAAAGAAGCCAAGCTTTTAACGGACGCGCTGAACCACAACAAACAAGACCTCTCTCCATGGTTCGAGCATACACGACATGTCAATGCTGACGATCCGCGCGACTCTGATATATGCAAGAAGATGACGAATATTCAAGTTGCAAAGAAGAAAAAGAGGGTACATGTAAATAGGGGGAGACTGAAGAATCTCCAGATGCTCTCAGCTATTTTCTTCAAACAGCAACAAAGACCGTGTCAAATTCAAAGTTGAACACGAAGGGGAAGATTGTTAGGAGTCTTTTTGTTGTGTTCAAATGATGAAGAAGACTGAAGATTATCAAAGACAAAGACAACCGGCGCTTCAATGACAATTGAACACTAAGGGGGAGATTGTTAGGAATATTTTCTAGTGTTCAATAATCATGTTATCTTTGTCTAGGGACTTAATTGTATTTTATGTAAATATAGGGACTAAAGTGTAAATATACCAAAGTATGCTTTGGTATATATAGGGCAAGTGTGTGTAAAATCCACAGAACTTGAGTTTTAGCTTTCTCTCACTAGAAACACTCTCTCATCATTATCATAATTAGGGCTTAATTGTAGAGAGAGAAAGGAGATTATTGTAGAGAAAAGCTTGGTGATTAATGGAAGATTGATTGATATTTACCAAAGAGCTTCCGCGTGTTAATTACAAGGAAATTTGATCGATCTATTCTCAAGTTTATATTCGTTGGATCAAATCTAGAGCTTCTACGCGTTAATTACAAGGTAATTTGATCGATCTATTCTCAAGTTTATATTCGTTGGATGAAATCTGGGAATTTCAGGGTTTGACTGAATCGTAGGAACGAAGTATCCATGCATCCGGTAGGAAGTGGTGAGTGCTGCTTTATTTGTCAGCAAGCTAGAGCATGTCGATTGAAGCGAGCACCGAGATTTGCATTTGTAACCACCGTCGCCTTTTGAAAAGAGTTGACCGTTGTAGGCTCGAGATTCTTCTTTTGAGGTCCATCTTCGGAGGTCGGAGGTAATCTCCATGATTCTTGAGGAAGAGGCGAGAACATTCTTTTTTTTTTTTTTTATTATGGCCTTTTTTTTTTAAATATTGATGGCCTTTTTATATATATATATATATATATTTATCGTTATTTGTAAAATATATTTTTATACTATATATTATATGGATATAATATATATATTAATCGTTATTAGTAAAATATATTTTTATACTATATATTATATTGATATGTTGGTCCTCTTGTTACCAAACAAGGATCAAAAGAAATGGTTAAACATAAGACTCGAGCTACACCTTGAGTGTGTGTGAAAGTGTGTGTTTCTTACTTTGAAAGTACAAGGTGGCTTGCTTTTGGAATTCTTTTGATAAAAACCCTAGAAGGGCAAATGGAGCCTTATATACCACATTTGTTGGTATATTGAGGCTCTTACCTAAACTATTACAAAATCCCAAACTAGTCCCAAAACCACTAATTACAAAATAGACCCAAGACTTATAATTATCAAAGGACACTACAAAGGGTTCCTAACAATCTCCCCCTTAGTGTTCTTTTCGCATAGATCTCTTCTTCTTCTTGGGTCTCACCAGCTCGTAGACGGATCTTCTGAATCCTAATTTGTACTCGTACGTGCGTATCCATCTACGATGTCCAAGCTTGTCAGATATTATCTCTATCATCTTATTGAACTTCGCTTGGACTTCATACTCTTCATCACTCAACCCCTCCATAATTCTCTTCAGCTTATCTCGTATGATCAGGAAAGTTCCGTCGGAAAATTTCGAAATTTCCGACGTCTTCATCAACCTCTTGTTGCCCTTGTAGTTGATGTAGACCACTGATGGATCTTCTCCATCAAAGATGTGGCCTTCACCGAAGTTTTCAGATTCGGGGCTCTCGAAGGAGGGCTTTGTGAGATTCACCTTCTTCAGGTTGCTTTCAAGCGCCATTTGTAGATCATGTGATGCTGTGTACTTTATTTGGCGCAGCATGAATCTCTTTAGTGTGTTGTAGCCCAGTCTGAAGTCAGGGTTCTGGAGGGTGCCTATCATCTGGAAGGTCCCGACCATCCTATCGACGTCTTCTGATCTGAGATAGGCGAGATCTGCTTCATTAAGCTCTTCCACGGTGCCGTCATGCCTTTGAATTTGATAAACTGGGAAGGCTATGGAGCAGAGATGGTCCGTCCGAACACCCGTCATCTTCGAGATCCTTGGCCTCTTCTTCTCTTCTCTTCGGAGAGCCTTCAAATCATCGCCTTTTCCGTCGAACAAGAGCTTTCGACGGAGGGTTAGCAGGTACAAGTTGGCTCTTTGCTCCGAGAGATGGGTCATGCCCCTCAGCTCCAGCTCATTCAACTTCTTGAGCTGATCCTCCTTTCTCCAGATTCTTTTACGGATTTCTTCTTGGAATGGTGCCACGATCTTGGCATTCTTCCAAGGCAGGTTCAGGTCTTCTCCTATTCTGGATTTCATTGGAGGATCGTCCACGTCCACTACTCTGTGTTGGAGGAGCTCGGGAAGCTCTGGAATATCAGCGTTGTAGTCTTCGCCTTCCTCGAGTTCCTCCTCCTCTATTCGAACTAAACTTATGGCCGCCTTCTTCAGGAAGTGTCTGGCATTTTCCATTAAGCTCTTGGTCAGTTCGGGAGTGGTCGGTTTACGCAGCCAATCTTCATTGAGAATGTATCTCTCAACCGCATCATGAGGGTTGTAGAGTTCTTCGATTGCTCGTGACGTGTCAACTGATGGACTTTGGATGGTAGCTGGTTGATGAGGCAGGGGTGGTCTTTTTCTGGCTGAGGATTGAGGTGATGAGAGGCTTGTAGTGGCTGGGGTAGTGTGGGCTGGTGAGGAAGCTTCTTTTTGAGATGAAGAAGCCCCCTTTTGAGTGGTTTGGATAGTGGATGTAGTTTGGGTGGTAGTGGTTTGAGTGAGCTGCTGCGTCTGCGTCTGCGTCGGGCTTGGTCTCTTCTCCCCCTCGGGATGACCCCCGTCATCTGGGTCATCGCGTGGTCGGGCCGACGCCTCTGTCTCGCCACGGCAGGATAGCGGGGTCTCGAGCCGCCGTTTGATCTCCAGCTCCCGCTCATTCAGGTGAGTGGCGCTCTGAAGCCGGGCCAGGAGGATGTCGTGGAGTTCTTCGGTTGGGACATCCCACGGGCCGGGTTCTGCAGGGGGGGCTGCTGTTTCGGGCGGAGGTGACGCAGCAGGTGGTTCTTCAGTGACTGGGGCCTTGCCTTTGTCGCGTGATGTACCCTCAAACACCTGGTGGACTTTGCTGAGGATTCTGTCTTCAATGGTTTGGGCAAAGTCCTCCAGTCTGGTCTCGAGGCTGGCCGCCGTCACGAACCGAGAAAATGACGGGACGGAGCCACGAAGGCGTTCCGTCGTCATGATAACCGAAGAACCGGGGCCACTCAGGCTCACCGTTGGCATCGAAACCGAGATGGACTCGGGTTGATGGCCCATAGCAGCTGTAGGTATGTTGGCTGCTGAGGGACTTCCGCTCTGTCCCTGACTGGTATCCAGCCAGGAGACATCAAGGGGCGTTCTGTCCAGATCACCAAGATCTGGAGGTGCAGTAAAAGGTGTATGTGTCCTAGAAGATGGAAAAATTATGGGTGGTGAGGACACTAGACCGAATGTGCTCAAAAAAGATGCAGTCTGAGGCGAGGGACTGCTTATTTCAACATCAACCGCCTCCGAGCGAGGAGGTGATGGCATGCGTGGCTCCTCGTGAGCAAGTGAAACAACCATTTGTTGAGAGATGGTTGAGTGGCTAGGCTTGGGTATGTGCGCGGTTGGACCCGATGCCGCGACTTCTACTCGGGAGACGACAAGGTCATCTCCTGTACCTAATGGTTCGGTCCGGGTGATTTGTGGACTGAGGGGCGGAAGAGCTCTGTCGCTTCTTTGTTTCTTGCGACGCTCCTCTTGGCGGCTTACGTCATCCCGCTTGGACGTTTTCTTCTTTTTGCGAGCGGAGGATGCGGCGCTTCCTAGACCTAGACTTGAGGCTGCAGATTGGCTAATTCCCGGGTTAGGTCTAACTGGGATTTGTTGGACCGTAGGAATGTCTTCAGTCACGTGCTCTCGAAGGTAGGCAGCGACGATAGGGTGGTTGGAGTCGGCTAGCTGCAGCAAGTCGTCTGGGATAGCCATCGCTTCTCTATCGAATTTTGTCTTTGAGGATTGGAGAGAGCCGAGCTTTGGTGGTTGGTATCCTTCAGAAGGGTCCCGTCTCTCAATCTCGGGAAGCGTGTCCATGAAGTGCCTGACGAAAACCGACAACCACCGTAGATAAGGCAGAACTTTCTTTGTTGATGGGAGGTCCCGTTTTCGTAGTTGGTCCAGCAGGTCCACCCATATTAGTTGGACGACATCGTATCGTTTGTTGAATACGATGCCGTGGAAGATTAGGAGAATGTTGCGGTTGCATCTGTCGGGACCACTGTGTTTTGGTGAGAGGCATTTGTTGATTATAAGAAAGAGGGTCCGCCAAGGTTGGGGAATATCCTTGGCGGTGAAGTCTGGAAGGTGGATGATGTTATGGGCATTTGGTTTGTAGCCCATGAAGAGGAAATCTCGTTTGAGGTCCTCTTCATTGGGGTGAGGGTCGACGTTTATAGTGAAGGGTAGGTTGAAGAGGGATCGGATGAGATTTTGGGTGAGAGCAACTGGGGTTCGGTCGATTTGGGCTGTGAGTGTCGATGGATTTGATCTTGGTGTGGGATTTGTTAGAGTGTCCCAGAATTGCTGAACGTACACCTCTGGGACGAACTCTGTTATGGTGAGTGCGGTGTTGAGAGGGTGGTTGCGTAGGATGTGGAGGACGATGGGACCAGGACAGCTTGCCGTCTCAAAATCGAGTTGAAGGTTGTTTGGTAGACGTGGGGCCCAGTTCACTTGTGGGAATATCTCGTCAATCGTACGCACCATTTTTGTTCTGAAATAGATATGAAAAGTTGTTAGCGCATAGAACATATAATTAACATAATATGGCTCATAGCATCTCAGAATCCAGAGGAAGGAATCTTTTAAATAAGTTTTGAGCTGAGACTGTGAGATTTGGATTTAGAGAAGAAATGACTTAGCAAATTTTCGATTGAATGTTAAATTCGGGAAAAATTCGGGCAACTCAATTTTCGCCTAGGTATGATTCGGGCCAGTTCGAAAATCGGGTAAGCATCTGAGTTTCGGTCAAAAAGTCAAGCAGTCAACATGTTAATGAAAAGTCGTCTACGATTTTAAGTGCAGATTCGGGTAATGAAAATCGGGTAGAATTTGGGCGAAATAAAGTGTTTGCAACAGTGAAGTTTTCGCCGAAAGTTTGAAGGGGAAAATCGGGTATTTGTAAAATTCGGGTAGATTTAAACATCATCAACAGTGAAAATTCGCCGAGTTAAAAAGTCGGGTAAATGAATTTCGGCGAAGAACATTGTGAATCTACAGTGGATTTTCGGGTGGAAATTTAAATTTCTCCCGAAAATCGTCCGAAAGTCGAAGTCTCTTTTGCTGAAATCGGCAGAAATCAAACGAAAACAGCATAAAATATGCAGAGATGAGTTCGTTCTTACTAAATAGGAATGGGTAAATGCAGGAATTCGGACGAAAAATGATTTGGGATCGAGAATCGATATCTTTTATTTTGAAATCGGGGCGGTTTTCGTGTCGTACTATGCAAGATTCGGGGGTTTTGGAGAGTGAATACTGAAATTCGAGCGCTTTGGCATATTTAATACTTTCACTGTGTATTTTCGGATGTTTGAAAATTCGGGCATAGTTGAGGAAAATTCGCCGTGCAAAAATTCGGACAAAAATTACTGTGTAAATTAAGCCCGAAAAGTTGGCCCAAAAAGTATTTGTTTTACCCGAAAATTGGTATTTTTCAAAGTTTAAAAAATGTTTAAAGATATGCGAATTTTTGTACGACATTTTGAAAATTCTAAACTCCCCCTCAATTTAAGCCTATCTGTCGAACACTCCCCTGAATAAAGTAAAGAAACTCCCCCTCAATTTATGCATACTACAAAAACATAAAAGAATTAGTGAAAATCATGAATGACATCTATGTACACTAAATAAGGTTCTTGGAAGCACAATCGATTATGGATCCCGATTCAACATGCCCAACTTAGACACGAGGAATTGGAATCGTTTCTCATCTAATGCTTTCGTGAATAGGTCAGCAAGTTGAAGTTCGGTGTTTATAAAATGCATTTCGATTGTGCCTTGCTCCACATGTTCCTTAATAAAGTGATACCTAATGTCTATATGTTTTTTGCGTGAATGATGTACGAGATTGCAAGTTATAGCTATTGCACTCTTAGAGTCGCTAAAAATGGGAATGTTATTAAGTAAAATGCCAAAGTCTCGTAACTGGGTTCTCATCCACAAAATTTGCGAACAACAACTCGCAGCAGCGACATATTCTGCCTCTGCCGTAGAAGTTGATACGCAGTTTTGCTTTCGAGATGACCAGCTTACGAGTTTACCCCCTAGAAATTGAGCGGTTCCGGAGGTGCTTTTTCTGTCCAGCTTGCATCCCGCATAATCTGCATCCGTGTAGCCAACAAGATGGAAGTCTGAGTCCTTGGGGTACCATAGGCCGAGGTTTGGGTTCCTTTGAGGTACTTGAAGATTCTCTTTACGGCCAGCATGTGAGATTCCTTTGGATCAGCTTGAAACCGGGCGCACAGACATGTCGCAAACATAATATCTGGGCGACTGGACGTGAGGTAGAGTAATGATCCGATCATGCCTCGATACGTGGTTTGGTTGACGGGTTTCCCTGAAGTATCTGCATCTAGTTTGCATGATGGAGACATAGGAGTACTGGCAGTGTTGGAGTTGTCCAAGCTGTACTTCTTGAGGATATCATGAACGAACTTGGACTGGTTGATGAAGATTCCATCATGGAGTTTTTGACTTGAAGGCCTAAGAAGAAGTTTAGCTCTCCCATCAAACTCATTTCGAACTTTTGCTTCATCAAATCTCCAAAGTTGCTGCAGAGTCTTGCGTCCGTCGAGCCAAAGATAATATCGTCGACATAAATCTGTACTAGCATAATATCTGATCCGCTTCTTTTAGTGAAGAGAGTCGTGTCGATTTTCCCTTTCGTGAAACCGGAGGAAATGAGGAAATCAGAGAGGACCTCATACCAAGCTCGAGGTGCTTGTTTGAGGCCATATAGAGCTTTGTCTAACCGGTACACGTAGTCGGGGTTGTCTTGCTCACAAAACCTTCAGGCTGAGAAACGAAAACTTCTTCCTTTAATATTCCATTGAGGAAGGCTGTTTTGACGTCCATTTGATATACGGTGAAGTTTTTGTGCGCGGCAAAGGCGAGGAAGATCCTGATGGCTTCAATTCTGGCAACAGGTGCATAGGTCTCGTCGTAGTCGATTCCTTCCTGTTGATTGTATCCTTTCGCTACTAGTCTTGCCTTATTTCTGATCACGACCCCTTGTTCATCCTTCTTGTTTTTGAAGACCCACTTAGTACCAATAATGGTTTTCCCTTGCGGTCTAGGTACTAGTTTCCAGACATTTAACCTGTCAAATTGACTGATTTCTTCCTGCATGGCCATAATCCAATCTGGGTCGGTAAGAGCGTCAGCTACTTTAGTTGGTTCCTTTTGACTTAGGAAGCACGAGTAGAGACTTTCATTAACTGTTGAGGCCCGAGTTGTGACGCCACTTGAGGGATCCCCAATGATTTGCGAATTCGGATGAGCCCGGGTCCATTTGCTTGCGTGCGTGTGTGAAGATTCAGCAGTATCTTCACCCGTGGGATCTTCTGAATCCAGTGTGATTTGAGGTTCCGTGGGCTCATTAGGTTGGGATCCTATTTCTTCTGAAGATGCTCCACTTTGAAATTCAATTGCTGGAAAGGTGTCGGCATCTGAGCTAGCAATGATGTCTGTGTCAGTCGTCGGTTCAGTATCGTCTCCGATGTGAAGATTTTCTATTGTTGGAGGAGAGCTTTCGTTGCCTGGGGCTTCAGAAGGAACAGTAGGTGTGGGTAGCGGAGGTCTTGGGCACAGGTGCTCAAATAGCAGATCAAGATCCTCATCGCTAGAGGTAAGGGTCTTTGCAGACGGGCCCACTGAAGAGGTGCTAGGTTGATCTTTAGTCAACTCTCGTAGAAGTCCGGGTTCTGGACTAATGGGTACAGAAGCCACTTGATCTACTTCGTCAAACGTGACGTTGATGCTTTCCATGATAGTCCTTCTCTCTTTTAGGTATACTCGATAAGCTTTAGAGTTTGTCGAGTATCCTACAAGTACGCCCTCGAATGCCTTCGGGTCAAGTTTGCCCCTATTTTCTCGTTCGTTGGCAACATAGCACTTGCATCCGAAGATTCTGAGGAATGAGACGTCTGGCACTCTGCGGTTTATCATCTCGTATGGAGTTCGGTTGAATCTCTTGTGAAGCGATGCACGATTCTGAGTGAAGCACGCTGTGTTTAGAGCTTCAGCCCACAAGAAGTGCGGTAGTCCAGAGTGGACTAGTAGAGTTCTTGTTGCCTCAACCAGGGTCCTGTTTTTGCGTTCGACAACACCATTTTGTTGGGGTGTCTTTGTGCTGAGAACTGTTGGGTGATACCTAGCGATGCATAAAAATCGCTGAGTTTCCTGTTCTTAAATTCAGTCCCATTGTCAGTTCTGATTATCTGGATGTTTAGCTGGTGAAGGTTCTGGACTGTCTTCACGAATTCGATAATAAGATCTGTTGTTTCGTCTTTCGATCGGAGAAACTTGGTCCAAGTGAAGCGCGAGAAGTCGTCCACTATCACCAAGACATATCTTCGTCATTGATAGTTTGAGTGCGCATTGGTCCGCACAAGTCCATATGAATAAGCTCAAGAGGTCTTGTGGTCGAAGCTGTGTGTTTGGTGTGATGAGATGCTTTCCTCATTTTTCCCATTTCGCACGCCGAGCAAAGATGCTCTTTGTGATATCTGAATGAGGGAAGTCCTTTGACCAAGTTGTCTGAGCGGAGCTTGTTCAGATCCTTGAAGTTGAGATGTGAGAGCCGCTGATGCCAAAGATCATTCTGATGCAGAGATGCGCGAGAGATGAGGCAGGTTGGTCGTATTGTCTTCAGGTCGATGGAGTAGAGATTTGTCTTCCTGTGACCAGTGAGCAGCTTTGACCCTTTATCATCGATGACGCTGCACTGGTTGGATTCGAAGAGAACTTGAAATCCTTTGTCACAGAAACGTCCAATGCTGAATAGGTTGTAGCTTAGCCCTTCGACATACGATACTCCCTTGATGGTGAGTTTGTCATGGATAAGGTTGCCTGTTCCTAGCATAGGTGCAGAGTCGCCGTTTCCGAAGTAGACCTTTCCGAGATAGCCCTCGGTGAAGTTGCTCAACAGTTTTTTGTTTCCAGTCATGTGTGAGGAGCAACCTGAGTCTAAGTACCACACATGACGGACCTGCATGATAAACTAGGTTAGCTTACGAACCCGTTTGAGGACGGGTTCAGTATTCACAGCAGGAAATGGATCCAATGATGTTATATTAAGTATCAAGTCGGTTTGATTAATGATTGACTTAGGGACCCAGACTTGATTGCTGCCTATTTGGTGCAGTAAACACTTAGGAATCCATAGTTGTTTGCATTTGGGCTTTCTATTCTGTTTGTGTTTGTTCTCATTTTCGGGTGTGGCGTGTCTCTTCCTTTTTGTTTTTCGCGATGATCTATGTCGCGTGGGTGATACAAGATTGGAGAGGGAAGAGGTGATAGTATGCGTCTTTTTGCGAGATCGATTGCAATGAGAACGTGGAAATGCATCAAAATAGTTCGGACAATTCCTATGAGTTTTCGTGGGAAATAGAGAATTACAGTCTGCGATATTACAAGACAATCGCTTAGGAAAGTTAAAATAGTTAGAAACTGGAGAGACCGGCTTTGAAGGTAGCTTCTTCTTCTGAGCCCAGAGATTTGTTTTCTTCAGTCGTTCCGGAGCAACCTTCCTGGTCTTTCTGTCTCTCAAATTTTTGCCTGTTGCCATAAGCTTAACAGAGTCAGTACAAGTGATTAAGTGAGACGGAGGAGACTTGATTTCTGTACTCTTATCTACATACGTAGAAGTTTTGGGGACAGAATTAGAGATGGAAGGTTTGTGAACATCAGGAAAGTTTTCAAGAGTGTAAATTTTACTTAAGAGGATGGTTCTTTCTTCCGAAAGGGCTTTCCTTTCAGATTCCAGAGTAGCAGTTAGATCGCCTATTTTGCGAATTATTTCTGGAATGTAGATGGATGAATAAATGGGTTTGGCCTGTTCGGAAGTGCTTTCCTGATTTTCGGGACCGAAAGGTGAGACAAAGTCTGTAGTCAGCGGAATGTTTCTAGTTTTATAGCCATCGTTCAGCTCTGCATACTCAAATGCAATTTGGGCCCATTCTTTGTTTCTTCGTTTCTTATCTTCCGTCTCATTTGCTTCTGATGACTCGATGAAAGGCATAAGTGTTTCCAGAGTTAGATCTAGATGTCTGATGTCATATAGGAAATAAACAGCATCTTTCGAAGGGTTATGTTTACTTCGGAATCCTATACCTTCACGAGGGTCGTAAAATTCTACATCCTTCGGTTGGTTGAGAAAGATGGTTTGATCGGTCTGGCCTCTTTGGTGAGGAGGTCTTCCAATTCTTTGATCTTTTTATAGAGTCTAACCCTTTCTTTGGTGATCAAGTCATATTGAGAAGAGACGTTTACGCGTTCTTCTTCGCTTTCCTTCAAATTTTTACTAACATTGCTAATCTGTTTTTCGCTTTCTTCCACCTTAATTGTTAAGATTTTAACTATGGACTCTGCATTAGCTAATGACTCCCTAAGAATAGCTATATCTTCCTGTTGCGTGTTTAGTAAGGAATAATTATTATCGAATTTTCGTTTTAGTTCTATGTAATCCCTACATTGCATGGAAAGGTTGCATGTCCTATGGTTCAATTCAGTGAAATCAATTAGGGATGGAGTGTATACCTCCGAGTCAGAGTTGGGGAGATCGGAGCCATTGGAGCTGGGGCCAACTGCTTCATCCTCCGAGTCACTGTCTTTGATCTTTACCATGAAGGCTTTCTCATCCGTCTCCTCGTCTGACGTGTCCTCAAGCCATTCCTCTTCTTCAGCGACCAGCACAATCCCCGCATCTTTCTTTTGAGAGAACTGAAGCTTTCTCTTGTAGTACTCAGAGTCCTTTGTTTTAGGTCTGTAACAGTCCTTAGCAAAGTGACCTAGCTTCCCGCAGTTGAAGCATTTCTTTGGGGCTTCGGCTTCCTTGGTCTCATGTTCCTCGGGAGCGATGGCCTTTTGTTTTGTGCTGGATGTTCGTTGTCGATTGTAGGATGATGATGATTTCTTGGGAAATTTCTTGTTCATCATCTTCGACAGCATAGCCATCTGCTTTTTGAGGTCATTGAGTTCTTCGTCAGAGCTAGAGTCAGAGTCAGCACTGTCTGAGGAGTCGGATAAGACGACTTGTTTTCCCTTAGATCCTTTCGAGCTTCTGTTGGTGGATTTGTTGGTCACGAGAGCAACAGGTTCCACCTCAGTTTTTTCCTTTCCTTCGTTTTTGATTTCCTTCGCGTATTCGATGTATTGGGAGAGATTGTCGTGAAGGGAGGGTATGTCCATGGCATCCAGATCTTTGTTTTGTTGCTTGATCAGAACAGCAATTCTGCCCCACTCGGGTTGAAGTGTGGAGAGGAACTTGATGTTGTGTTCGAAGTTCGATCGTTGGATGTTGATCTTCCTCATCTCATTGATGATGGTGAGGAAACGAAGGTAGGTGCTTCGAAGTTCTTCCCCGTCTTTGGCTCTGAAGGAGTCATAGGCTGTGAGAGTGCTCGATCTCTTGGACAAGTTGCTGACTTCCGTCCCAACCATCATCTTTGAGACTTCGTCCCAAATCTCTTTGGCAGTGGACATACTGTCCACCTGGATGTATACATCATTTGGAAGGGATTGGAGGAGATAGTTTCTGGCGAGTTTGTCAGCTCGAGCTCGTACGTTTTCAGCGTCGGTGTAGCGACTGGGATGCTTGAGGGTTTTTCTCTCCAAGATTGGAGGGACTGCATTTGGCCGAGCTTCAACAACGGTCCAGAATTGGGCTGGTCCGTCGTAGATCGAAGAGAGCATATCATCGGCGAGGTCGCCGTCCTTGATTTCAATGAAGTTGATGAAACGGTTTTTCCAAATGCCATATTCGCCCCATCTTAGCAATGGGGGATGAATATCAGATCCTATTGCGTAGGCGTCCATGTTGTTGTTTGGTAATGATCGTAACGTGTAGGTGATCTGCGATATGAATAGTTAGTTTCGAACGATTGTATTTTGAGAGTTTAGAAAAGTTTGTGTAAGATATATTTGACCGAATAAGATTATTATCAATTTAAGTAAATTGAATGTGTCAAATAACGAGAGTAGTGAAATTCGAGTATTGACTTTTAGGTCAACAGTTTAGTTAGTAGTGCTACTGAAAATCGAATAAGTGTGGAATTCGGGTATTCTATGGCAATTGTGTCTAATTCGGGCAAGATATTGTTCCGGCAGGAATGAATCGTGCATAATAATCCGAATTTCAAGAATCGGGTAGTCCTTGATCGAAATTTGAGAACTGAAAGTCTTGGCCGAAATTTAAAAATCGGGTGTACTTTGACCGAAAATAGAGCGTTGACCGAAATTTGAAAGTCGGATAAACATTAAGAGAAAGTAGAACTTTGACAGAAATCTGAAAATCGGGTAAGCTTTGACCGAGATTTGAAAATCGGGTGAATTTGACTGAGATTTGAAAATCGGGTGAACTTTGACCGAAAGTTCAAATTCCCCGAGAGTTTTCAAAATTCGGATGGATTTTAAAGTTTAGTTACCCGAAAATGACTATTTTTGACTGACTTTTCGGCTGGTTGAAGATATTTCGGGAAGATGGGCCGAATTTCTGGGTACTGTTACATTCATCTACCCGAAAAATACCTCTGTACCAGAAAAACACGAGTTTCATACACGATTTTGACTCAAATCTTACTCAAACTTGTCTGAAATCGATTGAAAAGAATAGAGAATCACTCAAGAACGATTTATCAAGTCCCTAAAGGCACCAAGACAGCAAGAAAGGCTCAAAATCACCCGAAAAGGACAAAAAAATCGAAAATGGTTTTCATGCAAATACTCTTTCAAATCACGTCAGAATCGAGCGAAACTGGATTCAAATCATGTGATCGATCCACGTTAGGCTCTGATACCACTTGTTGGTCCTCTTGTTACCAAACAAGGATCAAAAGAAATGGTTAAACATAAGACTCGAGCTACACCTTGAGTGTGTGTGAAAGTGTGTGTTTCTTACTTTGAAAGTACAAGGTGGCTTGCTTTTGGAATTCTTTTGATAAAAACCCTAGAAGGGCAAATGGAGCCTTATATACCACATTTGTTGGTATATTGAGGCTCTTACCTAAACTATTACAAAATCCCAAACTAGTCCCAAAACCACTAATTACAAAATAGACCCAAGACTTATAATTATCAAAGGACACTACAAAGGGTTCCTAACATGATATAATATATATTCTATTAGTAATATATATTAGTGTATATATAATATAGTATATGCATATTATATATATTTTTTTATTCCTCAACCTCAAAACATGCTTCCAAAAATAAAATTGTTCCCCCTCAAAAGATGCGTGGAATGTTCGAAAGATCTGTGATTCTCTTTCCCTAAATTCACATATTTGAAGTTCGTTCCCCCTCAAAAATATAATTATAGCTCACTTCTAAAGAAATAAGGGTCACTTCTCTTTTTAAAAAAAGAGTAGCTCCCCCTCAAATTGAGCTCATTTTACAAAAATTGTATTTTTCATTTCCGTGCGTAATATGCATTTACAAATGAGTAGCTAGGAAGGGTCGTGCATGCGCCTTTGGACCAGATGAAGCGTCTTCTACCCGGGATCGGATAAATCAGTCCTGTACCTATATGGTTATGGCTCGGATAGTTTGTGGTTGAGTTGTAAGGATGTCATCGTGATACGCTCAATACCCTCACATACACTCGGGGTTTGTTCCTGGGTTAGGATCAGTTAGGTCTACTGAACCTTTGGAACATGTATGTGAACAACTCTTTTGTGTCCATGCGCTTGTTGGCATTTAGGTAGCTCTCCCTCTTCAAAGCATGAAGGTTGTCTTCAGGGCATTTCGTTTTAAGCTCCAGCGCTGTTTTTAGGTAACACTCCCCCTAAATACTTGCGCTAATTCTAATGTGATGCCCGTGCTCCCCCTAAATAGATGCGCCTTTTGAGAGATTGCATATTACAAAAAAAATCAAGCGCCTTTTGTATTTGAAGTGACACTCCCCAATAAATGTGCCTTTTGCACTTATAAGTCTCACTCCCCCTAAAACAAATGCGCTTTTTACATTAGAGCTATGGTAATACGCTCTTTTGAAGGTCATGCACCTTGTCTATCTATCTATCCACTCCCACAAAAAGAATATAGAATATGAAGACCGACTATTCTATAAAATTAAGCGCTATTTATACTAAGTCGAACTCCCTATGATAGTCAAAAACTGAAAATATAGAGTTTGACTCCACAAAAATTCAAGCGCTTTTTGAATTTTGAAATCGGCTCGGCCTTCTTTAAACATTGTAGCTCAAAAGTTTTTCTCCCCCTTTTTTTTTTTTGTTTTTTTTTTTTTTTTTTTTTTTTTTTTTTAACGAAAAAATAAAAATAAAAACAATGTCAAATCAAGAGCTTTGGAATAGTCTTGATTTGGTGTGTTTGCGGTTGTGTTGTAAGGATGTCATCGTGATACGCTCAATACCCTCACATACACGGGGTTTGTTCCTGGGTTAGGATCAGTTGGGTCGACTGAACCTTTAGAACAGGTATGTGAACAACTCTTTTGTGTCCATGCGTTTTATTGACATTTAGGTAGCACTCCCTCTTAAAAGCATGAAGTTTGTATTCAGGGCATTCTTCCCTTAAGCTCTAGCGCCTTTTCATTGTAACACTCCCCCTAAATAGTTGCGCTATTTCTAATATGATGCCCTTGCTCCCCCTAAATAGATGTGCTATTTCAAATATGATACTCTTGCTCCCCATAAACATGTGCTTTCTTGTAGAAATTTGCATATTACTTTCTTTCAGGTGAAGCGCCTTTAGTAAATGAAGTATCACTCCCCCTTTAAAATGTGCGCCTTTTAAGTATGCGCTTATGAGTATCACTCCCCCTAAAACGTATGCGCTTTTTACAATAAACTATGGTAATACGCTCTTTTGAAATTCTTGCAGCTTTTCTATCCACTCCCCTCTTTTTTTTTTTTTTTTTTTTTTATGGCCTTTTTTTTCTTTTTTTTTTTTATGGCCTTATTTTTCTTTTTCTCCCCTTTTTTTTTTTATGGCCTCCTTTTTTTTTTATGGCCCCTTTTTTTTTTATTGCCTCTTCTCTTTTTTTTTTTTTTTTTTTTTTATGGACAGAAAAATAAAACTAAAAACAATGTCAAATCAAGAACGTTGGAATAGTCTTGATTTGGTTTGTTTGCTCACGTCACATACCGATCACGTGGGTGGAGCAAACCGAATACCACACGTGTCGGGTTCTTGTGCGACTGCTCATCATCGCATACCGACCATACATGTGGAGCAATCGTCGTCTATTTACCATGTATGATCGGGAAACTGCAAAACAAATTATCGGGACTTTGGTACCCATTTTTGGATGGGTCCTCCCTGGTTAGCAGTGAAACAATTATGCATATAAGGTTGAAATTTGAAAGCAAAATTATCACATAAAGCAGTCATAGGAATCCACATTTGTCGAGGACTACTTATTTCCATTTGTAGCTTAGGTTTCCAAATTTGTTGTACCTTTTTGAAATTTAACTTTTCAGCATCGGTGAATGTGTGTCTTTTTGTAGAAGGGAAAATTTTCTCTTTCGCCAGTCGCTTAAGATGCAATTCGGATTTGACTTTGACCGGGTACTTGAGAGAGGAATACGAGCTTATAGAATCAATAGCATTAAGTATAGAAGTGTCGTATTTCCTACCTTCTAGACTCACATCATTCACTTTGTAATGTGTACTAAATGAGCTACTTTTGTTAAGACAATTATTACTTTTGGACGTTTCAGTTTTAATAGAGAATGTGTATTTATTGTCTGTTTTAGCTTTAGTAGCTTCTTGCTTTATCTTTGGAATGACTTTAGAAATTTTTGGAGGAAGAATAAAGTTAGGAACAATTTTGTTTATTGTAATAGAAAATGAATTGTCTTGCTCTATTCTTTCCTGCTTTATAGGTTTAGTCATTTGAGTTTTCTGATCCTGTTTAGAAGATATATCGTTTAAAGGTTCAGGTTTTACAGGATGAATGGTTGTAGTTGTGCCATTTTCTAAGGAATATTTGAGAAATGAATTCTCCTTTAAAAGCTTATCCATTTTTGCTCGAAACTCTTTACGTTCTGATTCCAGAAGAGAATGTAATTCAGCAATTTTGCGTTCATTTTCTAGAATATCACAATCTTTAGAGTTTGGTTTTGTTGATTGTATAGAATGTTCCTGGTTTGGCACGGACTCAATTGTTTGAGTCGACTTATTTAGAGACAATATAGTTTCTTTTATTTCGCGTTGCTCAGTTTGTCCTCGTTTAGCTAGAACATCTTCTAATTCTTTAATTTTTGAATATAATTGATTTCTTTGTTCAAGAAGACTTTTATTTTGGGCTGCACTATTTATTTCTTCGTCTCTACATGTAGATAATTGTTGGAAGTATTTTATAGTGTTCAATAATCAAGTTATCTTTGTCTAGGGACATAATTGTAATATATGTATAGTTAGGGACTAGAATGCAAATATACCAATATTGATTGGTATATATAGGGCAAGTGTGTGTAAAATACACATAACTTGAGTTTAGCTTTCTCTCACTAGAAACACTCTCTCTAATCACTATCTAAGCTAGGGTTAATTGTAGAGAGAGAAAGAGGAGAATTGTAGAGAAAGTTTGTGATTAATGAAGATTTGATTGATTTAATCCTTAAGCTTCCGCTCGCATTATCATCGAGGTAAATCTATCGAATCTATGCTCGAGTTCAAATGTTGGATGTTAAAATAGGACCTAACAATTGGTATCAGAGCCAAAATCGTGTGAATTGATGAATTTTGTTGCTGAAATTGTTTTTGTCGTATGATGTGTTCTTCACGTCAAAAGCATTTTTCGTTTGCTACAGTGATTTGAGCTGAAATCGACATTTCGTATGCTGTTTAATCTCTGATTTTCACTTGATTCTGAACGAAAACTGATTGCGAATTATTTGATATAGGTTAACTGCGATTATCTTCGATTATTTGAGCTCAATTTTTAGATCTGCTATCGAATTTATTTTCTCATCTTCAAACTGTTCTTCACTGATTTTGTTTAATTAGACTATATTTTGCTTTTGATCGTGTTAATCGAGTGTTTAAAATGATTACCCAACGTATTTCGATCGATTAACTGTGCTTAATATGTTAATTTGGGTGTTATTTGAAGATTTCGCATAAATAATCACGGTTTTCGCACCATTCAAAATTTTTCGTATCAAGTTTTATTTTCGCATGACACTGTTTTCGTACCTATTTTCGCATTGACCAAAATTTTCGTATCTCTCACATTATAAAATTTTTTCGTGTTGACTTTTCTTTTTCGTCATACGAAAAACGTTAGATACGAAAAACTTGATTTTCGTACGAAATTCTATTATACGAAAAACTATCATTTTAACATACGAAAATTTTTTCTCGTACGAAAAAGTCCATACGAAAAACTATTTAGTCTGACTTTCATACGAAAAACTTGGATACGAAAATTTTTGAAGTTGTTTTCACATACGAAAATCTTTCTATGCTTTGATACGAAAAATTCCCATACGAAATTTGTTTTAAGTACGAAAATATTCTTGAAAATTATATTGATACGAAAATAAATCAGTTTTTGCGTACGAAAAATATTCGTTATACGAAAAAGTCATTTAATACGCAAAACATACAATTTTATCGTACGACAAAGTACTGATCCGAAAAAAAAATTTCATCCGAAAAATAAATCTTTTTTTATCGCACGCTAATGTTCATCCGAGAAAAAAAATTCCTATACGAAAAATATTTTTTTCTCGTACGAAAAAAAAAAACTGCATCCGAAAAAGTTACTGTTCATACGAAAACACTATTCATACGAAAAAATTATTTAAGAAAAACATTTTTTTCGTACGAAAACATATACGAAAAACATTTTTCAAAATTTTCGAACGCTACAGTAATTCATACGAAAATTATTTCTTTTCTCGTACGAAAAAGGTTTTCCATACGAAAAACTTTGGATACGGAAAGTTTTTCGCATACTGTTCATCCGAAAAAAAAAAATTTCACATACGAAAACTGATTCTCGTACGAAAAAGACTTTGATATTCCATACGAAAAATCCTATACGAAAAATTTGTCGTACGAGAAAATTTCCATACGAAAAAGTTTGTGTACGAAAAATAATTTTTTTCTCGTACGAAAAATGCTTTGATACGAAATATATTTTTTTGTCGTACGAAAACATACGAAAAACATTACTTTCGTACGAAATCTATTTTTGTCGTACGCTTTTAGTCAATACGAAAACTTTTACGTCTGATACGAAAAACTTTCTGATTTCCATACGAAAAGTTTTGTGATACGAAAACACTATTCCATACGAAAACCTTTGCAAAAAATTTTCGTATAAATACTTTATTTCTTTAAGGATTTCGTATCCTATCTCATACGACAAACTATTCTATACACATACGAAAACTTATGATGGGAAAAAGATTTTCGATACCGCAAAGCTTTCGATAGTTTTAGGTAAAAAAAAAAAAAAAAAAAAAAGGTTCCCGGTTCATACGAAAAAAAAATTTTAGCTACGAGATTTTTTGTGTACCTGCTTCAAAAAGGTTCCCGGTTCATACGAAAAAATATTTTTTGGGTAACAAAATTTTGTTGGACTAGTAAAATTTTTCGGTACAAAAAATTATTCTCGGTATAAGTTTTTTTTCTTTTCTAATCATTTCAAATTTTTTTTGATACCTAAACTTCTGAAAACTTAATCTTTCGAAAATCTATTCGAACACATTGATCCAAAATTTAATATCAATTCAAAAACACGATAACGATAAAAACATCCAACCCAGAAAGTAAATATGGAAGCCAATTACTTGATAAAAATCAAAGAATTAGAAGCTAGGCTAGAAAATAATTACAACTGCTTAGTTAAGAGTCTAGAAGAAAAATCTATTCTTAAAAATAAACTAACAATAGAACAAGAAAGGCTGACGAGCTTAAAGACAAGGGTCGTACAACAAGAATCAACTATAAGCGAACTTACAAAAGAATTATCTACATGTAAGAGACGAAAAAATAAATAGTGCAGCCCAAAATAAAAGTCTTGTTGAACAAAGAAATCAATTATATTCAAAAATTAAAGAATTAGAAGATGTTCTAGCTAAACGAGGACAAACTGAGCAACGCGAAATAAAAGAAACTATATTGTCTCTAAATAAGTCGACTCAAACAATTGAGTCCGTGCCAAACAAGGAACATTCTATACAATCAACAAAACCAAACTCTAAAGATTGTGATATTCTAGAAAATGAGCGCAAAATTGCTGAATTACATTCTCTTCTGGAATCAGAACGTAAAGAGTTTCGAGCAAAAATGGATAAACTTTTAAAGGAGAATTCATTTCTCAAATATTCCTTAGAAAATGACACAACTACAACCATTCATCCTGTAAAACCTGAACCTTTAAACGATATATCTTCTAAACAGGATCAGAAAACTCAAATGACTAAACCTATAAAGCAGGAAAGAATAGAGCAAGACAATTCATTTTCTATTACAATAAACAAAATTGTTCCTAACTCTATTCTTCCTCCAAAAATTCCTAAAGTCATTCCAAAGATAAAGCAATAAGCTACTAAAGCTAAAACAGACAATAAATATACATTCTCTAATCAAGCTGAAATATCTAAAAACAACTATTGTCTGAAGAACAAAGGTAGGTCATCTAATACACATTACAAAGTGAATGATGTGAGTCAAGAAGGTAGGAAATACGACACTTCTATACTTAATGCTATTGATTCTATAAGCTCGTATTTCTCTCTCAAGTACCCGGTCAAAGTCAAATCCAAATTACATCTTAAGCGACTGGTGAAAGAGAAAATTTTCTCTTCTACAAAAAGACACACATTCACCGATGCTGAAAAGTTAAATTTCAAAAAGGTACAACAAATTTGAAAACCTAAGCTACAAATGGAAATAAGTAGTCCTCGACAAATGTGGATTCCTATGACTGCTTTATGTGATAATTTTGCTTCCAAATTTGAACCTTATATGCATAATTGTTTCACTGCTAACCAGGGAGGACCCGTCCAAAAATGGGTACCAAAGTCCCGATAATTTGTTTTGCAGGATCCCGATCATACATGGTAAATAGACGACGATTGCTCCACATGTATGGTCCGTATGCAATGATGAGCAGTCGCACAAGACCCCGACACGTGTGGTATTCTGGTTGCTCCACACACGTGATCGGTATGTGACGTGAGCAAACAAACCAAATCAAGACTATTCCAACGTTCTTGATTTGACATTGTTTTTAGTTTTATTTTTCTGTCCATAAAAAAAAAAAAAAAAAAAAAAGAAAAGAGGCAATAAAAAAAAAGGGGCCATAAAAAAAAAAAGGAGGCCATAAAAAAAAAGGGGGGAGAAAAAGAAAAATAAGGCCATAAAAAAAAAAGAAAAATAAGGCCATAAAAAAAAAAAAAAAAGAAAGAGGGGAGTGGATAGAAAAGGTGCAAGAATTTCAAAAGAGCGTATTACCATAGTTTATTGTAAAAAGCGCATACGTTTTAGGGGGAGTGATACTCATAAGCGCATACTTAAAAGGCGCACATTTTAAAGGGGGAGTGATACTTCATTTACTAAAGGCGCTTCACCTGAAAGAAAGTAATATGCAAATTTCTACAAGAAAGCACATGTTTATGGGGAGCAAGAGCATCATATTTGAAATAGCACATCTATTTAGGGGGAGCAAGGGCATCATATTAGAAATAGCGCAACTATTTAGGGGGAGTGCTACAATGAAAAGGCGCTAGAACTTAAGGGAAGAATGCCCTGAATACAAACTTCATGCTTTTAAGAGGGAGTGCTACATAAATGTCAATAAAACGCATGGACACAAAAGAGTTGTTCACATACCTGTTCTAAAGGTTCAGTCGACCCAACTGATCCTAACCCAGGAACAAACCCCGAGTGTATGTGAGGGTATTGAGCGTATCACGATGACATCCTTACAACTCAACCACAAACTATCCGGGCCATAACCATATAGGTACATGACTGATTTATCAGATCCCGGGTAGAAGACGCTTCATCTGGTCCAAAGGCGCATGCACGACCCTTCCTAGCTACTCATTTGTCTCCCTAAAGACAGATGCTTCAATATCTCACGGGGAACCGCATATGCTATCACCGTTTCATTTGGAAGCGGGAGATATTGAACAAAGTGGTCCACAGCCCCACACCACGACTTTCTTGAACACTTTAATGTCTAGTGTGTCCTCATAACCTAAATTTTTTACATTTTCTAGGATACATACATTCTTTTACACACATATTGCAGGTCTACGTGACCATGCCAGAACTTCTGTAGACGCATCATTCAATGATGTGCTTCTATGATCAGAAGGAAGTCCTGCCGTTGCAACATCAAAACAACAACGGTAGCAGGCCATCTTCTGGAGCACGACTCTAGAATGATGTCAACGGGTTGCCTATGTGGCCCCGTAGTCCCTTCAAATGCAAGTCTGTGTGACTTTGCATCAACGACCAAGAGTGACATCTAGGGATGTTTCACGATGATCGGTCGTCTGTCCCGTTTTTCAGGTACTTCATCCGGAATTCAACGCCAACACGTTCAGCGAACACTCTGGTTCATCTTGATCACACAGCATGACGATACAAATGAATCGCCATGAGGGGGAGAAGTATATCAAGGAGGCCATGCACGTGAACTCATTAAAGAAGCCAAGCTTTCAACGCACGTGCTGAACCACAGCAAACAAGACCTCTCTCCATGGTTCGAGCATACAAGATAAGTCAATGCTGATGATCCGCGCGACTCTGATATATGCAAGAAAGTGACGAATATTCAAGTTGCAAAAGAAGAAAATGAGGGTGCAAGCAATCCATATACCTCTCCACAATTAAGCCTAATCTACTGTGATGAAGATAGAGATATTAAAATGAGAGAAAGCCTCGCTCAAGGTATCTCAAGTTCTGTGTAAAATACACACACTTGCCCTATATATACCAAATCATACTTTGGTATATTACACATCAGTCCCTATATTATCATAAACTACAATTTGGTCCCTAGACAAAGATAACATGACATTTGAGCACTAGAAATGGATTCCTAACAATCTCCCCCTTAGTGTTCAAATGTCATTGGAGCGCCAATAGTCTTTGTCTCTAATGATCTTCAGTCTTCATCATCGATTGAACACAAGAATGGATTCCTAACAATCTCCCCCTTTGTGTTCAATTGTGGATTAGACACGTTCTTCGTTGCTGCTTGAAGAAAAGGTTGAGGGCTTCTGGAGAATCTTCTTTCTCCCCCTATGTACATGCTCCCCCTTTTTCTTCTTTGCAACCTTGAATTTTTTTTTTTTTTACCACCTTCTTGCATAGATCAGAGTTGTGTAGATCTAAGGACATTGACTCTTCGTTTATTCTCGTGCCATGGAGAGAGGTCGTGTTTGTTGTGGTTCAGCACGTGCGTTGTAAGCTTGGCTTCTTTAATGATGTCACGTGCTTTGCCTCCTTGAGATACTTCTCCCCCTCATGGCGATTCAATTGTATCGTCATGTCTTCGGATCAAGGTGATTCCTAGTGTAAGCGCGGAGCGGGTTGATGTTGAAGTCTGGATGAAGTAACCTGAAAACGGGACCGACGACCAATCATCGTGAGACATCCCTAGATGTCACTCTTGGCCGTTGATGCAAAGTCACAAAGACTTGCATTTGAAGGGACTACGGGGCCACATAGGCAACCCGTTGACATCGTTCTAGAGTCGTGCTCCAGAAGATGGCCTGCTACCGTTGTTGTTTTGATGTTGCAACGACAGGACTTCCTTCTGATCATAGAAGCACATTTGTCAGAAATGTGTCTACAGAAGTTCGGGCTAGGTCACATAGACCTGCATAGTATGTGTAAAAATAATGTATGTGTCCTAAAAAAAATAGAAAACTTTTTAGGCTATGGGACACACTAGACGTTTAAGTCCTAAAAAAAATAATGTATGTGTCCTAAAAATAATGTATGTGTCCTAAACTTTTCAGGAGCGAATGTTTCATCGTAATCGATTCCTTCCTGTTGATTGTAACCCTTTGCAACTAGTCGCGCCTTATTCCTGATTATAACGCCATTTTCATCTCGTTTATTTTTGAATATCCATTTGGTGCCTATTATAGTTTTGTGATCGGGTCGAGGCACCAGACGCTATACTTGCAGTCTTTCAAATTGGTTGAGTTCGTCTTGCATCGCGTTTATCCAATCAGGGTCTTGTAATGCTTCGGATACTTTTCTTGGTTCGCTCTGACTTATGAAGCATGAGTACAGACACTCATTCGCTGTAGATGATCGAGTGCGTACTCCGGTGGAAATATCTCCTATGATGAGATCTGTTGGATGAGCACGGGTCCATTTTCTTGTATTGGATACCGGTGCTTCAGGTGATTCTGATGTAGATGGATGTTTGTAATACCCGTAAAATTTAATACGGGGATTTCGCAAAACTTCGAAATTGGTAAAGATAAATTTGGGCAGGCTTGAAATTGAGCCCAAATAATAATTGGGCCCAAGCCCAATAAAGAAGAAAGATACGTTTGAGGTTTCTTTAAAAAGGGGGAAAATTACAAAAAAGAACCTTAGAGAAAAATTACAAAAAAGACCCTTTCTTAGCTTAAGAGGAAAAACACGTCCATGCTTCATCACCTGCTGAACAAAAGCAGTTCATGCGAACAAAAGCAGTAAAAACCATCATTAGAGATAAAAAAAAAAAAAAAGCAGCAAGAGAGAAAAGAGAAGAAGGCGAGAGAAAAAAAGGAGAAAGAGAAAGGAATTTGGCAGACACTCCTTCCAATCTTCATCAACAAACCTGCATAAATACTGCTTAGGAAGTGAGGTAGGTGAAACCTACAAACCCAAAACTGATATTTTGAGCTGTTATTTTTATGGTGAAAGGATCATCATCGTTCTTGGTGTGATTAAATGCTATGTGTGATGTTTGATGTTTAACAACCCAAAATATGGGTTTTAATTATGTTATGAGTTTCTGGAATTTGTTGAAGATTTGAAGAACTTAGTGTTTTGCGCATACTGCTGTTCATTTTCAGTGTTTACATGTGTTTTCGTATGATTTCTTGTTTTCGGGCCGAAAACCATTTTCGCGGGCCATTTTAAGTTTTTGCGGGCCAGTTACTTCGCGAACTGTGAGGAGGAAAAAGTTTTTCGCGGGCTGAGAAATCAGTTTTCGCGGGCCTAAGGTTTTCGGTATGTGAGAGGAAAAAGTTTTTCGCGGGCTGAGAAATCAGTTTTCGCGGGCCTAAGGTTTTCGGTATGTGAGAGGAAAAAGTTTTCGCGGGCCGCAAACCAGTTTTCGCGGGCTGAGGTATTTCGCGAACTGTGAGACATCACGGGCCGAAAACCAGTTTTCGCGGGCCGAAAGCCAGTTTTCGCGGGCCGAAAGCCAGTTTTCGCGAACTGAGCTTTTCGCCACTTTTCATTGAGTTTCGCGAACCAAGTTTTTCGCCACTTTTCATTGAGTTTCGCGAACCAAGCTTTTCGCCACTGTTTTCGCACCAAAGCTTTTCGCCATTGTTTTCGAACCAAAGCTTTTCGGCACTGTTTTCGAACCGAAGCTTTTCGTCACTGTTTTTCGCACCAAAGCTTTTCGCCACTGTTCAAAACGAAAAAGCTTTTCGCCACTTCCATAGTTTTCGCCAGGTCAACTTTTATAAAATATTTTCGAACTTGGACCCCATTTTCGGGTCAACTGATAGAGGAGTATTGGGTCTTAAATAATTCACTATTCTTGGGATTTTAAGTATTTGAACCAAAAGTACGTTTTATATATTCTAATGATTTTTGAGAATTTTTCGGATATACTTGATATGTTCTGCGATTAATTGTTCATGCATCCACGGCATGTCATGACGAGAGTATTGATCGCATTTGTGCGATGGGAGAGTGTATGCCTTTCTTTGGCAGAGATTTGTGAGGTTAAGACTCGTATGTGCACCTGACGGGAGACAGACGTGATCGCTCTGTCTACTCAGGCTTGAGCAACCTGAGGTGCCCATCGTCGTTGGATTGCTCGACTTGACGGGAGATAGACGTGATCGTTCTATCTACCCGGGTACAGTGTGAAAACGCGACTCGGGGTGCCCACCGTCATGAGATGAGATTAGGCGGGAGATAGACGTGATCGTTCTATCTACCCGGGTACAGTGTGAAAACGCGACTCGGGGTGCCCACCGCCATGAGATGTGACTTCCGAGTCTGTGTGACCGGATGATTGATGTGATGTTGCGCGCGAGGTGCCAAGTCTAACCTAGGGCCCTGAGTATTGAGATATGAGAAAAATGAGCGTGCATTTGTCATGTGAGATATTGGGAATTGGGGACATGTGCACGCATGCATCGCATTACTTTGATGTTCACCTACCGGGCAATTTTGCTCAAGGTTACATGTTTTATAGGTACGGGTGAGTAGCGGCTGGTGGCGGTGACTCCACGGGCTTTTGGGGGGCGGATGCAGTACATGGGACGCGACCTGTGGAGGCGTAGGATTAGTTTGATATTTTGGGGCTTCGGCCCGTTGTAAAGACCTTTGTAAAAGGACTCTTTTATGTAGTGTATACTATACTGTTTAGTTTTTGTAAAAATGGGCTTTCCGCGGCTTTCGTTGCGAAAACCCGCCAACTATCTATGTTTAAAAAGTGGGGTCGCCACAAGGTGGTATCAGAGCGTAGGCTTTAGATTCTGAAGACTGTCCATGTACTGCTGCCCAAAAGCCGGGAGAACCAGCCGCGCCTGTAAGTTTTAATTTTTACGATAGTATGTGGTACATGACTATGTGTTTGTATGTGTCTGTGAATGGAGAATAGTTACAAAATGCCGAGAGGGGGACGTAAACATGTTGGGAAGTCGAGCCGAAGAGGCGAGCCCGAATCTCCAACGCACGAACATAATACCCTCGATAGACTGACCGAACTAATTCAGCATCAGTCGGAGCGAATTAGTGACCTTATACACCATCAGAGCTCGTCGGAGCATCGTCCTTCCCCACAGCCCGATCATGTGCAAATAATCGGGGAGCGCTTCCGAAAATTGAATCCTCCCATCTTTACTGAAGCCGCCAACCCTGCGGTAGCTGAGGACTGGATAGGCACTATAGAGGACATGTTCATCTATAGCAGAGTGCCTGATAATGAGAATGTACTTTGCGCCGTTTCCCTCCTACGGGAGAACGCGCGCTATTGGTGGAACACTGTAAAGGTGTTAGAAGATTCAATCACCATGACGTGGGACAGGTTCAAGGAGCTGTTCTTCACCAAATATTTCACCGCTCATGAACAGGAGCAGCGTATGCTCCAATTCATGAATTTACGACAAGGAAGCATGCCGGTGGCGGAATACATCCGTCGCTTTGAAGAATTGTCCCGTTTTGCCCCGTTTCTTGTGGCAACCAACACCCTGAAGGTGACTCGATTCATTCAGGGACTCAAGCCCGAAATCTATCGGGATTTGAGCATAGCCGGCGCACGACAGCTGGAATTTATGCAAGTTACCGAACGCGCCTTAATTGCCGAACAAGCAGAGCGGGTAGTTGTGGAAGCCCAGGAAGCGAGGAAAAGAAGAGAAAATCAACAAGGCGGAGGGGGAAACAAGAAGCGCCAATTCTTTGGCAAAGGGCGGTCTAGCCAAGGAAACCGACCGGGCCAACAAAACTGGCGTCCGAGGCCGAATCAAGGGCCGACAAATATTTCTAATCGAACTCAGAATGTTACGCCCCAATGCCAGCAATGCGGGCGCTATCACTTTGGGGTCTGCTACGGAGTGAGGCAACCTCCACAATGTTACCAATGCGGAAAGATTGGGCATTTCGCTAGGGCATGCCCAGAGAGACAACCCCTGGTGCAGAATCAACCTCAACAGTTAATCCGACCTCCACCTGTACCAGCACGGGTCTTTACATTAACAAAAGAGGAGGCGAAGACAAACCCCGATGTGGTGACGGGTACGTGGAATATTTACCATGTCCCGACTTCTATTTTAATTGACTCGGGAGCCACACATTCTTTTGTGTCGGCTGATTTCGTGACAAGGGTCGGAATATATCCTACCCATTCTAGAAATGATTATTTAGTTAGTCTGCCACATGGGAACCCGACCCGAACCAATTTAGTGATAGAAAAGTACCCAGTAAATATGGAGGGTAGGGAATTGTTAGTCGATCTAATTGTAATCCCGATGAATGATTACGACATCATATTCGGGATGGATTGGCTTTCAAAATACGGAGCCATGATTGACTGTTCTAAGAAAATCGTAAGGTTCCAATTACCCGAGGGAGGAGAGTTCGTCTTTTGGGGAAAGGCGAGCAAGGATAGAATTCCTCAAATATCTGGCTTGAAGGCCCGCCGACTTGTTAACTCAGGTTGCAAATTCTATCTTTGTTCTGCCATGAAGGCCAAGGAATCTCCTCTTTTGAGACTCGAGAAGGTTCCGATTGCGAATGATTACCCCGACGTATTTCCCGATGACCTTCCAGGTTTACCTCCTGATAGAGAGATCGAATTCAAAATCGATCTTGTGCCTGGGGCTGCCCCGATATCGAAAGCCCCATATCGATTAGCGCCGAACGAGCTACGGGAACTGAAAGAACAGTTGGAAGAGTTGTTGCAAAAGGGATTCATCCAACCGAGCTTCTCTCCATGGGGAGCACCGGTTCTTTTCGTTCGAAAGAAAGACGGGTCGATGAGATTGTGCATCGATTATCGTGAGCTAAATAAGATCACGATAAAGAATAAATATCCGTTGCCGAGGATTGATGACTTGTTTGACCAATTGCAAGGAGCAACGGTATTCTCTAAGATCGATCTGCGCTCTGGGTATCATCAGTTGAAGATCCGTGAGGCAGACGTTCCCAAAACCGCATTCAGCACAAGGTACGGCCATTACGAGTTTCTGGTCATGCCTTTCGGGTTAACAAATGCACCAGCTGCTTTCATGGATCTGATGAATCGGGTATTCAAGAATTTCCTAGACTGCTTCGTGATCGTCTTTATAGATGATATCCTTATTTATTCAAAGACGAAAGATGAACATGAAGAACACCTAAGAACAATTCTAGGAATTTTACGGGAGAAGCAGTTATTCGCAAAATTCAAGAAATGTGAATTTTGGTTAACCGAAGTGGTCTTTCTGGGACACATTATTTCTGGAGACGGGATTTCGGTGGATCCTAGTAAGATTGAAGCAATTAAGAGTTGGCCACGACCAACCACTCCCACGGAAATTAGAAGTTTTCTCGGGCTTGCTGGATATTATCGGAAGTTCATCAAAGATTTTTCCAGCATTGCCTCAACACTCACCAATTTGACAAAGAAGAATGTTCCGTTTAAATGGACGGAATCGTGTGAGCAAAGCTTCCAAGAACTAAAAAGGAGACTAACGACTGCTCCGGTTTTAGCAATACCGTCAGGAACTGAAGGATTTTCGGTATATACGGATGCCTCGAAGAGTGGCTTGGGATGCGTGCTAATGCAGAACGGGAAGGTAATTGCCTATGCCTCCCGACAACTAAAGGAGTACGAGAGAAACTACCCCACGCACGATCTGGAACTAGCAGCCGTGGTATTCGCCCTGAAGATCTGGCGACATTACCTCTACGGAGAAAGATGCGAGATTTTTACGGATCACAAGAGCTTGAAGTATTTCTTCACCCAAAAGGAGTTAAATATGAGGCAACGACGATGGCTTGAGTTGGTAAACGATTATGAATGCGTAATCAATTATCATCCGGGTAAAGCCAACGTAGTTGCAGATTCTTTGAGTCGTAAAGCCGTGAGTGCGGAGCTGTGCCAGATTGGAATAGAGGTAGTTAACTTCGGTGAAGTCGAAGCGAGAATGAAAGCACTAACGCTCAAACCAACATTGTTGGAACAAATCACTAAGGCCCAAAAAGAAGATGATCTTTATGTGAAGATTAAAGGGGAACAAAACAAAAACACTACGACGGATTTTGAAATCCGAGGAGACGGGAGCTTACGATACAACGGCCGTCTGTATGTGCCAAATAAGGAAGAACTCCGATTTAAAATATTAACGGAGGCACATACTACACCATACTCTGTACATCCTGGTACGACGAAAATATATCAGGATTTACGAGTTAACTATTGGTGGCCAGGGATAAAGAAAGATGTTGCCGCCTATGTAAATCAATGCCTGACTTGCCAACAGATTAAGGCGGAACACCAAAGGCCGGCAGGAATGTTACAACCGTTAACGATTCCTGGATGGAAGTGGGACCATATAACAATGGATTTCGTCGTTGGACTACCAAAGACTGTAAAAGGCCACGACGCAATTTGGGTAATTGTCGATAGATTGACAAAATCTGCCCATTTCCTGCCAATCAATAAAACATATTCCATGGAGAAGTATGCGGAATTATATATTCAAGAGATTGTTCGACTCCATGGAATCCCAATTTCGATCATTTCAGATCGGGACTCGAGGTTTCTGTCTAACTTCTGGGGAAGTTTACAAAAGGCTATGGGGACCAAGTTGTCTTTCAGTTCAGCTTATCATCCCCAGACAGATGCACAATCTGAACGGACGATCCAAACACTGGAAGATATGTTACGAGCATGCGTGCTAGATTTTAAAGGAAATTGGAGCAAATACCTTCCGCTGATAGAATTTTCGTACAACAACAGCTTTCAGGCTACGATCGAAATGGCACCGTATAAAGCTTTGTACGGGCGTAAATGTCGATCCCCAGTTCATTGGGACGAGATCGGTGAACGAGCGCTACTAGGTCCCGAAATAGTTCGAGAAATGACGGAAGCTGTTGCAAAGATTCGAGAGAGAATGCAAACAGCCCAAAGTCGTCAGAAAAGCTACGCTGATAAACGACGAAGGCCGTTAGAATTTGCGGAGGACGATTGGGTATTCTTGAAGATATCCCTAATGACGAGCGTGAAGCGGTTCGGACGCAAAGGGAAGTTGAGTCCGAGGTATATAGGCCCTTTCAGAATCCTGAAACGAATCGGCGAGGTCGCCTATCAACTTGAATTACCGGCATCTTTAGATCAGGTTCACGATGTTTTTCACGTGTCAACCTTGCGAAAATACGTCGCCGACCCAAGCCATGTGCTACAAAATGAAACCCTTCATCAACGGTTGAAACCGGACTTAAGTTACGAGGAGAAGCCGGTAGAAATCTTGATGTATGAAGTAAGGCGACTTCGGAATAAAAATATTCCGTTGGTCAAAATTTTGTGGCGTAACCAGGCAATTGAGGAAGCAACATGGGAACGAGAAGACGACATGCGGCAGAAGTACCCCGAATTATTTCCGACTGCCTAAATTTCGAGGACGAAATTTCTTGAAGGAGGGGAGGATGTAATACCCGTAAAATTTAATACGGGGATTTCGCAAAACTTCGAAATTGGTAAAGATAAATTTGGGCAGGCTTGAAATTGAGCCGAAATAATAATTGGGCCCAAGCCCAATAAAGAAGAAAGATACGTTTGAGGTTTCTTTAAAAAGGGGGAAAATTACAAAAAAGAACCTTAGAGGAAAATTACAAAAAAGACCCTTTCTTAGTTTAAGAGGAAAAATACGTCCATGCTTCATCACCTGCTGAACAAAAGCAGTTCCTGCGAACAAAAGCAGTAAAAACCATCATTAGAGATAAAAAAAAAAAAAGCAGCAAGAGAGAAAAGAGAAGAAGGCGAGAGAAAAAAAGGAGAAAGAGAAAGGAATTTGGCAAACGCTCCTTCCAATCTTCATCAACAAACCTGCGTAAATACTGCTTAGGAAGTGAGGTAGGTGAAACCTACAAACCCAAAACTGATATTTTGAGCTGTTATTTTTATGGTGAAAGGATCATCATCGTTCTTGCTTTTGAAATGCCGTCCTCGAATGTTTCCCGATCACGCAACTTTCACAAAGCTTCTTTCCTTCTTCTATCGTCGGCATTCCATGCACCATGCCCTTCTTGGAGAGCTCTTTTAGGCCTCCGTAGTGTAAGTGTCCGAAGCGCATATGCCACAAATGATCTTTGTCGGCCGAGTTAACTTGCAAACATTTTTCTTGGATCGTCTTCAGGTTGAGTTTGAACATTCTGTTTCTTTCCATCTCGACCCGTGCAATCATCTTGCCATCCTTGTTTCGTAGTTGCAGTGACCGGTCCTTCATGAACACCGAACATCCCTTTTCAAGCAGTTGGCCCATGCTTAAGATGTTGGTCTTTAAATCTGGTACGAAATAAACGTCCTCGACCGATCCTTGTTTGCCGTCCATTTGAGAGAAACATATTTTCCCTCGGCCTTTGACTTCTATCTTCGACGCGTCTCCAAAAGACACGTGTCCGTCATCGATCTTCTTTATATCGGTAAAGAGATGCTTTTGCCCGCTCATATGATTGCTGGCACCGGTGTCAAGATACCACACCATGTCGCTGCCCGGATTTGTATCTTCGAGCGCCATCAAGAGAACGCCTTCATCTTTTGGCTCTTCTTGTGCGATTAGGTTCGCACTTTCTTCTACTTTCTTTTCGGACCAGCAATCTTTCGCAAAATGCCCGAACTTTCCGCAGTTGTAACATTCAACGCTCGGTCGATTTGAGCGACCGCCTCGTCCTCGGGCTCGACCTCGTCCTCTCCAATTTTGGTTGGTGGTTTGTTCCTTTTCTTGGTAGTATCCTCGTCCTCGGCCCGTATTTTGGCCGAAATCTCGTCCTCGTTGGCCACGTCCTCGTCCTCGGCCATGGTGCGTATACAACGCCTTGTCCTCTTTGAGTGACAATTTCGTCTGTAGGGCCTCGTCCAGAGACTCCTGCTTTTTCTTTTTCTTTCGTTGCTCGTGAGCTTCGAGCGAACCGGAGAGTTCATCGACCGTCATCTTCTCAAGGTCTTTGGATTCTTCAATTGCGCACACCACGTTCTCGTAATCGTTCGTGAGGGAGCGTAGAATTTTCTCGACAACTCGGGCGTCTGTTAAGACCTCGCCGTTTCTCTTCAACTGGTTCGCGATGGTTTGAACTCTCGTTATATATTCGGACACGCCTTCGCTTTCCTTCATTTTCGTCATTTCGAATTCGCCACGGAGAGTCTGCAACCGAACTTGCTTTACTCGTTCGGCACCTCTATACGCTTTCTCCAACGCCTCCCAAGCTTCTTTCGAAGTTTTCGCCCCGGCTATTTTTTCGAAACCGGCCTCGTCTAGAGATTGGTGGATGATGGAGAGCGCGGCGCTGTCTTGCCCGCTAGATTCTTTCAACGCATTGCGTTGGGCTTCTGTGTATCCTGTCGTATCTTCGGGTTTGGTATGTCCGTTTTGAACAATTTCCCATACACCCCGAGCACTGAGAAACACCTTCATCTGGATGCTCCAGTTGTCGTAGTTGGATCTGGTGAGGCGCGGAACGGATAGACCGCTGGTTGCTGCGATGAACGACATGGCTCTGATACCAATTTGTTGTTTTTCGACTACACACAAAATAATATTTTTATTGCTTACAACCTCGATTACACACTCATGCACATTCGGTGCTTTCTCTCATCACTTACACTCACGCTCACTACTTTCTCTTCTATTCTTTTCTCTCACTCTCTGCTCTCTTTCTCTTACGCTCACATGCATCTATATATAGATATAGATATAGATATAGATATATAATATATAATATATATATTATATAAAACACATAAAAGCATGTTGAAAAAAAAGATTTTTGGGGGCTGCGCGTGTATGCGCAGCCCATGCGTTGTCTGAATTAATTTTTTTTTTTTTTTTTTTTTTTTTGAGATTATCCAACAGGGAGGACCCGTCCAAAAATGGGTACCAAAGTCCCGCTAATTTGTTTTGCAGGATTCCGATTATGCGTAGGTCCTCGGGTTGCTTCACACGCATAATCGATATGAGCTGCAGGCAACCACCAATTCCCGACACGTGTGGTATTCGAGATTGCTCCACACCCGTGATCGGTATGAAATGTGAGCAATCATACTATATAAATAAATATTTTTTTAGATTTTACATTAAAAAAAAAAAAAAAAAAAACTTTTAAAAAAAAAACTTTTCGCTAACTTTTCGCTCACTATTTCAGCGAAAACCTTCTCTTTTCGCTAACTGTTTTAGCCATTTTTTTTATATATAAATATATATATATATAGGTATAATAAAAAATAATAATAAATAATAAAAAAAAACGTTTCGCTGAAAAGTCTAGCGAAAACCTCAAACTTTTCGCTAACTATTTCAGCGAAAACATTTTTAGCGAAAACTTTTACTTTTCGCCAACACTCATCGAAGTTTTTTTAGCGAGAACCTTTTCTTTTCGCTAATTGTTTTCGCCACATTATAAGTTTTTTTTAGTTTTCGCCAATTCCTTTAAAAAGAAAATATATACATATATAAATATATATATATATAAATATATATAGGCCTGAAAAAGAGATAAAAAAAATAAAAAAAATAAAAAAATAAAAAAAAAACTCTGAGCTTCATTGCTAAAAGAAGATGACTTGAATTTCATTGTCAAAATAGGTACATTACTGTCCTAGATATTAGACTTCATCTTTAGTATTGAGTTTCAAAGGAAGTCTAATGTATCATTCTTAGTACCTAAAAATTTGTCTATGTCGTCTTTACATTCTTTATATATTTAGATGGGGAGTGGATAGACAGATAGACAAGGCGCATGAACTTCAAAAGAGCACATTACTATAGTTCTCATATAACAAGCATATATGGTTTAGGGGGAGTGATACTTATGAGTGCAGAAGGCACATTTAAGGGGGAGTGTTACTCCATGTATAAAGGGCGCTTGATCTTTGTAATATGCAATCCTCAAAAAGCGCATCTATTTAGGGGGAGCAGGGGCATCATATTGTTACAAGCGCACCATTTTAGGGGGAGAGTTACCTAAAACGGCGCAAGAGCTTAAAAAAAAAAGGGGGATGCCCTGAAGACAACTTTCGTACTTTGACGGGGAGTGCTACCTCAACCCAAAAAGCGCAAAGACACAAAAAGAGGTGTTCACATACCTGTTCCCATGGTTCAGTTAATCCCAAACTGTACCTATCCCAGGAACAACCCCGAGTGTATGTGAGGGTTTTGAGCGAATCACGATATAATCATTACACCTCAACCACAAACTATCCGGGCCATAACCATTATAGGTACATGACTGATTTTTCAGATCCCGGGTAGAAGACGCCTCATCGGGTCCAAAGGCGCATGCACAACCCTTCCTAGCTACTCATTTGTCTCCCTAAAGACAAGTGTTTCAATATCTCACGGGGAACCGCATATGCTATCACCGTTTCACTTTGAAGCGGGAGATATTGAATCTAGTGGTCCACAGCCCCACACCACGACTTTATTCTATGCACTTAACCGTCTAGTGTGTCCCATAGCCTAAAAAGTTTTCTATTTTTTTTAGGACACATGTAAATCCCAGATATCCAACTAAACAATATTTAAACAATCTTACCACGATTTGAAGGTCGGAAGAATTAGAGCTCGCGGTGTTGTGTGTTCTTGAGAGGTTGGGGGCTCACTTTGGTTTTCACACAATACTCATTTATTATGTGTTAGGGTTTTGGTATTTATACCACATTTTGGTATATAATACTTGGGCCCCTAACAAGCCCAATTACACTAAGCCTTTCTTTAAATAAAATCTATTTAAATAAACTACAAAGATAATTCTAATTAATTGAACACAATAAAATAATCCTAACAATCTCCCCCTTTGTGTTCAATCTTCAATTTGGCATGGATTATCTTTGCGGGGCTTAGTGCGTTTGCCTGAGTCCTATAGGAATTTCCTCCTTTGTCTTTTGACCTCTTCTTTTGGAGATCTTCAAGCTCACCGTGTCTTGATCTTTTCTTCTCGGCACCAGATCTTCTTAATCTTCTTTTGAAGCTCAACTTGTAAATGCCGTAAGGTGTTTGAAGTTGCTTGCCGGATCTCTACTTTTTGTGTTCGATCTCTCCTTTCGATGGTAGCGCAACTCCCCCTACTTTTGGTCAACCTTATGTTGGAATTGGGAAGTTCTCTTTGAGATTTGGAGAGACGCACACGAGGCGGCAACTTCGATCTTTGAAGTCTGTGGTGTTCGCTTGATTCTTTGACGACGCTTGAGGATTTAACGTTTCTGATCTATCTTGCACTTTCATCGTGGTATTGCTCCCATTTTGCTTTAGTACTGCTCACCCTCATCAAGATCAAGTTGGGGAGATCGTCATGCGATGGGTCAAAATGAAGCATCGTCTTCGGCAAGAGGATCACGTCGTCGGGACATGAGGATGGCGTTGGTAGGAACTCAGGTTAGGTAATAACCTGACGTAGCCACTAAGGCAGTCGTCAAGTCTTCTCCAATCTTCTTCTTCTCGACGCCGGATTCGTCTTCTTCGAAGGAAGTTGTCTGGTTCGGCCTCGAAGGAAGCTTGTCTGGCTCCGGAAGAAGGTACGCGTGGGGTGTTAGGCTCCTTTGGAATGTTCCATTCAAGTGCAGGGGAGCCCGACTTCAGAGTGGTGAGCGCGGCGGAGATTGGTGGGTGGTCCGACCTGTTTGTTTATGCGTGTCCCCTTCTCCCCCTCATGGCGATTCGTGTTAATGAGATCGGCATGCTTGTGTAGGAAGATTAGGAGGACACAAACGACAGGTCGGTGATGGTAATAACCAGACGGAGCCACAAAGGCAATCCGTCGTGTAAGAAACCGGGGTCACGAAGACTTCCCGTTAACATCGATCTAGGAGCTATGCTCGTAGACGATGGCCTGAACCCGTTGTTGCTTTGATGTTGCAACGGCAGGACTTCCTTCCGATCCTCGAATCATGTTGAAGCAAGACATGTCTACGGAAGTTCTAACTTGATCACAAAGATCAGGTGTTTAAAAGTGTATGTGTCCTAGAAAAATATAAAAATATATGGAAAGTGAGGACACACTAGACTCGAGTGCGCAAGGAAGTGTGGTGGTGGGGCTGAGTACCACATAATTCAATATCTCCCACTTCCGAGTGAAGCGGTGATAGTAGACGTGGTTCCCCGTGATTTCTGAAACACCTGTCTTTTGTGAGACAGACGAGTGGGTAAGGCTCGGTTGTGCACGCGCCGTTGGACCTATTGCGGCGACTTCTACCCGGGAGCTAATAAAATTAGCACCTGTACCTATGGGGGTTGGTCCGAATAATTTGTGAGGAGAGGGAATCATGTAGCGTCGGTCTTTTCAAAAGGTGTTAGTAGACGTGACTGTTTCTTCGTGATTCGACTGAATCTCGGTGATGTTCCGAGGTTAGATTCAGTTGGGTTTGACTGAATCGTAGGAACGAAGTATCCATGCATCCGGTAGGAAGTGGTGAGTGCTGCTTTTTTTGTCAGCAAGCCAGAGCATGTCGGTTGAAGCGAGCACCGAGATTTGCATTTTTAACCACCGTCGCCTTTTGAAAAGAGTTGACCGTTGTAGGCTCGAGATTCTTCTTTTGAGGTTCATCTTCGGAGGTCGGAGGTAATCTCCGTGAAGCTTGATGAAGAGGAGAGAACATTCTTCTTTTTTTTTTTTATTATGGCCTCCTTTTTTTTTTTTTTAAAATATTGATGGCCTTCTTTTTTTTTTTGTATATATATATATATATATATATATAATCGTTATTAGTAAAATATATTTTTATACTATATATTATATGGATATAATATATATATTAATCGTTATTAGTAAAATATATTTTTATACTATATATTATATTGATATAATATATATTGTATTAGTAATATATTAGTATATATATAATATAGTATATGCATATTATATATTTTGTTATTCCTCCCCCTCAAAGCATGCTTCCAAAAATAAAATTGCTCCCCCTCAAAAGATGCGTGGAAAGTTCGATGTGAATCTCTTTCCCTAAATTCACATATTTGAAGTTTGCTCCCCCTCAAAAATATAATTATAGCTCCCTTCTAAAGATTAAGGGTTTCTTCTCTTTTAAAAATAAAATAGTAGCTCCCCCTCAAATTAAGCTCATTTTATAGAAAAAATTGTATCTATCATTTCCGTGCGTAATATGCATTTTAAATTTGAAAGTTTTGAAAATGCATATTTAAAATGTACCATTTGAAAAATAGGTATTTTTTCGATTCAGCTTATATGCATACTTGAAAATTTAAGCTCGAAAATCTTAAAATTGTATGCATAATGAAAATGTACCTATAAAATAGGGTATTTCGCGTTTCGGCTCATGTATGCATGCATGCAATAATTTGAAAGTAAAAGCCCTTTTGAAGCATGCATAGCTATAATGTACCCTATTATTCGCAAAGTAGGTATATTATATTTTCAGCTCGATATGCATGCCAAAATTTACTATGGAATGCATATATAGAATTTACCTACGGTGTAGTTGCTCACGCTGCATACCAGTCATGGTTGTGGAGCAATTACCGGAATACCAACCATGCTGGGAGTTGTGGTTGCCCTCGTCTCGTACCGATCATGAGTATGGAGCAACCATCTTCTAATTACTACTCATGACCGGGGTTTTGTGGTTGCTCTCGTCTCATACCAATCACGCGTGTGGAGCAACCATCGTCGAATTACCACACGTGATTGGGCTCCTGCAAAACTTTATCGGGACTTTGGTACCCATTTTTGTATGGGTCCTCCCAAATTAGCAGAAAACAATTTATGCACATTTGGTTCAGATATACATCCTAAATCATCCTTTAAAGTCTTATTTAATTTGATTTCTGATTTAGGAATCCAAGTTTGGTGAACCTTAGAGGGAAATGACAATTCAGCGCCGGTGAATGTGTGTCTAGGTTTAGAAGATCTGAAGATTTTCTCCCTAGCCAGTCGCAGAAGGTGTCTCTCAGACTTAATCTGGACCGGGTATTTCAAGTATGAATACGAACTTATCGCATTATATGCGTCATCAGATGATGAGTCGTATTGCCTACAAGAATTCACATCATTCACTCTATAATGATGATTTTTGATGGACTTTTGCTTACTAGAATAATAAGCATTTTTGTGCGTGTAAGCAATTCCATCTCTATCATTCTTTAAAGAATGAGAGATTTTGGAAGTTTGAGAAGTTCGCCTGCTTGAGCTTGGAACTTCTTCTTTAGGAACTTCCTTTTTGGTAGGAGCGGGAGAAGGAGAATCTTTAGCAATGTCGTCCTTGGTTTTGGAAAATAATGTCGATTTTCCTTTCTCCTTCCTAATATTCTTTTGTTCCTTATCAGTTTTACGCGTATTGCTTTTACATTTCATTTCTGCGCCAGCCAAAGGTGACTTAGAATTCATATTTGCTTTCGTCACCGTTGACTTAGAATTATTAGTTAAAGTCTTTTAATTTTAGGAACAAAGGCGTCGGTTTGTGTGCCCATATCCTGCTTAAAAGAAGATTTTTATAGAGAGTTCATTTAAGACGGGTAGGGAGAGTTCATTTAAGACGGGTAGGGACGGGGAATTTTTGAGATTAGAAATCTCCTCTAGAAGTTTTTGCTTTTCTGCTCGGAAACCTACTCTTTCCGATTCCAGAGTTGCGTTCAATTCTGCAATTTTACTAGCAACCTCCGGAATTTCCCAACAAGAGATAGGTTTATTAGAATGTAAACTATTTTCCCCATTGGACGCTAAGTCTTTAGAGGAACTTTGGTCTGTTTGACCCTTTTTGGCAAGGATGCCCTCTAAGTGATGAACTTTAGAGTGCAATTTACTGCGTTCCTCAAATAAAAGTTTAAAACTACTCCGCGAATTGCTCAAATCAGACAGATAATTATTGCGTTCGAATTCGCAATTGTTTAATTTATTTGTTAGTTCACTAATTTGAGCTTTTAATTTTACTTCTTGAGATTCAAGATTAGTGATTTTCTCACGCGCGTTTTCTAACTGGCAAGTAAGACGACCTCTTTCTTCTAAACTCCTAACTAAGCATTTGTAATTATTGTCTAGTCTACTTTCTAACTCACTTATAGTCTTTTCGTGACTTATAAGTTGAGTTTGGCCTAGCTTAGAGGAATTTAGGTTCTTGGTTAGCTCACAAACATTTGTTTCTGAGCTAGCTAATTTTGATTCAAGACTAGAAATAGTTTCTAGTGCACTAGCTAACTTAGTTTCTAACGCTTGGGTAGTCCTACGTTCATGTTTATGCTCACGACGCATGGTTTTATAATCTTCCTTCAAAGAAAGAAAAGCTTTATATAAATCACTCTCGTCAAAGCTCATCTCAGAAGTTGCGGAAGTAGAATCCATAATTTTTAAAATTTTAAATTTTTAATTTAGTTGGATATGTGATCGTTAACGCGTTGTGTAGATTTGATAATTTTTGGCTTTTGAAAAATTCAGTTCCGAAAAGTTTTGGTGTGTCGATAAAAGTCGTGAAGTTTCGAAAATTTTAAGTGTCGAAAACTTTTTGGGGTGTACCGAAAAGTTTTGAAGAAATGTCGAAGAACTTCAAAAATGTTACCAAGAACTTTTTCTACAATATGCCAAAGATGTTTTGGAATAAAAAAATTGGCTTCTAAAAATTTTTGCACCGAAAGTTTGATTTATCGAGAAATATTGTGAAATATCGAAAATTTTGGGTACCGAAAAGATTTTTGGTATATACCAAAAAAAACTTTTGAGGTGATTTCGAAAACTTCGGAAATTTATCAAACTTTTCTAGAATTTGCCAAAAAATGTTTTGATGTGATATGATGCGAAAATAAATTTTCGGAGTGCTTGGGTGCGAAAATTTAGATTTTCGATATGAGTGCGAAAAGTATTTTCGAAATATAGTGCGAAAACTGATTTTTGAAGTGTTGTTTCAAAAATCTGTTTTCGAAGTGAGCTGTTGCGAAAATAGATTTCTTGTTAGGAGTGCAAAAATCAAGATTTTCGAAGTGCTCAGTGCGAAAAGATGAATGCGAAAACCTGAACGGTGCGAAAACCCCTTTTTTTTTTTTTTAAAACGATGCGAAAACCTGATGCGAAAAATTTTGGTTTGCGAAGTCCATGCGAAAAAATGTTCCGAAAATATGAACAGTGAATTGCGGAAACTTGGTTTGCGAAGTCACTGTAGGTTGCGAAAATCTACTGAGTGCGAAAACTCAGACTTCGCAAACTTAATTTTTAATTTAATTTTAAATTTTTTTTTTTTTTAATGGGATGCGAAAACCAAGTGCGAAAACCTGAGGGTTTTTTTTTGTTTTTGGTTGGATGCGAAAACTTTTATTTTAATTTTTTATTATTATTTTTTTAATGGGTTGCGAAAACCAAGTGCGAAAACTTGTTGCGAAAAGTTGATGCGAAAACTTGAGTTTTTTTTTTTTTTTTTTATTGAATGCGAAAACTGGATTCGAATTTTTTTTTTTTTTTTTTTTTTTCACAGTGGTGCGAAAACCTGAGATGGTGCGAAATTTTTATTTTTTATTTTATTTTTTTTTTTGCGAAAACTTGAACAGACAATAATTAAATATTAATTTATTATTTTATTAAATGAAATGGAGTTTGCTAACCAGGTTTGCGAACCCAAGCTTGATGTAACTCCATATGGCAGTCCTTCAATTTACTTCTAACAGTTTTAGTGTTGATCACAATGTCTGCGAATATTGATCTATTCAGGGCCTTGAGTGGACCTCTCAAAGCTCTTAGGTTATTAACTACATTCCACGTCCTTGTTCCCGCATTACTAGTCTGCCAGTGAGCTTGAACTATCTCCATGAAGTTGCGAGTCAAGCACCACATATTAAAAATTTTAAACGGCTCCTTCTCTGTGTGTGGCCTACCTTTCTTAGCAGTATAGGGGTATGGTCTGATACTCCCTCACTTAGGAATACAACTTCAATCTCAGGGAATTTAGTAATCCAAGTCATGTTTGCGAAGGCCCAATCTATCTTACTCTAGATTCTCATTTCCTTACATTGCTTGTTTGTCCACGTGAATTGCCATCCCCTACTCCTAACCTCTTCAAGTTGGCAACGATACAAGTAGTTGTTGAATTCAGATAATGCATAAGTGGAAATGACAGATACACCCAACCTATCCTCAAAGCCACGTATATTGTTAAAATCTCCCCATATCAGCCATGGCCCAGCTAATGTCTCTTCAAATCCAATTATGCTTTTCCACAATCTTCCCCGAGAGGCAGGGTCATTATGCCCATAAATACAAGTGATATAGGCAACTACCTAATGATTGCAGACCATTTTAAGGTGTATCTGCTGATCAGACATAGACATCACCTCCATTTCAATCCCTTCTCTCCACACTATCAATATTCTTCCATTCGGGTATTTGTTCAGATTATGGCACACTTCCCAGCCATAAAAGACTTTATTTACTACCACAATCATGTGTCCCTCCTTTAGTTTGGTTTCTAACGTACACATGAGTTTTATTTGATGTTTAATGCAGAATAGAGCGATCTCTATCTGCTTAGCAGGGCCATTAAGGCCCCTTACATTCCATATGGCGCATCTATCTATGGCCAAGCTTATTCACCCTCTGCTTGGAAGGGTTAAGCATGGTCACTTTATCACCATTGCCACATCATTCTGCCGGATCATCTCAGCCCAAGAGTCATCAGTTGTAACATTTTCCCCTTTCTCATACAGATTGACCCTCGTTGGGATCACTATTGCAAAGTGGTCTGTGTGAGTTTTAGTTATTGGGCCCACATAAAGGCCACATAGAAGGAGAGTTGACCGCACAAGTTTGAGTTTCCATCCTAAAATGAATTGATAGGTGGAGTAACCCATTAACTTATATGTTAGTCAAGTTCTCCCGAATTAATCGATGTGGGATGGCATGTGAGTTAGTATCTCTTTAACACTCCCCCCTCACATGTGATCCCATTTTTTTTTAATCGGACGGGAACGCCACTCTTTTTCGAACCCGCCGTATATATTTTTTTCAATTAGATTTGGATGAGAAACCCCATTCTTTTCAAGCCTCAAGAGCCAACAGGATCTTCCGCTCTGGTACCATGTTAATTTTGGCTATGGAGATTGAATTTGCTAGGTTAAAGAAGAACAATGTATTGAGCGGGAAAAACCCAATTTTAGATTATTCATCTCTAAAATGAACTGTACAAGTAAAAGCGCTATTTAGACTAATTGTTAAGTGTCTAACTAACCTATTTACAAAACAGAATATCCTACTATATAATTAAAATAAGAAGACAATACAACTGCGAGCTATAACTTGCCTGGCGGATCAATTCTTTTCAGAGAGGAATGAAGTAGCCTTAGTATTGAAATCCATTCATGAGGATATTGCTTCTTTAAACATACATGGTCAGTGAGTGGAGAAAGTGTCACAGATACTGTAATGGAATATTTTGACAAAGGCAGGACGTTTCCTCAAATGAACAATACTCTTCTTTGTCTTATCCCAAAGACAGCAAGCCCTGTAGCTGCTGAAGATTTCAGGCCAATCTCATATTGCAATACCTTATATAAGTGCATATCCAAGATGTTGTGTTTGAGGATTAAGAAGATACTGCTTAAGCTTATCAATGCTAACCAAAATGCATTCGTGGAAGGAAGGTCCATTGTGCATAATATCCTCCTATGCCAGGATTTGTTACGATTCTAAAACAGAAAGAATGCATCAGCTCGAGCTCTAACGAAAATTTACCTAAGGAAGGCATATGACACAATGAGCCGGGATTTCTTGAAGCAATGGTTATGTATGCTAAGGTTGCCTATGAAATTTATTGGGTGGATCATGGAGTGTGTCTCTACGGTCCCATGTCTCCCCTGCTATTTGTAATTTCCATGGAATACCTCACCAAGAAACTACTGTCATCCTCTTCGCATAGCCAGTTCAGATTCCATCCTATGTGCAAGAAAATTCGATTGGTCAAGGGGAGTAGAGGAGTTGTTAATGTTGTGAAGGAGGCCCTTGACCATTTTAAGAAAGCCTCGGGTCTAGAAGCAAATAGGCAAAAATCTTGCATTTACTTAGCTGGCACGTCTAGAGAGGTCTCGGAGCAAATCATCCAAGATTCTGACTTTTAAATTGGGAGTTATCCAATGCGATATCTCTCATACCAATGGAGTGAAAGCTCATGTCAAGCTCTAGAGGAAAAGATAACTAGCAGAATTCGATGTTGGTCTTCGAGGAGCCTTTCAGCTATGTCTTACTAATGTGGTGCTCTTGGCAACACATGGTTTTTGGGGGTCGATATTTCTGCTCCCTAAAAGCAGTCTCCAAGAGGGTAGATCCAGTATGCAAAGAATTCCTATGGGCCACAAAAAAGCAGTGGCAAATGTATCCCATTGGTCAGTTGGGAGAATGTTTGTCGAACTAAGAAGTATGGGGGGCTGAACCTCAGAGATTGTGAGTGATGGAATCAGGCATTGGCTGGAAAAGGGATATCACTCTAAAAACGGTTATTCACCGCGATCAATTAAACAAAATTTAACCGGTACTTCATCTAATCATACAGAAATTCAGTTATTCATGAAACTAGTCGAGAATGTATTTGATTGCGATCGGTAATTCCTCATATACAACAAATGTGTATGCTATTATTTGAGAAACTAATTCTAAATATTTATATGAAGATAATGCAGTATGTATTGCACAATTAAAGGAAGAATATGATAAAGGGGATATAACAAAGCATATTTCACCAAAAAAAAATTTTACACGTGATCTATAGAAAAATTGTGATATTTCACTAAAACCTAATGTAATTAATTCTCTTTTTTTAAAAAAAAAGAAAAAATAATTTATTTTTAGTAATAGGCGGGCCGGTCACAGACTAGCTCGCCCCGCCCGACAAAGCCCTCCCACACGGTTCTAATGATATCTTTTATGGAATCAACAAACTCTCTTATTGAATTTTGCATGATCGAAATAATAAATTTTAGAAATCAATAAACTTTGATAGAAGATAAATCAATCCATTATATGTCACCAATAAAATGTATATATAAAATGCGCTGAGGGTCGCCTAAAAAGGTTCAAGAGTTTGGATGTTTTCTCTCATGCTAGCATTTTTAATGATTTATATATATGTGTATAAATCTCTCTGCATATGAATGTTATTGCAGTACAAAACTTCATTATGTAATAAATCATTAGTAAAGTAATGTACTTTGTAAAGAATTCGCAGACTTGGTATTTGTTGGATATTAGGTTATTGGGCCATTGGGCCCCAATGGGTTAAAAATAACCCGATAAATCCAGCTGAAAAGGTTTTATTAAAATTGAGATCTCGTCGTTCGTCGAAACTCAAAATTGATGAAAAATTCATAATCTACGTTTCGAGGGGATTAATTGGCTCAAAACTGATGCCGGGTGAATGAGAAACTAATTTTCGAAGTTGGTCCAATAAAGAGATGAGAAATAATAAACTGTGTATAAAAGGGAAACTTGTCCCACATTGGTCCACCTTGTCGCCCAATGGATGAGCTGTGTGCCAGGGGGTCTGCCCAATGCGTGGCACTGCTTTTCTGAGCAGTTCAGAGCCCTTTGATCTTCCCAATCTGAAGCTTGGGTCGAGCTGGAGTCTCTTGGGCTGGTCTGGCCATGGCTGGTCCTTTTTCTGGCGCGGCAGAATGGTGGCAGAGAGGACTTTGGGCTTCCACCAATGAGCTTGCAAGCTTTTCTGACATGGCAGGGCTGTGGCAGGGTCTTTTAGACCTTTGGAATTCCAGCCCAACAGCTAAAGAGCTTTATCTGACATGGCAGGGCTGCTGCAGAGACTTTTGAGCTTCCCTTGGCCGAGACCTTTAAATAGGTTCAGATGGTTCATTTGCAAGAGAAGTTGGTCACTTCAAGTCAGCTTAGTGAGTCCATTCGAGAGAGCCATCGTCGAGCTTGTTAACTTAATTTAACAAATGTTGTGCCGAGTTTTTGTACAAGTAGTCTAGGTGTCATCCTTAGCTAGTCCTTGTACTTTCCCGCATTTTGAGGGCCCCGTTCTATAAAAGAAGTGGGTTGGGAGATTCTCTCGTAAACGTGTTTTGCGAGTTTGTTTGAGTTCATTGGTATGAGTTCAAAGTTAACGAGAGCACAAGTCTGAGCAATTTGGCGAGCGAGGTTTAAAAGAAGGACACTTCACTTCAAGCGTGTTTCCGCAATATACATTTGGCTTAGTGATTTGGTGCGGCCACGCCAAGTCGCTGCCGTGTTGCGCCCCGAAACTTAGAGCGAAAAATTCTAAGTCATTTGGGTCCGTGCGTGACATTCCTAGTATCAGAGCGCAACGTTGACGAAGAGAAGAGACGATCCTACACCAATCTTCAAACCACCCCCAGCTTAAAGACATGGAAGAATCATTGGCACATACGGAAGTTCCCGACGACGCCCTCATCGGGTACACAGTGCTGCAGCCACGAATGGCCGCTGCCAAACGCAAGCTTGAAGCGTTCGAGGCCGAGACGGCAGAGCTGAAGGCAAAGGTTCCCGAAGGCATGGAGCAGCAAAGCCATGCGTGAAGCTATCGAGACCATACGAACGCGTCTCAACGAAGACCTCGATGCCAATAGCAGGCATCGCGCTGAGACTGAAGCTGAGATTAGGCTTCTGCGGGGCATGATAGCCCGAGGTGAAGGTACATCGAGCTCAAGGACAAGACTGCCCGAGCCCGAGACCTACAACGGTGCACGAGACGCGAAGGACTTGGAGAACTATCTCAATGACCTAGAAGAGTACTTCGAGGCAGCTCAGACATTCTGAGCAAGACAAAGTCCTACTAGCTACACGATTCTTGGTGGGCGATGCCAAACTTTGATGGCGCACAAAGAAGCGAGAGGCCCTTGAGACTGGACAAGGGCACATCGAGACATGGGAAGCACTCAAATCTGAGATGCGAGCCAATTTCTTGCCACAATTTGACTTGTACTATTCTCGAGACAAGCTGAGAGCCGTTCGACAAACCGACATCATCCACGAGTATTTGAAGAACTTCCAACTCTTGTTGATGGACACGAAGGATATCTCGGAGTCGGACAAACTTTACGACTTCATGAAGGGGCTCAGTTCGTGGGCCCAGGGGCAGCTTGCTGGATGCCACATCCCCGACCTACAAATGGCTATGACTGAAGCCGAGCGTCTACGGCACATACCTCGCATCAAACCCGCGCAAGACCAGCAGCAAGCACCGGCCAAGTCTAACTCACGGCCAGGCAAGACGCGTGGACGAGGCGGCAAGAACCAGCAAGGCAAGCGCAAATGGCGTGCGAAGCAGAGTCAAGGCCAGACCCAGGGCCAAAGCAAGGGTGGACAAAAGCACCAAGCCGCGGGACAGAGGCAGCCACTCTGTCACTTTTGCGGACAGCAACACAAGTTATACGAATGTTCCAAGAAGACAGCCGTCAACACTGTCTCGTCCCTGCTCGACTGCGTAGACGTCTCAAAGCTCGGCGCAGCTGCCGCGCTACCCTCAGCGCAGGACACGCCCCAGGCCAGCCAGCTGCAAATCCTCGCAGCGATCCGCAAAGGTGGCTCAGGTACGCATAAACTGATGTACATACCATGTACGATTAAAGGACAGTAGGTCATTGCCCTAGTTGACACGAGCGCGACACACAACTTCATGGACGCATCGACGGCACACAAGCTCGGATTGTTGCTGATCCGCAAACAGTCCACCATGAAGGCGGTCAACTCCGCACCTGTGGTGGTGGAGACGAAGACTGCAATTGCGATCGCCGTGGGTCCTTGGCGTGGCATCCAGGGATTCATTACGACCTCTCTTGATTATTTCGAGGTCATTCTTGGCATGAAGTTCATGATGCAGGCTTGCGCTTATCCCAAGCCGCACCGTGTCACATTGGTGATCGAGGATGCGAGGCAGCCAGGAGAGATCGAGGCTAGTATGACGATAGACTAGGCTATGGCAGGCTCACAGCCAGACATCACACCGCAATACTCTCGGCGCTACAACTGAAGCGCGGCTTGGCGCGCAGCAAGGCCACCTACCTTGCAGTTGTGCGCGAAACTGAGGACCCGGCGCTACACGACCCGATTCGAAGATCTCATGCCTACTGATCTTCCCAAGCAGCTGCCACCGCGACGGCCAATCGACCACCGCATCGAGCTTGAGCCCGGCGCAAGGCCGCCAGCCAAGGCACCGTACCGGATGAACCCGATCGAGCTGGAGGAGTTGCGCAAACAGCTCGACGAGCTGCTGGAAGCAGGCCTGGTCAGACCCTCCAAAGCACCGTTTGGCTCCCCGGTGTTGTTTCAGCGCAAGAAGGATGGGTCCCTGTGATTTTGCGTAGACTACCGTGCTTTGAACAAAGTCACCGTGAATAACAAGTATTCAATCCCAAACGCCCTCGACCTTTTTGACAAACTGGTCAAGGCGCTACTTCACGAAGCTGGACCTTCGCTCAGGATATTGGCAGGTTCGAATAGCTCAAGGTGACGGGGCCAAGACAACGTGCGTTACAAGGTACGGCTCTTATGATTAGTCATGCCCTTTGGATTGACTAACGCACCAGCCACTTTTTGCAACTTGATGAATGATGTACTTTATGAGTACCTGGATAAATTCATTGTGGTTTATCTCGACGACATCGCCGTTTATTCGACGAGCTCGGAGGATCACTTGCGACATCTAGAACTTGTGTTCGAGAAGCTGCGAGCGAACCACCTTTTCATCAAGAAGGAGAAGTGCGAGTTCGGCAAGACCAAAATCACGTTCCTTGGCCACGTGATTGAAGCCGGCAAAATCAAGATGGACGAAGCCAAAGTCCGGGCTGTGGTCGAATGGCCGCTACCGACCAATGTGAGCGAACTCAGATCTTTCTTAGGCGTGGCGAATTACTACAGGCGCTTCATCAAGTCATACTCGAAGCTTGCCGCGCCACTCACCGACCTATTGAAGAAAGATACGAAGTGGGCTTGGACCGAGCCAGCCGCGGAAGCATTCGCAGCCCTGAAGCAGGCCCTGGCCAGCGAGCTGGTTCTTAAGCTGCCCGAATTTGGGCGACCCTTCGAAGTACACACCGACGCATCAGGTAAAGCCATTGGTGGTGTTCTTGTGTAGGACAAGCACCCGATTGCGTACGAAAGCCGAAAGCTGAAGGAGGTCGAGACAAGGTACTCGACCCACGAGAAAGAAATGACGACCGTTATCCACTGCCTTGAGGCATGACGACATTATCTTCTCGGCTCAAAGTTCGTCATTGTCACCGACAATGTGGCAAACACGTACTTCAAGATGCAGAAAAAGCTCACTCCGAAGCAAGCTCGATGACAAGAGTTTCTAGGCGAGTTCGACTTTGATTGGATGCATCGGACGGGACGACAGAACAAAGTCGCCGACGCACTTAGCAGGCAGCCCCAGCTCAACATGCTTCACGCAACCAGCCATGCCGAGAGCAACTTTGCTGATCAGATCCGACGTGAAGGCGAAAACGATGCAACCTACAAGAAATTGAAGGAAGATGTTGAGGCTGGCCTCGTGAAGAGGTATTGGCTCGAAGATGGGCTTCTAGCAACCCATGGCGGCAGATTCTACGTCCCAGCCGGCAAGCTGAGACGCGAGCTATTGAAGGAACACCATGAGCCGCAATGGGCAGGCCACCCTGGAATTGGCCGCATGCTAGCACTTCTGTCTCAAAAGTTCTAGTGGCCCAAAATGGAGCAAGACGTTGAGGCGTTTGTGCGGACTTCCATCGTGTGCCAACGAGACAAGCCCGAACGCATCAAACCCGCTGGACTGTTGCAGCCACTACCAATCCCAACCAGCCCTTGGCAATCCATCACGATGGAATTTATTGTTGGGCTCCCAAAAAGCGAAGGTAACACTTCGAGTTTTGTTGTCATTGACCGTTTCTCCAAAATGGCAGTTTTCATGGATGCACCGTTCGAGTGCACGACGGATGTGGCTGCGGAGTTATTCTTCTGCAATGTAGTGAAGTACTACGGCATGCCCGAGGAGATCATCAGTGATCGGGATTCTCGATTCACGGGATGCTTCTGGACCGTGTTGTTTCGCATGCTTGGCACAAAGCTGCGATTTTCCTCGGCGCATCACCCGCAAATTGACGGCCAGTCCGAGAGGGCGAACCAACTGCTCGAAGAATACCTTCGGCAATATGTATCGGCAAGTCAGCGCAACTGGATTAGCCTCTTTCATGCAGCGCAGTTTTGCTACAATCTGCACAATTCTTCGGCCACGGAGAAAAGCTCCTTCGAGATCGTGTACGGCTTTCAGCCGCTGACACCACAGGCCTTGACCTTACGCAGCACTCACGGCGAGTGTCTATCCGCATACAGATTCGCCCACGGCCGACAGCTACTTTGGGACGAAGCACGGGACAGCTTAGCCAAGGCAAGCCGACGCATGCAGAAATACTACGATCGAGGCCACAGACCCATGGAGTTCGACGTTGGCGAGAAGGTGTGGCTCAAGCTCACACCACAGCTGCAAGCCAGCTGGAAAGCACAATCGACGGCAAGGAGCTTAATGGCAAAATTTGACGGGCCATTTGAAGTCGAAAGACGAATCGGCCAAGTTGCCTATCGATTGAAGCTTCCTCCCAGGTATCGAGTTCATCCCGTGTTTCATGTTAGTTTCCTTAAACAGTTTCATGAGGATCTGGACCCCGAAAGGAGGCAAGAGCCGAGCATTCCCACGGCTCAAAGGAAACAGTTCGACCGAGAGATCGAACGCATCGTCGCGCACAGAAGACGTGGAGTTTCACCCCATTCTTCGTTGGAGTATCTAGTCCAATGGCGAGGCGAGCCCGAGATTGATATGACTTGGGAAAGAGGTGAAGATTTGTGGCAATTTTCTAACCAAATTGAGGAGTATCTTAGGATGCAGGCCCCTGGCACATCGACGAGGACGTCGACGACTCAAGCAGGGGAGAATTGTCACGATGTTGATCAGAGTTGACCGTTGACCGCGGGTCAATGGTGGCCGGACCAGAAGTCTCGGCCGCAGCTGGACTCGGCGCCCGCACCATGGCACGTGGGCGAGTCTGCGCGCCCTCCGTCAGCATCCTCGCGCGCAGCCCATCGGCACATGTGGGCGCTCTCGGCAGCTCCGCACGCAGCGGCACCTTTGGCAGCCATCGCGCACAGCATTGCGCCCCACCTTGGCAGCTCAGCGCGCGCGGCAGCGCACGCACCTTAGGCAGCTTGGTGCGCGAACCATCTCGCGGATCTGGCGGACAGCACGCGCGGCCCTGGCAGCTTGGTGCGGGCGCACCTTGCGGGCATCATCAGACGCATCTGGCAGCAGAAGCGCGCGGCCATAGGCCAGCCAGACCCGATCCGGCCAGCCATTGGCCAGGAAGCTCAAATGTCTCTGCAGCAGCCCTGTCATGTCAGATAAAGCTCTTCAGCTGTTGGCCTGGAAGTCCAAAGGTCTAAAAGACCCTGCCACAGCCCTGCCATGTCAGAAAAGCTTGCAAGCTCATTGGCGGAAGCCCAAAGTCCTCTGCCACCATTCTGTCGTGCCAGAAAAAGGACCAGCCATGGCCAGACAGCCCAAGAGACTCCAGCTCGACCCAAGCTTCAGATTTGGCAGATCAAAGGGCAATTGCTCAGAAAAGTAGGGTCATGCATTGGGCAGACCCCCTGGCGTGCAACTCATCCATTGGGCGACAAGATGGCTGGAATCAGCAAGACCTTTGAGCTGCCCTTGGCCGAGACCTTAAATAGGCTCACATGGTTCATTTGCAAGAAAAGTTGGTCACTTTAAGTCAGCTTAGTGAGTCCATTCGAGAGAGCCATCGTCGAGCTTGTTAACTTAATTTAGCAAGTGTTGTGCTGAGTTTTTGTACAAGTAGTCTAGTTGCCATCCTTAGCTAGTCCTTGTACTTCCCCGCATTTAAGGGCCCCCGTTCTATAATAGAAGTGGATTGTGAGATTCTCCCGTAAACCTGTGTTGCAAGTTTGTTTGAGTTCATTGGTGTGAGTTCAAAGTTAACGAGAGCACAAGTCTTGAGCACGTTCATCTTTTTTTTCACTTTTATATATAGAGTTACCTTGTATAGTTAAATCAAAAGGACTTATAGTGAATGGCCTAAGTGAGCTTAGTGGGATAAGTTAGCTTTATAGCTTATGAGTGGGGTTATGCTCTAAGTAATAACCCGAGTGCGAGGAGGTGCCTCGCACCGACGAGCCCGAGCTCGCGGCCGATCTCGAGACCGATTTGTGCCATATTGTGCGTTGGGCGGTTTGAGACGCACTTCGCACGCCACATCGTCGCTAGGAGCTATTAGGAGACAAAATATATGCTTCAGTGACATGGCGGCGGCGGTGATGTGTCAGCCAGGTGGCCGACGACGTAGTGGTGATGGGGCAGCTCGAATGATGTGGCAGGCAGAGTGACGTGTCGCTGACACGTAGGCAAGTGAAGACGAGTTGGCGTTGATGTAGCGCTGAGTGGGCAACATGAGGTGGCACTGTGGCAGGACCCGTTAGGGTCAATGGGGTGCATTGGTTGGCAAAACGATTCGACCGACTAACCGTCCGACGGTTTGACCCGAACCAGTGGGTTGAAACAGTGTGACTATTAGCAAAATGGTCCTTGAAAGTAGAAAGCCCAAAAGTTGCACCAATTCACAGAAAGACCCCAACAACCTTTGAAAACTTATAAATAGACTCCTAACGAAGTTGGAATTCATTCATTCAATCACTAGTAATTAGAGCATTCTAGCTTATCATCCTAGTTCATAAGCAAAGCAAGGTCTCGAATTTTCAGAAAATTTGCCCGATAATTTTGTTTCGTAGTGCAACGATACAAAATTTCAAAGTCGTTGTATCTTGGGGACATGCGTTGATCCGAAGCACTGAAATACGAGGCAGTAATGTCTTACAGACATTGTATTAAATACACGCCTCGACTTCACGTAAACGATAATAGTCATATCCTCTGATGAATAGTCATATCAACATTACCAGGATTAACACACTTGTAGGGTAACCCATTGAAAATGTGATGATATTAGTCATATCCTCTGATGAATCGACGGATCGATAGCAGCTAAAGGAAAAGTCGCCGGAATGCTCATCGCCACCACCGATCCCCGAGAGGCACCCACCGGCCATGAATGGTCGTGGAACAACGCTAAGATATTTAATTAATTATGGCTATAATTAATTAATATAATTGCTATATCAATTGCCAAACACGATTTTCGATTTAATTTCCGTGTGACATAGGATCAATTCGCTCCAATTATTTTATATAACCATCAAATCTAATTAAATCGATATAATTGGTTATCTAAATTTATAATTTTTGTCTATATATTAGTGGCATGTATAAAGATACAGTTTGAACAATTATGAGTTTGTGGGGGGAAGATCATCGACTATCATGAAATGAAGTTTGTGTTAAGGACTACTAAGATGTTTGTGAAGATTCATAGTTAAAAGTGTTCATCGATCGTAGTCAACGTTCTCTCTCCTTCAAAAGCTTGTACGAGAAGTATTGAATTGAGTATACTTTTCGAAAACGGTCATTTGAAGAAGAATTCAAGAAATGGCAAATAAGTGGATAATCCATTTATATAAAGTAAGTGGGAACGAACAAAGGGACCATTTTATTTATCTTTATTAGAAGATTTAGATAATTATATACTACCATCAAGTTGGGTGTTTAGAATATATGTGTGTGTGTGTGCCCACTTTATGTCCAACTAATTGACAATCGGTAACGTGTTTACACGAAATTAATGATTTGATAGTGAAGATTGGACCGATTCTCATCCATTAAAGATTTAATATATCTAATGTCACAACCATCTTAAGTGGGTATTTAAAAATTTAATATAAGATTTTATTCGAAAGGCTTCTTTTAAGTTTTCAAGAATAATGTCACAACCTTGCCTTTGAATCGTTATCACTTAAATCTTACTAAATATTATTGAAAAAAACAGTGTTTTTTGGGCAGAAATGAAAGTACTATCGACAATAATTAAAAACACAATAATTCAAAATCCTTGCAATCCAATCCAATCCAATCCATTCTTGCGAACATTCCAATAACACGATAGTTCATCGTACAAGACAGATATGACATTCACATACAAACCCAGACAGACCTTTAAGGTCCATAAAACTAAGTTGAACATAAAATGAAAGTACATGATTCTGAAAAGAACATGAAAGTCAAGTCCAAACCCTAATACTTACATTTACTTTCTCCTCCCCATAACATAGCTTTTACTTCTAGGGCAAACCTCAACCTTCACAAAACCAACGCCATCTTCTTCATCAAACCGATGATCATATGGCTTGTCCTCGTCGATCCTACCTATAGCCAACGATCTGCAGCGTCTAACCTTTGCTTCTTGATAAGATGATCTCCTTAAGATCTCAGCCTCAGTTTTCCCGCTGACGCTTCGAGTCGACGCAACCCTTATAAGCTCCCTGAAATCTTCGTCTCTAGCGTTGATATAATTCGAATACACTGCGTTGTTTGTACTAAAGCTTCTTGGCAGCTCCACACTTTGCACCGGGCAACCCATGCCATAGCCTCCGTAGGCTGCGTGGCCAGTGCAGCCCGAAAGGCTCTGCACGTACAAATCGTGGGCCCGAGCTAGAATTTTGATAGGGACTTTCAAGAATCTCAAGAGTTTCCTCTCTTTGGAGTTAGTTTTGATGGCGTTGGACATTTTTTTCTTATTGGTTTTCTTGGTGTGTGTAGGAAAGAAAGATTCTCGTGGGTTATGATCAAGGTTAGGCAAGGATGAGTATGGTTATAATATAATAGATTGATGAAATGATATATCAATATACGTTAGGTATTAATTAGCTAAGAAGGATATATATATATATATATATATATATTTGTGTGTGTGTGTCTGTGTGTGTGTGTGTGAAAGTAGCCTAATCAATCGATGGGCTAACAGAGAAGTCTTGGTTTGTATATATACGTTCTCACTGTCTTTTTACTCATTCATTATTAAATATTTCGTGCTAGTGTGTAATGGAGTTTATTGAATATGATCGATCATATATGATTTAATAAAGAATTTAATTTATATGCATTTAAATTGGTTGACTAGTACTAATTTATCTCGAGCATGTGGCATATACGACACGTTAAAGCTATGTGAAAGCTGAGTTAAGATTTTCTCAATTTTATGCAATTAGCTGAGTAGCTAATTAAATATTGAATTTAAATTGAAAATCGAGGCGAAGTTAATATATCCTGGTTAATTTAATGAAACAACAAATTGGTAATATATGTTAATATTCACATCCCTAGGCATAGTAACAATTTTAATTTTATAAAATTAATGATGACGATCAACTTTCCTAAAATGTGATGTATTTATTACCCTTCAATAAAATTATAAATTTGCATAACTAAATATACTTATTTTTTTATTTTCGCTTGTCATATTTTATGGTTGTGTAGATAAATGACCAACTCCCTATGTCGCAATAATTTAGATCTTCCATTCTTTTCCAATACAATAAATTAGAAATCCTATTTAACTACCGATTTATAATATTTTTCATCCATTTGGTTGTTGGATGTGATATTTTTTACTTTGAAAAAGTATCGTCAAAATTTATAAAGATATATGAAGTTACATATTCTAGCCCATAGTGAGTTAACTTCGATTCCTTTATTTTGTGACAAGTAATTACCATTAATATTATCTGACTTTGACTTATTCCACCAATAAAGAATATATATATATCGTTGCATGCCTTTCATTTCAAGACATTGTTGACTTAAAACTAGTGCAAGGCCATTAGTCGTATGATTAGTTTAACCATTACGATAAATCACTTTCAATCTGCTGTCCAAGTCTAACGTACATTCCAATGGTTGAAGCCCGAGTCAACACGTATCCCATTAGTTTTCAATTTTTGTAATATTTATCGCTTTTATTCTATTTACATCCCCAAAATTAATTTATAAAGTAAATTATTAAATATTTATTAAATCTAAAAGTAATAATATTAAACCATTAAATACTTACCAATTCAAAATAATTAAATAACAATTAAAACCATTAAATACATACCATTAAACTAAACTAATTCTAATTTCAAACTGCATCAATTATAATACATAACTAATAAACCTTTCAAACTATATCAATTTCATAAATTTAAAATAAACAAGGCAGTAATATAAAATTGTGTCGATTAATATAAGGAATAATACAATGAAAAATAATTAAATATTTTATCGATTTATCGTTGGGTAAAATAACTTAATTAATATTATTGAATAACTCATGCGACTAATGTTGCTCAAATTTATGGAAAATAAATCACTAAAATAATTATTGTTGAATTTATATAGTTAGGTAAAATAACCTTACATATTTCAAGTGTTTGGGATTGTGGAGGGTGTATGGGGTGTGAAGAGGGGTATGAATAGTAAGATATTATTCACTTTTTTTCAACTAAATAGTTATATTGATATATGAAAATTTGGGATTGATGCTTTCCATATATGGCACTTAATTATACCAAACATACCATTCAAACATTATTTTATTATTCTTATCTATACTATATATTATTGTTCAGCACCTTAAAGTAACGGTCATTTAATCAATTTTGTGTGTCATTTATAATTACCATTTTACCCTTCACATTTTTAATTTATTCTAATTATATCTTAATAAATCAACATCTAAATTATAATTTCATAAATTAAATATTTTAAATTAAAAATAAAATATTAACATAAAATAAAATGGCATATATTTATATATTAAGCACATCATCGGATGTGTTAAAAATACTAGTATCAATTATCGTTAAATCTCATATGATTAACGGAGTTTACAAAATAAACCCAAACATAACTTGCATAAGTAGTTAAAGCCCATTTATTCAGGCCCAATAAAAATAGAATACCCCTATCCCATCTATTGGTTTTTAAATTTTCAAACGTTGACGTCTAGTTTGCGGCACTTCCTAAAAACTAATATGCATTACTATGCCACGTGACAAAATGAAAGAGTGGCTATGACATATATATACTACATGGCTAGATTTCCCATTGGTCAGGTCAAACATGCACGGCAGATTTCAACGGTCTTATTTTAGATGGGTCAAAATACAATTTACCCAAAAGTTTTATGGAATCTTACAGATTAGTCCTTGATTTGATATATTTATTGTTTCTAACACCTCTTTTCTTTCTTTGTTTTTTTTTTTTTACTGCGACAAAGTGTAATGGGTCGTATATAGTTTGTAGGTGACTGTATTTTCCTCTTTTCCCACATGCATTTTTCTTTTTTACGATTCTATTATTTCTACGTCATTTAACACTTATTCTTATGGCTGGGCGTATACATCGTCGTATTTTATACCTTTTATTTTTTGAATGTGTAATAATATTTGCGTTGTTATGGAGTTCTATTGTGAAAGATGGGTTTAATTGGTATGATTTTATATTTTTTTTTCCCGGTTAATAATTGGTATGATTTAGAATCGCAAAAGATACAAACAACGGCTAGGTATAGTTATGGGCCAATACCATAATTTACCCTTTGAATTATATGTTATTATTTTGTTTAAATATTGAGTTAGAGAACGTGTGTATATATGTATGCATATTATATTTGAAAAATCTACAAGGTAAGTAATCATTGTGAACACAAAATACTAAAGAAAGTTCGAGGAAGTTGTGTTTTCTGTACATGCATGGCGGCTTATCGCATTCCCTTTCACCACTTGTATTATAAAATTCGTCTAATTTCGTATATAAATATATACATACACCAATGAAATGAATCAATTGTTCATTACACGTATATATTTTCATAGGATCGATCGATCACAAGCAAATAATCATGGAGTACTCAACGTCGTCGTCTTCTTCGTCGTGTAAATTCCATTCTTTTGCTTCATACGATTCTGCATTAACTCTTGATGAACATCGATCATTGATCCCTTATCCTCATCAGTATCATCAACACCACCATGATCAAACCATCTCCAATAATCCACGTAAGATCCCAGCCAAGAACAACGACAGTTATTACAGCAACAAAAAGCAGCACGTCTCGCCCTTACCACCAAACCCACCAAGAATCTACCACGTGGAGCCCAGAAACTTCAAAGAAGTCGTTCAGATGCTCACGCGCGCGCCGGAGCTTCAACCAAACACCAGGCTTCAGGAGGCGGCGCCACCACCTCTCAGCTTATCCCCGCCGTGCCAGAAGTTCGATTCTGTAGAAGAAAAGTCTTCTTCCCTGCAGAAACGACCATTTGATTCTGCTTCTTTTGGGTCGTCATTACTGAGTCCGACTTTGGGGTTTAACTTGTTGTCGCCTTCGTCTCTCGCATGGTGTTCTTCTTTTCTGATGAGCCCAGGAAACGCAGGGCCGGCGGTTGTCTGATTAGGGTTTTTATTTTTCTCGAATTCTTTGATTCCTTTCCTTGAATCAATGATATACGTACTTCATTGTTTAATTGTAAAGCTCCCAATGCCTGGTCTTAATAATTTTGGGATTGGGTTGTGGCTTTTTTAATTTAATATTGCTATTTTTTTTTATTCATTAATTAAATAGGATTATTTTGAAAAGTATTAATAAAATAGGACAAAACGCGGCTAATGAAAGTGACGTCGCATCCATTAAACGCGACGTCGCTTCCAATGACAGCGACGATTATACGGGCCGCATATTCCAATGGCAGCGACGATTAGCATATTCCAATGGCAGCGACGATTATACGGGCCGCATATTCCAAAATGGGCCTTGGTCGGGTCCATTGGATGCGTCGTGTCCAATGAATGCGACGTCGTGTCCAATGGATGCGACGCAGTGTCCAATGGATGTACTCCATTTATATCTCTGCTCTGGCTTCTGAAAAGGCTGCAATGACTTCTGAAAAGGCTGAATTCTGAAAAGGCTGAAGCAATGACTTATGAAAAGGCTGAATTCTGAAAAGGCTGAAGCAATGACTTCTGAAAAGGCTGAAGCAATGTCTGATTTATGAAAAGGCTGAGACACTGTGTAACTGTTGTCGTCGTGGGTAATAGGCACGTCATCGTGGGTATTAAGCACGACGAAATCCATTATATAACGAATTCATATTCTTCATATTTTTCAAAGTTCAGAATATCTCTTAAGATTCTCAGTATGACCTCTCGTAAAATTCAAGTCGTTGTGTATTTTGGTGGTGAAATTATATACGAATCAAACACCATTCAATATAGTCTTCAACCGATTGGTTTTCGACGAATTCATCGCGATACCAGTTTTTCTCAATTTTTGAGCATACTGTACGAGATGACTTGCGTCGATAGCGCTTCTTCCTCTTTAACCGTTCGTGTGAAGAATGAATACTTTCAGCATTCTCGACTTTATCAAAGGCTCTTAAACATTTCAAACGATGCTGAGCTCGCATACTTCTTGGATGCAGACGCCGAGCTAAATTTAATTGAGGTGTTTGTCGAGACAAATGAAAATGTTCATTTTGATCTTAATGAAGAGGCTCCTGAAGAATTCACCAATCTTGTATCGAGTTACTCAGTTCGTAATATCTCAGCAGTTACTCAAGGAATGAGTAACGTTTCGTTCCACGCTCCTCATGAAGATATTCCTTCAAGTAGCCGGAGTTTTCCTAATATTTCAACAGTGGCGGAACCTGAGATCGTGCATGAAGTCGAGCACAACAGTGACGTTAGCGATTCTGAAGCCGATGATGAAGGTGGTGCACTAGATGATTTTCCAGATCCCGCAGAAGACGAAGGTGGTGATGATGATGATGGCAATAACAATGTTCCAGAAAATGATATTTCGATGTAAGAAGATGATACTCCAGCTCTTTATCAGACAGTGCCGTTTAATTCAACATATCAAATGGCTCCCTCAGAAGGGGACGAAGACGGGGGTGATTTTTACGATAGAGACAATCCAGCGTTTGCGGAAGGTATGACTTTTAATAGTAAAGATCATTTGAAAAGTGCTGTTGAAGATTACTCTTTGAGGGTTGTTAGGCGCGAGTTTCACGTTGTTGAAAGTAAGAAAACCGCATGGAGCGTGAAATGCAATCACAACGACGAATGCCATTGGAGATTACGAGCTTGCTTCAAACCAAAAAAGGGATTTTGGAAGATAACAAGATATGGAGGACCACACACATGCTACATGAACGAGTTGGCGAGCACACATCGTAACATGTCACGAAACGTAATTGCGCGTAAGTTAATCAGAACAGTGACTACCGACCCTCAGTATCTTCCCAAAAACGTCCAACAGCTCGTAAAGGATACATTTGGGTACGACATCTCATACATTCAAGCGTGGCATGGACTTAAACGAGCCAAAGAAAACGTTTATGGCACCTGGGAAACTTCAGTCCAACAACTTCCCATCTTCATGAAAGCGTTGCAACGTTACAATCCCGAGACTGTTGTAAAGTGGTTGCATCTTCCAACTAATATGCCTGGACTAAAGAAACTGGGGTATGTTTTCTGGGCATTCAAACCTTGTATTGATGGCTTTAAGCACTGTCGTAGAGTCGTCTGTGTTGACGGTACGCACTTATATTCAAAATACGAACATAAAATGTTGATTGCATCAGCAATCGATGCCAATCAAAATATTTTTCCACTTGCTTTTTCCATTCTTACAACCGAAAGCACACATTCTTGGAAATGGTTCTTGAACTTACTTAGTGTCCACGTGTTGGAGAATCAAGCTATATGCCTTATTTCAGATCGACATCCAGGTATTTTGATATATTTCATTTGATTTTCTTATATCTTTTTTTATTGATGATAAATTTTGTTACTTACAATCTATAATGCAGGTATACTGGCTGCTGTAAGAGAGCTCGAAGCTTTTAGGCCACCAAATGGACAACATCGTTTTTGTCTACGCCACGTGGTTTCAAACTTCAACACAGAATTCAAAGACAAGGATTTGAAACAATTATGCCATAGAGCTGGGATGGCGCACACACTGGAAAAGTTTAATCGGATTATGGAGCACATCAAAGATATCAAGGAAGAAGCGTGGGCGTGGTTGGACAAAATTGACAAAGAAAAATGGACGTTTTCTCATGATGGGGGACTTCGATGTGGTGTAATGACCACTAATATCTCAGAGGCCCTTAATGGGGTGTTCAAAGGGGCTCGTTGTTTGCCGCCGAAAGCAATAGTCGACTTTAGCTTCCATCGATGCGTTCAATACTTTCGTGATCGATTTCAAGAGTGCTCTGCCGCGATCGATAATTCCGAAAGCCAATGGTCGCCTTATGCTTGGAAGATGTTCAATACTTGGACGGATCACTCATTTAGTCATGTCGTATATCGATTCGACCCGCGTTTTCAAACAGCCGAGGTATTTACTTCTGCGGTAAATCAAAGAAAACATGTGGTAAACGTTCAAGGAAAGACGTGCACTTGCGGAAAATGGGACATGTATTTCATTCCATGTTCTCATGCTCAAGCAGCTTGCCGTATCTGGAATGTTCATAGCATGCAACATATTGCTCCTTTCTACAGCAAACAATCGTACCTTAGAACATACGAGGGGTTTTTCTATCCACTGTACGATGAGCGCTACTGGGAGCCTGCTGATTTTTCTCTTATACATAATGAAGCTCGATGTGGCCGAAGAGGACCAGGAAGATATCGCACTACTCGTATCCAGAATGAAATGGATCGAGGTGGATCAATAGGGAGATCAAGTCAAAGAGGTCGTGGAAGACGTTGAATCGCATTAGCTTCTGTTTTTATGTTATTATGTTGGATGTAAGTTTTAGTTTATGCTATTTGAAGTATTTAATGCAATTTAAAAATACAAATACATTTGCTTTAAACACCTCATTATAGCTAGGAACACACTAACTGCTAGAAACACAAACAAAACTACTAAAAACATACCACACTTGCAAGAAATACATTATAGTTGCTAATTAATATTCTTTCCATCCTTTTGGAAGCTTGTCAACGAAGTCATCATCAATAGTATCCTCTTTGATTCTCGAACTAGAGACGACATGTTTTTTGCCTTTGTTTCTAACCATTCGGGACATACTGTTTTGTTTTCCTTTCGGGGGCTTCTCGACGAAATCGTCATCACTACTGTCATCTTTGACGCTCGAACTAGAGACAGCCGTTTTTTTACCTTTGTTTATAATCATTCGGGCCATACTGTTTTGTTTTCCTTTCGGGGGCTTCTCGACGAAATCGTCATCACTAAGTCCTCATTGACGCTCGAACTGGAGACGGCCATTTTTTTATCTTTGTTTCTAACCATTCGGGACATACCGTTATGTTTTCCTTTCGGAGGCTTGTCCACGACTAGTTCAATGACGTTAGTATGGGCTACAATCCGAATAGGTTGTGTTGGTCTTTCATTCTTCTCAATTGCAAGCACGTCAATGTCTGGAACAATAGCGGGATTGATAAATTTCTCAAAAATTGCATAAAGACGATTATCAAAAGGCTCGCATTCATAAAAGTAAATCGTTGAAAGAGGATCCTCCTGCAAAAGAAAACAATATTTTTTGGTTACAAATATACTTTCAAATAAATAAAATATAGAATAGAATAATTACTTCAAACCACTTAAGCCATTGCGTAGTGTCTGCATGAATCCAACCCCTGTCATATTCTCCCCAATCTCCCATCTCTGAGCGTAGCTTCTTCCATAAAAAGTAACGACGCTTAAGATGACCGAGTTTGACCATTAGAAATGGTACCGTGAAATTTCTTCCATATATTCCATTTATCAGGTGAGCAATATAATGGAGATCATCCTCTAGATTTTCATTTGTTAGATTTCCACGATGCATTTCACACCACACATGATTAACGAAGGTTGATTCCATATTGTATGTCCACAGATCATCATAGAAATAATCCCCGAGTACCTTCAGATTTTCAAATATTGGATGACCTTGATTCATTGGCTTCCCAGTGAACCGATTAAGGCGCGGATCTCTATTGAATGGATGCATCGTGTTTGTGATGTTGAGTATGTTAATTAATATCATTCTAATTTATAGACGTTCGAAGTCGTAGCTTCATATTCTTATTTATTCATTTTTTTATTAAAGCATGTGATGTTGTAGATGATTAAAGCTGACAATTGTCAGTTTATTTTTATTATTATTATTGGCGAATTTTAATTTATTCAGTTTATTAAAGATGTACATGATTAAAGCATGTGATATTCATTAAAGATGTTATTAAAGCTAAGAAGTGTCAGTTTATTTATTTTTTATTAAAGATGATGATGTTGATTAAAGCTGACGTACTGGACCTGATTAAAGTTGTATATGATTTAACATGACTACTGTAAATTTATATTTTTATTATTATTATTGGCGAATTTTAATTTATTCAGTAAAGTTATTATTATTATTATTATTATTATTATTATTATTATTATTATTATTATTATTATTATTATTATTATTATTATTATTATTATTATTTATTATGGTAATGATTATTATTATTATTATTATTAAAGCTTATTAGTATTAATTTATTCATTTTTTTTATTAAAGGTCGTGATGATGATTAAAGCTGCAACCAACAAAGAAACATAAATAAAATAATAAACGTAACATAAACATAAGTAAAATAAAAATAACATCCGCTAATAAGAAAAACACATGAAAAATTAACCACTATGGCATGCAATGAGATCCGGTGCCACATCTACGGGGTCGTCGATCTCTACGCAAATGACCGCGATCAATAGGGGCGTCGTGCTGCTGTGGACGACGTCGTGGCTGCTGCCGTGGTGGTGAGTGTTGTGTATATGGATGGTATGGCAGAGTCTCATCGTCGTCTTCGTAGCCGTAAGGTGTCGGCGTCACATATCCAACATCTTCGTATAATCCCGGTGTAATACGTGAAGACGACGGACCAGGGTCCGGCATCGTACGACGTGAAGACGACGGACCCGGACCTTGTGTTGGAGGAATATCGGTGAACTCTATCTGTTGTCGCTGACGCCTGTCAATAACAAGTCGCTGCATCCGATGTATAACATCTAAGCCCCCATCTATATCCCCCCGGCGTAATATGTTCTCGGTCTCATCGACGCATTGTGCCTATTATATAATTAAAATTATTGCATGCAACATCTTAACAACTAATATAAATCTGAGTTAAATTGCAACATACCATCACGTCGATAAATGCACTATCTCCCATCTGAAAACCTCGCTCCATGTGAATTGTAGACGGAGATATATAGCGACGGGTGACAGATCGATACCATGTAAAATAATCTGCAGTGCACGGCGCCCCATCACCTATCTCCATTGCATCAACTATCGACTCGTATCGAGCTAACCAATACGCTTCATATTCCGCGTGATGCAATCTCCAGTCTCTTCCCGCGATATTGCGAAGATTGAACCGATATAGATTTCGATGTAAATATCGAGGAGCGTCCGGGATCGACTGTACCATTCCGAACTGTCGGACCACACGGTCGGGGTAGTGCCACTCAACAATGTTATAACATATCAGTGGACACGACGAACGACAACAAGGTGGTCGGCATTCAGGTCTCAACGCCATAATCTCCGGTGCATTATCATCATACGGAGTCCACACAAACTGCTCCATCGACATGCTATCGAACGACTCTCGTATGGCACGTAAATTAGAATTTGCGGAGGTGGTATGATTCAACAGTGCATTCCACCTTAATAAAATAAACAAAGTTTATAGAAAAAGTAATAATATTACAAAATCATAAGAAATTAAAAAAATAATTCCACAGTACCTTGCCGCATGCGGCGGAATGGGAAGCTGAATTCCATCGACAACGGCGGGTAGCATCTCCACTCGAGGATGGATAATAATGGGCTGCACGGGTAATATACGCATCCACGCCCATACCTATACAAGATTTAATTAAATCGGTTATTCTATTTACGACATAATAACGAAAAAAAATATATTAAGATAAATTAGTACCTGAAGCAAACGCAACGCTCCACCAATGTTCATCTTTTGCTTTTGACATGATGTACATAGCTCTCTGTACAGTAAAGCTAGAACATCACTGCCCCAACTGTAAGTGTGCACCTCATCGATATTCTCGAGCAACGGAAGGTACGTCATCGACGTAGTACTTCCGCTGGAATCGGGAAACATAACTGATCCAATGAGTAATAGTGCATATGCACGTGCGTGTTGATCTACTACATCATCGACACTCTCATCGTCGATCGGATTGGCTTCTAACCAGTCCGCCAATTTTCTCAAAGATACTTTGGTCCCGTGGTACGTGCCCTCCTCAGGTCTGTACCCAGTCAATGCCTTACAGTAATTTATCCACTGCTCCGTTGACTTACGATGGATCACTCCGCTAACAGAAACACCATCGATTGGGAGCGCCCAAAGAACACCGACGTCCTCTAAAATAACGGTCGCCTCCCCCATCGGTAAGTGAAACGTGTGCGTTTCCTTTCTCCATCTTTCTACTAGCGCCGTAATTAAGTGTGGATCTAATTTCTGAGATCCACAACTATATACGCCATAAAATGACATTGTATCCAACTTTTCCAAAACACGACCATGCAAGCGCACCGGTCGTGAAGGCTTACCCCATACTACGCCTTCCAAACCTCTCACGGTCAACGGAGTATCTAACGCACCATCCGCATTAGATAGCACATCGTTACAACGATGACTATCCTGAAATATCAATAACGACCGATCGACGGGACCGTAAAATTCATTCGTATCCATCCTAAATCGAACGACATCGAGTTAAAATTCAAAACCCCCAATGATGAATAACAACTTTAACAGTTACAAATATTCATCATAGCTTGCTAATTAATATACCTTCAATAAGAAAAGGGAGTGGTGTACGTGTGGCAGCGGCTACGGGCAGCGACGGGGCAGCGGCAACGGGCAGCGACGGGGCAGTGGCTACGGGCAGGCAGCGACGGGCAGTGGCTACGGGCAGGCAGCGACGGGGCAGAGGCTACGGGGCAGCGGCTACGGGCAGATCCGGGTAGAGAAGACGGGCAGCGGATCCGGCCGGAGAAGACCGGCAACGACGGAGACAACAAGGACGGGCAGGCGCGGCGGCGACAACGACGGAGAAGACACGGCGGCCACGGCGGACGGTGATGCTGAGTAAGGAGAAAGAAAGGAAAAGAAAGGAAGAAAGAAAAAGAAGAGGAGGCGATGGCTTTTATATCGCGGCGTCGCGTCCATTAAACGCGACGACGCATCCATTGGAAGCGACGTTGCTTTTAATGGACCAAAACCCTAGGGTCGGCCCATTTCACATGTTAATTAGTGGCCCACCTATTCGTCGATGCCATTGGAAGCGACGTCGCGTTTAATGGATGCGACGTCGCTTTCATTAGCCGCGTTTTGCCCTATTTTATTAATACTTTTCAAAATAATCCTATTTAATTAATGAATAAAAAAAATAACAATATTAAATTAAAAAAGCCTTGGGTTCTTGTGGAGTTTTCTTTGTTCCTTTAATTATTACGTTTTTTGTTACATCTTTTTAATACTTCTGTAAAGTGGCTATCTTCCTTTCTAGTCCTGTAAGTTGTTCGCCTGTGAAAATGGATAAATTATTAGTCCATATATTAAATCTTTTCAGCTACAATATGATGGCCTATTCTGAATATATACTTGGATATATTACGATTTATCAACATTAATGAGTGGTCAAGATATATATATATATAGTAAATATGAACCTTTTAACCGAGCAAGACAAAAATATATGGCCTTGTACAAATTAATCTATGTGAGTTTTCTGTGCCATTTCTCCATTTACTTTACTAAAAATTGAAAATGTTGAATGATGCAATGCCGACTGACTATCTGAATACATTAGTAAAGTTCCCTTGAGATCTCAATGATCTAGAGCCATATTGAAGATGTGTTTCTATCCTTGAGATCTCAATGCTCTAGCCATGTTGAAACTGTGTTTCTATCCTTGAGATCTCAATGCTCTAGTCATATTGAAAATGTGTTTATCAAAGATCGTGAATTAAAATAATTGTCGTCAATAATAATTTTGATGATTGATCTAACAAAACTTAAGATCGAACACAAACGACAAGTTCAAATTGATGAGTCCAGACCGAATGATAGGCTCACCGAACGATGGAAAAAGACGATTCAGATGATTTAAAAGGACTGCCCAAGAACGTTTGAAATTTGAAATAAGGCATACTGTAAGAATTAATATCAAAGTTGCATGGAGTTTATCCTGTTTTCAAATAAAACAAATGATATTCAGACGCAAAGCAAGTCAACGGACTCATTTTGGGAAAGCTCAGTTAATGTTGCATCAGAAGTCGGTCTGCAACACACTTTTGTCCGCACTCATCAATGGTCTTCCAAATTATAAGTACAAGACTAAAAAAAACACAACAAAGGCGTAGCACACACGTGACACGACAAATAATCATCTCAAGGTCATCAAAGCAAATCAAACGTGAAGAAGTTGAGAAGCTTAGATTGAGCAGTGTAACCAGTGTTTGACTGATATCATAACACTATATTGTTCCAATGGACTGTAAAAAGCTGTTGAAGTAGACGGACTGTAAAAAATTGTCTAAATAGTGCGCTGGAAGTTTAGTTAGCGGGTCTAGCTAAGAAGGTTGTCTACCGAAGTGTATAAACCGAATCTTTTAGTGATACCTTCCTTGAGAGAAAGAATGGGAGAAGTAAGAGATTTAACTCCGAACTTCCAGAAACAAGTCTTGTGCTCAATCACAAATCGACACACGCACACACACTCCAGTTGACAGTGAGATCGGTATGTATCTTCCACACCATAGGCTTACTGACCGATATAGAACAATTACCAATTGAAACCAAAAAGCGCAAAAATAGACAAGTGTTTATTCACCCCCTTCAACACATAAACCGATCATAACGGTGTTGTTTTTCTTTCAAACCTCCCTTTTGTCGTCGTGGAGTTCCAACACAAAATTCTCAAAAATAATTCCTTAAGTTAAAAAATATTCATACAAAATACGACGACTTGTATAGCAATGGTTTTCGATGGACATTTGCGATGTCTCGTAAAAATGACGGATTGTATAGCGAAGCTGGTTTTAGCAGTCGTTATTTTGTCTTTTTTTTTTTTTTTTAAGGTGATCGTTAAAAACAGTTTGTACCATTATGATGCAGAAGGTCACACTTCCAGATATCATATAGTTATTGAAAGAGATAAATGAGAATTAATAATTATGTTTGGTTAATCAACATAAAGCCTTTGAACAAATTAATATAAAAGGCTCATGTTATTAAGCCAACTAATTGAATGTAATTAATATAAAAGTGAATTTCAAGAACACTTGTGCTTTTAGTTATTTGGACTCGAACTAATAGAGATTACCTCAAGTAATGAATCTCCCAATTCTCTTGCAATATTGTACGCATGAGTCTTACTCATGTGACCATTTGAAACCTTGTCTTCTCATTTTAGGACATGACTGTCCTATGCCAGAATAATTAACTTCACACTTATTCACATGCCACACAATCGCCATCACTTCACACGTCAGCCTACTAATTGAAGCTCCAATCTTGTGTCTCTGAGTGTGTGTTTAATTCTCATCTTAATTTCTAGAAACAAATGCATAATAGTGCAGGAAACTAATAATAATTATAATAAAAAAAAAAACAATGCAATAATTAAGCCAACAGCCAGAAATCTTTTTGCCTCTTAGTAGTAATGAGATATCCGCCGAGCTTCTTGCTCTTTTTCCTAACCGCAATGGCCATACACGTGGCATTTTGGACGCAGTACTCCGCCACACCACAACCGCCGCCGCCCGCCGGAGCTCTGTTTCCGGCAGCCCACATCAGCATGAGCCGCCACGTCAGTGACTGTTTCTTCTGTCCCAACACGAGCAAAGAGGTTCCCTGGTTCTTAGCCTCTTCAAGTATTTTAGGGCCTTTCTCCTTTCCTTGCACCCCTAATACCTCGACACGGACCTGATGATTAGAACTACACACACATTAAGCGCAATCATACCCTAAAACATCTTCAATGGCCGAAGATGAATCTCTTGAAAAATACCTCAGGCCTTCTAAGCTGGCACATACTCTTCATACGTGTTAGAAACTCTGGGATTCTTGGATTCAATTCTCTTGCATTTGATGCATTAGCTGAACCAAAACCATGTTGGAGTTCAAGACAACGAAGTATCATATACTGTAAATGCAATGAATAAGAGATTGATTATAGAGTAAAGTTGGAACCACCTTGTTTAGACTGCTTGGTAACAACGTGTAAAAGGGTAATGGAATCTTGAATCTGAACCGTATGAGTAAGCGCCCATTGTACTGCATGTTTGGCTTCAGTGCTCGAATCCACCACGATCATTATTCTTCTGCCGATGGTCGTCTTTTCTGGCTGATCATCACCATCGCCAGAAGATGAATCATTCTTCACAGCTTTGTAAGAACAATCTTTGGCCCCTTCTTCTGCTCGATTATTGCCATCAATGGTTGTTGCAGAGTTAGCGTTGTTGTTGTAATTTGCTGGAGAGGAACGAACACGAGCTAGAGGCCTAATTCTGTTTAAGCAGAAACTAGGCATTTTAGTGGCCATTGTTTAGTGATGGGTACTGAATGGTAAGACCTATGAATTTATATATATATATATATATATGATATATATAGAAACAAAGTTGGGTAAGGTGAATTATGTCTGGTTTTTGATTTATTTATTTTATTTTTAAGTTTCGAAGGAGAGCAATCATTCTTCACTTCTTTTAGGCTGGTAAGCCTACAGATGAACGTGACTGTCTTCAAAACTAGTAGGCCCAGATTATTCCAGGCAAAGGTGACTGTTTATCTTCTAAATATATATTTTTATGTAAGGGTAAATTTCGGTTCAGGCCCCATAACATAGTTTAAGTATGGATTCAGGCCCTTTAGATAGTTTCAATTAGGCCCAATGACTTAAGTTTTGAAATAATTAGAATAGAGGACCCATCTCACTGTAAATGACATTTCTATCATTCATATTTGTCAAAATTACACCTATGTGCCATCGTCCATTCCGTTCGATTTTCATTGCTTTTAGGACTACAAAACCGACTGAATATCGTTGTTAAGGTGCAAATAAGATGGAATCGACTTCGCTTTCTCATGGGTAGTTATAATAAACGAATAATTTAATAGTTTAAGATGAAATAATTCTTGAAATTCCACTTCAAAAATCTCATTATAAATGGATCAAACGTCGATTTTAATGGCCGATTAAGACGAAATTGAGTCAATTTGATAATGAGTCATAGTAATAAACGAGAATTATTGAGTTTAAGAACGAAATAGTGAAGAATTTTGACGCTGATGCAATATTGAAAATTTTGTTAATTAACACGGTAACTGGGTAACACTTCATGCAATGTAAGTAACATATGTTAAGAAAAGAATAACAGTTATAATAAAGTACGTAACTAATCATTACGCACCAGTAACAATTGTTTAATTTTCCATAACAATTCTTTGTACGACCTCGATATGTTGAAATCATTGAAATATGTTGAAATCTCGATATTTTCGTGCTATTAAGGTTAAAACGACCTCAATTTCTCATGGTTTCGTTAAGGAGAAATCGGTAAAGGTGAAGTCGGTTAATGCAAAGGAAGCGGCGAATGTTTCGAAACAGCCGAGAGTAAAGGTGAAGGTTTCAAAACTGCCGAAGGTTTCTAAGGAAGCGGCGAAGATTTCGAAACAGCCGACGATGAATGTGAAGGTATCCGAGAATACATGGTGTTTTGTGTAGGCTGTATATACGATTGATGACAGGTTATTGTGCCAGTTTATGGAGATTTATGAGTATGGTGTAATTTTTGAAAAAATTTCGATTCAGTAATGATAATTTGTGCTTGATTCTGGTAATAGATTCTCTGTTTTTATTGATTTGTAAAAATAACAGTTTAATAATAATAAGTAACATATGAATTAAAGATAAAAACACAAGCTGATATGAAGATAACAAGCTTCTCCAGTATGCGTAACACAATTACATAGTCACAGTAACAGTTTAATATGTAATTAATTTAGGTTATTATTTAACATTTTTTTATCGTAAAAATGCTACATTCTCTAAACTATATGAATTTATGAAGTTTCAAAGAAAAATATATTAGTTTACAAAAAATTTCGTGGATGCTATGTTGGAATTATAAAAGTTGAAGTTAATAATGAGAAAACATAGTAGTCCTCTTCTTGAAAAGTTGATCATACTTATATGAAGTTGATCATACTTACATGAAAACATTGTGGATGTGAAATATTAGTTGTTTATTATGATCCACATGGTCGAACTAACATAATTGATTCACGAAATTAACGGCCTCTTCGGTTAATTTTAAACGTAAACCCTAAATCATATATCCCAAATATTAAACTCTAATTTCTAAATCTTAAACCATAAAATATAAATTAAAATATAGTTTATACCATAAACCATGTTATGTAGACCATAATGTGAAAATCTTAAATCCTTAATCCTACAAATTAAACATTAATCCGTCTACCCTAATCCACAAACTCTAATAGTTATGTAACACATAACATGTAATTGGTAACACATACACACATAACTGGTAACACATAAAGTATGATTGATTTTAATTGGACTCTCCCGCCCAAAATTCAACTCATTATATTTTTCTCGCCCAAAATTTCAGCGACCACATAATAACACATCTAAGTAATCTAGTAACAGAAGAACACATAATAGTAACAAAACCTGGAAATGTTACAACATCCCGCCAAAACGAAAAAAAAACGCCACACTTCTCTCCAAACCCCATTTCAACAAGACAAAAAACATATTTCTTCTTCATTGATTGTCTTTAATGTCAGTAACGTAACCTCAAAGAATTCAATGCCCATGATCCCCACTATATCAACCATACACGAATCCATTCTTGCACTTTGACCTTTGTCAACATAAAAATGGATTTTTTTTGTTGGAGGTAAGAGAAACCTTCTCTTTTTACTTGAGCTCCTACTGCAAGTGACCCATCGTTTTTCAGGTGTCGATAGTAGCTCCATCTCGTTGAGATACAAATTAATTGTCAATATACTACAATCTACCAAACTATAATCAACTAGTACCATCAAACCATGACGTAGTAACACATGTTGTTAATTTATTAATAGTTGTTCATCACCTCAATTCACGAACATCTGGGTTTGTTTAGGCCTAGATGTCTTTCATACCACATGCGTCACACCACTTACGATTTAGGAGTTAAGAATTGACACATAATTTCGAATCTTATGGCGTAGTAAAAATATACCCAAATTATTGGGGTCGATCGTATTTCCGTACAATTAAATGATGAACACCGGACGACGAAGCAAATACGGTGCCGCACTGAGCTGCCAATATTATGGGTACTTCGAATTTATACATGTTAGCTGTAATCGTTGCCAAAATCGACTTTGATTTCATCTTATTTTTGCGAATTAGAACCCTAAATATAGAGATAAAATTCATTATAAATCTTACATCATGCGCGTCAATACCACAATACATCCTACCTTACACGTCAAAATTGGTTGGTTGATGGGCACTCGAAATTTCAGAGCTCGATTCAGTGTAAAAATGGATTTCAGAAAATAAAAATTCTCTGTCGATAACATTTTACTGCATCTTAGTAACACAATATTGATGAAAAATAATAGTTTACTTTACGAAAGTAACAATATAATTTAACTGAGTAATTGAAAACAGTCGTAAAATAACTCTTAGTATAGCACTTTATGAAGGGTATTTTCGTCAAAACATATTTACAGTCCTTTAACTCTTGACAAAAAGTAGGTCCTTAAAACTAATGAAAAAACTGACAGAGCCTGAAAACTAAAAAATACTTCTGACAGGGCCTGAATGAAAATTGTCCCTTTATGTAATAATAAGGATTATGGTTTGTTGTTAAAGAAAAAAGAAAAATTTAAATTATGATCGAATCGATTGATGGAATACCGTTAACTGGTTCTTTACAAAAGCTGATTATCCTAATGTAAGGGGGAAGATATGTCGTCAATGGGGGCAATGATTCTTGAAATTATTTGTTAGTCTCTAATTGATAACTATTAACTCAAAAGTTTCCGACAAATTACAACTCCCCTAATTAAAATAAACTGCTAAAACTCTGTCGTAATGATGGGACAAGGTGGAAATGATGGTCAATCATTCATACAGAAAGTTAAAAAAATAGCCAAATGAAAAAAAAAAAAAAAAAAAAAACCCTAACTGGACCCATGTCTGAACAGATATATGTCTGAAAACGACAAGCCATTGTTAATATTAGGGGTGAGAAAAAATATCCCAATAGGAAAAATATGCAACTCTAAAAAAATAAAAATTAATTATAAAAAAATAAAGTTCAATTTTAAATTTAAAAAGCGGATGCGGATATCCGGTTTAAAATATCCGAATAAACCGGATATCCGATTTTCGGATATCCGAATAAAATCGGATCGGATGCGGTATTCATTTTTAGCTATTCAAAAATCCGAATATCCGCATTTCGGATATCCGAAAATCCTGATATTCGCATTTGCTATCCGGTTTATTCGGATATCCGAATAAAATCGGATCGGATGCGGTATTCATTTTTAGCTATTCAAAAATCCGAATATCCGCATTTCGGATATCCGAAAATCCTGATATTCGCATTTGCTCACCCCTAGTTAATATACTATCGGGCGTCAAATGGGCTGTCATCAGGCCCGACATCAGAACAGCCAAGGGCGGTTCATAGAAGTCAGACAAGCTAAGCCACATCAAACATTATAGTGATCACTCACGCAATTAGTGATATAGGAAAAGGTGGTCATATCGATACGAACAATTCAGAGTTGCGTTATTATAAATAAGATTACATTGTCGTCTCGCCAGAATTTATCATATATCAGATAAAGAAAAGCCATGCATGCCATTCATTCTATTGAGATTTATCTTCATCGTCAAGGCTCATAGCATCGTCCAAGATGGTATGGATAGAGCGAATCAAGAGTGAGGTCGAGCCCTCCATTGTCGTTCCTTCTTGTGTCTGATCTTCCGTATGTTCCCCCACTGCATCGATCATTACAGTCATGCCTTAGTCCATTTCAATTACAAATATAACAACACATATATATATATATATATGTATTGCTTTAGACATTCAATTACATACGCTTTGTTTAAGCTAGGATTAATAAGCTGCTGAGGTGCCATCAAGAACTGCGATGGTTGTGGTGGAGCATAGTTTATACGATGAGCAAATTGTTGCTCTCTCTCTTTGATCTGCATAGTAGGTTAAACTCTACGTGCTTGGACAAAGGAAATTCGATTTTATAGCAAGGTAATGCAATTAATTCGGATATTTGTTTGTACCTTCTTCTCCATCATGATATTTTGCTCTTCTATTGCCTTCTCCTGTCATAAGAAAAAGAAGTTCATTTTCTATTATTGCTATATATTTCAATGCTAGAGATTAATAAATCAGAGCATGATATATATACATATATTTAAATGTCCTTTGAAAGAAAACCCTAGGAGAGGCTACAAACCTTTTGCTGCAGTTCACAGATCGAATCATATAGAAGTTGATTCTGCAAAGAAGAAACGCCACCAGCATAGCCATTACTATAAGAAACACACTTATTAGTCCCATTATTTTTAATTTACGTACTTTTCTTGATCGAATATTTTTTAGCGAGCTGTCAAGCTGTTGTTCTAAATTCTGAAGGTCTTTGAGCCTCAAGGAATCAAGATCTTCTCCCAGGTAGTGCCTGTGGTAATGAAAATACAAGTGCAATAGATTAGTCATTCAGGTAGACGAGCTTATATTTCTTTCATTTAAATTAAATGCTAATCCTACCTTTGATTTCCTTGCAGAAGCTCAACTCTGGCCTTAAGCTTACTGCATTCCAGGGTCCAATTCGCCTACGCAAGAAGCAATCGGACGGTCAAGTATAGCCATTACGCTGTACTATACAGATGGACTTACCAATACACATCGGGCATGGTTTAGTAAAAATGCATAAAAGGAGATGCGCATACATGTTGCAAAACAAAGATATTTTTTAAACAACAGTAATAATCTTGGAACTTACAGGCGATTGAGGCTCGTTTGTGACAAACTGCCTTTCCGCAAATGAATATCGTTCATACTTCTCAAGGATCTTGTCCATGCTATCAAGTCACAAAACAATCAAATTACAGATACCACCGTTAATTCAATAATTTAATAAATAGGGTATTGAAGCAGCAGATATCTGGCTGGTTTATATGTTGTATTGGAATAATGTTTATTAATAATATTCGCTGCACTGAGATTCATTGCTGCTCCTGCCATTAACAGTCTTCTCTGTGTTCTTCTATCATTACTTCAAGCTACCCACAATAATGTTAGTTGTAGGCTCAATAATTATACACATCACTTTACTGCAAGCTAAATGCATTTTATGTACGCCTCTGTTGCATATTCTTTATGACTACTGATCCCTCACATTTACTCTATCAACCTAATATTCTGTAAAAATAACTACTTCATCTGTCCAATCAGTACTAGGTAACATATGACCAATGTGTACTCCTTCAACATAAATTGGTCAAAAATGAGTACATGAACAAGAAATAAAAGTAAGTGCAAGGAAAACCCATTGATTCAAGCAACCCAAGAATATTAGATGAAGCACATGATTAATAGAGCATTCAATATTCTTGATATATATGATTCAACATCATCGTGTCAACAAAGATCTCTCACATCTCCTGAGAAGAGAAAACCCTTTCTGTGCCATTATTGTTCATAGTGTATAGGTTGTTCTAGTTCCAACAAGCTGCATCAGAAACAACGTTGTGACCTAAGAGAATTTAGGAAGATTAACCCTCGTGTCAAGAACGTTAAAGTCCCAACAAAGAATGAGATGATGCTTCAAACATGTCATCATATCACTGCACTGCAGTAAGTAATAGCTATCGGTATTGCAAAGGGGACATTCTGTATGTTCCCTGGATAAAAACCTGCTATTACTTACTATTTGTTTCAAGATAAATTAGAATAGGAGAGGACGTTTCTATAATCACTTACGATTAATACTAACTTCTTGAAACATATATGTTTTCCAGATTTCATGATTCCTATTCAAAAGAAAATAGAGAGAATTAATAAAAACTTCCAAATGAAGGAAATGTACAGTCAATTTTTAGCATATAGTGTAAACATGGGGATAAAGGCTCGTAGAATGAAACATCGTCAGAGAAGCCAGGTGTATATATATATATATATATATAATCATAACATATATATATGTGTGTGTGTGTGTGCTATACCAAGATCTGGAATATTTTCACTGGCCATATGACGAGGATTAAGCTAAGATATATCGATGGTGGTGACCGACTAAAGATATGTATAAAGCTGAAGACCGAAAGAAATTTTTGAAGGCACGCCTTGAGAGCTTAATTCACTAGAGGACATCATTTCAGCCCAGAACTTTACAGCCCTTGATGAGATGCAAAGAAAACAAAAAGGTAATGAACAAGGATAATTTTGTAAAGAAAACCCTATTCCAATAAAAACTGATCATTGTATCGAAATCAACATATCTTACCGAACATATCCATAACAACTAACTAAACATAGCAGCAAAAGCTTCTACCACATATTAACACGGTCTAAAAAGGGTAAAGAAACTTATACAAAATTACAAAAAATAAAAAATAAAAAATAATCATTATTTTAAATATATAAATATGTTTAAAGAGGAGCCAGAACTCACTGACCTAGAATCAGAAGAATACTCAAACAGCTTCCCCTTGTGAGAAAAAACAATCAATCCCACTTCTGCGTCACACAGCACAGATATCTCATGAGCTTTCTTCACCAAACCAGCTCTCCTCTTTGAGAAAGTCACCTGTCTGTTAATTTTGTTCTCTATCCTCTTAAGTTGTACTTTTCCCCTACCCATATCTCTTTTTTCCTTTTTTCTTTCTGAACAAAAAAAGCAAAAGAATCAACGCCCAAATTTTGCAAAAACAAGAACGAATAAGGAAACCCTGAAACTGTATTGCAGCTTATATGTTTCTTCCACACCTACACATATAAAGAAACAGTTGCCTTCTTAGTTATATATCTCTTGGTTAAAAAAAGTAGAGGCTGTTAATAAAGGTCTAGGGCAATTTAAGTCCCACCAGAATTTGTTTTAATTTTTTATTTTACATTATTTTCCTTTTATCTATCCTTTTCAAGTGAATAAATATATTGCTGTCTGATAAAGCACGCACACAAGTCACATACAGCTCAATGGTGATGATAGTTGGTAATGTTTTTGGATGTCATGTAAACGACCGTTAACCGGTTGATGAAGAGTGCCGATTGGGCTTTTAAGGATGCGCTGTCTACTTTTGATTGGTTTAGGGTTTCGTCAGTTGTTATTGTCTGGTGGGTTTACTTAGGTTCTCAGTTCTCGAAGGGCTTGGGTTTGGGTGTAGGGGTCTGCCGTACTATAAGGGTTGTCTTGTTGAGACATTAATGTACGGATCTTCGAATCTATGCATCTTAATATATCATATCGTCTTCTCTCTCTCGTGGAGAGAGTAGAATTTGTAGATTTGTTTGTCAGAGATTTTTGTTAGTGACATTACATTACATTACAATGATATTTATTTTCTCAACTTGTAACCCTAGCTACGCTTGACTTTGGTAATTGATTTGCAAATAAATTTTTCTTTTTTCATTTCCTTGTTTATTATTACCTATAATGATTATTAATTTTAGAAATATTATGATGTGTAAAATAATAAATTGATATGGTATGGGATATCAAAACGGGTGTCAAATTCCAACCCGACCTGAATCATGTCGGGTTAGGATTGGGGTTGGGTTGGGTTGGGTATGGATTTGGGTTTACCTTATATCATATTTACATAGATATAATATTTATTTAATTATTGTAATACCTCTTATTGAATCATTCTTTGAGATTTATGTCCTACAATATTAACGAAAGGCCAAATTAAATTTCTTGGCACAGTTGATTTGAAAAAGGATGACATGTTTACAATATTTGCTGGACTAACCTTTGCAAAACAACATAGGAAATCACCCAGGATTGCTACTATGAAAAATTAAATAGACGTGGAGCATATCATATTTATTAATTACTGACCCAATATCACACTGTCATTACATATATTCTTCTGCCTATATTTATTATTTGTACAGCATGTTACTGCACATCTGTAGGTGCCACTCTAGAAATAGCGTTGGCATCAATCGTGAAAATACTATGATGTAATGAATTATTTTCCTAAGTTTTAATGGGAAAGAAAAAAAAAAAGAAAGTAGAAGAGTAATGGCGGGGTGGGGGGGAGGCATACTACAATAAAATGGCATTTAATATATCTATCCATTATTGGCAACGAGCAGCTATATAATAAGTACATACATCCAATTTTGATGCAATATTTTTAAATTTAAATAAATTATGAAGTGGATGTCCTTAACCTTACTTTCCAAAAGCTGGTTCCGTAATTTCCCTAGTTTATCATATAGTATTTTCATTTTATATCAGTGCTGTATATTTCTGGTCTGGCCGATGATATTTTAAATCCTGATTTTTTTTTTTAAATTTTTTTTAAGACAAATCCTGAGTTGTTATTCGATATTATATTAATTTTTATTTTATTTTATGCCAAAATTCATTGTTTAGGTTTGGTATAATTGAAGATGGGGGGTGACCACCTCATTAAGTGTGGAAAGTACTATTGATGACATAGCGTTTACTTTTCGTGTATTGATAATGCAATACTTCCTTAAATATTTAACGCTTCCTATTTTACAGCGTACAGACATAACCTTCGACTACATAAATTATTTTACGATTATTTTTCTTAGGGATAACATTATTATTATTATTATTATTATTTGATGTTCTCATGATTGAGTCAGATCTTCTTCCGTCGAGCTATTTCAAGTACTCTCTGTTAGTTTCCAAGAGTTTAACATCTTCCAAGAACCTTATAAGTTATATGTTCATTGGAGTAAGAGAAATGCGTATTTATAGGAGTGATCAACCATCTCAAGATACTCTTATTAAATGACCGTATTCAAGCATCTTCTTTATGCTCTTCAAAAGTCACGTTTATGGTCGCCTCTTATTCATACTCTTCAAGAGCCATGTTTATGGTTATTTAATGCTAATATTGATGCTATTTTAAGAGTCATTTTTATGCTCTTTAAGAGACATAAACTCAAGAGTTACGTAGTAGCTCCATTCATTATTTGATAAGAATCTAATGACGATTATTATTTTATGTATAACAAAACAGATAGTATATAAATATGTTAAATTCGGCATCGGGCCTACGCACACGGGCCCACATAGGAGGAGAGTTGACCGCATAAGTTGTGGCTTCCATCCTAAAACCAATTGGTGATAGATGGAGTGACCCATCAACTTATATACTAGTCAACTTCTCCCGATTTAATCGATGTGGGATGGCATGTGAGTTATGATATTTAACACTCCCTCCTCACATGCGAACCCATTTCATTTTTTTTAATCGGACGGGAAAGTCACTCTTTTTTCGAACCCGTCGTATATATATTTATTTCAACTAGAGTCGGGTGAGGAACGCCGCACTTTTCGAACCTCACGACCCACTAGAATCTTCCTGCTCTGATACCATGTTAAATTCGGCATTGGGCCTACGCACACGAGCCCGCATAGGAGGAAAGTTGACCGCATAAGTTGTGGGTTTCCATCCTAAAACCAATTGGTGATATGTGGAGTGGCCCAACAACTTATATGCTAGCCAACTTCTCCCGAATTAGTCGATGCGGGATACATGTGAATTATCAATCTCAACACTCCCCCCTCACATGTAATCCCACTTTTTGTTTTTTAACCGGACGGGAACGCAATTCTTTTTCGAACCCGCCGTATATTAACTTGAGTCGGACGAGGAACACCATTCTTTTCGAACCTCACGAACCATCAGGATCTTTTCGCTCTGATACCATGTTAAATTCGACATCGGGCCTACGCACACGGGCCTAATATTGATTATAACACTTAAGACTTAAGGATAACCCAAAAACATTGTTCTCTCAAAAATGATATAGCCCAAACCAAAGCCCACCTAATATTTCTAGCATTTCATTGATATTTATCTCTTCGTTTTTCTCTTTTTATTTCCTTCACGTTGAAGCTACGTGAGAACATAAGGAAAAAACAGAGTGAACCAGCCAAAACTCATTCTAACCCTCGTTCTGTGCAGTCCTGGTTTGAGTTGTGCAAGGTAAGGAAAGTTCTTCAACTGATTCACTATCAGGTTGCTGTTTGTAGAAAAATCTGTTTGCGCAGCCTCTGTAATACACGATTTTGCCCTAACTAATGTTCTTCGATCTTTGCGAAATTTGTTTCTCTTGAAAGATAAGTTTCTCAGGTTCCCAGAGCCTCTTGAAGCATCTAAATCCGACACTTATCCGATTTTTAGTGAATTTTTGAAGATTCAGCTGTGATTCTAACCGAATCTGTGCGCAGTCTCCGTTTTCTGTAATGTTGACATAGTTATACTGCTCCGAATTCTTTAAACTTGATTTCGTTGGAAAGCTAACTTCTCAGGCTTTTCATAGCCGCTTGAATCAGCCCGTTCAGAAATTTCTACAATCTATTACGAATCTTTGAATGTTTGGACTTTAGACAGAAAAATCCTGTTTCTGGTACTTCTGTGTTGTTCAGTTTTACCCTGCCTATACTGTTCCAATGGTTTTGAAATTAATCATTCTTGAAAGCTTAGATCCTTGTCTTTCTATAGGCACCGGAAACAGCTCAATCCGAACATTCTATGTTTTGTTATGGAATTTTGAAGCTTCTGTCGCAAAACAGGAAATTTTCAGCAAATAGTTTGATTATTTTGAAATCACTCATGGCTATCTTCTTATTTAGGCGAAGGAACTTTGGCAAGCGACTTGAGGGCAGCTTCAGACGTCGGCGAAAGCTAGGACTTTACTGTGAGTTGATAGTACGGGGACACCTTCCCTTCGCGGGACGTGTGAACCTCGCGATGGGTTATTTTATGTCGTTTTCACTAGATTATATGTTATTGTTGGATTATGCACTAGTGAGCCTTGTCGGCTATAGGGTGTTTATATCCTTATGTTGATGCGAACTTGGGCGTTTATGTTGCTTCGTGAATGGTGTGAATAAGTATTTGAACGTCTATATGCTTTGGTGAATTGCATTCATGATTTCAGGGATATGTGACGTGACGGCATGTCACTATTCCACGTTGTTAATTTGATTTGTGGAGTTATGGCTGTGATGCCGATGATTTGTTGATGTTGCATATACTCGGTTCCGAGATGTAGTAGCCCGAATGGCCACGTTCGGGTGAGTGAGAGTGGCATATCGAGTAGTAGCCCGTGGCTTGGCAAACCCGGGTGAGTGAGGCCCAACGAGTCACCTATCCATTTGCCACGTATTGATTATTACTGGAGGGTGATAGTTGGGAAGGTAACAAAGTCCAGTACGAGACTCAGCCAACGTCATCGGTGTGGGACATGCATTTCATACATATTTGATATGTTCTTTCACGGTTTAGTTGATACTGATGCTCATGGCATTGTGTTTAGAGTACGGTGACGAACTCGTCTGACTCTCGACGGGGAGCTCAGTTCGAGGGAGGATATGGCTACCCACGCGTCTATATGTGCTATTTGATTTCTTTGATATCTTTGTGATGTTGTTGTGATTTGGATGGTTGTGATGGTGTTCATCGTTGAGGGTACACCTTCTGTGAATAGAAGGTGTGTCTGTATTATCTCCTCACTGAGCTAGTGGTTTGCTCACCCCATATATATATATATACTTCTTTCTATCCAGGTTGTTGATATCTCTTTTGTTCGGAGGTTTGCCATACTCGATCTTCATTTCCGCTGCTGTTTCTACCATTTTGGGTACAGTATCATCTTCTTATATTGGATCCATTGGCGGGGATATTTTGGAAGGAGGTTTTGTTGTACATTATTCCTTCGTTGACCGATGTATCGAGACACTTTGTATTGTATACCTCCTTTGATATCTATATTTATTTTCCTTTATCGAGTACCATTTCTTTCGTGTGATTTGATTTCGTGACTGTGAGTTGATATCGAGCCTTGCGTTTATTGAGAAACGCGGCGGCTGTCGCGCCTTCGACGCGGGTCGGGGCGTGACAGTTTCGGTGGTATCAGAGCCTGGTCTTATTTATTTCCTTTCTTCGTTCGTATAGCCAATGGATCCATTTCTTTCATCTCATTGTCTTTGATGAGATATTATTTAATTGATATGGGTTTTGATCTTTTCTGTTGATAGTCCTTATGGCACCTCCAGCTCGTACCCGAGGTCGAGGGAGAGGACGCGCTTCTCGTGGTCCTCCGAGTCCTCCTCCTTCTCCTGCTTCTCATAAACCTCGAGGTCGCACTATTCGTGTTTCTACGACTCCTGTCGAGAAAACACCAGTACCAGTGCGAGTTGAGCAAATGATGACGCCAACGCAATATCAAATGTATTACGATTATGTTCGTATACATGGAGTTCCACCACCTACGATGGGTCCTTCGACTTCTGCTATACCTCAAGGTCCCGATATGCCGTTCTTTCATCAACCTGGAGCTCAGAATGTTCTGCCTCATAGTGAACCAGTTCTACCCGCATCTAGCATACCTGTTCCTCATTCAGATACGGCACCTGAAGGGTCTAATCCTAGGAGTGTACGTTATATTCCTGATTTGGTGAAAGCCGTCACTGATATGGGAACTTCCACATTCGAAGGCGTACGAGATGCTACAGAAGCGGGTGCTTGGCTAAAGGATGTCACGGAGACGTTCGATACTTTGACGATCGATGAGAGTCATCGTGTAGTGATTGCGACGAAGCTCTTGGGCAAGGATGCGCGTCGATGGTGGCAGAATCTTAAGGAAACATTTCCTGAGACTATTACTTGGCCTATCTTTGTAGAGAAGTTCAAAGATCGTTACTTTTCTCAGTACATCAGAGATAAAAAAAGAAAGGAGTTCTTCAGCGTTTATCAAGGCAATATGACGGTCGTCGACTATGAGAGCAGATTCTTAGACTTGCGGGGAGCGAATTCCTATACTACGCGGGACTTGTGTAAAAGGTTCGAAAATGGCCTCAACATAAATATTCGTGATCGCTTGAAGTCGGGTGATAAGTACGATAGCCTTGACGAACTCGTGGACGAAGCAATTAGAGTCGAAGGCTTAATCCAGACAAGACATAAGCTAGCCGAACGATCTCAAAAGAAAAGAGAAGGCGGAGCACTATCAGGGAATGCATCGAAGATGAGTAGAAGTACGGAATTTTCCCGTAATATTCCTTCATCGGTGGCATCTGGTCCCTCTCATCCTCGTGAGCAGCCGAAGAGAGGCGAGAGCGTAGCGTCAGGATTTGTTAGTGGAGGTAATAGGTGCCGAAATTGCTTACAATTCCATAACGGTCCCTGTAAAGCTCCACGAGTGTGCTTCCAATGCCGACAATCGGGACATATGCGCTCAGCTTGTCCCCAACTTGTCAGGACTAGTAGTCAGAATTTTTCTTATCCTCGTGGCAAGGCATTACATCCTCCACCATATTCTACATCCGAGGGTAGTCGACCAGGAGCTCGAGGTAACACAGGTGGCCAAAACACCCGACCATCTACGTACGAAAGGAACCAGACTCGGGTGTTTCATATGACCCAAGAAGAAGCTCGCTCGGATCCTAAAGTTGTGACAGGTACCAACGTCAACATTGGTAAAAATAATCTAAATTTTTCATTTGCTTAACTTTACTCTTTCCATAGCGACGCTAACATCCCCGTGAGTTTGATATCATTCTTATTATTTTTTTTTCTTTTTCTTCTTCTCTAAAATCATCTTGGCCTCGATATCTCGTTGCTTCTATAGGCCAAGTCTTTATTGGAGACCGTCCGATCTATGTGATCGTTGACCCAGGTTCTGATCGATCTTATATCCGGGCCAGTCTTACGACAAGTCTACCTTATCATGCTTCTTCTTTATCACCTGAGGTTGTTGTTCATACCCCTCTTCAGGAACGCATTGCACGAGACTTGGTGTTTAAAGGTTGTCCTATCTTGATTAAAAATTCTACTCTGGAAGCCGACTTGATACCTCTACCGTTGATCGATCTTGATGCCATTCTTGGCATGGATTGGTTATCTTATCATCATGCAGTTCTTGACTGTCGAGCAAAACTTGTCACTTTCCATAGGCCTGGACTTCCAGAACTAATTTTTTAAGGGGAAGATCAATCAGCGTCACTTGCTATTATTTCAATGCTTTCGGCCCATAAATTAATACATAAAGGGTGTGAGGCATTCTTAGCTTCGATCATCGATACTTCACACTCTACGACGATGATAGATGATATTCCTGTTGTGAAAGAATTCTCCGATGTATTTCCTGAGGATTTACCGGGACAACCACCTGCTCGAGAAGTTGATTTTGTTATTGATACACTTCCCGAGACTACCCCCATATCAATACCTCCTTATCGAATGACCCCAGCTGAACTTAAAGAACTCAAGACGCAACTAGGCGAACTCTTAGATAAGGGATTCATTCGACCTAGTGCATCTCCGTGGGGTGCTCCTGTTCTTTTTGTAAAGAAAAAGGATGGATCGCTTCGTCTATGTATAGACTATCGTCAATTGAATAAGGTAACAATCAAAAACAAATATCCCCTTCCTAGGATTGATTTGCGATCTGGTTATCATCAACTCAAGATTAGGGATCTTGATATCCCTAAGTCTGCTTTTCGAACCAGATATCGTCATTTCGAGTTCTGTGTTATGCCTTTCGGACTTACTAATGCTCCTGCAGCCTTTATGGATCTTATGAATCGAGTATTTCGCCCATATTGGATAAGTTTGTTATCGTCTTTATCGATGACATACTTATATATTCCAGATCAGATGAAGAGCATGTTAATCATCTTAGAATTGTACTAGAGACTCTTCGAGAAAATCAACTTTATGCGAAGCTTTCCAAATGTGAATTTTGGCTTCGTGAAATAAGCTTTCTCGATCATCGCATATCCAAGGAAGGAATTTTTGTGGATCCAGCTAAAATTCAAGCTATATTGGATTGGGATCGTCCGAAGAACGTGACTGAAATACGAAGCTTTCTGGGATTAGCTGGTTACTATCGAAGATTCGTCAAGGATTTTTAGTTGTTAGCCTCATCATTGACTAAACTGACTCGAAAGGGTGCTAAATTCGAATGGAACGATAATTGCGAGAAAGCATTCCAAGAGCTAAAAAGACGACTCACTTCGGCCCCTATTCTTACCTTGCCGGATCCGGAGACTAGGGAATTCACCATCTATAGTGATGCGTCAAGAGAAGGCTTGGGATGCGTTCTCATGCAAGAAGGAAAAGTCATTGCGTATGCCTTGAGACAGTTAAAGAAGAATGAAGAAAATTATCCGACACATGACTTGGAGTTGGCCGCCATTGTCTTTGCACTAAAAATTTGGAGGCATTACCTTTATGGTGCGACTTGTCGGATTTTTACAGATCACAAAAGCTTGAAGTACATCACTACTCAGAAGGAACTGAACCTTCGACAAAGACGATGGATGGAGTTGATTAGCGACTATGACCTAATCATTGAGTATCATCCAGGTAAGGCCAACGTTGTAGCCGATGCGCTAAGCAGAAAATCTTCCCCATTGCTTGCTTTGGTTCAATCGGACTATCTTTCGCTCTTGGAGCAAATGAAAGAACTTCGTATATCGCTTCATCATGAGGAGTCAAGTAAAGCCTCCTTAATTGCTAAGTTTGAAGTAAGACCTACCTTGTTCGAGCAAATTCGAGAAAAGCAGTCGCAAGATACTCACTTACAACAAATTGCAAAGCAAAAACAAGAAGATACGAGTGACTTCAGAACTCGAGACGACGGACTTCTCACCTTTCGGAATCGCGTTTGTGTACCGGCAGATTTAAATCTTCGTAGAGCTATTCTTGAAGAAGCTCATTCTTCTGCCTACGCTATGCATCCAGGTAGCACGAAGATGTATAGAACTCTTCGAGAATATTATTGGTGGCCCGGTATGAAGCGAGAAATTGCTGAATACGTATCGAAATGTTTATCGTGTCAACAAATAAAGGCCGAGCATCAAAAACCAGCGGGCGTGCTTCAACCTCTTCCTATTCCTGAATGGAAATGGGAAAACATCACGATGGATTTCGTGTCGGGTTTGCCTCGAACTCAAAAAGGCCACGACTCTATCTGGGTCATTGTTGATCGTTTAACCAAATCAGCCCATTTTCTTCCCGTGCATACCAAAGATAGCTTGGAAAAATTGGCCAAATTGTATGTGGATGAGGTTGTGAGACTACATGGGGTACCAGTGTCCATTGTATCAGATCGAGACCCACGATTTACTTCCCGCTTCTGGCCAAGCCTTCAAAAGGCATTAGGAACAAAATTGTTATTCAGTACGGCTTATCATCCCCAGACCGATGGGCAGTCAGAAAGGACGATTCAAACACTAGAAGACATGTTACGCGCAGTTATCTTGAATCTAAGCGGCAGCTGGGACAAATATGTAGCGCTAATGGAGTTTGCGTACAACAATAGCTATCACTCCAGTATAGGTATGGCCCCGTATGAAGCTCTCTATGGCCGAAAGTGTCGAACACCTCTCTTTTGGGATGAAGTTGGCGAGAGAAAAATTGAACAGGTAGAGCTCATTGAAGACGCGACTGAAAAAGTTAAACTTATTCGGGATAGACTCAAAGCGGCTCAGGATCGACAGAAAAGCTATGCGGATAATAGAAGACGTGAGCTGGAATTCAATGATGGAGACAAAGTTTTTCTAAAGATTTCTCCGTGGAAGGGCGTGTTGCGGTTTCAGCATCGTGGAAAGCTCAACCCTAGGTATATCGGTCCATTTACCATTACAGAAAGGATTGGCTGTGTTGCGTATAGGTTAGAGCTACCATTAGAGTTGTCGCAAATCCACAATGTCTTTCACGTTTCTATGCTTCGGAAATACGAACCTGACCCTTCGCATATACTCGAGTCTCTTCCACTTGAGTTAAAGGAAAATATCTCCTACGAATTTCAACCGGTTCAAATCATGGATAGACAAGAGAAGAAGCTTCGTAGCAAGTCCCTTCCAATGGTGAAAGTTCTGTGGCGAAGCGACAAAGTCGAAGAAGAAACGTGGGAGCCCGAAGCACTCATGCGTCATCAATATCCAGATCTATTCGATTTGCCAGGTACGCTCACGGTTATGTTTCGGGGACGAAACTTTTTGAAGGGGGAGTGTCTTATAACACTTAAGACTTAAGGATAACCCAAAAACATTGTTCTCTCAAAAATGATATAGCCCAAACCAAAGCCCACCTAATATTTCTAGCATTTCATTGATATTTATCTCTTCGTTTTTCTCTTTTTATTTCCTTCACGTTGAAGCTACGTGAGAACATAAAGAAAAAACAGAGTGAACCAGCCAAAACTCATTCTAACCCTCGTTCTGTGCAGTCCTGGTTTGAGTTGTGCAAGGTAAGGAAAGTTCTTCAACTGATTCACTATCAGGTTGCTGTTTGTAGAAAAATCTGTTTGCGCAGCCTCTGTAATACACGATTTTGCCCTAACTAATGTTCTTCGATCTTTGCGAAATTTGTTTCTCTTGAAAGATAAGTTTCTCAGGTTTCCAGAGCCTCTTGAAGCATCTAAATCCGACACTTATCCGATTTTTAGTGAATTTTTGAAGATTCAGCTCTGATTCTAACCGAATCTGTGCGCAGTCTCCGTTTTCTGTAATGTTGACATAGTTATACTGCTCCGAATTCTTTAAACTTGATTTTGTTGGAAAGCTAACTTCTCAGGCTTTTCATAGCTGCTTGAATCAGCCCGTTCAGAAATTTCTACAATCTATTACGAATCTTTGAATGTTTGGACTTTAGACAGAAAAATCCTGTTTCTGGTACTTCTGTGTTGTTCAGTTTTACCCTGCCTATACTGTTCCAATGGTTTTGAAATTAATCATTCTTGAAAGCTTAGATCCTTGTCTTTCTATAGGCACCGGAAACAGCTCAATCCGAACATTCTATGTTTTGTTATGGAATTTTGAAGCTTCTGTCGCAAAACAGGAAATTTTCAGCAAATAGTTGGATTATTTTGAAATCACTCATGGCTATCTTCTTATTTAGGCGAAGGAACTTTGGCAAGCGACTTGAGGGCAGCTTCAGACGTCGGCGAAAGCTAGGACTTTACTGTGAGTTGATAGTACGGGGACACCTTCCCTTCGCGGGACGTGTGAACCTCGCGATGGGTTATTTTATGTCGTTTTCACTAGATTATGTTATTGTTGGATTATGCACTAGTGAGCCTTGTCGGCTATAGGGTGTTTATATCCTTATGTTGATGCGAACTTGGGCGTTTATGTTGCTTCGTGAATGGTGTGAATAAGTATTTGAACGTCTATATGCTTTGGTGAATTGCATTCATGATTTCAGGGATATGTGACGTGACGGCATGTCACTATTCCACGTTGTTAATTTGATTTGTGGAGTTATGGCTGTGATGCCGATGATTTGTTGATGTTGCATATACTCGGTTCCGAGATGTAGTAGCCCGAATGGCCACGTTCGGGTGAGTGAGAGTGGCATATCGAGTAGTAGCCCGTGGCTTGGCAAACCCGGGTGAGTGAGGCCCAACGAGTCACCTATCCATTTGCCACGTATTGATTATTACTGGAGGGTGATAGTTGGGAAGGTAACAAAGTCCAGTACGAGACTCAGCCAACGTCATCGGTGTGGGACATGCATTTCATACATATTTGATATGTTCTTTCACGGTTTAGTTGATACTGATGCTCATGGCATTGTGTTTAGAGTACGAGTCACCTATCTATATGTGCTATTTGATTTCTTTGATATCTTTGTGATGTTGTTGTGATTTGGATGGTTGTGATGGTGTTCATCGTTGAGGGTACACCTTCTGTGAATAGAAGGTGTGTCTGTATTATCTCCTCACTGAGCTAGTGGTTTGCTCACCCCATATATATATATATACTTCTTTCTATCCAGGTTGTTGATATCTCTTTTGTTCGGAGGTTTGCCATACTCGATCTTCATTTCCGCTGCTGTTTCTACCATTTTGGGTACAGTATCATCTTCTTATATTGGATCCATTGGCGGGGATATTTTGGAAGGAGGTTTTGTTGTACATTATTCCTTCGTTGACCGATGTATCGAGACACTTTGTATTGTATACCTCCTTTGATATCTATATTTATTTTTCTTTATCGAGTACCATTTCTTTCGTGTGATTTGATTTCGTGACTGTGAGTTGATATCGAGCCTTGCGTTTATTGAGAAACGCGGTGGCTGTCGCGCCTTCGACGCGGGTCGGGGCGTGACGTTGATGCTATTTTAAGAGTCATTTTTATGCTCTTTAAGAGACATAAACTCAAGAGTTATGTAGTAGCTCCATTCATTATTTGATAAGAAACTAATGACGATTATTATTTTATGTATAACAAAACAGATAGTATATACATATATTTAGTTTTATTATAAAATTTATGTAATTTTAGATAGAAATTATAAATACGAAAGAAAATAGTTATCAATTTTGATTTGATTTCAGAAAGTCCTTTTAATCATCTTAGTATTGATGATCATGCCGAATTATTCATCTATAATGTTGTATTTCATACAAGCATATGTGATATGTAGGGTGTGTTTGGTTTGTGGATTTTTATAAGGAAAAGAAAAGAAAATTGGGAGGAAAATATGTTTGGTTAGAAAGGAAAATAATGTGGAAAAGAAAAGGAAAGAAAAGAACGAATAAAAAAATATAAAATATAACTAAAAATTTATTATTTTTCCTACAAAAGAGTGAGGAAAGCCACGGAAAACAAGTCATCTCTCTCAATTCTCCCCACATAAAATCGATATCTGGGCTCTTCAACCATGGCTTCTTAACAAAGGGGGAATCTAAGCTCAATTCGGAAAAATTACTCGTCAAAATCATATCAAAGGCTTCCCCACACAAGTTTAAGGGTGTGTTTGATTTGTGGAAAAGTAATTTTGATGTTTGGATGATTAGAAAAATAGATGAGGAAAAGAAGAAAAGAAATTTTAACTAGGTTTAAAGCTAAAACCATGGAAAATCAATTTCTTCACCAAATTGTGAGGAAAATGAAAGAAAAGCTAGTGGAAATCATTTTCTTTTAGTTTTCTTTTTCTCATCACTTTCCTCGATCTAAACACACCCTAAATAACTCTATGAAATATGGCAAACCAGCGACTAGTGAAATCGCTGGAGAAGATCACACATCAATCCATTAGTCATCTGCTCGTTTTTTTGTGTTACTACTTTAATATAGATATGAAGAGGAGGACGTGATGTATTGAGATGCTATTAGCTCAGATTTGAATGCATTACTAATTATGTAATATGTTTTCAACTGTTCGATCAATTGTCTCAGTGAGACATTTTGTAAATAGTCATGTTCATGTGAAGTATCAACTCTTTTATATGTTTATTTGTTAAAGTTAGGCATGATACTAACCACGTCACTGTCATTTGAAGTATCAATTACATTATACTAATCAATATCTGTAAAAGAGTACAAAATCTCATTTATTTTTACTATGTAGATGGATATAGATGAAGAGGCACAATTGGATAAATTGAGAAAAGGGGTTGCCGCTTGTGTTGTGGTTTGTGCATCTTATTCCGCTTTCATTGTTTCACTATTTCGAGGATCAAATCATATTCATATAGATGTGTCAAGTTTAATTGAGGGGGACTATGAAAGGCAAAGTTTATTGACACGTTTAGTGAAATTAAAAGATGATGATTGTCGGGAACAGCTATGAATGAAAAAACATGCATTTGCAAACATTGTATACATTATCAAAGGGAGATGCCTCCTTAGAGATACTAGCCATAGTAGTGTGGAAGAGCAGTTGGCAAGATTCTTATAAACAGTGGGTCACAATATGAGGAATGAACAGTCTACCCGGGCCACAAAATTTGAATGAACTTTTTAATATGCGTCATGCTTCGTTGAGGAATGTTGAAAGATCTTTTGGTATTCTAAAGAAAAAATTTCTTTATGTTAGGAAGTGGACAGAGACCTATTTCAGTGTAGGAACTCAAGCTGATATTGTATTGGCATGTTGCATTCTTCATAACTATATGATGGGTGTTGATCCCGATGAAAAAATTATTGCAGAAGTTGATGAAGAGCTTCTAAAAACACCATCTGAAACTTACCCTAGGTTAGTTGATGATTGTAAGGACGGGGAAACAATGAGAGAAAGAATTGCACTTATGTGGAGGGATTTTATCCAAGGTCATTAATTAAATAGACTATGTTATTCTTTTTTGTTATGTATGACCACTGTTTCTGGGAGTGAAATTTAGTACTTGATTTTGCTGTTTTTATTTTTATCTTTGGTTCAATCACAAAGCATGGTTCTTTTTCTAGCAGTCGATCTGCTACTTTAATAGCATTATTGCGTCACTGAGTATATTTTCTGTTAACTTATATAATCTGCCATATTTTTATTACTGAGCAACTACAGCATGAAGATGATCTAGAAGACTCAACAGTCCTTGATAAAAAAAAATCTCAAGTGGAGTGATGAAATTGATGCTTGTCTTGTTGATGGCTTAATGGAACAAAAGCTCAAGGACAAAAGATTGGCGGTGTTTTTACACGAACAGCCTACAACGCAACTGCTGCCAATGTATCTGCCACGTTCCACATTTTCTTTGATTCTTCTGTCGTGAATTCTGGTAGGGTCCCCGGGCCCTCGTTCCTAGAACAGCGAAAGTTTAAATTTTTCGGGATTCCGACCTATCCCTTGGATCGCTCGGTGTTTCCACGAGAACATAAGACACGAAAAGAAGGATTTTAAGTCATGATACCTTGACGAAAACCAAAGATGATGGCTAGCTACGAATCCTTCGAATCCCCGGGATGTAGTATCCATTTTCTAGCACCAAACGCTCACGAACGGGGCAAAATCGTCACGCCGGCACCACACAAGCGTCGCACCCGAGACTTGCTATAGGCGGCTAGGCCAAGGCTCGGCTGCCTCATCTTCACACGCGCGCGGCCACCACAGAGAGAGAGAGAGAGGGAGAGAGTGAGTGACGTAAGAGTAAGAGAGATTGAGAGAGATGAGGAGAGGAAACCCTAGTTTCTCTTTTCTTTTGCCCAAAGTGACATTAGGGTTTTTCAAAAAATAAAAAATCCTATTTATAATATATGACATGGCCGATTTTTTCAAGTGGAGTGGGGAGGAAGTTTCTCACCCACTCCAAGCATACCAAGTCTCTTTGACTTGGTCTTGTTTGACTTGGTCTTCTCTTTCAAATTCAAACTCAAATTCAAATTTGAAATAATATTAATATAAATTAATATATTTCCAAAATTTAGTATATTTAAATATATAATATCCAATATATATATTTAATTATTTTCGAATTTTATACTATATAAAAAATCGAATTTTATATATATCTAATATATATTTTATTTAATTCTAAATTAAATACTATTATTTTTCTAAAACAATAATAAAGATTTAAATCAAATTTAAATCATATACTAAATATTAAATATCCAATATTATATTTCAAAAATATTTCGTGAGGTGAAAATACCATTTTGCCCCCCACTTGATTTAACCACAATCAATCGAATCTTTCGGCCATTTAGGGTTTCGCTCAAGCCCCAAACCCTAATCTCTCAATTCAGGCACCAACCTGCTCTATTCTCATATAGACGTTGTGTCGGTTGCCCTTTTTAAGCCCGACTCTCTTGGTTCGTCTCAACCAGCTCTGGGAGGAATCCAGGAGTTCGGTATTCACCTAACCAGCCCCGTGGTACCGAATCGATCCCGAGTTGAGTACGAATATGATATACTTCACGAACCGACCATAGATTATCATCCTACGTATAAACCCTTTACGTTTGTCCCGGTCGAGTGAAAGTCACACATCGTCGAACTTACAAAACTCGACTCTATGATGTTCGTGTTGGTGACATTTACCAAACTGCCCTCCACGACTACCGTGAGTCAGTTTTGAGCTCTGGCCAGAGACTTAGATAAATTCCCGCACATCGAAATTGCATAGGACGTTAACCTCGAATTTAATCAAGGCCGTCAATCCCGCTCAGCAGTATAACCAGCAATCACGTCGAAAAGTCAAGACCGCATTTCACCGCTGACCCATGCTACATGCAATTCAGCCTAGCAAACTAGTGACTAATCAAGACCTTGAGACCAACCCCGATTTAACCCTTTCGGTCTAAGGTTCACGTAGACCACTATGGACAATCGATCGATCAACGACTTTACCTGCGTGTGATCGTTTGATTACGAGTCAGTGTCCAAATACAGACAATCCCCTGATTCGTCTTGTATCAATTTCCAAGTGAACGGTTGGCACAACTGTTTTGGACCCGTCGACAAACAAGTCATACTCGTCATATCCAGTCACCCTACTGGAGACTAAGACTTGTGGACTTAATTTAATATTACAGTATTTCAGCTTACTGGTGTCCCCTCTCTGTCCCTACAGAATCAGTAACTGAACTGTAAATATTGGGGTTTTATTAATTCCTCTTATTTACCCGACTGCAAGGTTAATTTATTTAGACGAACTAATAATATGCCTATGTATTTTTGTCATACTCAAATCGACAAGAATAAAAGTAATTTCATTATCAACTAATCCAATTACAAAGGTAAACACTACAAAATTACACTAATGCCCTCGTACTATCTAATCCTCGTACGTCATCTAGGGCATAAACCTCAACATCTTCTCACGTCAAGAACGTGTTAAAACATTGAAGAAACACCTTGCTTTAGTTAAAGATATTCTACAGAATGGTAGTGGATTTGGTTTTAACTATACAACCAAGATGATTGAAGCCGAAGCAGGGGTGTGGGATGCCTATCTTAAGGTACTTTCTTTATGATTTATAGTTGAATTGATGGGGCTTATCTACTATTCTCTAGATATTCAATACTTGATATGATTTATATTTGAATTTGTTGGGATGTATTCTATTATTCTCTAGGTATCAATACTTGATATGATTTATACTTGAATTTATTGGGATATATTCTGCTATTCTCTATGCATGTATAATTGGTTTTTGAGGATTGCATAACTCGACATCATACGATCTGGATGTAGGTAATATTGCTCTTTATATTGATATATATGAAATACGATGTTCTGTTTTTGTTATGCACATGATTTGATATTATTAACAATATAATTTTTATTTTTTTCTAGGCAAAAACTATTGCATCTTAATTACGGTATACTCAATTTCCAAATTATGAGAACTTGAATGAGATTTTTGGAAAAGATCGTGCCATGGATTTCCGGGCTGTTGGTGTGAAACAAAGGCGAATGGAGTGGAAAAAGACAACAAAATCGTGTTTCTAATAATGACAAGCATTCTTTGGAAGAACGCGAGAGAGATAGATGGAATGCTGGAAAAGACGATAATAAAGAAGAATCTTTTATATCAAGACCTCCAACTGAAGAACCAAGAAAAAAGAAGAGGAGAATAATAGATGTGGTAAGTGAAGAAATTTCAATGATGAACGATAGTATAAGAGAAGTTGATGCAGCAATTCAACTTGGAAATCAACGAAACTATACTGAAGACGAACTCTTCGATGAGATTGCGTTAGTTGGTGGAATGACAGAGATTTCTCGAATTAACTATTCATGTCAAAATGAGATTTATTACTTGAAAAGGTTTTTTAAAAAATAAATATGTAATGAATAAATAACTAATCATATTAGTAAATAAATAAAAAAATATTTAATTGGATGACATAAGCAACGGAGGTAGATAGAAGCTGCATTTGATAATATATTTTTTAGATCATATTAATTTTCCTTGGAATTTTCCTTTCAAAGAACCAAACGAACTTATTAGTTTTCTTAGAAAACAAATTTCTTTTTCTTTTTACTCACCAACCAAACATAAATAAGGGATTACTCTTTCTTTGATTTTAATTTTCTTTTCTTGAGTAGATAATGTGCTAAATTAATAATTCCCTAAAATTATACGATAATACATTTTTTATAATTTCTATAGACACTTTATAAAATATAAATTAATAATTCCTTAAATACATTCTATTTCAAGAACGAATTATAAAGTGTAAAGAAAACGACACCCCTTGATTCCCAATTTATTGTTCTTTAATGTGTGTGTATGAAGATCAATCCAAGAAACACAATCTCGAAAGTGATCGAATGCAAAATCAGTAAAGAAAATGAAAACAGAACACAATTCTTAACGTGGTTCGGCTGTGACTTTGAGCCTACTCCACGGATCAATAGAGCATATTTTATTCAAAATAAGAGAAGAGTTTACATCTTTGCCATAGCCTCTACAGATCTCTAATTTACACCTCACACTAATTTGCTCTTTATCAAAAAATAAAAGCTCTCAAATATGGTTGGTTGAAACTTAAGCATGATATATATAACAGTTCAAAACCAGCCGCATGATTCATCGACTTATACCGCGTGCTTTCTGTGTTGTATATCGCGCGCCTTCTTCAACTTATAAAAACGCATTCACGTTTTTATAAGTTTTAATCTCGACCGTTTATTTCATTTCGAGCTAGATCGGACGTTCCTCATTCAAACCCTGAACTTCAAATGATAGCCTTTAGATGACGCGCACTCATCGATCCAATGGTTCACATTTCGCCTGGGACTTAGATTATTTCTTGAGCTTGAATCGATTCAGTCCAATGTTGTGATCATTCAAGCCTCTTTCTTACCATCTCTCGGCCACTTTCCGATGAGTTTGGGCTCACAAATCCCAACATGAAGATTTCTTAAAGTCTTTTTTTTTCCTGTAGAAATCAATTTTTCCTTGAATCTCGTCTCTGATTTTCCTTAACATCGTAATAACATATGGCATTTTTTCATCTTGACTAACCTACAAACCATAGTTACTAAGAACACACACACACTTAAAATTGCTTCCGAGTGAGACTAGGATTACCCATGTTGTGCTTGCATAATGCTCGTCAAATCTCGTCGGTCACTATTGTTTTTTTATCAAAACATGTTGTCGGTATGATTTTCTTGTGTGCATGTTTTGATCTTGTATTATATGTAAAATATTTTATTTCAATATCACTGACACACTAAACATATATTGATGTGGCACTTGGGAGATTGAAGGTTAGCCCGTTCATTTGAGTATGAGAAGTTTGAAAGGTAATTAAATATATCATTATAGATTAATAAAATATTAATTAATATATAAATTAATAAATATTAATTTATTGAATAATTAATAACTCTTTTAATTAGTAAAATTTGATGATCTCATGTGTATTAATTTATTGAGTTCTACTATATATAGTTTCATACCATAAACCATTAAGTTGTTCAAAATCGATGGATAAAAAATTAGTTAATTGCGTTAAACCTATAAGAAATTAGTTAACTCTTTTTCGATGTTTTTTATATTGTATTAAAAATATAAAAGGATCCATGCAATACATGCCATTTTTCATTCTTTTTTTTTTTTTCACTAAAAGGACCCGATTTTTTTATACCCACGTTTTATAAATATATTATTAATTTTATTAAAAAATATCTCAATCGAATCTAAAATAATATCAATTTATAAAGTTGTAAAATATGTTGATAGATTAGAAAGTTATAAAAGTTGGTGTGAAAGAGAATATTCCAAGAGTATTCCTTTGAGTTTGAGAATGAGTTTAATGGTTGGAGAAGAATTACTATTTGATGTGTCAATTACTAAATTTTGAGTTCAGACTGAGTTTTTTGGATGGAGATGTTCTTAGCTCGAAGATCTTGAATACAAAAGTCTCTTCCTCAAAGTTGATCTTCAGGTATTTATGTGAGGAAGACTTGAAACAACGGTTGCTTGAATGTGGACAAACAATCTTCAAAGTTAATCTTCAAAACTAGCTTTTAAACATCGCATTTAATGTGATTTTCCCAAATAGCTCTGTTGAACTCGGAACGTCTGACTTTAATTTTGTTTTGCCCAAAAGTAGATAAACTCCGAGAAGAACGACTCTTTAGCTGCAGTTTTAGCTTGGATGATCGGTTTTGTTGTTCAAGCTTTTAATGCAGTTCATCTTGTCTTATATTCAAATCTTGATCCTTTATCCAAGTCTACTTGACCGACTTGGATGATCGGTTTTGTTGTCATTACAGACCGTTATTAGATATCAGTTCGGTTTCAGTTTCTGACTTTAATCCCGGTTTCAGTATTTGATTTCACATTCTCAGTGTGGTCTATCCATTCGTCGTTTTCGGTCTTCGGTGTCTCCCTTCATTCCAATTTCGTCGATATCAGTCCAGTGTTCTAGTTCCGGTTTTAGTCTTCATTTTTCAATTCATTCACCAATTTTCAGTCTTTAACACATGACATCATATAGAGTGATCGATGTACAATACATTTCAAATATTCATACTTAACAAAATTAGTGTTATTTCATAAAATACGTTACAAAAATTGACAACTTTCTACCGTTATTTTGTCTTTGGAATCTCGTTCATTTAATAATCAATTTCCGTTCGTTCGTTTGATCCTATTGGCGTCTGCCCATGAGACTACATATGTCCGTGCATACCAATATATCAATCAATTTATCGATCTAGCATATCACATTATACAACCAATCTTAGGTATAAATTCAACTTGAAATGTGTTGCTTGAATTAAGCTGAGGAGTAATGTATTCATGTCATTCTTACCATCATCTAAGATGCCAACGAGACATTTCTCCAATAATAACCCGAGCGTGATGTTTATGTGTGTGATATAATGTCAAGGAATTCGAACACGATTTATTATAATAAATGTATAGAAGTAATGGTATTTGATTTCAAAAAGAAAAAAAAAAGAAAAAGAAAAAGAAACTGAATAAAGAAGTGCAATCTCTTCCGATGATCGAGGAAAGACAACATAAAGCAAAACAAATAGGACAGAGAATAGCTTCAAATGATGGAGTTATGTTATTCATAAAAGATGTGTTAATTGTTACCTCTGGGATGGAAATTTTATATACGGTGTAATATTATTTATAGACACGACCTATAAGAAGAAGAACTGTACACATCGAGCCCTTAGATCGGATGTTGTTTGACTTCACTCAGTCATGGATACGAGTAGAGCTGAAAGTTTGGGCCTAAGTCCGTGGGCCGTTCCGGAAAAAAAGCCGGTCTGGAATTTTCAGCCCAAAACATGAGCGGGTCTATTGGCCCGGCCCAACAGGTGCGGCGGGGCAGCGGGATGTGGGCCGGAAAAGCCCGGCGGGCCACGGGCCAAATAAGGCCAACCCTTTTTTTTATATTTTTAATTTTATTTATATATAAATATTTTATAAAATTCAATTTTATAATTAAAAAATATATTTTATGTGTATATAAATATTTTTTTTATCGAAATTATGTATTTGTATTCTTGTGTATAATACTTAAGTATACATTATAATAAAAAATGAATAATTAAGTATTTTAAAAAAAAAAAAATCAGGCACGATGGGATCGTCCGGCCCATCTCTCCACGGGCTAGGACCTAGGTTTTACAGGCCTGCTAGAGCATCAATCCGGCCCGGATCGGCCCGTAATTTTCGGACGGCCCGGCCCAATTTTCAGCTCTAGGTATGAGTCTGTCCCTTAAACCCTAATATGAAAAAAAAATCAAACAAATTTAATTGTGATTAGGTTCATAACCAAATCACATTTGGCGTTAAAAAAGGCACGTTGATTGAGAATATAATTATTTTGTTAATTTGAAATAATAGTAGTGAGATGTTGCGATTTTAAAAAGTTTTGTGGGAAAAATAAATTAATGATGATTAAAAATAAAAACTTGATTAATTTTATAATAGTATAGAAAGTTATCTGTTTTCGTAACATTTTTCGAAATAACACTAATTTTGTTATTCTCCTTCTTTGAGTCTAAAAATCATCAAAACGAGTTTGTTGATATCTGGTTTTGTAGGGATCGAGGTTTCCTCTAGTCCAACCCATGAGCAAATGTGGGTTCCACTCAAACCAATCAGCAATAGAGATCATAGCCCACATGATAATATACATCTCATAGTTATTGCATCGATGTGACGTGAGATTGTGTTTGATATCCCAATATAGTTAAACGATTTTATTTCGAGGTGATGTGGTGGATAGCGAATGTCATGGTTCTGTAAGAATATAGCATGAAGCAATATCAATTTAAAGATATAGTGTTAAATTTTAGTCTAAATAACACTAGTTTGTTTTTTCATAAATGTCCCAAGAATATATATTATAACTTATAAGTGCCAATAGAGAAATGAACAAAGTTTTCGTCGTAATCTACTACTCTATTTAATACTTTATTAAATACTCTATTAAATAGGGATAATCATATCATCAACTCACATGCCCTGCTATATTTTAAAGGACAAATCAACTTTTTATTGATATGTATAAGACACGTATTTGTTTAATATTTTAAAGGACAAATCAACTTTTTAATATCTATATCTATACTAGATATAATTGCTCAGCACCCTATAATAACTAACTTTTAATCAATTTGGTGTGTCACTTGTAATTACCATTTTACTCTTCACCTTTTTAATTTATTCCAATTATATCCTAATAAATCAACTAATTAAATTCAAATTATAATTAAAGCACATATATCGAATGTATGAAAAATACTAATAAATTATAAGTGCGAATGGGGGAATGAACAAGATAATTTCGTCGTAACCTACTATTTTAGGTAATGATTGCCTATTTATTAAGCTATAATTTCTCGTCATATCATAATAGCCAATAGGGGTTTTGTGGGCTTGGCTTAAATACTAAGAAGGCTTCTACTAAAGCCCAATGTAACTATTGTGGGTCTTCGTTAGTGAAATGTGAATCTGTGTATTTACTGATTTTTTGTTTTTTGTTTTTATTTCAATATGGGGATGTAAACGAATTAGATTCATATTTGATTCTTATTATTTGAATACCATTATAAATATATTATTAGTTGTGAATGTCCGTGTGTGCCCAATGAAATTAATGTACTAGGTGAATTCTAGCCTATAAATAGGCTTGTAGCCTCATTGTAAATCACACCCACAACAAAAAGGAAATAATACACGTCATATACTATTCCACTCTCTCTCTCTCATTCTCTCCCTATTATTGTTACCTATTATATATTATAATAATATTATAATTCATATATATTTTATATTAATAAAGATTTATATATTATAAAATCAATATTTTATAACACGTTATCAACACGACCGCTCTCCGTCGTCGACACCAACCTCCGCCAACTATCCCGTACGGTATAATAATTTTATTTTATAATAATTATATATTAATTATGTTTAAATTTATAGTATATAATAAATATATAACTAAGTACCATTAACCGAGTGGTTTCGCGGAATATCGTCATTGCAAGTGATGAGAGGTCCGAATTTCGATTCTCAGTGGCAGCATGTTGATTTTTTTTATTTTTAAATATTTGGGTCGAACTATCGCCCAATGACTATATTTAACTTGGGTCGGACTATCACCCAATTATTATATTTAACTTGGATCGGACTATCGCCCAATTATTATATTTAACTTGGGTCGGATTATCGCCCAATTATTAAATTTAACTTGGATCGGACTATCGCCCAATTATTATATTTAACTTGGGTCGAACTATCGCCCAACTATTATATTTAACTTGGGTCGGTTTACCGCCTAAATATTGTTATTTAATTATCAATGATGATTTATTATTGAATAACTAATTTTTAAGTTTTCATTATTGTATTATGTCGAACTTGACAAGCCTTGAGTTTGTTGCACTCGATATCACTGGCAGCAATTATTTACTCTGGGCACTAGATGCAGAAATCCATTTGAAAGCAAAAGGCTTGGGTAGCACCATTGACTCCACGAAAACCACAACCGAACAAGAAAAGGCGAAAACCATGATTTTTCTCCGTCATCATATTCATGAAAATCTGAAAGTTGAATAATTGACGGAAAAGAATCCGGCAGAGTTGTGGAAAAATCTGAAAGAATGATATAACCACCCGACGACTGTCATTCTCCCCAAAGCAAAGTACGAGTGGTTGAATTTGTGACTGCAAGATTTTACATCAGTAGGCGAATACAATTATGCTGTTTATAGAATTACTTCCACGTTGAAATTATGTGGAGAAGCAATTACTGATAATGAGATGTTGGAGAAAACATTCACCACATTTAATCCATTGAATATGGTATTACAGCAGCAATATCGGGAGAGAAATTTTAAAAAGTATTCAGATCTAATTTCTTGTTTACTTTTGGCTGAGCAAAATAATGAATTGCTGGTAAAAAACCACGAATTCCGACCAACTAGTTCTACTACACTCCCTGAAGCGAATGCAGTCAAAGGCAATAATGACAATAGTCGAGGTAATGATCGTGGACATGGTCGTAGCGGATATCGTGGCCGTGGACGTGGTCGTGGTCAAGCTCGTGGTCAAGGCCGTGGTCATGGTCGTGGATATTATGGTGGTGGTTATCACTATTTTCGTGGTGGTTATCAGAACTATCGTGGCGGTCATCAAAATTTTCCCCAGAAGAGGAAATATTATGACAATAAAGATGAGAAGAGGCACACTGAACAAAAGAATAACGATGAGCAGTGTTATCATTGCGGCGGTTCAGGCCATTGGTCTCGTAATTGTCGTACGTCCAGACATCTTGTTGAGTTATATCAAGAATCTCAGAAGGGCAAAGGAAAAAAAATTGAAACAAACTTTTTTCAGGGTGAACTCGCCTCTACTTCTGGAGTCAATGATGAAAATACTCATTTGGAAGCTGCAGATTTTCTGATCGAAGAAAATTAATCTATTATAAATGATATTTTGTATTATTATGCTATGCTTTAATATTGTGTGCTTTATTATGTATCGTTGTTCTAAGTTATATACATGTTTGTAATATATCATTTCTTTTTCAATAATATATATTATGTGTTTGTTTATAAATGATATTTATCTGATGGATGCGGGCATATGATGAAATGGAGAATTATGTCTTGCAGACTGTGCAACGACTAATACGATCTTGAAAATGAGTAATATTTCGATCAGATTGATATGAAAAAGAACAGTGTTATTACTATATCGGGTAGCACAAATATAATTGAAGGCTCCGGAAGGGCTAATGTTTTACTGCCAAGAGGGACAAGACTGATAATTGAAAATGCCTTATATTCTCCTAAGTCTCAAAGAAACTTATTAAGCTTTAAAGCTATTCGATATAACGGATATCACGTTGAGACTGCAGAAAAGGGAGATATTGAATATTTGCACATTACAAATGTAACTTCGAATGGTAAACAAATTGTGAAAATATTACCATCTTTTGACTCTGGACTATATTACACATATATTAGAACGACTGAATCATATGCTATCGTAAATCAGAAGTTTACCGATGACAGTAAATTTATTGTTTGGCATGACCGGTTGGGCCATCCAGATACAATTATGATGCGGAGAATAATTGAAAATTCACGCGGGCATTTAATGAAGAACCAGAGAATTCTTCAACCTAATGAATTATCATGTGTCTCTTGCTGTAAAGGGAAGTTAATTGTTCGGCCATCACCAGTGAAAATAAAGAATGAATCTATAAATTTTCTGGAGCGAATACAAGGTGATATTTGTGGGCCGATACATCCATCATGTGGACCATTTAGATACTTTATGGTATTGATCGATGCATCAACTAGATGGTCGCATGTATGTCTGTTATCAACACGCAATGTAGCCTTTGCGAGATTGCTTGCTCAGTTGATTCGATTAAGAGCACATTTTCAAGATTACCCTATAAAGAAAATACGCCTTGATAATGCTGGTGAATTTACTTCCAAGGCGTTTAATGAATATTGCATGTGTATTGGAATTGATGTTGAGCACCCTGTGCCACATGTCCGTACGCAAAACGGTCTTGCAGAATCGTTGATTAAAAGGTTGCAATTAATTGCAAGACCATTATTAATGAAGTCGAAACTTCCCTCGTCTTGTTGGGGACATGCTATATTACATGCAGCGGCATTAATCCGCATCAGGCCAACAAGTTATAATGATATCTCCCCGATACAAATGGTTTTATGGTCAAGAACCATATATTTTCCATCTGAGAATTTTTGGATGTGCGGTATATGTTCCAATTGCTCCACCACAATATACTAAGATGGGACCTCAAAGGAGAATGGGAATATATGTCGGATTCGAATCTCCATCGATAATAAAATATTTAGAACCTCTAACTGGAGATTTATTTACGGCTAGATTTGCCGACTGTCATTTTGATGAATCAAATTTTCCAACATTAGGGGGAGAAAAGAAACAGCTGGAAGGAAATATAAGATGGAATGAATTATCGTTAAATCATTATAATCCTCGAACGAAAGAATGCGAACTAGAAGTTCAAAAGATAATTCATTTACAAGGTTTAGCTAATCAACTGCCAGATAGTTTTACTGACCTTAAAAGAGTGACTAAGTCACATATACCAGATGTTAATGCTCCTGCAAAAATCAATGTTCCTGCAGAACATACAAAGAATATTATTGAGCATAAGCCACAACTGAAGCGTGGTAGGCCATCGGATTTCAAAGATAAAAATCATCGGAAAAGAAAAGTAGCAAATAATGAAAATGGTCCAGTCGAAGATTTACCGACTCTAAAAGAGTCCATGGGCATAAATGATTATGAGATTGAAACTCACGTACCTAAACGTTCAGGAAATAATGATAATGAGGAGATCTCAATAAATTATGCCCAAAATGGAGTTAGATGGAACCGAGAAAAGGTCAACGTTAATGATAAATTCTCATTTAACGTAGCTCTACATGAAATAAATGAGAATGAGGATTACGAACCAGTGTCTATAAAATATTGCAGACAAAGAAATGATTGGTCAAAATGGAAAGATGCAATCGAGACAGAATTGAAATCACTTGAGAAACGAAAAGTTTTCGGACCTGTAGTCCGCATAACAGAAAATATAAAGCAGGTTGGATATAAATGAGTTTTCATTAGAAAGAGAAATGAAAAAGGTGAAATTGTGAGATATAAAGCACGGCTTGTTGCACAAGGTTTTTCACAAAGACCTGGTATTGATTATGAGGAGACGCATTATCCCGTGGTGGATGCAACAACTTTTCGTTATATAATTAGCCTGACAGTACAAGAAGGACTCGATATGCGTCTAATGGATGTGGTCACTGCTTATTTATATGGCTCACTAGACAGTGACATTTATATGAGACTTCCCGAGGAATTTCAGTTGCCTGAAAATTCAGGGCCCCGTAATGAGTATTCAATTAAGTTGAATAAATCGTTGTATGGATTAAAACAATATGGGCGTATGTGGTATAATCGCCTCAGTGAATACTTGATGAAAGAGGGATATAATAATGATCAAACTTGTCCCTGCATATTCATAAAGAGACGCGAAAATGAGTTTGTCGTTATAGCAGTTTATGTTGATGATATCAACATAATTGGAACTCCTGTAGAGTTATCAAAAGCTGTTGATTGCTTGAAAAAGGAGTTTGAAATGAAAGATCTCGGAAAGACAAAATTTGTCTTGGGCTGCAAGTTGAATATTTGAAAAATGGGATATTTTTACATCAAGAAACTTATACGAAAAAGGTGTTGAAAAGATTTTACATGGATAAAGCTCATCCATTAAATACTCCAATGATCGTTCGATCTTTAGACGTGAATAAAGATCCGTTTAGACCTTGTGAGAATAATAAAGAATTACTTGGTCCTGAAGTGCCATATCTTAGTGCTATCGGAGCACTAATGTATCTTACGAGTCACACACGACCTGATATAGCATTCGCTGTAAATTTATTGGCAAGATATAGTTCTTCACCGACTCGTAGACATTGGAATGGAGTTAAACGAATTTTTCGATACCTTCAAGGAACAACTGATATGGGGTTGTTCTATTCAAATGAATCAAAGACAGATTTAAATGGATATGCAGATGCTGGATTTTTATCTGATCCACATAATGCCAGATCACAAACGGGTTATCTATTTACATATGGCGGAACCGCTATCTCATGGCGCTCAGTTAAACAAAGTTTAACCGCCACATCATCTAATCATGCAGAAATTTTGGCTATTCATGAAGCTAGCCGAGAATGTGTTTGGTTGCGATCAATAATCATGCATATACAACAAATTTGCGGGATATTATCAGAAAAGTTACTCCCGACAATCTTATATGAAGATAACGCGGCATGTATCGCTCAGTTAAAGGAAGGATACATCAAAGGTGATAGAACTAAACATATATCACCAAAGTTCTTCTATACGCATGATCTTCAGAAAACCGGCGATATTGAAGTACAACAAGTTCGTTCGAGTGACAACCTTGCAGATCTACTCACTAAAGCACTTCCTCCAAGGATATTCGAGAAACTTGTTTATTTAATTGGACTTCGAAGGTTTAGGGATCTGGAGTGATGTCTACATCAGGGGGAGATAAGATGAGCTGCTCTCTTTTCCTTCACTAGGTTTTTATCCCACTGGGTTTTTCCTAGTAAGGTTTTTAACGAGGCAGCCAATATCATCGGATCAAAAAGATTACTCTTAAAATGGACATCCAAGGAGGAGTATTATAAATATATTATTATTTGTGAATGTCCATTGAAGTGTGTGCCCAATGAAATTAATGTACTAGGTGAATTCTAGCCTATAAATAGGCTTGTAGCCTCATTGTAAATCACACACACAATAAAAAGGAAATAATAAACGTTATATACTATTCCACTCTCTCTCTCTCTCATTCTCTCCCTATTATTGTTACCTATTATATATTATAATAATATTATAATTCATATATATTTTATATTAATAAAGATTTATATATTATAAAATCAATATTTTATAACAAATACCAAATATTATTCCGATTTTAGAATTAGTGAACAATAATATATTTTTTGTGATCTCCTATATATATATATATATATAATTGAATGGCACGATGATGTAGTGAGCATATTCTACATCGTGTGTCGTCATTATTTCGTTGATGTAATAAAAATTAATCAAGCAATATTATTATTAATATTATTTTTAATTTATCACAAGCTTTTTTTCTAGAATGTATTTTTATGTATGCATTAATTGACGAAGGCAAGAGGATTCATTGGATCGACCAAAGAGTGCTGGTCATGATAATGTGTCTAGTGTCACGCCCCTTTTTATTTACTTAAAATATTTTCTAAGTCCCCCAAGGTTCGTGCGGCCTAACTCGTTCCCGTCCAAGTTAGTTAGCCCTTTCCTACAATCACTCGAATTCTTTTTCCCTAAGAACTCTCGTGCTTATGTGCTTTTAGTGCGTTTGAGCGAGTAATGTAAAGAACAAACAGCTTTACGGGCAATGGCCCAACCTTCTCTTTTATTCCCACAAAGAATTCAAGGATTACTCACAAGGACACACTTTTACAGCACTGTTTCGGATGCCCCAAAAACACAAGCAACATAGGCAATTTAAAGACATTATCCAAGCCTGCAGTTTGGCTAAGGTCAAATGGGACAACAACTGCTCCGGGAAGTTTCCTGCAGTTTTAAAATTGCCAGGCTACCAGGCTGCCAGGCAACTGTTTGCTTTGCCAGCTCAGGGCAGTTTCGGCCAAAGCCAAACCGCCCTTGGAAACCGCCACAACCGCCATGAGTGCAGACCAAGTTGGCCGAGTCATTCTGGGACTTGGCCTATTCTGTCACCCACTGTTTGCCCACATTGTTAGGCACTGCACCAAGCCAGCGCCAATATTCCATCCCATAGCCATGTGCTGCGCACGAGTGTAGCGTGCCTTCCGTCTTGGCAGAGTCCGTGCGCCGCATTGCGCACTTGATAGCCTTGCTTCGTGCCGTGGGCTGCGCGGCCCGTGTCCTTTGCATGCTTTGGCCAAGCCTTGGCCAGTTGGGGCGTCCCACCAAGCAAACGCCCCCATTTGTGTGGCCCATGCGCGCTTTCAGCCGAAGGTGCCGCATGGCCACACCATCCCCAAAGTTAGGGGTCTAACAAACCACCCCCACTCAAAGCACTCGACGCCCTCGTCGAGGTGGGGTTCTCAAGGCTCCTGAAGTATGCAGCAATGTCCTCTTCAAAGTTCCATAAGTCCACTTTTTTTTCCCAAGTGGCATCGACCTCGGCTTCTCCTTCCCACTGAATTAGAAACTCGGTCCGCCTAGCTATCCGGCCATATCCCTTCGTCCGATGAGTTAGGATTTTGAGAATCTTCTTCTCGTATTCTTTTCGGATCAGCGTAGGTGCACGCTTCTCTTGCTTCCTTGTCAAGTCCATATCTTCATGGAACTTCTTCAGATAGCTAACGTGGAACGTCGGGTGAAGCTTTAGCCGATCTGGCAGCTTCAGTCGGTAGGCCACATTTCCTACCCGCTTCATGATTTCGAAGAGGCCATCATACTTTGGAATCAATCCCCGTTGAGCCGCCTTTGCACTAACCTGTTTCCACATTTGCAGGGTTAGTTTTAGCGACACTTTCTCACCGACAGCGAACTCAACGTCCCGTCTTTTAGCGTCCGCATATTTCCGCATGCGTCGCTGTGCTTTTGCCAAGCTGTCTTTCCCATCGTCCAACAAGTCTTGTTGCTCCCTTGCAAAGTTGTAGGCCGCAGGGCACCTACTCCTTGCTTGTTGGATAGCTACCACATGAGGGGTCAGAGGCTGCATTCCATGCACTAGCTCGAAAGGACTCTTGCCTGTTGCCGAGGCTTTATGCAAGTTGTAGCAGAATTGAGCCATGTCTAGCAGTGTTACCCAATTTTTCTGGCTTGCTATGACATAATGCCGTAGGTACTCTTCCAACAATTGGTTCATCCTCTCCATTTGACCATCGGTTTGAGGATGATTTGCAGTGGAGAATTTCAGCTCCGTTCCCATCATGTTGAAAAGAGATGTCCAGAACTTGCCAGTGAATCGTGCATCACGATCGCTGATTATGTCTTGGGGCAACCCAAAGTACTTCACCACGTACTTGAAGAATAGACCAGCCGATTGATTCGCTGGGCATGCAGAGACCTTTGGAAAACCCGTGATGAAGTCCATTGAGACGGACTGCCATGGACGGTCGGTAATGGGCAGCGGCTGCAACAACCCTGCCTCTTTCTTCCTCTCGGTCTTGTCTAATTGGCATACTAGACAGGTCTTCACATAGGCCTCGATATCGTTCTTCATCTTTGGCCAGAAGTATCGTCGAGATATCATCCGCTCAATTCCAGGATGGCCAGCTCATTGCGGGTCACGAGTTTCCCGGAAGAGTTCGCGACGCAGCGGGCCAACTGGTAGATAAGCCCGTGCCCCCTTTGCGAACAGCAACTCGTCCTCCAGCCAGTACTTCCACACTTCACCTTTCTTCACTTGCTCTACCAACTTTTGATAGACAGCATCAAGTTGGGACCCTTGTCGAATCCTCTCAAGGAAATCCGACTCGATCACGGTCAAGGTAGCAACATATTCCTCGACCACCTTCCGACTTAAGGCATCTGCGACTTCATTATGTTTCCCTGGCCTGTGCACCCATTCAAATCGAATTCCCCAGGAATTCTTGCCAACGGGCCTGCTTCGGCGACAACTTCTTCTGGGTACGAAAGTATGTGTTAGCAACATTATCAGTCACTATAATAAATTTTGTACCGATTATATAATGCCTCCATGCACCTAAGCAATGTATCACAGCCGTCATTTCTTTCTCATGAGTAGAATACCGCATTTCCGCCTCTTTCAACTTCCGACTTTCGAAGGTAATGGGGTGCCTTTCCTGAACCAACACCCCACCAATAGCTCGCCTAGATGCATCAGTGTGGACTTCGAATGGCTTGTCGAATGTCGGCAGCTTCAAGACAGGCTCTGAAGAGATGGCACTTTTCAAGACATCAAAAGCGTCTTGGCACTCCGCACTCCACACCCAGCTTGTCTCCTTTTTCAGCAAGTCTGTCAAAGGGCTAACAATTTTTTAATAGCCTTTGATGAACCGTCGGTAGTAATTCGCCAATCCCAAGAATGACCGCAACTCCGCCACTTTGGATGGTTCAGGCCAATCAGTCACGGCCTGAACTTTGCGTCTGTCCATCTTTATCTCGCCTTGGCAGATTATGTGTTCCAAGAAGGAAATTTGCTCCCTGCAAAACTCGCATTTCTCCTTCTTGGCATATAGTTGGTTCTCCCTCAACTTTCCCAACACAAGTCTTAGATGCCGCAAATGCTCATCAAAAGACTCGGAGTAAATAACGATGTCATCCAAGTATACCACCACAAACCGATCAAGGTATTCATATAGGACATCATTCATCAAATTGCAAAAGGTAGCCGGGGCATTTGTAAGACCGAATGGTATCACCAAAAACTCGTAAGAGCCATACCTCGTTAAGCATGTTGTTTTTGGTTCGTCCCCTTCCGCAATTCGGACTTGCCAATAGCCCGATCTCAGGTCTACCTTCATGTAGTAACGTGCCTTCGTCAACTTGTCAAACAGATCGAGTGCATTCGGGATCGGGTACTTGTTCTTGATAGTTGCTTTATTCAATGCCCGATAGTCCACACACATCCGCAAGGACCCGTCTTGCTTCTTTTGGAACAGCACTGGCGATCCATAGGGAGCCTTCAAGGGCTGCACCAGCCCGGCCTCCAAGAGTTCGTCCAGTTGCCTTCTCAATTCCGCCAATTCCACGGGATTCATGCGGTAAGGGGCCTGCGCTGGAGGCTTCACGCCTGGCTCCAACTCAATCTTATGATCGATAGGCCTCTTAGGTGGCAGCTCCTTAGGCAATTGTGGGGGCATTACATCAGCAAATTCATCAAGTAAGTCTTGCACCACCCTTGGCATCATTTCCGTCTGATCAGGGTTGGTTTCCACCAGCGTGGCTAAGTAAGTCTCCTCGCCATGCCGAAGGCCAGCCTTCAGTTGCAAGGCTGATAACAACCCTGTTTCCTTCCCACTTGACTTGCGTTCTTTGTAATTTCCTTGCACAAACGACCGACAAGCATCATCATGAACAAAAAGTCCGCGTAAGTGAGGAATTACCGCAACCTTGGCACGCATGAGGAATTCTGTCCCAAGTATGATATCGAAATCGTCGAGAGGAACAGCCATGAACCCGCATGGTCCATGCCACGAGCCAACCGTCAGTTCGACATTGGCCACGCCTTTGACAGGCATTGTTTCAGAATTCACTGCCTTCACTTTGCTCGAGTGTTGGGCAAGTTCTACCCCAACTTTGCTACCTCTCGCTCGGCAATGAAGTTGTGGGTCGCGCCAGTGTCCACCATAGCCAACGCTTCCCTGCCATTTAGTCTTGCTTTTACATAAAGCAAACCTTTTGATTTGGAGGAACTCTCTTGTATCGCGGATAAGAGTTGCATGGGATTGACACGTGATGGTCCGGCCTCCTCATCACTTGACTGCTCAGTAATTAGAGTCGAGAGTTTCGCTTTCTTCGGGCAGTCTCGCATACGATGGTCACCATTGCATAGAAAACAACCCCTGTTCGTTTTATCCATCACAAGTGGCTTTTCCTTCATCTTGCTAACCGTCACCTCCTTTGTATGCTTCTTGGTGAACTTCTTACCCTTCCTTTGGTCCGACTTTTCCTTACTCTTCCCACGATCACGCCTGGAGCGATCGTTGTCGGGCCTAGTGACAGTTTTGAAGTCCACCAAGCGATCTGCCGCGGCAGTAGCAGCACTCACGTCCTGGATGCCCTGCCGACGAAGTTCGGCCTGTGCCCAGGGCTGTAATCCTGACATAAAGTTGAACAACTTGTCCTCCTCGGACATTTCTCGTATGTCCAACATGAGTGAGTGAAATTCCGTCACGTACTCCCTGATGGTCCCTGTGTGCTTCAATTTCCGTAGGGACTCTCTTGCGATCCATACAGTATTTCCAGGAAGGAATTGATCCTTCAGTTCCTTCTTTAAGGCTTCCCACGTTTCGATCTCCTCTCAGTTCGCCGCAGCATCACCCGCGAGTTTTGCCTGCCACCAGAGTTTCGCATCTCCCTCAAGATACGAACTTTCGACCTTTACCTTTTCGGTGTCTGGAACTCGGCCAGTCCGAAAATAGGTCTCCATGTCCCAAAGGAAGTTTTCCAGCAACTTGGCATCTCTCGAACCAAAGAAACACCTAGGCTCACGAGCCTTTGTTCCCTGGTTTGATCCTCCTGGGATGTTCGCAACCGCTTGCCTTAGAACACGTAACTTCTCACGCATCCTTCCAACTCGGGTGCCTGAGGCTTGCGCACCATCTTCTAAAGCCAGCATTCTGTGGAAGATCCCATCCACAAGATCGCCTGGTGGTGGCGAAATGAGATCGTACACAATTGTAAGTTTCCGTTCCAACTCGGAAACTCTATTTCGCAGCGTCGTGTATTGATTATCCGCCATTTTCAAGGCTGAAATCAAAGCAAACCAGCGCTCTGATACCAAATGTCACGCCCCTTTTTATTTACTTAGAATATTTTCTAAGTCCCCCAGTATTCGTGCGGCCTAACTCGTTCCCGTCCAAGTTAGTTAGCCCTTTCCTACAATCACTCGAATTCTTTTGCCCTAAGAACTCTCGTGCTTACGTTCTTTTAGTGCGTTTGAGCGAGTAATGTAAAGAACAAACAGCTTTACGGGCAATGGCCCAATCTTCTCTTTTATTCCCACAAAGAATTGAAGGATTACTCACAAGGACACACTTTTACAGCACTGTTTCGGATGCCCCAAAAACACAAGCAACATAGGCAATTTAAAGACATTATCCAAGCCTGCAGTTTGGCTAAGTTCAAATGGGACAGCAACTGCTCCGGGAAGTTTCCTGCAGTTTTAAAACTGCCAGGCTACCAGGCTGCCAGGCAACTGCTTGCTTTGCCAGCTCAGGGCAGTTTCGGCCAAAGCCAAACCGCCCTTGGAAACCGCCACAACCGCCATGAGTGCAGACCAAGTTGGCCGAGTCATTCTGGGACTTGGCCTATTCTGTCACCCACTGTTTGCCCACATTGTTAGGCACTGCACCAAGCCAGCGCCAATATTCCTTCCCATAGCCATGTGCTGCGCACGAGTGTAGCGTGCCTTCCGTCTTGGCAGAGTCCGTGCGCCGCATTGCGCACTTGACAGCCTTGCTTCGTGCAGTGGGCTGCGCGGCCCGTGTCCTTTGCATGCTTTGGCCAAGCCTTGGCCAGTTGGGGCGTCCCACCAAGCAAACGCCCCCATTTGTGTGGCCCATGCGCGCTTTCAGCCGAAGGTGCCGCATGGCCACACCATCCCCAAAGTTAGGGGTCTAACATCTAGCTCCTTACCAAGTTGACCAATTTGATCGTTGACCAGTCCAAACTCAGACCATGACAACTCGAGACCTGACCATCCTCATTTTTCACATTGACCTCATATATTTGACACGTGTTTTTCGAACTACTCATATACACAATTGAGTAAATATATCAGTCACACAATAATGTTTTTCGTTCATCAAATCAAATTACTAGATCTTTAAATCCAACAATAAGAAAAAAATATGGGCGTTTATCGCCGCGCCTTGTGCGCGACTCAAAAATTCTACATACGTACATTAACAATTGAATTAACTAATTGGGAATACTGCTTTCTTTAATTTAGAATGCACGGTCGTTTTTCATCCCAATCTATTGTAATTAATTTTAATTTTTTACAAACTTTAAAATTCACTCGTAAATTTGAACTACTCTAGAAAAAAATATGTACATTAAGAAATAGAAGATGAAATTACTCCCTTTAAAAAGGTTAAAAGTAGAAGAAAAGGTAAACTATTGGGTCAGATATTGAAACTATCCTTACCACCCAGTCTCTTCAGATCATTGACATACATATGGACATTATCATGCTAAAAGTTTGAAATAATTTCATGAAAATGTATTGGCTAAGCTTTAAATTACTAGGTCCCAAAAAAAAAATAAAAAAAATGAATGCATATATTTTAAAAAACCTCTAGGAATAAATAGCTCATGTCCATAATACTAACATTAAATGGCAATTTAATACGAATCTATGTGACTATAGATTTAATTCAAGGAAATTTCGGGACATTCAATTCAATCGCCTTGCAATTCAAAACGTGGGCATTTGTTACAATTAAGAGATTAGCCATAGTTAGGAATATCTTTTTTTAATATATAGCTTATCGAGCAGCTCGTAGTTTCCTACAAGGTTATTTACTCGGTAGATTATATATTAAATAAACGGATGGAGAAATGAATAGTTATTATTTATCCTCGTAATCTATTTTTTATTTCATAATTATCATATTTATCCTATATATTCGTAATGATTATCCTATATATCGTGTTTATCAAATAACTTTCTTCTAGCATAAGCTCAAACAGTGACAAACCAATGATCATAAACTAGGTGAAGACAAGCAATTCGATGCTGAGTCAATATAATTTCATCTATGGTTATCTTATAGAGGAGTGAAATCGGTTGATGAGTTCTGTTAAAGATGATGGTGGAAAATATGGTCTTCTTCATTCTTCGCCATTGGAAAATGTGAGTTCTGTTTCCATTTCTCAGAACGATGGTTGCCAATCCAGCGATAATTTTGCCCACCATCATACCTATTTTGGAAAATACAACTTTTTATCGGAAAGTAAGAAATTGATATCGAATATTAGAGGAGGAATGAGCTTTTATATTACAAGGCACTTATTACAAATTTAATTTGATCTTGATTTATCTTACTTGATACAAATGCTAAGGATATCATCCCTATTTATACTAATTCCACATCCTTAATGTGTGGCTAATATTTAGCCAGCACAACATAATCTAGAATAATCCTAAATAAAAATCTAGTTCTATAATATTCTTTAAAGTTCTATGAAAATCTCTAGAATATCCTTAAACTTCTAGATATTGGACTGTAATTCTCCTAAGTCCAAATGCTAAAATTCATAATTTAATTTTCTAAGCTCAGATCAAATTTAAAATTGTTTAAATCCATAACATGTAGATCTTATTCTTCGATCTTAGAATTTTGTCATTTTCTTTTGCCACTTCATATCCTTGCGGTTACCCTATGCATATTTTCTTTCCAAGAACTCCATTTAGAAAGGCAGACTTTGTCTCCATTTGATGTATTCTTCGATTATTCTCGTGATAACCAATCTTTGCTCTTTGACTGTAGCCTTTAGACACCAGTCTTGACTTATATCTTCCAGCTTCTTCGTTAGCATTTTTCTTTCCTTTGTAGGTTCTATTATGTGCCTCTTGAAGTGTCATTTACTCTCATGTGTTAATAGCCTTGATTTTCTCATCCAACATTTTTCCAATTCTTATCTTCTTTGAAAATCATAGGCTCATTATTCGCAAAGAGACAAAGGAGAGTTAAATTGTCTTGATTTTCTGTTACCTAGTGTGTTTTACGTAGGCTCTTGAAGTGTAGGGCTCTCTCAGTTGAGCTTTCATCTTCGTCCGATATCGCAGGGGTGAAGCTAGTGGAGCTTTGAGATCTTCTCTTGCTTGCTCTATTATTGGTTGATTTATGTTGTTTTCTTCAAGGTGTAGAGTGAAGTTGTACTTATCTCTTTCTTCATAGAATATCATATATCGACTGGAATGTTAGCTATACATTTCATCGCGACACCTTGTCACTTACCAACTCATTAAGCTCCTCGAACATGCTTCTTTTTACACACATCTGATTGCTCGGATTGGTGTCTATGTACCATTCGTCTCTCTCAGTATAACCATGAGCTAGCAATAAAATATCTTCTTGATTTTGATCTTCAACGTTAGTCCTCTCATCAACTTTGTTAATTTTGGGAACTCTACACTCGGAAGCATAGTGCCCAAATCTCTCACATTAAAACACTTAATGTGTGACTTGTCATACCTTGAGTTTGAGTAACCTCTCCAACGACCTCTTGTTGACTTATCTCTCTTTTGAAGATTATTGTTGGCCTCATCTTTGGGCCTCAAACTTTGTCTTTGTCCACGACCTCCTCCTCGTTATCCTCTTTGATCTCGTCATCGGCCTCGTCCTTGATGATTTCCATCATTACCTTTATATTTAGTTGAATCAACTTGTAGGTTGAATAATTGTTCTACGATTCATTCCTTCTTCTTTTTATTTTCTTCATGGGCTTGTAATGAGCCTAACAGTTGCTCCATTATCATTTCCTTTAAATCCTTAGTTTCTTCGATGATAGCTACGATATGCTCGAATTTCGTATCTAATGAGCAAAAGTCCATGATTCTAACATCATCAAGTTTCTCACTATTTCTCTTTAATTGATTAGTAATTGCCAATATTCTCGAGAAGTAGTCCAACACACTTTCATCATATTTGATATGTAATGTTTCAAACTCGGCTCTTAAAGTTTGAAGACGTACCTTCTTTACCGGATCCGCCCCCCTTATATGAGGTTTGAATTTTCTCCCATGCGTCTTTAGCAGTCTTTGCTTCCAGAATCTTCTCAAAAGCATCATCATCTAATCCTTGATAGATTAGATAGAGAGCTTTCTTGTCTCTCTTTCTTGAATCTTTCAAACTATCCTTTTGAGCTACAGATAATGTTTCTTCTTTCTTCGGTTCGGTGTAGCCTTTCTCTACGATCTCCCAAGTATCTTGTGACCCAGGAGAGCCTTCATCTTGATACTCCAATTGTCGTAGTTGCTCTTGTTGAATGTCGGAACTTGGAAGGGAACCATGCCGCTCGCCATCGCTCGAGGATCTTCTAGCTCTGATACCATTTTGTTGGAAAATAGAACTTATATCGAAAGGGAAGAACTTGATATCGAATACTAGTGTTTAGAGGAAGATGCTTTTATATTACAAGACACTTGTTTACAACTTTAATTTGATCTTGTTTGATCAACTTGATACAAATGCTAAGGACATCTCCTCTATTTATACTAGTTTCACCTCCTTAATGTGTGACTAATATTTAGACAGCACATCATAATCTAGAATAATCCTAGATAAAAATCTAATTCTATAATTTTCTTTAGAGTTCTATGGATATCTCTAGAATATCCATAAGTTTCTAGATATTGAGCTATAATTCTCCTAAGCCCAAATGCTAAATCCATAATTTAATTGTCTAAGCCCAAATCAAGTTTAAACTTTCAACAACCTATCTCTCGCGCTATTACATGATTCAGTCCTCTTCATTTCCATATTCCTTTCAAACCATGTGCTGGGTGGTTTATAATCTTTACGTCCACTTCTGACATTGTGATTGCGAGGGTTTGTTGTTGCAGGATCTGTTACAGTTTTGTCCGATTATTGGGGATCAGAGGAAATCTTTTGCCCTCTAAAGGCTTGTTGTCTACGTTCGACTGTAATTGGCTTCCAATTCAAAATAGCAATCAATCCGTGCACGATTGCCCTCTTTCTTTTCTTGGGTTCTTGTTTACGGTACGGTCGGTCACTGAACAGATCAGTCTGAACTTTTATGAAGTCGAGGCACGTATTGGATACGATGTTCGTAAGACCTTATTTCCCTGTATTTCAGTGCTATGGGTTAACACAAACCATCCCTAATATACAATGACTTCTATTCTGTTTATGTAGGAGGACAAAAACTAGAACTCCGACGAATTTTCTTCGAAACTCGGATCTTTCTTGCAACTAAGGGACTGGGGATGTGATCACTAGCATGGTACGTATGGATGAACTCAATGAATAAATTTCTAAGTGCTTAGGGATCTATTTATAGTTTCCGAAATGGACTGTGGCGATTCTGCGAATAGGTGCAATTTTTGGTCTGTTTTGACCGTTTGACTAGGGGCCAAAGTGCAAAGAGCCAATTCAATAATCACAACCTTTTGACCCATTGCTTTGGTCTGGGTCAAATCGGTTCGCATCAATGACTGTCTCAGCCGCGCCCAATGGACCCTAATGGTTCTTTGCCACGTCATTGCCCAGCTAGCGCTTATGCAGCGCCACATCGTCTTCACTTGCGCACGTGTCACTGACACGTCTTCTTGCCTGTCACCTTATCCAAGCTGCCACATCACTGGTGTTAGGAATATTTATTGTGTTCATCATCATATTCCTCTTGTAATTGGTTAGATTGTAAATATTAGAAAGTTAGAGGACCAAATTGTAAATATATATCAAAAGTAGAAAGGTATATATAGTCAAGGTCGTCATTTGTTTTTGGTAGAGTTTTGGCAAATTAGTTTACGAGTGTAAAGTTGAAAACTGAAAAGTGAAAACCTTATTGAAAAGTATCCTTCTCTCTCTCTCTCTCTTTCACTCGTGCCAAAACCACACGCACAAACCAAATCTTCGATCGAATTCATCATTGAAGGCTGTTTGATTATCGTTTGAATTTGCTGCTTGATAATCAAACAGATTTCGGATCCACTCTGCGTTTGATCGAGCTGCACTTCAATAGTTTAAGGTTCGATATTAGCTTCCGCGTTAACTCCATTATTTCGAACCTAATTGTGTGTTAATCGATTGAGTTGATTGAATTATGGACCTACAATTGGTATCAGAGCATACTTGCGTGATTGATCGTAGGCTAATTGAGATTAATTCGTTCGAAGCTGCTGTGATTTTGATCATTTTTTTGTTCGACGTTTGAAAACTTGACCGACAAATTTTTGGCTAATTCGCTGATAATTTGCTTTAGATACTCTTAATTGAGTGTTAGGCATTGATTATCGTGGCATTTTGTTCGATATTTTGGTGTTAATTGGCCAAAACAAGGTGTAGGTTGAGAAAATTGACAGTTTTTAATAGTTTACGCTCGAAGAACTTGGTTTGCGAATGATGAACAGTGTTGCGAGCTATGAACTAGGTTTACGAGCGTAGAACAGTGATTAGAATCTTAAGTAACTTTCATTTTGAGCTGTTTACGAATGCTGATTATCTTTTTAAACAGCTAAGTCAACGAAATAACTTTGCGGTCAAAGTATAGTTTACGGGTATAAGTTTGCGTGTTTCAGAGTTTACGAACGATTTTCTATCGTAAACCAAGCTAAATTGAGTTTACGATCCACTGAATCCTAGATTATCAGTGTTTACGAACGAATTTCGATCGTAAACAACTGAAGTCTAGTTTACATGTCTTTTCCAATCGTAAACTGCCAAATCTGCGTTTACGAATCTGTGGTGATCGTAAACCTCTGAATCCCTGTTTACGAACCATTTTCATTCGTAAAAATACACTGTTTGGGTTTACGAATAATATTCGATCGTAAATCTTTCTAAAAAGACTTTACGAATCATTTGCAACCGTAAACCTTCCAATTTGCGAGTCCTTAAGTTTACGAATCATTATCAATCCTAAACCATTCCAGACTTAGTCTGCGAAAACTATTTCGATCGTAAACCTCATCCGCTCACGTTTACGAATCATTTACATTCGTAAACTTCCCAAAGCATAGCGTTTACGAATCAATTTCATTCGTAAACCTTATCCTGTCTATAGTTTACGAATAAATTTCGTTCGTAACTATCATTTACGAATCCATAGCGTTTACGAATCCATTTCTCACACGTAAACTCACAGAGTACAAGGTTTACGAATCTGTTTCCAACCGAAACAGTTTACGGATATAATTTATTCGCAAACTAAATTGTCAATTCGCAAACATATACTCATATTAAAACCCGTATATTAATACTTGATATTTCTTTTAATTAAGCCAACTCAATCAAAGCAAGACGATCAAGAATCTCAACACAACAATCATGGATGCATACTGTAAGGCCTAGAATATCCAACTAAACAAATATTTAATGAGTTTACCACGATTTTATGATCGGAAGAATGAAAGCTCGTGGGGTGCTTGTGTGTTATTGAGAGGTTGGGGGCTCACTTTGATTTTCACACAATACACTATTATTATGTGTTAGGGTTTTGGTATTTATACCACATTTTGGTATATAATACTTGGGCCCCTAACAAAGCCCAATTACACTAAGCCTCTTATAAAGAGAATCTTTATAAATACACAACAAAGATAATTATAATTAATTGAACACAATAAAATATTCCTAACAATCTCCCCCTTTGTGTTCAATCTTCAATTCGACATGGATTATCTTTGTGGGGCTTAGTGCATTTGCCTGAGTCTTAAACGAATTTCCTCCTTGTCTTGTCTTTTGACCTCTTCTTTTGGAGATCTTCAAGCTCACCGTGTCTTGATCTTCGCTTCTCGGCACTGCGTCTTCTTAATCTTCTTTGTAAGCTCGACTCGTAAATGCCGGAAGGGATTTGAAGTCGCTTGCCGGATTTCTTCTTTTTGTGTTCGATCTCTCCTTTCGATAATAGCGCAACTCCCCCTACTTTTGGTCAACCTTATGTTGGGATTGGGAAGTTCTCTTTGAAATTTGGAGAGACGCACACGGGGCAGCAACTTCGATCTTTGTAGTCCATGGTGTTCGCTTGATTCTTTGACGACGCTTGAGGATTTAGCGTTTCTGATCTATCTTGCACTTTCGTCGTGGTGTTGCTCCCATTTTGCTTTAGTACTACTCCCCCTCATGAAGATCGGGTTGGGGAGATCGCCATGCGATGGGTCAAAATGAGGCATTATCTTTGGCAAGAAGATCACGTCGTCGGGACATGAGGATGGCGTTGGTAGGAACTCAGGTTAGGTAATAACCTGACGTAGCCACTAAGGCAGTCGTCAAGTCTTCTCCAATCTTCTTCTTCTCGGCGCCGGATTCGTCTTCTTCGAAGGAAGTTGTCTGGTTCGGCTTCGAGGAAGCTTGTCTGGCTCCGGAAGAAGGTACGCGTGGGGTGTTAGGCTCCTTTGGAATGTTCCATTCAAGTGCAGGGGAGCCCGACTTCAGAGTGGTGAGCGCGGCGGAGATTGGTGGGTGGTCCGACCTGTTTGTTTATGCGTGTCCCCTTCTCCCCCACATGGCGATTCGTGTTAACGAGATCGGCATGCTTGTGTAGGAAGATTAGGAGGACACAAACGACAGGTCGGTGATGGTAATAACCAGACGGAGCCACAAAGGCAATCCGTCGTGTAAGAAACCGGGGTCACGAAGACTTCCCGTTAACATCGATCTAGGAGCTATGCTCAAAGACGATGGCCTGAAACCGTTGTTGCTTTGATGTTGCAACGGCAGGACTTCCTTCCGATCCTCGAATCATGTCGAAGCAAGACATGTCTACGAAAGTTCTTACTTGATCACAAAGATCAGGTGTTTAAAAGTGTATGTGTCCTAGAAAATATAAAAATATATGGAAAGTGAGGACACACTAGACTCGAGTGCGCAAGGAAGTGTGGTGGTGGGGCTGAGTACCACATAATTCAATATCTCCCGCTTCCGAGTGAAGCGGTGATAGAAGACGTGGTTCCCCGTGATTTCTGAAACACCTGTCTTTTGTGAGACAGACGAGTGGGTAAGGCTCGGTTGTGCACGCGCTGTTGGACCTATTGCGGCGACTTCTACCCGGGAGCTAATAAATTAGCACCTGTACCTATGGGGGTTGGTCCGAATAATTTGTGAGGAGAGGGAATCATGTAGCGTCGGTCTTTTCAAAAGGGTTTAGTAGACGTGACTGTTTCTTCGTGATTCGACTGAATCCCGGTGATGTTCCGGGGTTAGATTCAGTTGGGTTTGACTGAATCGTAGGAACGAAGTATCCATGCATCCGGTAGGAAGTGGTGAGTGCTGCTTTATTTGTCAGCAAGCCAGAGCATGTCGGTTGAAGCGAGCACCGAGATTTGCATTTTTAACCACCGTCGCCTTTTGAAAAGAGTTGACCGTTGTAGGCTCGAGATTCTTCTTTTGAGGTTCATCTTCGGAGGTCGGAGGTAATCTCCATGAAGCTTGATGAAGAGGAGAGAACATTCTTCTTTTTTTTATTATGGCCTCTTTTTTTTTTAAATATTGATGGCCTTTTTTTTGTGTATATATATATATATATATATTAATCGTTATTAGTAAAATATATTTTTATACTATATATTATATGGATATAATATATACATTAATCGTTATTAGTAAAATATATTTTTATACTATATATTATATTGATATAATATATTGTATTAGTAATATATATTAGTATATATATAATATAGTATATGCATATTATATATATTTTGTTATTCCTCCCCCTCAAAACATGCTTCCAAAAATAAAATTGCTCCCCCTCAAAAGATGCGTGGAAAGTTCGATGTGAATCTCTTTCCCTAAATTCACATATTTGAAGTTTGCTCCCCCTCAAAAATATACTTATAGCTTCCTTCTAAAGAAATAAGGGTCACTTCTCTTTTTAAAAAAGGGTAGCTCCCCCTCAAATTAAGCTCATTTTACAAAAATGGTATTTTTCATTTCCGTGCGTAATATGCATTTAGAATTTAATGTTTTGAAAAATGCATATTTAAAATGTACCATTTTGAAAAATAGGTAATTTTTGCAATTCAGCGTATATGCATTCTTGAAAGTTTAAGCTCGAAAATCTTAAAATTGTATGCATGATGATAATGTACCTATAAAATAGAGTATTTTGAATTTCGGCTCATGTATGCACGCATGCAAAAATTTGGAAGTTAAAGTCTTTTTGAAGCATGCATAGCTATATTGTACCCTATTATTTTCAAAGTAGGTATATTGTCTTTTCAGCTCGATATGCATGCCAAAATTTACTATGGAATGCTTATATAGAAGTTACCTACTTTAAAAATATGTATGAATGTGGTATTATGCAATTCAGTTCAAAAGATAGAATGTACCACATATAGTCGTAGTTGCTCACGTCGTTTCTCTTTATCATGTATGTGGAGCCACTACGTCAAATTGCCATACATGAAGGATGTGGTTGCTAGCGTCTCTTACCAGTCATGCATGTGGAGCAACCCGAGTACCGTGCATGCTGGAAGTTGTGGTTGCCCTCGTCTCGTACCGATCATGAGTATGGATCAACCATCTTCTAATTACTACTCATGATCGGGGTTTTGTGGTTGCTCGGGTCTCATACCAACCACGCGTGTGGAGCAACCATCGTCGAATTACCACACGTGATTGGGCACCTGCAAAACTTTATCGGGACTTTGGTACCCATTGTTGTATGGGTCCTCCCAAATTAGCAGAGAACAGTTTATGCACATTTGGTTCAGATATACATCCTAAATCATCCTTTAAAGTCCTATTTAATTTGATTTCTGATTTAGGAATCCAAGTTTGGTGAACCTTAGAGGGAAATGACAATTCAGCGCCGGTGAATGTGTGTCTAGGTTTAGAAGATCTGAAGATTTTCTCCCTAGCCAGTCGCAGAAGGTGTCTTTCAGACTTAATCTGGACCGGGTATTTCAAGTATGAATACGAACTTATCGCAGTATATGCATCATCAGATGATGAGTCGTATTGCCTACAAGAATTCACATCATTCACTCTATAATGATGAATTTTGATGGAATTTAGCTTACTAGAATAATAAGTATTTTTGTGCGAGTAAGCAATTCCATCTCTATCATTCTTTAAAGAATGAGAGATTTTAGAAGTTTGAGAAGTTCGCCTGCTTGAGCTTGGAACTTCTTCTTTAGGAACTTCCTTTTTGGTAGGAGCGGGAGAAGGAGAATCTTTAGCAATGTCGTCCTTGGTTTTGGAAAATAATGTCGATTTTCCTTTCTCCTTCCTAATATTCTTTTGTTCCTTAGCAGTTTTACGCGTATTGCTTTTACTTTTCATTTCTGCGCCAGCCAAAGGTGATTTAGAATGCGTATTTGCTTTCGTCACCATTGACTTAGAATTATTAGTAAAAGTCTTTTTAATTTTAGGAACAAATGCGTCCGTTTGCGTTCCCTTATCCTGTTTAATGGAAGATATTTCTTTAGAAGGATTATTTAACACAGGTAAGGATGGGGAGTTTTGAGATTAGAAATCTCCTCTAAGAGTTTTTGCTTTTCTGCTCGGAAACCTACTCTTTCCGATTCCAGAGTTGCGTTCAATTCTGCAATTTTACTAGCAACCTCCGGAATTTCCCAACAAGAGATAGGTTTATTAGAATGTAAATTATTTTCCCCGTTGGACGCTAAGTCTTTAGAGGAACTTTGGTTTGTTTGACCCTTTTTCGCAAGGATGTCCTCTAAGTGATGAACTTTAGAGTGCAATTTACTGCGTTCCTCAAATAAAAGTTTAAAACTACTCCGCGAATTGCTCAAATCAGACAGATAATTATTGCGTTCGAGTTCGCAATTGTTTAATTTATTTGTTAGTTCACTAATTTGAGATTTTAATTTTACTTCATGAGATTCAAGATTAGTGATTTTCTCACGCGCGTTTTCTAAATGGTAAGTAAGACTACCTCTTTCTTCTAAACTCTTGACTAAGCATTTGTAATTATTATCTAGTCTACTCTCTAACTCACTTATAGTCTTTTCGTGACTTATAAGTTGAGTTTGGCCTAGCTTAGAGGAATTTAGGTTCTTGGTTAGCCCACAAACGTTAGTTTCTGAGCTAGCTAATTTTGATTCAAGACTAGAAATAGTTTCTAGTGCACTAGCTAACTTAGTTTCTAACGCTTGGGTAGTCCTACGTTCGTGTTTATGTTCACGACGCATGGTTTTATAATCTTCCTTCAAAGAAAGAAAAGCTTTATATAAATCACTCTCGTCAAAGCTCATCTCAGAAGTTGCGGAAGTAGAATCCATGATTTTTAAAATTTTAAAATATTTCTATTTTTTTTTTAATTTAGTTGGATACGCGATCGTTAACGCGTTGTGTAGATTTGATAATTTTTGGCTTTTGAAAAATTCAGTTCCGAAAAGTTTTGGTGTGTCGATAAAAGTCGTGAAGTTTCGAAAATTTTAAGTCTCGAAAACTTTTTGGTGTGTACCGAAAAGTTTTAAAGTAATGTCGAAAAACTTCGAAAATGTTACCAAAAGCTTTTTCTATAATGTGCCAAAAATGTTTTGGAATAAAAAATTGGCTTCAGAGTTGGTGGAATAATTTTTTTTTTTTTTAAGTGGGTGATCTTTAAACGTGTGTGGAACTTTGAAGTGTTGAAACTTGAAGTTAGTGAGGTTCGCGAACTTGAGCTGGATAGTGAAATCGAAGGGTTCGCGAACTTGAGCTGGATTCGTGAAATTGAGGGGTTCGAGAAATGGCTGGTTCGCGAATTGAAGACCGGTTCGTGATCTGCGTTGGCGAAGTGAGTTCACGGGTTGGCTAAATGATTCGCGAAGCTGAGCTGAAGGTTGGCAAATCGAAAGATCGCAGATGAAGTGGGGTTCGTGAAGTGGCCTGAGCTTCGTGATCCTGGTTCGCGTGTTGAGGTTCGCGGATGTAGCGGAACACTTCGCAAATTGAAGTTCGCGGGAGTGGCGGTTCGCAAAGCAGAGAGGTTCGCAAAGCAGAGAAGTTCGCGAATTCTTTGTCTGTTCCGCGAATGATTAACAGGATGAAGATCTTCAAGCTGAAACCCAGAAAAATCCGAAAATCTTGCTGTAAATGCCCAAAATCTGCCCAGAAATGCTGTTTTTGCTGGAATAAGTTCCCCACTTCAGAGCAAGCGTGAGGGAGCTTTGAAGCCATTCTTGGAGTTATTGAGCTATTTTCGTCACTTTTTTTGCTGTTTTTGAGCTTCTTTGGCTGTTTTTCTGCCTTTTCTGAGCTGTTTTTGGGGTTTCTCGGCCATTTTCTGGTATTGGGGAACTTATTCCAGCAAAAACAGCATTTCTGGGCAGATTTTGGGCATTTACAGCAAGATTTCCGGATTTTTCTGGGTTTCAGCTTGAAGATCTTCATCCTGTTCATCATTCGCGGAACAGACAAAGAATTCGCGAACTTCTCTGCTTTGCGAACCGCCACTCCCGCGAACTTCAATTCGCGAAGTGTTCCGCTACATCCGCGAACCTCAACACGCGAACCAGGATCACGAAGCTCAGGCCACTTCACGAACCCCACTTCATCTGCGATCTTTCGATTCGCTAACCTTCAGCTCAGCTTCGCGAATCATTTAGCCAACCCGTGAACTCACTTCGCCAACGCAGATCACGAACCGGTCTTCAATTCGCGAACCAGCCATTTCTCGAACCCCTCGATTTCACGAATCCAGCTCAAGTTCGCGAACCCTTCGATTTCACTATCCAGCTCAAGTTCGCGAACCTCACTAACTTCAAGTTTCAACACTTCAAAGTTCCACACACGTTTAAAGATCACCCACATCTAATATAGTATGGACACACTCGCCATGGGAAGCGACGTCAGACCACCAGTGCTGCGAAGAGGCGAGTTCTCTATCTGGAAGAACATATTCTTCAACTTCCTGGAGATCAAAGACAACGGAGAGAAGATGATCAGATCACTCCAAAGCGGCCCCAAAACATTCACGAGCACATTCCCCGGGGACGACACCGTGACTCCTCCCGTCCTTCCACAGATAGTACCAAAGTCTCCAGCCGACTACACTGATCTTGAAAGACGAAGCATTAGGGCAGACCTCATGGCCAAGACCTACCTCCTACAAGCCATGCCAAATGAAATCTACATTCAGGTAGATAGCTTCCAGACTGCCAAGGAAATGTTCGACGAGATCTCTAAGTTGATGCAGGGCACTGATATCGGTTTAAGAGCCAAGAAAGCCAACACATTGGCGGCTTACGACTCCTTCAAGGCTCGACAGGGCGAGCCAATTGGTGAAACCTATCGTAGGTTTATGATCCAAACCAATGAGCTGCGGAAGATCAGCATCATGAAGTCCAACTTGGAGCTAAATGTAAGATTCCTTACATCATTACAGCCTGAGTGGAAGAAGATTGCCACAAATTTCAGGCAGAACAAGGACCTCGATGAAATTGACATCCACAGCATCTACGAGAGCCTCGAACAACATTCAGATGACGTAAACGAGGGGGTGGAGGAGCAGAAGAATAAGGCTGTGGCCGACTCACTAGCCTTAGTGACGGACAAGAAGAGCGCAAAGCCGAGCAAAGGCAAAGCCATCAAGATCACAAGCCCCTCCACCTCCGAAGATGACTCAGGCTCGGACTCCGATCCGGAGATGAAGGAGCTCCAGAAGCACTTGGCTTTGGTAACAAGATGATGAACAAAAAGTTCTTCAAGAAATCATCATCCTCGTCCAACAAACAAAGGATCTCGTCAGGACCCAATCCTCAGACCCGACCATTTCAGCCAGCTGAAACCAAGGCCCCAGCCGAACCAAGAAAATGCTACAACTGTGGCAAACCAGGGCACTTTGCCAATGACTGTCCCCTTCCGAAGAAAAAGAAGGACGAAGAGTATTATCTCAGGAAGCTGCAGTTGATCAGGCAGAAGAATCAAGGCAAAACACTAGTGGCCGAGCAGGACCACTGGCTCGAGGACTCCACCGATAGCGAGCCCGAGAACCTTGCCCTGATGGCACGGCTGGAAGGAGACGGATCAGACGAGGAGGAGCAACCGGAAGCTAGCACCAGTACCAGCACGAATGAAGTAGATGAACCGTGCAACGGCGAGGAGGTATACTCTTTCAACGATAGTATGCTTTTAAAATTACAAAATAAAATAGAGGTCCTAAGTAAAGAACGTAAAAATACTAGGTCTTTAGAAAAGAAATTAGTAAAAACTCAAGCTATTCTAACCATGACACTAGAAGAGGTAGAAAGGTTAGAAAATAGCTGAAGTATGACAGAACAAGACTTAGGAAAATCTAATGATAAAGTTAGTGAATTGACAAATAGGATAGCGACCTTAGAATGCAATAAAAACGAAGCTTCTAGCAATAATTCTAGAATTACAGAACTAGAAGCCCAATTAGCTAATAACCGTGCATCCCTCATTAATCGACTAAGCGACATAGGTTCCCTGAATTGTCGATTAGAAGCCACAAATCTTAGGGTAGCTGGTCGAGATGAGGAAATAATTAAATTGAATAAAAAACTTGAAGAGTTAACGGCGAACTTTAGGAAGAGTGAGAATGAGCGAATTAACAAGACTAGCGAATATAATCTGATGAATAGCGAACGTGCGGGGCTATATGCTAAGATTAAGAGCTTAGAAGACATTATCACGAAACGAGGGCAATCAGAACAAACCGTATTTCTTAGTCAGCCCAAGGATACTAGGTTCTATGATCCACGAGCAGGATTAGGCTTCGTCAAGACCATCAAACCTGAAGCCAAGAAAACCCCCACTCGCTACGATGATAGTTGTCTAGGTCTATTGCTCATGCGCTTCGTTCAGGCTTCAAAAAGCGAACCAACGACAAGAGAAGGGAGCGATCGGGCCGAAAAACCGTTCGATTACACTAGCCTGAACGAAAGTTACAAGACAAAGGAAAAACTCTCGATTGATAACTGTCTCCAGGCAAGCGCACCGCCCTCTCAAAAGGCCGTTGAAGACGTACCGAAGAATTCGAAGAATATGGGAACGTCGTCTAGAGCTTACATTCCTCCAATGCTGAAAGAAATTTCAGAACTACGAGCGTCGAAGGAATCACTTGAGCAACTCTCTCAACTAGAGAAAGACATTTTACTCGCAGTAATTTCATCATTAAAGGATCAAATAAGCACTAGATCCCACACGATCCCTACACACACTCCTTTCATTTTGAAAACGTCACACACAAAACTCTTCAAGAATAAAGAATTAGATAAGCCGGTTATAGGTCGCACCACGAAGATCACTAACAAGGCCTCTTCTGCATCGACAGGAAAAGCATCTTGGGAAAAGAGCGTGAAGTGGAGGGCAAACCAAGACGAGACAAAAGGAGACGTTGCTGTTCACAAAAAGGAGCAAATGAAATCGAAAACTAAAATGTCTCCCTTTTTGTTTTGTAAGAATCGTCTTGAGTGTGTTAATGTGTTGAAAAATGCTGCTAGTTTAATTTCTAAGTCTAAAAGGATTTCAGACCCGAAACTTAGCAGACAACTTATTTCGCAAACCCACACACACACGCTAGACTCGCAAACTAAAAGGCACGCATCAAAGTCGCGAACTTTGATTCCTATACCTAACTCGCGAACTAACCCTCTCCTTGCACACTTCCCCGAAGTAAAAGCCAAGAAGGTTGCAAGCTCAAATCCCAAACCAAAGGCGAGACCACAAAATGCTTCAAGGCTCAAGAAAAAGCCAGATCAAATATCTCGCAAAAACGAGAAGAAAACCGAGCCCAAGCATTACGTGCCCAAAATCAAAATGCAACCGATCATAACGAGGCAAATTTGGGTCACTAAAAGGGAACTCGAATCCAACACGACTAAATCAGGCACACGCCAGATTTGGGTTCCCAAAACAAGTCCAAGCATAGTAGATTACTTAGCTGATTCTTTATTTCATCTATGCTTGCGTGTCGAAAATAACCAAGTGAACCCGACCGTTATCGGGTTACTAACCTCTCTTGATTATTTTTGCAGATCTGTCATGTGTGGTATCTCGATTCAGGTTGCTCCACACACATGACAGGGAGAAAAGAGCTGCTGAGCAACTACAAAGCCCGCTTTGGCGGTAACGTGCGCTTCGGAAATAATCACGCGGCTCCGATCATAGGACACGGAGACCTCATCCATGACAACCTCACAATCAGGGATGTCTCGCTCGTCGAAGGACTTGGACACAACCTCTTCAGCATTGGCCAGTTATGCGATAGAAGGCTGACGGTCACCTTCCAGTCTGACGAATGCACCATCAGCGACGAGCAGGGTAGGGAACTCCTCACAGGCACGAGGAAGACAAATCTCTACACAATCAATCTGAAGACCCTTCGACCTTCATCCTCCATCTGTCTGATGACAAAGGCATCACACCAGCAATATGACCTTTGGCACAGACGGATGTCCCATATCAACTTCAAAACGCTGAATAAACTATACAAAGATAAGCTAGTCACAGGACTCCCACCATTGAAGTACCACAAAGAGCATCTATGTTCGGCGTGCGAAATGGGAAAGATGAAGAAGGCATCTCATTCGTCAAAACACGTGGCCTCGACCTCTCGCCCACTGGAGCTGCTACACATGGATTTATGCGGGCCAATGAGGATACAAAGCATAAATGGAAGAAAATACGTCTTAGTCATTGTAGATGACTACTCGAGGTACACATGGACGAGATATCTTAAAACGAAGGACGAGACCCCTGAAATAATCATCTCTTTTGTGAAGACGACTCAGAACCTGCTTGAGAGCAACATCCAAGTAATCCGCACAGATAATGGCACTGAGTTCAAGAACAAGGTCCTCAGTGACTTCTACACCTCGCTAGGAATCTCTCAGCAGTTCTCGGCCGCAAAAACCCCTCAACAAATGGAGTAGTGGAAAGGAAGAACCGGACCCTTATCGAAGTAGCCCGGACAATGCTAATTCAATCAGGACTTCCACACTTTCTATGGGCCGAGGCAGTAAACACGGCGTGTTGCACGCAAAACCGAACGAGCATTCACAAGAGATTTGGGAAGACTCCGTACGAGCTAATCAACCAAAGGGTCCCAAACATCAAATATCTACGGATTTTCGGCTGCAAGTGCTTTGTAGCTAATGACCGAGTTGATCGAGGGAAGCTCGACCCGAAGGCCATCGAAGGAGTGTTCATTGGATATTCGGCTACTTCGAAGGCCTATAGAGTCTATCTCAAAGATAGAAGGACTGTTATGGAAAGCATAAACGTTACTTTCGACGAAGCGCCTGTGGCTTCTGAATACATCAGTTCAGGACCCGTACTACAACCGAACGCTTCTGTCCAAATCAGGCCAGAACCGGGACTAATTAGAGTGCTGACAGACGATCAGCCCAGTCCTACATTCGAGGAGGAAGCATCGACATCCCACAAGAGCGACGACGCATGGGAGCTGCTTTTCGAAGATCTAGCCATCCACGATCGTCGATCAGCTCAACCTCCTCACCAACCCCAAAATAGTGACGCACCAGCTTCCCCCGTAGGCCAACACGAAGCTGATGCATCTCCCTCAACGTCACATATTGAAGTCACTATTTCCCCTGAAACTTCAACTGAAGAAGACGACGAAGACATTCCCCTAGTATTTTTCCCTGACATAGTGCCTCACTCTCCGATCGAAATTTCCAGCACCCCCGAGACAACAGGTGAAGAACCCGCACAGGACGAGCAAGAACAACCTCTCCCTCATCAAAGGAAGTGGACTCGAGCCCATCCGACGTCTCAAATCATTGGAAATCCAGACCAAGGAGTCAGTACAAGATCATCGACAATAAACGAAAATCTATATGCCTGCTTTCTCAGCCAGGATGAGCCAAGCAAAGTTGGAGACGCGCTAAAAGACCCAGACTGGGTAAACGCAATGCAGGAGGAAATCCATCAGTTCGAAAGACTGAAAGTGTGGAAACTCGTACCGAGACCTCAAGGAAAGACGATTATTGGTACGAAGTGGGTATTCAAGAATAAGAAAGATGAAGATGGTGTCGTAATTCAACAAAGCAAGGCTAGTCGCGAAGGGCTACAACCAGCAAGAGGGAATCGACTACGATGAGACCTTTGCACCCGTCGCGCGAATCGAAGCAATCCGGATTTTCCTAGCCTTCGCAGCCCACAAAGACTTCACGGTGTATCAGATGGATGTCAAGACAGCCTTCCTCAACGGCGTCTTGAAAGAAGAAGTCTACGTGGCACAGCCTGAAGGATTCGTAAGTCAAGCCCACCCTGACTACGTGTACTTCCTCGTGAAGGCACTTTACGGACTTAAGCAAGCACCCCGAGCATGGTACGAGGTGCTATCTGATTTTCTGATCGAGTCAGGCTTCACTAAAGGGCAAATCGACACCACCCTCTTCATCAAGCGACGCAAGTCTGAAATTCTACTTATTCAGATTTACGTCGACGACATTATTTTTGGATCCACAAACCCCATGTTGTGCGAGGAGTTCGGGGAACTGATGAAGACAAAGTTTGAAATGAGCATGATGGGAGAGCTCAACTTCTTCCTTGGACTGCAAGTCAAGCAACTCCCAGAAGGAATCTTCATCAGTCAATCGAAGTATATTCAAGACATACTTAAGAAGTACAACATGGAAAATTCCCCATCTAAAAGTACCCCGATGTCGACTTCGTGCAAATTAGCCTCAGATCCATCGGGCAAATCAGTCAACCCGTCTACATACAGAGGAATGATAGGATCGCTTCTGTATCTGACAGCAAGTCGGCCGGATATAGTCTTCTCCACCTGCCTGTGTGCGCGCTTTCAAGCCGATCCGAAGGAGTCGCACATGCTTGCAGTGAAGAGGATCTTACGCTATCTCAAGGGAACACCGACACTCGGACTCTGGTATCCCAAGAACTCTAACTTTCAATTACTTGGCTTTACGGATGCCGATTTTGCAGGTTGTAGGATGGACAGGAAGAGCACCTCGGGTGGAATACAATTCTTAGGTGACAAACTAGTAAGTTGGTCATCTAAGAAACAAAACTGTGTGTCCACATCAACCGCCGAAGCAGAGTACGTTGCTGCGGCCAGTTGCTGCTCTCAAATCCTATGGTTGCGAACGCAACTGCAGGATTACGGGTTTGTTCTCAATAACATTCCAATTTACAGCGACTCGAAGAGCGCTATTGCCATTACCTGTAATCCCGTCCATCATTCCCGCACTAAACATATAGACCTTCGATATCACTTTATAAAAGATCATGTCGAAAAAGGCACAATCACAATGTACTTCGTCAACACCGAAGTTCAACTTGCCGATCTTTTCACAAAGGCTTTGGATGAAAAACGTTTCATGTTTCTCGTTTCAAAGTTAGGCATGTTGAATCTGGAAGCATAACGTGATTTTTGCCTATTTCAATCTTTTATAAAGTTTAAAAGATGATCACCATTCCAAAAATTTAGGGGGAGTAATTTTAGTCTTCTTATTATACTTTATTTTTAAAAATTTTATTAGAGTGCACATTTTGAGGGGGAGTCTTAGTTAAATATTGAGCCCACAATCACTAAAACATTTGAGTCAATTCGCGAATCCAAAAAAAAAAAAACCAGTATTGGGCTTTCTTCTCTCAATTTTCGGCCCAGTTCCTCAACTTCCTTACTGATTCGTGAACTTTCAATGTTGGGTTTCAACATTACTTCGCGAACCAAAGTTAGCTTCGCGAACTCAACGCACGCTTCGCGAACTTCTCACACCTTAAAACCCTAAACCCTTTCGAAGCTACAGTCGCCGCACAATCAAAATTAGGGTTAAATTTTTCGAATTTTCTCAATCACTGTTCACTCGCGAGAAGAATCCACACAAATCACGACGAAACCCACCTTAAATCCTCAAATCCTCTCTTTCTCGTGCGTTGCTGTGGTAAGAATTCCCTTAAATCTTCGTTTTAATGCAGATTTTTACTTCGATGATGAAGTTTTGGTGAAATCTGGAATTTTTGCTCTTCACGGTTGATGAACACGTTAAATCTTCATGATTCGCGAACTTGTTTTCTTTTTGATCTTTCAAGCGCGGCTTTCGAAGTCTCGAACCTGTTTTTGCGCATTCCACTTAAGCCCGCGAAGTTCTCCAAGTTCGCGAATTCGTAATAGTTCGCGAACTCACTCCGCATTCGCAAAACTCAGAACCGCGAACTCCTTTCAAATTCGCCAAGTCCTCAAGTTCGCGAACCGCTCTCAATTCTTAATCATTTTTAAATCGCGAACTTATTTCTCAATTCGCAAACTTCCAGATCGCGAACCCCATGGTCTTTCGCGAATCCCTACATGTTTCGCGAACTCATTTTCACCTCAATTCGAGAACACAATCTCAATTCACAAAGCCTTTTTAGTTCTCGAACCTATTCTAACATTCGCGAAACTAAGATTCGCAAAGTACTTAGCGAACTAACCAAACTCTCTCTTCAGACGATTCGCAATCCACACTTAAACATACTTCTATCTTGCGAAATCTATACTTAGAATTTGTTTGGCACTTCTCTTCACTTTGCGACTTAAAGCCTTTGAAAATCCTTCAAACCCTTTTATCTTTAATGCGCGAACTCTACACTTAAGAATTTTCTAAGTATCAATCTCATGATTTAAATGGGCTGACACTGTTTTTGGGCCCAAAATCAAAAATCAAATTTTTCAAGCCCAAAACACTTAACCTTTTAACTCCAACTTGCTTTCACCTATTCAAATCATGATTCCTTATGCTTCATTCTACTGTATAAGCTAATGGCTTCTCTATCATCGCAGGTTTAGCAAATCCAGGTGTTCGGAACAAAACAAAAGATCGAAAAAAAAAAAAAAAAAAATAAATGATGAGTACGACATCAACGGATCTGATTTACCCGACGTCAAAATAGGTCATTCCGAAGGATAACAACTTCCAACTTGACTTGGAAGTCTTTAAAGGGAAGGAACCCATTATGCCGGCGATTCTGAGACACCATCACCTCTGGTACGCCTTCTCGGCCGCTGTACCCGTCCCCTCCGTTTACCTTCAACAATTTTGGGGGACGCTGCAGACGAAGGTGGCACCAGACAATAGTCTATACTACGAAGCAAAACTCGCAGGCCAGACGGTCGAGGTCACCCGCGATTTAATCCGCCATGTTCTCCGCCTGCCCAGCCGACCGGAGAATGAGTATGAGGCTTCTGAGGACGAGCTTCTCGAGGACATCCACAGATTGGGCTACTTCACGCCCGTGAAGTTCATCTCTCAGATCCAACAGTCCATGCTCCCGCATCCATGGCGGACACGTTTTGCGCTTGTCAATAAGTGCTTCTCACCAAAGCACTCAGGGCACGACAGGTGCAATATCACAATACTGCAGATCTTCCACGGCATTGCCTTCAACAAAAACATCGATTATGCCAAGCTCTTCATGTTGGACCTTGACGACCAAATGATGCAGCGAACGAAGGGCAAGAAGATGCAGTATCTTCCATATCCCAGGTGGTTCGGGCTAATGATCCACCACTTTATGCAATCACTGCATGAGATACCAACCCGGCCTTCCGACGAATATGTCACCCCGCCAAAGCTCAAGTACCTTCAGAAGGGGAAGGTCGATGAGAAATACGCACGGCGGCCGATGCCCATCCCTTCATCCCTCTTGTCACTGGCGGAGCAGCACATGATAGAAGAATACTGCCGCCAGTACAATGTATACGCCCCCATGGTTCGAGAAAACCCCCTCGAACCTAACCCCGGGGCCTCCCACTCTGCCGATGAAGGTCCTAGAACCGGGCCGGAGGCAGCTTCCTCATCCATTCCTCAGTCATACACTCACCAACCAGCCATTCCATCAATTACCCAATCATCCACACCACCAACACCTGTCGAACAACAAATACCCGTTCGACAGCCCTCACCACCACTCATCACACCCATCCCACCACCATCTCCTGTCAGCCGCACATCGCCGATCCCGCCGACGTCGCGTGCTCTTCAACGACAAAGGTTGAGCGACGTCTCCGACTCGGACGGCGAAGACGGGATGCCCATACTCCGCCCACCGTCACCACCACCCTCCACGAGGCAGCCGTCGCCCGCTCCTCAACGCCAACAAATGAGCGACGACTCCTCTGACGACGACGATGACAGCACGCTTATCCATAGACGTCGTCGCATTCCTCCAATCCCCACTCCACTACAAGCCGGGTCACCCCTTACGATAGAAGCCGCCGACATCGACCCAACGACGCATACCACGAGCCTTAGCCATTCGGTCGGTTCCCAACAACCGGTCGTCTCAAAACGCCCCGACCCTCAACCATCACGTCCTCCGCCTGTCACCGAACATGCCTCAACGTCCATAGAGACGCCCATGATTGAGGCACTTCTAGGATTGGACGGAAGTCCCGATGACGACGACCTCACATCGTCTTCGTCAGAGGGGCACCGTCCGAACATCACGATCGGACGCGTGCCAACGGGACGCCTAAGTGGCCCCGGAGAGAGCTCTACCTTGGCCCGTCTGTGTGACGTGGCCCTAACGACCGGAGCGGTCCTTCTTCGTGAGGAACCGCAAGGACAGGTCGGAAGCCCAGTGCCGCCCGAAGTCCCATCGATTTCCCGCGAAACTGGCCACCCCACCACTTCGGGGGTGCAAACGGAAGGCCTTCGTGGCTCCGGCGGTGATTCCCCGCACGTGACGGCGACATACCTAGAACGGAGACTTGCCGAATTTCTCGAGCAAGTGGCTGTCCCGCGCATGCAGTCACTCATTACGGCTGCTGCGCAGGATAGAGGCAAAGCCCCTGTCGTCGACGAAACCCCGTCACGTTCCCCACTACCCCCACCTCCTCATCCGAACCCCCACACCATGCCACTGCTCGACCTATGGGACATCCTCACTGCCCGTCTCATAGGACAGGACCCGAAGCACCCCGCGCTCATGACGGTCCGAGAAATGCTGATCGCGCAACAAAACATACCGTCAACAGAAACGTGCCGAGACGACACCTCAACAATCCGAAGACGGCACGACGATCCTGACGACCAGGATCGCCGTGAGGGGGAGAAGCGTCAACGCCTATCCTCCTCCGGAGCATCTTTACGACGAAGCACACCAAGACAGGGCAGATCAGCAGCAGGCCCTACAACACAAACCCAACAACCCACACGAAGAGATTCTCGAGGAAGACAAGCGGCGCCAGGGCCGAACCAGACACTCTTCCTTGGCGAAGCAACGTCGACCTCGGAAATCCATACACAAACAGTCCAAAGAACCACCACCCCAAATCCTCCTTCCACCACCCACGAAGCCAGAAAAAGCCGAAGCCCACCTCTACCGGACTTAGAGCCATTCAACCTCGAAGATTACCTCCAACCACACACTGAAGTGGAGGCGTACATTATGAACGAAGGATGGCTCAAAAGACCGGTTACAGAAGAGTTCTCAAAGGCTATGTTTGATAACGCTCGACAGCTCCTAAGGAATGCAGAGGTTGAACTTGTCAGAATAGAAGACAAGGAGCTGGAAGAAGGGGAGGACTACGAAGCAGAAATCCCCGAACTTCCTGTTCTCTTGGAGCACGCCAACCGATGGTACGACATGTACAACCCTCCGCCAAGAGAGACCCCGAAGATTCCGGAGCTCCCGTGGGAAAATGCCAAAATCGTGGCACCTTACCAGGAAGAGTTTCGGAAACGAATATGGAGGAAACCCGAGCGTATCACCAAGCCTGACGAACTGGAGCTGAGTGGGATGACTCATCTGACGGGACGAAGGGCAAGATTCTATGTCCTAAGTCTGCGAATGATGATGAGTTTCAGAGGACGCGGCGACAATCTGGATCGCCTTCGAAAAGACGAATCAAGGAAGAAAATGATCAAAAGGGTGACGGGAGTCAGAGTCGAGTACTTCAACCAAATTCCCTATCCAGTTTACAAAGTTGAAAGGGAGGACGGGAAGGTTGAAGACATCAGCGAAGCGGACCTAATCTACATTAGACACCCTGATGTCGAGAGAATATTCTCGACGTATACAGGTATCTAGGACAGCTGAAAAAGGACCCTGCATTGAAGATAGGCCTTGTTACACTCAAAAGGTTCATGTTGCGCCAGGTCAATTATAATGCTTCCCACGACCTTCAGATGGCACTGGAAAGCAATATGAAGAAAGTGAACCTCACAAAGCCTAACTTCGAAGTCCCGGATGACCCCAACATCTCTGAAGGAAACGTCTTTGAAGGTGAGGACCCCTCGATAGTCTACGTCAACTACAAAGGTGAGAAGAGATTGATGAAGACCTCGGAGATCCCAAAGTTCTCCGACGGGACTCTCCAAATTATTTCAAGAAAGTTGACAAGGATTATCCAGGAGATGGAAGGAGAAGACCTCGATAGCCAGATGAAGTTCAGATTACTTCGAGGGAAGATCGATGAAAGACTGGCTTTTCGGAGGTGGCTACGTAACTACGAAGTCAAGCTTGGACTTCGAAGCTCTACGTACAAAACGGTGGACCCCAAGGCCAGAGCATCCAAGCAGAAGATTTAAAAAGAACACAAAGGGGGAGATTGTTAGGATCATTTTATTGTGTTCTTTATATTTTAGATGCTTCCGTCTTTGGTGTATTTAGTTCTTTGGTTTAGATGTTATTTGGGTTTGTAATTTACTTAATTAAGTATTAGTTGTTTGGGCTAATTAGGTTTTGGGCTTGATGGGCTTTAATATACCAACTAATGTGGTATATAAAGATCCACCAAGCCCTAGTTTCAAATGTTGTTCCTTTTGCAAGCATTGTGTCTTCTTGATCAAGCCAACCTAAAACACTCCTAAGCTAAAATCGATCTCACCATATCCTAGGTTGCTATCTTTGTTGCTTGCATTATATTAGATGAAAAGGGACTTACAGTTCCTATCCTCCCTACTGCCCGAGTGGAAGAAGCTAGCTACTCAAATAAGGCAAAACAAAGATTTGGACGACATGAATATTCATGCCGTATTTGACAACCTTGCTCAACACATTGAAGATGTGCATGAAAGCAAAAGCAAGGAAGCTCAAGAGTCAGTTGCCCTTATTACTAACAAGAAGCTAAAGAAAGTCTCTAAGTCCAACAAGAAGGTCATCCTAACCTCTTCTTCCGATCAAGATGACGATGACTCGGATTCGGACCAAGAGATTAAAGACATGAAAAAGCAGCTAGCTCTCATCACTCAAATGATGAAGAAAAAGTTTTACTGAAAGAAGTCTTCTTCATCATCAAATGGGCAAAGAACCTCAACTTCCAAAAATAAAGGAAGTGTGCCTGAATCCTCAGAAACAAGGACTGCCCCCGAGCCTCAAAAATGCTACAACTGCGGAAAAGTCGGTCACTTTGCAAATGAATGTCGCCAGCCAAAGAAGAAAAACACGACGTACTATGCCAAGAAGCTCCAACTATCTAAACAAAAGGAAACTGGAGTGGCATTAATGGCTGAACAAGACCATTGGCTTGAAGACACGACTGAAAGTGACTCTGAAAACTTTGCCTTGATGGTCAAAGTTCAGGACATCGAGGATGAGCAATCCACCGACTCAAACGAGGTCGCGTCAGACACAACTCTGAGGTAAACTCTTCTAGCTCCGCTCTTTCATTGAATATTTCTGATTTTAAACTAAAACTAAAACAAATAACTAAAGAGCGAAAAACAATTAAAACTTTAGAGGAAAGATTATCCAATAATGAAGTCGTCTTAAGAAAACGTCTACTAGATGAAACTGATCTTAGAATACAACTTCAAATAGCAAATGAAAAAATATCTAATACAGAATCGAAGGCCAAATACAATGAAAATAAAATACAAGAATTAACAAAAAGCCTTAATGCTAGTGATGCTGAAAATGAAAGTCACTTATCCCAAATTAGATTTCTTACAGATGAGCGAAAACAGTTATACACTAGAATTAAAGAACTAGATGATATTATTACCAAGTATGAACACTCTGTACAAACAATTTACCTAAACAAACCAAGGCTTATAGACTTCTATAATCCCCACAAAGGTATAGGTTTTGATAATCCATGCAATCTACAGAGTGCACGAAGAAAACAATTATATCATATTGAATACATGGGCTTAGCTTTGACGAATCTTATGCTTTTCACAAGTGCGGGAGAAATTAATGCCATCGAAGAAGAAAAGAGAAATAAGAAAATTAAGACTGAAATCCCCTACGATTATAAGAAATTAAACGAAAGTTACAAAACACGAGTAATACCATCAGGTAATGAAAATGTAACTACTTATCCCACAAACGAAGACGACTTAGTAAAAGAAGAGAAGAAGACAGAAGATAAAAAGTCATATACATACATACCTGCAATAGTCAAAAAGATTGCAGACTTAGAATCTACACTTGAAAAGGAAAGGAAGATATTTTATAACGAGAAAATATGCCTACTAAAACAAATTGAAGTTCTTAGAAATCTCGACACTCCTTCCAAAAGTATGCATGTTAAAAAAGAGTTACCTTCTTCTAATTCGTCTCAAAATGAACAAGCAGGGGAAATGATGAAACTAAAGCTGAAGGCAAAGGCGAAATCCATAAAGAAGAAAAGAGAAAAGGAAGTCAAATTAGAGCCTAAGTGGAAAATTAAAGAGCCTTCTAACTCTCCTTCTTTAGATAAGAAGAGTATCTTAGTTCAGTCTTGTAATTCTGTCTCTCCTTCAATAATAAAGCGAAATAATATCAAGAAAGCTGATTCTCAAAGCCTTAATTCCCAACGAAAGACACAACAATACAGAATTAAGGAAATCTCCAAAGAAAAAGAACCCGCCAAGGATGAAAAGCACAAAACAAAAATAGACAGTCAAACTAGAAGTAAAACAAAGAAGACACCCAACCCGAAAAATGCTAAAGAAAAAACACCAAAATGGGTTGCTAAATCAAATATTTCTAGTGAAATAAAAGAAACTTGGGTGATCAAAAGAGATAAGAGACAACAAACCCAATTAATTAAGAAATGGGTACCAAAAACAAAGCTTGCGCCAAATTTAGACTTATTCTCTAACATTGTTACAAATCCCATGTTTACATGGGACACTGAATCACGCTAGATTCTTCATTTGCAGAACCATCATGTGTCGTACTTAGACTCGGGTTGCTCCACACACATGACCGGACATAAAGCACTGCTGAGCAACTACACCAAACGATTCGGTCGTAAGGTTCGTTTTGGTAACAATGACTTTGCTTCTATATTAGGCTATGGTAGCTTAGTTCTAGAAAACTTCTCCATTCAAGACGTGTAATATGTTAAGGGTTTGAGTCACAATCTGTTTAGCATAGGACAATTTCGTGATAGAGGTCTTGAGGTCAATTTTAGAGCTAAACAGTGCAGTATAAATGACTCAACTGGACAGACATTACTTGTCGGTTCCAGAAAATCAAATCTATATACAATAGATTTGAAAACAATCAAACCCTCAACAACTGCTTGCTTGTTGTCAAAGACTTCTTTACAACAAAGCAATCTATGGCATCAACGTCTCTCTCATTTAAACTTTTAAGACTTTAAATAAGCTGCAAGCTGAACAGTTGGTAAAGGGCTTACCAACTCTTCGATTTCAAAAAGAACATTTATGTGCAGCTTGTGAATTAGGAAAGATGAAAAGAACGTCACATAGAACAAAATTGTTTCCTTCTACTTCACGACCTTTAGAAATGATACATATGGATCTATGTGGACATATGCGTATACAAATTATAAACGGTCGGAAGTATATCCTAGTTATTGTTGACGACTACTCTCGTTATTCGTGTGTAAAATTTTTAAGGACCAATGATGAAATACCAGAAGTGATTAAAACATTTGTTAGCACCACTCAGAATTTACTTCAAAGTAAAATTCTGATTATCCGTATTGACAACGGGACAGAGTTAAAAAATAACGACTTAAGTCAATATTATGAGTCCCTGGGTATCACTCAACAGTTTTCTGCCCCTAGAACTCCTCAACAAAACGGTGTGGTTGAGCGTAAAAATAGAACTCTAGTGGAAGCAGCTCGCACCATGCTTAAATTTGCTAAACTTCCACATTTCTTATGGGCTGAAGCTGTAAATACAGCCTGTTTTACTCAAAATCGCATAATAATTCATAAGCTGTTTGGTAAAACTCCTTATGAATTGATAAACCACAGAATTCCAAGCATTTCCTTCCTTAAAGTCTTTGGTTGTACTTGTTTTTATCAAGGACGGTAGAGACAATAGGAGTAAACTAGATCCCAAAGCCATTTAAGGTATATTTGTAGGATACTCTTCTAGCTCTAAAGCCTACCGAGTTTGTCTTAAAGAAAATAGAACTATTATAGAAAGCATAGATGTAACATTTGACGAACCTACCTCAATGGTTCTTGGACAAAATAGTTCAAGACCCGTTCCACCACATTTGGCTCTTGAACAACACGGTTCAAGACCCGCGCCTACAGCGGTAGCTTCTGATCAAGACCTATCAGAACCTGTTCCTACTAGAAAGTTGACAAAAAGTCAACGACCAAATAACTCAGAAGCTCTTTCTGAGTCTGAGTTACAAGAATTAATCGAATTAGATTTACTATTTGAAACTGTCTATAGGAATAATATCAACATACCTGACGTTCAACCTCTAGATGAGGACATTCCTATCCCCACTGAATCTAATACATCAAATGATAATATTACTGAATCATTTGACAATACCTCCCCTATAGGTTCTACATCAGTAAACGAAACTCATGTTTCTTCACCAAATCCCTCCATGAACAATGAGACTTCCAATCCAAATTTGGAAACTTCTCAAGCAATAGAGAGTCCACCTATAACCTCTGAACTCCAAAATGAGGAAATCTCCACACCTCAACAACATAAATGGACAAGAGCTCACCCTCTCTCCCAAGTTATAGGAAACGTGACTCACGGTGTTAGAACTCGAGCTTCAACTTCAAATGACTGCTTATATTCTTGCTATCTTAGTCAAATAGAACCTACCAAAGTGTCAGAAGCCTCATCCGACTCAAATTGGATAATAGTTATGCAAGAAGAGATAAACCAATTTGAGAGCTTAAATGTGTGGACATTAGTACCAATACCTAAGGGTAAAACTATCATAGGAACAAAATAGATTTTTAAGAACAAGCGAGATGAAGACGGTATTATAATAAGGAATAAGGAAAGGTTAGTAGCCAAAGGTTACAACCAACAAGAAGGCATGACTATGACGAGACATATGCACCAGTCGCCAGAATAGAATCTATACGACTGTTCCTAGCATATGCAGCTCATAAGAATTTCACCGTCTATCAAATGGACGTCAAAACAGCTTTTCTAAACGGAATTCTTAAAGAGGAAGTCTATGTCTCTCAGCCCGAAGGATTCCTAGATAAGGAAAATCCTGATTATGTCTATAGGTTAGACAAGGCCTTATACGGACTCAAACAAGCCCGTCGTGCTTGGTATGATGTCTTGTCCCAATTCTTAGTTGAATCAGGATTCACTAAAGGACATATAGACGCAACCTTATTCTTTAAAAATCACGGTTCGGATATTGTGCTAATTCAAATTTATGTAGACGACATTATTTTTGGTTTTACAAATCCAAAACTATGTGAGAAATTTGGTAAGCTGATGACTAAAAAGTTTGAAATGAGCATGATAGGAGAGATGAACTTCTTTCTTGGATTGCAAATCAAACAATTACCAAATGGAATCTTTATATGTCAGACTAAGTATATCCATGACCTATTGTGTAATTCCCAGTTTTCATCCAACGAATATGAACTTGAGCATAGATTGATCGAATTACCTTGATAATAAACGCGCTGAAGACTTTGGAATAAACTCAATCAATCTTCATTAATCACCAAGCTTTCTCTACAAGTAATCTCCTTTCTCTCTCTACAATTAAGCCCTAATTATGATAATGATGAGAGAGTATTTCTAGTGAGAGAAAGCTAAAACTCAAGTTATGTGTATTTTACACACACTTGCCCTATATATACCAAAGCATACTTTGGTATATTTACACTTTAGTCCCTATATTTTCATAAAATACAATTAAGTCCCTAGACAAAGATAACATGATTATTGAACACTAGAAAATATTCATAACAATCTCCCCCTTAGTGTTCAATTGTCATTGAAGCGCCGGTTGTCTTTGTCTTTGATAATCTTCAGTCTTCATCATCATTTGAACACAACTAAAAGATTTCTAACAATCTCCCCCTTTGCAGCAGAAAGATTCCTAACAATCTCCCCATTTGTGTTCAACTTTGAATTTGACACGTCTTTGTTGCTGTTTGAAGAAAATAGCTGAGAGCATCTGCAGAATCTTCAGTCTCCCCCTATTTACATGTACCCTCTTTTTCTTCTTTGCAACTTGAATCTTCGTCACCTTCTTGCATATATCAGAGTCGCGCGGATCGTCAGCATTGCTTGTCGTGTATGCTCGAACCATGGAGAGATGTCTTCTTTGTTGCGGTTCAGCACATGCGTTGAAAACTTGGCTTCTTTAATGAGTTCACGTGCTTGGCCTCCTTGATATACTTCTCCCCCTCATGGCGATTCATTTGTATCGTCATGTCGTGTGACCAAGGTGAACCTGAGTGTACGCGGAACGTGTTGGCGTTGAATTCCAGATGAAGTACCTGAAAACGGGACAGACGACCGATCATCGTGAGACATCCCTTGATGTCACTCTTGGTCGTTGATGCAAAGTCACACAGACTTGCATTTGAAGGGACTATGGGGCCACATAGGCATCCCGTTGTCATCGTTCTAGAGTCGTGCTCCAGAAGATGGCCTGCTACCGTTGTTGTTTTTATGTTGCAACGGCAGGACTTCCTTCTGATCATAGAAGCACATCATTTAATGATGCGTCTACAGAAGTTCTGGCATGGTCACGTAGACCTGCAATATGTGTGTAAAAGAATGTATGTGTCCTAAAAAGTTTTTAAAAAATATTTAGGCTATGAGGACACACTAGACATTTACGTGTTCAAGAAAGTCGTGGTGTGTGGCTGTGGACCACTTTGTTCAATATCTCCCGCTTCCAAATGAAACGGTGATAGCATATGCGGTTCCCCGTGAGATATTGAAGCATCTGTCTTTACGGAGACAAATGAGTAGCTAGGAAGGGTGTGCATGCGCTTTTGGACCAGATGAAGCGTCTTCTACCCGGGATCTGATAAATCAGTCCTGTACCTATATGGTTATGGCCCGAATAGTTTGTGGTTGACTTGTAAGCATGTCATCGTGATACGCTCAATACCCTCACATACACTCGGGGTTTGTTCCTGGGTTAGGATCAGTTGGGTCTACTGAACCTTTGGAACAGGTATGTGAACAACTCTTTATGCGCTTGTTGGCATTAAGGTAACACTCCCTCTTTAAAGCATGAAGGTTATCTTCAGGGCATTCCCTTTTAAGGTCTAGCGCTGTTTTTAGGTAACACTCCCCCTAAATACTTGCGCTAATTCTAATGTGATGCCCGTGCTCCCCCTAAATAGATGCGTTTTTTGAGAAATTGCATATTACGAAGAAATCAAGCGCCTTTTGTATTTGAAGTGACACTCCCCAATAAATGTGCCCTTTTGCACTTATAAGTATCACTCCCCCTCGAACATATACGCTTTTTATATTGGAACTATGATAATATGCTCTTTTGAAATTCATGCGCCTTGCCTATCTATCTATCCACTCCCCCCAAAACAAATATAGAATATGAAGACCGACAATATAGAGTTTGACTCCCTCAAAATTCAAGCGCCTTTTGAAATTTGAAATCGGCTCGGCCTTCTTTAAACATTGTAGCTCAATTTTGTTTTGTTTTTATTTTTTTTATTTTTTTTATTTTTTTTTATGGCCTTTCTTTTTTTTTTTATATGGCCTTTTCCTTTTTTTTTTATTTACGGTCCCTTTTTTTATTTATTTATTATTATTTTTTTTAATTTTTTTTTTTATGGCCTTTTCCTCTTTTTCTTTTTATGGCCCTTTTTTTATGGCCTTTTTTTTATTTTAATATTATATATATATATATATATATTTATAGGTTTGCGGATGAAATATCATCGCAAACAGTAATTTTGTAAACGAAAAAGTTTACGAATGAAAGGAATCAATAGAAAAAGTGAAGGAAACGTATACAATGAAAATTGAAAAGAAGGAAAAAGAAAAAAAATTGTTTACGGTAGATTTGAGTCCGTAAACAGTGAAGAAGGAAGTTTGCGGATGGAAAATAACCGTAAACAGTTGTTTGGAAAAGCTTAGGTTTACGGCTGATTTTTTTATTCGTAAACAGGAAAAAAATGAAATAATATCCGTAAACAGTAAAATAGTAGCCGCAAACAGTAAAATGTAAAGTAGTAAAAGCTGTTTTGCGGATGAAAATGTAAAGTCGGAAAATATTTATTTATTTATTAAGTGTGGTTGCTCACATCGCATACCGACCATACATGTGGAGCAATCGTCGTCTATTTACCATGTATGATCGGGGACCTGCAAAACATTATCGGGACTTTGGTACCCATTTTTGGACGGGTCCTCCCTGATTAGTAGATAACATTTTAAGCATAGAAGGTTTAAATTTGGAATCAAAATTATTACATAAAGTAGTCATAGGAATCCACATTTTTTGAGGACTACTTATTTCCATTTGTAGCTTAGGTTTCCAAATTTGTTGAACCTTATTGAAATTTAACATTTCAACATCGGTGAATGTGCGTCTTTTTGTAGAAGAGAAAATTTCTCTTTCGCCAGTCGCTTAAGATGCATTTCGGATTTGACTTTGACCGGGTACTTGAGAGAGGAATACGAGCTTATAGAATCAATAGCATTAAGTATAGAAGTATCGTATTTCCTATCTTCTAGACTCACATCATTTACTTTGTAATGTGTATTAAATGAGCTACTTTTGTTTTGACAATTATTACTTTTGGACGTTTCAGTTTTAATAGAGAATGTGTAATTATTGTCTGCTTTAGTTTTAGTAGCTTCTTTCTTTAATTTTGATTTTAGAATGACTTTGGGTATTTTTGGATTAGGAATAGAGGTAGAACCAAATTTGGTCGTGGCAATAAAAGATAATTTGTCTTCCTCTATTCTTTCTTTCTTGATAGCTTTAGTCATTCTTGCGCCTTTTTGAGAGGAATTTTTGAGAATTAAATTCTCCTTTAAAAGCTTATCCATTTGAGCTCGAAACCCGTTTCGTTCGGAATCCAGAAGGGAGTGTAATTCATCAATTTTGCGAGCACTTTCTGGAGTGTAGCAATCCTTAGGTTCAGGTTTTATCGATAGTATAGAATGTTCCTTAGTTGGCACTGACTCAATTGTTTGAGTCGACTTATTTAGAGAGAAATTTTTCTCAAGTTGATCTTTCTTTACCAGAAGAAGCTCTAGTTCTTTAATTTTAGAGTGTAATCTTGTGCATTCTTCAGAAAGATCTTTACTTTGAGCTCGATATTTTTTATTTTCTTCGTTGTAGGCAGACAAACTTTTCGTAAGTTCATGTATTTTTGTTTCTTGTGAATCTGCCTTAGTTGTTAAACTAGCTATTTTTTCATTGGCTAATTTAAGTTGTATCCCAAGATTTGCTTCTTCTAGTAAGTGTTTTCTTAGGACACGTTCATTATTTGCTAGTCTATCTTCTAGCTCTTTTATAATCTTTTGTTCGTGAGAGGTGTTAGAATTTATAGTTTCAGATTGCATTCTCTCAATTTTTGAGCTTGAAGTATTTGAGCTTGTTGAGGAAGATGAGCTAGATAATGGCTTTTCCTTCTTTAATTGTTTATTAAGTTCATACATTTCTTGATCATATGTATAGTAATCCATTTTAATCTTTTCAGCTCAGATATGGAATTTGAAAATTAGGTTCAAATAATGTTGGTAATTAAATTCTATATAGAATGTTGAATTTTAAATTTTGTTCAAATAAAATTGTTGGATGTATATGATCGTTGACGTGTTTTAGAATTGATTTTAAATTTGATTTTTTCTTTATCTTAACCACAAACTTTTAATTTCAGTTCAGTTCGTAAACTTTTCAGCACAACAAAGTTTAGATACAAAATATTAAAGATCGACTTAGATTGTATCTTAGACTTTGTATATTATTAAAAGAATGTAAGGTATTGCGGTTCAGATTTGACACTGTATTAGTTTACGAATGAAAGAGAAGCTGTAAACAGTGCTTTTTGGTTTACGAGTAAAGAATGTTTACGAATGAGAATCGTTCGTAAACCTTTAAGAACTGTAAACAGTAACTTTCGTGAAGTAAAGGTTAATCGTAAACTAATAGCGCTTGTTTACGAATGAAGAATATTCGTAAACCTTTCTTAAAGATAGTTTACGAATGAAATATATTCGTAAACAGTAGATATGTGAAGGTTTACGATTTGAGATTGATTTGTAAACAGGAACAATCGTAAAGTAAGGATTTAAAGTTTACGTTTGGCTTGAACGAAATGTTAAATGCGGAAGCTTAATTCAAACCTTAATCGTTTGAGAAACCGTTCGATCTGGGCAGAGTGGATCCGAAACCTACTTGATTATCGAGCAGCAAATCCAGATGATAATCAAGAGGTCTTCAATTCAACTTCGATCGAATTTTGTTTGTGTGTTTCAGATAGAAGGTTTACAGGTCTAAGTTTGTATGAAAAGGTTTTCGCAAATGATTTTAAAATGATTTATACGAAAAAAAATTATACCGAGAATAATTTTTGTACTGAAAAATTTTACCGAAAAAAAATTTCTTTACCCAAAAAATTTTCTAAGCCTCGGTAAACCTTTGAAAAGTAGGTACAAAAAAAATCTCGTAGTAGCAAAAAAATTGTTAGGTCCGTTTTTAACATCCAACGATGAACTCGAGCATAGATTTAATCGAAATTACCTTGACCAAGATTGAGCGGAAGCATTTGAGTAATATTCAATCAAATCTTCATTAATCACAAACTTTCTCTCCAATTCACCTCTTTCTCTCTCTACAATTAACCCTAGCTTAGATAGTGATTAGAGAGAGTGTTTCTAGTGAGAGAAAGCTAAACTCAAGTTGTGTGTATTTTACACACACTTGCCCTATATATACCAATCAATATTGGTATATTTGCATTCTAGTCCTTAACTATACATATATTACAATTAAGTCCCTAGACAAAGATAACTTGATTATTGAACACTATAAGATACTTCCAACAATCTCCCCCTTAGTGTTCAATTATAATTGAAGCGCCGGTTGTCTTTGTCTTTGACAATCTTCAGTCTTCATCTTTATTTGAACACAACAGAAAGATTCCTAATAATCTCCCCCTTTGTGTTCAACTTTTAATTTGACACGGTCTTTGTTGCTGTTTGAAGAAAATAGCTGAGAGCATCTGGAGAATCTTCAGTCTCCCCCTATTTACATCCACCCTCTTTTTCTTCTTTGCAACTTGAATATTCGTCACCTTCTTGCATATATCAGAGTCGCGCGGATCATCAACATTGACTTGTCGTGTATGCTCGAACCATGGAGAGAGGTCTTCTTTGTTGTGGTTCAGCACGTGCGTTGAAAGCATGGCTTCTTTAGTGAGTTCACGTGCTTGGCCTTCTTGATATACTTCTCCCCCTCATGGCGATTCATTTGTATCGTCATGCTGTGTGATCAAGGTGAACCAGAGTGTTCGCTGAACGTGTTGGCGTTGAATTCCGGATGAAGTACCTGAAAACGGGACAGACGACCGATCATCGTGAAACATCCCTTGATGTCACTCTTGGTCGTTGATGCAAAGTCACACAGACTTGCATTTGAAGGGACTACGGGGCCACATAGGCATCCCGTTGACATCGTTCTAGAGTCGTGCTCCAGAAGATGGCCTGCTACCGTTGTTGTTTTGATGTTGCAACGGCAGGACTTCCTTCTGATCATAGAAGCACATCATTGAATGATGCGTCTACAGAAGTTCTGGCATGGTCACGTAGACCTGCAATATGTGTGTAAAAGAATGTATGTGTCCTAGAAAAATTAAAAAAACATTTAGGTTATGAGGACACACTAGACATTAAAGTGTTCAAGAAAGTCGTGGTGTGAGGCTGTGGACCACTTTGTTCAATATCTCCCGCTTCCAAATGAAACGGTGATAGCATATGGGGTTCCCCGTGAGATATTGAAACATCTGTCTTTAGGGAGACAAATGAGTAGCTAGGAAGGGTTGTGCATGCGCCTTTGGACCAGATGAAGCGTCTTCTACCCGGGATCTGATAAATCAGTCCTGTACCTATATGGTTATGGTCCGGATAGTTTGTGGTTGAGGTGTAATGATTTCATCGTTATTCGCTCGAATACCCTCACATACACTCGGGGTTTGTTCCTGGGATAGCTGCAGTTGGGATGAACTGAACCATGGGAACAGGTATGTGAACACCTCGTATTGTCCATGAAGCATGAAGTTTTAGATAGCACTCCCTCTTAAAAGCATGAAGTTTGTATTCAGGGCATTCTTCCCTTAAGCTCTAGCGCCTTTTCATTGTAACACTCCCCCTAAATAGTTGCGCTATTTCTAATATGATGCCCTTGCTCCCCCTAAATAGATGTGCTATTTCAAATATGATGCTCTTGCTCCCCCTAAACATGTGCTTTCTTGTAGAAATTTGCATATTACTTTCTTTCAGGTCAAGCGCCTTTAGTAAATGAAGTATCACTCCCCCTTTAAAATGTGCGCCTTTTAAGTATGCGCTTATGAGTATCACTTCCCCTAAAACATAGGCGCTTTTGATAATAAAACTGCGGTAATACGCTCTTTTGGAGCTCTTGCACCTTTTCTATCGATCCACTCCCCCTAATATAAAAACAATATAGAATATGAAGACCGAATATTCTGTAAATATAGAGTTTGACTCCCCAAACTCAAGTGCCTTTTGCAATTTGAAATTGGCTCGGCCTTCTTTAAACATTGAAGCTCAAAAGTTTTTTTTTGTTTGTTTTGTTTTTTTTTTTGTTTTTTTTTTTGTTTTTTTTTTGGCCTTTTCATTTTTTTTTTATGGCTTTTTCCTCTTTTTTTTTTATTGCCTCTTCTTTTTTTTTTTTGGGCTTATTTTTCCTTTTTCTTTTTTTTTAATGTCCTTTTTTTTTTATGGCCTTTTTTTTTTTTTAAAAAAAAAAAAAATAGAAACAATGTCAAATCAAGAGCTTTGGAATAGTCTTGATTTGGTGTGTTTGCTCACGTCTCATACCGATCACGTGTGTGGAGCAAACCGAATACCACACGTGTCGGGGTCTTGTGCGACTGCTCATCATCGCATACCGACCATACATGTGGAGCAATCGTCGTCTATTTACCATGTATGATCGGGATCCTGCAAAACAAATTATCGGGACTTTGGTACCCATTTTTGGACGGGTCCTCCCTTATTAGCAGTGAAACAATTATGCATATAAGGTTCAAATTTGAAAGCAAAATTATCACATAAAGCAGTCATAGGAATCCACATTTGTCGAGGACTACATATTTCCATTTGTAGCTTAGGTTTCCAAATTTGTTGTACCTTTTTGAAATTCAACTTTTCAGCATCGGTGAATGTTTGTCTTTTTGTAGAAGAGAAAATTTTCTCTTTCGCCAGTCGCTTAAGATGCAATTCGGACTTGATTTTGACTGGGTACTTGAGAGAGGAATACGAGCTTATAGAATCAATAGCATTAAGTATAGAAGTGTCGTATTTCCTACCTTCTAGACTCACATCATTCACTTTGTAATGTGTACTAAATGAGCTACTTTTGTTAAGACAATTATTACTTTTGGACGTTTCAGTTTTAATAGAGAATGTGTATTTATTGTCTGTTTTAGCTTTAGTAGCTTCTTGCTTTATCTTTGGAATGACTTTAGGAATTTTTGGAGGAAGAATAGAGTTAGGAACAATTTTGTTTATTGTAATAGAAAATGAATTGTCTTGCTCTATTCTTTCCTGCTTTATAGGTTTAGTCATTTGAGTTTTCTGATCCTGTTTAGAAGATATATCGTTTAAAGGTTCAGGTTTTACAGGATGAATGGTTGTAGTTGTGCCATTTTCTAAGGAATATTTGAAAAATGAATTCTCCTTTAAAAGCTTATCCATTTTGCTCGAAACTCTTTACGTTCTGATTCCAGAAGAGAATGTAATTCAGCAATTTTGCGTTCATTTTCTAGAATATCACAATCTTTAGAGTTTGGTTTTGTTGATTGTATAGAATGTTCCTTGTTTGGCACGGACTCAATTGTTTGAGTCGACTTATTTAGACACAATATAGTTTCTTTTATTTGGTGTTGCTCAGTTTGTCCTCGTTTAGCTAGAACATCTTCTAATTCTTTAATTTTTGAATATAATTGATTTCTTTGTTCAAGAAGACTTTTATTTTGGGATGCACTATTTATTTTTTCGTCTCTACATGTAGATAATTCTTTTGTAAGTTCGCTTATAGTTGATTCTTGTTGTGCGACCCTTGTCTTTAAGCTCGTCAGCCTTTCTTGTTCTATTGTTAGTTTATTTTTAAGAATAGATTTTTCTTCTAGACTCTTAACTAACCAGTTGTAATTATTTTCTAGCCTAGCTTCTAATTCTTTGATTTTTATCAAGTAGTTGGCTTCCATATTTACCTTTTGGGTTGGATGTTTTTTGATCGTTATCGTGTTTTTGAATTGATATTAAATTTTGGATCAATGTGTTCGAATAGATTTTCGAATGATTAAGTTTTCAGAAGTTTAGGTATCAAAAAAAATTTGAAATGATTAGAAAAGAAAAAAAACTTATACCGAGAATTATTTTTGTACCGAAAAATTTTACCAGTCCAAAAAAAATTTTGTTACCCAATACTTTTTCGAATGAACCAGGAATCTTTTTAAAGCAGGTACGCAAAAAATCTCGTAGCTAAAAATTTAAAATCTTTTTTTTTTTTTTTTTGCTACCTAAAACTATCGAAAGCTTTGAGGTATCGAAAATCTTTTTCCCATCATAAATTTTCGTATGTGTATAGAAATGTCTGTCGTATGAGAAAAGTTTCGTATGAGATAGGATGCGAAATCTTTAAAGAAGTAATAGAATATTTATACGAAAAATTTTTGCAAAGGTTTTCGTATGGAAATCAAGTTGTCGAGAATAAAATTTTCGTATGTAAATTTTTTCGTACTTACACCTTTTTCGTACGAGAATAAAATTGTTTTTTTTTTCGTATCAAAGAGTTTTACGTACGAAAGTCAAAGCAAAATGTTTTTCGTATGGGAAACTTTTTTTTTTCGTACGCACTCTTTTTTGTATTGAAAATAAAATTGGTTTTCGTACCACAAATTTTTCGTATAGAATTTCGGACGATAAAAGTTTTCGTATTTACTGTAGCGTTCGAAAACTTTGACAAATGTTTTTCGTATGGGATGTTTTCGTACGAAAGTAAAAACTTAAACTTTCATTTTGAACAGTGTTTTCGTATTGAAATCTTTTTCGTACGAAAGATAAAAAATTATTTTTCGTTTTAAAGCTTTTTCGTATCACACATAAAAAAGTTTTCGTACGCAAATTTTTCCTTATTATTATTATAATAGAGTTTCGTACGACAAAGTAGTTATTTTCGTATCAAAGAATTTCGTACAATAAAACTTTTTCGTACGAGTAATGTTTAAAGATGATATCGTAATAAGAATGTTTTCGTATCCAGAAGTTTTTCGTGCCTAAACTTTTAAGTATTGGAACAAATATAATTGATTTTCGTATCAAAGATTTTTTTTTCGAAAGAATAGAGTGTGCAAAAAAATCTTTTTTTTCGGATGAGGAGTATGCGAAAAAAAACTTTTTCGGGTGAGAAGTATGCGAAAAACTTTTTCGAGTCAATAGTATGCGAAAAACAATGGTTTTCGGATTCAAAGTTTTTCGTATCCAAAGTTTTTTTTTTTCGTATGCTACAGTATACGAAACTGTAAAGTCAATGCGAAAAATTCGGAGAATGTGAGAGATACGAAATCTTGGTCAATGCAAACGAAAAACTTGGTACGAAAAAAATCTTTCAAGCACGGTTCGAAAACATCAAACTGTCGAATGTCAAGTTCACAAATAGCTTCAATTAGCACCTTTAACAATGAATTTTGAACGAAATATGCTGGGTAATAATGCAAAAACACTCGATTAACACAATTTGGAGCAAATTGTATAGCAATTTTCGAGAATTTGCAAGAACACTTTCACGATTGGAAAAAATATTTTCGAAGCATAATTTTGACAATCTTTGATTTTGATCAATTAATTGAAAACAGCTAGCAATTAGCATGCGAAAATGATATTCGAACACCTTTCAGATCAACATCAAGCATGAATTTCAACACATAAACAGAAGATTGCTCGATGCGAAAACCAATCGAATGGTGCGAAAACTTTTCGCGCGCAACCAAAATCGATTTCTTTTCAATTTTCGATCCACAAATCAAGTAGAATTGGCTCTGATACCAATTGTTAGGTCCGTTTTTAACATCCAACGATGAACTCGAGCATAGATTTAATCGAAATTACCTTGACCAAGATTGAGCGGAAGCATTTGGGTAATATTCAATCAAATTTTCATTAATAAAAAACTTTCTCTCCAATTCACCTCTTTCTCTCTCTACAATTAACCCTAGCTTAGATAGTGATTAGAGAGAGTGTTTCTAGTGAGAGAAAGATGAACTCAAGTTGTGTGTATTTTACACACACTTGCCCTATATATACCAATCAATATTGGTATATTTGCATTCTATTCCCTAACTATACATATATTACAATTAAGTCCCTAGACAAAGATAACTTGATTATTGAACACTATAAGATACTTCCAACAAAAATTTTAGGACTTTTTTTACTACGTAAAACCTTTTCAAATGTTTACGGGTGTTTAGGTTTACGGGCAGAATTTGTTCGTAAACCTTGTTCGTAAATGAGTTTACGAATGAAAATGATCCGTAAACATTGCCTTAATAGTTTACGAACGAAATGTATCCGTAAACAGTTCACTTCGATAGTTTACGAATGAGACATGTTCGTAAACCTCTTCCTAAATGAGTTTACGAATGAAGACTATTCGTAAACCTTGCTATGGATAGTTTACGAATGAAATATATTCGTAAACAGTAGACTTCAGAGGTTTACGATCGATAAGGATTCGTAAACAGTATATTCGTAAAGCGTTCCTTGGTATAGTTTACGATTGAAGTTTATTCGTAAACCTTTCCTTTACTAGTTTACGAATGAAAATTATTCGTAAACAGTAACTTTATGAATGTAAGTTGAAAGGACCGTAAACTAAAGTTTCTACCCGTAAAGTTTATGATCGCAAACTTAAGTTTGACCGTAAACTTTTACACACTGTAAAGGTTTGACCGTAAACATTGTGATCCGTAAACCCTTTTCATTTGCTAGTTTACGAATGAAAATGATTCGTAAACAGTGCCTTTATATTTACGAATGAATAGTATTCGTAAACAGCAACTTCCGTAAAGTAAAGTTTATGTTTGAAAAGTATTCGTAAACAGTGACTCGAGAAAGTTTACGATTGAAATTTATTCGTAAACCTTCCCTTTACTGGTTTACGAATGAAAATGGTTCGTAAACAGTAACTTTTGTAAACTAAATGAACCGTAAACTTAAATGCTTTGACCGTAAACTATAGAGCTTTGACCGCAAAGTTTTCAGTTCGTAAACTAAGTTTTCATTCGTAAACTTCGCAATAAAAATAAAACTCGATCAAAAACACTTAAATTCTAAAATTAGGCTCAGATAATCGATCGAAATCAGCAATTAAACATGTAAAAACACTCGATTAAACCAGTTCAAAGCAAAACATATATAATTTTCGAGTTTTTCACATGAACACTTTGAAGATTATGAAGAACATTTCGATCAAAATTAAACAATTTGGTCCAAATTCAGCTATAATCAGCTCAATTAATCAATGATTACTCATCGCAAACAGTAAATTCATCGTAAACACCTAAGCAAGCAGCTCAAACAATGTAAACAGTAAGCACACAGCTCAATCAAACACTATGCGATGAGTTTTAATCGTAAACTACAATTCATCAAAATCAAGCATCGTAAACCGTAAATTCAATCAATTCAATCACACGTTTGCTCTGATACCAATTGTAATTCCCAGTTTTCATCCAACGAATATGAACTTGAGCATAGATTGATCGAATTACCTTGATAATAAACATGCGGAAGACTTTGGAATAAACTCAATCATTCTTCATTAATCACCAAGCTTTCTCTACAAGTAATCTCCTTTCTCTCTCTACAATTAAGCCCTAATTATGATAATGATGAGATAGTATTTCTAGTGAGAGAAAGCTAAAACTCAAGTTATGTGTATTTTACACACACTTGCCCTATATATACCAAAGCATACTTTGGTATATTTACACTTTAGTCCCTATATTTTCATAAAATATAATGAAGTCCCTAGACAAAGATAACATGATTATTGAACACTAGAAAATATTCCTAACTTATTGAAAAAATATGGTATGGATAATAGCTCATCAATTCCCACCCCGATAAGCACTACATGCAGATTAGATTCCGACCCATCTGGGAAGTCGGTAGATAATACTAACTATCGATGTATAATTGGCTCGTTGCTATATCTGACATCTAGTAGACCAGATATTATGTTTGCTACATGTATCTTGCCGCTGTTAAAATAATCCCCCGATACCTCAAAGGAACACTCAAACTAGGCCTATCGATGTATAATTGGCTCGTTTAATCTATTTGGATACACTGACGCTGATTTTGCAGGATGTAGAATGGACATGAAAAGTACTTCAGGAGGAGCACAATTTTTTGGGGATAAACTGGTAAGTTGGTCCTCTAAGAAACAAAATTGTGTTGCAACATCAACAGCTGAAGCAGAATATGTTGCCGCTGCCAGCTGCTGCTCTCAAATATTTTGGATGCGAACACAACTACACGACTATGGGTTTGATCTAAATAGTGTTCCCATTTTCTGTGATTCTAAAAGTGCTATTGCCATTACTTGCAATCCTGTGCATCATTCACGTACAAAGCACATTGACTTACGTTACCACTTTATTAAGGTTCATGTAGAAAAATGACATATAGAATTACACTTTGTGTGCACGGAATTACAGCTTGCCGACTTATTTACGACGGCATTGGATGAAAAACGATTCCAATTCCTAGTCTCTAAGTTAGGCATGCTTAATTTCTCTACTTGATAAAATTCATGATCTTAAATTTTTCTGTGAGTCTTTGTTTTCTTAAGTGATGCCTAAATTTAGTACAAAATTTGGGGAAAGTACGCAATTTTACTAAATAGTTCAAAATATTAAAACTTGAAAACTACCCTCATTTATTGAGGGGGGTACTTATATTTCAAGATGGCGCTATGAAAGTTTTAAATACCTCATTCTACTATTGAGGGGGAGTGAATGATGATATAGCTTACGAAAGAGTTTTTCGCAAAGACGATAGAGAGATTATATAACTTTAAAAAAAAAAAGGGGAAAAGACAGACAATAACAAAAATTGTTTGCGTTTTCACTTTCCAATACTTTTCATTCGAAAACTTTACTTTCAGCGTTTTCTTTCTTTACTAACGCTTATTAGTCGCAAACTTTAAATATCGCGTTGTTTACTATTTACCTTTTCTCTCCCTCTCTAAAATCTTTCAAATCATCTCTCTTCGCAAAAATTCCTCTTTCGCAAACCTAAATCCCTCTAAAACCCTTTCGATTTCCTCGCAAAATCACTCAAAATCAAAGCCTACTACCCTTAAATCTTAACACACTTGGGTAGGTTTTGTTGGTAGCCTTTTCTATCCTAACAATCTAACTTGGGGCGATTTAACCACGTTTGAATATGGGAAGAGTTGGATCGACGTGGGGTGTTGGTCTCCTTGAGAGTGTTGGGTGGCTCTCTCTCTCTCCCTCTAGACTATTTTCACACAAAACACACTTTATTATGTGTTAGGGTTTTAGTATTTATACCACAAGTTGATATATAATACTTGGGCCCCCTAACAAAGCCCAATTACACTAAGCCTCTTATAAAGAGAATCTTTATAAATACACAACAAAGATAATTATAATCAATTGAACACAATAAAATATTCCTAACAATCTCCCCCTTTGTGTTCAATCTTCAATTCGGCATGGATTATCTTTGTGGGGCTTAGTGCATTTGCCTGAGTACTAAAGGAATTTCCTCCTTGTCTTGTCTTTTGACCTCTTCTTTTGGAGATCTTCAAGCTCACCGTGTCTCGATCTTCTCTTCTCGGCTCAAGTCTTTCCTTGAATCTTGTCTCGTAAATGCCGGAAGGTGTTTGAAGTTGCTTGCCGGTTCTTGAAGAATTTTCTCTTTTTGTGTTCGATCTCTCCTTTCGATGGTAGCGCAACTCCCCCTACTTTTGGTCAACCTTATGTTGGAATTGGGAAGTTCTCTTTGAGATTTGAGAGAGAGACGCACATGAGGCGGCAACTTCGATCTTTGAAGTCCATGGTGTTCGTTTGATTCTTTGATGACGCTTGAGGATTTAGCGTTTCTGATCTATCTTGCACTTTCATCGTGGTATTGCTCCCATTTTGCTTTAGTAGTGCTCCCCCTCATGAAGATCGAGTTGGGGAGATCGTCATGCAATGAGTCAAAATGAAGCATCGTCTTTGGCAAGAAGATCACGTCGCCGGGACAAGGAGGATGGCGTTGGTAGGCACATTAGGAGCTCAGGTTAGGTAATCACCCGGCGGAGCCACAAAGGCAATCCGTCGTATAAGAAACCGGGGTCACGAAGACTTCCCGTTGACCTCTTGAGTCCTAGCAATCTCCCCCTACAAGGGCTATCTCCCCTTCTTGCGGAGGCTTTGAATGCTCTTCGTCTAGGACTCTCTTGACTTGACGCTATATTCTGTAGACCAAATGTAGATAGTGATCCACGCCCTGATATTCGACGTTGATGATGTCGCGGATCTTGAACTTTGTTCGCATCTTGTCCTGGTCTTTCTCCGTAGTTTGAAGGCGTCAAGTCTCCTTTAATCTTCTTCTTCTCGGCGCCGGATTCGTCTTCTTCGAAGGAACTTGTCTGGTTCGGCCTCGAGGAGGCTTGTCTGGATCCGGAAGAAGGTACGCGTGGGGTGTAGTAAAATGTGCCGAGGCTCCTTTGGAATGTTCCATTCGAGTGTAGGGGAGCCTGGCTTCAGAGTGGTAAGCTCGGCGGAAGTTGGTGGGTGGTCCGACCTATTTGTTTATGTGTGTCCCCTTCTCCCCCTCATGACGATTCGTATTAACGAAGTCGGCATGCTTATATTGGAAGATTAGAAGGACACAAACGACAAGTCGGCGATGGTAATAACCAGACGGAGCCACTAAGGCAATCCGTCGACACGACTTCAGAGATAAACTCCGAGACGTGGCCTGTGAGGACAGGGCTTGAAGAACCGGGGCCACATAGGCGTCCCGTTTACATCGTCTAGAGACTAGCTCAAGGCGATGGCCTGATTCCGTTGTTGTATTGATGTTGCAACGGCAGGACTTCCTTCCAATCTTGGAATCACATCTACGGGAGATGTGTCTATGGAAGTTCTAGCGTGATCACAAAGATCAGGCGTTAGAAAAGTGTATGTGTCCTAGAAAATATAAAAAATATATGAGAAGTGAGGACACACTAGACTCGCGTGCTCAAAGAAGTGTGGTGGTGGGGCTGAGTACCACATAATTCAATATCTCCCGCTTCCGAGTGAAGCGGTGATAGTAGACGTGGTTCCCCGTAATTTCTTGAAACATCGGTCTATTGGGAGATCGATGAGCGGGTTAGGCTCGGTTGTGCATGCGCCATTGGACCAAATGAGGCGACTTCTACCCGGGAGCTGAAAAACAAATCAGCACCTGCACCTATGTGGGATGGTCCGAATGTTGTGTGAGGTAAGGGATTTGTATATCATCGGCTTCGTCGTTCCTGCATCCGTCAATTTTGATGAGTGCTGCTTGATCAGCAAGTTGGAGCGGGTCGGTAGAGTGCATCGTAATATGAGCGCAATGAAGTCACCTTTGCCTTTTGAGAATTCTTGAACTCTTGAGGGTTGAGTTTTTTTTTTGTTAAAGTCCGGAGGTGAAATAGCTTGACGATGGGAGGATTTTTCCTTTCTTTTTGTTTTGCTGTTTTTTTTTTTGTAGATACATATATATATATATATTTATTGTAATAATAATAGAATAATATACTATATATTATATTATATTATATTATATTACATAGCTATATATCTATAGAGATTTGCTATGGTGCATACCCTACCGTGAGCACGCACACATACTTCGCCTCTTTTCGCTCCAAAACGAAATTTTTAGTCCAATGTTAATCACATCCCCCTTACACAACAACATGATGGTGTTGTAAAACAGATTCATCTTTATAAAAACACGCAAAAGATCGATAAGAACAATTTTTTTAATATCACATCCGTGTGATGCTTCTTATCGATCTTTTGCGTGTTTTTATAAAGATGAATCTGTTTTACAACATCATCATGTTGTTGTGTAAGGGGATGTGATTAACATTGGGCTAAAAATTTCGTTTTGGAGCGAAAAGAGGCGAAGTATGTGTGCGGTGCTCACGGGGTGCTCATGGTAGGGTATGCACCATAGCAAATCTCTATATATATATATATATATATATATTTATAATTTTTTTGTTCCTCCCCCTCAAATCGTGCACCACCGTAAGAGTTTTTCTCCCCTTTAAAATGTACTCCCCTAAAAAATATGACATGATACTCCCCCTTAATGCATGCACGCCTAAAATGTAATTTTCTCCCAGGAAAAATAAGCGTGATGAAAATAACGTATTTTTCTTTTCAGTTCAGATGCATACTTAAAGAAGTAATTTTCTTTAAACTAAGCATATTAAGATGTACGTTTTCTACCTTTGACGCTCCTACAGAGAATAGGTAATTTTTGCGATTTAGCTTATATGCATGCTTGAAAGTTTAAGCTCGAAAATCTTAAAATTGTATGCATAATGAAAATGTACCTATAAAATAGGGTATTTCACATTTCGGCTCATATATGCATGCATGCAAAAAATTTGAAAGTAAAAGTCCTTTTGAAGCATGCATGGCTATATTGTACCCTATTGTTTGCAAGGTAGGTATATTGTCTTTTCAGCTCGAAATGCATGCCAAAATTTACTATGGAATGCATATATAGAATTTACCTACGGTGTAGTTGCTCACCGTGTTTTACCTTTATCATGTATGTGGAGCACTACGTCAGATTGCCATACATGAGGGATGCAGTTGCTCGCGTCTCTTACCAGTCATGCATGTGGAGCAACCCGAGTACCGTGCATGCTGGGAATTTGTGGTTGCCCTCGTCTCGTACCGATCATGAGTATGGAGCAACCATCTTCTAATTACTACTCATGATCGGGGGTTTGTGGTTGCTCTCGTCTCATACCAATCACGCGTGTGGAGCAACCATCGTCGAATTACCACACGTGATTGGGCTCCTGCAAAACTTTATCGGGACTTTGGTACCCATTTTTGGATGGGTCCTCCCTGATTAGCAGAAAACAATTTATACACATTTGGTTCAGATATACATCCTAAATCATCCTTTAAAGTCCTATTTAATTTCATTTCTGATTTAGGAACCCAAGTTTGGTGAACCTTAGAGGGAAATGACAATTCAGCGCCGGTGAATGTGTGTCTAGGTTTAGAAGATCTGAAGATTTTCTCCCTAGCCAGTCGCAGAATGTCACGCCCCGACCCGAACCGGAGGCATGACAGCCGCCGCGCTTCTTCTCGAGAAACGCAAGGCTGACAACATTAACTCAAATAACACCGAAGAAAATAGACTTGAAGCTCAACAAAAGATATATTTACATATCAAAGGAGGTTTACAATGTCTATACAATATCGAAGATCGATCAGCGAAGGAATAAAATATACAATCCAAAACCTCCTTCCCAAAATATAACCTCCAATGGATCCTTCAACAAAGCAAAAATAAGGTACCGAGTAGGATGAGAACAGCAGCGGAAAGACGATCAAACGATGTCAAACCTCCAGTCAAAATGATATCAACCTAGAAAAGGATGTATATATGGGGTGAGCAAACCACTAGCTCAGTGAGAAGATAATACAGACACACATTACCCTCACGGAAGGCATATCCTCAACGATGAACACCAACACAATAATCAACCATTGAGGAAACAGAACCATTTATATCGAAATAAATCAAGTAAATAATCAAGTCACCACAGAAAATGAGCACTAACGACAATCCACGTCGTTATCATATAAACGACGCGTGGGTAGCCATAACCTATCTCGAACTGAACTCCCCGTCGAGAGTCAGACGAATCCGTCACCGTACTCTAGACCAAATGCCATTTATATTCCTTTAAACAATGTATAACATGCATGTCCCACACACCGGTGACGTTGGCCGAATCAAATCCCGATGATCACCTTCCAATAACAATGGTAAATGGATAGGTGCAATCATCAGGCCACACTCATCCGGGTTTGCCAAACCACGGGCTACTAATGCCACTCTCACTCACCCGAATCGTGGCGGGTTCGGGCTACTAATATCAACGTGCCACTCTCACTCACCCGAATCGTGGCTGGTTCGGGCTACTAATATATCGGTACCGAGTATGCAACATCAAATGAACAACCAATATCACGGCTCATAAGCCACAAATAGCTCAATGATACCAATGAGACACGTAATGTCATAAACAAAGTCACGAGTAATCGTATCAATCCCCAAAGCAACCACGTTTGTCGACAAGAGTCATATCATGCAAGTAAATATCTCATGGAATCCTATAGCCAACCAGGCTTTTTCTCACATCATATAACCCATAACACATAACTTATAGCCGACAAGGCTTCCTATCACATCATCAAATCAAATATCATGTAGCATAATAAAATACGAGACACCGCGAGTCCACACTTCCCACGAAGGGAAGATGTCCCCGTATTATCAACTCACAGGTGAATACTAATTCTCCGAAGCATCACCGGCTGCCCGCGTATCTCTTGACGTCGTTCCTTCGCCTAAATAAGAAAATAATGGCTTAAACACAACGCTAAGCAACTTAAATTCAATCATCGATCTTCGGGTAATGAAACAGCCCAAAAGAATATTTAAACCGCATCATAACGTATGTTCCTAACTGGTAGAGGATTATTTGCAGCGGGAACAAAGCGACAAACCCGAAAATAATTCAAAGTGTAGTAAAAATCCTAAATTTGCAGCTGAAACTTTGAAAATTCATAACTATTGGTAGAAATATTGGATTGATATGATTCCAGCGGGTACGGAAAGCCCAAGAAGTTAGCTTTCCACAAAAACTGATTTCATGACAATACGATCAATATAACCATATCAAAATCAGAGAATACAGAGACTGCGCGACAGACATTTTCCTAGTCGCAGCTGAATGTTCAAAAATTCATAAGAAATTGTATAGGCGTCGGATTGAGATGATTTCTACGGCTGAGAAAAGCTAAAGATCTTAGCTTTCAACAGAAATCAGATTCGAAAAGATCGGAGCACAATAACTGTATCGAATTTGCAAATAACTGCAACTACGCACAACAGAAGTTCTCGAACGGATGGAAACAATAAAAAAAATGAGTTCTTATGCCAATTTTCAGCACCAAGCTTACCTAAATAATCCCTAAGTTGAACTAGGACTGTGGAACTCAAGCTTCAGACTTTCCCCTTCTCACGTTTCTCTCTTCTCTTTTTTCTTCTTTTTTTTTTTTTTTTTTTTTTTTTTTTTTTTTTTTTTTTTTTTTTTTTTTTTTTTTTCCTATCTCTCAAGTTACTTATCACATTAGTCTTCTAAGGGATAAGTATAAGAAAAATAAAGTGGGCTTTTGGGCTTAAAAGTTTATTTTAAATGGCCTGCAAAAGCTTTATGTAAATTTAGGTGTTATACAGAAGGTGTCTTTCAGACTTAATCTGTACCGGGTATTTCAAGTATGAATACGAGCTTATCGCACTATATGCTTCATCAGATGATGAGTCGTATTGCCTACAAGAATTCACATCATTCACTCTATAATGATGAGGTATAAGCGTGGAAGTTCACTTGCTTAACATTCGAACTTCTTTGCACGCTTTCATTTTAAGAGGAATAGGAGAGGGAAAATCTCGAGCATGTTCGACCTTAATTTTGGAAAATAATGTTGATTTTCTTTTCTCCTTCCTAATCTTCTGTTCCTTGGAAGTATTAAGCTTAAGGCTTTTACTTATCTTTTCAGCTTAAGTCAAAATTGACTTAGAATTACTAGTAAAAGCTTTTTCAGTTTTAGGAACAAGGATGCTTTTCTTCGCCTGTTTCGAGGAAGATGTATCTTTTGAAAGATCATTGGAAACAGGTAAAGACGGGAAATTTTTGAGATATAAAATCTCCTCTAAAAGCTTTTTTTTTTCCGCTCGAAAACCTATTCCTGATTCCAAGGTTGCGTTCAATTCTGCAATTTTACTAGCAACCTCAGGAATTTCCCAACAAGAAGTAGGTTTATTAGAATGTAAATTATTTTCCCCTAAAGACACTAAGTTAGAAGATGAATTTTTATCTGCTTGACTTCTTTTTGCAACAGTGTTCTCTAAAAGTTCCATCTTAGAGTAAAGCATACGCTGTTCCTCTAAGATTATCTCATATTTAGTTGAGACACGATTTCGCTCTTCGCAAGAACGTAATCTTTTAGTCATATCGCAAACATTCTTTTCACTAGTATCTAACTTAGTTTCTAAGCTAATGACCTTTGACCTTGCGTTAGCCAAATCTTCATTAGCGAAATCTAGATCTTCCTGTTGCTTAATCAACACAGAGTAATTATTAGCAAATCTTGCTTCTAATTCCTCAATTTTTCTAGCTTGAGCATCCATTTTTTTTTAATTTAAAAATTAAAATTTTGGCTTTTGGAAATTTAGTTCCGAAAAATTTTGGTTTTATCAAAAAGTATAGTGAAGTATCGAAGATAATAAGTGTCGAAAATTTTTGGTGTACCTAAAAATTTTAGAATGATTTCGAAAACTTCGGGAAAATTACCAAAACTTTTTCTATAATGTGCCAAAAACGACCCCAGTTGATTGTTGGATACGTGATCGTTGACCCGTATAGTGGATTTGCCTTCAAAAATTGACGAAAAAAGTTCTCCATACCGAAAATTTTGGGCCCGGAAAATTTATTTTGAAAAATTTCGAAAAAGTGTAAAATAGACTATGCCTATTGGACTCAGAAAATTTTTCTCTATCAAATGATGTATAAAAATTTTTCCTCAAAAGTCTGTTAGGAATATTTATTGTGTTCATCATTGTATTCCTTTTGTTATTGGTTAGTTTGTAAATACTAGATAGTCCGATGACCAAATTGTAAATATATACCAAAAGTTGAAAGGTATATATATTCCCGGTCGTCATTTCTTTTCGGTAGGTTTTTGGAAAATAGTTTTACGCACGCAAAGTTTCAAGCTTAATAGAAAATTCATTTTGCAAAACTTTCTCTCTCTAACATTTACAGTTTACTCGCGCAAAAACCTCACACACATACAAAAATATCGATCGAAGAATTAATTGAAGAACACTTGATTATCACTTGGATTTGCAGCTCGATAATCAAGAGGATTTGGATCCACTCCGCTCAGATCGAAAAGTAATTCAATCGTTAAAGGTTCGAAGTAAGCTTCCGCGCATTTATATTCACGTTCGAACCTAATTGTGTGTTAATTACCATGTGTTGATCGATTTATGGACCTACAATTGGGATCAGAGCATACTTGCATGATTGATTGTCGAAAGATCGAGCTGAATTCACTTGAATTCGCTGTGATTTTGATTAATTTGTGATTGACGTTCGAAACCTTGGCCGACAAGTTTTTGGCTAATTTGTTGATAATCTGCTTTAGTTACTCTTAATTGAGTGTTAGGCATTGTTTAGCGTGATATTCTGATCAATATTTAGTTGTTAATTGGCCAAAACAAGGTGTTGATTGAGAAAATTGATAGTTTCTTATAGTTTACGATCGTAGAACTAGGTTTACGAATGATGAACAGTGTTTGCGAACGATGAACTAGGTTTACGATCGTAGAACAATGATTAAAATCTTAAGTAACTGTCATTTAGAGGTGTTTACGAACGTTGATTATCTGTTTAAACAGCTTAGTCAACGAAATAACTTTACAGTCAACGCAAAGTTTACGAACGTAAGTTTGCGGATTGAGAGTTTACGAATGATTTTCATTCGTAAACCCAGATAAAGTACTGAGTTTACGATCGCAAGTTTGCAAATCTTAGAGTTTACGAATGATATTCATTCGTTCGTAAACCTAGATAAAATCAGTTTACGAACGTTAGTGTGCGAATAACAGTGTTTACGAATAATTTTCAATCGTAAACCTAGATAAATTCAGTTTACGAACGATAGTTTGCGAATCTTAGTGTCATTCGTAAACCAAGATAAACTCAGTTTACGAATATAATTTTACGAATCTCAGAGTTTACGAATCACTTTCATTCGTAAAAGAATTTACGAATCTTTACGATCGTAAACCTTCCTGTTTACGAATCCTTAAGTTTACGAATACTCATCATTCGTAAACCATTCAAGACTTTGTCTTCGAAAACTATTTCATTCGTAAACCTCATCCGTTCAAGGTTACGAATAAGTTACATTCGTAAACTTCCCATACAGTGTTTACGAATCATTTTCATTCATAAACCTCATCCTGATAACAGTTTACGAACGTAAACCTTACCCTGACAATAGTTTGCGAATAAATATCATTCGTAACTATTATTTTCCAATTGAAATAGTTTTACGAACAGTGATCATTCGCAAACTAAATAATCAATTCGCAAACATCTAATCATACTAAAATCATATTAATACTTGACAGCTTGTTCAAAGCTAAAATCAATCAAAGCAAGACGATCAAGAATCTCAACACTTCAAAAGAAATGGATGCATACGCACTAGGAAACGACATGAGGCCACCAATTCTTAAGAGAGGAGAATACAATGTATGGAAGAATCGATTCCTAAATTTTCTTGAAGGAAAAGATCTAGCAATTGGAATGCTAACTTCCATTCAAGAAGGACCAGCTACGTTCTGGAAGATCATAGCTGGAGATCCCGAGAATGACCCTCCAATCCAAGAATCTCGAATAAGAAAAACTCCTAGTGAATACACTGAAGCAGAGAAAATAAGAGCTAGGTCTGACAGACAAGCTAAAACTTACCTACTTCAAGCCATCCCGAATGACATCTATATGCAAATAGATAGCATGTCGACTGCTAAGGACATGTGGGATGAAATTAGCCGAATGATGCAAGGCACAGAGGTGGGTGTCAAAGCTAAGAAAGCAAATACCTTAACCGCATATGACTAATTCAAGGCAAGAACCGGTGAAGAACTTCAAGACACTTATCAACGCTTCCTCACACTTATCAATGAGATGCGGAAAATTAATATCCATAAGACTAATATGGAAATTAATATAAGGTTCCTATCCTCCCTACTACCCGAGTGGAAGAAGCTAGCTACTCAAATAAGGCAAAACAAAGATCTGGACGACATGAACATTCATGCCGTATTTGACAACCTTGCTCAACACATAGAAGATGTGCATGAAAGCAAAAGCAAGGACGCTCAAGAATCAGTTGCCCTCATTACTGACAAGAAGCTGATGAAAGTCTCTAAGTCCAACAAGAAGGTCATCCTAACCTCCTCTTCTGATCAAGATGACGATGACTCGGATTCGGACCAAGAAATTAAAGACATGAAAAAACAGCTAGCCCTCATCACTCAAATGATGAAGAAAAAGTTTTATAGAAAGAAATCTTCTTCATCTTCAAATGGGCAAAGAACCTCGACTTCCAAAAATAAAGGAAGTGTGTCTGAAACCTCAGAAGCTAGGAATGCCCCCGAGCCTCAGAAATGCTATAACTGCAGCAAAGTGGGACACTTTGCAAACGAATGTCGCCAGCCAAAGAAGAAGAACACAAATTACTATGCCAAGAAGCTTCAACTTTCCAAACAAAAGGAAGCTGGAGTGGCATTAATGGCTGAGCAAGATCACTGGCTTGAAGATACCACAGAAAGCGACACCGAGAACTTTGCCTTAATGGTCAAAGTTGAAGACGAGGACCTCGAGGATGAACAATCCCTTGACTCAAACACAGTCGCATCAGACGCAAACTCTGAGGCAAATTCTTCTAGCTCTACTCTTTCCTTAAATATCTCTGACTTTAAACTAAAACTAGAACAAATAACTAAAGAAAGAAAAACAATTAAAACTTTAGAGGAAAGATTATCCAATAATGAAGCCGTCTTAAGAAAACATTTACTAGCAGAAGCTGATCTAAGAATACAACTTCAAATAGCAAATGAAAAAATATCTAATACTGAATCGAAGGATAAATACAATGAAAACAAAATACAAGAATTAACTAAAAGTCTTAATGCTAGTAATGCTGAAAATCAAAGTCAATTATCACAAATTAAATTTCTTACAGACGAGCGAAAACAATTATATGCCAGAATTAAAGAACTAGATGATATTATTATCAAATATGGACATACTGAGCAAACAATATACTTAAATCAACCAAGACTAGTTGATTTTTATAATCCCTACAAAGGGTTAGGATTTACCAACCCATGCAACCTACAAAAAGCACGAAGAAAGCAATTATACCAGTATGGACATATGGACATAGGGTTGATGGACCTTATGCTTTTCACCAGTGCGGGAGAAATTAATGCCATCGAAGAAGAAAAGAGAAATAAGAAAGCTAAGACTGAAATCCCATACGATTATGAGGAATTAAACGAAAGTTACAAAACACGAGTAATATCTTCAGGTAATGAGAATGTAACTACTTACCCCATAAACAAAGGTGACGTAGTAGAAGAAGAAAACAAGACAGAAGATAAAAAGTCAAACACGTACATACCTGCTAAAATTAAAAAGATTGTTGACTTGGAATCTACTCTTGAACAGGAAAGGAAGACATTCTATAATGAGAAAATACGTCTACTAAAACAAATTGAAGATCTTAGAAATCTCGCTACTCCTTCCAAAAAAATTCATATTAAAAAGGAACTATCTTCTTCTAATGAACTAGCAGGGTAAATACCGAAATTAAAGCTGAAGGCAAAGGCAAAGGCAAAATCCGTAAAGAAGAAAAGAGAAAAAGAAGTCAAAGTAGAGCCTAAGTGGAAAATAAAAAAGCCCTCTAAGTCTTCTTCTTTAGATAAGAAAAGTACTTTAGTCCACTCATGTAATGTTGTTTCTTCTTCGATATTAAAGCTAAATACTATCAAGAATACTGATTCTCAAAGCCTTAAATCCCAACGAAAAATACAACAATATAGAATTAAGGAAATCTCCAAAGAAACGGAACCCGCCAAGAATGAACAGCGCAAAACAAAAACAGACAGTCAAATAAGCAGTAAACCAAAGAAGATAGCTAACCCAAAAATTGCTAAAGAACATACATCAAAGAGGGTAGCTAAATCAAAAGCTTCTAGAAAAATAAAAGAAACTTGGGTGATCAAAAGAGATAAGAGACAACAAACCCAACCAATCAAGAAATGGGTACCAAAAACTAAGCTTGTACCAAATTTAGACTTATTCTCTAACATTGTCACAAATCCCATGTTTACATGGGATACTGAATCACCTTAGATTCTTCATGTGCAGAACCATCATGTGTGGTACCTAGACTCAGGTTGCTCCACACACATGACCGGACACAAAGCACTGCTGAGCAACTACACCGAACGATTCGGCGGTAAGGTTCGTTTTGGTAACAATGACTCTGCTTCTATATTAGGCTATGGTAGCTTAGTTCTAGAAAATTTTTCCATTCAAGACGTGTCATACGTTAAGGGTTTGAGTCACAATCTGTTTAGCATAGGACAATTTTGTGACAAAGGCCTTGAGGTTAATTTTAGAGCTAAACAGTGTAGCATAAATGACTCAACTGGACAGACATTACTTGTCGGTTCCAGAAAATCGAATCTATATACAATAGATTTGAAAACCGTAAAACCCTCAACAACTGTTTGCTTGTTGTCAAAAACATCTTTGCAACAAAGCAATCTATGTGTAGGTCTAGTTTTCATCCAACATATGATTAAACTTGAGAATTAAGATCAATCGAGATTACCTTTTATGATTTGCGCGGAAGCTTATGGATTAAATCTTCAATCAATCTTCATTGCAATTCAAGTTTCTCTCTACAATATACCTCACTTTCTCTCTCTACAATTAAACCCTAATTATGCTAATGATGAGAGAGAAATCTAATCTAGAGAGAGAAACTAAAACTCAAGTTGTGTGTATTTTACACACACTTGCCCTATATATACCAAAGCATACTTTGGTATATTTACACTTTAGTCCCTATGTTTACATAAAATACAATTAAGTCCCTAGACAAAGATAACATGATTATTGAACACTAGAAAATATTCCTAACAATCTCCCCCTTAGTGTTCAATTGTCATTGAAGCGCCGGTTGTCTTTGTCTTTGATAATCTTCAGTCTTCATCATCATTTGAACACAACAGAAAGATTCCTAACAATCTCCCCCTGTGCAGCAGAAAAGATTCATAACAATCTTCCCCTTTTAAAATCTCTGCCTTTGTGTTCAACTTTGAATTTGACACGGTCTTCTGTTGCTGTTTGAAGAAAATAGCTGAGAGCATCTGGAGAACCTTCAGTCTCCCCCTATTTACATGCACTCTCTTTTTCTTCTTTGCAACTTTAATATTCATCACCTTCTTGCATATATCAGAGTCGCGCGGATCGTCAGCATTGACTTGTCGTGTACGCTCGAACCATGGAGTGAGGTCTTGTTTGTTGTGGTTCAGCACGTGCGTTGAAAGCTTGGCTTCTTTAATGAGTTCACGTGCTTCGCCTCCTTGATATACTTCTCCCCCTCATGGCGATTCATTCGTATCGTCATGCTTGTGATCAAGGTGAACTAGCTTGGGCTGATCGTGTTGTCGTTGAATCATGGATGAAGTACCTGCAAACGGGACAGACGACCGATCATCGTGAGACATCCCTTGATGTCACTCTTGGTCGTTGATGCGAAGTCACACAGACTTGCATTTGAAGGGACTACGGGGCCACATAGGTATCCCGTTGACATCGTTCTAGAGTCGTGCTCCAGAAGATGGCCTGTTACCGTTGTTGTTTTTATGTTGCAACGGCAGGACTTCCTTCTGATCATAGAAGCACATCATTTAATGATGCGTCTACAGAAGTTCTGGCATGGTCACGTAGACCTGCAATATGTGTGTAAAAGAATGTATGTGTCCTAGAAAAATTGAAAAAAATATTTAGGCTATGAGGACACACTAGACATTAAAGTGTTCAAGAAAGTCGTGGTGTGGGGCTGTGGACCACTTTGTTCAATATCTCCCGCTTCCAAATGAAACGGTGATAGATTATGCGGTTCCCCGTGAGATATTGAAACATCTGTCTTTAGGGAGACAAATGAGTAGCTAGGAAGGGTCGTGCATGCGCCTTTGGACCAGATGAAGCGTCTTCTACCCGGGATCTAATAAATCAGTCCTGTACCTATATGGTTATGGCCCGGATAGTTTGTGGTTGAGTTGTAAGGATGTCATCGTGATACGCTCAATACCCTCACATACACTCGGGGTTTGTTCCTGGGTTAGGATCAGTTAGGTCTACTGAACCTTTGGAACAGGTATGTGAACAACTCTTTTGTGTCCATGCGCTTGTTGGCATTTAGGTAGCTCTCCCTCTTCAAAGCATGAAGGTTGTTTTCAGGGCATTCCCTTTTAAGCTCTAGCGCTGTATTTAGGTAACACTCCCCCTAAATACTTGCGCTAATTCTAATGTGATGCCCGTGCTCCCTTTTAAGCTCTAGCGCCTTTTGAGAGATTGCATATTACAAAAAAATCAAGCGCCTTTTGTATTTGAAGTGACACTCCCCAATAAATGTGCCTTTTGCACTTATAAGTCTCACTCCCCCTAAAACATATGCGCTTTTTACATTAGAACTATGGTAATACGCTCTTTTGAAGATCATGCACCTTGTCTATCTATCTATCCACTCCCCCAAAATAAAAACAATATAGAATATGAAGACCGATTATTCTATAAAATTAAGCGCTATTTATACTAAGTCGAACTCCCTATGATAGTCAAAAACTGAAAATATAGAGATTGACTCCACAGAAATTCAAGCGCTTTTTGAATTTTGAAATCGGCTCGGCCTTCTTTATACATTGTAGCACAAAAGTTTTTCTCCCCTTTTTTTTTTTTTTTTTTTTTTGTTTTTTTTTTTTGGTTGTGTGTTTTTTTTTTTTTTTTTTTATGGCCTCTTTTATTATTATTAATTTTTTTTATGGCCTTTTTTTTCATGGCCCTTTTTTTTTTTTTTTTTTTTTTTTTATGGCCCCCTTTTTTTTTTGTTTTTTTTTTAAACGAAAAAAATAAAAATAAAAACAATGTTAAATCAAGAGCTTTGGAATAGTCTTGATTTGGTGTGTTTGCTCACGTCGCATACCGATCACGTGTGTGGAGCAACCAGAATACCACACGTGTCGGGGATGTGTGTGACTGCTCATCGTCGCATACCGACCATACATGTGGAGCAGTCATCGCCAAGTTACCATGTATGATCGGGATCCTGCAAAACAAATTATCGGGACTTTGGTACCCACTTTTGGACGGGTCCTCCCTTATTAGCAGTGAAACAATTATGCATATAAGGTTCAAATTTGAAAGCAAAATTATCACATAAAGCAGTCATAGGAATCCACATTTGTCGAGGATTACTTATTTCCATTTGTAGCTTAGGTTTCCAAATTTGTGGTACCTTTTTTAAATTTAACTTTTCAGCATCGGTGAATGTGTGTCTTTTTGTAGAAGAGAAAATTTTCTCTTTCGCCAGTCGCTTAAGATGCAATTCGGATTTGACTTTGACCGGGTACTTGAGAGAGGAATACGAGCTTATATGTTTTACCTAAAACCTAAAACCGGGTACTTGAGAGAGGAATTCGGATTTAACTTTTTTTTTTTACCTAAAACCTTTTCAAATGTTTACGGGTGTTTAGGTTTACGGGCAGAATTTGTTCGTAAACCTTGTTCGTAAATGAGTTTACGAATGAAAATTATGCGTAAACAGTGCCTTAGTTAGTTTACGAATGAGATATGTTCGTAAACCTCTTCCTAAATGAGTTTACGAATGAAGACTATTCGTAAACCTTGCTATGGATAGTTTATGAATGAAATATATTCGTAAACAGTAGACTTCAAAGGTTTACGATCGACAAGGATTCGTAAACAGTAAGTATTCGTAAACCTTTATAGTTTACGAATGAGATTGATTCGTAAACAGTGCCTTGATATAGTTTACAAATGAAAAGTATTCGTAAACAGTAACTTTTTGTTTTCGATTGAACAGTAACTTCAGTAAAGAAAAGTTTACGATTGAAAAGTATTCGTAAACAGTACCTCCGTAAAGCAAAGTTTACGAATGAATAGTATTCGTAAACAGTAACTTCCGTACAGTAAAGTTTACGATTGAAAAGTATTCGTAAACAGTGTCTTTCGTAAACTAAAGTTTACGATTACGAATGAAATGTATTCGTATACCTTTAACACACTCACTGTTGAGATCGTAAACAAGGTTTACGATTGAAAAGCTTTCGTAAACTTTTCGTTGACCGTAAACTTAAATGCTTTGACCGTAAACTATAAAGCTTTGATCGTAAAGTTTTCTGTTCGTAAACTAAGTTTTTATTCGTAAACTTTACAAATACAGTAAAATTTGATCAAAAACACTTAAATTCTAAAATTAAGCTCAGATAAACGATCGAAATCAGCAATTAAACATGTAAAAACACTCGATTAAACCAGATTAAAAGCAAAACATATAGAATTTTCGAGTTTTTTTCACATGAACACTTTGAAGATCATAAGAACAATTCGATCGAAAATCAATAATTTGGTCCAAATTATGCAATAATCACCTCAATTAATCAACTATTAATCATCGCAAACAGTGAATTCATCGTAAACACCTAAGCAAGCAGCTCAAATGATCAATCAACAGTTTACGATGAGCTTTAAATCGCGATGAACAGTAGGTATCGTAAAAATTAAGTTTGCGATGAACAATGCAAAAGCGAATTCAATTCAGCTCAAAACATATCAATTCAAACACGTTTGCTCTGATACCACTTGTAGGTTGTTAGAATCATTTATTGTGTTCTTTATATTATAGATGCTTCCGTCTTTGGTGTATTTAGTTCTTTGGTTTAGATGTTATTAGGGTTTGTAATTTACTTTATTATAAGTATTAGTTGTTTTGGGCTAATTGGGTTTTGGGCTTGATGGGCTTTAATATACCAACTAATGTGGTATATAAAGACCCACCAAGCCCTAGTTTCAAGTGTTCCTCTTTGCAAGTATTATGCCTTCTTGAACAAGCTAACCTAAACACTCTCAAGCTAAAATCATTCTAGGTTGCTTTCTTTGTTGCTTGCATTATATTAGATGAAAAGGGACTTACAAGTGGTATCAGAGCAAGCGTGAGGGAACTTTGAAGCCATTTTTGGAGTTTTTTGAGCTATTTTCGTCACTTTATTTAGGCTGTTTTTGAGCTACTTTGGCTGTTTTTCTGCCTTTTCTGAGCTGTTTTTGGGGTTTCTCGGCCTTTTTCTGGTTTTGGGGAACTTTTTCCAGCAAAAACAGCATTTCTGGGCAGATTTTGGGCATTTACAGCAAGATTTTCGGATTTTTCTAGGTTTCAGCTTGAAGATCTTCATCCTGTTCATCATTCGCGGAACAGAAAAAGAATTCGCGAACCTCTCTGCTTTGCGAACCGCCACTCTCGCGAACTTCAATTCGCGAAGTGTTCCGCTACATCCGCGAACCTCAACACGCGAACCAGGATCACGAAGCTCAGGCCACTTCACGAACCCCGCTTCATCCGCGATCTTTCGATTCGCCAACCGTCAGTTCAGCTTCGCGAATCAATTAGCCAACCCGTGATCTCACTTCGCCAAAGTAGATCACGAACCGGTCTTCAATTCGCGAACCAGCCATTTCGCGAACCCTTCGATTTCACTTATCCAGCTCAAGTTCGCGAACCCTTCGACTTCACGAATCCAGCTACAGTTCGCGAACCTCACTAACTTCAAGTTTCAACATTTCAAAGTTCCACACACGTTTAAAGATCACCCACATCTAATATAGGATGGACACACTCGCCATGGGAAGCGACGTCAGACCACCAGTGCTGCGAAGAGGCGAGTTCTCTTTCTGGAAGAACAGATTCTTTAACTTCCTGGAGATCAAAGACAACGGAGAGGAAATGATCAGATCACTCCAAAGCGGCCCCGAAACATTTACGACCACACTCCCCGGGGACAACACCGTGACTCCTCCCGTCCTTCCACAGATAGTACCCAAGTCTCCAGCCGACTACACTGATCTTGAGAGACGAAGCGTTAGGGCAGACCTCATGGCCAAGACCTACCTCCTACAAGCCATGCCAAATGATATCTACATTCAGGTAGATAGCTTCCAGACTGCCAAGGAAATGTTCGACGAGATCTCTAAATTGATGCAGGGCACTGATATCGGTTTAAGAGCCAAGAAAGCCAACACACTGGCGGCTTACGACTCCTTCAAGGCTCGACAGGGCGAGCCAATTGGTGAAACCTATCGTAGGTTTATGATCCAAACCAATGAGCTGCGGAAGATCAGCATCATGAAGTCCAACTTGGAGCTAAATGTAAGATTCCTTACATCATTACAGCCTGAGTGGAAGAAGATTGCCACAAATTTCAGGCAGAACAAGGACCTCGATGAAATTGACATCCACAGCATCTACGAGAGCCTCGAACAGCATTCAGATGACGTAAACGAGGGGGTGGAGGAGCAGAAGAATAAGGCTGTGGCCGACTCACTAGCCTTAGTGACGGACAAGAAGAGCGCAAAGCCGAGTAAAGGCAAAGCCGTCAAGATCCCGAGCCCCTCCACCTCCGAAGATGACTCAGGCTCGGACTCCGATCCGGAGATGAAGGAGCTCCAGAAGCACTTGGCTCTGGTAACGAAGATGATGAACAAAAAGTTCTTCAAGAAATCATCATCCTCGTCCAACAAACAAAGGATCTCGTCAGGACCCAATCCTCAGACCCGACCATTTCAGCCAGCTGAAACCAAGGCCCCAGCCGAACCAAGAAAATGCTACAACTGTGGCAAACCAGGGCACTTTGCCAATGACTGTCCCCTTCCGAAGAAAAAGAAGGACGAAGAGTATTATCTCAGGAAGCTGCAGTTGATCAGGCAGAAGAATCAAGGCAAAGCACTAGTGGCCGAGCAGGACCACTGGCTCGAGGACTCCATGGAAAGTGACCCCGAGAACCTTGCCCTGATGGCACGGCTGGAAGGAGACGGATCAGACGAGGAGGAGCAGTCGGAAGCTAGCACCAGCACCAGCACGAACGAGGTAGACAAATCGTGCAACGGCGAGGAGGTATATTCTTTCAACGAGAGTATGCTTTTAAATCTACAAAATAAAATAGAGGTCCTAAGTAAAGAACGTAAAAATACTAAGTCTTTAGAAAAGAAATTAGCAAAAACTCAAGCTATTCTAACCATTACCCTAGAAGAAGTAGAAAGATTAGAAAATAGCTTGAGTACGTCAGAACAAGACTTAGGAAAATCAAATGATAAGATTAGTGAATTAATGAATAGGATAGCGACCCTAGAATGCGATAGAAACGAAACTTCTAGCAATAATGATAGAATTAGAGAACTAGAAGCCCAATTAGCTAACAACCGTGCATCCCTCATTAATCGACTAAGCGATATTGGCTCCCTGAATTGTCGATTAGAAGCTGCAAATCTTAGGGTAGCTAGTCGAGATGAGGAAATTGTTAAACTAAATAAAAAACTTGAAGAGTTGACGGCGAATTATAGGAAGAGTGACAATGAGTGAATAAATAAAACTAGCGAGTATAATATGATGAATAGCGAACGCGCTGGGCAATATGCTAAGATAAAGAGCCTAGAAGACATTATCACGAAACGAGGGCTATCAGAACAGGTATTAGAACGAACCATGTTTCTTAGTCAGCCCAAAGATACTAGGTTCTACAATCCACGAGGGGGGTTAGGCTTCGTTAAGACCATCATACCTGAAGCCAAGAAAACTCCCACTCGTGACGATAGTAGTTATCTGGATCTATCGCTCATACGCTTCATTCAGTCGTCAAAAAGCGAACCAACGACAGGAGAAGGGAGCGATCGGGCCGAAAAACCGTTCGATTACCCTAGCCTGAACGAAAGTTACAAGACAAAGGAAAAACCCTCGATTGATAACTGTCTCCAGGCTAGTGCACCGCCCTCTCAAAAGGTCGTTGAAGAAGCACCGAAGAATTCGAAGCATATGGGAACGTTGCCTAGAGCTTACATCCCTTTTTCGCATAAAGAAAATTTCAAATTACGAGCATCGATGGAATCACTCGAGCAACTCTCTCAACTAGAGAAAGACATTTTACTCGCAGTAATTTCATCATTTAAGGATCAAATAAGCACTAGACCCCACACGATCCCTACACACACTCCTTTCATTTTGACAACGTCACACACAAAACTCTTCAAGAATAAAGAATTAGATAAGCCGGTTATAGGTCGTACCACGAAGATCACTAACAAGGCCTCTTCTGCATCGACAGGAAAAGCATCTTGGGAAAAGAGCGTGAAGTAGAGGGCAAACCAAGATGAGACGAAAGGAGACGTTTCTGTTCACAAAAAGGAGCAAATGAAAACGAAAACTAAAATGTCTCCCTTTTTGTTTTGTAAGAATCGTCTTGAGTGTGTTAATGTGTTGAAAAATGCTGCTAGTTTTATTTCTAAGTCTAAAAGGATTTCAGACCCGAAACTTAGCAGGCAACTTATTTCGCAAACCCACACACACACACTAGACTCGCAAACTAAAAGGCACACATCAAAGTCGCGAACTTTGATTTCTATACCTAACTCGCGAACTAACCCTCTCTTTGCACACTTCCCCGAAGTAAAAGCCAAGAAGGTTGCAAGCTCAAATCCCCAACCAAAGGCGAGACCACAAAATGCTTCAAGGCTCGAGAAAAAGCCAGATCAAATATCTCGCAAAAACAAGAAGAAAACCGAGCCCAAGCATTACGTGCCCAAAATCAAAACGCAACCGCTCAAAACGAAACAAATTTGGGTCACAAAAAGGGAACTCGAATCCATCACGACCAAATCAGGCACACGCCAGATTTGGGTTCCCAAAACAAGTCCAAGCATAGTAGATTACTTAGCTGATTCTTTATTTCATCTATGCTTGCGTGTCGAAAATAACCAAGGGGAACCCGACCGTTATCGGGTTACTGACCTCTCTTGATTATTTTTGCAGATCTGTCATGTGTGGTATCTCGATTCAGGTTGCTCCACACACATGACAGGGAGAAAAGAGCTGCTGAGCAACTACAAAGCCCGCTTTGGCGGTAACGTGCGCTTCGAAAATAATCACGCGGCTCCGATCATAGGACACAGAGACCTCATCCATGACAACCTCACAATAAGGGATGTCTCGCTCGTCGAAGGACTTGGACACAACCTCTTCAGCATTGGCCAGTTCTGCGATAGAAGGCTGACGGTCACCTTCCAGTCTGACGAATGCACCATCAGCAACGAGCAGGGTAGGGAACTCCTCACAGGCACGAGGAAGACAAATCTCTACACAATCAATCTGAAGACCCTTCGACCTTCATCCGCCATCTGTCTGATGACAAAGGCATCACACCAGCAAAATGACCTTTGGCACAGACGGATGTCCCATATCAACTTCAAAACTGAATAAACTATACAAAGATAAGCTAGTCACAGGACTCCCAGCATTGAAGTACCACAAAGAGCATCTATGTTCGGCGTGCGAAATGGGAAAGATGAAGAAGGCATCTCATTCATCAAAACACGTGGCCTCGACCTCTCGCCCACTGGAGCTGCTACACATGGATTTATGCGGACCAATGAGGATACAAAGCATAAATGGAAGAAAATACGTATTAGTCATTGTAGATGACTACTCGAGGTACACATGGACGAGATATCTTAAAACGAAGGACGAGACCCCTGAAATCATCATCTCTTTTGTGAAGACGACTCAGAACCTGCTTGAGAGCAACATCCAAGTGATCCGCACAGATAATGGCACTGAGTTCAAGAACAAGGTCCTCAGTGACTTCTACACCTCGTTAGGAATCTCTCAGCAGTTCTCGGCCGCAAAAACCCCTCAACAAAATGGAGTAGTGGAAAGGAAGAACCGGACCCTTATCGAAGCAGCCCGGACAATGCTAATTCAATCAGGACTTCCACACTTTCTATGGGCCGAGGCAGTAAACACGGCGTGTTACACGCAAAACCGAACGAGCATTCACAAGAGATTTGGGAAGACTCCGTACGAGCTAATCAACCAAAGGGTCCCAAACATCAAATATCTACGGATTTTCGGCTGCAAGTGCTTTGTAGCTAATGACCGAGTTGATCGAGGGAAGCTCGACCCGAAGGCCATCGAAGGAGTGTTCATTGGATTTCGGCTACTTCGAAGGCCTATAGAGTCTATCTCAAAGATAGAAGGACTGTTATGGAAAGCATAAACGTTACTTTCGACGAAGCGCCAGTGGCTTCTGAATACATCAGTTCAGGACCCGTACTACAACCGAACGCTTCTGTCCAAATCAGGCCAGAACCGGGACTAATTAGAGTGCTGACAGACGATCAGCCCAGTCCTACATTCGAGGAGGTAGCATCGACATCCCACAAGAGCGACGACGCATGGGAGCTGCTTTTCGAAGATCTAGCCATCCACGATCGTCGATCAGCTCAACCTCCTCACCAACCCCAAAATAGTGACGCACCAGCTTCTCCCGTAGGCCAACACGAAGCTGATGCATCTCCCTCAACGTCACATATAGAAGTCACTATTTCCCCTGAAGCCTCAACTGAAGAAGACGATGAAGACATTTCCCTAGACATAGAGCCTCACTCCCCGATCGAAATTTCCAGCACTCCCGAGACAACAGGTGAAGAACCCGCACAGGACGAGCAAGAACAACCTCTCCCTCATCAAAGGAAGTGGACTCGAGCCCATCCGACGTCTCAAATTATTGGAAATCCAGACCAAGGAGTTAGTACAAGATCATCAACAATAAATGAAAATCTATATGCCTGCTTTCTCAGCCAGGCTGAGCCGAGCAAAGTTGGAGACGCGCTAAAAGACCCAGACTGGGTAAACGCAATGCAAGAGGAAATCCATCAGTTCGAAAGACTGAAAGTGTGGAAACTCGTACCGAGACCTCAAGGAAAGACGATTATCGGTACGAAGTGGGTATTCAAGAATAAGAAAGATGAAGACGGTGTCGTAATTCGCAACAAGGCAAGGCTAGTCGCGAAGGGCTACAACCAGCAAGAGGGAATCGACTACGACGAGACCTTCGCACCCGTAGCGCGAATCGAAGCAATTCGGATTTTCCTAGCCTTCGCAGCCCACAAAGACTTCACGGTGTATCAGATGGACGTCAAGACAGCCTTCCTCAACGGCGTCTTGAAAGAAGAAGTCTACGTGGCACAACCTGAAGGATTCGTAAGCCAAGCCCACCCTGACTATGTGTACTTCCTCGAGAAGGCACTTTACGGACTTAAGCAAGCACCCCGAGCATGGTACGAGGTGCTATCTGACTTTCTGATCGAGTCAGGCTTCACTAAAGGGCAAATCGACACCACCCTCTTCATCAAGCGACGCAAGTCTGAAATTCTACTTGTTCAGATTTACGTCGACGACATTATTTTTGGATCCACAAACCCCATATTGTGCGCGGAGTTCGGGGAACTGATGAAGACAAAGTTTGAAATGAGCATGATGGGAGAGCTCAACTTCTTCCTTGGACTGCAAGTCAAGCAACTCCCAGAAGGAATCTTCATCAGTCAATCGAAGTACATTCAAGACATACTTAAGAAGTACAACATGGAAAATTCCCCATCTAAAAGTACCCCGATGTCGACTTCGTGCAAATTAGCCGCAGATCCATCGGGCAAATCAGTCAACCCGTCTACATACAGAGGAATGATAGGATCGCTTCTGTATCTGACAGCAAGTCGGCCGGATATTGTCTTCTCCACTTGCCTGTGCGCGCGCTTTCAAGCCGATCCGAAGGAGTCGCACATGCTTGCAGTGAAGAGGATCTTACGCTATCTCAAGGGAACACCGACACTCGGACTCTGGTATCCCAAGAACTCTAACTTTCAATTACTTGGCTTTACGGATGCCGATTTTGCAGGTTGTAGGATGGACAGGAAGAGCACCTCGGGTGGAATACAGTTCTTAGGTGACAAACTAGTAAGTTGGTCATCTAAGAAACAAAACTGTGTGTCCACGTCAACCGCCGAAGCAGAGTACGTTGCTGCGGCCAGTTGCTGCTCTCAAATCCTGTGGTTGCGAACGCAACTGCAGGATTACGGGTTTGTTTTCAATAACATTCCAATTTCAGCGACTCGAAGAGCGCTATTGCCATTACCTGTAATCCCGTCCATCATTCCCGCACTAAACATATAGACCTTCGATATCACTTTATAAAAGATCATGTCGAAAAAGGCACAATCACAATGTACTTCGTCAACACCGAAGTTCAACTTGCCGATCTTTTCACAAAGGCTTTGGATGAAAAACGTTTCATGTTTCTCGTTTCAAAGTTAGGCATGTTGAATCGGGAAGCATAACGTGATTTTTGCCTATTTCAACCTTTTATAAAGTTTAAAAGATGATCACCATTCCAAAAATTTAGGGGGAGTAATTTTTAGTCTTCTTGTTATATTTTAACTTGAAATGTATTTTCTAAGAGTGCACATTTTGAGGGGGAGTTAAGTTAAAAATTGAGCCCACAATCACTAATGCATTTGAGCCAATTCGCGAAATTCAAAAACCAGTATTGGGCCTTCTTTTCTCACTTTTCGGCCCAGTTCTTCAACTTCACTTTTGATTCGCGAATCATCAGAATGGGCTTCTTTCATCTTTCTGGCCCAGTTTGCATCAACCCTACTTCGCGAATTCATCGCACGATTCGCGAACTCTCGAACGGGCCTAATGTTCTCTTGCAGCCCAAAATCTTTCAGGCCCGCGAAGTTCCAACTGCTTTAAACCCTAAATTTCTCGAAGCTACAGTCGCCGTCACATTTCAAAATTAGGGTTAACAAACTTCACGAATTCTCTCTCGATCTACTGTTCATCCGCGAGATAAAACCACTCAAATCACGACGAAACCCGCCTTTTAGCTTTCAAATCCTCTTCTCTCGTGCGTTGCTGTGGTAAGACTACTCTTAAATACTCGTTTTTCTGCAGATCTTTACTTTGCTGATGATGATTTTGGCGAATCTGGAACTTTCTGCACTTCGCGGTTGATGAACACGATGCATCTTCATGATTCGCGAACTCGGCTTCTTTTTTATCCTTCTAGCGCGGCTTTCGAAGTCTCCAACATGTTTTTCGCGCATTCCACTTAAGCCCGCGAAGTTCTCCATGTTCGCGAACTCTCAATAGTTCGCGAACTCGTTCCGCATTCGCGAAACTAAGAACCGCTCTTTCCTCAATTCGCCAACTTTCAATCGCGAACCTCGCTCAAAATTCGCCAAGTCCTCAAGTTCGCGAACCGCTCTCAATTCGAAATCATCTTTAAATCGCGAACTTATTTCTCAATTCGCAAACTTCAAGTCGCGAACCAAATGTACTTTCCCGAATCCCTACATTTTTCGCGAACGCACTTTCACCTCAATTCGAGAACAAAATCCCAATTCGCAAATCGTTCAGTTCTCGAACCTATTCTAATATTCGCGAAACTAGGATTCGCAAAAACTTTCATATCGCGAATCTCTCTCAAACTTCGCCAACTCCTCAAGTTCGCGAACAGCTCTCAATTCGAAATCATTTTTATATCGCGAACTTATTTTTCAATTCCCAAACTTTTAGATTGCGAATCTAACATTCCTTTCCAAATCCTTACAAATTTCGCGAACTCATTTACACTTCAATTCGAGAACACAATCTCAATTCGCAAAGTCTTTCAGTTCTCGAACCTATTCTCACATTCGCGAAACAGGATTCGTAAAGCTTTTTGCGAACTAACCAAACTCTCATATCGCGATCCACACTTAATTGTTTTTATCATCTGTTTCGCGAACTATACTTAGAATTTTCTTCAAGAACTTTCATTTTTCAATTCGCGACATAAAGACCTTGAAAAACTTTCTAACACATTTACATTAATGCGCGAACTTTCAACTTAAAATTTTCTAAGTTTTTTTTCAAATCCATGATTTAAATGGGCTGAAACTGTTTTTGGGCCCAAAATTAAAACATCAAATTTTCATAGCCCAAAACACTTAAACACTTTTTGATCTCTAACTTGTTTTCACCTATTCAAATCATGTTACCTTATGCTTCATATTACTGTATAAACTAATGGTTACTCTATCATCGCAGGTTTAACGAATCCAGGTGTTCGGAACAACAAAAAAAAGAGGGCAAACAAAACAAAAAAAAACAAAACAAAAAAAAAAGAGTCGCCCCACTCAAAAAAAAAATAATACGACACCAACAGATCTGATATACCCAACGTCCAAATGGGTCATTCCGAAGGACAATAACTTCCAACTTGACTTGGAAGTCTTCAAAGGGAAGGAACCCATTATTCCTGCGATATTGAGACACCATCACCTCTGGTACGCCTTCTCGGCCGCTGTACCAGTCCCCTCCGTTTACCTTCAACAATTTTGGGGGACGCTGCAGACGAAGGTGGCACCAGACAATAGCTTATACTACAAGCAAAACTCGCGGGCCAGACGGTCGAGGTCACCCGCGAATTAATCCGCCATGTTCTCCGCCTGCCCAGCCGACCGGAGAATGAGTATGAGGCTTCTGAGGATGAGCTTCTCGAGGACATTCAAAGAATGGGCTACTTCACGCCCGTCAAATTCCTCTCTCAGATCCAACAGTCCATGCTCCCGCATCCATGGCGGACACTTTTTGCGCTTGTCAATAAGTGCTTCTCACCAAAGCACTCAGGGCACGACAGGTGCAACATCACGATACTGCGGATCTTCCACGGCATTGCCTTCAACAAAAACGTAGATTATGCCAAGCTCATCATGTTGGACCTCGACGACCAAATGATGCAGCGAACGAAGGGCAAGAAGACGCAGTACCTTCCATATCCAGGTGGTTCGGGCTAATGATCCACCACTTTATGCAATCACTGCCTGGGATACCAACCCGGCCCGCCGACGAATATGTCACCCCGCCAAAACTCAGTACCTCAGAAGGGGAAGGTCGATGAGAAATACGCGCGGCGGCCGATGCCCATCCCTTCATCCCTCTTGTCACTGGCGGAGCAGCACATGATAGAAGACTACTGCCGCCAGTACAATGTATACGCCCCCATGGTTCGAGAAAACCCCCTCGAACCTAACCCCGGGGCCTCCCACTCTGCCGATGAAGGTCCTAGAACCAGGCCGGAGGCAGCTTCTTCATCCATTCCTCAGTCATACACTCACCAACCAGCCATTCCATCAATTACCCAATCATCCACACCACCAACACCTGTCGAACAACAAATACCCGTTCGACAGCTCTCACCACCACTTATCACACCCATCCCACCACCATCTCCTGTCAGCCGCACATCGCCGATCCCGCCGACGTCGCGTGCTCTTCAACGACAAATGTTGAGCGACGTCTCCGACTCGGACGGCGAAGACGGGATGCCCATACTCCGCCCACCGTCACCACCACCCTCCACGAGGCAGCCGTCGCCCGCTCCTCAACGCCAACACATGAGCGACGACTCCTCTGACGACGACGATGACAGCACGCTTATCCATAGACGTCGTCGCATTCCTCCAATCCCCACTCCACTACAAGCCGGGTCACCCCTTAGAAGAAGCCGCCGACATCGACCCAACGGCGCATACCACGAGCCTTAGCCATTCGGCCGGTTCCCAACAACCCGTCTCAAAAAGCCCCGACCCTCAACCATCACGTCCTCCGCCTGTCACCGAACAGGCCTCAACGTCCATAGAGGCGCCCATGATTGAGGCACTTCTAGGATTGGACGGAAGTCCCGATGACGACGACCTCACATCGTCTTCGTCAGAGGGCCACCGTCCGAACATCACGATCGGACGCGTGCCAACGGGACCCTAAGTGGCCCCGGTGAGAGCTCCGCCTTCGCCCGTCTGTGTGACGTGGCCCTAACGACCGGAGCGGTCCTTCCTCGTGAGGAACCGCAAGGACAGGTCGGAAGTCCAGTGCCGCCCGAAGTCCCATCGATTTCCCCGAAACTGGCCACCCCACCACCACTTCGGGGGTGCAAACGGAAGGCCTTCGTGGCTCCGGCGGTGATTCCCCGTACGTGACGGCGACATACCTAGAACGAGACTTGCCGAATTTCTCGAGCAAGTGGCTGTCCCGCGCATGCAGTCACTCATTACGGCTGCTGCGCCGGACAGAGGCAAAGCTCCAGTTGTCGACGAAACCCCGTCACGTTCCCCACTACCACCCCCACCTCCTCATCCGAACCCCCACACCATGCCACTGCTCGACCTATGGGACATCTTCACTGCCCGTCTCATAGGAGTGGACCCGAAGCACCCCGCTCATGACGGTCCGAAAATGCTGATCGCGCAACAAAACTACCGTCAACAGAGACGTGCCGAGACGACACATCAACAATCCGAACGGCACGACGATCCTGACGACCAGGATCGCCGTGAGGGGGAGAAGCGTCAACGCCTATCCTCCTCCGGAGCATCTGTACGACGAAGCACACCATCACAGGGCAGATCAGCAGCAGCCCTACAACACACAACCCAACAACCCACACGAAGAGGTTCTCGAGGAAACAAGCGGCGCCAGGGCCGAACCAGACACTCTTCCTTGGCGAAGCAACGTCGACCTCGGAAATCCATACACATACAGTCCAAGAACCGAACCACCACCAAATCCTCCTTCTACCACCCCGAAGCCAGAAAAGCCGAAGCCCACCTCTTTCGCCCTACATTGCTACACACAACCGGACTTAGAGCCATTCAACCTCGAAGATTACCTCCAACCACACACTGAATGGAGGCGTACATTATGAACGAAGGATGGCTCAAAGACCGGTTACAGAAGAGTTCTCAAAGGCTATGTTTGATAACGCTCGACAGCTCCTAAAGAATGCAGAGGTTGAACTTGTCAGAATAGAAACAAGGAGCTGGAAGAAGGGGAGGACTACGAAGCAGAATCCCCGAACTTCCTGTTCTCTTGGAGCACGCCAACCGATGGTACGACATGTACAACCCTCCGCCAAGAGAGACCCCGAAGATTCCGGAGCTCCCGTGGGAAAATGCCAAAATCGTGGCACCTTACCAGGAAGAGTTTCGGAAACGAATATGGAGGAAACCCGAGCGTATCACCAAGCCTGATGACTGGAGCTGAGTGGGATGACTCATCTGACGGGACGAAGGGCAAGATTCTATGTCCTAAGTCTGCGAATGATGATGAGTTTCAGAGGACGAGGCGACAATCTGGATCGCCTTCGAAAAGACGAATCAAGGAAGAAAATGATCAAAAGGGTGACGGGAGTCAGAGTCGAGTACTTCAACCAAATTCCCCAGTTTACAAAGTTGAAAGGGAGGACGGGAAGGTTGAAGACATCAGCGAAGCGGACCTAATCTACATTAGACACCCTGATGAGAAGAATATTCTCGACGTACAGGTATCTAGGACAGCTGAAAAAGGACCCTGCTTTGAAGATAGGCCTTGTTACACTCAAAAGGTTCATGTGCGCCAGATCAATTATAATGCTTCCACGACCTTCAGATGGCACTGGAAAGCAATATGAAGAAAGTGAACCTCACAAAGCCTAACTTCGAAGTCCCGGATGACCCCAACATCTCTGAAGGAAACGTCTTTGAAGGTGAGGACCCCTCGATAGTCTACGTCAACTACAAAGGTGAGAAGAGATTGATGAAGACCTCGGAGATCCCAAAGTTCTCCGACGGGACTCTCCAAATTATTTCAAGAAAGTTGACAAGGATTATCCAGGAGATGGAAGGAGAAGACCTCGATAGCCAGATGAAGTTCAGATTACTTCGAGGGAAGATCGATGAAAGACTGGCTCTTCGAAGGTGGTTACGTAACTACGAAGTCAAGCTCGGACTTCGAAGCTCTACGTACAAGACGTGGACCCCAAGGTCGAGCATCCAGCAGAACTTAAAAAGAACAAAAGGGGGAGATTGTTAGGATCATTTATTTGTTTCTTTATATTTAGATGCTTCCGTCTTTGGTGTATTTAGTTCTTTGGTTTAGATGTTATTTGGGTTTGTAATTTACTTATTATATAGTATTAGTTGTTTGGGCTAATTGGGTTTTGGGCTTGATGGGCTTTAATATACCAACTAATGTGTTATAAAGACCCACCAAGCCCTAGTTTCAAGTGTTCCTCTTGCAAGTATTGCCTTCTTGAACAAGCTAACCTAAACACTCTCAAGCTAAAATCATCTAGGTTGCTTTCTTTGTTGCTTGCATTATATTAGATGAAAAGGGTTTCTGAGCTGTTTTTGGGGTTTCTCGGCCTTTTTCTGGTTTTGGGGAACTTTTTCCAGCAAAAACAGCATTTCTGGGCAGATTTTGGGCATTTACAGCAAGATTTTCGGATTTTTCTGGGTTTCAGCTTGAAGATCTTCATCCTGTTCATCATTCGCGGAACAGAAAAAGAATTCGCGAACCTCTCTGCTTTGCGAACCGCCACTCTCGCGAACTTCAATTCGCGAAGTGTTCCGCTACATCCGCGAACCTCAACACGCGAACGAGGATCACGAAGCTCAGGCCACTTCACGGACCCCGCTTCATGAAGCCGCCAGTTGAAGCCTGAGTGGCACCGACGTCTCTCCCATCACCGCGAACCTCAACTGGCGGCTTTTTCTAGTGTTCAATAATCATGTTATCTTTGTCTAGGGACTAGAAAATATTCCTAACTTATTGAAAAAATATGGTATGGATAATAGCTCATCAATTCCCACCCCGATAAGCACTACATGCAGATTAGATTCCGACCCATCTGGGAAGTCGGTAGATAATACAAACTATCGAGGTATAATTGGCTCATTGCTTTATCTGACATCTAGTAGACCAGATATTTTGTTTGCTACATGTCTTTGTGCAAGATTTCAGGCTAATCCGAAAGAATCTCATCTTGCCGCTGTTAAAAGAATCCTCCGATACCTCAAAGGAACACCCACACTAGGTCTATGGTATCCGAAAAATTCTGCGTTTAACCTTGTTGGCTACACTGACGCTGATTTTGCAGGATGTAGAATGGACAAAAAGCACTTCAGGAGGAGCACAATTTCTTGGGACAAACTGGTAAGTTGGTCCTCCAAGACAAATTGTGTTTCTACATCAACAGCTGAAGCAAATATGTTGCTGCTGCCAGCTGCTGTTCACAAATACTGTGGATCGTACACAACTACACGACTATGGGTTTGATCTAATAGTGTTCCCATTTACTGTGATTCTAAGAGTGCTATTGCCATTACTTGCAATCATGTGCATCATTTACGTCAAAGCACATTGACTTACGCTATCATTTTATTAAAGATCATGTAGAAAAAGGACATATAGAGTTACATTTGTGTGCACGGAATTACAGCTCGCCGACTTATTTACGAAGGCATTGGATGAAAACGATTCCATTCCTCGTCTCTAAGTTAGGCATGCTTAATTTCTCTACTTGATTAATTGCGTGATCTTAATAAATTTTCTTTGTCCGTGTTTTTATGATGCCTAAATTTAAAAATTTAGTGCAAAATTTGGGAAAAAGTAATTGATTTAAATTGATGAAAAACTACCCTCAGTATTGAGGGGAGTACTTAGTATGACGAAAGGGCGTCTTGAAATTTTAAATACTAATTTGCTATTAAGGGGGAGTGAACACCAATATAGAGAGACTATATAATTTTCTAATATTTTGTTTTTAAAAGAATATATCTTGAAACAAAATAATAATAGTAATAATAATAATAATAAATTTAGAAAAGAAACACAATAAATTGTTAGCGCTTTTACTTTACGCTCAGTCTTATTCGTAAACTTTCGATTTAAACGCTTTTCTGTCTACTGTTTACGAATGGTTTACGAATGATTTTCATTCGTAAACTTTAAATACAAAGTTTTCTGTCTACTTTTTACGAATAATTTACGAATGAATTTCATTCGTAAACTTTAAATACAAATTTTCCTACTGTTTACCTTTTTCTTTCTCTTTCTAAATTTTTCCTTTTCTCTCTCTTCGCAAACCTCAAAATCTCGTAAAACCCTTTCGATTTTCGCACAAAATCCCTCGAAATCAAAGCTTACTACCCTTTGATCATCATAAATTTGGGTAGGTTTACGATTTCCGTCTCTAATATGTACTTTTCACTTCGATTTTGTTCGTATTTGAATTGCTCGTAGTGTAATCGATGTGTTAAAGAGTGTTTTAGGTGATTTTGTGTTCGAATGATGTGTTTGTGTACTTAACTGCTCTCTATGATGCTTAATATGAGTGTTTTTAAGCCTAGAATTCTTGTTTACGAACGCAGTTATAGTTTACGAATGATGAATGTCTGTTTACGAATGATGAATATGTTTGCGAATGCCTGTTTACGAACGCACGTATACTGTTTTGTCTTTATATGGTTTACGAATGATTTAAACATTATCTTATCATATACTTCACAGTCTTATATTAGGATAAACAGCGGTTTACGAATGCTTTTCATTCGTAAATCATATGCCCATCGTAAACTACTTTAATCGTAAACTTTTTAAATCGTAAACTTTTACTGTTTCAGCGCTTTTAAAGTTTACGAATGACTTTCGTTCGTAAACTTAATCGTAAACCTTTTACGAATGATTTTCGTTCGTAAACAGTACCTATTCGTAAACCTTACTACTGTTTCCAGCGCTTTTAAAGTTTACGAATGACTTACGTTCGTAAACTTAATCGTAAACCATTTACGAATGATTTTCGTTCGTAATCTTTCTTTTTCTACTGTTACGGCGCTTTCAACTTTACGAACAACTTATGATCGTAACTAATACTGATTACGGCGCGTTTCATTTTAAAATAAGTTTACGATCAAATACTTAGAAAAATTTTCACATATTTCATTCGTAAAATTCAATACTCCAATTTTGGTTTACGATATTAAACACTTAGACTATTCTTCAAAATATCTGATTTTTACCAAAAACAGAACACAAAAACAGAGCAAAAACAGAGCACAAACAGAGTATACTTACAATCATCAAGTCTTGTTCGTACTAATATTTGGTATGTCGTGACAGATAAAATGGCTCATCAAACGACGGAGTATCTATTACATGAAAGGGAGTCGTGGTTGCAAATTAAAGACAGCAACTTCCAACTCGACCCCACCACATATCGAGGGCCGGATGAGATCATTCTATCAATCCTCCAAAGACATCCACTGTGGCCAGCATTCAACAAAACGGCTACAGTCCCGATCGTCTACGTCCAACAATTTTGGGCGGAGATGAAACGACGGATTGACACCGATCAATCCATCTACTACGAGACGTATCTCGAAAATGTACGTCTTGTACTCACACAAGACCGTTCGACGAACGCTGGAGCTGCCCATCCATGAAGCCTACGAAGACTTTGCATCTGAAGAAGAGTTAATTCTTGACATGAAGATTCTAGGCCATGTTGAACCGTTGACGAAGACTGCCGGATTTCAGCAGCAACTCCTACCGCATCCCTGGAAAACTCTATTCAGCTTAGTCAACAAGTGCCTCTCTCCGAAGCACATAGGGTTTGACAGATGCAACATCAACATACTACGGATTCTACATGGAATAGCGTACAACAAACAGTACGACTATGTCCAACTTATATGGAACGATCTCGACCATCAGCTGCACACTCGAGATCGTACAAAGAAGCCGCAGTATGTTCCATACCTGAGATGGTTCGCAATCCTCATCCGAAGATATATGGACGCCATCTTAGTCATCCCCAACGCACAGCCATGCGAGGACTTCACACCGCCGAAGATCAAATTCTTCCAGAAGGCGAAGGAAAACCCATCTCTCAAACCGATGGCAATTCCTGAATACCTTCTCCAACTGGCGGACCCCACATTGGCTGAAGCTTACCGACGCCGCTCCATTGTCCAAACTCCCACGGTTCAGACAAACCCCCCTGAACCCAACCCCGGGAGCACTAGCCACAGAGAGGGTGAGGGGTCTCTGAGTGAAACGGTCGCCATCACTCCACCAACCACGGTGGTGACCGTCCCTCTAGTCACATCACCACCTAGGACCACCCCTATAGGTACAAGCACTGAAGTCTTTGTGACCAGTGCTCGGGTAGAAGTCGCCGCGTCAGGTCCGACGGCGCATGCACAACCTACCTTAGACCATTCAACTGTCTCCCAACAGACAGTTGTCTCAAAAATTCACGGGGAGCCACGTACGCTATCCCTGCCTCATTCTGAGGCAGCGGGTATTGAATCAGGTGGTACCCAGCCCCAAACCACCGCCCCTTCCTTGACCACATCGAGTCTAGTGTCCACTTTCCCACAATTTTTTGATTTTAATAGGACACAGCCTCTTTTTGGAACCACCCCTCTTGGTCTGAGTGACCAAGACAGAATCTCCATAGATGCTTCTTTACAAGAAGTCATTCGAGGATTGGAGAGAAGCCTTGCCACGGTCAACCCCACGACAGCTGTGAAAGCAGGCCGTGCAGTCGATACTTTCTCCACTGTCACGTCAACGGTGCGCCTAAGTGGCCCCGGAGGTGACTTGCCCTACATGACAGAGTCACGGTTCGAGGAACGCCTGGCGTCCGCTCTGGCATCATTCAAAGATTCCCTGATGCCAGAAGTACGTGCTGCTATAACCGCAGCCGTTCAGGACAAAGGGAAAGCCCCCGTCCTCGAGCCTTCTCCGTCATCACCACCACCCCGACCCCACATTCCCCTCCCTTCTTCACCACCATCATTTCCCAACCCATACACTATGCCCCTTCCTGAGCTCAGGGATATTCTCATGTCCCGACTCATGTCAGAGGACGTCACTCCTGACATGGTCGAGCTCTTGAAGCGAATCCAATCCCCATCACCCCTACCCCCACCAACTACAACTTACCGTGACGAACCTCAGGGTTCAAAACGCACACATGAAGATCCAGAAGACCCGGATCGCCCTGAGGGGGAGAAGAGGCCCCGCGTCACGCAAGCCACCACAACCCAAACCACAAAGTCAACCACCCCATCTACCTCTTCAAAAGGTCGTACGAGGTCAACACCCAGAACTACCAGACAACGACCTTCGACTCCTCCAGTCCAAGCCTACCAAGAGGCAGCAGCTGATTTTGGACCTTCACGATCAGATCAAGTAGCTGCTGGTACCTCCTCCTCCCTGCCCGACGTCAACTTGCACGAGGTGATTGAAGAGTACGTTCTCCAAGATCAACCTCAAAAAGAGGCAGAAACAGATGATCAGACGGCACTGCGGATGCTAAAGATACGAGATCTAATCAAGCAGTCCATCCTTGACATCTTCCAAGTCGAGCTGTCAGAAATACAAGAAGGAGAAGACTACAACACTGAGCCACCTAAGCTCCAAGAGGCCATATCCAAAAATGTCGAACCGACACCGAGATTATCTTCAAGAACTCGACAATTGGAGACGGCCTGGGAGAATAAAAGAGTTGTAGCTCCTTTCCTAGAAGACATACGGCATCGGATTTGGAGAAGGGAGGAGAAAATCAAGAAGCTTGACGAACTGAACCTACGGGGCCTTACACACCTCAAAGGAACGGAAGCAAGAGCATATCTCTATATGCTGGCGCAGAAGTTCGTAGATCCGCTGAGGGACCGCAGTCAGGACCAGATGAGGATCAGGGACAAAGGAAAAGTGACGGACTTAGTTGAGGTCGAGCACCACAGCTATGGCCGAAGTGTACAGTTCCCGATCTATGTCGTCAAGATCGTTGATTTCGACTCAGCCAGAGAAAGAGTCGAGAGGATTTCGGAAGCTGACTTGCCACTTCTGCGTTTCCAAGACATCATCAACATATACGGATTCTACAGGAAGTTCACCCTGAAGGAATACCGTTATAAACTCGGATTGGACGCACTGAAGAGGCTAATGCTAAGGCAAGTCAAGTATTATGCTGCTCAAGACCTTCAGATTGGAATAGAAAACAATATGAAGAAGGTCAACCTGCCAGGCCCAAGCAACCGAACAGCTTCAGCTCATGGGTTTGAACTCAATTTCATATTCACCGAACCCGAGCTGTCTGTAATCTACGAAGACTTAGAAGACCAGAAAAGAGTGATGCTCATGTCAGAACTCAACATGTATTGCGATGGGACACTCAAGAAGGTTCTTCAAAGTCTACGTCAGAAACTGGATGGCCTGCAGAGAGTGGAGCAACCGAAATCTGAATTAGATCTCGAAGAAGAACGTCTTACCGAGAAAGTCATCACTGCCATTGAAGAAAGGCTCAACTTGAGAAACAACATCAGGCAGTTTGAGATAATTCTCGGTCTACGCAAATCCTTCTACCTTCGAGATCGCCCAAGGACAAGAGGACGAGGTGCTAACAGAAGAAGATGAACACAAAGGGAGAGATTGTTAGGAATATTTATTGTGTTCATCATTGTATTCCTCTTGTTATTGGTTAGTTTGTAAATACTAGATAGTCCGAGGACCAAATTGTAAATATATACCAAAAGTTGAAAGGTATATATATTCCCGGTCCTCATTTCTTTTCGGTAGGTTTTTGGAAAATAGTTTTACGCACGCAAAGTTTCAAGCTTAATAGAAAATTCATTTTGCAAAACTTTCTCTCTCTAACATTTACATTTTACTCGCGCAAAAACCTCACACACATACAAAAATATCGATCGAAGAATTAATTGAAGACCACTTGATTATCACTTGGATTTGCAGCTCGATAATCAAGAGGATTTGGATCCACTCTGCTCAGATCGAAAAGTAATTCAATCGTTAAAGGTTCGAAGTAAGCTTCCGCGCATTTATATTCACGTTCGAACCTAATTGTGTGTTAATTACCATGTGTTGATCGATTTCTGGACCTACAAAGTCCTTAAAGCCTTTTTTCGAAAATTTTCCTTAAATGATGTATAGAAAATTTTTCGAATTTTTTTTTTATTTTTTATTTTTTTTGCTACTTAAAGCCTTTTTGGTTCGAGGGGGAGCCGAAAAATTTTGGGTGATCGAAAACCTCTAAGTGTAATTTTTTGAAGAGTGAGTGATCGAGAATTGTGAGACTGTTTTCGATTGAGAACAGTGAAATCTCGGGTGAAGACTTTGACCGAAAATTTTAAAGGTACGATTGGAAATTCGGGTATTTAAAATTTTTGGGTAGGTAGAAATTCGTGTAAGTCCCAAATTCGGGTATGTCCCAAAATCGGGTAAGTCCCAAATTCGGATATGTCCCAAAATCGGGCAAGTCCTAATATTCGCCGAGAAGAAAATTCGGGTAGGAGATTTCGGGTAATTATAGTTCTGTCCAAAAATCTTAAAATTCGGGTGTTCTCAGACAGTGATTTTCGCCGAAAATAGGAATTTCAGGTAAAATTCGGGTACAATTAAAAATTCGCCGAGTTTTAAGAAATTCGGGTAAATTCAGGTAAGTTTAAAATTCGCCGAGTTTTAAGAAAGTCGGGTGAAATTCGGGTGAAAACAGTCCGAATTTCAGGGAACTGTTGCATTCATCCACCCGAAAATCATCTCTGGAAAAACAATGACGAGTTTTCTGCGCGATTTCTACCTAAATCTCACTCAAATCAACTGAAAAATGTTGGGTAAACACTTAAAATCACTCGAAAACAACTTATTTAGCTCTTGAGCATGCAAAATCAGTAAAATAAGCTCGAAAACTCAAGATCAAGAGCACAAAAGGTTTCGAACTCAAAGCTATGAAAAAGCCCAAAAATTTCTGAAAAATCGCTCAAATCCGAATGCGTTTGGCTCTGATACCACTTGTTGGTAGCCTTTTCTATCCTAACAATCTAACTTAGGGCGATTTAACCACGTTTGAATATGGGAAGAGTTGGATCGACGTGGGGTGTTGGTCTCCTTGAGAGTGTTGGATGGCTCTCTCTCTCCCTAGACTATTTTCACACAAAACACACTTTATTATGTGTTAGGGTTTTAGTATTTATACCACAAGTTGATATATAATACTTGGGCCCCTAACAAAGCCCAATTACACTAAGCCTCTTATAAAGAGAATCTTTATAAATACACAACAAAGATAATTATAATTAATTGAACACAATAAAATATTCCTAACAGGTTTACGATTTCCGCATCAAATGAGTGCTTTTCTACTTCGATTGCTTTCGTATTTTTCTGTAATCATGATGTAATCAATGATTTAAAGACTGTATATGGTGATTTTGTGTTCGAATGTTGTATTTGAGTACTTGAATGCTCTGTACGTTGCTTAATCTGAGTGTTATTAAGGCTAGGATCATGTTTATGAACCCTGATAATGTTTACGAATGATGAATGAACGTTTGCGAATGATGAATGTGTTGGTAGCCTATCTATCCTAACAAACTAACTTATGGACGATTTAAACCACGTTTGATGGGAAGAATTAGTGTACGTGGGGTGTGTGTGTTTTTTAGAGTGTTGGGTGGCTCTCTCTCTCTCTAGACTATTTTCACACAAAATACACTTTATTATGTGTTAGGGTTTTGGTATTTATATCACAAGTTGGTATATAATACTTGGGCCCCCCTACAAAGCCCAATTACACTAAGCCTCTTATAAAGAGAATCTTTATAAATACACAACAAAGATAATTATAATTAATTGAACACAATAAAATATTCCTAACAATCTCCCCATTTGTGTTCAATCTTCAATTCGCTATGGATTACCTTTGTGGGGCTTAGTGCATTTGCCTGAGTCCTAAAGGAATTTCCTCCTTGTCTTGTCTTTTGACATCTTCTTTTGGAGATCTTCAAGCTCACCGTGTCTTGATCTTTGCTTCTCGGCACCATATCTTCTTAATTTTCTTTTGAAGCTCAACTCGTAAATGCCGGCAGGTGTTTGAAGTTGCTTGCCGCATCTCTTCTTTTTGTGTTCGATCTCTCCTTTCGATGGTAGCGCAACTCCCCCTACTTTTGGTCAATCTTATGTTGGAATTGGGAAATTCTCTTTGAAATTTGGAGAGACGCAAACGAGGCGGAAAATTCAATCTTTGAAGTCCGTGGTGTTCGCTTGATTCTTTGACGACGCTTGAGGATTTAGCGTTTCTGATCTATCTTGCACTTTCATCGTGGTATTGCTCCCAGTTTGCTTTAGTACTGCTCCCCCTCATGAAGATCGAGTTGGGGAGATCGTCATGCGATGGGTCAAAATGAAGCATCGTCTTTGGCAAGAAGTTCACGTCGTCGGGACAAGGAGGATAGCGTTGGTAGGCACAGTAGGAGCTCGGGCTAAACTGTTGGTGACGGGGGCCATGCCGGTGTCTCGAGATGAGCCTTCCATCGCTCGGTAGACTTTGGTTAGGATTTGGTCTTCTAACGTCTTGGCAAAGTCTTGTAGTCGTGTTTCGAGGGCAGTCGCCGTCACGAACGGGGAAAATGACGAGACGGAGCCACAAAGGCAATCCGTCGTATAAGAAACCGGGGTCACGAAGACTTCCCGTTAACATCTTGAGTCCTAGCAATCTCCCCCTACAAGGGCTATCTCCCCTTCTTGCGGAGGCTTTGAATGCTCTTCGGCTAGGACTCTCTTGACTTGACGCTATATTCTGTAGACCGAATGTAGATAGTGATCCACGCCTTGAAATTCGACTTTAATGATGTCGCGGATGTTGGACTTTGTTCGTATCTTCTCCCGGTCTTACTCCGTAGTTTAAAGGCGTCAAGTCTCCTCTAATCTCTTCTTCTCGGCGCCGGATTCGTCTTCTTCGAAGGAAGTTGTCTGGTTCGGCCTCGAGGAAGCTTGTCTGGCTCCGCAAGAAGGTAGGCGTGGGGTGTTGTAGAATGTGCCAAGGCTCCTTTGGAATGTTCCATTCAAGTGTAGGGGAGCCCGGCTTCAGAGTGCTAAGCTCGGCGGAAGTTGATGGGTGGCCCGACCTGTTTGTTTATGCGTGTCCCCTTCTCCCCCTCATGGCGATTCGTGTTAACGAAATCGGCATGCTTGTATAGGAAGATTAAAAGCACACAAACGACAGGTCGGTGATGGTAATAACAAGACGGAGCCACTAAGGCAATCCGTCGACACGACTTCAGAGACAAACTCCGAGACGTGGCCTGTGAGGACAGGGCTTGAAGAACCGGGGCCACATAGGCGTCCCGTTTACATCGTTCTAGAGACTAGCTCGAGACGATGGCCTGATTCCGTTGTTGCTTTGATGTTGCAACGGCAGGACTTCCTTCCGATCCTCGAATCATGTCGAAGCAAGATATGTCTACGGAAGTTCTAACTTGATCACAAAGATCAGGTGTTATAAAAGTGTATGTGTCCTAAAAAATATTAAAAATATGGGAAGTGAGGACACACTAGACTCGATTGTGCGCAAAAAGTTATGGTGGGGCTGAGTACCACATAATTCAATATCTCCCGCTTCCGAGTGAAGTGGTGATAGCATACGTGGCTCCCCGTGATTTTTGAAACACCTGTCTTTTGTGAGACAGACGAGTGGGTAAGGGTCGGTTGTGCACGCGCCGTTGGACCTATTGCGGCGACTTCTACCCGGGAGCTAATAAAATTAGCACATGTACCTATGGGGGTTGGTCCGAATAATTTGTGAGGTAAGGGAATCATGTAGCGTCGGTCTTTTCAAAAACGTTTTAGTAGATGTGGCTGTTTCTTCGTGATTCGACTGACTCTCGGTGATGTTCCAGGGTTAGATTCAGTTGGGTTTCACTGAATCGTAGGAACGGAGTATCCATGCATCCGGTAGGAAGTAGTGAGTGCTTCTTTGTTTGTCAGCAATCCGGAGCAGGTCGGTTGAAGCGAGCACCGAGATTTGCATTTGTAGCCACCGTCGCCTTTTGAGAAGAGTTGACCGTTGTAGGCACGAGATTCTTCTTTTGAAGTCCATCTTCATGAAGCTTGCTAATGAGGAGAGAAGAATTTTTTAATTTTATATATATATATATATATATATTAATCGTTATTAATAATATATATTTCTATACTATATGTTATATGGATATAATATATAAATATATATATTGTATTAGTAGTATATATTAGTATATATATATTTTTTTTATTCCTCCCCCTCAAAACATACTTCCAAAAATAAAATTGCTCCCCCTTAAAAGATGCATGGTAAGTTCGAAAAATCTGTGAATCTCTTTCCCTAAATTCACATATTTGAAGTTTGTTCCCCCTCAAAAATATAATTATTGCTCCCTTCTATATAAATAAGGGTCACTTCTCTTTTAAAAAATAAAATAGTAGCTCCCCCTCAAATTAACCTCATTCTATAGAAAAAATGGTATTTATCATTTTCGTGCGTAATATGCATTTTAAATTTTAAAGATTTGAAAATGCATATTTAAAATGTACCATTTTGAAAAATAGGTATTTTTCAATTCAGCTCGTATACATGCTTGAAAGTTTAAGCTCGAAAATCTTAAAATTGTATGCATAATGATAATGTACCTATAAGATAGGGTATTTCGCATTTCGGCTCATGTATGCATGCATGCAAAAATTTGAAAGTAAAAGTCCTATTGAAGCATGCATAGCTATATTGTACCCTATTGTTTTCAAAGTAGGTATATTGTCTTTTCAGCTCGATATGCATGCCAAAATTTACTATGGAATGCATATATAGAATTTACCTACGGTGTAGTTGGTCATGCTGCATACCAGTCATGGTTGTGGAGCAACTCCCAGAATACCAACCCTGCTGGGACGTTGTGGTTGCCCTCGTCTCGTACCGATCATGAGTATGGAGCAACCATCTTCTAATTACTACTCATGATCGGAGATTTGTGGTTGCTCTCGTCTTATACCAATCACGCGTGTGGAGCAACCATCGTCGAATTACCACACGTGATTGGGTTCCTGCAAAACATTATCGGGACTTTGGTACCCATTTTTGGATGGGTCCTCCCATATTAGCAGAAAACAAGTTAAGCACATTTGGTTCAAATATACATTCTAAATCATCCTTTAAAGTCCTATTTAATTTGATTTCTGATTTAGGAACCCAAGTTTGGTGAAACTTAGAGGGAAATGACAATTCAGCGCCGGTGAATGTGTGTCTAGGTTTAGAACATCTGAAGATTTTCTCCCTAGCCAGTCGCAGAAGGTGTCTTTCAGACTTAATCTGGACCGGGTATTTCAAGTATGAATACGAGCTTATCGCACTATATGCTTCATCAGATGATGAGTCGTATTGCCTACAAGAATTCACATCATTCACTCTATAATGATGATTTTTGATGGAATTTCGCTTACTAGAATAATAAGTATTTTTGTACGTGTAAGGATTCCCATCTCTGTCATTCTTTAAAGAATGAGAGATTTTGGAAGTTTGAGAAGTTCGCCTGCTTGACCTTGGAACTTCTCCTTTAGGAACTTCCTTTTTGATAGGAGCGGGAGAAGGAGGATCTTTAGCAATGTCGTCCTTGATTTTTGAAAATAATGTCGATTTTCCTTTCTCCTTCCTAATATTCTTTTGTTCCTTAGCATTTTTACGCGTATTGCTTTTACTTTTTGTTTCTGCGCCAGTCAAAGTTGACTTAGAATTATTAGTAAAAGCTTTCTCAGTTTTAGGAACAAGGATGCTTTTGGTTTGGATTCCCTTATCCTGCTTAACAGAAGATATTTCTATGGAAAGATTATTTAGGACAGGTAAGGGCGGAGAATTTTTGAGATTTGAAATCTCCTCTAAAAGTTTTTCCTTTTCAGCTCGAAAACCTACTCTTTCTGATTCCAAGGTTGCGTTCAATTCTGCAATTTTACTAGCAACCTCAGGAATTTCCCAACAAGAAGTAGGTTTATTAGAATGTAAATTATTTTCCCCGAAAGACACTAAGTTAGAAGATGAATTTTTATCTGCTTGACTTCTTTTACCACAAGCGTTCTCTAAAAGTTCAATCTTAGAGGAAAGCATACACCGTTCCTCTAAGATTATCTCATATTTTGATGAGACACGATTTCGCTCATCTTCTCAAGAACGTAATCTTTTAGTCATATCACAGACATTCTTTTCACTAATTTCTAACTTAGTTCCTAAGCTAATGACCTTTGACCTCATGTTAGCCAAATCCTCATTAGCGAAAGCTAGACATTCTTGTTGCTTAAGCAATACAGAGTAATTATTAGCAAATCTTGCTTCTAATTCCTCAATTTTTCTAGCTTGAGCATCCATAATAATTATTTTTTTTTTAATTTAAAAATTTAAAATTTGGCTTTTGGAAATTCAGTTCCGAAAAGTTTGGTTTTATCAAAAAGTATAGTGAAGTATCGAAGATACTAAGTGTCGAAAAGTTTTGGTTTGCACCTAAAAATTTTGGAATGATTTCGAAAACTTCGGGAAAATTACCAAAACGTTTTCTATAATATGCCAAAAACGACCTAAGTTGATTGTTGGATACGTGATCGTTGACGCGTATAGTGGATTTGTCTTCAAAAATTGACGAAAAAAATTTTCTATACCGAAAATTTTGGGCCCGGAAAATTTATTTTGAAAAGTTTCGAAAACAGTGTAAAATAGACTATGTCCGTTGGACTTAGAAAATTTTTATCTATCAAATGATGTATAAAAACTTTTCCTCAAAAAGACTTTTTTGCTACTTAAAGCCTTTTTATTCCGATGGGGGGCCGAAAATGTTTTGTGATCGAAAACGTTTAAGTGTAGTTTTTTGAAGAGTGAGTGATCGAGAATTGGAAGTCACTGTTTCGATTGAGAACAGTGAATTCTCGGGTAAGACTTTGACCGAAAATCTAAAGGTATGATTTGAAATTCTACTACTAAGAATTTTCGGGTATGTAGAAATTCGGGTACACTGATTCGGATGATTTGCCCGAATTCGGATAATTCAGTTCGAAAATCAGACAATCGCCGAGAATGGGCAAATTCGGGTTATTCTGCCCGAATTCGGGTCTGCCCGAACACTTGAAAATTGCCGAGAATTTTAAACAAAATTCGGGTGATGGAAATCGGGTAAGTACTAATTTACGCCGTGCAGGAAATTCGGGTGATGAAAATCGCACAATAGTTCGAATTTCGGGTAAAAACACACCGAATTTCAAACAGATTCACCCGAAAATCAGCGAAAATCGGGCATTCTGGGAACTGTTATATTCATCTACCCAAATATTATCTCTGGGAAAAAATGACGAGTTTTCTGCGCGATTTCTACCTAAATCTCACTCAAATCAACTGAAAAATGTTGGGTAAGCACTAAAAATCACTCGAAAACAACCTATTTAGTTCTTGAGCTTGCAAAATCAATAAAATAAACCCAAAAACTCAAGAACAATGGCCAAAATATTCGAGCTCAAGAACCATAAAAATCCCAAAATTTTCAGAGAAATCGCTCAAATCCTAACGCGTTTGGCTCTGATACCACTTGTTGGTAGCCTATCTATCCTAACAAACTAACTTAGGGACGATTTAAACCACGTTTGATGGGAAGAATTAGTGTACGTGGGGTGTGTGTGTTCTTGAGAGTGTTGGGTGGCTCTCTCTCTCTCTAGACTATTTTCACAAAAAACACACTTTATTATGTGTTAGGGTTTTGGTATTTATACCACAAGTTGGTATATAATACTTGGGCCCCTAACAAAGCCCAATTACACTAAGCCTCTTATAAAGAGAATCTTTATAAATACACAACAAAGATAATTATAATTAATTGAACACAATAAAATATTCCTAACAGAATGTGTTTACGACTGACGAAAGCTTCTGTTCACTGTTTATGTTTACGAACGTACTGATACTGTTTTCTTTCTCAATGGTTTACGTATGATTTTCCTTCATAAACATAGTTTTATCGTAAACTAAATAGTATAGTCTCAGTTTAAAAAGAGGTTTACGAATGATTTTCATTCGTAAACAAGTGTCTGTCGTAAACTTTTCGAATCGCAAAACTTTTCGAATCGTAAACTTTCAAACTAATGTTCTTAGAGTCTTATAAGTTTACGAACGTCGTTCATTCATAAAAGGTTTTTATCGTAAACCATATGTTACTGTTTCAGGTTTAAAGAGGTTTACGATCGAATTTCATTCGTAAACGTTACTTCATCGTAAACTAAGGCGTACTGTTTTCAGCTCTTTGACGTTTACGAATGATTTACGTTCGTAAACAGGGCCGTATCGTAAACTTTTAACATTGTTTTCAGCGCCTTATACTTTACGAATAACTTATGATCGTAAACTGACACTGTTCACGACGTGTTTTTATAAAGCTTTACGATGCTCAACACTTAGAATAATTTTTCAACAAATGCTTTTGTTCATTCGCAAAGCTCACTCATGACTAAACACTTAGCATATTTTTCAAAACGTTTTTTTTTTTTAAAAAAACAGAGTATAAACAGAGTAAAAACAGAGCATAAACAGAGCAAATGCATACACTTAAATTTTTTTCGAAACTAATATTTGGTATATCTTTGCAGATAAATATGGCAACAATATCGACTGAATATCTCCTACATGAACGAGAATCATGGTTGCCGATCAAAGACAATAATTACCAACTGGACCCGGCCACATACAAATGGCCAGATGAAATAATTCTCTCAATTCTCCAAGGACACCCACTATGGCCAGCATTCACCAAAATGGCCACGGTCCCTATCGTCTACGTTCAACAATTTTGGGCGGATAAGAAAAGATGGGTTGACACCGACAACTCCATCTACTACGAGACGTATCTCGAGAACGTACGTCTAAATCTCACGAAGGAGTTTGTCAGAAGAACGCTGGAGCTACCAATCCATGACGCCTACGAAGATTTTGCTTCAGAAGAAGAATTAATAATCGACATGACAATCCTAGGCCATGGAGACCCACTAACAAAGACAGCGGGCTTTCAGCAGCAACTTTTGTCCCATCCTTGGAAGACACTGTTCAGCCTGGTCAACAAGTGCCTCTCTCCCAATCGCACCGGGTTTGACAGATGCAACATCAACATCTTGCGGATTCTACATGGAATAGTCTACAACAAAAAGTACGACTATCCAACTAATCTGGAACGACCTCGATCATCAGCTTCACACTCGAGATCGTACAAAGAAGCCGTGATATGTCCCATACCTGAGATGGTTCTCAATCCTTATCAGATGATTCATGGACGCCATCTCAACCGTACCAAATACCCAGCCTTGCGAGGACTTCACACCGCCAAAGATCAAATACTTCCAGAAGGCGAAGGAAGACACATCTCTACGCCCGATGGCAATTCCAGACTACCTTCTTCAAATGGCGAACCCCGCAAAAGTTGAAGAATACCGACTCCGCCATAACATTGCCACTCCTCCCATGGTTCAGACAAACCCCTCTGAACCTAACCCCGGGAGTACCAGCCAAAGAGCGGGTGAGGGGTCAGTGAGTGAAACGGTCACCATCACTCCACCAACTATGGTGGTAACCGTCCCTATAGTCATTTCACCACATAGGACCACCCCTATAGGTACAAGCACTGAAGTCTTTGTGACCAGTGCTCGGGTAGAAGTCGCCATGTCAGGTCCGACGGCGCATGCACAACCTACCTTAGACCATTCAACTGTCTCCCAACAGACAGTTGTCTCAGATATACACGGGGAGCCACGTACGCTATCCCTGCTTCATTCTGAAGCTGCGGGTATTGAATCGGGTGGTACCCAGCCCCAAACCACCGCCCCTTCTTTGACCACTTCGAGTCTAGTGTCTACCTTCCCAAATTTTTTTATCTTTCTAGGACACAGCCTCTTTTTTCCACCACTCCTCTTGGTCTTCCTGACCAAGACAGAATCTCCATAGATGCTTCTATACAAGAAGTCATTCGAGGATTGGAGAGAAGTCCTGCCACGGTCAACCCCACAACAACCGTGACAGCAGGCCGTGCGGTGGACACTTTCTCCACTGTCACGTCAACGATGCGCCTAAGTGGCCCTGGCGGTGACTCACCCTTCATGACAGAGTCACGCTTCGAGGAACGCCTGGCGTCCGCTCTGGCATCATTCAAGGATTCCTTGATGCCAGAAGTACGTGCTGCTATAACCACAGCCGTTCAGGACAAAGGAAAAGCCCCCATCCTCGAACCTACTCTGTCATCACCACCTCATATTCCCATCCTTCCCTCGCCACCACACTATCCAAATCCATACACCATGCTTCTTCCTGAGCTACGGGATATTCTCATGTCCTGGCTCATGTCAGAAGACGTTACCCCTGTCATGATTGAGCACTTGAAGCGAATCCAATCCCCGTCACCCAAACCACCTCCAACAACATCTTACCGTGACGTACCTCAGGGTTCCAAACGACCACATGACGATCCAGAAGACCCGGATCGCCCTGAGGGGGAGAAGAGGCCCCGCGTCACGCAAGCCACCACAACCCAAACCACTAAAGCAGCCACCCCATCTACCTCTTCAAAAGGTCGTACGAGGTCAACACCAAGAACTACCAGACAACGACCTTCGACTCCACCAGTCCAAGCCTACCAAGAGGCAGCAGCTGATTTTGGACTTTCACAGACTCATCAAGAAGCTGCTGGAACCTCCTCCTCCCTGCCTGACATCGACTTGCATGGGGTGATCGAAGAGTATGTACTCCAAGACCAACCACGAAAAGAGGCAGAAACGGTTGATGAGATTGCACTGAGGATGCTGAAGATCAGAGATTTAATCAAGCAGTCCATCTTTGATATCTTCCAAATGGAGCCGTTGGAAATTCAAGAAGGAGAAAACTACAACACTGAACCACCCAAGCTCCAAGAGGCAATATCCAAGGATGTCGACCCAAAACCACGACTATGTTCAAGGACTCGACAATTGGAGACAGCCTGGGAGAACAAAAGAGTTGTAGCTCCTTTCCTAGAAGATATACGGCACCGAATTTGGAGAAGGGAGGAGAAAATCAAGAAACTTGACGAACTCAATCTGCGGGGCCTTACGCATCTCAAAGGGACGGAAGCAAAGCATATCTATATATGCTGGCGCAGAAGTTCGTGAATCCATTGAGGGACCGCAGACAGGACCAAATGAGGATCAGGGAGAAAGGAAAAGTCACGGACTTAGTTGAGGTCGAGCACCACAGCTATGGCCGAAGTGTACAATTCCCTATCTTTATCGTCATGTTCATCGATTTCGACTCAGCCAGAGAAAGAGTCGAGAGGATTTCGGAAGCTGACTTGCCACTTCTGCGTTTCCAAGATATTCTCAACATATACGGGTTTTACAGGATGTTCACCCTGAAGGAATTCAGTTATCGACTTGGAATGGATGCGCTTAAGAGGCTGATGCTAAGGCAAGTCAAGTACTATGCTGCACAGGACCTTCAGATTGGAATAGAAAACAATATGAAGAAGGTCAACCTTCCAGGACCAAGCAACCAAACAGCTTCAGCTCATGGGTTTGGACTCAACTTCATATTCACTAAACCCGAGCTGTCTGTTATCTACGAAGACTTAGAAGACCAGAAACGAGTGATGCTCATGTCAGAACTCAACATGTATTGCGATGGGACACTCAAGAAGGTTCTTCAAAGTCTACGCAGAAACTAGATGGCCTGCAGAGAGTGCAGCAACCGAAATCTGAACTAGATCTCGAAGAAGAACATCTTACCGAGAAAGTGATCACTGCCATTGAAGAAAGACTCAACTTGAGAAACAACATCAGGCAGTTTGAGCTGATTCTCGGTCTACGCAAATCTTTCTACATTCGAGATCGCCCAAGGACAAGAGGATTGTTAGGAATATTTTATTGTGTTCAATTAATTATAATTATCTTTGTTGTGTATTTATAAAGATTCTCTTTATAAGAGGCTTAGTGTAATTGGGCTTTGTTAGGGGCCCAAGTATTATATACCAAAATGTGGTATAAATACCAAAACCCTAACACATTATAACAGTGTATTGTGTGAAACTCAAAGTGAGCCCCCAACCTCTCAAGAACACACAAGCACCCCACGAGCTTTCATTCTTCCGATCATAAAATCGTGGTAAACTCGTGTTAATCTTTGTTTAGTTGGATATTCTAGGACCTACAAGTGGTATCAGAGCAAGCGTGAGGGAGCTTTGAAGCCATTCTTGGAGTTATTGAGCTATTTTCGTCATTTTTTTGTGCTGTTTTGAGCTTTGGCGCTTTTCTGCCTTTTCTGAGCTGTTTTTGGGGTTTCTCGGCCATTTTCTGGTATTGGGGACTATTCCAGCAAAAAACAGCATTTCTGGGCAGATTTGGGCATTTACAGCAAGATTTTCGGATTTTCTGGGTTTCAGTTGAAGATCTTCATCCTGTTCATCATTCGCGGAACAGACAAAGAATTCGCGAATCTCTGCTTTGCGAACCTCTCTGCTTTGCGAACCGCCACTCCCGCGAACTTCAATTCGCGAAGTGTTCCGCTACATCCGCGACCTCAACACGCGAACCAGGATCACGAAGCTAGGCCACTTCACGAACCCCACTTCATCTGCGATCTTTCGATTCGCCAACCTTCAGCTCAGCTTCGCGAATCATTTAGCAACCCGTGAACTCACTTCGCCAACGCAGATCACGAACCGGTCTTCAATTCGCGAACCAGCATTTCTCGAACCCCTCGATTTCACGAATCCAGCTCAAGTTTGCGAACCCTTCGATTTCACGAATCCAGCTCAAGTTCGCGAACCTCACTAACTCAAGTTTCAACACTTCAAAGTTCCACACACGTTTAAAGATCACCCACATTTAATTAAGTATTAGTTGTTTGGGCTAATTAGGTTTTGGCAAATATAGATAAGTTTGATAAATTCGAAGTTTTCGAAATCACCTCAAAAGTTTTTCGGTATACACCAAAACTTTTCGGTACCCAAAATTTTCGATACTCACAATATTTTTCGATAAATCAAACTTTCGGTTGAGAAATTTTTAAAAGCCATTTTTTTTATTCCAAAGCATCTTTGGCAAATTTTAGAAAAAGTTCTTGGTAACATTTGAAGTTCTTCGACTTTCTTCAAAACTTTCGGTACACCCCAAAAAGTTTTCGACACTAAAATTTTCGAAACTTCACGACTTTTATCGACACCAAAACTTTTCGGAACTGAATTTTTCAAAAGCCAAAATTATCAAATCTACACAATGAGAGTGATTTATATAAAGCTTTTCTTTCATTGAAGGAAGATTATAAAACCATGCGTCGTGAACACACGAACGTAGGACTACCCAAGCGTTAGAAACTAAGTTAGCTAGTGCACTAGAAACTATTTCTAGTCTTGAATCAAAATTAGCTAGCTCAGAAACTAACGTTTGTGAGCTAACCAAGAACCTAAATTCCTCTAAGCTAGGCCAAAACTCAACTTATAAGTCACGAAAAGACTATAAGTGAGTTAGAGAGTAGACTAGATAATAATTACAAATGCTTAGTCAAGAGTTTAGAAGAAAGAGGTAGTCTTACTTGCCATTTAGAAAACGCGCGTGAGAAAATCACTATCTTGAATCTCAAGAAGTAAAATTAAAAGCTCAAATTAGTGAACTAACAAATAATTAAACAATTGCGAACTCGAACGCAATAATACTGTCTGATTTGAGCAATTCGCGGAGTAGTTTTAAACTTTTATTTGAGGAACGCAGTAAATTGCACTCTAAAGTTCATCACTTAGAGGGCATCCTTGCGAAAAAGGGTCAAACAGACCAAAGTTCCTCTAAAGACTTAGCGTCCAACGGGGAAAATAATTTACATCTAATAAATCTATCTCTTGTTGGGAAATTCCAGAGGTTGCTAGTAAAATTGTAGAATTGAACGCAACCCTGGAATCGGAAAGAGTAGGTTTTCCGAGCAGAAAAGCAAAAACTTCTAGAGGAGATTTCTAATCTCAAAAATTCCCCGTCCCTACCCGTCTTAAATGAACTCTCTATAGAAAAATCTTTCTTAATAAATCTATCTCTTGTTGGGAAATTCCAGAGGTTGCTAGTAAAATTGTAGAATTGAACGCAACCCTGGAATCGGAAAGAGTAGGTTTTCCGAGCAGAAAAGCAAAAACTTCTAGAGGAGATTTCTAATCTCAAAAATTCCCGTCCCTACCCGTCTTAAATGAACTCTCTATAGAAAAATTTTCTAAGCCGGATATGGGCACACAAACCGACGCCTTTGTTCCTAAAATTAAAAAGACTTTTACTAATAATTCTAAGTCAACAGTGACGAAAGCAAATCGAATTCTAAGTCACTTTGGCTGAGCAGAAATGAAATGTAAAAGCAATACGCGTAAAATGCTAAGGAACAAAAGAATATTAGGAAGGAGAAAGGAAAATCGACATTTCCCAAAATCAGGACGACATTGCTAAAGATTCTCCTTCTCCCGCTCCCATTAAAAAGGAAGTTCCTAAAGAAGAAGTCCCAAGCTCAAACAGGCGAACTTCTCAAACTTCCAAACTCTCATTCTTTAAAAATGATAGAGATGGAATTGCTTACACAAAAAATGCTTATTATTTAGTAAGCGAAATTCCATCAAAAATCATCATTATAGAGTGAATGATGTGAATTCTTGTAGGCAATACGACTCATCATCTGATGACGCATATAGTGCGATAAGTTCGTATTCATACTTGAAATACCCGGTCCAGATTAAGTCTGAAAGACACCTTCTGCGACTGGCTAGGGAGAAAATCTTCAGATCTTCTAAACCTAGACACACGTTCACCGGCGCTGAATTGTCATTTCCCTCTAAGGTTCACTAAACTTGGATTCCTAAATCAGAAATCAAGGATGATTTAGGATGTATATCTGAACCAAATGTGCATAAATTGTTTTCTGCTAATATGGGAGGACCCATCGTGCATAAATTGTTTTCTGCTAATATGGGAGGACCCATCCAAAAATGGGTACCAAAATCCCGATAATGTTTTGCAGGAGCCCAATCACGTGTGGTAATTCGACGATGGTTGCTCCACTCGCGTGGTTGGTATGAGACGAGAGCAACCACAAAACTCCGGTCATGAGTAGTAATTAGGATGGTTGCTCCATACTCATGATCGTTACGAGACGAGGGCAACCACAACATTCCAGCATGGTTGGTATTCTGGAAGTTGCTCCACAACCATGACTGGTATGCAGCGTGAGCAACTACACCGTAGGTAAATTCTATATATGCATTCCATAGTAAATTTTGGCATGCATATCGAGCTGAAAATATAATATACCTACTTTGCAAATAATAGGGTACATTATAGCTATGCATGCTTCAAAAGGGCTTTACTTTCAAATTCTTGCATGCAAAATTTTCAAGTATGCATAAGCTGAATCGCAAAAATACCTATTTTCAAAATGGTACATTTTAAATATGCATTTTCAAACTTTCAAATTTAAAATGCATATTACGCACGGAAATGAGAGATACCATTTTTTCTATAAAATGAGCTTAATTTGAGGGGGAGCTACTATTTTATTTTTAAAAGAGAAGTAACCTTAATCTCTAGAAGGGAGCAATAATTAATTATTGAGGGGGAGCGAACTTCAAATGTGAATTTAGGGAAAGAGATTCACAGATTTTTGAACTTATCACGCATCTTTTGAGGGGGAGCAACCTTATTTTTAGAGGCATATTTTGAGGGGGAGGAATAATATATATATACATATACTATATTATTATATACTATATATTACTAATACAATATATATATATTATATTTTATATACCATATATATAAAGTTAATATTATTACTATAACGATTAATATATATATATATATCCAAAAAAAAAAAAAATTCTTCTCTCACATCAGCAAGCTTCATGAAGATTACCTCCACCTCCGAAGATGGACTTCAAAAGAAGAATCTCATGCCTACAACGGTCAATTCTTTTCAAAAGGCGACGGTGGCTACAAATGCAAATCTCGGTGCTCGCTTCAACCGACCTGCTCTCTTGCTGACAAACAAAGCAGCACTCACTACTTCCTACCGGATGCATGGATCTTCGTTCCTACGATTCAGTCAAACCCAACTGAATCTAACCCCGGAACACCACCGAGAGTCAGTCGAATCACGAAGAAACAGCCACGTCTACTAAAACCTTTTGAAAAGACCGACGCTACATGATTCCCTCTCCTCACAAATTATTCGGACCAACCCCCATAGGTACAGGTGCTAATTTTATTAGCTCCCGGGTAGAAGTCGCCGCAATAGTCCAACGGCGCGTGCACAACCGAGCCTTACCCACTCGTCTGTCTCACAAAAGACAGGTGTTTCAGAAATCACGGGGAACCACGTCTACTATCACCACCGCTTCACTCGGAAGTGAGATATTGAATTATGTGGACTCAGCCCCACCACCACACTTCCTTGCGCACTCGAGTCTAGTGTGTCCTCACTTTCCATATATTTTTATATTTTCTAGGACACATACACTTTTAAACACCTGATCTTTGTGATCAAGTTAGAACTTCCGTAGACATGTCTTGCTTCGACATGATTCGAGGATCGGAAGGAAGTCCTGCCGTTGCAACATCAAAGCAACAACGGTTTCAGGCCATCGTCTACGAGCATAGCTCCTAGATCGATGTTAACGGGAAGTCTTCGTGACCCCGGTTTCTTACACGACGGATTGCCTTTGTGGCTCCGTCTGGTTATTACCATCACCGACCTGTCGTTTGTGTCCTCCTAATCTTCCTACACAAGCATGCCGATCTCGTTAACACGAATCGCCATGAGGGGGAGAGGGGACACGCATAAACAAACAGGTCGGACCACCCACCAATCTCCGCCGCGCTCACCACTCTGAAGTCGGGCTCCCCTGCACTTGAATGGAACATTCCGAAGGAGCCTAACACCCCACGCGTACCTTCTTCCGGAGCCAGACAAGCTTCCTCGAGGCCGAACCAGACAACTTCCTTCGAAGAAGACGAATCCGGCGCCGAGAAGAAGAAGATTGGAGAAGACTTGACGACTGCCTTAGTGGCTACGTCAGGTTTACCTAACCTGAGTCCCTACCAACGCCATCCTCATGTCCCGACGACGTGATCTTCTTGCCAAAGATAATGCCTCATTTTGACCCATCGCATGGCGATCTCCCCAACTCGATCTTCATGAGGGGGAGTAGTACTAAAGCAAAATGGGAGCAATACCACCACGACGAAAGTGCAAGATAGATCAAAACGCTAAATCCTCAAGCGTCGTCAAAGAATCAAGCGAACACCATGTACTACAAAGATCAAAGTTGCTGCCTCGTGTGCGTCTCTCCAAATTTCAAAGAGAACTTCTCAATCCCATAAGGTTGACCAAAAGTAGGGAGAGTTGCGCTATTATAGAAAGGAGAGATCGAACACAAAAGAAGAGATCAGGCAAGTAACTTCAAACACCTTCCGGCATTTACGAATCGAGCTTCAAAAGAAGATTAAGAAGATCCAGTGCCGAGAAGCGAAGATCAAGACACGGTGAGCTTGAAGATCTCCAAAAGAAGAGGTCAAAAGACAAAGACAATGAGGAAATTCGTTTAGGACTCAGGCAAATGCACTAAGCCCCCAAAGATAATCCATGTCGAATCGAAGATTGAACACAAAGGGGGAGATTGTAGGAATATTTTATGTGTTCAATTAATTATAATTATCTTTGTTGTGTATTTATAAAGATTCTCTTTATAAGAGGCTTAGTGTAATTGGGCTTTGTTAGGGGCCCAAGTATTATATACCAAAATGTGGTATAAATACCAAAACCCTAACACATAATAGCAGTGTATTGTGTGAAACTCAAAGTGAGCCCCCAACCTCTCAAGAACACACAAGCACCCCACGAGCTTTCATTCTTCCGATCATAAAATCGTGGTAAACTCGTGTTAATCTTTGTTTAGTTGGATATTCTAGGACCTACAAGGATGAGGTGCTAGAAGAAGATGAACACAAAGGGGGAGATTGTTAGGAATATTTATTGTGTTCATCATCATATTCCTCTTGTAATTGGTTAGTTTATAAATAATAGATAGTTTGAGGACCAAAATGTAAATATATACCAAAAGTAGAAAGGTATATATAGTCAAGGTCCTCATTCCATTTTGGTAGGTTTTTGGAACGATAGTTTACGCATGTAAAGTTTGGAAAGTTTAATAGAAAATTTTTGCAAAACTCTCTCTCTCCTTCTCACTTTACGCGCGCACCAAAACCTCACACACAAGTCATACTTTCGATCGGATTCTTCATTGAAAGCTGTTTGATTATCGTTCGGATTTGCTGCTTGATAATCAAACAGATTAGGATCCACTCTACATTCGATCGAGCTGCAATTCGGCAGTTTAAGGTTTGAATTAACCTTCTGCGCATTTAACATTTCGTTCGAACCTAATTGTGTGTTTAATTTGATGTGTTGAATGATTTCTCGACCTACAAATCTGCTTTAGATACTCTTAATTGAGTGTTAGGCATTGAGTTTCGTAACATTACGTTCGATATTTTGATGTCAATTAGCTTAAACGAGGTGTAGAATTTGTTGACTGTTTCTGATAGTTTACGCATGATAAACCTGGTTTGTGAATGATGAACTGAGTTTACGAGTGATGAACTAGGTTTACGAGCGTAGAACTGTGATTAATTGATTAAGTAAATGTCAATTTGCGCTGTTTGCGATCGTTGATCATCTGTTTAAATAGCTAAGTCAACAAAATAACTTTGCGGTCAAAGTAAAGTTTACGGGTATAAGTTTGCATGATTTAAAGTTTACGAACGATTTTTGATCGTAAACTAAGAAAAATTGTGTTTACGATCCACTGAATCTTAGATTATCAGTGTTTACGAACGAATTTCGATCGTAAACAACTGAAGTCTAGTTTACATCTCATTTCCTATCGTAAACTGCCAAATCTGCGTTTACGAATCTATGGTGATCGTAAACTGCCAAATCTGCGTTTACGAATCTATGGTGATCGTAAACCTCTGAATCCCTGTTTAGGAATCATTTTCATTCGTAAAAATATACTGTTTGGATTTACGAATCATTTTCGATCGTAAACCTTTCTAAAAAGAGTTTACGAATCATTTGCGACCGTAAACCTTCCAAGAACAAGTTTACGAATTTTGAACTGGTTTACGCTTCATTATCAATCGTAAACCATTCGAGACTTAGTTTGCGAGACTATATCCATCGTAAACCTCACTCTCTCTCGTTTACGTATCTTTTGCGTTCGTAAACTTCCCAAGGTATAGCGTTTACGAATCCATTTCGATCGTAAATCTTAATTTTTGTCTACAGCTTATGAATAAATTCTATTCGTAAACCATCCATAAGCTAGAATTACGAATATTTCTCACACGTAAACTCACAGAGCACTAGGTTTACGAATCTGTTTCCAATAGAGACAGTTTACGAATATCATTTGTTTCGCAAACTAACAATACAAGTAACAACTTACGAATCAACTTGGGAACCTAATTGTGTGTTAATCGATTGAGTTGATTGAATTCTGGACGTACAATTGGTATCAGAGCAATATGGAAATTCAACTCACATGATATTAATACTTGACCTTTCTTTCAATTTTTAAGTCAAATCAATCAAAGCACGACGATCAAGAGTTTCAACTCAACAAAGATGGATGCTTACTCACTAGAAAATGACATGAGATGTTAGGAATATTTTATTGTGTTCAATTAATTATAATTATCTTTGTTGTGTATTTATAAAGATTCTCTTTATAAGAGGCTTAGTGTAATTGGGCTTTGTTAGGGGCCCAAGTATTATATACCAAAATGTGGTATAAATACCAAAACCCTAACACATAATAATAGTGTATTGTGTGAAAATCAAAGTGAGCCCCCAACCTCTCAAGAACACACAACACCCCAAGATGAGCTTCAATTCTTCCGATCTTCAAATCGTGGTAAGGTCGTTTAAATATATGTTTAGTTGGATATTCTAGGCTTTACAAGTGGTATCAGAGCCACGCGCGTTAAGATTTGAGTCAAATTTTTCGTTTTTATTTTTCTGTGATCATCGCATGTTCTTCAAAATTTTCGAAAAATTTGACATGTTTTGGTATTTAGATGCTTGATTGAGTGTTTAGGAGTTAGGATATAAGTGTTTCGATCTTTACCCAGGGCTAATTTGATTAATTTTGTGTTTGGGGATCGAAAAGTGGGTTCAGTGTTTTCGCAGAAAAGTTTTCGGACTGAAAACCACTGCGAAAACTCGTTGCGAAAAGTTGGTTCGAAAACCCAGTTCGCAAACCTTCACTGCGAAAAGCTGCTTCGCAAAGTTGGTTCGCAAACCCACTTCGCAAAGCTACTTTGGCTTCGCAAACCACCGTGCGAAAACCATCTCCTTCTCTCCACTTCGCAAACTCTTTTTTCCACTTCGCAAACTTTTTTCCCACTTCGCAAACCTCCTCTCCCACTTCGCAAACCCAAGTTTTCGCATCCTATTCTAACAAAAAAAAATAAATTAATATTTAATTATTGTTACTGTTCAAGTTTTCGCACCAAAAATAAAAAAATAAAAAAAAAATAAAAAAATATTAAAATAAAAAGTTTTCGCACTCTGTTTATTTTCGCATCCAAATAAAAATAATAATAATAATAATAAAAACAAAGTAATGATTAGGTAATCATTAGAAAAAGAAAAAAGAAAGAAAAAATAAAAATAGTTAAAAATTAAGTTTTCGCATCGTTTGAAAAAAAAAATTAATAAAAATAATAAAAAAGAATCAGTTTTCGCACCCAAGTAAAATAAAAAAAAAAAACTTTTCTCAACAAGGTTTTCGCATCCAACTTTTCGCATCCATAAATAAAAGGGGTTTTCGCACTGGTCAAGTTTTCGCATCCACAATAAAAAAAAACGCTTTCGCACCGTTCACGTTTTCGCATCCATAAATAAATAATAAAAAAAACTTTTTGCATCCATCTTTTCGCACTGAGCACTTCGAAAACTCCACTTCGAAAACTTTTGAGGGCATTTTCGTAATTTTCCAGTTTTCGAACCCAAAGTTTTCGAACCCAAAAGTTTTCGAACACACTTCGAAAATCTATTTTCGCACTCCTAATAAGAAATCTATTTTCGCAACAGCTCACTTCGAAAACCTCGGATTTTCGAAACAACACTTCGAAAATCAAGTTTCGCACTATATTTCGAAAATACTTTTCGCACTCATATCGAGACGATCGCTGTTGGGAGACGACCGAATGGGGAAGGCTGGGTTATGCTTGTGTCGTTGCCCCTGATGTGGCGACTTCTACCCGGAGGCTGAACGTATCAGCCTCTGTTTCTACAGGGGTTGGGGATGGGATGGTTTGTGAGGATGGGGTGGTGACCACGGCCGTCGGTATTTGAGTCACCAACTCTTCAGACTGAGTGTGTTCTGAAGAGGGTGTTGGAGAATGTGGAGTCGGGTCTATCGTTCTCTCAGGACCTTCACTCACTCTTAGGCTTGTCCCGGGGTTGGTTTCTGGGGGGTTGTCCAGAAACGTAGGGAGTGATCTGTTGTGGTTGGCGCAGTAAACCATGATTGACTCCCTCGAGGCGAGTTGAAGAAGCATCTCGGGGATTGGCATTGGGCGGCTCATCCACTTCGGCTCCGCCTTGGCCTTTTGGAGAAACTTTAGTTTTGGCGGAATGTAAGCTTGATGCGAAGCAAGCTTGCAAACCAACCAACCGCGAGGGTGCAACTACAATCGAAGAAGAAAATACAAGGGCGTCCAACGACCCACTTCACAACATAGCCGGTCCAATGACGCGATCAAGAAAGAAACAAATGGACGAGGCCTTGAACGGGTTAATTCATCAAACCTTTGATCAAGAGTCCAACCCAACTGAAAAGGGCCAATCCAAATACTACGTTGTCTTAAAAGTGAGGGATCAAGAACTATGTGAGCCCGATGCCTAGCCTTATCTCAAGGCCCAAACAAAATTGATCATGATGACTAGTTTGAAATGAAGAGACAAAGACATTTTGTGGGACATGAAGGCAAAGCATCATCGTTGGTCAAAGGAAAGCAAAGTCATTGATCATCTAGTAAATGGTATTGACTACCTAGTGGTTCGGCCAAGTCTTCTAGTTTCTAGGACAAAATTAATTAATTATGTTGCTGTTTTTTTATTATTATTTTATTTTCAGTTTAGACGTTGGCTATTTATGTGTTGCAGTGCATCATATGAAGAGTTAGATTTTAATAAAAACCCGTGAGTTTTTTTCCTTTCGCTAGTTTCTCAGCCAAGTTCAGCCCATAATTCAAAGGTGTTAGGCTCCGTCCTAATATTGTTGTTTGAGGGTCGGATCGGGTTGAGGGGATAGGATTTCGGAAACTGTTCGTTGTGATTCGAAGGAGATAGGTTTATCCTATTTTTGTCGCATTCAACTCGCATGATTCGAGTCCTCCAAATTGCATCCTATCATTACCCGGTTCGTGTCTAGTATTTTATATAATTCTTTTTTTATTTTTCGAGTTCATTCTATCGAGTCGAATCTTTCAAGGACGATCTCAACGCTCACGTGCGAATCTCATCCCGAGTTCGCATCAAAGCTTCATCGCTCGACCGGGTTGGAATTGCCGTATTTACTGCCATGAAATGTTTGATAAGAAGCGGGAACCATCGAAGATAGGGAACACACTTTGTTCGCTTTGCTTGGCCCCGTGTGTGTACTTGTTCTTCCAAATCGCTCCATATGAGATGAGTGTAGTTGTAGCGTTTGGAGAAGATAATACCATGAAAGATACGTAAGATGACCAGATTGCCTTTGTCGAAGCCAGTGTGCTTTGGAGAAAGACACTTATTTACTAGCCCAAATAGGGTCTTCCATGGGTGTGGAATTTTTCCTTGTTGAAATGACGAGAGACTGGCGAGCGGAGGAGCATGACCCATCAACATCATGTCCTGTAGAAGTTCGTGCTCGGTGGGAACATTTTGGTACTCGTCATAGATAGGAAGTTGAAGCACCCGTTGGACGATGTCTTGTGTAATCTCCACTGTTGTGTTTGCAATGGCTGCTTCGAGCGTGATGGACTTGTCTCTGGCAATCCGTCGTTTCATGGTGGCCCAAAACTGTTGTAGGTACACCATTGGCACGGTAGATGTCATTGTGAACGCCGGCCAGAGGGGATGTCCTTGGAGTATGGATATTATTATTTGATCGGAGCACTTGAACGTCTCGGGATCGAGTTGAAAATTGTTGTCCCGTACATCCATCCATCGGTGTGTGGGATATACTTGTTCAATTGATGCCATTTGAGTTATGTCAAACAAAATAGAAAATTAGGACCAAGTTTGAAGCAAGATGAGGCTACGGGTAGAGAATAATACGAGAGGCTTTGTGTGGCGACCCTCATTTTCTAATTAAGATTAGTGGCGGATTTCCGCAACGAAAGCCGCGGAAGACCCACTTTACAAAAACTTTTTCATAAAATAAGTTATATTATAGTAAACACGGATTACAAAGTCGTATATTTATAAAGGCCGTAGCCCCAAAATATCAAAATGCCCTAACGCCGCTCCACAGGTCTTCATCCATGTACAGTCCTGCCCTCAAAACTCCGTGGAGTCACCGCCATCAGCCCACCTCAGTCGCGACGTACCTCGACGTCAGACTCGATAGTACCTACAACACGTAAACACTGAGCTACCGCCCAGTAGGTGAAAATATGCATGAATGCAGCATGCTCTCAGATCTCGTTCCTCAAACACTTCAAAATATATGCACGCTCGACTTTTTCCTCTCGTCCCAACCTATCGTATACCATATGTCACATCAGGGCCCTAGGCTAGACTAGGCACCACGCGCGCACAATACAATACAGAGTCAGGGGCCCGCGCTCGGGTAGCCCACGCTAGTAGTGCATCTGGACGATCACGCCAAACATCCTCCCACTAGGTCGCTCCCTCCCGAGTTTCCTCCTGCTCAAGCGGTAGCCTACGCTGGCAGTGCACCTGAACGATCACGCCAGGCATCCTCCTACCAGGTCGCTCCTTCCGCTAATCATCCGACGGTTTGCACCTCAGACTGCGCTCCAACGCAACTGAGTAGACGAATCGATCACGTATGTCTCCCGTCTGGTGCCTCAGTCCTAACCTCATAACTCCATTACGAGTCGACGACCAACATTGGTCACATTCTACCCCGCTCGTAGACACTATACAGTGTCACCGTGTCAACACGGTCAACATCCCTCGCACTGATATGGAATGCAAGTGTAGTGCAAATAAAATGCAGTATTGAACTGAAAATAACTTCACTGTAAAAATCTATTTCGATAACTTTTAATCGGGCATTAGAATTGACTATGCCCATTGGACTCGGAATATTTTTCTTATCAAATGACGTAAAAATAATTTTCCTCAAAAAGACTTTTTTTTTTAAGAGCTTGCTGCCCGAAAATTACTCTGACGCAGAAAATGTTTTGACCCAAAAATGTGGTTGACGCCCGAAAGTTCCACCCGAAAATTTTAATTTCAAACGCCGAAAACTTGAGCCCGAAACTCTTTACCCGAAAACAAACACAATTCGCCGAAAACCCAAAAATACTTTACTCGCCCGAAAATAGTTTTAAGGCTTGAATTTCATTCGTGCCCAAAACTATTCATAGGCCTGAAAATTAATCAAAATACCCGAATATCAAAAATGCATCTACCCGAAAATACTCAAGAGTTTAACACTCGTTCAAATATCGAAAACATTCCTAACTCACTTAAATCACATGTAAATACATATACAACACGAAATCATATAAACGTAACATGAATTTAAACGCACATATTCACCCGAATTCTGTGTTTTAAACTCATGTAATCACCCAAAAATCACACAAGGTCACGAAAAATGTTATCACATAAAACACATAATATTTACGTGTTATAGGTGAAAGATTTCACCTACCTCACGTCCGAAAATTTGGTTTTTCCCTTGTCGAGCTCCCGATCCTTGTTTAGCCAATTCTCCTTGTTTCAAAAATGTCCTCTCTGTTCTTTTTCTTTTTCCTTCGTTGTTGTTTTTCACTTAATTGGGTGTAAATATACTTTGGAGTGATGATAAGTGGGTGACAAGGAGGTAACGTGTCGTTTCTCTTTAACTAGGAAATGTCTTACCCGAAAATACCTTACCCGAATTTCCGGGCTTAACCTTGAAGCTTGCCATCACCCGAATTTCACCCTTTGTTCTTACCCGAATTTTGGCCTCTTTTGTTTTCAAGTACTTAACAAAATTCGGGTGTTCCTATTATTATTCATACTCTTCACCCGTGTTTTCGAATCCTTCATCTAAATATAATATCAAAATTTGTAATTATAATGGTAATTACATTATAAAACCCACGGGTATTACATCCTCCCCCCTTAAAAGAATTTCGTCCCCGAAATTATGCCGACTGGAATAATTCGGGATAGCGATTCCTCATATCGTCCTCTCGCTCCCAAGTGGCTACTTCAATTGATTGATTCCGCCACAGTATTTTAACTAATGGAATACTTTTATTCCGAAGTCGCTTTACTTCTTGCATCAAAATCGCTACTGGCCTTTCTTCGTAACTTATGTCCGGCCTCAACTGTTGATAAAGAAATTCATTCTCGATCACATGACTCGGGTCCGCGATGTATTTTCGTACGTTGATACGTGAAAACATCGTGGACTTGTGATAATGAAATTGGCAATTCCAGTTGGTAAGCGACCTCGCTGACTCGTCTGAGTATTCTGAAAGGGCAAGTACCTCGGCTCAGCTTGCCCTTTCGTCCGAATCGCTTTCCCTTTCATCGGGGATACCTTCAAAAATACCCAGTCGTCCTCTGTGAATTCCAATGGTCGTCGTCTTTGGTCAGCGTAACTTTTCTGTCGACTCTGAGCCATTCGCATCCTTTCCCGAATCTTTGCTATGGCTTCCGTCATTTATCGTATCATGTCGGGGCCTAATAATGTTCGTTCGCCGATTTCATCCCAATGTACCGGAGATCGGCATTTACGCCCGTATAAGGCCTCGTACGGTGCCATCCCAATCGTCGCGTGATAGCGATTATTGTATGTGAACTCGATCAATGGGAGGTATTTGCTCCAATTTCCCTTGAAGTCTAGTACGCATGCACGTAACATATCCTCACGGGTTTGGATCATTCGTTCGGATTTTCCGTCTGTCTGAGGATGGTAGGCGGTACTGAACGAGAGTTTGGTTCCCATTGCTTTCTGTAAACTTCTCCAAAAATTCGATAGAAATCTCGGATCTCGATCCGAGACGATAGACGATGGAATCCCATGGAGCCGAATTATTTCCTGAATATATAACTCCGCGTACCGCTCCATGGAAAAGGTTGAGCTAATCGGCAGAAAATGAGCAGATTTGGTTAGGCGATCAACAATCACCCAAATGGCGTCGTGGCCTTTGATTGTTTTCGGTAAGCCAACGACAAAATCCATCGTGATGTGGTCCCATTTCCATTCAGGAATCGGCAGAGGTTGTAAGGTTCCCGCCGGTCGTTGGTGCTCTGCCTTAATTTGCTGACAGATTAGACATTGGCTTACAAAGGTAGCAATGTCTTTCTTCATCCCCGGCCACCAGTAGGTCGTTCGCAGATCTCGATACATCTTCGTGGCACCTGGTTTTATTGAGTACGCTGTGGCATGTGCCTCCGTCATTACAGTTCGTCGTAGTTCCGCATCGTTGGGTACGTACAAACGGTCCTTATATTGGAGACTCCCGTCTTCGCGTATTTCAAAGTCGGATGGTGTTTCTTCTGGTTGCGCGCCTTTCACTTTCAAGTACAGATCGTCTCTCTCCTGTGCCTTCTTGATTCGTTATAACAATGTGGGTTGAAGGGTTAGTGTAGCCAGTTTTGTCTCGACTTCGCCCAAATTAACTACTTCCACCCCGAGTCGATTTAACTCTGTGCTCACCGCTTTTCGGCTCAGTGCGTCAGCAACTATGTTTGCTTTTCCTGGATGGTAGTTGATTACGCAGTCGTAATCTTTTACTAGCCCCAGCCAACGTCGTTGCCTCATGTTCAACTCCTTCTGGGTGAAGAAATACTTCAAGCTTTTGTGATCGGTGTATATCTCGCACCTTTCCCAGTAGAGGTAGTGTCGCCAGATTTTCAGAGCGAAAACCACCGCTGCGAGTTCTAGGTCGTGGGTTGGGTAGTTCTTGTGGCGACCCACTTTTTAATATAAATAGTTGGCGGGTTTTCGCAACGAAAGCCGCGGAAGACCCATTTTATAAAAACTTTTTAAAACAAACTAAGATACATATATATATAAAAATATTATTTTTACAGCACAATCATCTTTACACGGGCCTCGGCCCCAAAACAAAATCCAAAAGTTCCTACGCACTCCACAGGTCGCATCCATGTACCGCACTGCCCTCAAAAGTCCGTGGAGTCACCGCCATCAGCCTGCCTCAGTCGCGACGTATCTCGACGTCGGGCTCAGTAATACCTACAACACATAAAACTGAGCGATTGCCCAGTAGGTGAAAATATGCGTGGATGCAGTGTGCACTCAACCCCAATCCCGACACCTCACCATGCAATGCCCGCTCATCCCACGACCTCATCTCATCTTATCTCAACCACAGGGCCCTAGGTCGGACTAATACACCTCATAAATAACCCTACGACACCTACCGTAAAGTTCGAGCGGCACCTACCACTCATCTCGACGGCACCAACCGTCCATACACATTAGTGGCACCTACCACTAATCACGACGGCACCAACCGTCTATATAAATAAAGCTGGGAGGCACCTACCACCCATCTCGACGGCACCAACCGTCAGGTGCAACTAGTACCAACCTCAACTCGACTTCGAGTCGACAACCAGCATCGGTCACATTCTACCATGCTCAACGACACCTTAAGGTGTCACCGTAATATTACGGTATACCCTCTCTCACAAATGAAATGTCGTGAAATGCAAACAAATATCAATCACACACAATACACAACACATCTCGAAAAGTTGAAATCTCACAAGTCATATATATATATATATTAAAATCCGATAATAGACCGAATATTTTAAACTCCAAAAATAGCCTTTAAATATAAAATTTGGATTGACCCAGAAATCTTAGTCAAAACCTGAAAACATTTTTTTATTTAAAAGATTTGGGCTGAAAATAATTTTATTTAAAAGAATTGGGTCAAAAATAGGGCAAATGCTCAAAATAAATTCGTTGGTCAAACCCAAATATTTTCGGTCAAACACCAAACCAAATTCGCGAAAACCTAAAATCGGTCCGCGATGTCTCATGGTTCGCGAAAGACCTCAGCTCGCGAAAACCTTCTTTTCGCGAACTCTCTGGCTCGCGAAAACTGGTTTTCGGCCCACATCTATTTCTTATTCGCGAACTCTCTGGCCCGCGAAAACAGGTTTTCGGCCCTCATCTATTTCTTATTCGCGAACTCTCTGGCCCGCGAAAACAGGTTTTCGGCCCGTGATGTCTCACGGTTCGCGAAAGACCTCAGCCCGCGAAAACCTTTCTCCCTCACAATTCGCGAAATAACTGGCCCGCGAAAAACCCTTACTCGGTCCGAAAACATGAAATTCGCCAGAAGACTTCTGTTCCTGCGAAAAACTAATTTCTATGTATAAACCCTAAATCTCTGGGAATTTTCATCACACAAACATCCTTCCAACTCACATAAACACCTAAATAGATTATAGAACTCATATGTTGAGCTCGAACAAGCATCATAACACCTCAAAAACATCACGTAAATACCAGAAATTCGAACTAAAGGGGTTTTCGAACCTGGATGATCTTTCATCCAAAATTCTGAGATTTTTCAAAAACTAAAAAGATCAGGTTTGTAGATGATAAAATCACCTACCTTAAGTCCAAGCTATGTTCAGGAATTTGCACTTCTTTGTTTTTCCTTCTCTCCTCTTCCTTGCGTTTTTCCTCCCCCGGCAAATATTTTTTTCTCCTTGTTTGAGGTATATCTCGTTTGAGGTATTTTAAGTTGTAGATAAGTGGTTAACGTCGATTTCCTTCAACTGTAAGTAATCTTCGTTTCATCTACGTCACCTTAAAATCTCACTAAGTGTGTAAATTGCACAAATGGCCCAAATTTACACAAACTTTTCTCAATACCCTCTTACTTAAATTTTTCCCAATTGTGTAAATTGCACAATTGGTCCAAATTGGGCAAATTGTATAACTTGATCCCATTTGCTCAAACAAATATCGCGATACCATTACAACTAAAATTCTCGATCTTTCACAAAATTTCTCTACACCCATACTCATGAGATTTTCGATGCCTGTACTCATGAGATTCTCAATCTTATTTAAATTTAAGACAGAGAACTTCAAAAATTACATTATATTAAATACTAAATCCCGTTTACTAAATTTTTCGGGTTATTACATCCTCCCCCCCTTAAAAGAATTTCGTCCCCGAAATTACGCCGATTGGAATAACTCGGGGTGTCGATCTCTCCTGTTCTCTTCTTCTAATGAGGTAGGAGTTATTCCTACCTTCGTCACATAGTCGGCCAACACCTCCGAATGTGTGGCGCGATTCCTAACGTTAATTAATGGAAGTGGGGTATAATTAACGTACCCGTCAGAAATGTAGGATTGGCCTCCGCCTCCTCGTTCGTGAGGGTGAAAACTCGAGCGGGAACTACTGGTGGTCTTACTGGTGGTTGAGCTGAACTCTGTGATAGATTGTTCCGACAATTCTTAGCATAGTGCCCCAACTTTCCACATCGGAAGCATTGTAGATTAGAATTCGGATTGGGCCTCATTCCGAAGCATACCCCAAAGTGGTAACGTCCACATTGCTGACACTGTGGGGCTGAATTCGGAGGTCGAGCAGGGATAATGGTCGGTCCCTGATTTGGCTTTGACCGCCAATTTCGTTGTCCCGCACGATCGTCTAAAGGGTTGTTGCTATTGGGATTTGTCTCAAAATATTGACGTTTCCGATCGCCTCCATTCCTTTGTTGATTTTTCATTTTCCGCTTCGCTTCCTGCGCCCCTAAAATTTGAGCTTCTGCCTTCTCCGCGATCATTGCTCGTTCAGCCACATGATTGAACGCTTCTCCTCGCATACTTGCAATACTTACATCTCGGTGGATCTCGGGGTTGAGACCTATTGTGAATCGTGCTACTTTTAGGGCATCTGTTGCTACCATATGTGGGGCAAAACGGGATAGTTCTTCGAATTTGCGGATGTATTCCGCAATCGTCATTTTTCCTTGCTTCAAGTTTATGAATTCGTTCATTCGCTGCGCTTGCTCATGAGCCGTAAAATAGTTGCCGTAGAATAGTTCCTTGAACCTGTCCCATGTTATCGGGTTTTCCAAGATCTTGATGGTATCCCACCAAAATCTGGCGTTTCCTCTTAGCAAGAACACGGCACATAGAACTTTTTCACTCTCCGGCACCCGACTGTAGAGGAACATGTCTTCGACAGTGCGCAACCAATCCTCTGCCACGATGGGATCAGAAGTGTCCTCGAAAATAGGAGGGCTTAACTTTCGAAATCTTTCCCCTATGATTCCATCCTGTTCAGGTTGAGGGGATGGATGGTGTTCGGAAAAACCTCGATGCTGAATAAGATCATTAATCTGATCCGACTGTCGCTGGATCAGTTCAGTGAGTTTCATGACTATTGACTCATGTTCCTGCATAGGGGGCTCGGGTTCGTTCCTACGACTCGATTCTCCTACATCTACTCTTTTTCCTCTCGGCATTTTATAATGTAATCTCTACAATTATACAAGCAAGCACATAATTAATAATACGTAATCACGTCAAACTATAAAACTCACAGGCAAGGCTGGTCCTCCCGGCTTTTGAGCGGCAGTACATGGACAGTCTTCAGAATCTAAAGCCTATGCTCTGATACCACATGTGGCGACCCCACTTTTTAATATAAATAGTTGGCGGGTTTTCGCAACGAAAGCCGCGGAAGACCCATTTTATAAAAACTTTTTAAAACAAACTAAGATACATATATATATATAAATATTATTTTTACAGCACAATCATCTTTACACGGGCCTCGGCCCCAAAACAAAATCCAAAAGTTCCTACGCACTCCACAGGTCGCATCCATGTACCGCACTGCCCTCAAAAGTCCGTGGAGTCACCGCCATCAGCCTGCCTCAGTCGCGACGTACCTCGACGTCGGGCTCAGTAATACCTACAACACATAAAACTGAGCGATTGCCCAGTAGGTGAAAATATGCGTGAATGCAGTGTGCACTCAACCCCAATCCCGACACCTCACCATGCAATGCCCGCTCATCCCACGACCTCATCTCATCTTATCTCAACCACAGGGCCCTAGGTCGGACTAATGCACCTCATAAATAACCCTACGACACCTACCGTAAAGTTCGAGCGGCACCTACCACTCATCTCGACGGCACCAACCGTCCATACACATTAGTGGCACCTACCACTAATCACGACGGCACCAACCGTCTATATAAATAAAGCTGGGCGGCACCTACCACCCATCTCGACGGCACCAACCGTCAGGTGCAACTAGTACCAACCTCAACTCGACTTCGAGTCGACAACCAGCATCGGTCACATTCTACCCTGCTCAACGACACCTTAAGGTGTCACCGTAATATTACGGTATACCCTCTCTCACAAATGAAATGTCGTGAAATGCAAACAAATATCAATCACACACAATACACAACACATCTCGAAAAGTTGAAATCTCACAAGTCATATATATATATATATTAAAATCCGATAATAGACCGAATATTTTAAACTCCAAAAATAGCCTTTAAATATAAAATTTGGATTGACCCAGAAATCTTAGTCAAAACCTGAAAACATTTTTTTATTTAAAAGATTTGGGCTGAAAATAATTTTATTTAAAAGAATTGGGTCAAAAATAGGGCAAATGCTCAAAATAAATTCGTTGGTCAAACCCAAATATTTTCGGTCAAACACCAAACCAAATTCGCGAAAACCTAAAATCGGTCCGCGATGTCTCATGGTTCGCGAAAGACCTCAGCTCGCGAAAACCTTCTTTTCGCGAACTCTCTGGCTCGCGAAAACTGGTTTTCGGCCCGCATCTATTTCTTATTCGCGAACTCTCTGGCCCGCGAAAACAGGTTTTCGGCCCGTGATGTCTCACAGTTCGCGAAAGACCTCAGCCCGCGAAAACCTTTCTCCCTCACAATTCGCGAAATAACTGGCCCGCGAAAAACCCTTACTCGGTCCGAAAACATGAAATTCGCCAGAAGACTTCTGTTCCTGCGAAAAACTAATTTCTATGTACAAACCCTAAATCTCTGGGAATTTTCATCACACAAACATCCTTCCAACTCACATAAACACCTAAATAGATTATAGAACTCATATGTTGAGCTCGAACAAGCATCATAACACCTCAAAAACATCACGTAAATACCAGAAATTCGAACTAAAGGGGTTTTCGAACCTGGATGATCTTTCATCCAAAATTCTGAGATTTTTCAAAAACTAAAAAGATCAGGTTTGTAGATGATAAAATCACCTACCTTAAGTCCAAGCTATGTTCAGGAATTTGCACTTCTTTGTTTTTCCTTCTCTCCTTCTTCCTTGCGTTTTTCCTCCCCCAGCAAATATTTTTTTCTCCTTGTTTGAGGTATATCTCGTTTGAGGTATTTTAAGTTGTAGATAAGTGGTTAACGTCGATTTCCTTCAACTGTAAGTAATCTTCGTTTCATCTACGTCACCTTAAAATCTCACTAAGTGTGTAAATTGCACAAATGGCCCAAATTTACACAAACTTTTCTCAATACCCTCTTACTTAAATTTTTCCCAATTGTGTAAATTGCACAATTGGTCCAAATTGGGCAAATTGTATAACTTGATCCCATTTGCTCAAACAAATATCGCGATACCATTACAACTAAAATTCTCGATCTTTCACAAAATTTCTCTACACCCATACTCATGAGATTTTCGATGCCTGTACTCATGAGATTCTCAATCTTATTTAAATTTAAGACAGAGAACTTCAAAAATTACATTATATTAAATACTAAATCCCGTTTACTAAATTTTTCGGGTTATTACAGTTCTTCTCGTACTCTTTCAACTGTCGAGAAGCATACGCGATGACTTTCCCATTTTGCATTAGCACGCATCCCAAGCCGTTCTTCGAAGCGTCACTATATACCGAGAACCCTCCGGTCCCTGATGGTATTGTCAGAATTGGGGCCGATGTAAGTCTTTTCTTCAACTCCTGGAAGCTCTGTTCACACGACTCTGTCCATTTGAATGGAACATTCTTCCTTGTCAAGTTCGTCAATGTCGAGGCAATGCTGGAGAAATCGGCGATGAACTTACGGTAATATCCCGCAAGTCCTAAGAAACTCCGAACTTCGGTAGGAGTGGTTAGACGAGTTAACGTACCCGTCACTACCGAGGGGTTCGCTTCTGCCTCCTCGTTTGTCAAGGTAAAAACTCGAGCTGGAATGGGTGGAGGTCGTACAGGTGTCTGGGCCTGATTCCCTGGTCGGTTGCAGTTTCGCGCGTAATGTCGCGGCTTCCGGCACTGGTAGCAGATGGTGTTGGGGTTGGGTCCTTCTCCGAAGCAAGCGCCCGTATGATAGCGTCCACACCGTTGACATTGTGGACATGGAGCAGTGGGTCGAACTGGGAAATTGGTAGGTCTCATATTCGGCCTTGGCTGCAAGTTGGATGGTCCTGGGCGACCTCCTCGGTTATTGTTGGGGCCTTTTTCGAAAAATTACCTTTTTCGATCACCCCCGCCTCCCTATTGGTTCTCTACCTTTCTCTTTGCTTCTTGCGCCGCCACGATCTGTGCCTCCGCTTGTTCTGCAATGATTGCTCGCTCAGCTACTTGTGTAAACGGCACTTCTCGCGTGCCCGCCATGCTTACGTCTCTGTAGACCTCGGGTTTGAGGCCTACCATAAAGCGTGCCACCTTTAGTGCGTCTGTCGCCACCATATGAGGAGCGAAGCGCGACAGTTCTTCAAACTTGCGGATGTATTCCGCAACGGTCATTCTCCCTTGCTTGAGATTGATGAATTCGTTCATCTGTTGGGCTTGATCGTGGGCGGTAAAATACTTGTCGTGGAAGAGTTCCTTAAATCGCTCCCATGTCATATTGATTGGGTCCTCTAGGATTTTGATGGTGTCCCACCAACACCTAGCATTCCCACGGAGCATTGAGATAGCGCATAACACCCTCTCGTTCTCTGGAACTCGGCTATACAGGAACATATCCTCGATTGTACGCAATCAATCCTCAGCCATAGTAGGATCAGTAGCGTATCGGGGGGTTCATCTTGCGAAATCTTTCTCCTATAATCTCCACACGTTCTGGTTGTGGAGATTGACGGGGTTCTGCCGAACTCCGATTGTGGATGAGGTCATTAATCTGATCCGACTGACGTTGGATCAGTTCGGTGAGTCGCATGACTGTTGAGTCCCGTTCGTTCATGGGGGACTCAGGTGCAGCCCTACGGCTGGACTCGCCCGTATCTCTACGTCCTCTAGTCATCTTGATACTATTATCTACAATTAATCACACCAACAAACACATCACTTTCACACTTAGTCATAGTAAATCATAAAACTCACAGGCAACGCTGATCCTCCAGGCTTTTGAGTGGCCGTACATGGACAGTCCTCAGAATCCCTAACCTAAGTTCTGATACCACCTGTGGCGACCCTCATTTTCTAATTAAGATTAGTGGCGAATTTCCGCAACGAAAGCCGCGGAAGACCCATTTTACAAAAACTTTTTCATAAAATAAGTTATATTATAGTAAACACTGATCCTAAACCCTCAAACACTTCACAATATATGCACGCTCGACTTTTTCCTCTCGTCCCAACCTATCGTATACCATACGTCACATCAGGGCCCTAGGCTAGACTAGGCACCACACGCGCACAATACAATACAGAGTCAGGGGCCCGCGCTCGGGTAGCCCACGCTAGTAGTGCATCTGGACGATCAGCCAAACATCCTCCCACTAGGTCGCTCCCTCCCGAGTTTCATCCTACTCAAGCGGTAGCCTACACTGGCAGTGCACCTGAACGATCACGCCAGGCATCCTCCTACCAGGTCGCTCCTTCCGCTAATCATCCGACGGTTTGCACCTCAGCTGCGCTCCAACGCAACTGAGTAGACGAATCGATCACGTCCGTCTCCCGTCTGGTGCCTCAGTCCTAACCTTATAACTCCATTACGAGTCGACGACCAACATTGGTCACATTCTACCCCGCTCGTAGACACTTTACAGTGTCACCGTGTCAACACGGTCAACATCCCTCGCACTGATATGGAATGCAAGTGTAGTGCAAATAAAATGCAGTATTGAACTGAAAATAACTTCACTGTAAAAATCTACTTCGACAACTTTTAATCGGGCATTAGAATTGACTATGCCCATTGGACTCGGAATATTTTTCTTATCAAATGACGTAAAAATAATTTTCCTCAAAAATACTTTTTTTTTGAAGACCTTGCTGCCCGAAAATTACGTCTGACGCCGAAAATGTTTTGACCCAAAAATGTGGTTGACGCCCGAAAGTTCCACCCGAAAATTTTAATTTCAAACGCCGAAAACTTGAGCCCGAAACTCTTTCGAAGGCCCGAAACTCTTTACCAGAAAACAAACACAATTCGCCGAAAACCCAAAAATACTTTACTCGCCCGAAAATAGTTTTAAGGCTTGAATTTCATTCGTGCCCAAAACTATTCATAGGCCCGAAAATTAATCAAAATACCCGAATATAAAAAATGCATCTACCCAAAAATACTCAAGAGTTTAACACTCGTTCAAATATCGAAAACATTCCTAACTCACTTAAATCACAAGTAAATACATATACAACACGAAATCATATAAACGTAACATGAATTTAAACGCACATATTCACCCGAATTCTGTGCTTTAAACTCATGTAATCACCCGAAAATCACACAAGGTCACGAAAACATGTTATCACATAAAACACATAATATTTACGTGTTATAGGTGAAAGATTTCACCTACCTCATGTCCGAAAATTTGGTTTTTCCCTTCTCGAGCTCTCGATCCTTGTTTAGCCAATTCTCCTTGTTTCAAAAATGTCCTCTCTGTTCTTTTTCTTTTTCCTTCGTTGTTGTTTTTCACTTAATTGGGTGTAAATATACTTTGGAGTGATGATAAGTGGGTGACAAGGAGGTGACGTATCTTTCCTCTTTAACTAAGAAATGTCTTACCCGAAAATACCTTACCCGAATTTTCGGGCTTAACCATGAAGCTTGCCATCACCCGAATTTCACCCTTTGTTCTTACCCTAATTTTGACCTCTTTTGTTTTCAAGTACTTAACAAAATTCGGGTGTTCCTATTATTATTCATACTCTTCACCCGAGTTTTCGAATCCTTCATCTAAATAATATATCAAAATTTCTAATTATAATGGTAATTACATTATAAAACCCACGGGTATTACACTTTGTTCGAAAGTTTTTCTAAGTAGTTTTGCGTTCGAGAAAATTTGGTAATAAAAATGTCGTTGTTCAACAGATGGGACTAAGTGTTGTCGTTTGAAAACTGTCTAAGTATTGAGTCTTTAGCGTAAGAAAATTTTGGAAGATTTTATCGTTCGACAAACTGTTAGGTCCGTTTTTATCATCCAACGAAGAACTCGAGCATAGATTCGATAGATTTATCTCGATGATAATGCGAGCGGAAGCTTTAGGATTAAATCAATCACACCTTCATTAATCACAAACTTTCTCTCCAATTACCTCTTTCTCTCTCTACAATTCAACCCTAATTAAGGTAATGGTGAGAGAGATTTCTAGTGAGAGAAAGCTAAACTCAAGTTTTGTGCTAATCACACATACTTGCCCTATATATACCAATCAATATTGGTATATTTGCATTCTAGTCCCTAACTATACATATATTACAATTAAGTCCCTAGACAAAGATAACTTGATTATTGAACACTATAAAATACTTCCAACACAAACTGTTATTAAGTGTTTTCGAAAAATAGAGCCTTTGTCGTGTTGATTGAAAGTGTTTCATGCAAAAATTTTAATAAGTGTTTGAAATTTTTTTTTCTAAGTATGAATATACTTGTGATATTAGAAAATATTTTTCGTTCGAAAAAAAATTTCTAAGTCTGAATGACAGCGTTCGAAAAAATTCAGTCGAAAAGATTTTCTAAGTTTTTGTTTCGAAATTCTTCTAAGTGTTTTTGTTCGAAGAATGTTTCTAAGTATAGATGCTGTCATTCGAATATCATTTTTCATTCGAAAATCAGATATAAATTTTTCGTATAAAAGTACTGTGGCGTTCGAAAATACATTTTTCGTGCGAAAAACTATTAGTAAAAGTTTTCGTATAGAGGAACTAGTATTTGACAAATGTGTACCGTTCGAAAACAAACGTTTTCGTTCGAAAAACTATAGGTAAATGTTCTCGTATCTGACACTGACGTTCGAGAAAAATGGTTTCGTTCGAAAATTGCTTTGTACATTTTGTCGTATAGAAATATTGTAGCATGCGAAAATATTTTTCATTCAAAAATCTCTAAGCGTAGTTACTGTAGCGTTCGAAAAACCAGTTTTTCGTATCCACTGTTTAAAGACGTGCGACAAATGTCAAGCGATACGCATACGAAGAGTATTAAACGTTTTCGTATGACGTTCTTTTGTCGTGTTGACATTTCGTACGAAATCGCTCCGTCGAATACTCGTACGAAATCTTCGAGGGAAAGTTATTTTCGAAAAAACAGGGGAATACTATTGGTAGCCTTTCTATCCTAACTATTTAACTAGGGACGATTAAACCACGTTTGAGATGGGAAGAATCGGATCGAGCGTGGGGTGTGTGTGTTCTTGAGAAGGTTGGGAGGCTCTCTCTCTCTCTCTAGTTTAGAATTTCACACAAAACACACTTTATTATGTGTTAGGGTTTTAGTATTTATACCACAAGTTGGTATATAATACTTGGGCCCCCTAACAAAGCCCGATTACACTAAGCTTCTTATAAAAAGAATCTTTATAAATACACAGCAAAGATAATTATAATTAATTGAACACAATAAAATATTCCTAACAATCTCCCCCTTTGTGTTCGATCTTCAATTCGGCATGGATTATCTTTGTGGGGCTTAGTGCATTTGCCTGAGTCCTAAAGGAATTTCCTCCTTGTCTTGTCTTTTGACCTCTTCTTTTGGAGATCTTCAAGCTCACCGTGTCTTGATCTTCGCTTCTCGGCACTAGATCTTCTTAATCTTCTTTTGAAGTTCGATTCGTAAATGCCGGAAGGTGTTTGAAGTTGCTTGCCGGATCTTGAAGAATTTTCTTCTTTCTGTGTTCGATCTCTCCTTTCGATAATGACGCAACTTCCCCTACTTTTTGGTCAACCTTGTGTTGGTATTGAGAAGTTCTCTTTGAAGTTTGGAGAGACATACACGAGGCGGCAACTTCAGTCTTTGAAAGTCGGCGGTGCTTGCTTGATTTGACGACGCTTGATGATTTGGCATGTTGATCACGCCGTCGAGACAAGGAAATGGCATTGGTAGGCTTGTAGGAGCTCATGTTCGGTAATTACCCGACGGAGCAACAAAGGCAATCCGTCGTATAAGAAACCGGGGTCACAAAGACTTCCCGTTAAAATCTTTAGTCCTAACACTCTCCCCCTACAAGGGCTATCTCCTCTTCTTGCGGAGGCTTTGAATGCTCTTCGGCTAGGACTCTCTTGACTTGACGCTATATTCTTTAGACCGGATGTAGATAGTGATCCACGCCCTGATATTCGAATTTGATGATGTCGCGGATCTTGGACTTTGTTCGCATCTTATCCTGGTCTTTCAGCGTAGTTTGAAGTCGTCAAGTCTCCTTTAATCTTCTTCTTCTCGGCGCCGGATTCGTCTTCTTCGAAGGAAGTTGTCTGGTTCGGCCTCGAGGAAGCTTGTCTGGCTCCGGAAGAAGATACACGTGGGGTGTTGTAAAATGTGCTGAGGCTCCTTTGGAATGTTCCATTCAAATGCAGGAGAGCCTGGCTTAAGAGTGGTACGCTCGGCGGAATTTGGTGGGTGGTCCGACCTGTTTGTTTATGCGTGTCCCCTTCTCCCCCTCATGGCGATTCGAGTTAACGAGATCGGCATGCTTGTATAGGAAGATTAGAAGGACACAAACTACAGGTCGGTGATGGTAATAACAAGACGGAGCCACTAAGGCAATCCGTCAACACGACTTCAGAGACAAACTCCGAGACGTGGTCTGTGAGGACAGGGCTTGAAGAACCGGGGCCACATAGGCGTCCCGTTTACATCGTTCTAGAGACTAGCTCGAGACGGTGGCCTGATTCCGTTGTTGCTTTGATGTTGCAACGGCAGGACTTTCTTCCGATCCTCGAATCATGTCGAAGCAAGACATGTCTACGGAAGTTCTAATTTGATCACAAAGATCAGGTGTTATAAAAGTGTATGTGTCCTAGAAAATATTAAAAATATGGGAAGTGAGGACACACTAGACTCGATTGTGCGCAAGAAAATGTGGTGGTGGGGCTGAGTACCACATATTTCAATATCTCCCGCTTCCGAGTGAAGCGGTGATAGCATACGTGGCTCCCCGTGATTTCTGAAACACCTGTCTTTTGTGAGACAGACGAGTGGGTAAGGCTCGGTTGTGCACGCGCCGTTGGACCTATTGCGGCGACTTCTACCCTGGAGCTAATAAAATTAGCACATGTACTTATGGGGGTTGGTCCGAATAATTTGTGAGGAGAGGGAATCATGTAGCGTCGGTCTTTTCAAAAGGTTTTAGTAGACGTGGGTGTTTCTTTGTGATTCGACTGACTCTCGGTGATGTCCCGGGGTTAGATTCAGTTGGGTTTGACTGAATCGGAGGAACGATGTATCCATGCATCCGGTAGGAAGTAGTGAGTGCTGCTTTGTATGTCAGCAAGCCGGAGCAGGTCGGTTGAAGCGAGCACCGAGATTTGCATTTGTAGCCACGGTCGTCTTTTGAAAAGAGTTGACCGTTATAGGCTCGAGATTCTTCTTTTAAGGTCCATCTTCGGAGGTCGGAGGTAATCTCCATGAAGCTTGATGAAGAGGAGAGAAGATTTTTTTTTTTTATATATCAATATTGATGGCCCTTTATATATATATATATATATATTAATCGTTATTTGTAAAACATATTTTATACTATATATTATGTAGATATATATAATATATATTTATGGTATTAGTAATATATATTAGTATATATATAATATAGTATATGCATATTATATATATATATATATATATTTTATGTTATTCATCCCCCTCAAAACATGCTTCCAAAAATAAAATTGCTCCCCCTCAAAAGATGCATGATAAGTTTGAAAAATCTGTAATCTATTTCCCTCAATTCACGTATTTGAAGTTCGCTCCCCCTCAAAAATGTAATTATTGCTCCCTTATAAAGAAATAAGGGTCACTTCTCTTTTAAAAATAAAAGGTAGCTCCCCCTCATATTAAGCTCATTCAATAGAAAAAACGGTATCTATCATTTCCGTGCATAATATGTATTTTAAATTTTTAATGTTTAGAAAATACATATTTAAAATGTACCATTTTGAAAAATAGGTATTTTTCAATTCAGCTCGTATGCATATGCAAATTAAAATTTTGAAAAGTTGATTAAAATACACATAATTAGAATGTACCTATAAGGTAGGGTATTTCGAATTTCGGCTCATGTATACATGCATGCAAAAATTTGAAAGTAAAAGTCCTTTTGAAGCATGCATAGCTATTTTGTACCCTATTATTTTCAAAGTAGGTATATTGTCTTTTCAGCTCTATATGCATGCCAAAATTTACTATGGAATGCATATATAGAATTTACCTATCTTAAAAATATGTATGAATGTGGTATTATGCAATTCAGTTCAAGAGATAGAATGTACCACATATAGTCGGCGTTGCTCACGTCGTTTCCCTTTATCATGTATGTGGAGCCACTACGTCAAATTGCCATACATGAGGGATGCGGTTGCTCGCGTCTCTTACCAGTCATGCATGTGGAGCAACTCGAGTACCGTGCATGCTGGAATTTGTGTGGTTGCTCTCGTCTCGTACCGATCATGAGTATGGAGCAACCATCGTCGAATTACTACTCATGATCGGGGCTTTGTGGTTGCTCTCGTCTCATACCAATCACGCGTGTGGAGCAACCATTGTCGAATTACCACACGTGATTGGGATCCTGCAAAACTTTATCGGGACTTTGGTACCCATTTTTGGATGGGTCCTCCCTGATTAGCAGAAAACAATTTATGCACATTTGGTTCAGATATACGTCCTAAATCATCCTTTAAAGTCCTATTTAATTTGATTTCTGATTTAGGAACCCAAGTTTGGTGAACCTTAGAGGGAAATGATAATTCAGCGCCGGTGAATGTGTGTCTAGGTTTAGAAGATCTGAAGATTTTCTCCCTAGCCAGTCGCAGAAGGTGTCTTTCAGACTTAATCTGGACCGGGTATTTTAAGTATGAATACGAGCTTATCGCACTATATGCGTCATCAGATGATGAGTCGTATTGCCTACACGAATTCACAGCATTCACTCTATAATGATGGGGTATAAGCGTGGAAGTTCCCTTGCTTAAGCTTCGAACTTCTTCTTTGCACGCTTTCATTTTAAGAGGAATAGGAGAGGGAAAATCTTGAGCATGTTCGACCTTAATTTTGGAAAATAATGTTGATTTTCCTTTCTCCTTCCTAATCTTCTGTTCCTTGGAAGTATTAAGCTTAAGGCTTTTACTGATCTTTTCAGCTTCAGTCAAAATTGACTTAGAATTACTAGTAAAAGCTTTCTCAGTTTTAGGAACAAGGATGCTTGTCATTGTTTTCTTCACCTGTTTTGAGGAAGATGTATCTTTTGAAAGATCATTGGAAACAGGCAAAGACGGGGAATTTTTGAGATATAAAATCTCCTCTAAAAGTTTTTTCTTTCCGCTCGGAAACCTACTCTTTCCGATTCCAAGGTTGCGTTCAATTCTGCAATTTTACTAGCAACCTCCGGAATTTCCCAACAGGAAGTAGGTTTATTAGAATGTAAATTATTTTCCCCTAAAGACACTAAGTTAGAAGAGGGATTTTCATCTGCATGACTTCTTTTCGCAATAGCGTTCTCTAAAAGTTCAATCTTAGAGTAAAGCATACGCCGTTCCTCTAAGATTATCTCATATTTTGATGAGACATGATTTCGCTCATCTTCGCAAGAACGTAATCTTTTTGTCATATCACAGACATTCTATTCACTAATCTCTAACTTAGTTCTTAAGCTAATGACCTTTGACTTTGTGTTAGCCAAATCCTCATTAGCGAAAGCTAGATCTTCTTGTGCTTAATCAACACAGAGTAATTATTAGCAAATCTTGCTTCTAATTCCTCAATTTTTTCTAGCTTGAGCATCCATAATAATTATTATTTTTTTTAATTTAAAAATTTAAAATTTGACTTTTGGAAATTCAGTTCCGAAAAGTTTGATTTTATAAAAAAGTATAGTGAAGTATCGAAGATAGTAAGTGTCGAAAATTTTTGGTTTGCACCTAAAAATTTTGGAATGATTTCGAAAACTTCGGGAAAATTACCAAAACTTTTTCTAAAATATGCCAAATACGACCTAGTTAGATTGTTAGGATAGAAAGGCTTCCAACAAGTGGTATCAGAGCCAAACGCGTTAGGATTTGAGCGATTTCTCTGAAAATTTTGGGATTTTTATGGTTATTGAGCTCGAAAATTTTGGCCATTGTTCTTGAGTTTTTGGGTTTATTTTACTGATTTTGCAAGCTCAAGAGCTAAATAGGTTGTTTTCGAGTGATTTTTAGTGTTTACCCAATATTTTTCAGTTGATTTGAGTGAGATTTAGGTAGAAATCGCGCAGAAAACTCGTCATTTTTTCCCAGAGATGATATTCGGGTAGATGAATATAACAGTGCCCAGAATGCCCGATTTTCGCTGATTTTCGGGTGAATCTGTTTGAAATTCGGTGTGTTTTTACCCGAAATTCGAACTATTGTGCGATTTTCATCAACCGAATTTCCTACACGGCGAAAATTAGTACTTACCCGACTTCCATCACCCGAATTTCGTTTAAAATTCTCGGCGATTTTCAAGTTTTCGGGCAGACCCGAATTCGGGCAGAATAACCCGAATTTGCCCATTCTCGGTGATTGTCTGATTTTCGGACTGAATTATCCGAATTCGGGCAAATCATCCGAATCAGTGTACCCGAATTTCTACCTACCCGAAAATTCTTAGTACTCGAATTTCAAATCATACCTTTAGATTTTCGGTCAAAGTCTTACCCGAGAATTCACTGTTCTCAATCGAAACAGTGACTTCCAATTCTCGATCACTCACTCTTCAAAAAACTACAGTTAAACGTTTTCGATCACCAAAAATTTTCGGCCCCCCCTCGGAATAAAAAGGCTTTAAGTAGCAAAAAAAGTCTTTTGGAGGAAAAGTTTTTATACATCATTTGATAGATAAAAATTTTCTAAGTCCAACAGACATAGTCTATTTTACACTTTTTCGAAACTTTTCAAAATAAATTTTCCGGGCCCAAAATTTTAGGAATAGAAAATTTTTCTTCGTCAATTTTTGAAGACAAATCCATTATACGCGTCAACGATCACGTATCCAACGATCACGTATCCAACAAATCCTGACTTTATTAGGAATTCTGTGAGTACGTCGTATCATGCTCGTGAGGCTTGCTTTAGTCCGTAGAGTGCCTTCTCGAGTTGGTAGACGTAATCAGGGAATTTACTATTTTGAAACCCATCAGGTTGAGCGACAAAAACTTCTTCTTTCAAAATGTCGTTGAGAAAGGCAGTTTTGACGTCCATTTGATATACTAAGAAGTTTTGGTGAGCTGCGTAGGCTAGAAATATTCTAATGGCTTCTATGCGTGCAACAGGAGCGAATGTTTCATCGTAATCGATTCCTTCCTGTTGGTTATAACCTTTTGTTACTAATCGCGCTTTATTCCTGATTATAATTTCATTCTCATCTCGTTTGTTTTTGAAGATCCATTTAGTGCCAATGATGGTTTTGTGAGCGGGTCTTGGCACTAAACGCCATACTTGAAGTCTTTCAAATTGCTTGAGTTCATCTTGCATAGCGTTTATCCAATCCGGATCTTGTAACGCTTCTGCAACTTTTCTAGGTTCGCTCTGACTGATAAAACATGAGTATAGACACTCATTTGTTGTAGAAGATCGAGTGCGTACACCTGTTGAAATATCACCTATGATTTGATCTGTTGGATGAGCACGGGTCCATTTTCTAGTATGGGGTGCTTGTGTTTCAGATGATTCTGAAGTTGTAGAATTTGGCTGTACGTTCTCGATAGGATCATTTAGAGTATTTTCTGCACTTTGTGGAGATTCTTCACTAACAGTTGGAGAGTGAGTAATTTGAGACGACAAAGATTCATTCATTGTTATGTCGTCGGTCGGACCATTTTCTACTAATGGTGAAGTCTCAGTGCTCTGTGTTTCTTCTGAGATCTCTGGAATATCTTCTATATTTTCTTGAACTATTTGAGGATCTTGGAGTCTGGGTTCTACTGTTTGTAAAAATTGTTCCTCAAATAAGAAATCCCATTCCATTGTTGTAGTGGGGAAATTTTTGTTAGTAGGAGACCTCTTGAATCTTCTTCTTGTACGGGTTCAGAACTTATGTGTTCAGAAGCCTTTTCTGGTGTATGTGCGAGTCCTGATCTGTTGTGAGCAGAAGTCAAATCAGTTGGTGCGGGTCTTGAACTGCTTTGACCAAGAGCCATCTGTTTGAGCACGGGTCTTGCACTGTTGTGTACAAAAGCCATTGTTGATTCATCGAACGTGATATTGATGCTTTCCTGTACGCGGCGTTCTGTCTTGATGTAGACCCAATATGCTTTGGAGACGGAGGAGTATCCGATGAAAATTGCCTCAATTCCTTTTGGTGCGAATTTTCCGCGATCAACCTTATCGTTGATGATGAAGCATTTACATCCAAATATTCGGAGGAACTTGATGTTTGGTACTCGTTTGTTGATCAGCTCGTAGGGTGTTTTGTCAAACCGTATGTTGATGCTTGTCCTATTTTGCGTAAAACATGCGGTATTGACTGCTTCAGCCCAGAGAAAGTGGGGAAGATTTGAGTTGATCAGCATTGTTCGCGCTGCTTCAATTAGCATTCTGTTCCTTCGCTCCACTGCGCGATTTTGTTGAGGGGTTCGTGCTGCTGAGAATTGTTGTGAAATTCCTAAGGAGTCATAGAAATCCTTTAGACCTTTGTTTTTATCCGGTACCGTTGTCTGAGCGGATTACTTGAATGAATTTCTGCATTAAATTCTGTGTTGTTTTCACAAAGTTTATCAGCAGTTCAACGGTTTCATCTTTAGATCTCAGAAATCTAGTCCAGGTGTATCTCGAATAGTCATCCAAAATCACGAGCACATACCGCTTTCTGTTTATGCTTTCAACTCTCATGGGCCCACACAGATCTATATGTAGTAATTCTAGTGGTTGAGTACTTGATGGGACGGGTTTGCTCTTGTGGGGAGCTTTTCGAATTTTGCCTAATTCACACGCAGGACATAGATGTTTCTTACTGAATTTTAACTTTGGTAATCCTTTTACCAAGTTTTTGAGTGTTAACCTTTGGAGATCTCGGTAATTTAGGTAAGAAAGCCGTTGATGCCACAAATGATTTTGATGTTGGATGTTGTCGGAAAATAGACAGACTGCGGAGGAAGGCTTTGTTGTTTGTAGGTTGATCGTATATAGGTTTGATTTTCTTGAACCTACTAAGAGCTCTTCTTGCTTCTTGTTTCTGATGCTGCATTCTTTGGCTCTGAAGAGCACTTGTAATTCTTTATCACAGAATTTTCCGATACTAAACAGGTTGTGGCTTAATCCTTCAACGTAGCAGACATCCTTGATAGTGAGATTTTTGTGGTGGATGTCACCGTAACCGCGAATATATGCTGAATTATTGTTTCCGAAGCGTACTTTGCCGCCGTATTGTTCGATGTAGTTGCTCAACAGTTCTTTCTTTCCTGTCATGTGTGTGGAGCAACTCGAGTCTAGATACCACACATGATGGAGTTGCACGAGGAAAAAATTAAATCCTTTTAGGTAACCAGATTTGAATGGGTCCTTCTTTGTCAAATTTAAAATTCTGTCGACCTTGTCTTTTGCTAGTTTTAAGTGTTGGAACAGTTTTTGGTACCCATATTGTCTTTGTTATGTTGGGGAGATTTTTAGGTATCCAGTTATTCAGTTTCTTTCTTGACCTAGATATTTGTGTCAGGTTTTAGTGCTCCTTTTTGGAATAGTTCTTAGGTCGCCATTCTTGCATTTGTTTATTACTCTTATGGGATATTTTGGGTATCCAAATGTTAGTTGGGTTTGATTTAGAATTTGAAGATACAATATTTTGTTTCCAACTTAAATTTGTCCTTTTGGAAGCATCTTTTGGGGTTTTATTCCTCTTTTCTTTCTTTTGGAGAAATTTTGTATTATATTGAAAAGAATGCTTTATTACAAGCTGCTTCGTAGACCGACTAGAATTTGTCCTAAGAGAATTTTCATAATGGGGTAAGTCTTTCTTTTCTATCTTTGTATTCGTCATTCCCTCAGTTTTTATCTTTTGGTTCCTTAGATGTCGATCTGTAGACAAAGTAGGAGTATTAGATGAAGAAGATATAGAACTACATGTATTTTTAAAAGTAGATATTTCTTTAAGAAGTCGTTGCTTTTCGATGTTAAAACTTATTCTTTCAGCGTTCAGAATTTTTTGTATATTAGCAATTTGTTTGACTTTTTATGGTATATATATGTTGTTTATTGGTTTGTCAGTGGATAAGGGGACTTCATCCTATTTCTTTTGAGGATATTCGAGTTCTTTCTTTGGAGTTACTAACTGTTGATTTTTTAATTGACTTTCATTCAATGTAGTATAATCTATAAGGATTTCCACATTTTTCGGTTTTTCTTCTCCAATTTCCTCAGCTTCAGTTTTCCTAGTGAATATTATTGGTTTTGGTAGTTCTGTTTTCATATATTTGAAGTCAGAGAGTTGCTTACACGTTTTTTCATCTGGATTTTCGTGTTTTTTATATCCTATTCATGCTCTTGGAACATAGAATCGTGTGTCTTTGGGTTTTTTAAATTTTACCAGTAGCTCACACTCTTCTCGTCTGATAAATTGAGCCTCTATTACTTTAATTTTTTAGTATAAAGCACATCTTTGTTCGAGGAGGGTTTTATTTTGGGCTTTAATATTTACATTTTCATTTCTGTATGTTGAGGATTCTTTTGTTAGTTCATTAATTTTTAGTTCATGTTGCTCAATTTTGGAGTTTAAGACTGTTATCCTCTCTTGTTCAATTTTCAATTTATTAGTTATAATGGCTTTTTGTTCGAGAATTTGTTTTAATATTTTCTCACTATTTTGATCCCTTGTATCTTGTTCTTTGCCTATTTTTCTTTCGTTTTTTTATAATTTTGATTTGTTCTTTTAAAGCTTTTATTTGTTCAAGTAAATAGGGTGTGTGCGAATTTACCTGTGAATCGTCTGATGATGCATATGCAGAGTTTTTCGTATCACAGAGTTTTGATTTGTTCAAAACTTTTTTTTATGTATAGAAATCCTTTTCGAATCAGGGTCTTTTTCGGACGAGAAAATAGTTTTCGTATGCAGAGTTTTTCGTATCACAGGCAAAATGTTTTTCGCACGTGTAGTATTTTCGTATTGAATGTCACAGCGAAAACTGTTCTATGCGACAAAATTATATATTTTGCGTATGCAACAGTATACGAAAATATGAAGTCAAAACGAAAAATTCAGAATATGTGAGTGATGCGAAAACCACGGTAAATGCAAAAATCAACTTTATACGATAAACAAATTTTTAAGCATGATGCGAAAACATCAATGTGTCGAACTTCTGGTTCACATTGATTCAATTAACACATATATCACACATATTCAATCGGAATACACTAGGTAATCATGCAAAAACACTCGATTAACACAATTTAGAGCAAATCATATAGCAATATTCGAGAATTTGCAAGAACACTGTGACGATCAACGAAAATATCGAAGCACGAATTTATCCAATCACACTTAGAATTTGAGCAAATTATCGAAATCAGCTAACAATTGTTATGTAAACATGATCTGTGTTGGTCCGTTTATTACCAAACAAGGATCAAAAGAATGGATTAAACCTAAAACTCGAGCTACACCTTTAGTGTGTGTGAAAGTGTGTGTTTCTTACTTTTGAAAGTACAAGGTGGCTAGCTTTGAATTTCTTTTAATAAAAACCCTAGAAGGGCAAATGGAGCCTTATATACCACATTTGTTGGTATATTAAGGCTCTTACCAAAACTATTACAAAATCCCAAACTAGTCCCAAAACTACTAATTACAAAATAGACCCAAGACTTATAAATATCAAAGGACACTACAAAAGATTCCTAACAATCTCCCCCTCAGTGTCCTTTTCGCTTAGACGTCTTCTTCTTCTTGGGTCTCACCAGCTCGTAGACGGATCTTCTGAATCCTAACTTGTACTCGTACGCTCGTATCCATCTACGATGTCCAAGCTTATCAGATATTATCTCTATCATCTTTTGGAACTTGGCTTGGACTTCATACTCCTCAGCATTTAACCCCTCCAAAATTCTTTTCAACTTGTCTCGTATGATCAGGAGGGTTCCGTCGGGGAATTTTAAAATTTCCGACGTCTTCATCAACCTCTTGTTGCCCTTAAAGTTGATGTAGACCACTAATGGATCGTCTCCATCAAAGATGTGGCCTTCACCGATATCTTCAGATTCGGGGCTTTCGAAGGAGGGCTTTGTGAGATTCACCTTCTTTAGGTTGCTTTCGAGCGCCATCTGAAGGTCGTGCGATGCAGCGTATTTGATCTGTGCAGCATGAATCTCTTCAGCATGTTGTAGCCCAATTTGAATTCGGGGTTCTAGAGGGTGCCTATCATCTGGAAAGTTCCGACCATCCTGTCGATGTCTTCTGATCTGAGATAGGCGAGATCTGCTTCATTTAGCTCTTCCACCGTTCCATCATGTCTTTGAATTTGGTAGATAGGGAAGGCTATGGAGCAGAAGAGATCCGTCCGAACACCCGTCATCTTCGAAATTCTTGGCCTCTTCTTCTCTTCTCTTCGGAGAGCCTCCAGGTCATTTCCTTTTCCCTCGAACATAAGTCTTCGACGGAGACTTAGCAGGTACAGGTTGGCTCTTTGTTCCGAGAGATGGGTCATGCCCCTCAGCTCCAGCTCATTCAGCTTCTTGAGCTGATCCTCCTTTTTTCCAGATTCGTTTACGAATTTCTTCTTGGAATGGTGCCACGATCTTGGTATTCCTCCAAGGCAGGTTCAGGTCTTCTCCAATTCTGGATTTCATTGGAGGATCGTCCATGTCCACCACTCTGTGTTGGAGAAGCTCGGGAAGTTCTGGTATTTTGGCATTGTAGTCTTCGCCTTCCTCGAGTTCTTCTTCCTCTATCCGAACTAAACTTATGGCCGCCTTCTTCAGGAAGTGTCTGGCGTTTTCCATTAAGCTCTTGGTTAGTTCGGGAGTGGTCGGTTGACGCAGCAAGTCTTCATGGAGAATGTATCTCTCAACCGCATCATGAGGGTTGTAGAGTTCTTCGATTGTTCTTGGCTCGTCAACTGCTGGACTTTGGATGGTAGCTGGTTAATGAGGCAGGGGTGGGCTTTTTCTGGCTGAGGATTGAGGTGATGAGAGGCTTGTAGTGGCTGGGGTAGTGTGGGCTGGTGAGGAAGCTTCTTTTTGAGATGAAGAAGCCCCCTTTTGGGTGGTTTGGGTAGTGGATGTAGTTTGGGTGGTGATGGTTTGGGTGAGCTACTGTGTCGGGGGTTGTAGAGTCGTGCTCAGTCTTTTCTCCCCCTCGGGATGACCCTCATCTTCTGGGTCATTGCGTGGTCGAGCCGACGCCTCCGCCTCGCCGCGGAATGATAGCAGTGTCTCGAGCCGCCGTTTGATCTCCAGCTCCCGTTCATTCAGATGAGGGGCGCTCTGAAGCCGGGCCAGGAGGATGTCGTGGAGTTCTTCTGTTGGAACATCCCACGGGCCGGGTTCTGCAGTGGGGGCTGCTGTTTCGGATGGAGGTGACGCATCAGTTGGTTCTTCAGTGACTGGGGCCTTGCCTTTGTCGCGTGAGGTACCCTCGATCACCTGGTAGACTTTGCCGAGGATTTTGTCTTCAATGGTTTGAGCAAAAGTCTCCAGTCTGGTCTCGAGGCTGGCCGCCGTCACGAACCGGGAAAATGACGGGATGGAGCCACGAAGGCGTTCCATCGTCATGATTACCGAAGAATCGGGGCCACTCAGGCTCACCGTTGGCCTCGAAACCGAGATGGACTCGGTTCGATGGCCCATAGCAGCTGTAGTTATGTTGCCTGCTGAGGGACTTCCGCTCTGTCCCTGACTGATATCCAGCCAGGAGACATCGAAGAGCGTTTTGGCCAGATCACCAAGATCTGGCGGTGCAGAGAAAGGTGTATGTGTCCTAGAAAATGGAAAGAATCTGGGTGGTGAGGATACTAGACCGAATGTGCTCAAAAAGGGTGCAGTCTGAGGCGAGGGACTGCTTATTTCAACATCAACCTCCTTCGAGCGAGGAGGTGATGGCATATGTGTCTCCTCGTGAGCAAGTGAAACAACCATCTGTTGAGAGATGGTTGAGTGGCTAGGCTCGGGTATGTGCGCGGTTGGACCCGATGCCGCGACTTCTACTCGAGAGACGACAAGGTCGTCTCCTGTACCTAAGGGTTCGGTCCGGGTTATTTGTGGACTGATGGGCAGATGAGCTCTGTCGCTTCGTTGTTTCTTGCGATGCTCCTGTAGGCGGCTTACGTCATCCCGCTTGGATGTTTTCTTATGTTTGCGAGCAGGGGATGCGGCGCTTCCTAGACCTATACTGGAGGCAGTGGTTTGGCTAATTCCCGGGTTAGGTCCAACTGGGATGTGTTGGACCATAGGAATGTCGTCCTGTGCGTGCTCCCGAATGTAGGCGGCCACTATCGGGTTGGTAGAGTCGGCGAGCCGCAGCAGTTCGTTGGGGATGGCCATGGAGTCTCGGTCGAACTGGGTCTTCGACGATTGGAGTGAACCGAGCTTTGGCGGTTTGTAGGCTTCCGATGGGTCCCGTCGCTCGATCTCAGGAAATTTCTCCATAAAGTGCGTGACGAAGACGGACAGCCATCGCAGGTACGGGAGAACCTTCTTCGTGGAGGGTAGGTCCCGTCTTCGCATTTGATCCAGCAAGTCCGACCAGATCAATTGGACGCCATCGTATTGTTTGTTGAAAACGATGCCGTGGAAGATGAGAAGGATGTTGCGGTTGCATCTGTCGGGGCCGCTGTGGTTGGGGGAGAGGCATTTGTTTATGATAAGAAAGAGGGTCCGCCAAGGTTGGGGAATGTCCTTGGCGGTGAAGTCAAAGAGGTTTATTGTGTTGTGTACGTTGGGTTTGTATCCCATGAAGAGGAAATCTCGTTTGAGGTCCTCTTCACTAGGGTGAGAGTCAAAATTAAGGGTGAATGGTAGGTTGAAGAGGGATCGGATGAGAGTTTGTGTGAGAACAACTGGGGTTCGGTCGATTTGGGCTGTGAGTGTGGATGGATTTGGTCTTGGTGTGGGATTTGTAAGAGTGTCCCATAATTGCTGAACGTACACTTCTGGGACGAACTCCGTTATGGTGAGCGCGGTGTTGAGAGGGTGGTTGCGTAGGATATGGAGGATGATGGGATCAGGACAGCTTGCCGTCTCAAAATCGAGTTGAAGGTTGTTTGGGAGACGTGGGGCCCATGCTGCCTGTGGAAAAATTTCTTCAACTGATCGCACCATTTTTTTGTTCTGAAAAAGATAGGAAAAGCTGTTAGCGCATAGAACACATAATTATTTAATATAGCCTGATTCCATCTTAGAGTCCCAAAAATGAATAATTATAAGCACAGACTATGAGATTTGGACTTGGAAATATTTTTAACTTAGCGACGATTTTTCAAATGGAATTAAAGGCGAATTTTGGACTTAGAGAAAAAAAAATGACTTAGTGAATTTATTTTTTTTTATTGAGAGTAAAAATTCGGGAATCACAACGCGGCGATTTCATAGCAAGGTTCAGTCGAAAATTCGGGCAAGTCAATTTTCGCCTAAGGATGATTCGGGAAATTAGTTTTCGCCTAAGTATAATTCGGGCAAGTTTGAAAATCGGGTAAGCATTTGATTTTCGGTCAATAAGTCAAACAGTCAACATTTCATTGAAAAGTCGTCTCCGATTTTAAGTGAAATTCGTGAAATAAAAATCGGGTAAAATTCGGGCGAAATGAAGTGTTTGCAACAGTGAAATTTTCGCCGAACGTTTTAAAGTGAAAATGGGGTATTTGTAAAATTCGGGTAGAGTTAGATATCATCTACAGTGAAATTTCGCCGAGTTAAAAATCGGGTAAATGAAATTCGGGTAGAGTTAGAGATCATCTACAGTGAAAATTCGCCGAGTTAAAAAATCGGGTAAATGAATTTCGGGTAGAGTTAGAGATCTTCTACAGTGAAAATTCGCCGAGTTAAAAATCGGGTAAATGAATTTCGGCGAAAAAACACTTTGAGTCTACAGTGGATTTTCGGGTAGAAATTCAAATTTCTCCCGAAAATCGTCCGAATGTCGAAATCTCTTTTGCACAAATCTGCAGAAATCAAAGGAAAACAACGTAAAATTTGCAGAAATGAAGTCGTTCTTACCAAAGATGAATGGGTCATATGCAAGGTTTTAAGAAATATGCAATTGGGAGTGAGAATCGTGAGCTTCGATTTTGAGATTCGGGAGGTTTTTGTTTCGTACTTTGGAAGATTTGGGGAGATGAAGTGAGAATGGTGAAATTCGGGAAGACTGTGTATAAATAATACTTGACTGTACATTTTCGGGTGTTTTTTAAAATTCGGGTATTTTGGATAAAATTCGTCGAGTCAAGATTCGGGCAAACATCAACTGTGTAGTTTAAGGCAAAAAGGTTTAAAATGACCCGAAATTGTGAAATCATGATATTTTTGGGACCCGAAATTCAGTATTGTAAAAATTTCTTAATGCCGAATGATTATGCAATTTTTGCACAGAAATATTTTGGAAAATTTCAAACTCCCCCTCAATTTATGCAAATCTTTCAAACACTCCCCCTAAATAAAGCAGTGAAGCTCCCCCTCAATTTATGCACACAATAAAAACATAGAGTTAATGATAATCATGAATGGCATCTATGTACACTAAATAAGGTTCTTGGAGGCACAATCGATTATGGATCCCGATTCAACATGCCTAACTCACGAGGAATTGGAATCGTTTCTCATCCAATGCTTTCGTGAATAGGTCAGCAAGTTGAAGCTCGGTGTTTACGAAATGCTTTTCGATTGTGCCTTGCTCCACATGTTCCTTAATAAAGTGATACCTAATGTCTATATGTTTTGTGCGTGAATGATGTACAGGATTCCAAGTTATAGCTATTGCACTCTTAGAGTCGCTAAAAATGGGAATGTTATTAAGTAAAATGCCAAAATCTCGTAACTGGGTTCTCATCCACAAAATTTGCGAACAACAACTCGCAGCGGCGACATATTCTGCCTCCACCGTAGAAGTTGATACACAGTTTTGCTTTCGAGATGACCAGCTTACGAGTTTACCCCCTAGAAATTGAGCGGTTCCGGAGGTGCTTTTTCTGTCCAGCTTGCATCCCGCATAATCTGCATCCGTGTAGCCAACAAGTCGGAAGTCTGAGTCCTTGGGGTACCATAGGCCGAGGTTTGGAGTTCCTTTGAGGTACTTGAAGATCCTCTTTACTGCTAGCATGTGGGATTCCTTTGGATCAGCTTGAAAGCGGGCGCACAGACATGTCGCGAACATAATATCTGGGCGACTGGACGTGAGGTAGAGTAATGATCCTAGCATGCCTCGATACGTGGTTTGGTTGACGGGTTTCCCTGAGGTATCTGCATCTAGTTTGCATGAAGGAGACATAGGAGTACTGACAGTGTTGGAGTTGTCCAAGCTGTACTTCTTGAGGATGTCATGAACGTACTTGGACTGGTTGATGAAGATTCCATCATGGAGTTGTTTGACTTGAAGGCCTAAGAAGAAACTTAGCTCTCCCATCAAACTCATTTAGAACTTTTGCTTCATCAAATCTCCAAAGTTTCTGCAGAGTCTTGCGTCCGTCGAGCCAAAGATAATGTCGTCGACATATATCCGTACTAGCATAATATCTGATCCGCTTCTTTTGGTGAAGAGAGTCGTGTCGATTTTCCCTTTTGCGAAATCGGAGGAAATGAGGAAATCAGAGAGGACCTCATACCAAGCTCGAGGTGCTTGTTTGAGGCCATTAAGAGCTTTGTCCAACCGGTACACGTAGTCGGGGTTGTCTCTGCTCACAAAACCTTCAGGCTGAGAAACGAAAACTTCTTCCTTCAATATTCCATTGAGGAAGGCTGTTTTGACGTCCATTTGATATACGGTGAAGTTTTTGTGCGCGGCAAAGGCTAGGAAGATCCTGATGGCTTCAATTCTGGCGACAGGTGCGTAGGTCTCGTCGTAGTCGATTCCTTCCTGTTGATTATATCCTTTTGCCACTAGTCTTGCCTTATTTCTGATCACGACCCCTTGGTCATCCTTCTTGTTTTTGAAGACCCACTTAGTACCAATAATGGTTTTCCCTTGCGGTCTAGGTACTAGTTTCCAGACATTCAACTTTTCAAACTGGCTGATTTCTTCCTGCATGGCCATAATCCAATCTAGGTCGGTAAGAGCGTCTGCTACTTTGGTTGGTTCTTTTTGACTTAGGAAGCACGAGTAGAGACTTTCATTGATCGTGGAAGACCGAGTTGTGACACCACTTGAGGGATCCCCAATAATTTGCGAATTCGGATGAGCCCGGGTCCATTTTCTTTCGTGCGTCTGTGAAGATTCAACAGTATCTGTACCCGTAGGATCTTCTGAATCCGGTGTGATTTGTAGTTCCGTGGTCTCATTAGGTTGGGATCCTATCTCTTCTGAAGATGCTCCAGCTTGAAAGTCAATAGATGGAAAGGTGTCGGCTTCTGAGCTAGCAATTATGTCTGTGTCAGTTGTCGGTTCAGTATCGTCTCCGATGTGAGGATTTTCCATTGTTGGAGGCGAGCTATCATTGCCTGGGGTTTCAGAAGGAACAGTAGGTGTGGGTAGCGGAGGTCTTGGGCACAGGTTCTCAAACAGCAGATCAAGATCCTCGTCGCTAGAGGTATGGGTATTTGCAGGCGGGCCCACTGAGGAGGTGCTGGGTTGATCTTTAGTCAACTCTCGTAGAAGTACGGGTTCTGGACTAATTGGTACAGAAGTCACATGATCTACTTCATCAAACGTGACGTTGATGCTTTCCATGATAGTCCTTCTCTCTTTTAGGTATACTCGACAAGCCTTGGAGTTTGTCGAGTATCCTACAAATACGCCCTCGAATGCCTTCGGGTCAAGTTTTCCCCTATTTTCTCGTTCGTTGGCAACATAGCACTTGCATCCGAAGACTCTGAGGAATGAGACGTCTGGCATTCTGCGGTTTATCATCTCGTATGGAGTTCGGTTGAATCTCTTGTGAAGCGATGCACGATTCTGAGTGAAGCATGCTGTGTTTAGTGCTTCAGCCCACAAGAAGTGTGGTAGTCCAGAGTGGATTAGGAGAGTTCTTGTTGCCTCAACCAGGGTCCTGTTTTTGCGCTCGACAACACCATTTTGTTGGGGTGTCTTCGCTGCTGAGAACTGTTGGGTGATACTTAGCGATGCATAAAAATCGTTGAGTTTCCTGTTCTTAAATTCAGTCTCATTGTCAGTTCTGATTATCTGGATGTTTAGCTGGTAGAGGTTCTGGACTGTCTTCACAAATTCGATAATAAGATCTGCTGTTTCGTCTTTTGTTCGGAGAAACTTGGTCCAAGTGAAGCGCGAGAAGTCGTCCACTATCACCAATACATATCTTCGTCCATTGATAGTCTGAGTGTGCATTGGTCCTCACAGGTCCATATGAATAAGCTCAAGAGGTCTTGTGGTCGAAGCTGTGTGTTTGGTGTGATGGGATGCTTTCCTCATTTTTCCCATTTTGCACGCCGAGCAAAGATGCTCTTTGTGATATCTGAATGAGGGAAGTCCTTTGACCAAGTTGTCTGAGCGAAGCTTGTTCAGATCCTTGAAGTTGAGATGTGAGAGCCGCTGATGCCAAAGATCATTATGATGCAGAGATGCGTGAGAGATGAGGCAGGTTGGTCGTATTGTCTTCAGGTCGATGGAGTAGAGATTTGTCTTTCTGTGACTAGTGAGCATCTTTGACCCTTTATCATCGATGACGCTGCACTTGTTGGATTCGAAGAGAACTTGAAATCCTTTGTCACTGAAACGTCCAACGATGAATAGGTTGTAGCTTAGCCCCTCGACATACGATACTCCCTTGATGGTGAGTCTGTCATGGATAAGGTTGCCTGTTCCTAGCATAGGTGCAGAGTCGCCGTTTCCGAAGTAGACCTTTCCGAGATATCCCTCGGTGAAGTTGCTCAACAGTTCTTTATTTCCAGTCATGTGTGAGGAGCAACCTGAGTCTAAGTACCACACATGACGGACCTGCAAGATAAATTAGGTTAGCTTACGAACCCGTTTGAGGACGGGTTCAGTATTCACGGCAGGAAATGGATCCAATAGTATTGATGTTATATTAAGTATCAAATCGGTTTGATTGATGATTGACTTAGGCACCCAGACTTGATTATTGCCTATTTGGTGCAGTAAACACTTAGGAATCCATAGTTGCTTGCGTTTGGGCTCTTTATTTTGTTTGCTTTTGTTCTCATTTTCGGGTGTGGCGTATCTCTTCCTTTTTGTTTTTCGCGATGGCCTATGTCGCGTGGGTGATACAGGATTGGAGAGGGAGGAAGTGATAGTATGCGCCTTTTTGAGAGATTGATTGTAATGAGAATGTGTAAATGCATCAAAATAGTTCGGACAATTCCTAGGAGTTTTGGTGGAAAATAGAGAATTACAGTCTGCGATATTACAAGAGAATCTCTTAGGAAAGTTAAAATAGTTAGAAACTGGAAAGACAGGCTTTGAAGGTACCTTCTTCTTCTGAACCAAGAGATTTGTCTTCTTCACTCGTTCCGAAGCAACCTTCTTCGTCTTTCTATCTCTCAAATTTTTTCATGTTGCCATAAGCTTAACAGAGTCAGTACAAGTGATTAAGTGAGACGGAGGAGACTTGATTTCTGTACTCTTATCTACATACGTAGAAGTTTTGGGGACAGAATTAGAAGTGGAAGGTTTGTGAACATCAGGAAAGTTTTCAAGAGTGTAAATTTTACTTAAGAGAATGGTTCTTTCTTCCGAAAAAGCTTTTCTTTCAGATTCGAGAGAAGCAGTTAGATCGCCTATTTTGCGAATTATTTCTGGAATGTAGATGGATGAATAAATGGGTTTGGCCTGTTCGGAAGTGCTTTCCTGATTTTCGGGACCGAAAGGTGAGACAAAGTCTGTAGTCAGCGGAATGATTCTAGTTTTATAGCTATCGTTCAGCTCTGCATATTTAAATGCAATTTGGGCCCATTCTTTGTTTCTTCTTTTCTTATCTTCCGTCTCATTCGCTTCTAATGACTCGAGGAAAGGCATAAGTGTTTTCAGAGTTAGATCTAGATGTCTGATGTCATAAAGGAAATATACAGCATCTTTCGAAGGGTTATGTTTACTTCGGAATCCTATACCTTCACGAGGGTCGTAGAATTCTACATCCTTCGGTTGGTTGAGAAAGATGGTTTGATCGGTCTGACCTCTTTTGGTGAGGAGGTCTTCCAATTCTTTGATCTTTTTATAGAGTCTAACTCTTTCTTTGGTGATCAAGTCATATTGAGAAGAGACGTTTACGCGTTCTTCTTCGCTTTCCTTCAAACTTTTACTAACATTGCTAATCTGTTTTTCGCTATCTTCCACCTTATTTGTTAAGATTTTAGCTATGGACTCTGCATTGGCTAATGACTCCCTAAGAATAGCTATATCTTCCTGTTGTGTGTTTAGTAAGGAATAATTATTGTCGAATTTTCGTTTTAGTTCTATGTTATCCCTACATTGCGTGGAGAGTTTGCATGCCCTATGGTTTAATTCAGTGAAATCATTTGGGGATGGAGTGTATACCTCCGAGTCAGGGTCGGGGAGATTGGAGACATTGGAGCTGGGGCCAGCTGCTTCATCCTCCGAGTCACCGTCCTTGATCTTGACCATGAAAGCTTTCTCATCCGTCTCCTCGTTTGAAGTGTCCTCAAGCCATTTCTCTTCTTCAGCAACCAGCACAATCCCCGCATCTTTCTTTTCGGAGAACTGAAGCTTTTTCTTGTAGTACTCAGAGTCCTTTGTTTTAGGTCTGTAACAGTCCTTAGCAAAGTGACCTAGCTTCCCACAGTTGAAGCACTTCTTTGGGGCTTCAGCTTCCTTGGTCTCATGTTCCTCGGGAGCAATGGCTTTTTGTTCCGTGCTGGATGTTCGTTGTCGATTGTAGGATGATGATGATGTCAGGAACCGAAACCGAAACCTTATTTTATAAGATCATGCAGTTGTATGATTGCATGTGTAATATTTTTATAAGGTTTGGTAAAGATAATAGAATTATTTTCATACTCATGCATGGAAATATTGCACCGAAAACTTCTTCTGTACCGAAAACTATTACGTACCGAAAACTTCTTCTGTACCGAAAACTATTAAGTACCGAAAACTTCTTCTGTACCGAACACTATTAAGTACCGAAAACCTCTCCTATACCGAAAACTTTAAATACCGGAAACTATTTGCATACCGAGAAGTTTATCGTACCGAAAACTTTATAAAGAGGTACCGAAAACTTTATAAAGAGATGCCGAAAACTTTATAAAGGTATCGAAAACTTTTCTTTTCTTTCATATATAGAAGGTATCGAAAACTTTACATATATACAAAGGAATATAAAACCTTGTATGAAAGGAAATAGCAAAAGCATATTTTTATACTTAAGAAATTCAAGAAAAAGACACATCATGCTTAAATAAGTGCTTAGTAAGCACTTCTAACCCAATTGTATCACTTTAAATACTTGATAATGAAGAAATCACATACCCTAACCATAAGAAGAGCTCGAAAACTTACAAGTGAATATCTTTGAAGCAACACCATAGGATATAAGCTAAGCATTAAAGGGAAGGAAGAAATTAGGCACTAATGAGGTATACATGTGTAATTCATTAACATAATCCGTATTTTCTCCATCCTAGATGAATTATTGCGAAGTTAAGATCATGGTTAGCTTAATAAGGAAGACAGGGGTCGAGCATGGAGAGTTTATGCACTTTTATTCATGGAGGAAACATGATTCTTGATAGAAAAGGGGTAGATGATTATATCAGTTTTTTTTCCAGCAGCCTCTGTCCTGTGTTCAAGTTCATTTTAGAAGTGGTTACCTTTCGAATATGGGAAATATCAAAGAACAAAAGTTGTAGATAATTGAGTACGCTTGCTATAGAACTTCGAATCAGAGTCATAAGTGTCGTGTATCAAAAGTTAGGATACAAAAGACACTGACTGCCAAATCAGAACGGCAACAGCTAAGAAGCATATTAATGACGTATTTAAGTGTTGATACCCTGAGAATTTGAGAATGTGTAAAGAATGAAATTTTAGAGCATTAAGTTGGCTGTTCAGACCAGTTTGAATTAACCTCATAAGTGTCGGATATCAAAAGTTATAAATAAGAAGATACCAGCTGCCAAGCTGAGGAGCAGTAGCCAAGAAGTAAGCTGATGGCTCATTTTGGCACTGATGCACTTAGAATCCGGGAATGTGAACTGAACGAAAGTCCTAAACAATGGAGTTGGATTTCCAGAACAGTTTGAACAGACATTATTAGTGTCGTGTATCGAAAGATATGAATAAAAGAGTGCAAACTGCTACTACTGAAAAATATTTTCAGAAAGTCATTTTGGAAATTATCATAAGAGGTTGATGAAAGCTTAGGATTTAAAATAAGGACTTGTTCATATATAAGAACATGCATGTCATGCATATATGTTATTCATAGGGTCTTGTATTGATGTATTGAATGTGACGTGTTTATAGGTCGTGATCTCGACAAAGGCAAGGACAAAGTCGAGTAATGAAACGGGATTATATAAGCTAAACCTGTGAGTATGATTCGCAACGTGTGCCTTATATGCTATACGTGCTATATGTGAATTGTTTGACTGACGTTTTTGTGAAACATGAATTGACTTGATATGTTGTTTATTATGAAAGCTGATTGATATATGTCATGATACGTTATTTGACATGAAAAGCAATGTATTATGTGAATCGACGTAATACGTTATGCGATATACATGATTCGGAAATTGGCTTGTTACGCAATACCTTGTATTATATGTCATATGCATTCACATGTAAAGAAAAGGGTGAAACCGTTATGACTGCTATGACTTTGGATGATACGAGATATTATGCCACGATTACGTCCCTACAAATCGGGGGATGACAGAGTCCTGTACAGGCACCAAAAGAAAGAAATACCTACAGAGTCCCATGCATGGGCACACATATATTCGATAGTCCGAGTCGAGCTGGTTCATAAAGGGAGTATCATCATATAGAATTGCATATGTTATAGGAATCACATGAACGATGGTTACGTGATGGAATATCTGATGGAATGGTTATGTGAACGATGATTCAACGGAATTATATGAATGATGGTTACATGGTCTTTTATCTAACAGAATGACAACATGATGGAAATTGGTGACTATATGAGTTCGATAGATTAAATGTTATCTGTTTACGGTTTTAAAGTTATAGATTTACATGTTGCGATTATACTCTGAATAGTTGTCTTCACAGCTGTTGTAGATAACGAACGAACGGTTTTTAAAGTAAAGCTTCCGCGTACAGACATGGATTCAAGGTCAGCCGGCTACACTTTCATCCTGCTTCCCTCTGTTCATCGTTGCATGTAGGTTAAGGAAACATTATCGACCTTTTGATATTGTGGTAACAAACATGATATGTATATTATGTGTGCAAATGATAAGTCTGGAATGTACGCCCCGTTTGTATGCTACATGAATGATTTTGAAAGGCGAAAAAATTTTATACGAATGTTTTATAGATGCGTGAAATACGTGCATAAGAAGAAATAGGAACGGGGACGTTACAGATGATTTCTTGGGAAATTTCTTGTTCATCATCTTCGACAGCATAGCCATTTGCTTCTTGAGGTCGTTGAGTTCTTCGTCAGAGCCAGAGTCAGAGTCAGCGATGTCTGAGGAGTCGGATAAGATGATTGTTTTCCCTTAAATGCTTTCGAGCTTCTGTTGGTGGATTTGTTGGTCACAAGAGCAACAGGTTCCACCTCAGTTTTTGCCTTTCCTTCGTTTTTTATTTCCTTCGCTTATTCGATGTATTGAGAGAGATTGTCGTGAAGGGAATGTATGTTCATGGCATCCAGATCTTTGTTTTGTTGCTTGATCAAAACAGCAATTCTGCCCCACTCCGGTTGAAGTGTGGAGAGGAATTTGATGTTGTGTTCGAAGTTCGATCGTTGGATGTTGATTTTCCTCATCTCATTGATGATGGTGAGGAAATGAAGGTAGGTGCTTCGAAGTTCTTCCCCGTCTTTGGCTCTGAAGGAGTCATAGGCTGTGAGAGTGCTCGATCTCTTGGACAAGTTGCTGACTTCCGTCCCAACCATCATTTTTGAGACTTCGTCCCAAATCTCTTTGGCAGTGGACATGCTGTCCACCTGAATGTATACATCGTTTGGAAGGGATTGGAGGAGATAGTTGTCTTCACAGCTGTTGTAGAGAACGAACGAACGGTTTTTAAAGTAAAGCTTCCGCGTACAGACATGGATTCAAGGTCGGCCGGCTACACTTTCATCCTGCTTCCCTCTGTTCATCGTTGCATGTAGATTAAGGAAACATTATCGACCTTTTGATATTGTGGTAATAAGCATGATATGTATATTATGTGTGCAAATGATACGTCTGGAATGTACGCCCCGTTTGTATGCTACATGAATGATTTTTAAAGGCGAAAAATTTTTATACGAATGTTTTATAGATGCGTGAAATACGTGCATAAGAAGAAATAGGAATGGGGACGTTACATGGTTATGGTATCAGAGCCTAGGTTTTAGGTTCTGTAGACACTTGCATGTTATATGTGATTTTGTGAGTTGCCCTGAAAATTGTTTTGCATATTTAGGCAAAGGGCAACGAATGAACTCATGCATATAGAACACGATGAACCTACGATAGAGGGAGGAGGAAGAACGGTCGTACCAGAATCATATTCACCTCATACGCTTATGCAATATGAGCATGAAAACCCCCTGACAATCCCCCGTGAACGACGATATGATAAGTTAAGAAAGATGGGTGTTGTAGATTTTATGGGTACGACAAATCCCGCTGAGGTGGAGACATGGTTGAAGAGAACCGAAAGAGTGTTGAATATGATGCAATGTACGCCGGAGGAAAAGTTTGAATATGCGGTGTCACTCTTACAAGGGCATGCGTATGACTGGTGGGAAACTGTCCCGAACAGTATGATTCAACCACCAGTATTGAGTTGGGAAGATTTTCTGAGAGAATTTAATGACACCTACATGCCCGAAGTCTATAAAGATCAAAAGGAGAAGGAGTTCCTTGAGCTTAAGCAAAGAAACAAATCGGTAGCTGAATATGAAGTGATGTTTAATCAGTTATCTCACTACGCCTCTCATATGGTCGCCAATGAAAGAAATAAATGTCGAAGGTTTGAGGCAGGACTTCGATATACGATTCGAAATCGCATTACTCCTTCACATATGGAATCATATGGAAAATTGAGAGCGGCAGTGATACGCGCCGAAAGATTAGTAATGGAATCCCGCAACTTTCATAGTAAAAGAAGGATGGGGAAAGAATCGTCTAGCGGGAAAATGAAGAAAACGTATAACGCGCCTAGGCCGACAATTGTGCAAAGTGGTCCCGCAAGAAGTAATGTCGGCGAGACAAGACCAGCCGGTCGAAGTACCAAAATTTCTCGACCAATACCGGCATGTGCACATTGTGGAAAGAATCACAGGGGTGTATGTAGATGGCTCACGGGTGAATGTTTCAGATGTGGGCAACCGGGACATTTGGCAAGAAATTGTCAAGCGATGCAAGAGGAGGCCACTGTTGATCAATCCAGAGTTAGCGGGGTTTCCACAAATCGTGGAAGAGGAAGGGGAAGAGGACAATATGGAATGAGTACGGGAAGAGGAAAAGAAGGTCAAGCTTATAGACCACTAATGCACACTCGGATCTTTACCATGACTCGGGAAGAAGCCAGAGAAGAGCCACAAATTATCACGGGTAAAATATCTATCTGTAATATTGATGCATATGCTTTGTTCGATCCAGGTGCAACACATTCATTCATTTCACGAACATTTGCATCATCATTACCTAATAGACCCGAACCTCTTGAGTATGACTTATATGTTAAACTTCCAACGGGGGAAGTAGTTATAGTAAATATGGTATACCCAGAATGTAAAGTCACCATTTAAGGAGTAGAAATGCGGGCAACTCTACTGGTTATTGCTTTAATGGATTTTGACGTAATATTGGGCATGGATTGACTGTCAAAATATCGAGCAAAATTTGACTGCTTCTTAAAGGAGATTAAATTTTTCCCTTCAGATCAATCACGTATAGTATTCAAAGGGGAAAAGAATGCACGGGCGGCCTATCAAATATCAAGTTTGACGGCTTCCAAAATGATGAATAAAGGGTGCGAAGGTTATTTGACTTATGTTAGAGATAGCCGATTATGTGAAATGAAGGTGGGAGACATTCCAGTGGTTAGTGAATACCCGGATGTTTTCCCTGATGAATTGCCTGGATTGCCTCCGAATCGAGATACGGAATTCACCATCGAATTGCAACCAGGCACGGCACCGATTTCTATTCCGCCATATCGAATGGCACCGATAGAGTTAAATGAATTGAAGGTACAGTTAAAGGAATTGATTGATAAAGGATATATACAACCAAGTGTATCACCATGGGGAGCACCTGTGCTGTTTGGCAAAAAGAAAGACGGTACGTTTAGACTTTGTATTGACTACCGTCAACTGAACAAGGTAACGGTAAAGAACAAATATCCGTTACCTCGAATCGACGATTTGTTTGATCAACTGCAAGGATCAAAGGTCTTCTCAAAGATCGATTTAAGATCGGGGTATCATCAGCTGAAGATTTCAGAAGGCGATATTCCAAAGACAGCTTTTTGAATCAGATATGGTCATTACGAATTTCTGGTCATGCCTTTTGGACAGACGTATGCTCCAGCCGTCTTTATGGCATTGATGAACGATGTTTTCCGACCATATTTGGATCAGTTCGTAATAGTTTTCATCGATGATATCTTGGTGTATTCAAAATCGATGGAAGAGCACGAACAACATCTAAGAATCGTGCTTCAAACTCTACGGGAAAAGAAATTATATGCAAAGCTTTCGAAATGCGAATTTTGGCTAGATCGAGTGATATTTTTGGGACATGTAGTATCAGGCGACGGAATACAAGTTGACCCTCAGAAAATTGAGGCGGTGATCAAATGGGAAACTCCCAAAAATATTACGGAAGTACGAAGTTTTCTCGGCTTAGCCGGATAGTATCGGCGGTTCGTAGAGAATTTTTCTCTTATAGCAACTCCGATAACAAAACTGCTACGGAAAGGTGCTGCCTATAAGTGGACCGAAGATTGTCAAAGGAGCTTTGATGAATTAAAGAAACGATTAACTACGGCTCCAGTATTGACTATTCCATCAGGTACTGAAGGTTTTGTTATCTATAGTGACGCATCATATCAAGGATTGGGATGTGTTTTAATGCAGCACGGAAAAGTGGTTGCGTATGCGTCTCGACAGCTAAAGCCATACGAGACTTCATATCCTACGCATGGTTTGGAATTGGCAGCAGTGGTGTTTGCTTTGAAAATATGGCGACACTACTTGTATGGCGCAACATTCCAAATATTCACGGACCACAAAAGCTTGAAATACTTGTTGAGTCAAAAGGAATTGAATATGCGACAAAGAAGATGGATAGAGTTATTAAAGGATTATGACTGCACAATTGAGTACCATCCAGGGAAAGCAAATGTGGTTGCTGATGCATTAAGTCGAAAGTCGTATGGTACTCTTTCCTGTCTATCGTCGTGTTCATTTCCAGATTTGATTGAACTAAGGAAAATGAATATTGAAATAGAAGTTGATGAAATTGGTGTCTTGTATGCATCATTGACGATTCGTCCGATCTTGATTGATAAGATTAAACAGGCATAAGTTTTGGATGAGAAGTTGAACTCTATCACTGGAAAGGTGAAACAAGGAAAAACAACGTCTTTCTACATCAATAACGAAGGTTGTTTGATGATTAATAGCAGGCTATGTGTTCCGAATGTGGACAATCTGCGAAAAGAAATAATGGAAGAAGCGCATACAGCCCCTTATGCTATGCATCCGGGCAGTACTAAAATGTACCAGACCCTCAGAGTACATTATTGGTGGCCGAGAATGAAGAACGACGTGGCAGAATATGTTTTGAAATGCCTAACATGTCAACAGATTAAAGCTGAACATCAATCGCCCGTGGGTAAATTACATCCTTTACCCATACCAGTTTGGAAATGGGAGCGCATAACAATGGACTTTCTTTATGGTCTTCCGGCAACGGCAAAGAAAAATGACGCCGTTTGGGTAATTGTTGATAGACGTACGAAATTGGCTCACTTCTTGCCATTTCGATGGGGTTCTACTTTGGAATATTTGGCAAAGAGATATGTCAATGAAATTGTTCGATTACATGGTGTTCCTGACTCTATTGTATCTGATCGCGATCCTCGATTTACGTCAAGATTTTGGGGAAGTTTACAGGAAGCGCTCGGGACTAAATTGCATTTTAGCACGGCGTTTCACCCACAAACTGATGGGCAATCAGAAAGGACGATACAGACCTAGAAAGATATGCTCCGAGCATGCGTAATCGAACTCAAAGGATCATGGGATGACTACGTTGCGTTAATGGAATTTGCCTATAATAACCAATGCCATTCTTGTATTGGGATGGCACCATACGAAGCTTTATATGGTCGAAAATGTCGAAACCCGATCTATTGGAATGTGGAAGGCGAACAAGTATTAGAAGGGCCCGACTTGATTCAGGACACATGGAAAAGATAAAAATAGTCAAGAGTCGACTTAAAGCAGCCCAAGATCGACAAAAGAGTTATATTGATCGACATCGACGGGAAATGGAATATGAAATTGGAGAAAAAGTATTCCTTCGAGTATCTCCATGGAAAGGTGTGTTACGATTTGGAAGGAAAGGGAAATTAAGTCCGCGCTAGATCGGACCATATGAAATACTTGAAAGGATTGGACCATTGGCGTATCGACTGGCGCTACCTCCAGAGCTATCACAGATACATAATGTTTTTCACGTCAGTATGCTACGACCTTATAGATCGGATCCTTCTCATGTTCTACATGATGAACCGATTCAAATTTCCGAAAATATCAATTACATAGAAGAACCAGCGGAGATTTTGGAATTTGCTGACAAACAGTTGCGGAATAAGACAATTCCGATGGTAAAGGTACGATGGAAAATCATTCCATCCGCGAAACTACGTGGGAAACAAAAGAGAATATGAAGATGCAGTACCCATGGTTATTAACAGATACCAATACAGAATTTCGAGGGCGAAATTCTTAAAGGGGGGAGAATTGTCAGGAACCGAAACCGAAACCTTATTTTACAAGATCATGCATTTGTATGATTGCATGTGTAATATTTTTATAAGGTTTGGTAAAGATAATAGAATTATTTTCGTACTCATGCATGGAAATATTGCACCGAAAACTTCTTCTGTACCGAAAACTATTAGGTACTGAAAACTTCTTCTCTACCGAAAACTTCTTCTGTACCGAAAACTATTAGGTACCGAAAACTTCTTCTGTACCGAAAACTATTAAGTACCAAAAACCTCTCCTATGTCGAAAACTTTAAATACCGGAAACTATTTGCATACCGAGAAGTTTATCGTACCGAAAACTTTATAAAGAGGTACCGAAAACTTTATAAAGAGATGCCGAAAACTTTATAAAGGTATCGAAAACTTTTCTTTTCTTTCATATATAGAAGGTATCGAAAACTTTACATATATACAAAGGAATATAAAACCTTGTATGAAAGGAAATAGCAAAAGCATATTTTTATACTTAAGAAATTCAAGAAAAAGACACCTCATGCTTAAATAAGTGCTTAGTAAGCACTTCTAACCCAATTGTATCACTTTAAATACTTGATAATGAAGAAATCACATACCCTAACCATAAGAAGAGCTCGAAAACTTACAAGTGAAGATCTTTGAAGCAACACCATAGGATATAAGCTAAGCATTAAAGGGAAGGAAGAAATTAGGCACTAATGAGGTATACATGTGTAATTCATTAACATAATCCGTATTTTCTCCATCCTAGATGAATTATTGCGAAGTTAAGATCATGGTTAGCTTAATAAGGAAGACAGGGGTCGAGCATGGAGAGTTTATGCACTTTTATTCATGGAGGAAACATGATTCTTGATAGAAAAGGGGTAGATGATTATATCAGTTTTTTTTCCAGCAGCCTCTGTCCTATGTTCAAGTTCATTTTAGAAGTGGTTACCTTTCGAATATGGGAAATATCAAAGAACAAAAGTTGTAGATAATTGAGTACGCTTGCTATAGAACTTCGAATCAGAGTCATAAGTGTCGTGTATCAAAAGTTAGGATACAAAAGACTGACTGCCAAATCAGAACGGCAACAGCTAAGAAGCATATTAATGACGTATTTAAGTGTTGATACCCTGAGAATTTGAGAATGTGTAAAGAATGAAATTTTAGAGCATTAAGTTGGCTGTTCAGACCAGTTTGAATTAACCTCATAAGTGTCGGATATCAAAAGTTATAAATAAGAAGATACCAGCTGCCAAGCTGAGGAGCAGTAGCCAAGAAGTAAGCTGATGGCTCATTTTGGCACTGATGCACTTCGAATCCGGGAATGTGAATTGAACGAAAGTCTTAGACAATGGAGTTGGATTTCCAGAACAGTTTGAACGGACATTATTAGTGTCCTTTATCGAAAGATATGAGTAAAAGAGTGCAGACTGCTACTACTGAAAAATATTTTCAGAAAGTCATTTTGGAAATTATCATAAGAGGTTGATGAAAGCTAAGGATTTAAAATAAGGACTTGTTCATATATAAGAACATGCATGTCATGCATATATGTTATTCATAGGGTCTTGTATTGATGTATTGAATGTGACGTGTTTATAGGTCGTGATCTCGACAAAGGCAAGGACAAAGTCGAGTAAAGAAACGGGATTATATAAGCTAAACCTGTGAGTATGATTCGCAACGTGTGCCTTATGTGCTATACGTGCTATATGTGAATTGTTTGACTGATGTTTTTGTGAAACATGACTTGACTTGATATGTTGTTTATTATGAAAGCTGATCAATATATGTCATGATACGTTATTTGACATGAAAAGCAATGTATTATGTGAATCGACGTAATACGTTATGCGATATACATGATTCGGAAATTGGCTTGTTACGCAATACCTTGTATTATATGTCATATGCATTCACATGTAAAGAAAAGGGAGAAACCGTTATGACTGCTATGGCTTTGGATGATGCGAGATATTATGCCACGATTACGTCCTTACAAATCGGGGGATGACAGAGTCCTGTTCAGGCACCAAAAGAAATAAATGCCTACAGAGTCCCATGCATGGGCACACATATATTCAATAGTCCGAGTCGAGCTGGTTCATAACGGGAGTATCATCATATAGAATTGCATATGTTATAGGAATCACATGAACGATGGTTACGTGATGGAATATCTGATGGAATGGTTATGTGAACGATGATTCAACGGAATTATATGAATGATGGTTACATGGTCTTTTATCTAACAGAATGACAACATGATAGAAATTGGTGACTATATGAGTTCGATAGATTAAATGTTATCTGTTTACGGTTGTAAAGTTATAGATTTACATGTTGCGATCATACTCTGAATAGTTGTCTTCACAGCTGTTGTAGATAACGAACGAACGGTTTTTAAAGTAAAGCTTCCGCGTACAGACATGGATTCAAGGTCAGCCGGCTACACTTTCATCCTGCTTCCCTCTGTTCATCGTTGCATGTAGATTAAGGAAACATTATCGACCTTTTGATATTGTGGTAATAAGCATGATATGTATATTATGTGTGCAAATGATAAGTCTAGAATGTACGCCCCGTTTCTATGCTACATGAATGATTTTGAAAGGCGAAAAAATTTTATACGAATGTTTTATAGATGCGTGAAATACGTGCATAAGAAGAAATAGGAACGGGGACGTTACAGATGATTTCTTGGGAAATTTCTTGTTCATCATCTTCGACAGCATAGCCATTTGCTTCTTGAGGTCGTTGAGTTCTTCGTCAGAGCCAGAGTCAGAGTCAGCGCTGTCTGAGGAGTCGGATAAGATGACTTGTTTTCTCTTAGATGCTTTCGAGCTTCTGTTGGTGGATTTGTTGGTCACAAGAGCAACAGGTTCCACCTCAGTTTTTGCCTTTCCTTCGTTTTTTATTTCCTTCGCGTATTCGATGTATTGAGAGAGATTGTCGTGAAGGGAATGTATGTCCATGGCATCCAGATCTTTTTTTTGTAGCTTGATCAAAACAGCAATTCTGCCCCACTCGGGTTGAAGTGTGGAGAGGAATTTGATGTTGTTTTCGATGTTCGATCGTTGGATGTTGATTTTCCACATCTCATTGATGATGGTGAGGAAATGAAGGTAGGTGCTTCGAAGTTCTTCCCCGTCTTTGGCTCTGAAGGAGTCATAGGCTGTGAGAGTGCTCGATCTCTTGGACAAGTTGATGACTTCCGTCCCAACCATCATTTTTGAGACTTCGTCCCAAATCTCTTTGGCAGTGGACATGCTGTCCACCTGAATGTATACATCGTTTCGAAGGGATTGGAGGAGATAGTTTCTGGCGAGTTTGTCGGCTCTAGCTCGTACTTTTTCAGCGTCGGTGTAGCGACTGGGATGCTTGAGGGTCCTCCTCTCCAAGATTGGAGGGACTGCATTGGGCTGAGCTTCAACAACGGTCCAGAATTGGGCTGGTCCGTCGTAGATTGAAGAGAGCATATCATCGGCGAGGTCGCCGTCTTTGATTTCAATGAAATTGATGAAACGGTTTTTCCAGGTGCCATATTCGCCCCATCTTAGCACTGGGGGACGAATGTCAAATCCTATCGCATAGGCGTCCATGTTGTTGTTTGGTAATGATCGTAACGTGTAGGTGATCTGCGAGATGAATAGTTAGTTTCGAACAATTGTATTTGAGAGTTTAGAAAAGTTTGTGTAAGAAATATTTGACCAAACAAGATTGGAGTTTTCCAAGCTTTTGAATCGTGATGTTAAAAGATTTAGACTTAGAAACTACTTTGGGAATTGTCAATTGACTTTTAATTGAATAGGTCAAATACCGAGAGTAGTGCAATTCGAGTATTGACTTTTCGGTCAACAGTTTAGTTGGGAATTCGTGTAATGCTACTGAAAATCGAATGAGTATGGAATTCGGGTATTTTATGGCAATTGCGTCTATCTGTCCGAGAATTGTAAAATTTTCGGGCAGATACCAAGTAAAGCAGACTTCGGGCAGGATAAAGTTCGGGCACGGCTGAAGAGAAAATTCGTGCAAAATAGTCTGAATTTCAAGAATCGGGTAGTCCTTGATCGAAATTTGAGAATTGAAAGTCTTGGCCGAAATTTAAAAAATCGGGTATGGTTTGACCGAAATTTGAAAATCGGGTGAACTTTGACCGAAATCTGAAAATCGGGTGAATTTTGACCGAAAGTTGATCTTTGACCGAAAGTGCAAATTCGCCGAGAATTTTCAAATTCGGATGGATTTTAAAGTTTAGTTGCCCGAAAATGACTATTTTCGACTAACGTTTCGGCTCGTTGAAGATATTTCGGGAAGATGAGCCGAATTTCTTGGCACTGTTACATTCATCTACCCGAAAAATACCTCTATATCAGAAAATACGAGTTTCATACACGATTTTGACTCAAATCTTACTCAAACTTGGCTGAAATCGATTTAAAAGAGTAGAGAATCACTCAAGAACAATTTATCAAGTCCCTAAGGGCACAAAAACAGCAAAAAGACTCAAAATCACCCGAAAAGGACAAAAAAAAATCGAAAATGGTTTTTATGCAAATAATCTTTCAAATCACGTCGGAATCGAACGAAACTGGATTCAAATCATGTTGATCGATCCACGTTAGGCTCTGATACCACTTGTTGGTCCGTTTGTTACCAAACAAGGATCAAAAGAATGGATTAAACCTAAAACTCGAGCTACACCTTTAGTGTGTGTGAAAGTGTGTGCTTCTTACTTTTGAAAGTACAAGGTGGCTAGCTTTGAATTTCTTTTGATAAAAACCCTAGAAGAGCAAATGGAGCCTTATATACCACATTTGTTGGTATATTAAGGCTCTTACCAAAACTATTACAAAATCTCAAACTAGTCCCAAAACTACTAATTACAAAATAGACCCAAGACTTATAAATATCAAAGGACACTACAAAAGATTCCTAACAATCTGCGAACGTATTCATATCAACATCAAGCACGAATTCACACAAAAACAACAGATTGCTCGATGCGAAAAAAAATTCTGCGGTGCGAAAAAATTTTCAGCGCACAAACAAACAAATTTTCACCACATTTTCGATCCGCAAATCAAGTAGAATCGGCTCTGGTACCAATTGTTAGGCCCGTTCTACATGATCTAAGGATGATAACACTCAATTAGGTTGAATTACCTTGAGAATTTTGAAGTTAGGGTTTGAAGGTAATTGAGAGATAAAGTGTGGAGTGTTCTTCAAGCTGGGTTTAAATAAAATCAAATGTGTATCATTAAGCTTGGAAAATGAACGTACATCTTGGACCTAAGTAAGCTATACTAGCTATATATACCATACTTGTGGTATATTTTCAAATAGGTCCCTAATCTATTATAAAATTACACACTTGCCCAATACTAAAGATAGCTTACAAAATAGAACACAACTAAAGTATCTTCTACAAATATCCATAAGACCAATATGGAAATCAATATACGGTTTCTATCCTCCCTTCTGCCTGAGTGGAAAAAGCTAGCTACGCAAATAAGACAAAATAAAGATTTGGACGACATGAACATTCATACTGTATTTGACAACCTTGCTCAACACATTGAAGATGTGCATGAAAGCAAAAGCAAGGAAGTTCAAGAGTCAGTCGCCCTTATCACTGATAAGAAGCTAAAGAAAATCTCCAAATCCAGCAAAAAGGTCATCCAAACCTCTTCTTCCGATCAAAATGAAGATGACTCGGATTCGGCCATTAATGCCACTCTGAGCAACAAAAAAGTGAAGTGTCGATGAAATTAAATTTTGCTCAAGATTACGATATTCAGAAAATTGGTGCTAGATCCTATGCTCATTTGAATATTGTGGTTTTTGTTAAAGATCCAAATAAAGAAAACTGATACATCGTTATAAATTTTATTTAAGCATTATTTATTTATTATTTTATCTTTATATATATAATTTTATTTTGACGCTTATTTATTTAATAATACTAGTTATTATATGTCAATACAATAGATACAAGCATGTGCAATGGGGAGTTATGTCTTGCAGATTGTGCAACGACTAATACAATTCTAAGAAATAAGAAATATTTCTCTCATCTTGAAATGAAAGAAACAAGTGTTATCACTATATCGGGTAGCACAAATATAATTGAGGGCTCCGGAAGAGCCAATGTTATACTGCCCAGAGGGACAAGGCTGATAATTGAAAATGCCTTATATTCTCCTAAGTCTCAAAGAAATTTATTGAGCTTTAAAGTTATTCGACATAATGGATATCACATTGAGACTGCAGAAAAGAGAAATATTGAATATTTGCACATTACAAAAGTAGTTTCGAATGATAAAAGAGTTGTTGAAATATTACATTCTTTTGACTATGGATTGTATTACACGCATATTAAAACAATTGAATCACATGCTATCGTAAACCAGAAGTTTACTAATGATAATACATTTGTTGTTTGGCATGACCGGTTGGGCCATTCCGGTTCAATTATGATGCGGAGAATAATTCAAAATTCACGTGGACATTTAATGAAGAACCAGAAGATTCTTCAATCTAATGAATTATCATGTGCTGCTTGCTCTAAAGGGAAGTTGATTATTCGGCCATCACCAGTAAAAATAAAGAATGAATCCATAAGGTTTTTGGAGCGTATACAAGGTGATATTTATGGACCGATACATCCATCGTGTGGACCATTTAGATATTTCATGGTATTGATTGAGGCATCAACTAGATGGTCTCATGTATGTTTGTTATCAACGCGAAATGTAGCTTTTGCGAGATTGCTTGCTCAGTTGATTCGATTAAGAGCACATTTTCCGGATTATCCAATAAAGAAAATACGCCTTGATAATGCTGGTGAATTTACTTCTAAGGCATTTAATGAATATTGCATGTCTATTGGAATTGATGTTGAGCACCATGTGCCACATGTTCATACGCAAAACGGTCTTGCAGAATCGTTGATTAAAAGGTTGCAATTAATTGCAAGACCATTATTAATGAAGTGGAAACTTCCTTCATCTTGTTGGGGACATGCTATATTACATGCAGCGACACTAATCCGCATCAGGCCAACAAGTTATAACGATATCTCACAGATACAAATGGTTTAAGATCAGGAACCAAATATTTCCCATCTGAGAATTTTTGGATGTGCGGCATATGTTCCAATTGCTCCACCACAACGCACTAAGATGGGACCTCAAAGGAGGTTGGGAATATATGTCAGATTTGAATCTCCATCGATAATAAAATATTTAGAACCTCTAACTGGAGATTTATTTACGGCTAGATTTGCCGATTGTCATTTCGATGAATCGAATTTTCCGACATTAGGGGGAGAAAAGAAACAGCTGGAAATGAGTATTATTTGGAATGAATTGTCGCTAAATCATTATGATCCTCGAACGAAAGAATGTGAACTAGAAGTTCAAAAGATAATTCATTTACAAGGATTAGCTAATCAACTGCCAGATAGTTTTACTGACCTTAACAGAGTGACTAAGTCACATATACCAGCTGTTAATGCTCCTGCAAAAGTTGATGTTCCTGGAGAACATATAATGATCGAGCCTAAGCCACAACTAAAACGTGGTAGGCCCTCGGGTTCCAAAGATAAAAATCCTCGAAAAAGAAAAGGAGCAAATAATAAGAATGGTCCAGTCGAGGATTTATCGACTCTAGAAGAGTCAATGGGCATTAATGATTATGATAATGAAAATCAGGTACCTGAAATTTTTGAGAATAATGATAATGTAGAGATCTCGATAAATTATGCCCAAAATGGAATTAGATGGAACCGAAAAAAAGTCAACGTTGACAATAAATTCTCATTTAACGTAGCGCTACATGAAATGAATGAGATAAATGAGAATGATGATCATGAACCAAGGTCTGTAAAAGAATGTAGACAAAGAAATGATTGGCCAAAATTGAAAGATGCAATCGAGGCAGAATTAAAATCACTTGAGAAACGAAAAGTTTTCGGACCTGTAGTCCGCATACCAGAAAATATAAAGCCGGTTGGATATAAATGGGTTTTCATCAGAAAGAGAAATGAAAACGGTGAAATTGTGAGATACAAAGCACGGCTTGTTGCACAAGGCTTTTCACAACGACCTGGTATTGATTATGCGGAGACGTATTCTCCTGTGGTGGATGCAACTACTTTTCGTTATTTAATTAGTCTGGCAGTACGTGAAGGACTCGATATGCGTCTAATGGATGTTGTCACTGCTTATTTATATGGATCACTTGATAGTGATATATATATATGAAACTTCCTGAGGGATTTCAGTTGCCTGAAAATTCAGGGCCCAAAATGAGTACTCAATCAAGCTAAATAAATCGCTTTATGGATTAAAGCAATCTGGGCCTAAGTAAATATTTATCAAAAGAGGGGTATAAAAATGATCAAACTTGCCCGTGCATATTTATGAAAAGATCTGGAAATGAATTTGTCATCATTTCAGTTTATGTTGATGATATTAACATAATTGGAACTCCTGAAGAGTTATCAAATGCTGTTAATTGTTTGAAAAAGGAGTTTGAAATGAAAGATCTCGGAAAGACAAAATATTGTCTTGGACTTCAAATTGAATATTTGAAGAATGGAATATTTGTACATCAAGAGACATATACGAAAAGGGTATTGAAAAGATTTTACATGGATCAAGCTCATCCATTGGATACTCCGATGATTGTGCGATCTTTAGACGTAAATAAAGATCCATTTAGACCTCGTGAAAATGATGAGGAGCTACTTGGTCCTGAAGTACCATATCTCAGTGCTATTGGAGCACTAATGTATCTTACGAGTCATACGCGTCCTGATATTGCGTTCGCTGTAAATTTATTGGCAAGATATAGTTCGTCACCGACTCGTAGACATTGGAACGGGGTTAAACGAATATTTCGATACATTCAAGGAACAGCTGATATGGGTTTGTTCTATTCAAATGAATCGAAAACAGATTTAATTGGGTATGCAGATGCTGGATTTCTATCTGACCCATATAATGCTCGATCGCAAACTGGTTATTTATTTACAAATGACGGAACTGCTATTTCATGGCGGTCAGTTAAACAAGTTTAACTGCCACTTCATCTAATCATGCGGAAATCCTAGGTATTCATGAAGCTAGTCGAGAATGTGTTTGGTTGCGATCAATAATCCAGCATATACAACAAACTTGTGGGCTATTATCTGATAAACTACTTCCAACAATTTTATATGAAGATAATGTTGCATGCATTGCCCAATTAAAGGAAGGATATATTAAGGGCGATAGAACAAAACATATTTCACCAAAATTTTCCTTTACACATGATTTAGAGAAAAATGGTGATATTGATGTACAAAAAGTGCGATCAAGTGAAAATCTTGCAGATTTATTCACGAAAGCACTTCCCCCAATAATTTTCAAAAGATTGGTATATTCAATTGGAGATCGAAGACTTCCAGAATTTGAATGACGTCATCATCAGGGGGAGTAAATACGTGTTGCACTCTTTTTCCCTTCACTGTGGTTTTTCCCATGAGGTTTTTCCAGTAAGGTTTTTAATGAGGCAACAAGAAAAGCGTATCAATGGAATTATGTACTCTTTTTCCTTCTCTAGATTTTTATCCCACTGGGTTTTTTTCTAGTAAGGTTATTAACGAAGCAGCTAATATCATTAAGTCGAAATATTTAGTCTTAAAAATTGACATCCTAGGAGGAGTATTATAAATATGTTATAGTATGGATGTCCATACTTTGATTAATTGAGGTAGTTCGACGTTGTATTAATTTTGGTAGTTAGTTGTTGTATTAAATATGATAGCTTGGTTTGTTGCCTATAAATAGGTTGTAATATTCATTTGATTGTTTCAGACGAAGTGAAAAGAGTCTTCACGTCCATATATTATATACTATATTGTATACACTATTATTATATACATATTACTATATTACTTAATACAATAATAAAAGTTTTAATATTATAAAATAAATATTTTATAACACAGATGTTAATTATTTTAGTTAGCAGGGTTATTTTTGTAATTTTGTTATTTAGCATTTCACTTGTGTATATATAAGAGCGCTTTCTTTAATGTAGAAATAACACATAGGAAAGCCTTTTACGATTTACAATCAATACAAGTGTTTTTCGCTCCAAACGTCGAGCTCGATGAAATCAATTTCACAACGAATTTTGCACTACTCCAAACTATTAATTCTATTTTTAGCGTTGATGAATACTGATACTATAAAGATATAGTATCAATGTTCATCAACACAATAATAACGTTAAATTTATAGTTCGATTGGAGAAGAGATGCATGCTATTTTATTATTATTCTAGAGTATTGGTTGAAGATACTCTTATAAAAGTTATTCAAAAAAAAAAAAACAATTATCATTGCCTTTAACACACTGAGATTAAATGTTATGAGTGCTTATGAAACAAAAAACAAGAGGTCGATTTAACGAGGTTGAGCGCGGTTTTGACTGTGAAGTCTGAATATTTATGTTCTTATCATCTAAGGTTTTGCAGTTCTTGACGGAGCTGAGGCATTCATAGACCTTCCATATATGATACATAAATAACACTGTTCTCTCACGAAATCAAGAACCCTAATCTAGCTATTTATTTAGGCCAATCTTACGAATTGTAAAATCCAATTTAGCTACGCTAACAGTCGCCGCGTTTTGTCGAGTATAAAGAATTAATTGACAGACGTTGATGCATAAGCCAGAAACAAGACAACATAGTATGGAAGAAGTAAAACAGAAGAAAGAACAAGTTTCAGAGCAAAAACAACAATTAGAAGCAGCCAACAATAAAGAACTGAAGCAAGAAATATGGAGTTGGGGTGCGGGCAGCGAAGGGCAGCTAGCAACGAGCAGGCTCGAAGATGAAGTCACCCCACAGCTTATCAGTACCTTTTGTTCTTCCTCGTATAGTGTAACTTCTCTGTCTTGCGGAGGCGCACATGTCATCTCACTCTGCGATGGTAATGCTTAGTTGCATAATTCTGATTTGTTGATGACGATGTTTTTATGGGTTTTGGTTACTGGGATGTTTGATGGATGTAACTGAAAGTAGCAATCGTTCTTTGATAGTTGCGTACCATGAAATTTGATACAGTGATTCTTGAGGTTATGAACTGTTGTGTAGTAGAGGAGTTCAGATTATGATCTTAAGATGAAAGGTGTCTGATTTCGCCTATATTAGGAGATGTTGTTTAGACATTGAAACCATGCTTCTTCTAACAATATTAATCGATTATAATTGTTGACGAATCAACGTTTTGGGTATGCCTTTTGCATTTTCTTGATTACCTTCACTTGATGATGGCATATGCCATATGCTTTGAATATTGTCGATCTGCGATTCATAGTTCAAATGCTACTTTTGATGGCATTGTCCATTTTCTTGGCATGTATCAGTGGACTTTATTAAAATTTTGTTTTCCATTTTCTGTTTGTTGTTTTGCTGATTATCCATTCATATTTGGGCACGGCCTTTTTTTTTTTATCCGACGATCATTAGGCGGAAGAGTTGTGACATGGGGAAGAGGTACATCTGGTCAATTGGGACATGGTGAGATGGCTAACAGTTTGCAACCTAAGATACTAAAAGCTTTCGAAGGATTAGTCATAAGGCATGTTTCTGCTGGATGGAACCATTCTGCATTTGTTTCTGGTAATAATATTTGACCAATGAGGATAAATAATTGCCGATTTTTTTCGAAATATCTGAGGACCTCAAGCTCTCAGCGAATGGTCTGGTTTCTGTTGCGATTCTTAAATATTGATCTTTAATACATTCACCTTTTTCTATACTCCTTGTTAGTTGAACGTTGCCTAAATCTGTTCAGACAATGGTGCCATTTTTACCTGTGGAGATGGTACGTTTGGTCAGCTAGGACACGGGGATGACAACACACTTTCTTGTCCTAAAGTAGTCTCTTATTTCAGTACAAAGCATGCCGAGCAAGTGGCTTGTGGAATGCGCCATACGCTAGTGTTGCTCAGAGGTAGTTAATTGTTTGAAACCATAAAACTATTTTTTTTCTTCTCATTCTCTGACAAGACGTACGAAAGCAAGAAAACTTATCTGTGAACTAAGCATGACATTTATGCAATACTACGCAAGGTGGTGCAGAAGATGTTGTTTTTGGATTCGGGTCTGGAAAGCGTGGTCAACTTGGCATATCGATCGAAAAAGTCAACAAAACAAGTCTTCCCGAGATGGTCACTGGGTTGACTAATCTTAGAATCGCCAAGATTAGTGCAAATGGAGACCATAGTGCTGCATTATGTGGTGAGTTAAGTTTTACCATGTTAACCTCATGTTCAGTAACAACAAAGGGATACATATTTGATGTTAGCCTGTATATATGTATACTTATACCAATGCTGCTAGACAATGGAAGCTTGTATACATGGGGAAGAGGGTTCGGTTATGCTTCGGACGAACCTATTCCTCGAAAATTCAGCAAAGGTTTGCTGATAAACGATGTTGCTTTGGGATGGAATCATGCTGTGCTCTTAACAAGTTTGCATCGTCTTACGCTACAATATTAGTTCATCAACAAAGTAAACTTTTTCGAATGTGAAAATTCCACATAACATTTGCTGCTCGTTTGTAGGAGAAGAAGGCCAAGTGTTCATTCTAGGCGGGGATCGCCACGGAGCACGCTGTGATATCAAGAAAGCGTCTTCGACGAGCAATGAATCTGGTAATGATCAGGCAATGATAAACGCAAAAAAACAATTATTTATTACACAAACTTTAAGGATGCAACGCTTTCTCCTCGTTAACATACAGCTGCAGCGCAGAAGATTCCTGTGGAAACGAAAGTTGTGCAGATTGCTTCCGGAGCAGAACATTCTGCTTTAGTGACAGGTGAGATGAACATCAAACGGATTGTCCCCTTCTTTTTTTCATCTCTTTTTAATAATTATTACCATTTTATTCTTGATATATATATATATATATATATATATTATTTGTGCAGATAATGGAACAATTATGACATGGGGCTGGGGAGAACATGGTCAGCTTGGTTTGGGAGATGCACTCGATCAAGTTCAGCCTCAAGTGGTGAACTTAGGACATAAAGTGAAAGAGAATGAAGACCTTAGTGTTTATTGTGGCAGTGGATTTACCTTTGTCCTGAGGAATTATGTATGAATTCAGACACTCACACAACATTGTAATAGATTTTTAAAATTTTAAGTAAATTAGCAATGCAGATGAGAGATTTGCAGACTATTCATGTGCCAGAACACATATTTGCTACAGAAAAAAGACTGATAAACATCACAAAAATAACAATAAATAAATCAATCAATCAAATCAGAGATGCATTATGTTGCTTTCATCGTGGGTACACATATGATGATATATATAATCCAGCTAAAACACTACTGAAACTCTAAGCTTACATCTCATAATACAACGTAGTAGTGTCTGGCCTGGCATTGCCCTGATACTTTAATGTCTTCAGCGTGTGAATATGTAGTTGTTGATCCTCGAACGTTTATGTGACAATAAGAAGGTTGTTTTCGTACCCGTTATTGTAGACGACTGGATGCAGAGGATCGATTTTCCATATACCATCAACAATGAACTTGATCTGGTAGATGTTAAGTTATTGGATTGAGATCACGGCAAAGTACTATAAAAGTATCAAGGAAATAAAAGAATCCCACCTCATATTTTCCAGGATAGAGCTTCAGGGACGCAGAAAATATTCCAGTCTTTGATTTCTCCATCTTTCTCTGAAATTTGAGCAAGTAAGAATTAGCGAAAAGGTAAACTTGATGCTCGCATTATTTTATTTTTCAGTTAAATTTGATTGATTTTAAAAAATTGGTTCTGACCTTAGTTGTCCATCCATCGAAGGAGCCAGCTAAGAGAACCTCCGAAGCTGAGTTAGGCCAAACCACGCAGGTTGTTCGCAGAAGCTGTAAGGTTTTACGGGCATGGCCTATTCTCTTCTGCTTACCTTCGGCTATTTTTTGAGCATCGCTGAAGAGTAAAAGTAGGATTAGGTTGATGGTATAATAAGAAGAGGTAGTAAACGGATTACACAGCATCGACAACTATTGTGTCAAGGAAAGGACATACATGATTGCTAATGCCATTTTGCCTTCTATTACAGCCAGTTTGGCTCTTATTGACCGTAACCTCTCGTGGGCACCCATGATCTCATTCTCTTGGAATTCCCATGCATCAGAGAGCTTATGGAAATCATCGGAGCTAGTATTTACCTGAGAGAGAAACAAGCGGAATGAGCATCGATATGTAGGTTTGACGTAAACAAAGAAACAAAAAATAAAGAATAGACGAATGATAAAAACAGACCTTAATCAATGTTTTGTCATCCCTTTTTGATTTCAAGGAATGAAGTGTTGAGTTAAGCTCGAGTTCTAGATGCTGAAGGCGAGCTCGTCCTTGATCATGACTTATATCTTCCAACCTATCTAAAGATCCAACATTTTCTTTGGTGGACACACTTTCATTAGTGTAAGTTTCTCTGTCGTGTTCCACTCCACTTTTGGGGAAATAAATCTCTGCAGCTGCATATTCGATGAAAGTTAAGAGTATGAGATGCCAACATCCAAAACCATGAAAACAATTTTGAGAAATGTTTTAAGAAAAAAAAATCGATTGCCTTCGAATTCTGTTTCTTGGAATCCTGCTCGGTGATTGCTCCAATTTCTCCAATTCTCAGTTTTTATTTTTGGGCCAAATTTTCCGTTGGAGAAGTTTACTGCACCTTCGTGGTCAAAACGAGGCATGAGTAAACAGTTTCGAAAACTTAGGGATGCCAAAGCTATATCAAGTAAGTCATTAAAGAAGTCTTCAGAAAATCAAGCTTAACAATACCAGAAAATGACTCGGAGTATCTAACATCAGCACCATCTTTGCTTTTGGTACGCATTTCATGTCCACCTTTCTCCAAATTGATTCCAAAATCACTATTCCGCTGCTTCTCCAATCTAGTCAATATGCCCTCAATCCCAGTTTCTTCATCACTGTCACTTTCTCTGAGACATAACAGATAAACAGCTTTAAAAATTTTCTTACCAAAAGATCAGCACCAACCAAACCATTATAAAGCTGAGATGTAAAACACACAAATCCAAGTTTGTCATCTCATCATCAAACCAATGCAACATTAACTTGGATTATGAACCATTGAGATTAGGCGAGAAATCACAAAATCGAAGAGAGGTGCTTTTAAAACTTCCAAGTCATACCATTTTTCAAGTTAAGCAACCTCAAGCCAAAAGAAAAAATCCCACACAATATATAAATAAGACATTAGAAGCATCTAAACTTCCCAAGGCTGAGAACCTCACAATGAATCCAAAGTTCCAGCGCTCCCATTCACTTCAGGGATGAAGCCGCCATCTTCACCACGCCTATCCATTAAATCATCCCATTGGTCCCTCAAAACAGCAACCTCTTTACTATCCTCAACTCTCTTATTGAACTCTCGAACATCAAGATCCAATTTTGCTTCGCCGTGGATAGCCTCATCATCATCTTCATTGTCCCAACCAAGGCTATACCACCCACCCCTCTTCCTTATAGCCTCCACCAAGTCCAACCTCCCACTTCTCAACAACTCGCCTCTCGTGGGAAACATAGTAGGCTTATCCGATTTCGACATGTATTCCAGTATCTCAGCCTCCAATTCGGCGTCTTCGTCGCTGTTTCTGCAGGAACAACGCCGAGAACCATCAATTCTACGGTTAAAGTCGCAAGCTTTATCAACCTCTGCGAATCTAAAGCGCCTCTCAGAAACTTTCTTGCAATTTTGAAGACTCTTGGGGGGATTACTCGTGAGATTTAAAGAAGAGGCGATGAGGTGAGTCACGACTGAGATGGGTTTGTGGGTTTTCGGAAGGTGAGCGTAGCTTTGTGCGGTGATGATGATTGAGACCATCGTTCAGGCATCTCGTCGAACACTTGGCGTCCTTAGCTGAAGATGGGAGGCTGCAGAGAATAATAACGAAAGAGAGCCTATCAACGAAGCAACGAACAATCGGGGGCTAAAAGGAGGCATGCATTTAATTTCCCTTACATACATAGATTTGCTGATTATTATTGCTTAAATTGTACTACTATACTAGTTTTGAAATTTGTGAGAATATTTATTGGCTTTTTTAATTAAATAAAATTTTTTAATTTTTATTTATAAAATAAGTGAAAAAAATTACTTATTAATAAAATAAATATTTTCGTAGGTGGTACATACGAGTTATAACTCGTATGTCAGAGATACTCTAAGATACGAGTTAGATCTACCGACACCGACAAACTCTGCAACCAGCAGACTCTTGCAAACTCGTATGTGTGAGATACGAGTCTCGTATAACTCGTATCTGCAACATATGAGTTATACTACTTCGTATGTTGTAGATACGAGTTGTACCATCGAGACTCCCTATAAATTCCACTTTGTTGAACGAATTATCATATCAAACAATTCACGGATCACTCACATCACATACAGAAATGATGTCCAATCATATACAAGTGTTAATTTTTTTCGGTGGTGAAATCATTTACACATCCAATTCAATCATCAAATACAGTATTGGTCCTATAGGGTACCGACGAATTCGATGTTCTATCAATTTTTCCGAATTTCTGTCATTGTTGTTTGAAATTACGGTTGCTGATAGCAGTTCTTGTTCGTTAACTGATTATGGCAAGAATGAATACTTTCAACATTCTCGCATATTTCATCAGCTACTACAAATTTCCAACGACAACGACTTATCATTTTTCATACACCCTGATTTCGAATTCAACCATTTCGAGGATTTTGTTGAAAAAATGAATACGCCAATTTTGATCTCAATGAAGATTCTGATCCAAATTTTGAAGACAGAAGTAGGTTTCATCAATTTGAATATGGTGGCATCGACAGCTCAATCCCGTCAATTACTTCTAATACCTTGCAGCATTTGGTGGCATCGGCAGCTCAATCCCGTCAATTACTTGGGGCGACATATGAATGCGCTCCTCTACACGAATGGGCTGTAAAGGCAGGATTCTCTCACGCTCACACCTGCAAAAAAAAATATTACATTAAATCTATGATTACGAAAACATAAAATACAAATTTATTGTAATTTTATAAATTATTACCTGCAACAACTATAGAGGTCCGCCTATATTAAGCCTTTTCGGCTGAAATGCCGAACAAACCTCTCTATACAAAAAGGCGAGTACTGCACTGCCCCAACTATAAGTGCGCACCTCGTCGATGTTCTCCAATAACTGGAGGAATGTGAGCGAGACGGTGATGGCGCTACAATCGGGGAACATAACTGCACCAAATAGCAGCATCGCATATCCACGTGATGCTTGCTCGACTTGTACTTTCTCACTGTAATCTGTGACTGGATTGGCTATATACCAATCCGCTAGAGCTCTCATCGCTAATGTCGTCCCCTTAATTTTGTCGTTTGGTGGTCGATACCCAAGCAATCGCTCACACTCATCATGCCACTGCGACGGCGTCCTGGACTCGATCACACCCGAAACACACTCACCATCTACCGGTAACCTCCATAGTATACCGACATCCGCTAACGTAATAGTCGCCTCCCCAACAAAAAAGTGAAACGTATGCGTCTCTTTCCTCCATCGCTCTACTAACGCCGTAATCAAGTGGGTGTCTACTTTATCCAACATGCAGCTATATACGCCGTACAATTTCATCTCATCCAACTTCTTCAGCAAACGGTCGTGTAGAATTATAGGTTCTTCTTGCGTACACCATACAACATTTTCTAACGATCTAATCTTGATCGTTTTATCGATGACGTCCGCATCCAGCAGGACATCACGAGATCGATGATTCGACTGCATCGTCAACACCGAATCATTGAAAGGGCCGTACAAAGTTGCGTCTTCCATCCTACGAAGAACAACACAATACAACGCAAACGAACGACAAAAACATCAACAAAACACGAATAAATCCAAATGCATTGAATACGAACGACAAAAACACGCGTTAATCCCAACACAAATAATCTTAATTCTACGAATAATTCCAACACAAATTATCCTCAACAAATAATTCCAATACAAAATATTGATCAATTCTTCGAAATCAATAAATAATCCAAACAATTTCATACGAAATCAACAAGAAATTCCTACACAAATCAAACAAATACGAAATCAACAAATATTCCTAATACAATCACAAAAAAATACTAACTCGTACCTTTTAGATACGAGATACCTTCGCGTGCTTCGTTGCGCCGTCGCCGTCGCCGTCACCGTCACCTTTGTCAACTTCGTTTTGTTTGTTCGTCGTCGACTGTATATTTAGAACTAACTCGTATCTTTATGATACGAGTTATAATTCGTATCTTAAAAATACGAGTTAGATCTCGTATCTTCAACATACGAGTATACAAATACGAAAATATTTATTTTATTAATAAGTAATTTTTTTCACTTATTTTATAAATAAAAATTAAAAAACTATTTATTTAATTAAAAAAGCCATATTTATTTGTAAGTGATAATAAAAAACAAATATTATAGGCTTCCCTTCTGTTTCTGTTCTTCTGACAGTTGGGAAATATACTATTGTAGTAATTAATAAGGCTCAACTGTGTAGGACAATGTTTCTTGACGAAAGAAATACATATTAATAAATAAAAAATATGGTTATGGGTTATGATGATTTAGAAATACAATTGTCTATTTTAATTGAATAATCATGTGGGTAATTTATGTGGGCCGAGTTAGCTTCGGTGGATTGAAACCGACCTTGCTGGAAGGGCTTGGGACATGTGGTAACGGATAGGAACGAAAATATTGCACTTTGGTGTTATTGTTATATTGTCTTATATATTGTAAGATATTATGAAATTTATGTTTAGATATAGACAACCGTGGGAAATCTTGGAATTTTGTAATTTCTGAAAATAATAAAATATATTGACTGGGTTTCGATAATTGTTTAGTTGGTTTGGATAAAGTGCTATATTTAAAAGAAAATAATAACTAAAATGGTTATAACACATTCATTCACCTAGTTATAATAATTTATAAAGGATTAAGGTGGCCGTTCTAACTATAATTGATAGATATCTTTTCTCGAACTACATTGCATGGGCTTGGCTTGGCTTGGCTTGACTTGATTGATGCATTTGTAGTTCTCATGCTCGAAACATTGTCCGGACTTGGGGCTTGTGTTAAAGACGTAAGTCTGTTAAGGATCTTTAATCTAACATGATTCAGATTACAGTTCGATGACTGAAATAACAAAACTTTAACTTAGACTGATCAGTATATTAAATCAGTGTCATGACTGATCAGAAGAATAAAGAGACCGATATAACGAATTCAGTTCGGATCGAACGACTAGAGACACGTAGGATCGAAATTTAAGATTCGAATTCGAAATATTCGAATATCGAATTCGAATAAAAATAGTTTTTTATTTGAATAATATTCGAGTACGAATGCAAATACACGGTATTCGATTCGAATAGTTATCGAATATTTGATTTCAATAATTTAATAATATAATACTATTTATATATTTTATTGAGCTGATTTATGTAAAAAAAATATAGAAAAATTTAAGATATATTAGAATCAAATTTAGGATACGAATAGAAGTCGAATACAAATATTCGATCCGATTATCAAATACAAATAGAATAAGGTAATATTCAACTTGATTAGATTCGTTTGCAACCCTAGACACAATAGAATCGACCATCTAGTTTAGTAGCTAAAGACTGAATTTAAGAAACCAGTGTCAAGATAATAGTGATGAAGAACATGGATCGAATTGAAGACAGAAGTACGACATCGGATCAGTAAAGTCGTAAGATTGGAGACTGGAATACCGAAACACATTGAGACCGGACTGATCAAGAACAAGTACAGTAGATCTTCTGTACTACGCCCACAAACCGACATACACACACACACATAACATATACACAAACCGGTTCACAGTCGAATATATTCGTTATCTTCCTCTTCACTGTCTCACTGACTGAGAGTAGTTAACTAAAGTTCAAATCAGACAAAGTCAACACACGAGACCTAAAAAACGCCCAAAAAAAAGGGTAAGTGTTTATTCACCGACATCCCTCTAAACACTTGAGACCAATCCTAACAAAGCCGTTGGGGGTTACAAAAGTAGATAATTCTCAAAGGTGGTCCAAATAAGATAAATGAACTAATAAACGTTCTGATAGAATTTAAAAATTAAATGCCCGGCGTCCTCACGGTCATATGTCATGTCATTCAAGTACGAGTCAATTCACATAAAACCTAACGAATTCCGAGAATCTCAGAGGACATTCAAATCTAAATGAAGGAGATACTTTCAAAATGAGGAAGTCGTTCAAATTCGAAGGACCAACAGAAGGAGAGACTTTCGGAGTAAGGAAAGCATTCAAACGTATGGCGGATCCCGAATCTTTCGGGTTCCTCTGCGTCCTAAAATATCGGGAATGTAGTTCACCTTGACAACTATAAATCCTAGAGCTGAAAGTTTGTGCTTGAGCCCGTGGGCTGGCCCGAAAAAAACGGGCTTGGGCCTAAAAATTTTCAGCCCGACGCATGAGCGGGCCTATCAGCCCGGCCCAACAGCCCACACTTTTTTATATTTTTTATTTTATTTATATATAAATATTTTATAAAATTCAATTTTATAATTAAAAAATATATTTTATGTGTATATGAGTATATTTTTTTTTCTCGAAATTATGTATTTTTATTGTGTATAATACCTAGGTCGCGTTTACTACGTGGGTTAAACCCAAGATAAATGGCATGTATTATAATGTAATCTTTTCCATTTGGTAAAAAACATTTGATTGAAAGCCCGCAATAAATAATAGGCCCGTTTTAATAAACCAACGAATCCAAGTTATTTAAACCAACAGTCCAACCAAAGATGATTAATCCAATCTAAGATACAAGTTAAATGACTAAAATACCCTTTATGGCTGAAATTAAAAACCCAAATTACAAAACGTAGAACGCACGGGTTGAAGCTTTCAACTTTGAACGATAGGTCAATTTCGTGAAGGTATTAGCCGGCTTTGATTTTTTTCAAGATTATAATTGAATTTTTGTAAACTAACATGCTCGAATTTCCCGACTTGGTGTAAGCAACCACAAAGAATCTGGCCGTTCATCTCAGACGACTTTTGAAAGGGGATTAACCAAGGTACTATGCATATTCTACGACGAGTTGCTTATGTATTAGAAGATGTTATGGTTAATCTAAGCTCAGGGTCGTGGGTTGTGATAAATATGTGGATATCAGATTTCGATTTTATGCATTTTCGATTGTGTGCACTGTGTTATTGTTTGTTATTTGTGTAATTCGACATATTTTCGGCCATTCCACCTAAGTTTCTCATTTCCTACTTCTACACAGGAGCTAATAAAATTAGCATTTGTACCTATGGAGGGTTGATTCGTAATTAGTGAGGGTAGGAAATTTACGTAGTGTCGGTCTTTTCAAAAGGTTTTAGTAGACGTGACTATTTCTTCATCATTTGATTGGCTCTCGGTGATGTTCCAGGGTTCAGTTGGGTTTGAATGAACCGTAGGAACGAAGTATCCTTGCACCCGATAGGAAGTAGTGAGTGCTGCTTTGTTTGTTAGCAAGCCGGAGCAGGTCGGTTGAAGTGAGCACTGAGTTAGTATTTGTAGCCACCATCGCCTTTTGAAAACAATTGATCGTTGTTGGCTCAAGATTCTTCTTTTGAAGTCCTTCTTCGGAGGTCGAAGGTGTTTAAACGAGGCTTGATAATGAGGAGGATTTTATTTTTTTACAGATATATATTTATTTATCATATTATATTAGTATAGTGTATTATATATATATATATATATATATATATATATATATATGTATATATCTATATATATTATAATTGTTGGAACCCAGATATCGTAAATCCAACTATATATTAAGAGATTTACCACGATTTGAAGATCGGAAGAATTGAAGCTCGGCGTGGGGTGTTGTGTGTGTTCGTGAGAGGTTGGGGGCTCACATTGATTTTCAGTGTTTCCCACAATACACTCTAGTATGTATTAGAGCTGTAGTATTTATACCACATAATTGGGGATGGGGTATATAATACTTTGGCCCCTAACAAAGCCCAATTACACTAAGCCTCTCATTTAAGAGAATATTTTTAGATAAACTACAAAGATAATTCTAATAAATTGAACACAATAAAATAATCTTAACAATTTTTTTAACCTGCTATTGATTTCATTTGCTTTTTTTCAGCTGCTACTGATTTCAGATGCAGTTGATTAACAATTGTTTTTTCACAAGCTGAGAGTGCCGGATTTTATTTTCGACTATTATTGTTTCAATTGTGATTGTCACGACTGTTAAGGAGAGTTAATGAACAACAATATTATATATAAATCACCTACAGAAAGTTAGCATTCCATTACATAACAATCCATACATGGTCTTTTTTACAAGCAGCACATCACCTACCAAAGCAAACCATTACAACAGCTTATAACAATCTGCAATAGCCGTTGTTACAAAATTACATCCCGTACAACCTACAGAATACATATCACCGGAAACAACTAACACAAAATAACCTACAAATGACATAGACTAGCCGAGCACATTGGAAATTTTCAAAAGGTTTCGAAGAAACTTATACGTTCGTACTCTCGCGGTCTCACTAACTTGACCATACGAGTTGAAATTGAGTTTTTTCTTTGGCGGCTTGCGATATGGGGATCTAGGTGTAAATGGAGATGAAGCCTCTTCGCTAGCAACCTCATCCGTACGAACATCGTCATCACTACTAATGACTATCACTTCAACAGGCAATTGGGTTTATGAAGATCTTAGCAACATTCTCCCATTGTTTTTCACCTTGAAACACGTAAGCCTGGGCTAGTGAGTCCTCCTACAGAATAAAAGTAGAAATCCTCGAAATATAAGTATTTCCGTGAAATGATGGATATTTTAAAAATAATGAATACTTCTATCCAATGTTTCCATTTATATGCTGCTGCATGAACAAAGTTGGAGGTTTTGTCGTACTTTGAAACCTTGTCGTGTAGAATGTATGATATCGACGCTCAAGAAGCTGAAGTCGTTGTTCGATCTTGATCGGCTTGAAGGTGTAACCAAAATATAGGAATATTTTTTCGTGTATGACATCACGATCGCCTTTTACGGATCCCCTGGTTTGAACTTACCTTGACTTGCTTCTCGTAGCAAGCATGTGATCACGAAGTCATCAACCCACTCCGTCCAATAGAGGTTGAAAAGGTAGTCCGACTGTTGCTTGATATTATTTGTGTCGAAATCTTCATGATAAAATAGAAATATTAGGACGATGTATATGGTTAAAGAAATAACAAGACATATTCACACAATTACCATTGTCTTTGGCAGCCATTATGTATTTCCTTGTGTCGTGTATCAATCTCATGTTGGAGACTCGATCTTATGGCCAAAACAAATAAGTAGAATCATATTTAATATGTGTCATGAATATGTTGTCTAATCCCCAACCACCAATGCAAGGAGTTAAGGTAAGATATGGCCTAGATTTGGTATCAATTGTTTGGTGAAAAGATTTGCTATAATCGGTATGATTGACATAAGCATGCGCAACAATAATAAATTGATTGAACAAACACAAGAAAGATTTTCTAGTATAAAGTTCACATTATAACCGATTAACATAAACATATATATAATATTTATAGATTAGTCTTCGAATATTTGACCGAGGTTATAATTTACTTGAATAAAATAAGATAAAGTTGATGTAAAACCACAAGCATAAGCCACTTCTTCATCCCGAAAATGCTTAAACGCGCCTCCTTAACATCGTCAAATGTTGCAAGGACCGTCGACTTTATCATACCAATGTTTATGCTTATCTCCTTTGCATTCTTTTTGTTTTCCGTAACCTCATGCTTCATTATTTTCAATTCCTCGTATACGGCAGTAACATCAAGACTTAATTCATGAGATTGTCCTTCCGTGTCGTTATTGCTCGGTAAAGGTTCAGATATTTGGTTATCGTTGTTGAGATATGTTACACTTTGTGGGTGTAACCATTTTCAGTAGTGACACGCACGATTCTTACACACGACATACAACTTACCTACAGTTGGCTTATTCGGACCAACTACTTCTACAGATGCCTGTGTGGCATAACGACAATAACATGTCTCCACGTTGTAACGTAACTCCATTATTTGACCATGCTGAATCCATTCTCGTAAGACATCCTAAAATATAAGTACACACATAAATTGGAATTTTCAGCAAATATTCAATGATATAGACTCAAGTTGGGAAAAGAAATAAAATAAAAAATGAGAACCTGGCATGAGAGAAACGGTTCTGATTATCGAATTCACGCGTTCATTCAAGAGAAGAGACAGAGAGAATCTAAGTCTGTCACACAACGTGATTGTTCTGATGATAGAGAAAACAGAGATGACACCACCTATATAACGATAAAATTAGATAAAACGCTTCTACGCTTCTTTGAGTAAATTGCGCCTTTATCATGAGTTGAATTCGTCGATGCTACCTGCGTTTTTATTTTATCTGGTAACATTCAAACCATCAACAATCTATAACCTCAAGTAATCATACATCCAATCATCCATATATACAACTCAAAACATTAATCTGTGTCGTAACTTGTTGAAACAAGAATTTTCAGCAAGTGTTCAGATTATCATCAATCTGTAATCTCAAGTAATCTCAATCATCCATATTTTCGAATTGAAACATCATTCTGGGTGGAAATCTTTTCTAAAAGCAAATTTTTCAGCAAAATGTTCAAATTTTCTTCAATATCTACTAAACTAATCGATCCCAATCATCCATAAACTGTTTTCGTAGAAGATATCCTACCCAACATCAGAAACACTGTTTTCGACAATGTTGCAGCAGATTTAGCGAAAATGATGCGCATTTTATGATTAATCACTCAAATTAGGCACTTTTGTCATAGAATCTAGACAACATGGAAATTACACCTTTGCATCTCAAAATTACTTCGATGAATTAACTGGACTTTTCTTCTGAGACACGATTCCTAGCAGGGTTAAGATGGTAATATTACAAGTGTAAGCACATATAAATATATATTGTATAATTAAAAAGTGAACAAGATTATTTTACGGATAAAGTGGCAAAGTAAACATTTTTTTATGCCTCCTACGATTATTATCTATGGCTTATTATCTACCTGCCTATATCTTATTACCTAAACTAAACGCTGCCTTAGGTATAAATTATAATAAATAATGAATAAGTAAGTAATTTTTAAAAATTAAATTTTAAAAACATTAAAAAAATCAGGTCCTATTGGCTCGGGCCGGGCTGGCCCGACCCATCTCTCCACGGGCTAGGGCCTAGGACTCACAGGCATCAGTCCGTAATTTTCTGGCAGCCTGCACATTTCGGGCCGGGCCGGGCCGGTCAAATTTTCAGCTCTAATAAATCCCCTTACTCTTCGGGATCCTTTGCATCCTAAAATATCGGGAAGGTAGTTCACATCGACAACTATAAATCCCCTTACTCATTCAACGCTAAATGTTGGGTATCAAACAAAAAGTATCACATCAATTAGATAATAAATTTGAGAACTGTCTATAAGCTTGTGGGCTACACCCTCTATTTCCAATTGATTTTAGGGTGGAACCCCATGGATTTATGAATTTGGGCTAAAGAATATTTTATATCCCAACACTTAAAGTATGCTTATCTACACTTTTGCCACCTACAACTAGAGCCGTCAAAAAAGCCCAAAGCCCACGGACCGGCCCGCTCCGTCCCGCCAAAGGTGCGGGTTGGGACTCCTTTTTTTAGGCCCGCCAGAAATCGCCTAATATTAAAAATATATTTGTTAAATATTTTAATTATATTAGATTAATTAAATAAATATTGTATTGTGGTTTTTGGGCTTTATTTTTTCAATGGGCTAATACACTATATTAAATTATTGTGTTGGGCCTCGAGAATTATTTTTTATTGGGCTAGAAACTTTTAATATTAATCAATTTATTTATTTTTTTAATACGGGCCGACCCTCCGGAATTCCAAATATTAAATTTGATATGCAGCTCTGTACTGTACATATTCCAAGCTGCCATGTTTCCTTCATTTTTTGTGACAAAATTGCAATATGCTCTCATAGAAAAAGGATAATTTTATTTTTATTGGACAAAATTTTACAATGGAATCAATAAACAAAATTGTAGAAGAATACGAAGGAACGACACAAAAGATAGATAAAATAGTATCATCTTCTTCAAGCACTTTTGATATTATTCAATCAAGATCCATAACTCCATTGTTTGAATCACTGATGTCAGCACGATGTCCATGTTTCAGATCTATTTTGTAAGATCATTGCAAACTCTTATTTCAAGAGAAATACTCTCATACGAGAGAATAAACAAAATATAGAATATATAACAAAGAAATTGTAAAAGAGATGATGTGTGCTTCAACCCGATCAACCGGCGACCATGGGTGCAATAGATCCGTGGCCGCCGACGGAGAAGAAAACAAATTAGGATTTTTTGTGTATAGAGATTTTTGAGAGAAATAAGATTTTTAATATGCTCTACTTTAGTATGTATATATATGAAAGAAATGATTTTTTAAAAAAAATACTACAATAATAATAATAATAATAATAATAATAATAATAATAATAATGCTTAAATATTTTTTTGGTCCTGTAATTTATGGATAGTGGTATTTTAGGGACAACAAATTTAGATGGCATTATAGGGACATTAACTATCGAAAATTAAGAAAGTTTAGGACATTATACTCTTGACCCGACAGACACGTCAGTGGATCAAAATACCGTGTCGGACATGTGTCACGTCAGCGGGTCTGAGTCAAAATATTGGGTTGAGCGTATAATGTCCTAAAATTGCTTAATTTTCGAGAGTTATTGTCTCTATAATGTCACCCCCTAAATTCGTTGTCCCTATAATGTCATATCCCTAAATTATAGGACCAAAAAAGTATTTAAGTTTAATAATAATAATAATAATAATAATAATAATAATAATAATAATAATAATAATAATAATAATAATAATAATAATAATAATAATAATAATAATAATAATAATAATAATAATAATAATAAAAGTAAACATCAAATTTGGTGTTTGTACTATAACAAAATCTCATTGTTGGTGCTCAAACCTTCAAATGTGTTGTTTTGGTTCCGAAACTTTGTAAAACCTTTCATTTTTTATTCTTTGACCTAACGAACCGGTAAAGGAACAAAAAAAGAACAGTTTTGTAAAGAGAACCAAAATGACACATTTCAAAGTTTGAGCACCAATAATGAGACTTTCTTTTCACATAGACGCTATTATGTAAACTTGATATAAAATTCAACTTCGATCAACACGGAATTTTTAACTTTTTTTAAAAAATCAAGAGTTATCCCAACACAATCACACCGTAATTTCAAATTTTTATGTGGGGATTACGTATATGCTTTTCTGTGTGGATTACGTACATGTTATTTTGTAAGAATTACGGCGTGATTGTGTTGAGATGACTCTTGAAATAAAAAAAAAGTTCAAAAAACTCGATCGGATCTGAATTTTATATCAAGATTACGCAATAACATCTGTGTGGAAAAAAAAGTCTCACTGTTGGTGCTCAAACTTTCAAATGGATCATTTTGCTTCCTGAACTTTGCAAAACCTTTTTTGTTCCTTTACCGGTTCGTTAGGTCAAAAGAACCAAAAATAAAAGGTTTTACAAAGTTTAGAAACCAAAACGACATATTTGAAAGTTTGAGCACTAAGACATTGGTATAGTATAAGCATCACGTTTACTCTAATAATAATAATAATAAATAATAATAATAACGTCACCATTCGAGAGCCACGATTTATAGCAACATAAAGGCGTAAGCCGTAAACCTCTTCAGCTAAACCTGTTCAATAGAAACCTCAGCAAACAAAACAATGTATCCACCACCGCCACCGCCGTCGCCAGCGTCCACGCTGCAGCTGGCGGTTGCGGCGCTTTTCGGCGCCTCCGTGATGGCGATCTCCGCCTTCTTCATTCACAAGCGCACCGTCGATCAAGTCCTCGATCGCCTCCTAAACATACGCCATCGCCGCCACGAGTTTACCTCCGATGACGATGGGGAAACCAGGTTTTCCGGTCAATGTGTCGATGATGATACTGAGAGTTTCAGGAGCGTTTCCCGGAAAGCAGAGGATCAACTGATTGATGATGATTGTGGTAATAGTGACAGCGATGCTTACCGTGATCCTTTTCGAGCGTTGTCGTCTTCTGTGGAGAACAGGAATATTTCGAAGGATGAAGAAAGTGCTAAGGATTATAAAATGGAGTCGTATAAGGTGGACGACGGTGATTTGGAGCTGTCTGATATAGCACCGATTCGTACTGGTTACAGGGATGGTATGCGGCTATTCTTATTATAACTTGCTTGGCATTATTTTTTTCAGTGATCCTTATCATTTTGTGAAATTAGGTCTTTTGATGTGTTTATCCTTAGGGCATTAGTATTATCTTTTGATACCTCTATATTGCTGCATACTTTAGTTCATAAGCTTATAAATACTGTGAGTTATTTTCATTATTGGGTTTTCCTGGTGAGCAGTGAGCTTAACAAAGCTTTTTCCAACAAATTCTAGATATGCATTTTGCGATTTTGAGATTGTGAAAACAGTGCTGGGGTTTTAGTTATGACAGTTTGAAAATGTTTGGCAAAAGTCTTGGATTTAATTTTCTTGAGTTTTGCTTCATTTTTAACTGCTTCGTTCTGTTTGGAGCAGCTGATGAGCTATATTCCAGCCATTCTGGCCCGCATGTCGAGTCTTCCATCAGGCATTTGACTCCGAGATCAGCAGGTGGATGTGCATTTGAAAGCAATGAGGAGTTTGATGACGAAGAAACTATGATTACAGCTGAAGAGAACAATATTTCATGCTATCAGATTGTAACATTTATTCTTCCTCTCCTCGTTATATCTTTTACCAGTGATTTCCTTGGCATATTTATTTTTCAAAATAAAATATCAACATTGAATGCAAGTAACAGTTATAAAAAATTTAAACTAGTAAAAATTATTGGATCTGATTTTTGTGGCATATTTGTATGTTGTAATTACTGGGAAAAGCCCTTTTTCTTTTTCAGCTATTGGCTCTAGTGCAGCTTATTTGTATGTTGAAGTGTTCCCTGGTAAATATCTATCTCATGCCTTGTAGGATGCACATAAATCTGTTCAGAATCAACCATTAGTCTCACCAGAAACCAAAAACGAGGCGTGTATCTATCATAGAGGATCTGAAGCATTACCAACTTCAAATTCTGATACGGGCCGTGCAAACAGAGGAGCAGATACTGTTGAAGCAAATGTTGTTGGAAATGACATTGTATCGAGCAATAACTACGTTTGTTCTATTCCTACTTTATATGGTAGGGTTAAGCTTCCTTTATCATTTATATTTTTCCTTGAATAATCTTTTTGCAATTTTACCTATTTCTGCTTGTTTGCTTTCTGTCCCTTGCTATATATTGAATGAAAAGGTTCTATTCCTGACACTCTTATTGCATTTGAAAATAGATTCGGTTAGTGTAGAAGAACAAGAGGTTCTGAAGCTGATCCATGAATGCTTGGTTATGAGGCAAAAATATGTTTTCAGGGAAAACATTGCTCCGTGGATGAAAGGTTCGGAGGAATTTTATTCATCAGAGGCCAAAAAGAATCCTTTTCACTTCTTACCAGTTGAAGCATCTCGTGTGAGTTGTCCTCAAGTCAAGCGGCAATTAGAAGCTTTCTTTTTATGTTGTTTGTTAACTAATTTACTTGGATGTTATTTCTGTGGCCTTTGAGCAGCATTCCTTCAGAATGGAGGATGGTGTGGTGCGTGTTTATGCTAGTGAAAGGGGTAGGTTGTCTTGATGGTGGTGCCTGATGAAAAAATTCTATGAAAATCCCTATTAAATATGTATATTGTAATTACTAAGTTAATGTATTTTCTTAAAATGCTTCAGATACTGAAGAACTATTTCCTGTTCCGAGTTCAACAACCTTTTTCACTGATATGCACCATCTCCTGAAAGTAATGTCCCTTGGAAACGCTCGCTCTGTATGTTACCATCGGCTAAGATTTCTTGAGGAGGTAATAATATTCTATACCAGCTAACTCGTTATTGATATTTCATCATTTCTTTGGATTTATTTAATGCCTGATTGCAGAAGTTCCGCCTTCACTTGTTGGTGAATGCTGATAGGGAGTTTGTAGCTCAGAAGAGTGCACCTCATCGGGATTTCTATAACATCAGGAAAGTCGATACTCATGTCCACCATTCTGCCTGTATGAACCAAAAGCATCTTCTCCAGTTCATCAAGTCAAAATTAAAGAAAGAACCAGATGAGGTATGTGTCTATTGAAAATATGCTAGATGTATAAAATTTCTGTCTAAATGTGTGATTTACACTTACATCCTTATTAAAAGTCTCATTTAATGTTTTTTCGTTCTGCTGCCTTTCTTCTGGATTCAGGTCGTTATCTACCGTGACGGACAGTACCTTACGCTGAAAGAAGTGTTTGACAGCTTGGACCTGACTGGGTTGGTGTTATTTATTTTCTTTTTGGTATACTTCATAAACATTTTAACATGATTTGTTACCCGGTATAATGGATGCATATGCTGCAGGTATGATCTGAATGTGGATTTATTGGACGTTCATGCTGATAAGAGTACCTTTCATCGATTCGACAAGTTCAATCTCAAGTATAATCCTTGTGGACAGAGTCGGCTTCGAGAAATATTTCTGAAGCAGGATAACCTCATACAAGGTCTCTCATGTGACATGACTTTAGAAATAATTAAGTCAGGAGTAGATTCATGATTTTCTTTTTATGAGGCCCGTTCCGTAGTGACATAATCACTTTCTTATATCAGGACGTTTCTTGGCTGAAGTAACAAAGCAGGTTCTTTATGAACTGGAAGCAAGTAAATACCAGGTATGCTTCTTGTTTCCAAGCAGTAAAGCATTTCAAGAAATTTGCCCAATTTTCTGTTGAATGCTTATTAATCTCTTTTCCAGAACTCTTGATGTCTTTATTCTCTATGTAGATGGCCGAATATCGGATTTCAATTTATGGAAGGAAGCAGAGTGAATGGGATCAGCTGGCTAGTTGGTTTGTAAATAATGAAATATTCAGTGAAAATGCTGTTTGGTTGATTCAGGTGAGGAAGAAAGATGACCTTTTCTCTTGGTTGATTCTTTCGTAATCTGATTTGCCTTTGTTTCATAAACATCATAATGTATTTGAATCTGCAGTTGCCGAGGCTATACAATATCTACAGGAGTATGGGAACTGTAACATCCTTCCAGAACATATTAGATAATGTCTTTATTCCACTTTTTGAAGCTACCGTGGATCCGAATTCCCATCCACATTTGCACCTTTTCCTGTTACAGGTTTTCCCTCGAACATGGTCTCATCATCTATCCCTGAATGATATCAATAGATACTCACGACGTGGTTGTGCAAATGTTATAACTCACTGTCTAGCCTAGCCATGCATTTTCTGGAATAATTGAACCCTACATCTTTTCACTCTTTTTAATGTTGACGCACTCTAAACTTCTACTTCATGCAAGAATTTAATCATTCATGTATAATATGCACACGAATGAAGTTCCACTAAGTTACAATTATCTTCCGCTTGGCTATGATAAGTATTTATAAAAAATTGCACTTTCTGGTTTCTCCTTCGTGAAATCAAGATTGTGCTGATAAATGAAATGTTTGTCTCCAAGCTTGACTTGAGTACTTTTATGCGTAACATTTTGGCTGGGAAAATTAAGTTGTATTTATACTCTAATTTGGGTTTTCTTATTCAGGTTGTTGGCTTTGACTTAGTCGATGATGAGAGTAAACCCGAGAGATGTCCAACAAAGCACATGCCAACTCCATCTGAATGGACAAATGAATTCAATCCTGCCTTTTCCTACTATGCATATTACTGCTACGCAAACCTATATACTCTTAACAAGGTAACTGAATTCTTGAATTTGATTTGAGCTGCTTCGGGCCGTTTCCCGGACCAAATCCTTTTAAAAATATCGGTTGATGGGCGGAGCAAATTCTGGTTATATTAAAACTAGTGAATGCACCTCAGCTAAGTCCAGCGAATGTATTACACTTTCATCCATTTTATGTCTTAATAATCATTATCTTCCATGTCATATTTGTGTATTTACGACTCGTTATATTTCTTCTGATGGTTTGCTACCTAAACTTCTGCTCTCAGCTCCGCGAATCAAAAGGATTACCAACAATTAGATTCCGTCCTCACTGTGGGGAGGTTGTATTTTGATCGACTCTGTCTTTACATAATTTTACCTTAGATTTCTCAAAGCTTCTAAAGCTTCTATTTATTGCAGGCTGGTGATATTGACCATTTAGCCGCTGGATACCTTTTATCTCACAATATATCACATGGAATAAACTTGAGGAAATCCCCTGTGATGCAGTATCTATACTACCTAGCTCAGGTTAGCTGATGCATACGAAATAAATTGAAGCCTTGGGCACATCAATTCATTTGTCGTTGAAAATATTGTAAAGTCTTGACCGTTTGACTGCTTACTGCACGAGCAAGTTCAACTTTGCCAGCTGGATAATAGCCAGATCTAAACATGCAAGATGTTATCACTGTGCTGTAATATGAGCCCTCTGCAATAGCACTAGCAATAGCGTTCTTCATCCTATATCTTTTTCATCGTGAAACTAACGAGTGATTGCAATTTTCTGAAAACTCCAGATTGGCTTAGCGATGTCACCGCTGAGCAATAATTCCCTCTTCTTGGATTACCACAAGAACCCATTTCCCATGTTCTTCCAGCGCGGGTTAAATGTTTCACTATCGACAGATGACCCCCTTCAAATTCATCTAACCAAAGAACCTCTGGTGGAAGAATACGGCGTTGCAGCTAAGGTGCGTTGCATTCTCTTCTCCGTTCAATAATAACAGCGTGACATTCCGAATTCAATATGATAAAATTTGTACTACAAAATCCGTGGTGTGGTCGTCGTTCTCAAACCAGGTTTGGAAGCTCAGCTCATGTGACCTCTGTGAGATCGCTCGTAACTCTGTCTATCAATCTGGTTTCTCTCATGCTGCAAAGGTTAGAGCTTTGGAATTTAACACCTTCTTCACAATGTTTCATAATCAGTCATATTGATTTTAGTAAATTCTTTTCTTTTTTCCGTAGATGCACTGGCTTGGCGACAAGTATTTCAAGAGAGGTCCCGGAGGAAATGACATACACAAGAGCAATGTTCCCAATGTTCGAATTTCCTTCAGACACGAGGTATTTTACATTACTATATACACGAGACTGTAAAAACATGCTTCGTCGTTCCCATACTAAACGTCAAGTGTTAATGCACAGACATGGATGGCTGAGATGCAATACGTCTACGGTGGAAATGCTAGAGTGCCAGAGGACACCGACCACTAAAGAGGAGTTTTCGGTTAGTTGACTCGGTTTAGCATGTGCGTTTTACTTTTCATTTTTCCTACTCATTGAACTCGAGCAAATAACACTATGCCCAGTTTAGATATCCGCCATTGATATCTATGTAATGTAGCTGCTACTCTTATCTAATACTAATTGGTTTCGGGATGAAACTCTCAAATCTAACTCGATGTAATAATGGGTCTCAGTGTGCATCTCCGATCTCATAGCCACCTTATTTACATACATACCACTTGTGATGTGTGTCCAGAATATTTTGTTTCGCAACGAAATCTGCTCAGAATATAAACTCAACAAGCTATTATGCGGAATAATGATTTTCGATGTAAGCATTAACTTTAATATCTGAACCAAATAGCTTAAATATCTATTAGGAATCGGGGGCTTTAACCTAAAACTAATTGGTGATAGATAAAGTTACACCTTGAATATATTAAGTGAGTCGGATGGGTTGAATTATTTGATGGTCGGATAGAATAGATTTCTCTAACAAAATTCAAGCTAAATTTTATAGTAGATGCTACAATCGTTTCACTAATGAAGCACTACTAAGGCCATTAGCCAACTAGATAATATTTTTATTTAGTTGAGGAACGCCGAATGTCCAAAAAGAAATGGCAATGTCAATATGCTTTTTTTTTTTTTTCTGTTTGTTTCTCTGTGTGAAAATGGTAATTTCAATGCGAATAAAATGTTATGTGGGCGCATATTATCTTTTACTTTCTCCCCTTTTTTTCTCGACCTGCCTGAACTTCACGAAACTGACGTCTCTCACTCGCGTTTTAGATTGATTCTGATTTTTAATTTAAAAGTTAGGAAATATAATATATATAAAGTTAAAATATAACATATTTCCCGGTTAAGCTTTTAGATGAACCGTTACTTCAAGACATCATAAAATGAATATTCACGACCACTTATAAAAATAAAATTCATGTTTAATACTAAGTAAGACAGCCTAGACGTGGAAGACTTTGATAGAATTGTGTCAAAAGGCATGACCCATCCAATAGGTCCGTGACATTTCATTCTTGAGGTCGTGGGTTCGATTTCCCTAGAGACCATGACTTTCATCGTTAGGTGGGGAGTGAGTTATTCTCACCTGACCCAAAGATCCCTTTTCTCTAAGCCTGGTAGCAAGAAGGCTCTATGCAAAGAAAAAACAGAGATGGAATAGTTTGGCCTACTCTGCTGAAAACCAATCGGTCGGTAAGCGAACTGAAAGGTTGGAATAATTCTCTCCCAAACGTTATAGAGATTCTCGTCTCTAGAGGGAGTCCAAAGACTGAATGCGCTCTATGCAGCCTATGATAGAAAGACGGAATGGCCTTTACGAACATCTTTCCAATTCCGATATTAACCCCCTTATAGAGATGAACATCTACTCGTACAAAACCCCTTGATTAAGAGGTTGAGGGGAGCCGACTGGCCAAGAAGCTTTCGAAAAGCTGAAGGAATGAAAGCACATCATGAAGTGTGTGGTGCGCAAGTCCATGGCCGACCCACTGCTGAATTGTGCGGCGCTCCAGAGATTAGTCCCACACTCTGGAGTGTGTGGTGCGCAAGACCATAGCCGACCGCTGTTGAATTGTGCGACGCAAGCTTATATAGTCAGTCTAGCGGGGATACTCCGAGACAAAAAAATAAAATAAAAAAAATAAAAGGTATGAGAGAATTATATTGTTTTATTCCCACCACCAATCGAACCCTTGAATTTGCTTAAATTACTCATATTCTTTAGTTGGTAGTACGCTTGAGACAAAGATGATGGATAAGTTCCTTCCCAACTGATAAAGATGTCGATCGTTGTACATGTCTGAACGCTTACTTCCTGACCCAAATTGAGAACCAGTGATAAAATTTAATCTGTCCGCCAATTAATCATTATTATTATTATTATTATTATTATTATTATTATTATTATTAATAATAAACATCAAGAATAAAGTAACAAGATTGTGATGAATTTAGTAGTACAATGAACGGTTTAATATTTTATGATTTTGGAGAAATTTTCAACACCAAATCTTTCTGCGATCTCACATCTACGGCCGACGTGATTAAGGGTCCCCTGAAGAACATATACCTCTTCATGCATGGATGGCCTCATCTCCACTAATAAAATATATGCAACGCCACTATATATATATATATATATATAAGAAGCGATATTATGCTTCCATTGCCATAATTAAGATCAGCCCATTCCATTACAAATATATTATCACACACATATATATATATATTATAGCATAAAGGTAAGATGGGTTCCAATTTATCCACTGTTCATCACGACTCTAATGCTAAATCGTCGTTGCCAACGACAAAGAATGGTGGTCAGGTCATTGCATTTCACTCCTTGCCCAAGTGGAGAGCCCATTTTGAAGCATCAAAGAAAACTTCAAAGCTGGTAATAATCCACATCCAATATACATATTATGTATGTCTTTGTGTTGCATTATGTCGTGACTAATAAACTAATTGAAATACTCATTATTTTTTCTTTTGAAAATAAAGATGGTCATCGACTTCACGGCAACTTGGTGTGGGCCGTGTCAACGCATCCAACCTGTGGTTGACGAATTCGCCGAGAAGTACCCAGATGTCGAGTTTATAAAGATCGACGTTGATGAATTGGATGTAAAGATTTTCTTTCTCTCTTCTTTTTCACTAAACAACCGTAATGATGAATGTGCATGTAATTAATGAAATAGGACGTGGCAGAAGAATATGGAGTTCAGGCGATGCCAACTTTCATACTGATGAAGAAAGGGAAAGGAGTTGACAAAGTCGTTGGCGCCAAAAGAGAACAGCTACTCTGCAAGATTGAGAAGCACAGATTCTGATCATGAGCATACTGTTAAAAGATAATTATGAGATGATAATAATAATAATAATAATAATAATAATAATAATAATAATAATAATAATAGTTTATAATAATTATGATATCGATATGCTTTTGTTCCGGCAAAATGGTCTCGATGGATGGATCGAAGACAGTAGTGGCGGCGACACTAAAAGGATAAAGCGCCATGGAAACCTTTGGACAAGAATTGAGTTTGCTATTTCTAATTATTTCCATGCTCTTATGTAAGTTAATTATTATTTGAATGCGTTGTTCCATATTGAGCATAGTACTGTTTGTTGAAATAAACATAAAAAACCTTGTGTGCAGTGCAGCATATATTGCAGAAAAAAAAAATTGAAAATTATTAAATAGAACTCTTGAAAGCCTGACTAATGATGGATCATATCAATTAGCATGCCAATGACTCTGTAGGGAAAAGCGAGCCTAAACTCGCACGAACGTGGCCGAGATATGGCCGGAAATGAGCGAGCTCGGCCATAGTTGAGCAGATGTCGATCTGCTTCAGAAAAATAGTTTCCAAGTCCCAGATTTAACAAGGGCCGTCGGATGTGTTGGCGCTTGATCGGATGACTAGTATTTGAATGATGCAGGTTGAATGTGCATCGTTGATCTTGGCGCGCAAGAAATCAGATGGTTGAAATTGAAAGTTGCTATTTCACTTATTAAAGCGTGATAGCTCTTTATAAGCTGAAGTGAGCGATGTACAACCACACATGTGCAGAGTACAAGCCCATCGATGCATACTGGCAGAATAGCTTCAGCTGTGAGCTTATAAATACCAGAAATTAGGTTTCAAGTTCATCCCTTTGAGAGCTCGTAACTTTTGCTGAGAGTTGTCAATTAGAGATTTGTAGAAGACACGGAGATCTGTAACTTTTGTGTTGGTGAGTAATACAAATCAAGGCTCTGTTGGTCCGTGTACGTAGGCCAAAGTTCGGCCGAACCACGTAAATCCTGTTTTCGTTTTCTGGTTTTTGAGCTGCGTTTTTAGCTCGATTGAGCTTGCGATCGTCTGAATCGATTTGATCGACGCACACAAACGAAAACTACACTAAGTCACGAGTCGAACGGTGTCATTGATCAACAGAAGCCTTCTTGACTCATGCTGCAAGAAAACCGAAGAAGGCATGGAAACGAAACGAAAGCAGCTGTCCTTCTTTCGAGAGAGTTTTATGCTTCAGCTAAACGATGGAACAAATAAGTGGGGGATCAGATCAATAGGGACGTTTGATGGCTGATAAAAGCGTACACAAACAGCCTGGTAATAAATAGCTTAACTGAGATTGAATGAAGGTATTGTACATGATGAAGAGAGGCTGACTTTTCTCAGGCAATGTTTGTTAGTTAGATGATGATGAAGAAGTAGGGGAGGTATAATTGAATTATTATTAAAATCTGGGAAAGTTTTGGGCTGAGAAGTAAATTTAAATTCAAATTTGGATTGTTGTAAAATTCATTTCATCATTGCTTTGCTTTGCTCCACCCATTATGTTCAAATATGATAAAATCAAGAAAAGGCAGTCATGGCTCATAAAAACATAAGGATTCAAATCATAGAACGACGAGCTATATATTTAGTCCATTCCATTACAAAATTCAAATAAAAACAAAAGTTAATTGCAGAATCATCAAACCCCAAAAGTCTCTCATTCATTGACCTAACTCACCATATCCAAACAAAAGCAGTCAGTCAGCGTTCGGACACTATTGTCGAGTCTTTTCTGTGTTCATATACATACAAAAACTATGCTTTTTACATTAAGTTTTCTACTAAAAAAAACTATTTGATGGAAAGAGTGGAGTGACCAATCTTTCTAACATAACAAAGAGCCACAAACTCAGACAAATCTTGACTTCACGTGAACACATTTTTCAACCCTCGAGACTCACCCCACTCCACTAAAGATCCAACGAGTTTTTTTAGATCTCACCAATCTTCATCGATGATACAATTTCTCCAATCCTAAAAAAAAAAAAGAAAAAAAATGGTCATCAGCCTCATCTTCTTCGTCGTCGTCGCTGCAACGATCTTGCCAGCACTGCAAGCCTCGTCCCATGTCTGTAAAAATCAAGTCTTTTGCCCACCCTTTACCTCCGCGCCGGCGTTCCCATTCTCCTTCGTCCCGGGCTGCGGCCACCCGCTGTTCCAGCTCGAATGCCACGAAGCCGCCGCCGTCAAAACCACGACCATCTCCATCAACAATCTCTCCTACACGCTCGTGAGCTACACTCCGAACGCCACAGCTCTTACAATCACGCCCACCTCGACCCCGGCGGCGGCCCAACGCCGAGGCCAAGATGTCTGCACTTGGCTGCCGACCCTATCGGCCCTCAACAACTCTCGGATCTCCTTCTCCAAACCTTTCCGCGTCGCGGGGTCTTCGTGCTCGCGCCTCGCGGCTTTAAGGCCTTGCCCGCACCACACTCTGCCTAATTGCACGCGCTGTTCTTGGCAGTGCAGGCTTATAAAGAACCCCGCCTACCTAATCGATCAGTGCGACGGTGCCGCGTCGCACAACAGCGGGGACTACAGGCCCTCGTGCCAGGGTGACGTCCTCGGGGTTCTTGATGGTGTGCTGAGGCTAGGGTTTGAGGTGAATTGGGATGAAGACGATGGTCAAGATGCTTACTTCAGTGGGTGTAGTGCTTGTAGAGCTAATAATGGGCTTTGCGGCTTCAATTCTTCCCATCCTGATAAGCCTTTCATCTGCTTCCCATCACAACAAGCTACCATGGTTGTCAAACAGAAGAGTGTGAGTAGAATGTCGATTTTAGCTGCTGTTATTGTTTTTTCAGCTTTCTTAGTTGGACTATCTGCTGCTATCATTACCGTAAGGTGCAAAAGAGTAGGTAAACTAGGTGCCGAGGAAGATCCAACCATGGTTTACCTCGAAAGGCACCGTTTAAACAGCCTACTTCCACCTGTGTTTACATACGAAGAGCTCGATGCTTCAACCCATCGTTTCGACCCGAAACGTAAGCTTGGGGACGGTGGGTTTGGGGCGGTATACTTAGGACAGCTTACCGATGGCCGTTTGGTCGCTGTAAAGCATTTGCACAAACACAACTCAGCTGCCAACGGCGGAGGAAAAGGGCTGTCAACTAAGTCGTTCTGCAATGAGATACTGATACTGTCTTCGATCAACCATCCCAATTTGGTTAAGCTTCACGGTTATTGCAGCGATCCGAGGGGGTTGCTTCTGGTCTATGACTACGTGCCCAATGGTACGCTAGCTGACCATCTCCATGGTAGAAAAGGAGCAGCTTTGAGTTGGAACACTAGGCTTGACATAGCGATCCATACAGCGACGGCGGTGGAGTACTTGCACTTCATGGTGGTGCCCGCCATCGTCCACAGAGACATCACTTCGTCCAACATATTCGTGGAGAAAGATATGAGAGTGAAGTTAGGGGATTTCGGACTGTCCCGCCTTTTAATATCCTCTGAAACAGCAGTAACGGCGACTTTGAGCAGTACTTCTGATGGTGTCTGGACTGGGCCTCAGGGGACCCCGGGATATCTCGACCCCGATTATTACCAGTCGTTCAGGTTGAACGAAAAGAGCGACGTGTACAGCCTCGGGGTGGTCTTGTTAGAGCTGATCACGGGCATGAAAGCAGTGGATCAAAACAGAGAGAAGAGGGACATGACGCTGGTCGATATGGTGGTGCCGAGAATACAGAAGGGATTGCTGTATGAAATAGTGGACAGCATTTTGGTGGTCGACGGCGGATCGATGGAGGGCGTCAGCTGCGCTGCTGAGCTGGCATTCCGATGCGTGGCAGCTGATAAAGACGACAGGCCAGATATGAAGGAGGTGGTGGCTGAGCTGAGGCGGATAAAGGGGCTGGGACGTGGCGGCGGCGGTGTGTTGAGGAGTTTGAATTCTAGTAATGTGGTGGTTCCAGATGGGATTGTCTATTCTTGAATTGTGATGAGAAAGTTCTGAGTGATGTAATAATATCAAAGAACGATAGCAATAAAGTTCTTGTTAGTACTTCAAATTTATTTCAAGGCAACATAGTACAAAATCTGATCAGATTAAACTTATTTAAACAACAAAAGGATCATTGGGAGTACAACGTTGGCTCTTCGAAGCATGATGCTCCAAATTCAAAGGCCCTCTTGCCACAATCTGCAGCTTCTTCCACCTTTCCTAACATGGAATAGGCTTTCTCCTACAATTCGACAATTTAACAAATTACGTCGATAAAGAAAACCACAGAAATCTCAAACCGAAAATATTCTCCTCTTTTTTTTTTTTTACAGCAGCTGATGTGACAGGAAAGAAGAAAATGGAAGCAAACCATAAGACGCCATAGGAAGGGCGCCCGGCCTCGTTTCTTCAATTGTTTTTCAATAGCTTGGATGGCTGCAAATTATGGGAAAAAGAAAAAAAAAAGATGGTCAAGAAGCGGCGAACAGGAAATTTCTTTAAAAACGATCCCCAATCGATTTGCAAGGAATCATCGAGCTTCATACCTTTCTGGGTTTCTCCAGTATTTAGCAGCAAGATGAGGTACACTTCGTTAAATACATCGACCTGTTCGTCTGATGCGCCGATTATCTAGCACGGAAAGTACTATAGTGACTAACGTGTGTGTGTGTAGACGACTCTGAAATCTGGACATGGTACCTTACCTTGTAGTTAATGGCATCAAACTCATCTCCGAGAAATTCCAAAGCCTGCTTGTATTGGTTCTTACCATAGTTGTACATAGCTTGTGCAAGCTAGCAGTAGTAATATCTTATAATATCATAATAGTATTTTCCCAAATAAAAAATAAAAACGAGATAATTGATGGACGAACCATAAGTCCTCTCTGCATTAACTCTTGTTTCTTCGTGTTCATGTTGGAAATCCTATAACAAAGACGGAAAAAAAAGGCTCTTAAATTTGTCATCGTCTACTAGTCATGAAGTACCATGAAAGAACACAGAAGAGAAATCTGTAGACTATACTGTACCTGGACTTCAAGCCGCTGAGAAGATCATCTGCTTTATCGAATTCTCCAGCTTGCGATAATGTCCATAATATCAATATATCAAGGTGCCACTCCAAAAACCAAACGCTCTAAAAAAATCATGAATTCATATGTAAAACATCATAAATATGTCGTTTGGATTTTGGAATAGGAGAAAAAATGGCAACATTAGAAATGAAATGCTTAAAACAGGGGAGCAAACTCACTCTATCTTTAAGACATTCTGATAAGATCTTAAAACGGTCCTTAAATAAGTTGGCCTGTCCTCTAATGTACACGCGAAGCATTAAACCAGCCGCATTTAAGTATACCTGATTGTGAGAGTGTACTATACATCTGAATAAAATGCAATTTATTTTTTCAAAATTTAGAAGAAGCCCTTTTAAGTAAAAAACATAAACCTCTGCTGGCGTAGCATCACTTCTTTCAAGTTCTTTCCATATAAATCCATCGTAAATATCCGTCACTTTTTCCATAGGAGCTTCGCCTTCTAAGTAACACAGTGCAACGTGCCACCAGTTATGAGTGCACCTGATGAATACTTTCGATCATCAGCTCGATGGAAAAAAAAAAGGGAAAAGAAAGAATGATTTGCAGCCATGATTTTGATCATAGCTCTATGTCATATCGATGCGATGTTCATACATGAAGGATGACAAAGAACGCCAGAATTTCGAGCAATCTTCCATATACATTACTGCTTCTTTGAAGTAACACCTGTGCTGGTAAACATGGCAAAGCTGCATGTGAATCCAAGACACAAACTAATCAGCATAAAAAAATTGACGAGAGTAACCGTTTTTCATAGTAAATGTAAGAGAACAGAAAAATAGGTTTCTCTAAAAACACCCACAGCATGCTGAGACCAAGGATCTTCTTCATTGATCTCAAACCCCTTCCTCGCAACTATCGCAGCATCTTTCATTCGACCGAGCTCCAGCAAAGGAAATGCATGCATGCCATATATATATTTCTCGCCTTCATTGACTGGCAGGACCTGTTAAATACAATGAATTCATGTTGATGAATGCTTCGTCTTATTACACGTGTTCTTTCCCTTTTTGTCCAAATCATATCAGTATTCGATTGTTTCGACACAAGCAAAAAAAGTACCCGCTCTACAAGTTCTAGAGATAAATCCGCCCGCCCCATGTAAAAGCACAACACTTGAGCTCTCTTTAACGAGGCAAGATCTTTAGGGAAATCCCGGAGAAGCTGGAAATCAAATCAAAAACCAAGGCTTTGACTAAAGTACTCATTTTAAAATGAAAACACTTCACTGAGATATCTCACCTTTGCGTGCAGCTCCACAGCCACTTCATCGTCCCTGTCGGGAGAGATCAGATACATAATGGAATCGAACACTTCCTTCTCGTACGGGCTGGCATCCTCCTGTCCAAAGCCCAGAGAAAAGAAGAACTGAATGATAAAGAAAAAAAGAAATTGCAGGACGCACTAATGGGAATCGAATCGTACAAGATGAGCCTTTGCATTGTTAATGAGCAGACTAGCACGAGAAGAATCGACGGAGGATAGAAAATGAGCTGCCAAAATGTTTCCAAGAACACACTTTGGATCGCTTTGGGGGGCTTCCAAGATTATTTCCCTCTTCCTTCCATAACTAAGCACCTAAAAATCCCCAAAACAAACAGGGAATCAAGCATTTTCACCATATTCAGCGTGATTTTGTTTATGCCAAGAATCTCGTTAGCGGAAGAGGAATCATAAAAAAAAAAAAAAAAAAAAAAATTGGCCAAACATAGAAACACAAAATCTTGAAATCGAACTGACCTGATGATAGTATGAATTAATAGCTGATATGCAAACATATGAAGATGTAACGACTTGATAACCCCATCTGTCCAACTTCTTCATGTTCCATGCCATCAAGCGACACTGTTCGCAGAACTTGGTACGATGTTCTCTAGATTTCTTGTTTTGTTAGCTTTTATTTATTTATTTCTTTTTATATATCTTGCTGGCAAGATTTCCTAAACTAAATCCTAATCGGCTATGTCTATCCATTCCATCTAATAAATTAAATTTTAATATATAAAAACTGAAATAAAGGACGGGTTTTTTTTTTTAATTATTATTATGAGACAACTTCACTTACATTCCTATTAGCATAAGTTTCAATCACTTAATTCTTTCTCATATCATAACTTTTTCATTAAATGATCAATTGAAAACTTTTCCTTCACTTAAGGACTAGTTTTTCTGAAAGACAAAAATATCTCTTATTTTATAATTTTTATTTTATCTTTACTTGATTTAATAAAGAAAATCATTAAACTCAAAAATACAAAAAAAAATATAAAAGAAGAAGAAGAAGAAGAAGAAGAAGGTGTTGGGATGTTGACGGGATGCAGTTAGAGGGGCCAGATTTAATTCAAAATACAACTAAAAAGATAAAAACAGCCAAAAGCCGGCTTAAAGCAGCTCAAGATAGGCAGAAATTGATATCGACCAGCACATGCGTGAAATGGAATATGAAGTTGGCGAGAAAGTTTTCCTTCGTGTATCTCCATGGAAAGGTATTATTAGATTTGGAAGGAAAGATAAATTGAGCCATCGTTATATTGGACTTACGAGATATTCGAGAGAATTGGATCATTAGCATATCGATTAGCGTTGCCACAAGAACTTTCACAGATACATAATGTCTTCCATGTCAGTATGCTTCGATGATATATATCATATCCATCTCATGTTCTTCGTGATGAGCCAGCTAAAATTTCAGATAATCTCAGTTATGTAGAAGAACCACTTGAAATTCTGGAGTACAAGGATAAACAGCTTCGAAATCGGACAAGATAAATGGTACAAGTGTTGTGGAAGAATCATTCTAGCTAAGAAGCTGCATGGGAAACAATAGAACATGTAAAGAAGCAGTATCCATGGTTGCTAGCCAATACGGGTACAAAATTTCGAGGCAGAAATTTTAAAACGGGGGGAGAATTGTCATGAACTAAAACATTGCATCATAATATCATTCATTAACATCATCTCATTCATGTCATATTCATATTAAAAATTTTCTAACATATGGAAAACATTGAGTCTTAAGCTAACGAGGTAGAAATTTAGTGTACTTATGAAATAGAGTTGTCGAATTTATTTTCATTTTTCATAAAAGGTTTATCGAGTACAGGAAGATTTGTGTTATTAGAATTATTATAAGGCTTGTTTGATAGGTTATTGTAGTTTTAAAAGTCGTGCGGTAATCCGCAGGAAGAATTTTCATATATTATAGTTGTTGATGAATGAATTATTGATGAAAAATCGAACTAGCAAGCATGACGATTATGAGACGTATTCTTTTCAAGACATAAAAAATAAAATAAACATATATAGATATATTATATATGTGTAAATTTATCTAATATTAACAATTTAATTATGGGGAAATACATGAATTACACCTCATGCTTGAAGATAAGCTTACTAAGCACATTTTGTTAAAATATATCTTTACTCACATTATCAACCACAAAATTCATTCCTCTTCCACCATTACAACTCCAAAAGAGTCTCCTAGGGTTCTTAGAATACCATAAGTAATTCCACCCAAAGGTTAAGTCAAAACAAGTTAAGAAATGTAGAATAGAAAGCCTTAACTATCAAAGTATGTAAGGTATGCATTCTTTTTATGTATAACTTCTGTTTTCCTTATATGTTTAAAATATTTTCGACTTCATAGTCATTAATAATTATTTATGAAGGGTTTTGGGTGAGCCATGATTCAACTACTAATTGCTTGATCTTTGCCCTTTGTAGCCATCCGAATAATGTAAGTCTTGACTGTTGTCTTTATAGGTTGGGGCCAAGTTTGGTAAGAGATGAGATTGTCCTTTGAGATCCAATATTCTTGTTTATTTCGTGATCTTCAACACCCAGGTTCTAAGTAACACAATAGCTTCCTGAATCTGATAATTGAAGTCATTGTTGTTGTTATGAATCATTCTGTTGTGTTCAACTAATTATGAAGACTGAAGATTTAAGAGACAAAGACAACCAAAGCTTCAACAATGATTGAGCACAAAGGGAGAGATTGTTGGGACTACTTTATTGTGTTCAATAAATAGTTATCTTTGTCTAGGTACTTGAATGTAATATATGTAAAGTTATGGACTTACTTGTAAATATACCAAAGATGTGCTTTGGTATATATAGGTAGAGTGTGTGTGATTAACACACAACTTGAGTAGCTCTCACTAGAATATCTATCTCACCATTATCTTAGCTGGGGGCTTAATTGTAGAGTGAGAAATGGCTTAATTGTAGAGAGAATGTTGGTGATTAATGAAGATTTGATTGATAATTACCGTAAGATTCCGCGCGTGTTAATCGTCAAGGTAAATCGATCAAATCTATTCTCGAGTTCATCGTTGGATGTAAAAACGGACCTAACAGTTGTGCAGAGAAGAGCACCGATTACATCAATGGAAGTTATAGGGAAGCAAGAGCCCATAACTGGACATCGGCCGATACATATAATATATATATATATAGAATATATATATATATATATATATGTTTGAAGATTCAATCAATAGGAAAACTGAAGGTAGCTTCAAATACAGACAAGAAAAAATGTGGAACAAAAAGACCATGCAACAACAATAGAGAGAGTTATCGGGTGGCAGAAGTTAACAGTTTATTTATTGTAATACTAATTATTGCATAAAACTGTTTATTGTAATGCACCATTTATTAAAACGCATAATCACACTGAAAGATCGATTATCATAACATACATACTAATGCTTTTCACCTTATCATACACACACATATATACATCGCTGGAACACGTGTCACAATCTCAACCCACTTAGGTTATACCCAAGTGGATAGGATAGCATAGACCAAATTCCTCTAAGCCAAATTACCGAAAACAGCCGAGCCATCAGCATGCGGCAAAATGCAAAGCAATGAACATTTCCAGGGAATTTCAAGAAAGTGTTCTCAGTGCTCAATTTAACGCTTGCACCATTTGCAAAGCTCAACTTCACCGCAGGTGCATCGATCCTATTACCAGCTGATGCCTTATAACACAAACTCAACGAACCCCTCGGGCCAGCTTGCTCGAGCCTTATCGCCTTCTTCATCGAACTTTCCAAGGGATAGTACAAGTTCTTGGGAAGATAAGTGAGTAAAGATCCCGAGTCTACGAGCACACTACGATATTTAGATAAAAACCAAAACTCGGACGAAACGTTGAGATGGTCATACGTCGGCTCAGTATTAGTCGCAATGACGATGGTTATGGACTTGAGCCTCAGAGCATAGGAGGTTTTAAGGATGTCTAAACTTGTAGTGACCACATTGGGATGGCAATGGGGCGGGTCCAGACCCGGACCTGATTGGACCCGCCCCTAATGAATCGGGTTTTTTACCCGTTATTCGGGTATCGGGGCGGGTTAGAATCTCAATGGGACAAACCCGGCCGGGTTCGGGGCGGGTCTCGGGTTTGCCCAACCCTGCCCCGAGACCCGCCCCGATATTATAAATGTATATAAATTTATATATTTATATTATAATTTTACACATAAAATGCTAATAGTGTACTAGTTAGGTGATTGACTTGTATCTAATAGGTTAAGGGTTCGAATTTCATTGCTCCTATAATTTTTATTTCATACTTTAATTATTAAAAAATTCTAAAAATTAAAAAAATATAATATAACCGGGTCTGGCGGAGCAGACCTGGTTCGCTCGAGTCCGACCCGTGGCGGGGCGGGTCTCGGGTCCAGGTATAATTACCCGGGGCGGGTCTCGGGTCTAGCCAAACCCGCCCCGTTGCCATCCCTATGACCACACCTTGGCCTGAAACTAATGCTTTGTCACCGAAATACATCTTACTAAGCATCGAACCCATGAAATTGTGTGAGACCAAGCAGTACGAAAATTTCTGTTGGTTCAACTGAGTGATGAATAAGCCCGGCCCGACGCCTAAACCAATCACCCCGGACGATTCTCTCATGAACTTACCTACGTTTTCGTACCCGCAGCCGAAAGCAAAGCTCGACTGAGACATCGACGGACGACCACCTATGGTTATTTTATCCCGGGACAAGACGCCGTCGGAGTAAGAATTGTCGATGTAATGCGGAGAATATCTGCAAGTGTTGTCTCCAACAATCGAAGGACTGCCTCCTAGAGATTTGCACTGACCGCCTATTTTTCTGTAAGTCGAGGATCTCACGGGAGCAAAGAGAGGTAATGTTTGTGGGAAGCAGTTAGTGCATGGAGCACATTGTGTCCAAGAAAGAGGAGTGCTTCTATCGACTATGCCGTTGATTTCAACCGTCGGGGTACCTAAATATGACCTTATCGCAAAATCTCCCTCAGAAGCTTTTATATCACAGCTAAATGAATGTCTGAAGAAGAAAAAGAAGAAGATGATGATAAGTAATCTGCGCAATTCATTGAGCGAAGCAAAGCTTTGTTGATGAGATCCCATTCTTTATTAGTTTTCGTTGTATTGCCACCCCAAGATTGCCAACTTAATGAAGATTATTGTATGTGTGTTTAACAGATCGAAAGAACCGATCTTGACTGTGATCAAATCTAAAAACGAGCAAAGAATGCTAAAACAGAACACAATATTTTTGTGGTTCGACTCTTTTTTGAGTCTACATCCACAGCCAATAGAAATCATTTTATTGATCACCACTCAAAGAGATTACAAGTTTACAACTTTCTATCTCAACTCTATGTTTACAACTTAGGCTAATTCACACTTATATAGATGATAGAGACGCTCCAAACTAACTGCTTGACCACTGAGAAATCAAGATTATGCGTTGTTTCTGTAACAGACTTCTAGCATGCATTATCGAGCTTGTACGCACAGCTTCATGAGTTGTACATGCGTTTTCTTTCACTTATAAAAACGTATAGCAACTCTTTAAGTTTTAATCTTGACCGTTGATTAGTTACCCTCCAGATCCAATGGCTGAAATTTAAACTTGCAGAGAATAAAGAATTGGCTCTTTTTCTCTTCAGCCAAGCCATCTTCCAAGCTTTCGATCTGATCATTCTTCTCTTTATTATCTTCTTGAGTTTTGGCTCAGTTGATTCTCAACAGTTGTTGAAGAGTAGTTGTTGAGGGAGTCCATGGGGATTAGATCAGTTATGAAGCCTTCACCTGATATGTTCTCTAAGAGAAACTGCAGATTGAAACAGAAGATATGTTAATAAGATAGAAAATAACAATATGAGAGTGCCTTCCATATATGTATCTGATGACACAGTGAAAACAAAATTTTTAATTCAATGTTAACCTTATCTCCCTTATTCAATATGATCTTACTGTTGTAAAATAAATTTATCTTCATAAAAATACGTAAAAGATGGATAAGAACAATTTATTTAATTTCTTATATAAATCACACTCGTGTGATGCTACTGCGTGTTTTTATGAAGATGAATTTGTTTAACAGTATCATCTTGTTGTCTAAGGGAGATAAGGTTAATACTGGGTTAAAAATTTTGTTTTGAAGCAAAAATAGACAGATTACATGTGCGGTGCTTATGCACCATAACAAATCTCATTAAAATTTACCATGATAGAAACTTATATCAAAATTGAAAATTTTCTATTAATCAAGAATAAAGTTTAAAAGAAAAAAAAAACGTCTAATAGCTTTGTAGTCAAATCGAGAATTTAAACTTTTGACCCTTAATTTTCCATGAAATCTACTCAATTAAATCTCAGCTAAGTCACGTAATCTCTATATCAAAGTAAATCTACTCAAAGAATCGTCACTTTTATATTAGGAAACTTCATATAGTTTACACTACATTACAATTTCTCATCTCTAACATCTCTATCCATGCTATCTCCAGCAGGCTTTGGATTCTTTGTGTCCCCCCCCATCGTAGGATTTTCTATTTCTGAGTATCTTTCTTGAGAAAGAATCGTTGATCTCCGTTCTAATGTATGTTCGGCTTTACAGCGATTGCCTCTCTCTCGGATTGTTCAGCACCTTGTTGAAATCTTCGGCTCATCTTCGAATAACTCACATTGGCTCGAGCGATGGCATTCCTCCGCTCTTGAGCATGTATGTAGAAACAAATGTACTACTTGTAAAAAACATAAGAAAAAGGAAGAAAAATAATCAAAACTAAGTTAGATAGATGTCTAAGACAATTACTTGAAGTGGCTCGTCGATCAAAGTGGTCGGCCGGCCGAAGTAGCAAAAGCTCAACGGCCCTTCGAAGCTCACTTTTTCGCCATAGAGTTTATATATTCTGCAACCTGCTCATATCTCAACATACATATATATACAATAAAACTGAACAAAACAATGAATAATATAAATCATCAACACTAACATAGTCAGTCATCAACAGCAGCATTCATATGTCCAAATCCAAAACATAACAAACAAAATCCAAGAACGACCAAAACGTCAGCTGCATCGTCGCAAAAGATGCCAAACCAAAACACAAAAGGCTTTTTATAACGTCTGAGAAAACATCCATCAACCAAAGAGCCAAAGGAAATCATGTCAACAATAGAACATGACTTCCTTGACGTTATCCTTAAGAGCGGGCAGAGGTCTAAAACCAGCATTCCCTCTGCGGGCCACTGCACCGCCACCTTCGCCAGAGCTCGATTCTCCGTCCGATCCATCAACCCCCTCCAGATAGGCGCGAGCGCGGAACGCAGCAAGGTGTGCATAGTAAGCTGGCGGAACTGCCCAAAGAAAGACAAGTTAGTCAGTTCTAATTCCGACCATCCAATGAAATAATATTAAACATTATTGTAATAAAACCAAGGAAGGTTTTGTTCTGAAGATTGCAACCGACCTATGGAAACCGAGCGAGTGCACCTAGCAAACGTGTAGCAAAGGTTGATAGTGAGAGACTGTATAGCATCAGCGGTGAACCCATTCTCGTCGTAAAGCACATGGTAGTGAGCAGGGCGGCTTGTTCCCTGGTTTTAGTTTAAGACAAGAAACAAAGCCCATTATTGCTTCAATCCTAATTATCAATACTTTTTTTTTTTTTGTAATGGAGAAGAATTTTTACCTGAATACCAGCATGGCTGCACAGGTAGAAGTCAAATTCGGTGGGGTGGCATATCTTGGTGTCCACCACCGTACCTTTACGCAGCCATAGCCGAATGAAATTCAAATCACAATAAACAAAAAAACAAAAGGAGGGAAATTAAAGCAAATCAACAAGTATGTATATCTATCTATCTCGTTCTTACCGGGCAAAATATTGCCGCTCCTGTCGGATTCATTGCGTTTTACGGGGAACAAGCGAGTGTGGTGCCTCTTCTGCACGACAACAAAAGTGACCCTCGGGAGATAACCTTCCTCAAGTGAACCACACGCCTGAACATCAACATAACATTTCCACCGTTAGCCCCCCAAAAAAACAAAAAATGAAATAATCGAACAAAAAGAGCTTAGGTGGCGGTGTACCTTTCTTATGGCATTCATTTCATGGAAGAGCACCTGACTAAACTGCCCTTCACTGACGCCATCCCTGGCATTTTAAGGTTCGATCAGCCAATGTTTAACGTTGAACGAAACAAAAAGCTTTTTAAGGAATGAATATGTCTGAAATCAAATGGTAACAATCAATTCAAAACCTGTAGAAGATAATACGGAATGGCTTTGCACCAGTGGCTTTATAGAAGGCCGTGAGGTGATCCCTGAAACCATGCATGCAATAAAGACGAGAACGATGCTACAGACATAAAATTAAATTTAGGAAACAATGCACAACCTTATCGCCCCCGAATGGACAATTCCCCTTTTGGGGTCTTCGCTAGAATGGTATAGGTCTTGTATGATCTCCTCTCGATGTGCCTGTGCAGAAACAATTGCTCTGTATTTTGTCACATCAGGCCAATCCATTGATGCCACCACCTGCAGAGATTAAGAACCACAAAATGAATCATTTTTAAGTTTTCAAATATCAAAGCTAAGAAAGAAAAAAGAAATGGCAAGTGATTAAGGTTTACTTGGCCCATACATACCGCTGCAATCGACGGGCTCGAGTCCTCACCCGGCGAGGGATGAGTGACATCAGCCCCAATGATGATGGTTGGAGCATCAGTCAAGAGATGGATCTTCCTATTGTGCGCCAGTTCTAGGACTGTGTTTTTGCCAACAGCCTAAGTCAAACACAATCAAGACAGAAGAAAAATTAGGGCATGTTAATGTCCAAAGGTAGACGACAAAAAACAGAAGCCAAAATAGACGGGAAGGTAAACAACTAACCTTAACATTCATCTTCATCGCGACATTCTCCATGTACTGTTTACTTCGCTTGCCCGCTTGCCTGGGCTGACAGCACTGAGAAACAATTCCGAGCTCAGTCTCGCAAATTCTTTTGATACGTCCTGAACAAAATGCAAAAACTCAAAAACTGTAAGCATGTGAAAAATGAAATTCATATATTTTTGACAGAAAAAAAAACGTGGCTTTACCATAGGAGCCCTTGACATCAGGTAGGATGATTATCAGCAACTGCAGCTGACCCGCAGCTTTCGTAGAAGCAGTGTGGAGGTCAAACAGTGCCCTCTCAATGTTTGCGGGGTTGGCTGATCGGAATGGAACAGCTGGCTTTGGACTAAACGCCTGCCCAAAAAAAAAAAGGATAACATAAGCAAAAAAAAAACTTGCAGAACCTTCAACAATAGTAGGATTAGTAACATTAACAATTACCATTCCTTTGCTGGTGCACATATCGATTAACTCCATGCAGAACCTATCAACAATCGATGGGTTCAGCCTAGAAAAGTTTACGCACGTCCAGACACCAACCCTGGCACCTACCACCATTCGCTGAAGAGAAAAAGAACACAAGGTAATCAGATTCATATATTACTGATCATAGCATAGTGCACTTATTTCAAAGCCTAGACAGACACTTCACCTTGTCAATTAGATTCCACTGGCCAACTGCCGGCTGCACCAGCGATTCACGACCAGATTCGTGATACATTAGCTGAAAAATGAAGTCATTTGGCAGAGGTCAATTCAATAGGGCATATATATGCAGCATTGACTAAAGGCAGGAAAGCCAAGGAATGTAACTACCGTTGGAGGGGGCAGAACCCGGGCTTCAACTGAGGTGCACTCGGGCTTCACTTGTAGCCCGAATTCCATTGCTAGTGAGTCACCACTGTAGTTATTCTGAATCAACATCTGTGGATAAACAACAAGTTAAAGTGTAAGGCAATGCATGTTCTGCAAATGATAGAGATGCTCTTAAAAAAAAAAAACATGCATACCCTCTTAATGCTTCCCTCTCGATCATGGGGACGCTGACACGTGGCTTTCAAAAGCGCTGTAACCTGTTTTTCGTTCAATTTCCTCGTGTATCACTGCCCTTCAACAATTCGGCATACCTGTGAAGAGCAACGTTGCACAGACAGAAAAAGATAACCAACCAGCAGTTGTGAACATGAAGAATAGAGAACAAAAATGGAGAAGTATGGGACCTCCATAGGAAGGTAGATTGGCTTTGCATCGCTCCCAGCCTTGAGAGCAGGAAGAAACGGATACTTAAGCACAATGTTGTACTTCTCACGGATGTACTGAGCAACAGAGATTGTCGTATCAGATTCACCGACAGAAAACCTGAAGAGATGAAAAAGTAGTAGTAAGAAATACCATGAAAGAATACAAATGAACAAACACCATGAAAGAAAGGATCTTACATCAACTGCTGGGGCTGGTCCGTGGCAATGCTCGTGATTTTGTAGCGCCGGCAGCTCCCTTGGAGCTTCACCTCTACTCTTAATCCTTTCAGAACTCTTCGAAGCTAAAATTACAAAAAAAAAAATAAAAGAAGCTTAACTTTTCAACTGAAAGAGCAAAATAATCACAGAATCCCATAGCTTGCTTATCACAGAATCACAATAGAAAATACCTTGAGCCGCTCTTGGTCGGCCAGCGGACGATTGACGTCCTTGTTGAGGTAACAACAGATATAATCCGAGACAAACATTGGCTCGTAGAAGCCCCTCGCGGACATGTCTGCAATGCATGAATAAATTTGGAGGAAAAAAAAAAAAAAAACAAGTCAGCATCTTACAAAGAGACGTGAGTCATGCTTACAACAAATTAAGAGCAATCCATACCAATGTTGAGAGACAATCCCATCTGCGTTGGGCGCAGACTCTGATAATACCCTTTCCAGTACTCAAGCCCATCGCCTAGCTTCCCCGGCTCCCCCAAACTAGGGTGGAAGAAGGACCTCCCGACCACTTCGTAACTTCAGAAAGAAAACATGAAAAGAGTAATAAGTGCCATAAATATTAGCTAGGCAATGCTTGAAAGATGGGTGAGTAGCAAATACATACATTTTCGATGGCGTGTGGCGCAGAACTACATCAAGTGCTTGAATAGTCTCATGGGGTGCATCCACTTGCCTTCCACGTATGAATTCTTTCAAGTGGTGCAAGTCCGCCCTAGAGGCGAACTTCAATGTCACCCTGAACTCACGTTCTTTCCTGCACGCATAGGATTAAAGACAATTATTTGAGGCACTGAACTGAACTGCCTTGTCTGAATTCAAGAAAAAGCAGTCTAGGCTTTGCTTATTTGTAACACAACCAACCTGGACGATGATCCACCTTCCTCGTCAAGCTTGACGACGAAGTCTTTGGAGGTGAATGGCAGAGCCCCTGCTGTATAGCAGCTCTTTCGACCATCATAGGCTAAGTTCCGCCTCCCAAGATGTGAAGCCTGGTAGGATTTCACCAGCTGGCTGATGATATCTCGACAAACCTTCTTTGAGGTCACTTCTGGCGAAATGGATACCTACGAATCAAAAGAATCCAACTTTTTCAGGACTAGAAGTCATGACAACTAAGTCTATACAAATAAGGAAAAAGAAAAAAGATTGAAAGATAGAAGAAAAATAAAGCAGTCACATCATTGCCTCTGAAGGGAAGAAATAAAAGAGAAGGTTAAGAAGGCTAAGGAACCGACAAATCTTTGTATGATGATACGTGAAGTATTTTGTTCACAAGAATTCAAATGGACTCACAATAAATGCAGACAAGCCATAGACCCTGATATAGTCATATTTCTATCAAATGTGTTTTTCCCAAGAAATAGAAACATATAACCATCGTGTGTATGTATAACATGCAAAAGAATAAACAAGTGACAGACATAGATGAAGGTAAGAAGAAACAAAGATTAGAAAAGTGTAAAAAAAAATAAAATAAAATAAAATCCTCACATCATAGTGGTGCAAATCTTTGTCTGCAACAGTCACCAGAAAATGGTTGGCGTTTACCATGACTTTTCTACCGGGCCTTGGCGCGTTCACGGTGGCCTTGGTCGAGACGGGGCGTGACTGCTGCGGAGCTGCCACCTCACTGGCCTCCCCTTCAGCAGAGATTGAGAGCTTCTTCTCCATCTCCTCAGGCAGAGACGACGGCGGCAGCGGAGCAGAAGATCCCCTTCCGCCACCGCGACCCCCGGCTCCTCTTCCGCGGCCTTCGCCGCGTCCTCCACCTACTCCCCAAGCTCCACCACGCGCACCACCTTGGCCTGTAGAAGACATGCTTGATAGATAACTTAAATGGAGAGCGAAGAGTAACTATATGTGTGTGTTTTAATGTCAGTAAGACAGAGAGAGTGGTGAAGAAGTATGTGCGGAGAGGACGTGTATTTATAGCTGGAGTGAGGAGTCCTTTGGTGGGGCCCGCGGAGAGAGATATTACATGGTGATTTCTACCATTATAAGATTTGGATTTTCTTTAGAGGAAAATTTGGAAATTCAATTAATTTCGGTCTATTTCATAAAAAATATTTTATGTGCAGAATAAAAGGAAAAAAAATATATATATTCAATTTAAAAATTAAAATTTAATTATTTTTTCATCCCGTAATATTTACTTATTGCGTAAAATAAAATTAGACGTAATATCATCATTAAAGTAATAATTCGTAATATTGACTTATTACGTATTATAGAAATCAAACGTAATATCATCATTAATGTAATTACTCAAAAGTATTATCGTAAAACTCTATCCTTCTCGCACCTACCTTGCATGGAGTCGGAGCGGGTATTCTAATTGAAAAATGACACCACTAACGGATATATACATCATTCAACATTAAAGTCACCCGGAATTAAATTTCATTAAACCTCTTAATCGAATTTGAATAATAAAATTAATCACGTATAATAAAATCCAATTATTATTGAATTAATGATATTATTATTTTAATCACCAATGTGAAATATAGTCTTTTATAAATATGATAAGAAAACTCTATCTGTCACGTACCTGCCATAGTTCAGTGAAACGTGTTTTAGAAATTATATGATGACGGGTATGAATTCATCAAATTCTACCTAAAGGATCGTGTACCTAATGAACCGTTGGAGTAAAGCGTATTCAAATTCATATTTTCACACACATGGTTAGTCGCGTTTATGGACTTATTCTACCAAACAATTAGGTGGACTGCACTTAACTAAAAAGTATAATAATAATATATTTTTTTGAACGTTTTTTCTTGAGAACTTCGCAATCACTAACCCGATATTTTAACATTTAGTACATTCTCAATATGATTGGATAGTCGATGCAGTTTAACTAGTGAACCATTGGGGTCGAACGTATTCAAATTCAAATTTAAACGTGTGGTTAGTTGTGCCAACTAGCTTATCCTACCAAACAACTAGGTGGAATGCATCTAATAAAAAAGTATAATAATACATTTTTGGACGTTTTTTCTTGCGACCTTCTTAATCACTAATTCGATATTTTAACGTTTAATATATTTACAGTCTGATTCAATAGTTGATGAATTTCACGCAATGAACCATTAGGGTCCAGCGTATTGATTCAAACATGTAGTTAGGCATGCTAAGAGGCTTATTCTACCAAACAATTAGGTGTACTACACCTAATCAAAAAATAGAAAACTTTGGACCTTTTTTCTCTGTGGACTTCTGGATCACTAACTCGATATTTTAACATTTAGTATATTTTTCATCCGATTGGACAGTCGGTGTAGTTTCAATCATCAATAAAAAAGAAATACATATGATATCTAAGAAAAAAATGATGTAAACATTTCTCTGGCAAAACATTACATTATTAGGCCAATGAGGTTTAGCCTAATAGTCAAGTTGAGGCTCTTAAGGTGTTTGGAATGGAGGTGTCAATTCGAATCATTATGGCTACCAAATACTTTGAGTGAATTTCTTACACATGGATTTGTCTTAAAGTAGTTTACTTGGTTAGCGTAGTTTGCAAGCTAATGCGTCCGCCTCCGAAGTTTACTTGGTCCAAAGGTCAGGGTTTACCTGGTTTAGAAAATTATACCATTAGTTGTTTTGATATAAAAAGGCATAAAATATTATCGTTTATATTAAGAGCAACATTGTGTTAATTAAATATGAAGAGAGGAATGTTAAAACTTATGATAGACAATTTTTAGGCAAATAATACGATAGCACACGTGCATTATTGCTTCACAATAGCATTTTTCGCAAATTTAAAACTCAAATAATAATTATCTGCAAATATGTATGTACATGGTTATACTTGAAAAAATATAGAAATATGTGAGAATTAAATATATATATATATATGACCGCTATATTACATATTATTATTTAATACAATAACAATAAATAAATAAACCCCCATTTACTGAGATGTCATCGTGGAACTGTACCCTCTGTCTGCTATATTTATTCCTGCAACCTACGGAAGCTATGATTTGGCGGCTTGTCGGTACGTCAAAGTAAGGTTTATAATGTTGGCCCCTCAAATATTCCAATTAATTCAAATTATTATAATTAAATTGATACCCAAGAAAACGTGCAGTCTTTTGATACTTCTTTAGCGTTGGAAATTGAAAATAACATACGCCAATGTGAAGGAGAGGAGGACATCATAGTCTTGAAAGTAACAATGAAGTAATGATAGCATAATAACTAAAAACAAAAACCAAAAAGAAAAAACAAAAGAAATATGAAAATCGTGTAACCTATTCAATGGGTTGTTCAAATATAATTATTAATGTTTTTTAATCATCAATTTACTTTTACTCCATCTATCATTAAAGTTGAACTTGTAATTAAATAGTTGAAAATAAAAACTAAATAGTTTAAAGTTAATCGACACATTTAATTAGAAGTAGGCTTTTCAATGGGACTAAAAATCCCTATTTTAAGTTCCTTCGGCGGAGAGAGGATCATGCTTCACGTTCCGTGAAAATATGATACATGAAGAGTGTGATACTTGAGTCCTCGAACTGTTAATTCGGCCAATATAATTCATGCATTGCATTTTCTAACGTAGATGAATTATGTGCTTTGCATAAATATGCATAGTATGCTGCATATTACGTGATAATGTTTGTTTTCTATGTGACATGCATTTTATCTGTTGCATATTATGTGCATATTATCTAGCTAACGTAATAATTATAAATTTTGACGTCATTCTAGGAAAAATAAATATTAGGAATTAAAATAAGATATTTAAAAATAAAAAAATAAAATAAAATAATAATAGTAATAAATAAATCCTTATCCGATCGGATGAGTCGGATTAAAGATGCGTATCGACCGCTATACGCGGCTAGTTACTCGTGTAGTTATTACATACACTGAACTTAGAAAATGTGTGTAAAAGATAATCAATCATTTTTGTATTAGGGTATAAAATAAAACTGCAGTCTTACTTATTAACCTAATGCATGAAGATAAACTCTCCACCGCTTCATTTAATTCATAGAACTCATTTTTTTTAACATGTAAGTGTAAACGACAAGTTCATAGAGAATAAAAATATAACTAAGAATAATGTAACATGAGAGCTATAAGAAGAATCGAGTTTATATAGGCTAGAGAAGTCAGAGTATCTTTCTATTATATTAAGAGAGAGATGTATATAGTAACTACCTCAAATTAATTAATATGTAAAATTACAAATTTATTATTAATCTTTCTATTTATTCATATTTTATCCTCACAAAACATTTTTTGAATATACTTACAAAACATAATACATTATTAAAACTAAATTTAAGATTTCATTTAGTAAATATTTTGGATAAAAAAAATTAAAATATAGTAATATCTTATATTTATATATTATAGCACACGCATAGAGCGTGCGATATACTAGTAATCAATTATGTGTTATACACCTATACACGTGTAATTATATAATAATGGACAACAAAAACTTACTGAATTTACACATCAGCATAACTCATGTAAGGTTCTGTTCTTTGTTCAATAATATACCTAAAAGAAAATTGACACTTATGTCTTAAATATTACATATATATTGGCTCTCGTAATTTTTCAGCGATAGCAGACCCGCGTATCTTTGAAACTACAAGAACGGATTATCGTGGCACGTAAACATATAGTTGAATAAGAAGAATTTAGAGATACTTCGACGAGTAAGTGAAAATCCAACTACGATGCATGGACATATTATTTGGTGTTTATTATATACGTGTTTCTATGTTTAATCGAACGTGATTTTATGTTGCTGAATTTATTTGTTTAACATCACATATGTGATTTTATCTATAGTGATGACATAATTGTTACCACTAGGAAAGTTGTCACTATAAATAAGATTTTTTGTAGTGATATTGTGACGACCACCCAACATACACAACCAAAACGACCCTAACGACGCTAACTCGAGAAAATAACTTGCGTGAGTTCCGTTTAAAACTCGTCAAAAACCCCTGAATTAAATCAAAAGATACTCACATCACGAGCATCATAAAACCAAATAACGTCTCAACAAGACAAGCACCAAACTATTCACGAATCCCACATACACATCCTGACTCGACCAACACAAGATATACGTAGACTCACATAAAACCATACGACAAGACAAATTTACACAACCTCACAACCACATACAACAAAAACATACACATCAGATCCAGCAAAAGAGACTAGCCCGCCTCACAGGTCATCATCCATGTACAGTCCACCTCAAAAGCCCATGGAAGCTCCAACGACCAGCCTCGCTATCTACGTCAGTCAAACAAGGTCATCTCGCTCACCTACAACGCATGAACTATATAAGCTAGAAGCTCAGTAAGTAAAAATCATGCATGCTCGTGAATATGCAAATCCTCATCATATGCATAAACTACATGTGACTCGACATCTCAAAATGAATCATCTCTCTCATCCTCTGTCTGGGCCCGTGGCTAAAATACTATGCACCACCAAGAGCTCAATAAATCATCTGACAGTGGCCCACTCTGGGTAGCCAATACTAGGTCTCCCTAGGTCGCTCCTTCCCAGGTCGCCTACGCTGGTAACCCACGCTGGTAGCCTACGCTAGGTTTTCCTAGGTCGCCCCATCCAGGTCGCCCCGTCCAGGTCGCTCCTACCGCATCAATAATATGGCAGTGGCCCACTCCAGGTAGCCTACGCTAGGTCTCCCTAGGTCGCTCCTTCCTAGGTCGCCCCTTCTGCCTCAACATATGACGGTAGCCTACACTAGGGTCACATACCCTAGGTCGCCCCTTCCGTCGATGGTGCACTAGTAATAACCACATACACCTCAACTGCATGCCAATAATCGGCACATATACATCGCTCCCCGGCGATTACGACTATGCATGCCAACACTCAACAATACCCAATAATATGCATGTATATGTATATGCCGTGAATGGTATGCTCATGAATTCATGTAGCTCATATGCAAATATTAATCAAACAAATATAACACCTTCACATAAAATCATCGAAACATCGAAGCATGTATATTATAAAACACCGAATACTATGTCCATGCGTCGTAGTTGGATTTTCACTTACCTGTAATAATAGACCTTATTGGATACGATAAATACAGCTTCCTTGTGTGATTTCCTTAAATCAGTTGTATCCGACTTAGCTAGTCAAGACTATCAAAGCAAAACCACATACGAATTATCGTTATTTCCACATAGACAAAAGTTGGAATATCATTCTTTGGTCCCATATAACCGACTATCAAACAAAAATCAATTATTATTAAGAGAATCACGAGGTCATACCTATCAGTGGAAGTAAAACATCCCACGAGAAGAAGCAAGCAAGTGATGCTTAAAGGTTTAGTTCGTTTCAGCCTCTTCTTTTCTATTTCTCTTTCTCTCTTGTTTTTTTTTTTTTTTTTTTTTTCGCTTTCTATTCGTTTCTTGCAAGGGAAGATGATGAGAAAATTCTTTTGCCTTATGAATTAAATATAGAACATAGAACTGAGGCGGTTGTTGTTTGCTTTTGCATTAAGGAACATGATAATTACATTTAAGACCCTATAATTACTTTCTGTACCTTATTATATAAATATTTGAAAGACTTTAACGTAAATTTACTACAACATGTGATTATTCATTTACATGAATGTTCCAATCTCATGTAAGCTCCACATGCCTATTTATTCGCATCTAGCGATCAACGCGTGTCTCATGGCAAAACCAACTCAACTATCGGATAAGACTTCTAAATAATTGTTTTTAATATATTTATCCTATATGATCCAAAATTAGTCAGTATGACTTAAGCTAAATAAATTGCATAAAATATGCAACATATAAAATGCACGTCATATTCAACATGTAAGAGTCATATGAATTATGCATATATAAACAAACACATAATTCATATCAGTTAGCAAGTATAGTTGACATGCACTGTCGTGATCGCCAAAGAGCGATGTATTTTCCGATTATTGGCAGTCGACTCGTAGTAGAGTCATGGCTTTTACTATTGCACCATAGACGGTAGGGGCGACCTAGGGAGACCTAGCGTAGGCCACCTGGAGTCATGGTTCGCCGTCGCGGATGCGGACATCGATGCGGACACGAGAGATACGGATACGTTGCATTGTCGCGGCGCGGTCGCGGATGATACGCATTTTTTTTAAAATTATAAAATATATTAGTTTTTCTGCGATTATACAAATGTTAAAACACAAAATCAGTCTATATTAAATATATTACAAATGTTTTCTACAAATATTTAATTCCATGTAGAGTGACGTGGCGGTACAAAGTCATCAATATCTTCATTATATCGATAAAAATTGGGATAGGGTCTCATTATAAACGAGCTACATGTCAGGAACCGAAACCAAAACCTTATTTTATAAGTTCATGCATTTGTATGATAGTATGTGTGATGCATTCTTATTACAAGGTTTAGTAAAGTGATAGATTAATTTCGTGTATCAAACAGTAGAAAAAAATTGGAAACTAAATGATAAGTACCGAAAAATATACAAGGTACCAAAAAAAAAAGATAAGGTACCGAAAACTATTGATGAGTAGATGCCGAATAATTTTGATACGCAGGTACCGAAAAAGTTATAAACCAAAGAGTGATAGGTACCGAAAGTAACGGATATAAAAAAAATTGAAGATACCGAAAAGATTGGAACTCGAAAAATAGATAAATACCGAAAAATATTTAAGCCGAAAAATAAGAAACGGCGAAAATTTGTACCAGAAAATGTTTAAGCCGAAAATTATACCCGAAAATTTATAAGGATCAAATAATAGTTTACCATTCGAAAATTTTAACATGGACTCGAAAATATTATTAAATCAAAGAAATACTAAAAAGAAGGGAAAACGTAAATAAAAAGCAAAATAGGAAAAATTGACACCTCCTATTTCATATATACTTAATAAATACCAAACGAATGAAATAAAAATTAATGGAATTACTTCATAAGGAAACAGACGAAAGCTTTCAGAAGAAAAAACTGGTGAAAAGAAATTTACGGGCGAAGAACGTGAGGTCGGGACGTGGTCGATTAAAAGGAAAGAATTAAAGCATAAACTTGTGAGTATGATCGGCAACGTGTACCTTATGTGCTATATGTGATTCAGTGTTAATTTCATGAGATCTTTGAAATATGATATTTGTGATATATTTGTCGCAACATGTCTTATATCTGTGCTATGCGATATACATGATTCATGAATTGACTTGATATGCATTGCTTTGTATTATATATCATATGCATCCACATGAAAAGGAAAGGGAGAAACCGTTATGACTGCTACGACTTCGGATGATGCGATATAGTATGCCACGCTTACGTCCCTACAAATCGGGGGATGACAGAGTCCTGTACATGCACCAAAATAAAGAAATGCCTACAGAGTCCCATGCATGGGCATAGGGGTGTTCAAATGGGTGGATTATCGGTTTTCGGGTTATTCGGATTTTTGACACTTAGGATAACCACCCGCAAACAAAACCAAAACCAATTAAATGATTTGGTTTTCGGATTATTCGGTTCTCGGGTTAATGGTTTGATTTTCGGGTAAACCAATTAAATATTGTAGTTTGTATATTTTTAATTATAATTATATAACGAATTTTTTTTATATTTTTTATATTAGATATATAACTTTCGGGTTAATTGGTTTGATTTGGTTTGTGCGAGAGAGTAAAGTTCGTTTGAGCTATGATATCAATTTTTTACTCTTCATATAATATATAAATATATTTTAAATATAATTAAATAACTCTTATTCGGGTTTCGGGTGAGCCCCGAATTTTTTTACTCCACCCGATACCCGAACCATTCCCCCATTTAATAGTTCGGGTGACCCAATTAACCACCCGTTTATCCGATTAACCGAACCGAATAAGCCAAATTCAAAATGGTTCAGGTGGATAATCAGATCACTCAAATAATGAACACCCCTACATGGGCACACATATCATCGATAGTTCAAGTCTAGCCGGTTCATAACGGAAGTATCATCATATAGAATTGCATATGCATATGACTCGTATGAATGATGGTTACATAATTGATTATCTAACGACGGAATTATTTGAACGATAGTTACATGATTACTTATCTGACGGAATGACTATACGATGGAAAATGATGATGATACGAATTCGATGGATTAAATGTTGTCTGCTTACAGTTTTAAAAGTTAATGATTTACATGTTGCGATCATACTCTGAATAGTTGTCTTTACAGTTGTTGTAGATAACGAACGAGCGTTTTTAAAGTAAAGTTTCCGCGTAAAGTCATGGATTCAAGGTCGGTCGGCTACGCTCTCATCCTGCTTCCCTCTGTTTATCGTTTGCATATAGTTTAAGAAAATGTTATCGACTTTTGTATGTGAATACATGTATATTACGTGTGTCATGTGAGTATATGTGAAGAAGTGATACGTCTAGATGTACGCACCCGTTCGTATGTTACATAAATGATTGTGAAAGGCGAAAAATTTTATGCGAATGTTATATAAATGCATGAAATGTGTGCATAAGGAATAGGAACGGGGACGTTATACTACATACATAAACGAACAAGATTTTTGCAGACAAGATCCGTATTTCAAGGAGGAATCTTAAAAAGGTAGACTTGGTATAGTTATTTTTTTTGTCTAGCTAGTTCAATAACGACAAGACAAGTGATGTTTCAGATAAAATGTCAAAATAAAATTGTTATTTGGGTTTGAAATTACAGTCCATTTGCAGCCCAATAATAAAAGCAATTGATCCATTCTTCAATTAATTGATCTTGGGTAATCGTCCATTCTTCAACGAACAAATAGGGTCGTCTTCTTCAGTTCTTCCCCGCCGCTGCCCGCTCATCGTCTTCTTCAGGGCTTCTTCCCCGCCGCGCCGTTATATCGGCCGTTAAGCCGAGATCTCGGCCTCTCCATATAGACTCGGCCGAGATCTCGCCGCAACACCGATATCTCGCCCGAGACAAAACCGCAATCGCGGCAGCCCGTATCTCCAGCGCGGCGAGGGCCGATCCCGCACCGATAAGGCCGCGACGGCCGCGATCTCGCCGAGACGGTGAACCATGCCTGGAGTAGGCCACCGTCATATGTTGAGGCAGGAGGAGCGACCTGGAAAGGGGTACCTAGGGAGACCTAGCGTAGGCCATCCAGAGTGTAGCACTGCCATTATATTGATGCGGTAAGGAGCGATCTGGAAGGGGGCGACCTAGGAAGACCTAGCGTAGGCCAACCAGCGTAGGCGACCGTGTGGCAGGAGAAGCGGCCTGGGAAGGAGCGACCTAGGGAGACCTAGCGTAGGCTATCCAGTGTGGGCATTGTCACTTGAATTATAGAGCTCTTTATGGTGCATAGTAGTTTGGCCACGGGCCCAGAGAGAGAAAGGAGAGCGATGATACACTTCGAGATATTGAGTCGCATATTAATGCACATAGAGTATGCATGTGATGAGGGCTTGCATATTCATACCGCATGCATAATTTTTGCTTAATGAGCTTCTAGCTCATATAGTTCATGCGTTGTAGGTGATGTTGTTGACTTTGCGTGACTGACATAGACGGCGGGGCTAGTGTTTGGAGCTTCCACGGGCTTTTGAGGTGGACTGTACATGGATGACGACATGTGTTGTGGGCGAGTCATTTTGCTGCGTGTGTTGTGTTTGTGTTTATATATATATATATATATATATATATATATATATATATATATATGTCGGATCGTGACGTTGTCGTGTGCTTTTGATATCATGAGCGTTTGTCGTTGACGTTTTTGTTTTATTATTGAGTTTTATAAATATTCGTGGTTTTAAGGATTTTGTTTTATAAATGTTTATGATTTTAAAAGATATTTTCGGGTTTTAAAACAATCGTGGTTTTGAGTATTTGTTTTAATATTGTTCATAGGGTTTAGACGAGTTTTAAATAATGTCACGCAAATTTATTTTCATAAAATCGCGTTATTTATTTATTTTACGGATAAGATTGGGGTGGTCGCCACAAATAGCTAAAAACGAATGACAATAAATGAAGGGAGACATACAATTAAATCTTCCTGTCAGAAAATAAATCATTTAAGAACCAATTGAATACATTTCTTTTATTAAGGACCAATTTTTACGAAAAAAAACAAAGAAGATGATGGAGAAGAAGATGAGTCTAGCGATTCACAATCGAAGCCACCCTACGCAGGTTTCTCAATGAGTAAGAAGAAGAAGAAAAACATATATAGTAGTAGTAATAATAATAATAATAATAATAATAATAATAATAATAATAATAATAATAATAATAATAATAATAATAATAATAATAATAATAATAATAAGAAGAAGAAGAAGAAGAAGAAGAAGAAGAAGAGAAGAAGGAAAAGATGGGTTTGTCCAGTGCTGCTAAGGTTTGTTCGATCTAAATCGAAATTGCGGGTTTGCTTGAAATCTATGTAGCTAAGCCGAAAACTATGGGTTTGCTCAAAATTGCGAGTTTGCCAAAAATTAAATCGATGTAGGTTAGTCCTTAGTGGGTGGTTGGGCTATTGTTGTATGCTGCATATTTATTAGTATGAAAATTCCATACTCTTACGAGTCCAATTGATTGATTTTGCAATTCTATTTCTTTATTACATATCCGAGAGAACTGTTTGATTTAACGTATCTAACATCTCTTCCTTCCATTGTCTGCACTTTTCTTTCAGATTTTCATTTTTTGTGATGCTCTATTTGGTTTTACTGCTTGATTTTACATATTTGTTATGTCATACTAATTTTATGTATATTGAGTACTAATTTACTTGTCGTTATGGTACCAATTCGCTTACTATGACGTATCTTTATATGGTATGTCATTCTTTTATAAATATTGTCTTAGTATCATTTTTAATTATTTGTTATACCATTTTGTGAGAAAAAAACAACTATGGTTTCCTCGATTCAGGTCAGTCTAGGAAAGATTGTCGGAATAACATTATACGATGTCGGTTTAGTCTAATGTGGGTTTCCACGGTTCGGGTCAGTCCAGGTGTTTTTTCGGCTTCTACATGTAAGCTAACTAGACATCTCTCGTATTTTATCACTACCCGGCCTCATCAATAACCTCATTATGTGTATCTGCAGCCACATCATCACTTCCCTCACGCGCTTGCTCTTTATGATCAATCACTTCATCATCACCAATCTCTTTGAAAACACATAACATATCAAAAATAAGAATTGTCATCCCTAATTCAAAACCAAAAGAACTCCAAAAAACAAAACGCAAAGAACCAATTTAAATTTAAAAAAAGCCTAATCGAGCAACAATCTGAAAAATCCCATAGTTAACCATAAAAACGTCATAATTGATACATAATAACTCAAATCAAGACCTAATAAGCCTAATCGAGTAATTAATCGAAAGCTAACCCACAAAATTGGTTCAGACGATTCGGGGCAAACGATTTGAAAAAAAACATGTTTCGGGATCGTACGAGAGAGAAGATCGTAAATCGTTCCTTTGAGATGAAGATTTTTCATGGGTGTTCGATTTGGTGATGAAATTCGATCGAGAGATGTGTTTTCATTGTTTTCGTTCGATATACACAGTTTTGTTTTGTTTTTAATTAAATTAAAAATCCTGATAAAATCGTAATAATGTTAGTTTTAAGGGGCATTTCCGTCCAATTGGTCATTAAATGATAGATAAGTTCTCATTTGGTCCTTAACTTAATGTCTGACTAAGGAAGTTAAGTGACGTTTAGTTGATAGGGAATTAAGTGAAGTTCTCCCTCTTATTATTTAGGTGGTATATATTCTTAATTTAATCTGTACGTTGAGTAATAACCTGATGAGTATTAAAAAATTCATTGCAGCATCATCGTCTGATAGGCTTTAAGTATACCTTCATTCCATTACATGATGTTTGCTTACACTTCGGCTTCAGGTCTGAAGCGTAAGCAAAGCTGCTTCTATCTATGTACAGAAAAGCACAAATTAAAGAACCATCCCAACAAAGAAAGAAAAGGGAAAAATAAGAAAAGAAGCAATGTGCTATGTACAAGCTGGTATATAATCCCGAGAAAGATAAAGATTTCGACTTTCTATCGTTCTTTAGAACTTCCCATCTTGAGGAGCAGAATGTCACCTCACATTGCAGCACTAGGGCTTTTCCATGAAGCTGTAGTTCTCCCCATAAGCAGATCATCTGTCTCAGAGATTGATAGTGAGCGGCGTAATCCATGCATCCAAACTGACAATATTTCAAGATGTGTATGTAAACGACAGGTTTTCGTACAGTACAGTTGAACTGTTCCACCCACATTCCTACCATATGATATCGCCAGGTCGATCAATGCTTTATATCGTATAGTTTGCCTTAAGTTTCTTCGGTAGTAAAGGAAATAAAGGTGGGAATAAAACTGCAAATCTGGACAAAAAAGGAAATCAGACACTGAAAATGCCTCCCCTCATATGTGACTGCCCATATATACCATGTCCCAGGGGTATATGTATGTGATAGTAGTTGATATTTCCAATATAAGAAACTTCTGCTACTTCTAACATTCTTCACTTGACTTCACTCATAATAGCATCGAATCGACTCTCACAAACGTGTCGTCGTAGCATTTCATTATATGTATAGCAGCTGCTACTTTAACCTAAGAGCAAGCAAATAATCACAGTTTCAAGAAAAAAAAAAGAACTCTCTCCTTTTCAGAGGTGGCATAGCTTACGTCTTACCCCGTACTTACAATTTGGCAACGGTCTTCAGTACTACGAGGCCATAATTATCCATGTAAGGTACAATAACAATATCGCCGAAAGAATACGATTCTTTCATGAGCTCGACGTTCACTTCCTTTCTAGCATGCTGCCATACATAAACATTGAAATCAAGTCCATTTAAAGAAAAAGAAAAAGTTCGACGCAACCCCAAAAATAGTCATTGAACTCTCACCATTGCGACGAAAATACGAGCAATGACACATCCCGGCTTGACATATTTGTATTGCATCCAAGATTTTCAAACAGCCGTTCTCTCAGCAAAATGATTACCAGCAGAGAGGATACCGTTATATTCAGTTGGAAGATTTGGGGCTATATCCATTGGGGGGGAAGTTCCAGAAACTTCGAAGGGGCATTATTGGGATGTGTAGTAGGCAAATCAGCCACAACTATAGAATCAAAACCAGCATCGTAGTTTACGTAGAAACTGTGGCATCTTCGAAGGTAAAACCCTGTAGACGTGGGATTGTTAATTTCCAAGATTTCCACGCACAAGTAGAGATATTCACAAGGACGACGTATGTCTAACATCAACATTGATGTGAAATCCTTCCAATCCTGCAATAATTGTGAGCACAAATAACTTTGCTCTCTGCAAAAGGGTAGGGCCAATCGACGATGACCTTTTTTCTTCGTCCGATTAACCTTTCCAGCCACCATTTGGCTTTTGATTCTACGGTGCTGCTGTTATCATCCGTCGCGGTCCAATCTTTCACATTTTACTTGTCCATCAACTTCCTGCAAATCAAAACTTCAGGTTAGACGAAAAAAAAAGAACATAGAAGCATAAGGTTTTACAAGGAAAAAGAACATTAAATTTAATCCCATAGTTCAAGAACGTAACAGCTTGCCATACAGAAAGTTTTTAGAATGCATGGCACATATTTAGGAAAAGCAACAAAAGCGGCAAAGACGATAACACATCAAACTTAATCAAAGAAATTCATGAAATCGAACACAAAATTCGCTCAACACTCACCAACATCCTCATCTGCGGTCAACTTCCAACCTTCACACCTCTGAGGGAAACCCCATTGCAGTCGATAGCAGGTGTTATGCTCGATCACTGATCGACCACTTCAATCCCCTTTCAACCTCGGATTAAAATGAAGTAAATCCTAGCCGTGGATCCTCACCAGTCACCATCCATGGCTTTCAACTCAACCCCTGCAGTTCCATTCCATCATAAACTGTGACACCACAACAACCTTATCTTTCCCTTTCATCACAGCTATCTCAGATTTGCATTCCACGTTGCCCCCCCTGGGCTTCCCAACCACAGCAATATGAGACCCTTAAGTCAAACCACACGGGATTGTCAACAAGTTGTTCCATTTCATGACAGAACCATTAGCAGAGGACATCATCACGGAGTTTGGACAGGGCTCTTCAGCATGTTCCAGTTCGGTCATTTTCTCCGGCTCGTCCGACACTTAACCCGACTCTTATCTCTTTTAATACCTTATTGAACTCCCCCATTTTGCTATTCCTTGTCCTAAAGACTGGGATTTGTCTCTCTTTCCTTGAAAACTGATCGCCATTTTTGGTTAGCGGGCGGGAGATAAAAGGGACATTGGAGCACAAATCCAGGGAGTCTACCCTAACCCTAACCCTAACCCTAACCCTAACCCAGCTCTAAAAGCCACTGAAAATTTCAAAAACCCACCAAAAACCAGATAAAGAAACAGCATTCTCTCATCACTAATTGAATTGATCGCAGAGATTCTAACCTTGCTCTCTTAAAATTACCCATTCTAAAACGAAATTTCTATGAAATTGAATCTAAACCCGAAATTAATGGGCTCTGAAACCTTGAACCTTATATGGCCAAAAAACTGCAGATCAAAGGCCTTCGTTGTTTTTTTTTTTTTTTTTTTTAATTCAAAGCTGGTGACTTTCTCACAGAAATAGAATTCAATCCATCAGCCCGGATGAAGTTGGCAACTGCATTAACACAACAAAGAATGAACATGCTGAAATTCAAAAACTGAAAAAGAGTGGAATGGGACAACGCCATAGTTAAAAAAGATGAAATTTTTGAGTCGTAATCGTAACAACAGTTCACCTACTACGGTTGGCATGGCAAGAATATCTCTTCGGTGGAAATTGGAATCCTTGTCGTCGTACCAAAATTCTTACCCTGATTCTATATTTTATAACATTCGATTGCATTAAATAGGAAGTAGATGAAGCGTGACTGTCAGTAGTTTTTGTATATCCTAAAAATCATATTTTTAATTTATAAAAAATAATTAGTATTTAAAATTAATATTATAAAAATAATTTTATATTTTATTTATATTTTAATCATATTTTTAATTTATAAAAAATAATTAGTATTTAAAATTAATATTATAATTATATATTATAAAAATAATTTTATATTTTATTTATATTTTAAACACGCATGCCGAAAATATTAATTTTATGAATGTAAGGCCAAGGGTGGGCTGAACATGCCACATAACTCTCCCATAATCCCACCTTCTGACCCAATTTTAGTTCCATATCAAATCATCAAATCCAAGAAAAATTATCTAAAAAAAATGAAAATTCCACCTTCGTAGTGATCGAATTGCTGTTCATCTTTCCTTCTAACAATGGCTTTGATCCGACATCATTCGACTGATCCCTTTGTATTAATCTTTCATCCAAACGTTATGACTGATCCATGTTGTACGTATACCTTATGATTCACACAAACACATAGACAAGCAAGAAAGAAAAGAAGAAGGTGATATAGCATCGTCTCAAAATGGATCACGGATCATTTTCGTCGAGCAAAGACTCCGACTCGATGAACTTCGAGGCCGAGCAATCGCTCAGTGAACGGCTCAAAGCCTTCAAAGCCTCCGCCTTTGATCCTCAGTCCTATGTCACCAAACACTGCGGTGCAATGAGCGAAAAGGTAATAATGCTATTACTTTCTTCTATGGTTTTTTTCTGTAATGAAAAGGATGAGTTTTTTATTAGATCTATGTAATTGAATGGATTGAATCCATGATCCCTGATTTTGCAGGAAATAAGGCACCTTTGCTTTCACCTCGTGGGCCTGAAGAAGGCTTCCGCCGAAGAAATGCGGAAAAACGTCTATGCAAACTACGCTTCTTTCATAAGGTAAGAGATCAGATGATCTTTTTGGTCAGTTATGGCTTCAATCTTTTTCTGTAAGCTGTGTTTTTCTCAACATTATCTTATTAGGACATCGAGAGAAATATCTGATCTTGAAGGCGAGTTGGTCTCCTTAAAGAACCTCTTGTCCGCACGAGCAAACATAATACACAAAGTAGCGGACGGAGTCAGAATCGAGTCCTTAGGCAGCGGAAAGGACTGTTCGGGCGAAGAATCCATCGACCTCGACGACAGAGAGCCCACCAAGTTCGACAAATGGCTGTCCGAATACTTGGAGAACCTCGAAATCTTGCTGGCAGAGAAGCGAGTGGACGAAACGCTTACCGCCTTAAACGAAGGCGAGGGCGTCCTAGAGGAGGCAAGAAAACACAGATCTTTGTCCACCGCGGCATTGCTGTCGCTGCAGAACACAATCACCGAAAACCGCCAGAAGCTGGCAGACCAACTGGCCCAGGCGACGTGCCAGCCTTCTGCAAACGGGCTCGAGCTTCGCTCTTCGGTTCAAGCCATGAAGAGGCTCGGAGATGGCCCGAGGGCCCACAACTTGCTGCTCAAGTCCCATCACCAGAAGTTGCAGAGGAACATGGTGAGCCTTCATCCCACGAATGCCTCCCATGGAACGGTGTACACTACCTCTCTTTCGCAGTTAGTATTCTCCACGATAGCGCAAGCGTTGAGCGATTCTTCGGCCATTTTCGGCGAAGAGCCGGCGTTTACCTCAGAGATGGTGACGTGGGCCATTAATGAGACGGAATTCTTCGCGTCCCACATAAAGAAGAACGTCATCGCCGCGCCCGCAGCTTCGGGCTGCCTGAGAATGGTGTCCGAGTGCGTACACATAAGCTTGGGACACTGCCTGCTGTTAGAAGATCGAGGGCTGGCTCTCTGTCCGAAGCTGCTGAGAATCTTTAGGCCATTCGTCGAACTAGCGTTGGGCGCTAACTTGAAACGCATCGAACTCTGTACGTCTGCTATCGCTGCTTCCGACGGTTGGTCCCTTACTTACCCACAGATCGGAGGTCGTTCGTGGGGTAGTAACGCCCTTGGTAATAGCGCTGCGATGTCCCAGCAGAAGCTTTCGAGCAGCGCTCACAGATTCAACACGATGGTTCAGGTCGGTTAGACGATAAAGATCCATTTTTTACGCATGTTTCGACCAGGTTAATATCTTCGTCTTCTTACGTAGGAACTCTGCGAAGACATAGGCTCTCTCGAGATCTTACAGCTGTCCGAACAAGCCCAAGAAGGCGTAATACAGTCGTTCAACTCTTACATAAACATGATGATCAGCGCACTTCCCAATTCGACAGAAACCGAAAACCTCGAAGGATTGGTAAGAAGAATAGTTAAGCTAGCAGAAACAGAATCGCAGCAGATAGCATTGCTGGCCAACGCCTTGATATTAGCAGACGAGCTTCTTCCTCGCGCGATATCCAAGCTTTCTCCTTCTTCGAATCTGAGCAACGATCAGTCGAGAAAAACACCATCGTCGGATATGAGAGGCAGTCGTCCTCAAGAACAACGAGAACTGAAGAGACGGCTTCAGAGACTTGTCGATCAGCTGAGAGACAGCTTCTGCCGCCAGCATGCCCTCGAACTGATAGTTACCGAAGATGGCGGCGTCAGGCTTAGCGCGGAGATGTATCTTTCAATGGATGACAGCGAACAACAGCCCGAATGGTTCCCATCTCCTATCTACCAGGTAAGAACATTACATCATATCAGAACAATGGCCTCTTTTCGGCGTCTAATGTTAAATCAAGAAAATTATTACAGGACCTTTTCACTAAGCTGACAAGCATTGGGAGCATAGCGTCGGAGATGTTCGTCGGGAGGGAGAGGTTTATAACCGTTCTACTGATGAGGCTAACCGAAACGGTGATCCTTTGGTTCTCGGAGGATCAGAATTTCTGGGACGAGATCGAGGCCGGGACGAGGCCCTTAGGCCCGCTCGGCCTACAGCAGGTTCTTTTTCGAAATCTGAGGAGATCATTTGGAGAGGCTAAGCAGTTTATTTATTTATTAATGATTTTTTTTTTTCTGTGTGAAGTTCTACTTGGATATGGAGTTTGTGATACTGTTTACGTCGCAAGGGCGGTACTTGTCGAGGAATCTGCATCAGGTGATGAAGAACGTCATTGCAAGAACTATTGAAGCAGTTCAGGCCAGCGATGTTGATCCTTACAGGTCTGTAATGTTTGAACTTTTGCTGTGCATTCATCTAATGCAGATGATTATTATTCATAGGATTTCTTTTTTTTTTTTTTTTTCTTGGAATGAATGTATTAGCTTGCTGCCTGAAGACGAATGGTTTGCTGAGGTTGCTCAAATCGCGATAAAGACGTTGATGGGGAAGGCGAATTACGACAGTATGAATAGTCCTTCAGCTTCTGTGTCAGCGAGATCAGTGTCGTCCGTACATTCCCATGGAAGTGGATAGTTTATGAACTAGCTAGCTTCTTTCGAGGATATATATATATATATATATATATATATTATATTACCATAGAAGATTGTGTTCGGCTTATTACAGTATATCACTGAATTGCACCTTTCGTTATAAAAATTAGTATAAAGTCTCAATAATATTTAAATTGAAAAAATCCGCTAAAATTAATCATATCCTTTTCAATCAAAACACGATATTAAGGCTTATTATTAAAGATATTTTATCTTGGGTAGCAAACGGGTTGAGAACTCAATTTCCATCATTACTTTTTTACCTCTTAAATTGTCTTCGGAGCCGGCCAATTAAAAGGGTTATTTAGCTTCGAAATAGTTTTTAAAAATAGCTTAGAAGAATGTAAATAATATTATATTCTTAGTTATCGGCTATGATAAACGTCGACGCGTTTAAGGATAGGTGAACGTTGTGCAAGTTTCATATTCAAATTCATATTATTATAATAATTCGTTGGTTGCTTTTAATTCGGTCATACGGAGTTGAGGATCCTTTAGTTCCATTCCAGCACCAGGAGTCCCATACTTTTAGTTCGGATCCTCTTAGTTCCAATCCAATAGCGATGGTTTCCTTTCCTACTATTTATTTGTTCGTAAAATAGCAAAATATTCCATTTAAATCAATTTAACATTGAATCTCTTTTCTAATAAAGTAGAAAGTTGAAGGGTTCTTTGGAATTGTACCTTTTATTTGATATATGTACACAGTACAATAATTAAGTGAGAGAAGTATGAAATGTTTTTTTTAATATTAATAAAAATTAATTAATGTATAAATTAATAACATTAATTAAAATCGAATGTTTTATTTTTAGCTAAAAAATCCTCTCTCACTCAAAAATCTCTATACAAAAAATTCTAATTTGTTTTCTTCTCTCCCGACGGCCATAGATCCACTGCCACCATGGCCGCCGACGGATCGGGTTGGAGCACTTATCATCTGTTTCATTTTTTTTTCACAATTTCCTTATTATATATTCTATAGTTTATTTTTTCTCTCGTATGAGAGTTTTCTTTCTTTCGTACGAGTGTCTTTTTTCTCTCGTAGGAGAGTATTTCTATTTGAATAAGAGTTTGCAATGGTCTTATAAAATAGAGATGAGGAATTGACATCGTGCTGGCATTGGTGATTTAAACAATGAAGTTATGAATCATGCTTGAATAATATCTAGTGCTTCAAGAATGAATTGCAATTGATGATACTATTTGAAAGAGATATTACAATCGGTAATACTAGTTTATCTTTTTTTTTTTTGTTCCTTCATATTCTTCCGCAGTTTTATTTATTGATTTCATTGTAAAATTTTGTATAATAGATATTATGAAATAAAATTATCTTTTTCTAAAAAAATAAAAAATTAATTACTTTAATTAATAAATTTTACAGGTTGTATTAATTTATGGAGTTTATATAAAAATTAAAGTGGCACGAATACGTGGGCTTAAAAGGCCCAATAAACTAGAAGCCCACTTGCTTCAGGCGTCAGATGGAAACTGACACGTGTCCCACCCATTGGCAATATCACTTTCCCAAATTTCTTTTCAATTCACTTCAATATGGATTTCATTTGAGTTTCATTTGGTGTTCCACCAATTCTTCGGTCACACAGACACGACACACACAGCACAACAAATAAAGATTATAATTATCAGAACATCCTCGCGGCTTTGAATTCTCCAATTCGTTTGTCAAATTCGTGCCAGATCGAGCTCCTTGCCGTTCGAAGCAGCTGAAAACGTCGAACCCATTGGTTGTTTGATCATCGATCTGCTGTAGAAGATGCCGGTTAACACCGATTTAGATCGGCAGATAGAGCAATTGATGGAGTGCAAGCCTCTGTCGGAGGCTGAGGTCAAAGTTTTGTGCGATCAAGCCCGCGCGATTTTGGTTGAGGAATGGAACGTTCAGCCTGTGAAATGTCCGGTCACCGTGTGCGGAGACATTCACGGCCAGTTTTACGATCTGATCGAGCTCTTTCGGATCGGTGGAAATGCGCCGGACACTAATTATCTATTCATGGGTGATTACGTTGGTGAGGTTTTCTTATTAATTTTTTGTCCAACTAATTTGTTTTTTATCATGTTATTTTTTTTTTTGTGTTTTGGGTAGAAACGACTGGTAATTCCTTCGTGCTTTGAGGTGCTAGGTGTTAGCGAGGAGGTTATTTTTCTGTAAGTTGAGTTCAGACTGGATATGGAAGATGTATGTGTATTTATTAGCTTTTAATTATTAGGTTTTTCTGGGTGATGGCCGCTGGGTGGCTAATTTCTAATTTATCGTCTTCTATATTTGTTTCGATGTCTTTATGTGGCTTGACAAGTAAAGGGGTGATTTCAGTTGGCATAGTGTGGTTTTGGATGATGGGTCGTTTGCTTGTTGTTTGATTTGATACTTTTTAAGCTTATCATCTCTGCAGCTGAGCTACAGAAAGTTTGTGAATGATGTTCTTGTATGGGATTGCATTTTTAATTTTGAAAGTGAAGGTCGAAACTTTACATATAATGAATATGATGTGGGATACTGCACTATAAATTTTGGATAATCCATTAACTGATTTTCTAGTTTGCTCCTGGATTGGAAGCTAGGCTTTCCATTTAACTTCGTCCGTTTTCTAAAAGATGTGTTAGACCTGTGATGGAGGATATTTTTTTGTGTACTAGTTTAGTTGCTGACCATAGTTCTTTGATTTATCGGCAAAAGTGTTCTGAAATTCTAGAATGGTTTTGGTTGGTATGTGCTAGTTACATTTTGTTCTTTAGTAATGGATGACGTGGGCCGAAGTGCATTTTTATTTTTCAAATTTTTGTAATGTGTTCAAAACTACAGATGGTAACAATCTCTTGATTTCTTGCTGCTAAGGAAATTCTGGGTTAATTGTCATATATCGTAGGATTTCCTGCCTTTTTTTGTTGTTTATACCGAACTACATTGTATTAATAAGATGCCAACACGACATTGATGGTAATTTGTGCTTTTCATTTTGAGGACGTGATAATTTGCCTATGGCACAAAGGAAACAGATTTTCTTGAGTTTTGACTTTTGTTTCTTACCCCCAAATCGGACTGTTTCAGCAGAAAACTCAGATTTTGTTATGTCAGGAACTATTCTATGAAGTCTGTGCCTTTTCAATGAAGTCATCTGCTATCCGTTTAATTTTTTTGCGTAATTTGATTTTTAAATTTAGATTTTGTCGCTTTTAGTAATCAGTTTAACTTGATTTGCAAACGAAATATTCATTTAATTATGTATTTTTTTCAATGCAGACCGTGGTTACTACTCTGTTGAGACAGTCACGCTCTTGGTGGCTTTGAAAGTTCGTTATCGAGACAGAATCACAATCCTCAGGGGAAATCATGAAAGTCGACAGATCACTCAAGTGTGAGTCCTTTTTTTTCATGTCTTTGAGGTCGTGCACCTATTTTCATGATGATTCATGGAGGGACATGCTTTTGTTGGGAAAAAAAAATGGACCTGAAATTTGCTAAAGTAATCTCAAATAATTGATTATTCTATACAATTCTTTAAACTGAGCACTTCGGAGTTTGGAATGTGATTTTAGGAGTGACACACTGACTAATATGCTCATTCATTATGATAATCATGTCCTTTTTGTTTAATGGTTATTCTCAATAGAACAGTACAGAAAAACAGAGTAAAATGGAGAATGATTTTCCGTTGTCTTATTCACCTCTAATCTTACCAGGTATGGTTTCTACGACGAATGCTTAAGGAAGTACGGCAATGCCAATGTTTGGAAGTTTTTCACCGACCTCTTTGATTACTTGCCCTTGACAGCACTTATTGAGTCCCAGGTGAATTTCACTTTATTAATTCTTTTAAAAAAATATCATCGTTATTGTGTCCTGAAATCTCAATTATTGTCTTGTAGATCTTCTGCTTGCATGGAGGCCTTTCCCCGTCACTCGACACCTTGGACAATATTCGAGCTTTAGATCGTATACAGGAGGTAAATTAAATTTATGTTTTTTTTGCGGCATGAGCTCTCTACATTCTATTGTGATGTTAAATGTACAATAACTATTACCTTTTGATCGTTCTTCCTTCATTATTAAGTATGGGTGTTTGATGCACCAATGTTGACGTTGAGGGATTAAATTTTCTGCAATTTTCAAAGTACATCTCTTTAGGAATGAGAGAAAAAAAAAGCCTTTCTTGCAGTTTAATGACGGAGAACATTTTTGCCCTTTTGCCGTAATATCTTTGAACTGGTAGGTCCCCCACGAAGGACCCATGTGCGATCTCTTGTGGTCCGACCCAGATGATCGGTGCGGTTGGGGAATATCACCTCGTGGCGCTGGATACACATTTGGGCAGGACATAGCTGCTGGGTTCAACCACACCAATGGCCTCACTCTAATCTCAAGGGCACACCAGCTTGTTATGGAGGGTTACAATTGGTGTCAGGTTGGGCTTTTTATCTATCTCATAGACCGTATCGTATCTCATTCAAATGATTAGCATCTGATATAAGATAATCTGAAACTGAAATCTCTTCGAACGAATTTAAGTCTATTTATTATCCCTTCCGTTTAAAAATCTGTGCTGTAGGATAAGAATGTGGTGACAGTTTTCAGCGCACCAAACTACTGTTATCGTTGCGGGAATATGGCTGCAATACTAGAAATCGGAGAGAACATGGAGCAGAATTTTCTTCAATTCGACCCAGCTCCTCGGCAGATCGAGCCTGATACTACCCGCAAAACTCCCGATTACTTTTTGTAAGAGCCCCCCGACCAGCAGGTGAATTCCTATGTTTTAGTGTATGCTTGCAAGTTGTTCTTACTTGTGTAGATGTGTCTTATTAAGAGGAGAGTTACTGTCTCTGCTTCGAGGATTATCATTCTTTCCGTTGCTTCTTGTTGTTTGCTTGTGATATCGGCCGTAGAATTTATTGTGCCATTTGCATCGGTGGATCCACCTTGACTGTTATTTTGTAACATGCCATCAAGAAAAATGTATGCTGCGACATTTGACTACAAATATGGACATTGAACTTCAGCTTTCAAGCATATCTATATGCCAGGGAAGGAAGGAAGAAGATTTCAATGTGTAATGAAGAAAACCCTAAACCCTAGAACTTGGAATTCTTACTAGCCAACGAACAAAATTATATGATATATATATATATATATATATTTATCTCATTCTATTACTGGCTAATAGACAAAGTTATATGATGTTTTAACTAATGGAAGCGACAAGTAGATACCAATTATTACATCATTTAAATTTCAACAATGGTCATACGCCAAGACAATAAGGACCTGAAATTAAATACGAGACCTAACTTATATAAACTATCCCATATAATATTAATAATAATACAGACAAGAACAAAACATTAACATCCCCAACTGAAAAGAAAGGAAAAGAAAGCGACAGCAACGACATTGACAATCTTTTATATATATATATATATATCCTTCACAGTTCACTGTACAACACACAAAATATTAAATTAAATACGTAGTCTGAAACACATTCAGCTTCCATCTTCTTCCTCTGACACACACACTTGACTTGACTTGACAGCCCACATATCACTATCAGCATTCAACATCTTATTAATCAATGGCCGATGATTGCCATTCAGGCAACACTAATGATGTTATCCCCACCACTTCCACCAAAGTTACCAGGAAAGCTCGCCACGTGCAGCTCGGACGTTGGCTGCTGATTGGACGGTTGAGGTTGTGGCACCTGTTGATCCGACGTTGGCGATGATATCGATAGGTTAAGCGACAGAGATGGAGGCTTCTTCGCTTTCTTGTTTAGGTTGAGGTCGGCCATTTTAGAAGACGGAGGGACTGGTAAGATGGGAATAGGATTGATGGGCTTTGGTGAGTTGTTGAGCTGATTCAATGGCTGCGGCGGCGGTGGTGATAGAGTGAGGAGGTTTTCCATTGGACTGATTTGTGTCGTGAGTGGTAATAACAGAGGTGTGAAGGAGATGGGAAGCTTGTCTTTGTGAAGGTTGTTGATCTGAGGATGAAGTTGCATAATATTTATAAGCGGTGGATGATGATGATGATGACGTGGCAATGTTTTTTCTTGTTGCATTATTGGGTCTTGATCATTTGATGATGATGTTGATCCCACAACCTCCTAATATATGACAAAAGCCAACCAAAGAAAGAAACCCTTAAATCACAGAAATCATATTATTGACAAAAAAATTAGCTAAAAAATGAATTTTTATCCTTTCCCCAATGAGATTGGTTGCTAGTGGCCATATAGTAATAGCTTTTATTTAGTGGGACAACTTTGTACGTACTTGAAAGGAGCCTTCATCCAATTTTCCGGTTAGATTCATGAATCCTAATATTCTATACAGCTAAGCTAGACATAAAATGGTAATAACATAGGTCATTTTTATCAAAGAGAAAACAAAGATCCCATTTTTATTAAAGATTTGGTCGAAAAGAAATCATGCGTGGTCATGGCGGTAAGCCCTTTATATATATAGAGAGAGAGAGAGGGAGAGAGAGAGGGCGTGATTGATTACCCCATCGGCGGTGGTGGCGGTGGTGATGTCAAAAAGACTTGATCTCCGGCGACGCCTACTGTGGTTGTTACGGCGGAGGAAATATTTCTGGGCATGGCTTGCCACTTGGGTCGGTGTCCTTGTCTTAACAAAGTTTCTTGATATTCCCCTCCAATCTCCTCTTCCCACTTTTTGCAACCCTACCAAGAATAGCCTATGTTCCTCCTCACTCCAAGGCACTCCTAATATATTTAGCCATATAATATACATTTACTTATTATAACTTATAATCAATAACACACACATATTAAAGAGAAAAGAAAAAAGAAAAACGTGTGTGCACCTCGTTTTCTTTCACGGCTCCGGCCACTCCCAGACGGATGAACGACGTCGTCTGATGCATATCCCGACGCAACATCGTTATTACTTATCATGTCTTGTGGCCGATGATGATCGTACAATTCATCGTCGTATTGAGTCAAGTTGTTCATGCTCATACTTTTCCTAAACGATGATCCACCTTCCATTACTCTCACCCCAAACAACATAAACCCTTTGTTATTACCGCCGCCGCCGCCGCCATCAACCTCCGAGCTCTGCATATCTTCCACGGCGGAGGCGCCTTTGTTTGTAAGAGTGGACGAAGACATATATGTAAGAAACAGAAAGGGAGTTAATGAGAGAGAGGGGAGGTGTGTGTTTTGGAGTGTAATATATGGAGTTATGGTTTGTGGAGAAATATGAAGAAGGTGTTTTTGGATTACGTAACGATAAGGGTTTTGTTGTGTTTTGCCCGTCCAATGGGATTTTGATACCCTACTACTATATACATTTAGTCTCCTCCACTTGTGCTTGGAGCACCTTGTTTTCATATATATATATATATATATATATAGTATTTATTTTTTTATTTTTTCAATTTGTTGGGAATAAATCCCATCCACATGAAGCTTACGACTATTTTTCAGTGTATTTATTTCGGTACAACCTACTCGGTACAATATAAGTTTAATTAGATGGTCACAAGCATGATTAATATATCGGTCATACTGTATTATAGTAATAAACTAATTTACCAAATATTTAAGAAAAGTTATAGACATCAAGTGCCGGTAATAATCAAAATAAAGGGCTTCATAACATAACCCATATATTAGTGAAATAAAGAATCATTCGATCCCCAAATATATTACAAATTTTAAATGTGGAATGCAAACTATCTTCTTATTTTAAGCATGTTTTATGAAGCCACGTAGTAAGTCGAAAGAATAGCTTGCTTAGTAGTGTAAGAAAAAATGAACTATCTTCCTAGAATTGAATGTCTAGTTCTAATAGGACATAAACGAGTGTAAAGTCTTCTATTTTTTTTAAAAAAATAAAATATAATTGTAAATGAAAAATGAAATATATGGTGGAGTGAGTAGTTTTGTTGTCTACCGTCGAAATGGCATATTCTCAAAAAGGATGAATTGATTGGTTTGTTGTTAACCATTGAAGGTGGGTGGGATACGTGAGGAAAAGAGCCACTTGGACCCCATTCATCTAATTTCACTTCACTTTCAATTTTTCACTTTTATTTTACATTTTACTTTTTATATTAGTACTTCCTTTATAATATTATTATTTTTAGGGAAAGTAAGGGGAATGTTCCATGAGATATACTACAAGTGGCTCAACTCAAAGGGCATAATATTTATTTATCTATTTATTTTTCGATCACTTAGCTATCCCAATACAATGTCACCGTAATCCCCACACTCCGACTAGATTTGGTCTAAATCGAATCCGAACTTTATCATCGCTATAAGACGACCAAGGCTTCCAGCGGGACTAATCCTTTCTGGTCCATGAGACCCACCCCATAATCACACAAACAACGATAGTCAATGTCCTTAGAGGATTCAAACCACTGACCTCCCGCTTGAAACAACTAGTTCAAGTTAGAGTTGCCCAAAATAAACCGGAACCGGCAGTTCAACCGGCGAACCGCCGGCTCCAACCCGTCCCGGCAACTGCCTAGGGACGGTTTGGGCGCGGTTTGGGGTTTTCCCAAACCGCGAACCGCCGGTTTGGCGGTTCAACCGGCGGTTATTATAAATAATATATATAATAATATATTATATATAATATTATAATAATCCAACGGCCGTTGGAATTTAAAAAAAATAAAAAATAAAAATAATAAAAAAAATAAAAATGGCCGTTGTAACCGGCGGTTCAACCGGCAAACCGGCGGTTACAACGGCTATAATTCCCAAAAAATCTATAAATACCGCCTAAACTCAAACCCAAAAAATCACAACTCAATTCTAATACAACTCTCTCAATTACTTTCATTTCAACATTATCAAAGTTTTCAATCTCTTCACAAATTAAAATTAAACTAATTAAAATACTTCTCGAGCCAGATCCCGTCCCGACCCGACGCCCACTTCCCGAGCCCCGACCCGCGCCGAACAGCCCCTGCCCGCTGCCCGACCCGACCTGCCGCTGCCCGCTGCCCGCTGTCCGAACCAACCCGCATTCGACGTCCCGAGCCGAGCCCGCCGCTGCCCCTGCCCAGCTCCCGCTGCCCCACCCAACCCGCATTCGACGTCCCGAGCCCGACGCCGCCCCCCACCCCTGCCCGACCTCCCGCTGCCCCTGCCCAGCTCCCGCTGCCCGACCCAACCCGCATTCGACTTCCCGAGCCCGACGCCGCCCCGGCCCGACCCGACCCTCGGCCTTAATTTTTTATCCTAACATTTTTTTTGTCACTTTTGTCTTTTAGTAGGCATGGATCATCGTGGACGTGGTGCTCGTCGTGGATCTGGATCATCGAGGGGGAAGGAAATAGCCGGTAGTTCATCGCAAGATAACTACCTATGTTATGAGGACCCCAACGATGTATACATCGATCTCGACGAGATAATTGGCTCGGACCTCGGTGGCGGTGACACTCCGAGGGGATCACGATCACAAGAGCGTGTGCGTGAGACCCAAATGGAGGAGCCCGAGGAGGAGGAGGCAACCGGCCCGCAGACGCAACCGACGGGAGACGACGGCTCAAGAACAAAGCACCGCTCAGACATTTTCGCGATACACTTCACGAAGGTACCAAAAAATACTCCCGGTGAATTTCAGATTAATTGTAACTATTGCAGTAAATCATATCCATTTAAGAAGGGTGACGGTTATGATAGTTATACAAATCATATTAAGACGAAACACCCTACTAAGATGGGAGTTAGTCAAACTCAAAGTCAAATGTACGGTTGTTCGTCCGCTACCGGACAAGGAACTAGTAGTACGAGTGCGACGTCATTGTTTCATTACAATGACGAGGTAGCGCGCAAAGAGCTTGCGGAGTTTGTATGCGCGAAACATCTTCCCTTTCGGTTTGCCGATGATCCAGTTTATGAGGATTGGATCAAAAAGTCATATAACCCTCAAGGAAAGAAAGTTTCGCGCAGCACACTTACACGAGACATTAGGAAGACCGTACTCGCGTATAAACGTGAATTAATAGATCAACTAGGTAAATTAGAATGTAAAGTGTCGATTGCGTCCGATATATGGAGTGACATTGGCAAGCTCATAGTTACATGGGCGTTACATGCCATTGGATTGATGCTTCTTGGTCAATCCAAAAACGGTTAATTGCATATAGAGAATTTGATACACAACACACTGCACAAAATATTTCGTCGAAGCTTAGGAGTATCTTGTCGGAATATAGGATTCTCGATAAGATTTTTTCAGTCTCGTTCGACAATGCTAGCGCAAATAACGCTAGCATTGAATCTTTGATTCAGTATTGTCCTCCGTCTTTTGGCGGACGATTTTTCCATATGAGATGCTTCTGTCACATACTTAATTTATGTGTTCAAGACACTCTCAATCACTTAAGGTCACACGTCGCTCCAATACGCAACACAATCAGTTATCTGATGCGACACTCTTCTTTACTAAAGAAGTGGAAGCGTCATTGTAGAAATGTGGGCGTCACGCCCAAAAAATTTGGGCTAGACGTACAAAATACGTGGAATTCCACCTATAAGATGTTGAGTACCTCTTTCGAATATCGTCAATACCTTTGTGATTTCTACGAGGAGAATGACGATTGTGGCATTAGGTTACATCCTATCATGTGGGATGGATGTAACGGCTTGTGTGAATTACTTCAAGTATTTCACGACGCCACACAGGAGATGTCGGGTACATATTATCCGACATCAATATTAGCCTTAGATCATTGCGCTAAAATCGCAGTGATGATCAGAGCGTTCGTAAATGATCCATTTGTCGGCAACGCCGTTGAGACCATGAGGTCCAAATGGTTCAAATATTTTTGGGAGTTACCTGATATCTTCATTGTAGCGAAGGTATTAGATCCCAGAATGCGTTTAGGTGGTACGGGGAATTTATTAGTACTATATTATAGTGAGATTACATTCGGGTATCGTGAGGTGCCCGAAGATTTTCCGAACCAAGTTAGGGATAGAGGACATAACTCTCTAAAGGATATATTTAGAGAATATAAGGCCGATTTTGGTCAGATCCCACCCCGATCGGGATCGGGTCAAGGTCAGTCGTCTTCTAGTGGATCAAGTCGCTCTTCGCGATTAGCCTCCTACTACGATGTCATCAACGCCAACAAACGTCCAAGGTCGTCACAAAACCCGTACTTAGAATTAGATAATTTTTTGTCGACCGCATTTGAGTTCGCCGAGGACGACGATACTTTCGACGTCCTCAAGTGGTGGGCGAGGGTGGCGCCAACGTATCCAACGTTGGCGATGATCGCTCGAGAGATCTATGCCGTCCCGATTTCAACCGTCGCGGTTGAACATGCTTTTAGCATGGGCGGTTTAACCTTGAGCGAAAGGCGTTCGAGGTTGAATGTGGAAAACCTCGAGTAGCAATGTCTTCTCGACGATTGGACTCGAGCGGAATATCGGACACAAGAATTGACGACGACGTTTTCGATGACACCACCGGCACGGAGACTAGCGGCGGCAACGGCAGCGACGAGTAGAGCTAGAGGGAATCTATCAACGTGAAAGGCGAACACGTCCGACGACAAAGTCCGAAAAAGATAAGTATTCGGATATTATTTAAATTATTATTATTTTTCTTTTACTAAATAATCACTTACTAATATTATTACATTCTTATTTTCAGATGTTTTCTAAATTTGCAAAAGGCGAACACGTCCGACGACAAAGTCCGAAAAAGATAAGTATTCACGGTGAATAATTCACCGTTTTAAATATTATTTCATTAATTTATTTTACTTATATTGTTAATCGACTAACAATTTTTTTTTTCAGGAGGCGATTTGGTTTTTAAAAAGTTATGTTGGCCAACACCGCACCTCAACGATTTTGTTATATTTTTAAATGTAACTGTTACGATTATTGTTAGTAATAAATATATTTACTTTGTACTTTGAGTTTGTTGTATTGTATTATAAAATTTTGTAACGGATTTAATTTTCAATAAAAAAAAGTTATGTATTTGAAGTTTTTTATCAATTATCGACTCGAAAGACGAAAGTCGAAAGATATCGAAAATAAACCGAGAAAAAAATACCTTTAAATTTTAAAAAATAGAAATAAAAAAAAAAAGGTTCAAAAAGGGTTATTGCCCATTCATTCTCCAACTTCAGAAAAAGCAAAAAGTGTTACTCATAAGTGGTAACCTACTGTACATAACCTCATACTCTGCACTATAGGGCAGCCGGTAGTTTACTACTATATTAAGTTTGCATGCCCTAAAATAATGCTTGCAAAGAACAGGAATGACGATGTTTCCTAAAATCTAAAGGTATTGTGTTCCTTTGCTTTCTGTTTATGATTATGTATGTAAATCCTAGAATATCCAACTAAACATATATTATAAACGATCTTACCGCGATTTGATGATCGAAAGAATGAAGCTCGCGTGGGGTGCCTGTGTGTTCTTGAGAGGTTGGGGGCTCACTTTGATTTTCACACAATACACATTTTATTATGTGTTAGGGTTCAAGTATTTATACCACATTTTGGTATATAATACTTGGGCCCCTAACAAAGCCCAATTACACTAAGCCTCTTTTAAATAAAATCTATTTAAATAAACTACAAAGATAATTCTAATTAATTGAACACAATAAAATAATCCTAACAATCTCCCCCTTTGTGTTCAATCTTCAATTTGGCCTGGATTCTCTTTGCAGGGCTTAGTGTGTTTGCCTGAGTCCTAAAAGAATTTCCTCCTTATCTTGTCTTTTGACCTCTTCTTTTGGAGATCTTCAAGCTCACCGTGTCTTAATCTTCGCTTCTCGGCAACAGATCTTCCTTCAAGTCTTCTCTTGAATCTTGTCTCGTAAATGCCGGAAGGTGTTTGAAGTTGCTTGCCGGATCTTGAAGAATTTTCTCTTTTTGTGTGTTCCATTTCTCCCTCTGATAGCCCGAAAACTCCCCCTACGTTTGTTCAACCTTGTGTTGGGATTGGGGAATGTTCTCTTTGGAAAATCGGAGAGGTGCACACGAGGCGGTTGCAGGATTTCTTCTTTTTGTGTCTAATCTCTCCTTTCGATAGTAACGCAACTCCCCCTACTTTTGGTCAACCTTGTGTTGGGATTGGGAAGTTCTCTTTGAAATTTGGAGAGACGCACACGAGGCGACAACTTCGATCTTTGTAGTCCGTGGTGTTCGCTTGATTCTTTGACGACGCTTGAGGATTTAGCGTTTCTGATCTATCTTGCACTTTCGTCATGGTATTGCTCCCATTTTGCTTTAGTGTCAAAATGAAGCATTGTCTTTGGCAAGAAGATCACGTCGTCGGGACAAGAGGATGGTGTTGGTAGGCACAATAGGAGCTCAGGTTTGGTAATAACCCGACGGAGCCACAAAGGCAATCCGTCGTATAAGAAACCGGGGTCACGAAGACTTCCCGTTAACATCTTGAGTCCTAACAAACTCCCCCTACAAGGGCTATCCCCTTTTCTTGTGGAGGCTTTGAATGCTCTTTCGGCTAGGACTCTCTTGTCTTGACGCTGTATTATGTAGACCGGATGTAGATAGTGATCCACACCCTGATATTCGACTTTGATGATGTCGCGGATCTTGGACTTTGTTCTCATCTTGTCCTGGTCTTTCTCCGTAGTTTTAAGCCGTCAAGTCTCTTTTAATCTTCTTCTTCTCGGCGCCGGATTTATCTTCTTCGAAGGAAGTTGTCTGGTTCGGCCTCGAGGAAGCTTGTCTGGCTTCGGAAGAAGGTATGCGTGGGGTGTTGTAAAATGTGCCGAGGCTCCTTTGGAAATACATTCGTCAGATTGAGTGTAGGGGAGCCCGGCTTCAGAGTGGTACGCTCGGCGGAAATTGGTGGGTGGTCCGACCTGTTTGTTTATGTGTGTCCCCTTCTCCCCCTCATGGCGATTCCTGTTAACGAGATCGACATGTCTGTATAGAAAGATTAGACGAGCACAAACGACAGGTCGGTGATGGTAATAACCAGACGGAGCCACAAAGGCAATCCGTCATGTAAGAAAACGGGGTCACGAAGACTTCCCGTTAACATCGATCTAGGAGCTAGGCTCATAGACGATGGCCTGAAACCGTTGTTGTTTTGATGTTGCAACGGCATGACTTCCTTCCGATCCTCGAAGCATGTCTAAGCAAGACATGTCTACGGAAGTTCTAGCTTGATCACAAAGATCAGGTGTTAGAAAACTGTATGTGTCCTAGAAAATATAAAAATATATGGGAAGTGAGGACACACTAGACTCTAGTGCTCAAGAAAGTGTGGTGGTGGGGCTGAGTACCACATAATTCAATATCTCCCGCTTCCGAGTGAAGCGGTGGTAGGAGACGTGGTTCCCCGTGATTTCTGAAACACCTGTCTTTTGTGAGACAGACGAGTGGGTAAGACTCGGTTGTGCACGCGCCGTTGGACCTATTGCGGCGACTTCTACCCAAGAGCTAATAAAATTAGCACATGTACCTATGGGGGTTGGTCCGAATAATTTGTGAGTTGAGGGAATTATGCAGCGTCGGTCTTTTCAAAAGGTTTTAGTAGACGTGGCTGTTTCTTCGTGATTCGACTGACTCTCGGTGATGTTCCGGGGTTAGATTCAGTTGGGTTTGACTGAATCGTAGAAACGAAGTATCCATGCATCCGGTAGGAAGTGGTGAGTGCTGCTTTATTTGTCAGCAAGTCGGAGCATGTCGGTTGAAGCGAGCACCGAGATTTGCATTTGTAGCCACCGTCGCCTTTTGAAAAGAGTTGACCGTTGTAGGCTCTAGATTCTTCTTTTGAAGTCCATCTTCGGAGGTCGGACGTAATCTACATGAAACTTGATGAAGAGGAGAGAAGATTTTTTTTATGGCATTTTTTTTTTAAATTTTGATGGCCCTTTTTCTTTTATTTTTTTAACATAATATTAATCGTTATTAGTAATATGTATATTAGTATATTATATATATTATATGGATATAATATATATATTAATCGTTATTAGTAATATATATGTTAGTATATTTATATTATATATAGATATATTTTATTTCTCCCCCTCAAAACGTGATTCCTAAAAGAACTTGCTCTCCCTCAAAAGATGTGTGGTAAGTTCGCTCCCCCTCAAAAAATCTCTTTTCCTAATTCACGTATTAGAAGTTCGCTCCCCCTCAAAAAATATAATTATTGCTCCCTTTTAAAGAAATAAGAGCCACTTCTCTTTTAAAAATAAAATAGTAGCTCCCCCTCAAATTAAGCTCGTTCTATAGAAAAAATGGTATTTATCATTTCCGTGCGTAATATGCATTTTAAATTTTAAGGTTTTGAAAATGCATATTTAAAATGTACCATTTTGAAAAATAGGTATTTTTTGCGATTCAGCTTATATTCATACTTGAATGTTTAAGCTCGAAAATCTTAGAATTGTATGCATAATGAAAATGTACCTATAAAATAGGGTATTTCGCATTTCGGTTCATGTATGCATGCATGCAAAAATTTGAAAGTAAAAGTCCTTTTGAAGCATGCATAGTTATATTGTACCCTATTGTTTTGAAAGTAGGTATATTGTCTTTTCAGCTCGATATGCATGCCAAAATTTACATTGAAATGCATATATAGAATTTACCTACGGTGTAGTTGCTCACCGTGCTTCCCTTTATAACGTATGTGGAGCAACTTCAAAGTACCATACGTGAGGGATGCGGTTGCTCGCGTCTCTTACCAGTCATGCATGTGGAGCAACCCGAGTACTGTGCATGCTGGAAGTTGTGGTTGCCCTCGTCTCGTACCGATCATGAGTATGGAGCAACCCTCTTCCAATTACTACTCATGACCGGGGTGTTGTGGTTGCTCTCATCTTATACCAATCACGCGTGTGGAGCAACCATCGTCGAATTACCACACGTGATTGGGCTCCTGCAAAACATTATCGGGACTTTGGTACCCATTTTTGGATGGGTCCTCCCATATTAGCAGAAAACAATTTATGCACATTTGGTTCAAATATACATCCTAAATCATCCTTTAAAGTCCTATTTAATTTGATTTCTGATTTAGGAATCCAAGTTTGGTGAACCTTAGAGGGAAATGACAATTCAGCGCCGGTGAACGTGTGTCTAGGTTTAGAAGATCTGAAGATTTTCTCCCTAGCCAGTCGCAGAAAGTGTCTTTCAGACTTAATCTGGACAGGGTATTTCAAGTATGAATACGAACTTATCGCACTATATGCGTCATCAGATGATGAGTCGTATTGCCTACAAGAATTCACATCATTCACTCTATAATGATGATTTTTTATGAAATTTCGCTTACTAGAATAATAAGCATTTTTGTGTGTGTAAGCAATTCCATCTCTATCATTCTTTAAAGAATGAGAGATTTTGGAAGTTTGAGAAGTTCGTCTGCTTGAGCTTGAAACTTCTTCTTTAGTAACTTCCTTTTTTATGAGAGCGAGAGAAGGAGAATCTTTAACAATGTCGTCCTTGAGTTTGAAAAATAATGTCAATTTTCCTTTCTCCTTCCTAATGTTCTTTTGTTCCTTAGCATTTTTACGCGTATTACTTTTACTTTTCGTTTCTGCGCCAGCCAAGAGTGATTTAGAATGCATATTTGCTTTCGTCACCGTTGACTTAGAATTATTAGCAAAAGCCTTTTTAATTTTAGGAACGAAGGCGTCCGTTTGTGTGCCCATATCCTGCTTAAAAGAAGATTTTTCTATAGAGAGTTCGTTTAAGATGGGTAGGGACGAGGAATTTTTTAGATTAGAAATCTCCTCTAGAAGTTTTTGCTTTTCTGCTCGGAAACCTACTCTTTCCGATTCCTGAGTTGCGTTCAATTCTACAATTTTACTAGCAACCTCTGGAATTTCCCAACAAGAGATATGTTTATTAGAATGTAAACTATTTTCCCCATTGGACGCAAAGTTAATTGAGGAACTTTGGTCAATTTGACCTTTTTTCGCAAGGATGCCCTCTAAGTAATGAACTTTAGAGTATAATTTACTGCGTTCCTCAAATATACCATTAAATTTGCCCAGATGTAAATTTCGCTCAACTTTACAAGCTTTCAAGCTAGTTGTGAGTTCGTGAACTTGGGCCTTGAATTTTTCGATCTGAGCATCACGACTTTCAACTCTCAATTGTGGAGCTTCCAACTGACAATTGAGACTACCCCTCTCTCTTAAGCTTCCAAGTAAGCATCGATGGTTATTTTCTAACCTAGATTCTAGTTCCTTAATAGTCTTTTCATGATCCACATAGGAACTTAGTTTTTGTCCAGAGGCAGAAGTCGTTGCATTGAAATCCATAATAAAATATTAATTATATTATTTTTTTTAAAAAAAATTAGTTGGATACGCGATCGTTAACGCGTTGTGTAGATTTGAAAAATTTGGCTTTTGAAAAATTCAGAGCCGAAAAGTTTTAGCGTGTCGAGAAATATCGTGAAGTTTCGAAATTTTTGGGTGTGGAAAACTTTTTGGTGTGTACAGAAAATTTTTAACTGATGTCGAAAACTTCGAAAATATTACTAAAACTTTTTCTTATAATGTGCCAAAGATGTTTTGGAATAAAAAATTGGCTTCTAAAAATTTCTGCACCGAAAGTCTGATTTATCGAGAAATATTGTGAAGTATCGAAAATTTTGGGTACCGAAAAGATTTTTGGTATATACCAAAAAACTTTTGAGGTGATTTCGAAAACTTCGGAAATTTATCAAACTTTTTTAGAATTTGCCAAAAATGTTTTGATGTGATATGATGCGAAAATAAATTTTCGGAGTGCTTGGGTGCGAAAATTTAAATTTTCAATATGAGTGCGAAAAGTATTTTCGAAATATAGTGCGAAAACTGATTTTCGAAGTGTTGTTTCAAAAATCTGAGGTTTTTGAAGTGAGCTGTTGCGAAAATAGATTTCTTGTTAGGAGTGCGAAAATAGATTTTCGAAGTGGGTTCGGAAACTTTTGGGTTCAAAAACTGGAAAAATTACGAAAATGCCCTCAAAAGTTTTTGAAGTGGAGTTTTCGAAGTGCTCAGTGCGAAAACCTGAACGGTGCAAAAACTTTTTTTATTGATGCGAAATCCTGAACAGTGCGAAGACCCTGATCCTGCGAAAACCTCCTCTTCTTTTTTTTTTTTTTTTTTTTTTTTATTTTTATTTTTTTTATTTTAGGATACGAAAACTTATGCGAAAACCTTATTGCGAAAGTTTTTTTTTTTTTTTTTAAGGATTCGAAAACTTATGCGAAAACCTAAGTTTTTTTTTTTTAAATTAAATGGATGCGAAAACTGGGATCAATGGATGCGAAAACATACGCGGTTTTTTTTTTTTAAAGGGTGCGAAAACTTATTTAATTTTCAATTAATTTATTTTTAATTAATTTTTTTTATGCGAAAACTGGATGGGGATGCGCAAACCTAATGGGTGCGAAAACTGATTATTTTATTTTATTTTATTTTTTTTAAAAATTGTTTAATGTAATGATTACCTAATCATTTTTTTTATTTTTTTATTTTTTTTTTACACAAACATGGAGGCGAAAACTTATAATTTAATTTTATTTAATTTTTTTTTTAAAGTTGATGCGAAAACTGGATTCAAAGATGCGAAAACTGTTAATTTTTTTTTTAACGGTGCGAAAACGTGATGCGAAAACCAAATATTTTTTTTATTTTTTTCACTTGGGTGCGAAAACTGATTCGCAAACCTAAGAATTTTTTTTTTAATGGGGTGCGAAAACCTGTGTTAATATTTAATTAATATATATATATATTTTAGTCCAATGCGAAAACCTATTTATTATTTATTTTTTTTATTAAATAATTATCTAATCATTACCTACTTTAGTTTTTTTTTTTTGGAATGCGTAAACCTGATTTCAAGGATGCTGTGTTAATTATTTATTTAATTTTTTTGAGTCTAATGCGAAAACCTATTTATTATTTTATTATTATTTTTTTTCTTGGAATGCGAAAACCTGGTTTCAAGGATGCGAAAACTGTTAAATTTTTTTTTAAAAGATGCGAAAACCTGAACTAACAATAATTAAATATATATATTTTTTAATTGGGTTTGCGAACCAGGTTTGCGAAGCCAAGCTTTGCGAAGTTGGTTTTCGCACTGGGTTTGCGAAACAAGTTTGCGAAGCCAAACTTTGCGAAGTTGGTTTTCGCAGCGAGGAGTTTTCGGTCCGAAAACTTTTCTGCAAAAATGCTGAACCCACTTTTCGATCTCCAAACACAAAATTAATCAAATTAGTCCTGGGTAAAGATCGAACTACTTATATCCTAACTCCTAAACATTCAATCAAGCACAAAAAACACCAAAACATATCAAAATTTTCGAAATTTTTTTGAAGAACACGAAGAACACCAAAAAAATATTTCGATTTTTACTCAAATCTGAGCGCGTTTGGCTCTGATACCACTTGTAAATCCTAGAATATCCAACTAAACATATATTATAAACGATCTTACCACGATTTGATGATCGGAAGAATGAAGCTCGCGTGGGGTGCTTGTGTGTTCTTGAGAGGTTGGGGGCTCACTTTGATTTTCACACAATACACATTTTATTATGTGTTAGGGTTCAAGTATTTATACCACATTTTGGTATATAATACTTGGGCCCCTAACAAAGCTCAATTACACTAAGCCTCTTTTAAATAAAATCTATTTAAATAAATTACAAAGATAATTCTAATTAATTGAACACAATAAAATAATCCTAACAATGTATGTCGATGTTACTTTAGAAAATGTAAAGAAGTTGAGAATAACATAAGAAAGGTTACCGTTTGTGAAGATTGCTTCGATTTCGCGAATGGGAGAAGATGAATCGTTTTTCACTTCGTGTTTTTAGGTTTTCCACTTCTTGAAGAGAATCACTTGGCAGAAGGAAAATATTACGACATAATTTGGCCGGTTACATGGCGGTTGGTCCAACCGCCGGTTCAACCGTAACCGGCGGTTGGGCAAGTCTAGTTCAAGTCCTTGGGGTTAATATTTATTTCATTTAAGATCAGTTTTTTTATCTCTGAAATTTCCTTTGAAAAAGATGGGCACGAGGATCATGTAATTTATAGAAAGATGAATGGGATATTTCCAAAGTTTGCACAACGCTTTGACTGACATATGGTTCCACAAGATTCCTTACCACCAACGTACGATATATTTTATCTAGCTGGCAAGAATGATTAGTCCTTTTCCATTCCATTGCTGTACAAAATAGGTAATTTTTGTTGCATTTTACAAGTAAAAATGAAATGGGCTCTTCCAATTTAAACGGCGCTACAAAATAAATCAATTCAGCCCATCCAATCTAACAAGTAACAACGGTGATCAATGGCCATGCCCATTTGATTGATTTAAGAGTTGAGTGCGAAATGCCTACACACCATCCCTCTAAGAACATCTACAATCGAAAAACTCGTTTAAAAAACTCAAAATATAGTAACGAACATATCAAACAGTAATTTTTTTCCAACCATTAAACTCGTTCTTAAATCAAAAGAATATTCTTGAAATATTCTCTTCCACACTTCCTTTTATAACTTTTTAATATTATCAGCATATTTTACAACTTTACAAATTAGACCATGATATTAATAACTTCGATTGAGAAAATATTTAATAAAATTAATATTTGTTCATATAAAAATAAACACAAAAAAACGTTTATTAAAAACACTGATCCTCTTATAATTTTTTATTTTTTATATGGGTGCTTTAATAATTAAATAAACAAAAGGATATGTATTGCAATTTTCAAACATTAAATCAATTTTTTTTTAGAAAACTAATTTTCAAATGTAAATTTGAATTTAAAGTAGGAGAAAGAAAACCAAAAACTCATTTTGAGTTTGTGTTTCAGCTATGATTGGAGTATTTTTACCCCATTTTTGGATTTTGAGGTTCGGTTGGAGATGCTCTAATCGATTAATCTCCAAAAAAAACTATTCTTCCCCTTCCTCCGTTTAGGGGGCTCTCATTGTTCTCTTCTTTTTTGTTTCTTTCTTTTCTTTTTTTTTGTTTTTGCTTACATTGTTCTTGAGTCTCCCAGTTTGGGAGTATCATTCCTTTTAGGGAATGTTTTTTTAGGAAATGGGAGTATCATTTTGAGTTTTTTAGGGAATGGGAGTCTCCCAGTGTTCCAAATGGGAGTATCATTCCTTTTAGGGAATGTTTTTTTTAAGAAGACGGGATTTTAAAGTTGATGTTGGGGAACCAGTGCCGATAGGTTCATCATTCGACGTAGATTATACGCGTGTGAAGATCGGGTTGAAAGACCGATCCAAACATCGAAATAACACGAAAACACATAGAACGAAAATAACAAAAAACTGGGAATTTTTACGTGATTCGCCTCGAAATTGAGCTTACGTTCACGGACCAACGGATTGTTCTTTTATTCCACTAATCATAGAGTTTACAAATCTAGCACTTACTCTCTAAATTTCATGACAAAGGTCGAGCTCAAATGGCCTATATATAGAAGATAAAAGGCTTAGAAAGTTCCTAGTTGGTTTACAAAATGGTTATAACTGCTCTCAAGGAAACAACAGCTGGTCATGGCCTCGGACTGTCCATTCACGGCCGTGAACATGTCGGGTTATCAAGTTTGCATATTCTGCTGGTGCTTCACGGCCTGGTACTCCTATGTTCACGGTCGTGAGCTTAGCTGGCTGCTTCAGGTGTTTTATGTCCAGGTGTTCTTCGGCATGAAGCCCTATGCTTCAGGCCGTGAACAAAGGTTGCGATGCATACTTCGACGTACGCTCGTTCCGATTCCGATCGATCACCTACTCTGAATTCTTCGAGTTTTGGATCACCGTTTCCTAACAATCTCCACCTTGAGCCAATAACTCCACTTTAACTCCAAGTGTTCTTCACAAATCAAGACCAATGAGACAATACAACTCCGTGAATTATCGCCGCAACATATCTCATCGGTTTTCAGCACCTTTTCAAGGATTGACCCTGAACTTCCACCTCAAACCTCGAACCTTCACTCAACCTTTACCCGTTCCGCCCTCGAGCACATGGCCTTCGAACACTTCATCAAATAAATTGATAAAATAAAATGAAGCAAGCAAACACATGCATTCCTTACCGAAACGATTGTATTAGGCCCGATTTGGCCCGTCGTCATTGTAGCTCCGTGATCCTCCTTCTTGAACCACTTACAGCCACCGAACCGTTTCTTTTGAGACCCCTCTGTCGGTTCCCAGATCTGAGCTTCCGTGAATAACTCGCCTTCGCCGCTATCAAAACCACTCCACCTTAAGCTATCTTTACTATCACTCGGAAAAATCACAGAATTTGCCCGACTTTATCTTGCTTCGTTCTCTACCTCAAGACAATGATTTCCTTGTTGGGAGGTATGCCCTCGGAGTGCCGTTCAGAGGACTGAGTTGAATAGGGTGACCCCTGTTGTATTAGTTCAAAAAATATAAATGTTTTATTGTAAACGTTTAATTAATAAAATATTGTATTTTATTAATTTGAGGCATTCGTTATTTATTAACCGAGTTTAAAGTCTACTAGCTTCCGGTAGTGCGGTAAATAAATAAAACCCTTGTGCACGAGTTGATCGATCGATTCTCATGGGATGAGAGAGGTGACACCGATTGGATCTTATTCTCCGCACTAAATAAACGTTCGCAAGTCTTAGGAATCTAGTGGGTGACTAGATTACCGATTACGACTTGTCCGTCGACGGCTCCAACGCAACGATTGTGTCAATCGTTCATCTTGGAAGATGGGAGGTCGTGACGGAAATATTGCCGATCGGGGCATCGGAGTATTCGAACACATGGCTCGATATTCGTTTTGATCTCATGGCTTAACGCGGGGATGTCAACGATCGAACGAAGACTATAGCAGCCTTAGACCGTTAGGCTCATCGGCGAATTTGCTTCCGCGATTCCGGTTTGACGCTAGTTTGCTAGGCATGTTAAATACTCTTATAAAGGGTATGGGCCAGTGGCAAAACGTAGCCGGTTTTACGGAGGTGATTGCCGGGCTTTGAGCGCAATCGGGATTCACTACCTCATATACGAGGTTAACGTCCTATGAGATAATTGAGGACGGTGATTACTAAGCCACCGGCCGGAGCAATATAAACTAGCTTGTGTGAGACACATAGCGTAGTTTTGTAATCGCGACAGTCTCGATTATAACATAGTGTCGAGTCTAGTGAGTTTGACATTAACCATGACTCTCACTTGACCGGGACGCATGTGAAGGGCATAAGAATATTCAACAAATATCTATAGTCGGTTCGACAGAATTTAGATTGGATCAAAATTCGTTCTCAATTAGGATCTGTCCGGTACCGCGGGATTGGCTAGGCGAATACCGGACTCACGGATACCTCCCGTGCTAGTTGAGACGAACCAAGTGAGTCACGCTTAAAAATGATAACAATCTCTATTGGTCGGGACAAACTTTCAAAGGTGCGTAACGAATTGAGAATTCGTTGACGCAGTGACACGTCTATACGGGGTATAGACACTTAGTTAAATTCCGAATTTGATCTCGGGAATGATTAAGACTTGTGATGGATCAAGTACTTAATTTATTAACTAAGTTTGAGCTTGATTAGAATTTAGATTAATTGGATTTGATCTATTTGATCAAATTATAATCATTCGGACTCAATCGAACTAATTCGATTTTTCCAAGGGCCCAATTGCAAAACCTCAAATCTTTGCATGGGTTAGACTTGGTTAAAGGTTAATTTAAGTGCCACTTAATCTTGGTTAAAACCATTCACGTTTTTGGAGTGGTTTGGAGTGGTTGAGATGCTTTTTTGGTTGAAAAACATGACAAAAAGCATCTCAACTACTACATGACATATCAACTACATGGTAGTTGAATGTTTTGTCATCTTTTAGCTAATATACCACTATGAGAACGAAAATGGGTAAGAGGAGAAGTTAAGAAAGAGGTTTCAAGCAAGAATAGATCTAGGATCTTGAGGGAGAAACAAAAGAAAAAGAAAAGTTTGATCCAAGTTCAACTAAGCTTCACAGCTAAGTTAGAACCTCCTCCTAGCAACTCTAGCCATCCGTGGGTTGCTCCGAGGTGCCAAAGAGAGTGTATCGGCGTTTCGAACTTGCTCGGGACAGTCCGAGGCGAAGAAGGATTTGCTCAAGCTTCGCGTTTTCGAACGTCGTGCTGTGACGAACTAGCCACGCGCAACAAGGGTATGGTTTCGAACCTTTAGATTAGATTTATTTGATAAATCCCGAATGGTCTTGTATGACCTCGAATGATCCATTAAAATGTCTTAAGACATGTATGGAGTCATGGTATAAAGTTTGGAATAGATCGGAAATCATTTCGGGGTTCGAAACGAGAGATTTCGGTTTTCGGCCGAGGTCCACCGCTGCCATCTCCAGCTAAGGCTGGTCCACGGGCGTGGGCCGTGGTGACACTGGCCGCGGACCATGGCAGAGAACAGCCATGGTCTCCCGAGGCTCGGGCCGGGGTGCTTGGGTCCTCGGACCGTTCCCGGGACGTGTTCGTGCGATTTTAAATGATAAAAAATTTAAAATTCGGCACCTACACTACGGGATCGCTTCCGCTTCCGCTAAGGCCACGTCGCGCTGTTCGGGGGCTGCCGTCGGTCGAAACGGGTTCACCCCAACATTCCTACACTACACCGTTAAGCTCCTTGTGAAGCCGTTTACGTGCCCTTGAAGTTCTTGGCTTTCGTCCCTTCAGAGCATGCCCTTCAAGCACGTACATTCCGTTCCTTTTGATCCCATGCATGACCTCTCTTCCTCCTTTGAGTATGTTGATACATTTGTCCTCGATTTTGGTTGTATAGCCTTGATCATCCATCACTCCAATTGAGATCAGGTTCCTCTTCAACTTTGGAACATGCCTCACATTATCAAGGACCTGAATACCACCTGCATTAAGCTTCAAACATACCTTACATATCCCGTATACCTTGCACACGCTATCGTTGCCCAAGACCACCGTCTCACCTTCAACTTCCTTGTAATCTTGGATCTAAGATTTGTTGCTCGTGATGTGAAACGTACACCCTGAGTCTAAGATCAATTTCTTAGCATTTTCTTGCCCCGAGAGCGTGATAATCTTAGTCGTTTCATAATTCTCTTGGACAAAGTCCGTCTCTTTTCTATGCGTACCTTGTTCGGTTTGGGCAATGACGTCGAATGTGGCCTTCTTCGTGACAATGGTAGCACTTCTCGGGACTCCTTGCCTTTCCATTTCCTTCTTTCTCGAATTCTTGACCCATCATTTCGTAGATTTTTCCCTAACATGTAGCAACTCCGCCGATGGATCCACCCGAGCCTCGGTCCGTGTATTGAGTTGCTTTGTATAGAGCGCCGACTTTAGTGCATTTTGTCCGTAGAGTAGCGCCTCCTTCAAGGTTTCGTGGCTCCCAGGAAGTGTACAAAGCAAGATGAGATCCTTGTCTTCTTCCTTCATCGGCTCCTCTTTGATATTGTCAAGATCACGAATGAGTTTCTGAAATTTATCTAGTTGCTCCTCGATCAGCCTATCATCTTGCATTCGGTAGGTATATATGGCTTGCTTCAGGTATAGCCTTCTTGCTAGGGTCTTTGTCATGTAGAGTTCATCGAGCTTCTTCCATAATTTGTCGGGATTCGTCACCTTTGCCACCTTACGAAGCACCGACTCCGATAGACACAAGATTATGACGCTATGTGTCTTCAATAAGATCTTTGCCTTTACGTCCGCCCCAAAAATCCATCGGGAGCATGTCTTTCTCCTCCTTCAATACCTCCTCCAACCCTTGTTGGATCAAGATCGTGTTCATATTTAGTTTCCATCATTCCAAAATCGTTCTCTCACATAAATCGCTCCATTTTGAATCTACATTGCGCCACCTTCTTCGTCGCGTGATTGCTCCACCCTCACCGCACAACTTGTCGGGAAACCAACACCGATAGGTTCGTCACTCGACTTAGATTATATGTGTATGTGAAGATCGGGATTAAAGGCCGATCCAAACGTCGAAATAATATGAAAAACAAAGAATAGAAAAGACGAAAAACATGAGATTTTTATGTGGTTTGGCTCGAGATTGAGCCTACATCTACGAACCAACGGATCGTTCTTTTTTTTAACTAATCGCAGAGATTACAAGTCTAGTATGTACCCTCTAAGTTTCATGTGCAAAGATCGAGCTCAAATAGCCTATGTGTAGAAGATAAAAGGCACTGAAAGTTCCTAGTTGGTTTACGAAACGGTTATAACTGCTTTCAAGGAAACAACAACTGGTCACGGCCTCGTGCTGCCCATTCACGGCCGTGAACATATCGGGATATCAAATTTCCATGTTCTGCTGGTGCTTCAAGGCCTGGAGCTCCGTGAACATAGCTGGCTGCTCCAAGTGTTTTCGGCCATGAAGCCCTATGCTTCAGGCCGTGAACAAAGGTTGCGATGCATACTTAGACATACGCTCGTTCCAATCAATCTGCGACTCCTAATTCTTCGAGTTTTGGATCAACGTTTCCTAATAGTTGAAGACGGAAAAAAGTGAAGAATATTAAATATCTACGTTTAATTACCATAGTTGTGGAGTTTTATACTTTATTAGTAATACGTTTTTTAGTTTTTTTTGTTCGAGCTTTAATACTTGCTTTCTCTCGGAGTTTTTTTTTCTTTTCTCATGATAGTTTCTCTTGGCAAAAAATTCGTTCCCGTAGATGTTCGTTTGTATTTTGAAATCTTTTTGAGCTATTTAGCTCTGTATATTTGTTCATATATAAAATTATCCTTTCGAAAAAAAATTAATAATAAAATGAATGCTAAATGCCTCTGAGCTGAGTCAATCATCCATCCTATGAACAAAAATCTAAATCACTGAATCATTCAATAAGCAAGAGTCTTCTTAAAACATGCTATCATCCTCAAAAAGAATCATACCCATCGTCTCTGTGTAATGAAATCTATCCACATCTCTATTTTCCACAACCCACAAAGCAAAAAAAAAAAATCAATAAAAGAATCTGTGCTGTGACATTCAAATTTACAACGTGTTTCTTGTCCTTTCCCACGGAAGCAAACCTGTGTAAGAATCTACCATATTAGTCAGTATAAAGTCCCTCAAGCCCGTGTCCCAGACCTCGCAGAACCTCTGCGCCCAGTCGGGCGGCTCGATGGCCTCCGTGCCCAAGCCCGGGGCTCGATCCCGCGACCCCTCGTTCTGATTCTGCTTCCAGTCCGCCACGTAGGTCGCCACCCTCCGATAAAACTTTGTCCTAAAAGCCTCCCAAACCTGGTACTTGTAATGGTTGATCACCGCCGTGCTCTGCGGCAAGTTCAAGTACCTATAGCCCTTCTTGAGGCGAAAGTGATGCACCACATTGAGCAAACTAGCATCCAAGGCGTAAGGCCTGACGATCGATTTATGCCTCTCAGGGCTCTGAAGGCGGCAAGTGTAGCCCACCGTGACGCCCTGGGGCGGCGGGGAGTTGAGGCCCGAGGGCCCGAAGCTGTGGCAAGACGTTCTTAGCTCGGCTATGGTTCTCGACGATGCTGAAAAATTGGCCACCAGGCTACGTAGAGAGCCTTCCCCGGGGTAGCCTAATGCCCTATATCTGTGGTGCTGCCCAGGAGTTGCATAGGGGAAGTAGAAGTATTCGTCGACGTCCATAAACGCAACCCAACTGCATTCCTCTCGGGACCTTAGGGCGCAGTGCGAGAATCCCGCTTCTTGGCTCTTGATCCAAGGCCAGGCGTGCCTTGTCACGTTGTAGTTTAGGGCGTCGAGATCTTGGACAACCTCGTCTATGCCGTCGTCGCTGTTGTTGTCGTAAACGAACCATTTCTCCACTCCGAGCCAGGAGTGGTACATGATCCATTCGCGTATGGCCGAGGCTTGGTTCCATACCATGGTGCACACGCAGAGCTCGTGCCTTTGCTTGTTGATGTTTTCGCCTAAAGTTGAGATCTTGGCGACCGAAGGCATTAGGACGCGGTTGGGGCCTCGACCGCGGGCATGGTAATGGTTGACACCGATGGTTACACGGACGCCCTTGGCCTTAATGGGGTTGGTTCGAATACTATGTGGTAATGAGCATCTTATGACCTCTTGAGCAGCTGAGATTGCCCTTGTAATGAGCTTCGGCTTATCGTCTTTCGCCCATTTTCCAAGCCCGAAATGGCAGGTGAACTGGCCGGGATCAGATTCCCTATCGGGCCTCAGATTCAACCCCTTTACCAAAACTACGGCGGAATCCTTGTCCAATGTAGCCGCATAGACCACATTGTTCCAAGAGTAAGAACGAACTGCGCTGTTATTTGAACGCAAACGCAGCCCATTGTTCTCTAGTCCCAAGACTCCATTTTTACCACCGTCCCACCTTATGTTTACTTCGTATGAATGATTCGAAGATGGTGGTAATGGGCATCTAACTATGGACCTCAGCTCATCGTATTCATCTACGGACAACACTTTTCTTACATCAAACAACCCACCATTATCTCTTTCCAACAAGTTCTTACCATAATAGATACAGTCCAGCCCATCCACGTCGTAACTCTTCTTCAGAAAGCCGTTACTCTTCCCATCGCTTACTAGCAGTAGAACATGGTCGGGGAACAAAACCCTGCTTTCTACCTTCAATCGAAGCTCGAAACTGCCGAGATCTTCAACTGTCTTAACAGTTCTTGAGCTAGAAGAAGACAGTAGGGACAAGCTCGAAACCACTAGGACTGGGTGGAAAGCCGAAGAACTGATGGGCACTGCGTGCGATAGAAGGTAAAGAAAGGTGAGGAAACTAACACACAAGACGATAGATCTTAGGGACAGCAAGTGCAAGAGATAATAAGACAGCGATGAATCTGACTGTCTGAGGATGCGTTTTCGCTTGCGCCTTTGATCTGAAGAGTTCATTTCTTAGTTTCTTTCCTTCCTTTGTGTTTCTCTGTTACCGAGGATTAAGGATCTGTCGATAGAGAGGATGTGTATGGAAAGAAAGAAGAATTCTTTACGCAGATCTGTGCCTTCGTACCGACAGGGGGAGGTGCGTACTTCACTTGGGCTTTCTATTTTAACTTTTTTAAGATTTGTTTGCTTCAATCAGTTGGTAGTATAGTTTGGTTAATGTCGGAGAAGTAACAAAAAAAAAAAGAAAAAAAAAATACACAAATAATTTAAATAATAAATAATAGCTGCGAGTAATAACTATTTATGTGTATTATTGCATCACACGTTGGAATCATAATGGAGACACGTATTATATTTAATCATATGGTATGCAAGTAAAGTATATATGTTGCTGGCTTTCATGTTCATTGGTATTATTAATATTGTGTTAAGATAAAACATTTTATATTCTCGAAAATCAGTATATAATCGTTTTGAATTGTTACACACATTCTGTTACATGTGTTGATTGTTAAGTGGGCGGCTGTCTATTATTAATCATATATATATAATAATGTTATTACTATATTGCATAATAGTAATAGGCAATGGTATGGTATAAAGAATGTATAAATTATATGGGAGAGAATGGTCCTGTCCGAATATTAAAGCTGTCTACATTCCAAATAAATAATAAATTTATTCTTTTCTTAGATGAGACTTTTGGGACCATTTGTTCACAGGCTGTGGAAGGAAGTTAAACAATTATATTTTTTATTTTATTTTTTGTAACACTTGCGTGAGTCGAAAGTGAAAAACATGCCATACAATATACTATATGATGCAAAATAGACAATAAGTTGTCATAAACAGCTCATTGAAGTATTTTAATTGATCTAAAATCTTGACATGTAGCCAAACGCAAAGATATTAATATATAGGCAAAATTATGAAATTGGGGCATTAAGTATACGTGTTTTCATTTTTGGGTCACTATTTTTTATAATTGCAAAAATAGGTCACTAACTTTGTATGTCAAAACAATTTTGGGTTATGTTTTCAATTTTGGGTCACTAAATATATATTTTTCGATTTTGGGTCACTAAGTATTAATTTTTCAATTTTGGGTCAATTTTTAATAAGCCATATGAGTGACCCAAAATTCAAAAATTGATACTTAGTGACTCAAAATCGAAAAATATATACATAGTGATCCAAAATTGAAAACATAACCCAAAATTATTTTGACATACAAAGTTAGTGACCTACTTTTTTGCAATTATCAAACATAGTGACCCAAAAAGAAAAACAAATATATGACCAATAGTTAAAATTTTGCCTTACTATAATGTAAACTAATTCCATTTGGAATAATTCCGTTTCAAGACAGAACGATGAAGATGACGATGACGTGCAAACCACCAATAATTACCTATTCATCGTCTTATACTTTACTCTAATCGTACCTCACAACGAAGGGGGAAAAAAAATTGCTACATAAACATTTTTTTTTTAACGATCCTCATTGTGAATTAACAACAAAGTTGGCGGAACCCCACATTAGATTTGGTCGAACTTGTGGTAATATCATATAAAATTATTAGTAATAAAGTTCGTAACTTTTAAAAATAAATAAATGTCGCGCAGGCGCAATGCTTTTCTCTGGTAAATAAATATTCGGTGGACTCTTCTGCCATTGCTATGATTTATCTGGCCAGGCAATAAAATAAAATTCAAGATTCATTTTCTTCATCTTTTTTTTTTTTTTGACTCATTACAGTCAATAAAGTTGCAAGAGAATGGTTGAATTTGTTCAATCATCTTTATGAATGTTCATTTTCATTACAGTCAAAGATGCATTGGCTCATCAGTGCTTAAACTCGCTCGATTTGTTTGACGCCATTTAGCTTCAACTTCGAACAACTTGCATCGACCGAAGAACAAATGAAGGAGCTGATTTATTGCGAGGCTCTTGCATTTAACTCCTGTTGATCGACGACCACCGTTAGACTCGAGATTGGAGGTACTTTTAGTGTATGTGTTTATTTCTGATCGATCTAAGCTTGTCGATGCTTAATCGGATCGAAATTCGCAGCTCAAACACACAAACACGAAAAGCAGAGTTACGTGGTTCGGCTGTTTTCTAGCCTACTTCACGGACCAACCGAGCACCCTTTGTATTAATCACCAACAGAGAAATTACAGCCTTCCATGTCTACTATCTAACTCTAGTTGACACCTCTCACTGATTCTCACTCACACAAAAGATATAAGCTCGTGAAGTTGCCTACTCAAAATCCCGCGTCTGATATTTATAAGCTGAAGTCACACATAACATGTGACTCATGATCATCCTCAGCCGTCCTTCAAGCTTGATCCGACGATCCAAAGTGTGTGCGTGATGAAACATAAAGCGTGTGACGCTTCTATAAGTGATTTTCCGCCTTAAATGTCATTTGTCCAATCTCGATCCAACGCTTCTCATTAATCTGGCTTCATCTTCATTCTTCAACTTCAGAGCTTCTCATGGCCTGTTTCCGGCCATCTCCGGCGACCCTCAGGCGGGTTTTAAGCTCGCTTTCCTCAACAACCCTAAATATCAACACATATGATAATGAAATATATCGAACTTATATAAATTGTATCAGTTTACTCAATGCATATCTTTGTACAAAATTAGATTTAACCTAAATTTTAAAGATAGACATTTGAATTTTTTTTCATTGTGTTTTTGTGTTGTAAGATATATATCGTTTAGGCTAAATGATGTCTGCAATGCTATTGTAATGAGATGGAAAACAAGAGATATGTTTGTATTGATATCATATTTATTCATCAAAATATTATCCAACTCAACTAATTACGTACGAAGAAATCTTTATTTAATTCAATAGTAGAGATGCACATATTTTTGTCAGCTAATCTTATGTAAAGGCGTTTTGAGCTTATTTTGAAAGATGTGTGAACATTTAACAATGTGTTGTATTTGATGATACTACCAATTATGGTAAGAACAAACTATATTTATATGAACAACATCCGCTAATATAATTAATGCAATTATTTCGGGTTATACTTTTTATTTTTAAATTTTCTTTTTCAATTTGTATGATTTCTTTGCCAGCCAAGCCTCAATACATTGGAGGTTGTCTTTTCAGCTATTTCTATCAATTGGATCAGCCCAGCCCAGCCCAGTTATATGAAAACCCTCGATCCGTCAGGCCCATCAACGAACCCTCATCTTATTTTATTTATTTATTTTTTTTTACGAAAATGATAATTTTATTCTATAATATATTTTACAATGAAATCAATAGACAAAATTGCAGAAGAATACAAAGAAATGATAAAAAGATAGATAAACTAGTATCACTAATTGCAATATCTTCTTCTAATAGTACATCAATTGCAATTTCTTCTTCAAATACTTTTGATATTATCAAATCAAGATCCATATCTCTATTGGTTAAATCGCCGATGCCAACATGAGATTCATTTTCCAGATCTATTTTATAATATTATTGAAAACTTCTATTTAAAGAGAAATATTCTAATATGAGATAAAGAAAACTCCCATACGAAATAATAAACATAGTATAGAATATATAATAAAGAAATTACGAAAGAGATGAAAATAGATTAATGGGTGCTCCAACTCGATCCGCCGGCGACTATGATGACAATAGATTTATGGCCGTCGGCGGAGAAGAAAACATATTAGAATTTTTTGTGTAGAGATGTTTTTTAGAGGAGATGTATTAACGAATGAATCCTCATTAGAGCCGTCAGAACAGGTCGGTGGGAGGGGCTGGTCCACAGCTTGCCATTTGGCGGGGCGGGTGCGGCCCGGCCCGCCACGCCCATCATCGGGCCGCGGGCCGGCCCGTGCATAGTAAAAAAAATTATTATTAATCTAAATTTTTAACCCATTGGAAAAAATAAAGCTTACAGCCCGAAAATTAATATTGGGTCCATTAGTCCATTGCAAAATTAAACCCAAAAAGCAAAATACAAACTTTAATTAATATAATATAATTAAAATATTAAATATATATTTTTATAATAGGTGGACCGCCCGGCAAAGCCCGCGGCCTGCACGGGCTGGCCCGCCTAGGACCGCTTCCTAGCGGGCCTGAAAAATGAGGCCCAACCCGACCCATTGGCGGGGCAGGATGGGCCGGGCCGCGGGCTCGGGCCTCATTGACACCTCTATTCCTCATCTTATTAATTACATATCGATACGTTTAAAAAAAGGGGGATTTTTTTAATTAATTGTTGTTTCTGATTGTTTTTATTAATTGTTGTTTTGGATTCACGCGATCTTATTACCTCTTTTCGAAATTGTCAATTAAGATATTGCCCTTATCCGAATAGAAATTTATTTAGTATTGATTTTTAATTAAGTTTCCATTAAATACTTTTAATTATTCAAATTAACAATTCCTCAAATCATACAAAAGAAGCCTTTTGGTCAACTAATAAATCGTGTCTTATATCTTCTTTCCTTTTCGTATTTTTCTTCTTTTTCTTTTGGGAATGTTGTAATGATTAATAAACATATATACTAATTGGGGCTTTTTTAATTTAATATTGCTAATTTTTTTATTCGTTAATTAAATAGGATTATTTTGAAGTGTATTAATAAAATAGGACAAAACGCGGCTAATGCAAGCGACGTTGCATCCATTAAACGCGACGTCACTTCCAATGGAAGCGACGAATAGGTTGGCCACTAATTAACATGTGAAATTGGCCGACCCTAGGGTTTTGGTCCATTAAAGCAACGTCGCTTCCAATGGATGCGTCGCCGCGTTTAATGGACGCGACGCCGCGATATAAAACCCATCGCCTCCTCTTCTTTTTCTTTCTTCGTTTCTTTTCCTTTCTTTCTCCTTACTCAGCGTCGCCGTCCGCCGTGACCGCCGTGTCTTCTCCGTCGTTGTCGCCGCCGCGCCTGCCCGTCGTTGGCCGTCGTTGTTGTCTCCGTCGTTGCCCATCTTCGTCGGCCGGATCTGTCCGTTTCCGTCGCTGCCCCGTCGCTGCCTGCCCGTAGCCACTGCCCCGTCGCTGCCCGTAGCCGCTGCCCCGTCGCTGCCCGTAGCCACTGCCACACGTACACCACTCCCTTTTCTTATTGAAGGTATATTAATTAGCAAGCTATGTTAATATTGATGAATATTTGTAACTGTTAAAGTTTTTATTCATCATTGGGGGTTTTGAATTTTAACTCGATGTCGTTCGATTTAGGATGGATACGAATGAATTTTACGGTCCCGTCGATCGATCGTTATTGATATTTCAGGATAGTCATCATTGTAACGATGTGCTATCTAATGCGGATGGTGCGTTAGATACTCCGTTGACCGTGAGAGGTTTGGAAGGCGTAGTATGGGGTAAGCCTTCACGACCGGTGCGCTTGCATGGTCGTGTTTTGGAAAAGTTGGATACAATGTCATTTTATGGCGTATATAGTTGTGGATCTCAGAAATTAGATCCACACTTAATTACGGCGCTAGTAGAAAGATGGAGAAAGGAAACGCACACGTTTCACTTACCGATGGGGGAGGCGACCGTTACTTAATTACCACATTGCTGTCGTTCGTCGTGTCCACTGATATGTTATAACATTGTTGAGTGGCACTACCCTGACCGTGTGGTTCGACAGTTCGGAATGGTACAGTCGATCCCGGACGCTCCTCGATATTTACATCGAAATCTATATCGGTTCAATCTTCGCAATATCGCGGGAAGAGACTGGAGATTGCATCACGCGGAATATGAAGCGTATTGGTTAGCTCGATACGAGTCGATAGTTGATGCAATATGGAATCAACCTTCGTTAGTCATGTGTGGTGTGAAATGCATCGTGGAAATCTAACAAATGAAAATCTAGAGGATGGTCTCCATTATATTGCTCACTTGATAAATGGAATATATGGAAGGAATTTCACGGTACCATTTCTAATGGTGAAACTCGGTCATCTTAAGCGTCGTTACTTTTTATGGAAGAAGCTACGCTCAGAGATGGGAGATTGGGGAGAATATGACAGGGGTTGGATTCATGCAGACACTACGCAATGGCTTAAGTGGTTTGAAGTAATTATTCTATTCTATATTTTATTTATTTGAAAGTATATTTGTGACCAAAAAAATTGTTTTCTTTTGCAGGAGGATCCTCTTTCAACGATTTACTTTTATGAATGCGAGCCTTTTGATAGTCGTCTTTATGCAATTTTTGAGAAATTTATCAATCCCGCTATTGTTCCAGACATTGACGTGCTTGCAATTGAGAAGAATGAAAGACCAACACAACCTATTGTAGCCCATACTAACGTCATTGAACTAGTCGTGGACAAGCCTCCGAAAGGAAAACATAACGGTATGTCCCGAATGGTTAGAAACAAAGGTAAAAAAACGGTCGTCTCTAGTTCGAGCGTCAAAGAGGACATTAGTGATGACGATTTCATCGAGAAGCCCCCGAAAGGAAAACAAAATACTATGGCCCGAATGGTTATAAACAAAGGTAAAAAAACGATCGTCTCTAGTTCGAGCGTCAAAGAGGACAGTAGTGATGACGATTTCGTCGAGAAGCCCCCGAAAGGAAAACAAAACAGTATGTCCCGAATAGTTAGAAACAAAGGCAAAAGACATGTCGTCTCTAGTTCGAGAATCAAAGAGGATACTAGTGATGATGACTTCGTTGACAAGCTTCCAAAAGAATGAAAAGAATATTAATTAGCAACTATGATGTATTTCTTGCAAGTGTGGTATATTTTTAGTAGTTTTGTTTGTGTTTCTAGCAGTTAGTGTGTTCCTAGCTATAATGAGGTGTTTAAAGCAAATGTATTTGTGTTTTTAAATTGCATTAAATACTTCAAATAACATAAACTAAAACTTACATCCAACATAATAACATAAAAACAGAAGCTAATTGTTAGGTCCGTTCTTAACAATCTAAGGATGATAACACTCAATAATATTGAATTACCTTGAGGAATTTGAAGTTAGGGTTTGAAGGTAATTGAGAGAGAAAAGAGTGGAGTGTTCTTCAAGCTAAGAGTAATCAAGTGTGTATCATTAAGCTTGGAAATGAAAAGTGTACAAGGACCAAACGAGCTACTTAGCTATATATACCATATATTTGGTATATTTACAAATAGGTCCCTAAACTATAATAATATTACACACTTGCCCAATACTAAAGATAGCTTACAAATAGAACACAACTAAAGTATCTTCTACAATCTCCCCCTTTGTGTTCTTCTCAGATGAGCTTCGCTATCTTTGTCGGGAATAGAACGACTTTCTGAATCCGAGGGCAACTTCATATCCTCTCAGCGTGTTTCGAAGGTCGAGCCTTTCGACAATCTTGGATATCACCGTCTCGGTCAGAGTTTTAATCGTTCTAACATGTTCAGCTACCTCTGGCATGGAAATTTCTCCGGTCTCAGTAATCTCGTCAATGATCTTTCTCAGGTTCTTGAGGATGATCTTCAGCGTTCCATCAGAAAATTTATCAACTTCTGAAAGAAACATCAACCTCTTTGAACCATCGAGACTTATATACACTAGGCTGAGCTCAGGTTCTTCAAAGATGTGGTAGTTTGGATAACTTTCTAGATCCTGATCTGAGCCTAGGATGCGTGGTTTGACGAGATTTACCTTCTTCATGTTGCTCTCAAGAGCAATCTGAAGGTCTTGAGCGATGTAGTACTTGATCTGACGCAGCATATATCTTTTGATGGTGTCGAACCCCAAACGGTATCTGAACGCTTTTAGGGTGAATTTCCTGTAAACTCCAAACATTTGGAGAATGTCGTTTGGTTCGATATCTGCTAGATCTGCTTCGGAGATTCTTTCCTGGGTGCTGTCTTGACGAACCGCATTATATATTGGATAATTTGTCTTTCCAACATTGTGGTGCTCGACTTCCACAATGTCTTCGATTCTGGATTTAGACCTCATAATTATCCTGTTGCTCTTGTCTCTCGGAGGGCCGACCTTGGTCTTGGTGAGCATGTATATATGTCCAATTGCTTCGGTCCCCTTGAGATGACTCAAGCCTCTTAAGTCCAGCTCGTCAAGCTTTTTGATGTTCTTCTCGTGACGCCATATCCTCTTGCGTATCTCTTCCTGGAACGGAGCCATAACTTTCTTGTTCTCCCACGGGACTGTCTTCTTCCTATGCTCTGGTGTCCTGTCTTTGTGAAGCATATTCATTGCCTGTGTGAGTTCGGCTGAGTTCCAGTTGTAGACTTCGCTATTATTCAATTCGTCATTCGAGATCCTGAACATCTGTACTGAAGACTGCCGTAGGAAGGTTCTTGCATTGTAGATTCGGTGGAAGGCAGCTTCTTCATCTTCAGTCAACGCAATCCAATCTCTTAGTATGTATTCGTCGACAAACTCCTTTGGATTGGTTGTTGAAGGAATCGGTGGTGGTAGATTTTCTGTCGGTGGAGGTGGTAGAGTGGATGATGATGGAATGATGGGGTGGTGATGGAAGTGAAGGCGAGGGAAGTGGCGGTAGTGATTGAGATGGTGGCGGTTGTGATGATGAGGTAGGTCGAGACGACGAGGTGGTTGCTGATGATCGTCCTCGTCTCGACCTTGTGATTGGTGGGGTAGGTTGGGGTGTGACCCTGGCTCGTTTGCTGCTCTCCCCCTCAGGGCGATCATCAGGATCGTCATGTCTTTGTCTTCGAGCAGGGGGGTCCTCACGGCAACCGGTTGGTTGGTGGGTCAGAAGGTGGAGTAGCTCTTGCATTTCTTCATCTAGGGTTTCTGTCCCGGAAAGAAGTCGGGACAGGAACAGGTCATAGAGCTCTCTTATGGGCATGGTGTATGGGTTTGGTGGTGTTTCGGCAGGTTGTTCTATCGGAGATATGGGGAGGGGTAACACAGGGTCTTCGACCAGTGGGGCTTTCCCTTTGTCCCTTTTAGCGGCCAGAACGGCGCTTTGGACCTTTTCCGAAATGGTTTCGTCTAGTTTTTCGGAAAATTTGGAAAAGGCGGACTCCAGGCACTGGTGAAGATAGTCCTGTGTTACAAAAGGTAACCTGACAGAGCCACCAAGGCATTCTGTCGTCACAATATCAAAAAAGATGTCTGATGTGTAGCCTGTTGTCACCGATGTGAGAAGAGGACTTTTGAAGACGGGGCCACCTAGGCTTCCCGTTGACATTCGCCGAGATAATATCTCTTGCAAATGGCCCGATGGCACGGCTGTTTCGATGTTGACCGTGTCGGGGCTTCCTTCCGATCCTCGCGGCACATCCTCAATGAATGTGGCTACAGAAGTTCTGACTTGATCACGAAGACCAAGTCTGGGCGGGGTCAAAAGTGTCGGTGTCCTAGGAAAATCTGAAAATGTTTGGATGGTGGACACTAGGCTCGATGTGAGCGAAGGAATGGTGGTGGATGGGGGCTGCGTTCCACCTTCTTCAATATCTGCTGCTTCAGAAGGAAGCATAGATAGCGTACGTGGGTCCCCGTGAGTTGCTAAGACGATCGTCTGTTGGGAGACGATCGAATGGGCAAGGTTCGGTTGTGCTTGCGCCGTTGCCCCAGATGCGGCGACTTCTACCCGGAGGCTGAACGTATCAGCCTCTGTTCCTATAGGGGTTGGGGACGGAATGTTTTGTGAGGAAGGAGTGGTGACCACGGCCGTTTGAGTCACCAACTCTTCAGATTGGGTATGTTCTGAAGAGGGTGTCGAAGGGTGCAGGGCCGGGTCGATTGTTCTCTCAGGACCCTCACTAATGCTCAGGTTTGTCCCGGGGTTAGTTTCTGGTGTGTTGTCCAGAAACGTAGGGAGCTGCCGGTGTTGTGCGGCGCAGTAAACCAGAATGGATTCCCTGGTAGCCAGCCGAAGAAGGTCGTCAAGAATTGGCATTGGGCGACTCATCCATTTTGGTTCGGCTTTGGCTTTCTGGATGAACTTCATCTTTGGCGGGATATAGTTTTCATCGCTCGATCGGGTAGATATCTCTGGATTGACCGCCATGAAATGTTTGATAAGGAGTGGAAACCACCGTAGGTAGGGGACGCATTTGGTACGTTTGGCTTGGCCCCTAGTGTTGATTTGGTCTTCAAGATCGCTCCAAAGTAGTTGTGTGAAGTTGTAATGTTTGGAGAAGATCAATCCATGGAAGATGCGTAAAATTGTTAGGTTGCCTTTATCGAAGCCGGTGTGTTTTGGGGATAAACACTTGTTGACCAGCCCAAAGAGAGTTTTCCAAGGATGAGGGATCTTTCCAAGTTGAAAGGAGGATAGACTGGCAAGTGGAGGCGCATGTCCCATGAGCAGCATGTCTTTGAGAAGTTCTTGTTCGGAGGGAACCTCCTGATATTCGTCATATATGGGGAAGTGTAGCACACGCTGGAAGAGTTCTTGTGTGACTGCCACTTTTGTGTTGTCAAGTTGTGCTTCAAAGAAGATTGAGTTGTTTCTAGCAACCCTTCGTTTCAAGGTGGCCCAGAATTGTTGTAGGTACATCATGGGTACAGGTGTCGTCATGTTGAATGCCGGCCATAAGGGGTGCCCTTGTAGAATGGATATGATGATGGGATCGGGACATTTGAGTGTGTCGGGATCTAGTTGAAAGTTGTTGTCCCGAATATCTATCCATTCGTGTGTAGGATATATATCTTCAATGGAAGCCATTTTAACTCTGTCAAACAAAAATAGAATTTTAGTACAATTTTTTGAAACAAGATAGTTCTAGACAAAGTGTTTTTTTTTTTTTTTTTTTTTTTTTTTTTTTTTTTTGAAAACTTTGCTAAGTATGAATGTTATATCGTTTGAAAATAGGTTTTTCATTTGATAAAAAATACCAAGTATGAATACTGTGGCGTGCAAAAATTTTCATACAAAAGATTACTGTAGCGTGCGAAAATTGATTTTCGTTCGAAAAAAAATGTTTTCGTGTCGCTGTAGTATGCGAAAAAGTTTAGTTCGAAAAACTTTTGATAAATGTTTTCGTGTCGCTGTAGTATGCGAAAGTTTTCGAAAAACTTTTAAATGTTTTCGTATCGACACTAGCGTCCGAAAATTTATATACAGTAGTTTTCGTATGAAGTTACTATAGCGTATGATAAAGTCGTCGTTCGAAAACTTATTCATAAAGTTTGTCGTATCCGTTTTATTTGAAAAGAATATTCGACATTAAAATATTCATACGAAAAGTGTTAAACTTTGTCGTACGAAAGTCGTTTGTCGTGTTGACTTTGCGTACGAAATCACTCCGTCAAAGTTTTCGTATGAAATCTTTGAAGCAAGGTATTTTCGTACCAAAAATGATTTTGATCGAAAAAACAGAGCAAAACAGAGTAAAACAGAGTAAAACGGCGATGGATGCGAAAAAAAACCACTTAAAAGCTGATACGAAAACTGCGTGCGAAAACCTGATGCGTACGAAAACCTTTTTCACGAAGAACATCGATGCGAAAACTTAATTTCGAATTGATTTATAGTTAACGAGATTCGCATCGAATCAAAGCACTTTTAATAAATTCGTATTGATTAAAAACAGTTTTGAAATCATTTGAATGCAAAAATCAAACTGGCGATTTTGAAATCGAACAAAACTAGGGTTTAATTTCTGAAATCAAGAATCACGAGCACTAAATCAAATGAAATTAGAAGGAAACGTTGAATCTTCTTACCAAATAATGATTTGTGGATTCTCTGTGGTTTGGGTTCGACAAATCGTCAATGAATCGTGCGAAAAATGTAGTGCGAAAAAAACAGTCGTGCGAAAAAGAGGAAGAGAGATTTGGTTTTTCGTATCAACTGATACAAAAAACAATCTCTAGTATTTCTCGTATGCAGTGAGAATGGTAAAATGCAGAAAAGGCACCGAAAAAGAAATATTTTCGTTTTGGCCTTAAATCATATCTTTATTCTGCAAATAGGTACAAATGCACATATTTTTGTTAAACTTTCTCCCCCTCAATTTCAGCATTATAAATTTTTTTTTTTTTTTAAAAATATTCTCCCCCTTAATTCGTTACATTTATTTATATAAGATACTACGAAAAATTCTCCCCCTCAATTAAAGCATAGTTTTTAGGAAAAAACACAAGAAATCATGAAGGTAATCTAACTGAGGTTTAGCATGCCGATTTTAGAGACAAGGAATTGGAAGCGTTTTTCATCCAAAGCCTTGGTAAATAAATCGGCAAGCTGTAGCTCAGTTTTCACAAAATGCATATCAATGATTCCTTTTTCAACACAATCTTTAATGAAATGATAGCGAATATCTATGTGTTTCGTACGTGAGTGGTGCACAGGATTGCATGTAATGGCTATAGCACTTTTAGAATCACTATAAATGGGAATATTATTTAAATCAAACCCATAGTCGCGAAGTTGAGTCCGCATCCATAGTATCTGTGAGCAACAGCTAGCAGCAGCAACGTATTCTGCTTCAGCTGTAGATGTGGACACACAATACTGTTTTTTGGATGACCAGCAGACCAACTTATCGCCTAAGTATTGAGCGCTTCCTGAAGTGCTTTTTCTGTCTAATTTGCATCCTGCATAGTCAGAGTCAGTGTATCCAATTAGGTTAAAATTGGCATTTTTTGGATACCACAATCCTAAATTTTGTGTTCCTTTGAGATATCGAAGGATACGCTTCACTGCGAGCAAATGCGACTCCTTTGGTTGGGCTTGAAAACGAGCACAGAGACACGTGGAGAAGACTATGTCTGGTCGACTTGAGGTGAGATACAAAAGTGACCCTATGATGCCTCTATATTCTGTTTCGTTTACTGATTTTCCCGTAATATCCGCATCGAGTTTACAACTTGGAGACATCGGAGTTGGCATTGATGAGCTCGAGTCCATTCCATATCGTTTCAGGATGTCTTGAATGTACTTTGATTGACTGATGAATATCCCATCTTGCATTTGGCGGACTTGTAATCCTAAGAAGAATGACATTTCGCCAACCATGCTCATTTCAAATTTTGTGGTCATGAGTTTGCCAAACTTTTTGCATAGTCGTTCGTCTGTCGAACCAAAAATTATATCGTCGACGTAGATTTGGACGACTAAGATCTCTTGTCTGTGTCTTTTTATGAAAAGAGTTGTATCGATGGTTCCTTTGGTAAATCCTGAACATAGTAGAAATTCAGTAAGTACGTCGTACCACGCTCGTGGGGCTTGTTTGAGTCCGTATAGTGCCTTTTGGAGTTGGTAGACGTGATCAGGAAATTTACTGTTTTGAAACCCTTCAGGTTGAGCGACAAAAACTTCTTCTTTTAAAACGCCGTTGAGAAAGGCAGTTTTGACATCCATTTGGTATACTAAGAAGTTTTGGTGAGCTGCATAGGCTAGAAATATTCTAATGGCTTCTATGCGTGCAACAGGAGCGAATGTTTCATCGTAATCGATTCCTTCCTGTTGATTGTAACCCTTTGCAACTAGTCGCGCCTTATTCCTGATTATAACGCCATTTTCATCTCGTTTATTTTTGAATATCCATTTGGTGCCTATTATAGTTTTGTGATCGGGTCGAGGCACCAGACGCCATACTTGCAGTCTTTCAAATTGGTTGAGTTCGTCTTGCATCGCGTTTATCCAATCAGGGTCTTGTAATGCTTCGGATACTTTTCTTGGTTCGCTCTGACTTATGAAGCATGAGTACAGACACTCATTCGCTGTAGATGATCGAGTGCGTACTCCGGTGGAAATATCTCCTATGATGAGATCTGTTGGATGAGCACGGGTCCATTTTCTTGTATTGGATACCGGTGCTTCAGGTGATTCTGATGTAGATGGATGTTCTTGTTCTTCTTCAATTTGATTTGTTTGTTGTTCATCAGTATTCTGGGGGGATTCTTCACCTTCATTTGGAGAGTTATTTATTTGAGATGACGAAGGTTCACCTAGTGGTATGTCTTCTGTCAGATTATTGTCGGTCACAGGTGAAGTCTCAGAATTTTGAGTTTCTTCTGTTATTTGTGGGATATCTTCTGTGTTTTCTTGGACTATTTGAGGATCTTCGAGTATGGGTTCTATTGTTTGGAAAAATTGTTCCTCAAATAAGTAATCCCAATCCATTGTTAAAGTAGGAGAAATCTGGAAATCATTTTCTTGTACGGGTTCTGAAGTTGGGTGTTCAGAAGCCTTTTCTGGTGGATGTGCGAGTCCTGATCTGTTGTGATCCGAAGTCATTTCTGGTGTAAGCACGGGTCTTGTACTGTTGTGTACAAAAGCCAACGTTGATTCATCGAACGTGACATTTATACTTTCTTGTACGCGTCGGTCTGTTTTGATGTATACTCGATATGCCTTGGAGACGGAGGAGTATCCGATGAAAATAGCCTCAATTCCTTTTGGGGCAAATTTTCCGCGATTAACCTTATCGTCGATAAAGAAACATTTGCATCCAAAAATTCGGAGAAATTTGACGTTTGGTATTCTTTTGTTGATCAGCTCGTATGGTGTTTTGTCAAACGTTTGTTGATGCTTGTCCTATTTTGTGTAAAACATGCGGTATTGACAGCTTCAGCCCAAAGAAAATAGGGAAGGTTTGAGTTGATCAGCATTGTTCGTGCTGCTTCGACAAGTGTTCTGTTCCTTCTCTCCACTACGCCATTTTGTTGAGGAGTTCGTGCTGCTGAAAATTGTTGTGAAATTCCTAAAGTCATAGAAGTCCTTTAGAGCTTTGTTTTTGAATTCAGTGCCGTTGTCTGAGCGAATTATTTGTATGGACTTCTGCATCATATTCTGTGTTGTTTTCACAAAGTTTATTAGTATTTCAACTGTCTCATCTTTTGTTTTTAGAAACCTGGTCCATGTGTATTTTGAATAGTCATCTACTATTACGAGCACATACTGCTTTCGGCTTATGCTTTCAACTCTCATGGGCCCACATAGATCGATATGTAGTAATTCTAGTGGTTGAGTTGTTGAGGGAACTGGTTTGCTCTTGTGGGGGGCTTTTCTTATTTTGCCTAACTCACACGCAGGACACAGATGCTCCTTTTTAAATTTCAATTTTGGCAATCCTTTTACCAAGTTTTTGGATGCTAATTTTCGGAGATCTCTGTAGTTTAGATGAGAAAACCGTTGATGCCACACATGGTTTTGATGTTGGACATTGTCGGAAAACAGGCAGACTGCTGAGGATGGTTTAGCTGTTCGTAGGTTGATCGTATATAGATTGGATTTTCTTGATCCTACTAAGAGCTCTTCCTCCTTTTGGTTCCTAATGCTGCATACGTTAGCTCTGAAGAGCACTTGGAGTTCTTTGTCGCAGAATTTTCCGATACTAAATAGGTTGTGGCTTAATCCTTCAACGTAGCAGACATCCTTTATCGTGAGATTTTTGTGATGGATGTCGCCGTAGCCTCGAATATATGCTAGATTATTGTTGCCGAATCGTACTTTACCTCCGTACTGTTCGATGTAGTTGCTCAACAGTTCTTTCTTTCCTGTCATGTGTGTGGAGCAACCCGAGTCCAAATACCACACATGATGGAGCTGCATGAAGAAGAAAAGATTAATTTCTTTTAGGTACCCATATTTGAATGGGTCCTTCTTTGTGAAATGTAAAGCTTTGATGACCTTGGCTTTTGCTAGATGAACGAATTTTTGGTACCCATTTTGTTTTTGTTATTTTTGGGAGGCTTTTAGGTATCCAAATGTTTTGATTCGTCCTAGACCTAGGGATTTGTTTTAGGTTTGGATTTTCCCTTTTGGAATAGTTCTTAGGTCGCCATTCTTGTTTTTGTTTATTAATCTTATGGGATTTTTTGGGTATCCAAATGTTAGTAGTTTTTAATTTGGATTGTGAAGATATAATATTTTGTTTCCAACATAGTTTTATTCTTTTGGAGTCATCTTTTGATGTTTTGGAATGCTTTCCTTCCCTTTTGAGAAACTTTGAATTATATTGAAAGGAATATTTCAGTACAGGCTGCTTTGTAGACCGGCTAGAATTTTTCATAAGAGAATTCTCATAGTAAGATATGTCTTTCTTTTCTATCTTTGGATACGTCTTTTCTTCAAGTTTTTTCTTTTGATTCTTTAGATGAGGATCTGTAGATAAAGTAGGAGTATTAGATGAAGAAGACATATTACTATTCTTAAGAGAGGATATTTCTTTAAGAAGTAATTCTTTTTCTATTTTAAACCTTAGTCTTTCAGTATTTAGAATTTGTTGTATATTATCAGTTCCCAAGACTTTTTCTGGTATATATATGTTTTTTATTGTGACTTCATTCTCTTTCTTTTGAGGGCTTTCGACTTCCTTCTTGGGGGTTATTAACTGATGATTTTTTAATTGACTTTCATTTAATGCTGAATAGTCTATATGGATTTTGCCTTTTTCATGTCTTCTCCTTTTTCTTCAGTCTCAGTTTTCCTAGTGAATAATATTGGTTTTGGTAGTTCAGTATTCATAGATTTGGAGTCACTTGTTTTTTCATCTTGATTTTCATGTTGTTGAAATCCTAATCCTGCTCTTGGATCATAGAATCTTTTATCTTTGGGTTTATTAAATTTTACAAGTAACTCACATTCTTCGCGTCTTATTAATTGATCCTCTATTACTTTAATTTTTGTGTATAAGGCACATCGTTGTTCGAGGAGGATTTTATTTTGAGCTTTAACATTTATATTTTCATTTCGGTATGTTGATAATTCTATTGTTAGTTCTTTTAATTTTTGTTCTTGTTGCTCTAATTTGGAGTTTAAAGCTGTTGTTCTCTCTTGTTCAATTTTCCATTTATTGGATATAATGGCTTTTTGTTCGAGAATTTTTGTATATTGTCATTTTGCTGACCTTTTGGGTTTTGTTCTTGTCTAATTTTCTTTTGGTTTTGACGATTTTGATTTGTTCTTTTAATGCTTTTATCTGTTCAAGTAAATAAGGTGTGTGAGATTTACCTGCGATTCGTCCGATGATGCATACGCAGTGTCGGAAGCGCTTGGATTTTCTGCATCGAGTCATCGTCAAGTTTTGCCATGAGTGCACAATTCTCTGGTTCACTGTCAGAAGAGTTCTCTAGCCAGTAGTCTTGTTCTGCCATTAGTGCAATGCCTGCTTCCTTTTGTTTAGAAAGTTGAAGCTTTTTACCGTAGTAGTTGCTGTCTTTTGTCTTAGGTTGCATGCAGTCCTTAGCAAAATGTCCTGGCTTTCCACAATTGAAACACTTTGATTGTTTGTCAATTGGTTTTGGCTGAGATGTTTCTCCCTGGTTTTCTTTATTTCGAGAGCTTGTAAACCTTTGTTTATTGGATGGGGACGATCCCTTCTTTCTGAAATATTTCTTGTTGACCATCTTGGTGAGTAATGCCAATTGCTTCCTAACATCTTTCATCTCCATATCCGAATCTGAACTTGAGTCACTCTCGGCTTCAGAAGAGCTTGAGATTTTGCTTATTTTGGACTTTGACGTTTTTTGTTTTCGTTCAGTCACTAGAGCTACTGATTCTTCAGATACTTTTTGTGAATTTTCTTTGACTAATTCATTGATGTCGTCAATGTGTTGTGCTAGGTTGTCAAAGATTGTGTGGATGTCCATTTCGTCTAGATCTTTATTCTGCCGTATTTGAGTTGTCACCCTTTTCCATTCTGGCAGTAGAGATGAAAGAAATCGGATATTTATCTCCATATTTGTTTTTGATATGTTTATCTTCCTCATCTCGTTTATGAGGGTTAGAAATCTTTGATAGGTGTTGTGGAGATCTTCATCTTGTTTGGCTTTGAATGAGTCATAGGCCGTTAGTATGTTAGCTTTCTTGGCCTTGATGCCGACTTCTGTTCGTTGCATCATTTTGTATATTTCGTCCCACATATCCTTAGCCGTAGTCATGCTGTCTATCAGGATGTAGATATCATTAGGTATTGCTTGCAGAAGATAGGTTTTGGCTACTAAGTCTGCTCTAGCTCTTATTTTCTCGAGATCAGAGTATTCATCGGGAGTTTTGAGCCTTTTGGATGCCGGAATGGGCGGATCATTTTCTGGAAATCCTTCAATGTGAATCCAGAATTGAGCGGGTCCTTCAAATAGAGAAGAGAGTATTGATGTTGCTTGTTCTTTGGTTTCTAAAAATGTCAAGAATCTGCTCCTCCATGCCGTGTATTCTCCGCGTCGTAGTATCGGCGGTCGGACATCGTTACCCATTGAGTAAGCATCCATGATTCTTCCTTAGATTTGTTGGATTCTTTCTACTTGATTTTGAAGATTGAAAACTTGAGGATTTCACACGCAAAGGGTCAGTTAACACAAGTATAGAATTTTTGTAAATGTCTTTGTATGTGAAAAAGTGTCACAATAGAGACTGTTTATGAGAAATAGTTGCGCTGAAAAACAATTTTTTTTTTGGATAATTTTTGTTTTTCGTATGAGAAATACTTAGTATATGAAAATGCAATTGTATCAAAAAGATTTTCGTGTCAAGAATATCTGCACAGATTTTCGTACGAGAAATGTAATTAATTTTCGTATAACAAGTGTATACGAGAAATTTTGTTTAGGTATATAATTTTCGTATTGAGAAAACTTTCGTGCGAAAACGACAAATTTCTTGTTTAAAAATTTTTCGTATTAAAAAAAATCTAGAAAAAAAATGTTGCAAAACTGTTTTCGTACGAAAGTCAAAGCTAATAGTTTTCGTATTGACTCTTTTTCGTTTGAGAAAAATTTCGCACAAAAATTTGTCGTACGAAAAAGGAGTTTTCGTATACACGAAATTTTTGTATGGGAGTTTTTTTTTTCGTATAACTATTTTTGCGTAAAGTTTTGCGTATAGAAACAAACAAAAATTGTTTTTCGTATCAAAGTATTTTGCGTAAGAAAAGTCAAACCTAAAAGTTTTCGTATTGAAACTTTTTTGTACGAGACTTTTTCGTATGAGAGAAAAAATTTTCGTATATGAAAAGTTTTTTGTATTGACCCTTTTTCGTTCGAAAAAATTGTTTTTCGTATCAAGGATGTTTTTCGTATGGAAAAAAATATTTTGGTATAAAACTTTTTCGTATGAGATATTTTTCGTCTAGACTTTTTCGTACGAGACTTTTTCGTACGAGACTTTTTCGTATGAGACTTTTTCGTACGAGACTTTTTCGTACGAGACTTTTTCGGTATAAAACTTTTTCGTATGGAAATTTTCTCGTACGACAAAAAATAGATGACACTAGTTTTTCGTAATGAGGTTTTGCGTACTTGAGGCTTTCACACGAAAAAAAAACTTTATCTTATCGATTGCTACAGTATACGAAAATGTAAAGTCAATGCGAAAAATTCGGAGAATGTGAGAGATACGAAATCTTGGTCAATGCAAACGAAAAACTTGGTACGAAAAAAAATCTTTCAAGCACGGTTCGAAAACATCAAACTGTCGAATGTCAAATTCACAAATAGCTTCAATTAGCACCTTTAACAATGAATTTTGAACGAAATATGCTGGGTAATAATGCAAAAACACTCGATTAACACAATTTAGAGCAAATTGTATAGCAATTTTCGAGAATTTGGAAGAACAATTGAAGATCACTCAACAGAGTATCGAACCTCAATTTTTCGAAAACTCACAGATTTTGATCAATTCGACGAATTCGGCTAACAATTAGCATGCGAAAACGATTTGTGAACACATTAATATCAACATCAAGCATGCATTTCAACACAAAACGACAGACAGCTCGATGCGAAAACCAATCGAATGGTGCGAAAACTTTTCGCGCGCAACCAAAATCGATTTCTTTACAATTTTCGATCCACAAATCAAGTAGAATTGGCTCTGATACCAATTGTTAGGTCCGTTCTTAACAATCTAAGGATGATAACACTCAATAATATTGAATTACCTTGAGGAATTTGAAGTTAGGGTTTGAAGGTAATTGAGAGAGAAAAGAGTGGAGTGTTCTTCAAGCTAAGAGTAATCAAGTGTGTATCATTAAGCTTGGAAATGAAAAGTGTACATGGACCAAACGAGCTACTTAGCTATATATACCATATATTTGGTATATTTACAAATAGGTCCCTAAACTATAATAATATTACACACTTGCCCAATACTAAAGATAGCTGACAAATAGAACACAACTAAAGTATCTTCTACACTAATGCGATTCAACGTCTTCCCCGACCTCTTTGACTTGATCTCCCTATTGATCCACCTCGATCCATTTCATTCTGGATACGAGTAGTGCGATATCTTCCCGGTCCTCTTCGACCACGTCGAGCTTCATTATGTATAAGAGAAAAATCAGCAGGCTTCCAGTAGCGCTCATCGTACAGTGGATAGAAAAATCCCTCGTATGTTCTAAGGTACGATTGTTTGCTGTAGAAAGGAGCAATATGTTGCATGCTATGAACATTCCACATACGGCAAGCTGCTTGAGCATGAGAACATGGAATGAAATACATGTCCCATTTTCCACAAGTGCACGTCTTTCCTTGAACGTTTACCACGTGTTTTCTTTGATTTACCGCAGAAGTAAATACCTCGGCTGTTTGAAAACGCGGGTCGAATCGATATACGACATGACTAAATGAGTGATCCGTCCAAGTATTGAACATCTTCCAAGCATAAGGCGACCATTGGCTTTCGGAATTATCGATCGCGGCAGAGCACTCTTGAAATCGATCACGAAAGTATTGAACGCATCGATGGAAGCTAAAGTCGAGTATTGCTTTCAGCGGCAAACAACGAGCCCCTTTAAACACCCCATTAAGGGCCTCTGAGTTATTAGTGGTCATTACACCACATCGAAGTCCCCCATCATGAGAAAACGTCCATTTTTCTTTGTCAATTTTGTCCAACCACGCCCACGCTTCTTCCTTGATATCTTTGATGTGATCCATAATCCGATTAAACTTTTCCAGTGTGTGCGCCATCCCAGTTCTATGGCATAATTGTTTCAAATCCTTGTCTTTGAATTCTGTGTTGAAGTTTGAAACCACGTGGCGTAGACAAAAACGATGTTGTCCATTTTGTGGCCTAAAAGCTTCGAGCTCTCTTACAGCAGCCAGTATACCTGCATTATAGATTGTAAGTAACAAAATTTATCATCAATAAAAAAAGATATAAGAAAATCAAATGAAATTTATCAAAATACCTGGATGTCGATCTGAAATAAGGCATACAGCTTGATTCTCCAACACGTGGACATTAAGTAAGTTCAAGAACCATTTCCAAGAATGTGTGCTTTCGGTTGTAACAATGGAAAAAGCAAGTGGAAAAATATTTTGATTGGCATCGATTGCTGATGCAATCAACATTTTATTTGTTCGTATTTTAAATATAAGTGCGTACCGTCAACACAGACGACTCTACGACAGTGCTTAAAGCCATCAATACAAGGTTTGAATGCCCAGAAAACATACCCCAATTTCTTTAGTCCAGGCATATTAGTTGGAAGATGCAACCACTTTACAACAGTCTCGGGATTGTAACGTTGCAACGCTTTCATGAAGATGGGAAGCCGTTGGACTGAAGTTTCCCAGGTGCCATAAACGTTTTCTTTGGCTCGTTTAAGTCCATGACACGCTTGAATGTATGAGATGTCGTACCCAAATGTATCCTTTACGAGCTGTTGGACGTTTTTGAGTAGATAGTGAGGGTCGGTAGTCACTGTTCTGATTAACTTACGCGCAATTACGTTTCGCGACATGTTACGATGTGTGCTCGCCAACTCATTCATGTAGCATGTGTGTGGTCCTCCATATCTTGTTATCTTCCAAAATCCCTTTTTTGGTTTGAAGCAAGCTCGTAATCTCCAATGGCATTCGTCGTTGTGATTGCATTTCACGCTCCATGCGGTTTTCTTACTTTCAACAACGTGAAACTCGCGCCTAACAACCCTCAAAGAGTAATCTTCAACAGCACTTTTCAAATGATCTTTACTATTAAAAGTCATACCTTCCGCAAACACTGGATTGTCTCTATCGTAAAATCACCCCCGTCTTCGTCCCCTTCTGAGGGAGCCATTTGATATGTTGAATTAAACGGCACTGTCTGATAAAGAGCTGGAGTATCATCTTCTTGCATCGGAATATCATTTTCTGGAACATCGTTATTGCCATCATCATCATCACCACCTTCGTCTTCTGCGGGATCTGGAAAATCATCTAGTGCACCACCTTCATCATCGGCTTCAGAATCGCTAACGTCACTGTTGTGCTCGACTTCATGCACGATCTCAGGTTCCGCCACTGTTGAAATATTAGGAAAACTCCGGCTACTTGAAGGAATATCTTCATGAGGAGCGGGGAACGAAACGTTACTCATTCCTTGAGTAACTGCTGAGATATTACGAACTGAGTAACTCGATACAAGATTGGTGAATTCTTCAGGAGCCTCTTCATTACGATCAAAATGAACATTTTCATTTGTCTCGACAAACACCTCAATTAAATTTAGCTCGGCGTCTGTATCCAAGAAGTATGCGAGCTCAGCATCGTTTGAAATGTTTAAGAGCCTTTGATAAAGTCGAGAATGCTGAAAGTATTCATTCTTCACACGAACGGTTAAAGAGGAAGAAGCGCTATCGACGCAAGTCATCTCGTACAATATGCTCAAAAATTGAGAAAAACTGGTATCGCGATGAATTCGTCGAAAACCAATCGGTTGAAGACTATATTGAATGGTGTTAGATTCGTATATAATTTCACCACCAAAATACACGACGACTTGAATTTTACGAGAGGTCATACTGAGAATCTTAAGAGATATTCTGAACTTTGAAAAATATGAAGAATATGAATTCGTTATATAATGGATTTCGTCGTGCTTAATACCCACGATGACGTGCCTATTACCCACGACGACAACATTTATTTTTGTCAATGTGTAGACAATTCATTCACAGTTACACAGTGTCTCAGCCTTTTCATAAATCAGACATTGCTTCAGCCTTTTCAGAAGTCATTGCTTCAGCCTTTTCAGAATTCAGTCTTTTCAGAAGTCATTGCTTCAGCCTTTTCAGAAGTCAGAACCGCGTGGGGGTCAGAGATATAAATGGAGTGCATCCATTGGACACGACGTCGCATCCATTGGACACGACGTCGCATCCATTGGACCCGACGAAGGCCCAAATTTTGAATAAGCGGCCCATATACTCGTCGCTTCCATTGGACGCGACGTCGCGTTTAATGGATGCGACGTCGCTTTCATTAGCCGCGTTTTGTCCTATTTTATTAATACATTTCAAAATAATCCTACTTAATTAACGAATAACAAAAATAGCAATATTAAATTAAAAAAGCCACTAATTGGAGCATTAATATTTGTTTTACGCTTCATTTTTAAATTTATTTTAATTATATCATCTAAAATTAATTTTTTATATATTTAAATTAAAATTAATATTATAATTTCATATATTGAAAATAATCACCACTACGCTGTTCATATTGGTACATCTACCTACCTCTATTTAATTGTGACACATAAGCAAACCAAAATGTTTTGATTTATCTGTCAATATCTCAATGGAGTTGAGTTATTACCTATCTGAATAGGGTAGAATAAACCATTAAAAATAACTTAAAATATTAACTAATATTATATATATTTATATATTATAGCGTATAAAATAATAATTTGAATAAAGACTAAAGTGACATCCCTCAAAGAGACGGATATATACAAATATCATAAATCTTGCTCAGATTAATAAAAGGATCGATTTAATAATAATAATAATTTGTCATAAAAAAAAAGGTTTTTCACTAATTCAACACTGATATTTAGTTGGCATTTAAAATATAAAATTCACACACATTTAAAAGGTTCCGATTTAGAAATTTATCATTTACACGCAACATAATATATGTCTATATCCATATATATTTGCTCAAAAAAACAATTATCCATATATTTATTTTTTATAAATGCTTAAGCGTGTTTTTTCACGCAAGATTTAATTATATTCTTTAACCAAGAAATTTATCACGTTACTTATAATAATAATAATAATAATAATAATAATAATAATAATAATAATAATAAAACGTATTTACATCATGTAATATACACAATAATACGTACAATTTGATACATACAATACAATACGCAACGCAAACACAAAAAAAACACAACTTCATTCGCGGCCGCAGCTGAGGGAACGAAATTGCTTCGTGTTTGTTCGTGAATTGAAGGGTTCTCTCTCTCTCTCTCTCTCTCTCTCTCTGTGTATGTAAAGAATCCCATCTTTCACCGCTTCAGCATTTTCGTAGAATCATAGCGATGCTTCTTAAATCTTAAAGTTTTTATTTTGCAGGATTTTTCTTTTTCTTACGTTAATGGTTCGAAAGTATTGAATTGGCGATTTTACGTTAGCAACTCTTCAGACGAGCTCATTGGATCTAATTTACAGGTTTGTTTGGGTATGATGATTGAAGTTGAGTGGTTTTGCCATTACTGTTTTACTTTCCGGTTTGTTGAATCTCGATTCTTATGTTTATGAAAATTGAGGAGTGAATAAAGTGCTAACCTTTGAAGATTTGATGAAATTTGGAATTGGTAGACGAAGAGGTCAATTAGTAGTGAGTTTATTGCAGCCTAATCACCCAGCTCTTTTTTTTTTTTTTTTTTTTTGTGTTGAACCGTAAGTTCTGTGTCTTTCTTATTCATCTTATGCTATGAATTTTGCTATTGAGACTCCACTGGTTTGCGTACATTTGTTGGTTCGATTCCATTTTTTTTTTCTTTGCTTTCCCTTTTATTTTTTGGCCCTCCACATGCCAGTGATTGAGTTACATGATGGTAGTTTCTCCCTTTGGACATCTTTCTTTGCATGATTTTTATGTGATTATCGAATAATTATGATTGTAAAATTGTGGATGTTTTATGTAGTCACTTGCTCAAGATTTTCCCTATTGGCAAACATGTTTTCTGTGATATTCGGGCATGCTTGATACTCCTTATTCAATCTCTTGTTTTTCTTAAAAGTTTCTGTCCATTGATGTGAAATTGGGATGTTTTATGTAGCCAATCGCTCCAGATATTGTAAGTTTATATAGTATTTAGCAAATTGGGTTAGAATACGGAGAGTTCTCCTTGTTGAAACTCATCGAGATTTAGCTTTTCGGTTTGATATTCATTTTCGTAGTTGTACTATGTGCTCTACAATCTTTCTTTAGCTTTAACTCACCTGTATATTCATGTATGGTACAATGAAGGTTGGGTCAAGCCCAAATGTCGACTGCGACGAGTGCACAGAGGCTGACGACATCTGATGCCTTTACTTATCTCAAAACCGTCAAAGAAGTTTTTCAGGACAACAAGGAAATGTACGATTATTTTCTTGAGGTCATGAAGGATTTCAAAGCGCAAAGGTAGAACTTTTCTCTCGCCTTTCCGATTCATAATAGCAGTAGCAGTTAATTGGATTTCTTACTAATGATGTGCTTTCTTTTTCTCTGTGTCACGTGGCTCTTTAGAATTGATACAGCTGGCGTGATAATGAGAGTCAAAGAGCTATTTAGCGGTCGTAGAGACCTAATTTTAGGTTTCAATACTTTTTTGCCTAGGGGATATGAAATCATCCTCCCACCTGAGGATGACGCATCTCAGAAAAGGAAGCCTGTAGAATTTAAAGATGCGATCGGTTTTGTGAACAAAATAAAGGTGCGAGCTGCTAAACCATAATGCTGTCAGGTTACTGTCAGGTTACTGTCTCCTCCTCTTGCAGGGTAGGTTTCAAGGTGATAATCATATATACAAAGCTTTTCTTGGCATTTTGAATATGTACAGAGAAGATACTAAATCAATAACAGAAGTATATCAGGAGGTATGGCTTTGATTTCTTATTATTTAATATTGTATAAAAACAGGAATGGGTAGATATTATACCTTTCTCTTCCTTCGCAGGTTTCGATTATTTTGCAAGACCATGCTGACTTACTTGTAGACTTCACTCATTTTTTGCCTGATACTTTGGGCACTGCCTCAATTCATCATTCGCAGCATGGTAGACATGATGATAGAGATCATTCCTTGACCAATGCAAAGAGCCTGCACATTGAAAAGGTGGCTTTTCTAATCTTTGGTGATCTCCGTCCGTATTACTTCTGAACTTTATGTAAGAGTTTCTTTTCACTTCATGACAATTACAATGATGCTGATCAGGACCATCGCGATGGTTTGGTTAACAACGTAAAATCTGCTCGCGGAGATGATACTCTTATCGACCAAGTTAATCAAGGTAGAAAAATCACTCTCAAGTGCAGTTCTTCTTTTGAACATAATTCATATCTATGGGCATGATGCATGGTCGCATTGTTAAAATTCAAGTGTTTCGAACATAGGTTGTTCATCCAGAGATGTATGTTCAGGGACACAGGAATCCAGGTCAACCTTTTGTGAGAAGGTGAAGGAAAGGTTACAGAATTCTGGAAATTACGATAAATTTTCGGATTGCGTCCGCTCATATCAGAGAAAATTTCTAACAGCATCTCAATTTCGTAAGCTGGTAATTTCTTCTACTGCTTTCTGTCCTTTCCCTTTTGCTTCAAGATATACTCTTTTTATGATCTCTAGTAAATCTCAAGTTAGCAAAATCACTTTTTGGTTTCTCATACTTGACTAGTGTAAAGGACACAGTAAATGTGAAGTAAAGAACCTACATGTTGTATGCTTATGTAACTACTTCTGAAGAATGTCAAATAGGCCATTTGAAGTGTAGTAACCTGCAAGCTTTTCATATGAAATGGATACCTTGCAAATAATGAAGATCGTGTAAAACTCTCCATTTTCTTAGATATTAAAACATGGTAGATGCACTGACACTGGCTTCCTGAGCAACTTCCTCTGTCAAGGGAGCTGACATTGACATGATCTTTAGAAGCTTGCTGAAACTTATCTTGAACGACAACAATTTTAACAAGTTTATCTTGCATTCATGTATAATATTAAGTCCAAGACTGGGAAAATCTGTACCATTTGACTTGTTATCGATGTGATTCCAAGTATATCTGTCTGTTTCTTCATGCACTAGCTGATTAGTATATACTCGGTTCTATTCAATTTTCCCCGCTAATCTTTCGTGATAATAATCGGGATGGATATTTTCGACTGCCAGGTTGCTAATTTGCTCGGGGCATATCCAGACCTTATGGAAGAGAGCGAAGACTTCATTACCCATACTGAAAAGACTAGTATATTTTGCTTGATTTGCTTTACTTTCTTCCTAGCGAAATATCTTACGAGAGACAAACTTTTTCTAAGCAAATAAATATCTATTATCAGGTTTATTGCTGAGCAGTAGGCAGAGTTACAGATCTTCAAGGTTGGACCAAGAAGACAGCGAGATTGATAGGGAAGAAGGGGAAAAGAATTTAATTGATAATAGCGGTAGGGATAGACATAATCGAGGCCTTACCTCTAACAATACAGATCTCCTGGGACAGAGGATGTCTCTATATAGCAAAGATAAGTTTGCTATGAAATCAATTCATGAACTTGATCTCTCTAGGTGCAACAGCTGTACTCCAAGTTATCGGCTTCTTCCAGAAAATGTATGTTTACTGCAAAAATCATCTTTACTGATCCTTTTGCGATTCTCATGTCTACTCATCTATTTGAATTCTTAATACAGTATCCAATACCAATAGCAAGCCGTAAAACAAAGATTGGTGCCGAAGTTCTCAACGATCACTGGGTATCTGTAACTTCTGGAAGTGAAGATTACTCATTTAAACACATGCGCAAGAACCAATATGAAGAAAGCTTGTTCCGCTGTGAAGATGATAGGTAAGAATTTTCTAGTGTCTTCCACTCATTACTTAATAAACTATTATCAATAACCTACACTCTTTTGCTTACTTTTGTCTGACTTTCATCTTAAATTATATTAGGTCATTTTAGAAGTTAATATTTTATCTTTGGAACTAAGATCTCATCATATAAGTGGGATAAATTAGGGCCCCTTTCCATTTTCTTTAATTGCTAATCTAGGATTGAAAGCTAGTGAGTTGATAATCATAATCTGATTATGATCTAAGGTTTGAGCTGGACATGCTGTTAGAATCTGTAAGTGCAACAGCAAATCATGTTGAACAACTGTTGGACAGCATGAATTCTCAGATTAACAAGACAGAGATTACGGTCTGTATCGAAGATCATCTAAACGGTACATATCCATTTTCTTGATGATCATAGAAGTTTATATCACGCTCGAAAGTTAAATGTCCATTTTGTATTTTTTGTGTCAGATATACACGTAAGGTGCATTGAGAGATTATATGGTGACCATGGGCTTGATATGATTGATATATTGATGAAGAATGCACCTCTTGCGCTTCCAGTCATACTAATGCGTTTGAAGCAGAAAGAGGAAGAATGGGCGAAGTGCCGTGACGATTTCAATAAAGTTTGGACTGAAATTTATTCAAAGAATCACCACAAATCACTTGATCATAGGAGCTTTTATTTCAAGCAGCAAGATGCCAAGAACTTGAGTGCCAAAGGTAATCTATAGTGAAGGTTTGATCACTTGGGTCCCAACAAAAATATGGGCCGTAAATATTGTCGATGTTGTCAACACTTAAAGCATCATCTTGTAAATTTTCTTTTTTTTTTTCAGTTCAACTGTTTTCATTTCTAACTTGCTTTCGGTGCTTGTGTTTCACAAAACTTCCCCATTTGCTTTCTGTCTCACATAAATATCTCTCTATATATATGTTATGTATCTCCCAATCTAACATTAAAATATCCGTTTACAAATCTTTAAATTTTTTTGGAATTAGCACATTTTGCGCTTCTTGGAACTGTGTCACCCAGTAACTAGTAGGAACCACATTTGTCTACTTGACTATAGTAGTCAATGTTCGTAAGATTTCCGTTCTCATTACACTATGTCGTGCACCACTCCATTTATGCTTTCATGGATTTGTCATGCCCTCCCCTTCGCGTTGTACCTACACCCATCGGATGTATGACATGTGTGCAAAAATGTGGGCCCCACCATGGTTTTATGGCCGTTTATTTGTAATTCTGCACACGTGTCATACATCGAAGGGGTGTAGGTTTAGCCTGAAGGTGATGTCAGGAATGACCCATGCTCTCATCATTTTCCCATTCTGCCCTTCGGATATTAATTTACACCATCGAATGCAATTACACGTTACACTTGTCAGTCACCTTTGTGCTTTTTAAGGGGTACACTCTGTGAGCTTTGTTGTCATCGCCCTCTTATTATCACTACCTCCTCATTATTCTTGTACTTTTTTCTTCATTCCCTTCTGGTCGAGCTTGCTCTCATCAGCTCATATTTGATAATCATCTGAAAATGCCGTATTCCCTGAGAATTGATTTCTCCGATCCAGGTATCTCCGTGTTTGTCTTTTCCTTTTTCAGCGATTAACTATGGTTGTGTTTTTTTACGGGCAGATGTGTTTGAATTGAATGCTCTATAACTGCTATAGATATAAATTGAGACTGCTGCCTCTGATCTATAAATGCTAACTTATCTATCACCAAAATTTTTCTTCGGTTTTCTAACAGAAAATATCCCTTGTTCGATTTGCTCTCAGGTTAATATATTTGTTGAATTTCACATGCTCCTTCCAAGACTTTCATGTCCCATTTCATTTTTAAGTCCTGAAGTTTACCCCATTTATCCTAAGGGAATTATTTTCTATATTAAAATTTTAATTTTTATTTCAACAAATGGTCATTTTTTTACTTTGAAACAGCCAGTTATATAGTTTAACGGGACATTGTATTTAATTCTCGTGTGTTAAAATTTTTACCTTTTATGCACCATAAATATTTGCCAATTTTCATTTTTCGAGTAGATGAGTAATTTGATTTTTCTCATCTAATGTAATAAGCCGTTTGGCAATAAAAAACAGGAGCATACCGTGTCATCGAGATATTGATGTGTGAGTAGAAAACACTGGTTTAGGATTCCTGAGATCCTTGTCTAGGAGCCTCTGCTCTATGCTAGTACTTGGCTTTCCTCAAGGTTATCTGCTGACATGAATTAATTGAAAGATCCATCGTTTGACTATTTGTAGCAGATTGTTTTATAACGGCAAACTTTTTTCTTTGCGAATCTCATCATTCTTAAAAAAAAGTATTGCTTTTGTCCTGAACATTTGCTTTTCTATTATCTTGTGCAGCTCTTTTAGCTGAGATCAAAGCGATAAGTGGAAAGAACGAGTGTGCAGAAGAACCACTCCTCTTCATTACTGCTGGATACAAAAAACCCATACGGCCTGATATGGATTTCAGATATGCAGACCTCGACATCCACGGTGACCTATATCAGCTCATCAATTATGCTTCTGAAGAAGTCTGTTCACCCGAGCAGCACGACAAAGTCATGAATATCTGGACAAACTTCCTTGAGGCATTACTTGGGCTTCCACCACATCCAAAAAGCGCTGAGGAGAAGAAGCTTAGGACTGATGGGGATAAGGGCAGTTTTACTTGTAGTCCCGAAGGAGTGCAGGTGGCACATGGTAATAATACTGATGCTGAAAATGAAACCACTGCTGTCTCAAAGAATTCTCCTACCGTGTCTATGTTATGCGACGGTTCTGGCGAAATACTCATGAAAACTGGAGATTGCAGTGGTATTGAGAAAAATGATTCAGATCCAAAGAATGGTGATTTCATTTTCTCTATTGTCTTACATTATTTATTCTGGTACCCTTTCCGGGTTGGCCGGTTCTTAAGTCAAATTTGATAATTTCTAATTACGAGACATTTTTACCAGCAGGAGCTGATTTGTTCGGTGCCAGCGGTGACATAGGGGTAGTGCCTAACCAAGAAGCAAAGGTATTATAACTGTTTTTAAGAATGCACCTGATGAATTGAGTACTTTTAACAAGTCCATTTGTAGTGATTTGTGATGCACTTTGACATCCTAGTATTATTTGGCATTAGCACCTATACTTTGTATAACTTTGGTCAAGTTCTGGTAATATATTTTTTTTTTTTTTGCGACATTACTTGACCAGAAGAAAATAAAAGAAATATGGAAGGAAAAAGATGAGTTTCGCTAATGCTAATGCAATGTTTTCGCCTCTCTTATACATGATACTCATATGCTACCTTTTTCACAAATCAGTACTCATGACCTCATCATGCTCAATTATCAAGTTGTCTTAGCGAGCTTTTACTTTTTTTTTTTCCTTCATTATAGCTTTTGATGATGCAGATCGGTGTTAAACCTATGCCTTCTTCAATAGAGAAAATAGCCCAACAGGTAAAAACTCTCAACGATGGTGGACTAGAAGAAGGCGAATTTTCACCCAACCAAAACCTTGGCTCCAGCAACCAAGTAGTGCAAAGTCCCCATACAATTGCTCCGACCACTATGGGAACTGATGGAGAAGAAATATCTGGTAATGCGGCAGGCGAAGAGATGGATACTAATGCTGATGAAGGTGAGGATGCTTTGGAAAATGATCAATCTGTAAATGGTGATTCAATGAATGTAGAAGATGGAGTACCTGATCATGAGACTGACAATGTCACTGCTGAAGGAGAAGACGAACACATGTCAGATGCTGATGAACCCGACGAAACGATGTCTGTTACTGATCGTTTCACAGACACAGCGAAGCCTATTAACATAAAAATTCATGCGGCAGTACATGAAAAAGAGCATAATTCTCGCATCTTTTATGCAAATGATTCGTTTTATTTGCTTCTCAGGCTCCATCAGGTTAGACATATACACATCCATGCTTTTAAATTTATTGCTTGTCCTTCCTTGTCAAAGCACGAACTGTTGTTTACAAATTTCTTATCCTTCGGTACAGATGTTGTATGAGAGGATGCAGAGTGCAAAGATGCATTCTACATCTCTCGAGAATAAATGGAGGGCTTCAAACGATTCGAAAACATCAGATGCATATGTTAGGTGACGATCTTTTCCTATGAAGTTTTTTGGTGAAAAGCTCATACGAGTGAGTGGTTGATAAACTTGAAATCGATGGTTTGTAACAGATTCAAGGAAGCACTGCACAGTTTGCTGGATGGCTCGTCGGACAATGCTAAGTTTGAGGATGAGTGCCGAGCTACCATTGGCGCTCAGTCTTATGTCCTCTTCACATTAGACAAGCTTATACACAGACTTGTCAAACAGGTTATTGGCTTAGTTTTTATCTTCATTAATTCTTATTTCAATCTTTTATTCTTTTGTTTGTATCATCCCCTCTAAATTTATGTTTATTTTTTGCGACTTCATTCTTTCTTGTGTCTTGCTACAGCTACTGTCAGTTGCAACCGATGAGGTGGAAAACAAACTCCTGCAGCTCTATGCCTACGAGAGATCAAGAAACCGTGAACATTTTTCTGATGCTGTTTACCATGAGAACGCTCGTTTCCTTTTCCCAGATGATAACCTTTACCGTTTCGAATGCGTATGCATGCCGTTATTCTTTTCTTTCTTTTTTGCTTTTCTCTACTATGATTATGGAAAATTGTTTATTTTCTCTATATATGTGCAAAAAAGTACAGCATCACAAATTAATCATGCACTTGCATCGCAGTTCTGTTCGTCCCCGATGCGCCTTACTATACAGCTAATGAAGAACGAACATGGCAGCATCGAACCAGCTGCTTCTCTGATTGACCCCGACTTTGCTGATTACTTGCACAACAACCTCCTCTCGGTGGGTCCAGAAAGAACCATATCAGGGTTATTTCTTGCAAGGTACAGAGGGAATTTATTTCGAATTCATATATATATATATATATATATGTCGCGTTATTTAAAAGGCTTTTGCATCGATTCCCAGGAACAAAAGAAAATTTTCAGCTGGAGATGAAGCTGATGATCTGATGGAAGCCATGGAAGGGGCCATTCTTCAAAACGGTATGGAGATTAAGGTGAACTCCAAGACATCAAAGGTAATTCTCACAAAAGCTCGTCTTCTGTTAGCCCGAAAATAACCCACTGTTGCTTGTGCTTACTCTCTGATTCTTGCTAGGCTACTTACGTTTTGGGTACCGAGGACTTCTTTTATCGTACGAAAAAGAGGAGGAAGCTTCTGTATCTCGCTTCGAAAGGTTCTGCCGAGAAGCCTTAATGAGCTCTCAAGACTATTTATTCTGCAATATATTATGTTGGAGAGTCTTGAGAGAACAACTTTATCTTGTTTCTATTAATGATGTTCTGAGAACAAACTTAGGATTGACATTGTTTAAAGGCTTAATGCCTAAGACCCCATATTGATGATCTTTTGGATTATAACTTCAAAAGGTTTATTTATTTTCATTGTTGATGAATGTTTCAAATCCCCAAGGCCATATGTTTAATTTATATCACAGAAGACCCAACCAGGTCACTCACCCCTTACCCACCACAGCCGCGCCGCAGCTGCCACCCTCCTCACACTCCCCGGCCACCTATCCACTACCAGCGCCCACCGAAATCTAACCATCGAAACCTCCGTTCCATTCACCACCTTCTTGCTTTGTCGAGCCAAACTTCTTTCCTTTTCCCTTTTAATGGCACTTGTTGGATGACATGTTTAGAACTGCTACATGCTTTTTCAATTCCCTATTTTTTATTAGTTTTCAGAACATTATTAGGTTGTTGTTAGTCTCAATTGTAATTAGTAGTTTTAATATTTGGTTGTATATGTTCCAATCATGCAATAAATCAAAACATATAAGGAGAGAAAGACAACCCAAATCGAAACAAAAAGGCCGACTCTTCACTACAGTTTTCTCAACGATCTTCACTTTTGTTTCATATTATTGAATACATTTAAGAGATATATAAGATTATCTTAACTCTATGTATGAAGGAGATGAACCACTAATCTTTTCTTCCTAATTATTTCAACTTCATTATCAAATTCCGATCTTATACTCAATCAGCCCCACACGGTCTAATTGGTATCTATCGAATCGGTCCATTTACAAACGATTGATAGATAAGCTAACCTTCAGCTAGAGCTGAAAGTTTGGGCCTGAGTCCATGAATCGATCCGCCGGCCCTTAAAAAAATCGGGATTGGGCTTAAATTTTCGAAGCCCAAAACATGAGTGAGCTTTGTGGCCCGATCGGACAGGCCCGACGGGCAGATTGGGCTCGAGCCAAAACGGTCGGCGGGCTGCAGGCCAAATTAGGCATGTTCACTTATATATTTTTATTTAATTTTTTTATAATATTTTGTAAAATTCAATTTTATAAGCGAAAATTTTTGTTTATGTTTATGGATTTAATTTATTTTTTTTAGAATTATATATTTGTATCATTGTGTATAATTCGAGAAAATAAATATGTTCTGCATTTAAAGTGCTTAACAGCTTCCCCTTTGGAGACTAGTGGAGAACAACAGAACAGAACAGCTTCGAACTGGCAGCAACTTTTCACGTGTAAATTACAACTACAAGCAAAAGCATGTTTTCTTTTTCTGTATTTCAGTTTAATGACATTATTAAGTATTTCTCTCTTTTCGAACACATACATTCAAAATTAAGATAGGATAGGACTCAGTTTTTAAAATAAAATATTAAATACAAGAGAAAGCAAAAGTAAAGTGACATGAAGATGGAACACTTCTTTATTTATTGCCCTCTATTTGTTTAAGACAGCTCAGCTCAGCTCAGCTCAGCTCACTGCACTTGCATGTAATGTAATGTAATGTAATAAACCCATCACCCGTAAGCGGACAAACGACACCGTCTGACATGTAATATAAATTTGGAGTGGAGCCAATCGTTTTTCACCAAAACCCGTGGGCCAAATTAATATATATTTCTAAAGTTGAGGGAGGTGCGTAAATTAATATATTTTCAGAGCGTATAGAAATAGTATCCAAAGCACTGAGAAACATTTAAATTTGAATTTGCTCCTCCCAATTATTATTATTATTTATTTTTATTTACGGTCAGGTCAGATTCCTCATTTGATGATTCACAATTAATATTCTCACCTGTATCTTGCTAATATATATCAGCATATCGAGGAGGAGGAATATCTGAATTATTTTTTTTTTAAAAAAAAAAAGCAATATTCCTTTAATGGGTCAGTGCAGTTCATTTGGGTAATAGGAAACAAGTGTTTGTGGTCTGTGGTGTGCTGTAAGGAAAGGGAGCACATGACATGATGATGACATGGCAACTCATCCGTCACATCCATACCATATCATATCATGTCAGTCCAAGCTGGCATATCTATGTCCAGCTGGCACAATACTCTTCTGCAGTACTTTTTTCCTTTTAAAAGATATTCGAAATTTCTGATTATTGGCAGCAAAACCCATACTCTTTCCTTTTTTTTTATTTGCAATATTTTCAAGAAGACAAAATTTTAATGAAAATAATTACAAAAATTATCCATTTGTACACTTACGATCTCCACAACCATATGAAATTTTTTTTTTTTTTTTTCGAGTCAAGTAGGTATCTCCACACAACGACACCCTAATCCCTACACTCCGACTATATTTGGTCTGAATCGAATCCGAACTCCATCATCGGCTATGGAACTACCACGGCTTTTAGCGAGACTAATTCTCCCTAATTCATGAGACTCACCCCAAATCAATCCTCCCTAGTTCATGAGACTCACCCCAAAATTCCATAAACAACAAAATTATCAAGGTCCCTAGAGGATTCGAACCCCTGACCTCTAACTTGAAAGGTCAAGAACCGAACCACTAGGTCAAGTCCTTAGGGGTACAACCATATGAAAGTGAATATATGAACTTTAATGTATAGATATTTCAAGGAAAATTTAGTTTAGCCTTTATGGAGTAATTATATTTGGCTGACTAAATAACAATTACTTTTAAAATAATAAAATACCATTTGACTGACGATAATCCTATAACTATTGTCATAGTTTAATTGCTTTAAAAACCGTAATTCTTAAATCATCTAAACTAACTAAACAGTCTACAAAAATTCGGCAAAAGCAAATCCTTTGCAGCATCGTTTAGGAAGCAAATAATATTCTTTGCCCAACGACAATTTCCAAAAGGTTATTAAAAATAACCATTTATTCTGTCAAAACTGATATATATATATATATATATATTATATATACACATACGAGTCCAATAATCTCCCATGATAGTTACAACCCCATGTGCTTGTTTGGTTAATAGGTTTATACGTAGAAGAGTTTAAATTAGTAAGTTTTATATAAAACGAATTAGTGGGTATAAAATTGTGTGTTTGGTTAATGAATTTATAATAACCTATGTGAGATGGTGTGTTTATATAAACCCGTATATATGAGTTTAGAGCTATTATATATAAACTCATATTTTATATGAACCTGCGAACCAAATGCATCAATCATAAACCCGGGTTTAAAATCACTATACCTATGAATCAAACACCCCGGTTGTTTGGTTAATATGTTTAAAGCTTTTTGGTAGGAATGTTTATATAAAACATGAGTTTATATATAACAACTCTAAACTCATGTATACAGGTTTAGATAAACACATCCCCTCATGTGAGTTTTTGTAAACCCACCTACCAAACACACATTTTACACATTAATTAGTTTTATATAAACATTAATAATTTAAAACCTCCTATATATTAACCGGCATATCAAACATGCACATCTACAGTACAACCACATTGACAGTTTATAGGATAAATAATGTTGGTATTAATCTAGGTGTTCATATGGTCCCATAAAGGGAACCGAACCATCTGTCTAAGGGTCGGTTAACCAAGTCAACGGTTTAGATTTAATGGGAATTGAATCATATTATATATAAAAAAAATTCCCAGAACAGTCAGTTAAATCATTGATTAATATATATAAAATCTCGGACAATTGGAGATCAATTGTTAGGATTTCTTAACAGTTGGAAATCTATGGTTCCAATTCGAACGCCGCTTCTAGGTTGATTTTATCATTTACCTAAAAAAAACGGTTCAAACTGAAACCCGTTTTCAAAACTTAACTAAATAGTCTTCAACCAATATCAACGATCGAAAATCGAAACCAGCTGAACACCTTTAGGTAGTTATATGTAATCACTAAATTGCTCTGCATTAGAAAAGTCTCGTTCATTTTATTTTCTATCTCGATTTATCCTTACTTAATTGATTATGACTGAAGCCACACACCTCAAGAATAAGACTAATCATCGAGATTAGGTGAAAGGTTTCAATTTTAGCCAACAATGTAATGTATGGAGTTTGAAAAAAAATCGATAACCAAGGGATAAAAATACACTTCAACCTCTTCTAGCTATGAACAAGTCTCGGACAATTTAAGGTACTTTTTTTTATTTTAATTTCATATATATATATATATATATATTATACAATGACTAAACTTTGCCAACTATGCAACAAGAAATGATGTGTTAGTGTTGTAATGGTCGTCAACGTCGCGCATAAAAGGAGTACCAAATATTTTATTTTGTGCCAATATACATTGTACAATATGCATTGTGTAGAGCAACTACCAACTGCCAAGAAAAAAAAAAACATTACATAAATTTTGAACATGAAAAAGCTTCGTGTGATCAGCGCGTGTACTTCAGTTGCAGCCCTTGAGCCCAGACATAACACACGCGCGTAACTAACTCGCGTGGTTCTCTTGCGCCAGTAAATTTTTACGCCACCATATATTTCCCTTCATTTTACCTTCAATTTAAACTATCAAATAATGGTAATAAAAATCAGTCACTCCTTAAGTTAAAACCAAAATAATTTCCCTCACCAAATAATAATTATTACATGAAATTAAAATGATTAGTTTTATACAACCTCTCTTTTATTACATGTTGCCATGTTATAATCCCAGCTGTCAATCTCTTAGCTGTACATTCATTCATTGACTTCTCTTACACTACATAAACACATTCACACTTCAAACAGCTCGAAAACACCCACACACACACACACACACACACAAAAAAAAAAACCAAGAACGAACCATTTCTAACAAAAATGGTTCTTCTTCTTCACCCTCCTCCTCCAATCTCCGCCGTAGGATTCTTAATCCTCATCCTACTATCCTCGCCGTTGATCTCCCACACTATCCGCACCACACCAGACGACTCCGGCGCCGGAATATTCTCCGAGGCACCACAGTACCGCAACAACCCCGACGAGTGCCCGCGAGGAGACCCCTCATTCGTCCACGTGGCCATGACCCTCGACTCCGAGTACCTCCGCGGCTCGATGGCCGCCGTGCACTCCGTCCTCCGGCACGCCTCCTGTCCGGAGAACATCTTCTTCCACTTCATCTCCGCCGAGTTCGACCCAATCACCAGCCCGCGCGTCCTGACGCGGTTGGTCCGCTCGGTCTTCCCTTCCCTCGACTTCAAAGTCTACATCTTCCGGGAAGACGCCGTTATGAACCTCATCTCCTCCTCCATCCGGTCGGCGCTGGAGAACCCTCTGAACTACGCCCGCAACTACCTCGGCGACATCCTGGACCGGTCGGTGAACCGGGTCGTATACCTCGACTCGGATCTCATCCTCGTCGACGACGTGAAGAAGCTCTGGGATGTCAAACTCTCGCCCGGCAGAATCATCGGCGCGCCGGAGTACTGCCACGCCAACTTCACCAAGTACTTCACCGACGCCTTCTGGTCCGACCCGACCCTCTCCGGCGTCTTCGGGTCGAAGAAACCGTGCTACTTCAACACGGGCGTGATGGTGATCGATCTTGAGAAGTGGAGGGAAGGGCATTTCAGGGAGAAGATAGAGAGCTGGATGGCGCTGCAGAGGAAGAAGAGGATATACGAGCTAGGCTCTCTTCCGCCGTTCTTGCTCGTGTTCGGCGGCAATGTGGAGGCGGTGGATCACCGGTGGAACCAGCATGGGCTCGGCGGCGACAACGTGGCGGGCTCGTGTCGGCCGCTGCATCCGGGCCCAGTGAGCCTGATGCACTGGAGTGGGAAAGGGAAGCCATGGGTTAGGCTCGATGAGATGAGGCCATGCCCGTTGGACCATCTTTGGGAACCCTATGATCTATACAATGGGAAGAGAAATCGTAACAATAATAAGATTTTGATGCAAATGATGAACAATCGTCATGATCAATGATTTGTGTTCTTTCTTTTTTTTTTTTTTTGTTATTTTAAAGCTTGATATTCTTTTTTATGGGTGCTCTGTGTACAGTTTGGGAGATTTGGGATGGGATTAAAAGATAGATGATATACATCTATGGTAGAATTAGATTGATTGGATTAGGGTTTCTTTGATTTACACTTCAATAATTGAATCTTCATTTCATACGAAATTAATTAATTGTTATTGTGCTTTGAATTATTGGTAAATCATCAACGACGTTTAATAGTTCTTTCTGTACTTAGTGACGTTAAAAAAGTTCTCATTTTCTGAGTTCTTGGTTGGTGTTCTATTACTTATTGGCATAATTATAGATTAGATTGATCTTATTCATTATAATTTATAATTATAAAATATGTCATTAACTTCATGTATAATAAATTTTGAATCTTCCATCATTTTTTTCGTAATTACTAGGTAGAATACTACCATGTTGAATTCCTGACATGCTTTATTCCAAATGTGATATAAGATCCAATTTTGGTGATCTATCTTTATAATTATTAAATATAGGGATTGAAAATTAGTAACCTGAATTTATAATTTCGCTATTATTTGTTAGTTGGAATATTAAAACTTCTGTAGGTACGCCAATATTCCAGTGTGTAACACTTCAAAACTTGTTAATTTCCATTTGTTTGTTTTCCTATTTCTTTTAAGACAATTAGTTGGTGAAGTGGAGTATAATTGGTCCTATTTAATAACGCACTTAGTGATTGATGATCATACATTATTTTCAAATATTAAAATGTGGCATCTTATATATCGGAAGATACGCTGATACACTAACGTGTCAGCATGTTCCGACAAATGAGTGTCATTTTCACCAGAATTTACAAGAAAAAATATATCATATTATCATATCATATAGTATATGCTGTGGTGGCTTATACTTTTTCACAATAATTTTAATTATTAAAAAGTAATTTTTCGATAAGTTGAAAATTACGAGCTCACCAATGGTCACACCCAACGTGGTCAGCTCGATTTAATTTAAGTGATGACTGAGCAATTCAATAATGGAATGAATGTATATATGTTGTTTGGCTGTGATTAGTCTAAAACATTTTGATATGTGATACATAAATATTGTATATATAATTTTTTTTTCTACCAATCGGTAGTTGTCTGATTATTTTAATTTCTGTAAATGTAAACGATTTAAGCTTATAAATTATGGTAACGTAACTTAGTAGCTAACGAAGATGTTGCCACTAAAATAGGTGGGCTTGTGATGATTTAGATGTATATGCACGTGTTATTTAATTTTTTTTTTCTTAGCCGGCGGTCATAGATCTATTGCCACCATGATCGCCGGCGGATCGATTTGAAGCACTCATAATTTATTTCAATCTCTTTTACAATTTTTTTTATTTTGTTTATTCTCTCATATGAGAGTTTTCTTTCTCTCGTATGAGAGTATTTCTCTTTGAATAAGCGTTTGCAATGAACTTGCAAAATAGATCTGAGAAATGGACTCCGTGCTGGCATCAGTGATTCAAACAATGGAGTTATGGATCTTGATTGGATAATATCAAAAGTGCTTGAAGAAGGGATTGCTGTTGAGGTTTATGCCCTAGATGTCGTACGAGGATTAGATAGTACGAGGGCATTAGTGTAATTTTGATGTGTTTAACATTTGTAATTGAATTATTTGATAATGAAATTATTTTTTGTTTATTGTCGATTTTAGCATGACAAACAAAATAAAGGCAGATTATTATTTCGTCTAAATAAATTAACCTTGCAGTCGGGTAATAAGACGAATTAATAAAACCCCAATATTTACAGTTCAGTTACTGATTCTGTGGGGACAGAGAGGGGGCACCGATAAGCTGACATACTGTGATATTAAACTAAGTCCACAAGTCTTAGTCTCCAGTAGGGTGACTGGATTGACGAGTACGACTTGTTTGTCGATGAGTCCAAAATGGTTGTGCCAACCATTCATTTGGGAAGTGGGAGCTCGTGACATTGATACAAGACGAATCAATGGATTGTCTGTATTTGGACACTGGCTCGTAATCGAACGATCACACGCTGGTAAAGTCGTTGATCGATCGATTGACTATAGTAGTCTACGTGAACCTTAGACTGAAAGGGTTAACTCGGGGTTGGTCTTAAGGTCTTGATTGTCACTAGTTGCTAGGCCCAAATTGATGAAGCATGGGTCAGCGGCGAAATGCGGTCTTGACTTTTCGACGTGATTGCCGGTTATACCGCTGAGCGGAATTTACGGCCTTGATTAAATTCAAGGTTAACGTCATATGCAGTTTCGATGTGCGGGAATTTACCTAAGCCTCTGGCCAGAGCATATAACTGACTCGCGAGTGTCGTGGAGGGCAGTTTTGGTAAATGTCACCGACACGAACATCATAGAGTCGAGTCCCGTAAGTTCGACTACGCCTGACTTTCACTCGACCGGGACAAACGTAAAGGGTTTATACGTAGTACGATAATCTATAGTCGGTTCGTGAATAATACCTATTCGTACTCAACTCGGGATCGGTTCGGTACCACGGGGCTGGCTAGGTGAATACCGAACTCCTGGATTCCTCCCAGAGCCGGTTGAGACGAACCAAGAGAGTCGGGCTTAAAAAGGGCAACCGACACAACGTCTATATGAGAATAGAGCAGGATGGGGCATGGATTGAGAGATTAGGGTTTAGGGCTTGGCCGAAACCCTAAATGGCCGAAAACTTGATAAAAACGCGTGAGGGGCAAAATGGTCTTTTCACCTCACGAAATATTTTGAAAATATAATATTGGATATTTAATATTTAGTATATGATTTAAATGTGCTTTAAATCTTTATTATTGTTTTAGAAAAATAATAATATTTAATTTGGAATTAAATAAAATATATATATTAGATTATATATATTTTCGATTTTATATTAGATTAATTCGAAATTAATTTAAATATTTATAATATATATTTTAAATATACTAAATATAGAATAAATATTAATTTATTTAATATTTAATTTGAATTTGAATTTGAGTTTAAATTCAAAAGAAAAAGACCAAATAAGCAAAGAAGACTTGGTATGAAAAAGTGGGTGAGAATTTTTCTCCACCCACCTTAAGAATTTCGGCCACTTCATCAAGTATAAAAGGGTTTTGATTTTTGAATCAAAACCCTAATTCATTTTCTTAAAAAGAAAGAAAAACCCTAGAAGACAAAAATCTCTCTCTCGGCCTCTATCTCTCTCGCGCGTCTCTCTCTCGGTGGCTGCGCCGTGTGTGTGAAAGGAGCGTGCCTTGCTGCCCGAGCTTGCTCTAGCCGTCTCAAGCAAGCCTCGGCCGTGACGTGTGTGGTGCCGGCGTGACGCTCTTGCCCCGTTCGTGCGCGCAAAGGTGCTAGGAGAGGGATACAACATCCCGGGGAATAGAAGGGTTCGTAGCTAGCCATCTCCTTCGTTTTTCATCAAGGTATAATGGCTGAAACCTTTCTAATTCGTGCTTATGTTCTCGTGTTATTACCGAGCGGTCCAAGGGAAAGGCGGGAATCCCAAAAGTTTTAAAATTCCGCCGTTCAAGGAATGAGGGCCTCGGGCCCCTACGGGGATTCCCAACAATTGCAATTAATGATATTATTTGAAAAATTGATTACAATTGGTGATACTATTTTATCTATCTTTTTTATTGTTCCTTCATATTCTTATGCAGTTTTGTATATTGATTTAATTGTAAAATTTGTCCAATTTATATCACGAAATAAAATTATCATTTTCCTAAAAAAAAATTGTATTTTTTTATTTACTTTCGAATTGAATATTTTAACCACATACAACAATCTGTCTTTACAGTTATAAATTAAAGCAAGTGACAACTCTCTAAATTTTTATGGAATGCATCGAAGAGGTAAATAGACCTCATTCGGCGGCGTATAGTCACATGCATTTTATTTATTTATTTATGATAATTATGACCTTTGCGTGTAAATCAATTGAATATTTTTTTTAATATTCGGGTAATTCAGATAATCTAAAATTGGAGCAGATCTGATGATTGAAAGAAATGACTTTGTATCATAAATAAATAAGACTGTCATTATTCTAAAATAAATTACAGTTGTTAAATATTTAATGCAAACGCAATGAATGGATCTGAATTTATCTTCATCAATAAGCTGTCGTATTAAATATTATTGCAGCGACCAAATGTGTTAAGATGAAAGTCAAATTTCAGAAATGTAATATTTAGTATTTTCTTTTAGGAGTAATCCTCATTGTTGTTGTCTGGCACTCCAATTAAATTCAATCAAGCAATCTAAACTTAATTGTGTATGTTCAGTTCCAAATCCATACATAATGCGATTGTGAAGGAGAAGCAGTCTTAATGAAGACAAAAATATTGAAAAAGGGCGTATCTACTTTGTGGCCCAGTCGCTAGGCCGTCGCAAAAATTTTCAAGATTTTTATCATGTGTATAAAAGTACATAGTTGTTAGGGTAGTTTTTAATAGATATATATATTTGTGTTCAATTATATTTTAATAAGTATATGTGTTGAGATTGATAATTCACATGTATCTCACATCGATTAATTCGGGAGGAATTGACTAGCATATAAGTTGGTGGGTCACTCCACCTATCACCAATTGATTTTAGGATGGAAACCATAATTTATCCGGTCAATTCTCCTCTTATGTGGGCCCGTGCGCATAGGCCCGATGCCGAATTTAAGAGTATGTAGTCCGATGATAAAAACTTTGTATATTGGTTATGTGTTCAAATCTACTACCGTTTAAATTTTTTATTATGGGCCGACTATACACAAAGTTCAGTTGTAAAATATTTACTCCTTTTGAATATTTTTAATTTGAGGAGACCTTATTAAAACTAAAAAAAAAAAAAACAGATACAGCTTATCAAATAAGAAACTCAAACAATTATTGCACTTTGTCGAAGAATCAATACAGTAAAAAGAAGATATATAGAATCAAAGGTAAACAAAGAAAAAATTTGAAGAATTTATATCAAATAATTATTGATCTATATCAAACTCGGTCACAGATATACATGGCAAAAATATACAATATCATTATTAGAAATAGTTTATCATATCCAATCTTGGACCTTAGCTTATAAATAGGCAGCCCATTGTAATTACAGTAACGAGAGAAAATAAACTCCCTTAGCTTATAAATAGGCAGCCCATTGTAGTTACAGTAACGAGAGAAAATAAACTCTTTCGTTAATACATATATATTCCATACAAAATTCAACACACTTCATCTCCACATCACACAAGAATAATGTTTTTCGTCACTATTTTTTTTTTTTGGTTTGATTCTACTAAATTCATTTTTTTTCATGATTATAGATTATATATTTAATGAAAAATCTATAGAATTAATCTATTTTTTCAAATGAATATGGTAAATAAAAAAATATCTTTGGCGATGGTTTCATTTCTTTATGTGGAAGATTATAAAATCCGGAATCCTTCATTCAACTTTATGTGGAAGATTATAAAATTTAATTATTTCAGAAATATTTCATTTCTTAAAAAAAAAACATTATTCTCGATGGGGCAATCTATTTTAAACGTTGTTATACAAATTTGAACATTAAATAAAACACAATTCTTCGATAGCAGCGTGGCCTTTTTAGAATTGGGCTTAGCAAAAAAATATAAAAATTGGCCCTAATGGGATCGAAGATAATATTGATTTTATTAGTGTTAATCAGTTGAAGCTAGAGCTCTCAAAAAAGCCCAAAGCCCGCGGGCCGGCCCGCCCCACCCTGCCAAAGGGGCGGGTTGGGCCTCCTTTTTTCAGGCCCTCCAGGGAGCGGGCCTAGACGGGCCAACCCGCTCGGGCCGCGGGATTTGGCGGGCGGGGCGGGCCAGGGCTGGCCCGCCTAATATAAAAAAATATTTTTCTTAATTATTTTAATTATATTAGATTAATTAAATATTTTATTGTGGTTTTTGGGCTTTATTTTTCCAATGGACTAATATACCATATTAATTATTATGTTGGGCCTTCAAATTTTTTTTTTATTTGGCTAAAAATGTTCATTATTAATCAATTTAATTTTTTTTTCTATACGGGCGTGCCAGGACGGGGTGGGACGGGGTGGGCCGGCCCGTACCCGCCTCGCTAAGCAACAGGTTTTGGCGGGCTGCGGGACGGCCCGCTCCGCCGGCCCGTTTGACCGCTCTAGTTGAAGCCGAAGAGTCTCCTTCAAGTCTTGGCGCCTTTTTTTTTTTAATACATAATTAAATTAAGGATACTATTCTTACTATTCACGCCCCTTTCATACCCTCACATCCTCTTTACCATCCCAAAATACTTAAATTCGTAAAAAATTATTTACATAACTACATGAATTCAACAATAATTATTTTATTATTTTATTTTTTCATAAAATTCAATCATATTAATTGCATGAGTTATTTATTAATATTAATTAAGTTATTTTATTCAACGACACATCGATATAACATTTAATTTATTTTTTATTGTATTACTCATTTTATTAATCGCTACAGTTTTATGTTAATTTTAAAAATATTAAAATTCATAATTAATATTTCATATGAATATTAAATAAACACAAATTAATTAAATATTTTATTGTGGTTTTTGGGCTTTATTTTTAATGGGCTAATATACCATATTAATTATTATGTTGGGCCTTCAGAGTTTTTTTTTATTTGGCTAAAAATGTTCATTATTAATCAATTTAATTTTTTTTCTATACGGGCATGCCAGGATGGGGTGGGCCGGCCCGACCCGCCCCGCTAAGCAACGGGTTTTGGCGGGCTGCGGGACGGCCCGCCCCGCCGGCCCGTTTGACCGCTCTAGTTGAAGCTGAAGAGTCTCCTTCGGGTCCGTTTGGTTATGAGCACAAGATAAAGTCCAAGATAAAAAATTTATCCAACAACCCAAGATAATTTATCTCAGCTTTTTAATTCAGTTTACTTGTAACGGGCTTTTGGTTTAAAAACGGGCTGAAATATTAAATCCGGGCTGAAATTACTAAACCAAACACAATATTAAATCTGATTATTTATATTATATGGGCTTTTTTGGGCTTTTCATCAAACCAAACACAGCCTTCAAGTCTTGGCGCCTTTTTTTTTAATACATAATTAAATTAAGGATACTATTCTTACTATTCACGCCCCTTTCATACCCTCACATCCTCTTTACCATCCCAAAATACTTAAATTCGTAAAAAATTATTTACATAACTACATGAATTCAACAATAATTATTTTATTATTTTATTTTTTCATAAAATTCAATCATATTAATTGCATGAGTTATTTATTAATATTAATTAAGTTATTTTATTCAAGGACATATCGATATAACATTTAATTTATTTTTTATTGTATTACTCCTTTTATTAATCGCTACAATTTTATGTTAATTTTAAAAATATTAAAATTCATGATTAATATTTCATATGAATATTAAATAAACACAGATGTAGTAACAATTAGCTAAATTGGTGAATTTTGGAACTGCTTTGTTGGCATAGTTTAAAATGTTAAAATTGATGAAGTTTGAATTATTGAATGGTACCCATTTGAATTGATGTAGTTTGAAATTAGAAATTGTTTAGTTTAATGATAAGTATTAATGGTTTTAAATTGAAAAATATTTAATTGGTTTAAAATAGTTACTTTTAAAATCGGTAAGCATTAATAAATTATTTTAATTATTAATTAAGGTTGTGCAAATATAATGAAAGGAAATACTGTTAAATTCGGCAACGGACCTACGCATACGGGCCCGCATAGGAGGAGGGTTAACCGCATAAGTTGTGGGCTTCCATCCTAAAACCAATTGGTGATAGGTGGAGTGACCCACCAACTTATATGCTAGTCAATCCCTCCCGAATTAATCGATGTGGGATACATGTGACTTATCAATCTCAACAGGAACCAATATAATTATCCTTAAATTAAAGAGTTGAAGGATCAAGACAGTCAATAGACTAAGAGTTTTTTTTTTTTTTTTTTTTAATACAGTGGTTTTAATAGTATCAAAACCGTGATCCATTACAAATATCTAGGGGTGGCAAAATCCCCGCGGTGAACCATCCCCGTTGGGATCCAAGGTTATTGGGACGAGGAATCCAATGTCAAAACGGGGATGTGGAGTTGACGGTGATTCTCCGTCGGTGAAAATGCGGGGATGGGACGGGGATGATATTGAATATTGATGCTCTCCACCATCCCCGACCCCGAACCCGACCCCATTTGAGTCAAACGGTGATTCCCCGTTCCCCGATTATATTTATTAATAAATAATTTAAAATAATACATTTGAATAAAAGATTTTTAATGATTAGTATTTTTCTTTTAAATTTTCATATCGTTTTTAAAAAAAATAAAACTAAAACAAAAAGTAACTCTAAATTAAACACAAGAAATACACAATCATTTACTGTAATAATCGATTATTATAATTAATTTTTTATATTTTCATTTAAAAAATAAAATTAAAACAAAACTCAACCCTAAAAAAATATATGTAGTCGTAGTTTATCGCAATTTCTTTTATCGTGAATGTTTCATTATTTTTATATTCTGTTTTGTCGATGTTACTTAATTTATTTATTTGCGGCAAAAAAAATTGTTGGATATATATGAAAATGGGGAACCCGAATCCCCGCGGGGAACCCGATCCCCAAACGGTGATTCTCCATCCCCGAACCAATTCTTCATAAGTGGTGAATTAGCAGAGATGGTATTTGAAATGAAAATTTGATACGGGAATGGTATGTCCAATACCAGCCCCGAACCCGCCCATTGCCACCCCTACAAATATCTCTTTGATCCAATGATGATGAGATGAGATAATAATAACAAATATGAGAAGGTTCATATAAATATTTATAATAGTAATAATCATAATTGGCACTTTAATCTCCGTTTGGTTATAGGCCACCACATAAAGGCCCTATAAATAATTTATTATCAAAACTCAATATAAGTTATCTCATCCATTTTAACAAGTTTATTTATACAAGGTCTCTAATATTTTACTGGGTTTTTTTTTAATATCGGGCTTGAAAAAAGGAAATCAAACATGATATAAGTCCTTATTAATTATACTGATGTTATCTTGGATAGCAAACAGGCGAGAATAATTTCCATATTAGTAGTTGATAATTATGGTTTCATCAAACTCTAATGAAATCCTTCTTCCCAAAGGGTCTTAACACCCCCACCTCCATTATTGGCTGGCTCCAAACTATCTGGCACGTGCCATGCCAGTCCCCATCCATCTCCGTTTTTTCTGTTCTAGTGGGCCAGTTCGAACCATCCCTATCTGTGCACGGCATCATCATTATCTTCAATCTTGAGCCTTGAATCTTCTTCCAAAGGATTTGTTGAAAGAAATATATAATTAGGTGAGGTGAAGCTTTCATCTCTGCTAATCTTTAGTCCGCGTTAGATATACTAAATCAATGGCGTTTTATTTTGTTCTCTTTTATCGGAGAATTGTGGGTTTTTCTTTTTAATGCTCAGGCTTTTAGCTGAACCCACCTGCTGGGCTTGTTTCGATTTTTTTTCTTGACCATACACACAAAGATTGCACCTTTTAAGGCTTTTGCTTGCTTTTAGGAACTGCATTCGCTGTGATAGGAATGAAGTAAAATCAAATGGCTTAAAGCACATCTATCTTTGTGCTGCTTGATCTTAGTGTATGTGCAACTTTTTACACTTCTTGTGCTTTCTTTTAGTTGCCCTGTACTCTTGTTCCTATGGTTTTTCGTTTTATTAAGGTTGTCCTTATTAGAACTTTCCTGAAGTATTAGAAACAGACCATTGATTTTGTGGTAATTATAAAATAATATGGTAGAAAACACAGCACATGGGTTTGATGTAAGGATCTGCATTTCCCTTGTCTTCTCCTTTGTCCTCATTATGGATCTGTTGCTTGTTCTTGGCTGGGTACGTTCGTTGGTTGATAAGCGCATTAATGCCTCTGCAAATCCTATCACCTATATTGTGTAATTGTTTTGTTTAATCCTTGTATTTATTCTGGTCTCCTTGATACTTGGTCTTTACTTCGATTTGTTTGCTAGAGATCGGTGTTTATTTCATCATCTATGTCATCTATATAAGTCGATGTGGCCAATTTGATCGAGCTTGGTCCTCCCTTTCATCGTGGTATTCTTATGTTTGCCATTGATGATTTGTATAACTTGTTTATTTGCTGTTAATAGTTTATTCTTATTCAAATTGTAGATACCTTGTTATCCAAGAGATGGATGTTTCTATTAAATCTGAGGCTAGATTAGATGTTTCGGTTTCTTTTGGAAAGTTTGAGAGCGATGCTCTTTCTTGGGAGAAATGGTCGTCGTTCTCGCCGAATAAGCATTTAGAGGAGGTCGGGACTTTATCCACTCCAGGATCAGTAGCCCAGAAAAAGGCATACTTCGAAGCTCATTACAAGAAGATTGCTGCGAAGAAAGCGGAAGAATTGGAACAAGAAGAGAACTCCCCAGGCCCAAGTACTTCAATCCCATCATCAAATCCTCCGAGCAAGGCCTGTCGTTTTGAATGTTCGATCGAGACTGATGTAAAACTCGGTTCTTTTTCGAATGGTCAGAGATTGACCGATGTTACTATTACAGAAGAAATGCATGGTTCTGTTTCGACTGATGCGTCTGAAACTGATGTTGCTGACAATGCTGTTGCGTCAAATGGTCAGAGGTCTGTAGAAGAAGCTTTTTCGAGTGTAACCGTTTCTGATGAAGTCAAAGATAATTCTTTCCAAGGAGTTGATCAAGGAGTCTCTGTTAATGGTCTGATTGATGGGATCAATTTGCATGAGAAAAAGGCAAACGGGGCCATTTTCGTGGAGCCATTTGAGCAGTCTAAGGATCATGGCGTGGTTGATACTGAGTTAGATACCATAGAAGAAGCTAAGTGTGTTGCTGCGGAGACTCATAAGGTTCCTAAAAAGGGTGTGTCGAAAACCCCAGAAAGGAAAAAAAACAGCAAGGATCAATTAAATGTATTGAAAAACGAAAAACCAAAGTTGAACCCACGATATCTAGCTCAAAGGGTAATGCCTTAATATATTTTATGACTGACTTCGGATACTCACGAATCAAAATGATTATTTGTATTGAATTCTTACTAGTTGATCAGTTGAGTTGAGTAAATTTAGTTTTTTTACCAGGTGACGCCTGTTAAAGAGAAAGACGTAGCTGCTGTGAAAAGGAAAGTCGTGCCGCCTTCTGCTAAATCATTACAAGCTTCGAACCCTAGACAAGCAAAGCCAACATATCTGTCCACATCTTTATCATCTGCTCAGTCTTTGAAGAAGAAGATTAACAGTTCTCCATTGCCCAAAAGTAAAGATCCTATGGAGGGCAAAATCAAGAAGACAGCTCCTACGTTGTTGCACACGCCTCTTAGCTTGGGTCCCGTAAATTCTTCTTCTTCATCCTCGAGTGATCCTATGAATAGGAAATCTTTAATTATGGAGAGAATGGATGATAAGGACATCGTCAAGCGAGCTTTCAAGGCTTTTCTGAATCGTACTAATGGATTTTCAGCTGATGAGAGACAAGTTACTGTCAAGCTCATGTTTTTTTTTTTCTTTTAATATTGTCTTGGCCTTTCATTATTTCATTTACCATCTTTACATTTGCTCTGATTTTTCATTCGTGTTTTTTACTTGTTTATGTTCTTTCAGGTAGCATCGCCTGCATCTGACCCAAAGGTTGCCACTTCTCGCTCTCATGGAAAAGTGACTGACGGGTAATATATTCTATACTCTCAATGGTTTCTATAGGGAGTTTGCATCTGTAAACAATTTAGCATTATTTTTCTGGTATAAAATCGTGCCATTTACTATAGTAGAAGTAGAACATACTATTAAACTGTCCTAGTTTGAAAGCATGAAAAGTGTTTGTGAACGAACTTGGTTAACTATTCGAATCGTAGACTGAGAAAGGATGCTAGAAAATCAGCAACACCGAAGAGTGCTTCATCTATCAGATCAAGTCTTTACCCTCCTCAAGGTGGGATTTTTCATTCTCTTCCTTCACAACTATCCTTACGAATACTCTATAATGGTTCCAAATCTTACGAGGCATGGTAAAATCTTTGTGCTGGTTAGGAAAAGTTTAACCTCTGTTTCACCCGCTAGTGGCTTGAGAAGCAGCGAAAGAACTGAAAAGCGACAAGAGGTATTCATCTGTGTGCTGCGTATGATTCTATATCCATTTTCTGCACTAAATTATGAACTTCTTTACGTGAACGAACAGTTCCTGAAGAAATTGGAGGCTCGATCGATAGCTAGAGCTGCAGAAAATTCCCAAACTCATGCAAAGTCAAAGGTGGCTGCTTCTCTTTGTTAGTTCCAAGCATATGTCCTTTTAAATTCCTACTTTTTTATTTTTTACTTAGGTTTTCTGAGAAAATAAATCTTCGTCGTACGATTTCTTGCAGGAAGACAACGTATCAGGGATTAAAAGGCTTACCCAAAGCCTCAACATCAAGGGGAAAAGTATGAAATCTTTCAATGAGGATCAACAGAAACATCACTGAAGAAGGTCTATAGGTTTCTTCAGTCTTTTAAACTGATGAAATCTCTTCAATCATGCATATTACATATGATCTTATCATCTTCTCTCGCATGGATTTGCAGTTGGGGCTGATGAATTAAGACGACAAAGATCTTTGTTTTTAATCGTTCACTGATCTGAGACACGACGATCATATGTTACGAACATCAAAACGCACGGCAAGAGTCGATGTAGCCTTCCTTGTTGGTGAGGGAAACATATCATGTAGAGGGATTAATGCAGATATATTGTGTAATGTATGTAATATGGAGGGCCTTACAACTTAACATGGCTTCAAAAAGGTCATTGAAGGTGTGCGTGGAAAGTATGGATCTTTAATGTACATAGAAGAAAGTTGCATGCTATTTTATACTGAAAAAAAATAAAAAATCAAAATTGGGTATCCAAATTAGGATATTTTAAGTAAATAGTCTTAGAAAAAAAAAATTTAAAAGATAGCATAGTTGACAAAAGCTTTTGGTCAATAGGCTCAATTATAGGAATACTTCATCATTTTACTTGAAAATTAGCTCTTGTGGACCTATGCAACTCGGACGATATAAAGGTTTCCACTCGATTGCGTACTCTATTTTTGTATAAAATATAAAAATACAATAAATTTTTCCTCCAAGGCAACTATATATTCAACATTATCTTTAGGTTTATAAATAATGTTGTTCTATTTTTAGTGTAATATTATTTTATCAACCTAAAATAGCGTTAATTTTTTTTTTTATCTTTCTTTTTAATTTTAAACCTTATTTTAATTATATCTAAAAGATTTTATATCATTATAATATAAACTACTAAACCTATACTACGTTATTTTTTTGCTATTTATATTTATCATTTTTTATTTAATAAATTAAAATTATAATAATATGCTAGTAATAGTTTTATTAATTTTGAATGTTAATTATCATTGATATTTAATAATGAATAGGAATATCTATGTTAATATTTTTCTAATGTAGAAAATAGAGTTAGTGGGTTGAAATAAAAACATTGTAACAACTACATTTTTTTTATAGGGTGCGTGAGGACCGCCGCATGAAAAAAAAAAACTATTGAAACAAAAATTTAAACTCATAACATAACATTCGAATGAAGATGTCCATTATCTCCATTCTTGATTTATTCTATCCTCTTCATTTGGATTATACCCAAGTGAGTTGAGATTGTGACATCTGCCACACTCTTCTCATCTAAGACATTAATCTCAGCACCATCTTTTAGATGATAACACATATCACAATCTCAACGCACTTGAGTTATTATACTCAAGTGGATAGGGTAGCATGAACTCCATTCTTAAACGCTTTGAAGGCCATATTCTTGAAACGGCTGTTATCTTCCTAGAAAACCTTCCAATTTAAACAGATTGTGACCATATAGATAGATATATATACCCCATTAATAATGGCCATAACTGTTTTCTTGAATTATGCTGCCGAGGGCTGCTTTGCTGTACTGTACTATACTAAAAAAGATGCTCTCCACTATGTTCCTTCGCTTCCTATTGTATGTCTATTATTACATTGAATTGAATATTCTTGGAAAAGTTCATTAGTCTTATTTATATGATGATACAAACAAAATTAAAAGTAGCCACCCATTATTCAAAATAAGAACCAACTGCTGAATATAAGGACCGTTCGTGCAATAATACCAAAAGGCCAGAAAAGAAAAATTAAAAAGGGAACAATAGAGAATCATATCAAGAATTGACAAGAAAATATTGACAGACAGAATCATATCAATCTAAATCTTTAATATAAATATTCAATTCAATATTCCAATCACAATGGATCTGTCATATCTTTCTGATGATCACATCGTATCTCAACCAAACAACAACCCATCATCACAAAAGTCAACAAACCAAAGCAACCAAAACCTTTTAGCCCAAAGAAAATAGAAAAATAAAAGAGGATGAACTGATTAGAGAGGTTGACGAACTCTATGAATGGACATTCTTTTCTTTCTTTTTTTTTTTTTGAAGGATTGTTTGGTAAGAACAAGCCAAGATTGGACATGGGTTTTACCAGTTTGGAAGCAAAATTATATATTTTTTTTATGCTAAATACATAGTATAACAAAAATTCCAAGGCACTTGTTCTTGATCATCTCGTCGGAGAATCGGATGAGGTAGGCGAACTTGGCAGAGATGAGAACGATCTCGGCGAGGACGACGATGAATCGGACGGTGGCGATTGATTCGTAGAGCCAAAGTCCTGCGATGACGATGATGATGATGGCGAAGATGAAGGTGAAGAACCGAGAGGATCATTGGATTTCTCTTGCAGTTTTCTGTCCTTGAGTTCATTTCTTTCTGATACACTACGAACTTCGCCGCCAAACATGTAGCTTTTTAGCCGCTTTACGTCGGATAATTTCACGGGCTTTACTATGAAATCTTCAGCTCCTTCTTCCAAGCATCTGATGTAAGAATTCAAACACAACCTCTCATTACTCATAACCATGGAGATGTATAAATCAGAGTACTAAAATATAAAGAACCATTTTTTTTCCCTTGATTACAGAGACAACAAGCATAATGTTTCTGATGTATTTGAGTTACTTCAATGTGACTTCTTGGACATGGGAAGAAGCATTTGCTTCATTTATATCTAAATCTCAAACATTTACAGAAGGAAATTTAGAACATATGTATGAAGTGGATTATACCTATCGATACGAGCCAAGACATTTTCAGATGACATTATTACAACTGGGATTTCCCTGAAGGTCGATGAACCCTGCTCGAATTGAATGACCACATAGATGAGAAATAAAATAAAAATGAAAAAAAAAAGTAATTAAATGGCAGAAAAGGGAAAATTTCTGACCTTGATCTTCTTCATCAACTCATACCCTGTCATCCCAGGCATACAGTAGTCTGTAATAACAAGATCCACTTTTAATCCCTGAAAACAGAACAATAATTCATCATTCATCACGCTGAGGAAAAAGAAAAAACAATCAAGATCTTGAAAGATGAAAATCAATTTCTTCATTACATTTATTCTACCATCAGGCCTCTCCTCATCTAGTCCCAAAAACTGAAGGGCCTTCTTCCCACTGTCAACTGCTGTGACTGCAAATTATAAACATACTTTCAGCAAACCATAGAGAGAGAGAGAGAGAGAGAGAGAGTTAAAAAAGGGTTGATTTTACCTCTGCAAGAAGTGATTTTGAGCAATCTCTCTATGACTTTCCTATCAACAAGACTATCATCCACGGCAAGAACATGAACATCGTGATGTTCTAACAACTCACCCACTTCGTTTCTATTACCCTCGTCCAATCTTCGAAGCCTTGAAAAGACGCCATTTTTTGCCATTTACGAGGAAAATCTGAAATAGCCCAGATGGTAAAAGCTCGGTTGTTCAACTGAAAAGTTTCACCGAAAATACAGACGGCAGTTGTAGTAGAATTAGAAAGAAGGATGATGGGAGAATTTACACAGATATGAGTATAAGCTGAATATATTTCAAAAGCTACATACATATATGACACCAACCCGTCTTTATCTTTGCGGTTCATGTACTAAATGTATTTGTGTAAGATAAGAAATGACTCTTCAAAATCAAATCTAGGAGAATCTACTTTATATATATATATATAGATATATATAATATAAAATCAGAAATAGTTGAGATTCTGAATTTCTAATATCTCACTTCGTTGCTAACCTGATTTTCATTTTCTCGTCAGAGTTTCGCGATATTTTGGGTAAATTAACTATTTTGACTTTTGTAGGAAAACACTAAAACATATATAGTAAACTATTCTTGCAATGGCAATGACAAATAAACCCTTATAGGGTATGAAGTTGGTTATTACAAGAATCATGTTGGCTGATATGGATAAGTCATTAACTTTATATCACATGTTGAATAAATGATATAATAAACGAATAGTTAATTATCATCTCAAGTGGTGGATGACACCATCGGGTTGAATTTCACCATACTTTTTACTATGGTAGTAGTCTATGATATAATATATACATACAAAGAAAATTAATCTCGCTCTAAGTGAATGTGGTCTTATAGTTGGAAAGGTCAAATTCATCTCAAAAAGTTGAGGATGATCATTCCTATTTATGGTACAAAAAAAATTAGTTAATTTGTGAAAGGAATAAAAAAATAAGGTTACTCTTATATTTTTGAATTATTGTATATTTTAACTTTCACTTATATGACGTCACAAATGAATATTATGTCAGGAAATGGCAGTTGAAGTTTCCTAGCTAATCTTCTAGGTTATCCGTTTTCGAAGATATTTATTTATTTATTTATTTTTTGAAACGATAGCTTGAATTATATAATAACAAAAATATAAGGACTAAATAGTCCGACGAGGTCTCTCCGAAAACATCGAAATCCGATAGAGAACAAAGGCTCACAAACGAACAAAAACAAATCAAAACAAAATACAAACAAAAAAGGAAAAATCGACAGAAAGCGAGATACATAATCTTAGATCGAGAACTAGAGAACCTATCACGAAAATGGCTATTAAGCCAAATTTACAATAATACTCTTCACTTTCTTCAATCTTTGATTTCAATGTCTCAAATTCATCGGACTAAAGCTCCACAAAGGGAAAACAAACTCCAACGAGGGATAGAAAACTCCCGGCCCGAAGGCCGAGAGACACGAGCTCCCGGCCCGGAGGCCGGGAGACTCAAGGATGAATGGGGCGGCGGGGGGCTGAGGCGGTGGTCGAGCGGCGGTTGGCGATCGGTGACTGCGTGTGGTTGTGCAATTTTTTTTTTTTCCTAAACTATAAAACAAGATTAAAATGGGAATGGGGTGGTTGGCGGGGCTGAGGAGGCGGCGGCGGGGCTGAGGCGGCGGCGAATGGGGTGGTGGCTGGCGGCGGCGGCGGGGCTGAGGCGGTGGTCGAGCGGTGGCTGGCGACGGCGGCTTTGGAGGTTTGTGCAATTTTTTATTTTTTTTTCCTAAGCTATAAAATAGAAATAAAAATGGAAAAAAACTCCCCCAACCTACGGAGGAGGGGGAAGAAGGATGTGGTGACTGTTTGAGTCTCAACTAATAAAATTTTTATGTCGTTATCACTCATGAGTCATTCAAAATTCTCTACCAATATATAATAAAATCTTTAAAAACGACAATAAATGTCCTTGAATAGGGCATAAATGATACTACACAAAAAAAAAATGAAAAATAATATTAGTAGTACGTAACGGAGTAATTAAGGAAATTTAAAAGAATTAAAAATATGAAAGAAAGAGCGAAGAAGATCTGAGGGTGTCCCAAGGAAATCTTTGATGGGACCCACCATCTTTATTTTTAGGTTGGACTTCACTTCACGCAAATATATCGGACATTTTACCTATTAATTAATTATTATATATCATCTCGCGCTATTGTGGTAAGCTTTCTACCTAACCAAGGTTAAATAGTAACTAACGAGTTAGTTAAGCAACACAATTATTTATTTAGTTAAAATTAATAGTTACGCCTATATTTCTATTTTTTTTTTTTCGTTTATATTATGAATAAACGGTATGGATGCCCATACACATCCAACTTATTCACTCAACTAGAATCATTTAATGTGTCTGCTTATGTTTGCCTATAAATACTCATCTTCCGTTTGATAGATGTACACACACAGTGAATGAATGATAAAAGCTTTTTGCTCATTTCATCTCTATATTCTTTTGTCTTCATATACATAATATTATAATATACTTGATATATTATACTTACTAAAAGCTTTATATATTATTATAAATTAAATATTTTATAACACGTTATCAGCACGACCGCTCTCCGCCGTCGACACCAACCTCCGCCGAAGATCTTATACGGTATAGTGAAGGTATAATAATTCTATTTCATATATATAATTATAATATATGATAAATATATAACTAAGTGCCGTGACCGAGTGGTTTCGCGGAATATCGTCATTTCAAGTGACGAGAGGTCCAGATTTCGATTCCCACTGGTAGCATGTTGAATTTTTTTTAACGATTTGGGTCGGAATACCGCCCAATTACTCTATACTATTTGGGTCGAATTATCGCCCAATTACTATATTTAACTGGGTCGAATTATCGTCCAATTACTATATTTAACTGGGTCGAATTATCACTCAATTACTATATTTAACTTGGATCGGATTATCGGCCAATAACTATAATCAACCTGGGTCGGATTACGGCCTAATTATTATATTCGATTTGGGTCGGATTACCGCCTAAATTAATTTAATAATTTATTTACAATATTATCATAATTAAAGATATGAATAATGATTTATTTATGTTATCTGATTATGTTATTTTTTAAATCATAGAATCATGTCGTTTTATACAAAGATGGACCTTCTGCTTCTTACGTTATTTACCGTGATCATTGCTGCCATGTGGATAATGTTTTTACCAAGGCTTTTGAAATATGATGATTAATTGTAATTTTTCTTTGTTGTTATAATCACTGAAATATATTTTACATTTTGTAATTGAAGGATGTCGCTCTATCTGATGTTTGATCTGTTGATTATGATTATTTTTACGGCGACGCTTATCTGGATGTGGATCTCGTTTTTCATACGAACTTTTTCAAAGGAAGATTAATTATAAGTTGTTTTCTTTCAATAATCTATGTTTTAAGCATCATAATGATTTTATATTTCATGATATGTTAAATTTAACTCAAATTTATGCCTTCAATATTTTGATACACTCGTTCAGAACTGCTCAAATCTTATATGATTCACTACGTTTTATCTTTTGAATATATCATTTTATCGTGAAAAATAAATAAGAATATTCTGATCTATATTCGCAATAAACTCCGACCGAATGATTGTACGATATTTCATGAAGTGAATATATTCGCAAACAATACAGTGATCGTGAATCCTATATATCGTGACGATTAATAAAATTTCCCCAGAAGTGGAAAATGTAATAAATAAATGAGAAAGATATATTGAGCAAAGATAATCATCGAAGGCAATATTATCGATGCGACTTTCGGTCTCTACTTGCACCAAAAGATCCCGTTGATCTTTATAAAGAGCAATCAAAAGATAAAATAATTTTCGCCCAAGATCGCAATATTTCAGAAAAATTGGTGCCGGATCAGACCACTCATTTTTTCAACTTCAGTCTAATTTTGTGAAATTTTTAAGATTCAAATAAATAGATTGATCCATCGTGATAAAATTTTGTTTATATATTATTAATATCTTATAGTCATTGTTTTTATCTATATAGAAATACGATTTTATTATATTATCATTAATAATCATTTGTATGCGTTTATTAAAGATATTTATTTTATACGTTTCTTAAGGGTATTTATACAATGGACAGCGCAATGTGCAAAAGAGAATTATGTCTTGCAGACTGTGCAACAACTAATACGATTTTGAAAAATGAGAAATATTTCGATCAGATTGATCTGAAAAAAGTCAGTGTTATTACCATATCGGGTAGCACAAATATAATTGAAGGCTCCGGAAGAGCTAATATTTTACTACCCAGAGGGACAAGGCTGATAATTGAAAATGTCTTATATTCTCCTAAGTCTCAAAGAAATTTATTAAGCTTTAAAGATGTTCGATATAACGGATATCACGTTGAGACTGCAGAAAAAGGAGATATTGAATATTTGCACATTACAAAAGTAAGTTCGAATGGTAAACAAATTATGGAAATATTACCATCTTTTGACTCTGGGCTATACTATACATATCTTAGAACGATTGAATCATATGCTATCGTAAACCAGAAGTTTACTGATGACAATACATTTATTGTTTGGCATGACCGGTTGGGCCATCCCGGTGCAATTATGATGCGAAAAATAATTGAAAATTCACGTGGGCATTTAATGAAGAACCAGATGATTCTTCAGTCTAATGAATTATCATGTGTCGCTTGCTCGAAAGGGAAGTTAATTATTCGGCCATCACCAGTGAAAATAAAGAATGAATCGATAGTATTTCTGGAGCGGATCCAAGGTGATATTTATGGGCCGATACATCCATCATGTGGACCATTTAGATACTTTATGGTATTGATCGATGCATCAACTAGATGGTCTCATGTATGTTTGTTATCAACACGCAATGTAGCCTTTGCGAGATTGCTTGCTCAGTTGATTCGATTAAGAGCACATTTTCCCGATTATCCTATAAAGAAAATACGTCTCGGTAATGCAGGTGAATTCACTTCCAAGGCGTTTAATAATTATTGCATGTCTATTGGAATTGATGTTGAGCACCATGTGCCACATGTTCACACGCAAAACGGTCTTGCAGAATCGTTGATTAAAAGGTTGCAATTAATTGCAAGACCATTATTAATGAAGTCGACTCATCTTGTTGGGGACATGCTATATTACATGCAGCGGCACTAATCCGCATCAGGCCAACAAGTTATCATGATGTCTCCCCGATACAAATGGTTTATGGTCAGGAACCAGATATTTCCCATTTGAGAATTTTTGGATGTGCGGTATATGTTCCAATTGCTCCACCACAACGAACTAAAATGGGACCTCAAAGGAGGATGGGAATATATGTCGGATTTGAATCTACATCGATAATAAAATATTTAGAACCTTTAACTGGAGATCTATTTACGGCTAGATTTGCCGACTGTCATTTCGATGAATCGAATTTTCCGACATTAGGGGGAGAAAAGAAACAGCTGGAAAGTAATATACGTTGGAATGAATTATCGTTAAATCATTACGATCCTCGAACGAAAGGATGCGAACTAGAAGTTCAAAAGATAATTCATTTACAAGGTTTAGCCAATCAACTGCCAGATAGTTTCACTGACCTTAAAAGAGTGACTAAGTCACATATACCAGCTGTTAATGCTCCTGCAAAAATCGTTGTTCCTGCAGAACATACAAAGAATATTATCAATTAAGTTGAATAAATCATTATATGGATTAAAGCAATCTGGGCGTATGTGGTATAATCGCCTCAGTGAATACTTGATGAAAGAGGGATACGAAAATGATGAAACTTGTCCCTGCATATTCATGAAAAGACGTGAAGACGAATTTGTCATTATAGCAGTTTATGTTGATGATATCAACATAATTGGAACTCCTGTAGAGTTATCAAAAGCTGTTGATTATTTGAAAAAGGAGTTTGAAATGAAAGATCTCGGAAAGACAAAATTCTGTCTTGGACTTCAAATTGAATATTTGAAGAATGGAATATTTCTACGTCAAGAAACGTATACGAAAAAGGTATTGAAAATATCTTACATGGATAAAGCTCATCCATTGAATACTCCAATGACAGTTCGATCTTTAGACGTGAATAAAGATCCATTCAGACCACGTGAAAATGATGAAGAATTACTTGGTCCCGAAGTACCATATCTTAGTGCTATTGGAGCATTAATGTATCTTACGAGTCATACGCGACCTGACATAGCGTTCGCTGTAAATTTATTGGCAAGATATAGTTCTTCACCGACTCGTCGACATTGGAATGGAGTTAAACGGATTTTTCGATACCTTCAAGGAACAACTGATATAGGATTGTTCTATTCAAATGAATCAAAGACAGATTTAATTGGGTATGCAGATGCTGGATTTTTATCTGACCCACATAATGCTCGATCGCAAACAGACTATTTATTTACACATTGTGGAACTGCTATTTCATGGAGATCAGTTAAACAAAGTTTAACGGCTACTTCATCTAATCACGCTGAAATATTAGCAATTCATGAAGCTAGCCGAGAATGTGTTTGGTTGCGATCAATAATTATGCATATACGACAAACTTGTGGGTTATTATCAGAAAAGTTATCCCCGACAATATTGTATGAAGATAATGCAGCGTGTATCGCTCAATTAAAGGAAGGATATATCAAAGGTGATAGAACCAAACATATATCGCCCAAGTTCTTCTATACACATGACCTTCAGAAGGCCAGCGAGATTGACGTACAACAAGTTCGTTCAAGTGACAACCTTGCAGATCTATTCACTAAAGCACTTCCCCCAAGAACGTTTGAAAAGCTTGTTTGTTTAATTGGACTTCGAAGGCTCAGAGATCTCGAGTGATGTCTACATCAGGGGGAGATAATAATATGCTGCACTCTTTTTCCCTTCACTAGGTTTTTATCCCACTGGGTTTTTCCTAGTAAGGTTTTTAACGAGATAGCTTAATATCATCAGACATTGGATCTATTATTTAAATGGGCATCCAAGGGGGAGTATTATGAATAAACGGTATGGATGCCCATACACATCCAACTTATTCACTCAACTAGAATCATTTAATGTGTCTGCTTATGTTTGCCTATAAATACTCATCTTCCGTTTGATAGATGTACACACACAGTGAATGAATGATAAAAGCTCTTTGCTCATTTCATCTCTATATTCTTTTGTCTTCAAATACATAATATTATAATATACTTGATATATTATACTTACTAAAAGCTTTATATATTATTATAAATTAAATATTTTATAACAGTTTATAAATAATGAACTTTTGATAGATTTAAGCCTTTTTTGTTCTTCTAAACTAGGTGTATAAGGAGAATCTTCCAATAAATGAGTCGGCGAGTGGGCGGTGGTCCAGTGATTAAGATGGGCTTTAGGTGCAATAAAGGCTCAATCGTTTGAGCACTTGGGACGACTATTTAAAATAATAACTAGTATTTCACGCACATTTTATGCGTGTACTTAAAATATAAATATATAATATTAAATATTTATAATTTATGAATATATGTAATAAAAATAAATAGGACTTGAGGAGTACAATTGTAATTAGTCATATTAAAATAAATTATAAAAAATGGATCATATAGCAATTAAGTTTACACATCAATTGACGATTTTTATCCACCCCTCCCACTTAATAATAATAATAATAATAATAATAATAATAATAATAATAATAATAATAATAATAATAATAATAATAATAATAATAATAATAATAATAATAATAATAATAATAATAATAATAATAATAATAATAATAATAGGAGTGAAATATGTGGATGTCCATTCTTATATTTAATTTTACTCATTCTATATTTAACTAGGTAGTTTAAATTTTGCGTACTGAACCATTTGTAGGCACGTACAAAGTTCATTTTTTTTCAAATGAAAGTTTCATTAAAAACTAACAAAGTTAACATTAAATTATTCAGAGGGAATAAAGCTCTCATATTGAGAGAAACGAACACAAATCAAAAGATAAAAAAGACAAACAAGCCTGAAAGAAAACAAGAAGCAAAGATCGAAAATAATAACTAAAGATCCTACTACATATCAAAGTAACACTCCAAAAGAATGTCTATTAAGTCAGATATACAGTTCTTTTCTTCAATCTTCATCTTCTAAATCATACCTTCTTGGGAAATAATACTTCCACAAACGGAGAAAAAACTCTTGTAACGAGGAGATACAAACTCCCACAACATGATACTGAAAAATAAATAATAAATAAATAAATAAATAACAGCAATAAAGGGAAAAAAGATAAGGATGCGGAGAGTAGCATGAGCTCCCCCAACCTCCATTAATGGAGGAGGGGGAGAATGTTGTGGTTTTTTTCTTTTTTTGTTTCCTTTCTAGAGAAGAGTTGGAGGGTTGCGGGAGAGGGAGTGAAAATTAGTTATAACAAAAAGTTTCATTTATAACAATCTATATTATTATTATTATTATTATTATTATTATTATTATTATTATTATTATTATTATTATTATTATTATTATCTAATTTTGAATTAGACCAGATAAAACCAATAATAGGCTTGCTACAAATGTCAGTTATTTTTACTATTTATATTGTATGATGTCTTCGAACATTAATTCATGCATGGTCAAGTAATGGGAATATGATATAACGTAGACAAGTGTTATTGTCGTTACGCAACACAAGCCTCCGTCGAAGTAGTTAACCGAATAAGCCTAGTGTAGGTAAGTTGTATACAGTTTGTAGAAAACGTGCATGTCATTATTGAATATGGTTACGGAATCAAAGCGTAACCTATCTCAACTACGATAACCAAACATCTCAACGTATACCAGACAATAGGAGTGTTATTATTATTATTATTATTATTATTATTATTATTATTATTATTATTATTATTATTATTATTATTATTATTATTATTATTATTATTATTATCTAATTTTGAATTAGACAAGCCATGTCCTCACATGCCACGTCTCGGAATTTGTCTCTGAAGTCGTGTCGACGGATTGCCTTAGTGGCTCCGTTTGGTTATTACCATCACCGACCTGTCGTTTGTGTCCTTCTAATCTTCCTATACAAGCATGTCGATCTCGTTAACACGAATCGCCATGAGGGGGAGAAGGGGACACGCATAAACAAACAGGTCGGACCACCCACCAATTTCCGCCGAGCGTACCACTCTGAAGTCGGGCTCTCCTGCACTTGAATCGAACATTCCAAAGGAGCCTCGGCACATTTTACAACACCCCATGCGTACCTTCTTCCGAAACCAGACAAGCTTCCTCGAGGCCGAACCAGACAACTTCCTGCGAAGAAGACGAATCCGGCGCCGAGAAAAAGAAGATTAAAAGAGACTTGATGGTTTAAAACTACGGAGAAAGATCAGGACAAGATGCGAACAAAGTCCAAGATCCGCGACATCATCAAAGTCGAATATCAGGGCGTGGATCACTATTTACATCCGGTCTACAGAATACAGGGTCAAGTCAAGAGAGTCCTAGCCAAAAGAGCATTCAAAGCCTCCGCAAGAAGAGGAGATAGCCCTTGTAGGGGGAGATTGTTAGGACTCAAGATGTGAACGGGAAGTCTTCATGACCCCGATTTCTTATACGACGGATTGCCTTTGTGGCTCCGTCGGCTTACCAAACCTGAGCTCCTACTGTCCCTACCAACGCCATCCTCTTGTCCCGACGACGTGATCTTCTTGCCAAAGACGATGCTTCATTTTGACCCATCGCATGACGATCTCCCCAACTTGATCTTCATGAGGGGGAGTAGTACTAAAGCAAAATGGGAGCAATACCACGACGAAAGTGCAAGATAGATCAGAAACGCTAAATCCTCAAGCGTCGTCAAAGAATCAGGCGAACACCACGGACTACAAAGATCGAAGTTGCTGCCTCTTGTGCGTCTCTCCAAATTTCAAAGAGAACTTCCCAATCCCAACACAAGGTTGACCAAAAAGTAGGGGGAGTTGCGTCATTATCGAAAGGAGAGATCGAACTCAAAAAAAAAAGAAAATTCTTCAAGATCCGGCAAGAAACTTCAAATACCTTCCGGCATTTACTAGTCGAGCTTCAAAAGAAGATTAAGAAGATCTGGTGCCGAAAAGCGACGAACAAGACACGGTGAGCTTGAAGATCTCCAAAAGAAGAGGTCAAAAGACAAGACAAGGAGGAAATTCCTTTAGGACTCAGGCAAACGCACTAAGCCCCGCAAAGATATCCAGGCCAAATTGAAGATTGAACACAAAGGGGGAGATTGTTAGGAATATTTTATTGAGTTCAATTAATTAGAATTATCTTTGTAGTTTATTTATAAAGATTCTCTTTATAAGAGGCTTAGTGTAATTGGGCTTTGTTAGGGGCTCAAGTATTATATACCAACTTGTGGTATAAATACTAAAACCCTAACACATAATAAAGGGTGTATTGTGTGAAACTCTAACTAGAGAGAGAATTTTAGAGAGAGAAGCTCACAACCTTCCTCAAGAACACACACACCCCACGTACACTAATCCTTCCCATCTTCAAACGTGGTTAAATCGCCCCTTGTTAGATTGTTAGGATATAAATGATACCACTTGTAGGTCACCAAAACCCAGCAACCCTCGGGATTTTATATGGATTTTGCTCTCTTCTCCTTATTTGGAGTTTTCGTTAATGGAACAGTGAGAGAGAAGAGAGAGTGGCGGCTGCCCTTTCAAGTGAGTTTTTTTTATTCAATGAAGGATCATTACAAGTGGAAGCCCTAGCCCACTTTTATGCCAATATTTTGGCATAATTACACTTTTGATCCCTAGACAAACTAAACATCTAATATAATGAGCCTAAGTCTAAAACAACAATACAAATAAATATTTCAAGTATACAAAGACCCAAAAGACTAAAAGAACACAACTAAAAATATTCCTAACACATCTCAACGTATACCAGACAATAGGAGTGTTATTATTATTATTATTATTATTATTATTATTATTATTATTATTATTATTATTATTATTATTATTATTATTATTATCTAATTTTGAATTAGACCAGATAAAACCAATAATAGCCTTGCTACAAATGTCAGTTATTTTTACTATTTATATTGTATGATGTCTTCGAACATTAATTCATGCATGGTCAAGTAATGGAAATATGATATAACGTAGACAAATGTTATTGTCGTTACGCAACACAAGCCTCCGTCGAAGTAGTTAACCGAATAAGCCTAGTGTAGGTAAGTTGTATACAGTTTTTAGAAAACGTGCATGTCATTATTGAATATGGTTATGCAATCAAAGCGTAACCTATCTCAACTACGATAACCAAACATCTCAACGTATACCAGACAATAGGAGTGTAAACGAGTCGAGCTGCTCGCGGGTTAAATCTTGATTCGAGTTCGGTCAAAATCGAGCTCGAGCTATTTAACAATCGAGCCGAACTTCGAGCCGATCATATCTGGATCGTGGCTCGTCGAGCCCTTATCGAGCCTATACTTTTATTTTAGATATATTAAATATTTTATAATATATATTAAAATAAGTATTTTTATTTTCTAATATTCCGAACTTGAGCTTGAGCTCGAATTCGAGCTCAAATACCTTGAATTACAATAATCTTATTGAGCTTATCGAGTCGAGCCAAGCTTTATTGTTTTTAACCGACCCGAGCTTGAACTAAAATTTATCAATCTCGATAGAGCTCGAGCCCAATAATACTTCATCAAGCCGAACTCGAGCTGGGCCATCTTTGGGCTCGGCTCGGCTCGTTTACACCCCTACCAGACAATGACGACACTTTGGGTCAATCTCATGAATTACGTCTTGACGTTATTGCCGTATTCGAGGAATTGACGATGTTGAAGCATGAAGTTATAGAAAATTGAAGGGATGCAAAGGAAATAAGCATAGACATTGGTACGATAAAGTCAACAATTATGGCTGACCGAGACGATGTCAAGGAGGTGCGTCGAAGTATTCTCGGTATGAAGGAGTTGGTTGTGTTTGTAGTTTTACTCCAAATTCAAGTTGTGTTATTCAAGTAAATTATAATATAAATTAACTATTCGAAGACTCTTCTATTAATATTGTATAATATTTACGTGTTAGTATACAACTTATGTGATAATATGTTTGAAATATCATGTAGTTGAGTAATCAACAATATTTGATATTATTTGTGGCTATAAAGTGCCTACTTGGATATCTTCTCGTAAGCGTTGTTCAATGAATTTATTACTTGAATAAATTAAATTGGTGATTGGCCCGCGCGTGCTAGTGTTAATAATGTGTAGAGTGCATGTACTCAAGTAAGAATTAAAACGAATACTGAATAACTAACACCGACGTGTGATAGACAGCATACATATCATTTGTAGTATAGCCTAATAAGTATACGCGTATCAATCTCAAGGAGTAAAATTGATTACAAGTAATAACCTACCGACTCGATATCTAGCCTAATAAATAATTTGATATTTGATTTATATGTTGAAAATTAATTCTAGCAACCTAACTACACACGATCAATAAAGGTGCGCCGAATATAGATGAGTAAGTTCATATAAACAAATATGTGCTCGGGATTTTGAATCCCGTTATGTGTCATCAACTAAGCCGTAAACTACCGTTCCTACATGACTATTTATTAAATCGAATATTCAACCCACTCCTAAATTTGTTGTCGCCCTAAACATTCGTGATGATCTAAATTAGCAATTACCTAATACGATGGTCGATCATAGCTTTCGCCCAATAATCGAGTCATAAAGTTCGTGAAAATCCGCGAACTGCTTTGCAGGAGGCCGTGATAATTTTCGGTATGTTGCATCTTCACGATCGTGAACGGTCATGCAAGACGCGGTGATGATTTTTTGTATGTGGCTTGGATCTTCTGTCCTTCCTTCATGGTCGTGACGTTCTTGCATGAGGTTGTGAAGATTTTCTGCATGTGGATTGGGCTTGTTGTTGCGTCTTCACGGCCGTGAACTGTTTTGCAAGAGGTCGTGAAGCTTTTTCGTATGTGACTTGGATCTTCTGTCTGGTTGTCACGGCCGTGATTATACATGCAAGAGATCGTGACGTTTCTATGCATTTGGCTTGATGTTGTGGTTGTCCTTCACGACCGTGACTGATTCATATGGCTGTGGAACTCTAATTTTAGTCGTTTTCGCTCTGTTTTTGCTCGGTTCGCCCAATTGTCGTCTTTTATTCCTGCAATATTAAAATAGGTGTGATAACCATGAATAAATGCACAAGACGACTATAATATACTCAAATACGACAATAACTAAATCAATTCGCCATGAATATGTCAATCATATTGAAGACAACAAATATTGAGAGAAGTTTGCAGCACGCAAATGATACAAATGTACATCATGTCTGTTACAATTAACCCATTCAATTAATTGATGGTTAGAGAGCAGACGTGATATTGTTGACACACATTAATTTTTATTATCATCATGTCTTGGAACTTGCTATAAAAGAGATAATTTGGACAACCTTTGTGGATAGATTAAAAAATGGATAAAACTCAAAATGGTCTCTGATGTTTATCCTATGGACCAATTTATTCCCCGATGTTTCGTCTGAACCAATTTCGTCCCCGATGTTTCGCCTGAACCAAATTTAGTCCCCGATGTTTCGCCTGAACCAATTTGGTCCTTCCATCATGATTAACGTCAATTTTAGCGGGAATTTCGCACGTGCCCTACACGTGCGAAATTTTTGGAGCTCATGTGTTTCTTCTACTGTCAATGAAGCTCGACGAAGCAGACGATCTAGAGCTCATGTCCGAATTTTGGAGGATAAATTTTTAGTTCCGTGCCCTAATTTCAGTAACCATTTCAATTTTATCGATCTAGACATGATTTAGTGTGGAGCGCGCGCAAAATTCCCCCTAAAATTGACGTTTATCGTGATGGAAGGACCAAATTGGTACAAAATCAACAATATCGATGACTAAATTGGTTCTGGCGAAACATCGGGACTAATTTGGTCCATAGGATAAACATCGGGGGCCATTTTGTATTTTATCCCGATTAAAAAACGACTGGCAAAGAAACACAAAATGGTTGTCCCAGATCAAGGTATTTTTTTTTCATACTTATGTTGGCAAAGTTAAGTATGTGATCAAAACTTTCATTGCTTGCTTGTAAATGTTATTTTTATAATTTTCGTACCTCATATCTAATATTGATATTTTTCTTGAAGTTCTCGACACTAGCTAGTACTATCAAGCATCAATCGGATTATCTGTTCAACCACTATTAGACGAAGACGGTTGATGATTTCGTTATCAACAGTCTGATACATGAAAGAGATCTAGGTAACTTTAAAGCGGGAGAACCGAAATCTTGGATCGTCAAGAACATGCACGAAAAAATATTTCAACAGTTCGGTCTCACCTTGAAGCCCAACAAAATCGAACAACGTCTGGAGTTCCTCGAGTATCGATATCATACATTCAAGAATATACTCGATGACTCGGCTACAAAGTACGACAAAAAGTGCAACGTTGGTGAGGCACCATCAGAGAAATGAAATAAATGGATCGGGGTATTGCAAATGAAAATATTCATTATTTCACATAAATATTTTTAGTTGGGAAATCAATCTTGTATCATGTAGGAGGACTCAGTTGTTCAGGCTTACGTGTTCAAAGGTGAAAAATAATAGGAAAATATATCTAAGATTTTCAAATCGAAGTCTGTTGATGTGATTGAAATTAGTAGTGATGACGATGTTCGTAATGAAGAGGGTACATTTCCATTTCCACTTAGATTCCCATATGACAAGCCACCGAAGAAAAAGCTCAAGTTCGAATTACATGGTCAAGTTAGTGATCGTGAGAGTACGAATGTATAATTTTATATATTGGGTCTCTAAAATTTTTCTGCTCTGTATGCATATGTACTCGGTTTGTTTATGTTTTCTGTAGGTTGTTTTGCATTTAATTTATATGTATTTTGTAGGTGTTAAGGCTGTTATGTTTGCTTCTTGTGTGACATAAAATTTTACCATCAATGGAGAAAACAAACAACTCTATGTCTGGTTTATGAATTTAAATGTTTGCTTTATAAAGGCCTATTCAACGCCCATGTATAAAAACAGACAGAACTTGTTTTCCTTCCACAACTTTTCATTTTGTTGATGTTTTGGCTCACTAAATCCCAACAGTCACAGCATAACCTCCATCTTGAAAAGAACCCACCTTCACCTTCAACCTCCAAGATCATAGCGTTTACTGGGAAAAAAAAAAAGGAGAAAAAAAATAAACTAAAAAAGAAGCTATAGCTAATCGTGGTGATGGATAAATTCAAGAAGAAGAAAACCCTAATTCTCATTCTTCACTTATTTCATTCAAACATGGTTTCATGTTGATATCTTCTCTTTTCTCTTCGGGGAATCGAAGCACAATGGTCCGACATCGATCAAGTAAGAATACATATAAATGAGTTTTCACTTTCATATGTATGACTATACTGTTGACGAGGGTTTGATCTTTATATATCGAAAATAAAGTTTGATGTAATGTATTAGAACAGCTGGGCTGTTAAAGATTTGGGTATGTTTAAATTGAATTTTTGATATATACTTTGCTTAATCTTCGATTTGTACTACAAGGGTTTAGCTTTTCTTCGCCTAGAATATTCTTATAACATTAATGCGTATAATTATTGTTTCAGATCCCATGTAATTACATCATCGTTGTTGAGAAAGTAAAGTCAAAACTCTGAGGATCAAGGTCTGAAAGAATGGAACATCAACTCAGATGAACCAAGAATGGGTTGAGCTGCTGAGATTTCTGCGAAGTCTGAATGGTTTTGTCCCAGGAAGAAATCGTTTGAACAAGTATAAAGTGCCTATACGTTTTATTCTTTGATTTACCAAGTGAAGAAGAAAACGTATGTGGCATCAACGATTTTGTAAGGTACTCCAAGAGATGCTGTTGGCTCCAGCAATTCTATAAGTGGCTTTGAAAAGCAGTTATAAAGCCAACGGTTAAAAGCTGTTATATTCTGCTATATATACCAGTTTTGAGAGTTCAAGTAGGCATGTTCTTGAGTTCGTAACTTTCTGTAGAGTGCGATTGAGCGAGATGTGTAAACACGAACGTTATTGAGGATGTTGCAAAGTTGTAAACACTTCTTTCTGTTTGAATAGAAAAGGCTTTTTTGGTCCGTGGACGTAGGCCAAAGTTGAGGCCGAACCACATACATAGCTGTGTTCTGTTTTTGTTTTTCATCTGCTGTTTTTCGACTCGATCGACTTCAAGATCGCATTTCTTGATTCGGTCAACACACTCAAGTGAAAGAACATCAAGTTGCGAATCGAGGGGTGCCGGAATTTCAACAATCGTTTTAAGTGGTATTATGCATATAAATAGTTCAATATTTCTGCTAAACTTTGCTATGCTAAACTTTGCTACACAATATTATTTATAATCTTGTCTTTGATTTCTTCCTGAAGGTTGGTTGATCTTGTAGATGTCAAGGAAAGTTCTATAATCAAGTGAAACTTACATTTGAGAACATTTTTTCAAACTCATGAGCAAATATTTGATTCATTTGTGAAGAACCAACAACTAAGAAGAATGTCATATCCATATATCAATAATAATGATGCAAAGTTAAAGGTGCAGAAAACTTAGTAAGTCAATCACACAAATATATTATTGGGATGATAGTGCAATTTGAAGAGAACTCTCCAACAAGCTTCACTTCATATTATTACATTTAGATCGTCAAACCAACTAAATCTAAAAAATATAACAACTTAATGAAATGAATAAGTTAAAAAAATAACCACGTATTGGGCCAACACCTATATTGGGCTGCATAGTTTTTACACAAAGCCCATATTTAAGGTCAGCTTGGATCGGTAGGGTAGTAGTAAAGTAACCAACCCCCAATGAGATACACGCGCCAGTTCCTGCACGCGCCTTCTGCCCGTCGCGAAACGAGGAAGCCCTAGTCTCGAAGGAACAACTGAGTATCAGCAGCTAGATTACGATTAAGGTGGAGCTTTTGACGTAATTAGGTGAGAATAGTTCTATTGGTTTCGACAGTTTCTGATAAAATGTCGGAGAATTCGAGGTCTCGAGTAACCATCACCCTTGGACGCTCCGGTCAGGTAGTAATGCGTTTTTTAAGTTATTGCTGTTGTTGCTATGATAAGTTTCTGTTTCTCAATTGCGTGATTTAAAGTTAATTTCTAGGTAGTAAAAAGGGATGGAACAACTGTGGGCAGTTCGACAAATTTAAGTCCGATGGTTGGAAGCAAGAGGTCTGTTAGAGAAAGGCTGGGGAATAATGCTGATTTATCTGCCAGCATTGGTAATAAGAGGTCTGTATATTGCTTTTTTTTTTTTTTTCATTATTTCATTGGTGGTTCGTTGTTTCTTTTATTCTCAAGTATTTGTTTCTTGTTGTTAATTATGATTATAATAATGCCTTTTAGGCAGTTGAAATAATGATTTAGGTAATGTAATGATTGGTATTTTATTTGCCACTATGGTAGGATTCTTGGGGAATAATGGCATGTAGGCAACTTTAATATAGTAGAGAATGCATTTTTAGTGTTCGTAAGTGTGAAACTTATGTGTGCTAGTGAATGAAATGGTGGACGATGTTGTTATGCATATGATGGCTTCTTCATGTTTGTTGGTCAAATTCTCTTGATACCCACCCGATGCTTTTTCTTGCAGGCAACGAGGAGATGATGGATTTGCTGTCAATCCTTTCAATGGTAATTACTTAGTCGTTAAGATGTTGAAAATTCTTTTTTGGCTGTGTTGTGACCAATGTCAGGTAAATACTTACGACACTTTTCTTTCACTTGATTCTGATTGAAACTGGAAAAAGACACCACCCGTCTTGGGAAAGATGATCTCCGGTACAAAATCATGCGGAAGAACATACTGAAACAGCGTCAAAATAGCCAGCAAAGCAAAATGGATCTTCGGAACATTTTGTCAAGGCCCACACAATCGTCAGTGGATAGCGTTTCCACACGGCAGAGGATGCCTGATGAGAACAATACTAGAAAGCACAGTCATTTGGAGCTAGAGAGGCCACAGTCAAGAGCTGGAGAGACTAGTGTCGGTGGACACTTTCCACCTTTGGCTAGAGCTTCTAATCAGCAGCATATACCTGGATTTAGGGGTCAACACGTATCAGATCTTGGGAAACAACATGCTCTCAAAGCCATGGAAGGTGATCGAAACCTTCTTGAGGCAGAAGATGTTATTCGACGAGTGCATAAGGAAAGTTATTCTGGTGCAATGGCTGATTTACCAGCCATGAGAAGAACGTCATCAAATGCTGTGAGCGGATTGGAATCTGCTAGTGCTTATTCGCCCTGGACTTTGGATCGTTTAAGGCAAAAATCCCCTGGTGACAGCTTGGTAACTTCTAGAGCTGTTTCAGCATCGCAAAGAGAGGAGGAATTTCAAAGAAGATTTCCAGTTAAGACATATGATGACTCTAGGACTACATCATACATTGATAAAGATGCGTTTGAATTTTCGAGGCCTGTGGGTGTGGGTTCATCTCATTTGACCAAAATGGCTCCACCTGCTAGACCAATGAAGAATGTGGGGCCTATGGTTGCTGCACACCCTCGTGAAACTCTGGCACCCAGAAGTTCATATATGGTACATGGACTAGCTCTTGCATCTTTGCGTGTTTTTGTATCATTTGTGTTCATTTTGTTGCAAAATTTGCCTTTGATAGTAAAAAACATTTATTTAGCAGCCTTTTTTGCCAGAAAATTGAAGCTCATAGAACACTGCTTCTAAATATTATCATGTTACGATTTATATGATTACTAGGTTCAAGAGAATTTTTTTTGCTATTTTCCTGATACATTATGATACAAAGTATATAACTTCTCCAACACGGAGTTCTACAAAATAAATGAAATATCGGAGTACATATGTGTAAAAAAATTATCTAAGCACTGTGTTGGCCCATGTAAAGTTGTGATATCACTCCTGATTATATTTTTGTGATTATATCCGTGGCTTTGATGGCTCTTCCCTTAAGCCGCTGATTGTGTAGCATTTAATTTTAGTAACAGCTTTCCTAGATGTATATCTTATATCCATATTGTGGCGGCTTCAGTAATTTTTCACTTTGTGAGGGATTTTGTTTGTTTTCTCAAAATGATTAAAGCCTAGTTTGGTTCATCTGATTTTAGGTACAACGCCATTCAGTATTCACATATCGTTAATTTTATAATGTTCTGGCAGGTTGAAGGTCAACAAACCGTTGACGGCTTTTTGCGTTCGCTGGGCCTTGAGAAGTATGCCATCCTCCTTAAGGCTGAGGAAGTATGTGTATATTTTATTATTCATCCATGCGAACCATTGAGTACAATGCACTTCTGACTTCTTTGTGCTAAACAATAACAAATGATATGTGCATTTGAATGCGGCCGAATCTTCTATCATTTTTCTTAAGTCAGTCATTCACATCCTTTTCAAATCAAGAGAGCCCAAGAATTAATCGAGTGTGATCGATTATGCAGGTGGATATGTTTTCGTTGAAGCGGATGGGCGAAAAAGACCTTAAGGAGCTGGGAATACCCATGGTAAATTATTTCTTCTTTGCTAAATTATCTCACTTTAGCTACATAAAGTTGCATATCTGGATTATGAACCCTTTTCACAATCCATAAATGTAAGATCAATCCTTGAGTTGAATATTCCGATCCGTCAAGGATGATATGTTCTTAACTTCTCATCGACTCCCTAATGCCGATGTAAAACTCATTCTGTATTTTGCTTACACTGTAAAACTAATACAGGGTCCAAGGAAGAAAATCTTACTAGCTTTGCAACCTAATCTGAAACAGCAAGCATGATGTATTTATCTAAATGGTCATGCTCGTTTGAGGGCATCGTCGTTCATACTCCGAACTCATGTTTGTAGTCACTTGTTCGTATGATTCATTGGCTTTTCCTTTTCGTGGTGTTCGTATGATTCATCGGCTTTTCCTTTTCGTGGTGTTTTTGGTATGGCATTATTTGTTGTTAAAACAATGGAAAGATTGAGAGGAATGTATCTGTTCATTGACGGCATCTTATGAACCATGTCATTTGTGTTCTTTAAGGTGGAACATTGCTCCTTGTTATTCTTCTATCTATATATATATTATATATATAATAATCTGATTTTAAGGAATATATGTAAGGAATAATCTGATTTTAAGTAGGAGCTTTGGTGATGGATCAAATTCATTTTAAATCATACCAATTCTCTGACCAAAGCTTTTGTTGGTTGACTGAGTGGCATTAGTTTAATGACAAAATCAAGAGACGTGATACAATTTTTTTTTTTTTTTTTTGGTCCGAAGGCAAAATATTATTTAATTTTCCATACGTAAATGTCTTTTCATATGATAATTAATTTATTTCATTCTATTCATGACTAATTTCCTTCTCAAATTCAACATACTCTTATCCTATTCTCTCCCATGTGTTAACAGCAGACCTATTTGGACAATTGTGAATGTGATCCCCCAAAACAAGAAAGAATGCACTAGAAAAAGATATGATAAATAATAAAGAATGTTGGGATAAAAAGATTATTGGTGGAAGATAGTTCACCGATTCGAACATATAATATACATAGAATGAAAAGAGATCCCATATTTAAAAAATAAAAATGAAACAATGCGACGTATTCTGAACAAGTGTCCAAACACAGTGCTCATAATTATACTATATTATTTTTTGTAATATATAATAAGAAGATATGCGAAAGATTTGGTTTTAAGACCTTTGATTATGCCAAATTGTTAGGATTGGTTAAGGTGTTTAGAGGGGGTTAGGATTGGTTAAGGTGTTTAGAGGGGGGTGAATAAACACTGACTTATTTTTCGGTTTGTGCAGTTTCTGATGTGACTGGTGAGTGGTAACCGGTTTGTAAGTCGCAGTGTGTATTTGAGTGCGCGGAATTGTTTCTGGAAGTTCGGAGCAAAGTCTCCTACGTCTCCCCTTCTTCCCCTCAAGGAAGGATATCACTAGCAACTGGTTTTACACGTTACACGGAGCACTCTACTCACTAACAGTAACTTACCAAAGCTAATGCTACACAGGCAGTTGTATACAAACAATCCACCTAAAACTTCAACAGCTTTTTAAAGTCCGTTGAGTACAAATCTCTCAAACTTTCTAATCGTTCTTGATGAACAGTTGAGAGAGAACTTCTGAGTTTGGTTTTTATTTGTGAGTTGTGTTGTTGATCGTTCAAAAGTTGTGTTGAGTCTTCACGCTCTTGGTATTTATACTTGTTCGGGATTGAGTCGTTGTGTGAAGACTCTGACCAGCTTCCAGACATTATTAAATGTCTTTTCCTGAAATAGGCTAGTTTCAGAACCTGGTTCAGGTTCTCTGCAGACTGCGCCTTTCACCAAAATGGGTATATGTCGGGCCAACGTCTCTTTGGTCGCAGTCTTGACTTAAATGAATTTGTACTGCATTGTTCTCCTTAATCGATGCATATTTGAATTTTGGCTTCTGGCTCCTGGTCTGATATTGAGTTCCTGACTCTTAAGTGTAAGTCACCAGTTGCCACAGCCTTGAACATCGGGTGCCTGTCTTGAGGACTGGTTTCTGGTTCCTTAAGCGTTCAAGATCAGGTGTTCTGCCAGTTCCTTAGATTATCGGGCGCTTGTTTTAAGTTTTGTTCACCGAAACCCCTTACGTTATGGGTTCTGGATTCCTTAACAATTTCCCCCTTTTCGGTGACTGCCAAAACATAAATACTTATGACTGGAAGAAGGTTTCTTTTCATTTATCAAGGAAGTTACAGACTAGTCTATTACATGAGATATGTAAAGAACTAATCTATTTCTTCCTTGATCGTCCCTTGTCGTCTTCCTTCTTCTTCTCCAGCTTCTTCAGTTCTGCCTGAGCCTTTGCAGTTGACAGCGTCTGCATCTTTTTGTCATGCAACCAAGTAAGCTCCTGAAGCTGTTGTCCAGTTAGGTTGCATGCTATCGTCCTTAAGGACTGAGGATTGTAGATGCGTTCTAGAGGCAGAAGCTCCTTGCCCGAGCGAATCGAAGAGTCCATTTTTGGCAAGATATCATCCGGTAGCAGAGCAGTTTCTTGCTGTTGTCGATCCTGATCTTCTGGTACATACCGGATAGTGGACATTTGATTCGATCTCTGAGTCGGGCTAGGATCAGGCACTGAGGCATGTCTTGATGACTGCTGCTTCTTTCCTTTCCCACTTTCCCCCTTTTTGGCAGCACCGGAGGCTCCTGATGATTCCAGGTGCTCAACTATCACTGCCAATTGAGCTTTGACCGCCGTCAGGTCCTCCCGGATCGTGTCTTCAACACCCCTTAGGTCAGTGCGAAGAAGGTTCTGATCTTCACTGAGTTTGTCGCACCATTTCTTAAATTCGGTGCGTGTGGCGACTTGCTCAGCATAAACCTTTTCCGATTTGGTCCGCGCAATCTTGGCCAGTATCTCAAGGGTCCTGACCTTAGAATCTGTCATGGTCTGAGTGACCATGAAGTCTTCGATGCGGCGCTGGAGCATGGGAAGTGAGCCGGTGTTAGAAGAGCCGGGGACTTCACTTGGTCGGAGCCTCTTTGCTACTTCTTCGAAGGACAAAGTGGCTATTGGTGTGGGGCAGGGGACCGACTTAGGTTCCGGTGCCGGTAGCAGCAATGGTGTAGCAGAAAATTGGAGAGGACCAGAAACCAAAACGGGAGAGGGTGGAGCAGATACCAAGTCTTTGGAGGTCCCTGAAGAAGCTTGTTCTTCGAATCGTGGACTGCTCGCCATCTCAATTGGTTCCGGAAGAATTAGCCGGGACTCAGTGGCCAAAACAGTGTCCGGGTCCTTGACAATCCCGGAAAACCCTACAGCAGGAGGGGACCTGATCGGTTGCATCTGAACTTCAGCGATTTGCGTGGTCCGATCAGGTTCTGACGATACTGAAGGATTGGCGGGATCCGATGGTTGGGCTTGCGCGGACTTGGACTGATCAGTGACTTGGAAGCTGGAGGAGTCTGGAAACTGATGTCCCAGCTTGTTGAACTCAATTCTGTACAAGTCCTCCAGCTTGAGCCGTTCTACTTCAAGGCTTGCCAAGATCGCTCGATCAGATGCTGCCGAAGGAGAGACTATATCAAAATTTTGTTCTCTGGTATTCAGATTCTGGATCAGGAACGTCAGGCATAGGTGTAGCCTGAATAGATCTCTGGATTGCAGAAGGACTTCAACATCGTCAATTTCTATACTTTTCATCAGAAAGTCCTCTGTTTTCCTAGCAGCCGCCATCAGATCCTTTTTGATGCGCTTCTTGAGAGGAGCGAGCCTTACATTTCTCCACTCCTCATAATCATCCATGTGCTCATCGGCGCGTGCGCATACATCCTTCAGTGTTAACTCAGCTCCCATAGCAACATCATTCGTGGTGATGGAAGGCATCTCGACAACAATTGCCTTCCCTTTCCCTTTGTCGCCTTGTGGGGCAACTGGTGCCGATGAAGCAGCCGGTTCCCGTATGACAATACCGGTTGCTTTTGGGCGTTGGGCAGCTTGTTGAGGAATCAGGGCAGTAGATTCAGGCACAGATATGGCCTCCATCAGTGGTTCAAGCCCTAAGATCGGGTCCGTGATGATGTTGGATATCACCGTATCCAGATTTGGCATCTCGGCACCCGATTCTGATCCCTGCAGTTCTTTTGCAGTGTCTGGCTCAGGGATCAGGTCCTCATGTTGTTGACTTGTTGTTGGACTGGGAGCCCCTTGGTGCGTTTCCTCAGGCTCCGCTTCAGCACCAGAAGCTATCATCGCCACTTCCTGTTCAGGGGTCGCCTCCTTTTTCTTCTTTTCTGCCTTCTCCTTTTTCTTCTCTGCCTTCTCCTTTTTCTTCTTCTCTACTTTCTTCTTTTCCTTTTCTTTCGTCTCCTTCTCTTTTGAATCAGCTTTCTTCTCTTTCTTCTGCTTCTTCTTCTTCGTCTCCTGACTTTCAACAGCGGTATCAGGGGCTTGGCGCTTTCCTGCCGTTTTTGTATCGGACACTACTTGAATGGCCAGGAACTGTCTAATGGACTCCGTAGTGAGGAGTTTAGCTCCAGAGACGGGTTGGACCGATTCCAGTCTGCCCAGCTTCTCTTTTATTATACTTGTAATTTGAGGCACAAAGTTTTTGAACTGACGATCCCTGGCCCGGACTACATTGAGCAGTGCCCCAAACACCACCTTGCCCCAATTTACCGCCAGACCCATCATGATTGCTGTCATGGCTTGTACCTTCTCTGTTGTCAATACATCGAAGGATCCTCCTTTGCCAAGAACTGACTTAGCCACCAGATCGTGGAGTAACCGATATGATGGTTTGAGTGCAGTTCGCTTGTCAGCCTCTTTGAAGGTTTCGATCGATATAGCGAAGATACCGGCCCCTTTCTTCCTCATATCGGCATCAATCTCTGATAACGATGATACGCCAGAAGTTGGTAAATGAAAGAAGGTTGAAAACCATTCTTCATTGAAGGAGATGAGGGTGCCTTTGACGGTGGCGCTAATGATTCCGTCAGAGATCACGGCGGATTCAAAAAATTCCTCAACTTCGACCGTCGCCACCTTTGGCGCGCAACCCAAGAATGGTCGAAGCCCACTGTTCTGCAAGGCAAGAAGAAGTCGTTCAACATCGGAGTCTGACGAAGTAATGGGCTCGTCATAGTAGATGTGAAGAATATTCTTAAAGAGAGCGCTTTTTGATGTGGCCATGGTTGAAAGCAGAAGTTTTGACGAAGACAATCGAGAGGTTTTAGGGTTTGAGATTTTGATTTGCAGAGAGATATATGATGGAATGAAGAAGATGATAGGGTATGGGTTTAAGTAAGGCTGTGAAGGGACGTTTTCTCTTTCCTTCGTTTTCCCGCTCACTTTATCAGTACTGTAGCACATAGTCTGTCATTTCAGCATTAAATTCACGCAGTCCTCTGTACCATCAGTTACCTTAAACGTGTTACTGACGTACCCTGCTTTTGTATGTGTGCATTTAAAGGTGTATAGTAAATAAGAACGAAACCGGTGAATGGCTAAACGACAAAACAATGTACTGGTTACTAGAGACCGGATAATTTAGTACTCTTTTGGAAAGAGGTTCCGAAGAGGTACCCGAATGAATTTATATATATATATATATATATGAAATATCAGCTAGGTAACTGATGAGAAGGAAAGAGAATAAGGCAGAGTCTATTAATTAGACCGATTTCGAAAATGAGAAGAAAATAGCCTTTTGAAGGAAATTCCGGTGGCATGAAGATACACCTATATTAATGCAATATTTTTGTTAAAGTGTAGGCAACTGGTTAAGACAATATGCACAGTTAGTTCTGATTAAGACTTATCAAAATCAGTACTAACCCTTTGTTGTGCTGTCTTAACTTCGTTCCCCCTCACTTTATCCACTTCCGTATCGGTTACTGAGATATATCTAATAAACCGAGTGCGTTACGAAAGTAGATGAACTTAGCTTCCGGCAGGGGCTTAGTAAATATGTCGGCTACTTGCTGATCGGTGGCTATGTACTCCAGTCTGATGTCCTTGTTGAGCACGTGGTCCCTGATGAAATGGTGTCTTATCTCAATGTGCTTGGTTCTAGAGTGCAGCACTGGGTTCTGGGAGATGGCTATGGCACTCGTGTTATCGCAGTAGATGGGTGTCTCCGTCTCCGTTATCCCATAATCCTTGAGTTGATGCTGAATCCATAGGATTTGAGAGCAGCAACTGCCTGCGGCTAGATATTCAGCTTCTGCGGTTGAAGTTGCAATCGAGGTCTGCTTCTTACTGAACCAAGAAATCAGCCGGTCACCAAGAAATTGGCAGGTACCACTGGTGCTTCTTCTATCAATTTTGCATCCAGCGTAATCAGCATCTGTATATCCTCGAAGAGTCAGACTTGAATCCTTCGGGTACCACAATCCAACATTTGTGGTTCCTTTGATATATTTGAGGATTCTTTTTGTTGCAGTGTAGTGGCTCAATCTAGGATCTGCCTGGAACCGGGCACATAGACATACGTGTACATGATGTCTGGTCGACTAGCTGTAAGATACAGCAGTGACCCTATCAGTCCCCGATACTTGGTTACATCTATTCGTGGCCCATCTTCATCCTTGTCTAACTTTATCGACGCACTCATCGGAGTAGTTGCTTCTGAGCATTTATCCATCCCGAATCGGTTCAAAGATCCTTAGCGTATTTGCTTTGATTGATGAAGGTTCCCGATTCCGACTGTCTGACTTGAAGTCCTAGAAAGAAGGTCAGTTCCCCCATCATGCTCATCTCGAACTTGTCCTTCATCAATTTTGCGAACTTATCACAAGTTTCTGATTTGTCGAGCCGAAGATGATGTCGTCGACATAGATCTGGACGATCAGTAAATGTTCCTTCTTCATGTACCGGAACAGTGTCTTGTCTATGGTTCCTACTTCAAATTTGTGATCAGTCAGGAACTTAGTCAAGGTGTCATACCAAGCTCTTGGCGCCTGCTTCAGACCATATAGAGCCTTCTTTAGTCTGTAGACATGGTTCGGAAACTCGTGATTCTCGAACCCAGGTGGTTGTGCTACGTACACTTCTTCTGTCAGAGTCCATTAAGGAAGGCACTCTTGACATCCATTTGATACACCTTGATGTCTTTTGAAGCAGCATAGGCTAAGAAGATTCTGATAGCTTCGAGCCGAGCAACTGGTGCAAAAGTCTCGTCGTAGTCTATTCCTTCTTCTTGTCGGTACCCCTGAGCTACTAGACGAGCTTTGTTCCTTACTACCAGTCCTTCTTCATTAGCCTTGTTCTTGAATACCCATTTGGTTCCAATAATCGTTTGATTAGGTCTTGGGACCAGGTACCAGACTTCATTTCTCTCAAATTGGTTAAGCCCTTCTTGCATTGCGTCAATCCAGTAGCTATCCTTCAATGCTTCTTCAACCTTGTTTGGTTGGACTTGTGAGATGAATGCATAGCTGAAGAGATTCTGCATTGACTGCCTTCTAGTCTTCATTGGAGCGTCTGCTTCTCCAATGATCAGCTGTCGAGGATGATTCAGTTTCGTTCTATTCCATTTTATATGTTCCCCCTCAGCTGGTGCATTTCCTTCTTGGAAGAAAGTCGCTTGGTTTGATTCAGATTCTGTAGTAGGTTCCTGGTTATTTGAGTTACTTCCATCACATCCAGTATCCTCTGGAGTTATTGATTCGACTGGAGTCTCAGCAGCTGCTGGTTGACACCCAATTTCTTCAACATGTATATCCAGTAACTCAGTGTCCGGTTCTTCATTGGTCTTCTCCCGACTGTTTTCAGCTGGAAGCTCCTCATCACTGGAATCAATCAGATTCGTCTCTTCGAGCTGATTGCTTAGCCGATTGATATTTCTGAGAGTCTGATCTTCCACGACTGATTCTTCAAATACTACGTGAGCTGACTCTTCAACTGACAATGTCTTACAGTTGAACACCCGGTAGGCCTTGCTGACATCAGAATATCCCAGAAAGAATCCTTTTTCTGCTTTCGCATCAAAGGCTGAAAGATGGTACTTTCCATTGTTGTGGATGAAGCATCTGCTTCCAAATGTTTTGAAGTATCCAACTGATGGGATATTCCCGGTCCAGACTTCATATGGTGTCTTTCCTTGCATCTTGCAGATCATGGACCTGTTCTGTGTGTAGCACGCCGTATTAATTGCTTCAGCCCAAAATTTCTGTGAGATATCTGCATCGGCTAGCATGGTCCTGGCAGCTTCCTTGAGCGTCCGGTTTCTTCTTTCAGCTAAACCATTCTGCTGCGGTGTCCTGGCGGCAGATAACTCATGACGTATGCCATGGTTCTCAAGGAATTCGGTTAGCATATGGTTAATGAATTCAGTACCCCGGTCACTACGGATTCTATTTATTTTCTCACTGCGTTCGTTCTGAATCCTTTTAAAAAGTTTTATAAGGTTTACAGGGGTTTGATCTTTTGACTTTAAAAATATCACCCATGTATATCTAGAAAAATCATCAATAACAACTAGAGTGTACCTGGTTCCCCCTAAGCTGGTTACCGATATGGGTCCGAAGAGATCCATATGCAGTAAGTCCAGGCAACGGTTGGACCCAGTACACCCTTTGTTTTTTAAGGTTGATCTGATCTGTTTTCCTAGTTGACATGCGGTACAAATTTTATCTTTTGAAAAATTTATTTTTGGCAAACCTTTGACCAGATCATTTTTCTAGAGAACTGAGATTGTTTTGAAATTCAAATGATTTAATCGTTTATGCCATAACCAGCATCTAGAATCTTTGGCCAGAAGACATGTTGGTGAAGATACCGATTGGTCTTCCCAACGCACCTTATAGGTTCCTCCGATTCTATTTCCGGTTAGGACAATTTTACCGGAACAATCTTTAACACAGCATTTATTCTTTTCAAAAGACACGTTAAAGTTGTTTTCACAGAGTTGACTGACACTAATCAAATTATAATGTAAATTTTGTACTAAATGTACATCTTTTAGGGTAAGATTACCGTGAGTAATCACTCCCTTCCCTATTGTTTTACCTTTACCATTATCACCAAAGGTGATGGTAGGCCCGGTGCGCTGCTTCAAGTTCCTGAGCAGCTTACAATTTCCAGTCATGTGTTGACAGCAGCCGCTGTCCAGATACCATTCAGACTGGTTCAGCTCCTTATTGTATACCTGAAAAATATATATATATATATATATTTAGGTACCCAGATTTACTTGGGTCCCGGGTGAATTAGGCTCTTAGGCACCCAGATCTGAAAGATCCGAATGGTTCTTCCAGTTCTAGGATCTACCAAAAACTTAGGTGGCTGGTTCCTATTTCTATATCTTAGATCCTTATTATTTCGAGGGTTGGTATGGTAGACACCTTTTCTGATCGAGTTACCGTTCTGGTTCCTATGGTTTGGATAAGGTCTCCTAGATGTAGTTCCTGGATTCCTACGTTTTTCAGTTCTAGAGGGTTCTGCTTTGTCTGAAAACCCTAAACCTTTTCTGTTATGCTGTATAGGAACTGGTCTAGCTAGCTCAGGGAGTTTCCTCACAGGAACTATCCTCTTTTCTGCTACCTTCTCAGGAGTTAATATGGGAATGCTAGAAGGGATGAATTGGATGCTATTTGATTTTTCAGGTCTGGCTACTGAGTTTGGTGAATGGTTTCCGAAGCCCAAGCCTGACCTATCTTTCCCATATCTCAGATTCTCTTGAATACATTCTATCTTTCTAGAGGAATCAGTCCAAGACTGGATGGTTGCACTCATCCTAGCGTTCTCTGCCACTTTCTCTTCAGTGGCTTTCTTCAAGATTTCATTTTCGGCCCTAAGTAACCTGATTTCCTCAGTTACTTCATCGGGCTGTCTACTTTCTTCTTGGGCTTCCTGGTTATCCTTCAGCTCAAGCTTCTTAACTCTTAATATGAACTGTTTATACTCAGCAGCCAAGTCATTAAGTGCAGCTAATAATTCTTCCTTTGATAGATCAGAGGAGAATACGTCGGTTACCTCATTCTCAGTCAGGTCAGCCATCAGACACTTGACCACTTCGTTGTCACTGTCTGATTCGTCAGAAGTGCTTGCTTCTGAGTCGGAATCTGCCCATGTGGTCCTGCTATCGGCCACCAACACTTTGTGACCTTTCTTCTTGTACTTTCTTACTTCTTTCCCTTTACCCTTCTTGGGTTGTCTGCATTCGGATGCAAAGTGTCCTTTCCTGTCACAGTTAAAACAGGAGATATCAGATTCGTTAGCATCGGGGGACGTTTTCTTACCAATCCGAAGATTCTGATCTTTCTCATGAATCTTCCGAATTTCTTGACAAAGAGAGACATGGCCTCTCCACACAGTTCCTCTGCTGTTTTAGCCACAGGAACTTCGGGTGCTACCAGTGCCTTGACCGGTTGCTCAACGACGACTTCTTCCATACGAGTCTGGAGTTCAAACTCATATGCCTTGAGATCAGTGAAGAGATTGTGGAGCTGCATCTGGTTAAGGTCCTTTTACTCCCGCATGGCCATGGTCTTCACGTCCCACTCTCTGGGTAGTGCCTTCATGACCTTTATTGCGACATCTCTTTTGTTCATGTTCTGCCAAGAGCAGTCAAGTCGCTGATGATGTTGTAAAATCGTTTCTCAAACTCAGCCATTGTTTCTCCGGCCTTCATCTTGATAGTATCATATTTTTGAACAGCCACAACGAGCTTGTTTTCTCTGGTGGAGTCATTTCCTTCACAGATCTGGCACAACGTTGTCCAGACTGAACTGGCCGTTTTGCACAGCATCACATGTCTGAATGTTTCAAGGTCTAGGGTCTTGAATATGATGTCCTTGGCCCGGCAGGAGTCCAATCACTCCTTGGTTTTGGAATCGTTTGAGGCAGGGACTGGTCTGCTGCATGGGCTATATTAATCTGTGTAAGCTTGGGAGGCCACGAGACAATAATGTCCCACATGTCTTCATCATGAGCTGTTAGATGGGTTTCCATTCGGATCTTCCATTCAAGGAAGTTTTCCTGGTTGAACATCGGAAGCTTGTTTGATGCACTCATGGTTCCTGCTCTGATACCACTTGTTAGGATCGGTTAAGGTGTTTAGAGGGGGGGGGTGAATAAACACTGACTTATTTTTCGGTTTGTGCAGTTTCTGATGTGACTGGTGAGTGGTAACCGGTTTGTAAGTCGCAGTGTGTATTTGAGTGCGCGGAATTGTTTCTGGAAGTTCGGAGCAAAGTCTCCTACGTCTCCCCTTCTTCCCCTCAAGGAAGGATATCACTAGCAACTGGTTTTACACGTTACACGGAGCACTCTACTCACTAACAGTAACTTACCAAAGCTAATGCTACACAGGCAGTTGTATACAAACAATCCACCTAAAACTTCAACAGCTTTTTAAAGTCCGTTGAGTACAAATCTCTCAAACTTTCTAATCGCTCTTGATGAACAGTTGAGAGAGAACTTCTGAGTTTGGTTTTTATTTGTGAGTTGTGTTGTTGATCGTTCAAAAGTTGTGTTGAGTCTTCACGCTCTTGGTATTTATACTTGTTCGGGATTGAGCCGTTGTGTGAAGACTCTGACCAGCTTCCAGACATTATTAAATGTCTTTTCCTGAAATAGGCTGGTTTCAGAACCTGGTTCAGGTTCTCTGCAGACTGCGTCTTTCACCAAAATGGGTTTATGTCGGGCCAACGTCTCTTTGGTCGCAGTCTTGACTTAAATGCATTTGTACTGCATTGTTCTCCTTAATCGATGCATATTTGAATTTTGGCTTCTGGCTCCTGGTCTGATATTGAGTTCCTGACTCTTAAGTGTAAGTCACCAGTTGCCACAGCCTTGAACATCGGGTGCCTGTCTTGAGGACTGGTTTCTGGTTCCTTAAGCGTTCAAGATCAGGTGCTCTGCCAGTTCCTTAGATTATCGGGCGCTTGTTTTAAGTTTTGGTCACCGAAACCCCTTACGTTATGGGTTCTGGATTCCTTAATACAAATATATATTAATATTTGCTTACATCATTGCCCACTTCCTTAATATTCCTTTGTTTAGCAAACTGACGATGTTCATTAATTATTATATTTCTGAATGCGTCCTAATAAACAATAAAGATCATCTCAAACGAAAAACTCATTTTCAAACTCAAATTCATTTTTAAACTAAAAATCAAGTAATTTTTCTCCAATCATTAAACTGAATGTCAAACTCAAAAGAATATTTCCATAATATTTAATTGCATACCAACTTTTACAACTTTTCAATATTAGCCACATATTTTACGACTTTACGAATTTAATCATGATATTATTTTAAATTCGATGAGAAAATATTAAATAAAATTAATAATAAAATTTTTATTTGTACCAATTTTAATAATAAAATTTTTATTTTTAATATTAAAATTAAATTTGATGAGAAAATATTTAATAAATTTAATCATAAATTGGTTTTAGGATGGAACTCATTCAAGCTTATGTGGTCAACTCTCATATGTGCAGACCCGTATGAGCGGAAGATCTTAGTGGTTCGAAAAGAGTGGTGTTCCTCGTCCGACTCAAGTTAAAAATAATCTACGGCGAGTTCGAAAAAAGATGGCGTTCCTGTCTCGTTTTAAAAAAAAAAGTAGAAAAAAAAGTGGAGTTTACATGTGGGGTGGAGTGTTAAAAATAGATAACTCACATGTATCCCACAATGATTAATTACGGAAAGATTGATTATGATATAAGTTGATGAGGTAATGCACCTATCACTCATTGGTTTTAGAATAGAACACCATATCTTATGCGGTCAGCTCTTCTCCTATTCGGGCACGTGTGTAAGCCTAATAACGAATTTTTACATGGTATTAGATCAGCGCGAGATTCGAAAAGAATGACGTTCCTCATCCTACTCTAGTTGAAAAAAATCTACGGCGGGTTCAAAAAAGAGTGATGTTACTGTTCGATTACAAAAAAAAAATGGATTCACATGTGAGTGGGAGTGTTAAAGAAGATAACTCATACGTATCCCACATCGATTAAAAATGGAGAGATTTACTAGCATATAAGTTTACGAGTTATCCACCTATCACCAATGTTTTAGGATGGAACCCAAAAACTTATGCGGTCAACTCTCCTCGTCTTAGTCCGTGTGCGTAGGCGCATTAACAAATTTTCACATCTATTCTGCAGTACAATATTGATTTAGTTTGCAGTTCCCTTCATCTAGTCTAATTAAATAAAGCCTCGTGCTTTTAATGATTTCATTAATTACTTTACACAATATTGCATGACAAATATACTAATATACACACACATACAAAATATTTACTTTTAGGTTGTGTTTGGTTTGATGAAAAGCCCAGAAAATGCCATATAATATAAATAATCAGATTTAATATTGTGTTTGGTTTAGTAATTCAGCCCGGATTTAATATTTCAGCCCGTTTTTAAACCAAAGGCCCGTTACAAGTAAATTGAATTAAAAAGCTGAGATAAATTATCTTGGATTGTTGGATAAATTTTTTATCTTGGGCTTTATCTTGTGCTCATAACCAAACGGACCCTTAATATTTGTTTTCCACGCTAATGGAAACTATTAAATTAGTGTGTGTAGTAGATGGTTGGACCAATGCACATGAAGGAGATTGTTTATTGCACATACCGCTTTTTTATTTCGTTATGGTTTATTCATATCATTACAACTTACCAGCATTGTGTAAGGAATATATATATATATATATATATATATAATAAAAAAATTAAAATAAGTGTGACCCTATTATAGCTAGTAGGTCAATAGTCAATAAAAGTTGTCTTTTAATAATAAATGAAAGGTGGGACATTTATAAATTTATAAATTCTATTCCATACATCCCTATCCTTCGAGATGATTACATTCCCATCTTTTCTTCTTTGATTAACAATATAAAATCCATTATTTCCCCTCCTTCACAAGCATGCAATATAATAATAGGTACTCAATAGCGTGGTTGGTGCCACAGTATATTCGTTTAAATATATCTATAATATAATTATCAATTGTAGATTTTTTTCGTAATAATAATTTAATTACTAATAAAAAAAACCAATATTACATTATGGAATTCCTCAAATCTGACTATTCTTTAATCCGATCGTTTTTCTTTGTTGACCTTTGTTCCACTTATACGATTAATAATGGTGCTTATAATAATGTCTTAATTAAAGTGATGACATGCTATGTATAGAGAGTCACATAGTCAATAACCGTTAGAACTATATAGCTATATAAATAGGTAATATATACATATTATTCTCTACATCAATTCAGAAACAAAGCTCATAATTCCTTTCTAATACTATTTCTAAGATCAATGGAAAGCTATAGTACCAACAACTATTTTTCTCAAGAATCAAAATCATCGAAAAGGCTCAAATTATTCGGAGTTGAGCTCAATCCGTCGCCCGAGGCCCGCGACGAGAGCGTCAACTCCTCGTCGGCGTCGTCCACAACGACGGCGAAATGGGCCTCGGAGAAAAAATCGGCCCATGATGAGGACGAAAAGAAAAAATTCGAGTGCCAATATTGTTTCAAGCTTTTCCCCAACTCGCAAGCTTTAGGTGGCCATCAGAATGCTCACAAGAAGGAAAGGATGAGGAAGAAGAAGAGTCTGCAACTTCAGGCAAGCAAGGGTAGCATTGCCGCCTATTACATCCAACGGCCGGCCAGTCCTAACCGAGAATGGTTCTACGATGATGATGATCGTTATTACCATGAGGGTTCGCATATAAGTTTTGGACAGTACGGTGAAGTTTATTCGAGATGCAGGGATGATGTCGACGGTGGAGATCGTCGTCGTGTACGGTCGTTCGGTCAAGATCGTATGCGTATGGGTTTTAGCTTGACTGTACGTAGCAATGTTATTTATTCTTCATCTTCTAAAAAAAGTTTTAATAGGGAAAAAATGATCTTCAGTTAGTTTTAGGTTCATGATGTGTTGTCTACTAATCAATGTAATTTATTTCCAACTAGGGTTTTCACATCCTTTTTTTGTTTGTTAGTTTTCTCTAAATAAATAGTAACATAATATCATAGTTCAGGTTTAGATTAATTTGTACATTGATCTCTAAAATTATACGAATGTTTCTATTCCTCTATTCTATTATATACACCTCATGGCATGATAAAAACTCATTTTAATTTCATTCAATTTTATCCTTTTATTAATTATTTATTTTTATTCAAGTAATTATCATTTTACCCTTATTTTTTTATATTACAACCATATCTTTAATACACTTAAAAATAATACATATGTAAATTTCAATTTCAAGTTCATCTATTAAATATTTTAAATTACAGATTAAATACAAAATAATATTATATATATTTATATTTATATATTAGAGCACAAATATGAACTATGGGTTCTAATCTATATAGTTTCTAAGATTTTTTAATATATCGGCCCAATTAATAATGGGCTCACATGTATTAGGGCCCAAATTAAACTAGTCCAGTCTCAGACCCAATTAGTAGTCTCCCAATTAGAATTAGTCATCGTCTTCGTGAAATCTATTATCCCCTTTCAACATCTACAAACACCTACCTACCTACACGGGCGAATTTAAGAAAAGGGATTATTATTTATTTTTTTTTAAAAAAAGGGACTTTGACTTTGTCAATTAAATAAAAGGAATTGAGTTTAATTAAGGTATAATTAACTTAAATAAATCATTTAATTTTTTTATTTTTTTTAATAAAAAAATCCAACAAACAACCAACGAACATTAATATCCAACAACCAACTTAAAAAAAAAAAAGAGCGAACGAAGTAACAAGATATACTCTCGCACGTCAAGATCCAAGGCACTCAAACATCACCCAACAAGCTCGTCGAAGGTATAAGATCGAAGCAAACACATTCGCACAGGTCGAACACATCAAATTCGCACAGGTCGAAGCCATTAAAGGTTGGTTTTTCGTATATATTTACATTCCAGTTATTTCGTCCAAATTTCATTTATTATGCATACATTGTTCATTATTGATCGTGGGTAAGTCCAATCTGAAGTTGTTTTACCTCGCCACGTACTGTGCAGCTCGATTGAAGAAGATGTGTTCGTTCAGTCGTTAATTTCGAATTATTATTTAATTCAAAGTTTATTCGAATACGAATTCGATACTTAATACAACTATTATTCGATACTTAATTCGATATGGTTTTCTCATTAAATATTAATTCAAATATTTCTCAAATATTAATTCGATTAGCTTTACGGGGTAAAATTTAATTCGAAAAGTATGCGATATTTAATTCGAATATGTTTTAATCTGTTTTGTTTGTTTTTTACTGCAGGATGCCGACGAGTATCATCATTAACTACGACGGAGAATGGGAGATCGGCAATGATAATAAATATAGATGGCGACCAAATTCAGGAATAACCATGCGACCTATTGGTTTTCAAGGAGATTGTTGTTCGTTCGAGGATCTCTTAAATGAAATATACGCATGTATGGATGCGATTGGAAGGCCGGAGTTGAAGTTAAGTTACCAACCATCTATAAGGGGATACGATAATGGTGTTCCATGGTATATAAGGAATGATAGCGAATTGAAGGGGTATATATATTTAGGGGGTCCAATGGAGAGACCGATTCTCCACGTAGAAATTGGCCACGCAAATGCTATGTGCACTCCCGTCGAAGATTTTGCATCTCAGTTGGAAACTATCCCGGATGTAAACGCGAACTATGACGATTATTTTGATCGATTTATCAACCGTGATAATGTTGTCGAAGATTTTCCATCTCCGTTGGAAGTTGTCCCGGTTGAGGATAGTTATGAAACGCACCTTCGGAATGTGGAAATCGATCTTGGCGACGACAAAGATAATATTTTGAGGAATGATGAGGATGCCTTGAACGAAGGGGACGGGCTAAATGGGGAGCGAAATGTGGAGAGTGCGAACGTCCTTATTAGTGATCGATATTCTTTTACGGACTGTTCTACCATGAAAATAGGGGATGAATTTGAAAATAAAAGCGCGGCGAAAAAGGCGATTCAAAGAGTTTCCGTGGATGCATCATTCGAGATCCGGAACATCAAATCCTGTCGATCAATATACGCCGTACGATGTAAAGAGGAGGGATGTACTTGGAGGATTTGGACATCGAAGATGAAGAATACGTCCGCGTTTTCGATTCGGAAGTACTGCAAGACTCATACATGTGATTTGGCAAATAGGAATGCAAGATTAACGCAAGCATCTTCATCTTCGGTGAGCGACATGTTGCTCGAATCTTTTCAGGGGTCGAGTAGTACACCAACACCGAAGCTAATCCAAACTATGATGAGAAATCGAGGGATCGAAATTTCTTACTTCAAAGCATGGAAAGGAGGCATTTTAGCCCAAAATACATTGAAAGGCGACCCGAACGAGAGTTATAGATTGTTGCCTTCTTATTTGTCGGCGTTGAAAAGAGCCAATCCGGGTAGCATAACAAGTTTGTGCGTCGACAATGACAACAGATTCAAATATGTTTTTATGTCGCTTGGTGCTTGCATTGCGGGATACTGTCAGATGAGAAAGGTTGTCTCTATCGATGGCACTTGGTTGAAGGGAAAATATAATGGCACCCTACTAGTTGCTTCGGCCCAGGATGGTAACTCGCATCAATATCCGCTCGCGTGGGCTGTCGTTGATGTAGAGTCCACCGATTCGTGGTCATGATTTCTCAACGAACTTACGGCGGTAGTACCAGATGAGAAAGAGCTCGTGATTGTTTCTGACAGACACGCGGCGATCAAGGCAGCCGTGGATAGTATTTACAAGCTTGCACATCATGGTCACTGCATTTGGCATCTGTCCCAGAACATGACAGTTAAGTGTAAGAAATCTGGCGCGACTGATCGTTTTTTACGCATTGCAAAAATTTACAAGCAAAGCCATTTCGAATCCGAGTATGAAGATTTCACGAAATTGTTCCCCGATGCGGCGAATTATTTGAGCACAGCGGATTCTAAAGATCGTTGGAGTCGGGCATACTCTCCCGTGTCTCGGTATAATATAATGACTACGAACGGCGTTGAATCGATCAACGCAAGACTTCGTGAAGAACGGAAGCTACCAATCATTGCACTCTTGGATTCTATCCAGAGGATGACATGCGATTGGTTTGCTAGATACCGAGTAGAATCCGAGCAAGCAACTACTCAATTCACGCCGGTAGTCGAAACATTAATTCGTGAAAGGTACACACAAAGTCAGGGCTGCGAAGTCATGCAAATAGGTACGAGCGAGTTTGATATTCGATTAGCAGGGCGGCGAGCTATTGTGAATTTGGATACGAAATCGTGTACGTGCCGAGTATTTGACATTGACAAAATTCCTTGTGCTCATGCGATTGCGGCAAGTTTACGAACAGGTATGTCTTTCTATCCACTATGTTCGGAGTATTATTCGGTTTACACTTGGCGATGTGCTTATTTCGGTCGAGTTAACCCCGTTCCCGATCAAGACGAATGGAATGTTGTGGATAATTTGGTGAAGCCTCCTCATGTAGTAATAAGGCGTGGACGGAGACAAGAAAGAAGATTCTCCTCCGTAGGTGAATTTAGTCGTAGGCATTAACAATTTATATGTTATCGAGTAATAGTCGAGTAACAATATAACTCGAAATTTATATTATATGTAATATTTTATGTAATCGAGTAATAGTCGAGTAATAGTCGAGTAACAATATAACTCGAAATTTATATTATATGTAATATTTTATGTAATCGAGTAATAGTCGAGTAACAATATAACTCGAACATTATTCGAGTAAATCGAATTAATACTCGAGTTATCATTTAATTCGTTTTGTATTCGATTCAAGAGAGACCTAAAAAAACGGATTTTTTTAAGTAAATAGCATTTGACCTGGTCAACAGTCTTTTTAAAAAACAGCGCTTGACCAAGTCAATTTTAAAAAAATAGCGCTCTTGACTTTTTCTACTTTGTTGACCAAGTCAATTTCAAATGTCAACAGTCTTTTTCTGCTTTGTTGCCATGTTAAGTTTTCTTTAGTAACAAGGGACCCGCGCGTATTTGCGCATGAGACCCGCACCTGAAAACAAGAGTCCCGCACATCTAAACAAGGGACCCGCGCGTTATGTGCAGGGAACCCGCACTTTGAAACACGGTACCGTGCTGATAACATGTGCGCTTATGGACGGTCTTGGGTTCTATGCCAACTTAGGGTTGGTCACGTTCGCTTATTGTTCAATTATTGGTCAAAAGTATTTTCTCATTTCACTTGTCAGACTGTCATGACTTTACAGTCTGTACAACACAGATGATTTGACATTTGACATTTGATGCATTTCGTTAATAAAAGGGTGAGATAATAATATTATTATTAAAATTATTAAGAAGTTAATAATTAATAAAATAATAATTACTTGATGAAAATTTGTTAAAAAATATCAGTAACTTAACAATACCAAAGGCTTTGACGTAAAAAAAAAAAAATTAATCCAACTTGTATTTCGAGTTGACCAATCTCACAGGTCAAGATTCAAAAAAAGCACCCACAAAAACATACCTTGTGTTGTTGAACATTGTAGGATTAGTAATCTTACACATTGATTGTTATTATTGTGATTTCATCCAAATTTTCGGTTTTCTGCTATTATATGATGACTTAATATTGTAGTAACGGATAAACAATGTATACAAACGCACAATTATGGCATAATTCCATCAATTAACAAGTCAAAAATCGCACATGAACACAAGGGACCCGCACGTCAAAACAGAGGACCCGCACGTAAAAACATAGGACCCGAACGTAAAAACAGGGGACCCGCACGTACAACAGGGTCCCGTTCAAATTAGGCGCGTGTCCCCAGCGATATCAGGCATGGTCCCGCGCATATACACAGGGGACCCGCGCGTTATGAGCAGGGGTCCTGAACTTAAATTCATAGGACCCGACCATGAACGTGCGTGGCACATCCAGGGGATCAAGGATGCGCCGCACACACAGTCAACCCATTCTCAATTATTGACCAATTATTGGTCAAAAGTATTTTCTCATTTCACTTGTCAGACTGTCATGACTTTACAGTCTGTACAGCACAGATGATTTGACATTTGACATTTGATGCATTTCGTTAATAAAAGGGTGAGATAATAATATTATTATTAAAATTATTAACAAGTTAATAATTAATAAAATAATAATTACTTGATGAAAATTTGTTAAAAAATATCAGTAACATTAACAATACCAAAGGCTTTGACGTAAAAAAAAAAAAAATTAATCCAACTTGTATTTCGAGTTGACCAATCTCACATGTCAAGATTCAAAAAAAGCACCCACAAAAACATACCTTGTGTTGTTGAACATTGTAGGATTAGTAATCTTACACATTGATTGGTATTATTGTGATTTCATCCAAATTTTCGGTTTTCTGCTATTATATGATGACTTAATATTGTAGTAACGGATAAACAATGTATACAAACGCACAATTATGGCATAATTCCATCAATTAACAAGTCAAAAATCGCACATGAACACAAGGGACCCGCACGTCAAAACAGAGGACCCGCACGTAAAAACATAGGACCCAAACGTAAAAACAGGGGACCCGCACGTACAACAGGGTCCCGTTCAAATTAGGCGCGTGTCCCCAGCGATATCAGGCATGGTCCCGCGCATATACACAGGGGACCCGCGCGTTATGAGCAGGGGTCCTGAACTTAAATTCATAGGACCCGACCATGAACGTGCGTGGCACATCCAGGGGACCAAGGATGCGCCGCACACACAGTCAACCCATTCTCAATTATTGACCAATTATTGTCGTTTTGATTTTTACGGTGGGTATGATAGGTGTCAAGCCGTCATGTCAAATTAATATACAATCACATAAAGTTAATATCCAACACAGTAAAATTAATACTCAACACAGAAGACACAGAAAATTAAAATTCAGCAGAGAAAAATAAATTTCAGCACCTAATATTAAAATCCAACACATAAAATTAAATTTCAACACAGAGAGATTGAACTAAAAACTGTCCCAATCGTTTTTGAAAATAGAAATGGCGAGATATTTTCGAAAATCCGCCAATCGAGCAGCCGTCAGGCAGGAGACGTCGTCCTTCGGCACCATAAGTGATATCGCCGCCCGCAACATTGCCACACCGTGGTCTCCACTGAACGACAAATAAAACGTAGCAATCATTAAAATACGAAGCACAAATAAAACGCAACAATCATTAAAACTTACGGGTGCCCTTGTCTTCTGAAGTCGCGACACCACTCAGATGGCCAACTCTTGCCCTTGAACACCCGAGTTGTTAGCTTCAACGCCTTGAAAATCGCCGGGACCACGATCGACATGCTATTGAACTCACGGTTCACGTAGCGCATGTCCCCGTCATTAGCTGGGTCGGAGTCGTAAACGGTGAATATCCGCTTTTTCGTATCAATGACCAACAGCACCCAATGGCTTCGGGTACGGACCGGGATGGCGATGTAGGACGCTATGTCCCACGGCGTGTTCATCCAAAGGTCATCTTCTCCCTTAGCGTACTTGAGCCATTGCTTGAGCCCTTTCGGGTGCGCCGTCCCTTTGATACTTACCCCTTCCGCATCGACTCGGGTCTTAAACATGTGGGGCATGTACGCCACGCTCCTCGTGCACGCCGTGCTAGTTCTCTGCATTGCGAGGATCCCATATATGGATTCATCGACGTGCTGCAATATTCAAATATAGAACATTATCGACAATATTCAAGTAAGCGCAAACGAATTTAGTAAATTCATACGTACCATGTCATCGAGCGGCATACCCTCAGTCGCCAAGTTTAGTAGCCACCGCGGGTCGTGTTTTTGGAGCCGGCCCTCGACTTCCGTACCGTGGACCGATATCAAACCTAGCAGCTGAGCTTCGACAGTGGGCCAGAATTTAACGATCTTCACTTGGACGTGCCGCTCGAACATCGAAAGTGTTGGAGAGCGGACTTCAGTCGTCGGTGGGAAATCTGTGAACTGCGACATCTGGTACTTCGATGGCTTCTTCGGCCGCTCAGGGGTACTATCCTTCAACACGGCTTTTCCTTTGTCGGCCGCTCGGTCAAAAATCGAAGCCTCGGTGTGAGCCTCGACCTCCTCAGGCTCGACCTCCTCAGCCTCGTACTCCTGAGGCTCGACCTCATGAGGCTCGACCTGAGGCTCGACCTCCTGAGCCTCGAAATCGTACCCGCCCCTCCACGACGATGGGTCCACCTCTCCCTCTCGATCTGCCTCTTCGCCGGTCCATTCCGATTGGACGAAATCGGCCCAACGGGGATGCTCCCACTCAGACGGACTGTGACCGTCCCATGTGTCCCCCCTCGGACCCTCGTACGATCTCGTGGCGTTGGTCCATCTATCGTCGTAATCTATACAAGAAATGCACGCAATAAGTATATAATAATTTTTTCACAGTAAGCCGACTCGGATCGTGATTACTAAATTAATAAGTAATCTACACAACTAATTAAAAAAATTTATACAAAACTTACAATGAGCCGGCTCGGCAGGCAGAGTGCGCGATCCACCAAAAAATCTACTCGACAGGTCGTTCCGTAGATCCTGAAACGAGTCCCCCAACCCTCTGATGCTATCGCCCCACGATTGCATGAGGCTCCAACGAGTGTCGTTCGTCTCCCACCGTTGAGCCTCTTCGTTTCGGAACTGCGAGAGGGCGGTCCCAAGTTCGTCGAATCGCTGCTCCACACGACAAGAAAACTCTTCGAAGCGTGCCTCCGACGCAAAGCCATATCCATGTGATGGTCCCTACGGTGGAGGTTCGGGGACTTCGGGGATCTGGGCGATCTGTTCGATCGCAACGCGCTCGTTGCGATCTCCTTCCGCCCGACGACGGGAACAGCTAACATCCACTCCCTGCTCGAGTAGGCCCGTCACACGGTCGAACACTTCGTGCGCCGCCCCAACGTCAAAGACGCTGTCCCGAAAGTACATGGCCTCCAACTCGTCCGCTGACGGCACTAACAACCCTAGTACAGGGGACCCGTGGGCGGCAGCTACGACCGCCTCCAGCTTCGGGCATCCCTTTCGACTCCAATCATTCGTCACCCACCTCAATATGCGTGGCGTAAAATCTTCTTCTCTACGCCCCGCAAACTCACGTGCAACGCCCGGTATGCACTCGTATGCTAGTATCTGAAGACAAATAACGAAAATAATATTAGCAATTATTTATAAATTACATCAATAATATGTCAAAGCTCAGGTAGAACTCACCTGAAGTGGCTGTACGAACCCACTGATCAGCCAACTGCTTTTTGCGTTCGCCCCGTCATTCCTCTCCCGTAGGTTTTGTTTTACGGCCCGTATGACCTCCTTGAAAGCCACGCTGCCCCACAGAAATTGGGAGAAAGCCATCTCGTCTTCGACAAGCTGAAGGACCCAGGAACTGACGATGGTATCCTTCTTTGAGAGTCGAGGCAGCAACACCGCGGTGGCGAAGTAGACGTCTGCCAACTTCAACTTGTTCGTTTCCACTCGTTCCTCGTCGCCAGCCAACTCCTCCAACCGATGCTTCACGTGCGACATGCGGACTGTGGACATGCCGGGAAAATGTCTTTCGGCGAACGCTGCATCGGGGTACACTTGCGGTAGCTCAGCTGCGAACTTCAGCCCGGTGATTAGGCAATACTCCGATTTTGAAAATCGGAGTGGTTTGTTGCCAACAATCATCCAAAGCTCGTCGCGGTTGTGCAACGTCGTCTGCCTCTGGATGAGGTACCACAGCAACTGGGCCGAGAGATTGAAATCCACGGCGGCACTAACGAGTCGGCCGAACGCACTCCCGGCCCTATATGTCTCCCACTCTTGCTGGTTCATACACCTTCTTATCAACTCGCTGGCCTCGGGGTATAGCGAGGTCAGCGTAACACGGCAATCATAACCTTCGTCGCCTCTCAATTGCTTCTTCATCACAACCTAATGTATACGTAATTATAACATAATTTAGCAAATTACAGGGTATGAATATTGAAAATATAAAACCCTTATGCACAGCTGAGCATGGGACCCCTGCTTATAAGATCAGAAGACCCGTGCTTATACTCATCGGACCCGCGCGAGAACCTCATCATCTTATGCGCGGGACCCATGATAATATACATGGGTCCGATGCTTGCAAGCACGGGTCCGATGCTTTGAAGCACGGGTCCGACGCTTGCCAGCAGGGGTCCGATGCTTGCAAGCACGGGTACGATGCTTGCAAGCACGGGTCCGACGCTTGCAAGCACGGGTCCTATGCTTCAGGAGTTATCGTCGTAGAAACGCACAGCTAAATATTTTCTAAATTCTAAAATCTGACCGTCGTCGAGCGACTGTAAACTATCGCTCTGGTCGAACATCAAGGCAACGGCCACCCTCAGCATATAGGCTCCACATTCACCGCTGAAAAAACAAAAAACGAAACACTGTCAGTTGAAAAAAATCACATAATTGCCCAACGTTAAAAAATGAAAAACATACGTAAACATACCTTTGCTTCTGCTGAGGCATTGCCGCTCTAATAACTTCCAGGTCTACTAAACTGGAAGTTATCTTCAAGTCCAGGAGCAACTCCGATACCACTTCTTTAATTGATGCAATTTCTATGTTGATAAAGCGCATATCGGAGTCGCATGACCAGTTCGAGTCAAAGATCCGCAATTTCCCCAAGCTGAAACGATAACAAAATAATTAAAAAGTAATCATTTGTTAGTAAAAAAATTTATACCTAAAGACGAACCTCGGACGAATCTCTACTAGTACCCAATGGCTGTTGAAACACAGAGGCACGAGGATGAGCTCCGCGTCTTTCCAATGGATGGACGGCCAACCACTGAATGCGCCGGTGGAAAAATCGCGGAAATGATCGAGGATGAACGGCGGGGCCCCATCCAGACGAGCAAATATGAGTAATTGCGTGAACGTCGTCGGGATGAAGCATATGTCCTTGACGGGCAGGTTATATCTATCATGCATCTTCATGAACCCCATGAATGCCTCGTCCACATGCTGCATAAAATAAAAATGAGTCGCACGAATTATATTTACTACGAAATAAACTCGATGACATACCTCAGTAGTAAGCCACGCTCCAACCTTAGTCAGGTCATACCAGAAATGGCCGTCATGTCCTCGCACCTTTGCAGCCCTCTCCTTAACATCCGCCTCGAGCACCTTCAAGTACGGTTCCACGCGACCCCAACCCCATCGCACCGTCATCTCGATATTATTTCGGATGTGCATCACGGGGGGCTTCACAACTGAGGTCGACTCTGGCAAAGCCGTGAACGGCGACCTCAACAGACGGGATCGCTTCCTCTCACGTGGGGGAGTGCTCGGGGATGTGTCTGCGATGTATACATTATCAATTACTATCTACCTATAAATTAAAATAGTAACTAAAAAATGAACTTATCACCCGGCCCCGTAGATGTGGACGTAGTATCGGGGGGCGGCGCCGACTCCTTCGCCGTCTGGGCCCTCACTTCATCCTCCTCGGCCTTCTTCTTCTCCGCCGCGGCCTTCTTCTTCTTCTCCGCCGCGGCCTTCATCTTCTTCTCCGCCGCGGCATTCTTCCTTCTCTCGGCCTCGGCCTTCTTCTTGGCCTCAGCCCTCTCCTCCACGGCCCTCCTCGCCTCCTCCTCAGCCCTCTCTACGGCCCTCATCGCCTCCTCCTCAGCCCTCTCCTCCTCGGCCTTCTTCTTGGCCTCGGCCCTCTCCTCCTCGGCCCTCTCCTCCACGGCCCTCCTCGCCTCCTCCTCAGCCCTCTCTACGGCCCTCCTCGCCTCCTCCTCAGCCCTCTCCTCCACGGCCCCGACCCTCTCCTCCACGGCCCTCACCTCCCTCTCGACCTCCACATCCATGGCATCTCCGCGGCCCTCGCCATCTCCGGCATCGTCGTCATTCCCGCCGTATCCTCCGTCATCTGCAATATAACATATAATATTAAAAAATAAAATTTCATGAATATATTAAGAAAAGCTATACGTACCTCGTCTCCAGTCGCCATCTCCGCCTCTTCCCCCCCTAATCGCCTTCACCTCCGCTAATATCAGGCCGCATACGCCCTCCAAGCCTGTAAGCCGAGCATCAATCGTCGTAACCGCCGCAGACATCGCCATGATGCTGGCCTCAATCGCCGTAAATCGGGCGTCGATCAATGATGGTCGTGGGACGTGCGGCTCCGATGACGGGGGGACGTGCGGCGCCGATGACTGGGGGACGTGTGGCGCCGATTGCTGTGGGACGTCCGTCTCCGATCGGGGAGGGATGTCGTCATCGATCGCCAAGTCGTCATGACACTCCCGCGATTCCGTCTCCGGCTCCGGCTGTGGCTGCAAGTGTTCTTGACTGCAGAACACTTGCCGATTCTCGCGGAGATGCTCCGAGATTCTGACTGCAACGGCATCTTCCGCGTTCCCCTCCAAATCAGAAATCGTCGCAAAATGCGACGATCCGACTTCCTCGTCGGATGGGGTAAGCCAACAGCGCACATTCTGTGCGTTGTGTCATTGTTATTATTTAAACTATACTTATAAGTAAATATTTTAAAATTTTATAAAGATTCACTTACATCCATCGGCGCAGCGTCGAACGCGTTCTCCACCATCTCTAGCGACGGAGACATGCTTCTACCACTGAATTTTGTATTCCAGTGGCACATCCGTGGCATGGAAAGACCCTCCCGGTCTTTATGGAAAGCAAAAAGGTCTCCGATAGCCGGCCAACATTCGTAGGCAAGAATCTAAAAAATACATCGTGTAATTAATATTATAATTATACAAATAAACGTGAGATCACTTAAAAAAAATATTACTTACTTGGAGCGGTTGAACGAATCCGCTAATGTCGTAGGTGGCCGCCGCCCGTCCCGAGGAAACCTTGGACCTATACTTCTCGTTCAGGTCCTTGTTCAGCCCGTACACGGCCTCCTCGTACGCCACCCTACCCCAGGGATACTTATTGAATGCCTCGAAATCCGAGGCCAGCTTCACCCATTCCCTGCTCACGATGATCTCTTTCTTCTTCCTACGGGGTCCGAGCACACTACACACAAAGTAGAGAGCCGCCACCCTTAGCTTCTCGGGGTTTACCTCGGACCCCTGGGCATCTCCCATCTCGGCCATCTTCGCCTCCAGATCGTGTAGGTAAATCGACGCCCTATCTATAAATATTAATTTGATTCGAAGATTAGCAAATGAGAAAATCATTAGTTCGTATATTAAGAATAGTTCGAAATCTTACTATTGAAGTTTGTCCGTAAAAACTCAAACGAATTCGGTATCGAATTAGTGCTGATGGAGTCGCAGTGGAGGCCGGTAATGAGGCAGTACTCCGTTAGAGAAAATCGGAGCGGCCTCTCGCGAACCACCATCCATAACTCGTCCGCTCCGGGCCAATATTCAACCTGGCGACTCATCAGATACCACAGTATCTGATTGGAGTTGCAGTATTCGGTGGCAGCCGTGATGAGGTTGCCAAACTGCGTGTCTCGCACCATCACGCCCATTTCCGCCTCGTTCAGAAATTCCAGGATGCGGTTCGATGCGGCATTGTAGTGCGACTCCAGGCATACAATGCACGGAAATCTATTTTCCGGCGGAAGCTTGGTCGGAAAATATACCTGAAATGCAAAAAAAAAAAAAAGTTTGAGTTAATCGAGTTCGATTTCGAACTAATTCGAGTTAAATATGAACTCGACTAAGTATGAAATCGAGTTAAATATGAAATCGAGTTACAAATCGAGTTAATCTTTAACTCGATTGCTTCCTCGAGTAAACATCGATCGAGCTAAATCGAGTTAAATGTTACTGACAAAATCTAGTTAATGTCGAGTTATGTATCGAGGTTCATATCGAATTAATATTTAACTCGATGGAGTCCTCGAGTTAACTTCGAGTTCACTCGAGGAACCTATCGAGTTAATGATCGAGTTAAAATAACTCGATCGTTAACGCGATTACAGACGATTTTCAAAATTTCAAATCGCCGACTCCGGCGAACCCAAACGAATTTCCGGCCGAAATCAACGACGAAGAGGAGAATCCAACCTAAATAACTTATACCCATCACCCATAACCCCCATATCTAACATCAAATCAAAAAACCTACACTAAACCGACAAAATAGGAATTTTACCGTGTATTTTTCGTCGTCGATGACTTCTTCAACGTGGGTTCGGCTCGGAGTCACGGCGATCTTTCTTCTTGGCCTCGGCATTGTCGATTTTTTCGGCGTTTTCGGCGTTGTAATTTTTCTCTCTTTTTTTTTTACTTTCGCGTTATCGAATTGTTTTTTACCTTCTTTAACGCAAGTCTAACTCGAGGGTCCTTCTTTTTTTAACTTTTCGGCATTGTTTTTTTTAACCTTCTTCTTAATTAATAATCAACGACGGTCCTTCTTTTTTTTAAGAGGGTATTTTCGTCAATTTAATACTCAATCCCTTTTGTTTAATTCTTTTAGATACCGATCACTTTTATCAAAATTATCGCTACCTACACACACTCAGGCGCACACAGACAGCTCTTCGTCTCGTAAATGTTGTCTTCTCTGTCTCCTCATCCCACGGTATGCAATGACAGACCCCACCGTTAGTCCGTTTGTCATATAATTTCGTAGTTGTGCTATGGTGATGTATTTATTTATGTGTGTTTCAGATTAACAGTGATAAAACCAGAGTGGAATCGCTCGTCGCTGCTCGATTTCACCTTGCTCCGACGAGTTTATTCGTTGCAACTTCGAGTGTAGTCAGCAAGAATCGGCGGGCTTTCGGAAAATTCAGTGTTGTAGTAGCTGATTCATCAGCTTCGGCTTCTGGCGGACGTAGAACGACCTCACGAAGAGTTTATAAGCAGTCTCAAGCGCAAGCTCCGGTCCTTCCAGTGAAGGATGTAGCTTCGATTGTTTTGCCTGCTGGGACATTCGTTGTTGTGACATTTGGTATGCGTTTGCTGCACTTGAATGCTATTCCGTTTCTTTTAGTTTAAATTTCTTTTTGCGGTTTGGATTGGAATGTTTGGAGTTTGGGTGTGACTTGTGAGGGCTTCGTATAAGGTTTAGGAGCTTCGTTTCAGTTCCATGTTTAATTTAGCAAAACGTAATCCAGATGAGAAAAATGTTCTTTCGCTAGTTATATCGTATCGATATTTTGCGCCGGAGTTATCCTGGTAATCTATTAGAGAAATGTGATCCAGATTGCCGGGGTTGAGGGCTTAGTTTAAGGTTTTGGAGCGCAGTTTCAGTTCTGAGTTTAATTTAGCGAAACGTGATTCAGATGGGAAAAAATTGCGCTTTTCATAGTTATACTGTATCTAGTTTTATGTCGGAGTTATCCAGGTAATCTATCATTGAAATGTGGTCCAACGTGAAAAAGGTCTGCTTTCAGTTGTAGAAAGTCATTCATTGCATTAAAATTGTTGTCGTAGTATCATCTGCGTTGATATGCATGAACTGCAAACAATTATTGGAGCGAGTGAAATGCTCAATTGATAACTAATTTACATCTTCCAGCTGACAGTTTTATGGAAATTGGTGGAAAAAATTCTTATACCAAAGCCATCTAAGTCCGTAACAGTGGAAGATAAACCTGCTCAGGGGTTGAAGTGGTCCTTTGCACCCGGAACGAATTTATTATCAGGCTTGGGAGCTAAGATCGAGAGAGAATCAAAACTGAAGCTAAATGATTTTGCCAAAGAGCTCAGGTCATTCCAAAGTGTTGACATGTCAGGTTATTGAACATTTTGGTGATGGTTGCTTAAAAAGTGTAAATATATCTCTTGATCTGTTTCTCAAGATGTATTTGGCAATGATAAAAATTAATATGCATGAGATTGGTTGAAATATGAATATATCGTCTATGGTTCATGATTATTTCATCTTGGCCCGAAATTTTTTTTGAAGTCTCTGTGCGACTTATGGTAGAATTTGTCTAATCATGCAAAGGATATTTTAGGTCGTAATTTTGGAGATGAGGGGTTATTTTTCCTTGCTGAGAGTTTAGCCTATAATAAGGTGAGGTTCTTCTTTGAACTCAGAACTCCTGTGCTTATATTTTGACTTCCCGTAGCCACTGATACTTCTTAATTTTCTCATATTCAGACTGCCGAAGAAGTGAGTTTTGCGGCAAATGGCATTACTGCTGAGGGAATAAAGGCTTTCGATGGGATTCTGCAATCAAACATTGCATTGAAATCTCTGAATTTATCAGGAAATTCTATCGGTGATGAGGGTGTCAAGGTAGAGAAATTTACTAAATTCAATGTTTGCCAGCTCTTTCAGTATATTATTACCGAACTTGAGAGGCTTTACCATGTCGTCAGTTACTTCTTGCATGCAATTTCAATTGCTGATTTCTCGGTGCAGTCTTTGTGTGACATTCTGGTGAATAATACTGGAATTCAGAAGCTACAGCTTAGTAGTGCTGCATTTGGCGATGAGGTTGGTTAGCTTTGAAACTAATGTTCTTATCCATAGATTATTTTTCTGGTAATGCTTTTTATACTTATTTAGAGATGATAATATCTTATTGTTTTCATACAGGGCGCAAAAGCTATTGCTGAGATGTTGAAGAAGAATTCAACTTTGCGAATTATTGAGCTCAATAACAATTTCATTGACTACTCTGTATGAAATATTAAAAGTTGCTATGTTTCCTTCTCTTATATCATTTTCTTACTTTAACCTCTTTCTAGTAATTATATTTCATTCATTTAAAAATGGAGTTAGGGATTTTCTGGCCTTGCTGGTGCACTGCTCGAGAATAAGAGTATACTTGCTATACATCTCAAGTAATTTACTCATATTCCATCTACTAAATTTATTTCATTTGGATCTTTTTCATCAGTTATTTTTTCTAACTTACTTATATGCCGCTTTTCTAGTGGTAATTATGGTGGCCCCCTTGGTGCAGCTGCTCTTGCAAAAGGATTAGAAGGAAACAAATCTTTAAGGGTATTTGTTCTAACCATATATTATTCGCCTCTGTTAGTGTACCCGATATATTGTTATTATTCTTTTAGAAATTTGACTTGTCTGGCCGTATACATCTAGGAACTGTATTTGCAAGGAAACCTCATAGGTGATGAAGGAGTCATTGCTCTGATGTCAGGCTTGAGTTCACATAAAGGTTTGGCCTTTACTTTGAAAATTTCGGCAGCTTATGTTTATTAATGAAGTACTTTATTAAATAAGAATTCCTTGTTTGGTATAGGTAAACTTACTGTGTTGGATCTAGCTAACAACTCCATAAGTGCTAAAGGGGCCTTTCACGTCGCTGAATATGTTAAGAAAAGCAAGAGCTTGTTATGGATCAATCTTTATATGAACGATATCAGAGATGAGGTAAAAGAGAATATTATTAAAAATATTGTGATTTGTTCTCCTTCAATTATTTGAATTTTTATCTCAGGGAGCTGAAATAATGGCAGAGGCATTGAAAGAGAATCGTTCAGTTACTAATGTTGATCTTGTGCGTAAGGGGAACAGTAATTTAGTTTATGTCTATATTTTCTGAATTTTTCGCTGAAGATATGCATTAGAAACTCTTTAAAATACCTTAGTTTGTCATTTCAATACTTGTCTTATCTTGTGAACTGTGAACTCAGCTTCAAACATCATTTGTAACCAAAGGTTTTTAATTCATCGCTGGTATGTTTTATTTTAGAAACCAATAACAATGGGAGCTTATTTGCAGGGTGGAAATGACATCCACGCCAAAGGAATTACTGCTATAGCACAAGTTCTGAAAGATAATTCAATCATTACTGCTGTAAGTCTGCACTTGCTTAGCTCTTATGATTTGTTAAAGCCGTTATTCTATAATACTCTCTCTCTCTCTCTCTCTCTCTCTCTCTCTCCACTCACACAGCTGGAACTTGGCTATAATCCTATGGGCCCCGAAGGAGCGAAGGCTTTAGCAGAAATCATCAAATTTCACGGGAATGTTAAAGATCTCATGCTCGGGTGGTGTCAGGTTAGAAAAACTCGTTGCAAGTTTTTTGAACTTTCTGTCTTCTTGTATCCTCCACTGCATGATACGTTTTGGCAGGGCAGATAGGAGCCACTGGAACAGAATATATTGCAGATATGTTGAAGTACAATAGCACCTTATCAAACCTCGATCTTCGGGCTAATGGACTTAGAGACGAGGTTCTTAATTAGTAATTTCAGTCTATGAATCCTTTGCCCTTTTTTCTTAAACTCGAATCTTGCATGCCCTTAATTTGTTGCAGGGTGCCATATGCCTCGCTCGTAGCTTGAAGATAGTCAACGAGTCTTTGACTTCGCTCAATCTCGGCTTTAATGAAATAAGAGTATGGAACAAAACAAGTGGTTTTTTTCTTATTAAATTATCAGCTTGCCTTACATATCATTTCTACATGCAGGATGAAGGGGCTTTCGCAATTGCTCAAGCACTCAAGGCCAACGAAGATGTCCGTCTCACGTCTTTAAATCTCATGAATAATTTTCTTACAAAACTGGGGAAGGTTAATCCATTTTTCTTTCATATTCTTCCATTCATATTTTTTTTGTTCCTCAAACTTTTCAATAATTTTCTGCTCCGTCACTGTACTACTATATTTTGTTTTAATTCGGAAATCATTTGTTGCAGAGTGCTATCACTGATGCAACAGAACATGTGCTGGAGATGACTGAGAAGGAGCTTATGGTTGTTTTTTAGAAGCAAAAGAAATCCCTTTCAAGTCTCTCCAGGCAGACTGATTAGTTTAGACAGAGTAAATTTTTTGTCCTAATATATGGGTATTTTTATCTTTTTTTGCTTCATTTGTTCTTGCTGGGACCTCATTGAGTTAGGTTTAATAGACACAAATCAGAGGCTATAACTCTGAACTTTGTTTTGGTGGTTAATCATTGTTGCGAGCATTATTTCTGACATTTGTTACGGTGGGCAACGTTAGATACTGATGATATTTTAACATCATTCCATCGGACAGCTTCCTTTCCTACTTGTATAGTAAGTACACTGTGAGGATGGATGTATAATCTTGACGAAAATATAGAATCAGAAACCCGAAGAGCAGCCGAAGTGCTACTTTTTTCAGCTGCGGTTAGGCTCGTCGTAAAAGCTCGGCTCAAGCAGAAGGGTACTAGCGAGCGATAGCTCGTTTTCAGTAGTGAGAAAATGGGTTCAAAAGAACGATTAACCATCAATTTTTTTTTTGGCATATGCTTAGTGAGATTTATCTTACTCTTTATTTTCTTTCGTCCTCAACTTCTACGCAATGTTGTAAAAGACGCTAGGCGCTAGTCGGGCGGCCGAGGGGGGCTAGTGCTTAGACGGCCTAGGCGGAGACTACGCGGTTTCTAGGCGGAAATTACTCGGTTCATCCATTTTTTCATCAGTACAAAAGTATTTTAACATACTTCATTTGCCAATAGCATTCCGAAAATATTCCATAGCATTTCCCAAATAGTAACTAACCCATTTTGAAAATAAGATCAACATCATTATGAACTATTTCACGGCATACTCAAAATTTAAAAGACAAATAACGTCAACATAAAGTCTAGCTAATAAAAATAACGTCACATAAAGTTCGAAAGCACAAACACAAGATACCCATGGACATCAACCAACATCAATCGAAATAAAAAATAAGTTGGTCCATCATACATGCAAGACATCAACATACATCATTCGCCATCCTGAAATGCCTCATACTTAATCCTCATTTACCTCGTCTTCAGAATCGAAATCATCATCATACAATTCCCTTATTGTTCGATACTTCACACGTTCGAAGTTATCTCCTCCTTCCTCCACCACATCGTCATCACTAGCTTCAATCCCATTGACGATCCATTCTTGTGCAGTGGATGCCTCATATGAAGATAACACATCTACATCGGTTCTATCTTTCTCTCTTTTTTGTCTACTCAACAACCTTGCATTAAATTGGATAAATACAAGATTATTGAGTAGAGTTGCATTAAGCCTATTCCTTTTTTTTGGTATGAACCTACAAAAACAAAATGAAAAGTAATAAAGAGTATCAAGTAATATAACATATTCCTAACAAAAGAGGTAATATAACATCAATATTGTGACAAGTACACTAACCCCTTCAAAGGCGCTCCAATTTCTTTCGCAGCCCGAGGAACTAGTTGTCAATGAGAGGATTCTCATGGCCAAACTTCGAAGATTTGGAGTTATTGAACCAAAAGTTGACCACCAAGTCACTACACAAATAAAATAGAACAATAAAAAATCATCACGACATGAACAATTTGTTGTAAAATAACAAAATTAATGTAAAAGAATTTACCTGGATCAAAGTTGACGTCGTTCGAGAGGCATCTTGATGCTACATTTGACCTTCCAAAAATTGAGCTTTTATCTTTGTAGATAGGAAGCTCATCCAACAAGATCCTATTTTGCATAACATCATCTCCATGAAATAAAACATCCATGCAGTCCATCACCCCCATTGAGACCTCATTTTTTAATTGAATGAGAGGATCTTTGTAGTGATAGTACGGATTAAACAAATAAGTCGTCAAATGCAAAGGACTATCATGTCTACCTTTTATTTTCTCATCAATAACTTCAATGATCGACTCATAATTGCTCGGAATATTATTTGAGTAATCTTGATATTTTCCTTTGCCCGGATAAGCTCACCATATACAAAGCCCATGGATGATTTTCTATTAGAATCAGCAATCCGAAGTACTTTAATTAAAAGTGTGAACACTTGGAGACAAGATGACACGCCATTCCAAAACCCCAAACTCATTACTGTTGTGTAAGCCTCCTTTCCTTTCACAGTCTTAGAAAATTTACATTCTTCCCATTCGGAACTTCCAACCATCGTCTTTCAACTCTGATTTTTTTTTCCCCATCAAACTTTGTAGAGTAAGAAATGCTGAAGCAAACCATGTCACCCCCGGTCTCACAATGTCCTTCTTCTTTGTATATGATCTCATCATCGCCAAGACTTTGTGGTGTGCATATAGAAAATCGTCAATGTTTCCGCTTGATCAATGACATTCTTGAACCTTGTTTGTTTCCCAATAGCTTCAAGCATGAGATTCATTGTGTGAGCAACACAAGAAGTCCAAAAGATCTTTGGCCTCTTAAGTTTTAATAACTTTGAGGCACCAATGTTGTTCGATGCATTGTCAGTAACAATTTGAGCAACGTTCTCTGGACCAACTTCCTCGATGCACTTATTAACATACTCAAATATGACTTCACTTGTGTGTGCAATATTTGAAAAATCATTAGAGGATAGAAAAACAGTACCTAAGCGCGAATTGACACACAGATTCATGATGCTCCTCCTTTTTCTATAACTCCAAGCATATGTCATTGTTGGGGATTTCGATCAATCCCAGATTTTTGATAAGACGATATAATGACAATCAACGCAAGGAACACGGGAACTTTTACGTGGTTCGGATTCAATACGAATCCTACGCCCACGGGAGAGATCTTTTCTCTTTACTGATCACACCTAGATTACAAAGCTTTCATCTACTCTTTCTACATTACAGATGATACAAGCTTTTTCTACGATCAATCTACAAGAGAAAACCCTATGAAGAAGGTCTCTTCTCCATCTCTCTCTGTCTCTATATACCCAAAACTGCTCTACTGCAGTTTTTATTATTTTATTTATGCTAGCCCACGTTATAGCAGTTTTATTAACTGCTACCTCAGCTTGAGGGTATATACGTCCATGTATGTATGAGTCATGATTGAGCATCCATTTATTTTCCACTCGTCTTCAACAAACTCTTAGTTTTATCAACTGCTTTCCTCAATAGTGGTACTGTCAAATCGTATCGTGTCGGTGGCACAAATCCGGGTCCAAATTGACCAATCGCTTCCACCATCAATTTGAAGCTATCTAACTCAATAGCATTAAATGGAATACCGGCTTCATAAACCCGATCGCCGACATATTCTCGCACGAACTCAATTCTTTGTTTGAAAAGTGCTTCATTAATGTTTTGATCACGTAACTTCCTCTTACCAGAAACTATAGAAGTCTCCGGACTGATAGGACTAGCAAACTTATCCATGGGACCAAGAGAACGGGGTGATTTCAATTGCCCAAGAGTATCCTCTTCATTAGAGTCATTGCGGATATTAACTTGTGATCTCAACTCTACACTTTCCCCTTCTTCTTTTTCCTCTTAAGCTTTGCTTCATTGATTGCGTTTCTACATAAAGCTTGTTCTTCTTTTGAAGATTTTGAGCATGGAGCAACATTCCCTGATATATGAGCTATGTGTTCTTTGATTCTGTAAACTCATCCGCTCATCATCTTCCCACATTTGATGCATTGAACTTTGTCCATGTTCTTGCCATCAACTAACATGCCATAATCACATCCAACATCTTTTGAATTTCGTTTAAGAATCGATGGGACATCGAAAGGTTGAGAAACACTTTGAGAAGCCGCACTTGAGGTTGCATCTTGAAATCTATGAAATAAATAATATCACAAATATAAATCACTGCTCTTCATTCTTGAATAATCAAAACAAAAAATAAAAAAAGGAATGACTCATACTAGCAATAAAACCCAAATCAATTTCCCAAATCATACACAAATTGAGAGCTATTAAATCGAAAGCACTACTCTACACAAATCGAAAAGTTGGACCCATGTTTGATCCCCAGATGAAAAACCTACTAATTTCAAAAATCGAAAGCTACTAATTCATGCTCAAATCGAAATCTACTTTAAGTCATACCTGAGGCAGCGGGCGGGGGCGGCAGCGGGACGACGTGCGACGGGCGGCGATGGAAGGTGGTGGCAGACGAATGGAAAATGTGATTGTGGGTGGACTGTGGAGAATGGGGGCGTGGGTGGCTCTGTATCGATTGGTAGTAGAGCAGTCAATTGGGCCCGTGGCCCGCGGGTCAGCCCGCCCCGCCCCGCCAAAGGGGCGTGTTGGGCCTCAGTTTTTCAGGCCCGTCAGAGAGCAAGCCTAGGTGGGCCAGCCCGCGCGGGCCGCGGGCTTTGGCGGGGCGGGGCGGGCTACCCCGCAGGCCGGCCCGCCTAATATTAAAAATTATTATTTTATATATTTTAATTATATTATATTAATTAAATATTATTTTGGGTTTAAGTATTATTTTTTAATGGGCTAATGGGCCAATAATTAATTATTGTATTGGATTTTATTTTTTTAAATTAACTAAGTTTTTAATTTAAATTTAATTTAATTTTTTAAAAAAATTTCACTATGGGCGGGTCGGAGCGGGCCTTCATTTCTCAGGCCCGCTGAATGGCGGACCGGCCCGTGCCCGCCCCTCCAAATGGCAGGCTTTGGCGGGCTACGGGCCGACCCGCCCCGCCGGCCCGTTTTGACCGCTCTAATTGGCAGTGGTTGTTTAATTAGGTTTAGAAATATTATTATTTATTTTAGGATTTTTTTTTAAATTTCACCGCTTAGGCGCCGACTACGTGGTCTAGGCGCCGATTACGCGGCCGTGCCGAACAGAAGGCCCGATTACATGGTTTTCGGTTCGTTTTAAGCCCGATGAGCGCCAGGCGGTCGCCTAGGGCGCGTTTTACAACACTGCTTCTACGTGCTTTATCTTTTTCGAGAAGGACATTCCCATTAAGGAAGGAATAACTGTTACTCGTGGAAACAAAAAGTCACAAAATTGGATAATAAAAAAGGGATAACGAAAAAATAAAAGGAAAAAGAATCAAACAACAAAAGAGTTCTTAGACCAACTCCAATGATACCCAATCGCATACCTAAAATGGGAATAAATTGAATTTCTCTCACCTCAAACCTCATAAATGCGTTGTCACTATTCATAGATTTAAAACTTTTGAAGTCTTACAAATTGACCCCTGAAATTAATAATCATTAGAAGTAACTGTTTTAATTTCAAAACCACAATAAATGATTTGTTTAATGATAGTTTAATTTATATTTGTTTCTTTGCAGTAGTGTTTGACTTTTTTTAGGCTTTAAAATTACATTATTTCTTGTCTTATTTTTTTTTGTCTAAGATTGCAAGTCTTTTCTAATTTATTTATAAAATATGGTGCATAAAATACTAATAATAAATCGTACATAAAGATGATGCCGAAAAACTGATACTTATAATAAATCGATTTTTCGATTGATGAAAATACTCAATTTCAAGAATTCATATCTCGGTACCAAAAAAAATAGAAATAACGATGATGCATTGCACTTCGTAATGCACTAATTGATCGCGGAATACACCAAATTCGAGACTTGGAAAAAAATTTATCTTTCACTTATACTAATAATCATTTTAAAAGTCGAATTTAAAATAATATTGTTGGCTAATTTGTAACGTTGTAAAATATGTGGGTAGGTTTGAAAAGTTGTAAAAGTTGGTGTGAAATAAATTTTTTTGAGAATATTCTTTTGTGTTTGAGAATGAGTTTAATGGTTGGAGAATAATGCATTTTGAATTTGAAAATGAGTTTTTCGATTGGAGATTACCTTAAACAATCAAGAGTATGGGTTCTTCGGTGAACTTATTATTATTTATTTCCCATTACCTTTTTGTAGAAAGTAGGAACTAAAATTCATTTTTTTTTTCTTTTGGGCGAATCTCTCTCCCTAGTCTCAACTCAACCGATATTACAAGATTGGGACCTATCGACCGTCTACATCATTCTGGAATTTACAGACACTGAAAAGGAAAAGAAAAAAGAAAGCTGCAAATAGAAGAAAACGAACGAATGAGATATGGCGCCAAAGGCTAAGATCAAATATCCACCGTCCGATCCTAACGGAATGTTCTCAGGAATGACTGCACTCTTGATCCAAGCTTCTGTTCAAGCTCGTCGACTTGAGGTGTTAATTCATTCTGTTTCGTTGTTTACGTACCTAGCGATTAAAGTAAAAGTTCCCTCTCTTTTTTTTTTCAGATTTGGAAGCGAAAATTGACGCAAATGGGCGCGAAAATTGAGGAACGCTTCAACAGACGTGTTACTCATATCTTCGCTGCCGATTTGAGTACGCTTCTACAAAGTTTTGACGGTGGTAGATTATCGCGGTATAAAGGCGTAAGTGTGTTGTTTCGTTGCTAGAGTGATTCAGAATATGGTGTAGTTCGTGTTCTGATTTATGGGCATAGCTTTAATTAGCTGATGAATGCAAAAATTGTGACAGAAAGTTCTCAAATATGAGTGGTTAGAAGATTGTTTGAGGAAAGGAGAAAGGGTGTCCGAAGATCCATATATTATACCTATGGTGAATGATGAAATGCCTAAAGAGAAAATTGCTGAGGAAGATGTTGTGAAGCATGTGGATGGAAATTACGGTATTACCGATGATCCACCCCTACCAAAGAAGGTTAAAACATTCCCTGATGAATCCGAAACCATGGGATCAGCTTACAAAGATAAAATAACCGTTGGTGCTCGGAAGTATATTTCAGGGTCGGATACTGATAGTGGCTCATCTGTTTCTTCGCTCTCTCCAAGCCGAGAAGCCACTAGTTCAACTTTAGAGGCTCAAAGCGGAGATGTAAGTCACTTTATATTATATCACTCAGATTTTTCATATAATCATGTTCATATGAGGTTTCATTCCTCATGATCGCGTGGAGAAATTCTGGAGATTTTATCCGTATTGGTCCTAGATATAGTATAGTTGTCTGCTGAAGAATTCGTACTTTTTTCCCATCGTTAACAGGTATCCCCATCTGATGCATCATTGCTCTATAAACCTCCTGACCTGAATAGGAATATAACATCGATATTTGGAAAGCTTATTGACATTTACAGAGGTGAAAACTTATTCTTTGTGTGCCAACATTGCTTTCTGAAGGAAATTGCGTAAATATGACTTTTCACTGCTTCCTGTCATTGCAGCCCTGGGTGATGATCGGAGGTCTTTCAGCTATTACAAGGCGATTCCTGTTATTGAAAAATTGCCTTTCAAAATCGAAGAATCTGGCCAAGTTAAAAAATTACCAGGGATTGGAAAGTCCCTGGCGGATCATGTAAGATAATTTGCCTTTCGTCTATCCTTATTGTAGTAATTATTTGCTGCATTGTCTCTTTGCTTTCAACCTCCTGCTCTAATTTCAACGTTTTATTACAGATTCAGGAAATAGTGGACACTGGAAAGCTATCCAAGTTGGAGCATTTTGAGAAGGATGAAAAGGTTATCTTAGCTGCCCCTGAGACCAATACATGTTGAAAGAATTGATATTCGGCCTTTGTGGTCTGAAATTTTCGTTTTGGCATTTAAGTGGTGATAAGCACCAGGCAATAGATTGTTGTGTGTAAGTACTTGCTAAGTTTGTTCTTATTCCTCAGGTACGCACAATCAGTTTATTTGGAGAAGTATGGGGCATTGGACCGGCCACTGCGATGAAACTTTACGAAAAAGGATATAGAACTCTGGATGACCTAAAGAATGAAGAATCATTAACTCATGCCCAGAGGATAGGATTAAAATATTTCAATGACATTAAGACGAGAATTCCCCGACATGACGTGAGAAGGACTTTTCATTTACGATTCAAAGTATCATGCCACTGCATGGTCGTCTAATATATATTATTAATGGTCAAATAACTGTAGGTTCAAGAGATGGAGAGTGTGCTACAAAGAGTTGGGGAAGAGATTTTGCCTGGGGTTAGATTCTTAATTTCCCTTCTGCTTTTGGCAAAGCTTGAATTATGATTTTTCTGTAACTTGCAGCTGTTGAATGATAGTGGACGTCAAGTGTTTCTGCTTGATTTATTCGTTGTCATTTCTTTCTTTCTTTTACTTTTGTACTAGCACTTGGTAATAGTTCCTATTGAAAGTCCTTTACCTATTGAAGAATTATGAAATAACTCTGCATTATTTTTTTAACAAACAACATTCTCAGGTTGCAATTGTTTGTGGAGGATCGTATAGACGTGGAAAAGCTACTTGTGGGGATATGGATATTGTGATTACTCACGATGATGGAAAAAGGTGTGAAAAATATGCTGCAGGCCTTCCCATTGTGCCTCTTTCACCAATACATCACAAAACTAGATATCTTTTACCAACTATTGGATTTTAATTTGTACATGGTTGTCAATCTTCCCATTATAATGTTAGAAAGGGGAATGTGACCATACTTTCTGTCTATTTTTGCATCTTCTCTAGATTTTTGTGTGCCGTTAGAAACACGAGAAATAAGTTGTCTAAGCAGCAGATAACTCTTAAAAATGCTGCCATCAGTTTGATAATTTCAGCTCAGGAAAACTGACCTGCCTTTCCATGTTTCCAGTCACATAGGCTTCCTTCCCGTATTTGTCCAACGTCTCAAGGAAATTAACTTCTTAAGAGAGGATCTCGTCTTTAGTGTTCACAGCGAGGAGGTGAAAATTTTCTTTCTGTTCATATATTTGTGTCTTTGGCTGATATTTTTATCGATCTATCTATCTATTTATATAACTCAATGCCTTTGTATCTTCTATTCTATCATAGGGCACTGACTCAGGGGTAGACACATATTTCGGTCTTTGCACTTATCCTGGTCGAGAGCTACGACACAGAATAGATTTGAAGGTTTACTAACCATAATTTCTCTGATCTCAAAGTATTGAACCAACTACAGCAAATTAATCCTTCAATTTTGCAAACTTAGCAAGCATATATAGTATGCTAGTATCACAAACCTTAATGAGTTCTGCCGATATGTCTTATCAGCGAGCCTCATGCCCTTATAAAACCTTCGAAAGATATTCTTGATTTTGCATGATTTTCAAGCGAGATGCTTTATTGGCTTCCTAAAATATGCTGTGTTTCTTGCAGGTATATCCGAGGGATATACATGCATTTGGATTAATAGCATGGACTGGGAATGACGTACTGAATAGGAGGTGGTATTAAAACCCATATTCTATTATCCTCTCCGCAATAGTAACTGAAGAAGTAGATTTTCATGATGCTTACAATGTCCGAAAGTATCATCATAGCTTAGTAACACGGAATTCATTTTCCGCTACCCATGTCTGATCAGTTTCGTTATTTTTGTCTCATTCTTGGTTCCAAATTCTTCTTTTTTTTTTTTTAAATAAGATTTTTTTTGTTCTTAAGGTTGAGGCTATTAGCAGAATCGAAGGGATTTAGACTCGACGACACGGGGCTTTTCCCAGCCACTCAAAGCTCTGGCAGCAAACGTGTAAGAATAAGTAGATCACCATACCAAAACTTCGATTTTTTACTATTAAATGTTCTCATTATTGCTGTCGGGGTTCAGGGAAGTAAAGGTAGTGCGAGTTTAAAATTCAGAACCGAAAGAGAGGTCTTTGATTTCCTCGGCTTCCCATGGCTCGAACCGCATGAAAGAAACTTGTAAGAACATCAAACGCAGGGTTTAAAAGTCTCACTCCATGAGCATGCATATATACCAACCTGACTTTGTATTGAATTTTGATTACTGTATATTCTGATAACATGATGTTCTGTTCAGTTACTGATGTATGTATAGGAAAGAATCTCATATGTTCATAGCATCTATCTGTTTCCAGTTTCTGTCCATTTTCTCGGAGAATTTGCTGAAAGATCGATCATTGGAAGTAATGGTGGATTCTTGATAATGCTCCCCCAGGTCCTTTACAGAGACTAACGAGGTTCAACGAAAATGTATCATTGATCTATCTTTCAGACACAAAACATAGCATAGTCTATGCCAAAAAACCTACTTATAGTGCTCAAATTCGTGTGACAAAACAGAGCTTACCTAATTTGCAACCATCATCAACTGTAATTCTTGAGGCGGATCTTCTCCAGTAGTTCGTCGCGATCGATGAAACGTTCCAGAATATCAGCTTCCTTTAGAACCAAGCAATCGTTACTTTTCCCAAACCAATCGTATCTTCGTTTAGCCACATAATCGTAGGCAGCATCCCTCAGTGGAGTCGGGACAGCCCGCAGATAACTAAGCATAGCGTAAGGCTGGGGCAAATAGGACAACACCCTCAAAGCAGCTGCACAAGAATTCAGGGAGGAAAAAGAATGAAGGTTCAATCTTTTCACCCATTTAAGTCGAAAATAAACTAAATAAAAAGATTTACCAGTGGAGCCTTGGTGGTAAGAATCAGGGCCTTCAACAAAGAGGAAGCGACGAAGGACATCACTTCTACTCAATCCACAGACAGTCAGGTAAAGTTCAGCAGCTTTCGATTGAACGCAACAGAACTTTATTTTCTTATCTTTGTCAGCTTTGATAACCCACTTCACACCTACCATATTTTCCAGAGATTACAATATAATTACCATTCTATAAGATGATATGACCAAGCTGAAAGAAGGAAATACAACTCTAATTAAGAAAGCACTGATTAGAGGAGGTGCAAATATATAATAAAAATAACAAAGTTGTAGGTAGTAGAACTTTGTAGTTCTTACACATCTCCAGCAATACCTAGTATGTAGTTGCTAGTGTTCCAAACATTGTGCTGTCTGATTATGAGAAACAGACAGCACAGAAGAGACAAATACATAGAACAATTGCAACAATAGCAGACTAAGTAGATGGAGACTGATCTTTGGACACTTACTAAATGCATTATCAGTAATTCAATATCAGCCTAGCTTAGGTCTCCTAGCACAAAGCAATAGCTCGTTGATCAAATGTAACATCCATAATCACCATAATGTAAAAGATATCACTAGTAGGAGGAATATTGAAAGGAAATTAAACCGAACATGTTCGATTCAAAGATTGACCTAATCTCACGTCTCACTACGATAGCTAGCCGCTATATTTTACACTAGGTTTCAGAAATTTCGGTTCCATATACAATGCGTTGGCTCAGAAATGACGATAAAAAGTGGTGATTGCATACAAAATCGTCAAGCACATACCACCGTGGCACAGGTGGCAAACGCCGTCAAAGATGACGACACGCTGCTGAAGCAGAGTGGGTACGGTCTCGATCGCCGGGGTGGAACTCGCTGCATCGTCGAGAATCACCTCGCAAGCCGCCGCGCATTTGTTCGAGTTTACTCGGCGTGGAAGATACAGACGCGAGATCGCCGGAAGTTTCGTCCTCAACGCCGACATTCGTTTTTTCCTCTCGAATTTTATTGAGATGGATTTAATAATTGTCGTCGAGTTGTTTCAACTTTCCATTCGCACTTTTTAAGCGGTCAATAGATTTGGAATCATCCACGTGTCATAGATTGACGGTTATAACTTTGCCGCGCCATCGGTTTTTTTTTTTTTTTTTTTTATGTCTCGTCTATCCCCACTCGATCTGGCTAAGGGCTAGCCCCTAAATACTGGAGTGGCTTGCGTCACACAAATCTGGCGGTGTCTTAATTGCGACACACACTCCAATGGTGAGACTAATCCCCGGGACCAGATGACGACGTCCCAAACCCACCCGACAATGACAGTCACGAAAAATAAATTACATGGGACTACTCAATGAATTGTGAGAGGGGGGATTCGATCTCACGACTTAACCCGCAAATCCTTAAGGCCTCCTCCTTAACCACTAGACCAAGTCGCGCCTCGTAGAAGTACGCATTTTGTACGATGTAATTGATGGGCTCAAATGGTATGTTTGCTAATGGTATCATCTCCCCCTTTCTCTCTCGATAATGGAGGTTGGGAGCCTTTTTGTTCTCCATTGTTTTTTCGTTTATGTGCTTTTTCTATTTTTGCGATCTCGAGTATCCCGATTTGGGAGCTTTGTCTCCTTTCGTAAGAGCTTGTTCTCTCCTTGTGAAAGTGTCGTTCCCTTTTTAGGGATGTTCTTCCTGAAGAAGACGATAATCTCAAGTTGAAGAAAGAAAAAAGTGAAGGGTGTTACAGATCTGGGTTCAATAGCCATAATTGTGGAGTTTTATGCTCGACTTGTAATGGATTATTAGTTTTTCTTGTTCGAGCTTTAACTTACTTTCTTTCGAGTATTTTTCATATCTTTTTCTTTTGTTCTTGTTCGATACTTTCTCTATATATAGAGATTTCGTCCATATTGGATGTTCGATTATATTCAGATGGCTTGATGGGCTACTTAGCTCTGTATATTTGTTAATATATTGAACTATCGTTTTGAGAAAAAAAGAATGGACTCAAAAGCTCAATTATGAAAGCTCAATCCTATAGTTTTGAGTAATTAATGGGTTCAAAAGCCCAATTATGTGAGAAGCCCAGTTCAATAGCTTTGGGGTAACTATTTTTTCGGGACATCTCAATTTATTTTTCTCTCAGTTGAACTAATAATAAACTAAGTTTTGTCCATTCATAATGAAATTTTTTTGTTATTATCTGATATTTAAAGTTTTTTCAGTAAGTTTCTAAAGTTATTTTTAATTCTGATTGGCACTATGTGTTTAAGTGTTTTTCAGTTGATGCCTATTTTTCAATTTCGGTTGGGCTTTTCAGTTGGTGTCTAAAGTATTTTCAGTTCCGATGGGTACCCCTAAGGTATGAAGTCTATTTTTTTTAAGACCCATGAGTATCCCCACTCAATAGACAATAAGCGTACAGCAAACACCCCGACGGTGGGACAAATCTACTGAGACATGTGAATATACAGTAAAACCTCTATTAATTAATAACATTGGGACTAGGGGTGAGCATTTAACCCGTCGGACTGCCCCACCCAATCGACTCAACCCAACCCAGACCGCAAGTATCAGGTTGTCGACTTGATGGGTTGGTTTAGATTTTAAAAAATAAAACCGCATATTTTGCAATCGGGTTTGGTTTTGTATTTTTAAAACCGCAAAAAACCGCATCCAACCGCATTTAATAATATTAAAATTATACTATGTTTTATTAAATATGTTATAAATTAATGGATATTAGTCGTAACTCGTAATAGTTGGGAAGGTCATAATCATCAATGTAAATAATACAAATTGAAAAGGCCTAAATAGATAAAAATACTAGTAGTGATTCATTATATTAATAATTTTTTTCGTTCATAATAGAGGGGATGCGATCTTATTCGAATTAATTTTTTATTATTTGTTACTATTGTTTATTGTTATGATAGACATTTTTCTATATACAATTTAACTTTTATAAACAAGTTTATGATATATATTTTTATACTATCGATACTTAAAGAATATTACCCATACTAGGTTACTGATTTTTCGTTATGATAAAAAAGATGTAAAACCCGCAAAAACTACCCCAACCCAACCCAACCAAAGCAAACCGCAGTGTATCGGGTTAAAATTTTTATGATCAGGTATGGGGCATGTAATTAAAAATCACAATACATCGGATCGGGCTAAAATTTGACTAAAAACCGCCCTAACCGCCCCATGCTCACCCCTAATTGAGACCATGAAATTTTATTAACTTAGAGAGATATTAATATATCGATAAATTAATATTTTATTAATTAAAAGAGAGATTTGTTAATTTCAGCAAATTTAGTGTGTATTGAAAATAAATGAATTCATATATGTTTCATTGATTATATTCATGGATGAATAGTGTGCTTTTTGTGAATATTTTCGCTGATTTGAATATGTTGCAGCTAGAGAACTCGATACCGGAACTCTTGGTTGCAATTAAAAAAGTTAGGGATGAAAATCAATTAGATTTAAATTTAAGAAAACTCAAGTAACAATATATTCATATTTTAGTAAATTACCATAATATTTATAATTGTAATATTTTATGAATTATTAATTTAGAGTTTTAATGGGACCTAATATTTATAAAGGGATTTTTCAAAAAAATTATTATCTTTTTATCTTATTGAATTTGATGATTTTTAACAAAGGCCCAAGTCGGGACTGAGATATTTTATTATTTTAGAAAGTTTATTAATTTATCGAGTATTAATTTATAGAGGTTTTATTGTATCTCAAATTCTCCCACCATGATAGTCATGAGATTCGAACATATGACCTAGAGGTTGGAATACCAACACCCAAGCCATTAGACCCAACCTATGGGGATCATAACCCCGTTATTTTAAAAGACAAAAAATGGAATTTTTAGATGTATGGACCATTTTTGGTTTTTTCTAGAATCTCGTTAGCAACTAACAGCTCTACATCTAAAAATATAATTTGTGGTCTTTTAAAATCACGAGATTATGTTTCGTCATACCTTAGGAGTATCTACTGGAATTGAATATAATTTGGGCACCAATTAGAAAACTCTTAAACACATGAATACCAACCGGAATTGAAAAATACTTAGGAACCAACTAAAAAAGACTTAAACACATGAATATCAATCGGAATTGAAAATAACTCTGGACAGCAACTGAAAAAACGTTAAACATAGGGGTAGCAACCAAAATTTTCCCATTTTTTTGCCAACTCGAGGTATTCCCACCATACTCAATTGGTTACGGGGTTGTATCACACACTATGAGGATAAGACTAATCTCCGACGTCAGATGAACATGTCTCAATAACCACCTAACAACGATAATGAAAGTCGCTAATTTAATCGAACCAAAGACCTCCAACGTGATACATCACCTATCTATCCACTAAGTCATGTCGTGAGACTATGAGAAATTATTATTATATACTTCAATTACGAGATTCTATAGACTTTTAGATCTATGGGCTCGAATATACTTCAAGGAAAAAAAAAACAAATTAAATAATTTGTTCTTATATATCGATCGAAACACCTTCTGGGTGCATATTTGTCTTCACGCGCTGGCACTCTGCTGTAAATGGGACCTTTTTGTGTTCAATTGTCTTTAAACTCCTCGAAAAAAAAAAACAGTTGACAAGCTAGATCCTTAAGTCACATGACATAAATAACAGCGAAAATAAAAGTAAAAAAAAAAAAATATATTCAAATGAGAAAGACAATCTTGTATTTCTTTCTCTAACATTCTCCCTATGGAATTTACATCAATTTCTCTTTCGATCACTGAAGAACAACAAAACGTTGTCTTCGAGTACAATATTTTCTCCTTTTTCTTTTTTCGATTTTCACGAGATGAATATATTATTAATTATAAATGTCCGCCGTTGTTCTCTGAAATACTTTGCAACGATGGCCTCCACGACGGTTTAGCCCTAACCAAACTGTTCTGTCGATGCCTTCCTGCCTGAGACTCAGAGGTCGTCGACATACTATCTTGTTCCTCACTATTATTACTAATAATACTATTTATTTGCACATGATCAACTGCCGATGATTCTGGTCTGTCTCTTCTCATCTTGGCATGCTTCTTCGCTCTCAGCACTTTCATTACCTCTATATACAATGATACAAAAACAATAAATAACTAAAACCCTAACTCTGAAAATAGACATAGAAGAAGTTATGAATTTACCTTGAGTAGTGACAAGCCGATAGGCCCTACCAAGAACCAAAGTATCACTTGGCCGCAGAAGCTTCACACGAGTAAACCTCACAGTAGTAGTAGTAGTAGTAGTACTCTTCTCATGACCATCGTCGTCGCTATTACCAGCCGAGGAAGAAGCTTGCTGCAATGGAATTATGAGGGAGACATAGTGCCCAGGGTTTGCTTTCATGACGTCACTAGCCGTTACATGCCAATACATCCTCTCTAGCTTACCGTCTGGATGCTGTATCACTAATGCTGCTGCGTCAACTGCTTGGCAATTTCCCATATAAATTTTAAATATATTTTTTATATATGTTATGAAAGGAGACGAAGAACAAAGAGAGAAGAGAAGAGATGAGATGATGATAAGGGAAGAACAGCTATAGGGAGGGAGATGATGCGTGGGATTTAATATCGAATTTATGGTCCCTATCTAATGAGTGAGAGGCCACAAATGGCAACATGTTATTATTGTTATTCACTTGGTATTGTTTAATATAAAAACGAGATTTTAATAATAATTAATTATTCGGACATCTGTCGAGTTTTCTCTGCATTGTTTTTAGGGATTAGTATCATTGGTGGGGTGGTAATAATTAATGCACGTAATGTGTAATAGTAGGAATATTAATATGATTTCATTTGATGATGTAGAATGTGATCATGATCAATTTGCAGGCATGATGCTATTTGTTTAGCTTTTTTTTTTTTCAGTTTTTTTTAAATGAAATGGGCCGGCAGTATTGTAAGTTCTTTGCTTTTAGTGCCACGTGTCACGAAGTGATTGTGCGAATTGGTCAAGGATTATCATGTGATATTTTTACTTTTTTTTTTAATATTTCATGTTATTAATATATGTTGATTCTTTAGGGTATTAATTTAGAGGACAAAAATAAAAAAATAAATAAATAAAAGAGGTTTAAGCGGCTGTGAATTGACGGATTGAGAAGTGACTATGATACTAGTTTAAGCCGGCTAGGGATATGTATATAGTTTGCGTTATTATAGTAATTTGTCTTATTACATATTATGGGTATTGAAATTATTATTTATTTTTAAATATAATGATACGTATTTTCTAGGAAAAACAAGTAGTACATTGATTAGTTTATTATTATATATATATTGTTACAAAGAATATACTTATCTGATAGTGGCAATTAAAAAGCGTTAGCCATCTACATTCTCTTCTCTCCATGCCATGAGTATAAATATCGAAAAAATTGCAATCCAATATATCTAGTGGCGATATAAAGCAGATGATAAATTAAATATATATATATATATATATATATATATTTGTTCCTCAATTTGATTAATTTATGATCATGGTGAGAACCTTTGGGTCTTTTCTATCCCTTCCAAATGGAAATCAAATCAACCCATCTCCCTTGAATGGAATTTCTTACCTTAAATGTCGCTTTGAGATAGTTGACTTTTGTTAGTGAGATTTGACCTTTTCAAGTATATGTAAATAAAATTTGATATGTTTTTTTACTTTTGAGTATATGGTAAGCCATGTGGCGATGGTATTAGAGACATTAAATGATGGAATGGACCATATGTTTCTGTTTAAAAATGACATTATGGTGGGACTAAAACAATTAATATTTTAAATGTGGAAGTAAGTGTCTCTTTTGTTCTTTTTCATGTTCAATACCTTGATTGTATGATGCGAGCGTCTGCGTGACGTTTTATTAATTATTTATTTGGAATTCGATAAATGAATTATTTCTAAAAATAATTGTACTACCTACTTACCTCGAAATAAGTTTTGAAATTTATTTGTTATTTATATGTGATCGCTTAAAAAAATATCTTCTTAACTAGTGTTTGGAGCATATTCGTAAAAGTAAAATATTATTTCTTCCCTTTAAATTTATTCTTTGAATCTGAATATATATTAAGTTTTTGACAAGTCAGGGGGCTTATTATACAAAAATAAATAAATAAATTGGTCACTATTCCAACTAACTACCATAATAATAAATCTAGTAGTATCACTATGCCGTATGACGTCCACATACATTACACATATCGATGATTTCATGACAACAAATATAATTGTGTGCACACAACATAAAAAGAAAATGAAAAGACGATTGATTGCATATCAAATGTTGGATAAATACCTAACGCTAACCAATCACAGACATACACGTGCCAACAAGGTGGCTCTCGGCCACTTTGCTTGGTCGTTGCCTTGATATTTGCAGACACTACAGTGTGACAAATGGACCCTTTTTTTTTTAATTTTTCTAATAATGAAAAAACAAAAAAGAATTCGTCGCAGTGAGCAACGACTCATTCAAATACCACCAACTTCAATGGTTTTTGGCCTTAAGAATTTAATTGTCCTCTTTTTCAATTTTGCTACCAAAATTTTGTACTTTTATAAGATGCAGCAATTGATTATACTCAAAACTAGGCTTTTCTAATTAGATAAGTCTTTTTTTTTCTATTAATAAAATAGGTTTATTATGAAAAAAATTAACAAAATAGGACTTTTCGCGTCTATTAAACGCGACGACGCGTCTATTACCCGCGGCGAACTTGGAAAATTTAGGCTGGAATTTTTTATCGTCGTAGCCTCTTTTTTTTTTGGGTCGTCGCTTTTAATAGACGTCGAAATTTCTGTATTGCCTCAGACGAAAACAACACTTCATGCACGTGTGCGATCGACATGACATTCCATTTAACGCGACGACGCATATAATACATGCGATGGTTTTTAGAATGAGTCAAAATCCTAGGTCCAAAGCAACGACGTGCCAAAAATAACTTACCAAATAAGCAAATCATCGCGTCCAATAGGCTATATTATTAATAGGAAAAAAAACGACTTATTTAATTAAAAGCCCTCAAAACTATTATGAAATAATTAAATAATGTGAATATTGTAAATAATAATATTAGTTAAACTATTGATGATTTGGAAGTATTGTATTAAATGATGATAAGATTATAAGATGAGTTGTATAATTAAAGAGTTTATATTTTAGTGTAGGTATATAATTATACTTAATGTAATTAATTGTAATAGTGATTTATTAGTAGTATAAATAGATTATTAGAGTTCATTATAAATTACACCAAGTATTGAAATACTTAATCTCTTTCTTATCTCTCTCTTTATTATAAGCTATATTATCATACTAATCTTAATATAAGTATAAATATAATAAAATAATCTTAATATTATATTAATCACAATTAATATTTTTATAACAAAAACTATATTATATTGTTGAAATTTATGACTTCATTTTAAATTCTATCGGTATTAATGGAATAGCCCACAATAAAGGCCCAATATCAAAGTGAAAGGCCATATTAGGGCCCAAATTGACCCATAATACTAGCAGGCCCGAGAATAAGATAACACGTTATGTTATTGCCCAAAAGCCAAACAACTAAACAACTCAACTCCAACTGCAACTAAGCTGAACAACATACCTCAGCTCAACTCAAACTTAATCTCCATCAATGGCAATAACACTCTCACTCACACCCCACCCCTACACCCAACCCCATCACCATCACCACCACCACCACCACCACCACCACCACCACCACCACCCACCCCTCTACACAAACCACCGCAACCTATTCCTAACTCACTCATCTCCATCGCCTCTCCAAAGTGCCGTTCCACGAAGCCATTTTCAAACCCCCAAAGACCTCAGAAACCTCCAACTCCTCGAAGACTACACCTACTACCACCACCTTCCGTCTGGGTTCCTCTTGATCCGCCCCATGAAAGAAGAAGAAACGGACATGACCGTCGCCCTGCTCGCCGAATCCTTCGCCGAGTCCATGATGATCTCGGGAAGCTACGTCAAGCTGCTCGAGTACTTGGTGAAGAATTACTTGGTCGAGAGGAGAGAATCCGTCCCTAATTGCGCCACGCTGCTCGGCATTTACAGAGAGAGCGATGAGGAGGATTTTGAGCTCGCCGGGACCGTGGAGCTGAGTTTCAACGACAAGGGCGCGAATGCTAATCCACCCACGCCTCGCCCGCCTGCGAATTCGCCTTACATATGCAATATGGCCGTGAGAAAACCGCTGAGGAGGTAATATGCTTCAAGAGTAATGTGTTTTGCGGTATTTGAACTATCGATTCTTTGATCTGTATATAAATGCTGGGGAAGTGAACAACGAAATTTCCAGGAGAGGTATTGGGTGGCATCTGTTGAAAGCCGGCGAGGAACTTATAACACAGATGACTGATGCAAGAGAGGTCTACCTTCACTGTCGGATTATCGATGAAGGGCCTCTAAACATGTATAGAAAAGCTGGTTATACTATTGTTAAGACAGATAGCATCTTGACCTTGTTGACTCTACAGCGGCATAGGCATTTGATGCGAAAAGATCTTCCCGTCGTTGAGAATGATTCGTCATTTCAAAAATTCATTTTTTCACCGAGTCATGTGCTTTTTACAAGATGCAGGGATAGTTAAATTACTATTGTTTGTCGGGTTCTTTTAAGTTACTCAGACAAACTACGCCATCAATCGTGAAAAAACTTTTAAACAGTAGTGGCCAAAACATCTCTTTGCATTCGAAAGTTGCTGTCTTTTAGGCAATCCTAGAAGCTATTATGTTTCAGGAGCTTATTTTTTTATGCTTTGGACCAAACTCATAGCATTCTTAGTGCATGCATTGTCTTCTCCAATCCTTTGGAATTGATATGAAGAATAAGCTGGATCTCTTTAGCGCAATCTACCATCGAGGGCCTGTCTTGACTCTCTGTTCTTACGCAGCGTGATGCTAGGTTCGCAAACATGGCTATTGACTCCATCGTGTAAGAACTCCTCCCCATTTCTTGGTCAATTATCCTTTTCAATTTCTTCTTGTCGTTCAATATATGCCTGACCTATAGAATATCATGTGGATGTTTTATGGACACGGTATCGAATAATCGATTGGATTGTAGGACTTTTAGGACATCGTTGTGTTATCATTACCTGGAGTACTAAGTTCTGATCATTTGGCCCTTGATTTAGGTCCACCGCTCTTCGCCCGGTCAGAAGCTCGAGCAGCACAACTCCGAATGCATAGACATCACTTTGTAGAGTGAGTTTTCCTGTCTGTTTTTATACAATAGATGCATTAATAGTTTCTGTTTGCTTCTTTAAATTCCATTCAGCGTTATAAATATGAAACTGTACAGAAAACGAAATATGTTTTCTTACCAAGGTATACTCCGGGTCGAAATACCCGAAAGTGCCTAGAACACGAGCTGTGACACAAGTCTCCTGACCCTCTGGCATTAGTTTGGCTAACCCAAAGTCTGATATCTGAATTTTTAGCTTCGCACAGTAAATAGTACATCTTGTAGACATAGAAACATACGAGAATGTAGACATGATTTGTTCTTACCTTAGCTTCACAGTTAGTGTCCAGCAGAATGTTGGTGGATTTGAAGTCTCTGTGAACGATAGGAATCCCGACATGCACACTCGAATGGAGGTACGCGAGCCCCCTTGCTGCCCCGAGGGCGACTTTGAGCCTAACGGGCCAATCCATCTTTACCTCTCCAATACCTTAAAAAAACCTCAAAATCAGACAACGAAAGATGTGGTTTGTCTTAAACGAAGCATTAGGATGCGTTTGACAACAGGGAAACTAACCGTTTAAGTGATCTTGAAGGTTCCCTTTGTGCATGTATTCATACACAAGGAACCTATGCTTCCCATCTGCACAATAGCCTATTAGGTTTACAAGGTTGGGATGGTCCAATCTGCTAAGTATATCGACCTCTACTCGAAACTCTCGCTCCCCTTCGGCTTCTTTGAAGGCCGGTAAATCCATTTTCTTTATTGCTACAATCTGCCAATATATATGTATATATATATATATATATATATTGAGAGAGAGGGACAAAGAATCACAAGGCTTAAAGTGTTTGAATTGAACATATGTACCTCCCCAGACCGTAGAGTGCCTTTGTAAACTCGACCGAACCCTCCCTTTCCCAGGAAATTCTCGTCGCAAAAAGACTTCGTCGCTTCTTCCATTTGTTTGAGTGTGAATACGGTCGATGCGTGCCTCTTCTTTGCTGGCGGATTGTTGTACTCCATCTGCCAGCACTCCACAGGTTTGTATAGCCCTACAAAATCAAGATCATAATTTTTACTTCCCTTTTTTCGAATTCATCCATAGGTGGTGGTAATAACATCAGAATATAAGAAACAAACAAGAACTGCTCTGATCCTCAGATTTGCTCCTCCTTCGCTTGTTCCACGCAGAAACTATCCCGAAAGGCATTTTCTTGGTGTGTTTCTATAATCCTGGGATGAGTGGTATGGTCGTATTACAACATAGGATGGGTTTGGTTTTCTCAGGACATACTCGATATGTACAGACTATATCATACGATTTCGACTCAATACGGCTAACAATAGAAGAATGATGGGGCTTAGGACAAGAGGGTGTATTTGGAAAGCATGAAAAAGGTTGCTGCAATGTAATTAAAGTGAGTCTTAAGTAGTTCGGAGAATCCTAAATAAGAGTAGGCATAAAGCAAGTGAGAAAGAAGTTAGCTTGGGACATACATAGTAAAACCATCTTTCAACAACCCGAAGGATTTCTCACTTGGAGGAAAAGATAAAGCAAACATAAGACAGAGACCAAAAGGATGGGCTTCATTGCTTGCTTTTTACAGGCAAGTATTGTTTTATTTATATATATATATATATATATATTATATTTAGGGCAGAGGCTTAATGTTTGAAAAGGAAAGATAAGCAAATAAGCCTTGAAACATAATTTTCTCCCGTCCAAATGTATGTCTAATGGAAGATGATGCAAAGATTATGGTTGGGAGGTGCCTTTCATACCATAAATTTCCTCATAAACCTTATTAACACTTCGGACTATGATTGAGGTTGTTCTTGATGTTAACTTAATTTTGCCAGTATTTCTTTTTTCCTTTATTCTTCAGTTCCTTAACTCTAGTTTAGAACTATATTGTCTGGCCCAGATATATAGTTTATGGGCCGAAGCAAAAACAGAGTTTTTGGACACAGAAAATGCATTCATTTTCCTTCTTCAACGCTCTGCAACAGAGGTGCTCTGTTTTCGTTCGATTCTAAGCTTTTCGATACATCTCCGTTGATCGCATCGCCGTCTTCTTTAGCTCTTCCCCACATCACTGAGTAAAGTCCGACCAACACGACGATCGATCCCAGTATACTATATCCAAGACAAAAGAATAGAATGCATTAAAGGATAATCGATCACCAATGAAGCAAACCAAAAAAAAGACAGGGGAGATGAATGAAGATGGTACCTTCCAAGATAGAGAGGCTCTCCTAAGAAGATAATACCCATTACGTTGGAAAAAATGATGCCCAGAGGATGAAAAATGGAAGCAAAGAGAGGTCCCTTTCTCTTCAAACACCACATTATTATCAAAACTTGGAAGACATTCCCGAACAAGCCCTGGAATTTTTTAAACACGGTCGTGTAAGAATCATGAATATACTTGTTTCTTGTTGTTCTTACTTACAGTGTATATGACAGGGATCAGCCTCATCTTAGGCTTCAGACTCCAAGCGCTGTAATCCCTTTCAACGAACAGAGCAGCCGAAGCAGACATAAGCGCAACGAAGCAGCTGTAGAAGAACATGAGAAGTAGCTGCTTGGGGCATTTCTTGAGAACAAATGCCTGTAATAAAGTACCCAAGAAATATTCAGCTTTATCTCTCCGGCAAGTTCTAACAACACGAACGCATCCCATTTACCTGCGAAATGATGAAGATGGCAGACACGATGCTATCCACGGCGAGAATCAAGCCTCCGAAAATCCAAGCTGGGGACGGGCTTGTCTGAGCTTGAGGTGAAGATGAAGATGAAGACGAAGCAGCAGCGTTGGGCTGCGAAGGAGAAGGTCCTACGATCGAAGGCCCTTGATACAGAGTTATAACAAGAGCGCCGAGTATCGATAGGATCGTCCCGGCGGTTTTAGCCACCGTTGACAAGTTTCTCAAGTCGAACTTCTCCATCCTAATCAAGAAACTAACACACATCAGATTCATCCCATTTAGTTCCATCCATTACATACGAGGTTTTAGTATTATTATTATTACCTGAGAATTACAGCTAGCAGAAAAGTGAAACCTGGGATGAGGTTGAGCATGGTAGCACATAACGACGCCGAGGCGTATTTGACTCCAGTGTATCCGAAAATCTGCACCAAGAATCTACGTAGTTTTCTTACAGTAAGTAGTCTTAGATTTATTCGAATATGTAATGGAACGATGAGATAAGATATGCTCATAATACCCGATGAAGCCGAGCAAGAAGAATCCGCTAAGGAAAGTGAACAGCAGAGGCGGCCGTGAAGATCTGAATAACGGATAGATATGCCATAAGCACTTGAGAAATCGATCAGTACGAATATATACGCATAGATGCATACATACATACCTGTAAATAGCGATGGATATCGGGAGGAGAATGAGGGAGGCCATGGCGTTTGAATAGAAGGCGACGGTGAAAGTAGTCATGCCATTAGACATGGCTATCTTGCCTGCTATGGCAGCTCCGACAGTTGCCAGCTGAACTATTACCATTCCTACGTATGTTAGTACATTCTCCATCTCCATGACTGAAGAGCAGATGTTCCAACAGATGTGGCCTTGGGCAACGATAAGTGTGGCTGCTTAGTTGAGGAAGATAGTTGAAAGACTTGTACGGACGTATATATTTATGTCCAATGATCGAGGTGTTTTCACATGGCTTGATAATTACTTTCATTTGTTTATTATCTTTTGAAAATGAAATATAAACACTTTTTTTTTGGAAAATTTGAAGAAAATAATCCGAACTATCGACTTTCCGCCGAAAATAAACCCAACTATGAATTATTTCTGAATAATCTCAACTATATAATGAGTCTTCTGAAAACGCACCCAGGTGACTTGTAACTTGTTTTATAGGTAAATTTAATTTTTTTCTTAAATTTTAATTTCATAGATTTTTTCAAAAATGAAATATTGTTGAGTTTCACACAATACACAATTATTATGTGTTAGGGTTCAAGTATTTATACCACATGGTATATAATACTTGAACCCCTTACAAAGTCCAATTACACTAAGTCTCTCATAAAGAGAAAATTCGATAACGAAACTACAAAGATGTGGCGACCCCACTTTTTAACATAAATAGTTGGCGGGTTTTCGCAACGAAAGCCGCGGAAAGCCCATTTTACAAAAACAACATAGTATATTATACAATATATAAAAGAGTAGTTTTACAAAAGCCGTGCTAGTCTTTACAGCGGGCCGAAGCCCCAAAATATCAAAACAATCCTACGCCTCCACAGGTCGCGTCCCATGTACTGCATCCGCCCCCAAAAGCCCGTGGAGTCACCGCCACCAGCCGTCTACTTATTAGTACCTATAAAACATGTAACCCTGAGCATAATTGCCCAGTAGGTGAACACCAAAATAATGCGATGCATGCGTTCACATGTCCCCAAATCCCAATATCTCACATGACAAATGCACGCTCATTTTTCTCATATCTCAATACTCAGGGCCCTAGGTTAGACTCGGCACCTCGCGCGCAACATCACATCAATCATCCAGTCACACAGACTCGGAAATCACATTTCATGGCGGTGGGCACCCCGAGTCGCGTTTTCACGCTGTACCCGGGTAGATAGATCGATCACGTCTATCTCCCGCCTAATCTCATCTCATGACGGTAGGCACCCCGAGTCGCGCTCCCACGCTGTACCCGGGTAGATAGAACGATCACGTCTATCTCCCGTCAAGTCGAGCAATCCTACGACGGTGGGCACCTCAGGTTGCTCAAGCCTGAGTAGACAGAGCGATCACGTCTGTCTCCCGTCAGGTGCGCCTATGAGTCTTAACCTCACAAATCTCTGCCAAAGAAAGGCATACACTCTCCCATCGCATAAATGCGATCAATACTCTCGTCATGACATGCCGTGGATGCATGAACAACAAATCCTAAGCCATATTTCGTATATATGAACAACACCAAAATTATTAAATCATACATTTAAATCATATCCCCAAAATCTCGAAAATACTTTATATTAAAAGATTTGGGTTGAAATTTGGACTAAGACTCAAAGTATTCCCACCAGGCCCGTGAAAAGCCCACTAAAAGTTGACCTGGCGAAAAGTTTTCTAAGTGGCGAAAAGTTTTAACCTCATGAAAAGTGGCGAAAAGTTTTGATTCGCGAAACTTAATGAAAAGTGGCGAAAAGCTTTGGTTCGCGAAAAACCTTTTTATTTTGAACAGTAGCTAGCGAAAACTTATATTAAGTAGCGAAAAGTTTTGGTTCGCGAAAAACCTTTTTATTTTGAACAGTAGCTAGCGAAAACTTATATTAAGTAGCGAAAAGTTTTGGTTCGCGAAAACTCACAAAAAGTAACGAAAAGCTGGGTTCGCGAAAACCTCATAAGAAGTGGCGAAAAGCTGGGTTCGTGAAAACCTCATAAGAAGTGGCGAAAAGCTGGGTTCGCGAAAACCTTTTTATTTTGAACAGTGACTAGCGAAAAGCTCAATTCGCGAACACTAAGTGGCGAAAAGCTTTGGTTCGCGAAACTTAATGAAAAGTGGCGAAAAGCTTTGATTCGCGAAAACCTTTTTATTGGCCCGCGAAAACTTTTTCCTCTCACATACCGAAAACCTTAGGCCCGCGAAAACTAATTTTTCGGCCCGCGAAAACTTTTTCCTCTCACAGTTCGCAAAGTAACTGGCCCGCGAAAACTTAAAATGGCCCGCGAAAATGGTTTTCGGCCCGAAAACAAGAATCATTCGAAAGTAAAGAACAGCACACGAAAAACACTAAGTTCTTCATATCTTCAACAAATTCCAGAAACTCATAACATAATTAAAACCCATATTTTGGGTTTTTAAACATCAATCATCACACATAGCATTTATCGAACCAAAAACGATGGTGATACTTTCACCATAAATATAACAGCTTAAAAATATCAGTTTTGGGTTCGTAAGTTTCACCTACCTCACGTCCTAAGCAGTGTTTAAGCAGATTTTTGTTGATGAAGATTGGAAGGAGCTTTTGCCAAATTTCCTTTGTCTCTTTCTTCTTTTTTTCTTGCCTTCTTCTCCTTTCTCTCTTGCTCCTCTTATTTATCTCTAATGATGGTTTTTACTGCTTTTGTTCAGCAGGTGATGAAGCATGGACGTGTTTTTCCTCTTAAGCTAAGAAAGGTTCTTTTTTGTAATTTTCCTCATTTTGTATCTTTCTTCATCGCAAACCATTTTGGCCATTGGGCCATTCAGTCCTTTTGGACCTAATTATTTTTCAGCCCATCAAAGTTTTCCTTCTTTATCGGGCTTGGGCCCAATTATTATTTGGGCTCAATTTCAAGCCTGCCCAAACTTATCTTCACCAATTTCGAAGTTTTGCGAAATCCCCGTATTAAATTTTACGGGTATTACAAAAGATAATTCTAATTAATTGAACACAATAAAGTAATCCTAACAATAGTTTTCGTATCAAGTTTCTTTTGCATTAACCAAAGTTTTCGTGCCTCTCACATTCTCAGATATTTTCGCATTGACTTTAGATTTTCGTATGCTGTAGCAATCGCAAAAGTCTTATTTTTTTCGTATGAGTTTTTTTTACTTTAAGTCATTGTTGAATACTGTATTTTCCGATACGAAAAACACTCATTCGAAAAATACATACTCTAATTTTGCGTACAAAAAATTATTTGACTAAAGATACGAAAAGTTTCAAATACGAAAATTTTTATTAATTAATTTTCCGTCGTACGAAAAATCTCTCTGATACGAAAAAATATTTTGATACAAAAAAAATATATTTTTCTCTTACGAAAAACTTTCTAATACAAAAATTCTTTTCTTACGAAAGTACTTGGTTATACGAAAAAAAATTTCTCGTACAAATACAAGTCTGATACGAAAAATATCTTAGTTTCGAAAATTAATTTTCTTCATACGAAAAATATTTGTCATACAAAAAGGTATTACGTACGAAAAAGACTTTTGATACCAAATTTAATTATTCCTCTCGTACGAAATTGATTTCAACAAGAAATATTTCTAGAAAAAAACAAGTGGTCCATTTTCGAAATCCAAAACAGAGCCTATAATAAGCTTTTCGAAAAAAATAATAATAATAAGTATTTGAAGAAACGATAAATGTTTAACAAAACTTCACATGATATTTAAAAAATAATAAAAAGTATGATTCTAGTAATTTTATTTTGAAAAATATCATTTTTGAAAAAATCTATGTAATTTAAATTTAAGAAAAAAAATTAAATTTACCTATTAAACAAGTTACAAGTCACCTGGGTGCGTTTTCGGAGGACTCATTATATAGTTAAGATTATTCAGAAATAATTCATAGTTGGGTTTATTTTCGGCGGAAAGTCGATAGTTCGGATTATTTTCTTCAAATTTTCCTTTTTTTTTTACCAAAGGTCCCCTCTGTAACAGGTCTCTAATTTTTATTTTATGGTGAAGACGATGATTTGAAAAGTGGCACAAGCATAAAAAAAAATGTAAATGATTTTGACATTTTAATAAATCTTATAGGTTTTAACTCCAAGCTACCTATAAGGAAAAAGGAAGGAAAAAATAATAATAAACAAGTACGTATATTATATCCATGACTGATGGTCTCTTCATTCAAATAATACATTACTCTTCTATTGTTGTACTTTTATTTTTTTCTTTTTCAGAAATCTTTATACCAAACGGAGACTTAAATCTCTGCTCAATGAGAGAAGAATCGGATTGTCAAGGAAAGGCAGTACATAGACACTATGATTATTCCATTTAAGGGTAGGGTACAACATCAAGCTCATAGGTTAAGAATTGACCGCAGAAGCTTTTGAACTCCATCCTAAAATCAATTGGTGATAGGTGGAGTAGCTCATCAACTTATATACTAGTCAACTTCTCCCGAATTAATTGATGTAGGATACATGTGGATTATGGTTCTTTAACAAACATCAATATATACGCCTGAGATGAGATTCAGTGTAAGAAAAAGCACAAACTATGTCCATACGTCTCAATTTTGTGGGATCCTCCTTACTACGTTCAAACGGATACAGCGATATGCACCATGATGCAATAGAAAAAGGCGCCAACAAGGCAACAGTATTCCTCCCAAAACTCAGATGGAAAGTGAAGTTTGGCAAAAGAATTCGCTGTCCAAAAGGGCTTTGAGTATTGTGATAAAATCAAGATTTCACGTTACTTTTATATCCGTAAAGAATGTGATATCCGTCATCATTTGTCCAAATATCTTCGAATATCCTACGTTTACGTCTTCATTTCATATTTCGCAGAGAACAAAGTGAAATGGACCAAAAAAAGGAAGATTCGAGGATGAAAAGAAGCCGAAGAAATCAAGACCGGACACCCACACGACAAGCAGTTCATGATCCAAGCACATGATTGCAGCCAGTGCCAGGCTAAACGATCGTTTCGCCCTCCAAGTCGAGATTTGAAGATCATTTTCATCATTTAAGTGCATGTGTTTTTGTGTGTCACTATGCTAGCTCAAGTTTCTTTCTTATTAATAAGCCCGTGTTAGGCCGGGTTATGACTTCTTATTTATGATAATCGTATGAGTTATTCTATGTGTTCTTTGTTTGTATTTAAAGCTTGCGTATGATTGGCCATCATATGCTCGATATTTGATTGACTTATGACTGCAGGAGGATAGTAGATCGATTAGAACGAAACGTAAAATACTACAGCGTAAAATTGACTAGGAATAGACTCGATTTCTAATTGTGTGGATTATTGGGTATGAGATCATCTGTTCCATTTTTATGTTCCATTTTTGTGTTCCACCCATTAGATACTGACATGTGTCCATCTCCATGATTCTATCCACCCCATGATTAAATAAGTGGGCACGTGCCAACACCTAATCGGTGGAACATCGTATGGGAAAACAAAAATGGAACATGCAAATCAAACTAGGATTATTGTGCTCTTACGCCCGAAAGTCTCTATCTCAAGGAATTTCATATAACCAAATACATGGGTAGGAACTACAGTTATATAGGGATATAAGGGTTGGTTCATTATCGTATAATGCTACCGTTAGAGAATTAAGACAAAACTCATATTAAGAAGATGAGTTCGAGCAGATTGGTAGAAGTCGTCGCTGTTCTTAATTCTCAGATCGACAACTAACATTTAAAAGAGTTAGTTATGATAAGGACCGTTCGATCGAAGTGAGGATTTGATCTGATGGCCGAGGTCGAATGTTACTTTACTTGAAGAAGCGTAGTCACGCTTTATTAGTTAAGTTGGATCTCGCTGTACAATCCTCGAAGCACGTGGTACAAGTTAGCGGGTTCAGTTGCTGCAAAGGGTCACTTAGCTGCTCGAATTTCTTATACATACATACCAGTTCAAGTTGCAATTTTCATACAGTTCACATCTTGAGTTGTAGATAAAGTTTCTGTCTTGTAATCTCAACTCGTAGAATCAATAAAGAGATTTTGTTGGTCTGTGGACGTAGGCTCAAGCTTCGAGCCAAACCACATAAAGCTTTTGCGTTCTGTTTTTATTTTCAATCTATTTTTCGATACGTTTACATTCAAGATCGATCTTCTTTACTCTAAATTACATTGAATTAGAAATCTTGGGAGGCCAAATCCTCAACAATTACTATGTCCGAGGTATCCGATAATAAATATATTAGGAAATTCTACATTCACTATATTCATATCGATATTCAATAAAGCGATTGCAAGAAGAATTGTGATTAATCCGTGCTGATCACGTTCGTTGACGATTGATTTTACCTCTATATATTATATTCGTTTGTTGTTTATGTTAGGATTGAATCAGAGTTATCTTAACAACGATTTGATGTATGATCGAACTACTCTTTGATTGAGTTTCACGGATTCTTCGATCTGATCACAGAAAATAGAAAATGAACTTTGAACACCGATTTTACGTGGTTCGGATTCACTCGAATCCTACATCCACGGGCCACCAACTGAAGTTTATTATTAATTGAAGCGGATTACACACTCAACCTTCCTTTCACTCGTGTTTACAATCAATTCCGAGATCGAAACTCTATGATTTCACACTCTCAGGAAGAAACATCATCATCACTGTGTTTGTGTGTGTATTGTGCTGCTGCTCACATGCCTCACTCATAAATTCAGTTTTAACTGAATCTCACCAAAAGCGTGTAAAGATGAAACCATCACTTTTGTAAGTGAGTAGCGTCTTTCTCAGTCCTTTCTCCAGTGACGATTTCTTCTCTGCTCCATCGACGACTTCAGGGACTTGAAATATTCTTCATCTGCAGCAGAGCATAACGTCGTGTCGTGACTTTCATGTTGATTTAACATCCACAGTTTATTTATTATTTACGTATTTGGTTAGTATAAAATCTTCCATCATTATAAATTCATCTAAGTCTGAGTCGAAAATAGAAAAACGATTCTAGAATTTGTTGAGTTGTCATGAGGATCAATATTTGCACTCACTTCCGCTTTTATTACTTGCATTGTTCGTGTCGGGCGGGTCGACGGGCACTTATAATGCTCAGATGAACATCCTGAGGATGTGTTTTCGTGTCTGTATATAAATACGTGGATAATCTGTATTCTCTTCTTGTTCGTCTTCTTGAGGAATTAGTGGAGGAAGCATCGGTGGCTTCGTAGGCTTGTGATAAGGAGACGAACTCTCTTTCATGGTTTCCTAATCATCCAACCAAATGAAACCCATAACTTCATTGCAATAAAAAGGTAATGAAACCTATTACATTGCCAAATAAAACATCGTACGCAGCGTATTTTATAAGTAGATAACATACGTCTTGGGAAGATAAAATAAGACCAGCGCGACGTTAAAGCAAAGCTAGCATATAACCGAAGAAGCCGGCAGCTAAAAGAACAGCAATTCCCGCATCTGATTTCATGGGTATATAAATTATTTCGTAAACAAATGATGCAATGAAGATGAGAAATGTAATGCTGCTTTATATCTTTTTCTCACCAAGGGGAAAGCCAGTTCCATACTGATAGGCACAATCGTCGAAGTTCAACTGAATCTCCCTGATAGCATTATTTCCACGATCAACTACGAGGAGAGAGCAGCTGCTACCGAGATAAACCACGTCAAAATCGTCCATCTACGTGTCGACCACTACGACCTCTTTTTCCTCCAGCAATTGTTGTGACCCCTAAAGATGAACTATTTAGGGACAGAACTAAACTCAGACATAACCAAGATGTATGTTATGATTAAGAAATATTATATCATAGACAGCACAGAAACTTTTATCACTTATTTTTCGAATGGCCATGTTGTCTGCGTCAGCAATGTAAATATTTCCTCTATCATCAACTGTGAGTCCCTTTGGATGATTCATTCTTGCATCCTTTGGTCTCCCATCGACGTGCCCTGAGTATCCTTCGGCTGATCCAGCGACAAACTTCGGCCTGCTATCTATAATTTCCGAAGAAGTAAAGGTTATTGTCATCGAAGTTATCGTGATATAAATAGGGCATAGAATTGGCATCAATAAGCATCTTCATTGCAGACTGAAAACAACAGAATGACATGGCAACTAAAGCCATAAATCCAAGACTTGCATCATCAAAGACCATCTGGCGAATCGCCATAAGCAGAAGATAAGAAGCCAAGAGGACTAAATACAACAATGAAATGAGAAGTAAGTGATGATACTTACGCAAGGACAAAGACGAAGAAATCTTATAAAGGTTACTATTAGCAGAATCCAATATAAAAAGGTCCCCATCAGACAAAAATTCAACAGAATAAGGCTCAATCCCAAGTTTGCTACCATCAAACACAGTCTCCACATTGTAGCCACTCTCAAAACTCATCATTGGCTTCCACGAGATCGCTGCATAAAACCCACGATAAAGTTTCGCATTTTCATCAGGCTAGAGAAGAAGAACAAATGAAAAGGAGAGGAAAAAAATCTTCAATAAAGGTCAATCTTTACCAGTTTTAGTGGATGCCTTCAGCGACCAAAACCTTTTCATCAACATGGAAAATGCGTTGGAGAAAAACCCATTAACAATCCCTACAACAAATAAGAGGTTCAAACAGTGAAACTTATCAAATGAGCTAGAATTTCGACGACCTAGATACAGGCGCACGGTCAAGACATTAAAAATAACCACAAAAAAAAGAAGAAGAAAGAAATGATGTACGTATATATACTTACTTGCGGGGGAGGAGGGAGCTGAAAAAGAATAAACAACACCAAAGAGGAGAAGAAGGGTTAACAAGAGCAAGAGGCAACTTTTATCTATTTTAAATGCCATTCTTCAGAAAATTCCTGGAGTGGCGTGAATGACAAATGCTCAAAGATGGAGAGTGGAGCTCAATATTTGCCTGGAATAACAAAATATATCCTAGCCGAGAAAAGGTGTAAGGTTTTGTGGATTTTGAGGATCTCTTGATGGTGCCCAAAAACAAAAAAGGAAGTGCTAAACTAAAGATGATGGAAAAGGAAGGATTTTTTCCAAGTGGCTTAGAGGGAGGTATTGATGAAAAAGAAGATTAAGGGGGAAAAAAAGGTACAACTTTTACTGGCTGTGTCCTTGTATGCATTGTTGGTCATAGAAAGATCTCCATTGCTTAATTAAAAGATTAGTAACACAATAGAATCATATGCTCCACTGTACAGAGTGTGGAAATACACAATAATATTATGTGAAACCTTTCGTTCTAGATTTGTGTTCGTGCAGTTTAGTTTGAAAATACTATGACAGGGAAAATGGTTTCACATCGTCAGTGGATCATGACCATTGTCGGCAAATACCAGTCAAGAATCATATACATTTTATTCAGCACTTATTTTTTACCATCTCTCTGTTAGCAATTCTATCTTAATGATGGCGATTTGACAAAGAACAAGTGGGGCCTAAAATGGCCGAGTGAATTCTATTCTTCTACCTAAGAGTCAATGCAAGGAAAAGAAGGGACTGATGATAAGCAAGCACAAAGAATATATTGATTGCAAATAAGAAAAAAATATCGCAATTTAGAGCCATCTTTTACGTTTACTGCATGATTCATCACGTTTAGTTATTTATAAAGAAATATGCCAAAGAAGAAGGTATCACACCACAAACGCCTCAACGTTAGCTATGAAACGATCCTCACTTCCAACGAAACTAATCTCCTAACATGTGTGTATCGTTCCGTAAAAATAAAGAAATCCAAGCTATCATAAACCTCAATGAAAATGGGCAATGTTACATTTCACGGAGTAAAACGTCAGATGTACAAACACCAATGAAACAAACCCATGAAACAAAGTTACCTAAAAAAGAAGTTCATCATCGTCACCTTTCTCAATTCTCTGTTTTTTTTTTTCTTTTCTTTCTCTGGTCTGGTCAGCCAAACAAAGAGTTTTCAATCTCCATAAACCAGAGAAATCCACATTCAATAAAACACGCTGCCATTAAAGGCAACCGGCGGTTCACCAGCCACCTTGGAAGCATTGGCAAGGCCGCACAAAAGCCTCACCACGCCCGACGAATCATCAAGATAATACTTGGCCTTGCTGGGCTTTTGCCCGACGGTGCATGCAAAAAACTCAGGAACCGAAGGCAGCGACGATCCCGAGATGGTCTTCGATATGCTCTCGAACATGTCTTCGTCGGACCTATCATCGCCGATGCACAGCACGAAATCTGGGGCTTTCCCGTCGTCGACCAACTTCGAAAGCACTTTCTCAGCCACCATTCCTTTCGTCACGCCCTAACATTAAATTTGTTCGTAAGACGCGTCATTCATAAAGATGTCGAAGAAAGTACAAAAGAAAGAAAGGGGGAGGAAGAGAGAGCATACTTGAGGTTTTACTTCTACGATGGCGTGTCCTCTTCTTACAACCACGGGCTCGTTTGCGAGAACATTCTCCAAGTGGTTCAAAAGCTCTTTGGCCTGACAAGAGCCAAAGTCCGAAGCAGCGTCTCGATGGTGCCACACAAGCGCACTCTCTTTGGTTTCCATGTAAGACCCATCGGTTGCTTCGGTGTATAGTTTCATTATGGGTTCGACGATTGCTTTCCAACCAACATCAGAAGATAAAGCTTCCCACTCGGAGTTTTCATCCCACCTGAACAATATCAAAAACTCAAGGAAAATAAAACCCAAAAGACAAACAAAAAAAAAATCAGATTTTTTTTGTTAAAGTACCTCATGAAATATCCATGTTCAGCAGCAAGTCCCAGCTTTTCACACTGAGAAAGCCAATCATTCAGTGAAGTCCTTCCCCTGCCACTGACGATAAAGACAGTATTGTTGGGATCAGCACACAGAGAGTTGAGAACATTCACCACTTCGATGCTCGGAGATCTATCCATGGACATCCGGGACACCACCGTGCCGTCGTAGTCAAGAAATATGGCCCTTTTGCTCGTCCTTTTGTACGCAGAGACGATATGCTCCACGGATAGTTTCCTAAAACTCGGAGAAAGCGCTATGACCCGAAAACCAAGGCCGAACCCAATACCCCAACAACGCTTGCTATAATGCTCCTTGCAAGCCATCTCCAAATCCTGCATGAAACTGTGAGCCCAATAGGATATATCATGAGAGCTGATGTACTTGTAGTGCTTCTCATGCCTCAGCTGCTTCTCCACATCGCCCAAGTTGATCGCCGAGTTCATGGCCTCGCCCACAGCGTCGATATCCCAGGGGTTGACCCGAATCGCCCCACTTAAAGACGGGGAACATCCGACGAATTCAGACACGATGAGCATGCTTGTCCTGGGCGAATCTTGCTTTATCCCCATAGCTTCGTCCAAACTGGTGGACCCTTGCCTGCAAACAATGTACTTGTAAGGGACCAAGTTCATCCCGTCCCTCACAGCATTGACTATGCAAATCTCCGCCACAGCGTAATAGGCGGTCTTTTCGTGGCGGGGAACCGGCCTATCGATTAACACTATCGGTTTATAGTAAGCAGAGCCATATACTTCGTTGATTCTGCGAACGACTGCGTAGGTTTCCCTCTTAGCTTCCTGAACGTCCTTTCCCGAGCCCCGAGCAGGATTGACTATCTGGACCAGCACCACCTTGTTCGCCAAGCTCGGATGATGCTTCAAGAGCTGTTCGAAAGCCAGGAGTTTGAGGCTGATGCCCTTGAATATGTCCATGTCATCGACCCCGAGAATCACATGCTTGCCCTTGAACTGTTCTTGCAGTTCCCTGACTTTGCTGCAGGTCGAAGGTAAGTGCATGACTGATTCGAGCCTGCCCATGTGAATCCCCACCGGGAGAATCTTAATGTACACCGTTCGACCAAAGTAGTCCAGGCCGATGTGCCCTCTCTTGGATTCGTAGTCCAAGCCAAGCATTCGACTGCAGCACGAGAGGAAGTGCCGGGCGTAGTCAAAAGTGTGGAAGCCAATCAGATCACAATTCAGAAGACCTTTGATTATCTCGTTTCTCACGGGCAGCGTTCTGTATATCTCAGATGAAGGAAACGGGCTGTGTAAGAAAAAACCAAGCTTTATACGGTGATAACGCTTCCTCAGGAACGTCGGAAGCACCATGAGATGGTAATCGTGAATCCATACAAAATCCTCCTCGAGATTAACCACTTCCATCACCTTGTCTGCAAAAGTCTTGTTTGCAGACACGTAAGCCTGCCACAGCTGCCTGTCGAATCGGTCACCATGGCCCGGCCACATGGGCAGCATGTAATGAAACAGAGGCCAGAGCTGCTGCTTACAGAAACCGTAATAAAACCTCTTCTGAACTTCAGGACGAACAAACGTGGGCACGCACTTAAACTCGTCCAAAAGCATCTGAGCAACTTCTTCCTGCTCGCTGGGCTTGATCTCGACTTTAAGAGATCCCACGTAGACAACCTCTGTCTCAGGTGCAAACCCATCCTTCATCTGCAGCAAAATTGAATCCTCGTCCAGGCTAAAACGCCATTTGCCAGTCATATGATCCCACTGAGCCTGAAGAGGCAACATGTTTGCTACTATGATGTTCCGCTGGCGATAATCGGGCGATGAGCTGTCCGAATCTGCATCGCTGGTTCCATTACCGTCGGATATAGCTCCAGGAAGAGTCATGAATCTGGGTAGACCTCTAGGGGTTTGAGGAAGGTCCATGAATCCTCCAGAGCCAAAGTCCAGCAAGTTTCCACATGATATTGATGACATCGTATGAATACTTCTTCCACGAAAAAAAGAATTGTTAGTGCGCCAAACAAACACCACAAAGACGCCAAGTTCTGCATCGTAAAAGAGAGGATTCATCAGTTCTAACAATGAATATGAAAAGGAAACATCAGGCAAGCTTCAACATCTTACAATCATTCTATATTCATCGGAGATTTTCGTTCAGACTAAAGATTCCAAAGTATTTGACAGAACAATTTAAGAAATTCAAATGACGGAATTTACTAGACTAATTCATGCCAAAAATTACAGAATTGATTTCCTTAAAGAGAATTTCAACGCTGATCGAATCTCCGAAATGCATCACAGCGCTGAAAGGTAATCAATGTTATAAGAAAGTAAGATAATTGTGATGCCATCAATCCAACACAAAATACTCACAGATCTAAGATTCAGCAGAAACAAACGTTATGAAAGACACAACAATCAATGACGAAATGGACAAAGAAATCATACATAAGCAAAAACGTAAAATTAGAGAAAACCTCGACGTAAAGAAATAGCTTAAGGGACAACAAAAGATGGCATAAGTGAGCTAACCAGTGCAAGGGAATCTTTACGCAGAGTAACTCGTACAGAAGAAATGACACCACAAGTTTCCAATGACGATAAAACTAAATATGACGGAATTCACCTAAAAAGCGTTTTTCTTACCTACACGTGAGTTGTCATGCCAAGTCGTTGACAGGCTGTCAAAAATTTTCAAAATTCAAAATTTTGATGGCGCAGCATTAATCCTACGGAGTTTTCGATGCCCAATTTATTCACCATCCTAACGACGAAAAAGCAATTAATAAAAATGACATCATCTGAAAGAAAGGAAAAAAAAAAGGCAAACACAGGCTAATAACAATGCCAAATATTAATTAGGTTCTTATCCAACGATATTCTCTACCCAAAACTAAAAGGCAACAACCGAAAAGACACTCTACGGCGAACAGCCAACGAGCTAAAAGAACAGTTTCCATGACAAAAAAAATAAATAAATAAGCTAATGGTAAAGTGTGCTATAATAAATAAGCTCCTCCAAATAAAAAATTAAAAAAATATGAACACTCCCTTCAAGCTCAAGCATTTAGGCGAAGTGGTCATTCAACAATGTATCAAAGCCCGGGCTAAGAGAGATCATGGATACGAATCCTCACGACCACCGATTAAAGAAAATTACACGTCTAATGTTAGATAAGAAAAAAATCAGCCTAGACGTGAGGGGCGTATTGGAAATAAAGTATATAAAATTAAAATATGACGCACTCCCTTCAAGCTTAACAAGCTTTTAGGTGGAGTGGTCATTCAACACCTCCGACACAATTTATCCGAATAGAATCCTCACACCAGCCATGACAGCAGACATTTAACAAACTATAATAATCACTCGAAAATCCAACTACCCGAAAAAACACACACGCACACACACACACAAACACTCACAAAGGCTAATTTTAAAGCTCAACACATACAAGTGATCTTCTTGTCTTGATGGCCGAAATATCCTACCGAGAGAAAAACAGCACTGCACAATATCTCTCGGAATCTCAATGGTCTCCCTGTTCAAGTAAGTTGCGACGCCTTCAGAAATTGAACGCAAAATCTGCAACAAACATATGTTTCGCCCTCAAATTGAATGATTATGCTTATTCTTCAAGCTCCAAAGAAAAGATGTGAGTGTTCATAATATGTAAAGCATGTCTCTTGGAGAACTCTTGAAACAGAAGCAAACAGAGATAGACACGACATGGCAAGGCCTAAGGTCATAGAAAACATTAATTACTCCAACGCCACCCACAAACAAGCAGAAAATATATAGATATTTTTTTTTTCGAAGTTCTTCCCATCCTAAGGGAAAATGACCCAATAAAAGAGAAGGAAAAAAAAAACGTAAAATTCACGTCATAACCATAACAGCCCTAACGAAAAGCAAAACAAAAGAATCAAAGTAACAGCAAAGTCTTCAATTTTTGACTGTTTAACCACTGATCATCAATTAAGAAAAGATATACAGTGCACATACAAAAAGAAAAAAAAAATTATTCAATTTATACAAAAATAAGCATGAAACCAAAGAGCTCCCACGGAATAATCGCTCACCGGGATCGGAGAAGAAAGACAAGACCAGTCCACGTCAGCGCCGACGAACAGTCCCAGAAATTCTGAACTATAAATATATGTAACGAGAGAGACAAAGACAGAAATGAGTGAGACACAGAAATGAGGGTTAGATTAGATATTTCTGCAGATGAATTTATCTTTAGAAGAGCTAAGAGAAGGGAGAAAGTCGAAGAGAGATATTGTGAGCGTTTGGACTGATCGAAGAGAGAGAGAGAGAGAGAGAGAACAGAAAAGATACGAAGTAATTGATGTGGATAAAGTGTACAATCCTTCGTTGCGTAAAGTACAACACCCCTTCAGCACGGTTGATTTTTTTTGATTCGGAAATAAATATGAAATGATGTGGATAATATAAAGGATAAAGGTGAGACAGACGACTTTATTAATTAGCCTGTTTGACATTCAACTAAACTTTTCCGACGTGGTGCTTTGTGTCAGATATGCCCCTTTGAGTTTCCTTTATTACAAAATTGCCACTAATCAGTGATCGTAATATTATTACCTTCTTTTCAGATTTAAGGGGTAATTCTATTGGTACCCCCATTTTTTCTATTTGCACCCCCTAATTAATAAGTGAAGCAAATTATTAAATACTTACCAATTCTAAAAGTAATTATTTTAAATCATTAAATTCTTATAAATTTGAAATCATTAAATACATACCATGAAACTAAACAAATTCTAATTTCAACCCGATTTGGAACCGCCGGTTCCGATTACACCAAAATCTCAAACCGTAACCGAACGGTTAACCACGGTTTCGAACATTGGTTATTTTCATTATTTTTTTAATTTTTTTTCAATGGTTTTATTTTTTCGTTCAAAATCGGCGGTTTTCCAATGGTTAGTAAATTATGGTCGTTGATCTTCAACGGCCACAAGATCTGGATCATTAATAATTATTTTTTTATTTTTTATTTAGAAAATAAAAAACATGCGGTTAACCGGCGATTTGAACCGCCAATTTTCGTGAAAATATAAACACCGAAATAGAACCGTTAACGGTTCGATACCGGTTATAACTGAAACTGTTGACCCCGGTTAATCGAACCGGTGACCGTCAGTTCGGTTCCGATTTTCAAATCGTCTGAACATCTCTAAATGTAATAAAAAATAAATTAAATATTATATCGATGTATCTTTGGTAAAATAACTTAATTAATATTGTTGAATACCTCATGCAATTAATGTTGAATTTTATGATTATTGTTGAATTCATGTAGTTAGTTAAATGACTTTTACAAATTTGAAGTGTTTTGGGGTGTGTAAATAGAATGTGAGGGGTATAAAGAGGGTGTGAATAGTAGGACCCATTTAAGGCCATCGTTAATAATTAGTATTAGTAATTAATTTCCCAAAATCAATTGTCTATGCAATTAAAAAAAATAATTATAATAATAATTATAATTGTAAATTTAATTTTTTAATTAAATTGTAGTGTATTATTGTGAATTTAATTTTAACACTATTATTGTAAATTCAATTTTTATTAAAAATTAATTAAAAGTTAGTTATTACTATCTTAAGTATTTTTGTAAGAAAAGCATGTTAAGATTATTGGGTAAGAATTTTTTTTATTAGTGAGTGGTTTTTATAAAAGATTTTTTTCTTTAATTACTAATTTTAGAAAAAAATTTGATTGGTTAATAGTGACACATAATAACGGTTTCGATAAGGATCTCGATAATAACATAATAGAAAGACATTCGAAGAAATCACATAAAAGATTAACGGTCAAGGGTAATTTTGGAAATGAACATCACCACCTCATAATTATCTGCAAGTACAAACTCGATTAGTATTAAACCTTAAGATAAGTTATAATACATTATCCTTGTACGGTCTCACTTCCACGAATGTCTTAGTTTTATTAATTAATGAAGGTGTGTTGGTGGTTTTCAACATACACTAATTTAAGGCACGAAATCACTATTGTAATTAATTTAATTATATATATATATACTATATAGTAATCATTAATTTGGTAATCCTTTAATTTTTTTTATTCATATTATATCTTCTCAAATACATATAAATAATGCTTAATTATAATTTAATTATAACTTCATATATTAAACATTTTATATTGAAAAAAACTCTTAAAATATAAAATAATATATATATATATATATGTATTAGAGCACTACGAATTTACTATATTTTTTTTTAAAGGAATTTACTATACCTACTTAAAATACGATATGAGTAATGAAAGTTATTATTGATTATTTTTAATGGTGTAGTTGGCATTTGTATTGTGGGCCTACAGAACAAATCTAGTCCCTCTTAATTAGGTGTGCCTTAAAGAATTTTTATATTACAATTATGAAGATTAGGATCGAATTAGTTTATAGTTGATTAAAATCACATACATAATCTTCGAGGGACCCTATTTATCTTATCATATGCATTATTTCCTTACAAATGTAGTTAGAGATGTGCTTTCTTCTGAATGTGAGATTAAATTTCTAAATGTGGAAGAAAAACGATCAAATAGGAGTAGAAGAGGCCTGTTGTGAAATAATATACACATTATATATATATATATATAGCAATTAGACTTAGGTTCAGCGGCAGCATGTGTGACACTCCGTGACCATACTTCCATAATAATGGAGGTGGTAAAATGAAGTAATTAATACGATATAATCTCTATCCACTCTTATCCATTTCCTATAATTATTACCCTTTTTTATTACTAGTCTAATAATTAATTATATCACCGCTTCATCAATATTCAATATAATATGCACGTGCATGGTTCACAGTCACACCACCACTTTTTGTCATTAATATTGATAAAATATATATTAATTTTGCTAACATATAGGATAAACCGAGTAATTATTTTGTAGCATAGATGCATAGGCAATAAATAGGTTATTAAAGTATTTATGTCAATCATAATACTATTGTTCTTATGGAAAGATATCCATAATATACTAGATATTTTGAAGAAATAAAGTAGTCTAAATTAAAATTAAAAATAAATAAAAGATAAAATGATATTCATTGATGAGTTGTTCTATGTTGTAAGCTTGTTTGAGCGCTTTAAAAAAAAAGCATATGATAGTAATTACATTTCAGTATATGCATGTGTGATATAGAATAATAATAATAATAATAATAATAATAATAATAATAATAATAATAATAATAATAGTAGTAGTAGTAGTAGTAGTTAGTAGTAGCTTACGAGCAGACTATTTCGATCAACCGCGACAAAGCTTGAGCTCAAGTCCAACTATTAGGAGTTCGAAAGCATCAGTCGAACTGATTCGACTCATCTTTCACATATGTGTGACGATTATGAAGTAGACATTTTTGTTCGGTTTCGAGATGAAAACTTTAACTACATTAACACGAAATACCATCATCCAGTGGCGGAGTCAGAAAATTACGTAGGTGGGTTTCCCAATCTAATTCGAGTCCATACTTCAAAAAATTGATTAATTAATGAATACAAGTAACAGTAGGGAAAAGACTAATAAAAAAAAACTATGGTACAATTAACAAAATGTAATTTGATCATTCACAAAATAAAAGTAACAGCAATAGGAAATTTTTGAAAAATCCATAATACAATTTAAAATGTGCACGACAGGTCAATGGTCAAATATTTTAGAATGGACTTTCTAATATTTAATATTTCCCGGAATAAAAAAAAAGGTATCAAGTATATTAGACAACAATCCAATAACACTCAATGGCATAGACGTAAATAAATACAACATGATGCCCAAATTGTCAGCACACTGCTTGAGGTGTTGGACATAAGCAAAGCAAAGCTATTTCGCATTCTCCATTTTCCTCGTCCCACCCACCTATTCAAAGTACCCATTGCTGCCACGTGTCAAAATAAGACCTTCCTCCAATGAGATATCGCAACGTATCTCCTACGATGCAACGATGGCACGTGACTGGCACGTGGCTCGAAAGTGGATGTCAGTTGTGGCATGTGGGCCCGATTTTATCAGAAAAGGACATCGTTTCGGCAGCCTACGGTGATAAAAAGAAAAAGATGGCGTCTCGATATGTTTTGACATTTAAAAAAAAAAATATATGATAATGGAGATCCATCCATCGATAGAATTTGGGGCCCACATTTCATGGGATTTTTTATTTTCTTTTTCTCATTTAATAATGGAATTTCGCAACAACACCAATAATTTTAGATAATAATAAGAAATTGGTGATTTCAGAATATTCTTAACGGATATCTCAAGCAATGCCAAGGAATTTAATGCCGATGCTACTTTTGTTGACCCATTTGGGTCAGTAATTAATTATATAACTTTTTAAGAATGAACTCATCACTTTCAACAAAGGTTTGATTTTTATGTTGAATGACTAATTTACCAAAGATTGTTAATATATGGATGCTTATTGACTTGGAATCGATGTGAATTAATACATTGAATCGATCAACTTTTCTTTCTTCTTACACGATAAGCAACAAGTTGACCCTAAATTGTGGTTCATGCATCACAAAAGAAGGGTTTTATTGATCGCAGTGACATATAATTGTCCTTTTTTTACAATTATTTATTTATTTATTTATTTTGCACGTTAAATGGACTTTGAAATGAAAAAGGTTCTCCTCTCCATGTGAAAAGAAAATGGACTTTCACAAGCTTTGCATCTTTCTTGTTAAATATGTTAGAAATCATTGTCTGATATTGACACAGCTTCTAAGTTGACTGATTCGTGGACGGACGCTATTTGTATATTCTATTTGGTGCGTTTTAGAAAAAAATTCCACCCTAAGACTTTAATCAATTTGCTCCTAATAAAAAGAAAAAGATAAATCCAATGTTTATCATATGGACTAATTTAATCTTCGACGTTTTGCCCGAACCAATTTAATACTCAATGTTGTCGATTTTGGACCAATTTGATCATTCCGTCAAGATAAACGTCAATTTTAATGGAAATCACGCGCGTCTCTCACAATAAATAATTTTTGGATCGATAAAATTGAAAGGGTTACTGAAATTAGGTTAAGAAACTAAAAATTTCTCTTTCAAAATTCGAACACGAGCTCTAGATCGTCTGCTCCGTCGAGTTTCATTGACAGTAGAAGAAAACAGTACGAACCTTCAAATCCTGCCAATGTTTCAAAATTCGATCCATACATGATTTAATGTGGGACACATACGCGATTCCCGCTAAAATTTACGTTAATCATGACGGAAGGACTAAATTTGTCCAAAATAGACAACATCGAGGACTAAATTGGTTCAAGCAAAATATCGGGAACTAAATTGATACGTAGTGAAAACTGAAAACATTATAGACCATTTTGGTTTTCCAAAAAAAAAAAAAACTTTAATTAAGTTGCTCCAATTTTCAATGAACAAAGACACGGAAACAAGAATGAAAAGTTGGAACCATTTCAATGTATTTATTTATAGGAATTTCCTTGTACAAATTAGGAAATTTCCACAAAATATCGAAAGATCTTCATGGCTCGCACACATTGTGATATTTCCACGCTCATTACCATGTATGTAATAAAGTATCAAAGTAAAAGACGTGTGATATTCAAATTTGCAACCTTTGATTTGAGATACCTTACCAACGGTTAAAATCGCAAAGATAGGAACTTTTCTTTCCCACAAGTTGATTTGATATTGCCATGGTTGGGGATTTCGATCAATCTCATATTTTCGTAAGACGATGAAACATAAATCAACATAAGAACAAACAAGAATTAGGTTAACGGGAGAACTTCTTTTCTCTTTATTGATCACTATTACCAAGTTTTTATCTACTCTTTCTACGTTCAAGATTATAGAGAATTCAAGCTTTCTTCTAGGACCAATCCTCAAGAGAAACTATATGAAGATGAGGTCTCTCTCACTATCTTAAAACTGTTCTGCACGTACAAATAATTTTTCTAATCTCAACTGCCATGATGTCTCAAGCAACAAGGAGTTGTACTCTTATATACAAGACTTGTACCATATATAAATTTACTGCTGTTTATGGCTTTGCAGAACATGCATCATCGCCTCACCTCATTGTAACAAATTATATGTGTATGCATGATTACCTTCACAGCCATCACGAGTGATTAGGAAATCTTGTTAGCTAGACAACAATAACTTTTAGGGTGTTTTGATATGTAGAATTCGTGAGTGGAAAAAGCACGGCGGAAAACCAAGTTAACGCATCAAATAATTGTACTTTACGCTCCGACCGTTGTACCTTACATTTTTTTTTTTCTTTATCGAATACGCAGCCTTATTATCATTTACTTAAATATTAATGAAACTTTGAAAAAAAAATATGTATATCTTGTTTGTGTTAACTTTCCCGAACCTCATTCGGATTCAGTTTGCTGTTAGTGTAATAGAAAACTCATACGAAGACGGTTGTTTCTTGTTAGGTCGTTAAGAGGGTCAAAGGCCAAATTGTGCTTCAATTTCTAATTTTAACCAATTTATATTAATTGAAATAAAATCTTCTATTTGAACTTTGGGCCTTGCTACGGGGTAAATAATTATTGTCCCTATTTTGAACTTTGAGCCTTGCTACGGGGTAAATAATTATTGTCCCTATTTAATAGGGCTTGGGATCCTCTATTCCAATTTTAATATTCCACTTCGTATTTCAGCCTACGAAAATCGTTACACCTTCCTCCGTCCAGTGTTAAAACACCCGTACACATCATTACACCCATGAATATCATTATACAAGTTGTTTAATAAAAAAAAATCAATATTATATATTTTTCTACTTTGGTGTAGAAAAAATCAGTATTATATATTAATATATATATATATATATATATATATAGATCTTTTTTTTTATTTAAACAATTTGTATAATGATATTCATGGGTGTAATGATGTGTACGGGTATTTTAACACTGGACGTAGAAAGGTGTAATGATTTTCGTAGGTTGGAATACGAAGTGGAATATTAAAACTGGAATAGAAGATCTCAAGCCATTTAATATTTAAAATCAGTTGTGTTTTAAATCCGAATATTCAGTTATTTTTTTTCGAATTTTGAAAAAGGGATTTCGGCCCTAGTTTGAACGACTAAAATATTTCCAACATTTAGAGAAACATGACGAATTATGCACTTGAGTAGCTCACATTTAAATGAAAAAATTGCATAATGATATGTTTGCAGTAGGAATATCGTAAATGCATATCATACCATGGTTTTCCTTCTTAATCTTTTACGGAATTGTTGAAATAAATCGTCAAGACACGCAACAGAAAATCTGGTAAACATTGTGATTTCAGCGCCGTCACTCGACGTAGATTGTACTAAAAGTGTGTGAAGATCATGTTGAAAGACCGATCCAAACGTCGAAATAACACAAAAACTGAGAACGAAAAACAAAGAAAAAACATGGGATTTTACGTGGTACGACTCGAGATTGAGTCTACGTCCACGGAACAACGGTTCACTTTTTTATTGATCTATTTTGAGAGATTACAAGTCTAGCACTTACTCTCCGCCTTCCATGTACAAAGGTAGAGCACAAATGGCATATATATAGAAGCTAAAAGGCCTAGAAGGTTCCTAATTGAACACTGAAGCGGTTATAACCGCTATCAAGAAATCAGCAAAGCGTCACGGCCTCTAGCAGCTCTGTCACGGCCGTGATGGGGTCATGAATTCGATCTGAGCATTCTGTTTGTGTGTCACAGCCTCTTGCATAAGGTTTCATGACCATGACGATCAATTAAACTTATCGATCGCGCGCTCAGACTCTCTTCCAGTCGACCTTCTGCATTCCTTTTCACGACCATGACAAGGCCTTCACGGCTTCTCACAGTTACTGTCACGACAATGACCGTAGCAGCCTCTTCTAGCGCTCGCAGCTTCAACACCTCATGTCACCCGCCATAGCACTTGGCTGCAACTCTCTTTTTGTCCGTTCTTATTCCCGATCGATTTCTAACGCCGAATTCTTCGAGTTTTGGGTCATCAATCCAAATACACTGATCGAAATGTTAAGTATGAACTGTAGCATCCGAAATCGCTTACAATCAATGTTGACGGAATATTCGGGAGTTGATCCGGACACCACGATAATTTATCGGAATAATTATATAAAGTCTAAATGATACGTAAGAGCACGAGAATTACGTGTTTTGGCCAATACCACATACATCCACAAACTGAGAGACAATGATTTTACTATATTGAGAATATTACACCGTACAAATTCACGCTCGTGTTTAACTCAAACCCGAGACCTCTTACCCACCGAATAATGTATTTGTGTCCACTCAGAATAACCTAGTTAAAACTACATGCTCTTACCCTTATCCACCTCAGTAATATTCTTTTTTCTTCACCCTTATATGAAATTACGTTTTGATCACTTTAGTCGAGAAGAGGTAGTTATAACCGTTTATAAAAGGCTTGCTGGTATATTCATTCGATCGAGAAAAACACAGCGAGTGAGGAAGTGATCTGATTATGGAAACCTTCTATCGTCAATAAAATCATACGTTCTCGACTTTGTGGATGTATGGTTAACATTGAATTCGAACCACGTTAAATATCGACTGGGTCGAGTTCGAATTCGATCCACAAGCAATCTTCACACAACAATCTCACGAAATCTTAATTAAACTCATCTATGAATCCTTACAAGAATAATTTAAACTATCTCAAGGGGGAAAAAAAATCACACACACACAATTGAAACTAACAATATGACTCATCCAACAGATTGTGCCGATTTAGCATCGATGTGCAACAACAACGAAAACACAGCTTTCATAAAATTCAACTCGAATATAATATAATATAATATAATTAATATTGAGACAATACCAAAGTAAAATCCACCTCAAGACATGAGTTGTCAAACAAATGCATTACATCATAAACAACGTTTCATATAACCAAATAATAATTTTGTGGGACATTATCAGATCATTGTCTCATATATTTTATTTTTTTGTAGTAATAAATATTCTCTCTCGGCCAACAGCATCAGCTTGAAGTCCCAAAGCAAAGCTGCCACCGAATATCAATTAATAAACTCTTACGTTGTTGTTCCGACCAAACCAAACGCCTCGTCCTCGCCGAAGCGAAGCTTCGTAAGCCTTCGTATCCATCGGCCCTTTTTTTAATATAAAGCAGCAGCATCGTCTATGCAAATGCTCTCATTCCATAATATTATATCGTTCAGTCAATTATCAATCCATATTACTGTATAACATCAAAACGATAAGCTTTTTGTTCTCTTGCATCCTCAAAATCTTCAAACATTTCTCCATTACTACTCACAGCTGCTACTACTACTGCGTAACTATGGAGGGTACGATCCGTTACAACAGAAGGCGAAGCGGCTACGAGCCATCGGACACTGAAACCGAGTGGAACGAAAACCCGAGGCGCGAAAACAAGCTGAACGATCACCAACCGTTCGATAAGAGTCCCCTTCTGCTTCGAAGGCCACGAGGAGGACCCGAAGATGACGACGGTGGTAATAATATTCCTGTCGAACCCTTTAACGCCGACGTGCCGAGAAATTTAAGCCCTTTTCCTCGTCGAAACGTTGGTCCTTTCACCGCGTCTGAAAGGAGAACCAAGCACGACAGCAGTAATAAGAATGCTTGCGCTTTCTCGCAGTCCGAGCGCAGGCTAGGTAATAACAGCAGCAGCGTCGATAAGAATAGGGGAAGCACGAGCCCCTTCCCCACTCCGAGGTATACTTCTCCGTATAAGATGAGTAGCAACGAAGGTTATGACCAAAGCCATGGCCGGTCTAACAGTAGACGAGCAAAGACTGCTCCTAGATCGAGGACGAGGATGAGCGCTAAAACAGCTTCTCACAAGAAGGGCCCATCGGTTGGTGAAATCAACGAGATGGTCGCCCACGCTAAGATCTCGAAAGGGTCTAACCGCAATAACGGTTTTGAGAGCATGGACGATGATTCGATCTCTCACGGAGATATTTTCTTTTCGAACGTAGGGTTTCACAGGGCGAAAACCGCCAACGAGGGCCCGGGAACTTTGCTCCCGAAGCCGCCGGGCTATGCCGAGAGGAACGGTAATAACAATGTCCGCGGTTCTCATCAGAACAATAAGGTTAAGACGGTTTTCAACGCTGTAAGGGAGAGTGTGAATTCTAGCTATGGTATGAGCAAGCAGAGTAGCAACGTGAGTAATATTAGTAGTAGGACGAGCGCGAGTACTAGGAAGTTCGTGGCGAATAGGCAAAAGAGCCATCAGCAGTCGGAAAATGCGTGGTTTTCTTGCATAAGGAAAGGGTCGTGTAGGACGTCACAGAAGTCTCCCGAGAAAGATAGGCCTTTCGACGAAGCGTTGTTCGTCGAGAAGGCGACTGTCGTCGAGAGCTTGAGACCTTTGTGGGCCGATAAGCATCAGCCCGCTTCATTGAGTGGGTTCACCTGCCATAAGCAAGAGGCTGCGTTTCTTCAGGAAATGGTTAGTTCGAGTTCGCTCGGTTTGTACAATGAATACAGAAGTAATTTGAGCTTTAATTCTTACGATCGTAGGCTTCCAACGAGAATCTTCCGCACATCATATTGAAAGGGCCCTCGGGTTCTGGTAAGAAGGCGCTGACGATGGCTCTTCTCCGCGAAATATTCGGCGATCCCGTCTGGAACGTAAGTTCTTAATGTTTCAGAATCAAGAATGCTATAGTTGAAGTAGAAAATTATGTTTTCTATAAAAAAAAAAATTTTCTTCATGTTTTTGCAGGTTTCTCATGATCTACGATACTTTCATATTCTGGTATGGTTTTAATGGATTCGTTCGTACTTTCTTACGACAACTAATGAGCTTCGTAGTAACTTAGACATGTGTGCAAATGTTGTTCGTATCGATAATAGGAATCAAGGCCGATTCAAGTAGCCGTTCATGTCAGCTCGAGCCCGCACCATGTCGAACTCAATGTGTACTCGGAGCCTAAAGCAACGTATGCATTGACAGCTTTAGTAAAGCAGATTAATAGCGAATTCGCAGTCACGGCCGAAGTCAGTACAGCGCATACGAAGGCGGATTATAAAGGTCCGCCTTTATTTATAACAAGTTCGTAAAAGTTGATTAATTTATTTTTTTCGGTAGTTAAAATGCTGAAAGTCTTACAGTTATGGTTCTGTACGACGTCGATAGAGCAGCTGAAAACGTACAGCATTTGATAAAATGGGTCATGGATTGCTACTCGGACTATTGCAAGCTCGTCCTTTGCTGCGAAGACGACGCGGACATTTTAGAATCGGTTAAGAGCCGTTGCAAGACGGTTAACGTCGAAGCTCCTCCAACTAATGAAGTTAGCCTACTCTCACTACATAGTAGTAACAAACCTTTTCGTATATCCCGAGGCTGTAATATTCTTGCATACATCAATGGATTACTCTTGTTGCCCGGACAGGTCGTCGAGGTACTGATGCAGATAGCTAAGAGAGAAGGATTCGAACTATCGACGAGCTTTGCCGCTAAAATAACGAACAAGTCGAAGCAAAACCTCAGAAGAGCAATCATGGCACTTGAAGCCTGCAAAGCACACAAGTAAATTAAAGATCATCAATAGGAAACAAATGACTTTTTTCGATTGTTCTTTATCCTTTTTTTTTTTTTTCTTGCGTTTTTTTAGCTATCCTTTCGTCGAAGACCAGCCTATTGCGGTCGGATGGGAAGACGCTGTAGTAGAATTCGCCTCAGATATTTTAGCAGATCCAGCTCAGAAGAGGTAAATGGCCGTCTTTCTTATTTGCTCGAGATTTATCGCATGACTTGATGCAAGAAATAAACTTAAACTCGATGTTATTACCGTCGTGCGTGGTTAGGCTGCTTACGGTACGGGGGAAGATACAGAAGCTTCTGTGTGACTTTGTTCATCCTAAGCTCATTCTCCTGGTGAAGTGTTTGTGTTGAATGCCTATTTGCATGAATTTCATTATATATTCTAACATAGTGTGAGGATTTTTGCAGAAGCTTGTCGAGCAGTTCCTTCGAGGAGTTGACGCCAGTTTGAAGAGAGAAATCTACTATTGGTATGCTTACTATGTAAGTGTTCTCAAACTCTTTTCAGACATCAACTAACTGCAACAGAATAATAGTTAACTGATAATAATTTAAATAAAATAAAATAAAATAAAAATAGGTGTCTGATCTGATTTAATGTTTGATATCATTTGCAGGATAAGAGACTTCCAAGTGGGACAAGTGCATTCCTAAAGTTAGAAGGTAATGTCGATGAAGAACAATTCCACAAACACTTGATTTTTATTAATATTTTAATGTGTTCTATTAAATAAAAAAGGTTGTTTTTTTTTTGCTATGATTGGTTGCCTTGTGCAGAGTTTGTGGTGAAGTTCATGAGCATATATAGGAAGAAATCTGTATTGAATCGGCAATTATCATAGCGAGGTGATGATGTTGGGCTGTGAACTGTTTAATATTCGTTCTATTTTTCTTTTTTTCTTTTTGGGAATTCCGAGGTTTTGATCCTATGTACTTCCAATGGCTTTAATAATGGATCGAACTTGTCGTTGTAATATTCTGTCAACCCAATGTAATTCATTCAATTACAAACCATTTATCCTTAATGAAAAGCCCATTAAAGTATTGGGCATGAGAAAGTTAAGTACGAGGGAGGGATTTATCCTTTTTCCATTTACATTTTTTATTTTTATTTGGATTTTAAAGGTGGAGATTAAAGAATTGATCATGTTTATACATACATACATATATATATATATATATAGCAAATAGGAAACAAATGGAGGAGCTTTTCATCTCACTCCAAATGATTGGTTTATTATAATTCGTCACTAAAGATAGACAACACAACAGCGATTAAATTATGTGTATATACTTCAATGGAAGCCTAATTGACGTCATTATTAGGGTAGTTGTTTGCAGGATTTAAACATGTAATAATCTTGTATAATATATAGCTTGAAGCCCGGGAGACTTATCCCATGCTTCTTGTTTTATGTTTTTTTTTTTAATTATTTTTATTATTAAGTATATAATGGTTCCAAAAATAAAAAAAATATATCAATTAAAGACATGATTTAAATTTACGTGTAAAAAGGATATCCGTACGAAACATACGGATGCCATTGCCAGAATCAATTAGAAAGAAAAATAAAAGAAAAAGGGAAAATGGACGGAGATTAATCCACCGACGTTAAAGGAAATAGAATATTTAAATGCAGTTAACGGACGTCAAAAAGAGTTGGGTGACGGCGTTAAAAAATCGGCAGGTGGCTGGTTCTCTAAAGTGGGACCCACACGCCTGGGGCTTTTTTAATTAAATAATTAGTTTTTAAATTTTTATTTATAAAATAAGTTAAAAAAAATACTTATTAATAAAATAAGTATTTTCGTATTTATATTTATAACTCGTATGATAAAGATACGAGATCTAATTCGTAACTCTAACGTACGAGTTATAACTCGTATCTTAGAGATACGAGTTAGATCTGATATACGAACAGAGCACGAAGGAAAAGACAGACGACGAACGACGACGGCGGCGGCGAGAGGAGACGACGCGAAGGTATTTCATAGCTTAGAGGTACGAGTTATTTTTTTTTGTGATTACCACGTGGTTTTTTCGTTCGTTTGTTGATTTTGTATGAAATTGTTGGGAGATTATTTATTGATTTTGAAGAATTGATGATTGTTTGTTTAGGGTTGAGGATAATTTTTGTTGAATTATTTGTAGAATTAAGAATATTTGTGTTGTGATTAACGCGTGTTTTTGTCGTTCGGATTCAATGAGTTTGGATTTATTCGTATTTTTGTTGATGTTTTTGTCGTTCGTTTGCGTTGTATTGTGTTGTTCTTCCTATGATGGATGACACGACTTTGTACGGCCCTTTCGATGATTCGGTGTTGACGACGCAGTCGAATCATCGATCTCGTGATGTCCTGCTGGATGCGGACGTGATCGATAAAACGATCAAGATTAGATCGTTAGAAAACGTTGTATGGGGTACGAAAGAGCAGCCTATAATTCTACACGGCCGTTTGCTGAAGAAGTTGGATGAGATGGGATTGTACGGCGTATACAGCTGCATGTCGCATAAGGTAGACCCCCACTTGATTACGGCGTTAGTAGAGCGATGGAGAAAAGAGACGCATACGTTTCACTTTTTTGTTGGGGAGGCGACTGTTACGCTAGCGGACGTCGGTATTCTATGGAGGTTGCCGATAGATGGTGAGTGCGTTTCGGGTGTGATCGAGTCCAGGACGACGTCGCAGTGGCAGGACGAGTGTGAGCGGTTGCTTGGATATCGACCACCACAAGACAAACTTAAGGGGACGGCGTTAGCGATGAGGGCTCTAGCGGATTGGTATATAGCCAATCCAGTCACAGATCATAGCGAGGAAGTACAAGTCGAGCAAGCTGCACGTGGGTATGCGATGCTGTTATTTGGTGCAGTTATGTTCCCCGATTGTAGCGCCAGCACCGTCTCGCTCACATTCCTCCAGTTATTGGAGAACATCGATGACGTGCGCACTTATAGTTGGGGCAGTGCAGTACTCGCCTTTTTGTATAGAGAGCTTTGTTCGGCATGTCAGCCGAAAAAGCTTAATATAGGCGGACCTCTACGGCTGTTGCAGGTAATAATTTATAAAATTCAAATAAATTTGAATTTTATGTTTTCGTAATCATAATGTAATATTTTTTTGCAGGTGTGGGCGTGGATGAGAATCCTGCCTTTACAGCCCGTTCGTGTAGTGGAGCGCATCCATATGTCGCCCCAAGTTATTGACGGGTTTGAGCTGCCGATGCCACCAAATGCTGCAAGGTATTAGAATTAATTTATTATATATTATATACATGTAGTAAATTATTTATTTTATCGAACACTAGTAAATTATTATTGTTTCGTAGGTGGAACGCTCGATTGGATCATACCAGTTCGACGCGTTCGAATATACGCACTATGCGCGAGGTGCTCGATATGATGCAGATGTCGCAATTTGTGTGGTCCCCGTACGACTTTTCTTTACCGGAGATTGAGTCGTTACCTCCCGACTGTTTGTCATTAGGTTATCGTTCGACGTGCCCTTTGATCTTTTTCAATATCGTCGAACTACAGTATCCAGAGCGGGTTCTCCGTCAATTTGGGATTATCCAAGGCATCCCCACTGAGCCTAGGTACCGCGAACAGAATCTCCATTCGTTCGAACGTCGTGTGCGCGCAGGAATGGATTGGACCACAGTTCATGCGGAGTGGATACAGAGATGGGCGGAACGGGAGGACACGGTCGTGAGTGGTCCGTCTGTTACTCCACAGGTATCGGTCCATGTTGGTTACTACGACTGGTACTATCGCATTACACGGCGCTACATCTCTCCGAATGCTAGGCAGATGCCACGGGGCTTTCAGATGGGTGATGCCGTATTCTTATCGACGATTGTGAGTTTTGTTTATATATTAACTTATATTTGTTTTGTATTTATCATATTTAAACTTATATTTTGCATTGTTAATTATAGGAACGTCACATATCTCGTCAAGTAGATTATTTTAGAGACGATAACTTTGAAGAAGCACGGCGTCTGGCTCTTCAGATGGAGAATATGTTTATTGGCAGACGTCATCAGCCAAGACGAGAACGTGATCCAGATGTGGGGCCATCCCAGCCGTACGAGGTCGGGTCATCTCATCGATATGAGTCGGGACCATCTCAGCCGTACGAGGTCGGGCCATCTCATCGATATGAGTCGGGACCATCTCAGCCGTACGAGGTCGGGACATCTCAGGTGCACGACGCTCCACACTCATCGTTCTTCGATGATATAGATCTAAACACGGTACATTTATTATTATTATTATTGTTATTATTATTATTATTTGTTTTATTATTATTTTATTATTGTTGTCATTATATTATTAAATATTATTTTATTATTATTATTATTATTATTATTATTATTATTATTATTATTATTATTATATGTTTTATTATTATTATTATTATTACTATTATTATTTGGGATTATATTTCAGGTGTTTATGACCCCTTCACCACATACACGACGCTCGAGAAGTCCAGATGATGAAGATCAGGCTGATATCCGACGAGGAAGTAGAGTACGTAGGCCTAGACGTTGTGGGACTGGTTCTCATTTTTTTCATCATTGATAGTAGATTAGACGTCTTTTGTAATTTTTACTGACTTATTCTTATTATGAATCTCGTTTTTAATTAATTATATAAAACAAAATAAAACAATAGGACTCAAACAATACATAATGTGGGTAAACGTATCAGTGTCTTCCACGCTGCCTAGCACGAGTTTCACCCCTATCCATCTCATTGTGAATACGAGTTCTCCGATATCTTCCTGGTCCTGTTCTTGCTCGACGTGCCTCGTTATGAGTAAGATTGAAATCTGCTTCAGCCCAATAACATTCGTCGTGTAGTGGCTCGAAAACACCCTGATATGTGGTTGAATACGAGACTTTGCTGTAATATGGCGCGACATATTGACCGGATTGGAGTTGCCAATGACGACATGCCGCTTGTGCGTGAGAGCAGGGGATCTTGTACATGCTCCAATTTCCACACGAACATGTTCCAGCGCTAATATTCACTACATGTGTTTGTGCATGAACGCCAGATGTTACAACTTCGGCCGTATGTTGTCGGACATCAAATCGATAGACAGCATGATCCCAAGATTGCCTCGTCCAGTTTTGATACATTCTTATTGCATAGCGTGACCAATCTGTTTCAGTATTTTCCATTGCTACCGCAGCTTCCTGATACCGGTCACGCCAATACTGTACGCACCTATGAAAAGTGAAATCGACGATAGCTTGCGGCGGTAGCAATCGTGCCCCCTTTAATAGACCATTAAGACCCTCAGAAATGTTAGTCGTCATAACACCACATCGAGTGCCACCATCGTGAACAAAAGTCCACTGCTCCACGCCTACATTTCTCAACCATTGCTCGGCTTCTGTATCAATCAATTGAATCTGATTCATAATGCGGTCGAATTTGTTCAACGTATGCGCAGTTCCAGCTCTGTGACATAAATCTTTCAGCTGTTGGCTTTTGAAGTTCTTGTAAAAGTTGGATTTTATATGCCGCAGACAGAAACGATGTACTCCGTGTGGGGGCCTAAAAGCAGTTGTCGCTCTTACTGCAGCCATAAGACCTACAAGACGATATTTACAAATTATAAATAAAATTTATACAACTAAATATACATATAATCTTTATCTGAGTAACTTGGTGAAAGACAAACCTGGATGACGATCGGAAATAAGGCAAACAGACTGGTTCTGCAGAACATGTGTATTTAGATTGTTAAGAAACCATTTCCAAGAATGTTCACTTTCTTCGGTGACAATGGAGAAGGCTAGGGGGAAGACGTTCTGATTGGCGTCGAGTGATGTAGCAATCATCATTTTGTGTTGATATTTTGAGTATAAATGCTTACCATCAACACAAACAACTTTACGGCAATGTCGAAAACCGTCAACACTTGGTTTAAATGCCCAAAAAACGTACCCAAGCTTATGTTCTCCAGGCGTGTTCGTGCGAATGTGCAGCCACTTCACGATTGTTCCTAGATTGTAATGCTGTAACGCTTTTATAAAAATGAGAAGCTTCTTTACGGAATCTTCCCACGTGCCATAAACATTTTCCATAGCTCTTTTGAGTCCATGCCAGGCTTGTATGTACGAGATATCGTAGCCAAATTTATCTTTTATGAGCTGCTGTACATTTTTGGGTAGGAAGTGATGGTCTGTCTTTACAACGCCAACAAGCTTCTCCGCAATCACGTTCCGAGAAATATTACGATGAGTAGTGGACAACTCAGTCATGTAGCATGCGTGTGGCTCTCCATATTTTATCACTTTTCAGTAACCTTCTTTACGCTTCAAGCTGGCTCTAAGTCTCCAAGGGCATTCGTTGCTGTGATTGCATTGGACACTCCAAACGGTGTTGCTGCTTTCTTTAACATGATACTCGCGACTAACTACCCTGATCGAATAATCTTCTACAACATGTTGTAAATCTTCATTACTTTGAAAAATCATACCTCGACAAAATGTGGGAGTTTCTTGATCATAAAAGTCCCCGCATCCACCGTACTCATCAACATCGGGAGGTGGGATTTGATATGTATGATTAAAGGGAACAGACTGGTACATTGCTCGGGGACCATCTACTGGTGCAGTGGCATCAGGTGGATTCTCATCGTCGTTGACAGCTTCAGGATCGTTGGGATCTGGAAACTCGGACAAGAGATTTCCATCGTCTGCTTCAGAATCACTGACATCGACTTCTGGCTCGACTTCTTGCTCGCCTTCTGGCTCATCTTCCTGCTGGGCTTCCGGCACGTCTAATATAGGAACATCAATTAACACATTTTCGAACCCTCTTGTAACTGTGACTATATCAGGCATCTCTGGACAAGCATGACTCGATGAACCAAATTCAAATTGCTGAAACCCACTTCTGTCTTCAAAATTTGGATGAGAATCTTCATTGAGATCAAAATTGCCGTATTCATTTTTTTCAACAAAAACCTCAAAATGGTTGAATTCGGAATCAGGGTGTATGAAGAATGATAAGTCGCTGTCGTTGGAAATCTGTAGTAGTTGATGAAATATGCGAGAATGTTGAAAGTATTCATTCTTGCCATAAACAATCAACGAACAAGAACTGCTATCAGCACCCGTAATTTCAAACAACAATGACAGAAATTCGGAAAAATTGGTAGAACGACGAATTCGCCGGTACCCTATAGGATCAATACTGTATTTGATGGTTGAATTAGATGTGTGAATAATTTCACCACAGAAATAAACTAACACTTGTATATTATTGGACACTATTTCTGTATGTGATGTGAGTGATCAGTGATGTGTTTGATATAATATTTCGTTTGAAAGGGTTGAATTTATAGGGATATTACTCGTACCTTTGAGATACGAGTTACATGCACTCGTACTTGAAATATACGAGAAAGAGTAACTCGTATCTTGAAGATACGAGTTAGCAGAGTTTTTGTCAGAGTTTGTTGGTTGCAGAGTTTGTCGGTGTCGGTAGATCTAACTCGTATGTAGGAAATACGAGTAATAGAACTCGTATCTTGAACATCAGAGTTACGAGTTATAACTCGTATTCCCGACATACGAGTTATAACTCGTATGTAACACTTACGAAAATACTTATTTTATTAATAAGTATTTTTTTCACTTATTTTATAAATAAAAATTAAAAAACTGATTATTTAATTAAAAAAGCCCCTGGTATGAGTAGGATTTCACGGGTTATTACTATCTTATGAACGACAAACGCAACTAATGGTTATGAAATCACTTTCTTTCTTAAAAGGGAGGGACAAGGAAAGCCAAAACGCCTATTAATGTATGGGAATCTTACATAATAATAATAATAATAATAATAATAATAATAATAATAATAATAATAATAATAATAATATATAAAGTTGATGTGTTGTGAAACTTCACCTAACGCAAAATAGATAAATAAGAAGGAAGACATGAATGTATGTAAGTGTTCAACAATAATTAAGTTAGTCCCATTCTTTTTTCAAGGATGGGCCTCCACCATTTTCAAGACTGATTGTCTCTCAGTACCGAGTGAACAGAAAATAACACATTTTAACAAATAAATGTATCCCTAATTAAGATTTTATTACACACTCCATAATTATTATGACAATTGATACGATGATTTGTAAATTAAATAATTAAGCATATGTAATTTTCTAAAATGGTTATAAATTTGGGTCATTTTGATCATCCCTAAAATGGTTCATTAACTTTAGATGTGATAACAAAATTACATCTATGATCATCAAAATAAATCGGAATAAATGGATGGTAATTTGTCTTATAAAGATGACTCGATATCCAAATTTATTCCGACATATAAAACCTATTTTCGAAAACTAGTATATTTACTTGCCTAAATTTATAATTTTCTCTTTTGAAAATCTACTACTTATTTTGAATAATTACAAACCATTTAAAGCGATAATCTAACTTTTTTTTTTTCTTTTTGAAAATGGGATAATCAACCTCGAACGCATTATTTTTCATTTTCAACTGCAATTATTTAACAGGTATAATAACATAAGTCTTTTGAGACATGCAATAATTCACTCATTTTTATTTTATTAGGCCGAGTTTGTCGAGTTCCAGACCATGGACATGGGGTTCGTGAAATTATTACAACTAACTAACTGACATGACACTCATGCAGAGAAAAAGCTCAAAATTTATTATTGTGTTGGTATTATGATATTGGTTAGGCAGCATATATATGATGATGATAAATGCAAACGCCTTTGATTATTAAATTTTAAAAAGCAATTTCCATGCAATTACATATATACGATCCAAAACCGATAAACTAAAAGTCCGTTAGTTAATAAACTCTTTTCGTTAGGTAATAAACTCTTTAAGATAATATATTTTTGTCGGTCTTAATTTGGGGATAGAGTTCTATATTTATTATTCACTAAAATTATAAGATAATAATACATCTTTGATAATTTCTATAGAATCCATGTAAAATATAAATTAATAATTCCTCATTACATGAAAGAATTACCAAAGTTTATCCCATTTTTGAGAAATGTGTGTATGATTTGTTTGTGTTATCACATTATGATATTGTATTTATATCAAATTTTTTTTTTAATGTTTATAGATTGAAATGTTTGAACATAAAAAGTATAACAAGGTGTGATATTGAATGATTTTTTCAAATAAGATCATTAATTTGATATACGTATATTGAACAATAATTAAGTAAAAGTTTGATAGTTGCTTGTAAATTGAGTATTTTATTATAAATTGATAATAAAATATTAATTAATTAATAAATTAATAATTATCTATTTTAATTAATAATTTTTTTGGTCTAGACTCTAGAGATAGGTTATACCCTGCAAACCAATAGTGGAGAATAATAAATATGGTAGTAATATCACGCCCCTTTTTATTTATTTAGAATATTTTCTAAGTCCCCCAAGGTTTGTGCGGCCTAACTCGTTCCCGTCCAAGTTAGTCAGCCCTTTTCTACAGTCACTCGAATTCTTTTGCCCTAAGAACTCTCGTGTTTTCGTGCTTTGGTGCGTTCAAGCGTGCAAGATAAAGAACAAGCAGCTTTACGGGCAATGGTCCAACCTTCTCTTTTATTCCCAAAAAGATTACAAAGGACTCTTACAAAGAACACACTTTACAGCACTGTTTCGGATGCCCAAAAACACAAGGCAACATAGGCTATTTAAAGACCTTATCTAAGCATGCAGTTTGGCTAAGTTCAAATAGGGCTGCAACTGTCCCGGGACAGTTTCCTGCAGTTTTAAAACCGCCAGGCTGCCAGGCATCTCCTTGCTTGCCGGCTCAAGGCAGTTTCGGCCAAAGCCAAACCGCCCTTGGAAACCGCCACAACCGCCCTGAGTGCAGACTAAGTTGGCCGAGTCATCTTGGAACTTGGCCTGAGTATGTCGCCCACTGTTTGCCTACATTGTTAGGCACTGCACCAAGCCAGCGCCAATGTTCCATCCTCTGTGCTGCGTACAAAGGCCGCGTGCCTTTCGTCCTGGCCGAGTTAGTGCGCCGCATTGCGCACATGACAGCCTTTCCTGCGCGCAGTGTGCTGCGCGGGCCGTGTTCCTAGCAAGATTTGGCCAAGCCTTGGCCAATTGGGGCGTCCCACCAAGCAAACGCCCCCATTTGTGTGGCCCATGCGCGCTTTCAGCCGAAGGTGCCGCATGACCACACCATCCCCAAAGTTAGGGGTCTAACAAACCACCCCCACTCAAATCACTTGACGCCCTCGTCGAGGTGGGGTTCTCAAGGCTTCTGAAGTATGCAGCCATGTCCTCTTCGAAGTTCCACAAGTCCACGTCTTTTTCCCAAGTGACATTGACCTCGGCTTCTCCTTCCCATTGGATTAAAAACTCGGGCCGCCTAGCTATCCGGCCATATCCCTTCGTCCGGTGAGTTAGGATTTTAAGAATCTTCTTCTCGTATTATTTTCGGACCAACGGAGGTGCTCGCTTCTCTTGCTTTCTCGTCAAGTCCATGTCTTCATGGAACTTCTTCAGAAAGCTAACGTGGAACGTCGGGTGAAGCTTTAGCCGATCTGGCAGCTTCAGTCGGTAGGGGCCATCATGACTTCGAAGGGGCCATCATACTTTGGAATCAATCCCCGTTGAGCCGCCTTTGCACTAACCTGTTTCCACATTTGAGGGGTTAGTTTTAACAACACTTTCTCACCAACAGCGAACTCAACGTCCCGTCTTTTAGCATCCGCATATTTCCGCATGCGTCGTTGTGCTTTTGCCAAGCTGTCTTTCGCATCGTCCAACAAGTCTTGCTGTTCCCTTACGAAGGTGTAGGCCGCAGGGCACCTACTCCTTGCTTGCTGGACAGCTACCTCATGAGGGGTAAGAGGTTGCATTCCATATACTAGCTCGAAAGGGCTCTTGCATGTTGCCGAAGCTTTATGCAAGTTGTAGCAGAATTGAGCCATGTCGAGCAGTGCTACCCAATTTTTCTGGCTTGCTGTGACATAATGCTGCAAGTACTCTTCCAACAGTTGGTTCATCCGCTCCGTTTGACCATCGGTCTGAGGATGATTTGTAGTGGAGAATTTCAACTCCGTTCCCATCATGTTGAAAAGAGACGTCCAGAACTTGCCAGTGAATCGTGCATCACGATCGCTGATTATGTCTTGGGGCAACCCAAAGTACTTCACCACGTACTTAAAGAATAAACCAGCCGACTGATTTGCTGGGCATGCTTCAGGGGCAGCAATAAAGAGCATATTTAGAAAATCGGTCAACGACCACAAGAATCGAAGCCATACCAGAGACCTTTGGAAAACCCGTGATAAAGTCCATTGAGACGGATTGCCATGGACGGTTGGGTATGGGCAGCGGCTGCAGCAACCCTGCCTCTTTCTTCCTCTCGGTCTTGTCTAGTTGGCATACTAGACAGGTCTTCACATAGGCCTCGATATCGTTCTCCATCTTCGGCCAGAAGTACCGCCGAGATAGTAAGGCCATCATCCGCTCAACCCCAGGATGGCCAGCCCATTGCGGGTCATGAGTTTCCCGCAAGAGTTCGCGACGCAACGGGCCAACTGGTACATAAGCCCGTGCCCCCTTTGTGAACAACAACTCGTCCTCCAGCCAGTACATCCGAACTTCACCTTTCATTCACTTGCTCTACCAACTTTTGATAGACATCGTCAATTTGGGACCTTTGTCGGATTCTCTCAAGGAAATCCGACTCGATCATGGTCAAGGCAGCAACATACTCCTCGACCACTTTCCGACTTAAGGCATCTGCGACTTTGTTATGTTTTCCCGGCCTGTGCACCCATTCGAAATCAAATTCCCCCATGAATTCTTGCCAACGAGCCTACTTTGGCGACAACTTCTTTTGGGTTCGAAAGTAAATGTTAGCAACATTATCAGTCACTATAATAAATTTCGTACCGATAAGATAATGTCGCCATACGCCTAAGCAATGTATCACAACCGTCATCTCTTTCTCATGAGTAGAATACCGCATTTCAGCCTCCTTCAACTTCCGATTTTCAAAGGCAATGGGATTGTTTTCCTGCACCAACACCCCACCAATAGCTCGCTCAGATGCATCAGTGTGGACTTCGAATGACTTATCAAATGTCGGCAGCTTCAAGACAGGCTCTGAAGAGATGGCACTCTTCAAGGCATCAAAAGCGTCTTGGCACCCTGCATTCCACACCCAGCTTGCCTCCTTTTTCAGCAAGTCCGTCAAAGAGCTAACAATTTTTTAATAGCCTTTGATGAATCGTCGGTAGTAATTCGCCAGTCCCAAAAATGACCGCAACTCCGCCACTTTGGTTGGTTCAGGCCAATCAGTTGCGGCCTGAACTTTGCGTCTGTCCATCTTTATCTCGCATTGGCAGATTATGTGTCCCAAGAAGGAAATTTGTTCCCTGCAAAACTCACACTTCTCCTTCTTGGCATATAACTGGTTCTCTCTCAACTTCCCCAATACAAATCTTAGATGACGCAAATGCTCATCAAAAGACTCGGAATAAATGACGATGTCATCCAAATACACCACCACAAACCGATCAAGGTATTCATATAGGACATCATTCATCAAATTGCAAAAGGTAGCCGGAGCATTTGTAAGAGCGAATGGCATCATAAAAAACTCGTAAGAGTCATACCTCGTTACGCATGTTGTTTTTGGTTCGTCCCCTTCTGCATTTCGGACTTGCCAATAGCCCATCTCAAGTCTACCTTCGTGTAGTAATGTGCCTTCGTCAACTTGTCAAACAGATCAAGTGCATTCGGGATCGGGTACTTGTTCTTGATAGTTGCTTTGTTCAATGCCCGATAGTCCACACACATCCGCAAGGACCCGTCTTGCTTCTTCTGGAACAACACTGGCGATCCATAGGGAGCCTTCGAGGGCTGCACCAGCCCCGCCTCCAAGAGTTCGTCCAGTTGCCTTCTCAATTCCGCCAATTCCACGGGATTCATGCGGTAAGGGGCCTGCGCTGGAGGCTTCACGCCTGGCTCCAACTCAATCTTATGATCGATAGGCCTCTTAGGTGGTAGCTTCTTAGGCAATTGTGGGGGCATTACATCAGCAAACTCTTCAAGTAACTCCTGCACCACCCTTGGCATCATCTCTGTCTGATCAGGGCTGGTTTCCACCAGCGTGGCTAAGTAAGTCATCTCGCCATGCCGAATGCCAGCCTTCACTTGCAAGGCCGATAACAACCCTGTTTCCTTCCCACTTGACTTGCGCTCTTTGTAACTTCCTTGCACAAACGACGGACAAGCATCGTCATGAATAAAAAGTCCGCGTAAGTGAGGAATTACCGCAACCTTGGCACGCATGAGGAATTCTGTCCCAAGTATGACATCAAAGTTGTCGAGAGGAACAACCATGAACCCGCATGGTCCATGCCACGAGCCAACCGTCAGTTCGACATTGGCCACGCCTTTGACATGCGTTGCTTCAGAATTCACTGCCTTCACCTTGCTCGAGTGTTGGGCAAGTTTCAGCCCCAACTTTGCTACCTCTCGCTCGGCAATGAAGTTGTGGGTCGCGCCAGTGTCCATCATAGCCAGCGCTTCCCTGCCATTTAGTATTGCTTTTACATAAAGCAAACCTTTTGATTATGGAGGAACTCTCTTGTATCGCGGACAAGAGCTGCATGGGATTGACACGTGATGGTCCGACCTCCTCATCACTTGACTGCTCAGCAATCAAAGCCGAGAGTTTCGCTTTCTTCGAGCAGTCCGCATACGATGGTCACCATTGCATAGAAAACAGCCCCTGTTCGTTTTATCCATCACAAGTGGCTTTTCCTTCGTCTTGGTAACCGTCACCTCCTTGGTATGCTTCTTGGTGAACTTCTTACCCTTCCTTTGCTCCGACTTTTCCTTATTCTTCCCACGGTCACGCCTGGAGCGATCGTTATCGGGCCCGGTGACAGTTTTGAAGTCCACCAAGCGATCTGCCGCGGCCGTCGCAGCACTTACGTCTTGGACGCCTTGCCGACGAAGTTCGGCATGTGCCCAGGGCTGTAATCCCGACATAAAGTTGAACAATTTGTCCCTTTCGGACATTTCTCGTATGTCCAACATAAGTGAGTGAAACTCCGTCACGTACTCCCTGATGGTCCCTGTGTGCTTCAATTTCGACAGGGACTCTCTTGCGATCCATGCAGTATTTCTATGCTTCAATTCCTTCTTTAAGGCTTCCCACGTTTCGATCTCCTCTCGATTTGCCGCAGCATCACCCGCGAGTTTTGCCCGCCACCAGAGTTTCGCATCTCCCTCAAGATACGAACTTGCGACCGTTACCTTTTCGGCGTCTGGAACTCGGCCAGTCCGAAAGTAGGTCTCCATGTCCCATAGGAAGTTTTCCAGCAACTTGGCATCTCTCGAACCAAAGAAACACCTAGGCTCACGAGCCTTCGTGCCCTGGTTTGACCCTCCTGGGATGTTTGCAACCGCTTGCCTTAGAACACGTAACTTCTCACGCATCCTTCCAACTCGGGTGCCTGAGGCTTGCGCACCCTCTTCTAAAGCCAGCATCCTGTGGAAGATCCCATCCACAATTTCGCCTGGTAGTGGCGAAATGAGATCGTACACAATTGTAAGTTTCTGTTCCAACTCGGAAACTCTATTTCGCAGCGTCGTGTATTGATTATCCGCTATTATCAAGGCTGAAATCAAAGCAAACCAGCACTCTGATACCAAATGTCACGCCCCTTTTTTATTTACTTAGAATATTTTCTAAGTCCCCCAAGGTTTGTGCGGCCTAACTCGTTCCCGTCCAAGTTAGTCAGCCATTTTCTACAGTCACTCGAATTCTTTTGCCCTAAGAACTCTCGTGTTTTCGTGCTTTGGTGCGTTCAAGCGTGCAAGATAAAGAACAAGCAGCTTTACGGGCAGTGGCCCAACCTTCTCTTTTATTCCCAAAAAGATTACAAAGGACTCTTACAAAGAACACACTTTACAGCACTGTTTCGGATGCTAAAAAACACAAGGCAACATAGGATATTTAAAGACCTTATCTAAGCATGCAGTTTGGCTAAGTTCAAATGGGGCTGCAACTGTTCCGGGGCAGTTTCCTGCAGTTTTAAAACCGCCAGGCAGCTCCTTGCTTGCCGGCTCAGGGCAGTTTCGGCCAAAGCCAAACCGCCCTTGGAAACCGCCACAACCGCCCTGAGTGCAGACTAAGTTGGCCGAGTCATCCTGGGACTTGGCCTGAATATGTCGTCCACTGTTTGCCTACATTGTTAGGCACTGCACCAAGCCAACGCCAATGTTCCATCCTCTGTGCTGCGTAAGAAGGCCGCGTGCCTTTCGTCCTGGCCGAGTCAGTGCGCCGCATTGCACACATGACAGCCTTGCCTGCACGCAGTGTGCTGCGCGGGCCGTGTCCCTCGCCAAGATTTGGCCAAGCCTTGGCCAGTTGGGACGTCCCACCAAGCAAATTTTTTTATTTTTAATTTAAAGAAATTCTCTTAAAATTAAAAGAATGTATGGTAACATCAATCACTCATGGTGAAGGGCATATTCTTTTTTCTTTCCTTTTTTAAATTTTTTTCTTATGATTAGTAGTCACGATCGTCAACGATCCATGAATAAGCAAGTGACCCTTTCAGTGGAAAAGAAAGCCATATGTCAGTTATAGATGGAGAAAATAAAATATAAATAATACTAGATTTCGATTCAATTCTTACAATAATATAATTTTGCAGGTGGGGGAGGACTTTATAGTCGAACCCTTTGTCTTCACTCATCTTCTAGTATTATACGAAGAAACAAAAAATATATTGTACGCTGATTATACGTACTTTGCTCCTACCTTTTCTCCTAAATTCTAACATAACACAATTTTCCAACAATAATCTACGTTGAATTGAAATTGGTGGGACAAAGATATATTATTTTTGTTGGTGGGAGTTATAATTATATATTAAATGATACTCTCAACCTTTCAAGATTGAATTCCCGTCTATTGCGCCGTTGAAAGCTTAATGAAAAGTCACTAATGCTGATTGAAAAAAAGCCAAGTAGTTAGATCACACCAACTTGCACTAATTGGTATATTTTTTTTTATTAAACCTTTCTTGACTTAATTTTATCATTGTTTCAACGGATTGTTAATTATATGGTAAGTAAGTGTTGCAATTAACATGTTTTTTTTTTCTTACCGTTAGTCTCTTTCTTCTTTTTTTTTTTTTTCACTCATTGCTCTTTGATTTAATTGCTAGTCTTTGCTAATCACTTTTCCTTTTGTCCTAACATACTGTTAATTTCCCTCAACTTAACAAGACATGCAACTGCACTACTGTTTAGAAAAAAAAAAGTAATTATGAATCAATTGACTTTAATTTTCTTTTATTTTTTTATATATTCTATAAACGGATGTTATGTTGTTTGAGCTGCCACCCTCGTAAGATCAAGATGCTCATGTGATGTATTTGTCAATGATATAATAATGAAAAAATAAATAAATTCTGGCAATCTGTAATATTTCTTGTTTAGGGTTTCTTTGTGTTTGTGGGTATCTAATTAATATAAAGAATATATACAGTATTATGGATTAAAGAAAGGGACAATGCACCAAAGAAGTGCATTGGGCTATCAGAAAAGACGACAGACAAGTTTCACATGCAAGTGTGAAGTGGGGCTAAATTTCTTCTTATTTTTTTTCCTTTTTATCAAATCTAAGACAAGAATTGATTATGTAGTATAAATAAAGGATGTCACATTCTTGGCCAAGAATATAATAGTGTTATTGATCATCTGACGGTGAAGGTGGTGAGTTAATGAGTGCTGTCCTTCGAACCATTTATGTGTCTTTCATCTCTGTGAACTTAATTACACTTAGCAACGTTAATTTATACAAAGACGATGAAGGTAACTAACTACAAGGATTTCGTCACTTTCTTCTCCACTATTTCAGTAAATGAAGCAACTCTTAAAGAAAAATTAATAATAATAAAAAAAAAAAGAAATAGTTTAAAGAAAAGAACACAAAAGGGCTTTCCTTTATCTCGAGTGGTGAGCTCACTCAGTCAAACACTGACTCGTGTATGTATGTGTGTGTATATATATATAAACATAACGTTTCATCCCATATTGTTAATAACTGCTCTCTCTTTTTAGTGGGAACTGAACAGTGAAGAAGGGTGCAGTGCAGTTTTCCCACTCTCCAACGCAAAACATTCACACCATTCTCCTCTTGGAAAGTAAACAAACAAGGTTTCGATTTTTTTTTTCTTCCCTTTTTCATGCACAAAGAGGAGTGGAAGTGCTAATTTTTACGGTGTGAAAATGAACTCAGTTCACAAGTGGGTTTTGTGGCTGTGCGCGGTGGTGCTTGTCGGGAGCAAAGAGGTGCAATGTAGCGTTAGTTATGACAGAAAAGCCATTGTCATTAATGGGCAGCGAAGGATCCTTTTCTCTGGCTCCATACATTACCCAAGAAGCACCCCCGAGGTGACGATACATACAAAGCTCGCCTCTTTTCTTTCCCCCCTTTTCATTAAACATAATTCCTTGTCAATTAAGACTTCTTTCCGTTTTTTTTCAGATGTGGGCAGATCTGATAAACAAAGCTAAAGAAGGAGGTTTGGATGTGGTTGAGACCTATGTTTTCTGGAATGTTCACGAGCCTTCTCCTGGCAAAGTACGATATGATATTACCCACATCTTTCTCTGCAGTTTTGTTTCTAAGTAGTTGTCGTTTGTCTGAAATTTAGCTGAAGTATTGTGAATATGTGTTGTGGGCTTTCAGTATAACTTCGAAGGAAGATATGACCTGGTGAGGTTTGTCAAGACCATTCACAAGGCTGGACTATATGCTCATCTTCGCATTGGCCCTTATGTTTGTGCTGAGTGGAACTTTGGGTAACACTAATCGTAGTGTCTTAGTTATACACAAGAGTATACTATTATGATTGATTCTTTCTTCTCAAAATTTGCAGGGGATTTCCTGTTTGGCTGAAATATGTACCTGGGATTAGCTTCAGGACAGATAATGAGCCATTCAAGGTTCTCTTTATAAGCAGTTATTGCATCAAACAACCCTCTTCTCTAGTGAAAAAAAATGAAAAATTGGTTGTAGTTTTCAATTATTAATGCTTTGGCTTGGCAGATGGCTATGCAAAAGTTCACAGAGACAATAGTCAATCTGATGAAGAGTGAGAATCTGTATGAATCTCAGGGCGGTCCCATTATTCTCTCTCAGGTGGGACTTCACCGATGTATATAGCATCTCTACTTAAGCTGAGTAGTGAGTTACTGACTGATAAACTACTAAACTATTTTGTGCAGATTGAGAATGAGTATGGGCCACAAGCAAAGGCGCTTGGCCAAGCCGGCCATAGATACGTTACTTGGGCTGCGAATATGGCCGTCGGATTGAACACGGGCGTTCCGTGGGTGATGTGCAAGGAAGAAGATGCCCCTGATCCCGTGGTAAGGAATTGTCGAAGCATACGTATTTAATGTAAGAATACTGGGGAAATCATTACAATTAGCAGCATCTTGTGAATGAATCCATTTGGCGTTCTCTTTTTTTCTTGTTTTTGCAGATTAACACATGCAATGGCTTCTACTGTGACGCTTTCTCTCCCAACAAACCTTACAAACCATCTATCTGGACAGAGGCTTGGAGTGGCTGGTAAGTAAAATTATTCCGGCCTGCTTCTGCGCCTATTTGGACATAGCAAATTAGGACTCTGTTAATGTGATTCATCCACGGTAATTAGGCTTACGGAGTTCGGTGGGCCCATCCATAAGAGGCCGGTTGAGGATCTTGCATTTGCTGTTGCGAGGTTCGTACAGAAGGGGGGTTCGCTTGTTAACTACTACATGGTAGGTTTTCTAGTCCATGGTAATGCATTAAAAAAAGAGAGATCTTTCACATTTCTTGAAATTTTATTTTGTTGTTTCATCCGTTTGTATTAACAGTATCATGGAGGCACGAATTTTGGGCGCTCGGCTGGCGGCCCTTTTATAACTACAAGCTATGACTATGATGCCCCGCTCGATGAATACGGTATATTTGTATTTCGTTCTGCTTTGATCGAAGTTATTTGTGGTTTATATTCATCTATATAACATGAAAGTTATGTTTGTCGTCTGACTTGATAGGTTTGATCAGACAACCTAAATACGGTCATCTGAAAGAATTACACCGAGCCGTTAAGCTATGCGAGAAAGCCCTCGTATCGTTTGATCCAACCGTGACTTCATTAGGATCCCTTCAACAGGTTTATTTCACCTCTCATCTAGGTTTTCTTCTTGTTAAAATTTGGACAAAATTTCTCATTCTCCTCGAATATTTTTTTCCCCCCAGGCTCATGTATACCCTTCGGAGTCAGGAGAATGCGCAGCTTTTCTTTCGAACTACGACACTAAGTCTGCGGTTAAAGTGATGTTCAACAACATGCATTACAATCTCCCTCCTTGGTCTATCAGCATTCTCCCCGACTGCAGAAATGTAGTCTTCAACACAGCCAAAGTACGTTATCGCTTAAACAATTTTTGTAGCGTTCAAAACCATGCAATAGAACGATTACATTTACTTTTATTTGTCTGAACCAGGTTGGAGTTCAGACATCGCAAATGGAAATGATCCCCACGAACACTCAAGTATTCTCGTGGGAGACGTTCAATGAAGATTTATCTTCCCTCGATGATAGTTCGACGTTTTCAACCATTGGCCTATTGGAACAGATCAATGCCACTAGAGATGCCAGTGACTATCTCTGGTACTCAACTAGGTGAGCTAACGGAGATTTTCATCCTTGGGTTCTAATCTCAAACTAGCATAAGCAGATTTAGTTAAAAAAAAAACAAACAAACAAAATAAGGGTCTTATTCGGGGTTTTCTTACAGTGTTGATATCAGTTCGTCTGAGTCGTTCCTTCACGGTGGTGAGCTTCCGACGCTCGTTGTTCAGTCGACTGGGCACGCTCTGCATGTTTTTGTAAACGGACAACTAATTGGTATAAATATCATATCATCCTCGGTTACAATCAATAATGACATATGCTGGAATCTGATACTTTGTTTGCCTTTTCTAGGATCGGCTTTTGGGACCAGAGAAAACAGGCGATTCATGTTCAGACAGAAAGTGAGCTTACGTGTCGGTTCAAACACCATTGCCCTGTTGAGTGTAGCCGTTGGATTGCCAGTTAGTTCTAAATATTTCTTCCTTTTTTGCGTATTTCTTTTTTTTTTTTAATCAGTGCTCAATTTATATTTGTAACACATCTCCATTAACACAATTTTCCTCTTGTTCGTTGAAGAACATCGGAGGACACTACGAGGCGTGGAACACTGGCGTCTTAGGACCCGTCGCATTGCTCGGGCTCAACCAAAGAAAATTGGATTTAACGTGGGCGAAATGGACCTACCAGGTATTTATTCATTTATTTATTTATTCAATTCCCTCCATCCTTATTCGATCTTTAGACAACATTCTTAATCATGAACATTACTAGCGCAGGTCGGTCTGAAGGGAGAAGCCATGAACCTTGTCTCCCCGGATGGTATCTCGTCGGTCGATTGGATGCAGGGCTCGCTCATCGCCCAGAAGCAGCAGCCCTTAACATGGCATAAGGTAGTTACAAAAATCACAAACTGCTGATAAAAAAAGAAAATTCTGAATCTCAAAATGAACAGGCTTTTTTCGACGCACCCGATGGTGATGAGCCGCTGGCCTTGGACATGAGCAGTATGGGCAAAGGCCAGGTCTGGGTCAACGGTCAGAACCTCGGGAGGTACTGGACCGCTTATGCAGCTGGCGACTGCAACGGCTGTGCCTATACTGGGACCTACCGGCCTCCGAAGTGTCAGCTCGGGTGCGGAGAACCAACTCAGAGATGGTAATAAGATTTCAAATTTAAAAAGCCCATCGTCAGCGACAATTTTTTTTTTTTTTTTCATGTTAAAAAGTACAGATCCTTTATATGTAGTGATTTTCTTTTCTCAGGTATCATCTGCCGAGATCATGGTTGAAACCGTCCCAGAATCTGCTGGTCCTTTTCGAAGAACTTGGAGGCGACCCCACAAGGATCGAGCTCGTGAAGAGGTCGGTGACTAGCGTGTGCGCTGACGTGGCTGAGTATCACCCGAATATCAAGAACTGGCAGATCGAAAGCTATGGTAGGCCCGAAGAGCTTCGCAGGCCTAAGGTTCACCTGCGGTGCGGTCAGGGGCAGACCATATCTTCCATCAAGTTCGCTAGCTTCGGGACTCCGTTAGGGACCTGCGGGAGCTTTCAAGAAGGAACTTGTCACGCACCTACTTCGAATTCTATACTAGAGAAGGTAGACTTAATCTTCTTCTTCTAGTTTCTCCTTTATTAACGTTTGTATACATTCCTGAAATAATGAATGTTTTTTCGTGTCGTTTTGATATCAACAGAAGTGCATCGGGCAAGAAAGATGCGCCGTCGCGATTTCTAACAGCAACTTCGGGCAAGATCCGTGTCCTAACGTGTTGAAGCGGCTGTCTGTTGAAGCTATATGCAGTAAGAGTCCTACCTAACTCGAACTAAACTAACAAATGCAAGAAAACAAGCGAAAGATTAGAAGAATGGAGCTTATCTATTCATAGGAGTGTGGTGATTATAGTGATGTTTGTGTGAAGTGAAGATACAGCGATTGCTTTTAACTTATCATTACACAGGTGATTAAGGTGGGCCCTGTGTTGTGGTATTTTCTTTTTCTTTTTCTTTTTCTTTTTTCTTTTTAAATTAGTTTTGTATTTGTTTTGGGACTATAGCAGCAACGGCTAAGTCCTTTGAAGTAAGGCCTTGGTTTCCTTTCCCCTTTTAACGGGAAAATGGCCTCTATTGTCATCTCTTTTTTACCCTTCAATAGAAGTTTGTTATTTGCTATTTCTTCAATTTTTTTTTTTTAAAATTATATTATTATTTTTGTTTTAAGTCGATAACAAAAGCATAACAGTTTTCCTTGTCCTACTCTCATGGATCTAAGAATTTCCCTCCACAAATCCAACTAACTTCACTCCTTTGAAACACTTCATACCAATCAAATCATTACACTTTTGTCTAGTCTTAGTTTTAATGACACTTGCATGGCATCATAGATGATGTAATAGAAACAGATTCGTTTCACAATGGCCAAAGGAAATCCTCGCAGCAGCAAAAGATCCTCGGGATCGTCGTCCCCCTGTCCGTCGACGCTCACCACGGCGATCTTCGTATCACTGTGCGTCATAGGCGTATGGTACCTCTCCTCCAACTCCTATCCCAAGCCGGCGAAAACTCAAACCGCAAAGATCTCGTCGTCCATCTCGAGCGCCCGCGACGGGAATTCGAGGAGGGTCGTGCCCTCGATCGGCGAGAAGAACCTCGCCCACGAGGACGTCTCGGGCATCCTTCCCGACGACGACGCTGTTAAATCGGCGGAAGATGGGAGCGGATCGGAAAATAGCGTCGAAGCGACGAACGAGTCGGAAAGCAGCGAGAATCAAGAGACTGAGCCGGCGAGCGACGATGGGGCGGGTAAGAACGAGGCGGAGGAGGTTAATAGTAGCGACGGCGGAGAGGCTGTCGAAGAGGAAGAACAGAAGCAGGCTTCGCTCGAGACTCAAACTTCCGAGGAGAGTTCGGTGACTCACGGGGAAGAAATTAAAGAGACGACGAACGAGGAGGATTCCCTGAGGAAAGATTCTTCCGAGGACGATAGTAATCAGCAAGTCGATAAAGAGGCGAAGAATGAGGATGATCGAGATCAGGGCGGTTCGAGCGCGGATAACCTCGAGGATTTGCCGAGGAAAGATTCTTCGGATGATAGCCAACGAGAAGTTGAAGAAACGAAGACGGACGACGATCAGGGAGTTGCTAACGAAGCGGTTAGCAAGAGCGATGGCGGCGAATCCGAGGGCGGATCGCAAGACGGCCGAGACGGTTCCGACATGTCAGAGAATCAGATATCTACGGAAGACGAAGACAAAAGGCTGGCAGACCATCAGCATCAAGAAGACGAGCAGGTCGATGAAAGAAAGTCCAAGAAAGATCCTAACGGGGCCTTAAGTAATACTCAGATCGAGCACGACGAGGCGCCCCTAGACGAAGATGGCCCACACAGTTCCCAGGCAGCGGAGGAGGCTACTGCTCATAAGCCAGTTGACGAAGGTGGCGCGGTAAAGCCGACCAAGAAAGATGAAGACGAGGAGGCTTCCTTTCCGGGTAAAGAGGGGACCGATATCCCCAAGGAATCGAAAGAATCGAAGAAGGCATGGTCGACCCAGAGGGACGAGTCGAGCACCCAAAAGGAGAGAGGCACCAAAGATTCGAAGGACAAAGACGATAGCGGCGGCTATGGGTATACGTGGAGGCTCTGTAATGAGACGGCCGGCGCCGATTACATACCTTGTTTGGACAACGAAAAGGCGATAGCGAAGCTCCGTAGCCGGAAGCACCACGAGCATCGCGAGAGGCATTGCCCTGACGAGCCGCCGACTTGCCTGGTTCCCCTTCCTGAAGGGTACAAGACTCCGGTCCAGTGGCCTCAGAGCAGGGATAAGGTATATCACTTCACCTAAGGCTACGTTTGGTATGAGAAATTCGGTTAGGAAAAGAAAATGAAAGGTGTAAAGGTATAACAGTCGAAGCGTGAAGTACAATTGTTTGATGCGCTAATTTAATTTTCCATCGTGCTTTTCACACATGGATTCTGCATACCAAATCAACCATGGGTTTGGAATATGGAATTAATAAGTGAAAAAAATGGCGGAAAACGATTACAATGTATCAAGCAATTATACATTATGTTTTTATTGTTGAACCTCTATACATTTTTTTTTTTTCATCCGAAACAATTATACCAAACAGAGCCTAAAAGCTTAAGCTTGAAAGGATTATAATATTTTATGTCCAGCACGCTTCATCCGGTCTAGCTTGATTTTTTTCTTATCTAGCCTTCGACGTTTAATTTTCTTAAATGAATGGTTGAGAGGATTCACACCCATTACCTGATACTACGTTAAATGAACACTTCACCTAAAAGTTTAAGCTTGAAATGAGTGCGTCATATATTTTAATTTTATATTTTTTTATTACAAAGACTTATACGTATCATTAAAATGTCGATCAATATATAGTGACCGTTCTCATGCGAATTGGCAGATATGGTTCCACAACGTGCCTCACACGACACTAGCCGACGTAAAAGGGCATCAAAACTGGGTGAAGGTCACCGGAGAGTTCCTCACGTTCCCCGGCGGCGGGACTCAGTTTATACACGGCGCCATGCATTACATCGATTTCATACAAGAGGTATGCGAATATATATATCTTAAATGTGTTGCTCACATTACATTCCTTGAAAACTTCTTATGCCCGTAAAAGGCGGTGCCCGACATTGCGTGGGGAAAGCACACCCGCGTGGTGTTGGACGGGGGGGGGAGTCGCGAGCTTGGGAGGCTATCTTATCGACCGAGACGTTCTGACCATGTCGTTCGCCCCCAAAGACGAGCACGAGGCGCAAGTTCAGTTTGCGCTCGAGAGGGGCATACCGGCCATTTCCGCCGTGATGGGCTCGCAGCGTTTGCCCTTTCCTAGTAAAGTGTTTGATATCGTGCATTGCGCTCGCTGCAGAGTCCCTTGGCACGCAGATGGTTTCCTTTTTTACCCTTATCGTCGACCATAAATATAATTTTCTTTTTTGCCGAATATTATGAATAAATTAGCGTAATTTTTTTACGAAGGCGGTGCACTGCTGTTGGAGTTGAATAGAGTATTGAGGCCGGGAGGTTACTTCGTGTGGTCGGCCACGCCGGTTTATCAGAAGCTCGACGAAGACGTTCAAATTTGGCAAGGTGATTGTTTTTTTTCCCTAGCGCGTAATTATTTCGAGAAATAAAAAAACTAATATATATGCGTCGATACGTAGAAATGTCGAACCTAACGGTGGCGATGTGTTGGGAGCTTGTGACGATAAAAAAAGACAAGATAAACATGATCGGGGCTGCAGTGTATCAGAAGCCCGATTCGAACGATTGCTACGAACAAAGAAAGCAGAAGCAGCCTCCGATGTGTCAGAACGGCGACGATCCTAACGCAGCTTGGTAATAAATTTCGCTAAGATCATAGATTTCTTGATGATGATGATGATATAAGTCTACTAAATTCTTTTTATTTATTTCTTTCCATAGGTACGTGCCGTTGCAGTCTTGTATGCACCGAGTACCAACCGAAGAGAGCGAGAGAGGCTCGCAGTGGCCCGAAGAATGGCCCGACAGGCTCCAAACTCCGCCGTATTGGCTCAACAAAACCCAGATGGGAATCTACGGAAAGCCCGCCCCCGAAGACTTTGCGTCGGACTACGAACATTGGAAGAAAGTCGTGGACAAGCTGTACGCAAACGGTGTCGGGATCAGCTGGTCCAACGTTAGGAACGTCATGGACATGAGAGCAGTTTACGGAGGGTATGTACGAAAAATTTCAAGAAATAATAATAAAAAAAAAATCGCCGCTACAAAAACAATACGAACTCGACGAACATTATTTTAAAAAAAAAATGCAGGTTCGCCGCGGCTCTGAAGGATAAGAAAGTATGGGTCATGAACGTGGTGAACGTCGACTCGCCCGACACCCTTCCCATAATTTACGAGCGGGGGCTCTTCGGGATATACCACGACTGGTGCGAGTCCTTCAGTACGTACCCGAGGATGTACGATCTATTACACGCCGATCATCTCTTCTCTAGGCTTAAAAAGAGGTAATAAAATATAACCAACTAACCATACAAAGGACCATGTTTTGAGGTGATCAATTGAGATGTTATAATCCACCATTTCTGCCAGGTGCAAACTAGACGGTGTAATGGCGGAGGTCGACCGAATAGTTAGGCCGGGGGGGACGCTGATCGTTAGAGACGATTCGGACACAGTGGGAGAAGCTGAGAACTTGCTGAAGTCTTTGCAGTGGGAAGTGCACTTAACTTTCTCTCAGAACAAAGAAGGGATACTTAGTGCCCAGAAATCGAATTGGAGGCCAACTTCTTAGTTAAATATAGCCTTGCCTCAGTTATATACACATTCTATTACATTAGCCGTCGAGTTCGTGTTATAACTCAAAGTTGGTCGTCGTCTTTATTTATTTTTTTGTGACTGTATATCTTCAATCTTGATAAAGAGAACATAAATAGATTTACATGGTGATTGATTGATATTGAAAAATAAATGATTTACGACGGTAACTTTCGGACTATGAAAAAAAAGGGTAATAATTGCACAGTTCTATACCGACGTAAACTAACAAAGGATGGAATGGAATCCATTGCATTGCAGAAACTGACTTTATTGATGACATTGTCATACTAGACTAGTCCAGGTACAAGAATCTTTCAGTAATTATAATTGGGATAATTTAGGAAATAGCCATAGTTACTTAGGTTTTTTAAATATAGTATACAAAAGATTCTTATACCCAATTTAACGGGACTCATAGGCCGCATTTACTACACTTGATAATGTCAAATAAAGGTCCCATTGTCCCATCTAATATTGTTCACTAGCATAAGCATATAATCGTGTCAGCCCGCAACAACTAAAAGGGCCCGTCTTAATAAACCTACGAATCCAAGATAAATTAATCCACGGGCTTGACCAAGATTAGTGATCCAACCCAAGATAATACAAGTGAAATAACTTAAATATCCATGTCATATTTTTCTATTCAAAACTCCAAAATCGAGCGCCGGAGATTTCAGTCAGTCTAGGCATCTTCGCTCTAAGCTTCGCCCTGGGAAATATCGGTCAATTTGTACAAGGTAGTGTTAAATTGAAGCTTCGATTAATTACCATATGGTGTTTAAGTTTTTTTTAACCTAACATGGTTGAAATTCTCAAACTAGGTTGTCGTATCTTGCATGGCCATCCATTCCGACGACTTCCAAAGCATGCTGTTACTAATCCAAATATTTGTAGAGATGGAAATGGGTACGGTTTGGACATACCACCTTGACCCATACCCAAATTCAATTATTTAATTGGGTATGAATTATTTCCAATATTTGATGAGTATGAAATAATTGGGTAAAGACCCAAATCCATTGGATCTAACGGATAAATGAGTCTTAATTAGGTATTAAATGGATCTTTAATTTTTAGTAGAACATTAACTAGATAACTCGGTACATCTTTTGTAGCATCAATTCATATAAAAAAAGGTGATATCTTAGTCGCTAAAAGCTCTAAATAAGACGTAATTACAAAAATTTTTAATTGTTCACATTAGGGGTGTAAACGAGCCGAGCTCGAGTAGAACTCGGCTCATTTTTTGGGCACGGGCGCGCCTTTCATTTCAACTCGAGCTCGAGCTCATCAAGATTTTCTGCTCCGAGCTCGAGCTCGAGCCGATTAAAGTTAACGGAGCTTTAACTCGAGCTCTAGCTCACGAAACTCGTCGAGCTCGAGCTTTTTAATAAAAAATAATAAACTTAAAAAAGTTGAAAAAAAAATTAACAAATTAAAAAAAAATTGCTCACGAGCCGGCTCGCGAGATTTCGAGCACTCATGAGTGAGCTCGAGCCGGCTCAATCCATCTTCACCCCAAGTTCACATGTGTGAGAATTACAACTACAAAAATGTTCAAAAATAGCGACGGATCGTACAACAATTTTTTCTTAGCAAATTTTCCTTCACAAACAATGTTTCCGTCGCAAAATTTTGGTACCAATCTTCTGTCGCGAATTTGCGACGACATAACCGTCTCAAAAATTTGCGACCCAAAAACCGTCGCAAAATTACTTCGGATATTCCGTCACAAATATTGCAAACAACGTTTTTGCGACGAGGATTTTCCGACACAAATTTGCAATATGGATATTTTTTTTCTGACAAGTTTTTTTGTGATAGACAGATCTTGTCGCAAACAATGTTTTTGCGATGGATTCGTCTGTCTCAAAATGAACTTTTTTTGTAGTGTAGGAAAATTTAGAAAGAAAAAAAAAACTATTAGGATCGGCAAATGAAGATGACGGTCGACGATTGGCTAACGTTGGATCGACGAAGGATGAGTGATTGGCGAGATGAGCGAGAGAGAATAGAATGGAAGAAATAAAATAATTAGGGCTTAATTTCGACAAAATGGGTAAATGGATAATACCCACTTAAGGCCTGATGCGGGCGTGGTCCCGATCAACAACATTTTTAGTCCGGTAATAAAACGAACGCGATAGAGCCGTGCCAAAACTTCGATTAAGGGGCCGATTCATGGCGTGGATGCTTGGTAACGATGTGTGTAAAAGGGAAAACGCGAAGAACAAAGATTTTTACGTGGTTTGGACCTCAAAAGGTCCTACGTCCACGGGGCGGCTAAGGGCCTTCTTTCACTATGACTGGGTGATTTACACGCTCAATCCTCGCCTCTCCATGGTTACAGATCTCAAGCTCAAACTAGAAAACGAAGGAGACGATAAAGAAGAATTACAGAGTGTTTGTGTGTGTGTGTTTGCGCCTTAGTGTGTGTAACAGTAAATTATCCCCTTTTCTTCCTGGATCCCTCTCTCTTTATATAGGCGTCTCTCGCTCAAGACCACCTGGAGGGATTTTGCTTCCTTGCTATCATGGATCGTACGGAACGTTCGCGCGCGCGTTGCTGTGGCAGGGAAGAATCGTTGGTGTCAGAAGATGTTCCCCAGTGAGCTATTGACACGTGTGCCGGTCCCCACCTTCCTTCACCTCTTCTTTGTACGGACTCTGACATTTGCAGAGTTTGTCGGCCCCATTCCTTTCCCTGCTCTCTCGACTTTTCCCCAAGCTATCGTGCCTTGCAAACTATCTTGTGAGGTCCTCCTGGACCTACAGATTTCAGGTCTCTTGGATAGTCAGGAGGGACCTTCCTCATACAGTTCGTTCGTCGTTTTTAGGTCCTTTGATCCTCTTTCTTTGGCCTTCATGTCTTCTAAATGTGAATTCCAAGGGTATCACGTCCCTTTTTCCGTGCGGCTCGTGGGGATCTGCGTGCTCGAGATTTTCTCCCGCATCAAGGCCCATAATTAATTTGATTTGGTCTGGATGGGATACATACCCATTTAATTTAATTGTATCTTACACATACTCATCATTAATGGATAGGATCTTATGGGTACGTGTAGGGTCTTAAAATTTTGTCATCCCTAGGTATTTGGTACCTTAGACATCGATTTATGTAGGTTATGGTTCATATACGTTTGTTGCGACCTGCGATAAATATGTGGGTTTGCGTCAACCCTGCATTCCACAGTTTACTGAAGATGAATTATTATTTATTCCTTCCATATGATTTTCATCTATCCCTAATGTTTGATTTAGTGCCTATTGTCATGTATTGATGAGATGATTTTCATTCGTTTCCCCTTTTTCATATATTCCCGAATGTCATTCTATGCAAAGATTGAGCATCAGTTCTATTTTGGTTTTTTTTTACATATTATCCGGATTGAAGCTTGATATTGGCAGTGTCGAAATCTGCAAATAAAAGGTTTAAATATTACATAGTATGTACTGAACTTAAAATAATCTAATAGCAACAAGCCTGTAATTTAAAACAACTTGTAAAATATGCTTGGCTTATAAATTATAAGAGGAAGCATTACCTGTCTTTGACTTCATTATTATTTCTCAAGTACCTTTGTCTATCGCAACTTTAGTTAGAGACTCCCTTTTATAGGCAAACATCAAGACGTGAATACTTGATGTCATTAATATTCCATCTAATCTCCAACCACCAAAAATGAATTCGATGATAATTTGAAGATTTTCCTACAAGATCTTCACTCCATTGCTTGCTTGTGGAGTAAACATTTCTATTAAAGATGATTGACACATGCATGCGAAAATAATAAATAATAATAAATTCAAAGAACAACAGTGGTTACACACCAAAAGATTTCCAAGTAGGTACCACTTCTCATATGAGAGAGTTCATATACATAAATCAACACCATACACATTAATCCGTTATAAATTATACAAAGCAGACATATATTACACAACAAGAGTCCTAGAAGTTGATATAGTAAGTTATTTGAATAACACGAGATAAATTTGGAGTAAGATTACAAGTGGACCAATTTCTTTATACCGATGAGATTTCCTCGCACCTCCTTGACATCGTATCGTTCTATGAGGCATGTCGACTTTAGCGTAGATACGTCAATGCTTATTTCTTTTACATCCCTTCGATTTTCCATAACTTCATGCTTCATCGTCGTCAATTCCTCGTATAAGGTAGTAATGTCAACAGACAAGTTGTGAGACTGCCCTTCGGTGTCGTTGATGATAGCTTGTGGTTCAGAAGGTTGGTTGTCGTAGTTGAGATAGGTTACGCTTTGCGGATGTAGCCATTTCCAATATTGGAATGCATGATTTCTACACACGGTGTACAACTTACCGTGTGTAGACTTATTTGTACCAGCAACCTCCACAGAAGCTTGTGTTGCGTAACGACAGTAACACTTCTCCAGTTATACCATAGTTCCATTATTTGACCGTGTCGAAATCCATTTTCGGACAACATCCTATAATATAACAATTGCAAATTTGCAGGGAGATCAACATTCAACAAACCAATAATCTCGAATTAATTTAGCAAAATCTTACAATAATCTCGGAATAATTTAGCAACATCCTACATTATTTGGTAATATTCAAGACGACCCACAATATAAAGAAGCACAAAAAGCATCATTGCTCCTCTATTCACTGCTTAAAAAGTCACTAATTTCGCAATATTCGAATACCTGTTTAACACCTATTGGACATAGAGAGTTGACGACTTTGTCATCAATAGTTTGGTAAAGGAAAGGGATATAGGTCACTTCAAGGTGGGAAAACCAAAAGGTGTCATCGTGAGGATCCTGCACGAAAAAATCTTTCTACAATTCGGTTACACCTTTAAACCTAACAAGATCGAACAACGTCTTGAGTTGCTTGAGCATCGATATCATACATTCAAGCATATGGTAGATGACTCTGCTTCAACATATGACAAAGTCACTAATGTTCTTCATGCTCAGTTGGATAAATGGCAAATTTTGATAGAGGTACACATTTTTTTAAGCAGATTCATTATATAACCAAAACTGTTATAGTTGGGATGAATTATAATTTACTGTGTAGGAGGACTTGTTGGCCCAAGCTTACGTATTCAAAGGTGAAAAACAATGAAAAAATATTGTTAAGATTTTCTATAACCCAAAGTCGGTTGATATGATAGTCATTAGTAGTGATGATGATGTTCATACCGATAATTGTGCTAGTGACGAGGCTTCATCTCCATTTACACCTAAGTTTCCTTATGAGAATCCGACGAAGAAAAAACTCAAGTTCGAGTCTTATGGTCAAACTAGTGACCGTGAGAGTACGAACATTAGTAAGTAGTTCCAAAGGGCGCGTGAAATTTTTCCAAGTTTCGGAACGGCTATGTTATTTGTAGGTTGTTTTGTGTTAATTGCTTCGACTGCTATGTCATATGTAGGTTGAACGGCTGGTATGTAATGACGTTTTTGGTAATGAGGTGTTTTGTAATGGGGTCTTTTTGGGATTTGAATGGTTGGTATGTAATGGACATATTTTGTAATGGGGTGCTCTGTAATGGGGCGTTTCTATAGGCGGTATTTTTCTTTGTAATTGACTACTTTGTAATGGTTTTATTAGTTCATTTGCTAATGTGTGGTAATCTTCAGTTAAGTTTCAATATTTAAATTAACAGGCTAATATGTAATGAGCTAATACTTAAAATTAGTCACATTTCTGGCTTCTAGACTGCTATAAACAACGGAAGGGGACAAAAAGAAGGGCATTAAGATCATGCCACAACACTTGACGTTAACTCGTACAACAACATAATACAAAAGGCTTCTCAAAATTTATCCAGCCAATATAACCTTACAACAGCATTTCATCACCAAATTCCATCACATACCACCAAAATAAACATCAAAATGCGACAGTGTCCTTGTACAAAAACCCAACAAAAACTGACGTCACCAACTTGCTCTACATTCAGCAACCATCAACATCCAGTATGATAAAACATGAAACCATCTAACAAACACGACATAATAAGTATCACATAAGTCCGCGGAGTGTGTTAATTACGTAGCGATGTTTCATATCGCTAGGTAGGCTGTCGAACAACCTCAACTCATCTGAGTGATTCACCAAGAATTTGGAAATGACTAATTTTTCTTCTGGAGTAAGCCCATCAATTGCATCGATTTGTTCGAAGACCTTGTACTTCTTCGGGATGACATCATTCTCGACTTCGAGTAAGCATATGAAGCGTTGAAGTGCATCACTTGTTTTCGGCACAATATTTACCAATAATGTTTATCAGTTCCTAGACAATTTCCTTCATTTTTCTCTTTCTGCCCCGGTCCTGCTTTACGGTGGTTCCTACGCCAGTTGATCCACTAGTTGCTTCCTCATTTGCATATTGTTGTACGACGTCATTATTTGATGAGGTATTTTCATGTTCGGAGGGCGTTAATGATACTTCAACGTCGTTTAATCCATTTGGATTTCGTAGTACGTCTCCGATGTCCTCGGCATTCTCACCTGTTGCACGACCCTTTCCGAAGATTTTTGACTCAGTCGTTGTAGTACGGCCATGATTTATGGCACATTGTCTTAGCAAATGGATCTTTCTGTATGGAGAAAATATTGAATCATTTCATTGGTAAAATGGCATTAAACATAGCTTGACAGTATTGGTCTGAAGTAGATACCTTAATGTATTCATCCCAACACTGGTCTTTGATCACATCAATCGTCTTAGTGGTATCATTCCATCCAATTCCGGTCATGCTCAACATGGTGGACGGACTGTGATAACACTTCTTCCAACTTTGTAACCGAGATGTGATGTGTGGTGTAGCTCGTAGGTCGGTTCCAGGAAAACTACTCATCATACGTGCTTCTAAAGAGCTTTAGATATTCTACCTTGAAGCCGTTTTCTTGTCTCCTTCCACTTCAAACTATCTCCATACCATTAAGGAGGGTCAGTTCTTCTTGTTGATTCCAGCCACGCCGACCATTTGCTCTTTTACAGGCGCAATTGCTCTATTGTTGATATCCATTGACGTATCCATCGGTTCCTGACGCACCCAAGGTGCTTATGTTATCATCATCATCTATCTCTTCGTTGATAAGTTCAACATGTTCTCCCATCATCAGTCCAACTTCTTCTTCAAACGGGTCTCCACGCATCTCTTTGCGAATAAAATTATGAAGTATGCAGCATGCCATCACAATCCGATTGTGGGTTACAATTGGGAAGTAAGAAGGTGATCGTGGTATCTCCCAATGTTTTTTCAATAACCCGAAGCAACGTTCGATCACATTTCTAGCTCTACTATGAATCATGTTGAAGTGCTCCTTCGGATTTTGTGGTGCGTTTCTACCTTGGCCATAATCATCTAAGTGATATCTCACTCCCTTATATGGCGCCAAAAAGCCTTCTGCGTTCATAAACTCACTATCACACAAGTAATAGTTCCCTGTAAAAAGAAAAAAAATGGTACTTGATGCGGAACAGGTCCTAGACGCACAGACCTAGACCCTCCCGAACAGATGGGGAGAAGAAGCACCAAGAAAGGGGAGCTAAGGCCCTTGTGGGAAAAAGGGATTTCTTCGTCTGAGCCAGGTGCCAGGAACCTATCGTAGGACCTGGGATTTCCAGATCCAAAGGAGGACCCTCGGCGCTGACAGAAAGGGATAGTCTCTGAACCTAGCAACCTTAAGAAAGAGGAAAGGGAACCAGAAAGTATAAAGAACTACCCGTGTCTGAACGTGCGCAGGAAAAAGGACATCTGGGAGGGGACCACCTACACGTGTAGATCACTCATTGAGGTACATCTTCTGACAAAAGGACGCCTCCTGCTACAGTGCCGCGCGCGCCAGGCGTCCGTACCGTCCTTAACGACACAGGAGATAGCTCCCGCCAGCTGACGTGGAGAAGGCAATTGATAAAGGAGAGGCAAAGGGCTCATTCTTAACTAAGTTATCACTGTTACACACACTAGCACACCAAGAACACACACACACAAACACTCTCTAAGTCACCCATTGTCTTCTTCGTCTATTTTGAGTCTGTAAATCGAGAGAGAACAGTGAGCTGAGCGTGTAATCCGCAATATCATAGTGAAAATGGTTGTTGGCTGGCCCGTGGACGTAGAACTCTTCAGAGTCCGAACCACGTAAACCCTGGTGTTGTGTCCCTTTTTTTTTCCTTGTTCTTTCTCTACAACGCGCCCCTTTTATCTAGAATCGCATCCAACTCGATCGTCAATCGTAGCTCTACCATCGTTCCACGTTTCCCGGACCATAAATCTCGTTGATCGGGATCCTACCCGCATCAAATGGCGTCGTCTGTGGGAAAGTAGGGTTGAGGCGATGGTTTTCTTTATTTGAGTCATTTGTATCTGGTTCAACGATCGAGGTTGGGGGTTTATTGGGCGTAATAGGTAGAGTCAAGCGTGGGTTAGGAATATTCGAGGCTTGAGGGGAAATGACGGAGGGTTTTATGTCGTTGCAAAAGAATCTGAACCCCCAGTTCGAAGAAGTGGCTGAAGGCGAAGATCAGAGGCAGACGACCGTTCAAGACGTTTCGTTAGGAGCGGTGGCACCAGGGACTCCCATCACTATGACCGTAGAGCAACTGGATACCCTGGTAAAGAAGGCAGTGAGTTCTGTTCTGAAAGCAAATGAGAGGAAGCGTGAACGCCGTAAGAGAGCGGAAGCTGTTAAAGAAGTGAAAATGGTAGAGGGACGTTTCACGGGGGTAACAGGCGGAGATGAAACTAGTGGGCAAAAGGAAAATGCGTAGATGCGAGGGAAGATGAGATAGATGCTACCAGTAAGGACAACAGTGGAGCGAAGGGAAAATGGAGTGGGAAGGGAGGTGAGGAGTACATGAGTTTGGATGGAGAATCTGCCAGCCGGCGAAAAAGGAGTAGAGGCCCCACCAGGACGCTGCAGGTAAGTCCCCCGTCGCGACTCCCCAGTGAGTGCTCACAAGCAGGTCGAAGTACCAGAAGCAAGAAGAGTGCCTGGAAAAGAAAGGAGAAGGTATTGAAAGATCAGGTTGCAGAGCTGAAACGGATGGTGGAAGGTATGCAGGGACCTACTGGGCGGTCTCCTTTGGGAGGAAACCTCACGGCTGGAACCCCTTTTGCCAAAGAACTGTTAGAAGGGGAGGTGTCTAGTAACTTTAAGCAGTTACTGTATGAATACGATGGTACCACAGACCCAGTGGATCACCTCTTACGCTTCCAGAATACTGTGTTGCTGCATGACTTCTCGGACGGTATTAAGTGCCGTGTTTTCTTGACCACGTTGGTGAGAGCAGCGCAACAGTGGTTCAGCCAGCTGGCGCCAGGCTCTATTCGATCCTTTGAGGAGTTCCAAATTATGTTTATTACTCAGTTTGCTAGCGCCAGAAGACAGCCCAAATCAGACATGTCCCTATTTCAACTAAAGCAAGGAGAAGATGAAGGCCTCAGAGCTTACATAAGCAGGTTCAACATAGCGGCCCTAGAGGTACCTTCCGCTACCCCTCCGTCAAAGTAAGCGCCATGATGAATGGGTTAAGGGATGGAGACTTCTTCGCGTCCCTATCCAAGAAGCCACCTCAGACTTTTGAGAAACTGCTGTATAGGGCTGCAAGTACATTAATTTTGAAGAAAGCAAGATATCCAAAGCAAAAGAAGAAAAGTTGCCTAGAGTGCCCTATAAGGAGAGAGTGAATAGGCCGCAGGTCCCGTGGAGGTCTCAACCTGGACCTGCTTTGATTCGAAGGGACAGCAAGGACCTATGGGACAGTCAGACTCGTCCCTCTCGAAGATATACGCCTTTGCGAGCAAACTTGGAAGAGATCCTAGCTGTAGCAGGAAAGCATCCTGCCATGAGACATCCTTCTAGTAGTCTGACAGGGCCCCACAAGCCTAAGTCCAATCTGTTCTGTAGATTTCACAACGAATACGGGCACCATACGAACCATTGCTACCACTTGAAGGACGAGATTGAAAGGCTCATCAGGGCAGGGCACCTACGAGAATTCACGTATCGGGATCGGGTCCCAGCTCCGCCGATCATGCGAAGGGAACTTGAAGGGTCCGCGGGAGATAAAGGAAAACAACCTATAGTGATCATGGAGAAGGGCACCTCATCCCAGCCTAGGGCCTCTATACTCACTATAGTAGGAGGGCCCAGTGGAGGCGACTCACACAGAGCAAGGAAGACCTATGCTCGAGTTCAGGGGTGGAATGCTGATGGACGGGAGGTGCAAACGGTCCGGCAGGCAGAAGCTCCCGTCAGGGTTCAGTTTGGTCCGGAAGACGAGGTAGAAATAATCAGACCTCATAATGACGCCTTGGTCATCACGACAGATATAGCTGGATACGACGTCTCTCGGGTCCTTATAGATGGAGGAAGCTCCGCGGACATTCTATTTCTGGAATGCTATAAGAAGATGGACCTGGATGCGAAGTTAAAACTCGTTAATACGGCCCTATACGGATTCGGAGGTGCAGGGATACATCCCTTAGGAGAGATAGCGCTCCCTGTAGGGCTAGCACGAGAGCCAGCCAAAGTAGTCCGGATGATCAACTTCTTAGTAGTGGATGTCGCGGGCCATCCCTTCCACGTATCACCTGAAGATCAATTTCCCAGTGGGAACTCAAGTGGGAGAAGTGTCGGGGGATCAATCTGCATCCCGACGCTGCTATGCGAACGAAGTCAAGGCAGTATCGGGTAGTCGGAGGGAGGTACAACCTGAGAATGGACGTGACAAACGAATGAAGCAGGAAGGAGAAGGAGGTTCGAACTTACACCCTCAACCTAATGAGGAATTGATGAAAGTGGAACTCTACCCTGGTCGAGATGGTTTTACCACCCAAGTAGGAACACACCTGAAGAAGGAGGCCTCTGAGGAACTCATAGAATGCCTGAGGAAGAATGCCGATCTCTTTGCTTTTGCCCCTTCGGACATGACGGGAATCCATCCAAACATTGCGATGCACTACCTAAACATCATCCCAGGAAGTAGACCGGTAAAGCAGAAGCTTAGGCAGTTCGGAGCAGAGATGGACCAGGTAGTCAAGGACGAGGTGGAGAAGTTACTTAAGGCATGGCATATTAGGGAAATGCAATTCCATCTGTGGGTGGCTAACGCAGTATTGGTCAAAAAAGCAAATGGGGGTTGGAGGATGTGTATCGATTTCAGGGACCTAAATAAGGCGTACCCTAAGGATCACTACCCCCTGCCTCGAATAGATCAGCTGATCGATTCTACATCGGGATGTGAAGTGCTCAGTATGATGGATGCTTACCAGGGGTACCACCAGGTTAAGTTGAACCCTGAGGACGTGGACAAGGTCTGCTTCGCAACGGCGACCGGAACCTATGGTTATGTCCGCATGCCCTTTGGATTGAAGAACGCGGGAGCTACCTACCAAAGGATAGTTGACAAAGTATTTAGGGGACAGTTGGGTCGCAACATGGAGGTGTACATAGACGATATGCCAGTTAATTGGGATAAAGGAATGGAATATAGGTAGAAGAACGGTCGACAAGGCTTCACTAAGAACTGGGACAGGGTTAGCTCAGCAGTGGGCTCACCTCCCACAGCAGACACGGCCACGTAAAAAGCAACCAACTGCTTAAGAGTGGAAGGGCTGAACTGATTGAGGGGCACCCCATAGATCCTAGGGACAGAAGACAAGTAGGGATGAACCGGGAATCTCAGGCCTGCCTTGACCTGCATTTCCCAAAAGGCTAGGGCCGGAGAAGGAGGGAAATTCGCCCGTTGATCAGGCTCAGGCAGGGTAACAGCGTAATCCCCAAAAGCGAACCCCCCAGGCACTAACCCATCTAGACCGTTGGACGAGCAGGCAGAGTTAGTGAAAACCTCCCATAAATCCCCTTTCTCAGGCCCTTCGGCAACAGAAGACGACACGGAAACCCCCCGAACGTTCGGCGCTGACGTGGTGACAACGTCTTCTACCAGAATCGGCTCCTTAAGACTACTACCCGACATAGAGGGACCCCCCGTGGAAGCCTGCTTGAGATGTGAAGCCCCCGAGGGGTTGGGTCGAGCAGAAGACGATCGGGTCCCAGGATACCTCTCGCTTTTGGTGACAGCCCGTTTGAAACGGGGTTTTCGAGGCTCTAAGGGTTGAGGAGTAGGGGAACGAGTCGGAGTAGAAGACTCCGAGTCCCCCACAGGAGCGGTTGACAGCGAAGGGTTGGCCGAATCAGAAGGAGAAGAAGCCATGAAGGTCACAGAAGAAAACCCCGAAAATAAATCGCAGAAAACCCTAAATCAGAGAGCGAAGCAGAGAAGGAAGACGTTACCTGATATCTAAGGAATTCGACGGGAAATCGAGAGGCGGAGGCGGACGACTAAGGCACGAACGACAGGACACAACGGAACACGGTGAAACGCGATGAACATAGACGATTTAGGAACCGGCGAAAGAGAGCAAAAGAGAAAATCTTTTTTCTTGTGACTAAGTGTGAGGAGAAAGAGAGAGTATGAAGAGATAGAAGAGGAACAGTTTTTGAAATGATCGATACCGCAAAGTAAAGAGGCCCGGTTTTGGACACGCGTCCCCACTTGATTCGGCGAGAATAAGCCTTCTGACGAAAGAAGGTTGCAGGCATTGACAGAGATAGGACAGTTCGGGCGGGAAAACATCTCAACTAGTTAGATACGACTGCGCGCTAATAATAATACTCTGAAAGTCTTGTTTCTCAACACTGTTCAGAGTAGGGGAGTGGTTGATGCGGAACAGGACCTAGACGCACAGACCTGAACCCTCCCGAACAGATGGGGAGAAGAAGCACCAAGAAAGGGGAGCTAAGGCCCTTGTGGGAAAAAGGGATTTCTTCGTCTGAGCCAGGTGCCAGGAACCTATCTCCCGTATCTGAACGTGCGCAGGGAAAAGGACATCTGGGAGGGGACCACCTACACGTGTAGATCACTCATTGAGGGACATCTTCTGACAAAAGGACGCCTCCTGCTACAGTGCCGCGCGCGCCAGGCGTCCGTACCGTCCTTAACGACACAGGAGATAGCTCCCGCCAGCTGACGTGGAGAAGGCAATTGATAAAGGAGAGGCAAAGGGCTCATTCTTAACTAAGTCATCACTGTTACACACACTAGCACACCAAGAACACACACACACAAACACTCTCTAAGTCACCCATTGTCTTCTTCGTCTATTTTGAGTCTGTAAATCGAGAGAGAACAGTGAGCTGAGCGTGTAATCCGCAATATCATAGTGAAAATGGTTGTTGGTTGGCCCGTGGACGTAGGACTTTTCAGAGTCCGAACCACGTAAACCATGGTGTTATGTCCCTTTTCTTTTCCTTGTTCTTTCTCTACAATGTGCCCCTTTTATCTAGAATCGCATCCAACTCGATTGTCAATCGTAGCTCTACCATCGTTCCACGTTTCCCGGACCATAAATCTCGTTGATCGGGACCCTACCCGTATCAGTACTATTAATATTTAAATAAATGAATCATGTATTACTTGATAAAACAAAAACATACATTTTGGGATCTTAAGACCGAATCTCTTTGAAATTGCATCACGCAGAACTCTATTGTCTGCCACAGATCCTTCCCAACCGCATAAAATATAAGTAAACATCATATTTGGGTCACATGCGCCAAGTACGTTGATCGTAATATCACCCTTCCGATTGCGATATCTAGGTTTCTCTTATTCGGGCACGATTACCTTAACATGAGTTCCATCTAACGCTTCAAGACAACCCTATATGAAGTAGACAAAATAGAATACTTTGGCAACAAGGGAATGCAATATAAATCAAAGCCTAAATAAGTATGCAAATTAGTACCTTAAAATGCTTCCATCGGTAGTCGGTGTTGTCTTCAGCTATTGGTTAGGGTGGGACAATTAGTAGACGATGCAATTTCAAGACGGCATTTGGAACCTCATGAAAATACTTAAGAGACAGTCGCCCTAGATTTTCTAAAGTTTTTTTGCAATATCCGATTTTTAGTGTTATGCGATATAATAATAAAAAACATGGCGACTTTGTCCCTTACAGTGGTATACTTAGATTCCTTCTGTGAACCACTAGTGTTTCAAATGTTTTCGGCTTCATTCTCAAATGATTATGGCATGTTACGTCGGACATGGAGACTCATTCCTGGAGGTTAACTATCTGTTTGGGTATCTTCTCGATCAAACTATACTTTGTCGGCGTTCTTTTCCTCTTCCGAATATTTCTATTTTGTAGGCATCTTAAATAGATGGAAAGTAGGAGCAACAACAGAATATTTTACTGCATTAATATCTGTAAAAATACAAACATTTGTACTTTCCTGCTGAAGTTAATATCCATGCTGTCTCTGAAACAAAATGAACTAATTTGCACCGGAAAATTAGGAAGGTATAACGATGTTATCAAGAGTAACCAAACACCCAATAAAATACAACAAATTGACTGATATGACCCAAAAAAATCCTAATGTTTCGTTTCTAACATACCTATCCCACACAGCTTTTCAAGGATAACCATTGTTGCCCTCTATAGCCAACCCAACAACAATAGTCATGATTATCTAACATAAGAATACCAACTCTCATGATCCTCAGTGTCGTTCGTAGTTTTATCCAGGTTAAGACGAAAAATATGCAGTTCGGTTTCGAAATTACCTCGAAACGTCGATGATATATGTCGAAGAATTTGCTGGAACATAGAAACTGCTCCGCAAACTGCAAATGATTGCGAATTGATGCTTGAAGCGAGAATGGAGCGGCCAGAGATTAACGACCGAGGATTCATTTACGGAGAATGGTAAAGTTAACGCATCTATTTTAAGATGGCAGGGTAATTTTCGTAATTTTGCCTATGACCGATGGGATTACCATGTGGTTGATTAGAAATCAAACAAGATAATCGTTATTATCTGAGGTCTTATCATGCTTTTTTTATCTACTCTTTTTGAATATGACAAACTAAACGCAACCATAGTGGTTATGTTAATCGTGAAGTATGTAAGGGTGAGCCTTCAAATAATAAATCACGAGTTCAAATCCCTTGTTACTTCAAATTTTTCTGAGAACGTAACTTTAAAATGACAAAAATACCCTTAAAAATAAGGTCATTGGGTTATGATCATCTATAAAGTTGATAACCTAACTGTAAAATGATAAAAATACCCTGAAAATTAAGGTGATCCCGTATAAAGCTAACCTGACATTGTAAAATGATAAAAATACCCTTAAAATTAGGGGGTAAACTAGACTATTTTTTAAAAATTGACTTGGACCAACCATTTTTAAAAAAGTCTATTTGTGGACTGTTCTTAATACAATAAATTAAGATATAGTTACAATAAGGCACCAGTGGTCTAGTGGTAGAATAGTACCCTGCCACGGTACAGACCCGGGTTCGATTCCCGGCTGGTGCATTAATTTTTTTTGTTACCATTCTTGTTATTTAATTAATTAGCAATAAAATAACGTTTTCAAGTGGCATTTTCTAATAAATAGATCTGCAAATAAATATTGATTACTTTTTTTAAACTTTTCGGTGGTAGGCTCCACTTACAGGGAGGCCAGCCTACGTGGGGCCCAGACATTTAAAATATAAGGGACCGCCTTTAAATTTCAAATCCTACTACTACGTTGTAACTCTGTCAAAATGTCAGAACCTTTTCTCCAATGGAAAAATGACACGTGTCCGACGGTAATGACTTCCAGCCGGCTATTTACATTTCTCTAGTTAAGTCACATTCTTTAGGATTAATTAATTAATGCGTATAATGCCTTATTGTGTTGTGCTATAGTTAAATATTCAATGTACAAAATGGAATCTAAATTTCATTACATTAGAAGCAACGTATTTTGTACTATTCTGTTTTCTTCTGACATTAGTTGTAATGGCTAAAGTTAAAACATATCGCAAGAAAAAAGCATGCGAGTGGTACTTATCAAAATATAAGAGAGGACTAAATGCCAATTGCATATGATCTTTACTTCATTACATTAGTCGAAGAGAGGAGACAAAAAGCTGCGTAGTGGAAGATCATATCATGTCGATTATTTCACACGCTAAATATTAAAAAAAAAATCGAAAGAAATATATATAAAGTGCATAGTAATCGGACATAAAAATATTTTCTAAAAGAAAATTAATGATGCTGAGTTATTTGTAAGTCTTATATAATGTAGTAGTGACCGAGTAATATAATACCATAAGTTTTTCAGCCGTCGAATTTAATTATTGTGAAAGTCAAAGTCGTCAAGACGCTGTCTAAAGTCAACGACGAATTGGTATATTAAAATATTAAGCTGCTATGGTTCTCATTAAAAAAATTTCACTTTCAAGGAAATTGAATATCATAATTAATTTGCATGAGGCTGCTAATTGCAAATGGATTTTAGAGCGGTCCCTTTTCTTCTTCTTTTTTTTTTTCCCTACCGTTGGCCGTCCGCTTTCGAAGAAAATTTTGTGAAGATTAATGTACATATATATATATTATACATTGTACCTATATATAGTATTTAATTTCGCATTGCATGGCATTGAAAACTTTTGACATGGATTCAAATAATATTTGTGCCCTATGAAGAGGGAAACTTATAACAAATAAATTATCAACCTAATGGACCTAAAACACACTCATATAAAGGTAGGAAAAACAATTAGTAACTCTATAATGAAAGCTAATTCAGCATCAACTATTTAGCCCTCGGACTCTATGGAGTAAATTATTTTATTATTTTCATTATGGTTATCATTATTATTTATTATTAAACGGAATAAAGTCAAGGGGGGTTAAACTTTAAAGAAAGTTTTTACATTTTGTGTTTTCTTCTTTCTTTTTTTTTTTTCAATTGCCTTTTAATGCGGTAGTTCCAAATTTGTCAAAAGGAGGATGGCCATGTTTTCAGAAAATTCAAATAAATTTGGCAGGAAAGTATTGCACGCATTGGGTTTTCTTACCATTTCTCAACAAGTAACGTTAATCCCCCAAAATAGTAATGATAACAACCATAAATGAAGTGGAAAGTGTGGTAAGAGTTTCAATTGTTGGGTAGTAGTCGGGTGGTGATATCTCCCAAGAGGAAGATCATGAATTCGATTCTTTTTTATTACCATTGACTATCAATATTTATTGTGGCTTCAAACAGTATACATAGACAAGATTCGTCCCACTGAAAATCAACGTCGTCTCATGACCGACAATGAGAACTATGTTAATCGAAGCGTGAGAATTATAATAATCTTATTTGGGATACCCTACAAAAAGAAAAGTATGGTACGATTTGAGGCATCAAAATACTTTATTCTAATCCCCAACAGGGTAACCGAGCTTGTGGGCATGTGGATTTTCAAACTAATTAGTCGCATTCCCCTAACGTGTGGAAAAGTCCATTGCCGATGGAGTTGGCATACTTTGTTACTATTGTTCTAATACATTTGACAAAAGAAGTAAAAAAGTTTTCCCTCTCAAGAATCTTTACCCCATAATTAATGTTCCAAATATAACGCAGAAAATAAAGGTATATAATTTTTAGAAAAACAAAACAATAAGTTAATTGCCATGCCACTCTATCCAGTCCAAAGACTAGGGGTGCAAACGAATCGAATCGAGTCGAATATCATGATATTCTATTCATATTCTATTATCAAATTTCGAATTCGAACTCGAATACGAATACTATTCGAATATTAAAAATCGATTTGAATTCGATTTGATTATCACATTCGAATATCGAATCGAATATTCGAATATTATAATTCAAATTTAAATTTTATTATTATATTTTTTTATTTAATAAAAATAAAAATAATATTATATTTAAAATATATATTTAATGATAGTATCTTATATTTAAATATATGTTGAATTATAATATGTTTTATTTAATAAATATATATATTGAATTATAATATCATTTTAATTATATATTGAATATTAATATTTATATTTAATGTTTTACGAATCGAATCGAATATTGCAATATTTGTATTCGTATTCTAAAATTATTCGAATTGGAAAAAATATTCTTATTCGAATTTAATATTCTAATATTTTGAATTCAAATTTCAATTTTCGAATCGAATTTCGAATTGAACAAAAAAAACTCGATTCATTTGCAACCTTGGTCTAGACCATGCATTAAAAAGAAAAGGACAATTCTAAATAGTAAAAGACAAAATTACAAAAACGTAAAAAAAAAAAAAGACACCATGCGAAAGATAAATAACACAATTATTACAGAAGAGAAGAGAAGAGACATTTGTAAGTAAAATAGCATCAGAATCCATAATCTATTTGCAGATACAAATAATAGAGAGAGAGAGGATAAAATAGGTGGTGGCCTTAATACTGCACAAAAGGTCAGAAAGAAAGTAATAAATAAAGAAAAGCAGCAGGCAAAAAAGATAAAACGTTTTTTTTTTTTTGCAGATTGAATACGCAATACGATACGAATCGTAGCTCTCTCACTCATTCAATGCTTTACCCAACTCACCACCACCATCATCACCATCATCCCTTTATCTTCACTACAACATTCAACCCTTTTTCACAGCCCTCTTTATCACCACCACCACCATCGTCTCCTCTCTTATCCTCTACCGTTCAGGTCCTCTGCTTTTCCTTCCTTTTTTACCTTTTGACGAATTAGTCGCCGCATTTTCCTTTGAATTCCTTTTTTCTTAACTTTTTTTTTTTGGGGGTAAAAAAACTTGTAGTATGTGTGTTGTGGCTGATTTTCATGTATGTATTGTGTTTCAGGGAATGGAGTGTTTGCAGGGAGCCTTCAAAAATGGGTTTGGTCCGTCCGAGGTTGCTTTATCTGACGATTTCTCTGCGGTGGCTCATAACGGAGGGGCTAACGCCGCCGTCAACGGAGACGACCTCTTCGTTGACGAGCTTTTGGACTTCTCCAACGACGTTGTCTTTGAGATGGAAGGGCAGCTGCTCGAACCGCAGGAACTGAGCAAGGCATGCTCTGTTTCTGTCGAAAAACAGAGCATGGCCCTCGACTGCAGTGCCGGGCTTACGCCGATAGACCATTTCGGGTCTATCCCCGGAAGCGGGTCAACCGACCCGGTAAGAAAGCCCACTGTTTCTATTTTTAAAGTATAAAGTAACGGTTTTGGAGGGTGGTCTTGGGAAAAGGTGAAGTTTTTTTTTTTTTTTGGTTCTAAATTTCGCAGGTTGAAGAAGGGCTTGAGAGCTTAGAGTGGTTGTCCCATTTCGTCGAGGACTCTTTTTCCGAATACGCAGCCGCCGGTAAATTGCATCCGAACCCGGTTCAGAGCCGGTCCGAAAAGGTTGCTGCCAGCCCGGAGAGGCCGTGCTTCCCCGCTGCAGTTCAAACCAAGGCTCGAACCAAACGAGCCCGCTCCGGCGTCCGAGTCTGGCCAGTCCTGTCCTCCTCGACCACCACACTCGCCGACTCGTCCTCCATTTCATCCTCGTCCTCGTCGAACTCCTCCACGACGTCGTTTCCTTTCCGGGCCGAGCCGCGGCCAAGCAAGATGCAGAAGAAAAGACCGGCCGACGCGGCGAGCCAGCAGCAGCAGAATCAGCAGCCGAGGAAGTGCTCTCACTGTGGCGTGACAAAGACCCCTCAGTGGAGGGCCGGACCGCACGGTCCGAAGACGCTGTGCAACGCCTGTGGGGTCCGCTTCAAGTCCGGCCGCCTCTTGCCCGAGTACAGGCCCGCCTGCAGCCCGACCTTCTCGAGCGATCTTCATTCCAACAACCATCGGAAAGTTTTGGAGATGAGGAAGAAAAAGGAGTTTGAGAATGGACCGGCCGGTTTATCTGAGCCTGTTGCTCCTAATTTTTGAAGGTAGTAATTATCAAAGAAAGGACAACAATGGTAGTAGAGTAGCGTAGGAGGACGAGTTGGTCGGGCCGGGTTGCATTAAACCCGGTTCGGTTAATAAGGTTCTCATTATATGTTAGTAAGTAATATAGTAGTGTACATTCTTTTTTAACGAGGACCCATTGTTTGGTGCAGTAGTAGGGTTATGTGTTCTTGATCAGAAAAGACTTTTTATATGTTTTTAATATATATTTATATTATGTAGTATTTTTAATAATATAGTATTTCTCATTTTTCGTTTCTTAGTGTTTTTATTTTTTCGCATTAAAGTTCGCAAATTGTGATAAGATAGGGTTTAGGACTTTGGGTCATATTAGTGGATTTTTATTGCACTTGTGTATTAATAGTATGGGCGAGGACGCCGTTGAAAAGCGAAAACGTTATGAGGTAATAAGATAACACGCCTCACCTCACATGGATGGATGGGTACGCATGAGATGGAAATGGTCATTGCATTGCATGATGTGAGTGAATCATTATTTATTATTTTTTTATATTATTGTTGTTATATGTTTATTTAGGTCGACCCTCAATTTCGAAAATTCATGGGGGGTTATTATTATTAATTTCTTTTTGTCCAAAAATGGAGGGTAGTAGAGAAAATTTCATTCAATGCTCTACTTATTTCTCTTGGTAGTTTCTTGGGGACCATTAATGCCACGGACATGAAGTATGGCATGGGTGGATTCTTAAATTTAATAAATATTTATTTGTAAAATAAAATAGAAAAGGGTTAATTAGGTTTTAGACTCTTTTATAGTTTCAAAATAGTGTTCAGACCCTGTTAAAAAAAAATTTATTCTAAGGACCCAATTTTCGTAAAACTTATGAATAAAGACCTAAACTTATAAAAGTGTTGTTGAAGAGGTATCAAACGTACTTTTTTATGTTACAAACTTACAATGTATTTTTATTGCAATACAATAAAGTGTTACTATAAAAATCAGATCCTTTAAACTAATTAGTTTTCTGACAACCCTGAATATTAAATTTATATTATGACAGGCTTGGAACAAAATTTGGGCGTAAAAATATTCATGGGACGTGCTTGTTTAGATAATAGTATGTGTGGGTAATATCGATGCTAAAGTTGGTACAATCTAATGCTCCTTTTTCTTTTCCTTTGGCACTTGTTTTCTTCTGTCAGTGAAAGGAAGGGGCAGAAAAACAAAAGAAAAAGGACAAGAATTGGAGTAAATAAATAAATATAGATATATAGGCTAGGTGTATATATCTATAGGTTATTCAATTTACCAAATGTATTATTCAATACGTTGTTTATTATGTCAACTCTTGTGCGATATTCTGATCATCTAGGTTTTCAACCTCCTTCAACTTGTTTATCAACTTTCAAGACAATTTATTTACTGAACAATCGCAAGTTATTGCCAAGTGTCGCCATTATATATCACATAATGCTTTTGACTTGGACGTTGATGATTTATTTATATATGTGTGACTTATGAAATACATATATATAAATATAAAAATATGTATATTTGTATTGCCGTCTTTTCAATTACTTTTAAACCTCGAAGACTTGAATAAGACTTGAGGACTGATTATGAATGATATTTAAAAAAAAACACACATTGAATCCTATTAGGATGCTACTATTTACATCCCTTTGGGTGAAAAATATTATTCACACCCCCAAGCACATTAAATACTTAACTCAAAATAACATGAAATTTATAAAAGTTACTCTCTCTATTTGTTTTTTACTCTTGAATTCAACAATAATAATTTTGTTAATTAATTTATTTTTCATTTAACCCGTTTCATTTCATAATATTATATTGTTAAATTAATCTACACTTTAATATTTTGTTAAAGTTACAAATATTAATAATTAACTTATTTTAATAAAAATAATCATATAGCATAATATATCTTATTAACTTATACAATAATTATTGAAAAAAATTTACAAGTTAATCTAAACAAATACACGATTATATATAAATAATATAATATTCCTATATTATAGATATTATAAATATAAATAATATGCAAACCAAAATTATCATAATTATATATTTTTCCAGAATTAAAATATAAAATATATATATTTATATGAAGTTAGTAATATTATTAGTAGAAAAAAAGAATATAAAATATTAGTTACCTTATAATTTCTTCTTTACTTATATGCAATAAATATGTGAGATAATAAAGACTAATCAAACTTTAAAAACATGTTTTTTATAATACTAGATAATAAATATGGTGGTGTATTTAGTAAATAAGGGGTGTGAATAGAATTACCCTGCTATTATTCACACTCCTTTGAAGGTGCAAAAAACTTTGGGACACATTAAACTGAAACTAAATTATATTTTCTTACATTGAATTCAACAACCATAAATTTACCACATTTTCAATTATTATTATTATTAATAGATTTTTTTTTATCAAATTATTTCTATATTCTATCATTAATATATTTTAAGATGAATTGCCACTTTTGCTCTTAAAAATATTAATATTTTTAAATTTACCAATATTAATATTTAACTAATTAGAATAAAAAATTACACAATATAAAAATTTACTATTAACATATACATATAGAAGTAAAATAAATACTAAATTAAGTAATCATTTTCATTTTAAATACCGAAATATGTAATTTTTTTCATTTTAAATATAGAAATAGACGTAATATTTACTTTCATATTAACCTAAACAATCTTTTTCATTATTATGTAGATATGTAAGATGTAGATTTTATATTTTTTATTGGTTGTTAATACAATTTGATCTATATATAGTTGATAATTCCTTCATCTTTCTTTTTTCTTTTTCTTTTTCTTTTTTTGTTTTTTTGTTTAAATCCGTGCATCAAAAAATTTATAATGAAAAATGATATAATTTAATTGGTCAAAGACAATAACTCATTAATGGAAACAATTTAGGATTTAATTTAGTAAAAAACGTTCTAATTATTTACCTATGTGCAAGAATCCTAAATCAAGTAGGAAACTTTTTATATATAAATTTCACAAATAGAAATTACATTAAATTAGTGATTCAAAGACTATAAATATGGGCATAGTTTTATATAAATAAGTTTATATCCTGAGTTACGATTTCATTAATCATATATTATATATTTTGAATCATAAATAATAATTAAGATGATATCACCGAAACGACAACAATTGTCCGAATTCTTGAATTAAAGAACAACATATATTCATTCCTATATTACAAGGTAGCAAGCCATTGATGACCATCTATGAAGCTAAGCGATATAAACGGCTCAGCCTCCGTCGTGGTGAGCTCTCTTGCCCACGACACCCTTCCTCCGTAATCTGCCCCCGGCCCCGAACACTTGAACTGCCCGTAAAACACTGTCCTGCCAACACAAAAAAAAAAAAAAACATTACTACATAACTGCTTCTCATGCCCGAAAGACGGGCATTAAGGCGGTTAAGACGACGATGTTTTTCGAACTTACATTTCCCTCTGCTTATCTCCCCAGTTATACCATCCCATCGGCGTAATGATCTTGTCCATGTAAGTATACGCAAACACCACCCTCGAGAACGTCCCCCAGGCCCGGCCCAAGTAGAGCGCGCCCGAGCCCGTCACCCTGCAGCCGACGAACGAAAAGCCCGTCTCGTCCAGCATGCTGTCCCTCTTCTGGGCCGTCAGCGCGCCGTAGGTGTTGGCCTTGGCGTGGAGGTGGCATCCGTCGTAGAGCGATAGCCCGTCGCCGAAGATGAAGTCGACCGAGCCCTGAATGTGGCAGTTCTTGAAGTAGTGCCGTCCCTTGTGATCGTACAGCGTGTCTTGCCCTCCGACGAACTTGCAGTCTACGAACGCCGCCATGTCGGCTGAGATCCGAAGGGCCACCGCCTGCTTCCCCGTGGCTCCGGCGGGTGGGGCCGGTGCTTTGTTCTGCGGGAGATGAATGATGGTAAAGAAATTAGAGAGAGATGTTTCTCATTTGCACTTTGTATAAATAACTATGTTTAGCAATAACCTTGAAGGTGATGTTCTTGGCGACAAAGTAGGGAGCGTCGACAGCGAACGTGGCGGAGCCGTAAGTGCCCAAATGCTGTCCGTTCGATGCGATTCGATCGGCCGTGTCGTCCCATCTGATTATCGTCTTTTTGGCAGCGGAGCCTTCCAGCGTTATATAAGCCATTGTCGCAGGTATCTCAATCTTTTCTCTGTCAGTATTATTACATTAGAAACTATTACATTCTCTTCGCCAAGGGAAATGAACAAAGCAAATGCAGCACAGCACATACTGACCGACCTGTAAGTCCCGGGACCAACCGAAATAACTACCCGGCTGGGATTGTAAAGTGGGATCGAACTTATGGCCTTCTTCAGCGTAGTAAAGTCTCCTAGCTTGGGATTTTTGTCGACCTTAATGGTTTTACATGGCTGAAACTTGTTCTTGGCCTCCATGAACATAATAGACTTGTCTCTGCTGCCCATTTTTCTCACCCAATTGAAGTAACTTTCCTCGATGTTTTTCAGCTCGTTGAAGCTCTTGGCGTATGAATTGGCTTCGGTAATGTGGCCCAAGCACAAGAGCACGATGAAAAACTGCGCCGTAAGTATGTGGAACATCTCCATTGCTGTTAATGTGGTGATGAAAACAATGGCTTCTTCATAGTAAATAGATAGAATGGCTTATATGGGAGAGAGGGAGAGAGAGAGGGACTGTCGAGTCAAATTGGCCATATGTTTATCTGTGAACTGTCCGAACTTGTTTTCTAGTGCCTGTTTTTTTTCTTTTGCTGTAAGAGGACGACAATACAATAGACGCACATACCACCATCTTCATGGTCACATTTTGGCTATCCACAGAATCTTGAAAATACTTTCTGACCTTATCTGTCTTTCACGGACTGCTCTAGGCTAGAGGCAGTTTTAAAAAGACAAACGTTGAGATAAAAAGGTTGCCTACTAAAACAAGAGTTTCATGTAATGAAAATACGCCTTTCCTTTATCGAATATGGCAAGACAGCAGTGGTGTGGTGAAAGGTTAACTAATGGAAACGAATGGATTAAAGTGAAATCTTACATTCTAGAGATTTGGGTCATCGCATCCTTGCTCTAAATGAATCCATTGCTCCATCTATTTTCCTTTTGTGTAGTAAATAAAGCAAAAGTTTTTACTACACAGGCAAAGAGGGTCGAGAGGAACAATATGTTCTTGCAAATATCCATTGCTCGATTAGTGTTTTGACAAAAATGCTTGCACGCCAAGAACTTGTTTCCCCTCTTACTTCATTCACTCACGATGGGCTCTAAAGCAAATTGCGATCTCTTTCCTTTATTTTTCAAGACCATGACATCTTCGCTCCACGGCCTGTATTCTTGTATTTTTTGGCTCGATTTTCTGGCTTTTGTTTTATCATCAATTAGCTTTGAGAGTTTAAAAACTGGGCATATATTGCAGGGACGATACAAAGAAAGATTTTTAAAAAAGTTGTGAACTTTGCAATCCTCTTCAGTTTGTAATATCGGACCATTTCCAGAAAGAAACCGAATATGTATGATAGCAACTGGAAAGATTTCAAACAGTAGCAACAAAATGCAAAAGAAAATAACACTCAGCAAACTAAATGAGCTCCTCTATAACAAACAAATCCACCATCATCATCATCATCATTACCACAGTTGTTCTTGTGTTTTATCAGCAATCTTTAACTCCAAATCGTTTACCTTACGAGCGCTTCTGTCCGTTCGAGGCCAGTTTATTCTCCCCGTGTGGCTCTGCTTTCTCATCTGATGCAGCTGTCTGGTTAGAAGCCACGAGCTTCTCAACCATCGCAGGCTCTAAAACTTGCTTGTCTTTTACATCTGCTGAAGCTGCGAGCTTTGTAGTAGTATCAGCGACAGGCTTCTCTTCGGCTGTTGCCTTCTTTGTATCAAGGACTACTTTTTCTACCTCAACTTTCTCCATCTCTTCCTTCTTACCCTTCGAAAGTTTCTCCGATGTTTCGAGCTTTTCAGTCTCGACGGTTTTATCGTCTATTTTCTTTTCTGTCTTACCGCCCTTTTCAACTGCTAAAGAATCCTCAACCGCCTTGTTCTTCTCAGGTTCGACTTTAGGTTGAGACACCTCAATTGGCTTCTTCTTCTCTTCAGATTTCTCGAATGGTTTACTCTCATTGGACCCTTCTGACTTCTGCGGATAAGAAACTCCGACTGATGCTTTCACCTTTGTGGAGCTCTCAGTGCCAGCTGGCTTCTCATCTTCTTTCCCTTGAGATACAATGGCCTGCATTGTCCGAATATCTTGTTTCGCTTTCACGCCTTCTGTTATCGTTTCCCCGAAAGATTCAACCTTTGGAGCATCAGATTGTTGTGCTTTCTGAAGTTCATCATTGGTTGAGATTTCGATTTCCCGGGACTTGCACTCGGGCTCGTTTTCTACCCGTGGTTGCTCAGCCAATCCCATATCCTTATCAAACTATACAAATTCGTTCGGAGACAATCTTTAGATAGATAACTCAGACAGCCAAGAAAAGAATGTCCAAGATGTGATAACTAATAGATAACAGATTAATCCACTGTCAATAAAAATGCAGTGCTCAAAATATATTTCAGGCACAAAAGGTCATAACAACACACTGTGATCATTGTCCATAACATGCATGATTTCTGTGTCAAATGAGTCACTGCAGAAAGTTGATTTAGTTTCAAGAATAAAATCAAGATAGAATAGTTCGGACAAATCTGATTTACTGTGCGGTTTGTAATGACTATCCACGCCTACCAAATGTAGCAATACAAATGGCCGAGCGATAGCAAAGAGAAAAAAGGACCAAATAAGAGCTCGATATACCATGGGAATCTCGACGCAAAGGTTGCCCCAAAAACGACAGAGTTATGATTGGGATTATTACGTAAAAACGATGACATTAAAACTAAGGCGGTTGGCAAGAAGTAGTACCTGTTCTAACAAATGTCCCAGTGATTGATTCTCGGCTTCATTACCTTCCAAAACCACCACCCCATCCTTGGCTTCCTCCGGCGCCGGCGCCTTTGATTCATCCAGCTTCAGCTCCCTCGTCGCCGGAGCACCGCCGTCGTCCTGCAAATTCTTGAACCTGCTCGCGCAAGCTCCCATTTTTCTACTTAAACAGCGAATATTAAAGTGTGTGTGTGTGTGTAGAGACCACAGTTTGAGAAGAGCGATTTCAGAGAAGAGGGAAGGCCAATAACGTATATTTATAGGGCAGATATATCACCGAGTTTCACCGTTTTGTTCCGACAAACCTTCCATAGCTGTCTAACTCCACTCACAGTTTGACCGTCACTCCATATCTTTGACCGTTCCTTAATGAAAAATTATACTAATAAAATAAATTTTAATTTAATTCTATTTATTTTCATATTTCCTTCAACCGTATTGCTTTCATTATAGTGAATACGAAAATACCAAAAGTGGGGATAATGAATATCATTATAATTGAATTGGCATTATTTCTTTTATGAGTACAATATTGTCATTGCAGGAATCGTAATAAAAAAAAATGGACGACTGATTTTTTTATTATTATCTACCATAAATGGAAATAAGCCAGTGCACTATTACCAAACATATTTATACAAAATAATGAATATTTAATCAATTGTGTGTAAGTGAGTGGGTGGCAACTAATGTTATAGTAAATGGTGGTAAACAAGTTAATTAATTGATTAATTACTATTAATTATAAATATAAATTGCAATTGGAAGCTAATCAATGCTACGCCCGCAAAGCTAATAGGTCGTGCTTGCATGCCTATACGACAATAGCATAAGGTTTGGTCAAATGATTTTTTTTATATATATAAGTTTACTTATAAGTACATTACTATTATGAAATAATTAAATGTGGATGTTTTAAATAATAATATTAGTTAAATTATTGATGATTTGGAAGTATTATATTAAATGATGATAATGTGATAAGATGATAAGATGAGGTGTTTAATTGAAGAGTTTGTATTTTAGTGTGAGGTGTATAATTGTAATTAATGTGATTAGTTGTAATAGTGAATTATTAGTAGTATAAATAGGTGATTAGAGTTCATTGTAAATCACACCAAGTATTGAAATACTTAATCTCTCTCTAATCTCTCTCTCTTTATATTATAAGCTATATTATCATTATAATCTTAATATAAGTATAATTATAATAAAATAATCTTAATATAATATTAATCACAATTAATATTTTTATAACACGTTATCAGCACGACCGCTCTCCGTCGTTAAGATCAACCTCCGTCGAAGATCTCGTACGAGTTTAGTCAAGGTATGGTAATTTAATTTTTAATTTATACTAATCATATATTAATTGTGATTAATTTAAAAATATGTATTATAAAAGTATTATTTAAAGGTTTATAACTAAACGCCAATACCCGAGTGGTTTCGCGGAATATCGTTCACTACAAGTGACGAGAGGTCCAGGTTTCGATCCCCGTGGAGGCGTGTGATTTTTTTTATTTATGCACGTACACAACACAAGCCCACGAGGTCTTGCGGTAATCCCAACCTCAGTAGCGGCATATTATTAATCTTTCTTTAATAAGAAAAAAAATGTCGTTTTATACAAAGATGGATCTTCTACTCCTTACATTATTTACGGTGATCATTTCCGCTATGTGGATAATATTTTTACCAATGTTTTTAAAATATAATTATTAATTGTAATTTCTTTAATATTATAATTACTGAAATATATTTTATTTTGAAGGATGTCGCTATGTCCGATGTTTGATCTTTTACTTATGATTATGATTACGGCGACACTGATCTGGATGTGGATATCATTTTTTATAAGAACTTTTACAAAAGAAGATTAATTATAAGTTTTTTTTATTATGTAAATTTTAATAACATGTTTTGTATTTTATTATAGTAATATGTCGAACTTGGCGAGCCTTGAGTTTGTTGCACTCGATATCACTGGAAAAAATTATTTACCTTGGGTACTAGATGCTGAAACCCATTTGACAGCAAAAGGTTTAGGTGACACTATTGATCCCACGAAAACAACAACTATACAAGACAAGGCGAAAGCTATGATTTTTCTTCGCCACCACATTCACGAAAATCTGAAAGTTGAATACTTACAGAAAAGAATCCAGCTGAGTTGTGGAAAAACCTGAAAGAACGATATGGCCACTTGACAACTGTTATTCTCCCCAATGCAAAGTACGAATGGCTGAATTTACGATTGCAGGATTTTACGTCGGTAAGTGAATATAATTCTGCCGTTTATAGAGTTACTTCCACGTTGAAATTATGTGGAGAGACAATTACTGATAACGATATGCTGGAGAAAACATTCACCACATTTCATCCACAGAATATGATATTACAACAGCAATATCGGGAGAGAAAATTTAAAAAGTATTCAGATCTAATTTCTTGCTTACTTTTGGCTGAGCAAAATAATGAATTGCTGGTGAAAAATCACGAATCCCGAACGACTGGTTCTACTGCACTCCCTGAAGCGAATGCAGTCAAAGTTAATAATGACAACAGTCGAGGTAATGATCGTGGACGTGGACGTGGTGGATATCGCGGCCGTGGACGTGGTCGTGGTCAAGGTCGTGGTCAAGGCCGTGGTCGTGGCCGAGGATATTATGGTGGTGGTTATCAATATTTCCGTGGTGGTTATCATAATTATCGTGGCGGTCATCAAAATATTCCCCAGAAGAGGAAAAGTTTTGATAATAAAGATGAGAAGAGGCAAACTGAACAAAAGAATAATGATGAAAAATGTTATCGTTGCGGTGGTTCTGGCCACTGGTCGCGCAATTGTCGTACGCCCAAACATCTTGTTGAGCTATATCAGGAATCTCAAAAGGGCAAAGGAAAGAAATCGAAATGAATTTTGTTCAGGGTGAATTCGCCTCTACCTCTGATGCCAATGATGAAAATGCTCATTTGGAAGCTGCGGATTTTCTGATCGATGAAAATTAATCTGCTATGATTTTATTTATGCATTATGATTTACTATTGTGTGTTTTATTATATATCGTTGTTTTAAGTTATCTATATGTTTGTAATGCAATATTTCTTTTTCAATAATAAATATTATGTGTTTGTTTATAAAGGATATTATTTGATGGATGCGGGCATGTGCAATGAAGAATTGTGTCTTGCAGACTGTGCAACGACGAATACGATTCTAAAAAATAAGAAATATTTCGATCATCTTGATATGAAAGAAGCCAGTGTTATTACTATATCGGGTAGCACGAATATAATTGAGGGCTCCGGAAGAGCTAATGTTTTACTGCCCAGAGGAACAAGGCTGATAATTGAAAATGCTTTATATTCTCCTAAGTCTCAAAGAAATTTATTAAGCTTTAAAGCTATTCGACATAACGGATATCATATTGAGACTGCAGAAAAAGGAGATATTGAATATTTGCATATTACAAAAGTGATATCGAATGACAAAAGAATTGTGGAAATATTACCATCTTTTGACTCTGGGCTATATTACACATATCTTAAAACAATTGAATCACATGCTATCGTAAACCAGAAGTTTACTAATGATAATACATTTGTTGTTTGGCATGACCGGTTGGGCCATCCCGGTTCAATTATGATGCGGAGAATAATTCAAAATTCACGTGGACATTTAATGAAGAACCAGAAGATTCTTCAATCGAATGAATTATCATGTGTTGCTTGCTCTAAAGGGAAGTTGATTATTCGTCCATCACCAATAAAAATAAAGAATGAATCTATAAGATTTTTGGAACGTATACAAGGTGATATTTGTGGACCGATACATCCATCGTGTGGACCATTTAGATATTTCATGGTATTGATTGATGCATCAACTAGATGGTCTCATGTATGTTTGTTATCAACGCGGAATGTAGCTTTTGCGAGATTGCTTGCTCAGTTGATTCGATTAAGAGCACATTTTCCGGATTATCCAATAAAGAAAATACGCCTTGATAATGCTGGTGAATTTACTTCCAAGGCATTTAATGAATATTGCATGTCTATTGGAATTGATGTTGAGCACCCCGTGCCACATGTCCATACGCAAAACGGTCTTGCAGAATCGTTGATTAAAAGGTTGCAATTAATTGCAAGACCATTATTAATGAAGTCGAAACTTCCCTCTTCTTGTTGGGGACATGCTATATTACATGCAGCGGCACTAATCCGCATCAGGCCAACAAGTTATAATGATATCTCCCCGATACAAATGGTTTATGGTCAGGAACCAAATATTTCCCATCTGAGAATTTTTGGATGTGCGGTATATGTTCCAATTGCTCCACCACAACGCACGAAGATGGGACCTCAAAGGAAGTTGGGAATATATGTCGGATTTGAATCTCCATCGATAATAAAATATTTAGAACCTCTAACTGGAGATTTATTTACGGCTAGATTTGCCGATTGTCATTTCGATGAATCGAATTTTCCGACATTAGGGGGAGAAAAGAAACAGCTGGAAATGAGTATTAGTTGGAATGAATTATCGCTAAATCATTATGATCCTCGAACGAAAGAATGTGAACTAGAAGTTCAAAAGATAATTCATTTACAAGGATTAGCTAATCAACTGCCAGATAGCTTTACTGACCTTAAAAGAGTGACTAAGTCACATATACCAGCTGTTAATGCTCCTGCAAAAGTTAATGTTCCTGGAGAACATATAATGATCGAGCCTAAACCACAACTAAAACGTGGTAGGCCCTCGGGTTCCAAAGATAAAAATCCTCGAAAAAGAAAAGGAGCAAATAATAAGAATGGTCCAGTCGAGGATTTATCGACTCTAGAAGAGTCAATGGGCATTAATGATTATGATAATGGAAATCAGGTACCTGAAATTTTTGAGAATAATGATAATGAAGAGATCTCGATAAATTATGCTCAAAATGGAATTAGATGGAACCGAGAAAAAGTCAACGTTGACAATAAATTCTCATTTAACGTAGCGCTACATGAAATGAATGAGATAAATGAGAATGAGGATCATGAACCAGGGTCTGTAAAAGAATGCAGACAAAGAAATGATTGGCCAAAATGGAAAGATGCAATCGAGGCAGAATTAAAATCACTTGAGAAACGAAAAGTTTTCGGACCTGTAGTCCGCATACCAGAAAATGTAAAGCCGGTTGGATATAAATGGGTTTTCATCAGAAAGAGAAATGAAAACGGTGAAATTGTGAGATACAAAGCACGGCTTGTTGCACAAGGCTTTTCACAACGACCTGGTATTGATTATGAGGAGACGTATTCTCCTGTGGTGGATGCAACGACTTTTCGTTATTTAATTAGTCTGGCAGTACGTGAAGGACTCGATATGCGTCTAATGGATGTTGTCACCGCTTATTTATATGGATCACTTGATAGTGATATATATATGAAACTTCCCGAGGGATTTCAGTTACCTGAAAATTCAGGGCCCCGAAATGAGTACTCAATCAAGCTAAATAAATCGCTTTATGGATTAAAGCAATCTGGGCGTATGTGGTATAATCGCCTAAGTGAATATTTATCGAAAGAGGGGTATAAAAATGATCAAACTTGCCCGTGCATATTTATGAAAAGATCTGGAAATGAATTTGTCATCATTTCAGTTTATGTTGATGATATTAACATAATTGGAACTCCTGAAGAGTTATCAAAAGCCGTTAATTGTTTGAAAAAGAGTTTGAAATGAAAGATCTCGGTAAAACGAAATTTTGTCTTGGACTGCAAATTGAATATTTAAAGAATGGGATATTCGTACATCAAGAGACTTATACGAAAAAGGTATTGAAAAGATTTTATATGGATAAAGCTCATCCATTGGATACTCCAATGATTGTTCGATCTTTAGATGTGAATAAAGATCCGTTTAGACCTTGCGAAAACGATGAAGAATTACTTGGTCCTGAAGTACCATATCTCAGTGCTATTGGAGCCCTAATGTATTTAACGAGTCATACGCGACCTGATATAGCGTTCGCTGTGAATCTATTGGCGAGATATAGTTCGTCACCGACTCGTAGACATTGGAATGGAATTAAGCGAATTTTTCGATACCTTCAAGGAACAACTGATATGGGATTGTTCTATTCTAATGAATCAAAAACAGATTTGATTGGGTATGCAGATGCTGGTTTTCTATCTGACCCACATAATGCTCGATCGCAAACGGGCTATTTATTTACACATGGCGGAACCGCTATTTCATGGCGGTCAGTTAAACAAAGTTTAACGGCTACTTCTTCTAATCATGCGGAAATTTTAGCTATTCATGAAGCTAGCCGAGAATGTGTTTGGTTGCGATCGATAATTGAGCATATACAACAAACCAGTGGGCTAGTATCGAAAAAGTTACTTCCTACGATTTTATATGAAGATAATGCTGCATGCATTGCCCAATTAAAGGAAGGATATATTAAGGGAGATAGAACAAAGCATATTTCACCAAAATTTTTCTTTACACATGATTTAGAGAAAAATGGTGATATTGATGTACAACAAGTGCGATCAAGTGAAAATCTTGCAGATTTATTCACGAAAGCACTTCCCCCAATAATTTTCAAAAGATTGGTATATTCAATTGGAGTTCGAAAACTTCGAGATCTTAAATGATGTCATCATCAGGGGGAGTAAATACGCGTTGCACTCTTTTTCCCTTCACTGAGGTTTTTCCCATGTGGTTTTCCAGTAAGGTTTTTAATGAGGCAACAATCGAAAGCGTATCTAAAAGAATCATGTACTCTTTTTCCTTCATTAGGTTTTTATCCCATTGGGTTTTTCCTAATAAGGTTTTAACGAGGCATATTCTTTGAAAACATCCAAGGGAGAGTATTATGAAATAATTAAATGTGGATGTTTTAAATAATAATATTAGTTAAATTATTGATGATTTGGAAGTATTATATTAAATGATGATAATGTGATAAGATGATAAGATGAGGTGTTTAATTGAAGAGTTTGTATTTTAGTGTGAGGTGTATAATTGTAATTAATGTGATTAGTTGTAATAGTGAATTATTAGTAGTATAAATAGGTGATTAGAGTTCATTGTAAATCACACCAAGTATTGAAATACTTAATCTCTCTCTAATCTCTCTCTCTTTATATTATAAGCTATATTATCATTATAATCTTAATATAAGTATAATTATAAAATAATCTTAATATAATATTAATCACAGTTAATATTTTTATAACAATTACAAATATATTCAGGAAGAATATAGTATTGAATAATAATAAAATAATGAACCTTGGAAATCTTAAAAAGACAGCAGAACATTGCATGATGAGCTGGCCATGTTATTGTTTGTTTAGCCATTAGTTGAGGCCATGTATTGTTTCAAAAGGGGCCACATATTCAACTAAATTATTGTCACATAATAAATTATTTTTGTATTTAAAGATTTCATCAATAGTAGGAAAAAAAATTGGCCAAGTCGTTGAGGCGTGATAACTCTAAAGGTGATATCACAAGTTCAATTCCACTTGATTCCCTTATCTGTCTGTGTTGACTTGGAATGAAAAGTACGGTCCGAGAGATTAGTTCTGCTAGAATTCAGTGGTCATCTCATAACTGATAATGAGGTCCGAGTCGATTTAGACCGTGTTGTATATGAGTGTGACGATTACAGTGGTGTTATGGGACTGCATACTCTCGGAAAAAGTAAAAAAGAAAAAGAAAAGATTTCATCAATCACTAAATTCTGGGGTTCGTAGGTCGTATCAATTCATACCTTACGCGGCCGCGGCCCAATTTATAAAACTTTGGACCTCAATATAATTTGAAATTGGGCCGTCGATTAGGCCCATTTAGTCCACATGCAACAAAATCAGGCCTAGGGGTGGGCAAACGGGTGCGGGTTTCGGGTACCCGACCCGACCCGATCGGGTTTTTCCCCAATCGGGTTCAAAAATCGGATTACTATCGGGACCCGATACCCGATTGTTATTATCGGGTCGGTTTCGGGTAGCATAATGCTACCCGTTTAACCCGATCGGGTACCCGCGGGTTTTTTAAAAAATTCAGAATATAATTATTAGTACATTACACATGTAATCATTAGCACATACAAGCGATTAGTCCAGTGGTTAGTCGTCATTTATGCCATAGACTTGGGTTCGATTCCCCTGTCTTGTAATTTTAGTTCTAATTTTACAGTGGGCTTACAAATGGGTTTCCGATAGTAATCGGGTCCGGAGCGGGTAGTAAAAATACATACCCGCACTAATCGGGTACCCGACCGATTAACCCGAACCCGGCGAAACTCGACCCGCACCCACCCCTAATCAGGCCCATGTAAAGAAAGAATGAACAACAATTAAAAATAATTTTTTTTCAAATATTGTTTTATAAGTGAATTTACAGTACTTTTCATTTCTTTTGTTTTAAACTTCACTTTCTTTTGTTTTAAACTTCAAAATGTTTTCATTGGCTTTACTTTTTTACATGAAACACAAAATCCACTGTAACATGAACACTCCTTTATTACAATATTTTTAACATATTTTCTATAATCAAAATGCTTCTAAAGATATTTCAGTGGCCGCCCTATCAAATTTTAATATTAACAAGCAGCCTAAGGTTCAACATTTCCTTGTTTTACTTCTTCACCACCATCATCACCTTTCTCAGCATCATGCGTTGCCACTTTAGCCCTATCTTCCTCCTTTGTCTTTCCCCATAACACAAAGTAAAGCCCTCCCACAAGTAGAAGTGCTCCCAAAACACTATATTAACAAAATAATAAATTAACGAATAGTATAATTAAAAATATATATTAACGAATAATAACAATGAATAAATAGTCATCCACCTTCCCAAGCTGATTACTTCTCCCAACATAAAAGCCGATAGGATGATAGTGAAGGCAAAGATGAGCGGCGTGGTCATGGCTAAGAACACAGGCCCCTTCTTCTCTATGACCCATGTTTGCAAGTAAAATGTAATGCCAGTCACTACTATTCCCTGTCAGAAAATAAGAAATTCTTGATATCTTGATATATATATATATATATATACAGATATATATTAATATTTACAGTCTCAAAATATATAAAAACTTACACAATATGCTACTGATACAAGTGATATATTCCACTTAAGGTGCCAATCCGCAGGGTCTCTCGTAAAAGCAAGAGCAATTAGAAAGGACTGAACTGTGCTTAGAAAGCATTGGAGGGTCGTCAGCAGCAGCTTGGATGGATAATGCTTCAGCACTCGGCCCTATATATATATAATATATATATATATATTATTTAACCAATTTGTTTAAGGATCTCATTTATTTTATTTTAACATGTATGAATGTAATATATATTATTAACCAGACCTGTAGGACCAGCCAGAAAGCCCAGGCAATGTTTGCGAGCAGTACGAGGAAGACGCCTTTGATCCAAGTATGTGTCGATGGGATGTCATTACGTTGTAAATGGGTATTGATTAAGTGGTTGTGTAGTAATAACTTCAGAAGTGGGCCTCTGTAGAAAGCGATCGTTGCTACTCCTATGATGCACAGAAATACGCCTACCAACTTCATTATCCCATGGCTTGTCTTTATATTCACCTTCTCCATCCTGCAATAAAATTGATTATATTTAAGAACTGTGATACTTTAACCTAACAAATATTTTCTATCAGTGACATCGTTTTCAGTTGAAATAAATGAAGCAATCATTCAGGTAAAAAAAGAGTAAATATTCTGGTAAATCAACATGAAGATTCTTTTCTCAAAAGTCGAGCGCTGCTAGAATATTTACCTGTCCCCTTAAATTAAATTATTTTCAACATTTTCTAATGCAAAAGGGAGCTTTTATGCTGCACTAAATTTTTGAAGAAAAAAAAAAAATTGGATTAATGCAAATTTCAAAATTGTTACCTGAAGATAACCGCAAGAAAGAAAGTTATAACAGGCAAAGTGTTGGTAGTTGCAGCTCCGAGTGGTGCAGAAGTGTACTTCAAACCTACTCCGACTATATCTAAGCTCATGGTGATTCTGCAAAAAAAAAAAAGAAATAATTTTCTAGTTATTCCACACTCTGCTTTAAACCAAATAGTATTTCAATTAAACAATATCTATGTAAATACCCCAATAAAGATAGCATGAAGATTTTGATCAAGATGGAGAATGACAGCGGTGGGGCTTTTTTCCTGAAAATATATACAAATTCTTTGATACATATCTACAACAAAACTATAAGAAAAACAAAAGGATATATAGATATATGAAACAAACCTAAATCGTCGACGAGCGTACTTACCGTTCTAAGAACACGGCGAAGGGCAGTAAGAAAATAGTTGCAGCAGCTTGTCTGTAGAAGACAAACACATAAGGGTTTGTTCCCACATCAAAAGCAAGCTTTGTAAGCATGAAATATCCAGCGTAGATCGATTGTATGATTAAAACTACTAGAAAGACATTGCTTAGTGCCATCTTATACATGATCAGTATTTATTTTATATAATATGGCAGCTTTTAATAAGCAGCTCTATGTCTTTCCTTTTGTTGAGATGCTGTGACAAGAAATCTCTGCAAAGATTATGGGGGTATAAATAGAGGTTCAAAGGAAAGAAAATAATTTAATTAAAAAATGGTGAAAGCTACATGACGCATGTGCGGGGATTATTTAATTACTATTAGCAGCCAAGTTAGTGAAGATTAATTAAGCTAATGATTTTATTGTAAGTATTGTAGGGGACCTATAAATTATAAACTATTAGTTCCCTTAGTGGGTTTTTGGTAGGATAATGCATGAATAAGACCATGATTTGAATCTTACGCTAAATGTTGACGAGAATGCTGAAATTAGACTTTAGATATTGTTATAAAGTCATTTATATAGAGTGGCAAAATTTACAATTGCAAGTAGTTGTGGTGGTAGACGAGTAATACTTTTAATATTGTATAGATAATGCTTTATATATATTTTATATGTCATATGGTTCAACCTAGGTCTTTTTTTATATGTCTTTCTGTAATGTCATACTATTGCAAAGTTATGAATTATTACAATAGTCCTATGACGAAGCTGCCACCATTGGAGCGAGTGGAATTCAGACATATTAATGGCTCGACGATTAACGCCTTTTGACCATTTTTGTTTTTTAAAAGATAAGCTGTATTAATATTTTATATTTCTGTGTAGTTTTACTAGTTATTTATTTGGAGAAATTATCAATTAGGGTCAAAATATTCTGATTTTCATTTTAAATTATTATAAACTATAAAAAAATGTGATGTCGCAATAAATTTGAGTCTCTGAAAAAAAACTTTTATGGCAAAATAAGTTAGAAATCAAATTTGTCATAATTCCATGTCACTAGCCAAGTGATAGTCTTCATCAAATTTTGAATATCCAATACTTTTAAGACCTAATATCCCGGTTGGGCAACTCCGTGTGCTATCTGGGGCTACCTCTTATCTGTTTGCGTCTTATCATCGCGGATTGTCGTCCGTTGCTACAGAAAGTGGATAAGAGGTTAGGCTCTTGGCTTCATCTCTCCTTGTCTTATGCAGGACGGGTCCAGCTGATTAAGTCTGTTCTGTCGGCCCTGAGCTCATACTGGTCGGGAGCTTTTCTACTACCCAAAGCGGTCACCCGTGCGCTCGAAGCCCGATTCCGACGCTTCCTCTGGGCTGGTTCCTCTGCGAAAGTAGCTTGGGCTGATATCTGTCTACCTATAGAGGAGGGGGGCTTGGACATTAGATCGATCCAGACTCATAATCACGCTTTCTTGTTGAAGCTTCTTTGGATTATCTGACCCGAGACACCGATTCTATTTGGGTTTCTTGGCTTTACCAGACGAAGCTACTGAATCACTCGATATGGACTGTTTCAGCTACGACGACCTCTTCGTGGAGCTGGAAGAAAATTCTGAAGTCCCGACCTCTTATGCATTCTCTCATTTTGTATCGGATCGGAGATGGGGAGACTATTCAGCTATGGAATGATCCATGGCTCATACTCCCTTCTCTCTTATCGTGTTTCCCTCGCGGTCCGGTTGCGCTTGGTATTCCGCACGATGCTCGGCTCAGCTTCGTTATATCTACCTTGGGTTGGAGATGGAGAGGTATGACGAGGGTTGAGTACCTACCTTGAGATCGCCTCCTTACTTCCTGAAATTCATCCGGCTGAGCGGGACAGGTTTATTTGGACCGGAGATTCTACTGGGATTTCTCGGTACACTCGGCGCATGAGGCTATTCGTTCTAGGGGCAGCCGTGTTACCTGGGCTCATCTCTTCGGGGGTACATTACGGGCCCACAGATTTGACTTTATCCTTTGGCTTGCTATTTGTGACAGGTTAGCTATCCGGGACAAGCATTGGATCTCGACTAGGGCTGGTTCGGATGTGTGCCTCCTTTGTGACCTGAACCTCACAGAGACCGTCCTACACCTGTTCTTTGATTGCCCTTTCTCTGCCTCTTACATGGATCGGGACATCACCATTGAGTGGGCTGCCAGGATGTGGCGATTGGGGCACCTTCTTCACCTGGCTTTACGCCATGTTCTTAAGTTGATCGTTTACCATATCTGGATGGAACGGAATAGGCGTTGGCATGATGGCCTTAGACGGACCCCGAAGAATATCGCTGATGATGTTATTGCTCTTATTTGCATGCGTCTTAGTTCGTTGCCTAGGACTCTTGCATTACAGTTGTGTGCATTGCGCCGCTTGTGGCGGAATGTTGTGATTTGACTGTGTGCGGTCGGTCAGGAAGTCATGTACGATGATGTAATTACTTATTATATAATATAATGAACCTTAAAAAAAAAAAAAGGTTGAGATGCTAAATAAATAATATCTTTTTTTTTTCCTATTTATATATCTATTTCGAGGTAACCAAAGAAGTAATCATCTGCATTTACCAGTTACTTTAATGGATGTACGAAACACATGCTTGAGAAGTATTTATATATAATGATAAGAATTTAATACTTGACATGTAACTTTTAAATTATATGATAAAATATTATAGGTTGAGATGCTTCTTTTTAATTAATAATTATATTCCACGGCACGATACTTTATGCCGAGACTATTATTTTGCGGTGGCGTTATACTTTTCCTCAAATATTTAATGAATTTTCGTGGCATGATTTGGGTAAAAAGCAAAGATTTAAATGCTTGATTCTCCTCTTCTCTTCTTTGTGCATATTTCTTTTCTGCAAGCAATATAATCTCTTATTGGCAGCTTTAACACTATATTATAATTTATATTACTATCAATTCAAAGTAAAAATGCCCGTCAGACAAAGCAACGAAATTCTTGGATGCGATTTGATTTTAGTACTTTAAACTAAATATATTTGAAACAAAAAACGTGGCTTAAAACGAAATATTTTAGTGTACTTTGAAATAAAATTTTGGTTATATTGCTAGCTTAATGATACGTACATTATAATAATCATCATATCATTTATGAAGTATCAATCATCCACCATAGTATAATAAGTATACTTTCTACATAGTTAATCATCAACTTAAGATTTATTAGATTCGTAGGATTACTAACGTCCACATATTATTAAAACCCATCGAATAAATAGAACGGTTTTGCCTTGCCAATGCTGACCATCACAAAATTTATTTTACCATTATATTAATAACACGTGGTATGATTTCGGACCGGCCATAAATACTATTTCCACACGTGGCTGCATCATATCAGCACATTATTATGTATTGAATCATGATTAAATAAAGTCCGATTAAGAAATTATATTGAAAACTAAAAACAAAATCCAATAAGAGTAAAGGGACGATTGTTAGAATTTTTTTTTTTTTTTTTTTTTTGCAGGGTTCGAAAAGATGACAAATTATTAATCTATCACATGTATTTTTATAGCATACTATATCATGATTTTTTTTCTTCATATATTATAAATAAACTAATTAATAATGTGTGTGTGTGTGTGTGTGTGTTATTAGTCACCCTCACCCATGCCCATGGCCCAAAGTAGGGCATTCCTTCACGATGTTACGATCCTATATTGGGCATCGAGGCTCTAAAAGAAAGTTGAAAATGATTTCGTAACTCAATTGGAATCTATAAATTTAGGTGGTCCTTATTATAGGCTGGAATATATATATATATATATATATATATATATATATCTCCATGAAATTAAACTACACATGCATGAACTTTTTTTATGTATACATCTACATAGAATATAAATGTGTGTGTGTGTGTGTACTTGTGTATTCATGTATAATATTCAGTCGAAAGCTGGAAAGCTACGTAACATCTTTTCGAACGATTGATGCAACGAAAGAGATATTCCCTAACTTTACTTTTATATATTTTCTACCTTTTATTTTCTTTTTGATAATTAGCTCATGATTTATTTATTAAGGAACATCTATTTTATATTGATATAGACGATGACACTTATATATCTCGCGTGGTAACGATTATAACTAGGAAATTCTTGATCACCACATATTAAAAGTTGCATGGGATTCACGTAAGGAACAAACGCAATCAATTACAGCTCAGTATCATAGACATATGTATGCATTCGTTCAAATAATATATAACCTCTAATAATGAGAAATTTCATTTAAAAGTTTGAAGTTAAACCTAAGTTATTAACTTTAATACATTATGGTCAATATTGCAACAACGTGTTTTGTCGTAACCTTGCATGCATGATCGACCACGACTCTGAATTGTTGGCGACTTTAGGGTTTCTGATTATTATTCACGTGCTCATTTAATTTATAATAAAAAGTATATGAAATAGAAATATCCAGCCAATGGTAGTAAAGTTGAATCATCAAGGAAATGCCTAGGATATAGGTTTACGTTGACAAAGAGTCAAACTGGTCAACCTAGACTACTCTCATGTTAGATTATGTTCTTTTTTCCACCCTTTTTTTTCCTTTTAAAAGTAAATTTTTTCCAATAAGGTACGTAATGTAGCATAAATTTAAAAATACAAATAAATATAACATAAATGTAACTTAAATAAATAAATACAAATATAAATATAATTTATAGTGGAATGTTCCATAAATACTTAAACTAATTATATAAATACTTTTCGTCTAGATATTTTAGAGGCAAAAATATTCATGATCAAATCTGCATAATCTAGACCAATTCTTTTCCAATCGACAACATTGTTAACTCATTAAACTGAGCACATAATAGGTGTTTAGAATGCAAAAAAAAATTATAAAAGAAATCATAATTGTACAAAAAAAGCCAATTGCAATTGATGAAAATCTTGAAGAGACTGTATCGAAGCTAAATTGTTTCGCTTATGACGAGAATTGAGAGAAACATATTTTAAAAAATAAAAGGATGTGCAAAAGTAGTTAAAATCGTGTGTTGACTTGTGATGGTTTGAATTTTCTTTTATTTTAATTTTCTTTAAAGTTCGACTAACATTTGATTAAAAAAACTAAAAATAAAAAAAGTTCATCTCATTCTCATGTCACCTAAGTTATAACATGAGATATGATCAAATGACTTTTTTTTTTATTTCTCAGTTCTAATCATTATTCTTCTGTCTATATAAAAATAAAATAATTTTGACATATATATATGTATGAAAAATATTTGGCTCCTCTTCAAAGCTGAGTCCGAGGCGATCACTTCAACGGCCTCAGATAAGCTTGGACTGCTTTGCATGCATATGTTGGTCGTCCAATGAAATTAAATTACTCCAATAAGTGGAATTTAAAGTTGTAAAGTGACTCCACTGATTGCGAACATATATAGGTAAGTCGTTCGTATGATAAAATTATTGGAAAGCTATCCAACTTAACTTTAGTGACGTTTTAGATGGAGATTAGTAATTTAAATTCCTTTTTTTTTTGTCTATGTATATAATGTAAGTTGTCGTGACTTAAATAAATGAAAAGGTTGAGCCGAGTCATTTGAATCTGTGTGGTTCGATAATTTTGTTAGATAAAATGTGACTAATAATGACTCTTTGATATGGATATATAACGCGTTATCCCTTTTTTCATATTCTAAAAGGACTAATAATGATAAGATAAGGATGATAGGAAAGACAATTGTCACATTCTATTGTGGGTATATAATATATGCATCATCAAAATATTGGCAAGATTATAAATTTAGATCATTAAGAATTCTGCTTTTTTATTTTAGTCCCTATATTTAATAATTACAAAAAAATATATCACTAAATTCATATATTGCATCAAATCTAGATCTTCATTCAGGTTTTCGATAAAATAAGTCGGAAAATCCTATTAGAAAAGAAATATTTCCCACCAACTAGATTGCTGATTAAGAATACGATTCCGACTTACTTTGTCACAAAAAATAATATATTAACAGAAACAAAAAACAAAATATACTTTGTAATCCAAATTTATAATTTTCCCTAAATATTATTTAAAGTCCCTTCTTTTACCACACTTGTTTTCTAATTTGGTTTAGTGGTCTTGGGCTTCACATAAGCCCATTTAAGCGAAAACTCTATCACCGGCCCAAATAAGCGGACTTAAACTATGTAACTGCAAGCAAAGAAGGAATCAAAATCAGCGCCAAATATGGACAAACCCAAACGCCAACTGAAGATAACAAACTCCCAATTCACAGCTGAAAAAATGGCGAAACCCATCCCAGTCTTCATCTTCTTCTTCCTCCTCCTCCTCACCACCGTCAACTCCGACGACAACACCACCACCACCACCACCGCTGCCACCCAAGAAGAGCTTCTAACCATGCTCCAAACCCTAAAATCCCAAGGCCGCACACTCTTCACGAACGCCATCGCCACCTCAGACCTCCAATACAACCTCATCACGGCCATCCCAACCCACGACGCCGTTCCATCACCGCAGCCACCAACGCCGCCTTCATTCACCATCTTCGCCCCCACGGATGCCCCCATCTTCTCCCTCGACATGTCCCTCACCGCCGAAGCTTACGTCAGCACCCTCAAGTACCACGTCATCACCAACAACCGCTACACCTTCTCCGACCTCCAAAACCTCACCTCTCAATTCCTCGAAACCCTTCTGCCCTACCACTCCGTCTTGATCGGGAAATTCCAAAACGGTGCCGCTTCTGGCCTGTTCGTCGACGGAGTCCGAGTTTCAGACCCCGACCTCTTCGTCGGGCCGAGGTTCGCCGTACATGGGATTGATGGGATTCTCTTAACCGAGGTTAGCGGCCATGGTTTGCATCACGATGATCAAGAGTACGGCGTTGGAGAGGGCAGTAATGTCTTTTCGCCCGCAGAGGCTCCATGGTCTACGTTTGGATGGAATGATTATCGGGTCGGGTCTCCTCCAGCTCCAGCGCCGGTTCAAGTAGTTACGGGTCGGGTTGGTGGGAAGATAAACCGGCCCAGCAGACCTAGGAAGGGTCGGGTCAACAAGAAGCGCAAGAGTAATAATCGCCCGGTTCACAAATCCCATGATCTTTAGATTCTTGGCCGGTTAATTCTTGATTGTTTTCTTAGTTCAAATTACATCTAACTATAGTGGTTGTGGATTTGGCTTGTAAAGATTGTACATTTTCTTGTTTGTTAGTATGATATAATCAAGATTCTGTCTTTTATTCCCCAAAAAAGATTCTGTCTTTTGAGTTTCTGCATTAACTTTTTTTTTTCTTTTTGACCATTCCTTCAATTGGAAAAACCCAACTTATATCAAAAAGGCTTAAAAAAAGGGAAAAGAAGTTGTTACTAGTTGTTAACGTTAGGATTACGCTTCATGTCTCATACGTATTCTGTCATAATGATGCTACTAAGAGTAAGATCAGTTGCCCCCCACCATATAATTTATAGTATGTAGATTTTAATTATAAGATCTTGAAGCATTTCCCACCTAAAGTTGGTGTATAAACCTCATTCATGTTGCCTTCATTACTAAGATTATCAATTCAAAGGACGACAGAAAAATAATTAAGAAGATTTATGTGATTATTAAACCCACTTTGACTTGTGTCAACATGCTATTAGTCTTCCTTATCATCATCATTATCATCATCAACGGTTGTTGTTATCAAATGTCTATTTATATTCATTATATGTATATATGTCACTCTTACAAGCTTCGTCCTAAAGTGAGATAATCAGATAGCAGCATCATCGTTCATTTCGCTTGCAATATCAAAAGTAGCTAAAGCTTTTTGCATTATTAATCCTTTAGTTTCACGATTTTAAGACGGAAGAGAGATAAGACCTATTACATAACTGCACCTGTGATTTTATAATCATTCAATTAATTATTATTATTATTATTTTATAGAAGATGTATAATAATTACCAAGTTCTTATTCATTTCCAATGATTTCTTGAAGGGTTTTTCTAGTTAGGGTTTGCCATGTGTCTTGTCTTACGCGAGACCCATAATCCATCGTGTAATTATGGAAACTTGTACTTTATTCCTAGTTATAGTTAAACTACTCCCAATTTTCTCTCTAGATGTTATATTTAAATTTAAATCTCTCTCTCTCTCTCTCTCATTGTATGTGCGTGCATGGGCATAAGCATTTTGGATTTTTTTCCCTCAAAATTAGACACGCCAAAGTTGTGAGCATGGGACAAAAATCTAAAGAGAAGGTTTCCAAGAAAAGCGAATGTTTAATAAAAAAATCAATCCATCATGAACTATATGAATAGAGACGCACAAAACTCTCATGACAGTGAATTAATATGAGGAGTAGAGTTGTATTTATATTATTTAGTGTAGTAATTTACAAGCAATATAATCTAACAACACTACACAGTTTTTATCACCACGAATTCGCTTCTGAGGGGGGACAAGACTACCAACTAAAGGAAGAAATCCCCATTGTTGGGGGCCCACTATCGACACATACTCAAAAAGTGCGCTTTCTTTTTCAATCTCTTTCAGTTTGCAAGATTGTGTCTTCTTTTTTTTTCTCACTATAAAAGCCCCATTAGTCCAAAGGACAATCTTGCCTATGCCTAGTTTTTTGTCCACAGCTTGCTTGTGAAGAACTAACTAAAACACATAGCTTCATTTATCATCGACTACACAAAGGTTCGCCATTTTTCTCTTTGGACTCTGCCATTTCTTCTTGGTTGAAGCCGCTGAGGAGCTTCGATAACCAAGCGTTTCATGGACGTCAGAACTCATCGTTTTGATTAGCTTTTAGCATAAGTAGAAGACTCCTTGATTGGCCCCCATTGCAATTCCTTACAACCTTTGTAGCTTCGCCTGTGTTTAAAGAATCCATATTGTCTGCGTATTGAACAAGGCGATGGATACAGGAGGTAGGCTTGTCGCTGGTTCTCACAACAGAAATGAGTTTATCCTCATCAATGCAGATGAAGTTGGAAGGGTAATTAATACGTTCTTGATTATTATTTATATTACAACCAAACCAACCTTTGCGTTTTTGTTATTCAGTTTATTATTATGTTGTCTTTCCTTTTCCTTGTTATGTGACCCATCTATGTCTCGTGACTCAAAATATTAGGTTAAATCCGTGCGAGAGTTAAGCGGTCAGACGTGCCAGATATGTGGGGACGAGGTTGAGATAACCTCGGACGACGACGAAGAACTCTTTGTCGCCTGCAACGAATGCGGTTTCCCCGTCTGTAGGACTTGCTATGAGTACGAGAGGAGGGAAGGAAGTCAAGCCTGCCCGCAGTGCAAAACTCGATACAAGCGCGTCAAAGGTAGCCCTAGAGTCGAGGGGGACGAGGAAGAAGTCGAAGCCGATGATCTTGAATACGAATTCTTCGATTATGGACGACATGGTGATGAAGATTCAAGCTTTGCAAATAATATTCACAGTAGTGTTTATTGCCCCACATATTCTTCTCCTCTCCATGATTCTGCTGCTCCTCATGTTTCTTCAAGCTCAAGGCCAGACCAATCTGCTGTTGAAATCCCTCTCTTGACCTACGGCGAAGAGGTCTCTCTCTCTCTTTCTCTCTCTCTCTCTCTCTCTCTCTCTCTCTCTCTCTTAAATAGGTTGTCTTGAGATTGGATTCAGGGCCATGGTGGGATTCCCGAGGATCAGCGTGCAATCATCGTACCTCCATCTTCGAGCCATGGAAATGGGATTCATCAGGCTTCAATTGGAACATCATCGTCGCTAGGTAATGACGCCGTAAAAATCAAGACTTTCTTTATTCTCTTCGACATTGCTTGCCGCCGCTCTGTAGTTAATAGCTTTTCGATGATTTAGTACAACCTCGATCCATGGTTCCCGAGAAAGACATTGCCTTGTACGGCTACGGCAGCGTCGCTTGGAAGGATCGAATGGAGCATTGGAAGAAAAGGCAGACCGAGAAACTCGAGGTTGTCAAGCATCAAGGAGACGATAAAGAAGGCAAGGACTTAAGCAGAAGTGAATCAGACAAAGAGTTGCCCATGTAAGAAAAATTCCGTGCATATAATTCTGTTATCTCTTTAGCGAAGTTCTTACGATCAAATCTTTCGAAACGGATTACATAGGATGGACGAGGGAAGACAGCCTTTGTCGAGGAAACTGCCCATCGCTTCTAGCAAGATAAATCCTTACAGGATAGTAATCATACTCCGTCTCGTCGTTCTTGGCCTCTTTTTCCACTATAGGATTCTTCACCCCGTTTCTGATGCATACGGCTTGTGGATAACCTCGGTTATCTGCGAGATATGGTTCGCCGTCACGTGGGTATTAGATCAGTTGTCGAAATGGTCCCCCGTCGAGCGAGAAACATACCTCGATCGCCTCTCTCTTAGGTACACTACGGTTGAATTTTTCTTACCATCGTATTTTTCTTACCGTCGAGTTTTTTTAGGTATGAAAGAGAAGGGAAGCCCTCGGAACTAGCAAGCATAGATGTCTTTGTGACCACGGTGGATCCCAAGAAAGAACCGCCGCTGATCACTGCAAACACGGTGCTCTCGATCTTAGCAGCCGATTACCCGGCGGACAGAGTCTCTTGCTACTTGTCGGACGACGGCGCGGCCATGCTCACTTTCGAGGCGCTCTCTGAGACGTCTGAGTTTGCCCGGAAGTGGGTCCCGTTTTGTAAGAAGTTTGCGATCGAACCTCGCGCCCCCGAGTGGTACTTCTCGCTGAAGATGGACTACCTTAAGAACAAAGTTCATCCCGCTTTCGTCAGGGAGAGGCGCGAGATGAAGGTCTGTTAATATAGGATTCAACAATCATTTATAACACAATAACAAGAAATGTAATAAGAAAAGTTCCATTGTTGCAGAGAGAGTACAATGAGTTCAAAGTGAAGATCAACCGTCTTGTTAAGCTAGCAGAGAAAGTCCCCGACGAGGGCTGGACAATGCAGGGCGGAACGCCGTGGCCTGGTAATAACGTCAGGGACCATCCTGGTATGATACAGGTCAGTGATGGGCTTAAAGTTTCGATCATATTTATGTTCGTATGGCATTTACTTACCGAGGTTTTTGGTCTGAAATAGGTCTTTCTTGGACAAGATGGATTGCTCGACGCCGAGGGTAATGAATTGCCTCGGCTGGTTTATGTTTCCCGGGAGAAGAGGCCTGGATTTGAGCACCATAAGAAAGCTGGAGCCATGAATGCCTTGGTAATAAATAGCCTTAAAAACTAGGCAAGGTCTTACCTTTGATGAGTAATATTTTCTCGTCGTCGACCATTTTTGTCTGAATATTTTTCAGATTCGAGTGTCGGCTGTTCTGTCGAACGCACCGTATATCCTAAACGTGGACTGCGATCACTACGTAAACAACAGCAAGGCCTTGAGAGAGGCCATGTGCTTCATGATGGATCCCATTTCTGGGAAAAAGGTCTGCTACGTTCAGTTTCCACAGAGGTTCGATGGGCTCGATCTAAACGATAGATACTCTAACAGAAACTCTGTGTTCTTCGACGTAAGTGGTCCCTTTATCGACTGATTTTACCTGCCAAAAAAAAGTGAAATCTTGAATTCTTTGAGATATGGACAGATCAACATGAAGGGTTTAGATGGTATGCAAGGACCTATATATGTTGGGACGGGGTGTGTCTTTAGAAGGCAAGCGCTTTATGGGCACGATGCTCCCGTCGAGAAGAAGAAGCCGAGTAAGACCTGCAACTGCTGGCCAAAGTGGTGCTGCTTTTGCTGCGGTAATAGAAAGAACAAGAAAGCGAAGAAAACGAAGGGTAAGAAAATTAAGCCAAAGCATCGAGAGACCTCGAAGCAGATTCATGCGCTTGAAACCATCGAAGAGGGCATTGAAGGAGGTATAGAAAAGAAATCACCATCAAATAATTTTATCTACATTCTCATAAGAGTTGCAACCGATGAAATTCTTCTCGTTCAGAAATAGACGTCGTAAATCCCACTACCTTCTCGCAAGAAAAGCTAGAGAAGAAATTCGGGCAGTCTCCCGTGTTTGTCTACTCGACCTTGCGAGAAAATGGCGGCGTCCCAAATGGAGTCGACTCCTCGTCGCTCTTGAGAGAGGCCATTCATGTTATAAGCTGTGGCTATGAAGACAAAACTGAATGGGGAAAGCAGGTGAGAAAGAAGATCATTTTACTGCACTTTCTTGCTCTAATTTAACACAAATGTAATGCCATCTTCTTACAAGACAAAGAATTGACATGACAAATAGGTTGGGTGGATATATGGCTCTGTAACTGAAGACATACTAACAGGTTTCAAGATGCACTGCCATGGCTGGAGATCGGTTTACTGCATACCTAAGATTCCCGCCTTTAAAGGGTCGGCCCCGATAAACCTCTCCGACCGCCTTAACCAAGTGCTTCGCTGGGCTTTCGGCTCCGTCGAAATCTTGCTGAGCAAGCACTGCCCTATTTGGTACGGCTACGGCGGCGGTTTGAAATGGCTGCAACGATTTTCTTACATCATCTGCGTCGTCTATCCTATCTGTTCGATCCCTTTGCTCGTCTACTGCCTCCTACCCGCCCTTTGCCTCCTCACCGGAAAGTTCATCGTGCCCGAGGTAAGCATTTAACACTATACATTCATCGTCCCCACTGCGGTCTGAATCCTCATTGCCCCTAAAAACAAAAACCCTTTCTTCTTTTCTTACAGATTAGTAATTACGCCAGTGTGATATTCATCGCCGTCTTCCTCTTGATGGTGATAACGGGAATCCTCGAGATGCAATGGGGGCGCGTGGGGATCGACGATTGGTGGCGGAACGAGCAATTTTGGGTGATCGGAGGGGTTTCGTCGCACCTTTTCGCGCTCTTCCAAGGGTTGCTGACGGTCGTGGCCGGCGTGAGGACGAACTTCGCCGTCACCTCGAAGGCGGCGGGCGGCGACATGGAGTTCGCGGAGCTGCACGCGTTCAAGTGGACGGCCCTGTTGATACCTCCGACAACGCTGCTCGTAGTAAACGTAGTCGCCGTCGTGGTGGGGGTCGCCGACGCCGTCAACAACGGCTACGATTCGTGGAGCCCGCTGTTCGGTAAATTGTTCTTTGCGTTTTGGGTCATCATGCATTTGTATCCGTTCCTCAAGGGGATCATCGGAAAACGAGATAGAGTGCCGACGGTGGTCGTCATCTGGTCGGTTCTGCTGGCGTCGATTGTAATGCTCTTGTGGGTTCGGGTCAACCCGTTTGCCGGGAGAGACGGGCCGGTTCTTGAGATATGTGGGCTCAATTGTGATGATTGATTTTGGGAAGGAAAATCATTTCTTTTTCTATTTTTTATTCTGTAATTTCTGATACTTCTTTTTGGCATGTTTAATGCGTTTAATTTGAAGTGAATATTGTTTAATTTATATACGAGATACGATGGAGTGGAATATATGCAGTAATATTTATATTGATTTCCCACATTAATATGATCTTTTCTTCACATTCACATCATTGGAAAGAATTTTTTTTTTTTTTTTTCTATTTCTTACGGTTACATTTTTGTAAGTTGACCTAGTCTTGGCAATGACCAAAACAACATACATATATATTTGAAGTGTCTCCTATAGGCAGCTTTCGTCCAAATATACTAAGTCAATATTATATATTACAATTAGGGAAGGTCTATATTATTTCTCGAGGTCTTTGTACTATCAAAGACTTGCAACCCTAAAATAAATTAAAGATATATAAAAAAACATTCTTAAGATGGACGCTTGTATTAAAAAAAGAAAAGGGGGCAAAATAAAAATATAAGGCATTGTTTGGTTCATGGGTTTATATATTTTAAAGGTTAGTTTAAATGATATTAAGGTGTTTGGTTTATAGGTTTATATAAAGTATGAGTTTACATATACCAAGTTTAAACCCATGTATAAGGGTTTAAATAAACATACTTCTCAGATGGGTTTATTTAAACACGTTAACCAAACACACATTTTATTTTATACCTACTAATTAGTTTTATATAAACCTTACTAATTTAAACCCTCCTAAATATAAACCCACGAACCAAACGAGCCCTAAAGGATAATAATCGAACTAAAGAACAAGGAGAAGAAGTAGTTTTAGGAAGCCTAGCTTCAAAGTTAGGGCATTCAATTGTATGAGAGTTTATGTATTAGTATCTTTTTTTTTGTGAATTATGTATTAGTATCTTCGACTAGTTTTTTCACTATAAATATTCAATTAATATCATAATCCATCATCTAAAAATTAAAATTTCATTTTACCTATTGTCGTTTGCTATCAAATTTAAATCGTTGACCGGGATTGCTTTTATATATGAACTTCGTTCTTTCAACTAGGTCAGATATTTATTTCCTTTTGTTTTAAAAAAATAATGGTCATATAATAATAAATGATGTAAATACAAGACAAAGATACATCATTATTATTAGAACCCAATCTTGACTTCAGACAATGGCCACGAAAATAATAAATATTAGACGCGATCAAGCATGCGTAACACGCTATAATATATTGCCTAAATCGCTATTCTGTCTTTTTCTTTATGAACATATATATTATATATATACATATATATATTATATAGTGCGCATATATAATGCAGTTTGATGACATTTTCTTATCATCTTCGTCCAAACTACGCGGAGGTTTCTGTCTGAAACTCCATGTCCACCCTTTTAATAAAGATTTATAACACACACAAGCACAACCTCAATACAAACGGTATCATTCATGGCGGATCAATGTTATTCGTCGTCGTCGATATTAATGTCCGAAGATATTCGCAGGAACATAGCGAGGAAGCTCATGCATTTATTCGGAGAGGAAGATGCCGACGATGCAGATGATCATCGACATCACGAGAAGAAGAGTACTACTGTTTCGTCGGAAATGGTAGAGAAGAAAAGAAAGAGGGTTCAACAGCTTCGTCCTTGCGGTAATAACATTGCCGGCGAAATGGAGATATCTTCGTTTTCTACGGCCAAAATCGCGATAAAGAAACGACGATATAGGAGTATCGATTTTCTATACATGGCAACTAAGCCTATCGATATTTAGGAGAGAGCTAAACCTCCATAGATGTATTAAGGGAATGGCTTATATGTTAATCGATTATTGATTGATGATTCCACTGGAAATTAATTCTAATACGTTGTAGATATAATACGTCGTTTGTGTGTATATATATCTATAAATATATAGAGATTTGCTATGGTACATACCCTACCGTGAGCACCCCGTGAGCACCGCACACATACTTCGCATCTTTTCGCTCCAAAACGAAATTTTTAGCCCAATGTTAATCACATCCCCTTACACAACAACATGATGATGTTGTAAAACAGATTCATCTTTATAAAAACACGCAAAAGATCGATAAGAAGCATCACACGGATGTGATATTAAAAAAATTGTTCTTATCGATCTTTTTCGTATTTTTATAAAGATGAATCTGTTTTACAACATCATCATATTGTTGTGTAAGGGGGATGTGATTAACATTGGACTAAAAATTTCGTTTTGGAGCGAAAAGAGGCGAAGTATGTGTGCGGTGCTCACGGGGTGCTCACGGTAGGGTATGCACCATAGCAAATCTATATATATATATATATATATATATATATATATATATATATTTATCTTTGATGCAATTAGGCTTGGCAATGGGACGGGGCGAGGGCAGGGGTCTAATCCCCATCCCCGCCCAACACTTATTGGAAAATCCCCACCCCGTCCCCGTTAAGCAAACAGGAAAATTTTATCCCCATCCCCATCTCTGCGGGGATTTGTCGGGATTATTTTTCCCACAGAAAATCCACCCTCCACGTCCTTTTTAGTATAATTTTTTTATTTTCCTATAATGGTGGAGGCCATGAAAAAATAGTGGAGCAAGCGAAAAATATTACGAGATATAATTATAAAAATTGCGACGTTCGTAAGAAAAAAGGGGAAAAGATACAAATAATAAGGTTTGAAATAAAAATTAGTACTTTTCTATATCGGATCACCGTGGGGAATGTGGTGGGGATCCCCACGGGTCGGGGAGTATGATCCTCGTTCTTGCCAATAGGGAACGAATTTTCCCCATGGGGAGTGAAAAACAGGGAATCCTGTCCCATTCGCGGCGAATCCCCACGGGGAATGGGAAATCCCCACATCATTGTCAACCCTAGCCACAATGACTCTTGAAGCCATTTGAAATGTCTGAATTTTAACCTAATATCGATAGTCAAAATTCCCTTTGAATTTAAAACCTCCAACTAGATATGTCTCCACTCAACCACTTAGCAAAGTCCTGATGTGCACTTATGTACGTGCTCTAATATATAAATATTATAATTTAAAATGTTTAATAGATGAAATTAAAATTAAAAATTTAATTGTGTGTGTGTGTGTGTGTTTTTTGAGGAAAAATGTATATAACTATAGATAAAAAGAAAAAATTGATTTGTGAGGTTATTAGTCAAATTAAAATAAATACAAAATAGAAGGTAAAATAAAAGTGTAATTATTTTATTATGCTTTTTATTTTGTATTTATTTTAATTTGAGAAGTACCTTCTATTTTGTATTTATTTTAATTTGAGAAGTTATATCATATCTGTTCAATTTTTTTTGTGTTCGATTACATTCGATTTTTTTCTTTTTATATAAGTAAAATAAAATAAAATTGAATATTAAATTATAATTTATTTATTAAATATTTGAAATTATAATAATTGATAATATTATATATATTTATATATTTGAGCACATGTGTATAAAAATACCGGTATATATAAAACATCGATTTTAAATCAGCGAAAATAATAAACTCCGTAGTTGAATAGCCGAAGAATGAGCAAATATGTATCGTCGGGAATAGAGTTATAAACGAAACGAATCGAATAGAATAACACCATATTCTATTTGTATCAGTTATCGAATCGAATATTCGTATTCGTATTCGATTAATATTCGAATCCTAAAATTGATTCGAATTCTATTCAAATCAAAAATCGAATATTCGAATTCAATTATTATTTTATTTTTTCTATTTTTTCCATAAAATCTATTTAATAAAACAACATAAATAATTTATATTTAAATACATACTGAATTTTGATATATTATATTTAAAATATTTTTTTAATTTTATATTGAATGTTAATATATTATATTTAAATAATATTGAATTATAATATATTATATTTAAATGTATATTGAATTATAATATATTATATTTAAATCTATATTGAATTATTCGAATTGAATATTTAGTTAATACTCGAATCGAACATTGAATTCATATTCGAATATTATTCGAATCAGGAAATTTTTTTTATTCGAATTCGATATTCAAATATTTTGAATTCGAATAGTAAATTTCGAATCGAAAAAAAAAAAAATATTCATTTACAATCCTAGTTGGAACGGTCCATTGGAGATATTGGGCTGACGAAAATGGGCCATTATGATTATAACCTATTTAATATTTCGGGGAGAAGAGAATTGTACCCTAACCTTCCATCTGAGCCTCTTCTCTTCTCTTCTCTTCTAAACCCTCCCTCTCCCCCTCTCCTCTGATCCTCTTCTAAAACTCTCATATAATCTAGGGAGACTTAATTTACAGAAAAATGAAGAAAAAAGTGGACGAGCGTATCCGTACTTTAATCGAAAATGGCGTCAAATCACGCCATCGATCGATGTTCGTCATGATTGGGGACAAATCACTCCACCAGGTCATAATCGAGTTTGTAACTAGGTGTTTTCTCTTGTTTAAAAAATGTATACTTGAAGTATGATTGTTGTTTTTGGTTGCGCAGATTGTTAATTTGTATTACTTGCTGAGCCAGTCGCTGTCGAAGTCGAAGCCTAACGTATTATGGTGCTACAAGGACAAGCTTCAGCTCAGCAGGTTGGATGGTTCTTTGGGTTTCTTCTTTTGGTGTCGTCTTACTTAAACTTAAAATACATCAGCTTTTTATGCTTGTCTAGTCATCAGAAAAAGCGCGCCAAGGAACTTAAGAAGATGATGCAGGCGGGGAGTTTGGATCCTGAAGATTATGATACTTACTCACTTTTTCTGGCAAGTGCTGGAATCACTTATTGCTTTTATAGAGATTCGGAGAGAATTCTGGGAAACACATTTGGGATGTGTATACTACAGGTACATCATGTAGCTGTAGATTTCTATAGAGTGCTGGAACTTTGCGTGTTTGTCGTTTCAATATCAATTTGAGGGTAAGAATTCGGACTGACTATCTTTTATGCAATTTAAGGATTTTGAAGCTTTAACACCAAATCTCCTAGCAAGGACTATTGAAACTGTTGAAGGTGGTGGATTGATATTATTCCTGCTTCGCTCTGTTTCCTCACTCGCTAGTCTGTACACTATGGCCATGGTAATTCGACTGGATTTATTTCAGCTGTTTACACTTTTGTAAAGTACATCAAGACGACATAGAGTGTGTTCCAAAAGAGAAAAGTTATGTTTGGAGAAATATTTTTTTGGATTTTTCTTTTTTATTTTTTGTGTTTCTTCTATTTTTGTTTTTCCACTCACTGGACTTCCTTAATTTCAGGATGTTCATGAGAGGTTTCGCACAGAATCTCATGCTAAGACCCGTGGACGTTTCAATGAACGATTTTTGCTATCTCTTGCTTCATGCAAAGCTTGCATCGTCATGGATGATGAACTTAACATTTTAGCGATTTCTTCACATATGAAATCAATTAAGCCAATTCCTTCTCGAGATGTAAGCTCAAGCATGATTAGAAATAATAGTTTCTAACTAGTTTGCACTGGTGTAAATATGCTCCTCCATGATCTTATTTGTATTTGACGATTTCTTGTTTGTGTGGTTGTTTGATAAGGGTTCGGAGGAAGTCTCTGGAGCTGAAAAAGATTTGAAGAATTTAAAGGATCAGCTAAACGATGATTTTCCTGTTGGTCCTTTGATTAGAAAGTGTTGCACATTGGATCAGGTAACCATCGTTACTTGATGATATGTTCTTTTATGTTTTCAATGTATTTGAATATTCCACTATTTTATAGGGGAAAGCTCTGGTAACATTCCTCGATTCAATTTTGGACAAGAACCTTCGTAGCACGGTAGCTCTTGTTGCTGGTCGTGGCCGGGGGAAATCGGCGGCCCTTGGTTTGGCAATTGCTGGAGCTGTAGCAGCCGGGTTTTTTTTTTTCTTTTTCTTCTTCTTTTTAACTTACCTCTAAATCTAAATCCTGATTTTTGTCCATTCTATTACACCCCGTTTTCGTGTTGTCTGGTGTTGATTCAGACTATTTCCGTGATAGGTTTTCTAATATATTCGTGACTGCACCAAGCCCAGAAAACCTGAAAACTCTCTTTGAGTTTGTATGCAAGGGGTTTGATATGCTTGATTACAAGGTATGAAGTTTAGCCTTTATTATCCTAGTGGTGCATACTAGGTTTGTATGCTTTGTAATAATTAATTTTGTGGCATTTTACCATATTGATTTCAGGGAAGTTTGTCCTATCATAGTAAATTTCATTTTGGATTCACTCCCGACTCTAGTTGAGCTCTATTTTGTGTTTTTGTTAAATACTAAGCTATAGGTTCTGTGTGATAATATATGCCATGTGCTGTACCTTGGGACCAGGATCTCAGGAGATTCCTCATAGTTCAACGAGTGTAACATTAATCGGCTCAAACCGCAATTGAAAAAGGGATGGATTTATTGAATTTCTATGTTTAACAGGTCTCACATCCCACTTAGTCTTGTAGGATTGTGTCAGACATATTTGTCGCGGTGTGAAATATATATAGGATCTGCTGTCAGACATGATTATATAAAGGCATCTCATACTCATAGGCCAATTTGCTGCTCTTATTTCCAGTTTAATAATTGGCTTTGATGCCATATTGTAATACCCCGGACCTTGAGTCTGCTCAGGCCTGTTTGCCTCAAGAGATTCCTTGTAATTTACCGAGCATAGCTCCTTGTACAGAATTATGGAAACGTCATGTGAAAGTCACACCTCCCACTTTACCGAAGTGGGATTTGAACAAGATATGTAAACAGATAGATGACCATATAGTTCATGTTTGACATTTTTGTGTGTATCTTTGCAGGAGCACTTGAATTACGATGTAGTGAAAAGCACAAACCCCGATTTTAAGAAAGCAACAGTGCGCATCAATGTATTCAAGGAGCACAGACAAACTATACAGGTAATTTAAATTGGTGGTTTCAACTTTTAGAAAAAACGTAACTAGTTACACCAAGTTCTGTAATGAGAAGTTATTGAATTTTCGTTAGTCTTACAGAATGAATAGTGTCCACTTACACCAAAGCTGAGGGATATTTTGAAATATTTTATTCAACTGGTGTTTGATCACGTTTTGATCTGTTTTTTTAAAGTGCTCTTATTTTTCCTTGAGGTTTGGGTGGATGGATTTAAAGTGTTGGTTATTTTGTACGTAAATATCTCCACATTTTAATATGAAGAATGCTGTTTTTATTTATCATTAGCTAAAAATATCAATATCTACTATATTCTGCAGTACATACAGCCCCATGATCATGAAAAACTCTCGCAAGTTGAGTTGTTGGTTATCGATGAAGCAGCTGCGATACCCTTACCAGTTGTGAAGTGCTTGCTTGGACCTTATCTCGTGTTTCTTTCATCTACTGTAAACGGGTACATAAAATTTTTGCAACAACCCCCTTTTGATTTCTCTATTAAGGATATTTCCTTTTGTAAGTTGTATTCCGTATTGGAATTTTCTTAGCTGAGAAAATTGCTATCCTTATTTTAAATTCTAGTTACCAGAGCTAGAGCAGGTGTGGTATCCTTAATCTTTCAATTTTTTTTTCCAAAGCTATGAAGGCACAGGGAGGTCGCTATCTCTAAAACTGCTTCAGCAACTTGAGGAGCAGAATCATGTATCCAGTAAAAGTGCAGAAACGGCTTCTTCAGGTATTAATTTTTAATTTCGGTGTGGTAGGAGATTGGATCATTATGCTGGTTCCTCTTTTCAGCTGTTTTGAATCTACACGCAAAGTACATTCTTGGAATTTCTCATGGCTAAATGACCAGAAACTAATGTAGGACAGACTGCTCAGTCATCACTTGGGTCATATATCAATTGCTTCATGGACCCAAGAATTTTACTGTTTGTAACAAAAGGATAAAAACACTGTAGTGGTATCTTAGTCATTTCACAATGGCGTTTAATCATTTATAGTTTTCACAGAGTTCAAAATTTTGAAATAAATGTTCTGGTGAGGAAAGGTTTACAAATTTCAGAAATGTTTCTTAGTCCCATATTTTTTTTTCAAAATTTAATCCAACTTCCTTTGTGGTGAAATGGAAAATTTTTCTGGTTATTTTGTGTTAATGTTAGAACTTTACACCATGAGTACATGAAATACTTTCTTGCTTTGATCATATGGTAATTCTTTTCCTAATTGTTTGTGACAATCTTAGTATTACTGGATGCATCTAAGAGATAGAGACCAAAGCTTAAATTTGATTCTTCTTTCTTTTTTTTTTCCATGCAAGTAGCTATGTGTTTTTTTTTTTTGAAGTTATAATTAGTTTTTATGTGTATAATATTTATGTTTATTTTTTCTTTCTGAATATCATTTCGTATCTTTAGCCTTTTTTCCGAGATATGGTTTGTCTAACATCTGTGGGCAATTCTAGGTCAACTCTTTAAGAAGATTGAATTGAATGAGTCTATTAGATATGCGTCTGGTGATCTAATCGAATCCTGGCTTCACGGTCTGCTATGTTTGGATGTTACAACTTCCATCCCTAGTCTCGGAAGGTTTGTCTATGAGTTTCTAGTTGAAAGAATCCGTTATAGCATTCCCATATAATTGAGGTATCATCTTTTTTTATCAGGATCCCCCCAGCAAGTGAATGCGATCTCTATTATGTCAACAGAGACACTCTTTTCTCCTATCACAAAGACAGTGAACTTTTTCTACAGGTATCAATCACTGCAATGTCTGCATGCATAACATCCAAAGTATTTGCATGCAACTATTGTGACCATTCTTGCTCATACTTAAGCTAGTCTCCATTGGTTTCAAATTTCAATGCCTCGTTGCAGAGGATGATGGCTCTCTATGTTGCGTCTCACTACAAGAACTCCCCAAATGATTTGCAATTGATGGCTGATGCGCCAGCGCACCACTTGTTTGTACTACTTGGTGAATAAATCTCGTAATGCAATTTTGTTTGGTTTTAGTCTCTGGGCCACCAATTTCATATTTGGATTTTCAACAGGTCCTGTCGATGAGACTAAAAATCATCTCCCCGATATTCTTTGTGTAATCCAGGTATGTGCTACTGTGCCCCGAATATGTGGTGGGGACATGATAAATGACTCGTAGGCGTCTTATAAAATGTTCTACATATTGTAGAATTCCTCATTTAAGTTTCTAGTAGTGATGTAAACCAGCAGTGAGAGTAGGACCTGGTTTTTCCTTCGACACTGAACCAAACTCACTGTTTGAAGTGTTCTTTATTCATAAAATGCACTATATCCTTGAAACTCAGAAAATCAGCTGGTGAAAATGTCTACTGCCGTTTTTTGTTTTGCATGGCAAAATAACCACTTAAACGCTTATAATTGGTTGACGTTATATCTGGTTTCTACATGATGTGGCTGAGTTAAATCACCTAAGACATTCCTTGCACTAACTCCAGATCTGCTTTGAGGGGCAAATTTCTCGTAAATCTGCTATGAAGAGTTTAAGCGAAGGCCGTCAGCCACATGGGGATCAAATACCATGGAAGTTCTGTGAGCAGTTTATGGACACGGGTTTCCCTAGTCTTTCAGGTGCACGTATTGTACGCATTGCCACTCATCCAAGTGCAATGAGGGTAAACTCAAGTTTCCTTATACATCCAGAAAATTGACTGTATTTCCTAGATTAATTGCAAATTGAAATTTTGCAGTCTGGATATGGATCAGCTGCTATTCAACTCTTAACAAGGTATGTTTGATGGTGATCATTTTTATTTTTTGGTTTAGCTGTAATCTTAGGAGCTTCGTGCAGTCTGAATATGTTTAAAGTACTTGTTAATAATGTCAAAGAGTGGACTGATTGAATATTTCGATTTCTGCTCTTTTTTTCTTTTTATTATGCATTATAAAATTGCAGGCCTGAAAAAAAAAATCAATGCACATCTTTTGTCATCTTGGATTAATAGAACTACTTATATTGTGAAGATTAAATCATTCTTTAAGGAGGAATTCAAGGATATCATGGTGATTATGCCTTGTTTGCCTTTGACTAGTCAAGATTCCTGAGTAATGATTAAATAATTTGTTGACTCTCGTAACTCCCTGCTGCTTGTAGGTACTTTGATGGTCAACTGACTTCAATGTCTGAAGTAGATTATGAGGAACCCCCAGAGAGTCCCCAAGTTGGAGTTATTGAGGCTGTAGAGAAGGTTTCTAATAGCTCTTTTAACATCAAATTTACTTCCCTGATTTTTAGATTTGGTAGCTCGGTTCCATTCTGTTTCTAGTGAGTGTCATGCATGTTTCATGGCATCATTGGTTAATAGCTGCTTAATGTCCAGTCTGTGCCGTCTCTAATGATGTCCAGTCACCAAATTATTTATTGATTGCATAGACTGGGGGAAAAGAGAATGCAGCATTTGATTATTTAAGTACTAGGCATAATGATTCGAGGGACACAGCATATGCACCAGAAAACGGAAAATTCCAATATTAAAATCTTCAGAAACATTTATTACTGCAGCGTTAGATCCAGCCTTAATAGTTTCAATGTTGCAGGCATCTCTATTAAAAGAGAATATAAGGCCAAGAGCTGACCTTCCTCCGCTGCTTGTACCTCTTCGCGAACGAAGGCCAGAGAAGCTTCATTACCTCGGGGTCTCTTTTGGGCTTACGTTGGATCTTTTCCGCTTTTGGAAGAAACAAAATTTTGCTCCTTTTTATATTGCCGTTGTTCCAGTTAGGTTTCAGTACTCTGTGTTCTTGTAATGTGTTGATTTACTTTTTCTTTTTTCATTTCTGAATGTGATGGGAAATAGCTTACGGCTCTGTTCGTTGTTTTCAATTTCAGAATAGCGTAACAGGGGAGCATACTTGTATGTCTCTGAAGCCATTGAATGCTGAAGATATTGAAACCAGCAGCTCTGATCCCTTGGGCTTTTTCAGCCCTTACTATCAAAGTCTGTTCGACTTCTATTTCTGTTAGACATTTTTACATATTCGGGACATAGATTAACTCCTTTCATATCATTCTCAGGGTTCAGAGAGAAGTTTACCGATCTTTTACCTCGGACATTCCGTCAAATGGAACACAAACTTGCGATGAGGTATGAAGTTCTCAATCAATATATTTTCAAATTATCCTTTGTTATTTCTTATGCGTAGGAATGCGTTGCAGTGTATTGGATCCGAAAGTCAACTTCTCAGAGGCGGATCACTCCTCGTCATCTTCCAATGATCGCTTGCAATCAATCAGTGAAACAATATCACCATATAGGATGGAAATCTTGGAGGCATTTACAAACAACCGTGCTGATATTCGCTTGGTAGTTCTCGTATTAATAACTTCTAAGCATTTAGTAAATGTGATAGCTGAAATCAGTGTGTCTGAAATTTTTTTCTCCTTGTCTTTTTTCATCATGCCTTTTCATATTCGAAACTCGGTGAAATGAGGGCAGCTTTTAAATATGGTTTCATTTTGCAGACTGAAGATTTCGTAGGCCATCTTGCACGTGCTTACTTCTTGGAAAAGATTCCAGTCTCATTATCATATGGCCAAGCTTCTGTTTTGCTCTGTGCAGGCCTGCAGGGGAAGGATTTGTCCTCCATTGCGGTATTCTCTCTGTCCTGTTTTTTCCACGACACATTTCCTGGTGCAACATGTGTTATACTTTAAATATAAATTTTGAAAAAATGAAAAATCAGAATCCTGCTAATGTAATGAGTTCTTTTCGTAGATGGAAATAGTTCTAACATCTAATACTTAGGATGTTGTGGATGAACAAGTTTATGTGTGGCAATAATTTCGTCTTTCATTTTTAATTGTTTTTTGTGGTAAATTATGATATGCTCCCATGTGGACATACTGAAATGCACGTTACTACCTTATGTTTTTTTTTTTATTGCGGGAAACTACCTTATGTTTTTTTTATTGCTTGAAACTCCTTTGTGCTGTCTAAAACTTTGCACCGTACCCCCGATGGTATCTAAAACTTAGCATTGTACTCCTTAATTAGGGGGTGTAAATGACAAAGAACGTATGATTAAATAAACCTCGAGGGTATTTTACGCTCTTTACAAACTAGAGGGATTTTGGTGTTTGTTTTTTAAACCAAGGGTGGGTTATATGCAATTTAGCCTTGTTTTTTTTTTTTTCTGATAACTAGCTGATGTTCTAATTTATTCTGCAGCAAGAGATGAAGTTGGATAGGTCGCAAATCCTGGTATATTATAAAAACATCATGAGCAAGTTTTACAAATACCTGCGTGGTATTGCGTCAGCCACAGAGGCTAAATCAACATCTCGCCTGAAAGATGTAAGTAAAACATATAAAAGATAAGCAATGCACTTAAATCACATTTCTGCATTTCTAATCTCTTTGACTTCAGATTGTTTTGGAACCACATCCGATTTCCGTGGATGAAGATTTGGACGAGGCAGCGAAAAAAGTCCAGGTCAAAAACACTTCTTTTACTTTCCTATTGTTATTAACGATACAGCCTGCTGCTTATAATGCCGAACCAAACGCTGAACTCTTTCATATGTGTTTATTGAGTTGTTATTCGATTCATTCATCTCGACCAAAGATTCAAATTGTGGGAAAAAATCAGTTGCTCACATACGGTTTTATATATACTGTGCAGGATGAGATGAAGTCCCAGTTAGATGGTCCACTGAACCCAGATTTCCTTCAACAGTATGCTATCGTGGATAAAGAAACTGATTTCGAGAAAGCTTTGCAAAATGGTGGCGGCAAACTAGTGTCCACCATCAGCATAAAATCGGACAAAAAGAAGAAGCTTGAAAAGCGTCCGAAGGACGAACAAGGCAGTCAAAAGAAGAGAAGTAAACGTGATAGTGGTTCCAAATCTAGCAAGAAGAGAAAGGCGGCTTAATTTGGTTCCTCGCCTCAATTTTGGTTCTCATCACTCTCTTTAGTTTAATCTATCCTTGGAAGAAGCTGATTTTTTTTTGCTAGGGTGTGCTTTAAATTTAACATCTTGTGGTGATACTAACATGATGCAGAATTGACAAGATTAATCTTCTATTAGTTATTATGGGTGTATTTATTTGTGTTTTTCGTTGATGCTTATTTCTAGTCCAATAATTCCATAAATTTGTTATCACAACACTGCGAGAAACATTGATCCTTGTCTTCTATTTTATGTTCCGTTCCGTCTTGCTTATGTTAATTGAGTTGTCTTCTATTCGCATGCATGGTTCCTAGCTTTACTTGCATGGCGAAACAACTTCGGCCAAAGGCCCCAAATTCAAAGAGATGTATGACGTTCTCGGAGATGGGATTTTCAATTGGGATTCAGATTGATGGAAGCATCAGCGGAGATTCTTGGGGAAAGTTAAGGGTTTGATATTCCGCTTCCTTTTGATAAAGCCGTGGACGATGCAGAAGAAGTTATCTTAATTCACGGCACGGCACGTGGTAACCGAAAAGGAAAGCTATGGAAGCTCATGAGGTGTTTCTTTCTTGGAGTTGGATCGGAAATGAAAGCTCAGAAAGTCTTGGACAGCGTAGCGTCATAGATAGACAGGTAAGAGTACATTGCAATGATACAAGACATCGGCTTGGGGCATCCTCAGACCTAAGATGAAGAAGAAGAAGATACTGTTTGTTTTTTTTGAGTTGTTTATGCCCGAGGCGAGAGGTGGATAACCGTGCCCTAAGGTTAACCTTTGTTGTGGTTTTAGGTTTAGCCTATTCTCAACTAATTCCAAGGCCATTGGTCGACGCTTTAGTTGTACAAGCTTTAGTCCAAGTAAAAAATAAAATAATAAAATATATCTCAAAATTTCTCCTTTACTCCTATAGGTGATAATATCAGTTTGTCCATTGAAAAGCAAATCATAGCCCAAGTGAGAAAAGCCAGACCAAAACAGAATAAGGAGAAAGATCAGATCAAGAGAAGGAGCGAACTACTCGATCGGTTATTCTATTCCTCGAACTGCGCTTATTGCAAAGAGCCTTTTCTTCCTCAAAAAGGAAAATCGCCCGGGTGGAGGTGGAGAGATGGCCTGTTGTTGGCGATAGATAACGTTTGAGGATTCTTTAAAAAATGGTTTTGACCCGATTAATTTTTAAAAACTAACATTGTTCACCACATTTTTAAGTTAATGACCTCCAATTTAAGGGGACTCTTTTTATAGTACGGGACCTCTGCTATACAACATTGGGGATCCTCTACTATATATCGGATCCCCTAAACTCAGGTGATCCCTTTTATATAGCATGAGACCCCTACTAAAAAATTGTATTTTGATTAGGAATTGAACTTGGGATATATTAATATTTAGCTAACTGGCTACCCAACCATTGGACTACAACACTCTCGTCCGCCCACCCTTACACGATTTGCATTTAACATATCTATTTATTTGCATGACCTAATTAGTAAGGGTATAATAGTCATTTTACACTTGTAAGTAAATGTCATTTTTAAAAAAAAAATATTTTTGAGGGGTCTATTTACCCTATGAATCCTACTCTTGATTTGGAATCATGTTATGAAAATTTTGACTGAATAGTAATGTCGAAATATCATGCATAATGTCGAGATAAACGACAATAAATATGTCTTTGTTGAGAAATGTTGAAATATCGTGAGTTTGAATATTCAATAAGACGTCGTCCGCGATAGGTGAAATGGGGTTCGAAGATGCACTTCGTTAAAATAACATGTCCAATATTTTTCGTTTGTTCAAAAAAAAAAGTTAATTTTAAAATTTACGACCCGAGGTTGTAGACTTACGCCACACGCCATGGAAATGAGACTAATCCCGACATCAGATGAAATTCGTCACAAATCACCCAATACATTTATCATAAGAATCGAATCCACGACCTAGGATGAGAATACCATCCGGCCATTAGGCCAACGCCAATTTAATATTTAATAATATTATTTTATTTTTCATATGATCTATTCTTATTCACGCGTGACTCATCCTCCAAAAGCTTACAGTTAATCTACATAAATCCCATTTCGTTGGAGATATGATCGTCGAATAGGAAAATTATATAAAATGTTTTCTTGAGCCGCCGGAATTGAATACCATTTAATTTAGTAACATTAACTTCTTCTTCCTCCTAAATATTCTACACAACTAAAACTAGACATAGTATAGAAGAATCCTCCCAAGTCACAACTCACAACTATAGTAAACAAAAGAAAAAAACAATTTAAATTTTCAAAAGAAAATACAAAACTCCTTCAACTTTAATATCAACAAATAGAACGTACGTTACGTCTCTTATAAAAAGGTATTTAATATCCACCGACCGATCGATAAGCTTCAAGTACGTCTTTCTATTATCACAATGCAATAAATAAAAAGATATTTATTTAATATCAACCAATAAGCTTCAATTCCTTAGTACTAGCAGTCTATATCAACCAATATAGTCTTCACGAGAGAGAGAGAGAGAGAGATGGGAACGAAGTATCCAAAGCTTTGGGCTATATGGAACCACCCGGCGGGGCCGAAGACGATCCACTTCTGGGCGCCGACGTTCAAGTGGGGCCTAAGCATAGCCAACGTGTCGGACTTCTCCAAGCCGCCGGAAACGCTGTCGTATCCCCAGCAGGCGGTGATTGCCACGTCAGGCGTCATATGGTCTCGCTACTGCTTCGTCATCAAGCCCTGGAATTGGAACCTCTTCGGCGTCAACTCCGCCATGGCATGTACCGGATTTTACCAGCTCGGCCGGAAACTTCTTCACGACTACTCTTCCACGGCGGACCAAACGCCGGAAGACAGTACTTCGCCATAACTCCTCGATCAACACCGTGTTTTTTCCTTTTTTTTTTTTACATTCTTTCGTTAAAGAGTGTTTTAATTGTTGTGTATTGTGTCGTCTCTCTTTCTCTCTCTCTCTCTAGATGGTGTTGAAGTGATAGTGACGGATTTCTTTCTTCTTCACAATAATTTTCTTTTCTTTTCCTTTTTTTTTTTTTTTTATTTTAATCTCTGGTTTGGCTGTTAGGATTTCGTTAATATTATCCGACAATTGTGGAATTCTTGAAGGATGATTTTGAGTATTTGAAAATATTCAAACTCAAACAAGCCTTGCTTGCCAACTCTTTTATTACATAATAATATCTTTGAATTTAAAGTTTCAAAAACTAAGCATGAATGGATACTGCAGAAACTGAAGATATGAGAAAATAAAAAGGTCTCAACTCAATACCATAGACTAATCACTTCCTCTTGATGGTAGGTTTACTTAAATACATATTATGTACAGATTTTCTCAATCCAAGAAAGCAGCTCAAAAATGGGCAGAAAAAGATAGCGTTCACTAAATACTAACATATGATGCACAACTATATCAGTTATTACTTCACCTATGGACGCGAAGACCATAACGAACCTAAAGTCCTTAGACGCTGCAAATATTCCGCCAATGCAAGAAGCCCGCGAGCCGCCTGACGAGTGGTAAGAATGCGCCGAATCTGCTGCAACGTTAATTCCCTAAGACGGTCTGCCTGGTCGTAGCGTCATTCGGGGGGAAAAGAAAAATGAGTCCTTGGCATTGTGTTATTATTGTTTTCTTTTTGTTAATTGAGAAACAGAAAAAAGCTGAAAAATATTCTTACCTGATCTAAAAACCTCACCAGAGCATCCAGCTTGTCCATGGCGGAACGAATCTGCGGCAGATAGTTCTCCTCGACGAGCTGATGTCCCATGGATTCTGCGACGATGTGGTGAAGCTTCTCCATTCCTTGAGACAAAGCGTCTTCGGCTTGCTGACAAGATTGTCCGAGGTTCCATGCGTCCAAGCGCTGCTGCTCTGTTAAGGGCTCTAATTGTGGCACAATCGCCTGCTTTGATATAAGAAAAAAAGTACGAAAATCCTAATCATCAATGCTACGGCGACGAAGTGAAACATAAAAAAAAAAAATCTTACCTTTAGGAGTCCCGAAGGGCGAAATCCACCGATCCAGGAGAAGAAACGTTCCGCCGATGTTTTCCATGCACCAGACATGACGTAGAAAGCGTCGATTTTAGCAGCGGCTGCTTTGATGGTGAAGAGGTTGTTATAATGCTGCATTCCGTTATCAACCATCATTTCCAGCTCGATGTCTTCGATATCGGGCCTCAGAGCGTTTCTCAGTTCGGTTATTTGTCTGTTGTGTTCTTCAACCCAGCGGCCGTACTCCATTTCGAACGTAGCGATTCCTAACCGAAAATACTGCGGTTATTGGCCAAGATCGGATATTTTCAGACGAGGGCGGGCGTCACCTTATTACGAACCTGGATTCGACGTCGTGGAGAAACCGTGCTCGCTAGCGTCTAATCCATTACCTGCGTATAGGCCCTGCAAGAACATATTTTTTTACAATATATACACGAAAATTCGACGATAAGATCTGTAAAAGAAGGCAATGAGAGCTGAGCATCTTATTATTATTTGTCTTCTTTTATTACCTGCTGTCTGGCGCGTCCGAGTTCTTGCTCCAGCTGAATAAGCCTCAATTTGCCTCTTTCTAACTGCTGGACGTAAGCCTGCGACAAAGTTAACGTTCACGTCAGAGCGATCGATACCTTTACAACGTTCATTACATATCTTTCTCTTATTACCTTCTTCCTCAGACGACTCTTGCGAGCAGCCTCGCGATTCTGGGCTAGGCGCCTTCTTACCTATATAGTCCGAACTCCATTATCGTCGAATGGTTGAGAAAAGTTTCAACTGTGTAGTGTAGTATTACATACCTTATCAGGTTTGCTTGCTTCTTGGTCCAAGTTATTGCAGGCTTCTACAGTTCCATGTGAAGTATTCTCCGACTAGACATAAAAAAACACAACCATATTCATAGAAATAAGATTTTTCTAGCCGTTAGCCTTGTGATAACAATGTAAGAGTAAAATCGTACATGATTGTCCAGCTTAGTATCGATATCTGGAACTTGGGGCGGTATCGTTTCGAGACAGTTGTTTCCTCCTCCGAAGTCTCCCCACATAGAAATCTGATGAATAGGGTCATATAAGCCCATTCTCCTTGTAGGAACAAACTGTGCTCTTGTTGTTGTATTCATCATTTGCTTTCTGTTGTTTAACAAAAGAAAATTAACGTTATGCTCTCTGCGAGTTGTAAATAATAAAGATAACATGTCTGAATTGATACTGAACTTAAGATCTGAGTAAATCAAGAAACTCAATAATTGACTAAGAACAAGCTTATAATCTAAGGATGGTTATTCTTTCCATGATCTATTAACAGTCTGCAGAAATTGATTCAGTAAATCTTCTGAGGATTCTTGTTGATCTGAGAATAACTCTTACAACTCAATACTATGTAGAGAGGGAAAATAAAAAGAAATTAAAAAACGACACAAAGATCTTACCAAGGGAGAGAGAGCTAGTTCAAAGCATCTGCTCAGACAAGAAAGCAATAAGCCGAAGTTAGAGCTGCAAAAACAAAATCAAATCTTTCATACTATTTCAGGGCGTTCTTTTCATATCTAGAAACATTCTTCCAAAGTACAATATGAGAAGATGAAATAAAAACAGATACTAAAAGGCCTTAAAATATGGGACTAGGGACCCTTTTTAAGAACAAGAAAAAGCAGCTGAGAGACCTTAAACTACTACACAGTTAGCAGCACCATCTTCCATTGAGCAGTTTGCTACAGCTGAGAAAAATAATAAGTAGACCAGAAATTGGTTCAGATTTTTTCTTTCTTCATACGAATTTAATATGTTTGAGTAAATGGGAATCGTATTATACGCAAAATAAAAACAAGATTAGTATAGTATATTTATTATAAAATTAGATTATGGTGGGTACTATTCCTATGTGAGTGTGTGGGGAAGGGTGTGATGTAAGATATTATAGTTTTTGTAGTTAGTGTGAGTTGCATATGTAATCAATTAGCTAAAAGTTAAAGGTTTAAAAGAGAGCGTGAGGGACAACATTGGAGGCATTTTTATTACCACTAACGAACAAAAGCCAAGTAAAAAAGAAACTAATGCATGCAACAACAGTGTGTTTGTGTTGCCTTGTGTTTGGTTATATTCCCTTTCTTCTTTGAAGATGTGCACCACCACTAATATTACGCTTTGCTTCTACTCAAAATACCAATCAATTAGCTAATTATAAATTTTTTTTGCTTATTTATCTCCTCGTGTTTATTTATGTTTTTCTTCCAAATTTGGATTATTTATTTATGTTTTTTTCCAAAGCTATCATTCAATAGAAGTGGGTGAAGACTGAAGAGGAAGGCCAGGCCATGATAGGGCATTATGTCTTGGGATTTTATTAAATGATTGGCCGTCGTTTTCTCAGGAAGAGAAGTGAATGCAATAATTTTATTAAATTATTATTTTTTTAATATATATATATATATGTATATTAAAATAATATTGCGTTTTTTGGGTTTTTGCTTTGATTGAAAGCTTTCCTTTTATGTTTTTCATAGTCAGCAGTTCCATTAACTAAAAGGTTATATTTTGATTCAACCACAACAGTTCCTATTGTTTCTATTTCTCAAGACAGAATAGTCGTCCTTATTTTTTTCCCCAGAGAATACTCGTCCTAATTAAAGAAGAAACATTTGAATTATTGTCTTATAATAAAGACCATGTTCATTATTTTGTATACTTGCTCGTACGAATCAACACACTTATGGAAGAAAACCCTAAAATATAAAATATATGGGTCGTTGTTGACAACTACGTTTTGCGTGGATTCGAGATTCCTTTCCATAGAATGCCGAGAAAGATGATTAATAACCTAAAATCATCTTGCCTCCCGAATATTAAAAGCCTAGTTGGAATATATATATAGTACTAATTATATATATATATATATATTTAATTAGGTAGATATATACACTAATGATATCGTCATGGATGATGATAACGTACCACATTCCATCAAAAGCTTCATTTCCAAATTATTTTACTTCACTAAGCACACATTGTGCGTGTCCCTACATCCATGAGTGTTTACATCTCTTATGTTTTAAGGGAGTCATAATCTCTTCTTCAAGATTCGTTTTAACTTCTTGACCTAACACTCACTCTCTCGCCCTATATATGTGTGTGTATATATATATATATATATATATATATTAGGAGAGAATGTGCCGTATTGTGTTTGCTTTGTTGATGTGAATGGTTCTCACAAAGGCACTTGGTGGTATAAAGTGGCTCTCCCACCAAGAGTGGCTAACATGTGGCATCTCAAATCACAAGTAGAAGAGATTCACTTTATATTCTCTATCTTTTTTTAGTGCAAGTGGCGAAGAAGGAATATATTATTCCTTTCTTTCCCTCAAATTTGGCTGCAACTGTGCAGAGATGGGAGAGGGTACATAAAACATAATAACCTGTAAAAGGTCTTTGCCTTTTGGGTCTGCGTAATAGTCAGTCATTGATTGTAAGGAAACATATACTTTGGTCTCCTTTCATTACCTTGGCCAGGCTACAACATATATAGGACGGACGGCAGACAACATTGTTGAAGACCCTAAAAACAGATAATATATCCACCAAAGTCATCAACGGCCTTCAGAAAAGAAATGCATCAATCTTTACTTGACGCAAAGTCGATAATCTTACACTATGTTGCCTTTTTAATTAATAAAGGGTCTTATTAAACTATCTTTCCCTTTTGATTAGTTCTTTTATTTCGTTCTTTTGCTTTTCTTTCAAATAAAAATGACGTGTGCCCTTACTGAGCTCTAAAAGCTGGTTAAAGCTACGCTAACCCCATTGATGTCCATCAGCAATTAAAACTATTTGCTGATAATAGCTAAAGCCACCTCAAAAGGTGATATCTTTTTTTCTTTCTTTAATATAAGCATAATAAGTGTTTGCTTATGGCTCACAAGAAAGTGTGTTCTTTGTCCGAAAGCCAACAAACTCTTCCTGTAAGTAAAAGTAAAAGCTTAATTTAATTTGGGCTGTGAAAATAAAGCAGAGTAGTGAACACTTACAAATCTAGTTTTTGATGGTTGCACGATGTAATTAAACATGCGAAGAATTCTTCTTCCCATCCCTACAAATCATCTGAGTTTTATATATCAAATCTTTTACCTTCTCTAATAATAATGTCAAGCAGTGCAATAACAAATTATCAACTCTTCAACAGAACACACTACTTCAAAAGTTTTGACATCTCTTATATAATATTTTCTGCATTCAAGTACATAATATTTCCAAGAAACATAAAAGAGGAGATGCAAGGCATATAAATAAAGCTATATACTATACGTTCTCAGTGATCACCAGCCGGCGTTTTCAAGATGTCCGAATCACCTACATTACGCAGTCGATTGATAGCATCGATCAGCCATTGCTTATAAAAGAAACCAATCTACATTGTTAAAGAACACAAGATTTGTACCGGCATCAATAATGCTCAGGCATGAAACACGGAAGTACTTTCCACATGCAGTTCCCAGGTCGTTATTATCTGCAAAATTTATCAGTTCAGTGAGTGAATTAGAGTTTCGTTTTGGCAATTGGACTCTCTACCATAAACATCCAGCAATTGAAATCTTAAGCGGAATTTACGATTGCAGTCCATAAATGCGATAGAGGTTAAACTACATAAATTGAATGCCCTAAAAGAATGGAAAAAGGCAATTTTAAACCATTTTAATCGAATGGGACTCAACGGCAAAACTACAATGATCACTACAAATATCTAAATTGCAGAAACACGTCATAAAACATCATAATTTAACCCAATAAGCGAAGCAAACAATAATGCAAACATGATCTAGACATAAATAATGCATCATGCCATTTAACAAAAGTAATAGCAGGTTCAGAGTTATTACAAAGTCAGTATAATGAAAATTTTCTGCAGAAAAAATCAAAACTTGGGCACTTAATTCCATTGTAATGAAGAACCGTAACTTTTGCGAGCATTGCGTAGTATTCAATTTCTGATTTTCTTAATGGGGGGCAGTTGTTGGAGATGAGTACCATTTTACCTAATTTGATCGATCAACCAACTTAGTCCCATGAAAAGATGATTATACATCCAACCAGCCAATACAAGAAGATCAAATTCAACAAAGTAATTAAAAGCGCAAGTAAAAACACTCAAACCTTTGGAGTTTCTCAGGGTTTTGAGCACCGTCGAGAGTGTGTTTCCCACTCTTCATCACAAGAGCGAGCCTATTGTTGGTGCCCTCGTGAGACTTCTTCTGCATAAAACAAGGATGAGGGAAATATCCAAAACGTGAGGACTATAAGTCAAAACTAAAGGGAAAATGAATCCACCGATGGAAAATTGATCAAATGAAAGAATCTTACAATTTTCTTTGCGGCCACCATTGTCGATTGAAATTCTGATTCACGGTTCCGACCGATGGCAACTGAGGAGGAAAGTCGATTTGAGGTCTGCATCTGCGGCTGATTGAGCTGGTAGGGTTTTCATAGAGAATTCGTATATTAATTACGAGTCCTTCATCTTTTGATGAATATCAACTATATCCTTGAGTTTCACGTAATTGCATAATGCCCCAAATTCATACTTTCGTAACTAAGAATTCCTAGACAAAATGAGATAATTGTATAAAAATATTAATTGTGATTAATATTATATAAGATTATTTTATTATAATTATACTTATATTTATATTATTATGATAATAGAGCTTATAATATTAAAGAGTATTAGAACTATTTTATTGTTTTCAATAATTTAGTAATCTTTGTCTAGGGACTTATGAAGAATTGATTAGAGAATTAATCTAGAAGCTTTCGCCGCATTAATCATTGAGGTTATTCTCTTTAATTCTATTCTCGATCATGATTGTTAGATGAATCGGTGCCTTTCAATTAGTATCAGAGCCGAACGTGTTGGAATTGATTGATTTCGATAATGTGTTTTCGATATTGATATATTATTTTCGATAGTGAATTGATAGTTTCAATATTGAAAAACTTGTTTTCGATAGTGAGCTTTATTTTCGAACTGTGTGGATTACGATTGCTTTCGATAATTGATCTTGATTGAGTATCTTAATCGTGGACTGAACTAATCTAATTGCTATTTGAGGACTGATCGAATAATTTTTGGACTGATCGAACTTAATATCGATCCAATTGTGTTTTTCGATATTCAATGTGTTAGTGAAATACTAAAAATTGCCTTATGTTTTGATCTTGATTTGTTTAATTGAGTATTTTTACATGTTACCCAACACTATTCGATTATTAACATGTGCTTAATTCTGTATTTGAGTGTTTCTGATCGAAAATCATTCGAGTTCTTATAGTTTTCGATACTTTGAGAAGTTTTCGATATATTAATAAAATTTTTCGATAGAGATAAGAAAAATTTTCGATATATAAAAAGTTTTGGAAATCTCCCACGATAAAATGCTTAGTAAAAGAGACACAGTCGCATACCGAAGGCCGTGCACAAAGACCCTCGAACTAAGAAGGGAAGCAAAGCGCAGATAGGACCAAGGCCGGCCGGCCGAGTAGGACGACAAGGTCGACCAGGCCAAAGGACCGATGCCAAGAACATCGCAGTCCGTCAGTCCTAAAGGCCTGAAATGAAGGGAAGGAGCAAAGCGCGAGTGGGACCAAGGCCAACCGACCGAGTAGGCTGAGCAGGCCAAAGGGCCAACACGAAGCACATTGTAGTCCGTCGAAGTTCTAAAGGCACGGAATGAGGGAAAGAAACACAGCGCGAGCAGGACCAAGGCCAGGCCGACAAGGCCTACCAGGCCAAATGACCGACGCCATGCATATCAAAGTCCTAAAGGCACAAAATGAAGGGAAGTGGCAAAGTGCGAGCATGACCAAGGCCCGCTGGCCAAAGGGGTCAAACCGACCAAGCAGGCCGACCAAGCCGAATGGGCTGACTCGACCGAGTAGGCCGAACAGACTAGACCCGAGCCAAGTGGACATTCAAATTCAAATACCAAGGAAAAGTCTCCAGACCAGGAAATACATTCTAATTCGAAATGACCAACAGAAAGGGAAATTTTCCAGGGTAGGGAAAAAGTCCAACCTTATTCCGAAATATCGAATAGGTAGGTCATCTCGACCCCTATAAAAACCCTTACTCCCTCACACCCAAGATATGCTCACTTTTACAATTCAACACCTCTCTATCATTCAGCTTTCCTTTCCCCTTTTTCACCTTCGAAAGAGAAATACCCTTCTGACTAAGGAATGAGGGAAAACACCCTAACCTTCCTCATTGAGTCATCACTGGCAGCAAGCCCCGACGGTCCGACGATTTTGCGAAGGCAAGATCGACCAAGGACGAGCGGATTTTTCTGGAATCATCATTGGCGTTGTGTGTGGGAAACGTTAGACAAAAAATCATGGTGAGTACTAGATCCAATCCGAATCTGCCCCGGGATGAAGGTTTCGACGAAGAAGATGTCAGTCGGTTGCTGACGGTAGTTGTTACCCTCGGGATTTTCGATCGCTGATGAAATATCCAGGAAGGGAGGAGGAGGGGTAGCTGAGGCCCTCATCAGCTGATATCTCCGAAGGAAAAAGAAGAGCTCTCTTCAGCTGATATCCCCGATAGGAAAAGAAGAGCCCTCTTCATCTGGTATCTCCGAAGGGAAGAGTAGATCCCTCTTCAGATGATATCCCCGAAGGGAAGAAAAGAATCATCTTCAGATGGTATCCCCAAAGGAGAAGGATGAGGCACCTCTCGTGAAGACACCCTGTGAAGGAAGCCCGAGTTAGGGTGACTCGCTCGGACCAACTCCCGAGTAGGCCTGGAAACCGACCGTCTGACTAGAAGAGGAAGCACAGACGTGGAAGAGATCGTGGGTATGGAAGAAGAGTGTCCAGAAGAACGTGGAAAGATAGAGAAACCTCCAAGACTAAGTCTCAATAAAGGTCGAAAAACTATGAACGTGGATAAGGTATCATTTTATATAAATACTCTGGCTTATTCTTAACGCCAAATTTGTCGACATTCTTTTCTTTACAGTTGCTCTGCTCAATTTTATACTCACCCGCTTGAAATGCACCACCCTCCTGACTGAGGCAGGAGGGCGAAACACCCTCACATCTCTTCTTCCAGTCATTCCAGGGAAGAACCCCCGACGTTTCTCAAGCAGGAAGGAGGCGACGAGCTATCCCGTGGCAGATCGGATATTTCCAGCAGCATCAATTTGACACCATCTGTGGGAACATGTTTTCCTAAAAATAAAAATGGTGGTTGTTGGAGCCGATCCTAACTCGTCCGACGGTGGCGCATTGACTCTGGAGAACGTGACAAGAATAATGGCGGAGACTATGGATGCGGCGTTATCCCAATGACTCCAGGAGATATGGAGAATAAGGACTCATGTGGAAGCCCTGAAGGCTGAAAGACCGAGAAGGAAAGGGCCGATGGGCTCTCGAGAGGAGCGAGGAAGGACAGACGAACGAGAGAATGTTTCTGATCATGAGGCAGAATATAGAACTGGTGAAGTTCCTGGAGGACAAAGAGAGATGACGTTACGAGAAGAAATACGTGCTGTCCGACAAAATCGTTTGCAGCAGATAGAGAGACAAACAGCTGAAATGAGGGAAATGCGAGAGGAAATAAGGATGATGAAGAACTTGATCAGCCCTCAGGAATTACTCTTTGTCCCTCAGGGTTTCCCTTTCTCTGCAGAAGTCATGGCGGTCCCTCTATCTCCTCGCTTTTGGCTCCCTGAGATGGACAAATATGACGGAACACTTCCACCTGAAGATCATTTGGCCGAATTTGAAGGAAAGACCGCCCTATATCAGCCGGATGATGCTATTAAGTACCGAATATTCGTAACTATTCTTACTAAAGGAGCTCAACATTGGTTCACCCTGTTACCCCCATGAGAGATTCGTAGTTTCCAGGACTTTGCTAAAATTTTTCTCCGACAATTCTCTAGCAACCGAAGGCGTCGTTCTTCAGCAGCTAAATTACTAAATATGAGGCAAGATGAGCGGGAAAGCCTGCAAGAATATTTTAAACGTTTCAACCAAGCCGTAATGAAAGCCCCTAATATCAATCCGGAACAATTTGGCCGGAGCTTTCCACCACAGCTTGAGAGAAGGGGATTTATATCGATCTTTAGTAAAGGAATATCCCTCCACCATGGGAGAGCTTGCTGTTCGTAGAAAAATACATGCGAGTAGAGGAAGCTCAAGGTAGCAAACAGGAGGAGAAGAAGCGGGCCAAAGAATCACGTCCGAATGATCGGGATCGAGGAACTATTCCTCGAAGGGAAAACTTTCTAGTCTCGTGCCTACTATGTCTTGACCGATGAATATTCGCTGGAAATAAGATACGAGCCTTAGAAATATGCGATGAACATAATTTCATCAGGAGGCCTCTAGGAGCACACCAAGAGCCTCAGAACCCAGTGTATAAGGTTTATTGCAATTTCCATCATGAATATGGTCATACCACGGATGAATGCTTCCACTTGAATGATGAATTGGAGCGACTGGTAGTAGTGAATCCTGAAGCTCATGCTAGATTAGTGGAGGGAGCGAGTCCCCCACCATATGACTTCCCGAGAAGGAATGTTCAAGCTGATCGGATGAGGAGGCCAACTTATAAACCCCGGGAACATGGGGAAATTGATAAGTTATGATATTACGTGATTTTTAATACCCGTAAATTTGCATATTTGGTCGTTATCTAATTAAATATTCTCGAATATCTTATGTTTGCGTGTTATTTCTTATTTGATAGATACTAAAGAAAAAGCGAAAAAAAAACGAGGAGTTATGATCATTTTGGGAGTCTTGGGGGTCCTTTCGCAATTTTCAGGAGTATTGAAGCAGCTTTGTAATTTAACAAATAGTGAAATATGGAAAGACTTTAAACATGAAAGGAGAGGATGAGAGAATAAAGCGGATGATCTTTATTTCTTTAAATCAAGAAGAGAATAGTTTACATGTCAAGGTTCAAGGCTTACAAACATGGAAAGAAGGATCTCATGCAACTTAACCCTCAAGAAGCCACTCCCATAAAAGGGGCAGCCGTCATAACTCTCGAAAACCCTAATCCCACACGCAGCCTACACACGCTCAAGGCCACACACACGTAGAATTGGGGCAGAGCAAGAAATTCACCAGGCAGCCACCTCACGAGTTCTCTCACCAAGCCGTCACCATCATCCCTGTTAGGATCGGTTACTGTGTTTAGAGGGGGGGGGGGTGAATAAATACTTGCTTATTTTCAGTTTACTGGGTTTCTGGTGAGACCGGTTACTTAGATCAGATTCTCAGTTGCCTGGTTTCTATTTACTTAAGAGTGCAAACCGGTTAGTGATGTGATTGAGTGTTGAGCGCGCAAAATTTATTTCTGGAAGTTCGGAGTAAAATCTCCTACGTCTCCCCTTCTTCCTCGCAAGGAAGAATTTCACTAGCAATTGAATTTACACGTTACACTGAGTACACCACTCACTAACTATAACCTATTGAGGTTTATGCCCTAGATGGCGTACGAGGATTAGATAGTACGAGGGCATTAGTGTAATTTTGTTGTGTTTAACTCTTGTAATTGGATTATTTGATAATGGAATTACATTTTATTATTGTCGATTTGAGTTTTGACAAATAATACAAAAGTCATATTATTACTTCGTCTAAATAAATTAACCTTGCAGTCGGGTAATAAGACGAATTAATAAAAGCCCAATGTTTACCTGACTGCAAGGTTAATTTATTTAGACGAACTAATAATATGCCTTTGTAGTAACTTAAATCGACAATTAAAAAGTAATTCCATCATCAAATAATCCAATTACAATTGTAAACACTACAAAATTATACTAATACCCTCGTACTATCTAATCCTCGTACGACATCTAGGGCATAAACCTCAACATTAATAAGTCAAGAACTTATGTGCTTTCTGGATTAGGAGGTTGTTCGTTACATAGCATTTTTGAGTAAACTGTAATTCCTAGATTATCCAACTAAACATATATTGACACGATCTTACCACGATTTGAAGATCGAAAGAATTGAAGCTCATCGTGGGGTGTTGTGTGTTCTTGAGAGGTTGTGGGCTCACTTTGATTTTCACACAATACACTTTATTATGTGTTAGGATTTTAGTATTTATACCACAAGTTGGTATATAATACTTGGGCCCCCTAACAAACTCCAATTACACTAAGCATCTTATAAAGAGAATCTTTATAAATACACAACAAAGATAATTATAATTAATTGAACACAATAAAATATTCCTAACAATCTCCCCCTTTGTGTTCAATCTTCAATTTGGCATGGATTATCTTTGTGGGACTTAGTGAATTTGCCTGAGTCCTAAAAGAATTTTCTCCTTGTCTTGTCTTTTGACCTCTTCTTTTGGAGATCTTCAAGCTCACCGTGTCTTGATCTTTGCTTCTCGACACCAGATCTTCTTAATTTTCTTTTGCAGCTCAACTCGTAAATGCCGGAAGGTGTTTGAAGTTGTTTGCTGGATCTCTTCTTTTTGTGTTCGATCTCTCCTTTCGATGGTAGCGCAACTCCTCCCACTTTTGGTCAGCCTTATGTTGGAATTGGAAAGTTCTCTTTGAAATTTGGAGAGACGCACACGAGGCGGCAACTTCAATCTTTGAAGTCCGTGGTGTTCGCTTGATTCTTTGACGACGTTGAGGATTTAGCGTTTCTGATCTATCTTGCACTTTCATCGTGGTATTGCTCCCATTTTGCTTTAGTACTGCTCCCCCTCATGAAGATCGAGTTGGGGAGATTGTCATGCGATGGTTCAAAATGAAGCATCGTCTTTGGCAAGAAGATCACGTCGTCGGGACAAGGAGGATGACGTTGGTAGGCATAGTAGGAGCTCGGGCTAAACTGTCGGTGACGGGGGTCTTGCCGGTGTCTCGAGATGAGCCTTCCATCGCTCGGTAGACTTTGGTTAGGATTTGGTCTTCTAACGTCTTGGCAAAGTCTTGTAGTCGTGTTTCGAGGGCAGTCGCCGTTACGAACGGGGAAAATGACGAGACGGAGCCACAAAGGCAATCCGTCGTATAAGAAACCGGGGTCACGAAGACTTGTCGTTAACATCTCGAGTCCTAGCAATCTCCCCCTACAAGGGCTATCTCCCCTTCTTGCGGAGGCTTTGAATGCTCTTCGGCTAGGACTCTCTTCACTTGATGCTATATTTTGTAGACCGGATGTAGATAGTGATCCACGCCCTGAAATTCGACTTTAATGATGTCGCGGATGTTGGACTTTGTTCGTATCTTATCCCGGTCTTACTCCGTAGTTTAAAGGCGTCAAGTCTCCTCTAATCTTCTTCTTCTCGGCGCCAGATTCATCTTCTTCGAAGAAAGTTGTCTGGTTCGGCCTCGAGGAAGCTTGTCTGGTGTAATAACCGTAGAGAATTTTCGGGAATTATTCGAACGGGCCCAAATAAAGAAATAAATAATTCAGCCCAACTTGAATAAATATTTAAAACCCAAACTTTGGCCCAAATGAATGATAACTTAAACATGAGGGAAAACCACGTAGTGAGTTTGTCACCTCCTTATCACCCTTATTATCATTGGTAAGGAGCACATTAAAAAGAGACAAAGAGATAAGAAAGAAGAAGGAGAAGAAGGAAGGAGAGCGAAAGAAAAGGAATTCCCGAGCCAAGAACAATCAAATTTTCGGCCAGCTCAACCTTACAAATCTGTTATAAGTAACTAGGAGGAAAGGTAGGTGAAGATTTCATCTACAACACGTAAATATTTTCGTTAAATCCGATTTTTAGTTCTCGAATTTCTAGTACTTTCGTGATGTTTTTGAAGTGTTATGATGCTTGTTCGAGCTCAACATATGAGTTCTATAATCTATTTAGGTGTTTATGTGAGTTGGAAGGATGTTTGTGTTATGAAATTTCTTGAAGAATTGAAGAACTTAGTGTTTTTCGCATACTGTTCTTCATTTTCTGGGTTTACTTGTGTTTTGGCGAATTTCATGTTTTCGGATCGAGTAAGGGTTTTCGCGGGCCAGTTATTTTGCGAATTGTGAGGGAGAAAGATTTTCGCGGGCTGGGGTCTTTCGCGAACCGTGAGACATCGCGGGTCGAAAACCAGTTTTCGCGGGCTGCGGTCTTTCGCGAACCGTGAGACATCGCGGGCCGAAAACCTGTTTTCGCGGGTCAGAGAGTTCGCGAATAAGAAATAGATGCGGGCCGAAAACCAGTTTTCGCGGGCCGAAAGCCAGTTTTCGCGGGCTAAGGTCGTTCGCGAAACGTGAGACAGCGCGGGCTGATTTTAGGTTTTCGCGGGCCTAAACTGGGTTTCGCGGGTCTGATCAAAGGACTTCGCGAAATTCATTAAAGTTTCAAACTTTGACCTGAAGTTTTTCGGATTGACTAAGTTTTGAAAATAGAGTTTCGCGAATTAGGTTTGGGCTTTGACCGAAAATAGTTGGGTGTGACCAACGAATTTGTTTTGAGCATTTGCCTTATTTTTGACCCAATTCTTTTAAATAAAATTATTTTCAGCCTAAATCTTTTAAATTAAAATGTTATCAGGGTTTGACTAAGATTTCCGGGTCAATCCAAATTTTAAATTTAAAGGTTATTTTTGGGATTTAAAATATTCGGTCTATTATCGGATTTTAATATATTTATGACTTTTGAGATTTCAACTTTTTGTGATGTGTCGTGTATAATTGATATTTGTTTGCATTTCACGACATTTCATTTGTGGGAGATGGTATACCGTAATGTTACGGTGACACCTTACGGTGTCAACGAGCGGGGTAGATCGTGATCGCGTTGATGATTCGTAAAAGAATCGAGGTTAGTACTCATATATGACACCTGACGGCAGACAGGCGTGATCGATCTGTCTACTCGGGCGTGAACGTCCCGAGGTGCAAAACCGTCTTTTATGTTATTTTCACGGAAGGAGCGACCTGGTAGGGGCAGTAGCGTGAACGTCTAAACGCTATCAGTGTAGGCTACCGTCTTTTATATTATTTTCGCGGAAGGAGCGACCTGGTAGGGCAGTAGCGTGATCGTCTAAACGCTATCAGTGTAGGCTACCGTGATTGTTATGGGCGCGCGAGGTGTCGAGTCTAACCTAGGGCCCTGTGTCGAGATATGATAAGATGGATTGAGAGGAAAAAGTCGAGCGTGCGTTTATGGTGAGATATTTTGGGATGATGGGTGAGCGCACGCTGCATTCATGCATGTTTTCATCTACTGGGCAATCGCTCAGTTTTATGTGTTGTAGGTACGACCAAGTCCGACGTCGAGGTACGTCGCGACTGAGGCAGGCTGATGGCGGTAACTCCACGGACTTTTGAGAGCGAGGTTGTACATGGATGAAGACCTGTGGAGCGGCATTAGGGCGTTTTGATATTTTGAATATTTTGGGGCTACGGCCTTTGTAAATATACGACTTTGTAACCCGTATGTACTATAATATATTCTATTTTACGAAAAAGTTTTTGTAAAGTGGGTCTTCCGCGGCTTTCGTTGCGGAAATCCGCCACTAATAGTATTTAGAAAATGAGGGTCGTCACATCTGGCTCCAGAAGAAGGTACCGTGGGGTGTTGTAAAATGTGCCGAGGCTCCTTTGGAATGTTCCATTCAAGTGTAGGAGAGCCCGACTTCAGAGTGGTACGCTCGGCGGAAATTGGTGGATGGTCCGACCTGTTTGTTTATACGTGTCCCCTTCTCCCCCTCATGTCGATTCATGTTAATGAGATCGACATGCTTATATAGGAAGATTAGAAAGACACAAACGATATGTCGGTGATGGTAATAACCAGACGGAGCCACTAAGGCAATCCGTCGACACGACTTCAGAGACAAACTCCGAGACGTGGCCTGTGAGGATAGGGCTTAAAGAACCGGGGCCACATAGGCATCCCGTTTACATCGTTCTAGAGACGATGGGCTGATTCCGTTGTTGTATTGATGTTGCAACGGCAGGACTTCCAATCCCGAAATCACATCTACAGGAGATGTGCCTATGGAAGTTCTAGCTTGATCACAAAGATCAGGTGTTATAAAAGTGTATGTGTCCTAGAAAATATTAAAAATATGGGGAGTGAGGACACACTAGACTCGATGTGCGCAAGAAAGTGTGGTGGTGGGGCTGAGTACCACTTAATTCAATATCTCCCGCTTCCGAGCGAAGCGGTGATAGCAGGCGTGGTTCCCCGTGATTTCTTGAAACACCTGTCTTTTGTGAGACAGACGAGTGGGTAAGGCTCGGTTGTGCATGCGCCGTTGGACCTAATGCGGCGACTTCTACCCGGGAGCTAATAAAATTAGCACCCGTACCTATGGGGGTTGGTCCGAATAATTTGTGAGGTGAGGGAATCATGTAGCGTCGGTCTTTTCAAAAGGTATTAGTAGACGGTGTTGTTTCTTCGTGATTCGACTGACTCTCGGTTATGTTCCGGGGTTAGATTCAGTTGGGTTTGACTGAATCGTAGGAACAAAGTATCCATGCATCCGGTAAGAAGTAGTGAGTGCTGCTTTGTTTGTCAGCATGCCGGAGCAGGTCGGTTGAAGCGAGCACCGAGATTTACATTTGTAGCCACCGTCGCCTTTTGAAAAGAGTTGACCGTTGAAGGCACGAGATTCTTCTTTTGAAGTCCATCTTCGGAGGTCGGAGGTAATCTCCATGAAGCTTGATGATAAGGAGAGAAGATTTGATTTTTTTTTTTTTTATGGCCTTGTATTTTTTTTTAATTTTGATGGCCCTCCTTTTTTTTGATATATATATTAATCGTTATTAGTAAAATATATTTTGATACTAATATATATTTATTGTATTAGTAATATATATTAGTATGTTGTATATTATATATATATATATATATATATATATAATATTCCTCCCCCTCAAATATGCGTCCTAAAGAAATTTGCTCTCCCTCGAAAAATGCGTAGTAAGTTCGAAAAATTTGTGAATCTCTTTTCCCTAAATTCACGTATTTGAAGTTTGCTCCCCCTAAAAAATGTAATTATTGCTCCCTTCTTAAAGAAATAAGGGTCACTTCTCTTTTAAAAATAAAATAGTAGCTCCCCCTCAAATTAAGCTCATTTTAAGAAAAAATGTATCTATCATTTTCGTGCGTAATATGCATTTTAAATTTTAAAGTTTTGAAAATGCATATTTAAAATGTACCATTTGAACTTTAGAGTGCAATTTACTGCGTTCCTCAAATAAAAGTTTAAAACTACTCCGCGAATTGCTCAAATCAGACAGATAATTATTGCGTTCGAGTTTGCAATTATTTAATTTATTTGTTATTTCACTAATTTGAGCTTTTAATTTTACTTCCTGAGATTCAAGATTAGTGATTTTCTCACGCGCGTTTTCTAAATGGCAAGTAAGACTACCTCTTTCTTCTAAACTATTGACTAAGCATTTGTAATTATTATCTAGTCTACTCTCTAACTCACTTATAGTCTTTTCGTGACTTATAAGTTGAGTTTGGCCTAGCTTAGAGGAATTTAGGTTCTTGGTTAGCTCACAAACGTTAGTTTCTGAGCTAGCTAATTTTGATTCAAGACTAGAAATAGTCCTACGTTCGTTTTTATGTTCACGACGCATGGTTTTATAATCTTCCTTCAAAGAAAGAAAAGCTTTATATAAATCACTCTCGTCAAAGCTCATCTCAGAAGTTGCGAAAGTAGAATCCATGATTTTTAAAATTTAAATTTTCTTGAAAATTTTAGTTGGATACGCGATAGTTGACGCGTTGTGTAGAATTGAGATTTTTGGCTTATGGAAAATCTTTGCCGAAAAGTTTTGGTATGTAGATAAAAGTCGTGAAGTTTCGAAAATGTTAGGTGTCGCAAACTTTTTGGTGTGTACCGAAAAGTTTTAAAGTTATGTCGAAAAACTTCGAAAATGTTACCAAAAGCTTTTTCTATAATGTGCCAAAGATGTTTCGGAATAAAAAATTGGCTTTTAAAAATTTCTGCACCGAAAGTTTGATTTATCGAGAAATATTGTGAAGTATCGAAAATTTTGGGTGCCAAAAATTTTTTGTATACCGAAATTTTTTGAGGTGATGTCGAAAACTTCGAAAAACTTTATCAAACTTTTCTATAATGTGCCAAAAATGTTTTGGTGTGCTATGATATGCAAAAATTTATTTTCGATAAGTGACATGCGAAAATTTGATTTTCGATATGTTAGGAAAATCAAGTTTTCGAAGTGGTAAGATGTGAAAAGAAATTTTCGGAGTGCTTGGGTGCGAAAATTTAAATTTTCGATATGAGTGCGAAAAGTATTTTCGAAATATAGTGCGAAAACTGATTTTCGAAGTGTTGTTTCGAAAATCTGAGGTTTTCGAAGTGAGCTGTTGCGAAAATAGATTTCTGGTTAGGAGTGCAAAAATCAAGATTTTCGAAGTGGGTTCGAAAATTTTTAGGTTCGAAAACTGGAAAAATTACGAAAATGCCTTCAAAAGTTTTCGAAGTGGGGGGTTTTTGAAGTGTTCAGTGCGAAAACATGGCTGCGAAAAGTGGATGAGAAAACTTGAATGCGCAAAGCTAAGTTTTTTTTTTTGTTTAGGATGCGAAAACTGATTCGCAAACAATTTAATTTAATTTTTTTATATATATATTTTATTTGGGTGCGAAAACCTGAGTAATAATAATATATATTTATTATTTTTTTTTATTTTACTTGATGCGAAAAGCTGAACATAGTGCGAAAACCAAATTTTTTATTTTTATTTTTTACTTTGATGCGAAAACCTGAGCATTAAGTTTCTTTTTTTTTTTTTTTTACTTTGATGCGAAAACCTGAGTATTAAGCTATTTAAATTTTTTTTTTATAGTCTAATGCGAAAACCTGAGGAGGCGCAAACTTGAGTTTTTTATTTTGGAACAACTTCATTTAAATCCCCACTAGCATAAAAAACTATCACTTAACTCCCCTATCATATATTTATGTCTTTTAAGGACCAATTGCAAACATCTCTTACACTTAAGGACCAATTGGACTAAAATATCCCTCATAACTTACAATATTACTATTATACCTTGAATTTTAATTAAAAACAAAATACTAAAAAAAACCAAACTCAGACGATTGATTTCAACCTAAATAGAAACCCACGTTCCAAATAAAAAAGCTCACTCTCAATCTAACCCCAAAATCAAACGCCCACGAGAAATTGCTCCCACGAAGAAACATCCGAGAGTCTCCGCCATCGTCGGGTCTTGAAATTTCTCAATTTCCTTTGCGTAACTTTCATAATTTTTTTGTCAATTTATTTTGTTGTACTGTAATTTTTGTGTTATTTATCATTTAAATGCTCGATTAGAGTTTTTAGGTCTCGATTTTGATTATTATGCCTCGACTAAGTCTTTCATATGTTTAATTCGGGGCCTTTTTTGTTTAATGGAGACTTTTAGGTTTAATTTGTGTCTTTTTTTAGGTGTGTTCGATTAGGGCTCTTGGAAGTTTAAATTGAATCTTTTCAAGTTTTGTTTTTGTTTTTTGTATCAATTAGGTTTATAAATTTCGTATTTTTGGTACGTTATATGTATGTTTTTCATACGTTATATGCATTTTTTTAGTACCATATGTGCATTATAATGGTAAGCCGTGATGGTATAAATTGGTACGATATAGGTATGATTACGTTCAATGAGTCTCATTTTTATTATTTCGTAGTCTAGATGAATGATTAAAGAGTATGCTTGGTATATAAGACGTGTATGGAATACCATGTAAACATGCTGTGATATGTATTGCAGATAAGAGACAATCGTTTTATGATTATTCTAGCCTTTACCTTCGGGGTCTAGAAGTACAGAGATGCAAAATATGTGGAGAATACGGGCACAATCGTCATACATATAAAGAAATCGTATCTAGATAGCGTATTTGGTCATATTAAGTATATGAGTTTGGTTGGTCATTTTATTCTTTTGTCTATATATTCCAAATGGGTTATGGCATATTTTTTTTTCCATACGTTGCATATAGATGGATTCATTTGTTGATTTTTTTTAATTACGACCATGTTTTTAGTATTGTTGTAATATTAGATGTATTCTGACAACAGATAATGCTATGACTAAAATATTTGATATACCTGAAATTTCGGGTACATTGACAATGTTAAACAAGGTATAGTTACAGTGTGTACAAGGTACGGTAAATACCCATAAATTGTACGATAAATGCATTAAAATGGTAAGCGATAATAATAGCTGTAAAAAAGTGATGAAAAAAATACAGAAAAAGTCAGCATTATAGATATCTGATATTTTTAACGGTATTGGAACAAATTCTGACACTCACAAAAAGTTCTTACAGGCACAAAAAGTTCTGACACACGTAAAAGCTGTAATAAACTTGGTACGGTTTATGTGCTTATATTGGTACGACAAACTACACAAATGTGGTAGAGTATATATCTAATATAAGGTACAATCACGTACTTCTCAATGGTACCATATAGACGCTATATTTGGTACAACTTATTAGGGTAAGCATTTTTTGTATCCGTTCGAATTAGTTTTTCGTGGAAAACTACTTTACAATATGTATCTATATTATATGTTTCATTTAGTATCAAGTTTGAAGGTTTAACCCTTACACACATGGTTTTATATTCCAAAACCCAAGTTTCATAATAATAGAATGAACATTGTAGGAACATCTTCATATTGAAGCTTTGGTTTAAACTACAAATCTACTATTTTGAGGGTTAACCTATTAAATATGATTTAAAATGAAAACTTATAACAAATTACGTATAATGAAGTGTTTTTGCATCCAAAGTAATGTAAAACGCGACAAAAAACGCTTAACCTAATAAGTTGTACCAAATATAGCATGTATATCGTACCATTAAGCAATCTGTGACTGTACCTTCAACTAGCAGTATATCGTACCACATCTAAGTAGGTTGCCGAACCTAGATAAGTATCGATATGGTACCAAGTTGTACCAAAATTAATAAATATATAAGTTGACATAATATAATTTCTGACAAAAGAACTTTCTATGCATATGCTGTAATGACAAAATTTGTTCCTGACACGTCAGATATCGTTAAAAATGTTCATAACTTATCAACATTTGTATCTTAGTATTTTTCATCTACTGATATTAATATAGCGTACCATTTTAATACTTTTAGCGTACTATTGCGTTGGCATTTGTTGTACCTTCTACATATGATTACCGTACCTTCTTTAACATTGTTACAGTACAAAAAATTTCAGGCATAACAAATAGCATTTTAGCCACAACAATCGAACAACCGTCTTTTTATCAGAATACATCTACCGAAATTACACCAAAACACAAGAACATGTTTGTAATCATAATATGCACTAACGATTCAACCTATATGCAATATATGGCCTAAAATATAAATAAATGAGTCAACTTATATCCGTCATCTGTTGATCTATCATACCCGATGCATCCCAGTTGATTGATGGTGATAGATTGTATGTCAGCATGATCTCAGGATGAGCCGACGGGTGTGGTGCGAAGGCCCAGTCTCGTACCACCACTGTGTACATCGAGCCCTTGAAGCTGTTATGAAATAGCTCTGCTCTGTTAGCTTTCTTTTTGCAAATAATAATAAAGAATTGACTTATGAGAGACATATAGAAGTCTTCTCTAGTTCGTAATCAAAATACATCCACCAACGATTAAGCAGTGAATGCTCTTTAACCTCAATGCCAGGCACTGCTGCAGCACATAAAAAGGTACGCCATTGAAAGCAAATAGGTACAGTAGCAATAATAATTTGGTACACAATATACATACAATTAGTACTACCTAACAACTATGTAAAACTAAGCAGAACATCACTGAAAATGAAACCCCCAAAGCAGAACAAATTGGGACAATTTTAATTTTATTTTCCGGTAACCCACGATAAATTGAAAAGACCTACATTTTACTGACCTGAACCGAGAAAACTTATGCGGGATTGGATCGTGAAACCCCACAACTTATTCTCCTTTTCTCTTTTTTTTTTCTTTTCTTTTTTCAGTTTTTTCTTATTTTTCTTCCATGAGAATCCCACACCAAACTGAGAAACTCACGTATTGTCGGTCGGATCGAGGAAAGCTTCTTCTTCTTCTTCTTCTTCTTCTTCTTCTTCTTCTTCTTCTTCGTCTCGAGGAAAGCTTCTTCTTCTTCTTCTTCTTCTTCTTCTCTCTTTCTTCGTTTTATGTTTTTTTTCTTTTTATTTCTGTTTTTTATTTTTTTATTTTTATTTCTGTTTTTCTAACGTTTAGATGATTAAAAAAGAAAAAATTAAATAAAAATAATAAAGCAAGGGGTAAAATCGACTTTTCAACAGACTTGGTCTTTAAGTGTAGGATATGTTTTAAATTGGTCATTATATTTTAAAAAATTCTGACAGGGGAGTTAAGTGATATGATTTTAGGCTGATGGGGATTTAAGTGTATTTGTCTCTAATAATAATAATATATAATAATAATAATAATAATAATAATAATAATTTTTATTATTTGATCATAATAACCATCTACTTAATTTGAGATTAATTAAAAAATTCAATTAACTTGAAATCTATTGAATTAAAGTTTTATCAAGGCCTCTTCCATAGTTGCCAAATTTTGTTGTACGGCATTGTTTAATTGAAATTTAATTGATATGGTTTATACGGAATTATTTTTTATGTTTTTACTTCTTCGCTACACAAAATACAATATCACATATTATTATGAGTAATTTTTTCAATAATAAAAGACTTCGTTTAAATCACAAATGAAGGTTCGGTTCATTGTAGTAGAGTTCTGATGCTGAGATATGAAAAAGGACAAAATTCCCTTTCAGTACCCATCGAATTTTAAACTTCCTGCTCAGTACCTATCGAATTATTTTTTCCTGTTCAGTACTCATCTGTGAAAAGTTGTGTATTTAATACCCCCAAACAGTGAAAGGACGAAAATAACCTTTCTCACAACAAAATTGGAGATAATGATAACAGTTGGTATAATATTCAAATCTGTTGGTATAATAACGACAACAGTTGGTATAATATCCAGTTTTGTTTGTATAAAATTATAATCACATTATTTATTGGTATAATAACAATAACAGTTGGTATAATGGCGATAACAGTTGGTATAATGTCCAGTTTTATTTGTAAAAAATTAGAATAACGTTATTTATTGGTATAATAGTTATAACAGTTGGTATAATAACGATAACAGTTGGTATAATATCCAGTTTTATTGATATAAAATTAGAATAACGTTATTTATTGATATAATATTGTTAACAATTGGTATAATAGCGATAACAGTTGGTATAATATTCAATTCTACTAGTATAATAGTGTCAATAATTGGTATAATAGAGACAACAGTTGGTATGATGTCCAGTTTTGTTGGTACTAAACATGTGAAGTAAGGTTATTTTTGTCTTTTCAGCATTGAGAATATCATTTTAGGTACTGAACAGGAAGAAATTCGTCAAATGGTATTGAACAGCAAGAAATAATTGAAGTTGTATTTAAGAGGAATTTGAAAGTTGAATCGGGACTGGTAAGGAATTTGCGCCGTGAAAAAAGCGTTTCAACTAAAATTTGAAAGTGTGAAGTGAACGTGAGATGAAGTTGCTGTTGGCAAGAGCATCTTTATAAGTACTGCCGACTTGAAGAACTGAAATTGCTGCTGCCACGAGCGTTTCTATAAGTTGTTTGACCAAAGTATCACCCATCAAGCTTAACGTACAAGTCGCTGAACGTCGTAAGGTTGCTGGTATAAAAGGCAGCAGCAGAGAGTGAGATCATATTCTTGAGTCTCATTGAAAAGAACTACGTCAGTCTTGCGTCACTTTCAAAGTTTTCGATTCTTGGGAGTTGATAGTTGATCAAGACTGATACGAAGTGCAACGCACATCCATGGCAAATCATCTTTAGAATATCTTCTGCAGTTCAACGTCAGTCTTGCGTCACTTTTAAAGTTTTCAATCTTGGGAGTTGATAGTTGATCAAGCGACTGATACGAAATGCAAGGAACATCCATGGCAGAGCATCTTATGGAGATCTTCTGCAGTTCACAGGACAAGGTGAACTGCAGGTTTGACTTCCTGGTGGGTTCGTGCCCTCACGGCGTTCGCTGTAATAAACGGCATGGTATGCCCCTTGAAAGTGTGACGGTTCTCATGCCGAACCTCTATCGAGGTCCGTCGGGTGAAGAAGACGACAGAAAACATTTCGAGGTGTGATGTCTTAGATATGCGTTTCTGTCTTCTTTTGCAATACTGCTGTTTCTTGATATTGATTCCCACCCTAAACCCTTAACCTCTTGTAGGATTTCATGGAGGACATGTTTTGGATGTTTTCTAAGGCGGGGGAAATCAAAGACATATTTGTTTCGCAGAATATGGCAGAACATCTACGCGGCAACGTTTACCTCCAATATGGTAACGAGAAAGATGCTGAAGCTGCAGTCAAAATGGTTAATGGTCGTCGAAAATACGATGGGCGTTTGGTCACGGCACAACTATCATATATGATGGAGATAACGAAAGCTACTTGCCGAGACAACATAAATGGAAGATGTGCAAGGCCCGCAAGCTGCCGATTCTTACATCTAAAGCTGCTAAACACTGAGGTTAAGCTCAGGCTGATGCGTGACTATGTTCAACGCCAGCCTCAATAATGTTTTTTTTTTTCAGGTGACATCTATAAGTGCAGACTTTTAACGCTAGAGTGCACTTCGATCTGTCCGAAGAACCTTTGTTATGATCTCGTCTCTGAGTATGATCTCTAGTCTTCTTGTCACAAAGTAGCTTTTCTTTGATGATATCATCGTTAGTCTTCTTGTCTGCCTTGTAATACTCAGTAGAAATTCTCAAACTTTTATCTGATATCCATCCATATTTGGCCTTGGGTGATGAAATTTTGTAGTAACTGATGGAAAAAAGAAAAGAAATTTAATAACTGAAGAGGTCATGCCCTGAGATTAAGTCAAAAGGAATCCTAGCAGTTCATCAAATATAAACTTTCGAAAGGCGTCACTAGTTAATGATCTTTGCTAAAGGAAGAGCTAGCAGACACGCTTAGTTTCTCAATAAATTTAGTATGTGGCAGATAACCTCAATTTGGAGAGTTTGACACTGTTTAACTGTCTGGAAAAAAAGGAGAACAAAGGTGTTCCCTGAATCAACTATAAACCGTCAACAATAACCTAAAAAAGAAGAAAAGAATTTAGTGAGAAGTTTACTATGTTAAGCATAGAAGACTGTTCATGCAGTATGTTGTTCAAAGAGATGACGAAAGAGCACCAATAGATCCAGTGAAGATAAAGATTTAAAACACCATATCAGTATGTCCATCATTATATTTGCAAGATCGTAAAGATTAATCAGCATAATATACCTTGATATACCTCGTCCCACAATTTTGATCTTAGCTTCAATAATATTTGATGAGGTTCCAACCCAATTAAATCAGAAGTTGCAGCATATGAAGGTAATATGAGCATATAATGTCATGGTAATTTGGTGGTGGTCGACCTGTGGTTTTCTTGTAGAGATGAAGGGTTTTAAAGTAGTGTAAGATGAATACAAATTAAAGGACCCTGCTTTCCATGTAAAGATCAAACTTACTACTTGTGTATGGTTTTTGATAGGTGTATAATAATATTGTTATTTATTGGTTATGATGCAATCAATGCATACATTGTGCAGCTCGTTTACTTTTTTGGACTGATGCACGGTTCAAGTTGGGAAGTTGAAGGAGTTCAACACTTGGAGCAAATTGACCCAACATGTATGTACGAGATCCGGCAAGGTAACGGAGGACTTGGTCGAAGCCGGCGAACAACGGGCACGGTGACCGGCCGGGCACGCACATCAAGCGTGCGCAGCTGGGCGAGATGAGCGAACAACATCGGGTCCAAATGCGCGCAGGCTGGCGCGCGGGACTTGTTGGCAACATCAGGGAAGAGTACAAATGCAGCACAGACCAGGCCAGCGGTGCGCACGCACGCATTCGAGCACATTGATCCGCTTTCGAGTTCTTGAGCAAGGAATTTGAGGGATCCCTTCGGTAGGTTTCACCAGCGAGTTAGGCGAGTGATTAAGATCTCAAGAAGGAACTTAGGAGTTAACTATGTTTAGCTTACCCAAGGTAGCCTTCGAGTTTGATAAAGTGAGGGCGAGGGTTGTTCGCGGGTTTGATTATTATCCTAATTTGTACTTTATTCGTTGAGTAATAAAGATTGGTTAGTTGGGGGAGCTACATCGGCGGTCTCCTTCTTTTAACATTTGTCTTGTTACGTTTCTGCATATAAAAGCAGGGCGACATTTGGAGGCTTATTGCGGTTAAGGAACGAACCGATCGAGCAAAAAGTAATTAGACACGTGCCGGTTGTGAAGGCGCGGGAATTAGATTATTTCTTTTGTAAGTCCCGAACTTGCAACAACATAATGCCAAAATGCCATTAGTATTATTTCCAGAATCGAGTTAGTTAAAGGAAACCGAGTTGTCCTTTTTTTTTTCTAGAAGTATAACGAGATTCTGATTGAGACAACATTAAATGCTACTTTATTTTAATTAAAGAGACACTAATAGAGATTAATTACTTACAATTGTTACTAATAATTTGTCTTCTTAATATCCATAGAAGAAAGTGAAACGTCCTACAATGAAATAATGATCCGAGCAGTTCAACAATAAAAGGGTACTCAAAGCATGCATTAATGAATGCAACATATAGGGTTCATCTAAAATTTTATGTATTATGTTATACCTACTATCACACCATTGAGTGGTATGTAAGCTGTTCGATTATTGCCGAGCCGAAACGAAGCAATGATATACGGTCCAAGCTATTCGAGTTGAGGAGTTCAATACTTGGAGCATTTTGACCCAAACCCATGAACGAGGTCCGATAAGGTAATAGAGGACTTGACCGAAGCCGGCGAGCAAGTGGCACGACTACCAGCCGGTGCGGGCCAGATCAGCCGCGGCGGGCGCACACATCTGGGAGAGATGTGCGCACAACATCGAGGCAAATTCAAGAATTAATTAATTTTGATTAATAACAGTTTCAGCGATTGAACTAACAAAACTCAGGTTTGGAAAAAAACGACAAATCTAATAAGATCATTATAGAAACATACTGGTAAGGACAAACCCGTATGAACACTCAGGCCCATTAGATGAGCAACATAGATTATTTTAGCAAGTGTCTAGGAAAATAAATATTAAGCAAGTGCATATCGTTTGAGCAAGCAGACGTTAATAGTGCATGTAGTCTTTGCAGAAGAGACGTTAAACATTATGCGGGTTGCGAGGTTGCAGCTTACAATCGTAATGTGTAAACTCTCACAATAAGATAGCAGACATGAAAAATAGATACATAAATTGTTCCGTGTCTAAATTACAAGTATTTGAAACGGATTCTGATACAGTTTTTATTTTTATTTTAAATAAATTATTGTTTTTGTTTTAGACACGGAAACAGAAACGGAATGGATTCTGTCTGAATCTATATACCTACATCTATATGAATGTTAAGAACGGAACTAATTCCATGTCTAATTTATGAGTATTAGAACGTTTCTCACAGCTTCAATTTCTATTTCAAAATAAATATTGTTTTGTTTTAGACACAGATTGGATCCGAATAATCTATGTCTAAATATGTGTTAAAAATAATTAATATATTTACTTTGTGGGCTGAATTTATGTATTAAGGGCCATAAAACCCAAGTATTTAAAAATCAGTCTAAATTAATTGTCCTGTGCAAGCAGTAAAAAATATTGATTGACGCGATGACTATGAGCATTTCACAAAGCTAATCACAAGTAATAAAAATAAAATTTAAGATGTACAAACAGTAATGCATCGAATCACTGTGCCCTCCCAAAATTGTCATCTACAAGCAATTACAGCTATACTACTCACCTAAAATATAATCAATAAAAAATCTCCAATCAACACATCGAATCGCCATGAGCTCACTGTAATCTGTTAGAAAAAGTAGGATTTTGATTTGTATGACCGAATATTTTCTAGAATCGGGTATATGAATTCACTTTTCAAAGACAATATATGGACCATATTGCTCGAGTTACACCAAATCTATCCTGGTATAAGACTAGAGAAAAGCAGTCATTCGTATGAATTTTAAGTGATTGTGTTGAGGGTTTCAATGCTTATTTATAACCCAAAATATGACTAGTTGTATCCATTCATAAGCATGCATGACTCTCCAAAGATGGTATCCTTTGAAATAGACACATCTTTTCAGGTAGTGATGCCTCTTCGGGTGTTTTAGGGTTTTTGGGTGTTCTAGGCACTGCCCCTACACCCCGCAAAGGGCGCTGCCCCTAGGATCCCGCAAGGGGCTCTGCCTCCTTGACCCCGCATGGGTTCCGAAATAAAACGATTTACGAGCGTGCACTCCGCACCTCGTAATTCGTGTATATTTTATTTCCTAATTACACTAAAATATACAACATAATCACCCCTATTTTTCAGTACCAGCTCGCACTCATGACTTTTGTTTTTATTTATCAATGATATACTAACTTTTTATAAACCTATTTTCAAGGTAATCAGAGTTCATTGGCATCTATTCGTTTAATTAGAAGCTATTTTCGTCATTTTGGTAAGCATGCGTCTACCTTGTACTGATTAGGGTTTATGTAGTACATAACCTTTGAATAATGCTTGTGCGCTTATGGTTCTCTATGTGTTTTGTGTATTTTACTTCTTCGGGGTTTTATGGTTCTGCTAGAATTCTCTATAGTTGTGCGCATTCGTCTTTTTGTTCTTACCGTTGTTTCTTTGATAGCTCTGTAGTTATTCAGTTAATTCTTGTTTGGCAAGTTGTCTTCTGCCTTTACAGGGAAGGGGCATTTATGAAGGATAGTTGAAATTGATGAAAATATCTTTACCAATCAATAGAGAACGATTTAGAGTTATGATCAGACGATTAGCGTATTATATGTTATATTAAAAAAAATGATTAATATTGATCTTTGATTTTCTGTTGGCCATTGTTGCTAATAATATATATGCTTTATATTCATTCCTATATAAGAAGAATGCTAACTTGAAACATGGCTACATATATCGTACAGGTTGAAAAATTAATATAGGTAAGACTTCTAACATTTGCTAATCTAATATGATAATATCACTTTACTATGTTGTAACCAAAGATAAAGTTAAATGTTTTCGTTCACAAACTTTGGGAGAAATATGATAGTCGGGATTGAGAATGCAGCCCAGAATCACCAATCTTTTACGGTGATTGTTTCTCATTTATGTTGAATAACTTGTTAAGTGATTCAAAGCATGATTCTCCAGGTCAGAATTTGTGTCAAAAGTTGTTGCACTCTATTATTATTAGAATAAATAATAGTGATGTTGAATAAATTGTTGGGCAATTTGAACAGCAAGAAACAAGTGGTTAATGGAAGGGGGAAGCATGAAATGCAAACCTTCCTCAGTGGGGTAGTTGGTGATGTTACACCAGCTGGGGAGGAAGAAGCTCTATTCTATAGACGGAAAAAGGTCAGCAACGGAGGTTATGGAATCGGCCAGACCTTGATGTCATCAAAGTTTAATTTCGACGGCGTCCTACATTCTGGTCGTGGAGGAGCCTCGGTGGGTATCATAGCAAGGAATCATGAAGGACGGTGTATGAAATGGGCAACAAAGTTCTTTGATAGTGAATATCAACATTGGTCCACTGAGGCCATGGCTGTGCGTTGGGATTTGACAGTCGCTCATCAATCAGAATGGTTGGTGGCTTATCTTTGAAGGTGATTGCCAAAACATTATCAACAAGCTCCGAGATCCAAGTGCTGCTTCAATCTATTCTGAAGCGATTTCAGAAGATAGACAATTTTCTTATGTTTCTTATAAGTTCATTCGTAGGTCGAGTAACCAAGTAGCGCATTACTAGGCTAATCGCCTTAGTTATGATATTAATCATAATTGATGACCTCATAACAATGCTGAACTGAGTAAAAAAGAAAGAAAGAAAGAAAGTGAAGTTAGGCTATTCCCTGTCTCTAAGAAATTAAAACATGTGCACTTAAAACATGTAGTAAATCAAGATAAGTCTTGGGTGCATCAACTGCCACGCCAGTGGTGCGCACGCACGCATTCGAGCACATTGATCCGCTTTCGAGTTCTTGAGCAAGGAATTTGAGGGATCCCTTCGGTAGGTTTCACCAGCGAGTTAGGCGAGCGATTAAGATCTCAAGAAGGAACTTAGGAGTTAACTATGTTTAGCTTACCCAAGGTAGCCTTCGAGTTTGATAAAGTGAGGGCGAGGGTTGTTCGCGGGTTTGATTATTATCCTAATTTGTACTTTATTCGTTGAGTAATAAAGATTGGTTAGTTGGGGGAGCTACATCGGCGGTCTCCTTCTTTTAACATTTGTCTTGTTACGTTTCTGCATATAAAAGCAGGGCGACATTGGGAGGCTTATTGCGGTTAAGGAACGAACCGATCGAGCAAAAAGTAATTAGACACGTGCCGGTTGTGAAGGCGCGGGAATTAGATTATTTCTTTTGTAAGTCCCGAACTTGCAACAACATAATGCCAAAATGCCATTAGTATTATTTCCAGAATCGAGTTAGTTAAAGGAAACCGAGTTGTCCTTTTTTTTTTTCTAGAAGTATAACGAGATTCTGATTGAGACAACATTAAATGCTACTTTATTTTAATTAAAGAGACGCTAATAGAGATTAATTACTTACAATTGTTACTAATAATTTGTCTTCTTAATATCCATAGAAGAAAGTGAAACGTCCTACAACGAAATAATGATCCGAGCAGTTCAACAATAAAAGGGTACTCAAAGCATGCATTAATGAATGCAACATATAGGGTTCATCTAAAATTTTATGTATTATGTTATACCTACTATCACACCATTGAGTGGTATGTAAGCTGTTCGATTATTGCCGAGCCGAAACGAAGCAATGATATACGGTCCAAGCTATTCGAGTTGAGGAGTTCAATACTTGGAGCATTTTGACCCAAACCCATGAACGAGGTCCGATAAGGTAATAGAGGACTTGACCGAAGCCGGCGAGCAAGTGGCACGACTACCAGCCGGTGCGGGCCAGATCAGCCGCGGCGGGCGCACACATCTGGGAGAGATGTGCGCACACCATCGAGGCAAATTCAAGAATTAATTAATTTTGATTAATAACAGTTTCAGCGATTGAACTAACAAAACTCAGGTTTGGAAAAAAACGACAAATCTAATAAGATCATTATAGAAACATACTGGTAAGGACAAACCCGTATGAACACTCAGGCCCATTAGATGAGCAACACAGATTATTTTAGCAAGTGTCTGGGAAAATAAATATTAAGCAAGTGCATATCATTTGAGCAAGCAGACGTTAATAGTGCATGTAGTCTTTGCAGAAGAGACGTTAAACATTATGTGGGTTGCGATGTTGCAGCCTACAATCGTAATGTGTAAACTCTCACAATAAGAAAATATAGTAGCAGACATGAAAAATAGATACATAAATTGTTTCGTGTCTAAATTACAAGTATTTGAAATGGATTCTGATACAGTTTTTATTTTTATTTTAAATAAATTACTGTTTTTGTTTTAGACACGGAAACAGAAACGGAATGGATTCTGTCTGAATGTATATACTTACATCTATATGTATGTTTAGAACGGAACTAATTCCATGTCTAATTTATGAGTATTAGAACGTTTCTCACAGCTTCAATTTCTATTTCAAAATAAATATTGTTTTGTTTTAGACACAGATTGGATCCGAATAATCTATGTCTAAATATGTGTTAAGAATAATTAATATATTTACTTTGTGGGCTGAATTTATGTATTAAGGGCCATAAAACCCAAGTATTTAAAAATCAGTCTAAATTAATTGTCCTGTGCAAGCAGTAAAAAATATTGATTGACGCGATGACTATGAGCATTTCACAAGTGATTCGATGACTATGAGCATCGAATCACTGTGCCCTCCCAAAATTGCCATCTACAAGCAATTACAACTATACTACTCACCTAAAATATAATCAATAAAAAATCTCCAATCAACACATCGAATCGCCATGAGCTCACTGTAATCTGTTAGAAAACGTAGGATTTTGATTTGTATGACCGAATATTTTCTAGAATCATGTATATGAATTCACTTTTCAAAGACAATATTTGGATCCTATTGCTCGATTTACACCAAATCTATCCTGGTATAAGACTAGAGAAAAGCAGTCGTTCGTATGAATTTTAAGTGATTGTGTTGAGGGTTTCGATGCTTATTTATAACCCAAAATATGACTAGTTGTATCCATTCATAAGCATGCATGACTCTCCAAAGATGGTATCCTTTGAAATAGACACATCTTTTCAGGTGGTGATGCCTCTTCGGGTGTTTTAGGGTTTTTGGGTGTTCTAGGCACTGCCCCTACACCCCGCAAAGGGCGCTGCCCCTAGGATCCCGCAAGGGGCTCTGCCCCCTTGACCCCGCATGGGTTCCGAAATAAAACGATTTACGAGCGTGCACTCCGCACCTCGTAATTCGTGTATATTTTATTTCCTAATTACACTAAAATATACAACATAATCAACCCTATTTTTCAGTACCAGCTCGCACTCATGACTTTTGTTTTTATTTATCAATGATATACTAACTTTTTATAAACCTATTTTCAAGGTAATCAGAGTTCATTGGCATCTATTCGTTTAATTAGAAGCTATTTTCGTCATTTTGGTAAGCATGCGTCTACCTTGTACTGATTAGGGTTTATGTAGTACATAACCTTTGAATAATGCTTGTGTGCTTATGGTTCTCTATGTGTTTTGTGTATTTTACTTCTTCGGGGTTTTATGGTTCTGCAAGAATTCTCTATAGTTGTGTGCATTCGTCTTTTTGTTCTTACCGTTGTTTCTTTGATAGCTCTGTAGTTATTCAGTTAATTCTTGTTTGGCAAGTTGTCTTATGCCTTTACAGGGAAGGGGCATTTATGAAGGATAGTTGAAATTGATGAAAATATCTTTACCAATCAATAGAGAACGATTTAGAGTTATGATCAGACGATTAGCGTATTATATGTTATATTAAAAAAAATGATTAATATTGATCTTTGATTTTCTGTTGGCCATTGTTGCTAATAATATATATGCTTTATATTCATTCCTATATAAGAAGAATGCTAACTTGAAACATGGCTACATATATCGAACAGGTTGAAAAATTAATATAGATGTAAGACTTCTAACATTTGCTAATCTAATATGATAATATCACTTTACTATGTTGTAACCAAAGATAAAGTTAAATGTTTTCGTTCACAAACTTTGGGAGAAATATGATAGTCGGGATTGAGAATGCAGCCCAGAATCACCAATCTTTTACGGTGATTGTTTCTCATTTATGTTGAATAACTTGTTAAGTGATTCAAAGCATGATTCTCCAGGTCAGAATTTGTGTCAAAAGTTGTTGCACTCTATTATTATTAGAATAAATAATAGTGATGTTGAATAAATTGTTGGGCAATTTGAACAGCAAGAAACAAGTGGTTAATGGAAGGGGGAAGCATGAAATGCAAACCTTCCTCAGTGGGGTAGTTGGTGATGTTACACCAGCTGGGGAGGAAGAAGCTCTATTCTATAGACGGAAAAAGGTCAGCAACGGAGGTTATGGAATCGGCCAGACCTTGATGTCATCAAAGTTTAATTTCGACGGCGTCCTACATTCTGGTCGTGGAGGAGCCTCGGTGGGTATCATAGCAAGGAATCATGAAGGACGGTGTATGAAATGGGCAACAAAGTTCTTTGATAGTGAATATCAACATTGGTCCACTGAGGCCATGGCTGTGCGTTGGGATTTGACAGTCGCTCATCAATCAGAATGGTTGGTGGCTTATCTTTGAAGGTGATTGCCAAAACATTATCAACAAGCTCCGAGATCCAAGTGCTGCTTCAATCTATTCTGAAGCGATTTCAGAAGATAGACAATTTTCTTATGTTTCTTATAAGTTCATTCGTAGGTCGAGTAACCAAGTAGCGCATTACTAGGCTAATCGCCTTAGTTATGATATTAATCATAATTGATGACCTCATAACAATGCTGAACTGAGTAAAAAAGAAAGAAAGAAAGAAAGAAAGTGAAGTTAGGCTATTCCCTTCCCTGTCTCTAAGAAATTAAAACATGTGCACTTAAAACATGTAGTAAATCAAGATAAGTCTTGGGTGCATCAACTGCCACCTCCCATTGAACTTGAAATCTACATTTAGTAGAAGAAGAAGAATTAGAAGAACAAGACGATATATTTCCCACGACAACTCCAAGGAAGAAATCTTTCACGACGTATATCTTACTGCCCCAAGAGCATATCTTACAGCCCTGATAAGAGCTTAGCTGCTGGTGCCACGTTGTTGCGTGTACTCCGCATTTAGCAGGGAAAGCATTTCCTTCCACGACATCCCAGCTATCGCTTTTTGCGTCGTATACCCTTAGCCCGCTCTCAACGTCTTCTTGAGGAGCGAGAACAAATAAATGTCCATGTATCTCCACAGCGGAACGAGTGTCCAGTAATTTTCTAAGTTGACCGCTGGCCATGTTCTCCCACCTATCGGTTCCTGGGTCGTAAATCTGACCACCTGCAATCTTCGAGGAGGATGTCGTCAGGAGAAGTTTTCCATTAAAAGCCGTCGAGCTATGAAAATCGCCGTGGTGGGCACTAGAAACCGGCTTCCACGTTCCTTTCTTAGGATCCAATACTTCGACTGGATGGTGCTTGCCATCAGAAAGTTCACAGTTGAGTCCCGTTACATATATCTTCCCATCGATGAATCCAGCTGTAAGTGACCATAATGGTCCGATCATAGCTTTTATTATGGTCCAACGATCCTCGCGCGCTTCGTATTTGAGAAATACGTTGACAGTACCGAATTCGCCCAAAACGCCACCAAATACAAAAAGGACGCCCTCGTGTGGGATGGAGACGGACGTAAAACTTCCTTTCCTGAGATAGAGGTTGGGAGTAACATGCACCGTATGCCACGAGAGAGTTACGAAATCGAGAACTAGGACGTGAATCATGCGTGTGTTGTTGTCGGATGCGAATACGAATAGCCGAGGGTCTCGAAAGCCAAACTTATCCCTAAGCGCACAGAAGCGTCTCTCGCTTTCAAATATCGAATTCCAACTCTTTGAGACTCTTTTGCACGATGCGTGCTCCTCGACGGGAACGTGCAGAACGCATAGTGTAGCGACATCATCGCAGAGCCCCGGGATCAACGTCGATTCTGACGACGAACCTGCAGCTACTACTTTAACTCTTCTTTGCATGCTCAAGAAAGACAAATACCAATTGTCAGTAATCGGCCGTGAGGAAATAAATATATAGAGAAGAAAGGTCGGTGTAATATTAGCTAGGGATCCAATTAATAGGATGAAATAACATAATTAGATTTAGATTGGATGATGTAATCGCCTAATATATCGGACAGAATCTTAACTAAGATTGTGCAAATCTTTGATTCTTTCCACGCCAAAAGAACAGTTTAAGCACATAAATAGCCATTCATACATGGGTCCAATGTCGGCGGCCGCTTACTTTCCAATCTAAATATATGAAACTAATTGAGGTCCAAGGATGGTGGGTAGAGCTGTCAAAATGGGTCGAGCCCATCGGGTTAGCCCGCCCCGCCATGAAAAATTGGCGGGGTGGGTTGATATATTAAAGGCCCGTTTAAAAGCGGGCCTACATGGGCCAGCCTGCTTGGCCTGTGGGTTGAAGCGGGGCGGAGCGGGACGGATTGGCCTGCTATTAAAAAATATGAATAAATAATATTTAATAGTAATTAATATATTTTTATATGAATTATTTTGAATGTGTAATATATTTAATAAAATATAGGTTTTTTTTTTTTTTTTTTTTAAATTTTCAAGTTTCGCGGGTTGGCCTGCTAGCCACCACCCCGCTGTGAGGCGGGACGGACTACCGGTTTAGTAGCCCGTTATGTTGGCGGGCTGGCCCGCCCCGCCCCGTTTAATGGCGGATCATGATGGGGTGAGGCGGGCTGACCCGTTTGACAGCTCTAATGGTGGAACTCATACGGTATTCCATATCAATTTTCCTCTATGAAAATTTTTTAATATTTATATAAAATGCCGTAGTAATAATAAAATTTTAAGGAAAAACACAAATATATTTTTTTATTTTTTATTTTTTATTTTATCTACGGAGACAAAACGAAAACATCTTATATAAAACGTACAGTCAAATTCATTAAAAGACATGATGACCATGCCATTAGTGATTTCAGTGCTAACTACCGTATTATGGATGGAGCCTTAATTAGTTTCTTTCTGTTTGAGATTGTCGTTATGTTGAAATTGGTTGGATAAGTTTGTAATGACCGAACTTCGACCAAAATTTCCATATTATTTATATTGCAAAATATAGATATAAATTAGACATTTGATATTTATGTCAAGAGAGGATCGAAACCGTATATTAAACTCATTAAACATGTGGATTATAGTCGTACACAAATGCATATTGAAGCTTGAAGTCAAGTGCTCTGCTGATTCTATTGGAAATGAGTTTCAACTTTCATGTTGAGCTGCAGACCCCATCAGCTGAATGAAACTACAGATGGTGGAGACGTTTTTTCTATTAGTAAATGTAGGTCCGAATTCAGATCAACACAAGCAATTAACACATAATTAGGTTCGATTACTTGACAGAGAACGCGAAAGCTTAATTCGAACCTTAAACGAATGAAGAGCAGTTCGATCAGCCCAGGGTGGATCCGAAATCTACCTGATTATCGAGCAGCAAATCCAAATGATAATCAAGTAGTCTTCAATAAGATTTGCGATCGAATTTTGTGTTTGTTTGTGTGATTTTTGGCGCGCGTGTTTGAGAGAGAGAGAGAGATCAAAATATTTTCTTAATCACATTTCCAAAATACACGCATAAAACTTTTCACCAAAAAACTTATTCTTTTATGAGGACCTCAATTATATATAACATTATAACATTGGTATATATTTATAAATTGGTCCTCCGACTTTCTAATATTTACAAAACTATCCAATACAAGAGGAATATAGAGATGAACACAATAAATATTCCTAACATTCTCCCCCTTTGTGTTCATCGTCTTCTGGAGCCTCGTCCTCTTGTTCTTGGGCGATCTCGCTTGTAGAACGACTTTCATAGACCGAGAGTTAGCTCAAACTTCCTGATGTTATTTCTCAAATTGAGCATTTCTTCAATGGTGTTTATTACCTTCTCGGTCAGTTGTTCTTTAAGATCCAATTGGGATTTAGGTTGTGGCATGCTTGTCAGGACCTCATATTTTTTACGAAGATTCTGAAGGATTATTTTCAATGTCCCATCACAGTACATATTGTTCTTTGATAGGAGCATCGGTCTTTTCTGTCCTTCTAAGTCTTCGTAAATGACAGTCAGCTCGGGTTCAGTGAATATGAAGTTATTTTCAAAAGCATGAGCAGTTGCTGACCGATTCTTTGGTCCTGGCAGGTTGACCTTTCTCATGTTGTTCTCGATCGCGATTTGAAGGTCTTGTGCCATGTAGAACTTGACTTGCCTGAGCATTAATCTCTTCTGTGCATCGAATCCAAGACGATATCTGAACTCTTTCAAGGAGAACTTTCTGTAGAATCCATACATGTTCAAAATATCTTGAAAATGCAGAAGTGACAGGTCAGCTTCCGAAATCCTTTCAATCCTTTCTTTGACTGAATCAAAATCTACGAATTTGACGATGTAGACAAGGAACTGCACGCTTCGACCATAGCTGTGGTGCTCAGCCTCAACTATGTCTGCTACTCTTCCTTTGTCCCTGAATTTGCTCCTGTCTGCGGTCACTTAGAGGATTGATGGACTTTTGGGTAAGCATGTAGAGATATGATATTGCCTCTGTCCCTTTTAAGTGTGTAAGTTCCCGCAGCTTCAGCTCGTCAAGCTTCTTAATCTTGTCCTCCCTCCTCCAGATTTTGAGCCGTATGTCTTCCAAAAATGGTGCTACAACTCTTTTGTTCTCCCAAGGCGTATCTAGCTTAGTTGTCCTTGAAGACATTCGTGGGGTTGGATCAACTGTCTTGGTTATCGCCTCTTGGAGCTTTGGAGGTTCCGTGTTGTAGTCTTCGCTTTCTTGAACTTCGGACGGCTCCATGTGAAAAATGTCAAAGATGGACTGCTTCACTATGTCTCTGATTCTCATCATTCGTAGTGCAGTCTCATCATCGGTTTCTGCCTGCTTTGGAGGTTGGTCTTGGAGGATGTACTCGTCGACCACTTCGTGAAGATCTATGTCAGGTAGTGACGTGGAGGTTTCAGCAGCTTCAACATTCGTCTGAGGTAGCCCAAAATCTGTTGCTGGTGCCTCCTGGAGGGATTGGACTGGTGGGGTGGAAGGTCGACGTCTTGATGATGACGGCGTTGTTCTGGGTCGACCTTTTGAAGAGGATGGTTGGGTGGAGATTTGAGTGGTGGTTTGGGTTGTGGTGACTTGCGTGACGCGCGACCTCTTCTTCCCCTCATGGCGATCCTTGTCATGCCGCAACCCGCGTGGAAGGCGCGACAGTCGCTGCGTTTCTCAATAAACGAAAGGCTCGATGTCAACTCACAGTCATGAAATCAAATCGTACGAAAGAAATGGTATTCGATAAAGAAAATTATATATAGATATCAAAGGAGGCTTTACAATACAAAGTGTCTCGATACATCGGTCAATGAAGGACTAATGTACAACAAAACCTCCTTCCAAAATATCTCCGCCAATGGATCCAATATAAAAAGATGATACTGTACCCAAAATGGTAGAAACAACAGCGGAAATGACGATCGAGAATGGCAAACCTCCAAACAAAAGAGATATCAACATCATGGATAGAAAGAAGTATATATATATATATATATATATATATATATATATATGAGGTGAGCAAACCACTAGCTCAGTAAGGAGATAATACCGACACACCTTCCCCGCATAGAAGGCGTGTTCTCAACGATGATACCATATCCAATCAAATATATCGACTATTTCACATTCACAAGGTAAATAGTATCCACCGCACGTAAGAGGAAATATACGACAATAAAAATAAATCATAAAACATACCAAGAACAGCAAGAAAGTACATGTCATCACATAAATGATGTGTGGGTAGCCGTATCCTCCTCGAACTGAAATCCCCGTCGAGAGTCAGGCGAGTCCGTCACCGTACTCTAAACACAATACCATGAGCAACCGTATCAACTAAACCGTGAAAGAACATATCAAATATGTATGAAATACATATCCCACACCGGTGACGTTGGTTAGGTCTCGAAATCGACTTTGTTACCTTCCCAACGATCACCCTCCAATGATAATCAATACGTGGCAAAGGGACAGGTGAACGCGTTGGGCCTCACTCACCCGGGTTTACCAAGCCACGGGCTACTTACTCGATATGCCACTCTCACTCACTCGAACGTGGCCATTCGGGCTACTTATAACTCGGTACCGAGTGTATGCATCATCAACAACCAAACCATAACACAACCGTAACCCCACAATATCAAGTCAATAGCATCGAATAGGGACACGCCATCACGCTATGTAATTCCCTGTTTATTTGTCAACCCAAATCATGAAACGACATATACGCTCAATTTCTCAACAGTGGAATAATAACAAATACGAACATCCTATAGCCGGCAAGGCTCACTATCACATCAACCAACAATATTGCATAATTTCATAAGAAGATAAAATAAAACAGCGCATCACGAGGTTCACCCATCCCGTGAAGGGAAGGCGTCCCCGTATTATCAACTCACTAAGTAAGTGCCTAAGTTTCCCCAACTAATATTTACAATTGAACCAACTACAAGAGGAATATGATGATGAACACAATAAATATTCCTAACAATATTTTATTTGATTAGGATGAGAAAACCTGAAAAGAGTGCGAAAACACAATTTTTTTTATATAATGAAATGGAGTTTTCGAAGGAGTTTGCGAAGCCAAAACAAAAAAAAGGTTTGCGAAGTGGGTTTGCGAACCAACTTTGCGAAGTGGGTTTGCGAAGCCTCTTTTCGCAGTGGAGGTTTTCGAAGCTGGTTTTCGCAGTGGGTTTTCGCAACAGTGCCGAAAACTTTATGCGAAAACACTGAACGCAGTTTTCGATCTCCAAAGACAAAATTAATCAAATTAGCCCTGGGTAAAGATCGAAACACTTATATCCTAACTTCTAAACACTCAATCAAGCACAAAAACACCAAAACATATCAAAATTTTCGAAATTTTTTGAAGAACACGAAGAACACCAAAATATTTCGAAGATTTTTACTCAAATCTGAACGCGTTTGGCTCTAATACCACTTGTAAGTCGTAGAATATCCAACTAAACAATTATAAAACGAGTTTACCACAATTTGGATGGGAAGAATCGAGGCTCGTGGGGTGATTGTGTGCGTGTTCTTGAGCTCGGTTGGGAGGCGGCTCTCTCTCACTCTCTTTAGATAATTTTCACACAATACACATTTTATTATGTGTTAGGATTCAAGTATTTATACCACATTTTGGTATATAATACTTGGGCCCCTAACAAAGCCAAATTACCAAAAAAATCTATTTAAATAAACTACAAAGATAATTCTAATTAATTCAACACAATAAAACAATCCTAACATATTCATAATTAAAATATCCACAAATGAATCAACATATATGCAACATATGCCCAAAAAAATATATAATATCCTAATATGGACAAAAGAATAGAACGCGCAATCAAACTCATATGGTTAATGTAAGGATTATTTTGTTGTGTTCAATTGATTAGAATTATCTTTGTGGTTTATTTAAATAGATTTTATTTAAAGAAGGGCTTATTGTAATTGGGCTTGTTAGGGGCCCAAGTATTATATACCAAAATGTGGTATAAATACCAAAATCCTAACACATAATAATAGTGTATCCAAGTAAAAAAAAAAAAAAATTACTCAGGTTTTCGCATCCAAGTAAAAAAAAACAAAAAAAAAATTAAAGTTTGCGAATCATGAGGTTTTCACACCCTTAAAAAAAAAAGGTTTTCGCATCTGTGTTAAAAAAAAAAACTTGGTTTGCGAATCAGTTTTCGCACCCAAGCAAAATAAAAAAAAAAAGAAAATCTCTTTGGTTTGCGAATCAGTTTTCGCACCCAAGCAAAATAAATAAAAAAAAACTTTGGTTTGCGAATCAGTTTTCGAACCCAAATTAAAGTTAAAAAAAAATAGTAATAATAAAATAAAACAAGTTTTTCGCACTGGTCAGGTGTTCGTTTCCAACTTTTCGCAATAAGATTTTCGCATCCATCCTTTCGCACTGAGCACGTCGAAAACTTTTGAGGGCATTTTCGTAATTTTCCAGTTTTTGAACCCAAATTTTTTGAACCCAAAAGTTTTCGAACCCACTTCGAAAATCTATTTTCGCACTCCTAACCCGAAATCTATTTTCGCAACAGCTCACTTCGAAAACCTCAGATTTTCGAAACAACACTTTGAAAATCAGTTTTCGCACGATATTTCGAAAATACTTTTCGCACTCATATCGAAAATTTAAATTTTCGCACTCAAGCACTTCGAAAATTTATTTTCGCATCTTATCACTTCGAAAACTTGATTTTCATAACACACATACCGAAAATCAAATTTTCGCCTATCATTTATCGAAAATAAATGTTTACATATCATATCACATCAAAACATTTTTGGCACATTATAGAAAAAGCTTTTGGTAACGTTTTCGAAGTTTCTCGACATCACTTCAAAAGTTTTCTGTACACACCAAAAAGTTTCGACACCCAAAATTTTCGGAACTTCACGACTTTTATCGACACACCAAAACTTTTCGGAACTGAATTTTTCAAAAGCCAAATATTATAAAATCTACACAACGCGTTAACGATCGCGTATCCAACTAAATTAAAAAATTAAATTAAATTAAAAATAAAAACCATGGATTCTACTTCCGCAACTTCTGAGATGAGCTTTGACGAGAGTGATTTATATAAAGCTTTTCTTTCTTTAAAGGAAGATTATCAAACCATGCATAGTGAACATAGATGCGAACGTAGGACTACCCAAGCGTTAGAAACTAAGTTAGCTAGTGCACTAGAAACTATTTCTAGCCTTGAATCAAAATTAGCTAGCTCAGAACCTAACGTTTGTGAGCTAACCAAGAACCTAAATTCCTCTAAGCTAGGCCAAACTCAACTTATAAGTCACGAAAAGACTATAAGTGAGTTAGAAAGTAGACTAGACAATAATTACAAATGCTTAGTTAGGAGTTTAGAAGAAAGAGGTAGTCTTACTTGCCATTTAGAAAACGCGCGTGAGAAAATCACTAATCTTGAATCTCAGGAAGTAAACTTAAAAGCTCAAATTAGTGAACTAACAAATAAATTGAACAATTGCGAACTCGAACGCAATAATTATCTGTCTGATTTGAGCAATTCACGATTAACCTTTTATTTGAGGAACGCAGTAAATTGCACTCTAAAGTTCATCACTTGGAGGGCATCCTTGCGAAAAAGGGTCAAACAGACCAAAATTCCTCTAAAGACTCACGTCCAACGGGGAAAATATTTTACATTCTAATAAACCTATATCTTGTTGGGAAATTCAAGAAGTTGCTAGTAAAATTGCAGAATTGAACGTAACTCTGGAATCGGAAAGAGTAGATTTCCGAGCAGAAAAGACAAAACTCTTAGAGGAGATTTCAAATCTCAAAAATTCCCCGCCCTTACCTGTCCTAAATAATCTTTCCATAGAAATATCTTCTATTAAGCAGGATAAAGGAATTCAAACCGACGCTCATGTTCCTAAAATTAAAAAGACTTTTACTAATAATTCTAAGTCACCTTTGACTAGCGCAGAAACAAAAAGTAAAAGCAATATGTGTAAAAATACTAAGGAACAAAAGAAAATTAGGACGGAGAAATGAAAATACTAACCAATACTCAGGTTGCTCCACATGCATGGCTGGTAAGAGACGCGAGCAACCGCATCCCTCATGTATGGTAATTTGACGTAGTGGCTCCACATGCATGATAAAGGGAAACAACGTAAGCAACTACACCGTAGGTAAATTCTATATATGCATCCCATAGTAAATTTTGGCATGTATATCGAGCTGAAAAGATAATATACCTACTTTGAAAACAATAGGGTACAATATAGCTATGCATGCTTCAAAAGAACTTTTACTTTCAAATTCTTGCATGCATGCATACATGAGCCGAAATGCAAAATACTCTATTTTAAGATAGGTACATTTTCATTATGCATACAATTTTAAGATTTTCGAGCTTAAACTTTCAAGCATGCATATAAGCTGAATCGCAAAAATGCTTATCTTTCAAAATGGTACATTTTAAATATGCATTTTCAAAATTTTAAAATTTAAAATGCATATTACGCACGAAAAGGATAGATACCATTTGAGGGGGAGCTATTATTTTAATTTTAAAAAGAGAAATGATCCTTATTTCTTTAAAATGGAGCAATAATTATAATTTTGAGGGAGAGCGAACTTCAACTATGTGAATTTAGGGAAAGAGATTCACAGATTTTTCAAACTTACCACGCATCTTTTGAGGGGGAGCAATTTTATTTTGGAAGTATGTTTTGAGGGGGAGGAATAAAAATATATATATATATATATATAATATACATATACTATATTATAAATATACTAATATATATTATTAATACAATATATAAATATTATATCCATATAATACATAGTATAGAAATATATACTATTAATAATGATTAATATATATATATATATATCCAACAAAAAAAATTTTTCTCTCCTCATTAGCAAGCTTCATGAAGATTACCTCCAACTTCCGAAGATGGACTTCAAAAGAAGAATCTCGTGCCTACAACAGTCAACTCTTCTCAAAAGGCGACGGTGGCTACAAATGCAAATATCGGTGCTCGCTTCAATCGACCTGCTCCGGATTGCTGACAAACAAAGCAGCACTCACCACTTCCTACCGGATGCAAGGACTCCGTTCCCATGATTCAGTCAAACCCAACTGAATCTAACCCCGTAACATCACCGAGAGACAGTCAAAATTATAGCCATGTCTGTTAAAACCTTTTGAAAAGACCGACGCTACATGATTCCCTCATCTCACAAATTATTCGGACCAACCCCCATAGGTACAGGTGCTAATTTTATTAGCTCCCGGGTAGAAGTCGCCGCAATAGGTCCAACTGCGCATGCACAACCGAGCCTTACCCACTCGTCTGTCTCATAAAACAGGTGTTTCAGCACGGGGAACGTCTGTCTATATTTCAGAAATCACGGGGAACCACGTCTACTATCACCGCTTCACTCGGAAGCGGGAGATATTGAATTATGTGGTACTCAGCCCCACCACCACACTTCCTTGCGCACTCGAGTCCAGTGTGTCCTCACTTCCCATATAGTTTTATATTTTCTAGGACACATACACTTTTCTAACACCTGATCTTTGTGATCAAGCTAGAACTTCCGTAGACATGTCTTCCTTAGACATGCTTCGAGGATCGGAAGGAAGTGCTGCCGTTGCAACATCAAAGCAACAGCGGTTTCAGGCCATCGTCTACGAGCATAGCTCCTAGATCGATGTTAACGGAAAGTCTTCGTGACCCCGGTTTCTTACACGACGGATTGCATTTGTGGCTCTGTCTGGTTATTACCATCACCGACCTGTCGTTTGTGTCCTTCTAATCCTCCTAAACAAGCATGCCGATCTCGTTAACACGAATCGTCATGAGGGGGAGAAGGGGACACGCATAAACAAACAGGTCGGACCACCCACCAAATTCCTCCGAGCGTACCACTCTGAAGCCGGGCTCTCCTGCACTTGAATGGAACATTCCAAAGGAGCTCGACACATCTTACAACACCCCACGCACACCTTCTTCCGGAGCCAGACAAGCTTCCTCGAGGCCGAACTAGACAACTTCCTTCGAAGAAGACGAATCTGGCGCCGAGAAGAAGAAGATTGGAGGAGACTTGACGACTGCCTTAGTGGCTCCATCAGGTTATTACCCAACCTGAGTTCCCATCAACTCTATTTCCTTGTCCCGACGACGTGATCTTCTTGCCAAAGACGATGCTTCATTTTGACACATCGCATGACGATCTTCCCAACTCGATCTTCATGAGGGGGAGTAATACTAAAGCAAAATGGGAGCAATACCACGAAGAAAGTGCAAGATAGATCAGAAACGCTAAATCCTCAAGCGTCGTCAAAGAATCAAGCGAACACCACAGACTTAAAGATCGAAGTTACCGCCTCGTGTACGTCTCTCCAAAGTTCAAAGAGAATTTCCCAATTCCAACATAAGGTTGACCAAAAGTAGGAAAAGTTGCGTTACTATCGAGAGGAGAGATCGAACACAAAATAAAGAAATCCGGCAACCGCCTAGTGTGCATCTCTCAAATTTCCAAAGAAAAAACTCCCCAATCCCAACACAAGGTTGAACAAACGTAGGGGGAGTTTCGCGCTAATAGAGGGAGAAATGGAACACACAAAAAGAGAAAATTCTTCAATATCCGGCAAGCAACTTCAAACACCTTCCGGCATTTACGAGACAAGATTCAAGAAAAGACTTGAAGGAAGATCCGTTGCCGAGAAGAGAAGATCGAGACACGGTGAGCTTGAAGATCTCCAAAAGAAAAATCAAAAGAAAGACAAAAGGAGGAAATTCTTTTAGGACTCAGGCAAACGCACTAAGCCCCACAAAGATAATCCATGCCAAATTGAAGATTGAACACAAAGAGGGAGATTGTTGGGATTATTTTGTTGTGTTCAATCAATTAGAATTATCTTTGTGGTTTATTTAAAAGATTTATTTAAAGAAAGACTTGTGTAATTGAGCTTGTTAGGGGCCCAAGTATTATATACCAAAATGTGGTATAAATACCAAAACCCAACACATAATAATAGTGTATTGTGTGAAATTCATCCCTAGAGAGAGAGAGCCACCAACCTCTCAAGAACACACAACACCCCACGATGAGCCAACCTCTTCCGATCTTCAAATCGTGGTAAGATAATTTTAATCTAAGTTTAGTTGGATACTCCAGGCATTACAGTTAATATGGCCAAATACGCTATGTAGATGCGACTCCTCTACATGTCGACGATTGTGGCCGCATTTTTAAAATATTTTGCACTTGTTAGATCTTTTGTCAACTTGAGAATGAAATTGTTGCATCTTTCGACAATCGGGAAGAACACATATGCTGATAGATGATATCCCCCATTTTATCAGCGTTCATTAAATGAGTCGAAATAGGATTAATGATAGCCATGTATGCATCTCTGTATTCTGGACCCAAAAGTAAGTGTCACAATAATCATAAAACGAGTGTTCATTATCTGCAATACATATCAAATCATGCTTACATTATATTTCATACACGTCTCATACACCAATCATACTCTTTAATCATTCATGTAGACTACGAGATAAAAAAAAGGACACGAAACATAAAGTAATTACAATCACACATGTGATACAAAAAAAAAGAGACTCGTTGTATCATAATCCTACATATAACGTACCAATTAATACTATCACGCCGTACCATTACAATGCATATATGGTACTAAAAAATGTATATAATGTACTAAAAATATACATATAACGTACCAAAAATATAAAAATTACAATACCACAAAAACGAAACTTGAGAAGACTCAATTTAAAATTCCTGTAAGGCCTATATAACTTGGGCCCCTAACAAAGCCCAATTACACTAAGCCTCTTATAAAGAGAATCTTCATAAATACACAACAAAGATAATTATAATTAATTGAACACAATAAAATATTCCTAACAATCTCTCCCTTTGTGTTCAATCTTCAATTCGGCATGGATTATCTTTGTGGGGCTTAGTGCATTTGCCTGAGTCCTAAAGGAATTTCCTCCTTGTCTTGTCTTTTGACCTCTTCTTTTGGAGATCTTCAAGCTCATCGTGTCTTGATCTTCGCTTCTCGGCACTGGATCTTCTTAATCTTCTTTTGAAGCTCGATTCGTAAATGCCGGAAGGTGTTTGAGGTTACCTGCCTGATCTCTTCTTTTTGTGTTCGATCTCTCTTTTCGATAATAGCGCAACTCTCCCTACTTTTGGTCAACCTTATGTTGGGATTGGGAAGTTCTCTTTGAAATTTGGAGAGACGCACACGAGGCAGCAACTTCGATCTTTGTAGTCCATGGTGTTCGCTTGATTCTTTGACGACGCTTGAGGATTTAGCGTTTCTGATCTATCTTGCACTTTCGTCGTGGTGTTGCTCCCATTTTGCTTTAGTACTCTCCCCCCTCATGAAGATCGAGTTGGGGAGATCGCCATGCGATGGGTCAAAATGAGGCATTATCTTTGGCAAGAAGATCACGTCGTCGGGACATGAGGATGTCGTTGGTAGGAACTCAGGTTAGGTAATAACCTGACGTAGCCACTAAGGCAGTCGTCAAGTCTTCTCCAATCTTCTTCTTCTCGGCGGCGGATTCGTCTTCTTCGAAGGAAGTTGTCTGGTTCGGCCTCGAGGAAGCTTGTCTGGTTCCGGAAGAAGGTACGCATGGGGTGTTAGCTCCTTTGGAATGTTCCATTCAAGTGCAGGGGAGCCCGACTTCAGAGTGGTGAGCGCGGCGGAGATGGTGGGTGGTCCGACCTGTTTGTTATGCGTGTCCCCTTCTCCCCTCATGGCGATTCGTGTTAACGAGATCGGCATGCTTGTGTAGGAAGATTAGGAGGACACAAACGAAAGGTCGGTGATGGTAATAACCAGACGGAGCCACAAAGGCAATCCGTCGTATAAGAAACCGGGTCACGAATTCCCTTAACATCGATCTAGGAGCTATGCTCGTAGACGATGGCCTGAAACCGTTGTTGCTTTGATGTTGCAACGGCAGGACTTCCTTCCGATCCTCGAATCATTTTGAAGCAAGACATGTCTACGGAAGTTCTAACTTGATCACAAAGATCAGGTGTTTAAAAGTGAGTGTCCTAGAAAATATAAAAATATGTGTCCGAAAAGATGATAGGTGAAAAATATATGGAAAGTGAGGACACACTAGACTCGAGTGCGCAAGGAAGTGTGGTGGTGGGGCTGAGTACCACATAATTCAATATCTCCCACTTCCGAGTGAAGCGGTGATAGTAGACGTGGTTCTCCGTGATTTCTGAAACACCTGTCTTTTGTGAGACAGACGAGTGGGTAAGGCTCGGTTGTGCACGCACCGTTGGACCTATTGCGGCGACTTTTACCCGGGAGCTAATAAAATTAGCACCTGTACCTATGGGGGTTGGTCCGAATAATTTGTGTGATGAGGGAATCATATAGCGTCGGTCTTTTCAAAAGGTTTTAATAGACATGGCTATAATTTTAACTGTCTCTCGGTGATGTTCCGGGGTTAGATTCAGTTGGGTTTGACTGAATCATGGGAACGAAGTCCTTGCATCCGGTAGGAAGTGGTGAGTGCTTCTTTGTTTGTCAGCAATCCGGAGCAGGTCGATTGAAGCGAGCACCGAGATTTGCATTTGTAGCCACCGTCGCCTTTTGAAAAGAGTTGACCGTTGTAGGCTCGAGATTCTTCTTTTGAGGTTCATCTTCGGAGGTCGGAGGTAATCTCCATGAAGCTTGATGAAGAGGAGAGAAGATTTTTTTTTTTTATATATATATATATATTAATCCTTATTAGTAAAATATATATATATATATATATTAGTATATTTATATTATAAATATATAGATATATTTTATTTATATATGTATTTTATTTCTCCCCCTCAAAGTGTGCTTCCTAAAAGAACTTGCTCCCCCTCAAAAGATGCTAAGTAAGATCGAAAAATCTACGAATCTCATTCCCTAAATTCACGCATTTAAGGTTCGCTCCCCCTCAAAAATGTAATTATTGCTCCCTTTTAAGAAAATAAGGATCACTTCTCTTTTAAAAAATAAAAGATTAGCTCCCCCTCAAATTAAGCTCATTTTATAGAAAAAAATGGTATGTATCATTTCCATGCGTAATATGCATTTTAAATTTTAAAGTTTTGAAAAATGCATATTTAAAAAATGTACCATTTTGAGGAATAGGTACTTTCAATGCAGCTCGTATGCATATGCAAATTACAATTTTGAAAATTTAATTAACATACACATAATTAGAATGTACCTATAAAATAGGGTATTTCGCATTTCGGCTCAGGTATGCATGCATGCAAGAATTTGAAAAAAAAGTCCTTTCGAAGCATGCATAGCTATAATGTACCCTATAGTTTTCAAAGTAGGTATATTGTCTTTTCAGCTCGATATGCATGCCAAAATTTACAATGGAATGCATGTATAGAATTTACCTATCTTAAAAATATATATGAATGTGGTATTATGCAATTCAGTTCAAAAGATAGAATGTACCACATATAGTCGTAGTTGCTCACGTCGTTTCCCTTTATCATGTATGTGGAGCCACTACGTCAAATTGCCATACATGAGGGATGCGGTTGCTCGCGTCTCTTACCAGTCATGCATGTGGAGCAACCCGAGTACCGTGCATGCTGGAATTTGTGGTTGCCCTCGTCTCGTACCGATCATGAGTATGGAGCAACCATCTTCTAATTACTACTCATGACCGGGGTTTTGTGGTTGCTCTCGTCTCATACCAACCACGCGTGTGGAGCAACCATCGTCGAATTACCACACGTGATTGGGCTCCTGCAAAATATTAGCGGGACTTTGGTACCCATTTTTGGATGGGTCCTCCCTGATTAGCAGAAAACAATTTATGCACATTTGGTTCAGATATACATCCTAAATCATCATTTAAAGTCCTATTTAATTTGATTTCTGATTTAGGAATCCAAGTTTGGTGAACCTTGGAGGGAAATGACAATTCAGCGCCGGTGAATGTGTGTCTAGGTTTAGAAGATCTGAAGATTTCTCCCTAGCCAGTCAGAAGGTGTCTTTCAGACTTAATCTGGACCGGGTATTTCAAGTATGAATACGAGCTTATCGCACTATATGCGTCATCAGATGATGAGTCGTATTGCCTACAAGAATTCACATCATTCACTCTATAATGATGGTTTTTGATGGACTTTTGCTTACTAGAATAATAAGCATTTTTGTGCGTGTAAGCAATTCCATCTCTATCATTCTTTAAAGAATGAGAGATTTTGGAAGTTTGAGAAGTTCGCCTGCTTGAGCTTGGAACTTCTTCTTTAGGAACTTCCTTTTTGGTAGGCGGGAGAAGGAGAATCTTTAGCAATGTCGTCCTTGGTTTTGGAAAATAATATCGATTTTCCTTTCTCCTTCCTAATATTCTTTTGTTCCTTAGCATTTTTACATGTATTGCTTTTACTTTTCGTTTCTGCGCTAGTCAAAGTTGACTTAGAATTATTAGCAAAAGTCTTTTTAATTTTAGGAACAAATGCGTCTGTTTGCGTTCCCTTATCCTGTTTAATGGAAGATATTGCTTTAGAAGGATTATTTAAGACAGGTAGGGACGGGGAATTTTTGAGATTGGAAATTTCCTCTAAAAGTTTTTGCTTTTCTGCTCGGAAACCTACTCTTTCCGATTCCGGAGTTGCGTTCAATTCTGCAATTTTACTAGCAACATCTGGAATTTCCCAACAAGAGATAGGTTTATTAGAATGTAAACTATTTTCCCCGTTGGACGCTAAGTCTTTAGAGGAACTTTGGTCTGTTTGACCCTTTTTCACAAGGATGCCCTCTAAGTGATGAACTTTAGAGTGCAATTTACTGCGTTCCTCAAATAAAAGTTTAAAACTACTCCGCGAATTGCTCAAATCAGACAGATAATTATTGCGTTCGAGTTCGCAATTGTTTAATTTATTGTTAGTTCACTAATTTGAGCTTTTAATTTTACTTCCTGAAATTCAAGATTAGTGATTTTCTCACGCGCGTTTTCTAAATGGCAAGTAAGACTACCTCTTACTTCTAAACTCTTGACTAAGCATTTGTAATTATTATCTAGTCTACTTTCTAACTCACTTATAGTCTTTTCGTGACTTATAAGTTGAGTTTGGCCTAGCTTAGAGGAATTTAGGTTCTTGGTTAGCTCACAAACGTTAGTTTCTGAGCTAGCTAATTTTGATTCAAGACTAGAAATAGTTTCTAGTGCACTAGCTAACTTAGTTTCTAACGCTTGGGTAGTCCTACGTTCGTGTTTATGTTCACGACGCATGGTTTTATAATCTTCCTTCAAAGAAAGAAAAGCTTTATATAAATCATCTCTCGTCAAAGCTCATCTCAGAAGTTGCGGAAGTAGAATCCATAATTTTTAAAATTTTAAAATATTACTATTTTTTTTAATTTAGTTGGATACGCGATCGTTAACGCGTTGTGTAGATTTGATAATTTTTGGCTTTTGAAAAATTCAGTTCCGAAAAGTTTTGGTGTGTCGATAAAAGTCGTGAAGTTTCGAAAATTTTAAGTCTCGAAAACTTTTTTGGTGTGTACCAAAAAGTTTTAAAGTGATGTCGAAAAAACTTCGAAAATGTTACCAAAAGCTTTTTCTATAATGTGCCAATGACGTTTTTATGTGATAAGAATGGGATGCGAAAACTATGATGGATGCGAAAACAAAATTAGATGTGGGTGATCTTTAAACGTGTGTGGAACTTTGAAGTGTTGAAACTTGAAGTTAGTGAGGTTCGCGAACTTGAACTGGATAGTGAAATCGAAGGGTTCGCGAACTTGAGCTGGATTCGTGAAATCGAGGGGTTCGAGAAATGGCTGGTTCGCGAATTGAAGACCAGTTCGTGATCTGCGTTGGCGAAGTGAGTTCACGGGTTGGCAAAATGATTCGCGAAGCTGAGCTGAAGGTTGGCGAATCGAAAGATCGCAGATGAAGTGGGGTTCGTGAAGTGGCCTGAGCTTCGTGATCCTGGTTCGCGTGTTGAGGTTCGCGGATGTAGCGGAACACTTCGCGAATTGAAGTTCGCGGGAGTGGCGGTTCGCAAAGCAGAGAGGTTCGCAAAGCAGAGAAGTTCGCGAATTCTTTGTCTGTTCCGCGAATGATGAACATGATGAAGATCTTCAAGCTGAAACCCAGAAAAATCCGAAAATCTTGCGGTAAAACCCCAAAATCTGCCCAGAAATGCTGTTTTTGCTGGAATAAGTTCCCCAATACCAGAAAATGGCCGAGAAACCCCAAAAACAGCTCAGAAAAGGCAGAAAAACAGCCAAAGAAGCTCAAAAACAGAAAAAAGTGACGAAAATAGCTCAATAACTCCAAGAATGGCTTCAAAGCTCCCTCACGCTTGCTCTGATACCACTTGTAAGGCCTAGAATATCCAACTAAACATATATTAAAACGAGTTTACCACGATTTGAAGAGCGGAAGAGGTTAGCTCATCGTGGGGTGTTGTAATAACCGTAGAGAATTTTCGGGAATTATTCGAACGGGCCCAAATAAAGAAATAAACAATTCGGCCCAACTTGAATAAATATTTAAGACCCAATTAAATGAAGCTTCTTGGCCCAAATAAAAGATTTCTTAGCCAAAGGGGAAAACCACATCATCACCTTATCACCTCATTGTCATCACGTGAACTATTCCATTATAAATATACAACCATACTTCAAAAACCTCATGAAGGAGAAAAGGAACAAGGAGAAGAAAAGAAGAGAAGAAAACTTTCAAACTCAACAACCAACGATCGAGAGCTCGGAACAAATGTAGCTTAGCTAACTTCGGACGTGAGGTAGGTGATTTTATCATCTACAAACCTGATTTTTTTAGTTTTTGAAAAATCTCAGAATTTGGATGAAAGATCATCCAGGTTCGAAAACCCCTTTAGTTCGAATTTTTGGTATTTACGTGATGTTTTTGAAGTGTTATGATGCTTGTTCGAACTCAGCATAAGAGTTCTATAATCTGTTTAGGTGTTTATGTGAGTTGGAAGGATGTTTGTGTGATGAAAATTCCCAGAAAGTTAGGGTTTATGCATGAAAATTAGTTTTTCGTATGAACAGTAAAGTTTTTGGGCGAATTTTATGTTTTCGGATCGCGTAAGGTTTTCGCGGGCCAGTTATTTTGCGAATTGTGAGGGAGAAAAGTTATCGCGGGCCGAAAACCAGTTTTCGCGGGCTGAGGTCTTTCGCGAGCCGTGAAACATCGCGGGCCGAAAACCTGTTTTCGCGGGCCAGAGAGTTCGCGAATAAGAAATAGATGCGGACCGAAAACCAGTTTTCGCGGGCCGAAAACCAGTTTTCGCGGGCTGGGGTCTTTCGCGAACCGTGAGACAGCATGGGACGATTTTAGGTTTTCGCGGGCCTAAACTGGGTTTCGCGGGTCTGATCAAATGACTTCGCGAAATTCATTAAAGTTTTAAACTTTGACCTGAAGTTTTTTCGGGTTGACTAAGTCTTGAAAAATAGGTTTTTCGCGAATTAGGTTTGGTCTTTGACCGAAAATATTTGGCTTTGACCAACGAATTTATTTTGAGCATTTGCCCTATTTTTAACCCAATTCCTTTAAATAAAATTATTTTCAGTCCAAATTTTATATTTAAAGGCTATTTTTGGAATTTAAAATATTCGGTCTATTATCGGATCTTGATATATATATATGACTGGTGAGATTTCAACTTTTCGAGATATGCCAGGTGTTGTGTGTGATTGATATTTGTTTGCATTTCACGACATTTCATTTGTGAGAGATGGTATAGCGTAATGTTATGATGACGCCTTACGGTGTCGATGAGCGGGGTAGATCGTGATTGTGTGATGATTCGTAGGAGAATTAAGGTTAGTACTCATATATGACACCTGACGGCAGACAAGCGTGATCGATCTGTCTACTCGGGCGTGAACGTCCCGAGGTGCAAAACCGTCTTTTATGTTATTTTCGCGGAAGGAGCGACCTGGTAGGGCAGTAGTGTGATCGTCTAAACGCTATCAGTATAGGCTACCGTGATGGTTATGGGCGCGCGAGGTGTCGAGTCTAACCTAGGGCCCTGTGTTGAGATATGATAAGATGAATTGAGAGGTAAAAGTCGAGCGTGCACTTATGGTGAGATATTTTGGATGATGGGTGAGCGCACGCTGCATTCATGCATATTTTCACCTATTGGGCAATCGCTCAGTTTTATGTGTTGTAGGTACTGTCGAGTCCGACGTCAAGGCACGTCGCGACTGAGGTGGGCTGATGGCGGTGACTCCACGGACTTTTGAGAGCGAGGTTGTACATGGATGAAGACCTGTGGAGCGGTGTTAGGGCGTTTTGATATTTTGAATATTTTGGGGCTACGGCCTTTGTAAATATACGACGTTGTAACCCGTGTGTAATATAATATAATTTTATTTTATGAAAAAGTTTTTGTAAAATGGGTCTTCCGCGGCTTTCGTTGCGGAAATCCGCCACTAATAATATTTAGAAAATCAGGGTCGCCACAGGTGTTGTGTGTTCTTGAGAGGTTGGGTGGCTCTCTCTCTCTAGGGATGAATTTCACACAATACACATTTTATTATGTGTTAGGGTTCAAGTAATTATACCATATTTTGGTATATAATACTTGGGCCCCTAACAAAGCCCAATTACACTAAGCCTCTTATAAAGAGAATCTTTATAAATACACAACAAAGATAATTATAATTAATTGAACACAATAAAATATTCCTAACAATTCCAAGAGCCCTAATCGAGCAATACCAGAAAAAAGCCGCAAATTAATCCTAAAAAGCCCCGAATTAAACATAAATAGCCCCGAATAAAACATAAGAAAGCCCCAATCGAAACATAGTTATCAAAATCGAGATTTAAAAACTCTAGTCGAGCAATTAACAAATAAATGACACAAAATTACAGTACAATAAAATAAATTGACGAAAAATAAAAATTACGAAACTTACTAAGGCAAAAGCGAAATGAGAAATTTCAAGATCCGATGAAGGCGGTGACTTCTCAGACGTTTCTTCGTGGAAGCAATTTGTTGTGGGTGTTTGATTTGGGGTTCAGTTGAGAGTGGGATTTTTGATTTGGGGTTCTATTTTACCATCGTTGATCTTATTTTTATGTTTTTTTTGTTTTTATTTTAAATTCTAGGTATATTTGTAATAATGTATGTTTTGAAGGGTATTTTCGTCCAATTGGTCCTTGAATGATAGAAAAGTTTCCAACTGGTCCTTAAGTGAAATTTTTTCTTACATGGGGAGTTAAGTGATAGAAAGTTTAGCTTATGCGTATTTAAATGAAGTTCTCCCTAATAATAATAATAATAATAATAATAATAATAATAATACTAATACGAATAATAATAATAATAATAATAATAATAATAATAATAATAATAATAATAATAGTAATAATAATAATAATAGTAATAATAATAATAATAATAATAATAAGGGATAACTTCATTTAAATACCCATCAGCTAAACTTTCTTCCACTTAACTCCCCATGTCAGATATTTTTTCACTTAAGGACCAGTTGAAAACTTTTCTATCATTTAAGGACCAATTAGACGAAAATACCCCTCAAAACTTACATTATTACAATTATACCTGGACTTTAAAAAAAAAACAAAAAACAAAACAAAAAACGATCAAACGATGGCAAATAGAAAACCCACATCCCAAATCAAAATCCTCACTCTCAATTGAACTCCAAATCGAATACCCACAACAAATTGCTTCCACGAAGAAACGTCCGAGGAGTCGGCGCCTTCACTGGATCTTGAAATTTCTCATTTTGCTCTCACGCACTAGAAAGTTTCGTAATTTTTATTTTTCGTCAAATTATTGTAATTTTGTGTTCTTTATCTATTAATTGCTCGATTAGAGTTCTTCAATCTCGATTTTGATAATTATATTTCGATTAAGGCTTATGTTTAATTCGGGATATTTATGTTTAGTTCGGGGCTCTTTAGGTTTAATTTGGGGGTTTTTTAAATGTTGATCGATTAGGGCTCTTGGAATTTTAAACTGAGTCTTTTCAAGTTTCGTTTTTTTGGTATTGTATCTTTCATATTTTTTGTACGCTATATAGATGTTTTTAGTACGTTATATGCATATGTTTAGTACCGTATATGCATTATAATGGTACGACGTGATAGTATAAATTAGTACGTTATATGTAGGATTATGGTACAATGAGTCTTTTTTTATCACATGTCTGGTTGTAATTACATTATGTTTCATGTCATTTTTATTATCTCGTAGTCTACAGAAATGATTAAAGACTATGCTTAGTGTATGAGACGTGTGTGAAATATCATGTAAGCATGGTGTAGTATGTATAACATATAAGAGACTCATTTTATGATTATTGCGACCCTTACTTTCGTGTTCAGAATAAAGCCACATGGATGCATAGATGACTATCATCAATCCTATTTCGACTCATTTAAAGAATGCCGATAAAACCATTGATGGGAGGATATCATTTATCACCGTGTGTGTTCATCTCGATCGTCGAAAGATGCAACAGTTTCCTTCTCAAATTGACAAAAGATCTAACAAGTGCGAAATATGTGAAAATATGGGCACAATCATCGTACGTGTAGAGGAGTCTTATCTACATAGCGTATTTGGCCATATTAACCATATAAATTTAATTGTTCGTTTCATTCTTTTGTCCATAAATTGTATATAGTTTATGACATATTTTTTTGGGCATATGTTGCATATATGTTTATTCGTTTGTGGATATTTAAATTATGTGTATGTTATTGGTGTTGATGTAATTTTGGATGTATGACAACAAATAGTGTTATCGCTAAAATGTTGTTTGTTGTGTGTGAAATATTTGGTACGGTAATAATATAAAATAAGATACGGTAACCGTACATACAATATACAACAAACACCAACTAAATGGTACGCTAAACACATTAAAATAGTACGCTATATTAATAGCTGTAAAAAAGAGTGATAAAAAATACAAAAAAGTCATCATTATCGATAACTGACATCTTAACGGTATTATAGAACATATTCTGACATGCACAGAAAGTTTTCTTGTCAGAAAGGTATATTATGGACCGATAAAACTTGGTACGATATCGATATTTATATTGGTACGACAAACTACTGAAATGTGATACAATATAGCTCCATAATAAGATACAGTCATTGGTTGTTCAATAGTACATCATACACGTTATATTTGATACAACTTATTAGGATAATCGTTTTTCGTCGCAATTCGAATTAGTTTTTATGGGAAACTATTTTACTATATGTATATATATTATATGTTTTACTTGGTATCAAATTTGATGGTTTAACTCTTATACAAATAATTTTGTATTCTAGACTCCAAGTTTTATAATAAGAGAATGATCATTGTAAGAACATCCTACCATTAGAGCTTGGATTTTAAACAACAAATTCGTGATTTTAAGGATTAACCCGTTAAATTTGATGCGAAATGAAACCTATGATATTTACGTATACTAAAGTGATTTTGTATCGAAACTAATGTAAAATGCGATGAAAAAACGTTTACTCTAATAAATTGTACCAAATGTAGCGTGTATACAGTACCTTTAAGAAGCCTGAGACTGTACCTTACAGTCGAGACATAATGTACTACATTTTAGTAGTTTGTCGTACCAAGATAGGTAATGATGACGTACCAAGTTTTATCGGTCCACATAATATCTAAAATTACGAGTCCATACCGTCAACTAATAAATGTGAAGCCCTAAAAATAATAAATAATAGACTACTAAACAAAAACATCTATAATAAGTTGAATATTTTCAATTTAACAATCATCTATATTAAGTTGTAGTAAGTTGTTCTAACATTATTCATCATCTTCTAGTGAAACTTGAGGTTTATAATATAAAATAATGAGTGTAGGTTTTACTACGTGAAATATGATACAAAGTGAAACATATAACTTATATACATATATAAATATGGTTTTCCAAAAAAAAAAAATTGAATTCCCACAAAAAAACGCTTACCCTAATAATATGTATCAAATATATCATGTTTAATGTATCATTTAACAGTTTGTGACGGTACCTTATTGTGTATATATATTGTACTACAATTAAGTAATTTGTCGTACCAAAATTAAGAAAGAAATGAGTTGACATAATATAATTTCTGACAGGAGAACTTTTTTCGGATGTATTTCCTGACATGTCAGATACCGTTATTTGTCAGATACCAAAGTTGAGCTGACTTTTTGTATTTATCATGAAATTTGTACGGCTCTTAATATAGTGTATTATTTTAATGCGTTTAGCGTACCATTTAGTAGGTGTTTGATGTACCTTATATGTGGCGACCCCACTTTTAAACATAAATAATTATTGGCGGGTTTTCGCAACGAAAGCCGCGGAAAGCCCATTTTATAAAAGCAAAATAGTACATTATATACTATATAATGATTCGTTTTACAAAGGTCTTTACAACGGGCCGAAGCCCCAAAATATCAAACTAATCCTACGCCTCCACAGGTCGCGTCCCATGTACCGCATCCGCCCCCAAAAGCCCGTGGAGTCACCGCCACCAGCCGTCTACTTATTAATACCTATAAAACATGTAACCCTGAGCACAATTGCCCAGTAGGTGAACATCAAAATAATGCGATGCATGCGTGCACATGTCCCAAAATCCCAATATCTCACATGACAAATGCACGCTCATTTTTCTCATATCTCAATACTCAGGGCCCTAGGTTAGACTCGGCACCTCGCGCGCAACATCACATCAATCATCCGGTCACACAGACTCGGAAATCACATCTCATGACGGTGGGCACCCCGAGTCGCGTTTTCACGCTGTACCCGGGTAGATAGATCGATCACGTCTATCTCCCGCCTAATCTCATCTCATGACGGTAGGCACCCTGAGTCGCGTTCCCACGCTGTACCCGGGTAGATAGAACGATCACGTCTATCTCCCGTCAAGTCGAGCCATCCTACGACGGTGGGCACCTCAGGTTGCTCAAGCCTGAGTAGACAGATCGATCACGTCTGTCTCCCGTCAGGTGCACCTACGAGTCTTAACCTCACAAATCTCTGCCAAAGAAAGGCATACACTCTCCCATCGCACAAATGCGATCAATACTTTTGTCATGACATGCCGTGGATGCATGAACAATTAATCGCAGAACATGTCAAATATATCCGACAACCCTCAAAAATCATTAAAGTATTTAAAACGTACTTTTGGTTCAAATACTTAACCTCCCAAGAATAGTGAATTATTTAAGACCCAAAACTCCTCCATCAGTTGACCCGAAAATGGGGTCTCGAAAATATTTTATAAAAGTTGACCTGATACGAAAACTGTGAAAGTGGCGAAAAACTCTTTTTTTTTTTTTTTTTTTTTTTTTTTTTCGTTTTGAACAGTAGCTGGCGAAAAGCTTTGGTTCGAAAACCTTAAGTGGCGAAAAGCTTTGGTATGAAAATAGTGACGAAAAGCTTTGGTTCGAAAACCTTGTGGCGAAAAGCTTTGACATGGCGAAAAGCTGGCGAAAACTTTAACTGGCGAAAACCTTTCTATTAAGTAGCGAAAAGCTTTTTCGTTTTGAATAGTAACTAGCGAAAAGCTCCTTTTGCGAAAACTAAATGGCGAAAAGCTTTTTCGTACGGAACAGTAGCTAGCGAAAACTTATTAAGTAACGAAAAGTTTTGGTTCGAAGACTCACAAAAAGTGGCGAAAAGATCTAGTTCGCGAAAAACCTTTTTATTTTGAACAGTAACTAGCGAAAAGTTTACTTCGCGAACACTAAGTTGCGAAAAGCTTTGGTACGAAAACCTTTTTTTTTTTTCGGCCCGCGAAAAACTTTTTCCTCTCACATACGACAACTTTCGGCCCGCGAAAACTCTAAAATGGCCCGCGAAAACCTTTTTCGGTCCGAAAACAAGAATCATGCGAAAACAACAGTATACGAAAAACACTGTTCAAATCTTCATATCTTCAAAAATTTCCAGAAACTCATAACACAATTAAAACCCATATTTTGGGTTTTTAAACATCAAACGTCACACATAACATTCAAACACACCAGGAACGAGGGTGATCCTTTCACCATAAACATCACAGCTTAAAAATATCAGTTTTGGGTTTGTAGGTTTCACCTACCTCACGTCCTAAGCACTGTTTCAAGCAGCTTTTGTTGATGAAGCTTGGAAAGAGCTTTGCCAAATTTTCTTTGTCTTTCTCCTTTCTCTCTCGCCTTCTTTCTCTCGTTTCTCTTCTTCTGAAGTTTTTGAAGTGTACAGTTGTATATTTAAGCTGGGGAGAGACTTACGTGATGACAAAGAGGTGATAAGGTGGTGATGCGATTTTCCTCTTAAGCTAAGAAAAGGGTCTTTTTGTAATTTTCCCCCTTTTTGTATCTTTCATCATCGTAAACATAGTTTTCTCTAGGAAAAATACGAATCCATCCAGTCCTTTTGGCCTAATTATTTTCCAGTCCCTAAAGTTTTCCTTCTTTATCGGGCTTGGGCCCAATTATTATTTGGGCTCAATTTCGAGCCTGCCCAAACTTATCTTCACCAATTTCGAAGTTTTGCGAAATCCCCGTATTAAATTTTTACGGGTATTACATTATACACACAGTTACCGTACTTTTTCTAACATTATTACCGTACTAAAAATTACAGACATATTTTCCACATATTTATCCATTCTCTGCACGAGCAAGTTCGTTGTTGTTCACTTTCAAGCGTACGGAGATCGCAGTATGACGATCGAGCTTCTTCTCCTGCTTAGGACAAAGGTCACCGACAAGCTGAGATAATTTCTCATGTCTCTCGTGCATCATCGTCATTATCTTCAGGTTAATACTATTCACCATTCTCGTCACCATCAATAAACACAAAATTTAGCATCAAAGTAACCTCATTTATTATCAAATTGGAATCTTCTAAATTTATAGCTCGACGCAATGTAATGTAAAGAAATATGGTACCCTATCAACAGGTGTAAGGGTACACAATATGACATTGAATTGATACAGGATAACAAATGCATAAAAAAATTGGGGATTTTGACAGAGTAACCTTATTTACTATCAATACATAGTTTTCCCACGTTTACAACTCACTCATATGACAGAATTACCTCAGTACAAAGCAGAAATTGATATCTTCTTTTTTTGTAAAGGACATGGCTCTTCACGAGCATTTTCTGCTCACTGATGTCTTCTCATCAGCTAAACAACATACCTTGCTCAGCTCTGATGTCGCTTGCTGATTCGATTGTATCGGCATGAGCTAATCATAACTTGACAGAATGAAATTAAAAATTTAATTGTACCGCGTAGGTCGGAGCGACTTACCTGGAGGATGAAGACATCAATTCCGGCAACCGACTGACCTGGGCAAAGGAGGCGACGATGAATTTGATCGGGATTTCATTCGCATTTTTCTCTGTTTTTGTTTTTTTTTATTAATTTGATCGATCGAATGTGATGTAAAATGAGAATTTTGATTTCTTTTAAAATTAAAATAATAAATTCAGGGGTAAAATTGTCTTTTCTGAAAAACTGGTCCTTAAGTGAATGAAATGTTTCCATTTGGTCCTTCACTGAAATTTTTTCTGACATGGAGAGTTAAGTGATGATATTTTATGCTGGTAGGTATTTAAATGAACTTATCCCTTATTATTATTATTATTATTATTATTATTATTATTATTATTATTATTATTATTATTATTATTATTATTATTATTTATTATTATTATTATTATTAGAGACAAATACACTTAAATCCCCATCACCTAAAATCATATCACTTAACTCCCCTGTCAGAATTTTTTAAAATATAATGACCAATTTAAAACATATCCTACACTTAAGGACCAAGTCTTTTGAAAAGTCAATTTTACCCCTTGCTTTATTATTTTTATTTAATTTTTTCTTTTTTAATCATCTAAACGTTAGAAAAACAGAAATAAAAATAAAAAAATAAAAAACAGAAATAAAAAGAAAAAAACAGAAAACGAAGGAAGAGAGCAGAAGAAGAAGAAGAAGAAGATGAAGAAGAAGAAGAAGAAGAAGAAGAAGAAGAAGAAGAAGAAGAAGAAGAAGAAGCTTTCCTTGATCCGACCGACAATACGTGAGTGTCTCAGTTTGGTGTGGGATTCTCATGGAAGAAAAATAAGAAAAAACCGAAAAAAGAAAAGAAAAAAAAAAGAGAAAAGGAGAATAAGTTGTGGGGTTTCACGATCCAATCCCGCATAAGTTTTCTCGGTTCAGGTCAGTAAATTGTAGGTCTTTTAAATTAATCGTGGGTTACCGAAAAATAAAATTGAAATTGTCCCAATTTGTTCTGCTTTGGGGGTTTCATTTTCTGTGATGTTATGCTTAGTTTTACATAGTTGTTAGGTAGTACTAATTGTATGTATATTGTGTACCAATTTATTATTGTTACTGTACATATTTGCTTTCAATGGCGTACCTTTTTATGTGATGCAGCAGTGCCTGGCATTGAGGTTAAAGAGCATTCACTGCTTAATCATTGGTGGATGTATTTTGATTACGAACTAGAGAAGACTTCTATATGTCTCTCATAAGTCAATTCTTTATTATTATTTGCAAAAAGACCCGTCGGCTCATCCTGAGATCATGCTGACATACAATCTATCACCATCAATCAACTGGGATGCATCGGGTATGATAGATCAACAGATGATGGATATGAGTTGACTCATTTATTTATATTTTAGGTCATATATTGCATATAGGTTGAATCGTTTGTGCATATTTTGATTACAAACATGTTCTTGTGTTTTGGTGTAATTTCGGTAGATGTATTCTGATAAAAAGACGGTTGTTCGATTGTTGTGGCTAAAATGCTATTTGTTATGCCTGAAATTTTTTGTACTGTAACAATGTTAAAGAAGGTACGGTAATCATATGTAGAAGGTACAACAAATGCCAACGCAATAGTACGCTAAAAGTATTAAAATGGTACGCTATATTAATATCAGTAAAAAAAATGATGAAAAATACTATACAAATGTTGATAAGTTATGAATATTTTTAACGATATCTGACGTGTCAGGAACAAATTTTGTCATTACAGCATATGCATAGAAAGTTCTTTTGTCAGAAATTATATTATGTCAACTTATATATTTATTAATTTTGGTACAACTTGGTACCATATCGATACTTATCTAGGTTCGACAACCTACTTAGATGTGGTACGATATACTGCTAGTTGAAGGTACAGTCACAGATTGCTTAATGGTACGATATACATGCTATATTTGGTACAACTTATTAGGTTAAGCGTTTTTTGTCGCGTTTTACATTACTTTGGATGCAAAAACACTTCATTATATGTAATTTGTTATAAGTTTTCATTTTAGATCATATTTAATGGGTTAACCCTCAAAATATTAGATTTGTAGTTTAAACCAAAGCTTCAATATGAAGATGTTCCTACAATGTTCATTCTATTATTATGAAACTTGGGTTTTGGAATATAAAACCATGTGATAAATGTTGGTTGATCGTATATTTCATTAGAGTGTATGCTTGCATATTCGTCCACAGGTCAAATCGGATATGTATTTATTGGGTGTAAGGGTTAAACCATCAAACTTGATACCAAATGAAACATATAATATAGATACATATAGTATGATTAAAGAGTATGATTGGTGTATGAGACGTGTATGAAATATAATGTAAGCATGATTTGATATGTATTGCAGATAATGAACACTCGTTTTATGATTATTGCGACACTTACTTTTGGGTCCAGAATACAGAGATGAATACATGGCTATCATTAATCCTATTTCGGCCCATTTAATGAACGCTGATAAAATGGGGGATATCATCTATCAGCATATGTGTTCTTCCCGGTCGTCGAAAGATGCAACAATTTCATTCTCAAGTTGACAAAAGATCTAACAAGTGCAAAATATTTTAAAAATGCGGCCACAATCGTCGACATGTAGAGGAGTCGCATCTACATAGCGTATTTGGCCATATTAACTGTAATGCCTGGAGTATCCAACTAAACTTAGATTAAAATTATCTTACCACGATTTGAAGATCGGAAGAGGTTGGCTCATCGTGGGGTGTTGTGTGTTCTTGAGAGGTTGGGTGGCTCTCTCTCTCTAGGGATGAATTTCACACAATACACTATTATTATGTGTTAGGGTTTTGGTATTTATACCACATTTTGGTATATAATACTTGGGCCCCTAACAAGCTCAATTACACTAAGTCTTTCTTTAAATAAAATCTATTTAAATAAACCACAAAGATAATTCTAATTGATTGAACACAACAAAATAATCCCAACAATCTCCCTCTTTGTGTTCAATCTTCAATTTGGCATGGATTATCTTTGTGGGGCTTAGTGCGTTTGCCTGAGTCCTAAAAGAATTTCCTCCTTTGTCTTGTCTTTTGATCTATTCTTTTGGAGATCTTCAAGCTCACCGTGTCTCGGTCTTCTCTTCTCGGCAACGGATCTTCCTTCAAGTCTTTTCTTGAATCTTGTCTCGTAAATGCCGGAAGGTGTTTGAAGTTGCTTGCCGGATATTGAAGAATTTTCTCTTTTTGTGTGTTCCATTTCTCCCTCTGATAGCGCGAAACTCCCCCTGCGGTTGTTCAACCATGTGTTGGGATTGGGGAGTTTTTTCTTCGGAAATTTGAGAGATGCACACTAGGCGGTTGCCGGATTTCTTCATTTTGTATTCGATCTCTCCTCTCAATAGTAACGCAACTTCCCCTACTTTTGGTCAACCTTATGTTGGAATTGGGAAGTTCTCTTTGAACTTTTGAGAGACGTACACGAGGCGGTAACTTCTTTCTTTAAGTCCGTGGTGTTCGTTTGATTCTTTGACGACGCTTGAGGATTTAGCGTTTCTGATCTATCTTGCACTTTCGTCGTGATATTGCTCCCATTTTGCTTTAGTATTACTCCCCCTCATGAAGATCGAGTTGGGAAGATCGTCATGCGATGTGTCAAAATGAAGCATCGTCTTTGGCAAGAAGATCACGTCGTCGGGACAAGGAAATAGAGTTGATGGGAACTCAGGTTGGGTAATAACCTGATGGAGCCACTAAGACAGTCGTCAAGTCTCCTCTAATCTTCTTCTTCTCGGCGCCAGATTCGTCTTCTTCGAAGGAAGTTATCTGGTTTGGCCTCGAGGAAGCTTGTCTGGCTCCGGAAGAAGGTGCGCGAGGGGTGTTGTAAGATGTGCCGAGCTCCTTTGGAATTTCCATTCAAGTGCAGGAGAGCCCGGCTTCAGAGTGGTACGCTCGGCGAAATTTGGTGGATGGTCCGACCTGTTTGTTTATGCGTGTCCCCTTCTCCCCCTCATGGCGATTCGTGTTAACGAGATCGGCATGCTTGTTTATGAGGATTAGAAGGACACAAACGACAGGTCGGTGATGGTAATAACCAGACAGAGCCACAAATGCAATCCGTCGTGTAAGAAACCGGGGTCACGAAGACTTCCCGTTAACATCGATCTAGGAGCTATGCTCGTAGACGATGACCTGAAACCGTTGTTGCTTTGATGTTGCAACGGCAGGACTTCCTTCCGATCCTCGAAGCATGTCTAAGCAAGACATGTCTCCGGAAGTTCTAGCTTGATCACAAAGATCAGGTGTTAGAAAAGTGTATGTGTCCTAGAAAATATAAAACTATATGGGAAGTGAGGACACACTGGACTCGAGTGCGCAAGGAAGTGTGGTGGTGGGGCTGAGTACCACATAATTCAATATCTCCCGCTTCCGAGTGAAGCGGTGATAGTAGACGTGGTTCCCCGTGATTTCTGAAACACCTGTCTTTTATGAGACAGACGAGTGGGTAAGGCTCGGTTGTGCATGCGCCGTTGGACCTATTGCGGCGACTTCTACCCGGGAGCTAATAAAATTAGCACCTGTACCTATGGGGGTTGGTCCGAATAATTTGTGAGATGAGGGAATCATGTAGCGTCGGTCTTTTCAAAATGTTTTAATAGACATGGCTATAATTTTGACTGTCTCTCGGTGATGTTCCGGGGTTAGATTCAGTTGGTTTTGACTGAATCATGGGAACGAAGTCCTTGCATCCGGTAGGAAGTGGGGAGTGCTGCTTTGTTTGTCAGCAATCCGGAGCAGGACGATTGAAGCGAGCACCGAGATTTGCTTTTGTAGTCACCGTCGCCTTTTGAGAAGAGTTGACCGTTGTAGGCACGAGATTCTTCTTTTGAAGTCCATCTTCGGAAGTTGGAGGTAATCTTCATGAAGCTTGCTAATGAGGAGAGAAATTTTTTTTTTTGGATATATATATATATATATTAATCGTTATTAATAGCATATATTTCTATACTATATATTATATGGATATAATATATATATATATTGTATTAATAATATATATTAGTATATTTATAATATAGTATATGATATTATATATATATCTATATTTTGTTTTTTATTCCTCCCCCTCAAAACATACTTCCAAAATAAAATTGCTCCCCCTCAAAAGATGCGTGGAAAGTTTGAAAAATCTGTGAATCTATTTCCCTAAATTCACATAGTTGAAGTTCGCTCCCCCTCAAAATTATAATTATTGCTCTATTTTAAAGAAATAAGGGGCACTTCTCATTTTAAAATTAAAATAGTAGCTCCCCCTCAAATTAAGCTCATTCTATAGAAAAAAAATGGTATCTATCCTTTTCGTGCGTAATATGCATTTTAAATTTTAAAGTTTTGAAAATGCATATTTAAAATGTACCATTTTGAAAGATAGGCATTTTTGCGATTCAGCTTATATGCATGCTTGAAAGTTTAAGCTCGAAAATCTTAAAATTGTATGCATAATGAAAATGTACCTATCTTAAAATAGAGTATTTTGCATTTCGGCTCATGTATGCATGCATGCAAGAATTTGAAAGTAAAAGTTCTTTTGGAGCATGCATAGCTATATTGTACCCTATTGTTTTCAAAGTAGGTATATTATCTTTTCAGCTCGATATGCATGCCAAAATTTACTATGTGATGCATATATAGAATTTACCTACGGTGTAGTTGCTCACGTTGTTTCCCTTTATCATGCATGTGGAGCCACTACGTCAAATTGTCATACATGAGGGATGCGGTTGCTCGCGTCTCTTACCAGCCATGCATGTGGAGCAACCCGAGTACCGTGCATGCTGGAAGTTGTGGTTGCCCTCGTCTCGTACCGGTCATGAGTATGGAGCAACCATCTTCTAATTACTACTCATGACCGGGGATTTGTAGTTGCTCTCGTCTCATACCAATCACGCGTGTGGAGCAACCATTGACGAATTACCACACGTGATTGGGCTCCTGCAAAACTTTACGGGACTTTGGTACCCATTTTTGGATGGGTCCTCCCATATTAGCGGAAAACAATTTATGCACATTTGTTCAGATATACATCCTAAATCATCCTTTAAAGTCCTATTTAATTTGATTTCTGATTTATGAACCCAAGTTTGGTGAACCTTAGAGGAAAATGACAATTCAGCACCGGTGAATGTGTGTCTAGGTTTAGAAGATCTGAAGACTTTCTCCCTAGCCAGTCGCAGAAGGTGTCTTTCAGACTTAATCTGGACCGGGTATTTCAAGTATGAATACGAACTTATTGCACTATATGCGTCATCAGATGATGAGTCGTATTGCCTACAAGAATTCACATCATTCACTTTATAATGATGGTGAATAAGCGTGGAAGTTCGTTTGCTTAAGCTTCGAACTACTTCTTTGCACGCTTTCATTTTAAGAGAAATAGGAGAGGGAAAATCTTGAACATGTTCGACCTTAATTTTGAAAGACAATGGCGATTTTCCTTTCTCCGTCCTAATTTTCTTTTGTTCCTTAGTATTTTTACACGTATTGCTTTTACTTTTCGTTTCTGTGCCAGTCAAAGGTGACTTAGAATTATTAGTAAAAGTTTTTTTAATTTTAAGAACAGGAGCGTCGGTTTGAATTCCTTTATCCTGCTTAATAGAAGATATTTCTATGGAAAGATTATTTAGGACAGGTAAGGGCGGGGAATTTTTTAGATTTGAAATCTCCTCTAAGAGTTTTGTCTTTTCTGCTCGGAAACCTACTCTTTCCGATTCCAGAGTTGCGTTCAATTCTGCAATTTTACTACCAACTTCTGGAATTTCCCAACAAGAGATATGTTTATTAGAATGTAAAATAGTTTCCCCGTTGGACGCGAAGTCTTTAGAGGAACTTTGGTTTGTTTGACCCTTTTTCGCAAGGATACCCTCCAAGTGATGAACTTTAGAGTGCAATTTACTGCGTTCCTCAAATAAAAGGTTAAAACTACTTCGTGAATTGCTCAAATCAGACAAATAATTATTGCGTTCGAGTTTGCAATTGTTCAATTTATTTGTTAGTTCATTAATTTGAGCTTTTAAGTTTACTTCCTGAGATTCAAGATTAGTGATTTTCTCACGCGCGTTTTCTAAATGACAAGTAAGACTACCTCTTTCTTCTAAACTCCTAACTAAGCATTTGTAATTATTGTCTAGTCTACTTTCTAACTCATTTACAGTCTTTTCGTGACTTATAAGTTGAGTTTGGCCTAGCTTAGAGGAATTTAGGTTCTTGGTTAGCTCACAAACGTTAGCTTCTGAGCTAGCTAATTTTGATTCAAGACTAGAAATAGTTTCTAGTGCACTAGCTAATTTAGTTTCTAACGCTTGGGTAGTCCTAATTTCGCATTTATGTTCGCTACGCATGGTTTGATAATCTTCCTTTAAAGAAAGAAAAGCTTTATATAAATCACTCTCGTCAAAGCTCATCTCAGAAGTTGCGGAAGTAGAATCCATGATTTTTATTTTTAATTTAATTTAATTTTTTAATTTAGTTGGATACGCGATCGTTAACGCGTTGTGTAGATTTGATAATATTTGGCTTTTGAAAAATTCAGTTCCGAAAAGTTTTGGTGTGTCGATAAAAGTCGTGAAGTTCCGAAAATTTTGGGTGTCGAAAACTTTTTGGTGTGTATAGAAAACTTTTGAAGTGATGTCGAAAAACTTCGAAAACGTTACCAAAAGCTTTTTCTATAATGTGCCAAAAATGTTTGATGTGATATGATATGTAAAAAAAAATTTTACGATAAATGATAGGCGAAAATTTGATTTTCGGTATGTGTGTTATGAAAATCAAGTTTTCGAAGTGATAAGATGCGAAAATAAATTTTCGAAGTGCTCGAGTGCGAAAATTTAAATTTTTGATATGAGTGCGAAAAGTATTTTCGAAATATCGTGCGAAAACTGATTTTCAAAGTGTTGTTTCGAAAATCTGAGGTTTTCGAAGTGAGCTGTTGCGAAAATAGATTTCGGGTTAGGAGTGCGAAAATAGATTTTCGAAGTGGGTTCGAAAACTTTTGGGTTCAAAAACTTTGGGTTCAAAAATTGGAAAATTACGAAAATGCCCTCAAAAGTTTTCGACGTGCTCAGTGCGAAAGGATGGATGCGAAAACCTTATTGCGAAAAGTTGGAAACGAAAACCTGACCAGTGCGAAAACCTTGTTTTATTTTATTATTACTATTATTTTTTTTACTTTAATTTGGGTTCGAAAACTGATTCGCAAACCAAAGTTTTTATTTATTTATTTATTTTGCTTGGGTGCGAAAACTGATTCGCAAACCAAAGAGATTTTTATTTTTATTTTTATTTTGCTTGGGTGCGAAAACTGATTCGCAAACCAAGTTTTTTTTTTTTTTAACACAGATGCGAAAACCTTTTTTTTTTAAGGGTGCGAAAACCTCAGGATTCGCAAACTTTAATTTTTTTATTTTTTTTTTTGTTTTCTTTACTTGGATGCGAAAACCTGAGTAATTTTTTTTTACTTGGATACACTGTTATTATGTGTTAGGGTTTTGGTATTTATTCCACATTTTGGTATATAATACTTGGGCCCCTAACAAGCCCAATTACACTAAATCTTTCTTTAAATAAAATCTATTTAAATAAACCACAAAGATAATTCTAATTAATTGAACACAACAAAATAATCATAACATTAAAGATATGAGTTTTATTGCGCGTTCTATTCTTTTGTCCATATTAGGATATGATATATTTTTTTGGGGCATATGTTGCATATATGTTGATTCGTTTGTGTATATTTTAATTATGAATATGTTAGGATTATTTTATTGTGTTCAATTAATTAGAATTATCTTTGTAGTTTATTTAAATAGATTTTATTGGTAATTTGGCTTTGTTAGGGGCCCAAGTATTATATACCAAAATGTGGTATAAATACTTGAATCCTAACACATAATAAAATGTGTATTGTGTGAAAATTATCTAAAGAGAGTGAGAGAGAGCCGCCTCCCAACCGAGCTCAAGAACACGCACACAATCACCCCACGAGCCTCGATTCTTCCAATCCAAATTGTGATAAACTCGTTTTATAATTGTTTAGTTGGATATTCTAGGACTTACAAGTGGTATTAGAGCTAAACGCGTTCAGATTTGAGTAAAAATCTTCGAAATATTTTTTTGGTGTGCTTCGTGTTCTTCAAAAATCTTCGAAAATTTTGATATGTTTGGGTGTTTTTGTGCTTGATTGAGTATTTAGGAGTTAGGATATAAGTATTTCGATCTTTACCCAAGGCTAATTTGATTAATTTTGTGTTTGGAGATCGAAAACTGCGTTCAGTGTTTTCGCATAAAGTTTTCGGCAATGTTGCAAAAACCAGCTTCGAAAACCTCCACTGCGAAAAGAGGCTTCGCAAACCCACTTCGCAAAGTTGGTTCGCAAACCCACTTCAGAAACCTTTTCTTTTGTTTTGGCTTCGCAAACTCCATTTCATTATATAAAAAAAATTGTGTTTTCGCACTCTTTTCAAGTTTTCTCATCCTAATCAAATAAAATATTGTTAGGAATATTTATTGTGTTCATCATCATATTCCTCTTGTAATTGGTTCAATTGTAAATATTAGTTGGGGAAACTTAGGCACTTACTTAGTGAGTTGATAATACGGGGACGTCTTCCCTTCATGGGATGGGTGAACCTCGTGATGTGCTGTTTTATTTTGTCTTCTTATGAAATTATGCAATATTATTGGTTGATGTGATAGTGAGCCTTGCCGGCTATAGGATGTTCGTATTTGTTATTATTCCACTGTTGAGAAATTGAGCGTATATGTCGTTTCATGATTTGGGTTGACAAATAAACAGGGAATTACACAGCGTGATGTCGTGTCCCTATTCGATGCTATTGACTTGATATTGTGGGGTTACGGTTGTGTTATGGTTTGGTTGTTGATGATGCATACACTCGGTACCGAGTTATAAGTAGCCCGAATGGCCACGTTCGAGTGAGTAAGAGTGGCATATCGAGTAAGTAGCCCGTGGCTTGGTAAACCCGGGTGAGTGAGGCCCAACGCGTTCACCTGTCCCTTTGCCACGTATTGATTATCATTGGAGGGTGATCGTTGGGAAGGTAACAAAGTCGATTTTGAGACTCAGCCAACGTCACCGGTATGGGACATGTATTTCATACATATTTGATATGTTCTTTCACGGTTTAGTTGATACGGTTGCTCATGGTATTGTGTTTAGAGTACGGTGACGGACTCGCCTGACTCTCGACGGGGATTTCAGTTCGAGGAGGATACGGCTACCCACACATCATTTATGTGATGACATGTACTTTCTTGATGTTCTTGATATGTTTTATGATTTATTTTTATTGTCGTATATTTCCTCTTACGTGCGGTGGATACTATTTACCTTGTGAATGTGAAATAGTCGATATATTTGATTTGATATGGTATCATCGTTGAGAACACGCTTTCTATGTGGGGAAGGTGTGTCGGTATTATCTCCTTACTGAGCTAGTGTTTTGCTCACCTGAGTAATTTTTTTTTTTTTTTTACTTGGATACACTATTATTATGTGTTAGGATTTTGGTATTTATACCACATTTTGGTATATAATACTTGGGCACCTAACAAGCCCAATTACAATAAGCCCTTCTTTAAATAAAATCTATTTAAATAAACCACAAAGATAATTCTAATCAATTGAACACAACAAAATAATCCTTACATTAACCATATGAGTTTGATTGCGCGTTCTATTCTTTTGTCCATATTAGGATATTTTTGGGCATATGTTGCATATATGTTGATTCGTTTGTGGATATTTTAATTATGAATATGTTAGGATTGTTTTATTGTGTTGAATTAATTAGAATTATCTTTGTAGTTTATTTAAATAGATTTTTTTGGTAATTTGGCTTTGTTAGGGGCCCAAGTATTATATACCAAAATGTGGTATAAATACTTGAATCCTAACACATAATAAAATGTGTATTGTGTGAAAATTATCTAAAGAGAGTGAGAGAGAGCCGCCTCCCAACCGAGCTCAAGAACACGCACACAATCACCCCACGAGCCTCGATTCTTCCCATCCAAATTGTGGTAAACTCGTTTTATAATTGTTTAGTTGGATATTCTACGACTTACAAGTGGTATTAGAGCCAAACGCGTTCAGATTTGAGTAAAAATCTTCGAAATATTTTTTGGTGTTCTTCGTGTTCTTCAAAAAATTTCGAAAATTTTGATATGTTTTGGTGTTTTTGTGCTTGATTGAGTGTTTAGAAGTTAGGATATAAGTGTTTCGATCTTTACCCAGGGCTAATTTGATTAATTTTGTCTTTGGAGATCGAAAACTGCGTTCAGTGTTTTCGCATAAAGTTTTCGGCACTGTTGCGAAAACCCACTGCGAAAACCAGCTTCGAAAACCTCCACTGCGAAAAGAGGCTTCGCAAACCCACTTCGCAAAGTTGGTTCGCAAACCCACTTCGCAAACCTTTTTTTTGTTTTGGCTTCGCAAACTCCTTCGAAAACTCCATTTCATTATATAAAAAAAATTGTGTTTTCGCACTCTTTTCAGGTTTTCTCATCCTAATCAAATAAAATATTGTTAGGAATATTTATTGTGTTCATCATCATATTCCTCTTGTAGTTGGTTCAATTGTAAATATTAGTTGGGGAAACTTAGGCACTTACTTAGTGAGTTGATAATACGGGGACGCCTTCCCTTCACGGGATGGGTGAACCTCGTGATGCGCTGTTTTATTTTATCTTCTTATGAAATTATGCAATATTGTTGGTTGATGTGATAGTGAGCCTTGCCGGCTATAGGATGTTCGTATTTGTTATTATTCCACTGTTGAGAAATTGAGCGTATATGTCGTTTCATGATTTGGGTTGACAAATAAACAGGGAATTACATAGCGTGATGACGTGTCCCTATTCGATGCTATTGACTTGATATTGTGGGGTTACGGTTGTGTTATGGTTTGGTTGTTGATGATGCATACACTCGGTACCGAGTTATAAGTAGCCCGGAATGGCCACGTTCGAGTGAGTGAGAGTGGCATATCGAGTAAGTAGCCCGTGGCTTGGTAAACCCGGGTGAGTGAGGCCCAACGCGTTCACCTGTCCCTTTGCCACGTATTGATTATCATTGGAGGGTGATCGTTGGGAAGGTAACAAAGTCGATTCCGAGACTCAACCAACGTCACCGGTGTGGGACATGTATTTCATACATATTTGATATGTTCTTTCACGGTTTAGTTGATACGGTTGCTCATGGTATTGTGTTTAGAGTACGGTGACGGACTCGCCTGACTCTCGACGGGGATTTCAGTTCGAGGAGAATACGGCTACCCACACATCATTTATGTGATGACATGTACTTTCTTGCTGTTCTTGATATGTTTTATGATTTATTTTTATTGTCGTATATTTCCTCTTACGTGCGGTGGATACTATTTACCTTGTGAATGTGAAATAGTCGATATATTTGATTGGATATGGTATCATCGTTGAGAACACGCCTTCTATGCGGGGAAGGTGTGTCGGTATTATCTCCTTACTGAGCTAGTGGTTTGCTCACCTCATATATATATATATATATATATATATATATATATACTTCTTTCTATCCATGATGTTGATATCTCTTTTGTTTGGAGGTTTGCCATTCTCGATCGTCATTTCCGCTGCTGTTTCTACCATTTTGGGTACAGTATCATCTTTTTATATTGGATCCATTGGCGGAGATATTTTGGAAGGAGGTTTTGTTGTACATTAGTCCTTCGTTGACCGATGTATCGAGACACTTTGTATTGTAAAGCCTCCTTTGATATCTATATATAATTTTCTTTATCGAATACCACTTCTTTCGTACGATTTGATTTTGTGACTGTGAGTTGACATCGAGCCTTTCGTTTATTGAGAAACGCAGCGACTGTCGCGCCTTCGACGCGGGTTGCGGCATGACAAGGATCGCCATGAGGGGAAGAAGAGGTCGCGCGTCACGCAAGTCACCACAACCCAAACCACCACTCAAATCTCCACCCAACCATCCTCTTCAAAAGGTCGACCCAGAACAACGCCGTCATCATCAAGACGTCGACCTTCCACCCCACCAGTCCAATCCCTCCAGGAGGCACCAGCAACAGATTTTGGGCTACCTCAGACGAATGTTGAAGCTGCTGAAACCTCCACGTCACTGCCTGACATAGATCTTCACGAAGTGGTCGACGAGTACATCCTCCAAGACCAACCTCCAAAGCAGGCAGAAACCGATGATGAGACTGCACTACGAATGATGAGAATCAGAGACATAGTGAAGCAGTCCATCTTTGACATTTTTCACATGGAGCCGTCCGAAGTTCAAGAAAGCGAAGACTACAACACGGAACCTCCAAAGCTCCAAGAGGCGATAACCAAGACAGTTGATCCAACCCCACGAATGTCTTCAAGGACAACTAAGCTAGATACGCCTTGGGAGAACAAAAGAGTTGTAGCACCATTTTTGGAAGACATACGGCTCAAAATCTGGAGGAGGGAGGACAAGATTAAGAAGCTTGACGAGCTGAAGCTGCGGGAACTTACACACTTAAAAGGGACAGAGGCAATATCATATCTCTACATGCTTACCCAAAAGTCCATCAATCCTCTAAGTGACCGCAGACAGGAGCAAATTCAGGGACAAAGGAAGAGTAGCAGACATAGTTGAGGCTGAGCACCACAGCTATGGTCGAAGCGTGCAGTTCCTTGTCTTCATCGTCAAGTTCGTAGATTTTGATTCAGTCAAAGAAAGGATTGAAAGGATTTCGGAAGCTGACCTGTCACTTCTGCATTTCCAAGATATTTTGAACATGTATGGATTCTACAGAAAGTTCTCCTTGAAAGAGTTCAGATATCGTCTTGGATTCGATGCACAGAAGAGATTAATGCTCAGGCAAGTCAAGTTCTACACGGCACAAGACCTTCAAATCGCGATCGAGAACAACATGAGAAAGGTCAACCTGTCAGGACCAAAGAATCGGTCAGCAACTGCTCATGCTTTTGAAAATAACTTCATATTCACTGAACCCGAGCTGACTGTCATTTACGAAGACTTAGAAGGACAGAAAAGACCGATGCTCCTATCAAAGATCAATATGTACTGTGATGGGACATTGAAAATAATCCTTCAGAATCTTCGTAAAAAATATGAGGTCCTGACAAGCATGCCACAACCTAAATCCCAATTGGATCTTAAAGAACAACTGACCGAGAAGGTAATAAACACCATTGAAGAAATGCTCAATTTGAGAAATAACATCAGGAAGTTTGAGCTAACTCTCGGTCTATGAAAGTCGTTCTACAAGCGAGATCGCCCAAGAACAAGAGGACGAGGCTCCAGAAGACGATGAACACAAAGGGGGAGAATGTTAGGAATATTTATTGTGTTCATCTCTATATTCCTCTTGTATTGGATAGTTTTGTAAATATTAGAAAGTCGGAGGACCAATTTATAAATATATACCAATGTTATAATGTTATATATAATTGAGGTCCTCATAAAAGAATAAGTTTTTTGGTGAAAAGTTTTATGCGTGTATTTTGGAAATGTGATTAAGAAAATATTTTGATCTCTCTCTCTCTCTCAAACACGCGCGCCAAAAATCACACAAACAAACACAAAATTCGATCGCAAATCTTATTGAAGACTACTTGATTATCATTTGGATTTGCTGCTCGATAATCAGGTAGATTTCGGATCCACCCTGGGCTGATCGAACTGCTCTTCATTCGTTTAAGGTTCGAATTAAGCTTTCGCGTTCTCTGTCAAGTAATCGAACCTAATTATGTGTTAATTGCTTGTGTTGATCTGAATTCGGACCTACATTTACTAATAGAAAAAACGTCTCCACCATCTGTAGTTTCATTCAGCTGATGGGGTCTGCAGCTCAACATGAAAGTTGAAACTCATTTCCAATAGAATCAGCAGAGCACTTGACTTCAAGCTTCAATATGCATTTGTGTACGACTATAATCCACATGTTTAATGAGTTTAATATACGGTTTCGATCCTCTCTTGACATAAATATCAAATGTCTAATTTATATCTATATTTTGCAATATAAATAATATGGAAATTTTGGTCGAAGTTCGGTCATTACAAACTTATCCAACCAATTTCAACATAACGACAATCTCAAACAGAAAGAAACTAATTAAGGCTCCATCCATAATACGGTAGTTAGCACTGAAATCACTAATGGCATGGTCATCATGTCTTTTAATGAATTTGACTGTACGTATTTTATATAAGATGTTTTCGTTTTGTCTCCGTAGATAAAATAAAAAATAAAAAATAAAAAAATATATTTGTGTTTTTCCTTAAAATTTTATTATTACTACGGCATTTTATATAAATATTAAAAAATTTTCATAGAGGAAAATTGATATGGAATACCGTATGAGTTCCACCATTAGAGCTGTCAAACGGGTCAGCCCGCCTCACCCCATCATGATCCGCCATTAAACGGGGCGGGGCGGGCCAGCCCGCCAACATAACGGGCTACTAAACCGGTAGTCCGTCCCGCCTCACAGCGGGGTGGTGGCTAGCAGGCCAACCCGCGAAACTTGAAAATTTAAAAAAAAAAAAAAAAAAACCTATATTTTATTAAATATATTACACATTCAAAATAATTCATATAAAAATATATTAATTACTATTAAATATTATTTATTCATATTTTTTAATAGCAGGCCAATCCGTCCCGCTCCGCCCCGCTTCAACCCACAGGCCAAGCAGGCTGGCCCATGTAGGCCCGCTTTTAAACGGGCCTTTAATATATCAACCCACCCCGCCAATTTTTCATGGCGGGGCGGGCTAACCCGATGGGCTCGACCCATTTTGACAGCTCTACCCACCATCCTTGGACCTCAATTAGTTTCATATATTTAGATTGGAAAGTAAGCGGCCGCCGACATTGGACCCATGTATGAATGGCTATTTATGTGCTTAAACTGTTCTTTTGGCGTGGAAAGAATCAAAGATTTGCACAATCTTAGTTAAGATTCTGTCCGATATATTAGGCGATTACATCATCCAATCTAAATCTAATTATGTTATTTCATCCTATTAATTGGATCCCTAGCTAATATTACACCGACCTTTCTTCTCTATATATTTATTTCCTCACGGCCGATTACTGACAATTGGTATTTGTCTTTCTTGAGCATGCAAAGAAGAGTTAAAGTAGTAGCTGCAGGTTCGTCGTCAGAATCGACGTTGATCCCGGGGCTCTGCGATGATGTCGCTACACTATGCGTTCTGCACGTTCCCGTCGAGGAGCACGCATCGTGCAAAAGAGTCTCAAAGAGTTGGAATTCGATATTTGAAAGCGAGAGACGCTTCTGTGCGCTTAGGGATAAGTTTGGCTTTCGAGACCCTCGGCTATTCGTATTCGCATCCGACAACAACACACGCATGATTCACGTCCTAGTTCTCGATTTCGTAACTCTCTCGTGGCATACGGTGCATGTTACTCCCAACCTCTATCTCAGGAAAGGAAGTTTTACGTCCGTCTCCATCCCACACGAGGGCGTCCTTTTTGTATTTGGTGGCGTTTTGGGCGAATTCGGTACTGTCAACGTATTTCTCAAATACGAAGCGCGCGAGGATCGTTGGACCATAATAAAAGCTATGATCGGACCATTATGGTCACTTACAGCTGGATTCATCGATGGGAAGATATATGTAACGGGACTCAACTGTGAACTTTCTGATGGCAAGCACCATCCAGTCGAAGTATTGGATCCTAAGAAAGGAACGTGGAAGCCGGTTTCTAGTGCCCACCACGGCGATTTTCATAGCTCGACGGCTTTTAATGGAAAACTTCTCCTGACGACATCCTCCTCGAAGATTGCAGGTGGTCAGATTTACGACCCAGGAACCGATAGGTGGGAGAACATGGCCAGCGGTCAACTTAGAAAATTACTGGACACTCGTTCCGCTGTGGAGATACATGGACATTTATTTGTTCTCGCTCCTCAAGAAGACGTTGAGAGCGGGCTAAGGGTATACGACGCAAAAAGCGATAGCTGGGATGTCGTGGAAGGAAATGCTTTCCCTGCTAAATGCGGAGTACACGCAACAACGTGGCACCAGCAGCTAAGCTCTTATCAGGGCTGTAAGATATGCTCTTGGGGCAGTAAGATATACGTCGTGAAAGATTTCTTCCTTGGAGTTGTCGTGGGAAATATATCGTCTTGTTCTTCTAATTCTTCTTCTTCTACTAAATGTAGATTTCAAGTTCAATGGGAGGTGGCAGTTGATGCACCCAAGACTTATCTTGATTTACTACATGTTTTAAGTGCACATGTTTTAATTTCTTAGAGACAGGGAAGGGAATAGCCTAACTTCACTTTCTTTCTTTCTTTCTTTCTTTTTTACTCAGTTCAGCATTGTTATGAGGTCATCAATTATGATTAATATCATAACTAAGGCGATTAGCCTAGTAATGCGCTACTTGGTTACTCGACCTACGAATGAACTTATAAGAAACATAAGAAAATTGTCTATCTTCTGAAATCGCTTCAGAATAGATTGAAGCAGCACTTGGATCTCGGAGCTTGTTGATAATGTTTTGGCAATCACCTTCAAAGATAAGCCACCAACCATTCTGATTGATGAGCGACTGTCAAATCCCAACGCACAGCCATGGCCTCAGTGGACCAATGTTGATATTCACTATCAAAGAACTTTGTTGCCCATTTCATACACCGTCCTTCATGATTCCTTGCTATGATACCCACCGAGGCTCCTCCACGACCAGAATGTAGGACGCCGTCGAAATTAAACTTTGATGACATCAAGGTCTGGCCGATTCCATAACCTCCGTTGCTGACCTTTTTCCGTCTATAGAATAGAGCTTCTTCCTCCCCAGCTGGTGTAACATCACCAACTACCCCACTGAGGAAGGTTTGCATTTCATGCTTCCCCCTTCCATTAACCACTTGTTTCTTGCTGTTCAAATTGCCCAACAATTTATTCAACATCACTATTATTTATTCTAATAATAATAGAGTGCAACAACTTTTGACACAAATTCTGACCTGGAGAATCATGCTTTGAATCACTTAACAAGTTATTCAACATAAATGAGAAACAATCACCGTAAAAGATTGGTGATTCTGGGCTGCATTCTCAATCCCGACTATCATATTTCTCCCAAAGTTTGTGAACGAAAACATTTAACTTTATCTTTGGTTACAACATAGTAAAGTGATATTATCATATTAGATTAGCAAATGTTAGAAGTCTTACATCTATATTAATTTTTCAACCTGTTCGATATATGTAGCCATGTTTCAAGTTAGCATTCTTCTTATATAGGAATGAATATAAAGCATATATATTATTAGCAACAATGGCCAACAGAAAATCAAAGATCAATATTAATCATTTTTTTTAATATAACATATAATACGCTAATCGTCTGATCATAACTCTAAATCGTTCTCTATTGATTGGTAAAGATATTTTCATCAATTTCAACTATCCTTCATAAATGCCCCTTCCCTGTAAAGGCAGAAGACAACTTGCCAAACAAGAATTAACTGAATAACTACAGAGCTATCAAAGAAACAACGGTAAGAACAAAAAGACGAATGCGCACAACTATAGAGAATTCTAGCAGAACCATAAAACCCCGAAGAAGTAAAATACACAAAACACATAGAGAACCATAAGCACACAAGCATTATTCAAAGGTTATGTACTACATAAACCCTAATCAGTACTACATAAACCCTAATCAGTACAAGGTAGACGTCGTACACCTCGCTAGCTTTCGAGCACTCGTTAGTGAGCTCGAGCTCAATTGTCACGAGCTCGAGCCAAGTTTACTCGAGCCGAATCGACTAATCTTTCACTCCTAGTTCACATGTTTGAGAATTAACACTACAAAAATGTTCACAAATAGCGAAGGATTGTACGACGATTTTTCTATTTCAAAATTTGCCCGATTTTCCGTTGAAAATTTGGGACGACATAACCGTCGAAAAAATTTACGACCCAAAAACCGTTACAAAATTGTGTCTGATATTCCGTCACAAAAGTTGCGAACAACGTTTTTGCGTCAAGTTTGCGACGTAAAAGTTGCAAAATGAATTTTTTTTTCGACGATAGTCTTTGTGACGGACAAATTCTTTCACAAACAACGTTTTGCTATCGATTCGTCTGTCTCTAAATAAACTATTTTTGTAGTGTACGAAAATATTGAAAGAAAAAAAATAACTATTAGGATTCGCGAATGAAGACGACGATCGGCGATTGGCTAACTTCGGATCGACGAAGGGCGAGCGATTGACGACATATCTATGAGAGAATAGAGTGGGAGAAATAAAATAATTATGGTTTGATCTGGGTAAAATGGGTAAATGGATAAAACTCACTTAAGACCCATAATTAATTTAATTGGATATGGATTGGATCCATACCCATTATTTTAATTGGATCTTATCCATACCCATTAAATTTAATTAGGTCTTACCCATACCCATTATTAATGGGTAGGATCCTATGAATATGGGTAGGGTCCAAAACTTTTGCAATCCCTATGTTGAAATGCTCGGGCCAGCATTGATGCCAAGTGGTACACCGACTTCACCGTAAATTCCTCGTGCTTTGTAAAATGTCACACAATTTTGTGCAGGGCCCCTAAATAGCTCGTCGGGCAGCCAACGATATTTTCTGCATCTATCAAAGGAAAAAAGAACAAACAAGAGTGGGATTCCAGGGCCCCGTTGCCGAAAGTTGGTAAGTTTGCCACCTTCAAATCATCGGCCAATGATAACCTCCTCTTAGAATATTGCATGCATCATGAATTCCCCGCCAAGTCAACGAAAGGTTTTTGCCCGAGCAGTGCTGGAAGGATATCATATCATTATAGGGATAATATTTTGCTTTGAAACTTTTGCTCAACAGATTGTCCGGCTTGACGAGGAGACGCTAGGCTTGTTTGGCGTGCAAAACCATATTAAACCTTTTAAGGTCCCTAAAACCCATTTCTCCCACGCTTTCGTGTTGCACATTTTCCCTCACATGCTACCCAATGTAGCTTATGCAGGTCTGAAGAGCTCCACCAAAAGCGTGCTGTCAACTCCACCCGATACCCGAACCATTCCCTCATTTAATAGTTCGGGTGATCCAATTAACCACCCATTTATTCGGTTAATCGAATCGAATAAGCCAAATTCAAAATGGTTCGGGTGGATAATCGGGTCACCCAAATAATGAACACCCCTAACTGTAAGTATTAGGGTTTTATTAATTCGTCTTATTAACCTGACTGTAAGGTTCATTTATTTAGACGACCTAATAATATGCCTTATTACTTTTATCAAACTTAAATCGACATGTATGAAAGTAATTCCATTTTCAAATAATCTAATTACATTAATGCCCTCGTATTATCTAATCCTTGTACGATATCTAGGACATAAACCTCAATAAAAACTTACTCGGACTAACTCCCAAGCGAACTGGAAACCGACCGTCTGACTAGAGGATAACACACGGACGTGGGGGAGATCGTGGGTCTGAAAAAGAGGCACCCAGAAGAACGTGGGAAGGTGGACAACGCGATAAACTACCCAGACCCAGTCGACACCCTTTTCTTTACCGTTACTCTGTTCGTTTTTATCGGCTCGCCTGAAAAGCACCACCCTCCTGACTGAGGCAGGAGGGCGAAACACCATCACCCTTCTTCTTCCCATCATTCCAGGAAAGAGCCTCCGTCACTTTTCAAACGGAAAGAAGGCGACGAGCTACTCCGTGGCAGATCGAATTTTTCTAGCAGCATAGGTAGTTATATTTTAAGTTTAGTTGCACCTGGTTTTTTTTTTTTATATATTTTTTCACCCGATTGAATGTGCACGGATTACTGTATTATTTGTAAGACCAATGTTATAGAATAGTCAAGATTCTTAAAAACACGGCAATTGAACAGAGAGCAGAGCCAAACATGGACGAGGATCCACTCTCGAGCCCTTACACCTCTCTCGACTCATACTGCCCCGACCTCACCCTCCTCCACGACCACGCCTGCCGCGGCGCGTGGATTTCACTGCTTCACAAAATCCCCCATCACGCCACCAGCTCCTCCTCCAAACCCCACCACCACCTCATCTACCTCACCTACCACCTCCTCTCCCTCTTCAAGCTCCGCCGATTCAACGATGCCAACACGCTCCTGGCCAACGCCCTCCAGCAGAACGACGCCGTCGACCTCGATTCTCCCCACTTCCGATTCGAGTCGTTTCCCGACCAGTACCCCGGCCACGCCCCTGGGTCCATGATCCCTTTCGCCCTTAGGTGGCTCCACGCCCTGCTGCCGTCTACCTTGGGTAACAGCAAGCAAACCCTAGATCGGTTCTATTCTCTCCTACTATTCGTTCGGGCCAAGAAACAAAAGCTAATTAAAGATGCTAGTAAGAACGATAATGACAACGATGGGAGTAATGCTGGTATGACGTCATTGGATTCGTGGAAGAAGCGGGAATTGCACGTGATCAACACGATTGTTGGGCTTCACCTGAGTGCTAAGGAATATAGGGTCTGTCTGGACTTGTTGGACGAGGTTGTTAGAGAAAAGGGCGATGACGATGTCGATCCGTATGCTCTGTCGAAATTGGGGTACGTGAAGATGATGTACGGTGATCTGAGTGGTGCAAAGTCATGTTTTGATTCAATAGATAAAATTGGGGAGAACAGCGACGAAGATGGTGATGAGGGGTTGAGGAATTTGATCGGAAGAAACAAGGCATTGGTGTATTTGGTGGAAAAGGATTACGCATCCGCCGTGAGAGAATACGATAACTGCGTGGAAAGAGATGCAAAAGACGTTGTGGCATTGAATAACAAAGCATTGTGCTTGATGTACATGAGGGATTTATCAGATGGGATCAAAGTGTTGGAAGGGGCTTTGGAGAGGGTACCCACCGTGGCTTTGGACGAAACTGTGGTGGTCAATCTTTGCAGTATGTACGAACTGGCTTACGTTAATCATGGGGACGTCAAGAAAACGTTGAGCAATTGGATAGCAAGAGTTGCTCCTGACGATTTCGACACCTCGTGCACGAGGATATGAGTAAGAATGATCAAATTTGTTGTATTTCTCTTCTTTTCTTGATGTTGATGACTGATGTGTTTAAACACTATTTATACGTTGGTTTCCCTACTAGATATTCCGATTGCTGCTGATTGTTTTCAATGAATGACTTGTTCAGATAACTTTGGAGCACCCTTACTGCAAAATTTTTCTTACAGAAAAATCTGGTCTTTATTTCTATTGCGGATTAGACTTGCCTGAATCGGAGTATTTAACAAACATGAGTATCGTATGTCTTAAAAATTTGTATTCATGATATGAGATACAACACCATAGTTATATAGCCATGAATGAACTTCGAAAATGAACAAGTACTTCACATACAGTGATGATAGGAGGGAAGAATCACTGTGGGCAGTCGTTTTTCTCTTCCCCTCGAGTGAATTCAACAGTTTCTCTTTTCTTGTTCCATTTCTCAATCTCCTTCGCCAGTAATCCTGTCTCCTCTTGCTCCTTTTTGTCGTTGTTGCTTTTTCTGATAATTATGAACTTTCCCTTCTTGATCGTGTATGGTAAGTTGAAGCACATCTCTCTTATTGAAAGGTTATAAGTTTCATCGAAAGGTTTTAAGTTTCATCTGCATATAACCACACACATAGCTAGTGAACATATATATAGACGCTCTTATTGAAAGTATCGACGAATTAAGAGTCGATTTACGGGTCTGTTTTCTTCTGACCGGTTACTTGGACTTTGTAGATGATTACTAGGTGACTATTTTTGCTATTTATAACAAAACAATGCTGGCGAAAAGCATTGTTTTCAAGCCATTTGGATCGTAGCTCCGGCGTCGAGTTCTACGCAGGTTTCATTGTATGATTATTATGGAAACTTCAACTGTCATCTTCTGTTTCTTAGGTTAAAAATATGGAAGCATCGTATTGGAATTTTTCGAACATATGTAATAATATACAGTGACTGAGCACCATAACTCAACCAACGTAGATTACATTAATTTTTACAAAGCTGAGATACAACCACTGATCCATTTTAATATCTACTCATTATCATATGCAACATACATACATATTAGTCAACACTGAGAGCATTCATTCCTCCGCGCTTGTTACTAAGTAGCAACTACGCTGACGCGGTGGTCCCATTCTCGCCGGTGGCTTCTGCAGCAGCAGCAGCGGCGGCCGCCACGTCGTGGCGGCGCTCCTCCTTCTTAGAGGCGGCGGTGCGTCTTCCTTTACTCTTGTCTTTCCTCATCTGCTGCTCTCTGCACTCCACGCTACAAAACGCTGCATCGCCTCTGTAATTTTTGCATAAAGGTTATTCGCTTCGATAGCTAAATTAAAGATTTTGCTATCTTGCACGTGATGATCTCACTTCTTCGATGCTCTAATCGAACTACGAAGCTACCGTAAAAATTTTGCGAAGGACCCAAAACGTATTATTTAAAGCTTACTTGTACATATAAATATCACGGCCTGGAGCCAACTGGCGGCTACACAGGCCGCATCTCTTCAAAAACTCAACTGGCTCTCCATTACCGTAGAAAGTATTCCATTCGTATAATCCATAGTTACTCAACTCACCGCCGTCCATACTTGCCGGCGGCTGCAGTTTCAGTGGTGCCGCCTCGGCTAGACGGGCGGCGGCGGTGGTGATCCCACTCATGCTAGTCGTTCCATTCTCGCCCAGCATGATTTACTTGTTCTTTGTATGGTGAAAAATGAGAAGTGTAGTAAGATATATATATAAAGGGACGTTGAGAGAGAGAGAGAGAGGGTTTGTGGGATTAATATGGATGGTCGAATAATGCACGCACTACAATTTCAAGAGATAAAAAACGTCTTAATCATTTCTTTTTCATTTCAAATTTGATTGGTTTGATGTAATAAAAACAACTTACTCAAATTCGTCATTCCCCCCCCCCCCCCCCCCCCTTTTTTTTCTAGTATTTACCTTTCTAGTCTGATTGGTCTCTTCTTGTGGGAAAAAAATATTAAGAAAGATAGCAATAATGCTAAGCATAAATACTTTATTTTATCATGGATTTAAGAAGACAATAATGGGTACACTTGGTTCTAAATTATGTTGTCAAAAGGTTATGTCACATTGGTCGGCTCTCCCTCAGACTTTGGAACACAGCCCACTGAAATGTTGGGAGGTTTCATTCAGTCTCCATTTGGGAAACATTTCACGCCATTTTTCATGAGTCCCATTGAGATTCGCCAAACCTATGTCCTAACCATTACCTAATTGTTTTGTCCGATGCACCTTTGTTGTGAAGCATAAGATATGGAGAAAGATTTTTAGGACAAGCTACAAATGCTACATAGCTTATATAATTGAGCAATATGAGAGCCTTAGCCTTAGGTCGATCATTAGATATGCTTTAAAACTACTTAGTACGGTTTTTTAATCTTGACATAGTTATATAATGTTTATAAGTTTATACTTATCGAGTTTTGAACCAGACGGCTTGCTAATAAGTGTTTTTTTTTTATTGTGAAATAAAATCTCCTTTAGTCCAAACTCAGAATCTCGATATAATATCGAAATATGTTTAAGTGAAATTTCATTTTAAATTTAATTAACAATAGACGGTACAATCCACTAAGCTTATCTTAATATCTTAAAATTTTCATTTTTGAGATTGTAAATAAAAATAAATAAATAAAAATTCAGTTTGAGTCAAACAAGACATTTTTATGGGCTCAATTTTGACTATGATGGGCCTCCTCTTCAGTTCACTAATGACAGCCCATTAATTCTTAAAGCTCAATATGAGACCGTATTTGAACCAACCGAGCCCGTTAGAGCAGCAAATCCATTAAAAAACTAGAATATAAAATGATCTTAAATCAGAATATTTATACTAACGTATTAATTAATTAATTTGTTAAGCTTTGGTTGACCACGTCATTAAAAAAAATAGCAGTGTTGCTTACCGTGTAATAAAGGTTCTTGAACTGAAGAGTTGTCCACTAACATGCATTTAGCGTAAGCCTAATGAGCACTGATTAACTTATCCATGTCATTAAGATTCTATACATTGATTTTTCCAACTGCTATTTGATGAACGAAGTTACCTTATTAAATTCTTTTTATAGAAAGAGGTGTCCATATTTATTATTGGTGAAGCAATTATCGTATTTGAAAAAAAAAAAAAGAAAACTAAAAATGATGTAATTGATATTTAAAATTAAAACCAGCCATGCATGATGCATTTGCATTGGGAACTAGACTTGGTTATTTTCTTAATAAGAGAATCATAATGTAATTTAATAAAATAATAAATTAAACAAACAAATGAAATTGAAAGTGGAAATTCAATAAATTAATATTTGATGATTTAATAAATACTTTGAGATATTATTTTTAGTGGATTTCGACTCGGGGATAAGATAGTAAAGTAATAATTCGCATTAAAGGATGGACAGATGGATTTATAAGGAAGTACTGCATTTGCAAACTCATTAGTCATTTCAAACATCTACTTGTATCATGCACTATATCAAATGATACATATCAATTTTAAAGAACCATTCAATCTTATGTTTCTTGTATTCAATGTAGCACTTAAAAAATATTTTCTATATAAATACACGATCAAAATATGCTAACACAAAGGAATCATATACGCGATTCAAGTTAAAATTGCTTTCAATAATTAAAAAAAAAAAAACAATTGAATCATATACCAGATTTAAGGTGAAATTTCTTTCAACAAAAAACAAAAAACAATTGAATCATTTTTTCCAAGAAACATTGGAATGTTAAGTATGCAGTATATAAGGAATTATTGATTTATATTTTCTACGGAGTCTATAAAAATTATAAAGAAAAATATATTATCTTATAATTTAATCACAATAATTTTATTCGCAGTTCATAAGCTCAGTCCAGCAAGAAAGTTTTGAATTTCTAGTAAATTATTATTAGAAAACTTTGCATCAAACAAATTCAATATTTTCTTTGATAATTAGTAGCTCACACCACCACAATTTCCTCTTCCCAATTTCCTTTTCAAGTGGAAGTTTAAATATATCACAAGGAAGCAAACCATCAAAGAATTATGATTTTATCACCCAAAATCATAAATATGTTATAAAAATATTAATTGTGATTAATATTATATTAAGATTATTTTATTATAATTATACTTATCTTAAGATTATAATGATAATATAGCTTATAATATTAAAGAGAGAGAGATTAGAGAGAGATTAAGTATTTCAATACTTGGTGTGTTTTACAATGATCTCTAATCACCTATTTATACTACTAATAATTCACTATTACAACTAATCACATTAATTACAATTATACACCTCACACTAAAATACAAACTTTTCAATTAAATACCTCATCTTATCATCTTATCATCTCATCAACATTTAATACAATACTTCCAAATCATCAATCATTTAACTAATATTATTATTTAAAACATTCACATTATTTAATTATTTCATAATACTCCCCCTTGGATGTTTTCAAAGAATATGTCTCGTTAAAACCTTATTAGAAAAAATCCAATGGGATAAAAACCTAATCAAGGAATAAGAGTACATGATTCATTTATATACGCTTTCGATTGTTGCCTTATTAAAAACCTTACTGGGAAAACCACATGGGAAAAACCTCAGTGAAGGGAAAAAGAGTGCAACGCGTATTTACTCCCCTTGATGATAACATCATTCCAAATCTCGAAGTCTTCGAACTCCAATTGAATATACCAATCTTTTGAAAATTATTGGAGGAAGTGCTTTCGTGAATAAATCTGCAAGATTTTCACTTGATCGCACTTGTTGTACATCAATATCACCATTTTTCCCTAAATCATGTGTAAAGAAATTTTTTGGTGAAATATGATTTGTTCTATCTCCCTTAATATACCCTTCCTTTAATTGGGCAATGCATGCAACATTATCTTCATATAAAATCGTAGAAAGTAACTTTTTCGATAATAGCCCACTAGTTTGTTGTATATGCTCAATTATCGATCGCAACCAAATACATTCTCGGCTAGCTTCATGAATAGCTAGAATTTCCGCATGATTAGATGAAGTAGCCGTTAAACTTTGTTTAACTGACCGCCATGAAATAGCGGTTCCGCCATACGTAAATAAATAACCCGTTTGCGATCGAGCATTATGTGGGTCAGATAGAAAACCAGCATCTGCATACCCCATCAAATCTGTTTTTGATTTATTAGAATAGAACAATCCCATATCAGTTGTTCCTTGAAAGTATCGAAAAATCCGCTTAATTCCATTCCAATGTCTACGAGTCGGTGCTGAACTATATCTCGCCAATAGATTCACAGCGAACGCTATATCAGGTCGCGTATGACTCGTTAAATAAATTAGGGCTCCAATAGCACTGAGATATGGTACTTCAGGACCAAGTAGTTCTTCATTATTATCGCAAGGTCTAAACGGATCTTTATTCACATCTAAAGATAGAACAATCATTGGAGTATCCAATGGATGAGCTTTATCCATATAAAATCTTTTCAATACCTTTTTCGTATAAGTCTCCTGATGTACGAATATCTCATTCTTTAAATATTTAATTTGCAGTCCAAGACAAAATTTCGTTTTACCGAGATCTTTCATTCCAAACTCCTTTTTCAAACAATCAACGGCTTTTGATAACTCTTCAGGAGTTCCAATTATGTTAATATCATCAACATAAACTGAAATGATGACAAATTCTTTTCCAGATATTTTCATAAATATGCACGGGCAAGTTTGATCATTTTTATACCCCTCTTTCGATAAATATTCACTTAGGCGATTATACCACATACGCCCAGATTGCTTTAATCCATAAAGCGATTTATTTAGCTTGATTGAGTACTCATTTTGGGGCCCTGAATTTTCAGGCAACTGAAATCCCTCGGAAAGTCTCATATATATGTCACTGTCAAGTGATCCATATAAATAAGCAATGACTACATCCATAAGACGCATATCGAGTCCTTCACATACTGCCAGACTAATTAAATAACGAAAAGTAGTTGCATCCACCACATGAGAATACGTCTCATCATAATCAATACCAGGTCGTTGTGAAAAGCCTTGTGCAACAAGCCGTGCTTTGTATCTCACAATTTCACCGTTTTCATTTATCTTTCTGATGAAAACCCATTTATATTCAACCGGCTTTACATTTTCTGGTATGCGGACTACAGGTCCGAAAACTTTTCGTTTCTCAAGTGATTTTAATTCTGCCTCGATTGCATCTTTCCATTTTGGCCAATCATTTCTTTGTCTGCATTCTTTTACAGACCTTGGTTCATGATCCTCATTCTCATTTATCTCATTCATTTCATGTAGCGCTACGTTAAATGAGAATTTATTGTCAACGTTGACTTTTTCTCGGTTCCATCTAATTCCATTTTGGGCATAATTTATCGAGATCTCTTCATTATCATTATTCTCAAAAATTTCAGGTACCTGATTTTCATTATCATAATCATTAATGCCCATTGACTCTTCTAGAGTCGATAAATCCTCGACTGGACCATTCTTATTATTTGCTCTTTTCTTTTTCGAGATTTTTATCTTTGGAACCCGAGGGCCTACCACGTTTTGTTGTGGCTTAGGCTCGATCATTATATGTTCTCCAGAACATCAACTTTTGCAGGAGCATTAACAGCTGGTATATGTGACTTAGTCACTCTTTTAAGGTCAGTAAAACTATCTGGCAGTTGATTAGCTAATCCTTGTAAATGAATTATCTTTTGAACTTCTAGTTCACATTCTTTCGTTCGAGGATCATAATGATTTAGCGATAATTCATTCCAACTAATACTCATTTCCAGCTGTTTCTTTTCTCCCCCTAATGTCGGAAAATTCGATTCATCGAAATGACAATCGACAAATCTAGCCGTAAATAAATCTCCAGTTAGAGAATCTAAATATTTTATTATCGATGGAGATTCAAATCCGACATATATTCCCAACCTCCTTTGAGGTCCCATCTTAGTGCGTTGTGGTGGAGCAATTGGAACATATACCGCACATCCAAAAATTCTCAGATGGGAAATATCTGGTTCCTGACCATAAACCATTTGTATCGGGGAGATATTATTATAACTTGTTGGCCTGATGCGGATTAATGCCGCTGCATGTAATATAGCATGTCCCCAACAAGATGAGGAAAGTTTCGACTTCATTAATAATGGTCTTGCAATTAATTGCAGCCTTTTAATCAACGATTCTGCAAGACCGTTTTGCGTATGTACATGTGGCACAGGATGCTCAACATCAATTCCAATAGACATGCAATATTCATTAAATGCCTTGGAAGTAAATTCACCAGCATTATCAAGACGTATTTTCTTTATTGGATAATCCGGAAAATGTGCTCTTAATCGAATCAACTGAGCAAGCAATCTCGCAAAAGCTACATTTCGTGTTGATAACAAACACACATGAGACCATCTAGTTGATGCATCAATCAATACCATGAAATATCTAAATGGTCCACACGATGGATGTATCGGTCCACAAATATCACCTTGTATACGTTCCAAAAATCTTATAGATTCATTCTTTATTTTTATTGGTGAAGGTCGAATAATCAACTTTCCTTTAGAGCAAGCAGCACATTATAATTCATTCGATTGAAGAATCTTCTGGTTCTTCATTAAATGTCCACGTGAATTTTGAATTATTCTCCGCATCATAATTGAACCGGGATGGCCCAACCGGTCATGCCAAACAACAAATGTATTATCATCAGTAAACTTCTGGTTTACGATAGCATGCGATTCAATTATTTTAACATACGTGTAATACAATCCAGAGTCAAACGAATGTAATATTTCAACAACTCTTTTATCATTTGAAATCACTTTTGTAATGTGCAAATATTCAATATTTCTCTTTTCTGCAGTCTCAATGTGATATTCATTATGTCGAATAGCTTTAAAGCTCAATAAATTTCTTTGAGACTTAGGAGAATATAATGCATTTTCAATTATCAGCCTTGTCCCTCTGGGCAGTATAACATTAGCTCTTCTGGAGCCCTCAATTATATTTGTACTACCAGATATAGTGATAACACTTGTTTCTTTCATTTCAAAATGGGAGAAATATTTCTTATTTCTTAGAATCGTATTAGTCGCTGCACAATCTGCAAGACATAACTCCCCATTGCACATGCTTGTATCCATTGTATTGACAAATATATATAATAACTAGTATTATTAAATAAATAAGCGTCAAAATAAAATTATATATATATATATAGATAAAATAATAAATAAATAATGATTAAATAAAATTTATAACGATGTATCAGTTTTCTTTATTTGGATTTTTGACAAAACCACAATATTCAAATGAGCATAGGATATATCACCAATTTTCTGAAATATCATAATCTTGAGCAAAATTTAATTTCATCGACACTTCACTTTTAATTGCTCTTTATAAAGATCAACGGGATCTTTGGGTGCAACTAATAACCAACGATAATATTATAATAATCTTTATATTGCTCAATACATCTTTCCCAATCATATACTAATTTTCCACTTCGGGGGAAATATTAATAAGAACCACTGTAAATATAATGTTTACGACCATTTTTATTGTTTGCGAATACATTCACTTCAGGGAATGCAACATAGTCGGACTTATGCTTTTTATTCATCAAACATAATATTTTCTGATCATTTTCTCACGATATTTATTCGTATTATATCTGATGGATTGAACGTGGTGAATGCTTTATAATATACCGAAGTAATTGTGTAAATCACTAGCAAGTATAAAATCGTGAGTGATAAATCAAAATTTGCCAAATTCAATATATTGATATCATAAAAATAAACTCATCATTTAAACATTAAAAGAAAAATTATAATTAATCTTCTTTTATATCTTCTTTTGTAAAAGTTCTAATGAAAAACGATATCCACATCCAAATAACTGTCGCCGTAATAATAAGCATAAGTAATAGATCAAACATCGGACAAAACGTCATCCTTCAAAATAAAATATATTTCAGTAATTATAATATTAAAGAAAAATTATAATTAATAATTATATTTTAAAAACATTGGTAAAAATAATATCCACATAGCCGTAAGGATCACCGTAAATAAAGTAAGCAACAGAAGATCCATCTTTGTATAAAACGACATGATTCTATAACATAAAAAAAGAACATAATAAACAGATAACATATAAGTCAATGATAAAATATATGAATTGTTTCATAAAACTCGTTCTTTATTATTTCATAATTATTGTCCAAGTTCCGATAAGGTTGCGGTAATAAAATTTCTCCATCGTCAAAAACTATTCGGTCCAATAATTACTTCAAGATTGTTCAACCAAAAAATAAATAATATGCCGCTACTGAGGTGGGGATAACCGCAAGACCTCGTGGGCTTTTGGTGTTGTGTACGTGTATATAAATAAAAATGAATAAATCGTAAATAAAAATTCCACACACCATCACGGGGTATCGAAATCTGGACCTCTCGTCACTTATAGTGAACGATATTCCGCGAAACCACTTGGGTATTGGCGTTTAGTTATAAAACTTTTAAAATATACTTTTATAGTATATATTTTTAAATTAATTACAATTAATATATAATTAGTATAAATTAAATATTAAATTACCGTACATCGACTAAACTCGTACGAGATCTTCGACGGATGTTGATCTTGACGACGGAGAGCGGTCGTGCTGATAACGTGTAATAAAAATATTAATTGTGATTAATATTATATTAAGATTATTTTATTATAATTATACTTATATTAAGATTATAATGATAATATAGCTTATAATAATAAAGAGAGAGAGATTAGAGAGAGATTAAGTATTTCAATACTTGGTGTGTTTTACAATGATCTCTAATCACCTATTTATACTACTAATAATTCACTATTACAACTAATCACATTAATTACAAATTATACACCTCACACTAAAATACAAACTTTTCAATTAAACACCTCATCTTATCATCTTATCATATCATCAACATTTAATACAATACTTCCAAATCATCAATCATTTAACTAATATTATTATTTAAAACATCCATATTATTAATTATTTCATAATAAAATAATATTAAACACAAAATAAAATAAATTTCTAAGCATGGCAAACAGCGGCCCCACTCCATCGTATGATTTGCCGTGAAACGCGCATTTTATTTTCAATCTTTTATATCTTTTTCTTTATTGCATTGCAATATAATCTCATCCCATGTGACTTCTTGCTTTAAGACAGCCCACACCACCGCGTAAAACCATTACTCTCCCACCGACTCCTCACTTTCCCATTTATACTCACCACAAGCTTATACATTTTCCTCATTCACCACTGTTTCTAGCATTACCCATTACTTCAATATTCTAAAAAAAAAAATCAGATCTTTACGATTTAAACAATGGCCAAGGCTTTGATGGTGGTATTCCTCGCCCTTTGCGCCGTATTCTCAGTCGCCACTGCTAAGCTCTCTAGCGACCCCTTTCTAGTGATGGGCTCTGTCTACTGCGACACTTGCCGATGTGGCTACGAAACTGATGCCACTAAGTACCTCTCAGGTGAGCCCTTTTTTTATCAGATTTGAGCCGTAGCCCATGTGTTTAAACGGTAGATCCGAGGTTGTCTTTGTTAGATCTGATGTGAAAGATTCAATCTTTGTTATGATTTCAGCGGCCGCCGTTAGGCTCGAGTGCAGGGACCGCGCCACCAACGACGTGACGCTCACCGACGAGGCGGCGACGGACGCCAGCGGACAGTACAAGTTCTTGGTCCACGGCGACCGCGGCGACGACGTCTGCGACGTGGCTCTGGTGAAATCCTCGGACTCGGAGTGCAGCGAGCCTGACGCCGGACGCGACCGCGCGCGAGTGATCCTCACGGACAACAATGGGATGACGTCACACACGAGGTTCGCCAACGCCATGGGGTTCCTCAAGGCGACTCCATTGGCTAGCTGTGAGAAGGTTCTCCTCAAGTATCAAGACGCCGAAGCTGATGATTGATTGGATCTATGTTTGATCTGAGGTTGAGATTCTTTGTTGGTGTAATAATATGATTTTATATTCTAATTATCTACTTATGTTATTCGGTAGTTTGGATTCGTTATGCTTGCTTTAAGGTTGTCTTGAACGTTGGCTTTCGATTGAGGCTCATTTGATCTTTCAGTTTGCCCTATTTCGTATGTCTCGATATTTAGCGATAATAATATTAGACTACTGTTGTTCTAAGGCTAAATTCCTGGGTAATTTGGTGTGGTTATTCTTGTTTATCCGATTTCGATTGAAGCGTAATGATGGAATCTGGGCGTCGATTCTGTTTCATGGTCAAACCGCTCGTCAAAATAATGGCTTTATGTCTGGAACTGAAACGGCGGCCTCCGTGCAAACGTTCATGACTCGGATCATTTTTTTTTATTATTGTCGTAGTCAATATCGTGGTCGGAACGACGATACATCCTTCTTAGCTTTGTTCCAATAGAGTCTAAGGAAAAGTGGCTCGCATGCCTACTTTACCTACTTGATGAAAGGGAACTCGGAACGACGAGATATCATGGCCGAAACGACGTTTTATCGGCGATATACCGGCTAGAATGACGATATCGAAGAGGCATTCTTGGGATTAAATGAGCATGTGGATAATTTTGGTTAAGGAAGAAAACACCAAATGCATTTGCCATATAACTACAAATTCTAAGGTGATAATTGAGTTATTAGATAGTTCAATGATCATTAATATGAAGGCTTTCAGTTAAGATCGATCATCTAGTAGCTGGTTCCTTAGACGAACCCCGGAGAATATCGTTGATGATGTTATTGCTCTTATTTGCATGCGTCTTAGTTCGTTGTCTAGGATTCTTGCGTTACAGTTGTGTGCATTGCACCATTTGTGGCGGAATGTTGTGATTTGACTGTGTGCGGTCGGTCACTGAGGCATGTACGATGATGTACTTACTTATTATATAATATAATGAACCTTACCCCAAAAAAAAAATCTAGTAGCTGGTTCGAGTCTAATGAGAAAAGTGGCAAAAGGTTTTCTTACTTACAAATGCATTTGCCATATACGAAGGCTTTGGGGGGAATGAAAGCACAAATTTTTAGGCCGTAAATAGATAATGGGCCAAAGGTTTTCTTATTCAAGGCCATTATTATGACCCATTAAAAAAAAGAAAAAAAATATCAACTCGTTTACGTGAAAAATTTATTTATATTATGCTAATAGCTATATTATATCTATACTATATATAATGGCTCTGCACCTTAGAATAACTGCATTTTAATTATTTGGTGTCATGCATAAATACTATTTTACCCTTCAAGTTTTTAATTTATTCCAGTTATATCCTTATAAATAAACCAATTAAATTTCAATTATAATACATACAATAAACATTTTAAACTAAAAATACCATGCAAAATATAAAATAATATTATATATATTTATATATTATAGCACACACCGAGTGTGCGTAAATATACTAATATATCATTATGTAGTGGCGAAGCAAGCTGTTGAAACGGCAGAGTATAAGCAATGACCGTTAATTATTGTAATATAGCTTTTAAAGAGGACAAAGGAAAAAGCATAATTGTAAATCACGTTTGTCTTTTCTCATGGATACTTAATTATTATTAAAACATTTGGATCAGTCAGATAATGCAATGAACTTACACTAATCACGCAACTCCCAAGCCCTAATCTGCATCTTAACCGTCGTACGAGGTAATTTAAATGTCATAAATTCTTTATGTAATTAATTAATTATGTGCATCCCATCCATGGATTGGATTACCATATTCAAAAGGAACGTGCATTAGCGACAAATAAAGACCGTTCACGTGGATATTCACATTTGTTGTAAGAAAACAAATATATATAATATCTAAATAATTTTTTTTTTCTTGTTTGACTGCAATTCAAAATTAAATTAAATGTCAATCTCGGGCAGGTTTGCACATGCATGCATAGTCACACCATTACTCACATAGCATGCGTTGTAATATATATATATATATATATATATACTGTTTATCAATGTAACTGTATAAAAATTATTAATTTGTAAGTGAATTGTAAGTACTATTATACTCTTTTATTATTTATTTATTTATTTTAATTTAATTAATTACCATTTTGCCATTCATTTTTCTGATTTATTATAAGTATATCCACACAAATTAAACTTTTTTCTTTTTTATATACTTAAAAATAATTAAAATTTATAAGATAATTTCGTCTATTAAATATTGTAAATTATAAATAATTCAAAATATAAATATACATAATATAATAATAGTATACTTGGTGTCTGACTTTTTTGGTTTTGATGCACTTACGTGAAGTTCAAATCACAATCTGTGGAGTACTATTGTTGCCAAACTATATATTTAGTTTGGTCATAATTCCGATAATAGTGTCATGTTTCTTTCTTACATCAAGCTGTATTAATCGATAGCATTATTTAATTAAATTATGATATAGTAAAACGAAAAAGTTGAATTAATATGCTTGATTTATGATCAAGAAATATAAGCCCACCAAGCATGGGCATTTATTCACACAACGGTGACATGCAATATAGAATAAATTAATAATATCAATAGTCAAACTATTACGAAACGAGAAGGAAGGTTCAATGTATTCGTGGCGTGGCGTGGAGTGGGGACATGAAACGTTTTGTAGTAATAAAAAAATAGGGGAATTTCGATTAGTAACAATGTGTTTAATACTTTTTTAATTGGTGTCCAAAGTTATTTTCAATTCTTGTTGGTATTTGTGTGTTTAAGCCTTTTTCAGTTGATGCCCAAAATATTTTTCAATTTCGCCTGATTTTCCTGTGTTAAGGCTTTTCCAGTTGGTGCCCAAAGTATTTTTCAATTCCGGTAGATAACCTTAATATATGAAAATACATAACCTCGTGATTTTAAATGACCAAAAATGGGATCATTAGGTGTATGAACCGTTTTTTATCTTTTCTAGAATTTCGTTAGCAACTAACGTGCCTACACCTAAAGATCTCAGTTTTTGTCTTTTAAATCACGGGGTTAAGTTTTGTCATACCTTAGGGGTACCTATCGGAATTGAAAAATATTTTGGGCACTAGCTGGAAAAGCCTTAAACACATGAATACCAATCGAAATTGAAAAATACTTTAGGCAACAACTTAAAAAGGCTTTAAATACAGGGTACCAATCGAAATTAAAAATAACTTTGTACATTAACTGACAAAACATTAAAGACAGGTTCAACATGAATTTCCAAAAAAATATATGTAATTTTTTGCATTTCATTTTATTATTTTTATTTCGCCACAAAAGAATGCTCGAGAGACCATATTGTCCCTTCACAACTCTCTAGAACCACTAATTAATAATGGCCCCTACCCTTTTTTTTCTTCAAATATTCACTGCCGCCGCAATCAACGTCGATGGGCTTTCTTAATTATTCAATTAATATTATTAAGTGAATAATGATAGATAATAAAGATTTTGACAATAAATCTAAGGTTGGAAGCTTCGTCTAAAATTTTCTATATTAGAAAATATACATTTATTTGAGGTTAACATTTATTTGCAAGCAAAAACGTATCAAATTAGTGATCTTATTTCTTTTGTACATTTTAGGCTTTAATGATAATAACTTGTAACAAACCAGTTTGGCTGAATTTATTATCATATCGTATCCATATATTCTAAATCTTTAATAAATACAAAATAAAAATTCATTTTCATCCGTTAAAGGTAGTAGATATTCCTTATCTCGTTTTGTCAGTGTATTTATTGTCCGCGGAATCAAATATAATATTCATATTAAATTATATATTTATCAAAGACCGATTAATAATTGTTTAATTTAAATTTTGTATGGATAAGAACGAAAAAAATAGCAAATGATATCACAAGTCATTAAATACTCCACTTAGCGTGCGTATCATTCAACTAATGAGTAATGAAACGCTAACATAACTGAAGTATATGTTAAACAAATCGTTTTGTATATGTAAATTATAAAGAGGGAGAAAATATGTTTTTACATCGAATATTTCATGTCCCATATTTTGTAATAGAAAAAAAATGAATAAATTAAGCTCTAAAATCTTGCTTCGATTTATATTCAAATAAAAGTGGTCCGTATATGATTTTTTACTCTCTATTTTGATAAAGTGGTCCTGAAATTCCATATATTATCTTTTTGTTTTCTTCAATATTCCGTGTTGTATCATATAAATTGCTTCATCATAAAAATGTTTTGAACGTAAAATATAAATATAATTACGTCGTTGAGCAGTTTAATTAGGTAATCTATTCATTAAACTAATAAATAGCGTTGTCAGAAAATGTGCCGTTTCCGTTGGGTGGATAAACCTAGGTAAGGCTGCTTGTCCGTATAAGCCTCTATAAAGTAAAATTATCACATCTAATACTGTTCACTATAAATAAATTTCAACCGTATAAGGCCCGCTATAAAACATCGGCCCCCTACTATTATCAAAAAGCCCGGCATAATTCATACGATGGTTCGGGGTAAGATAATTAATCCAACTCACCTAATTAATTACGAAAAGACCAAAATACCCTTATTCCACCAAATTATAAAATTATAGTTATTTCATGTGATATATATGATAAAAATAAATAAACAATACCAATTTATTCCTTTTTTCATGACGATCAAATTGACATCCATATCTTATATTTTTCGATATTCATAAGAATGATTATTTTTGTAAATTAAGTTTTGATGATATAAAGGTTACTTTTGTAATTTTATAATTAATACAAAGACAAAAGTTTTGTTATCTTGTAAACTAAACAAGATAATAATAAAATGTCGGATTGTTAATATTACAAAGTGAACACATAACCCGTATAAATGAATAGATTATAATCTTGAGATAAAATTGTGGGACGTTTTCTTATACAGACAACTAAACGCAGCCTAAGTGTTCAATTATCTTAGTCTATCTTGTTCGCTTTGTGATATTATTTTATCTATCAGGCCCGGTAAAATATGAAGCCCGCTATTAGAAAATGACTGTTATGCCCTTGAGTAGTCAGCGTCCAATGAATGAAAATATGACGCGTGTGTTATTGCTTGGTTATAATGGACATGAAACTTTTTATTTATTATTTCTTTATTCATTTCTAATTATTAATGTTTATACCCCAAAATCATAAATTCATTGTTATCTAATGTGATTTGAATGATAAAAATAAATAAATATATTTAATTTATTCTTTGTTTAATAACGATCAAAATGATATCCATATCTTATATTTTTCGATATCATAAGAATTATTTATTTAACATCAAAGAAATGACTTTTTATTTAATAATAATGTTAAAATGGTAAAGCTAATAAAATATGGTATTATTTTTATCTTGAGGAGTGAACAAGATAACAAATTATCCAATACAATACAATGTTTAATTGGAAAGTGAACACTATATATCAAGATATATTATCTCAAGATAAACTATATTTCCTTTTCCTATCGTACCAAGTAAACGCAACGAAAGTCTTAGTTTACCATATTTTCAGTTATTATTAATAATAATATTTTTTTTATCACTATATATCTATATTAAATCATTAATATATTTTAAAATAAATTATCACTTTTATTCTTAAAAATATTAATATTTTTAAATTTACTGATATTAATATTTAACTTATAATAATAAAAAATTACACAATATAAATTTTTACAATTAACCTATACATATAAACGTAAAATAAAAATTGAAATAAGTATTCATTTTCATTTTAAATACTTCATTTCATTTTACATATAAGTAATCATTTCATTTTAAATACTGAAATAGACATAATATTTACGTTCATATTAACGTAAACAATCTTTTCCGTTATTATGTAGATATGTATAATATAGATTTTTTTTTATTGGTTGTTAATTTGATCTATAAATAGTTTATAATTCTTTTATTTTCTTTCTTTTTTTAAGTTCGTTTATCAATAAATTTATAGTTGAAAAATGATATAATTTAATTGGCCAAATGCAATAACTCATTACTGGAAACCATTAAGGATTTAATTTACTATACGATGTTCTAAATTAAAAGCATGTAAATCATCTAATTATTTATGAGATCATTAATATGTGGTGCAATTATTTATGAGATAATTAATAAGGGGTGCCAATAGAATTCATGGGGGTGTGAATAGAGATACTCGTTATAACACATAAGATGAAATAATTTAAATTTGTCAACAGCGACGGCCTACTCCAAGTCAAACCAAACTCAGCACACCCAATAGAAGCTCGCCACGTCATTGACCACCTACACATGCCGGTCATCATCCCAACTCCCACGCACATTGACCAAGTCAGGCACAAGACTGACTCTCAGATAAATTCTTAGATAAATAAATAAAACATTTAAATGAGTGACATAAATGCATATGAATTGTCGTTGAGGTCTGTCGAGATAAAATTTGAGAAAATATATAAAATCTTTAATCATGGAATCGGAGATAGAAAATACAAAAAGGAAAATAATAATAATAAAAAAGCGATGCTCGTCGGCCTTTAAATACCCATCAAGTGCCACCACAATTACTCATCAAGAGAGAAAAGAATCACAAGTGAGTTCACCACAAACAAGAGAAGAGAGCGATAATTAGCATTTTTATTTTTATTATAATTAATTAACTCTCAATCTTCTTCCCCCCTTCTCTGCTACGCCCCGCTTCTTAGATCACATTCTGTCATCGTCTGTCTTTCAAGAGGGAAAAAAAAGGGTTTTTTTGAGGTTTGTATTTCTTGAATCTGAGAAAGAAATCTTCAAAAGAGGCATCTTTTGTGCTTCGAAAGCCAGGTGATTCAGAATAGAGATCACTTTTATTTTTGAAAATTTTTATTTTGAAAAACAAGCTTGGAGGGTGTGTTTTTAATCGATCCCTCAAAAGGTTTGTTCTTTGTTCTTACAAGGTTTTTTCCTTATTTTGTAAAACCTTAAAAGATCTTCTTTTGCTTAGTCTCTGCTTTAACCGCCTGTTCTTACGTTTTGGTTTGAGATACAGGTTTGTGTATTGTGTCTTCACTTCTCTTATTTGACACTTAAATCGCTATTTTCTTGATAAAGTATAAACATGGCAGCAGCTATAGATATGTATGATGTTAGCAGCAATAGCCAGGCTTTCTCTTCTGATCCACTGAGAGAAGAGCTTATGCAAGCACTTTACCCTTTTATGAAAAGTGCTTCTTCTTCTTCTTCTTCTTCACCTCCTTTTTCTTACAGCTCTTCCTCTCTATTATCTTCTTCTTCTTCTTACAACTATTGCAACCCTTTGTTAGATTACTCTGCCCAGTCTTACATCAACCCCAGTTTGGCCTCAAACAGTATGATCCCACCCCAAAATCAGATCTTTTCTCCTAACGTTACTCATATGGGAGATGATCACCAAACATTCCCTTCAACTCTTGGACTAAACCACCTCAGCCCATCTCAAATCTTGCAGATCCAAGCTCAGTTCAACCTTCAGCAGCAAGCCGCCGCGAACGCTAAAATCAACAGCCAATTCACGGCCTTTCTTGCTCCCAAACCCGCCCTGATGAAACAGCCCGGCTCGGCTTCAAAGCCTGGAAAGCTTTACCGAGGCGTGAGGCAGAGGCATTGGGGCAAATGGGTTGCCGAGATAAGACTGCCTAAGAACAGAACGAGGCTTTGGCTTGGGACCTTCGACACGGCCGAAGATGCAGCTTTGGCCTACGACAAGGCTGCCTATAAGCTGAGGGGCGACTTCGCTAGGCTCAACTTCCCGCACCTCAAGCATCGGCTGTACAGAGATTCCGAGGACTTCAAGCCTCTTCATTCTTCCGTGGATGCAAAGCTCGAGGCCATATGTAAGAACATGGTCAATGCGCAGCAGAAAAGGCCCTGCCCTGAGTCTGATGATGACGACCCTCCAAAGAAAGTGGTTTCTATCAAGCCTAAGCCCAAAGGTGGCAACGATGACCATCAAGAATCGATGCCCGTGAAAGTCGAGGAGTCGAGCTCATCGTCCATTGCGTCGCTGTCTCCGTCCGAGGGGGCGGCGTCGAGTTCTTCCCCCGATTCGGACAATTCGTTCTTCGAATTCTCGGAGATCGACGAGTGGGATAATCTTGAGCTGCAGAAGCATCCTTCTGTTGAGATTGATTGGGATTCCTTATGAATATTATGTCATGGTAGGAGTTTGTTTGTTCGATCATGTCTAGTCTAGTGTATAGAGTCCGAAGTCTATGTTAATCTTCTGCCATGGAGTTTTTGACATGTGCAGATGATGCCTCTTTATCATCATCTTGTCAAGTAGTTCTTCTGCTCTGTAATATAATAATTGGTCTATGCTTGCCCTTTTTGTTCCAAGCATGGCCAATTATGTATTCTTAGTTATCATCTAAGTTATGTTGTTCTCTGTTTGTGATCTATTAGCTTATTACATACCGCATAATTCAATATAATATGATAATTGAATTTAAACATATATATAAATAAATGAATAGAGGTCATCACTATCATTGTTATTAGATATTTTTTTTTAGTAGTGTGAAGGAAACCGTGTACACGTAAAAGTAGTGGTTGGACTTTGCATATTCAATCAATGAATGAATGAGGGACTCGTCGAACTCTCTAGAGCCAGCTTTAATTTTTTTAAATATATATATATATATATATTTAAATAAATGCTTATTTTTGAAGTTTTGTATTTAAATCTAATCAATGGGAAGATTACAAATAGGTAGCAATCAGTAACTATCAACTGGATTATCTGTTTGTTTTTAATTCAATGGAATCTATCAAACGACGTCTTTGTGATGTTTATCAATTTGACTTTTGTGAAATTATTTTAAGGATGCAGACAAAGATCCATGATTTAAGGCAGGCAGGCAGGCAACCTTAGTAACAACGTTAACATTAAATGCAAAGGCAAAGGGATGGGATGAATTATTGTTGTTGATTATGGCCTATGGGGGATTGAATTATATTGTAAATTTTTTTAATTATTTACGACGATAGTAAACGAAGTCTTTATAAATTGTTCATATTGGAAACTCGATGGCAAATATTGGATTTCTGAATTATATATATATATTCTCCACTAGATAAGATTACTTAGTTATTGGAACGAATATTGCCGACTGCATTTAGCTTCATTGAAGCCAGTGGGGTATACGGACTCCATTAACGATTATATAATGGTAAAATGTCAAAATATCACCAAGCATAATGATTTTTTGATTATTATTTGAATTATTATATTTGATAATTAGGGGCCTCAACTAGGAGTGATAAGATTTTCACGGTGAGTCATCCCCGTTGGTTCTGTCGAAAAGGGAACGGGGAATTGACGGGAATTCCTCGTCGGTGAAAGCAAAGGACAAGACGGGGGATGAAATTCATATTTATTATTGGCCTTGACGATATGATATTACTTAGGTTTTTTTTTTTTTTTTTTACTGCAATTTTTTTTTGGAGTTATTGGATCGATCTATAGGGTGAATTCAAATCCTCGGAGGAACCCCAAGTCTCATACGGTAATTTTTCATCTCCGAATCAATTCATCATAAACAGTGAATTAGCGGGTAGATATTTGGAACAGATATTTGGTATGGAAATAATATGTCCAATCTAAACCTCCTCATTGACATCCATGTTTGTCAGGACAAATTTTTTTATGAAATATTTTTTTCAAATAAAATAAGTCGAAAATCGTATATAGTCATATGTGTTATTCACTCGTTATAACATTAAATCCTTGGTGAAATATATAATTAAGTGAAATATTTCATCCAAGTTAGCAATTGTTGTCCGTGTTAAATATTAAAGTCATATCATAATGTTAGATTTTCTGCTTATTTTGTCGGAAAAAAAAAATTAATGATTTAAATTTGTTCCGATAAGTTAGTTATTTTTTATACAATTATTAAGCATAATGATTGAGAATAAATATCATAAATTTAGCAATCCAAATTTATAAGAAGAAAAAATAGAAAATTGGTCCCACACAACTTTGAATACATCAAACATGAATATTTTTTCAGACATATATATATATATTATAGGCTTATATATATATATTATAATATTATTTTCATTTGTAGAGTATAAAGTTGAGGTTGAGAGAGAGAAAGGAATTGTCTTTCAACCACGTAAAGTGACGATCACTACTACACTACCAATATTCTCATTCTTTTGTTATTTATATCAGTGAAAGACAAATTATTCACACAGCCAAAACTATTGGAAAAGTGTGGTATCAACAGCTAAGAACCATTCAAAGATGAGCATATATCACATGAGGATTATTTGCAATTTGAGTTTTTTTAAAAAAAAAATAATATTATACAAAGAATGAACTTCCTAATGGGCTGTTGTTACCTTTTTGTTCTGATCAACATATATGTGTGTGTGGCTTGGCTAAAAAGTAGTGTGAATGGCATAAAAATGTGAATTTGTTTATGTAAAAAAAAAAAAAGTAAAAAAACAAAAGAAAAAGATTATTTTAAAAAAAAAAACGCCTCCTACGTGGATCAACTATCTTATATAGAAATATATGGTATAGACAGACAAGCATCTCATCTCAATTACGAAAGTAACTTTCAATTCTTGCCGTGGCATCTACGCCACCACTACTTTGACAAAAAAAAATTAACGACCTTAATTCAAAGATATTGTTGAAAACTTGCAATAATGACAATAATAAATAATAATTTTATGATTGTCATTTTCATAACTGAAAAGCCTTCTCGTTGAGTATGTAGCAAGTAAGCTTGGGCCTTGTTGATTTTCTTGTGGGCTTATATTTTTTCCTATGACTAGTTTGGGAGGAATAATAAAACTAACAACAAGAGAAAAAGAAAACCACAAATCACTTCTTAGTCGATCGTTTAGATTATAATTTTATCGAAATAAATAAATTTAACAAAAACAATAATGACGTCATTAATCAAAGTCCCTCAAGCTGCCTCTTCGCCTCTCTATATATTTGTCCCACCTCATCGTCGCCTGGATTTTCCTTCATCAGCACTTCACAGTCTTGTAAGGTTTCCCTCCATTTTCCCATCTGCCGAAAGCAAACAAAAAAAGCACATTGCCGTCCGTCGATCAAAAAACCTCAGCAAGAACGAACGATCATACGCATAACAAACTCACCTTCGCATGACAGTCGGCCCGCCTCAGTCTAGCTTTTCGATATCGCGGGCGTACGTTTATCGCAGCATTACAGTCCTCCACCGCTTTGTCGTACTGTCCCAGCTTGGACCGACACGCCGCTCTATTACACAGAAGGATGGAGTTGTAAGGATCGTGGTTGAGCCCTTCGCCGTAGGCGTTGCACGCCTCTATATACTTCGCCGATTTGAACAGTTCGTTCCCGTTAGACCTCGCCGCCGCCACGGCCTTCGTTCTTCTCACCACGGAGTTCGCTTCTCTGTTGTTGGGGTCGAGCCTAGACGCTCGTTGGGCCGATGCCACGGCTTCGTCGAAGCTTCGTTCATTTATTTTATGTAAGAACGCATCGATTTATTATTCGCATTATAGATGAATATGTTCTAAGCCTAACCTTCCCGAAACCATGTCGACCTGAGCGTGGACGAGGAGAAGGCTCGAACTGCCGATGGGACCGAAGATTTTAGTGCATTCGTCGACGTCGTAATTCGGGGCGTTAGATAGCGTGTCGATGGCTTCTTGATGCCTGTTGAGCTTCAGCAAGGCCTCGGCTTTCAGGGCGAAGATCTTCCGACCGATAAAAATGAAATGTTTTAGCAAAAAAAAAAAAAAAACTATTTTTTTTCTTCTCCTTCATGATGGAATTAAGTTCTTATTGTGAAGATTTATTATTACCAACGGCGCAGAATCGGCGCCGGCAGTTATGGCGAGGCCAGTTTGTGTCAGAAGGGAGTTCCAATCTCTCTGCCTCTTCGCCTCCGTGCACTTGTCTAAGTGCGTCTGAACACTCTTCGCTTTGCTCATAGCGTCGGGGTCGGATTCTGGGCCGGACTGCTTGAAGTGATACATCGCCTTCTCAGCTTCGCCTAATCTGTCGAGCCAGCCCAAGAAAGTTCGAACGTAATAATCGGACAAGAATTTTTTATTTTTTTTACGTACTGTTTATTACCTGATGTATAGCGTCGCCAATCTGTTGTGAGCCCGATGATAAAACGGTTCGATTCTGATCGCCTCCCGGCACTCGAAGGCGGCTTCTAGAAGCTTCCCCAACGCCGTCAGGGCCGCGCTCTTGTTGCTCCTGTAGGACGCCTTGTTAGGGTCGATTGATATGGCGGCATCGTAAAGGGCCAAAGCTTCGGCGAATCTTCCGTTCTTATAATCTTCGTTGCCCAGCGCCTTCAGCTGCTCGGGATCCATTCGGGTCGACAGGGCCCGGCACAGCGAAACGGGCTTTTGAGGCGCCTGGCTCTTCCTCGCATTCTTGGGACGAACGTAGTCGTCGATGGCATGAGCAGCGACATTGCTGTTATTCCCCTCGTTGTTATTACCGCCCGCCGCCTGTCTTAGATTGCCCAGATCGCTCGCCAGCATGACGTTGCTTGAGGAGGCCCGGACGAGGTTTCCGGCCCGGTTCGATCTCTGATGGTCTTGGATCATGCTCTCGAGCTCGCCCGATATGCCGAGCCCGGGCTGGGGGGCTCTCCTCGCCTGGTTGTAGCCGTGCTGGCTTCTCGCGACGTTTACGCTGTTTGTGTTCGGGCGGGCCTGGTTCGGGGGCCCGTGGTGGTTATAGACGGGCGGCGATTTGGAATAGCAGAGGCCCGGCCTTGATACGACCCTGTCCTTTTTATCGTCGAGCGCGGGCTTGTCCGAACGTTCGCTGTCTCGATCGGAGGATGACCGTTTGGGTATGGGCGAGCTCGGGACTCGGGCAATGGTGTTGGGGTTGTTGTGGTTAGGCTGGAACGAGCCCGTCGAGGTGGATCGGCGTGGCCATACGCTCCTTCGGCCCAAGACGGCGTTTAAAAGCCCGCAGCCCGATCTTTTCTCGGGTGATACGTCTCCCATGACATGAAAAGCTTGGGATTTGAAATAATGTGTTTATGGTTTTTTTATTTTCTGTGAAATGGAATGAGAAGAATGGAGGTTTGATTTCATGGGGGTTGAAGATTTTCTTGATCCTATCTATATAATTCTATTACAGGCTGACAATGAAGATGGCGAGTTACAGGCCAACAAGGGAAATTAAAGAAATGAAAATATTATTTATTTAATACGTATGAGGGACGAAATGTATTGAGGAAAATAAATGTGAAAATAATAAGTTTACGTTGTTCAGTTCTAATGTTTATCTAATTTTTTTTTTCCTTTTTTCCCTCAGAACAACCGAGTAATCCGGACCAAATGAAAATATGGTAATAATGTATTTTTTTTTGTTACTATGATAACAAAACAATGTATTACTACTATTTTGTTATTAATTATTGTTAGGCTTTAATTATTGTTTGGTCTTATATATTAAACACATAAATTAATGGATTGTAATAGTTTGAGGATAATTAATACTGAAAATTTGAAATTTCCTGTCTTCAAATTGATTCAGTTTTGAAATTTATTGTTCTTAAATTATTTTAATTTTAAAATTTAATATTCTAAAATAACAATATTTAATATAAATATTCTCAAATTACTTCAATTTTGACAATTACTTTACTGAAATAGGAGTTGGAGGTTTTTGTCATGCCTGTCCACTTGGATATAACCTAAGTCCGATCAAATCTTCACAAGTGACATTTTACACATTCTATTCATGTTTGTACACCAACAACTCTGTTAGATTTTATATAATATTCCATATGTCAAATTATAAATAGAGTTGTATTATACTTAAATTAAGTAAGATGAAATAACCGAGTTGGATATATATGAACGAGGTCCTTGTTAAATTTTGAAAATTTAGAAATAGAAAACAAAAAAGGTCAAACTCTCATAGTTTTCGAGGTATTTAAAAGTAAATATCTATATATCAAATTAGAGACCACATAGAGGAAGTCACGTCTGCTTTACTGTCTGCAACGCATATTCTCTATATTATCATGCAGACACCTCTAGTTAAGCTGTGTGCTACCAATTACATACATATCGTTGGTGTAGTAGCTATATAATATATATATATTTTAGTTCTTATTTTGATTTAAATAAAAAAAGGTTTCCCCGTCCGTTTATTTCTGCAAATCTACCCACTTTCCCATTTTTATATCTTCATTATTTTTTTTGTTTCGTAATTGATTTATTCTCATTATTATATTTGTGATCAGAAATCTATGCCCACCATAAAAAAGGCAATAATCCCATCATGAGATTAACCAATGGCCACGATCAAAATCCAAACATAATTATTGCACACTCTTGTGTGAATCGGATGACTTCGACTCGTATGTTATTTTCATTTTGCACGTTGTTTAATTCAAATATTATTTAACATCAAATTAGACTATACATAGTATTATGCACCAGAGAGAGAGAGAGAGTGAGAGTTTAATGACATTTTCTCGATGATTTCACCTGGCGTGTGAGCTTATAATAGAATAGAATTTAGGAAAATTTAGTATAAATAATCCATCCTATTGATTATTTTCTAAAATTAAACCCAACCTTAAATTATTTCAGATTAAACCCAAAAATATTGGATCTCTTCCCAAATTGAATCCATAAGACCAGTTACCACTTCAACCAGTTAACTATTATTATCCATTATATATATATATATATATATTGGTCCATCTTCCATATTTAATTTCATATATATTTTATTTGAACTATAATTATTTGTAATGTGATGTGCAACATATTGACAAGTATTTTTTCACATTCTACATTAGAGGTAATTGTTCAATTTTCAGCGGCAACTTTTTTATTTTTAGTTTTTTATTATTCTTTCTAATTCTTAGTATTTTTTATTCTTTTTTGTCTTTATTCTTTATCCTTTTAGTTATTTTATTCTTTTTAGTTATTTTATTCTTTTTAATTCTTAGCATTTTTATTCTTTTTAATATATTAACAGGCATGATTTCATTATATATATATTATATATACACACACTAGTCAATTAAATCTTTGTTTAATATTTAATTTAATTTTCTTTTCACCTTTTCTAATTCCTTTTATAGTCATGTAAATTGATTTTTAGCTTTATAATATTAAGTAAGATTCTAATTTTTAGCCATATAAATTAATAATAAAAATAAAATGAATCATCATATATATAGTTTTTATATATCTTCAAAATATACAAATATAATAACATATACAAACATAATAGAAATATTTATATTATTGAAATTATTTAAAATTAACAATTTAATGATTTTAAATATTTAAATTTAACAATTTGATGATTTTCTATATTTGATATAGAAGACATTTTGATACATTTTTCATGACATGAACATTTTTTATCATTTAGTTTCCCACGGGATCCGATTTTTGGTGACCATGGGACGAGGACGGGGACAATTTTGTCCCAATTTATTGGTGGAGATGCGGACGAAGATTCTCAGAAAACAATGGACCGGGGATGAGAATTAGACCCCCGCCCGGAATTCGCCCCGTTGACATCCATATTCCGAAGTGGGGTGAAAGTCTTGTTTCCAAAGGAATCTAAATAATTCACCAATAATATTTTAGCATATATTTTTTACCTACAATAAAAAGTTAAGGATTCATTAAGTCTGATTTGAGAAGACACCTATTATATTTTGAGATAATTTAAGGTTAAGATTATTTTTAGAAGATAAACAATAGGTTGGATTATTAACTCCAATTTTACCTAGAATCTATGCCGATGTAATAAGAAATGAAATGAAATGAAATGGCCCTAATTATACTAATCTTTATTGAAAAAAAAAAACATGAATTGATGAAAAATATCAATAGAAAAGAAGATGTTTATATCTATCTATATCATCCAATCCACAATTCGTCTTCATTTATCGTTGTGGGCCCACTGTAATTTTTTTTTTACTTAGTTTAAAATCCCTGACGTCAACACGCTATTTCTCATTATGTCACACTTTCAAGTTGTAAAATAAAACAGCCTTTTTCTTTCTTCCTTCCTTCATGCGCTCTCTTTCTTGATGCAGTACACAAAACCCTACTTCTGTTGAGTCTCTCACTTCCTCTGCAGATCGAAGTCATATGGCGATGTACTTGTCTGAAATCCATCTTCATGTGTAACTACTTGCACATCGCTCATTGCTCGCGCGTGTATATCACGGCTACATAAAAAAAGAGGAAAAAGAAATGGATTCTTGCAGCAGTGATGATAACAGTAGTAGCCACCAACCATCAGCCGACTGCGATGATGGGCCGTACCACTCACGCGCCGCAGCAGATTCTCCTTGTTTTATACCCAAGAAGAAGACGTCACTTTCTGTCCACAACATTCATCCCTCGATCGACCCAAACGCTCCCTTATCATCATCAGTAACACCGCCGCAAAACATGGCCACCGCCAAGAAATTCCAGCCACCTCCACCTTCCTCCGGCCCAGATCGCACGGCGCCGCGTAACCCCAAGAAACGAGCGAGGGTCTCCCGACGCGCTCCGACGACCGTGTTGACCACGGACACCTCAAACTTCAGAGCCATGGTCCAAGAGTTCACCGGCATACCATCGACACCTTTCGGCATATCAACGGCCCTGACCAATCCTTCTCCTCCAACGTCGTCGGCGTATCTCCGCCGTCAGTTCTGGCAGAAGCTTCAACCCAGCCCCGCCACTGATGCTAACCTAATCATCGCCGACAATACAGTTAATTACACTAACAGCAGCAATATTTCTTCAATCTTTAGTACTGCTAACTACCAACTGCCGATTTCTTCCCAAGCTTTAGGTCTGTACGACGTTGCAATGAACCCACTTCTCAGTTCACTTCTGCAGACGGCTGACAATATTAAATCTACGGAGAACTTCGATCTTCATGGCTCTAATTATGCGGTCAGAACGAGCGGCTACGATCCCCATTTAGGCCCTGGGGAGATTTTAACTTCGGACCAGACGCTTCACTGTTGTCTACCTAGCCTCGTATCAACTGATCAAACTACGGGCGTTGGTCAGATTAGTGCTGATTTAGATCATGGCGGCGGTAATAATGAAGAAGGTGATCATCTCATCAGGCCTACGACGATGGCTAAATATGATCACTGTTATTCAGGGATGATCGAATCTTGGATAAGTTCTTCAGAGTAGGAATCGATATTTTTTATGATTTAGCTGCTCTGAGTGGATCGGCGGAGTATATATGTACTTATGTTTGAAATGTTCGAACATTGAAGAATTATGTGTCTAGGTTTTTATTATGTCTAGTATATGTAATATATATAGTCCTGGAAATATATATCACATTTATTATCGTATGTGATGATCGAGTTTATATTGGTTTGTTTCGATTATGGGATTTTTCTGATATGTTTGTGAATCATGATATTATTATTAATTTTTTTTATTGGAATCAATGCTCAATGAACCTGAGATGAGACGATAACAAAAGGAAGGTTGGGTGGCTTTGGTTTAATAGATAGTTTTTTTTAATATATATATATATATATATATATATATTTGATGAAATATACGAATTTTAAAATGGGAGGCGAGATTTGCGGAAACGTTGGGCGCCACATAACCCTGTATATTTATACAAACTAAGAGGCTTTATTTATTTTGTCTCTTTAGGGGTAATTCTTTTTTATGGATAATGAAAAATGCATATAGGAATATTAATAGCAAAAGGCAGAATGAATTAATCAAAACATCAAAGACAGCATTTAGATCAAAAAGATAAGTCGAGCTGACTCGAGCTCTTGACTGTCGAGCTACGATCTACACTGTAATAGTTCGAAAGCTTGCGAACCCATGAAGTTTTTATTATATTATTTTATTTTTAAATTTTATTTTAATCTAAATTTAAAATTTTGAACTCAGTTCGTCAAGCCCAAGAGGCGAATTCAAGCTTAATTATTTATTTTCGAGCTCGAACTCCAAAATATTTAACTCTTCGAGTTCGAGCTCTAGGATAGGAGGCACACCCTCGTATATGCATATGATAAACAATTTCTAATTTCTCTCTAATGTGAAATGTTAGAAATTAATATTGCAAACTAGCGTTATTTTTTTTTTATTTTTTTTACCACTTCAACAAAATTAACAATATTATTTTAGATTATACAACAACATGCATGCTCTACATGATGGGATGCATGGGTGAATTGTTATTCCCCTCGACAAGAAGTTAATAAGGCTGGATTGGTATGGGGCAACGAAATGTGTACCTATTTATTATATATAATTCATCAAACTTCATTCCAAAATGTACAATGATGTGGTTTTAGGACACGAACAATGTCCGCTATTGTCTTGTGAAAAGGAAATCCCATCCCTTTTAATTAATTAGATAAATTTTGATCTTTAAATTATAAATACGTACATCTTAATTATTGCAAAATTATTGTTTGATGGGCATTGTAATTATAGAAAGAGCAATATATATTTTCTTTTATTAATTTCTAAAAGGTTGCAATCTTTTTTGGTATCACTTGATTGACGGATGATAAGCTTTTAGTAATATAAATATATTAAATTTAAAAAAGTGTGGTGATCGACAAAGATAGCTTTACGATCTTCATGAATAGTTTTCATGTTGTGTAATGATGATTTTAACTTTGAAATTATTTATTTATATATTTAGTTAAAAGAAAAAAGAAAAAGAAAAAGAAAAAGAACATATACATTAAGTCAAAGGTTCCCAACCCCCGCAGAAGACGCCATGCTTACACTCATTATGACGTTGCAAATGTGGCCATTAACAATTTGTGATCATTATTTTTCATTAGAAAAAAAAAGGATCATTATTTTCCTAAAGTATGTAAACACACACCAAATTTAAATAAGACTAATTATCGGTGTTGGGAAAATCTTGGCACCCCTCGATTCGCAACTTGTTGTTCTTTAACGTGAGTGTGAGTATCGATCCAAGAAATACATTATTGAGGTCAATCGAATCGAAAAACAACAGAAAAAAAAACTAAAAAAAAAAAAACAGAGTTTTAACGTGGTTCGGCCTCAACTTTGAGCCTACGTCCACGGACCAACATATCTTCTTTTATTAAAAGGAAAGAAGGGTTTACAAGATTTCCTACTAAAGTATGTAAACCCACACCAAATTTAAATAAGACTAATAATTATTGGCAAATTTAAAGCAGATAACTAGCAACGTTGAAAAAGCTGATTTCTTCGTGATTTTTACCGCTGATCTCTCGGGAGGACAACAGACATGGCCGGGGTCATCTGCGGAACGAGATTTGCTTGCTGGTGGCTCGGGATTGCAGGGGACGTCGAGGTAGATTTGTCGACTTCCTTCGAATGCATGAATATTTGTTTTTTGTCGGTCCCACCCAGTTGATGCGTATTAGCAATCTGTACATATACGTAATTAAGGCTTTTGATTTAGGCAATGATTCTGAGGCTATAATTCAGGCTTAATCTAAGGCTGTGATTTAGAATACCTTATCTGTACAATGTATCAATGGCTATATATTCTAGTCAATACTCAATTGTGAAATATACTCTTACATCTAATAATGCACATGTCATAAATGGTGACTTTAGGGATTATGTGATCTTTCACTGTTAGAAAGCAGATTCTTTGAACTCAAAAGACGTGTTGATTCGATGCATCCGTTGATTTAATATCGTGGGATAGATTCATGTTGATCTTCCTCGAGAAAATTCACAAATGTAGCGTCTACCTCTTCGGCTGAAGTGTTCTTTCCTCTGGCTGGCTTGGTTGGATATTTTACGAGCTAAATTCACGTGGGAAAATAATACAAAAATTCTGAAATAACCAAGGACGAAATTCTGGAAAAATTAACCGTTCAACTGTTTTGAAAGTATCGAATACCTTATATTGATTTGTCTCAAGTGACAAGTCCCAACATTAAAAATATTTTGCAAACGAGCATGTGCCACATTATTGGGACGATTCAAACAATCAAGTCCAAGAAATCAAGAACAAATAAAAGCATCAACTATTTAGCATATGACAGTACCGTCAGAAAGGCCCGTGGCCCGCCCCGCCCCACCAAAGGGACGGGCCTCATTTTTTTAGGCCTGCCAGAAAGCGGGCCAGCCCGCACGGACCGCGGGCTTTGACAGGGTGGGTTAGCGCACGGGTCAGCCCGCATAGTATTAAAAATAGGGGTATCTATACTTAAATACCCATCAACATAAAAATTTTACACTTAATTCCCATATCAGACATTTTATATACTGAGGTACCCATTTAGGCCACGTTCAGTTTAACACATAAGATATGGCCATATAAAAAAAAGTCAAGATAAGAATCCATTAAATAATCCCAAGTAGCTTAAAATAGACGTTCACTTTATTCCATATGTGTGTAAAATAATGTTGTTCACTTACCAATACAACATTCTTGTATAACCCAATTTATACAGTCAATTACTAATTTAACCCTGTTAAGTTTTTACAAATATGCTATTGCCCCAAACCCTACACTGTGTCAATTGAGAACGCGGCTGTAAATCGTCTTCCCCATCAGTGTACTTCGTCGAAGCATAGTCTCAAACATACATCAGGTAATTTCATAGATCTGTGTATTGTTCGCAAGTCGGTGTTGGGTTGTATATACAGCTCCTTATTAGCTTCTATTGATCTTCGCTTACATAGATTGAAATCGCTGCTATTTTTGGATGTAAGTTGTTAATCGTTATCCTAAATATGGGTCTTTGATCGTAATTCTCTTTATCATTATTTATTACCCCATATATGGGTTTTTAACCGTAATATCTCTATAATTGTGTTGGCCTTATGTTTTAGACAGTATGACAATTGTGGAGATGTATTAGATTTTTTCACTCCTACATACTTGATTCCTAGCCCATAATTATGCAACGCGTTGTTGGCTTTTTAGTAGACGTTGCTATTCGGTAGCTTTGATATTGGTTCGCACAGTATGAAATCGTTGCCATGGTATGATGATACTCGTTATTCGGCGTGCCTCGTTGCCATTAATCGTAATCCCTCTGTTGATCTGTTTGGGTTTACGTTGTAGGATGTCTACTGAAAATGGATTTCGACATGGTCAAATAATAGATTTACGCTTTAATGTAGACAACTGTCATTGTTGTTATGCAACACAAGCTTCGGTGGAAGTAGTTGGATCGAATAAGGCTACTGCAGGTAAGTTGTATACCGTTTGTAGAAATCGCGCGTGCCATTATTGGAAATGGTTACATCCGCAAAGCGTAACATATGTCAACTATGACAACCAAATATCGGAACCTATAACGGCCAACGACAACACCGAGGGTCAATCGCTAGAATCAAGTATTGACGTTATGGCCGTATACGAGGAATTGACGCTAATTAATCATGACGTGCTCGCAAACCAAAGGGATGCAAAGGAGATACGCATAGACGTCGGCACAATAAAGTCGACAATCATTGATGATCGAGATGCTATCAAGGAGGTGCGTAGAGGCATTGCGGGTATGAAGAATATGTTTCTTCTTGTACTTTTACTCCAAATTTATGTTATGCAATTCATGTAAATTATAGTTTTCGTAAGTGTTCGGAAATCTTTCAATGAATATTGTATAATATGTATGTGTCTCAGATTTCGTTATGTCGCATAATGTATTTGGAAACTTATTAAGATAACAACGTATGTAATTCGAATACTTATTATTAGTCTGATTTGTAGTTCCCTCTTCTGTTCTTTTTTGTTGGTAGAGCAAATCTTCCATGACAAATCTTTTGTTGATTTATGTAGTTCCCTCTTTTATTATTACAGACTTTTATTATTAGTCAGATTAGAAAATCTTCTAATGCATGTAGAATTTATTAGCAACAATTTACATGTCAATCACATTGAATACTATATATATTTTTGTAGCAAGCAAAAGATTTGTTATCTTATCTCCAAATCTTTCATTAATTCATTGGTAGTTGGACATACTCATTACAATAAATACATTGGTTTGATTTGCAGCTTTCTGTCTATAAAAGGATGTCTCTTGGCTTGGTTTCATTTATTAAAACAAGATCAAGACAACAATGGTTGGCACAAATGAAGGTTGATATTATTGATATTTTTTTTATGTTGCGGTTATGTTGGACTTAATGGCCATCAGATTATTTAACGTAATTTTTCATGTTAGCCAGTGATGTGTTTTCGGCTACCTAATTTGTGTAGTAAGACTATTTTTCACCGTCGACAGTTTTTTAATGCTACGTTTTTTTGTTCCTATTGCAGTTTTCGACTTGAGCCAAATCAAGCATCAATTGCTGTATCTTTTTTTAACTCCTACTGGACAGAGATGGTTGATGATTTCGTTATCGACACTTTGGCACGTGAAAGGGATGCGGATAATTTTATAGTGGGCGAAGCGAAAGGTGTGATCGTCAACGTCCTTCACGAATTTTTTTTAAGGAACTTTGGTTACACCTTCAAGCCAAACAAGCTCGAACAACGTATGGAGTTCCTTGAGCGTCGATATCATGTCTTCAAGAAGATACTTGATAACCGTGCTACCAAAGACAACAAATCGTTCAATGTTGTCGAGGCGACCCCGGAGAGATGGCTAGAATTGATCGAGGTATACCAAAATATATATATATATATATATATATATATATATATGTATTAGTTTACATATATACTTATATTCGGGAAATTAATCTTTTATTATGTAGGAGGACTCACTCGGTCAAGCTTACGTGTTCAAAGGTGAAATGAGGTGGGACTCTATTTGTAAGATTTTCAACTCAAAGGTTGTTGATGTGATCGTGATAAGTAGTGATGACGATGTTCGTAATATAGTGACGAGGCCTCATCTCCATTTCCACCTAAATGCCTATCTCCCAACCCACCGAAGAAAAAGCTGAAGCTCGGAGGAATTGGTCTACCTAGTGACCATGAGAGTACGAACGTATAAGTTTGTCCCGATCATCTATGAAATTTTCCTAATCTATATGCAAATTAGGGTTGTGCATTCGGTACAAACCGAACCGAATCGAACCGAAATTTCGGTAACCGAAATTTCGGTTCGGCCATTTCAAACCGAATACCGAACCGAATTTAAATTGGTTTTTACGGTTTGTACCGAATTTACCGAAATTTTATAAAAAAATAAAAAATTATTATATTTATATATTAAAATTCGGTAAAATATATTAAATTTATAATTTTTTAATTTTTTTTTAATTTTTTAAAAAATTCGGTAATTCGGTCGGTTCGGTATACCGAACCAGTATACCGAAACCAAACCGAATTACCGAATTTTCAAAAAACAAAAACCGAATACCGAACCAAATTTTTTGTTCGGTATTCGGTTTGTACCGAATTTTCGGTTTTTCGGTCGGTTCGGTCGGTTTACCGAACTATGCACACCCCTATTGCAAATGTATTCGGCAACTGGTATGATTATTTATGGGCATGAAATATGTAGTTTTTTTCCACCCCATGTAATATAGATTGTCGGCTTGTTTGTGTTTGTGTTAGATATGTTCTCGGCTTGTTTGTAATATATATTGTCGGCTTGTATGTGTTTGTGTTAGATATATTCTCGGTTTGTTTGTCATATATGTTTCTGTAATATATGTTCTCGGCTCATGCAACATTTTTACTCTAATGTTGCAGCATATCAATTATTACATACAGTCTGAACCATTATTAACCAATATTCACGCATTTTTTATTGTTCATCAACCAAAATCTGAAGTTTCAAGAAATAATTATTGAAACAATTACACAATATTCTGGATCAAATGAACAACAACAATGCAGTAACCACCTGAAGCTCAAAACACAACCATCTGAACTAAAGATATGATTCTCAAATGTACTTAGCCAACATTAGTTCCTAAAGCCAACATTTCGATAATACAACCAATAACAGAACATCAGTTCACCCAAAAGTTCCAATATCACATAAAACATCAGCTCGATAGTAGGTAATAGATCAAAATATATCTTTCAAGCAACCAGAGCACACAAAATCTAATTACTCGAGCAATTCCAGCAACCTCCAATACACAAACCATCAAAATAAATGTACATGCATCACATCATACCCCCGAGTGTGTTAATTTCTGGTGGCAAGCTATCGAGTAACCTCAATTCGTCCGAATGATTGACCAAGAACTTGGATATCATAATTTTTTTGGTCTGGAGTAAGACCCTCCATTGCATTGATTTGTTCGAAGACATGATACTTCTTTGGGATAACATCGCTTTTGACTTCGACCATTGAAACAAATCGTTGAAGAGCCGCACTTGTTTCAGCGCAATACTTGCTGATAATATGTGTTAGTTCCTTGTCAGTCTCGTTCGATTTTCTTTTCGACCACGTCCCCGCCTTATATTGTTTCCTGCTCCGGTCGATCCACTTAGCTCCTCGTCATTTGTAGTGCTTTGAAAAGGATCATTAGTTGATGAAGTATTATCACGTTCTGGAGCAGTTGATGAGAAATCAATGCCATTTGAGCCATTTGCATTGCGTAGTACGTCCTCAATATCCTCAGCATGTTCCCCTGTTGCACGGTCCTTTCCAAAGATTTCAATCCAGTCATTGTAGTACGGCCATGATTTGTGTCGCATTGACTTCGCATATGGATCTTTCTGAAATTTAAAAATAGCAAAGGAGTCACACGAATGCTATAAAAACAATAAAGTATGCGTTAAATGGCTAACCTTAACATACTCCTCCCAACACCGATCTTCGAAGACATCAATAGTCTTCGTCGAATCATTCCAACCAATTCCGGTCATACTCAACATGGTGGAAAGACTATGATAACATCTTTTCCAAGTTTGTAACCGAGACGTAATATGTGGTGAAGCACGTATATCGGTTCCTGGGAAATTATTTATCATGCGTGCTTCCAAGATCTTAAGGTAACCAGGCTTGAAACCATTTTCATGTTGCCATCCAGTTGCCACTTTCTCCTTCATCGCATTAATAAGGGTTATTTCTTCTTGTTGATTCCACCCCCGACGACTGTTTCTCTCCTTAACTTGTACATTTGTTCCGGTGTTCGTATTCTGAGTGCTATCAATTGGGTCCTGAAATAAATTTACAACTAAAACATTAGTACAAGCCAATAATTATTTATAAAAGGCCAATGTATACGCAAGAAGCTTTAAAAGTAGAACAATTGAAATTCTAATAACCATTATGAATGATCGTGCAAAATATATTTAAGTGTTAAGCTAACATTGTTCAAAATGCGACATTAACAAACAAAACCAACTACGAAATCAGAATTTCATAAATCAAATATTGCTATTTCTCCAATCATTAAAAGCATCAATGACTAACATATCTCTAAAAGTGCCCCATTCTACTGAAGATTCCAATGTGCTTATGTTATCCACCACTTCTACGTCTTCACTTAGCAATTCTATGTTTTCTCCAATCATCGCTCCTACTTCTTCTTCCAAAGGGTCGCCCGGCATCTCTTTACGAATGAAGTTGTGAAGAATGCAGCATGCCATCACTATCCGATTTTGTGTAGTAATCGGGAAGTACGAAGGTGATCGTAGTATAGCCCAACATTTTTCAGTAACCCAAAGCATCTCTCAATCACATTTCTAGCTCTGCTATGAATCATGTTGAAGTACTCATTCAAATTCTGTGGTGTTTGTCCCTTGACCGAACTCATCGAGATGATATCTCACTCCCCTATTCGGTGCCAAAAACCTTCTGCATTCATGTACCCACTATCACACAAGTAATACTTTCCTGTAAATAGAGGAGAACATTTTATCATTATAATATATATTCTTCAATCATATATGATTTTTCACTATTTACCTTTTGGAATCTTCAAGCCATATGTTCTAGAAATCGCATCCCGTAAAACTCTTCCATCTGCTGCAGATCCCTCCCAACCACATAATACATATGTGAACATCATGTTTGGGTCACATGCACCAAGTACGTTTACGGTGATGTCACCCTTTCGATTGCGGTACTTCGGTTTATCAGATTCAGGCACTGTTACCTTAATATGTGTTCCGTCCAATGCTCCAAAACAATCCTGTATGATGGCACATTAGGGATGCAACCAATGGATAACATACGGTTAGGATTAAGTTTTGAAAACATTAACCTTAAAATGCTTCCATCTGTAGTCCGTTTTGTCTTCAGTTATTGGTTCCGGAGGGACGATTAATAGACGATGCAAGTTCAAGACCGCAAGTAAAACCTCATGAAAGTATTTCGAAATTGTTGCCCCAGATTTACCAAATGTGTTTTGCACGACCCTATTTTTTGTATTATGGGCTAGAATAATCAAGAACATGACTACTTTGTCCCTGACTGTGGTAAATTTAGACTCCTTAAGACCACTAACACTTTCTAAAAGGGAGACAATTCTCCCAAATATTTTCCGATTCAATCTCAAGTGATTGTGGCAGGTTACATCGGACATCGAAACCAATTCTCTAAGATTAGCCATCCGTTTGGGTATCTTCTCGATTAAATTGTATGTTCTTGGAGTTCTTTCCGCTTTCGAAGATTTCTATTATGTTTGCGCCTTAAATATATTGAAACTAAGAGCAGCAATAGAGTATTTTGCTGAATAAATGCTTGTAAGATTGTAAAACATTATGACTTCCTTTCTCATGTTAATATCCATCATGATTCTGTCATGAACATTTCATACAATAATTGTATTACAAAACAAACAAAAAGAATAATGAAGTTGTTGTTACGCTAATGCAAATACACAATCAATAACACAACATGTCATATTCACACGATATTTAGACGCATCAAGAAACATGAAAGTGTCCCAATGGCCTGTCAAATAAATGATACCCTATTTTCCGCAATGGTCTGTCAAATAAATGCAGCCTACATATGTTTCTTAATGCCCAGACAGTAACCAATACAAGTAGTCATATTGTCAGAGAAACTCGTGTATTGCAATGATTTCTTTCGAAATTCAAAGATTAAAAATTGCAATCTCAGTTTTCGAATATTGTAGACAACCACAACACATTCGAATCTCGAAAATGAATATTATTACCTTCAGTGGGCTCGGGTCTTTTGCAGCTTGACGGCATCGTCCTTATACCCAACAGAGACGGGTTTTCAAAAAACCCCCTTTCTTGTAGCCTGCGAAATTGAAATCGCGGGGTTAGTAGAATCGATATCAGAACATGCGAAAAAAAATCGTGTTTAGGATTATTCGTTATCACCTCCAGGGACGGGTCATGCGCAAAACAGATGGTATCAGCTTGCTCACCATAAGATATTCAAGAACGACTGGCGTGCTCCTCGTCATTTTAGGGGGTGTTTTGGTTGGAGGTATCGGTAAGGAATTTTTAATGTGGTGTTTAGTTGGAGGGATTATTTAAAGGTGAGATTTAGTTAATATCCACCTAATACCCCCTATAGGGTATTAACGAAAGGAGCCTCCACCCATGTCTTTATTTAATCCCACGCAGTTTTGACCTATTTATCCTTTATCATAAAATATGTTTCCTATATTGCCCTTGATTTCTTGTACTTCGTCTTCTAGCATTTTCTCTATATATACCACGGAACTACTTCGGACGAACATACCACACACCCCACGAAAGGTGAACGTCGATAACATTCGACCACCAATGATAATAAAAATCCTCCCACGACACGTAAACCGTGATTAAGTTTGAAAAGTACGATTCTATCTTTAACCAAATTTTCTCTTTCTTGCATATATATATTTTTCTAAAAATATTTATCTCCTTTCACCGAGAATTTTCCATGATTTATAAAATTTTTAATTTCAAAATAAGGGTAAAATCGTAATTGAGTTTAACTAAACCCAATACCATCTAAATCCATCTACCAAACATACCAGACATCATTATTTCATCCCATCAACCAAACACAACTCATACCCTCCATTTAGTAGGAGGGTTCATATAAATTATCTAGCCCAAGTCCGTCATAATAATTGTAGTGGACTCTTAAGATTATAGTAGCAGGCCTAGAGTTTATAGCGGGCTGCATATTATTTTATATATATTAAACTGAACAACATTAATAAGTATAAAACTGGGCCTATCATGACATATCCAGCGAGGTGAACGGGGCCTTAAAACATTACTTATACTTAGTACTTGTTTTTATAAAAAGACTATTTCACCCTTACTTTTTTATTTTTTATTTTGTTTTTCCTTTTCTATATGAAACCAAACGTGGAAAGAGGAAAAAACATAGAAACAGTAAAGAAGAAGAAAGAACTACATATATTAATTATTTTAAGTATATTATATTAGTTAAATATTATATTGTGCCTTTTGAGCTTTATGTTTTCAACGGGCCTATGATCCTTTATTTAATTAGTATTGGACTTTAGACTTTATTTTTTTAATGGGCTAAAAACATTGATGAATATTTAATTTTTTTTCGTTACAGATGAGCCTGTCCGCGGCCCGCTAGTGGGGCGGGATGGGCCTCCATTTCCTGGGCCCGCTAAATGGCGGGCTATGGACTGGCCCACCCGTCGGCCCGTTTTGACGGCTCTAGCATATGATTATGTCATCGGCTTTAATTAAGAATAAGTCATAATTGTTTGTTTCAAGAATCTTATATGCTAGAACGTTTTGCAGCAATATTATGATCACATACAATTTATCCCTTTAAAATTTTCTTAAATGAATATTTATCATTAATTTGAGTATCAACACATGTGGTCCAAAATAATTCTATTAGTCCGTCTGAAAGTTGAGATCGTAGGATAGCCGATTTTGGAGCTCATATTCACTTCAATTTCAGCGATGACGTTTGTGGGCTTACCTCCTGATAGAAAAATTCAAAAGATTAATAAATTCCACAAGCTTGTTAAGTATATGTCCTTCTTTCCTTCCAAGCAAATAAAATCGTATTTTTTCTAAAACATTTCGGCAAAAAAACATATATATTATTATATTTATGAAATATTAAAATATATATGTGGATGCATGTTAATTTAGAATGGTGGTGAAGTAAAAGATTGGTTGTAAAGTTAGAAATGGAGGTTGAGAAAGTTAAATATAAATATTTTATTAATTAAATGGTAGATGTGGTTATTTTATGATGGATGTAATATTTTATTGTGTGGATGTAATTTAAGAGATTTATCTATAAATAGATAATTTGTATTTTGTAAAATGATATTAAAAATATTGAATAAAAGAAGCTATTTATTTGTCTAAGATTCTTTTTAATACTTAGTAATACCTAATAGTTATAATAATTTTATAACATTAATTTTATTTTATTTTTTAGAATATTATTAGTTATGACAATATCATCTGTGGTACCCATATTCTTTCATTATTTGGGCCTGCAATAAACACAACCAACCAACCATATAAAAAAACCCAAAAACATACAACGTATATATTTATGTTTAACATTATTTTCTTAATGAAGTTCATATGCAATGACAAGTACAATAATAATTTCGGACGTCACGCCAACCAAGGTGGCCCGGACGACTAATTAAATTTCTATTATATACATTTTTTTTATTTATTTAACATGATCACTCACCTAAAATTTAAATTTATAGACGATATCTCAAATTTAAATATTTTTATTTTCAATATTGTCGGATTTCTTCTCTTATTTAGTATTTGACTGAATTTTTTTTTATTTCTGATTAGATCTCTTGACTTAACTGTGATACTACCTTAAATGACTATTTCTCTTAAAATATTAAGGTTGCAGTAATTATTATCATATTTCAGATTTAAAAGGTTAAAAAGCTTGTATGAAATATTATCACTCCCCAATTGACCATCCCATCCATACTAAATCTAACAAGAAACTCAATTATTGCACTTATGTGAGTGATCTTATAATTTAATTTACATTTAACATAACTTTCCATATGTCACGTCTAATTAGGTTGGCGTTGGCAATATATTAATTAGCAGTCTCTAGCGTTTAAATAGTTTCCAAATCATCATTCAATCTCGTGATATAGTTAGGAAAATAATAAATTAAATAAATAAAAATCACCCCCATTTAAGGCAATGGAATCATTGAAAATTTTAAAATAGCCTTCATAAACAAACCCTATTAATTATTCCACCCATAAAACAAAGTATCATCCTTTTCTCACATCCTTCTTCTGTGGAGCGCCCTTTGATGTTAGGTCCGTTTATAATGCTTATTTAAAGTATAATCAGCCATCCTTGCAAGTAATTAGTTAATTATTTTTTTGTTACTGAAAAAAAAAAAAAAGAAAAATTATATATGCGTATAGCAATACGCTTTTGCCTCTTGTCCCCACCCTTTGTTTACTAGAGAGCTGCAGTAGATTGCTGAGCTGATTTGCTTTACGGTGTTCGTCGGCGTCTGAGAAATCTTTCGGTCCAAGTAGAATCGCGTGAGCTTAGAGTTGGGTTGGTTTTTTTTTTATCAAAACGATTACAGCCCTTGACGCTTGAACAGGTCAGTGTTGATGGGTTTGAGTATTTGTATTAATTCGGGGAAACTGATGTAATTTTTTTTTTTGTTTGTGATTTAGAGTTAAAAGGTATCACCTTTGGGCCTTATTGATATGTTATTTCTTCGCCTATGTTTGTCCCTTTTCTTTTCTGCTTTAAATTGTTTGATTTTGGGGGGATTTTAGAGATTTTTGAATAGTTTGGAAGTTGTGTCTATGTGTGCCCAGGTTTATGTGCTATAAAGGCATACTCAACATGAACAGCCTTTTGATCATCTTATCACGTTTATTGTTTACGTCTAGCAATCCCATTGCTTGCTGGTATCTTTTGATTGGTAATTTTTTTTCTTCATTATTTTGGGTCGGATGGCCTTTCGATGATGGATCAATCTTATGTGAGCAATTGTGAACAGTCATATGTTGTTGAGCTATAAGTTAATATCTTGTGTTTATGTAATTAGAAATTTTGTATGTATAGAAAAATTCTCTTATCAACGACGTGCATCTTCACGGCACTTAATTCTTGATGTTTTGGAGTTGTTTGCCGAAGACTGCCCGTGCTGGTGTACTGCACATAGTCAGATGCAGTCACCAACATGCATGGTTTGGTGTTGTTGAAGGTACAATGTCGTTAAAAAACAGGGTTTTGATGTTTAGAATATCTCGATGTAAGCACTCAGAATAATACGAAATTGAAGTTGTGATGGATGAATTTATAGATTGGAAGGACTGTGTGGCTATTGTATGTATTTCCCTAATTGTGAGCCAACTGTGATCTTACCCTAGGTCACGGATCAGATGTAACATTCTCTTTCTAGAACTTTTTGATAAATATGGAAGTATTGGACAGATAAAAACTGTATCCTTACTGTGATGTTTTCCACTTTCATGCTGGATTTTCGAGGTATTGAAGTTGTAGTGCAATAAATGTGAGGAAACAATAAGAAATGGAGAGCCATTGACGTATGAACCGAAAGCACGTAGTGCATTAAATGTGAGGCACGGAAATGATTTGAAGTTTTTGGTTCATTAAATGAGGGGTATAACGAATGCTGATTGTCTTCAGCATACGTTGTTATTGTAGATTGGTTAGATTGAAATGGCCGATTTGTCTGGCTGAATACGTGGTTTAGCATACCTCTAACCTTGGATAGTGATCAATTGATCTTGAAGGCATTATTACAAGTTGTTTGTGGCTCACACGACCTTAACCTTCAATCGTAATTTTCTCTGGAGTGTCCTCAGGAACTAAGCTACTTTTTCTGTTTCATATATATTAGTTCACCGTGCTTCTCAAAGACCCTTTGCATTTGACTACTTGCACACACATGCACGCTGAGACGAGGTCTCGCTTTGATGGTTTAAAACACCTCAGGTTCATCAGTAGTCTAAGCTTCTCTAGCTCCTGAAGTGGATGGAGTGTGATTAGCATTAACGTCCTCTCAATGTCAATCATTATCTACCATAATTTCACCAAATTGCATGGTGGAATATGCGGAATAACTTGATTGTTAATTGATTTCTTCTCAAAATTTCATCATAGATTTCCCTTATTTATTAGTGTAGTGTGCTATCTTTTCAGTTTGTGAACTGTAAAAAAAAATAAAAATAAATCATTCGTTAAAATGTAGTATAATTTTATGCATTAATGCTTTGAAGATGCGAAATTCTGAGTTCTCTCCTGTGTTCGAGTATTATAATTATCTTAGTCAATCAAAAAGCTCTCTCCTATTTTGTTTTGTCTGAATGAATGTTTATGCACATTAAATCTCTGACTCCATTCTTTTCTTAAATTCTGCAGGTGCAAAATGCATATAAACACTGTCGCACCAAGGTGGTAGTATTGACCTCTGGTATTGTTATTCGTTGAAGTTTTGCCTACAAACATGCCTTCCCTTCAGCTGCTTCATTTAACTGAGCATGGTCGAGGACTATTGGCCTCTAGAAAGTGAGTTATCAAGTATTATGTAAATATCACATTGTGTAAGTGTGACAAATGTTTTGAGATAGGCTGTGGCAACTCTCGTCTATGAACTTCTGTCAATATAACCCTGAAGAAATTTTGAATTCTATCATCATTTTTACTGGTAATGAGAATAAAATGAGAGAAGAATAGGTAATTAGGCATCCTGTACTCAAAGGCCGATAAGATATTGTATTCTAATGTGGTTAGCCTCAGGACTTTCTCTCTAAGGCCGATTGTATTGCTTTAGTTTGATGAGTAATCTTCTATGTACTTAGCAATATGTTTTGGTCATGGATCGTTGTCTTTCTGATTTTTATGATGTAATATATTATTCTCCTTGGGAATTGAGCGTTCTGTTAGTTGCCTAGTTCTAATAATTACCATATTAATATTTAACATAAACACCCTGTATGACTTAGTCATAGTATTTTTTTTACCAAATTTTTTCTTGCAGGAAAGCGCTGCTGTTTGCCGCAGGTATTGCTGTTGCTGGGGGCAGTGCCGCTGCATATTTGCAGTCACGAAACGCATATAGAAGGCACAGTTCTTCTGGCCATTCTAATGGGGTCAGTGACAATAATGAAGAAACGGGCCATTTGAGTGGAAAAGACAATAATGTGAAAAAGGGTAGGCAAAAGAGAGGGAACTTAAGGTCACTCCAAGTGTTAGCCGCTGTTCTATTGTCTCGAATGGGGCGACTCGGTGCAATAAATATTTTGTCTCTGGTGGCTATTGCGGTAATTATATCTAAATATAGTTTGCTTATCTAAATATAGTTTGCTTAGGCATTTTCAAGTTGTTATGTTTATTTGCCATGCTAGTTATTAGCGGTAGACTCCAACTACTTCCATCCAAGTTATTGTTATTCTTATGTGATATCTTAATTCATTTTCTCGATTTGCTCGTTGATTTTCTTGTTATTCAAGGTCATTTGGCATCATTGCGTGTGCTGCGTTATTACCTTGAATAATCCTTATTATTTTCTCTTATGGTTTTGCAGGTTTCTCGCACTGCAGTCAGCAACAGATTAGCTAAAGTCCAAGGGTTTCTTTTCCGATCTGCTTTTCTTAGGCGTGTGCCAGCATTTGTTCGACTTATAATTGAGAATATTGGGCTGTGTTTTCTCCTATCAATATTGAACTCGACCTCCAAGTACGTAACCGGGACATTAAGTTTACAGTTCCGAAAAATTTTGACGAAGCTCGCCCACACACAATATTTTCAGGTATTGATGCCGATTATTCATGGAAAAGACGGATTGTGCTTTTGATTCATTTTTTATGTTTTAGGTATGGATCTGACCTAGTAGTTTGGTTGTTGATTATTATTATTATTTGGTTTTCAGAACATGGTATACTACAAGATATCCCATGTGGATGGTAGGATAAGCAACCCCGAACAGAGAATTGCAAGTGATATACCAAGGTTTTGTTCAGAGCTGAGTGATCTTGTGCAAGAGGATCTAATCGCCATTACTGATGCATTGCTTTACTCTTGGCGCCTGTGTTCATATGCGAGTCCCAAATATATATTATGGATATTGGTATTAATTTTCAAACTTTCGTCTATATATACAATACATATTGTTCACTTAATATTACGAAATTTGATCTTATGGTATTACTGACATTTTAGGCCTACGTACTTGGGGCTGGGACGGCGATAAGAAACTTCTCACCTGCATTTGGTAAACTTATGTCAAAAGAACAACAGCTCGAAGGAGAGTATAGGCAGTTGCATGGTCGGTTGAGGACCCATGCTGAGAGTATAGCACTATATGGCGGTGAAGCTAGAGAAGATTTCCACATTCAGAATAAGTTTAAGACTCTTGTAAGACATATGAGGGTTGTTCTTCATGACCATTGGTGGTTTGGGATGATTCAGGACTTCTTGCTGAAATACTTGGGTGCTACTGTTGCTGTTATTTTGATCATCGAGCCGTTTTTCTCTGGAAATTTAAGGCCCGAATCTTCAACTTTAGGGCGTGCAGAAATGCTTAGTAACTTAAGATATCATACTAGTGTCATAATTTCGTTGTTTCAAGCGATGGGAACTCTTTCAATTAGTTCAAGAAGGCTCAGTCGTCTGAGGTACTGCTTTTCAATTGTTCAGTGGACGCATCATTCTTATCTTGCTACATTGTGACTAAAATTATTTTAGTTGCTCAGGTTTTGAAATATTTGGTGATACACTGACCAAAATTATTGCTCCATCCTTCTTAAACTACGTCATTCTTCTAATTTTCCCTCCAATTCAGTGGTTACGCAGATCGTATTCATGAACTCATGAGTGTGTCCAGAGAGCTTGCTGTACGAGATGCATCTTACCAGCAGGATGGGAACAGGAAGTATGTTTCTGAAGCTAAATACATTGAGTTCAAGGGTGTTAAGGTACCGAAAAATGCCGACCTTTCTTTAACTCGGGTCCAATTACTTACCTTCCAATGATGGTTACTTGGCAAAACATGACTTTCAGGTTGTCACTCCAACTGGGAATGTGTTGGTAGATGATCTGACTTTAAGGGTTGAGCCAGGTTCTAATCTTTTGATCACAGGTATGAATTAATTATTCGTATTCCGTTTGCTGTGGGCATAAATTGATCTCCTCTTTGCATCTTTATATAGTTTGTATAGCAACTGAAGACCTTTCTATAAAGGAAAATGACGTTTGCAACTCAAAATGTTACAATATGATAATTGACTAATTGTAGCTATTAGTATTTTTTGCTTGTATCATTTTTATTGTTCCCTACTAGTTGGACAAACATCTTGGTTGATAACAAGCTTACCAATCTCCATCTGCATATGAAACACAACATTTAAATGTTCTTTCTTGAATTTACTTGGAACAATCTTGACCTTAAAGCAATTTCAACTGGTTTTCCTTTACATGAAAAACACCAAGTTTAAATTCTCTACCTTGAATTTTATTAATGATGCTGTTCAATGAAATCTAAGGTCCCAATGGAAGTGGCAAGAGCTCTCTCTTTCGGGTATTGGGTGGTCTTTGGCCTCTAGTGTCTGGTCATATCGTGAAGCCTGGAGTTGGTTCTGATCTAAACAAAGAGATCTTTTACGTTCCTCAAAGACCATATACAGCAGTGGGAACTCTGCGTGACCAGCTGATTTACCCACTCACAGCAGATCAGGAGGTCGAGTCCCTTAAAGAAGAAGAAATGGCCGAGCTTTTGAAAAAGGTAAGATTTATAACAATCTCAATTCGTCAGGACTTAATAGCTGGTCAATCATTGTTAAATTTAAGGGTTCAACCAATATATTCTCAACTTATTTAATTTCTCTCAACATCCCTTCCTCTTTGCGCGGGTGGCATTATTAAATCCTAACACGTGGGCACATCAAATTGTGTGACAACGAGTTAAGCAATGTGTTGTATTACATATATTTGAACCCGTTTGAATACCAATTGAATGACCATCTCTTCTAAAAGCTTGAGGTAGTCGAAAGCCATAATTTAATTATTTCCAGCAATAGTTTGTACAACCATATTCGACAAGGCTTTGACTCTTTTCTTCTTCTGTTAGGTTGATCTTGAGTATCTTTTGAATCGGTATCCTCCTGAAAAGGAGGTGAACTGGGGCGATGAGCTGTCTCTGGGAGAACAACAGAGACTAGGAATGGCTCGTCTATTTTACCATAAACCTAAATATGCGATCCTGGATGAGTGCACCAGTGCTGTGACTACAGATATGGAAGAACGTTTTTGTGCTAAAGTTCGCGAAATGGGAACCTCATGTATCACTATCTCCCATCGACCAGCCTTAGTAGCATTTCATGATATGGTATTATCTTTGGATGGTGAAGGAGGATGGAGTGTTCATTATAAAGGGTTGGGACAAACAAATAGAACTATTCATTATGCAGCTATTAAATTTGATTTTTTTCAGTTAACAATTTTGTCAAACTGCAGCAGTGATTCTCCAACTTCACCTGGTTCTGAATCTACTAAAATAAGTTCTGATACTGAGCGGCAAAGTGATGCGATGACCGTACAACGCGCTTTTTCTAATTCAAAGAAGGTAACTTTCGATTTTTTTATTTTTTGTAATTTGATGCAAATGTTTTCTGTTTAGGAACTTTTAGTGCTTTTCTTTTTTTTCTGACCTTTTTTGGGGATAAATATTGGCAGGATTCAGCCTTTTCAGCGTCTAAATCACAATCTTATAAGTTAATTGAAGAATCTCCTATCGAGGGAGAGGATAGTCCGACTCCTGTCTTTCCGCAGCTTCAAAGTGTTCCGAGGATTTTACCTTTGAGAGTTGCATCCATGTTTAACATTCTTGTAAGTATTGGAGAGGGAGACTTACCATAGCCTGAGGAGGGTCAATTTTACTGTTTATGTATATGGATAGTGCATGTTTCAGCAAGATTGTTATCAAGCCAGGATCCTATGGTCGGAATTTTTCATTGATGATTATCTTCCTGCAAAAGCAACTCCATATACTTTTTGTATTCGCATACAATTGCGACATGGATCTCAAAATTTCCGATGTAGAATTTAGTTTGTAACTGTGTTTTCTAACTGAATAAACTCCTGCTGTGTTGAGATAGAGTGTATCATTCTTGTTTTTTGGAGATATTCAACTACTGCTTGATGACCATATATGCGTATGCTTCAGGTGCCCACGGTACTCGATAAGCAAGGTGCGCAGCTCCTTGCAGTTGCTCTACTAGTTTTTTCCAGAACATGGATATCAGACCGCATTGCTTCATTAAACGGTATTCGATTGCCTGATTTGCCATATGTTATTTCTGCGTGGAATCATTGGAGTGGTGTCTGAACATTAAGATATTCTCAGGGACTACTGTTAAGTTTGTTCTGGAGCAAGATAAGGCAGCCTTCATTAGGTTGATAGGAGTTAGTGTTCTTCAAAGTGCTGCATCATCCTTCATTGCACCATCTTTGAGGTAATTTTAGTGCATTGGTGTCTTTCTTAACTGGTTTATGTCTGATACTTTTTATGTCTTCTGGAGCAATCTAAGTTCGATTTCTTTTTTATCCTGATGATACATCAGTTTTGATTTAGCTGTGTTGAGTCTTCTTGACCAAATGTGTTTGGATCGTTTAAGAATTATAATTTGGACAATTGTCTAGGAAACCATTTGTCATATTTTTCCCGTCTATCTTTGTGCAGGCACCTGACAGCTGTGCTTGCTCTTGGATGGAGAATTCGACTTACCAGACATCTTCTTAGAAACTACTTAAAAAACAATGCTTACTATAAGGTAATGAATCAGATCAGAAGAATTAAGCAAGCAAAACTAGTTGCGAATTTGTTTTTTTACTTCTACAGCATACAACATCAGCTAGCGATTTCTGTATTTACTAATCTAATTCCATGCAGTGCCATATTCACATTAAGTTTTGGCTTTTGATCCAACTATTATGAGGTCTTACAATTAAGTAGCTAGTCTGTTATCCATTTAAACGATTACATTCAGCTACTGTCGTGGTCCTCTGTCATTTAGTAGTGCCTCTCTTTGTTCAAAAGGTTTTGAGATTCCGGGGGACAACTCTTTTAATCATCTTCCAACAGTAACATCATCATAATCTTCTTCCTTTTTTTTTTTAAGGTTTTCCACATGTCACAAGTAAGTGTCGATGCAGACCAGAGACTAACTCAGGACTTGGAGAAGTTAACTACTGACTTGTCTGGACTGGTAACAGGAATGGTGAAGCCAACTGTTGATATTTTATGGTGAGTAAGTTAACATTTCTCTTAATAAAGAACTGATCTAACTTGCTTTGAATACCTATATTTGTTTGTTTTCAGGTTCACCTGGAGAATGAAGCTTTTGACTGGTAGACGAGGAGTTTTTATTCTCTATGCTTACATGTTACTAGGTTTGGGTTTTCTGAGGAGTGTAACTCCTGACTTCGGTGACATGATAAGCCGTGAGCAACGCCTAGAGGGAACTTTTAGGTGATTTGACCAATAGTTTCTTTCTTTCTTTCTTTTTTTAAATTGCCATACTATAGAATAGAAAACTACCATTCAGCTAATCGTATTCCCGCTTTTAGGTACATGCATGAAAGGTTGAGGACACATGCAGAATCTGTAGCCTTTTTCGGTGGTGGTGCTAGGGAGAAGGAGGTAGTTCCGTTTTTAAAACAGAGTTCCGTTTTCTGTGTTTTGTTTGTCATGATTATTTTCATTGGTTTAACATATGGCGCGGTCATCTGTTACTCTCATTCGATACACATCCACCAAAAAGATGCAATCTTTATTTCATACCCCTGGGAGTACTTATCTTCTGGACTTTCGAAGTAAATTATAAAACTTGGGAATGGTAGTTGGTTACTAGTTTACTATCGTAGTTATATGAATTGAATGGGGGAATACTCAGGTTCATCGTAGTGGTTTCGATATAGAGTTCCCTGTGTTTTCACCAACCTTTGTTTTTTTACATATAATCCTGCTATTGCAGATGATTGAGGCCAGGTTTAGAGAACTTTTTAATCACTCGATGTCGCTTCTGAGGAAGAAATGGTTGTTTGGTATACTCGACGACTTCATCACTAAGCAACTTCCCCACAATGTTACCTGGGGATTGAGCTTGTTGTATGCACTGGAGCACGATGGCGACCGGGCTTTAACTTCAACTCAAGGTTTTAGGGAGATTCACTTGACATGGTTTTAATCTTCGATGCATTTAATGGTAGATTTAAATTTACAAATGAAATATTTCAGGTGAATTGGCACACGCATTGAGGTTCTTAGCGTCTGTTGTATCTCAGAGCTTTTTGGCCTTTGGGGATATACTTGAGCTCCACAGAAAATTCCTTGAGCTTTCTGGTAGTATCAACCGAATTTTTGAGCTCGATGAGCTTCTAGATGCGGCCCAGCATGGTAATCATTTCCTTCTAGCTTGTTCTTCAGTGCTGGCCTTGTCTATTAGCAGGAGTCATTCTCATTGTGTGTAGAAATTAACGTGCTGATTAGAAGTGTCTTCAATATTTTGTGCAGGGTATTCTGGCGACTCTTCGCCAAGAGCTATTGAATCTCATTCGAACGATGTGATTTCGTTCTCCAAAGTTGATATCGTCACACCGTCTCAGAAGATGCTGGCCAGAAAGTTAACTTGTGAAATTGTTCCAGGCAAAAGCCTGCTAGTTACTGGTTAGTAAAGACCATCTTCTCGTCACCATCTGTAGTTTAGCTTGCTACATATGTTGAGCAAAATTTTGACATTTTCTCATGTGACAACAAGGTCCAAATGGGAGTGGGAAGAGTTCGGTTTTTAGGGTACTTAGAGGTCTTTGGCCTGTGGTAGATGGAAAACTTGTAAGACCTCGCCAGCGACTTAATTCACCATCCAGATTTGGCCTATTTTACGTTCCTCAGCGCCCGTATACGTGCTTGGGGACTTTAAGAGATCAAATAATATACCCTCTCTCTAGTGAAGAAGCAAAGAGAAGGGTACTGAGCTTGACAGTAGAAGGTAAATCCACTCTTCCCATAAGTATATCAGGATTTCTCAGAAACATCTTGTTCAGTAAATTATAATCTTCTAATGGATACTGTTTTGATATTTCTTGGCTGGAGAATTTGGCTCTCTTAGAAGCAATAGAAAGAACTAGCACTGAATTTTTTTTTATCCCTGCAATATCAGTATTTTATTGATAGCTAAAAATAGATAAAATGGATCCTTGATGCTGTCTTCATTTCTGAAACCAGGCCATGAATCAGTTTCTAGCGCGGAAAAACTCGATGCTCATCTCAAAACTATTCTGGAAAATGTTAAACTGCTGTACCTCTTGGAAAGAGAAGGTGGGTGGGACACTTCACAAAACTGGGAAGATATTCTATCACTTGGAGAACAACAGCGGCTGGGCATGGTAAGTTCTTTCTGACCGAATAGCTTTCCCAAAGAATAGGCACACATTACCTGTGTTTCAAAATCAGATTTTTTTCGCTGACGTTCTTTTTAATCAACTGATGTAATAAAAGGCACGACTGTTCTTTCACAAACCTCAATTCGGAGTCCTCGACGAGTGCACCAAGTAAGTCCACGACAGCCCTTTCCTTCTTTCGTGTTTTTGGTTACTGAAGTATAAAAAAACCCAACACACACGACGATAACAAATATACAACCCTTTTGAATTTCTTACAGTGCCACCAGTGTTGATGTCGAAGAGCATCTTTATAGGCTTGCCTGTGACCTCGGGATCACAGTTATAACATCCTCCCAGGTACCGTCATAGATACATAACCTAATCGACTAATAGCCCTTCTTTTCGTCATGCAATTCCTCGTCTCTCAAGCTCTTATGAAACGACAATATGTGCATAAACTGATAAGATTGCGTACTTCTTCGTCTACAGCGTCCCGCTTTGATTCCATTCCACTCCGTGGAATTAAGGTTAATAGACGGTGAAGGTAAATGGGAGCTGCGTAAACTTGAGCATTGAGCCGCACTTTGCCTTTTGCTCTCAAAGTTGACACCACAACACATTAAGTAAAAGGCAATAACATAATAACGTAATGACCTTCTCTACAACTACGCTGCACAGCTCCTTCTAATGTTCATGGTAGGCCAGATGGAATATATATATTTATATTTTATATATTATATATAAACAGGTTATTGATTATCAAGAATCCTAATAATGAAACAAGAATATTAGAGTTTGTGATATATTCATTTATTTCCCTTCCCTTCCCTGGCCCTTTTATGATTATGTTAATAAGGAACAATGTATTACCATCATTGACCAGTAAATATCTCGCTTATTTTATTTATTACTTAGATAGAGTAGCTCATGGGGAATTAACACACCATCGAAACACAGCGCTCAGAAGAGTCTTACGACATCCATGAAAACTCAGAGCATCATCCTCACTCATGTCCGATCAAAGCCAGCAGCATATCCTCGTAGTCTCCATGAGTGTCGCCAGCAATTGCCTTCTCCAAAGGCACACTGTTTCTCTTGAGGTACTCTTCCTTAATCCTCTGCATGCTCACTTCGGCCTGAGTCACCATGACGCGCGTCAGGGCCCACTCATCTGTCCCGAGCTTGTTTATAGCCAGGCGGAGCATTTTCTCGTAGTACTTCTCCGGGCAGGTCAAGCACTTTATTGCTGCTCGGAGGAATCTGAGGTACTCATCGTTAGGATCAGCTTTCAAGTCCTGCGTTTGCATTATTACAGCAAATGAGCCGTGACGTCAGCAACAATAGTTATCAATCGGAATGTATGGTTCTTTACCTTATTGATGTCATTTCCAAATTGATTGTTATACTTACTGAGGGTTGCATTTATCTGTGCTTTGCTCCTTGTGGTCAAGATTCTTACAAGCTCATCATCACAGTAAGCCTTATCGCATATCTTCTCATGAAGCACTTTCGCCTCTGAGCTCGCCAACATCATGTTCACTTCATCTCCTTCGTACCGAAAAGCAGCTATATATACACGTAAACAGTATGCAATGAATAGAGTTTTCTATCAACTTGATGGCCTTTCGAGTATATTGTAAGCTCAACTGTACCTTGCGGAAGTTTCCAGAAGTGTGATATGCAACATCTTCTTCCAGGGATCTCTTGAAGCGAGCATGATAATAGGCTTGTCTGACTTTGAACAGCTCCTGCGATGATCTGCTACAGGCGATCTCCATGATCGCCAGATTGTTAGAGGTCAATCTCTTTGTCGCCTCGTTGGCCAGATACGCATCTCTTTCCGATGGGTCCATAGTCCAAAGCAGGACAGCACGCTGAAACAAATCCGCGAATACGAAACATTGAAGTAAAAGAGAAAAAAGAAGAAAGTGATCATCTAAGGATTCAACTTTGATGATCATGGAAAATATGTATGCAAGAGAAAATCAACCAGTGAAGTCTCAAAACAACAAAGTTGCATTATTTCAGAGCATTAGAATTACTGGGCAATAATGTAATGGAAGCAGGCAAGAATCTGCAAGAAAGTTCAGACCTGAAAGTCACTTGAGAACAATTGAGGCTTATAACCAATGTAATGTAAGGAAGGCGATAAGGCAAAATGATCCCTAACATTGAACAAGTGAGACATATCTAACATCATTCCAAGAATGATGGTCTGATCCTAAAGCTTTTCAGTATTTCATCAATGTCGATCCCTAAAGCTTAGCTAGCACTGATGTTAAATTTCAGATGTTATGATCGCATACCAAATTTCAAGAAAACCCAAGCGACAAAATGAAAAATAAAAGTACCAGCAAAGGCTTTTCTGAGCTGTTCGGCATCTTGTTCAGGAGTAGGAACGTTAACTGGGACTTTGATGCTTGCCATTTCTTTTCTCTAACTAAAACACTCGAAGACTTGTAGAGAGAAGGAAAAGATGAAGAGATGTTGTAATGAAATATTGAAAAGAGACCGAAATATATATATATATAATGTGATTGCGACGCGTTTATTATGTGGGCGTTACGTTCGTTATCAATGAAAAGGTACCCAAAAAGGGCATCAAAATCTTTGCTAGCGAATGAGACTGCCGTGACTGATACAACAATTTCTTTTTTCTTTTTTTTTTTCCTTTTGGGGCAATATTACACTACAGCGATGAACGATCGATAAAATCGTGAATTCAAGATATTTAGAGCTGCCCCTTCTTTCTTTCTGCGACGTGTTAAGCAGTATATTATTATATGATATATGAAATATGGGATGCCATAAATTTTATGAAAGTCGTCAGATCATAGTGTTAATTATCAGGACTGACGGACAATCTGCGTGAAATACACTTAGCTTATCCAAAAACATAAATAATAATAATAATAATAATAATAATAATAATAATAATAATAATAATAATAATAATAATAATAATAATAATAAATCTCGATTTTATCATTGGATAGTCATTCAGCAAACACAATTCACGATTGGAAAAGAAAAATAGTAATGAAAAATTCACTTCAAGTTAATATATTTTTAGTAAAGAAAAATAGTAATGAAAAATTTACTTCAAGTTAATATATTTTTAGTAATATATGTTTGACGGGGTGACATTTTAAGGACATTTAAGTTAAGAATGACAAATCAGTCATGTAAGTATGAAAATTGAAGTACTTTCCTCTATTATCTCTCTCGCCCCTCTTAAAGACACTCAAGTTAAGACTTAAGAGTGACATATTATCTCTCTCCACTATCTTTCTCTCGCCTCTCTCTCTACTCTCCATCCCACAAAATCCTAGCCCCACCACAATCCACAGCCGCCTCCCCACCTCGCCACCGCTTCCTCCACGATCTTCTTCCTCCCTACTAGTACCTCCCCCTCGGCTGCCGACCAAGTGCTTCCCGTCCTCCAGTGTGAGGACGGGGATAGATGTTTTTGTTTTTTTTTCCTTTTCTTTTTCACTTCCCGCCTCACCCTCGCCGCCTTTCTGCCGCTGCCCCCACTGCCGTTCGCTGCACTGTTCACCTCCGAGTCTCCTAAGTAGGGAGCTCATTTCTCCCGGCACTCGGGGCGGGAGCTTTGTCTTCCTTGTTGGAGCTTTTTTCTCCCTTGACGGAGCACTTTTTCGAAGAAGATGAGTTCTTCGAAGTCGAAGATCGAAAAAAGTGAGGAGTATTGTAGATTTGGCTTAATAGCCATTTTTGTGATAGGTTCTTTAGTTCTTTGGGTCTAAGACTACGGATTTTGTTTTTTGTCGGTTTTTTTCCCTTTGTTTTGGTTGACTTTGCTCGTCTGTGAGCCTTGTTCTCTACCGAAATCTGATATTACCGGAGAGACGTAGTTGGATTAATTAACCCATGTATGTTTGTGTTTATGAAATTCAACCTACCGTTTCGAAAAAATAAAAAGTATTTAAATTGAAGTAATTTAAGGACACTTAAGTTAAGGGTGACAATTCTAGTCATGCAAGTATTAAAATTGAAGCAATTTTAGAACAGTTGAAATCAGTAACCTAATTTCAGTCCGATACACGTGGCGCTGAAGATGCTGACTTGGACTAAATTTGTTTTTTCTTTCCTACAATTAAGCATCATTAGTAAAAAAAATAAATAGGAGCTTATTTGTAGGAAAGAAAATAAATTTTACTGGTGTAAGTATCAAAATTGAAGCAATTTTAGTAAAGTTAAACCCGAAAACCTAATTTCAGTCTAAAATTTATACACATAGCACCGAAGATGCTGACTTGGACTAAATTTATTTTCTCTTTCCATTAATCAAGCGTCACCTCAGGGTCCAAGTCATCCCCAGTCTAAAACACAAAAATGCATTTAGTTTTACATAAAATTAGAATTGCTATGATGTTTTTACTCGGATGTTTATTTCTATTTTCCACACTAAAAATAATATTTATATTATATATATTTACTCATTTTTTTTTACATTTTCTATTATTTTTTAAATGTACTATCTATAATTTAAATTTAATATAACTCAATATAATAAATAGTAGAAATTCAGTATATAAAATAATTAAAATTCAAGATTAATAAATTATAATTAGCATATTTATATAATTTAATTTAATTATATTAAAAATGAAATTATAAATATATAATAAAAAAATAATGTATTGTGTTTTACAAATCTAAATTATACAAATCTAAATTATAGATTTATTTTCTTACAATGATATAAAATATATTAAATATTATTTCAGCAAGTTTTTAAAATTTTAAAAATGAAAATAATGATAATGTTATTTTTTGGTTTATGAATAATATCACTTTAAAATAGAATTACATTGTTCATCACGACTTTAAGAGAATTAAACGTTGTGCTCCACATAAGATTAGTTAACTTTATTTTGTTTTTAACAAAAAAAAAAAACACAAAAATAAAGTATGAATTGAAAATGCTATAACTAAATATGATCGCAAAAAACGCTACGAAAGTGACGACTTTATCATGCTGGATATTAAAATAATGGTTACGTATTGCATCAAGATGACTGTAAATGTTTTTTGGAGTAGGATTTTTTATTATATATAAAAGGTATAGTGATGAATTTTACATGGAACTTTATTCTTTTGATCATACAATTATTCAATTAAAATATTATTAATAATACTGTTTAGCATCAAGGAATCGCCCAAGTCCAATGAACGTGAGGTTCCACTAATTATGGGTATAAATTATATTAATGAGTCATTATTAAGCTCTACTTCCTAACCCTCTTGAAACATGGTCCACTTGTGTAGACTTTAATCCCATAACACTCGATTTATGTAACTTTTTGGGTTTCATTTAATTTTCTTTTATATTATTGTAATATAATATGATTTTTGAAAATAAAACAAATTTTTTTGCTGATTTCTAAAGTTATATTGCAATGTGACTGATACACACGTTCTTCTGACCTTCCCTTGGCTTGGCTTCCTAACCATATAATTATCACCAATCTTCTCAATTTCCAAACCATTTTCATCAGAAAAATAAAAATAATAAACCAAATTTTAACAGTAGTTGACAAATAGAAAATGCCATCTTCTAGCCGCCACCCACCTGCCACCGCCGTTGACGGCGACGATCCGCTCAAGAACCTCGCCGTAATCCAAACCCTCCTCGACAATCTACGCAGGTACCTCGCCGATTCGGTCAACGCCCAAACCGTCCCCAATCAAACACAGATCGATACGGTCAACGCCGAGATCTCCTCCGCCATCTTCCAAACCATCCTCAACGCCGCCGCCCTGCTGTCGTCACCTCCACCGCCGCACCCAAACCCGCATCAGAACCAGCCCCCCGTCCTCCAACACCAGAAGAAGACGGAGGTCGACGCGGCCGACGACCCGGACATAGTCGAGATCGACGCCGTCGAGCTCCTCGCCGAGCACGTGCACTTCTGCGACGTATGCGGCAAAGGGTTCAAGCGCGACGCCAACCTGAGGATGCACATGAGGGCTCACGGCAATCAGTTCAAGACCGTCGAAGCCCTGGCGAAGCCGGAAAAACCGGCCGGCGAAGGCTCCATCGACAACGGAAAGGGTACGACGAGGTTCTCCTGCCCTTACGCCGGCTGCAATAGGAACAAGGGCCACAAAAAGTTCAGGCCTTTGAAGAGCGTTGTCTGCGTGAAGAATCACTTCAAGAGAAGCCACTGCCCGAAGATGTACTCCTGCGACAGATGCAATAAGAAGAGCTTCTCCGTAGTCGCCGACTTGAAGAGCCACTTGAAGCACTGCGGCGAGAGCAGGTGGAAATGCTCCTGCGGCACGAGCTTCTCGAGGAAGGACAAGCTGTTCGGACACATGGCGCTGTTCGAAGGCCACATGCCGGCAGTTGCCGGCGATGAGAAGAGCGGCCGCGACGCCGATGAGGAACACAGTAAGGTTGAGAACGATGATGGGTTATTTGATGCGTGCCGGCGATGAGAAGAGCGGCCGCGACGCCGATGAGGAACACAGTAAGGTTGAGAACGATGATGGGTTATTTGATGGGTTGGACGACGGGTTATTCGGGTCTATTGATGGGTTTTTTGGCGATGATAGTTATGGGGTGGGCATTAGTAGTAGTTTAGGCGGTGGAATCGATGAGTTCTTTGAGTTTTGATCTGAGATGTTATACTTCATTCTTATTATTATTATTATTGTCTTCATGTTACTAATAAAGCTGAGGCTTAGTTCTATCTTTGCTACTAATCTATACATTGCTATTGTTGTTTTCTTGGCCACGATTGGTACTATGATTGATTGGTTTTGTCGTCGACACTGAGGTTGTAAGGTTTTAGATTTGTTCTATTAAGCACTGATTAATATGCCTAAAATGGTAATTAGCACTCTCTGCATTTGAATAGTAAGGTAGGTCTTATAATCTGCATTCAGTTAGAGTGAAGTATGACTATTTCTTACATGGAGTGGAATGTTATTAAAAGATGTCAGTATCTAATCTATAGTTCGTGTGAAAAGGTTACGTTTTTGTCAAAAAAAAAATAAAATAAAATAATTGGTCAAAGTATTCAGCCTACTAAAACAAAATAAGAAAGATATAAACGATGATGTTGAAACTTGAAACTGGCAAAAAGGAACAACGAAGCTGAGGTGAAGCTTAGTAGGCATGGCGACACAGCATTTCGGTGCCTGACTTTTATTAATATATTTAATTTAATAGCCGACTTTGAATTGATAAATAATCTACTTTGCTAATAAGCTTTACTTACCTATCGTTCTAATTGTATCGCTTACCTTTTGTTATTGGCCCTACAGAATATCAATTATATTAAATATCTCATGACTTTTTGTTTTTCTTTTTAGCACTTAACTAGCATACAAGTAAATGATTTGTTTTTTCCTACAATTATCGTCATGAAACACATGGTTTTTGTTGGCCAAGTGGCTATTAATTATTTTTTATTTCTTGCCCCAAATTTGCTCCAATGAGAGTGTCACACACTTTGCTTTAATTAGAATGAGGTAACATAAAACTTCAAAATCTTAAAAAACATTCCCTTAAAAATGATCCCTTCAATAACAATAGAACTCCTCATTTATTTGCTTCCCCATTGATGAACGTTTCTACCCTTTCTCTTGTCATTTTTTTTCCTTTTTCCTTTTTCTTACGGTAAGTAAATAAGTTCTACTAATATTTAGTTGAAGAACCTCTCTGATAAATATAATTCATCGAATAATATCAACATTGGGTCGGAGGAAACTTACACAAAGTCTTCAATCCTAAAATCAGCACTTTCCTAACTCCCACTAAAAGTGGCTTAGCAATCACATTACACATATGAAATCGCTTTTTTTTTTTTTTCCTTTGTACTTCCACCAGCCAAGTTAATGTAATAAGATACCAAAATGATAATCATAATAATACACAATGTGTTTCCACGTTGCAAAATGCCTCTCGCACGCATATAATTGCTCGATTGTAGAATGTTGGGTTTTGGATTATTGGGACATTGGGCTCAATGTTGGGTTAAGCCAGATAGGTTTTTATTAAATCAAGAAGTTGTCTTTCTTCAGAATTGTTTTTCGAGGAAAATCTATAGAATATTAGTTTACTAAAAACCGAATGACGATTGAATGATAAATTCTTTTTTGAAGATTGAGCCAATAATGAGATGTAAAATATATTAAGTGTATAAATGAGAATGTTGTTCCGCATTGATTAGAATATATCTTTTTCACTTGTTTAAATGGAATTGCATTGTTTACGTTATTTAAAGGGCTTGTCTTAGGGCTTAAGTGGCCTAAGTTTTACTTATGGCCTGAGGGGTTGCTCCAAGTAATGATCCGAGTGCGAGGAGATGTCTCACACCGATGAGCCCGAGATCGAGCCGTGATGTGCAATGGGCGCACACATCGTCACAAGGAGCTTATGGTACGATGAAGTGGTGTTGGCGGTGATGTGTCGGCTGGCCGACGTCATGGCAGCTCGGGTAATGTGGCAGGTATGACGACATATCAGTAACACGTAGGCTTAAGCAAGTGACATGGCGCTACCTGGACGATGTTGAAGTAACAAGACCTGTTAGGGTCGATGGGACTCAATGGTTCGTGGTATGAGCCGTTTGATGACGAATTGGTTTGACTCGCGAACGGCTTGAATCAAACTAAGTCAATGGTTGCAACTATTGACAGAATCGCCCCAAACCGTCGCAGATTAGCCCTCATAATAAGACAATAATTGCAAATATTGACATATTCTCCCCAAACCACTTGAAAAACTATAAATTAACCCCACAAGCTTTGAAAATTTATTCATTCAAGTACAATGCATAGAATAAGTCACTCCTAGTCCCTAATATTCCCAGGAGCAAGAATTCGAGTAAGATTCGCTTGTTCATCTGTGTTGCCTAAACAAGTTTTGAAGTCGATGTATCTTGAGGACTAATTGCGTTAACCAGGGAGCACTGAGAAACGGGAGAGAATCAAGAAACGGGACAAATAACGTGTTACACGCAGTGTATTAAATACACATCTCGACTTAACATGTAATCCAACTTGTTTTTGATATTCTATCTGTGCGGATCGAATCAACCCCGAAATGTCCAACATTATAAGCCCTTGTGGGAGTTCCACTCTAACTATTAATTGGTAATAGAGGGACTAGTCCACAGGCTTATATCCATCTTAGAATTATCCTATGTGAGACTGAGTTTGATACCCCAACAATTCTCCACTCAAACTCAAGACTACCAAATTTGCCTCCTTTTCAACGATAATCATCCAATCATTATTGCAAGGTCCGAGGACACGTCATCCGCATTGTATCCATGCTCTCCTTCTGTTACTTGATTCTTGATCCACGATCTATTTCTTAATCACGTATTTGATCAACGCTCACCGCACCATTTATAGGGATCGAATCAACCCCGAAATATCCAATACTATAAGCCCTTGTGGGGTTTCATTCTAAATACCAATTAGCAACAGATGGAGTAGCTCACAAGCTTATATACATGTCATCCATCTTCGAATAATCCAATGTGGAATTGGGTTTGATAACCCAATACTCAAATTTGAGCCATCGACCAGACGCCGACGACGTAGTAGACTCAACAAAGAACACATTTTTATTATCTTTCTTATTTTGGAATTAACAAAGTGCCTCTCGCACGCATATAAGTAACAAGTTCGAACTCATCCAACTTCAATTCATCACAAGTATTAATTTTTCCATTTTTAGTTAGAACACAAATAAAAACCAGAAATATATGTCCAACAGAATCATATATTAAGAAATCGAGGGTTTCATTCTAAAACCAATTGGTTATAGGTGAAGGAGACTCTTGAATATATTTGGTGAGTCGGATGAGTAGAATTATTCGATTCTCAACAGACATTGATAGTACTGCTATGCTACAAAGAGGAGACGAACGATAGATATCAAGGAAAATATTCGGAAATGAGCAATGTCTTTAGTGGAGGCATCAGCAGCTCAATTGTAGAAATGATATCACAGATATACATATTGAATTATTTTAGGCAACTTTGTAGAGGATAAACAATTCGAAAATGCTTAGGATACTGTGATTTAGTTAAATGGGAGATTTTTTGTCAGGCCCTCATAAAGTTTCAACTAAATGTTCAGGTCTGTTAGTAAATTAATTAGTTTTAAGGACCCAAATTCTGATAAAGTTGTAAATAAGGACAAAAAAGTATGATTTGACGAAAATAACCTTCATAAAGTATACTAAGATAAGGTACCCGCACGCATGTTATATGTTACTCAGTTATAATATATTGTTAAACTTTAACACGAAAATGTTATTTTTGCCTTTTGACAAGGTACTACTCAAATGTTAAATGTTATTTCTTGAGCAATTTTTCTTTTTATTTTGGACGAACGAGATCCCCTTTTTTTTCACTGATAAGCACTAAAATTTGGACTAGCTATCGACCAACCAATTTCTATGTGTCATGTACTATCAATTCAGTTAAAGACGACGTTAGATCGAAGAACTGTAACACATTTTGTCTAAAAATCGTCTAGCAAATTGGATAAAATATTGGTTGTTAATACCCATGAAAATCAAGATCGATTTAACCTTATTGAGTCAATAACGCCGAGATTTGTGCGGTTTTCAGCTCTTTTTGAGTTCCGTTGGCGATTTTTGTTCTATTCCTTGCGATCCATTGCTTGTGTATTGAATGTATTATTGACAAGAAATATAGCGTTATTAGTTTTCAATGATGTGTTACTTCTGTGATAACATTTGTTATATTCAGTAAGACATTTGTTATTTTTTGCTACGTTACAATTTAGGGAAAATCTAATATTCGTTTTTTCTCGCGATTAACATCACTAATTCTCGAAAGTATCAACACTCATGATCAAATTGACAATAATTTCAACTTATACGGTCATGAAAGTATATAATCTCAGAGGACGAGATTGGGTTTCTAATCGAGCCTAAATGGTATAAATTTGTAACTGAGCGTGTGCAAAGTCGTGGACTGACCAACATTTGCACAAATATGTTATTTGTACAGACATGTTATTTTGTAAAGTTAGGTAAATTATTTCCATATATACGGAATGTATTATTGCAGGAAACGAAGCGGTATTGTTTTTGAATGATGTGATATTTCCGCAACAACATTTGTTATGTACTAAAAGGCATGTGTTATTTTTATTATAGGAAGTGTTACCCAGGAAACATGAAGTGTTACCCAGGTAGTATGAAGTGTTACCTAGAACCATGTTAATGCCGCATCTAAATTCTTTGATAAAGCATGATTAACATCAATAATTTTCGTCGATTACTTAGACCCATGAACAGATTGAATCGATTTCACATTATTCTGCCATTAAAGTGGAGATTTCACCCCGAACTTTTTGAATTGGGTTTGACGTATTATTTCATTATAAACATCAATAATTTTTCTTGATTATTAATACCCATCAGAAATTGAGGTTGATTTAACCTTATTTGATCAATAATGCCAAGAGTTCAAGGGTTTTCAACTGTTTTTTAGCGTCGTTAGTGGTTTTCGATCTATTCATCATGGTCCATTGCTTGTATACAGATTATGTTATCGACAAGAAATGAAGCGTTATTATTGTTTAATGATGTGTTACTTATTTGTCAACATTTGTTATCTACTACTAAATATGTGTTATTTTCTGCTATACGTGCAATGTTTATTTTTCTCACGATTAACGTAACTAATATTCGAAACTTATTAAAACTTATGATCAGATTGACGATAATTTCAACTACGGTCATAAACGACGAGATTTAGTCGAATTTGAGCGTGAATCTTGCTTCGTCGATGTTTTGCTTGTTTGGAAGAGATGATGGCATACACTTGTAAATTTTTACAACAGTGAAGTGTAAATATGTCTTATCTCAATGTTTGGGTATTTTTCTCTAATATTTTCAAAAACTAGGGTCTGAACACATATTGAAATTATAATAGGGCCTGACAACAAACTAAAATATATTAAGTATGCATGACATGTAATTAACCCTTAGTTAAATTGTAAACCTAGGTATGTGAAAAAGAACGATGGACATATAAATTCAATAAACAGTAGTTATATATGTCCTTTCTATCCTACCCATGTGGGTAACACCCAATTCCATTGAGATTGTAATATGTGTCACAATTTAAAATGTAGTGCTGGGATTAATACATGTGATGGGTAAGTGTGACACATGTCACAATCTCAAGTGAGTTGGGTGATACCCACCTGGGTATGTAAGAATAACCTGTTATATATTATGATATAGTAATATTAGAATTTACAGTAGAATGTATATGATTGTTTTTTTCTTTTTTTTTTTTTTTTTAAAAAAGAGAGATTAGCTACGAGCAATCAATCAGCATACATGCAATTTATCTCATTCAAGATAGCAGATATTCAAATATTTATATCAAAACAACCACCACAATCAGTCTGAGGATTGTCAGTAATAAATATCTTCGGTACAATTTGTACAAATAAATAATACTTTATGCATATAGACATTAAAAGCCACTCGCATTAAATATGTCTTGTCCCTCTTGTGTATCTCAAGGGACGACCTAACCTAACCACAATAATAATATTCGAATATATCTGAAAAGAAAAAAATATATATTATATTATGACCAATTAATACACATCGAATATTTATTGTAACATTAATTGTACTTAATAATAAGCTAAATTATTTACGCTAGGGATTGTAAAAATGACCACCACATCCGCATTTCCAACCAAGTGGCTTGTAATTAGAGTACCTATTGCCAACCGAACCCGAATACTCCAACGAGTTTGCCCGAACCGACCCGGTAATAAACCGGTCGTGACCCGGGACTTGCGTGGCTATGCATGGGTGGCATTGGTTGCACTTGTTGTGACAGCCCGGTGGCGTTGAACCCAATCTTGTCTTTTCCTCATCAACCATAAAACCCTAATTATGAAAATACAAAAAATATATATTTATATTTCAGAAACTATTAATTTCTAATAAGTTTCTCAATAATGCAGATAGATAGTTTGAATCATTTTAAAAAAGGGCAATCACAAAAAGAAAAAAACTTATAATGAATTAACAAACACGACTTACCTAAAACTCATGGGGGAAAAGAAATTAAAAAAAGGGACTTATTATATATTGAATAATTATTACCTTACTACCATGAGTGTCTTGAGGTCGCATGGACTTCAAGCAATGTAAAGGAGAGAAGAGAAACGAAAGGGTTGTTGTAATAACGAGTACCAAAGCAATAATGGAACAATAATTACAAGGTATTATAATTGAAAAAATTACACGAATGCGATAAGTCCACATTTTACTTCGACATAATAATGCTTCGTTTCAGAAGGAAAGAAAGGCTATGTAAGAAAGGAAAAAGAACTTCGAAACGAATATTAAATGAAGAAGTAAAGTAAAAAAGATTGAGTAACAAAGAAGAAATCTAAGTTCAAAAGGTTGTCTTAAGGTAAGCAAGAAGAGCAAGGAGGTTTGAAATAGGTAAGCAGCTATATAGCCGTCCGTAGAAAGTAAACTAAGGTGAAGTGAAGTAGTTTACTTGGCATAGATAGAGCAGAGAGGTCCTTGAAAATAACAAGACATGCAATAAATGGAAGAATGTGAATTCAGAATCAATTTAGTGTGGGGGGGGCCTCAGGTTACGTTTTTTTTTTTTTTTTTTTTTGAATTTTTTTTGGGGAATTTTTTAAATAATTACATTACACGCTTAAGTCAGCCAGGAGTCATCATTATTATCTTGTTTGTGATGCTTTGCCTCTTAGGTCTTCTATAGCTTTCTACGAAAGTGAAAAGGGCTATTCCATATGTCACTAATGTATCCATAATGCCGTGATATGCCTTCATTGAACCAAGGTTTTAAAATCGGATTTTCGAAGGCGACGGAAAAAGTTAGTGGTTTTAGGTTTAATGATTTAATCGGAATCAATCCGGAGGAAATTCGGCGCCTCAATTAATGATAAAAATATATTTTAGGAATGAATTAATCAAATAATATAGAGATATATGTCTTATGAACATTTTTCGAATTAGAATGTACAATTTGGGGCTCAAAATTAAATAAAAATAAATGTGTTGATTAAAAATTAATTATGGGATGTCAAAAATAAAATTTATAAATTGAAGGAGTCAAAAATTAATAAAAGTAAAATCTCTGGGATCAAAAGTTAATTTTAAAATTAAATTGAATATGTGAAAAAAAAAAAAGGATTGAACACTCAACCTAACCCATTTAAATCATTTCATAGAATTACCACTAGACTACACTCATGCTTCTATAAATTTACTTACCATTTTAATGATTTATTATATTTTCCTTTTTTAAATAAATCATGAACTGGACCGAAACCGAATCGGAATTCCGATTGGTTTGCAGTTTATGGATCAAAACCGGCCAGTCCGGTTCCAAAAATCATGTATTGAACTAGGAGTTATACGTACAAATTTTGAAGATTAGTTTTGCTATAAGTTGAGGACGTCTAAGTAGTGACAAATGAGATTTTGAAATCATCTCAGACTTAACTTAATTGAAGTATGAGAATTATAGTGACATTGTGTAGGGATACTAAAAAATTGTGCTATTGTATATGTTTGTGACGGTGGCAGTTAATGCACTATGATTTGAATTTTGAAAATCTATACTATATATTATTGGTGAGGGGTCTATAGTAACCACCTTCAATCAATTGGTTTGTCAAATATAATTACTATTTTACCCTTCAAATTTTTATTTATTCCAATTATACCCATATTAATTAATTTTTCAATTTATATATTTAAAATTATATATAATTAAAATTAATGATATAATTTCATATATCAAATATTTTGAATTATAAATAACTTAAAATATAAAAAGTAATATTGTACATATTTATATATTAATGCACACACATCGGGTGTAAAAACGGGTGTAAAAAAAAAATTACTAGTGTTTATTTAATGAGGATACGATAGGAATATTTCAGTATTTGACCAAAAAGGTTATTAAAAATAGATTCATTGATCAGACTTTTGAGTCAATAACCTTAAGGATATATTTGTCATTTTACTTAGGCTTCTATACTTTATAAGGTTACTCTGATGAAATTAAAAGAAGAGTATTCTTTATATAGTATGATACCCTCTTACTGTATACAGGGCAGGGGGTTATACGAATGGTAAGGGTAGCATCCTACCATATAAAGGGGTACTCTGCTATTCCTATACTCTCCTAGAACCCATTATATAGTAGAACGTCCGTACAAAATAAAATTTGTTGAATGAAGTGTTTGAAAAATATTAGTTAGATAGACTGATTATACTATTCTACATCCCACTTAGCCACCCAATTACTAATTATATATTAGTCTTTACACATTTGAATGCTTTTTTTAAAACATTTTTTTAATTTATCAAAAGCTATTTTATAATAATTCCTGGTAAGATATTAAGTGAAGGATATCTTAACAATGTAAATTATTAAATCAGATAAACTTGAAATCATTCCCATAATGCTCATTTAACACATTTTATTTCAAAAAAATCCCGCGAATATATTAATAAATGTTGGGACACGCAACAATCACTTAAAAATCACTTGTCCTTTGTTTACATTTTATGAGTGACGATATTCAATTATTTGTGGCCACACTTGGCATGGTATGTACAAAATAAAATATCCCCAATGGTTAATAATTTGATTGAGACTGTTGTTGAGTATGATACATCTGCATATGTTATATTTTAAATATATGGCATTGTATACACAAAAAATGTGGTCCCTTAAACTTCATTATTGTACTGATTTTATTTTATTTTTTTCAAAAATGAGTATAACCACCCTAAATTATAAAAATTATTATAATACAACGTGATAGTGGTAATATACTAATTTTTAAAGTTAAAATGAAGTATACATTTCAAATTTCTAAACAATATACATCCAAAATGTCAATAATTTTTCCTTCTGAGTTACCGAATGAAAATTATTGTAGATTGAAACTTATTAGCTAAAAAGATTGTATTTTTCTATAAAATATGTAAATGATTATGAAAACTATTGAAAAACGTTTTCAAAATATGTTGGTAGTTTGAAAACTAATTACTATTTATGGTGAAGGGGCAATATATTTATAATTCATAATTTACGTCGTAAAACAATAAATTCGATATTCTTTAGTTTCATCCTTAAGTCTCCGCCAGGTCTGTGTAGCGCAAAGCTCACGCCAGTATTTATGGGCTAGCCCATTGCCAGGTCGAATGGGATACATCGGGACGGTAAAAAAAATAAAATAAAATCCTCAAGCTACTGATAACACTTGATAGAAATTAAATATTCAATTACATTTATACTCCTTAACTATCTGAATCTGTGTACTTGTGACGGTACAACACGCTAAGTGGTTTTATTCCGATCAAAGTTAGAGTTATCCCATAATCGACAAAGAGATTCATATTCGACTCAAACTGAATTTAATCGAAGTTTAGTGACACGAATCATTGTCACGATACCTCACACACAATATATATAATATATATGAGTAAACGATAAATTTGGTATTTATACTATACCAAAGTCTCACTGTTGGTGCTTACACTTTCAAATGTGCCATTTTGGTTCCTAAACTTTGTAAAACCTTTCCTTTTTGGTTCTTTGACCGGTTAGGTCAAAGAACCAAAAAGGAAAGGTTTTGCAAAGTTCAGGAACCAAAACGGCACATTTAAAATTTTAAGCATCAATAGTTGAAACTTATTTTTTCACATAAATACTATTATATAAACTTGATATAAAATTCAGTTTCGATCAATCCGAGATTTTTGAACTTCTTATTTTTCTGTTTTAAGTCGAGATTTTTGAATTATTTTTTTTGTTTCAAGAGTTATCCGATCACAATCACACTGTAATCCCACTTTTGTGTGGGAATTACGTACATGCTATTGTGTGTGGAATAACGTGTGATTGTATTGAGATAACTCTTAAAGAAAAAAAAAAAAAGAAGTTCAAAAATCTCGGGTTGATCGAAGCTGAATTCTATATCAAGTTTACATAATAGTATGTATGTAAAAAGAAAAGTTCTAACTATCGGTGCTTAAACTTTTAAATGCGTCATTTTGGTTCCCGTGCAAAACCGTCCCTTTTTGGTTCCTTTACCGGTTCGTCAGGTCAAAAGAACCAAAAAGAAAAGGTTTTACAAAGTTTAGGAACCAAAATGACACATTTAAAAGTTTGAGCACTAACAATGAGATATTGGTATAGTATAAGCATCAAATTTGTAGTTTACTCAATATATATAGGGATAAAACTCAAAATGTCCCCAATATTTATCATATGGACAAATTTAGTCCCCGATGTTTCGCCTGAACTAATTTAGTTCCAGATGTTGTCGATTTTGGACCAATTTGATCCTTCCGTCACGATAAACGTCAATTTTAACGTAAATATCACACGAGCCTCACAATAAATCATGTCTGGATCGATAAAATTGAAATGATTACTGAAATAAGGGCACAAAACTAAAAAATCTTCTCCAAAATTCGAACATGAGCTCTAAATCGTCTGCTTCGTCGAGCTTCATTGACAGTAGAAGAAAACAATACAAACCCCCAAAATACTGCAAATATTCCAAAATCGATCCACACATAATTAGTGTGGTACACATGCGAAATTCCCGCTAAAATTGACGTTAATCATGACCAAATGATCAAATTGGTTTAAAATCGCAATATTAGGGACTAAATTGATTCAAACGAAACATCGGAGACTAAATTAATCCATAGGATAAATATTCGGGACCATTTTAGGATTTATCATATTATATTATATATATATATATACCATTTTAGGATTTATCATATTATATTATATATATATATATATATTATTCGTTATTTGCCGTTTATTAGAAGCAAGTATTGGATGTGGATAAAAGGCAAAAGCAGAGTTAAATTTCGTACCTCCATCATTTATTACAAAATGTCCTCATTTAGATCTATGGCAGTGGTAAGTGAAGTCTCATTTATTTCACCTGAGTGAACCAAAAAAAAATATATATATATATATATATTTAATATAGACAGTGACATATACCAGAGATTTTTACGCATTTAGTACTACCACTAATTTACTAAAATAAAATAATAAAAAAAAGGTTATCAAAATGGAGACACTAATTAGGGTAAAGTGTTGTACTATCATCAATATGAATGTACCATCAAATATATACGATTCGTTACTAGGGAATTAAATATTATCTGGAAAATACAAAATAAATTTAACTTATTTTCTAATATTTTACATTGGTCTCTGTCTAAAAATTTATTTAACCATCAAAAATAAATTTTATCTTAGTTCATTTTTCTCTGGTTTGTTATATTTATAGCTTTTAACCAATTTTAAGTGTTCTAACTGAAAATCAACTGTAACATCAATAAATGTTCAAATTATAATAAGGCCCCTGAACAATTAAATAATCGATATTGCCCCCACCTCTTGGACTGATTTATAGATAATTAAAAAGTTCATGATTATTATATAATAATATTAATGTGGATGTTTTAAATAATAATATTAGTTAAATGATTGATGATTTGGAAGTATTGTATTAAATGTTGATGAGATGATAAGATGATAAGATGAGGTGTTTAATTAAAGAGTTTGTATTTTAGTGTGAGGTGTATAATTGTAATTAATGTGATTAGTTGTAATAGTAAATTATTAGTAGTATAAATAGGTGATTAGAGTTCATTGTAAATCACACCAAGTATTGAAATACTTAACTCTCTCTAATCTCTCTCTCTTTATTATTATAAGCTATATTATCATTATAATCTTAATATAAGTATAATTATAATAAAATAATCTTAATATAATATTAATCACAATTAATATTTTTATTACACGTTATCAGCACGACCGCTCTCCGTCGTCAAGATCAACATCCGTCGAAGATCTCGTACGAGTTTAGTCGAGGTACGGTAATTTAATATTTAATTTATACTAATCATATATTAATTGTGATTAATTTAAAAATATATATTATAAAAGTATATTTTAAAAGTTTTATAACTAAACGCCAATACCCGAGTGGTTTCGCGGAATATCGTTCACTATAAGTGACGAGAGGTCCAGATTTCGATACCCGTGGTGGTGTGTGAAATTTTTTTTGCGATTATTTATTTTTATTATTACACGTACACAACACCAAAAGCCCACGAGGTCTTGCGGTTATCCCCACCTCAGTAGCGGCATATTATTTATTTTTTAGTTGAACAATCTTGAAGTAATTATTGGACCGAATAGTTTTGGACGATGGACAAATTTTGTTACCGCAACCATATCGGAACTTGGACAATAAATATGAATTAATAAAGAACCAGTTTTATGAAACAATTCATATATTTTATCATTAATTTATATGTTATCTGATTATTATGTTCTTTTTCATGTTATAGAATCATGTCGTTTTATACAAAGATGGATCTTCTGTTGCTTACTTTATTTACGGTGATCCTTACGGCTATGTGGATAATGTTTTTACCAATGTTTTAAAAATAATTATTAATTATAATTTTTCTTTAATATTAATTACTGAAATAATTTTATTTTGAAGGATGACGCTTTGTCCGATGTTTGATCTATACTTATGATTATTATTACGGCGACAATTATTTGGATGTGGATATCGTTTTTCATTAGAACTTTTACAAAAGAAGATATAAAAGAAGATTAATTATAATTTTTCCTTTAATATTTTAATGATGATTTTATTTTCATGATATCAATAAATTGAATCTTGCAAAACTTTGATTTATCAATCTCGATTTTATACTTGCTACTGATTTACCAATTACTTCGGTATATTATAAAGCATTCACCATGTTCAATCCATCGGATATAATACGAATAAATATCGTGAGAAAATGATCAGAAAATATTATGATGGATGAATGAAAAGCATAAGTCCGACTAAATGATTATGTTGCATTCCCTGAAGTGAATGTATTCGCAAACAATAAAAGTGGTCGTGAACATTATATTTACCGTGGTTATTATTAATATTTCCCCCGAAGTGGAAAACTAGTAAATGATTGAGAAAAATGTATTGAGCAATATAAAGGTTATTATAATATTATCGTTGGTTATTATTCACACCAAAAGATCCCGTTGATCTTTATAAAGAGCAATTAAATGTGAAGTGTCGATGAAATTAAATTTTGCTCAAAATTACGATATTTCAGAAAATTTGTGCTAGATCCTATGCTCATTTTGAATATTGTGATTCTTGTTAAAGATCCAAATAAAGAAAATTAATACATCGTTATAAATTTTATTTAAGCATTATTTATTTATTTTATCTATATATATATAATTTTATTTTGACGCTTATTTATTTAATAACGTAGTTATGGATACTTGCAGATTGTGCAACGACTAATACGATTCTAAGAAATAAGAAATATTTCTCCCGTCTTGAAATGAAAGAAACAAGTGTTATCACTATATCGAGTAGCACAAATATAATTGAGGGCTCCGGAAGAGCCAATGTTATACTGCCCAGAGGGACAAGGCTAATAATTGATAATGCCTTATATTCTCCTAAGTCTCAAAGAAATTTATTGAGCTTTAAAGCTATTCGACATAATGGATATCACATTGAGACTGCAGAACAGAGAAATATTGAATATTTGCACATTACAAAAGTGGTTTCGAATGATAAAAGAGTTGTTGAAATATTACCTTCGTTTGACTCTGGATTGTATTACACGTATGTTAAAACAATTGAATCGCATGCTATCGTAAACCAGAAGTTTACTGATGATAATATATTTGTTGTTTGGCATGACCGGTTGGGCCATCCCGGTGCAATTATGATGCGAAGAATAATTCAAAATTCACGTGGACATTTAATGAAGAACCAGAAGATTCTTCAATCTAATGAATTATCATGTGCTGCTTGCTCTAAAGGGAAGTTGATTATTCGGCCATCACCAGTAAATATAAAGAATGAATCCATAAGATTTTTGGCGCGTATACAAGGTGATATTTGTGGACCGATACATCCATCGTGTGGACCATTTAGATATTTCATGGTATTGATTGATGCATCAACTAGATGGTCTCATGTGTGTTTGTTATCAACACGGAATGTAGCTTTTGCGAGATTGCTTGCTCAGTTGATTCGATTAAGAGCACATTTTTCGGATTATCCAATAAAGAAAATACGCCTTGATAATGCTGGTGAATTTACTTCCAAGGCATTTAATGAATATTGCATGTCTATTGGAAGTGATGTTGAGCACCCCGTGCCACATGTTCATACGCAAAACGGTCTTGCAGAATCGTTGATTAAAAGGATGCAATTAATTGCAAGACCATTATTAATGAAGTCGAAACTTCCCTAATCTTGTTGGGGACATGCTATATTACATGCAGCGGCACTAATCCGCATCAGGCCAACAAGTTATAATAATATCTCCCCGATACAAATGGTTTATGGTCAGGAACCAGATATTTCCCATCTGAGAATTTTTGGATGTGCGGTATATGTTCCAATTGCTCCACCACAACGTACTAAGATGGGACCTCAAAGGAGGTTGGGAATATATGTCGGATTTGAATCTCCATCGATAATAAAATATTTAGAAACTCTAACTGGAGATTTATTTACGGCTAGATTTGCCGATTGTCATTTCGATGAATCGAATTTTCCGACATTAGGGGGAGAAAAGAAACAACTGGAAATGAGTATTAGTTGGAATGAATTATCGCTAAATTATTATGATCCTCGAACGAAAGAATGTGAACTAGAAGTTCAAAAGATAATTCATTTACAAGGATTAGCTAATCAACTGCCAGATAGCTTTACTGACCTTAAAAGAGTGACTAAGTCACATATACCAGCTGTTAATGCTCCTGCAAAAGTTGATGTTCCTGGAGAACATATAATGATCGAGCCTAAACCACAACTAAAACGTGGTAGGCCCTCGGGTTTCAAAGATAAAAATCCTCGGAAAAGAAAAGGAGCAAATAATAAGAATGGTCCAGTCGAGGATTTATTGACTCTAAAAGAGTCAATGGGCATTAATGATTATGATAATGGAAATCAGGTACCTGAAATTTTTGAGAATAATGATAATGAAGAGATCTCGATAAATTATGCTCAAAATGGAATTAGATGGAACCGAGAAAAAGTAACGTTGACGATAAATTCTCATTTAACGTAGCGCTACATGAAATAAATGAGATAAATGAGAATGAGGATCATGAACCAAGGTCTGTTAATGAATGCAGACAAAGAAATGATTGGCTAAAATGGAAAGATGCAATCGAGGCAGAATTAAAATCACTTGAGAAACGAAAATCGGACATGTAGTCCGCATACCAGAAAATATAAATCCGGTTGGATATAAATGGGTTTTCATCAGAAAGAGAAATGAAAACGGTGAAATTGTGAGATACAAAGCGCGGCTTGTTGCACAAGGCTTTTCACAACGACCTGGTATTGATTATGAGGAGACGTATTCTCCTGTGGTGGATGCAACTACTTTTCGTTATTTAATTAATCTGGCAGTATGTGAAGGACTCGATATGCGTCTTATGGATGTAGTCACTGCTTATTTATATGGATCACTTGACAGTGACATATATATGAGACTTCCCGAGGGATTTCAGTTGCCTGAAAATTCAGGGACCCGAAATGAGTACTCAATCAAGCTAAATAAATCGCTTTATGGATTAAAGCAATTTGGGCGTATGTGGTATAATCGCCTAAGTGAATATTTATCGAAAGAGGGGTATAAAAATGATCAAACTTGCCCGTGCATATTTATGAAAAGATCTGGAAATGAATTTGTCATCATTTTAGTTTATGTTGATGATATTAACATAATTGGAACTCCTAAAGAGTTATCAAAAGCCGTTAATTGTTTGAAAAAGGAGTTTGAAATGAAAGATCTCGGTAAAACAAAATTTTGTCTTGGACTGCAAATCGAATATTTAAAGAATGGGATATTCGTACATCAAGAGACTTATACGAAAAAGGTATTGAAAAGATTTTATATGGATAAAGCTCATCCATTGGATACTCCAATGATTGTTCGATCTTTAGATGTGAATAAAGATCTGTTTAGACCTTGCGATAATAATGAAGAACTACTTGGTCCTGAAGTACCATATCTCAGTGCTATTGGAGCCCTAATGTATTTAACGAGTCATACGCGACCGATATAGCGTTCGCTGTGAATCTATTGGCAAGATATAGTCAATCACCTACTCGTAGACATTGGAATGGAATTAAGCGAATTTTTCGAAACATTCAAGGAACTACTGATATGGGATTATTCTATCCAAATGAATCAAAAGCAGATTTGATTGGGTATGCAGATGCTGGTTTTCTATCCGACCCACATAATGCTCGATTGCAAACATGCTATTTATTTACGCATGGCGGAACCGCTATTTCATGGCGGTCAGTTAAACAAAGTTTAACGGCTACTTCATCTAATCATGCGGAAATTCTAGCTATTCATGAAGCTAGCCGAGAATGTGTTTGGTTGCGATCGATAATTGAGCATATACAACAAACTAGTGGGCTATTATCGAAAAAGTTACTTCCTACGATTTTATATGAAGATAATGCTGCATGCATTGCCCAATTAAAGGAAGGATATATTAAGGGAGATAGAACAAAACATATTTCACCAAAAAATTTCTTTACACATGATTTACAGAAAATGGTGATATTGATGTACAACAAGTGCGATCAAGTGAAAATCTTGCAGATTTATTCACGAAAGCACTTTCCCCAATAATTTTCAAAAGATTGGTATATTCAATTGGAGTTCGAAGACTTCGAGATTTGGAATGATGTTATTATCAGGGGGAGTAAATACGCGTTGCACTCTTTTTCCCTTCACTGAGGTTTTTCCCATGTGGTTTTCCCAGTAAGGTTTTTAATGAGGCAACAATCGAAAGCGTATATAAAAGAATCATGTACTCTTTTTCCTTCATTAGGATTTTATCCCATTGGATTTTTCCTAATAAGGTTTTAACGAGACATATTCTTTGAAAACATCCAAAGGGAAGTATTATATAATAATATTAATGTGAATGTTTTAAATAATAATATTAGTTAAATAATTGATGATTTGGAAGTATTGTATTAAATGTTGATGAGATGATAAGATGATAAGATGAGATGTTTAATTGAAGAGTTTGTATTTTAGTGTGAGGTGTATAATTGTAATTAATGTGATTAGTTGTAATAGTGAATTATTAATAGTATAAATAGGTGATTAGAGTTCATTGTAAATCACACCAAGTATTGAAATACTTAATCTCTCTCTAATCTCTCTCGTTATTATTATAAGTTATATTATCATTATAATCTTAATATAAGTATAATTATAATAAAATAATCTTAATATAATATTAATCACAATTAATATTTTTATAACAATGATAGATTTTATTTGGAACGTATCGAAATACTTACGCGTAGACGTGTTCATAAGGTTTTAAAAACCGGAACCGAACCGAAACCGAACCGGTGGTCAACGATTCCGGTTAAAACCAAAACCCAACCGTGATTTAAAACGGTTCGATTTCGATTTTTGTTTTTTGAAAACCGAAACCGGCGGTTTAACGTCGCTGATAGTCTTCAGAGAGATAAATTTAGGACCCTTGATTTTAGGCGGATAAAACGGTAAATCTCTCGTAGATCCGAAGGGTGGTACGACCGCGGAGCTTAGGTGATTGTTTTGTTTATTTCTTCTTCTTTTCTTTAAGGGTCTTGGAAATGAGGCACTGCTTATTATAAAGATTTTATTTTTATGGATTTCTCATGGAAAATAAATCTGCTTCTGTGTGAGAGAAATCTTCAATAGCATTCTCCTGGCGATTTTTGTTATCTTTTTCCATAAATTTTGTGTTGGGAAAAGACTAAAGATTTATGCTTTCAGTAAATCTTGAATTGGGTTTGTAGCTTTTCTTTGAGCTGCGATGGAATTTACATGAAATAATCCCAATGAGCAACCCTTTTTGTTTCATAATTTAGAATTATCCTCCTGGCCTTTCTGCGTAATTGGTGAGATAACAGTGATGATTTATGCTATCTTCATCCTCTGTAATTTGTTGTTTTATCTGCTGATGATGATAAGGCTTCTCTGTGATTTTCTTTCTGTTACCCTCCTTTTGGGGGAGGTCTTGTGTGAAAGATGAGATTTTGTTTATATATAATTATTTATTTTTTCATTTTAAATGTTGTTGTCAGAGTCATGATTTTCAAAGGGATTATATTAATATATTCACCTTTTTCCACTTCTCTTCAACCATCTTTTCTTTAAAGTCATCTCTCTTTTTCAGCTTGTTGAACCTTAATAAGCTTTCTGTTTTCCTCTGTTGGCTGGATTTGCTTCATAGTACTTTCATGGTAATCAATATCAGCTCATTGTTTGGTTAAAGCTGCAACTTACCGTTAAGATTGCCGTGTAAAGAATTGAGTTTTACATAAAATCGACTTAATTTGTTTGCACTGATTGCTGGGATATTGTTTCTGCAGTTACATTTCCTTCAAAATCAGATTGAATTTACTTTTTTTTTGCGTTAAAATGCCATTTCAGTTGCTTTGGATTTATCTCTCAATTCATTAGCTCATAGTTTATGTTGTTGAAACATTTGATTGTTTAGTATTCATTGAATGTATCCATCCACTTGTTAGATCTTTCAGTTCTTATCGCTTTCAACTAATTCCACTCGGCAGGTGAGTAATAATAAAGAGACAAAAAGATGGACGAGAATGTCGATCCTCGAAACTGGGAGGAGTTACTACCCGACGCCCTCGGTCTGATATTCAGGAACCTCCCGCTTCACGAGGTCCTAACCGTGGTGCCACGTGTGTGCAAATCGTGGGGAAACGCAATTTCGGGCCCATATTGCTGGCAAGAGATCGACATCGAAGAATGGAGCAAGAACTCCAAGCCCGAAACCGTAGACCGAATGCTTCGTCTGCTCATTACAAGAAGCTCTGGCTCGGTCAGAAAGATCTGTGCCTCTGGCCTCGCGGGCGAAGACACCCTCATGTTCATCGCTAATCAGTAAGAAGCCATAATTTGTTTTTCCATGTTTGCGCTAAAATAGGGTTTATTACAAGTGCTCAATCCCTTTCTTGATTCTTACCGTTTCATCTTTTTCACTTACAAGCGCGCAATCTCTGCACACTCTTCGAATCCCCCGAAGTGAGATCAACGATCGAACGGTGGAAAAATCAGCTCCATTGCTGTCCAAAATCACCTACCTTGACCTTAGCTACTGCATCAACCTGGGCGCACCAGCCCTCGAATCTATCGGCCGGGCCTGCAAATCACTCACCACCCTCCGCCGCGTGATGCACCCATTAGAAGTGATGGACAAGCTCTCCCAGGACGACGAAGCCCTGGCCATCGCCGGGACAATGCCGAGGCTCAAGCACCTCGAGATAGCCTACCTCCCCGTCGAGACGTCGGGCATCGTGGAGATCCTTAGAGGCTGCAAGGAGCTCGAGCTGCTCGACGTCCGAGGATGCTGGAACGTGAACCTGGAGGAAGGCGTGCTGAAGGGGTTTCCGAAGCTGAAGGTGGTGGGGCCCCATGTCGTGGATTGCTACGACATGAACGGCTGGGATAACTGCTCGGATTACTCGGCGTCGTCTGGCTACTTGGCTTGGGACTTTGTGGCGGGGGAGATCGACGATGAGTTCGAGGACTTCATGGATGACATGTGGGAGGATGACGACGGCGAGAATCCTCACGATGAGGTTGAGATGTGGTTTTACAACGACGTTAATGCCGTAGATGCTGGTTTTGATTGGCCGCAGTCTCCGTAAGGTATGCGCTATGTTTGCTATATACATAATAGGACAACATATTAAGTGCTCTACTTGTTGTGAAATAGAGAAGGCTTGGCTTGTAAGGTTTGTGTTGTGGATTCTGAGATATGAATACTATGTTGTATGGATTTGGCTTGTGTATCTTTAAATGGCGCTGTGCTAATAGAGGGTCGACCGCTACGTAGCGCTTGATCGTCGACCGTTATTTCTCCGCTGCACCGCCAAAGACGTGTTCATACGGTTCATAGGTCAAAACCGCCAATTACGGTTCTGAACCGGGGGTTACGTTCATACCGCCGCGGTTCACGTGTGAACAGTTTTCTATTTTCTTCTTTTCTTTTAATTCTAATTTTATCAAATTTTAAAAGGTCAGTTTGTAATAGGGTTGCAAACGGATTGAATCGAATTGAATAACATCATATTTTGTTTGTGTTCGATTTTCGATTCGAAATGGATTTCGAATATTTAAAAAATATCGATTCGAATATTCAAATCTATATTTTATTTTTCTATTTTCTTTCAGAAAAATAAAAAAATATAAATAATAATTTATCTTATTTAAATATGGGAACACAACAGTTAAATACCCTTTTGCATAAAAAATAAACAATTCCGTACCCTTTCAGATTTAATTTACACTGAGGTACTCATTTTAAATTTTATTCACTGTTAAGTATCAATTTGCCAATTATATCCCCGAGAATCTTGTTAATTACGCTTTTACCTGCATTATGATGTTAAAAAAAAAAAAACCAAAACGTGTTGAAAGACCCAAATCGAACGAACACACCCCGAACCCTAATTCTCTCTCTTAAGCCCTAGCACAAAATCGATCGCACGAACGAAGATACAACCCCAAATCGCCGTTTGAGATCGATACCCTACCTCAAATCCACGAAACTCTACCCGATCGTACTGCACGAACACCACCTTTGTCGCTCGCTCAAAATCGATCTTGGTTGCCCGAAATCGCTCGTCAGATCTAAAAATCCCTCTTCTCCGCCTGAAGTTATGCATCGATTTTTGTTCACATTTTGTCACTTCATAATTGTAGTATGGTTCCGACATATTGTAGGCTTTTTTTTCATATTTATTGTTTTTTTTTTAAAAAATTTCAAAAATAGGTGCCTTTTGGGAGGTATTTCGAAAATAGGTGAACGCGGCACTTGGTATACCGCGCCTTGACCGCGGTATTCCAAGTGTCGTGTTCAGAATGCGTCGTTTGACGTGCCGTGTCCTTAACGCGGTACTCCAAGTGCCGCGTTAGGTCATTTTTTAGCCGCCTCCCTTTTCTTCTTCTTCCTTCTTCCCTTCTTTCTCTTCATTCTTTTCTTCTTCCTTTGACGTATCTTCCATTATCCGTCTTTTTCGACCATTCCCGACTACAAATCGCATCGTAATTAGTAGATTTTTGTAATCCTCAAGTCAAGGTACGTTGAATATTTTGGATGGATCGGAATTATTATCGTTAGACCGCTAGTTTTTTTATTTTTATTTTAGGGGGGGCCAGGCCGGCTAATAGGTCACCGGCGAGGTCCCCCGGGCCGGCGCCGGCCACGCCGGATAGACGACAGCGAATGGTGGTGGGTGGTGGTTGAGGTCACTACCACCACCACCAATTTCTTTTTATGTTTTTTTTTTTTTAATTTAAGGGGGGGCCGGGCCGGCGGATCGGTCACCGGCGAGGTCCCCCGGGTTGGCGCCGGCTCATGGTGGGTGGTGGTTGAGCTCACTACCACCACCACTAATTTTTTTTTTTGTTTTTTTTTCATTTTAGGGGGGGCCGGGCCGGGCTGGCGGATCGGTCACCGGCGAGATCCCCCGGGCCGACGCCGGCCTCGCCGGACAGACACCGGCTCATGGTGGGTGGTGTGGGTGATGGGTGGTAACCACCAATTTTTTTTTGTTTTTTTTTTTATTTTAGGGGGGCCGGGCCGGGCCAGCGGATCGGTCACCGGCAAATGGTGGGTGGTGTGGGTGGTGGGTGGTTGTACCACCAATTTTTTTTAAGTTTCTATTTATTTTTTTTTTTTATTTAGCCGGGGCCGACGCGGATTCGGCGAAGAATTGTGGGTGGTGGTGGTACCACCATTTTTTTTCTTAAGTTTTTATTTTTGTTAACATTTTGTTAATTTATTTAATTATTGCAGGATGAACAAGTGTTCGTTATATGGATCGATGGATCCTTCTCTGTTGACACAGCAGCGAACTCACCGTTCATCGACGATATTTCAAGACGAGAGTAAGTTGGATACGACCCTACGAATTAGAGGCACAGAGGTCTCTATTTGGGGTACGGTAGATAATCCGATCCATCTGCATGTACGTATTCTTCAGAAGTTGGAGTTGATGGGATTTTACGGCGTATATAGCTGTAAATCCCATAAGGTGGACGCTCATCTAATCACAGTATTGGTTGAGCGATGGCGTAGTGAGACGCACACATTCCACTTGCCGATAGGGGAGGCTACCGTGACGCTATTAGATGTTGGGACTCTTTGGCGCTTACCTATCGATGGAGATGCCGTTATAGGATCTGCTTATGGAAGGAGCAAGTCTGAGTGGTCCCAATACTGTCACGCATTGACTGGATTTTCCCCGCATAATGACGACTTCGAGAGTCCAGGTAAGCTGAAGATAACGGCATTAGGTAATTGGCTAACGGAGAATCCAATAACTGATTTTAGTACGGAGGGCGAATCGAAGAACGAGCACGTGGATATGCCTTGCTACTCATCGGTTGTGTAATGTGTCCCGATTGCAGTTGTTCAAGATTTAATTTGAACTACCTGCAATTTTTGGAGCGTATTGACGACGTTCGTAGCTATAGTTGGGGTAGTGCAGTATTGGCAAATCTCTATCGTGAGTTGTGCACGGCCTCATAAGGTTTTGTATTCAACATTGGGGGAGCACTTCGATTATTGCAGGTACAATATATTCGTCATTTTAATCACTATTAGGTAGTTATTTTCTACTCATATTAAATTTATATTGTCAATTATTCAGGTGTGGGCTTGCATGCATTTCTTGCCCTTGAAGCCTATTATTCGCGCACCGTTCGTGCAGATTGTGCTACCGATGCCACCGCACGCTGCTAGGTATTTTTAATATTTAAATTTATAAAATATTTTATTGTTTGCTAATGGTTATTATCGTAGATGGACAACAACGTTGAGATTCACGACTACGGCCCATTCGAACGTGCGACAGATGCGTGAGATTTTAGATAATCTCAATCTGTCACAGTTTGATTGGAATCCTATGACGATGAGTTGGACGAGGTGGCGAACCTCCCCGATGATTGCAGGCCACCGACATGTAGGTCCAGGTGTCCACTCATCTTCTTCAACAAGGTGGAGCTGTATTATCCGGACCGAGTGTTACGACAGTTTAATAAAGTGCCACTATTCTCGCAAAAGAATGTGACAGCTTCTCAGACATATCTAAAAACGCATAAAACAGTGTCTTCATTATAGCTTCACGTTGCTCATGGGTCATCAAATCCCTAATTTCGACCATCTTAGATCCAAACAAAGAAGGATGACACCGAGAAATAAGTTCATAACCTTTTCGTGATGCCTTTGCTGCCATTACTGCACAAACAATAGGCAAAATCTCACACAACATACAATATGTCGGAGCAATACTACAATTACGAAGTGACAATATGTGAACAAAAATCGATGCATAACTCCAAATCTAAACTACAAAATTCAAAAACATCAAACTTACTATTGATTTCAGGCGGAGAAGATGGATTTTTAGATGTGACGAGCGATTTCGGGCAACCAAGATCGATTTTGAGCGAGCGACAAAGGTGGTGTTTGTGCAATACGATCGGGTAGGGTTTCATGGATTTGAGGTAGGGTATCGATCTCGAACAGCGATTTGGGGTTGTATCTTCGTCCGTGCGATCGATTTTGTGATAGGGCTTAAGAGAGAGAATTAGGATTCAGGGTGTGTTCGTTCGATTTGGGTCTTTCAACACGTTTTTGTTTTCTTTTTTTATTTTAACATCATAATGTAGGTAAGAGCGTAATTAACAAGATTCTCGGGGATATAATTGGGAATTTGATACTTAACAGTGAATTAAATTTAAAATGGATACCTCAATGTAAATTAAATCTGACAGGGTACTTAATTGTTTATTTTTTATGCAAAAGGGTATTTAACTGTTGTTTTCCCTTGTAATAAAATATTATAACTAATATAATTTTACATATTTAAAAAATTAAATTATAATATATTATATTTAAATATATATTGAATTATTCGAATAACTATTCGTATTGAAATATTATTCGAATCAGAAAAATTATTTTTATTCGAATTCAATATCAAATATTTCGACTTCAAATCTTAAAGCTTGAATCGAATAAATTTTTTTTTGAGTCATTTGCAATCCTAGTTTGACCCGTCGGTTCAGTTGCTTCTTGAAACCGTCGGTTATTTATTTATATATTTATTTATTTATTTATTTATTTATTATTATTATTATTATTATTAAGTTTAGATTAGTAAACTAAAACACGGCGGTCTGAACCTCTGTCTAACCGGAGGCCGGTTGAAACTGCGGGATTGAACCGCTAGTTCACAATTTTCACAAATAGCGATTTACTACCAACCAATTTGTATGAATGCTTTCTGACTTAAAATTTGATTATAATTCAACTGGCGACGATCTTAACTTGGAAAGTTGATATTCTTCACAACATAGAAACCATATTTGAACATAAGCTTAGACACAAAATCAGCTAACCCACGCAGAGCAAACACACATTTTCAATTTATCATACGCGGCGTTTTTTCTTCACAGACTCGAAGGCAGCCGCCATTCTCTTTGTCCTAAGCCTCTCCGCAACAATGAAGGCGAGTTCGAGAGACTGAGAAGCGTTCAACCTCGGATCACAGTGCGTGTAGTAACGATCCCTCAAGTCATCGTAAGTCACCGCCCTCGATCCACCGACACATTCTGTGACGTTTTGTCCGGTCATTTCTAGATGAATGCCGCCCGGGTGGCTTCCCTCTTGCTCGTGAACGTCGAAGAATGCTTCAACCTCGGCCTAGTTGTGCGCTTTATAGGATTAGACGGAAGGAGAAAAAGAAAAAGTAGATAGGGAGCGTATAGATACACACCAAGATGGCGTCGAAAGCACGAGTTCTGCGTCCACATGGAGCCGTAAAAGCGTTTCCGTGCATGGGATCGCAAACCCAAGTTACGATTTGACCCGCCCCACGAATCGCCCTAATCAACTGAGGGAGCTTCGCCCTCAAATTCTCGGCTCCCATTCTTGATATCACCGTTATTCTCCCCTGTTTGTTGGTCGGATTCAGAATCTCGATGAGTTTAGTCAGTTCTTGAGGTTCCATGTTTTGACTCACCTGCAAGAAAGAAATGCAATTCCTAAATGTTGTGTTTAGGACAAGAAAGACAATCGATCCCGACTTGGTCCGAAATACATGTATAGTATACCTTGATACCGAGCGGGTTAGCGACGCCCCTCATGAACTCGACGTGGGCACCGTCTAACTGCCTGGTCCGTTCGCCGACCCATAGCATGTGGCCAGAACAACCGTAATAACGACCCGAACTCGAATCCTTCCTAGCGAGCGCCTGCTCGAACGGTAGCAGCAAGCATTCGTGAGAAGTCCAGAAGTAGTCCGTCGACGTGGGCACCGCCGCCGGGCGGTCGAGGCTTAGTCCCACGGCTTCCATGAATCCCAATGCTTCATCCACCCTCTGAGCCAATTCTCGAAACCTAATAACACAGAATAACACAACGCAGATCATACGAAATCAAGACAAAACCTCCAAAGTATTATTCTAGTCTTCCCTTCATATCTGTTAGGGCTTTCTAATTATTACAATAAACAAATTAACACCTGTCTCCTGCCCCCGGCTCGCCGTGCTCGAGAAAGTCCAGATTCCACTGCTTAACTCTTTGCATTGTTGCGTAACGACCGCCGGTCGTTGCCAAGGCCCTTAGGAGGTTGAGAGTGGAAGCAGCTTGGCAGTAGGCTTTGATCATTCTTTGAGGGTCGGGGATTCTTGATTTTACGTCGAATGCATGGCCATTGATCATGTCACCTTTGTATATCGTCAGCTTCACACCGTCCCTTTCCTCGAACGGGACTGATCTTGGTTTTGCAAACTGACCAGCCATTCTCCCCACCTTTATATATATATATATGTATACAAATTAATGCCACGTTTAGACGTAAATTGACAAACTGCATGCTCATCAACAAATAGTGACATAGTATAACCTTAATCACAGGCAACTGAGCACCAAAGGAAAGAACGACGCTCATCTGAAGAAGAACCCTAAAAGTGTCACGAACTTTATTGGCATTGAACTCCTTGAAGCTCTCCGCACAATCACCGCCCTGCAGCAAGAAAGCCTTGCCCAAAGCAGCCTCGGCCAGGCGTTCCTCCAAGCTCCTCACCTCTCCGGCGAACACCAAAGGCGGGTACGCCTCGAGAGTGCTGAGCACGGAGTCGAGCTCAGCCTCGTCGGGATATTCGGGAAGCTGGAGAGCCTTCTTCATTTTCCATGTCTCGGGGGTCCACGTCGCTGGCTCGGCGGTGGGCTCAGTGATCGTGGTGGTTGGGATGAAACCCTGATGGTTGCAGTTGTCGGCGGGGGAGGACTTGGTGGAGAGGTGTGCTGTTAGAGACATTTTTTTGGGAATTTTAGTTTTTTTCTTATTATGGCAAGTTGCTAATGAATATACGTATTTTCTTGTTATATAATTGGCTAGACACTTGAGATGATAGACAATATATATATATATATATAGTTATAGTTATAGTTACAGAGAGAGAGAGAGTATTGTGGATGTGGTTGTGGATGATTTTACTTGGTTTTGGTTGGTGAAAAAATAAAACCCTAGTTGACCGGTTCAACGTACATGACAATAATGAGTTGCCCTTTACTGTTTCCAATATTTATATATTTCTTCTAAGGTTCCATACCGAAATTAAAATTTATATTGTATATTCTATTAAATGTTCATATTGTTATAAAATATTATAACTATTAAGTATTTTACTAATGACGATATAATTAGAGAGATAATAACTTCTTTTCTTCAATACTTTCTCTTATCTTTTTACACATCCCAAATCACCTATTTATACACAAGTTCATCCAATTACATCCACAAAATAAAATATTACATCAACCACACAAAAATCTCATCTACCATTTTAATCAATAAAATAATCACAACCTCCATTCTAAACCACTCCTTTTACTTAACCACCATTCCAAACAATATACATCCACATATTTATTTAATATTTCATAATACTCCCCCTTGGATGTATATTAAGGAATATGCCTCGTTAAAACCTTACTAGGAAAAACCCAGCGGGATAAAAACCTAGTGAAGGAAAAGAGTACATACTTCCTTTTGTACGCTTTCACTTGTTGTCTCATTAAAAACCTTACTGGGAAAACCTCATAGGGAAAAAACCACAGTTAAGGGAAAAAGAGTACAACGCGCACTTGCTCCCCCTGATGACAATATCACTTCAGATCTCGAAGTTTTCGAACTCCAATTGAATATACTAATTTTCTAAAAATAATGGGAGGAAGTGCTTTTGTAAATAAATCTGCAAGATTTTCGCTTGATCGCACTTGTTGTACATCAATATCACCATTTTTCTCCAAATCATGTGTAAAGAAAAATTTCGGTGAAATATGTTTTGTTCTATCCCCTTTAATATATCCTTCCTTTAATTGGGCAATACATGCCGCATTATCTTCATATAAAATCGTTGGAAGTAATTTCTCAGATAATATCCCACAAGTTTGCTGTATATGTTGAATTACCGATCGCAACCAGACACATTCTCGACTAGCTTCATGAATTGCTAGAATTTCTGCATGATTAGATGAAGTGGCAGTTAAACAAGTTTAACTGATCGCCATGAAATAGCGGTTCCACTATATGTAAATAAATAACCAGTTTGCGATCGAGCATTATGTGGGTCAGATAGAAAACCAGCATCTGCATACCCAATTAAATCTGCTTTCGATTCATTTGAATAGAACAATCCCATATCAGTTGTTCCTTGAAGGTATCGAAATATCCGTTTAACCCCGTTCCAATGTCTACGAGTCGGTGACGAACTATATCTCGCCAATAAATTTACAGCGAACGCAATATCAGGTCGCGTATGACTCGTAAGATACATTAGTGCTCCAATAGCACTGAGATATGGTACTTCGGGACCAAGTAATTCTTCATCATTTTCACGAGGTCTAAATGGATCTTTATTCACGTCTAATGATCGGACAATCATCGGAGTATCCAATGGATGAGCTTGATCCATGTAAAATCTTTTCAATACCTTTTTCGTATATGTCTCTTGATGTAAAATATCCCATTCTTCAAATATTCAATTTGCAGTCCAAGACAAAATTTCGTCTTTCCGAGATCTTTCATTTCAAACTCCTTTTTTAAACAAATAACAGCATTTGATAACTCTTCGGGAGTTCCAATTATGTTAATATCATCAACATAAACTGCGATGATAACAAATTCACTTTTACGCCTTCTCATAAATATACAGGGGCAAGTTTGATCATTTTTGTACCCCTCTTTCAATAAATATTCACTCAGGCGATTATACCACATACGCCCAGATTGCTTTAATCCATAAAGCGATTTATTCAGCTTAATCGAGTACTCGTGTCGGGGCCCTGAATTTTCAGGCAACTTAAATCCCTCGGGAAGTCTCATATATATGTCACTGTCAAGTGATCCATATAAATAAGCGGTGACAACATCCATAAGACGCATATCGAGTCCTTCACGTACTGCCAGACTAATTATATAACGAAAAGTAGTTGCATCCACCACAGGAGAATATGTCTCCTCATAATCAATACCAGGTCGTTGTGAGAAGCCTTGTGCAACAAGTCGTGCTTTGTATCTCACAATTTCGGCGTTTTCATTCCTCTTTCTGATGAAAACCCATTTATATCCAACCGGCTTTACATTTTCTGGTATGCGGACTACAGGTCCGAAAACTTTTCGTTTCTCAAGTGATTTCAATTCTGCCTCGATTGCATCTTTCCATTTTGGCCAATCATTTCTTTGTCTGCATTCTTGTACAGACCTTGGTTCATGATCCTCATTCTCATTCATCTCATTCATTTCATGTAGCGCTACGTTAAATGAGAATTTATCGTCAACGTTGACTTTTACTCGGTTCCATCTAATTCCATTTTGGGCATAGTTTATCGAGATCTCTTCATTATCATTATTCTCAGAATTTTCAGGTACCTTATTTTCATTCTCATAATCATTAATGCCCATTGACTCTTCTAGAGTCGATAAATCCTCGACTGGACCATTCTTATTATTTGCTCCTTTTCTTTTTCGAGGATTTTTATCTTTGGAACCCGAGGGCCTGCCACGTTTCAATTGTGGTCTAGGCTCGATAACACTCTTTGTATGTTCTGCAGGAACATCGATTTTTGCAGGAGCATTAACAGCTGGTATATGTGACTTAGTCACTCTTTTAAGGTCAGTAAAGCTATCTGGCAGTTGATTAGCTAATCCTTGTAAATGAATTATCTTTTGAACTTCTAGTTCACATTCTTTCGTTTGAGGATCATAATGATTTAGCGATAATTCATTCCAACTAATATTCTTTTCCAGCTGTTTCATTTCTCCCCTAATGTCGGAAAATTCGATTCATCAAAATGACAGTCGGCAAATCTAGTCGTAAATAAATCTCCAGTTAAAGGTTCTAAATATTTTATTATTGATGGAGATTCAAATCCGACATATATTCCCAACCTCCTTTGAGGTCCCATCTTAGTGCGTTGTGGTGGAGCAATTGGAACATAAACCGCACATCCAAAAATTCTCAGATGGGAAATATCTGGTTCCTGACCATAAACCATTTGTATCGGGGAGATATCATTATAACTTGTTGGCCTGATGCGTATTAGTGCAGCTGCATGTAATATAGCATGTCCCCAACAAGATGAAGGAAGTTTCGACTTCATTAATAATGGTCTTGCAATTAATTGCAACCTTTTAATTAATGATTCTGCAAGACCGTTTTGCGTATGAACATGTGGCACGGGGTGCTCAACATCAATTCCAATAGACATGCAATAATCATTAAATGCCTTGGAAGTGAATTCACCAGCATTATCAAGTCGTATTTTCTTTATAGGGTAATCTGGAAAATGTGCTCTTAATCGAATCAACTGAGCAAGCAATCTCGCAAAGGCTACATTGCGTGTTGATAACAAACATACATGAGACCATCTAGTTGATGCATCGATCAATACCATGAAGTATCTAAATGGTCCACACGATGGATGTATCGGTCCACAAATATCACCTTGTATACGTTCCAAAAATCTTATGGATTCATTCTTTATTTTTACTGGTGATGGTCGAATAATCAACTTTCCTTTAGAGCAAGCAGCACATGATAATTCATTAGATTGAAGAATCTTCTGGTTCTTCAATGAGTGTCCACGTGAATTTTGAATTATTTTTCGCATCATAACTGAACCGGGATGGCCCAACCGGTCATGCCAAACAACAAATTTACTGTCATTAATAAACTTCTGGTTTATGATAGCATATGATTCAATCGTTCTAAAATATGTATAATATAGGCCAGAATCAAAAGATGGTAATATTTCCATAATTTGTTTACCATTCGAAGTTACTTTTGTAATGTGCAAATATTCAATATCTCCATTTTCTGCAGTCTCAACGTGATATCCATTATGTCGAATAGCTTTAAAGCTTAATAAATTTCTTTGAGACTTAGGAGAATACAAGGCATTTTCAATCATCAGCCTTGTCCCTCTAGGCAGTAAAACATTAGCTCTTCCGGAGCCTTCAATTATATTTGTGCTGCCTGATATAGTAATAACACTGGCCCTTTTCATATCAAGATGATCGAAATATTTCTTATTTTTCAGAATCGTATTAGTCGTTGCACAGTCTGCAAGACATAATTCTCCATTGCACATGCTCGCATCCATCAAATAAATATCCTTTATAAACAAACACATAATATTTATTAATGAAAAAGAAATATTGCATTACAAACATATAGATAACTTAAAACAAATAAAACACACAATAGTAAAACATAATACATAAATAAAATCAAAGCAGATTAATTTTCTTCGATCAGAAAATCCGAAGCCTCTAAATGAGCATTTTCATCATTGGCATCAGAGGTAGAGGGGAATTCACCCTGAACAAAATTCATTTCAATTTTCTTTCCTTTGCCCTTCTGAGATTCTTGATATAACTCAACAAGATGTTTGGGCGTACGACAATTGCGCGACCAATGGCCAGAACCACCGCAACGATAACACTTTTCATCATTATTCTTTTGTTCAGTTTGCCTCTTCTCATCTTTATTATCATAAATTTTCCTCTTCTGGGGAAGATTTTGATGACTGCCACGATAATTATGATAACCACCACGATGATACTGATAACCACCACCATAATATCCTCGGCCACGACCTCGGCTTTGACCACGACCTTGACCACGACCACGTCCACGGCCGCGAAATCCACCACGACCACGTCCACGATCATTACCCCGACTATTATCATTATTAGTTTTGACTGCATTCGCTTCAGGGAGTGCAGTAGAACCAGTCGCTCGGGATTCGTGATTTTTTACCAGCAATTCATTATTTTGCTCAGCCAAAAGTAAGCAAGAAATTAAATCGGAATACTTTTTAAATTTTCTCTCCCGATATTGCTGTTGTAATATCATATTCTGCGGATGGAACGTGGTAAATGTTTTCTCCAGCATATCATTATCGGTAATTATCTCTCCACATAATTTCAGTGTGGAAGTAATTCTATAAACAGCAGAATTATATTCGCTTACCGATGAAAAATCCTGCAATCGTAAATTCAGCCATTCGTACTTTGCATTGGGAAGAATAACGGTGGTCAGATGGCTATATCGCTCTTTCAGATTTTTCCACAACTCAGCTGGATTCTTTTCTGTCAAGTATTCAACTTTCAGATTTTCGTGAATATGGTGGCGAAGAAAAATCATGGCTTTCGCCTTGTCTTGTATAGTTGTTGTTTTCGTGGGATCAATAGTGTCACCTAAACCTTTTACTGTCAAATGGGTTTCGGCATCTTGAACCCAAGGTAAATAATTTTTGCCAGTGATGTCGAGTGCAACAAACTCAAGACTCGTCAAATTCGACATTTACTATAATAAAATACAAAACATGTTATAATAATTAAAATACAAAACATGCTATAATAATTAAAACATTATACAAAAAAAATATAATCCATATAAGTGTCGCCGTAAAAATAATCATGACCAATAGATTAAACATCAGATAGAGCGACATCCTTCAATTACAAAAATGTAAAATAAGTTTCGTGATTATAACATCAAAGGAAAAAGTACAATTAATCATAATATTTAAAAAGCCTTAAAAATATTATCCACATAGCGGTAAGGATCACCGTAAATAAAGTAAGAAGAAGAAGATCCATCTTTGTATAAAACGACATGATTCTATAATTGAAAAATAACATAATAATTAGATAGCATAGATAAATTATTATTAGTATCTTTAATAACGATAATATTGTAAATAAAATGTTAAGTAAATCTGGGAGAATGACCGATCCAAGTCAAATTCGTAATTAGGCGGTACTCCGCTCTAAAGCAAATTTGTAATTAGACGGTAATCCAACCCAAAATTTTTAATAACGATAATATTGTAAATAAAATGTTAAGTAAATCTGGGAGAATGACCGATCCAAGTCAAATTCGTAATTAGGCGGTACTCCGCTCTAAAGCAAATTTGTAATTAGACGGTAATCCAACCCAAATCTTTTTTTTTTAAAAACAATTCCACATGCCAACACCGGGGATCGAAATCTGGACCTCTCGTCACTTGTAATGACGATATTCCGCGAAACCACTCGGCTATCGACGTTTTAGTTATAAATTTTAAAATTAAATATTTATTATATATAACATTATTAGAGAATGATTAATGTAAATACAAAATAAAATTTCCATACCTAAACTCGTACAATATCTTCGACGGAGGTTGAAACTGATGACGGAGAGCGCTCGTGCTGATAACGTGTTATAAAATATTATAACTATTAAGTATTTTACTAATGACGATATAATTAGAGAGATAATAACTTCTTTTCTTCAATACTTTCTCTTATCTTTTTACACATCCCAAATCACCTATTTATACACAAGTTCATCCAATTACATCCACAAAATAAAATATTACATCAACCACACAAAAATCTCATCTACCATTCTAATCAATAAAATAATCACAACCTCCATTCTAAACCACTCCTTTTACTTAACCACCATTCCAAACAATATACATCCACATATTTATTTAATATTTCATAATACATATCATTATATACGAAACATTATAGACCATTGCAGTCATTTTGTCTCTTTCGTCAAGACAAATAGTGTGTCGATATAATTTTTACATTTGAAGATATCACAAACAACCTCACCGACTATTGCAGCATCGAGATAGAGTTTCGACCATTAACAACTATAAAAAAACTCCGACACTTTCTTTAAATATACATTTTTTTTATACGAGTTGCTCTATATTAAGCCATGTCTAGTTCTTGATTATTAGAATATAATTATAGTTTGTATATAGTTATGTAGTTTATGAAAATGCTAAAATTAATATTTATAATTCGTTATGTTCTTTTTTATAGATGGCGCAATGATATTATAAAAAGAATCATCTGTGGTGAAGTTAATGCACTTATGCCGTATTAGCTTCATCATTGTTAGTCGATGCTCGTTGCGCCCCCAATATAATAACATATTGTTCCTATGTTCACTATAAAAATTGTTGTCTTATGTGACCATTTTTTTGTGAGAACATTAAAATTCATCACATAAAATTAGATTATATGATTAAAAAAAAAATTCTCACAATAACTATCATATAATGTGATGAATTTTTTTTCCTCACAAGTGAATATATAATATGTGAGGAATAATTAATTTTATCACATTGTATTGATACATTTCCTCATAAAAGCTAAAATTTAATGTGATAGATAAAATCCTCACATAAAATTAATAAATCTCCTAATAATAGATAATTTTTCTGTGACAAGAAAATATTGCTCACATAAAATAATAAAAAAAAGTTTAAAATATTAAATCAGCCCATTTAAAATTAAAATCTCACCTCAAATAAAAATTAGCAAAAATAAGCACACAGTGAATAAAAGTACAAACACAAACTCGCTGCCATCCTCCGACACAAGCAATTGAGAACCCACTGCCGCCGTCTTCTTTCCCTCTGAGTAATGAATCCGGCCGCACCAACACAAACTCCGTCGACGACAAAAGATAACACGCTCACTTAGTCTTGTCATCTTGATGCTTGACCTTTTTAATCCTAAAATCACGCAAAAACCTAGTTTTGTGGTTTTAGGTATTGCAATTTCTTGCTTCTTGAGAGGTTTTACGGTTGTTTAGATTGACGTGTGCAATCTGCTGTGTTTGAATATTGTGGGTTGATTTGGATGTGCGGAATTTACGATTGTTAAAGAACCTCTGTCCATTTACATTGCCTAGTTACTAGTTTGAAATGATTAATTTCATATCTCGCACGATGCCATGGTTACGTGATAATAGAGGTTCAGATGTGTGTTATTCGTGTATACTGAGTTGAGATTTTAATGACTATTTGTGTGCTAGTTTGATGTGTTTATGCAACGTTCAATTCTGTTTGAGCATTTTTTTGTTCAGAATCAATGTGCATATGATGAAAGTTTGTTCTGAGCATTTGCAATTTGGTCTCAATGCGAGTTGGCATTTTGAAGATTATTTTGGAGAAATTTTGTTCCCATTTTTTATAGTAATGGTACATTTGGCTGTCCACTTACCAAGAGAGGCTAAAATTGCTGGAGTAGTTCAATTACGTTGGGTGTACCCTATTGAAAGGTATACAATTTTATTTTGTTGCTACATCTCCGTTTTAGTCATCTAACAAACTTATGCTTGTCTTATATAATTTTATTTTACTTTGATACATTAATTTTTCAGTCGTCTAATAGACATGTTTGTTTTAGGTACTTGGGTACTCTCAAAGGATTTGTTCGTAATAGGGCTCGTTCCGAAGGCTCAATTGCAGAATGATACATTGTCAAAGAAAGTTTGACCTTTCATATCGAGGTATCTTGATGGGGTTGAAACTAGGTTCAATTGACAACGAAGAATAATGAGTCTTGGCCTTTTACTGTTTCCAATATTTATATATTTTCCTTCTAGGGTTCTATACCTTTATCAAATTAAAATTTATATTGTATATTCTATTAAATATTCCTACCATTATATACGAAACATTATAGACAATTGCAATCATTTTGTCTTCTTGTCAAGACAAATAACGTTTCGATATAATATTTACGTTTGAAGATATCACAAACAACCTTACCGACTCTTGCTGCATCGAGATAGATTTCCGACCATTAACAACTATAAAAAACTCCGACACTTTCTTTAAATAAACATTTTTTTTATACGAGTTGCTGTATCATGTACAGTTTGTATATAGTTATGTAGTTTATGAAAATGCTAAAATTAATATTTATAATTTGTTATGTTCTTTTTTATAGATGGCGCAATGATATTATAAAAAGAATCATATGTGGTGAAGTTAATGCACTTATGCCGTATTACGTTCATTATTGTTAGTCGATGCTCGTTGTGCCCCCACAATAACATATTGTTCCTATATTGGTCGGACTAATAATTCAAAACATATGTACGCTTTTTAAAAATTTCAAATCTCAATACATTATGCACAATGTAGAACTCACTTTCCAAAATAAATTCGTAATTTATTCAAATTAAATAAAGTATTTTTCTTGCATGAAGAGTTTGTACTCGAAGGGTGTTTTGAATAGTTCGACAAATTTAAGGGTAATTGTATCTTTATTTATAATGTAGGACCAGACAAGTTATATTTATTCTTGATGTTTAATATCCTACCTACTATGTGTTGGTAGTTAACCAAACCATGTCACTATGTATTTTGACTCATATGTGCTCATTTAATGTTCTAATTACATGTTTCACTAAGTAGGTGTTGACGTCGCCCATACCTCATAAGAACCGTCGTCTAAGACCTATTTTGTACTAGTCGACACTTGTCTACCTTATTTAATCATGGATGGATGGTATCATCTGTGCCTATTTGATGTTTCAAAAACATGTTCCACCAATCAAGTATTGACACGTGTCCATCAAATATAACTGCTGATATTGTGGGTTTAATTTGATATCACGTGCAATGCAACTAACCAGTTTATAAACTGAATTGAACCCTATTTGAGATTATATGTGCATATCTGATAAGGAAGAAACACTATTATAAAAAGGAAGGATATTTGGCGGCGGTTGTTATAGGTTACAAGATACAGTTTCACAGCGTCGCCTAGAGCCCCGACGTCTATATAACATCTAATAGGCGACGGTTGTTAAACGTCGCCCTTATCGGGAAAATAGGAGAGTATATATAAAAAATCGACGGTTATTCTAGTGTTATAGGCGTCTTTTCTTTTGTTATAGGCATTGCTTTTTTTAAACAACCGATGTCTATTCTATTTTATGGGGGTCGATTTTTCGTACAACCGACACCCATTCTCAAGTTATAGGCGTCGGTTTTTTTTATGATCGTCACCTATTTTCTTAACTATGGTCGTCAGTTTCTGCAATGAGTTACATGTTTGTAATTCTTTTTTTACATATTTTATTTACTTTATCGATATCCCAATAAACCTACTTCATATAATCCACGTTCAACCCAACAATTCTTTCCAACGACAAACAAAGTTCATTAATAATTTCAATCCAATAATTCAATTCAACAATTGAATTTAACGAAGTTCAATTATTAAAAAAAGTTCATATTCTAACTCATGTCACTAGAAAGTTCTCTGCCCACACGTCTCATGCTTAGTTAATCATTTCGTTCTCATAGTCGCCGTCTTCAAATATCTATAATATTGAACAAGAATTATCAATTAAAATATATAACAATAAGAATTAATAAAAAATTCCGGAAGATAATTATATGTTCATACCTTTACCATGTTGCACATCTCGTCTTGGACGAATCTGATAAGATCGCACATAAATCGCACGACATCATCAGAAGATATGTACCTAAAATATACAATAGTTAATATTAACTCATCAGCATAGCATGGAATATATCAATAAACTATAATACTAAGCCCAATTACGATAAGACGAGTCAAATAAACTTAAGCTATCGATACGTAAGCCGCAGGCCATTCACAAATTGTTGGAAATCCCGGTAGGTCCCCGGGCCCTCGTTCCTAGAACGGCGGAAGTTTAAAATTTTTCGGAATTCCGCCTTTTCCCTTGTACCGCTCGATGCTTACACGAGAACATATACACGAAAGAGAAGGGTTTTAAAGCCATGATACCTTGACGAGTACAAGACGATGGTAAGCTACGAACCCTTCGAATCCCCGGAATATAGTATCCTTCTCCTAGCACCAAAACGCTCATGAACGGGGCAAGATCATCACGCCGGCACCACACACACTTCACGGCCGTCCTTGCTTTATGCGGCTTGGCCAAGGCTCGGCCGAGGTACTCCCCTTGTCACACGCACGCCGCGCGCTGCGAGAGAGAAAGAGGGAGAGAGACGAGAGATAGAGAGAGATCAAGAGAGGTGAGGAGAGAAAACCCTAACTTTTCCTTTTAGCCTTCAAAATGACTTAGGGTTTTCAAAAAATAAAAAATCCCTTTTTATACCCTAGGGTTGGCCGAAATTTGTCGTGGAGTGGGGAGAAATTTTCTCACCCACTACAAGTCATACCAAGTCTCTTTTACTTGGTTTGGTTGACTTGGTCTCTTTCAAATTCAAATTTGAAATAATATTAATATAAATTAATATATATTTCTATATTTAGTATATTTAAATATAATATCCAATATATATATATTTAATTATAATTTTCGAAATTATTCTAAAAAAAATCGAAAATCATATATATATCTAATATATATTTTATTTAATCCCAAATTAAATACTATTATTTTTCTAAAACAATAATAATTTAAATCTTATACTAAATATTAAATATCCAATATTATATTTCAAAAATATTTCGTGAGGTGAAAAGACCATTTTGCCCCTCACTTGATTTAACCACAGTCAATCGAATCTTTCGGCCATTTAGGGTTTCAGCCAAGTCTCAAACCCTAATCTCTCAATTCAGGCATCAGCCTGCTCTATTCTCATATAGACGTTGTGCCGGTTGCCCTTTTTAAGCCCGACTCTCTTGGTTCGCATCAACCGGCTCTGGGAGGAATTCAGGAGTTCGGTATTCACCTAGCCAGCACCGTGGTACCGAACCGATCCCGAGTTGAGTACGAATATGTGTAACTTACGAACCGACTATAGATTGTCGTCCTACGTATAAATCCTTTACGATTGTCCCGGTCGAGTAAAAGTCACGCGTAGTCGAACTTACAGAACTCGACTCTATGATGTTCGTGTTGGTGACATTTATCAAACTGCCCTCCACGACACTCGTGAGTCAGTTTTGAGCTCCGACCAAGGACTTAGGTAAATTCCCGCACATCGAAAACTCCATAGGACGTTAACCTCGAATTTAATCAAGGCTGTAAGTTCCGCTCATCGTTATAACCGGCAATCACGTCGTAAAGTCAAGACCGGATTTCGCCGCTAACTCATGATACATGCAATTCAGGCCTAGCAAACTAGTGACTAATCAAGACCAGCGTGTGATCGTTCGATTACGAGTCAGTGTCCAAATACAGACAATCCCCTGATTCGTCTTGTGTCAATGTCACAAGCTCCCACTTTCCAAGTGAATGGTTAACACAACCGTTTTGGACCCGTCGACAAACAAGTCATACTCGTCATATCCAGTCACCCTACTGGAGACTAAGACTTGTGGACTTAATTTAATATTACAGTGTGTCAGCTTACTGGTGCCCCCTCTCTGTCTCCACAGAATCAGTAACTGAACTGTAAATATTGGGGTTTTATTAATTCGTCTTATTTACCCGACTGCAAGGTTATTTATTTAGACGAAATAATAATATGCCTATATATCTTTGTCATACTCAAATCGACAAGAATAAAAACGTAATTCCATTATCAAATAATCCAATTACAAAAGTTAAACACGACAAAATTATACTAATGCCCTCGTACTATCTAATCCTCGTACGGCATCTAGGGCATAAACCTCAACACAAATATCGTCAAGAATGCTCACTCAACAAGTAAAGAGAGGAATCTACATCATACGCCTCAAAGAAAATTATAATTCACCTTCAAATTTCGGACACAAATACGTTTGAACACAAAAACTTCACGTAGGATGATAAATTTCAAATTAATGGCAACAATTGACTTAGATAACAAGCCCACCAAGTCCACAACGTCAATGGAATTAAGAAACAATACTTGAAACCGACAGATTTGAAGCAGTCATAAGAAATCTCTAAATTTTCAAAAATTAGGTTTCGAAAAAAATTACTACCTATTGTGTTTAATCGACGTTAATAAATGTGTTTAAGATGTGTTTTCGTCGCTTCTGGGTATTGCCGACAGTCAGCGATGATCGGACCGCGTCGGGTGGAAACTTCGCTGGGTCACGTCTTGTGCGACAGCCGTGTGTGTTCGAATCGCGTTCGTGCAAATAAAGGATGTAAACTGACTAATAAGTAAAGAAATAGGAGTGAGTTGTTATCTCGTAACTGTTGCCTATAATATTTGTATAAGAGTCGGGTTTTTCAATACAACGTCGTATATAGTTTACCAAACGTTACATGATAACCACTGTCACATATAGTAAATCAAATGTTAAAAATATTATCAAAAAGCCCCCGCGTGTGTGGATTTAGTAACCGATACCTAGTGACATGACTACTAGTGAAAGATGCATAAGGATATCAAGGAAAACTAAACATCAATATTGGTTTGTTTGATATGCTTGTATGGATTGTAGTGGGTATTGTTAAGTTAGCTCGTGTTTGTTATCTGTGTATAGCTTTATATGCCTTGTATGGCTATACATGTCTATTACAAGGATTTTGTTTATAAGCCTTGTACATCCATACATACCATAAAGATGGTTATGAGGTGTGTATCACTAATCCATACACAACTCAAACATACATATCAAACACAATCTATTTCATTACCCAAATAATTAAAACACACATATCAAATATGTTCAAATATTCTATCAACAAAATTCTTATAGAGCCATACACAAATAATTCATACCCATCAAATCCAAGAACATGGACATCAAACAAGCCCAACAATCAAACACTAATGGTGGAAATTAGGTGTTTTGATTTTGCAATATTTTTGGAGATGAATTTCATTATACTCAAATATTTAGACTTGATTATACTTTATTATTGTTTTTTTTATGTAGTAGTAGATAGATAAATATTTACTTTAATCTTTCTTCGTTATTTTTCTTTGAAAAATATATGAGAAGATAACTACAAAAGCGTTTTCAGAGTAAAGGTGATAAATCAGATATTTTTCTGTTTTCAGGACATATTTTATAATATGCTTTGTTATTGCGTTTTCTTCAAGCAAACATCATACTATTTTGAAAAGAAATAACATTTGAGTAATATTTCTGATTTAAAAAGAGATAACTCATATCTTACTACTATTATTTAATATTCCACAGTGACTTCAAAGTTTTTCTAAAAAGAAACAAAATTTTTATAACCCTCATCTCGCTCTTATGATGCATATTTTATACTCAAATGTGTCTTCAACTTTTCTGAATCACTAACAACCGATGGAAATGAATTCGTCAATCAACACGAAACGTTCAATTTTATTTTTTTTAAATATATTTATAAAATAATATTATAATAAAATTAATATTATTTTGTCATATCTTCAATAAATGAGGTAGTTGGATGTTTACTGTTTGTCAGAGGCTGGATCCCATATGGCCGATTTATTATATCTCGTAGGGCTAAGCATCAAAATGTGAAAGCGAAATTCCATTTTCAAAAATCCAAAAAAAAAAAATGGATATTATATATATATTTTTCCTATCCCGAGGTACCCCTACTCGATTTGGCTATGGGCTAGCCCCTAAATACCGACATAGAGGCTTGCACCACACAGACCTGACGGAAGCTTGATTGCGTTACACACTCAGTGATTGGGACTAATCCTCGAAGCCAGATATATACGTCTCTAACTCACCTGACAACGATAGTTATGAGAAATAAATCACATTGGGACTACTCAAAGAATTTTTGGAGGGATGATTTGATCCCATGATCTAACCCACAAATCCTTAATCATCCTCCTTGACCACTAAACCAAGGCATCATTGGTGGATATATTATTAGCCTCTAAATTATATAATTTTGAAAAAATACTGTAGTTATCGCCTATTACTTAAAAATCAACACCATTAACAACTAATAAAGGCCCAAATACAACTTAAGACTATTGCTTTAGTTGTACTAACTATAACTATAATGTCCTATCTTCTTCGATATCACTCGCACAAAGAAGAAATTGTAAAAAAAATTATATAAAATAAGGTACTTAGAATTTAGAAAGGAGAAGAAAGAAGAAAGCATCAGGGAAAAATAAAATAAAATTCTTACTCTTGTTTATAATTTTTTAGATGGTTGTAAAAATGAAAATAAAAATGGCATTCTTCGGTTGTTAATAAGGAAACTACTTAGCTTACCGATGTGGCCTAATCGATAACTCTATTTGGTCAGCCAACCCATTAGTGGTCTGGCCCAACTCATTTAACCCCCTTCCAAAGAAAGATCTACTATAATAATAATAATAATAATAATAATAATAATAATAAAGCTCATTGTGGACGAATAGCAAATCAATCATATGGACTTGAGATATAAACATAGCCTAGAAGACCTAATCTTAGTGAAAGTCAGTGTCATTTCATAGTAACCGTAAGGTTCAAATTCATTTTAAACTGAATTTAGTAAAATATGAGAAATACGATATTGATACATCAATATAGTATCAATATAGTTGAAAAAAAATAGCAAATAGTAGATGGCCCAACCCATTCAAAGATATACAAGTAACATGACCCAAAATGTTCAATAATGGAGAAGGAAATCTTTATGATTCATTTCATGCTCATTACCGTAAAAATTATATATATTTTTTTCGTGGTTACAATTTACGAACAATAAAGCATTTTGTATAAGATATTTCTGAAAAAAAAATAATAATAAAGGTAGTAATTTTTTGAAGTAGTGGGGTGGGGTGTGTGGGGAGGGGACCTCAACTCAACATCTGTTCTTATTTTGTACCAATTATCTAAATTTAGAAATATTGGCTGTACATTTCCATAAACATTGGGCGAAACGAAATATCCAATCCTATCCATCCACCAATCATTCATCCTATTTAATTAGAGAGGATAAAAATCAAAATGTTTCTCAATATTTACCTGAATCAATTAAGTCTTTATGTTTTGTCTGAATCAATTTAGTCCCCGATATTGCCGATTTTGGACCAATTTGGTCCTTCCATCACGATAAATGCCAATGTTAACGGAAATCTCACATGTGCATCTCAATAAATTATGTCTTGATCAATAAAATTGAAATGATTATTGAAATTAGAGGACGAAACTAAATTTTTTTTCTCTAAAATCCGAATATAAGCTCTAGATAATCTGTTTCGTCGAGCTCCATTGACAGTAGAATAAAACAGTTCGAACCCCCCAAATCTTGCAAATATTCAAAATTCGATACATATATGATTTAGTATAGGCAACGCGTAAGATTCCATTAAAATTGACATTTATCGTGACGGAAGGACCAAATTGTTCCAAAACGACAGCATTGTGGATTAAATTGGTTCAAGCCAAACATGGAGGACTAAATTGATCCATAGGATAAACATTGGTGACCATTTTGGATTTTATCCCATTTAATTTGTAATAATTAAAAAAAATATAATTTGACTGTAGAAATTTATAATTTCAATTTCATTGCAACTTTTACTAGGAAGGAACCAATAATGTATATCTATCCTGCTATAGAAAAATGTGGGCCATGTCTGTTGAAAATATACAATGAATAAAATGAAAAAAATAATTAATACAAGTGTACTTGACGTCATCAGCTCAACATGCTTCAAACCCAAACTCCCACAACAAACTCTTGCCACAAAATTCTAGTACAGATACAAACTATGTCTCTCTAACAGCAACAAGTTGTGAAATTATAAAAAATAAATAAAATAAAAGTATTAACTTCCACGTTTAAAGAGAGAAACTAGAATTGACCTTAGCCTCTCTTCAATATGAAAAATAAAAAATAATAATAATAAGCAAACGATCAGCTTATAAATTAATGACCCCATAAATCATAGTAACGCTTATACAATACGAAAGAAAGAGAGAAAAATATCAAGAAAAAGAAGAAGAAAAAAAAATCAAAATCCACCACAAAAAGAAAAAAAAAATGCCCACCACGATTAATCTCCTCTTCTCTCTCCTCCAAATCACCGCCGTCGCAGCACTGGCGTCGCCGCCGTCTCTCCGGCGGGGTTACTACTCGGAAACCTGTCCAAAAGCAGAGTCGATCGTACGAGACGCTCTGAAGACGGCCATGGCCCGCGAGACTAGAAACGCTGCCTCCGTCATGCGCCTGCAGTTCCACGACTGCCTTGTCAACGTAATCACGACGGCCAAATTAAACGTTGTTATCAAATTTATTTATTTTCAATTTTTCCTTACGCTTCTTTTTGGACGAAGGGCTGCGACGGCTCACTGTTGCTCGACGACACGCCGACCATGCTCGGCGAGAAACAAGCCCTGTCTAACGTAAACTCCTTGAGATCGTACGAGGTTGTCGATGAGATCAAGGAAGCACTTGAGATCGCCTGCCCCGGCGTTGTCTCTTGCGCCGACGTCATCATCATGGCTGCAAGAGATGCAGTTGTTTTGGTAATAAAATACTCTGTTCAATTTCTGCTTTTCTTTTTTATTTTTTTCTTTAATTCCTTCCATTCAAAGACTTCATAAAATATTGTGGATTTATGCAAAAAGAGTGGAGGGCCAAGCTGGGAAGTAAAGCTCGGCAGAAAGGACAGTCTAACGGCGAGCCAAGAAGCCTCCAACGACATAATGCCGAGCCCGAGGGCCAACGCCACTTCCCTCGTCGACCTCTTCGGCCGGTTCAACCTCTCGGTCAAGGACTTGGTGGCCCTGTCGGGATCCCACTCCATAGGAAAAGCTAGGTGCTTCTCCATCGTCTACAGGCTCTACAACCAGTCGGGCACGGGCCGGCCCGACCCATCCATCGAGCCCGAGTTTCGGGAGGAGCTGGACAAGCTGTGCCCTCTGGGAGGGGACGAAGAAGTCGTCGGAGATTTGGATTCTACGCCGGAGAAGTTCGATAATCGGTACTATAAAGATTTGGTCGTGGGGAGAGGGTTTTTGAATTCCGATGAGACTTTGTATACGTTTTTGGGGACGAGGGAGTACGTGGAGGAGTTCGGTAAGGACGAGGATTGCTTCTTTAGGGCGTTCGTCGAGGGGATGATCAAGTTGGGGGACTTGAGCTCGGGCTTGCCGGGGGAGATTCGGAGGGATTGTAGGGTTGTTAACGGCCGGCCGGTGGAGGTTTTGCTTGAGACCAAGCGTTGATGAATGAGTGTTAATGGAGCTAATAGATGTGGTTTGAATATTTTTGCCAATGGCATCCAAGTTGTAGTAAAAGTGTAAGATAAAATAGGGTGTGTTGTAAAATTATTATATTTATTAAGTATTTATATTAATATTTTTTTTTTTTCGAAACGATAGTTTGAATTTCATAATAACAAACGTACAAGGACTAAATAGTCCGATGGGGTCTCTCCGGTAACATCGAAATTCGATAGAGAACAAAGGCTCACAAACAAGCAAAAGCCAATCAAAGCAAACCACAAACAAAAAAGAAAAAATCGACAGAAAATGAGACATATGATCTTAGACCGAGAACTAAAGAACCTATCACGAAAATGGCTATTAAGCCAAATTTACAACACTCTTCACTTTCTTCGATCATCGATTTCAATGTCTCAAATTCATCGGACTATATTAATTAGGACTAAATATTAGAGAGAGATTGGAGAGGTAAACAATTTTTTATTCTATACTTTCGCTTATAAAATATAAATTGCCTATAAATTACAACCATAAAAAAAATATTATATCTATAAGTAATTCTTAATTAATAAAAGCATCTAATTTTATTTTAAATTAATATAAATCTACATATTTAATTAATTATTTCATAGTATTATATTTTTTTCAAAACAATAGCTTGATAGATAAACACAAATATATAATAGCTAAATAGTCCAACAAGGCCATCAGTCCAACATCCAATAGCAACGAAATTTCTATTGAGAGAAATCATCAACCAATAACCAAAAAATATAAAAGAACGCAATAAATTGAAAGTACACAACTATTAAAGTTTGAACAAGAAAAATTAAATAACTTACCACAAATCGAGTCTAATACTTCACAACTATGACTATTATACTTTTTTTTTCGGTCAGCAAGGTTTCTCCACACAACACCACCGTAGTCCCCACACTCCGATTAAGTTCAGTCTTAAACGAATCTGAAACTCACTGTTGGCTCTGAGAAGACCTCGGTTTCCAGCGGAACTATTCATCCATGTTTCATTTGGCCTACTCAAAATCTCACAAACAACGGTAGTCACGTCATTCGAACACGTAGGGGTGTGCAACGGTTTTAGAAAACCGCCGCACCGCCTGCACCACACCGCACCACATATTAACCGTCTAAATCGCAGTTTTCTTTTTTACTATCAAACCGCACCGTAAAAATGGTTCAGTGTAGATTTTTTGTACAAACCACACCGAACCAAACCGCACTCAATATTATATCTATAATTTTATTACTTATCAAATATTCATATTTAGTTATAATTATAAAGTCGTAAATATTTAGTTATATCTTCTTTCGGTGATAGAAGATATTGAACATTTTGAGAAATTTGACAAATGTAAATATTATATTATTATAAATTAATAAATAATTATAAATCGAGCTCGTTTATGACCAAAGAATAATAGTTTTTGTCGACGATTCAAGCTCTATATTTGCGTAGTATTTGTCATATTTGTTTTATGTTTTTTTTTTTTGTTTGAGCGTGAAATATTTACGACTTTGTTAGTCCTGGGTTCTAGCCAAGACAATAATAATAATAATAATAATAATAATAATAATAATAATAATAATAATAATAATGATGATGTTGATGATGATGATGATGATGATGATGATGATGATAAAATTCGATGAAATATAAATATTTTACTTGTATCAACTAAAAATCGCACACCGCACCGCAACCGCAAAAAAACCATTCAAACCGCACGTGTGGTTTTAATTTTCATAACCGCAGTTTAAGATTTAAAAAAAAAAAAAAACAGCATATGGCAATTCGGTGTGAAATTTGACGAAAACCGCCCAAAACCGCACCACGCACACCCCTACGAACACGTGATCAGGAGGATGATATTGTACCCTCCCAACACTAGGCTAGAACTGCAGGGATGGTAATAAGTAATGTTCTTCACTTTCAAAATCTCATTTTTTTTTTCTTCTGAAAAATCATTCCCATAAAGGCAGAAAACAATGCCTATAAGAGGAGCAATAACTCTCGCGAAGGGAAAAATGAGAAAAACAATCAGTAAAAATGGGAGATGAAACAAAGCACAACATAACAAAAGAAATGGTTTCTCCCCATCCTTAAAAAACAGTGGAAAATATTGGGAGAAAGAAGTATTAATTATGAAATATTAAAAAAATATTAATATAAAGATGTGGATGTATATTATTTAGAATGGTGGTAAGTAAAAGGAGTGGTTTGAGAAAGTTATGTTTGATTATTTTATTGATTAGAATGGTAGATATGATTTTTTGTGGTTGATGTAATATTTTATTTTGTGGATGTAATTAGAGAGATTTGTGTATAAATAGATGATTTGGGACGTGTAAAAATAGATTGAAAGTATTGAATAAAAGAAGTTATTTATCTCTCTAGTTGTCTCTCTAATATTTATATAATCGTCGTTAGTAAAATACTTAATAATTATAATATTTTATAACACGTTATCAGCACGAGCGCTCTCCGTCGTCAATTTCAACCTCCGTCGAAGATCTTATAAAGGTTTAGTTGAGGTTCGGTTATATTATTTTATATCTATACTAATCGTATAACTAAACGCCTTAGCCCGAGTGGTTTCGCGGAATATCGTTCATTATAAGTGACGAGAGGTCCAGATTCGATCCCCGGTGGTGGTGTGTGGAAAGTTTTTCTTAACGAGATTTACGAAAAATATTAAAATAATATTTATTTATATTACTAAATATATTTTATGATATATTATTTTACTTAACCAATATATTACGACTTTTGATTTTATAAAGATATGTCATTTTATACAAAGATGGATCTTTTAATTCTCACTTTATTTACGGCGATCCTTACCGCTATGTGGATGTTGTTTTTACCAATATTTTTAAAATATAATTATTAATTGTAATATTTCTTTAATATTACAATTACTTAAATATATTTTATTTTGAAGGATGACGCCATGCCCGATGTTTGATCTATTGCTTATGATTATTATTACGGCAGCACTTATCTGGATGTGGATATCATTTTTCATAAGAACTTTTTCAAAAGAAGATATCAAAGAAGATTAATTATAAGTTTTTTTTCTAATATGTTTTAATGTTTTAATTGTTATAACATGTTTTTATATTTTATGATATTAATATTTGGGTAAAGAAAAACTAAAATTTGTGGCTCTCGAGATTTTTTATACACTAGCTTGAGAATTATTCATATGTTATATGAGTCGCCATGTTTCATCCATACGACCAAATGCCGTGAAAAAAAATAAGCGAAAAATATTATGATATATTTTGAAAATCAAGAAAAAGGCATAAATTTCGACCGAAAGGTCATGTTGCATTCCCTGAAGTGAATGCATTCGCAAACAATTAAAGTGGTCGTGAAAATTATATTTATCCTGGTTATTATTTCCCCCGAAGTGGAAGATTAACGAGCGAACGAGAAAAATGTATTGAGCAAAATAAAGATCATTATAATATTATCGTTGGTTATTATTCGCACCAGAAGATCCCGTTGATCTTTCTAAAGAGCAATTAAAAGTGAAGTAGCGTTGAAATTAAATTTTGCTCATATTTGCAATATTACAGAAAATTTGTGCCGGATCTGATAAAATACTCAGTCGGATATTATAAATTTTCGTACAGATCCGAATAAAGAAAATTGATTCCAACGGACTGAGATTTTATTTACGCGTTATTTATTTTTTGTTTATTGTTATATATATATATATATATATATATATATTATTTACGCGTTATTTATATTTTCTGTTCATTTATATATATAATTTTGTTGTTTTATTTTATTCATAAAAAATATTATTATATATTTATTTATTAAGGATATTGATACTATGGATACGAGTATGTGCAATGGGGAGTTATGTCTTGCAGATTGTGCAACGACTAATACGATTATAAGAAATAAGAAATATTTCTCCCATCTTTAAATGAAAGAAACAAGTGTTATCACTATATCGAGTAGCACAAATATAATTGAGGGCTCCGGAAGAGCCAATGTTATACTGCCCAGAGGGACAAGGCTAATAATTGATAATGCCTTATATTCTCCTAAGTCTCAAAGAAATTTATTGAGCTTTAAAGCTATTTGTTAGGAATATTTTATTGTGTTCAATTAATTAGAATTATCTTTGTAGTTTATTTATAAAGATTATCATTATAAGAGACTTAGTGTAATTGGGCTTTGTTAGGGGCCCAACTATTATATACCAAAATGTGGTATAAATACTTGAACCCTAACACATAATAAAAGGTAGTGTTTTGTGTAAATCAATCTAGAGAGAGTATTTTAGAGAGAGAATCTCCCAACACCTCTCAAGAACACACAACACCCCACGCGAGATTAATTCTTCCCATCTCAAACGTGGTTTAATCGTTCCGAAGTTAGATTGCTAGGACTGAAAAGTATACCAACAAGTGGTATCAGAGCCAAACGCGTTAGGATTTGATAGATTTTTCTGAAATTTTTGGGATTTTTAGTGTTCTTGAGCTCGAAATTTTCGGCCTTAGATCTTGAGTTTTTGGGCTTATTTTACGTATTTTGCAAGCTCAAGAGCTAAATAGGTTGTTTTCGAGTGATTTTAAGTATTTACCCAACGATTTTCAGTAGATTTGAGTGAGATTTAGGTAGAAATCGCACAGAAAACTCGACATTTTTTTTCCAGAGATGATTTTCGGGTAGATGAATGCAACAGTACCTTGAAATTCGGATAGTTTTCACCCGAATTTTACCCGAACTTCTTAAACTCGGCGAATTTTAATTCTACCCGAAATTCCTGTTTTCGGCAAAAATCTCTGTCTGAGAACACCCGAATTTTAAGGTTTTTTGGACAAAATTTTTAATTTTACCCGAATTTCTTTCTCGGAGAAAATTAGCACTTATCCGATTTCCATCACCCGAATTTTCGCTTTTAATTCTCGGCGATTTTCTAGTTTTCGGGCAGACGTACCCGAATTTGCTCACTCTCGGCGATTGTCTGATTTTCGGACTGAATTATCCGAATTCGGGCAAATCATCCGAATCAATATTCCCGAATTTCTACCTACCCGAAAAATCTTAGTACCCGATTTTCAAATCATACATTTAAATTTTCGGTCAAAGTCTTCACTCGAGAATTCACTGTTCTCGATCACTCACTCTTCAAAAAATTACACTTAACCGTTTTCGATCACTAAAATATTTTCGGCCCCTCCTCGGAATAAAAAGGCTTTAAGTAGCAAAAAAAAAAAAAAAAAAAAAGACTTTTGAGGAAAATTTTTTATGCATCATTTGATAGAGAAAAATTTTCTTAGTCCAATAGGCATAGTCTATTTTACACTTTTTCGAAATTTTTCAAAATAAATTTTCCGGGCCCAAAATTTTCGGTATAGAAAACTTTTTCGTTAATTTTTGAAGACAAATCCACTATACGCGTCAATGATCACGTATCCAACAATCAACTTAGGTCGTTTTTGGCATATTATAGGAAAAGTTTTGGTAATTTTCCCGAAGTTTTCGAAATCATTCCAAAAATTTTAGGTGCAAACCAAACAATTTCGACACTTACTATCTTCGATGCTTCACTATACTTTTTGATAAAACCAAACTTTTCGGAACTGAATTTCCAAAAGCCAAATTTTTAATTTTTAAATTAAAAAAAAAATAATAATTATTATGGATGCTCAAGCTAGAAAAATTGAGGAATTAGAAGCAAGATTTGCTAATAATTACTCTGTGTTGCTTAAGCAACAGGAAGATCTAGCTTTCGCTAATGAATATTTGGCTAACGCAAAGTCAAAGATCATTAGCTTAGAAACTAAGTTAGAGATTAGTGAAAAGAATGTCTGTGATATGTCGAAAAGATTACGTTCTTGCGAAGATGAGCGAAGTCGTGTCTCATCAACACATGAGATAATCTTAGAGGAACGGCGTATGCTTTACTCTAAGATTGAACTTTTAGAGAACACTATTGCAAAAAGAAGTCAAGCAGATAAAAATGTCTCTTCTAACTTAGTGTCTTTCGGGGAAAATAATTTACATTCTAATAAACCTACTTCTTGTTGGGAAATTCCTGAGGTTGCTAGTAAAATTGCAGAATTGAACGCAACCTAGGAATCAGAAAGAGTAGGTTTTCGAGCGGAAAAGAAAAAGCTTTTAGAGGAGATTTTACATCTCAAAAATTCCCCGTCTTTACCTGTTTCTAATGATCTTTCAAAAGATACATCTTCCTCGAAACAGGTGAAGAAAAGCATCCTTGTTCCTAAAACTGAGAAATCTTTTACTAGTAATTCTAAGTCAATTTTGACTGAAGCTGAAAAGATAAGTAAAAGCCTTAAGCTTAATACTTCCAAGGAACAGAAGATTAGGAAGGAGAAAGGAAAATCAATATTATTTTCCAAAATTAAGGTCGAACATGCTCAAGATTTTCCCTCTCCTATTCCTCTTAAAATGAAAGCGTGCAAAGAAGAAGTTCGAAGCTTAAGCAAGCGAACTTCCACGCTTATACCTCATCATTATGATGTGAATCGTGTGAATTCTCCAAGTAGGAAGAACATCTCAAGTACTAACGATGCTTATAATTCTTTATGTTCTTATCCCTACTTGAAATATCCAGTCGATGTTAAGTCTGAAAAACATCTCATGCGACTGGCTTCGGAGAAAATATTTAAATCTTCTCCGAGACACACATTCACCTGCGCTGAAACGTCCTTTCCGTGTCAAATTGCTCCTAAATGGATTCCTAAGTCAATGATTAAGTTAGGTAATCCCAAATATAGTCGGGTACCCAAAAGTACGTTAATGAATGATTTAGGACTAAAATCTGATTTGACACCTTTTATGCATAAATTGTTTTCTGTTAATCAGGGAGGACCCATCCAAAAATGGGTACCAAAGTCCCGCTAACATTTTGCAGGTGCCCAATCACGTGTGGTAATTCGACGATGGTTGCTCCACACGCGTTATTGGTATGAGACGAGAGCAACCACAAAGACCCCGGTCATGAGTAGTAATTAGAAGATGTTTGCTCCATACTCATGATCGGTACGAGACGAGGGCAACCACAACTCCCAGCTTGCACGGTACTCGGGTTGCTCCACATGCATGACTGGTAAGAGACGCGAGCAACCACATCCCTCATGTATGGCAATTTGACGTAGTGGCTCCACATACATGATAAAGGGAAACGACGTGAGCAACTACGACTATATGTGGTACATTCTATCTTTTGAACTGATATGCATAATACCACATTCATATATATTTTTAAGATATGTAAATTCTATATATGCATTCCATTGTAAATTTTGGCATGCATATCGAGCTGAAAAGACAATATACCTACTTTGAAAACTATAGGGTACATTATAGCTATGCATGCTTCAAAAGGACTTTTACTTTCAAATTCTTGCATGCATGCATACCTGAGCCGAAATGCGAAATACCCTATTTTATAGGTACATTCTAATTATGTGTATGTTAATTAAATTTTCAAAATTGTAATTTGCATATGCATACGAGCTGCATTGAAAATACCTATTCCTCAAAATGGTACATTTTTAAATATGCATTTTTCAAAACTTTAAAATTCTAAATGCATATTACGCACGGAAATGAAAAATACCATTTTTTGTAAAATGAGCTTAATTTGAGGGGGGAGCTACTCTTTTATTTTTAAAAGAGAAGTGACCCTTATTTCTTTAAAAGGGAGCTATAATTATATTTTTAGGGGGAGCGAACTTTAAATATGTGAATTTAGGTAAAGAAATTCACAGATTTTTCGAACTTTCCACGCATCGTTTGAGGGGGAGCAATTTTATTTTTGGAAGCATGTTTTGAGGGGGAGGAATAACAAAATACATATATAAATAAAATATATCTATATATTTATAATATAAATATACTAATATATATATATTACTAATAACGATTAATATATATATTATATCCATATAATATATAGTATAAAAATATATTTTACTAATAACGATTAATATATATATATACAAAAAAAAAAAAAAACCGAAAAAAAAAAAAGAAAAATCTTCTCTCCTCTTCATCAAGCTTCATGGAGATTACCTCCGACCTCCGAAGATGGACCTCAAAAGAAGAATCTTGAGCCTACAACGGTCAACTCTTTTCAAAAGGCGACGGTGGCTACAAATGCAAATCTCGGTGCTCGCTTCAATCGACCTGCTCCGGATTGCTGACAAACAAAGCAGCACTCACCACTTCCTACCGGATGCAAGGACTTCGTTCCCATGATTCAGTCAAACCCAACTGAATCTAACCCCGGAACATCACCGAGAGACAGTCAAAATTATAGCCATGTCTATTAAAACCTTTTGAAAAGACCGACGCTACATGATTCCCTCATCTCACAAATTATTCGGACCAACCCCCATAGGTACATGTGCTAATTTTATTAGCTCCCGGGTAGAAGTCGCCGCAATAGGTCCAACGGCGCGTGCACAACCGAGCCTTACCCACTCGTCTGTCTCACAAAAGACAGGTGTTTCATAAATCACGGGGAACCACTTCTTCTATCACCGCTTCACTCGGAAGCGGGAGATATTGAATTATGTGGTACTCAGCCCCACCACCACACTTCCTTGCGCACTCTAGTCTAGTGTGTCCTCACTTTCCATATATTTTTATATTTTCTAGGACACATACACTTTTAAACACCTCATCTTTGTGATCAAGTTAGAACTTCCGTAGACATGTCTTGCTTCGACATGATTCGAGGAACGGAAGGAAGTCCTACCGTTGCAACATCAAAGCAACAACGGTTTCAGGCCATCGTCTACGAGCATAGCTCCTAGATCGATGTTAACGGGAAGTCTTCGTGACCCCGGTTTCTTACACGACGGATTGCCTTTGTGGCTCCGTCTGGTTATTACCATCACCGACCTGTCGTTTGTGTCCTCCTAAACTTCCTACACAAGCATACCGATCTCGTTAACACGAATCGCCATGAGGGGGAGAAGGGGACATTCATAAACAAACAGGTCGGACCACCCACCAATCTCCGCCGCGCTCACCACTCTGAAGCCGGGCTCCCCTGCACTTGAACGGAACATTCCAAAGGAGCCTAACACCCCACGCGTACCTTCTTCCGGAGCCAGACAAGCTTCCTCGAGGCCGAACCAGACAACTTCCTTTGAAGAAGACGAATCCGGCGCCGAGAAGAAGAAGATTGGAGAAGACTTGACGACTGTCTTAGTGGCTACGTCAGGTTATTACCTAACCTGAGTTCCTACCAACGCCATCCTCATGTCCCGACGACGTGATCTTCTTGCCAAAGATAATGCCTCATTTTGACCCATCGCATGGCGATCTCCCCAACTCGATCTTCATGAGGGGGAGTAGTACTAAAGCAAAATGGGAGCAACACCACGACGAAAGTGCAAGATAGGTCAGAAACGCTAAATCCTCAAGCGTCGTCAAAGAATCAAGCGAACACCATGGACTGCAAAGATCGAAGTTACTGCCTCGTGTGCGTCTCTCCAAATTTCAAAGAGAACTTCCCAATCCCAACATAAGGTTGACCAAAAGTAGGGGGAGTTGCGCTATTATCGAAAGGAGAGATCGAACACAAAAAGAAGAAATCCGGCAAGCGACTTCAAATCCCTTCCGGCATTTACGAGTCGAGCTTACAAAGAAGATTAAGAAGACGCGGTGCCGAGAAGCGAAGATCAAGACACGGTGAGCTTGAATATCTCCAAAAAGAAGAGGTCAAAAGACAAGACAAGGAGGAAATTCCTTTAGGACTCAGGCAAATGCACTAAGCCCCACAAAGAAAATCCATGCCGAATTGACGATTGAATACAAAGGGGGAGATTGTTAGGAATATTTTATTGTGTTCAATTAGTTAGAATTATCTTTGTAGTTTATTTATAAAGATTATCATTATAAGAGGCTTAGTGTAATTGGGCTTTGTTAGGGGCCCAAGTATTATATACCAAAATGTGGTATAAATACTTGAACCCTAACACATAATAAAATGTAGTGTTTTGTGTAAATCAATCTAGAGAGAGTATTTTAGAGAGAGAATCTCCCAACACCTCTCAAGAACACACAACACCCCACGCGAGATTAATTCTTCCCATCTCAAATGTGGTTTAATCGTTCCGAAGTTAGATTGTTAGGACTGAAAAGTATACCAACACTATTCGACATAATGAATATCACATTGAGACTGCAGAAAAGAGAAATATTGAATATTTGCACATTACAAAAGTTGTTTCGAATGATAAAAGAGTTGTTGAAATATTACCTTCGTTTGACTCTGGATTGTATTACACGTATGTTAAAACAATTGAATCGCATGCTATCGTAAACCAGAAGTTTACTGACGATAATACATTTGTTGTTTGGCATGACCGGTTGGTCCATCCCGGTTCAGTTATGATGCGGAAAATAATTCAAAATTCACGTGGGCACTTAATGAGGAACCAGAAGATTCTTCAATATAATGAATTATCATGTGCTGCTTGCTCTAAAGGGAAGTTGATTATTCGGCCATCACCAGTAAAAATAAAGAATGAATCCATAAGATTTTTGGAGCGTATACATGGTGATATTTGTGGACCGATACATCCATCATGTGGACCATTTAGATATTTTATGGTATTGATTGATGCATCGACTAGATGGTCTCATGTATGCTTGTTATCAACGCGCAATGTGGCGTTTGCGAGATTGCTTGCTCAATTGATTCGATTACGGGCACATTTCCCAGATTATCCAATAAAGAAAATACGTCTTGATAATACTGGTGAATTTACTTCCAAGGCATTTAATGATTATTGTATGTCTATTGGAATTGATGTTGAGCATCCAGTGCCACATGTTCATACACAAAATGGTCTGGCAGAATCATTGATAAACGATTAAAGTTAATTGCAAGACCTTTATTAATGAAGTCGAAACTTCCATCGTCCGGTTGGGGACATGCTATATTACATGCATCGACACTAATCCACATCAGGCCAACAAGTTATAATGATATATCCCCCATACAAATAGTTTATGGTCAGGAACCAGATATTTCTCATGTAAGAATATTTGGATGCGCAGTATATGTTCCAATTGCTCCACCACAACGAACTAAGATCGGACCTCAAAGGAGGTTGGGAATATATGTCGGATTTGAATCTCCATCGATAATAAAATATTTAGAACCTTTAACTGGAGATTTGTTTACGGCTAGATTTGCCGACTGTCATTTCGATGAATCGAATTTTCCGACATTAGGGGGAGAAAAGAAACAGCTGGAGAAAAATATTAGTTGGAATGAATTATCGCTAAATCATTATGATCTTCGAACGAAAGAATGTGAACTAGAAGTTCAAAAGATAATTCATTTACAAAGTTTAGCGAATCAACTGCCAGAAAAAAAAGTTTTACTGACCTTAAAAGAGTGACTAAGTCACATATACCAGCTGTTAATGCTCCTGTAAAAATTGATGTTCCTGCAGAACATATAAGGATCGGGCCTAAGCCACAATTAAAACGTGGTAGGCCCTCGGGTTCCAAAGATAAAAATCCTCGAAAAAAAAAGGAGCAAATACTAAGAATGGTCCACTCGAGGATTTATCGACTCCCGAAGAGTCAGCGGGCATAAATGATTATGAAAATGAAACTCAGGTACCTGAAAATATTGAAAATAATGATAATGAAGAGATATCGATAAACTATGCCCAAAATGGAATTAGATGGAACCGAGACAAAGTCAACGTTGACAATAAATTCTCATTTAACGTAGCGCTACATGAAATGAATGAGATAAATGAGGATGGGGATCATGAACCAAGGTCTATAAAAGAATGCAGACAAAGAAATGATTGGCCAAAATGGAAAGATGCAATCGAGGCAGAATTAAAATCACTTGAGAAACGAAAAGTTTTTGGACCTTTAGTCTGCATACCAGAAAATGTAAAGCCAGTTGGATATAAATGAGTTTTCATCAGAAAGAGAAATGAAAACGGTGAAATCGTGAGATATAAAGCACGGCTTGTTGCACAAGGCTTTTCACAACGACCTGGTATTGATTATGAGGAGACATATTCTCCTGTGGTGGATGCAACTACTTTTCGTTATATAATTAGTTTGGAAGTACGTGAAGGACTCGATATGCGTCTTATGGATGTTGTCACTGCTTATTTATATGGATCACTTGACAGTGACATATATATGAGACTTCGCGAGGGATTTCAGTTGCCTGAAAATTTAGGGCCCCGAAATGAGTACTCAATTAAGTTAAATAAATCGCTTTATGGATTAAAGCAATCTGGGCGTATGTGGTATAATCGCCTAAGTGAATATTTATGAAAAAGTCGAAATCATTGCAGTTTATGCTAATGATATCAACATAATTGAAACTCCTGAAGAGTTATCAAATGCTGTTAATTGTTTGAAAAAGGGGTTTGAAATGAAAGATCTCGGAAAGACAAAATTTTGTCTTGGACTTCAAATTGAATATTTATACATCAAGAGACATATACGAAAACGGTATTGAAAATATTTTACTTGGATAAAGCTCATCCATTGGATACTCCGATGATTGTGCGATCTTTAAACGTGAATAAAGATCCATTTAGACCTCGTGAAAATGATGAGGAGCTACTTGGTCCTGAAGTACCATATCTCAGTGCTATTGGAGCACTAATGTATCTTACGAGTCATACGCGGCCTGATATTGCGTTTGCTGTAAACTTATTGGCGAGATATAGTTCTTCACCGACTCGTAGACATTGGAACGGAGTTAAACGAATATTTTGATACCTTCAAGGAACAACTGATATGGGTTTGTTCTATTCAAATGAATCGAAAGCAGATTTAATTGGGTATGCAGATGATGGATTTCTATCTGGCCCACATAATGCTCGATCGCAAACGGGTTATTTATTTACATATGGCGGAACTGCTATTTCATGGCGGTCAGTTAAACAAAGTTTAACCGCCACTTCATCTAATCATGCGGAAATTCTAGCTATTTATGAAGCTAGCCGTGAATGTGTTTGGTTGCGATCAGTAATTCAACATATACAACAAATTTGTGAGTTATTGTCCGAGAAACTACTCCCAACGATTTTATATGAGGACAATGCGGCATGTATTGCCCAATTAAAGGAAGGATATATTAAAGGGAATAGAACAAAACATATTTCACCGAAATTTTTCTTTACACATGATTTGGAGAAAAATGGTGATATTGATGTACAACAAGTGCGATCAAGTGAAAATCTTGCAGATTTATTTACAAAAGCACTTCCTCCTATTATTTTTAAAAAATTGGTATATTCAATTGGAGTTCGAAAACTTCGAGATCTGGAGCGATATTATCATCAGGGGGAGTAAATACGCGTTGCACTCTTTTTCCCTTCACTGTGGTTTTTTCCATGAGGTTTTTCCAGTAAGGTTTTTAATGAGGCAATTAGAGAAAGCGTATCAAGAGAATTATGTACTCTTTTTTCTTAACTAGGTTTTTATCCCATTGGGTTTTTCCTAGTAAGGTTTTAACGAGGCATATTCCTTAATATACATCCAATGGGGAGAATTATGAAATATTAAAAAATATTAATATAAAGATGTGGATGTATATTATTTAGAATGGTGGTAAGTAAAAGGAGTCGTTTGAGAAAGTTAGGTTTGATTATTTTATTGATTAGAATGGTAGATATGATTTTTTGTGGTTGATGTAATATTTTATTTTGTGGATGTAATTAGAGAGATTTGTGTATAAATAGGTGATTTGGGATGTGTAAAAATAGATTGAAAGTATTGAATAAAAGAAGTTATTTATCTCTCTAGTTATCTTTCTAATATTTATATAATCGTCGTTAGTAAAATACTTAATAATTATAATATTTTATAACAGTATTTTAGTATTAGGGTTTTTTAGTTTTAGAGAAGGAGAAATTGTGGTCTTTAATAGTATTATCTTTAGTTGTTGCTAATTCGAAAGCCCATTGGGTCATAGTCTTGCTCTGTTGGATACAGACGACCCGGCCCATTCAGCCCAAATCTCAAATATTTTCAATTTTTTTTTTTTTTGTCCTTAAATAAGGTGAAGAAAAATATAAATCGGCTTCCTCGTTTTGCTCATCCCCACATATTCGCTTTTTTCTCTCTTCAGAACCGAAGGCATTCAAAGTCTCTCTCTCTCTCTCTCTGAACCAGCGTCAATGGCCTCAGCACGCGAAGAGAACGTTTACATGGCGAAGCTCGCGGAGCAAGCGGAGCGCTACGAGGAAATGGTGGAGTTCATGGAGAAAGTCGTCTCCTCCTCCGACAGCGACGAGCTCACCGTCGAGGAGCGCAATCTCCTCTCCGTCGCTTACAAGAACGTCATCGGCGCGAGGCGCGCGTCTTGGAGGATCATTTCTTCGATCGAGCAGAAGGAGGAGAGCAGGGGAAACGAAGGACACGTCTCGGCGATCAAAACGTACAGATCGAAGATCGAGTCGGAGCTCTCGAACATCTGCGATGGCATCCTGAAGCTTCTCGACTCGAAGCTGATTGGATCGGCTGCAAATGGAGATTCGAAGGTGTTTTATCTGAAGATGAAGGGAGATTACCATAGGTACCTTGCGGAGTTTAAGACTGGAGATGAGAAGAAGGATGCGGCTGAGAATACTCTCAATGCGTACAAATCTGCTCAGGTTAGGCGTCATTGAGGTTTTTAATCTACGTTTTATGAAGTTTGCTGGAGTTTTTCCCTATGTTTGTGTGCCTGATGGTTATTTGCAAAGAATGATGTGAAAGGCTGTTCGGTAGATCAAAACTTTTTGGTGTCCTTTTACTACCTGGATTGATTTGTGTCATATAACTGTTGGGAGCTTTTGTTGTTTTCGTTTCATTAGATGCATACGTTTCTTTCTAGCTGAAGTAGTAATCTTCAAACCACTGTGAAAAAAGGGGAAAAAAAGATGCTAATCTTAACTTCTGCAGGAAATTGCTAATGCTGAGCTAGCACCAACTCATCCCATCCGCCTTGGACTGGCACTCAACTTCTCTGTGTTCTACTATGAGATCTTGAACTCTCCCGACCGTGCTTGTAATCTTGCTAAGCAGGTCAGCATATTTTTTTTCCCCATAGAATATAACACTCATTGATAGATAATTTTCAGTTTGCAGTTCTTTAAATTTCTATTCTCTGCTTTCCCAAGGCTTTCGATGATGCCATTGCCGAGTTGGACACCCTCGGAGAGGAATCATACAAGGATAGCACTCTGATCATGCAGCTTCTCCGCGACAACCTCACTTTGTGGACCTCGGACATGCAGGTATACGATATGAATCCAAGGTAAAAATCCTTCTAATCTCGACTATGTCGTCGTTCTCTTTCAGGACGATACTTCCGAGGTGGCCAAGGAAGCACCGAAGCCCGACGATGACTAGTAACCTTTTTCTAGCAAACGTAGCCCCTTTAGGTTTGAGAATTCTGCTTGTTTGTCTGTCTGTCTTCTTCATCTTTGTGCTTGTTTGATACTTGACTGTCTTACTCGTAATTCCTATTTATTGTATCGAAAGCTGCCGTCTTCGGTATGATTATCGTATGGTTTGACTCTTTCAATGGCACTTAACATAACAACCCATGATGTAATAAATATGGGTTGCATTGTTAGAAAGTGGCCAATCACATTCGTATATTTGAACTTTGAAGTAGTCATTTAAGGCAACTCAACAACTTGGGAAGGATGAGTATGTTGTTGCAAGACAGAGACAAGTTTGCTCCTTTCCTTTAATTGCGGTCTCCCAAAGTTGGGTTGTTCATCATAAATAAAAGTAGGCACTTTTTGGGTTCATCTTTTTACACTTTACAGTTGTCTACCACCAGCTACCTACTACTTCTGTTGATTATTTGCTATTGATTTTTTTATTAAAAAAACAACAAAAGTGCATTATTCAAGAAAAAAAATTGGCAAATCAAATTCCAAATGAAAGAAACGACAAATCTTTGCTTCCCAGGGTGTTTTCTATTACTCACGCACATAGAAACACACTCCAATATCGAAACAACCTTAAATCACTAAACTAGAATAATATATATATATAATAGATATATATATAAAAGCTGAGGATATCTTAGTAGGTAGGGCTACTCAGCAACGGACATCTCCTTCTTGTTAAAACTCCTTCGTATCATCAAGATATCACCCACGCGCCGAAACATCGTCCTCACCTTCCTCTGCGAGTAGTTCCTTTCAATATCCGAATCATCATGGGCCCTCTCGAAGCTATCGAACTCCACCGAGTTCGGATCCCTACCGTCCTCCGTAAACGCAAGGGAGTAACCCCTCCGATGGTTCTGAGCCGCCGCCGACGACGACGACTTAGCCGTCCCGGGAGAATCCGACTTTGGCGTCTCAGCATTCGCATCGAAGATCGAGCCCTTCAAAGCTTCCGCCACGTCGGGATCTTCATGCAGCAGAACCTTCTCCCTCGAATCTTCTTCGGGCAGATTCACGAACTTCAAATCCTCGAGGTCGAAGCGAAACCCTTTCTTCCTCGCATCATCCTCGCTGTTGTTCTCCTCGCTGTCTTCGTCGGAAGGATTCAGTAATATCCCATTCCTGTCGGCGTTGACGGAGGAGAGCAACCTCTTGAGCTGCTTGATGTTCTCCTTAGCCGCAGCTTCGCTTATCCTTAGACGTTCGTTCTCCTTCGTCAGAAAGTACAAAGCTTCCTCCTTTTCGGACAGGCAATCCTTGAGCTGAGAGTTCTCCTCGCGGGCAATGCCAGAGGCGGCTTTCGCCGCGTTGGCTTCGTTGATGGCCTGTTTGAGGATGTCCCTTAGCTTATAAGTCTCCTCCCTCGCAGCCCTCGTCATGGTTTCCGAGGCGATCAATGATTCTTTGAGCTTATCGCTTTCGTGCCTCGCGATGGCTTTCTCCTCCTCGGCCCTCTTTATGCAGCCGACGAATCCCATTTCCTTACCGTTCCAAGCCAGCAAAGATTCCTCCGCCTCGACTCTGAGCCGCTCGGCCGTGTTTCTGTGCAGCTCGGCCTCCTTACGGGCGTCGTGTAAGAGCTTTTCGTGCCTTTCCTCGGCGTCGCGTATGATTATCTTCAGCTGTTCTGACTCGGCTTTTACGTGCTCGAGCTCGATCTTCGTGGCCTCGAGCTTTTCCTTGGCTTGGTTGGCTTCGGCGGCTACTTCGCTTAGGGCCAGGGCTAAGTCTTCCATGGCCTTTGAGCTCTTCTCTTCTGCGTCGCTCGCAGATTTCAGTTCCTTCTTCAGCGATTCGATCTCTGACGTTCGGCTTCGAATTCTCTCTTCTGCCTCTTTCGATGACGACGACGATGATCCGATCTGATCCCTTAATGAGGCGACTTCTATCTTCGATTCTTCGAGCTCCATCTTGGCCGCCTCGAGCTGCTTGGACAGCATCATCAAAGAATCGACCGCCTTCGACTGGGACTCCTTTTCGCGACGTACCTCCCCTTCGAGCCCTTGAATCCTCTTCTTGTTTTCGGACAGAAGAATCGCCATGTCCCTTTCTCTTTGCCTCGAATCTCTCAGTTCTTTGCTCGTCCTTCGAAGAGACTCCTCTTGATGATCAGATGGGCTTAGCCTTTCCTTCGTTTTCCTCAGCTCGTCCTCGAGCTCTCTTATTTGTTGCTGTTGCATCCACATGGTCGCGTTGGTTCGATGATTCTGCGATATCCGAAAGAAAACCCTCGAATAATCGCACCTCAAAAAAGCGAACGATTTATGGCGAAAATTTAGATTATACCTCGGACAGATTCGAAACCTTATTATGATCAACTGCTTTGAGGGCCTCAGCATCAACCTGGGAAGCTAGAGCATCTCCTCGGCAAAGCTTCGACGACGACGACAAAGTTCTCGAAAACACAGATGCCAAATGATTGTTCTTATTACAAGAACCAAACGACCCCGATCTTGAAATCCTAGGAAAAATCACACGATATTCGATTGTTACGACGATTTCGAATGATAAAAGAAAGTAATAAACTGAGAGGATTTAGAAGAAAGGAGGCTGAAAAACACCGATATTAGCTCTAAAACACACGTAATATGATGCCCCCATAAAAAAAAAAAAAATATATATATATATATTAATTCAATGGTCAATAAAATGACACAAAAGAAGATTACGAGGAAAAGAATTGTATAAGTTATTACCTCGATTTTGAACGTAACATGATTGTAATAATATTCTTTGCTATCTTATTGTATGACTCTTCTTTGCTATCTTCGGAATATCAAAAGAATAGTATGAAAACTGAGAAAGAATTGGACAATCTAGAGAACATATATGTGTGTGTGTGTGTTTTGGTTGAAAATGTATTTAGCATTTTGTGACATAGTCCAAAGTTGGCGGGGTTTTGTTAGAGCGACTCTAACGTAACGGCAAAAATCATAGAAAATAAATATTTATATATATTTCTGAAAAGGACACAAAGGGTTAATCAAAGGATTTCGTTTATTTAATTATTTTAATACGATTGCTTATTATGCAAGAATACATATCATATCTTCGATTTTGACGGTTTCTTTTAGGCGGCAAGGATATTAATATATCCACCTATTTATTTTATTTTTAAAAATTATTTTCGGCAATCTTATAGCATTCCATTTGTGATTATTCTGAATATAGAAGTTTCTTATTACAATCTCGAATGATCCACCAAAATAAATGGTTACTGTGAGTAACAATCCATTCTTCAGCCTTTGCAGGCATAGTATCAAAAGTCAACGCTGCAAACATCATCAGCAATAAGAAGAGAAAACGTTATATAAATCAAAAGTCATAAGATACATTTTATTTATGGCCAGAAATCAAATCATACTACTCAAAAGATACACCAAACATAGTACGGACATATCATCGTATGCTATAAACTAAAAGTTTTATCCTAAAATCAATTAGTGATAGGAGTAAATACATTTTCGATTTATATATCGAGTCGGATGAATTTAATTCCTCGACGAGGGGCAAATAATCTCACAGGATTGCCATCAAGCATGAATATTTTCTAAAAGAAGTATTATATCAAACTATAGAAACCCTAATTAAGTCTTTTACTATTTAAGTATGCGCTTAATCCTTTAAGATAACAGATCCTCAGAGATCAATTAAATTTCGGGATAAAATCCAAACTGGACATCGATGTTTACCTATGGACTAATTTAGTCCACTATGTTTCGTCTGAACCAATTTAGTCCCCGATGTTGTCGATTTCGTACCAATTTGGTCTTTTCATCAAGATGAACATCAATTTTAGTGGGAATTTCGCACGCGTCCCACACTAAATCATGTCTAGATCGATAAAATTGAAATTGTTACTGAAATTAGGGCACGATACTAAAAATTTCTCCTCAAAAATTTGAACATTCTACTTCACCGAGCTTTGACATTAGAAGAAAACAGTACAAATCACCAAATCAAACGTGATGGCCCATAATCATCCAACGTGCCAATTTTATGTATTTTAACCATCACAATATAAATGAGGAGCTAATTACCATTAATCTTTTTGGGGATAATTGATTGAACAACATTGCGTGTTAGAATACTACATAATATATATATATATATATATATATGTGTGTGTGTACAGTAACACAACATATCAACTAACCGAGTATTAAAATAAAACTCATACTTTACAGTACAGCTACATAAATAAAAAAGAAAGACATTGAAAAAAGATATTTACCATCATTTTAAATTAACCGAGTAACTTCACATAAATCCCTAGTGACCTAAAATTATTTCACTTAACTCCCCTGTCAGATATTTATTTCGTTTAAGGACCCGTTGTAAACTTCTTTATCATTTAAGGACCAATTAGACGAAATTACCCCTCAAAATATGCATTATTACGATTTTACCATCATTTTAAATTAAAAAAAAAAAGATAATATAGATAATAAAAGAAAAGAATGGGATCGATCCCCAACTTCAACCATTCGAACATTCACCTCCCACCCACACTCTTTAACCCTAATCTCATCAAAACGCACGAAATCTCTGAGACCGATCGACGATTCTCAACGCAGCTGCCTTCTCGTCGTCATCGAACATCATTGCACACGAGTTGCCGCCGGTGTGCCACTTGAGAAGCTTCAAACCTAGTAAGGGTTATTAGGTCGATTAGGAGTTATTAGATCTCGGTTAGGAGTTGTTGCCCTCTATGTTTCGATTATTTGCTCTTTAGGGTTATTAAATCTCAGTTAGGAGTTTAATTTGGGGTTTTTTAGGTTTAGGTCGATTATGCTTATTAAGGTGAAATGATGTCTTTTGAAGTTTCGTTTTTCTGGAATTTTAGGTTTCAATTAGGCCTCGTTACGTAGTAGTTCATGGTACACTATGCTTGCTGATGTTTAGATTACTCGTATTGAGTTTGATCGATTAGGTACAGTATGTATTTATTTTTGGTAAGCTCTGTCTGCGTGTCTTGGTACAATATATATGATTGTAATGGTACTGTATGCTTTATTTACTGTTACTGTATATATGGGTTTAATGATATTGTTTGCTGATTATCTTGTTCGGTTCATGCAGTAATGGCGTCAAAGATAAAGAGCTCTTCGAAGGGTTACCAACTATCTTCTAGGTGTCATCCTCACACATTTCGGTCAAAAATGACCGTGCTAAAGAGTAAGATGACCCAAGAGCAGGTTACAGCTATTAAAAAGACTCATTTCCATTTCTTTCTAGACTTGCCGAGAATCTCACAATCATTTGCAAGAATAGTCGCCTTATTACGCCGATACAATGTAGAGACTAATTCATTTAGGTTTGGGGAGATTACTGATGTTGTCTTTGCACCAGAGGAATTTAGTGTGATTATGGGGCTCCACTACGTAGGTCAGTATGTGGATCCCAAGGAGAAGCTTTCTTCGCAAGTTGTGATGCAATATTTCGGGGGAAAAAATGGAAATGTTTCTCGTCAAAACATAATTAAAAAGTTGGATGAGTTTGTGGGAATGTCTGGGGATGATAATGTCGCTGATTTTGTTAGGATCTTTGTTCTTTTTTATTTAATTGCATCTTGTTCCCGATGGGTAACTCTAAAAACCCATCGTTTGTGAATGTCTATGTTGACGATTTGGATACGATTGGTGAGTATGCGTGGGGAGCTGCAGTACATGATTTCTTGATGCCAATGCATTTGATAACCAAACGACTAATTCAATGATGAATGGGTGCACAGTCGCATTTGATAACCCATCATTTATTTTCTTTTGAACGTATTGAAATTTGGTAATTTAATTATTTTTCTTTAATCAGATGTGGGTGTACGAGCGCATACCGTCCTTGGCAAAGAAGCGTGCGGTGTACACATTTCCACGATTGTTCAACTGGGAGGATAAAAGGGTGGCAAACGACGTTGGAAATGCGGAAATGGAATTCTCGTCGGTTGAACGTGTGACACCCTTCCACGTATGAAAGAATGAGATGAAGTTAGTTCAGCCCATTAATATGATAGGAGAGGTATAAAATTTACTTATTTCTATAAATTGCATAAGTTAGAAATTTTATTTGTTGACCGTTATTTGCGTGTTTAAGGTTCATGGAGGCATTGGAGTTCCTCAATCCATGACAGCGGATGATGATGGAAGGGAGGACGTGACAGCGGAGGACGTGGCAGCGGATGATGATGGAAGGGAAGACGTGACAGCGAAGATCACTAACGGTTTGAGCCGGAACCAAAAGGCCGGAAGCGTGGATTGTGGGGTTCATGCTGCCTTGACAGTGGAAAGATTTATGGTTGACAGTGTGACCAGCGTAGCTGCATGCTAGACTTGTTGGGTTGATGTTGGAAATGGTTTGTTTATGTTTTTGGACGTGATTTATCTGTGTTGTCGATTTGGTTTAGTTGTATGTCTTTTGGTAAGACCTTGGATTATATGGTTGGACGTTGAATATGTGCGTCAGTCAGGTTGGATTGGGTTTAGTTTTATGTGTCTGTGAAACTTGGGTTTTTTTGTGAACTAAGTTAGCGTACCCTTAAAAGCAATGTTACTGTACCATAATAAGTATTGTTTATGTACCAAAATAAATATCGTAACTGTACCAAGATATTGATAGAAACCGTATCAAGTTTTATCGGACCACATATTTTTTAAAATTAGAGATTCATAGTGCAATTAATAAATATGAATCCCTAAAACAACAAATAAATTGAATCTTAAACAAAAAATATCTATAACAGGTTGAACTTTTCAATTTAACAAACATCTATCCAATGTTGTAGTAAATTGTTCTAACAGTATTCCTCCTCATATAGTGAAACTTAGGGTTAATAATATAAAAAAATTATTGTAAGGGTTACTCCTTCAAATATGACACAAAGTGAAACATATAGTTAATATACATATGGAAATTTGGTTTGTAGAAAAAAAAAACAAAAGAATATGTTCAAAAAACGCTTACCCAAATAAGTTGTACCAAATATATCATGTGTAGTGTACCTCAATATAACATGTTACTGTACCATTAGGCGGGTATGTACTGTACCTTGCTTTCGTTCGTAACTGTACCAAGATATTGACAGAAACCGTACCAAGTCTTTTTGGTGCACATAATATCTATAATAATCGGTTCATAGAGTCAATTAATATATATGAAGCCCTAAAGCAACAAATAAATAGAACATTAAATAAAAAAGATCGAATTTGTTCGAAAATATTAACCTTAATAAGATGTACCAAATATATGATGTTTATGATACCTTTTTTACCTTTGTGATTGTACCTTATTGTGTTCATATATAGTACCAGATTAAACAAGTAAACCGTACCTAAATATAATTGAGCTGATTTTGTATTTCTATCCAAGTTCATAGCTATTAATATAACATACAATTTTAATGCGTTTAGCGTACCATTTTAATGCGTTTAGCGTACCATTTTAATGCGTCTAGCGTACCATTTCAATGCGTCTAGCGTACTTTTTTAACAATCTTAGTGTACCATAAAAAATATTTAGTCATACCACTGTTTGTTATCTTAATACATCAGTCAACACTAAAAAAGCTCGTTATCAAAATATCCACAAAAAATATGACAAAAGAATGGAACGAGCATCCAAACACATACAGTTAATATGCCCCAAAAAATATGGCACCAACCATCTGCACACAAAAAAGCCAAAAAAAGCATGAAAATATATGCAAAATATGGACAATACACGTACGCTATGTAGATACTCCTCCTCTACACGAAAGCCAACCTTCTGGTAACTCACATTTACGCCATAGTCCCTCAGAATATCTTTCACCATGACACTAGGACGATAAGAAGGCTCATCTCGTACCCTCTCTTTCACTATGTTCCCTAACCATGGTGAATCCGCCCGAGGATGATCGCGGCTTCTAATATTATCTTCACCGCAAGTGTGTTGAAGATTGGAGTTTCGAATGCCAAATGATTTATCACATTTATGCAGTGATGCCTATATCCGCCAATTACACGATGCATCCTTGCAAACGGCAATGATTTTTCTCTTATCGTTCTTCTTATAAATGAAGGTTCTGCGAATGGCGATCGAATAGTTCTTCAAGCTCCGTCTGAAATCTTCTGCATCCTTAAAGATGACTCCATGCATCTAATGAATTTACTACAACGTCGAATTCATTGGAGTCTTCGTCGTCCTCTTCCATACTGTAACAATACAGATCAAAATCCTTATCGATCATTGGTACAAAAAAAAGATATAACATTGTCTATTTAAGAATAAAAGAATAAAAACATTTCCGCCTGGCTACTTTGACCACCTCTACTATCGTCATCACGTTTCACTTTCATCTTTATCATACATAATTTCATTCCAATAAAGAGTCGGTACATATTCAACACATCAACATTCTCTTTCAATGTTGAATATAAATTTTCAAGCGGCACTTGATACTTTATCGATTCACGTCGCGAGTCGATATCCGTCCACCTTCTTTGGAGGACAATGTATATATCAACAAGTGTTGTGGCTTCATTGATCAACACCAAGTGCGTAGTCTGCTTATAAGAACACAACCCAAATAGCGTGCCTCCATGAACTACACTTGTAGACAACATAGTTGTTTACCTCCTACAAATAAATCACCCAATTACAATGATACTCCAATAATACATTAAAAGGTACACAATACAATGGCAAATGATACCCTAATCACAAGTATAAAGGTACATAATATTAATTAATTTGATACCGCATAACAAATACAATTAGGCATCACAATAACCTCATTTATTTCCAGACAAGAATTTCCCATATTTATAAGCTCGACCCCATGTCATCTAAAGAAATTTGGTACGCAAACAACACGAATAAAGGTAATATAACGACACATTAACATTTACTATAAAATACATATTTTTCATACGTTTACAGCTCAGTCCAAGGCCAGAGTTACCTCAATACAGGGTATGAATCGATTTTTTATTCTTTCCAGCCAAACAGTGCTCTTCGCCAGCGTTTTATGCTCATCGGTGTCTTCACAGCAGTTAAATAGTTTGGTGGTTCGATAGCGTCGGCTCCAATGCCGTTTGCTGATTCGATAGCATCGCCGAGAGCTAACCGTAACTTCACACTATGAAAATAAAAACTTCATGAGCGAAGACCGAGCGACTTACCTGACGACAACGCCGATTACACCAACCGGCTGAACTGGGCAGAGACGACGACGGCGAATTTGGTCTGAATTTCAATCGAGCTGTTTTTTTTTTTTATTATTTAGATCGATCAAATGATAAGAAATATTATTTTAAGATTAAAATAAATGTATTCAGGGGTAAAACCGTCATTTCAGAATAACTGGTCCTTATAAGTATTAAATGTTTCTAATTGGTTCTTAAATAAAATAAATTCTGACGGAGTTAAGTTATGGAGTTTTTGGCTAATAGGTATTTATGTGTAATTAGGCCTTTAAAGTGATCAACTTGTATTTTATATTTAATTCCAGTGGATATGTTAATAATGATTATAGCTCTTTTCCTCCTTTCCATGAAGAGTTAGTACTAATGTGCCAATTTCACCATCCAAAAGTAGGATAAAATACAAAAAGTGGATAAAACACAGATGCTAGGCTAGGCTAGGCGTCATGAACAAGGAATTTTATTTTCCTAATAGTCCAAGACTTTAGAACATGCTAGGTGTATTTACTCTTTCCTTATTTTATTTTATATAAAGAATTCACCTTTATATGATATCTCTGCAAATTTCAAATAAATATATACTATAATCGTTCATGCAATAATCTTTTAGCAATTGCCCCCATTCCCATGTGAGCTCTGAAACTGTAGTACTGCCCTTGATTTTGATGCAATGACGACAAACACACACAATACAATTTTTGACACGGTTGATTATTACATGATAGTAACTCAAAAACTTGGGAAAATTTTATTACTAATCCTTCCATGGATTTAAATCAAAGATCAAATCGATCCCTTTTATTATTTATTATTCCTACATTTAATTCCACTGATCCGAGCAAATCCATGGGAGTGACGGCGCTTCATCGTCAGAAAACATATTGAGATTAGTGCATGACTCTTCCTCAACATGACCAAGGAACTCTTCTTCCTCAATCTTCACGAAGTAGTAGTCCTTTTGAACTTGGACATAATTATGGCTTGAATCACTGTCGCAAGATCCAACTTTGAAGCCACACAGCAAGAGATTATCGTCGTCGAAGTTCTCGACAATCTCCATCTCAGTAGCAGCCGCAGCAGTTTCCTCGCATATGGGGCCGTTTTCTCGATCATCTGATGCAGTTGATTGATCTTCTTTAGCAGCAGAGAGTTGGCTTTCTTTCCCATCTTCTTCACTCAGCTTTGCTTTCAGCTCCCTAATCTGCAGACAAAAGACACAGATTATTACAACTAATAGTCGTCAACTACATAAGCAGCAGTAATAGGGTTGTGCAAAGCCTACCTCTTTAAGTAAAGCTTCATTGTCAAGCTGGAGTTTTTCGCAACTGAGCTTAAGGGCATCATAGTCGGCCTTAAGAACGCCGTAATCTCTTTCCAGCTGCTTCGTCTTCCACCTCGCCCGGCGGTTTTGGAACCACACGGCGACTTGCCTAGGCTGAAGGCCGAGCTCCAAGGCCAGCTTCACTTTCCTCTCAGGCTCGAGCTTGTTTTCTACTTCGAAGTTCTTCTCCAAGGCTTTGACTTGATGGATACTCAGTCTCCTTTTCTTCCCTGGAGAAGCATGGCCATATTCGTGATCAATACAACCGCCTTCATCGTCTAATCCATCTAACATGGCCTGAAACTCTGCCGAGTACATGTGGATGTTGTTCACTTGATCATCTCCATCTGCAAACATCAAACATAATCCCATGAATGCTTTGGCTGGAATTTGGTTAGTGGAACAAGAAAATTGCAGACATAGGCCAAGAAAATATACTCCCAAATAGTGAGTGAGCACCTGAAGAATCAGAGCTGCTAAGTCTCTTCATTTCTTGATTGGTCAAGGAGTAAAATAACACAGCCGCCGTGACAACACAACAATTGGTAGTAACAGTTAACTGCCTACACTAAGAACTATATGCTGATCTCAACCTAATAAAAACTCCACTCAACTCAAAAAAACTCTTCGAAAGTTTCGTTTTGGTTTGCTTCTTCTTGCATTTGCGTAGCAAAGAGAGCCAAAATAGGTTGTGGGCAGATTTGGTCAGTGGATTGTGTTTTTCTTAGTTGATTAGCTACTGAGATTCTTGTCTTTTCTTCACTACTCGCAGAGCAGCTACAACAATCCCAAGAGGCACAGTTTCGTATGCAATATCATCGTCATCACTGTGCTGCACCTGAGCTTTCTTGGGTACTCCATTTCTTTTCTTTTCCAACATTTCATCTGCTGCTGAACAACCCATAAAGAAAAACCCCAAAACCCAAGAAAGTGAAAGAAAAGGCTGAGGCAACCCAAAATTCTTTAAAGGTCTTATCTTTCTTTAATTACATGGTGGTGATGACTGCAAAAAATCAAAGTGGGATGATGTTCAAACACTTCTCTTGAGTGTGTGTTTTGTGCCATGGACACATTGAGTAGTGTTCTTTAAATAAAACCAAACGGTGTTCAAGTATGGTTAGAATCTTAACTAGGGTTAGTTGTATGGTCTACTTTGAAATGAAATGAGCCCCAAATTCATGGCAAAATGCAAATTTCCCAAGATGGGGTTAATATTTTTTATTTTTTATTTTTTTGGGAAGTGAGTTTTTTATGAAGAGATCAGAATTTATTATATATATTTAAACCAATATACTACTTATAATTTGAGAATTTTATAAATATCACACACACTGTGTAACGTCCCCGTTCCTATTCCTTATTATGCACACATTTCATGCATCTATAAAATATTCGTATAAAATTTTTCGCTCTTCATAAACATTCAGGTAACATACAGACGGGGGCGCACATCTAGACGTATTCACTTTCACACATAATATACATATCATGCTTATTCCAACAACACTCAAAAGTTTATAATGTTTCCTTAAACTACATGCAAACGATGAACAGAGGGAAGCAGGATGAGAGCATAACCAGCCGACCTTGAATCCATGTCTGTACACGGAAGCTTTACTTTAGAACTGTTCGTTCGTTATCTACAACAACTGTGAAGACAACTATTCAGAGTAAGATCGCAACATGTAAATCCATATTCACAAAGTCGTAAACATATAACATTAAATCCATCGAATTCATGAAATCACCACATTTCATCGTATAACCATCATGTCAAATAAATAATCATGTAAACATCGTTCAAACAATTCCGTCGTCAGATAATCAATCATGTGGCCATTCTTCAATTGATTCCTATGCATATGCAATTCTATATGATGATACTCTCGTTATGAACCGGTCCGACTCGAACTATCGATCATATGTGTGCCCATGCATGGAACTCTGTAAACATTTCTTTTCTTTTGGTGCCTGTACAGGACTCTGTCATCCCCCGATTTGTAGGGACGTAACCGTGGCATAATACATCGCATCATCCGAAGCCGTAGCAGTCATAACGGTTTCTCCCTTTCTTTTTCATGTGAGTGCTCATGACATATAACATAAAGCCGTACATATCAAATCAATTCAGGTATCACGTATGTCATATAATTCATCACTTTTCACTTTCTTTCACATATCACGTATTCTGTCAATCATATGACATATATAAAAAGCATATTGTAATGAACATATCACGGCATCACCTTTCAAAGATCTCATGAAAGTTAACATTGAATCACATTGGCACATAAGGTACATGTTGCCGATCATACTCACAGGTTTACGCTTATAATCCCCTTTTCTTTCAGTCGACCCTGTCCTTGCCTTTTTCGGGATCACGACCTATAATAATATCAGTCCAATTATCAATATGCAGTCTATGAAATGTTCTATACCGTGAATAACATAAACCCGACCGTTTTTCTTTAAACCTTTATTATTACGATCATTAGTTTCCGATACTTAGTATTTTTCGGTACTTCACATTTTTGGGACTCATAAATTCGGTACCTTATCATTTTTTTCGGAACCGGTATCTCAGTATTTTCGGGACCGGTATCTCAACATTTTCGGGTCACATATTTTCGGATACTCAACATTTTCGGGTATCATTCTTATTTAGATGATTTCGGGTAACCTATTTATTTAGACAATCTTTCGAGTAATATATTTACTTAATATAAATTTTCGAGAGACATGTTTATTCGAATTATTTTTGAATAACATGTTTATTCAAATCATGTTGGGGTAATATCCTTACGTGAATCTTTTTCGAATCGCATATGAATTTCGGGTACCATTCAATATAAATTTTCGGATATAATTTATTCAACAATTTATAAGTCTCTCGTGCAATATATTAAGGTTTTAACACTTTTCTATATGATCGATAACAAAAATTTTATTATCTAACATTATATACATTTGAAATAATGTCCTATTCATGAATGAAAATACTTATATCTTCATGTTCGATCCTCATTTCTTTCTTAAGCTAACCCTAAGGTTAATTTCATTCTAAACCTTCTAAAAATAAAAGAGAACATAATTTAAATGAAAAGTTTCGTATAAGAAATTTTACCTCACGTTGTGCTTTGAATACTTCTTACGTTTGTATCCTTATTTGATAATTGGTGAAGATGCGTTGAAAACCCTTATCTGCTTGTTCGAGTTCTTCTTATGGGAGAGTGAATAATATCTCATGGTTATTAAGTATTATAAGTTTATATATGCTTAGTAAGCTACTGATTAAAATATGAGGTGTCAACTTCTCTTACTTTGCTTTTACTTTAGGTTTTTCGTTTTCCTTCGTATGGTTTTCGAATGATAATTATTTTATGATACTTATTCTTTAACCTTATCCTTTATTATATATTTTTCGATTGAGTCAACATTTGACTTTTCGGGTATATTTTCGCCGTTTTATTTTTTTTGGCTCAGACCCTTTTCGGGTCCTTATAATTTTCGCCGTTGTTTTCACTTTTCGGGTCCCAATCTTTTCGGTATCTATTTATTAATACTTTTCGGTATCTTGATATTTTTCGGCACCTATTACTTTTCGGTACAAAACTTATTATCGATATCTACTCATTCAAAATTTTCGGTATCTTCAGTTTCCAGTACCTTGTCTTTTTCGGTATCTATTTCTTAAAAATTTTTAGTACCAAAAGTTTTCAGTATCTTTTATATTTTCTGGTTCAATACTTAGTCTTTACAACAATTAATCTATTACCTTAACCAAACCTTATACTAAATATGTATCAAACATACAATCATATAAATGCATGAACTTATAAAATAGGGCTTTGGTTTCGGTTCCTGACACACTGATTGATTAATAAAATCCCATGAATTTAGGAAGAAGATACAGAAAATAGAAACTACTATGTATCAAAGAAAATGACAAACCTAAATGTGACACTTACTTATTCCATTAAATTCGACGGGCATACAATTCTGTGCTTGATGTTTCATGTTAATTAAAGCTTTTGTCCTTAAATCAAGAGGAGATGGATATGTGACGTCATGGTTTCACCTCTTGTTCTTTTCATACAGTAATTGGACACTGCCTTAGCCTGGAGTATATATATAATATATATATATATATATATATATATATATACTAGTTGTTTTGTTGCCAGGCGCGGCATTAAATGCTCATATTTTCACCATGGTACTACTTTCTTATCAATTTCTTGTTTAATAATCTAACTCATCAATCTATAATATTTTCAAAATTTCAATAATCATCTAATTTAGATAGGAATTTTCAAACTCATGAAATCATTTTATCTTGTACATCCAATGTATCGTTCTAAAGGAATTACAAATTAATGAGTGCTCAAAGTAAGGATCAAACAACGGTTAAGATAAAAGATATACAATAGTGTGTGTGATACATGGTTTTCACTATCATTCATTAGTGGCATTAAAAGATAAATAATTATTACCATTTGTGGTGACAGTGCTCCTCGTAAAAAGTGTTCAATAGAAGAGCAAAAGCCAAGAGGAGGATGGTGGAAAGGAGCGTTACGGCACCCGACTACTTTCCGTCTTTGGAAGATTTTAATGACAAGGTTGAGTATTTTCCGGTGGTGATGAAGCGACGCCTGGCGGAGGAGAGAGCACAATTTGTAGAGGTAGTTATGAGCTCCGGTGAGGAGGTCCCGCAAATTTTTTACTTACTTTGGTTCAGACGTTCGCCGGATCTCTCCAGCTAGTTAGTGTTTGCGAAAGGCTTGGAGTTTAATTTAAGGTTAATTTTTATTTTTTTCTATTGAGGTTTTTATTTTTCTGTTTCTTAATTGGTTATTTGAATAAATTAAATATAACACACACATAATACATAGCTGTTGATTGTGAGGCTGGATAGGTGAGTCGCAATAATATTTCATTCAAGTGGTTTGCATGGGTTCATGATGTGTTCCCATTTATGTGGGACAAAACAATATTTAATTATTTGGCTACAAGTTTTTTTTTATTAAATTTTGTTTATATTAAATTAAGAGTTGTACGGAAAGCAGTATTGCATATTGCATTATATTATGAATTTTCATTTTCCCATTAAAAAAAATGTTTTAAATAAATAGGTCTATCTTACCTATCCAATTGAGTATAACTCAACTCCTCTCACATTTTGACATATTGCATCTTAATAATGTTTTGAAAGTTAAATTGGTAGTGGATGTACCAACATAGGTGTGGTAATAGTGATGTAATTTAGAGTGTCAAAGAAAGTGAGTCACATGTCATTTTTTTAGTGGACTTGAATTGGTACGACTAAATCAAATAAAACCTTGTAAGCTTATTGTTGATTCTCAATACCACAATTACATTTTGTTTCTCTTGATGGTAGGGAGGTACGTGGTACGCTTTTGAGCGCTTTTTTTGTTTAATTTCACACCACATTGGCATATGCGGTTCTTTCAAAAATATTCTTAAATTGCAGTTTTGAAAAATAAAATTGCCTGTGCGATTTTGGGCCGTTGCGGTGCGGCATTACGGTTTTTTAACCGATACAAGCAAAAAATGTAAATTTTATCAAATGATACTATTATTATTAACGAGTCTCGGCAATGAACAAAATCATACTACTAAAGTAGAACCAAAACCAAAATAATGTGCAATAATCATATCGTAACACGTGTCAATTTGAAACTTAAAATACAAATAGTAGATCAAATTCATTATTAAGTGTGTGAGTTATATTTAGTTCAACTTTAATTAGTTGTTCCCCAATAAACTTGAATTCTCATTCTTAAATAAATGTTTTATAATTTAAAAACAAAAGTTAATATATAATTAATATTTGATTGACAGAAAAAAAATAGATATAGTTAGTAAAAAAATTATAAATATAAAAATATCGTGGCGATTTGACTCTGTGCGATTTGTACTAAAAAATCACAACGAACAATTTTTACGCTACGGTGCGGTGCGGGCGATTTTTTTAAAATCGTTGCACACCCCTACTTGATTGGTAAGATTGAATGATAATAATATTTAAAAAAAAGCTCTTTAATTTCTCAAGAACAATTGATAAACGTACTATTATACGTTTGTTCTAGCTAGAATTAGGCCATATTTGAGTCAATTTTCATCATTATGCGTATATAGTCGTGCTATTCACACTTATTTTGATGTTGAAGGAACATGGACTGACATATGGAGCGAGATGAGTGAAAACAAGAGCGAAATCCCGAAAATAAGACATTCACGGCCAAGTGCAACAACTGTCACGACCGTGAATAGGATCTGGAAGGCATTGAAGCTCGCGGAAGAAAGTCACAGCCACGTTCATGCAGAGTCACGGCCGTGAAAGGATGGACTTCGTAGAAAACAACTCGCAGAAACGATTCACGGTCACCTACACCAATATTCACAGCCGTGAACACGCGAGAACATTCACAGAAAGCATTCACGGTCGCGTGCATCACGAGTCACGGTCGTGACCTGAAGAACTTGAAGAACAATCCTCGCGGAAACCGTCCACGACCATGTGCAAGACAAGTCACGGCCGTGAACCTTGGAGAAGAAAACAACAAGCTCGCTGAAGGTCTTCACGGCCTCTTGTATAATGTGTCACGGCCGTGAATCGTGATGGAGAAAATTGCCTTGCTCGCAGATAAGCGTCACGGGCACGTGCAAAATCGTCACGGCCGTGTTCATGACGTTGGAAATCAAGGCTGCTCGCAGGAATTAGTCACGGCCTGGTTCAGATGGCGTCACGGACGTGAAAGCGACTAGCGAATTCAAAAGTCCCGATATCTCAGGGACGTCACGGCCGTGACGTCCGTGGTTAGTGGCCGTGAACGTGACGGGATGCTATAAAAGCCCATTTTGAAGCCCTAATTCGCGAGGATTCTTCCCCAATTCGAATCTAACAGCATCAAGGACGAAAATAGAGACTGAAGAACGCTAGGAATCGATCTCTTTCGATTTCTATATGCAAGATAAGGCGATTCAACGGGTAATCATCGAAGGGCCGAACAAGTACGAAGAATCAAACTGGGAACTTTAGATAGGGAAGAGTTTGTATATTTCTCGTCTTGTTTCCTATCAATTTTCGTTGCATCTCTTTACAATATGAGTAGCTAATCTCTTTGTGTGTTTGGGATGAGATGAACGCTAGATTTATCGTAGGTTGGATATGATCTGCTCGTGAACACGTGTGTCTGATTATTTATCGTTTATGAATATATTCTTTCGATTCAATATGTGTATGTGTTGAGTGAGTTGATTACCACTTTGATATGTCTATGTATCTTTGTGGCATTGGTATATCGTTTAGGGCAAAAGCTAAACAACGATTAGACCTTTCGTAAACATTAGGGTTGACTTAGGGCGAAAGCAAATAGACAACCCTCGATATCAGTAATTTACAATTTAGATCCTCATAACCGTCTAGGGCGATAGCAAATTCAGGAGTGAGTAGAAAATTACTGCGATTTATTCGATGCTTTCGTGTAAACGATAGTTCATGATTTGACCTGCGAAATCTATCGGGATTCGAACCCCGAACACCTTTTCTTTATCTGAAGTTTATTCATCATTAGTTGCAGTATCTTGAGTTCTTAATTGTGTTGGATTGAGTTTGCATAGTGAATTAATCTTAAATCAAATTTGATTATTTAGGTTAAATATCGAGTCGATATGTTAGTACTAGTAGTTTCATCTATTCCTCGTGTTCGATACTCGGATATTCGCTAGAGCTATTCTACAAACGATAGGTACACTGCCTATCGCACGTGGCTGTAGTTTTACATATTCGTTTTATTTATTACTTGACAACTTGCACGAGTCTTTTCAATTCATTAACCACGCTGCGTAGCGATCAACAATCATTTTCTTTTTCCCATAAAATGCTCCCCATGATTTTAAATAAAAGTCACTAGATTTTTTTTTAAAGAAGTCGTTTTGCTATTTTAAAAAAGGAATAGTTTGTGCATTTACAATTTTACCCATCATCTTAAATATTTGTGTAACTTCATTTAATTATGATCAAATAATTAATTAAGAGTATATGAAAATTTACTTTATTTATTAATATGTGTATATTCTTTAAACGGTTTTTATTTAGAATAGAAGGGAGTATCATCCTTTGCCGAAGTATGTGTTTTTGAACGTCGAGTTACACGTGACATTTAATATATTCTTTCATAAACGTTACTTTTTTTTTTTGGATTATTGTGCCGACTTCCATGAGAACACAACTAAGTCAATATTCCACATCCCCAAAATTTTATAAAATGCATCTTGATTTTAAATAATTCCAACAGATAAATTCAAAAATATTGGAAAAAAAGGATTAATTCTTTAATTGTCAGCTTTCTCATGGTTGGCATCCCACATCTTTAGTTAGATATCATGATCATGACAATTTTATATATACAACCAACAACCCATGTACATATTTTACACGATGCTTAATAAATCATAAATAATTTCAAACGATTTAATATGTTTATTCTAAATTTTTTTTTTAAATAAATACGAGCCCTTCGTGTCACCGTAATAGGGCAGCAAACTTCATATTAATCCAAAACTAATAAGCTGAAAGTGGCCACGAATACACACATGAAGTATAGTAATCTTATTTATTTAAATTATTATTTTAGTGTTTTATGCATGCTAGTGGACCCCTTCTTACACTATGTAATTAATCATGATAATATAAAATATATCGAATTCAATTAAAAGCGTAAAAGTCAATAGTGAACAAAGCTTTATTAGGTCATAGAGCATACCTATAACACGTGAATTCGTTTCGTTGCTTGGAGTTGGACAATGGCTTTTAGTTCGGACATCGAAAAGAATATATATATATATATAATATATATATATATATTATATACATAGATATGATCACAAAAGCCTAATTAAATAATTATTTATTAAAAAATTTAGGTATACGTGGGTGAGATCTTCTGTTGTGTAATTGGGTAGGCAGCTTTTCTATTTTTTCGAGTGCTGTCCAAAGCTTGTTCGAGTTGAAAAGCATGGAAAAAAGTAGAATCCCCGACTTTATTTTCTTTTTTTGTTGTTGGGGGTCTTTATCAATGATGAAAAAGGATACGTAAAAGTACTTTTTGAATTGATAGCAAATTGAAAAACGTTACTAGTTTATGTTCTTTGTATAACTATTTTCCTTAAATTCAAACACATTTTATGTTATTGTTTCTTTGTGGGCTTATATGACTAAGCCTATTGAGCCATCACACAGACATTGAAATGGGCTGTCGTCGTCTTAATGGTTTCTTTAGTTCGCTAGCTGCTTTCTGCTCTGTTAAGATTTCCAAAGAAAACTAACTTCAGATGGTTGGGCAGGATGTTAGCGTTTTTAGAGGAGCGTGAATAAATACTTCGATATTTTTGTATATTTTTTCGGTTTGTGCTAGTTTCTTATTCGGTTTGAAATTGAAACCAATTTTGAATTGGTTAGTGAGACTTAGATGCGGAAGATATCTAACTTTCAACTATGAATTGACTTGTAACTTGTGTGTCGATTTATATATAACACAAAAACTGTCTCTAGAAGTTCGAAGACTAATTCCTTTTTAACTTAGATCTCACATTCTTCCCTTAAGGAACGATATTACTAGAAGACTTTGACTTACAACTTTGTTGTACAACCCACCTAGCTAGATCATATAACTAGACTCCTATTCTCATTCACCACGAACGACTCTATTGGTCCTACGTTTGATCAACAACATAGACTTAGTTGGTCTCGCGTTGTCTACAACATGGAGTTAGTCGATCAACAACATAGACTTAGTTGGTCTGTTGTCTACAACATGGACTTAGTCGATACAACACGTTGGCCTCTAAACCTTTAGAGAGTGTTTGGTTGGGGGTATTAGGGGGGATTAAGGGGGTAAGGAATAATTAAAGTGGTGTTTGGTTGGAGGGTTTATTTAAAGGTGGGATTTAGTTAATACCCCCTAATACCCCCTATTGGGTATTAACTAAAGGAGTCTCCACCCATGTCTTTATTTAATCCCACGCAATTTTGACCTATTTACCCTTTATCATAAAATATGTTTTCTATATTGCCCTTGATTTCTTGTACTTCGTCTTCTAGCGTTTTCTCTATATATACTACAGAACTACTTCGGACGAACATACCACACACCCACGAAAGGTGAACGTCAATAACATTCGACCATCAATGATAATAAAAACCCTCCAAATACGACACGTAAACCGTAATTAAGCTTGAAATGTACGATTCTATCTTTAACCAAATTTTCTCTTTCTTGCACATATATATTTTTCTAAAAGTATTTATCTCCTTACCGAGAATTTTCCATGATTTATAAAATTTTTAATTTCAAAATAAGGGTAAAATCGTAATTGAGTTTAACTAAACCTAATACCATTTAAATCCATCTACCAAACATACCAGGCATCATTATTGAATCCCATCAACCAAACACCCAAAGAACTTATATCCTCCATTATATAAACCCGACTACAACTAATACCATCTAAATCCATCCCTCCAACCAAACGGGCTCTTAGAGATTTTCTACCCACACTCAGAACTTTTATACTTGTGAGCAACTTCTGACTTGGAGTTGTTGCTCGATATTCTTGTTCATCAAAAGTTGTTCTTCAAAGTGATTTCTCACGTATTTATACTTGAAGCTCTGACGATGATCGTTGCTTAATGAGGAAAAATATTTAGAACGCCTATTGATTTTGCATTTAATGTGGTTGCCCAAAAGTGTCTCTATTGACTCTTTGTGCGCATCTGTCCTCCACTCCAAGTTGAACGACTATTTGTCTGCAACTCTAATTTTGATTATTTCCAAGCTTTTCGTTCGCTCTTTTCTTTATCTCGATTAAAATTTTGATTGTCTAGCTTAGCTCCATAGTCTTGAATCCAATCTTCGAGGCGAATGACCAATTCTTTCCGGACCGATATTAATCATCATTGACGGTTCGATCTTCAGCTTCAATCCAACTTGACCATCATCATTGGTCTTCATACCGACTGTCTTCAGTCGGCATTCTTCATTTTGATCTATCTCGATCAGTCTTGGATCTCTGTCTTCAGTCTAGAATCCAACTCGATCTTGATGATGGTCGCTTAATTCTTCTGACCATTTCATTCATCGAAACTATTATTAATCAAAATTAATGTAATTCCCAATCTTTTAACGCTTACAAGATCGTAATCCGCCATGAATAGTTAGATGTATTAATTTGCCGGCCATTGTTGTATCGAAACGTTCAATCGATTATTGTACAATGAAGAACTTATTTATATACAATCTGATATTTGATCTTGTACACAAGCACCATGTAAGGCACCGAGAATAGATACATTTATATATGGCATGTGTATATCTACCTTATGTATAGGCAACATATTTTAAGATAAAGATATGATTAGAATTAGTTAGGATCCTCTGTAACGTGTACATATACAGTGTAAATTCTGCGATATAAAGAAAACAAGACCTTAAGTTTTGCACGGTTTCTTCATGGTATCAGAGCCATGGCTACTTCAAAATCCGACGGAACAAATAAAATGAATCCATCTTATCTATTGTCTTCCAATGATAACCCGGGAAATTTGATCACCCAGGTTCAGCTGAAAGAAAACAATTACGACGAATGGTCGCGAGCAATATGGACGGCTTTGCGAGCAAAGAAGAAAATTGGATTCATTGACGGGAAAGAAGAACAACCAGCAGAGGATTCGCCCGATCTGGAGGATTGGTGGACTGTGAATTCGATGTTGGTGTCTTGGATACTGAACACTATCGATCCATCTCTAAGAAAGACCGTTACACATCAAGAGGTGGCGAAGGACATGTGGGATGATCTACGTGAGCGATTTTTCGTGACAGACGGGACGAGGGTTCACCAAATCAAAGCAGAGATTGTTGGGATGAAACAGTCGGGATCGACAATTGTGACTTATTATGGCAAACTGAAGATGTTGTGGGACGAATTAGCCGCTTATGATCAGTCGCCAACTTGCCAGTGTGGGGGATGTTCGTGCAAACTGTCACAACAACTCGATAAGAGGCGCGAGGAAGAAAGGCTCCATCAATTTTTTATGGGCTTGGACGATGCCATCTACGGGACCGTACGCTCCAACATCTTGAGCACCACACCACTTCTCTCCGTCAACAAGGCATATTCTATGATGTGCCAGGAGGAAAGGGTGCGTGGCGGTGGAAAGGGGAAGACAAATTCTGTTGAAGCGGCGGTGATGGGTTTTTCTGCCCAATTTGGTTCTGATGCACGACGACAAGGAGGAGGTCAGCGTGACAGATCGATGACCTGCACTCACTGTCACAAAAGTGGGCATGATGCCGAGACTTGTTTCAAGATCATTGGCTACCCTGATTGGTGGGAGCAGCGCACTCGCGGTGGCAACGGCAATGGGCGTGGTGCTGGGAATGGGCGCGGGCAGCAAGGAAGTTCGCGTGGAAGGGCAACAGCCCCTCGAGCCAACATAGCGCAGGTCGAAGCGCCAGCGATTGGACAACACCATGCGGTAAAGGATGGCACAGAACAGCACCAACAACCTACGATGACCGACGAACATTGGAATGCATTTATGAGTTTCTTAAATTCGTATAAGGCTGCTGGTGGCAATGAAAAAATGACCGGTAAGAAAATTTCGAAATGGATTATCGATTCGGGAGCTTCTCGACATATGACTGGTATGTTGCAGTGTTTCATGTGTCTAAAAAATATTATAGCAAGTGATGTGGGCATGCCGGATGGTCGTACAACTTTGGCAATGAAAGAAGGCATGATTGATTTTAATGAGGATATGTCTTCGAAGAAAGTACTCTATGTTCCGAATTTGAGCTGCAGTTTGCTCTCGGTTTCCCAGTTGATAGATGAATTGAACTGTGAGGTTTTATTTACTAAAACTTCTTGTGTTGTGCAGGACCCCAATACGAAGACGGTGATTGGACTGGGTAAACGGCAAGAGGAGTTATACTATCTCCAACCTGTGACAGAGGTCAAAGCTTTGGTTGTTCAACGACAAGAGAATTTTGAGCTCTGGCATAGGCGTTTGGGGCATCCGTCTCCTAGAGTAGTGGGTTGTCTTCCTCATGTTAAGATTGGTTGTTCTGATAATAAATTGTGTGATGCGTGTCAGAGAGCTAAACAAACACGCAAAGTATTCGTTTTGAGTGGAAATAAAGCAAGTGCTTGTTTTGAAATGATACATTGTGATTTGTGGGGGCCTTATCGGGTCAAATCCTCAGGAGGCGCATCATATTTTCTGACTATTGTTGACGATTTTTCAAGAGCAACTTGGATTTATTTGTTATCTCATAAATCCGAAGTGAGTGATGTGTTGAGGAATTTTTTCTCTATGGTTAAACGACAGCATAATAAAGAGGTGAAAATTCTGCGAAGTGATAACGGAACCGAATTCACTTGTATGAGTGATTATTTGCTTCAAAATGGCATTATTCATCAAACCTCATGTGTAGGTACTCCTCAACAAAACGGGCGTGTAGAAAGAAAACATCGTCATATTTTGAATGTTGCGCGGGCTTTGCGGTTTCAGGCACATTTGCCCATTGAGTTCTGGGGTGAGTGTGTTTTGACTGCCGGTTACTTAATTAATCGTACTCCTAGCAAACTTCTTGATGGTAAAACTCCTTATGAGTATCTTTATGGGAAGGTCCCTGAATATGGTTATTTACGTGTGTTCGGGTGTTTGTGTTATGCTAAGGACTTGAATCGACATCATGACAAATTTGCTAGTCGTAGTCGTCGGTGTGTGTTTTTTGGATATCCTTACAGCAAAAAGGGATGGTACTTATATGATTTGGACAGCCGTGATTTTTTCATTTCTCGAGATGTAGTATTTTCTGAATATGAATTTCCTTATGCTGCTTCGAATTATGTGACTCATGTTTATGATTCTACCCCGAATGGTTCGATCGATCCATGTGATGTTGTGGATGATAATGAGGTTGAGCAGTCTTATCATCATTCCTCTGATGAGCATATGGGGGTTGATGTGAGTCTGACTGACCCTGCTCAAACTGAGACAGATAGGGGGGGTAGTGTCGACGAAACAAATGACCAAGTTGTTACCGTTGTGGGTCATGATGATATTGTTGAGGATTTGGGGCGTGGACATAGACAGAAGAAGTCATCTGTAAGATTGCAGGATTATGTTACTTACTCTGCACGTATAACCCCCTCCACGTCTACATCCAATCCAGTCCCGTCTTCAGGTACGATTTATCCTCTAACACACTACGTGACTTATGATCATTTTTATGTTCGCCATCGTGTTTTTCTGGCAGCTGTGTCAACAGGAACTGAGCCTCGTACTTATGGTGAGGCTGTGCGAAAGTCTGAATGGAGACGTGCAATGGCGAGCGAAATTGATGCTCTTGAGAAGAATGGTACATGGATTGTTGAGCCTTTGCCTCCGGGAAAGAAGGCCATTGGAAGCAAATGGGTTTATAAGATTAAGTATAATTCGGATGGGTCGATTGAGAGACACAAGGCAAGATTGGTTGTTCTTGGAAATAATCAGACTGAAGGAATTGATTATCAAGAAACATTTGCTCCTGTTGTGAAAATGGTGACTATTCGGATATTCCTCTCTGTTGCAGCGGCTAAGGGATGGGAACTTCATCAGATGGATGTTCATAATGCATTCTTGCATGGAGATCTGAGTGAAGAGGTCTACATGAAATTGCCACCGGGATTTGCTGTAACTCAACCAGGGGCCGTGTGTAGATTGCGCAAATCCCTTTATGGTTTGCGCCAAGCACCTAGGTGTTGGTTTGCTAAATTATCTGATGCCTTAACGAAGTATGGTTTTACACAGTCTCATTCTGACTATTCGTTATTTACTCTTTGTCGCGGTAACATGCAGTTGTGTGTGCTGGTCTATGTGGATGATTTGGTGATTGGAGGGAATCAACCTACGGCTATAGCAAAATTCAAAGACTATTTATGCTCGTGTTTTCACATGAAGGATTTAGGTTTGTTGAAGTATTTCTTGGGCATCGAAGTCGCTCGAAATGAGACTGGTATCTTTCTGTGCCAGCGCAAATACGCGTTGGACATTATGGCTGAGGCAGGTTTGTCGGGTGCTAAACCATCTCAAACTCCTATGGAACAGAATCACCGTTTGGCCTTGGCGGAGGATGTGCCTTTGTCGGATCCGGAGCGATATCGTCGTTTGGTTGGAAGACTTGTTTATTTGACTCTCACCCGTCCTGAGTTATCTTATGGGGTCCATGTGCTTGCTCAATTTTTGCAGTCACCGAAAGAGGCACATTGGCAAGCTGCCTTGCGTGTTGTTCGATATTTGAAGGGTCGTTCTGGACAGGGTATTCTTCTTCGTGCAAACTCTGATTTAAAGCTGCGTGGTTTCTGCGATTCTGACTGGGCGAGTTGTCCTTTGACTCGTCGATCACTTTCTGGCTACTTTGTTATGCTAGGTCATTCTCCAGTTTCTTGGAAGACAAAGAAGCAACATACGGTGTCTCGATCATCAGCTGAGGCGGAATATAGGTCCATGGCTATGACCACCTGTGAATTGCTTTGGTTGAAAGGGTTGTTGCATTGCCTTGGTGTTGATCATCGTGCTCCTATGCATCTTTACTATGATAGTCAGGCTGCATTGCATATTGCCGCCAATCCAGTATTTCATGAACGTACTAAACATATTGAAATCGATTGCCATTGTGTCCGTAATGAAGTGCAGAGCGGCAACGTGATGACGTTTTTTTTGCGGAGTAAATATCAATTGGCCGACATCTTCACGAAAGCACTTGGTTTCGGTCAATTCGAGTACTTGCTGAGCAAGTTGGGCGTTCAAAATTTACACGCACCAACTTGAGGGGGGGTGTAAGGCACCGAGAATAGATACATTTATATATGGCATGTGTATATCTACCTTATGTATAGGCAACATATTTTGATATAAAGATATGATTAGAATTAGTTAGGATCCTCTGTAACGTGTACATATACAGTGTAAATTCTGCGATATAAAGAAAACAAGACCGTAAGTTTTGCACGATTTCTTCACACCATGACCATGAAAACTACTCATTTATTACAACAACAAACGAAATGTACAAAGAGACCAATGAAATATACCAAAGGAAGGAAATGACTAGCATATCCCTAACAACATATATATTAACGACGACATGAAATGAAAAAAAAAAAAAAAAGACACAAAGCACCACGTGTCAAGTCTACACCAAGCCCACCGCCACGAGTCCAAAAGCTAGGACGACCGTCCCACCGAGAGAAGCTTTCGGCCCGCCGTTGGTGCCGTTTGCAGGGTTCTGATCCGCTGCTGCGCCCGGGGAGGGTGTGAGGGTGGGTGTTGGAGCCACGTGGCTCGACGGGGATGGTGCGCGGGCGTGGGTCGGGGCTGGTATGGGTGCGGCCGAAGGTGAAATCCCAGGTGCTCGTGAAGGTGCTTGCGAGGCCAAGCATGTGGTGGCGGCGACGATGGCAAGGGCTAATAATAGGAAGAGAGTTTTGAGGAAGGGTTTTGTTGTTGAAGCTGCCATTTCTTTGTTTTTAGGTCGGTCGAAAATATTTTCATTTCATATGAAGGATAATTGTAATTTGTATATTTAAATATACTTATTTCGCAACGTTTAATTAGCGTACGGAATATCGTTATAAGATGAAATTAAACAAGATAGTAAAAGAAAAACTAAAAATAGATATGATAAATATACATTATGCTGTTGCTGATATTGGTGATTCAACAAAGAGGTATGAATCTTGAAGAGATTGCAACTACAATACTATTTGAAGAAGGGATTGCAATTAATGATAATAATATATCTATCTTTTTTATTGTTTCTTCATATTTCTCAACAATTTTGTTTAATAATTTCATTATAAAATTTTATGCAATTTTTATTATGGAATAAATTATCGTTTTTCTACAAAAGAAAAAGTAAAAACTAATATTTGAAACACCAATCAATTCCAACATTGTCACGACCTGAGTTAGTAGTATTTAAAAATAAGCAAACATTAAAATAATAAAATTGAAGGGTTTTATTTTTCAGAAAATGAAAAAAAAAAATTACAAGTTGCTAATTATTATTGTTTTCTGCTACACACACTCATATGTAAAACATAGATTTATACTTGTCTATTCAATGGTTATCAATCCAACTCCATTATTATTGCTGTGATGTGTCATCGACGCAACTCTATTATTATTGTTATGATGTGTCAACAAGCTAATGAAGTTGAGTTCAACCTTATAAACTCCCTACAATAGTTTGTCTTGGGGAAGATTTAGAATTGTTCTCAACACCCTAGTTATGTTTAGAATAAACCACTAATTATTAAGGTTTATATTAAACTAATTACGTAGTATAAAATAAAATGTGTGTTTAGTTACTGAGTTTACAATAACCCATCTGAGAGGTGTATTTATCTAAACCCGTATACATGAGTTTGAAATTGTTATATATAAAAACATGTTTTATATAAATCTTCGTACCAAACACATCGAGATGTCTTAAACCAACTTTTAAAAATTTTAAACCTATAAAGCAAGCACGTTCTAAAACATATACAACATACATATTACATTGGAAACAATGGCCACATGTTTAATATATGCAATCAAATAAAAGAAAAAGCTCACTTTTTGATTCCATGTGTTAGTGTTGCAAGCCATTGTTAGTTAAAATGGGTTATATTTGAAAAGTTATAATTATAAATGATTCGTCATTTGGTTTTTAGCCCACAAGAAAAAGGCTTAGAGAAATTTTGGGCATACAAAAGCAATTTAGCAGCGATGAAAATTCAATTTTTGACGCATTTTGCACCATCCAAGTCCATAAGCAAAGGATGAGTGAGTTAGAGCAACTTTAATGGGTATTCTATTTTTTTGTGAGTAAATGTTTTATTCCAAGGCAACTCTAAAATTTACACTATTTTTTGTGCTTATAAGAGGATCTTCAATGAATACTTTTGTGTAAATCACAAAAATAAAGTACATATCTTTTCCAACGGAACTCTAGCTTTAACGATATTATTGTGTTGATGAACAATATTACTTTATTCTTAGCGTAACACTATTTTTCAACACTAAAATAACATTGTAATTTTTATTATTTTTATTTTTAAAAATTTAAAAATGATTTTTAATTATATTTAAAATATTTTATATCATTATAATAATAAACTAAAATTATATAAACTTAATTTTTCTCTATTTATTTATATTTTTCATTTTTTAATATAATAAAATTAAAGTCAAAGTAATATGCTTGAATATTAATTGTAATTATAATATGTATGGAAGATTATTTTTAGTGTAGAAATAAGAATTAATGAGTTTGAGTAAAAATTAGTAAAGAAAATATAGTTAATTGGTTAGAGAAAAAAATACTAATGGAACTATATTTTTTTACTGTATTTTTTGTGTCGTAATTGGAGATGTCCAAAATAGTGTTACTCTATATTTAGTGTAACACTATTTATACCTAAAAATAACGTTAGAATGTTTATTTTTATTTTTCTTTTAAACTTTTAAATGTATTTTAATTATATTTAAAATATTTATATCATTATAGTAAAACTAAACCTATACTTCACGTTTATTTTCATTCATATTTTTATTTCTAATTTAATAATATTAAAATTATAGTAATACTGTATGCGAATTATAACAATAAATTATAAATTATTTTTCAAAATATAAATAATAAATAATTTTTAGGCATAATTTAAATTTTAGTAATTGTGCTTTTATTTTTATAAAATAATAATAATAATAATAATACTAATAGTAAGTAGGAATATTTATGAAACATTCTTTTTAATGTAAAAAATAGAGTTAAGGAATTGAAATAAAAAAAATTGTATCAACTGCATTTTTGTGTAAAATTAATTATTCTCTATTATGCACTAAAGATAAGGTGGTCGAATTCTAAAGAAAGGCAAGCTATTCAGCATACCTTTGCTGACCACGAACAAAAAGGACAATTCAATTACAAATTTAAGTATTTAGATAAGGTGAAACGCACTTTGCTCCCATTAACAACAAACAATACAAAGATATTAAATTGAAAACTTAGGTCATTAAATAATATGAATATTAATCTTTGAAAAAAAAATATGAATATTAATTTGCATTACCAAGGTTGTCTCTTTTGATAATAAGACAGCATTTTCTAACTAGAAAAATATAGTTAAAATAATGAGAAAAGACAAATGAGATGTTGACTGGTCATAGTTTCATATACCACACCGTTACCGCTCGCCAAAAAGGCCAATACCCTTTTAAGTAATAATACTTATTTTCTTTATTTTTTTCTTCCAAAACTAATAATCCTTATCAGACAACGTATATTTCCAATAAAATAATTATCCCATTCCACAAATTGCATTAATTTTCACAATAACGATAGAAATAAAGGCTAAATTGCATATAACATACTCGTAATTTAAAAATAAATATCAAAATTTCTTTGATTTTTAAATTACATAAAATGTGCTCGTGATTTATTTAATCATTCACTCTTTGTCATTTACACCCTTTAATTGAGATTTGAGAGAGTACAATGCTATGTTTTCGATATCATCGGGGGTAAATTGCTAAGTTTTAGTCAGCATAAGAGAGTTTCGCGCAATAAAAAAAGCATATGGTAGTAACGTGCATTTTAGTATATTTACATGAGATATATCATAATTTACTCAGAAATAAATACACCGCATTATAAAGAATGAAGAATTTTTCACAGTTCTTTTCTTTGTAACACAAAAGCCAAGACTGAACAAGAAAAAAAAAAAGAATTAATATGGAAACACTACCTATTTATGTAATCCTTTTTCTAAAATTCTCTTCCTAATTCATATTTTTTCTTTTAAAAAAGAAAAGAAAAGAAAAACCATATATTTATATATTCATCTCATGGTCTCTTCGTAGCATCTGAGCCATGACTATGTGATAACCTTGTTCCTTCATGGCCATGTGTAATATTTGTAGTCCCACCTATTGTAATGAAATACTGAATCATTTGAAGGCAATTCAACACTTTTTCCTGCCAAAAAAAAAAAAAATCCAAGAAATGAAAACTACAACAAAAAAAGATCATAAAAAAGAGTGTTATTAATACCTTCTCCACTACAATCAAGCTAGAGAGTGCCCTATCAATGTCCATGGCTGCTTGCTTCATCTCTCCACATACATGTATAGCCACAGCTGCTGCTATCTCAGAAGGCTTAAACTCCAAGAACTCCACACCTACATTCATTTTTTCGTTCCGAAGAATCTCTTAAAATGAGAACTATCTCGTATGATTAAACGGGCCATCTCGTTATTACCTCTGATTGTGCTTTTGATGATATGAACTGATCTTGAAAGCAAAGGGCCCGTCAGTGATTCATCGTCGTTTAACTTCCCGACGAAGTAGTCGATGAAGCTGAGTGGAGTGTAAGGCTTGACATTCCATTTCAAGCTGCTCAGAACCAAAATCTCCGCTCTTAGTATGGTTTTGCCTTCGAATACATGCTTCGATTCGACTTCCTGGTTATATTACCCTCACAACATCAATAAATATTCTGCAGAAATCCCATCAAAAGCTGCATTTTTTGGTATGTGATTTTCACCTGCAGTTCCGAGGTGGAAGGTACGTCAACTTCGTCGACTTTGGCTGCCAATGATAAGCAAGTAACAGCTGCTAATTGAATTTCCCAGTCTTTGCCTGCCTATGTATTGTTTGGAAAGAAAACACATTGTCAAGATGAAGATCATATGAACTGTATAAGGATTTTGCTTCGAAGTGTTTGTAGTAATGATCTTTACAGGCAGGTCGTAGACGGATAGAAAGCGATCGAGGTAATTTACGGCCAAACACAAGCATGAGTCTCCAAGATTGAAGTGCACGCAAGCCTGCCAAGCACAAACAAGATATGAACAAATGAAGACAATGTGATTCTTGATGCAAAAGTGATGAGACAGCTAATAATGGCTTGTCAAGAAGTATAACTGAATGAATGAAAAAGGCCATTCTTGACCATTAATGGATGAGAATTCATTAATGGCTGAAGATTACATTCTTGGAAATCCCATTTGAGAATAAAAAAAAAAGGATCTCAAACAAGAATAAGCGAGAAGGGGAAAATGTTAACTTTCTGAAAATCTTGATCTTGATGAAGAAATAAAAAATAAAAAAATAAAAATGAACTCCATTGACAATTAACCTTCGTCATCCAATTAAGAGCCTGAGTTCTCAATCCCATATCCAACTCTCCGGCCCATAATCTCGTCAGATAATTGTCTGCAACCATATGAAATCTCTCCCTCTCAATCATCCAGCCAATGCATTCTTCGCTCAACGGCGGAAAATAGTCCAACGGCTGCTCTGAACCTGATTGTTCATGGCCAAGAATAGCTCTATCCTCATCAATAACTTCGCCACAGCCTTCATCGCCATCAAACCGCAAGCTTTCGCTGCCCTCATCGCACAGCAAGCTGAGCTCATCATCGTCCATCGAGAAACGAAAATCGAGGGAAAAAAAAAAGAATCAGAATTTAAAAAGAAAAAAGAGCCCTCAAATCAATGGGTCTTCATCATGAATGGGAACTTGTAAAGATGTAACGAAGATTGAAGGCTTATGGGTTTTCATCCCTTTTGTTTTGAAGTTCTAAGCTTTCCACTATACATCTCCCACACCTTCAAAAGCACCAAGAATGTGTTCGAAAGTAAGTAGGCTTTGAAAGAGTTTGTTTACGTATTGAGAGACTTCAATTTGTCCATGTGTTGAAGGCCTTATTATATATGTGTTGCAAACACTTGCTTGTCTTTGTCTTTAGGGTAAAGTAAAGGTGAGGTTGAAGGGGGGATGAATGATGAGGAGAAAACAAGAAAATATTAATTGCAGAGGAACATAATAGGGTATAAAATCTTGATCATAATATGGATATTGTTATAAAAATATTAATTGTGATTAATATTATATTAAGATTATTTTATTATAATTATACTTATATTAAGATTATAATGATAATATAGCTTATAATATAAAGAGAGAGAGATTAGAGAGAGATTAAGTATTTCAATACTTGGTGTGATTTACAATGAACTCTAATCACCTATTTATACTACTAATAATTCACTATTACAACTAATCACATTAATTACAATTATACACCTCACACTAAAATACAAACTCTTCAATTAAACACCTCATCTTATCATCTTATCACATTATCATCATTTAATATAATACTTCCAAATCATCAATAATTTAACTAATATTATTATTTAAAACATCCACATTTAATTATTTCATAATACTCCCCCTTGGATGTTTTCAAAGAATATGCCTCGTTAAAACCTTATTAGGAAAAACCCAATGGGATAAAAACCTAATGAAGGAAAAAGAGTACATGATTCTTTTAGATACGCTTTCGATTGTTGCCTCATTAAAAACCTTACTGGGAAAACCACATGGGAAAAACCTCAGTGAAGGGAAAAAGAGTGCAACGCGTATTTACTCCCCCTGATGATGACATCATTTAAGATCTCGAAGTTTTCGAACTCCAATTGAATATACCAATCTTTTGAAAATTATTGGGGGAAGTGCTTTCGTGAATAAATCTGCAAGATTTTCACTTGATCGCACTTGTTGTACATCAATATCACCATTTTTCTCTAAATCGTGTGTAAAGAAAAATTTTGGTGAAATATGCTTTGTTCTATCTCCCTTAATATATCCTTCCTTTAATTGGGCAATGCATGCAGCATTATCTTCATATAAAATCGTAGGAAGTAACTTTTTCGATACTAGCCCACTGGTTTGTTGTATATGCTCAATTATCGATCGCAACCAAACACATTCTCGGCTAGCTTCATGAATAGCTAAAATTTCCGCATGATTAGAAGAAGTAGCCGTTAAACTTTGTTTAACTGACCGCCATGAAATAGCGGTTCCGCCATGTGTAAATAAATAGCCCGTTTGCGATCGAGCATTATGTGGGTCAGATAGAAAACCAGCATCTGCATACCCAATCAAATCTGTTTTTGATTCATTAGAATAGAACAATCCCATATCAGTTGTTCCTTGAAGGTATCGAAAAATTCGCTTAATTCCATTCCAATGTCTACGAGTCGGTGACGAACTATATCTCGCCAATAGATTCACAGCGAACGCTATATCAGGTCGCGTATGACTCGTTAAATACATTAGGGCTCCAATAGCACTGAGATATGGTACTTCAGGACCAAGTAATTCTTCATCGTTTTCGCAAGGTCTAAACGGATCTTTATTCACATCTAAAGATCGAACAATCATTGGAGTATCCAATGGATGAGCTTTATCCATATAAAATCTTTTCAATACCTTTTTCGTATAAGTCTCTTGATGTACGAATATCCCATTCTTTAAATATTCAATTTGCAGTCCAAGACAAAATTTCGTTTTACCGAGATCTTTCATTTCAAACTCTTTTTCAAACAATTAACGGCTTTTGATAACTCTTCAGGAGTTCCAATTATGTTAATATCATCAACATAAACTGAAATGATGACAAATTCATTTCCAGATCTTTTCATAAATATGCACGGGCAAGTTTGATCATTTTTATACCCCTCTTTCGATAAATATTCACTTAGGCGATTATACCACATACGCCCAGATTGCTTTAATCCATAAAGCGATTTATTTAGCTTGATTGAGTACTCATTTGGGGCCCTGAATTTTCAGGTAACTGAAATCCCTCGGGAAGTTTCATATATATATCACTATCAAGTGATCCATATAAATAAGCGGTGACAACATCCATTAGACGCATATCGAGTCCTTCACGTACTGCCAGACTAATTAAATAACGAAAAGTCGTTGCATCCACCACAGGAGAATACGTCTCCTCATAATCAATACCAGGTCGTTGTGAAAAGCCTTGTGCAACAAGCCGTGCTTTGTATCTCACAATTTCACCGTTTTCATTTCTCTTTCTGATGAAAACCCATTTATATCCAACCGGCTTTACATTTTCTGGTATGCGGACTACAGGTCCGAAAACTTTTCGTTTCTCAAGTGATTTTAATTCTGCCTCGATTGCATCTTTCCATTTTGGCCAATCATTTCTTTGTCTGCATTCTTTTACAGACCCTGGTTCATGATCCTCATTCTCATTTATCTCATTCATTTCATGTAGCGCTACGTTAAATGAGAATTTATTGTCAACGTTGACTTTTTCTCGGTTCCATCTAATTCCATTTTGAGCATAATTTATCGAGATCTCTTCATTATCATTATTCTCAAAAATTTCAGGTACCTGATTTCCATTATCATAATCATTAATGCCCATTGACTCTTCTAGAGTCGATAAATCCTCGACTGGACCATTCTTATTATTTGCTCCTTTTCTTTTTCGAGGATTTTTATCTTTGGAACCCGAGGGCCTACCACGTTTTAGTTGTGGTTTAGGCTCGATCATTATATGTTCTCCAGGAACATTAACTTTTGCAGGAGCATTAACAGCTGGTATATGTGACTTAGTCACTCTTTTAAGGTCAGTAAAGCTATCTGGCAGTTGATTAGCTAATCCTTGTAAATGAATTATCTTTTGAACTTCTAGTTCACATTCTTTCGTTCGAGGATCATAATGATTTAGCGATAATTCATTCCAACTAATACTCATTTCCAGCTGTTTCTTTTCTCCCCCTAATGTCGGAAAATTCGATTCATCGAAATGACAATCGGCAAATCTAGCCGTAAATAAATCTCCAGTTAGAGGTTCTAAATATTTTATTATCGATGGAGATTCAAATCCGACATATATTCCCAACTTCCTTTGAGGTCCCATCTTCGTGCGTTGTGGTGGAGCAATTGGAACATATACCGCACATCCAAAAATTCTCAGATGGGAAATATTTGGTTCCTGACCATAAACCATTTGTATCGGGGAGATATCATTATAACTTGTTGGCCTGATGCGGATTAGTGCCGCTGCATGTAATATAGCATGTCCCCAACAAGAAGAGGGAAGTTTCGACTTCATTAATAATGGTCTTGCAATTAATTGCAACCTTTTAATCAACGATTCTGCAAGACCGTTTTGCGTATGGACATGTGGCACGGGGTGCTCAACATCAATTCCAATAGACATGCAATATTCATTAAATGCCTTGGAAGTAAATTCACCAGCATTATCAAGGCGTATTTTCTTTATTGGATAATCCGGAAAATGTGCTCTTAATCGAATCAACTGAGCAAGCAATCTCGCAAAAGCTACATTCCGCGTTGATAACAAACATACATGAGACCATCTAGTTGATGCATCAATCAATACCATGAAATATCTAAATGGTCCACACGATGGATGTATCGGTCCACAAATATCACCTTGTATACGTTCCAAAAATCTTATAGATTCATTCTTTATTTTTATTGGTGATGGACGAATATCAACTTCCCTTTAGAGCAAGCAACACATGATAATTCATTCGATTGAAGAATCTTCTGGTTCTTCATTAAATGTCCACGTGAATTTTGAATTATTCTCCGCATCATAATTGAACCGGGATGGCCCAACCGGTCATGCCAAACAACAAATGTATTATCATTAGTAAACTTCTGGTTTACGATAGCATGTGATTCAATTGTTTTAAGATATGTGTAATATAGCCCAGAGTCAAAAGATGGTAATATTTCCACAATTCTTTTGTCATTCGATATCACTTTTGTAATATGCAAATATTCAATATCTCCTTTTTCTGCAGTCTCAATATGATATCCGTTATGTCGAATAGCTTTAAAGCTTAATAAATTTCTTTGAGACTTAGGAGAATATAAAGCATTTTCAATTATCAGCCTTGTTCCTCTGGGCAGTAAAACATTAGCTCTTCCGGAGCCCTCAATTATATTCGTGCTACCCGATATAGTAATAACACTGGCTTCTTTCATATCAAGATGATCGAAATATTTCTTATTTTTTAGAATCGTATTCGTCGTTGCACAGTCTGCAAGACACAATTCTTCATTGCACATGCCCGCATCCATCAAATAATATCCTTTATAAACAAACACATAATATTTATTATTGAAAAAGAAATATTGCATTACAAACATATAGATAACTTAAAACAACGATATATAATAAAACACACAATAGTAAATCATAATGCATAAATAAAATCATAGCAGATTAATTTTCATCGATCAGAAAATCCGCAGCTTCCAAATGAGCATTTTCATCATTGGCATCAGAGGTAGAGGCGAATTCACCCTGAACAAAATTCATTTCGATTTTCTTTCCTTTGCCCTTTTGAGATTCCTGATATAGCTCAACAAGATGTTTGGGCGTACGACAATTGCGCGACCAGTGGCCAGAACCACCGCAACGATAACATTTTTCATCATTATTCTTTTGTTCAGTTTGCCTCTTCTCATCTTTATTATCAAAACTTTTCCTCTTCTGGGGAATATTTTGATGACCGCCACGATAATTATGATAACCACCACGGAAATATTGATAACCACCACCATAATATCCTCGGCCACGACCACGGCCTTGACCACGACCACGTCCACGGCCGCGATATCCACCACGTCCACGTCCACGATCATTACCTCGACTGTTGTCATTATTAACTTTGACTGCATTCGCTTCAGGGAGTGCAGTAGAACCAGTCGTTCGGGATTCGTGATTTTTCACCAGCAATTCATTATTTTGCTCAGCCAAAAGTAAGCAAGAAATTAGATCTGAATACTTTTTAAATTTTCTCTCCCGATATTGCTGTTGTAATATCATATTCTGTGGATGAAATGTGGTGAATGTTTTCTCCAGCATATCGTTATCAGTAATTGTCTCTCCACATAATTTCAACGTGGAAGTAACTCTATAAACGGCAGAATTATATTCACTTACCGACGTAAAATCCTGCAATCGTAAATTCAGCCATTCGTACTTTGCATTGGGGAGAATAACAGTTGTCAAGTGGCCATATCGTTCTTTCAGGTTTTTCCACAACTCAGCTGGATTCTTTTCTGTTAAGTATTCAACTTTCAGATTTTCGTGAATGTGGTGGCGAAGAAAAATCATAGCTTTCGCCTTGTCTTGTTCAGTTGTGGTTTTCGTGGGATCAATGGTGTCACCTAAGCCTTTTGCTTTCAAATGGATTTCAGCATCTAGTACCCAAGGTAAATAATTTTTTCCAGTGATATCGAGTGCAACAAACTCAAGGCTCGCCAAGTTCGACATATTACTATAATAAAATACAAAACATGTTATTAAAACTTTACATAATAAAAAAAAACTTATAATTAATCTTCTTTTAAATCTTCTTTTGTATCTTCTTTTGTAAAAGTTCTTATAAAAAATGATATCCACATCCAGATCAGTGTCGCCGTAATCATAATCATAAGTAAAAGATCAAACATCGGACATAGCGACATCCTTGACTAAACTCGTACGAGATCTTCGACGGAGGTTGATCTTGACGACGGAGAGCGGTCGTGCTGATAACGTGTTATAAAAATATTAATTGTGATTAATATTATATTAAGATTATTTTATTATAATTATACTTATATTAAGATTATAATGATAATATAGCTTATAATATAAAGAGAGAGAGATTAGAGAGAGATTAAGTATTTCAATACTTGGTGTGATTTACAATGAACTCTAATCACCTATTTATACTACTAATAATTCACTATTACAACTAATCACATTAATTACAATTATACACCTCACACTAAAATACAAACTCTTCAATTAAACACCTCATCTTATCATCTTATCACATTATCATCATTTAATATAATACTTCCAAATCATCAATAATTTAACTAATATTATTATTTAAAACATCCACATTTAATTATTTCATAATAGATATTTTGTTTTGATATAGTTTTTTATAGAATGGAATGATTTATTTATTCAAGTAATTATTCGAATTTCCCGTCAACGGAGGTTAGATTGGAAATGAATTGATTCTTTAAAGACCCTTTGTGACTTGGTGATAGGACAATAAATGATTTGTCATGAAATAGAGTTGGATCATTGACTTTTATTATATACTATATAAAACTAATATTGTGTGTTTTCCTTTATATTTTTCGTATACATGGTATTCAAATAATAGGAATTCTTATCCCACCATAAGACTAATGTAGTAATAAAATGACAAATAGGCAACAACTTGAAATTACATTTTACGAGTATAAGGATTTTAAAACGAGATTAGAATTAGGATATTAGAGGCAATTTGGAAGATGCATGCTTGTTACTTTCACCTTTGTAAATTGTAACACACTATATATTCTACTATTTATTCTTTTAAATTTAGTGATTTTTACTCACACTAAAGACGGCTCATCTTCCGTCAAACTGATCATCTTTCTCCGTATTTGTTTCTTTTTTGTACACATGCGTTCACCAGACTATTTCAGAAGGCGGAAGAATCACGGAAGGACAAGGCATTTCGGTTAGCCGAGGAACACCGCCGATATCATATTTACTATTCACCGATGACATCATTGCTTTCTGTAAGGTGACACTAGAGGAGACGAGTTGGATTAGGTCCATTCTTTAGTCATACGAGCGAGGCATCGGGACAAAAGATAAACTTCGAAAAATCATCTGTGTACTTCTCTCCAGCCGTGGGGCAGTAAATACGATTATTCTTATGCTCGGAACTTGGAGTCACGGAATCATCAAATCGAGAGTTTTATCTCGGACGACTACCCTCTGTACGGTCGAAATAAAAGGGAGGCCTTTGCTTTTATATAGGATCGTATCTGGAAGCGTATTAGTGGCTGGTCGGAAATGTAAGAATTTTATTCCAAACGTTTCTCTACTGTTTAGATATTCCAAAATACTACAATAATTATTTGATTTAATCGTATCGAAGCAAAGAAGAACTTACCCGCATCCATATGGTTAAATTCGTGATATCTTGGAAGAGTTTTGGAATGCGTTTATTTCTTCTATCTGCTTTCCTTTCTTTTATGTTTATTTCTGATGGTGATTTATGCTTTAGATACAAGGCCACTTTTATAGTTAATTTAGAGACATCGAAAACAAGAGTCATGTCATTTCAAAAGATTGTGTCTTTTCTGAAAGGGTTTAATGCAAGGAAGAGAGAAAGAGTTTAAACTTTATACTGTAATTTTTAATATCAAATAATCGTCGTATTAGATATCATTAATATTAAAGTATTATTTAATTATATTAGATGAGTCATTAATTTAACAATCTCCACATGACTCATGTAATGAATTGATGATTCAATAACATATAAGTGTACACTATTACGAATCAACAAATCATTCATAATTGAATTGAGATAATCAAATCATGGCGGTCACATGCTATTGAATCGCATGATTCCTTCCTTGTATTACAATTAACTTAGTTCACAAGAACTATAATTGATGAAAACTTTAACATTTAACTTTGATATTATTCACTAAAAGAAACCATATGTGTATACCCGTAATGTGAACAACAAATAAATATTCAAATCAAAACTTTTAATTAAATTTAGAAGAGTCATAACAATAATACGAGCAAAATAACCATATACATAATGATGTAATCCTATAAGTCACTTGTCTGTAATACCCATTCGTTCAACATGGCCAATAAAGTCATGGGTGGTAATCCTTTAGCTAGTGGATCCGCTATCAACAAATTAGTACCAATATGCTCAATTGACACCTTTTGTTTTAAACATCTTTAACAACTAAGTACTTTAACTCAATGTTTTTCGCTCTCTTTGAGTACTTGTCATTTTTGGAGAAGAATACAACAACAGAATTATCACAATAAATTCGTAGAGGTCGATCTACATTATCTATTATAGCAAGTTCCTGTACGAAATTACGCACCCATAGTGCATGAATAATGGCCTCAAAGCATGCCACAAATTCAGCCTCCATAGTGGAAATAGCAATTATAGATTGTTTTCCACTTTTCTATGAAACTGCTCCTCCCGCCATTAGAACATTTAACCAAAGGTAGATTTCTTCGTATCTACGCATCCCGCATAGTCTAAATCTGAGTGATCTAGCAATTCAAGGTGATTTGACCTTCTATATGTGAGCATGTAGTCTTCGGTACCTTGTAGGTATCTAAGCACTTTCGTCGCAACTTTCTAATGATCTATTCCGAGATTACTTTGATATCGACCCAACATCCTAACAACAAAAGTGATGTCCGGTCGTGTGCAAGTTTAGGCATGCATTACGCTTCCGACAACAAACGCATAGAGAATAGATTCCATTGCCTTTCGTTTCAATTCATTTTTAGGACATTGCATTTTTCTGAACTTATTCCCTTTCTGAATTAGAACTATACTTGATGAACATTTATCCATATGAACTTAAATTAAGTCATTTGATGACTAACAAGTTTAATTCATAGAAAAAATAAATATTTAGTCAAATCAAACAGAACAAATGTGTATACATTACAACAACACTATATTAACGGTAATAAACATTGTATCATATTCTGATAAATGCAATTAAATCTTTTATTTATCATGAATAATAATAATACATCCATATTTAATTACAATAATGTTTCGTAAACATCAAAGCTTTGTTGATGAGATATTGAGAACCCATTCACAAGATTATATAATAGGATTGAAGGTGTAAGTAAAGACTAGTGCAAATCAAAGTAGTCTTCTCACTTTTCATTGATTGTAATATGCCACTCTCTCATCTTTATGGACAAGGTAAATAAATTGAAAATTTTCATTTACAGTGGATTTATTCATTTTGAAGAATGACTCAAGTGTTATCCATATAAATTTTCTTGCATGAGGTTTTATTAATATCAGAGTTAAAGATTTATGAGATGATAATGAAAAAAGGAAAAAAAAAAGAAAGAAAATTGATGATATACTATTAAAGTTAAGATTTACGAGACGATGACAAAAACGAATATTAAAATCGAAAATCTTTTACTAATCAAGAATGAACTTTAAAAAAAAAAATTGTCTAACAGCTTTTATGACAGCCAAATCAAGAATTAAAACTTGGACACTCAATTTTTCCTGGAATCTACTCAAATATTTGGAAACTTCATATAGTTTAGTTTTTTTTTTCCGAAACGATTGCTTGAATTCATTAACAACAAAGTATACGGGCTAAATAGCCCAACGGATCTCTCCGGTAACATCATCCACCGGTAGAGAACAAAGGCTCACATATGAGCATCAACAACCAAACACCAAAAGAAGAAAAAAAACCAAAAGAAAGCGAAAAATTCAATCTACAACACGAAGAACTAAAGAACATACCACAAAAATAACTATTAAGCTAAATCTATAATACTCCTCATTTTCTTCGATTTTCGAATACGAAAATCACACTTTCTTCGGAGAGGGCTCCACAACGGGAGAAACAAGCTCCAACAAAGGAGACAAGAACTCCCGATCCATAAGGCCGGGAGAAACGAGCTCCCTACTCGGGAGACTCGTGGGTGAACGGCAAAAGGTGGCGGAAGGCGACGGTGGTGGACGGGGCTGGCGGCGATGGTGGGCAGCGGCGGTGTTGACAGGCAGCGAGGGCGGCGTTGGAGGGTGGCGGCGATGGATAGCGTTGGCGGCGTTGGAGGGCGGCGGCGAGGGGCGGCGGGCTTTTTTATTATTCTAAACTAAAAACTAAAAAAGGAAAAAAGCTTCACCAACCTCCATTAATGGAGGCGGGGGAGGAGGAAAAGCAAGGGGCGGCTGTTTGGAGAGGGAGGGGAAGGGGAAGGGGAAGTGTAAGGGGCTGCTAAGGTTTGAAGAAGGAAGGGGGAAGGAGAATGGGGCGGCTAGGTTTGAAGAGAGAGGGGGGAGAGAGAGAGCGTTAGAGAGAGAGAAAGCGGAAACTTCATATAGTTTACAATTTCTCATCTCTAACATCTCTATCTATGCTATCTCCGCCAGGCTATCGATTCTTTGATGTCAGTGAAGATTGGGACAGCACCATCGTAGGATTTTCTGTAGGCTGAGTGTCTTGACGAAGAATCGTTGATCTCCTCCTCCGCTCTAATGTATGCTCGGCTTTACGGTGATTGCCTCTCTCTCGGATTAGTTCAGCACCTTGTTGAAATCTTCTTCGGCTCATCTTCGAAAAACTCACATTGGCTCGTTCCTCCGCTCTCGAGCATGTAGAAACAAATGTAAATAACATGAGAAAAGAAGAAAGGAAGACAGAATAATCAAAACTTAAGTTAGATAGATGTCCAAGACACTTACTTGAAGAAGCTCGTCGATGAACATGGCTGCAGTAGCTAAAGCTCGACGTCCCTTCGAAGCTCTCTTCTTCCGCCATATATTGTGCAACCTGCTCATACCTCAACATATAATATATATATATATATATATATATAATAAAACTGAACAAGACAATGAATAATATGCATCAACCCTGAAGTGAAAACACAGTAAGTCAGTCATCAACAGCAGCATTCATATGTCCAAAACCAAAACATAACCAAACAAATCCAAGAACAAGCAAAATGTCTGCTGCATCGTCGCAAAAGATGCCCAAACCAAAACACAAAAGTCTTTTAATAATGTCTGAGAAAACATCCATAAACCAAAGAGCCAAAGGAAATCATGTCAACAGTAGAACATGACTTCCTTGACATTATCCTTAAGAGCTGGCAGAGGTCGGAAACCAGCATTCCCTCTGCGGGCCACTGCACCGCCGCCTTCGCCAGAGCTCGATTCTCCGTCCGATCCATCAACCCCCTCCAGATAGGCGCGAGCGCGGAACGCAGCAAGGTGTGCATAGTAAGCTGGCGGGACTGCCCAGAGAAAGACAAGTAAGTTAGTTCTAATTCAGACCATCCGATGAAAATGATATTAAACATTACTGTAATAAAATAAAGGAAGTTTTTTTGTTCTGAAGGTTGCAACCGACCTATGGAAACCGAACGAGTGCATCTAGCAAACGTGTAGCAAAGGTTGTTGGTGAGCGACTGTATAGCATCAGCGGTGAACCCATTCTCGTCGTAAAGCACGTGGTAGTGAGCAGGCCGGCTTGTTCCCTGGTTTTAAGTTTAGGACAAGAAACATAACAACTTATTACTCCAATCCTAATTATCAATTTAAGGAAGGACTTTTTTTTTTTGGTAATGGATAAGAATTTTTACCTGTATGCCAGCATGGCTGCACAGGTAGAAGTCGAACTCAGTTGGGTGGCATATCTTTGTGTCCACCACAGTACCTTTAAAAGCCATAGCATAGCAAAATGGAATTCAAAACACAATAAAAGTGGGAAATTAAAGCAACTCAAAGAAGTATGTATATCTATCTTCTTACCAGGCAATATATTGCCGCTCCTGTCGGATTCATTGCGTTTTACGGGGAATAGGCGAGTGTGGTGCCTCTTCTGCACGACAACGAAGGTAGTCCTCGGGAGATACCCTTCCTCAAGTGAACCACATGCCTGAACATCAACATAACATCCGATAACCTCCCAAAAAAAAAATGAAACAAAAAATGAAATAATCGAACAAAAGGATCTGAGATAGCGGTGTACCTTTCTTATGGCATTCATTTCATGGAGGAGCACCTGACTAAACTGGCCTTCACTGACTCCGTCCCTGACATAATAAGAGGTTCGATCGGTCAGTGTCTAACGTTGAACGAAACAGAAAGTTTTTTAAAGGAATGAATATGTCTGAAATAATCAAATGGTAACAATCAATTCAAAACCTGTAGAAGATAATACGGAATGGCTTTACACCCGTCGCCTTATAGAAGGCCGTGAGGTGATCCCTGAAACCAAGGCAGGCAACAAAGATTAAAGCGACGTTACAAACATAAACTTAAATTTATGAAACAATGCACAACCTTATCGCCCCCGAATGGATAATTCCCCTTTTGGGGTCTTCGCTAGAATGGTATAGGTCCTGTATGATCTCCTCTCGATGTGCTTGTGCAGAAACAGTGGCTCTGTACTTTGTGACCTCTGGCCAATCCATTGATGCCACCACCTGCAGATTAAGAACCACACAATCAATCGTTTTAAGTATTTCAAAATATCAAAACTAAGAAAGAAAAAAGAAATGGAAGTGAGTAAGGTTTACTTGGCTCATACATACCGCTGCAATCGAGGGGCTAGAGTCCTCACCCGGCGAGGGATGAGTGACATCGGCCCCGATGATGATAGTTGGAATATCAGTCAGGAGATGGATCTTCCTGTTGTGGGCCAGTTCTAGGACAGTGTTTTTGCCGCCAGCCTAAATCAAACACATAATCAAGACAGAAGAAAAATTAGGACATTTTCATGTCTTAAGGGAGACGGCAAAAGACAGAAGCCAAAATATACGGGAAGGTAAACAACGAACCTTAACATTCATTTTCATCGCCACGTTCTCCATGTACTGTTTGCTTAACTTGCCAGCCTGCCTAGGCTGACAGCACTGGGACACGATGCCCAGCTCGGTCTCGCAAATTCTCTTGATACGCCCTGAACAAAAAGGAAAAAAACAAATCAACTTTAAACATGTGAAAAATGAAACTTTTATATTTTTGACGGATAAAAAAAAAGGTGGCTTTACCATAGGAGCCCTTGACATCAGGTAGGATGATTATCAGCAACTGCAGCAGACCTGCAGCCTTCGTCGAAGCAGTGTGGAGGTCCAACAGTGCCCTCTCAATGTTTGCGGGGTTGGCCAATCGGAAAGGTACAGCTGGCTTTGGGTTAAAAGCCTGCCCAATACAAAAAAGGTAACATAAGCAAATGAAAAACTGGCAGAACCTTCCAACAATCGTAGGATTAGTAACATTAACAATTACCATTCCTTTGCTGGTGCACATATCGATTAACTCCGTGCAGAACCTATCAACAATCGACTGGTTTAGCCTGGAAAAGTTTATGCACGTCCAGACACCGACCCTCGCACCTACCACCATTCTCTGAAATGAAAAAGCACAAGGAAGGTAATGAAGGATATTACTCATAGGATAGTGTGCTTATTTCAAAGCCCAGACAGACATTTCACCTTGTCGATCAGATTCCACTGGCCAACTGCCGGCTGCACCAGCGACTCACGCCCCGACTCATGATACATTAGCTGAAAATGAAGTCATTTGGCAGAGGTCAATAGGGCATATATATGCAGTATTGATTAAAGGCAGGAAACCCATGGAATGTAACTACCGTTGGAGGGGGCAGAACCCTTGCTTCAACTGATGTGCACTCGGGCTTCACTTGTAGCCCGAACTCAGTTGCAAGTGCATCACCATTGTAGTTATTCTGAATCAACATCTGCGGATAAACAAGTCAAAGTGTCAGGCCATGCATGTTCTGCAAATGATAGAGATGATCTTACATAAAAAAAAAAAAAACATGCATACCCTCTTAATGCTTCCCTCTCGGTCATGGGGACGCTGACACGTGGCTTTCAGTAGCGATGTAACCTGCTTTTCATTCAGCTTCCGCGTGTATCGCTGCCCTTCAACTATTTGGCATACCTGTGAAGAGCAACGTTGCACAGACAGATAAAGATAACCAACCATCAGATGTGAACATGAAGAAAAGAGAACAAAAATGGAGAAGTATGGGACCTCCATGGGAAGGTAGATTGGCTTTGTATCGCTCCCAGCCTTGAGAACCTGGAGGAACGGATACTTTAGCACAATGTTGTACTTCTCACGGAAGTACTGAGCAACAGAGATTGTTGCATCAGATTCACCGACAGAAAACCTGACAAGATGAAAAGGTAGTAGTAAGAAATACCATGAAAGAATACCAATGAACAAACACCATGAAAGAAAGGATCTTACATCAACTGCTGGGGCTGCTCCGTGGCAATGCCCGTGATTTTGTAGCGCCGGCAGCTCCCCTGGAGCTTGACCTCTACTCTTAATCCTTTCAGAACTCTTCGTAGCTAAAATTACAAAAAATAAATAGTTCAATAAAATATGCTTAACTTTTCAACTGAAAGAGCAAAAGAATCACAGAACCCCATAGCTTGCCCATCTATACAGATTACAAAAATCTTCTAATTCATAAGTTGAGAAATAGAGAATACCTTGAGCCGCTCTTGGTCGGCTAGCAGACGAGTGACGTCCTTATTCAGATAGCAACAGATATAATCCGAGACAAACATTGGCTCATAGAAGCCCCTAGCGGACATGTCTGCAATGCATGAATAAATTTGGAGGGAAAAAAAACAAAAAAAAAACAATTCAGCATCTTACAAAGAGACGCGAACCATGCTTACAACAAATTAAGAGCAATCCATACCAATGTTGAGAGACAATCCCATCTGCGTTGGGCGCAGACTCTGATAATATCCTTTCCAGTACTCAAGCCCATCGCCTAGCTTCCCCGGCTCGCCCAAACTAGGGTGGAAGAAGGACCTCCCGACCACCTCGTAACTTCAGAAAGAAAACCCAAAAAGAGTAATAAGTGCCATATATATTAGGACAGTGATTGAAAGATGGGTGAGTAGCAAATACATACATTTTCGATGGCGTATGGCGAAGAACTACATCAAGTGCTTGAATTGTCTCTTGGGGTGCAACCAACTGCCTTCCACGTATAAATTCTTTCAAGTGGTGCAAGTCCGCCCGAGAGGCGAACTTCAACGTCACCCTGAACTCACGTTCTCTCCTACATGTGTACAAGATTAGAAAGAAAGAAAAAAAAACAACAATGCTTTGAGGGGCTGAACTGCCTTGTCTGAATTAAAAAAAAAACAGTCTAGGGTTTGCTTATTTATAACAACCAACCTTGACGTTGATCCACCTTCCTCGTCAAGCTTCACGATGAAGTCTTTGGAAGTGAATGGCAGAGCACCTGCGGTATAGCAGCTCTTTCGACCATCGTAGGCCAAATTTCTCCTACCAAGATGTGAAGCCTGATAGGATTTCACCAGCTGGCTGATGATATCTCGACAGACCTTCTTGGAGGTCACTTCAGGAGAAATGGTGACCTTACGAATCGAAAGAATCTCACTTTGTCAGAAGTATATACCATGAAGGAAAGAAATAAAGAGAAGAAAAGAAACAGACGTTAGTTGAAGTATTTGTTCACATGTACCCAAATGGACTCACAATAAATGCAGACAAGACAAGTGAGCAAAGTTAAAAGCAACAGAGAAGCCATAGACAGACAGACCCTTATATAATCATAGATTCTATCAAAGGTTCATGGCAGTAAATGCATTTATTCTCAGGAAATAGAAACATATAACCAGCGTGTGTGAATGTAAAACATGCAAAAGAATTTACAAGCGAAATAGACAAACAACGTAGAGGTAAGAAGAAACCAAGACTATAAAAAGTGGAAAAAAAAAAAGAATCCTTACATCATAGTGGTGCAAATCTTTGTCTGCAACAGTCACCAGAAAATGGTTGGCGTTTACCATGACTTTCCTACCGGCCCTACCAAACCCGGGCCTCGGCGCGTTCACGGTGGCCTTGGTCGAGACGGGGCGTGACTGCTGCGAAGCTGCCACCTCACTGGCCTCCCCTTCAGCAGAGATTGAGAGCTTCTTCTCCATCTCCTCAGGCAGAGGCGACGGCGGCGGAGCAGAAGATCCCCCTCCGCCACCGCGACCCCCGGCGCCTCTTCCGCGGCCTTCGCCTCGTCCTCCACCTACGCCCCTAGCTCCACCACGCGCACCACCTTGGCCTGTAGAAGACATACTTGATAGATAACTTAAAAGAGAGCAGAGAGTAAAGTAAGTAAATGTGTGTTTTAATGTCAGTAAGACGGAGAGAGTGGTGAAGGAGTATGTGGAGAGGACATGTATTTATAGGCGGAGTGGGAGTGAGGAGGCCTTTGGTGGGGCCCGCACGTGATTTCTACCATTATAGGATTTGGATTTTCTTGGGAAAAACTTTTGGAAATTCAATTAATTTCGGTCTGTTTCAATAAATTTTATGTGCAGAATAAAAGAAAAAAATGTATACTAAAGATTGAAAATTATTTTCTCAATCCGTTACGTAAAATAAAATTTAGACGTAATATCATCATTAAAGTAATAATCCGTAATACTGACTTATTACGTATTATAGAAGTCAAAGGTAATATCATCATTAATGTAATTATCCAAAAGTATTATCGGAAAACCCTATCCGTCTTGCACCTACCTTGCGTGAAGTTGGAACGGGTATTCTAATTAAAAAATGACACCACTAACGGATCATATTAAAGTCAAATACATTTAAATTTCATTGAACAACTCCTAATCGAATTTGGATTATAAATTAATGACGTATCATAAAATTCAATTATTATCAAGAAATGATATCATTATTTTAATCACCTATTTGAAATATAATTTAACAATTGATCCGAGAACTCTATCCGTCACACACCTACCATACATTAGCGAAACGTTTTTGAAAATGATATGATGATGGGTATGAGTTGATCTCATTCTACCTATAGAGTCGTGTAAGAGGGAGGCGTATTGAAATTTAAATTTCGACACGTGTTTCGTCGTGGTAACGGGCTTATCCTACCAAACAATTAGGTGAACTACACCTAACCAAAAATCATATTAATACGCTTTTTTTTATGATTTTCTTGTGGACTTCTTAATCACTAACTCAATATTTTAACGTTTAGTATATTTTCGATTCGATTGGCTAGTGCATGCCGTTTTCCTAATAAATTGTTGGGGTTGAGCGTATTCAAATTCAAATTTAAGCATGTTGGCCGTGCTTCCTACCAAACATTTAGGTAAACTGCACCTAACCAAAAGGTGTAATAATACATTTTTTGACGTTTTTTTTCTTGTAGACTTTTCAATCACTAACCTAATATTTTAACGTTTGGTATAGTTTGAGCTGACTAGGTAGTGGCTGTAGTTTACTCAATGAACTCTTGGGGATAATCGTATTCAGATTCGAATTTAAATACTTGGCTAGTCGTGTTAATGAGTTTATTCTACCAAACTATTAGGTGGACTGCACCTAACCAAGAAGTATAATAATACGTTTTTTTGGACGCTTTTTCTTGTGAATTTCTCAATCACAGAAAAGGTATTTTAACGTTTAAGTGTAGTTTCGATTCGATTGGATTGTCTATTAAATTCTAAATACTTATAATACCCCGTCTAAATACTTCTAAATATGTACTATATAAAATGTTAATTGGTGTTAAAAAAGCATATTATATTGATATTAATATTAATATTAATAATTATATGAATTAATATTGAGAGAAGATATTGTGTTATTGGATACGACGAGAAGCACGTTGTGATGGACTTTTTACAGAGTAATATTATGATACACGCACGTATACACATTTAACCGTACTATTGCACCATAACATTTCTCGCAATATAAATAGCCCTTAAAACTCAAATATAATAGTTGATTTTATGGTTTACAAATATATGTGATGTTAAATTATTGCTTCACTAAAAGGATTACTTATGTTTAAATTTTATGTATTTTAGATAATGTGTTATATTTTATGTTGTGCATTCTTGCGGACACTGATTCATGATTATCATTCTCATTTATCTCATTTTTTCTCACATAGCGCTACGTTAAATAAGAATTTATCGTTAACGTTTAATTTTTTTCGATTTCATCTAATTCTATTTTGTGCATAGTTTATTGAGTTCTCTTCATTATTATTATTTTCAGAATTTTCAGGTACATGGTTTTCATTCTCATAATCATTATGCACATTGACTCTTCTAAAGTCGATAAATCTTCTATTGGACCATTCTTATCATTTGCTCCTTTCTTTTTCAAGGATTTTGATCTTTGAAACTCGAAAACCTACCGCGTTTCAGTTGTGGCTTATTCTCGATTCTTATATGTTTCTCAAGAACATCAATTTTTGCAGTTGCATTAACAGCTGATATATGTGACTTATTCACTCTTTTTGGGTCAGTAAACTGTATGCTAATTGATTTGCTAAACTTTGCAGATGAATTATCTTTTGAATTTCTAGTTCCCATTATTTTGTTCGAGGATCATAATTATTTAGCGATAATTCATTTCAACTAATATTTCTTTCTAGCTGTTTCTTTTCTTTTCCTAAAGTTGGAAAATTAGATTCATGAAATGATAGTCCGCAAATCTACCGTAAATAAACTCTGATTAGAGGTTCTAAATATTGTATTATTGATGGAGATTCAAATTCGACACATATTATCAATCTCTTTTGAGGTCTCATCTTAGTGCATTGTGGTAGAGCAATTGGAACATATATGTAGGTCCAAACATTATTCAACACACGGAATTGACACATAATTTAGGTTCGAACAATATTTTAGCAGTTTACGATGGAGAACGTTTACGAAAGAAACCATGTTTACAAATGAAAATCGTTCGTAAACCGTTGAAAATGAAAGCAATATCAGTACGATCGTAAACATAAACAGTGAATTGAAATCGTAAAGATTTTCATCATTCGTAAACACACATTCAACATTCGTAAACATATGCAGTGTTCGTAAACATGATTCTAGCCTTAAGAGCACTCAGATTAAGCAACACAGAGATCATTGAAGTATAGAAATACATCATTCGAACACAAAAACATCATTAACAATCATTAAAGCATCGATTACATTACGAATACATCAAAATACAAAAGCAATCGAAGCATAAAAATACTCATTAGACTCGTAAAACGTAAACCTACCCAAGTGAATGAAGATTTAGGGTAGAAGTCTTTGGATTTGAGTGGTTTTACGAAGAAATCGAAAGGATTTTACGGGAGATTTTAGGTTTACCAAAGAGGGGTTTTAGAAAGAGAGAATAAAAATTTACAAAGAGAGAGAAAGTGTAAACAATAATCAAAATGTTATTTAAAGTTTTTCGAATGAAAAGCGTTCGTAAAGAAGGAAAACACGGAAATTTAAACTTTACGAATGAAAATAAACGTAAAGTAATTTTTGTTATTTTCTTCCCTTTTTTTTTTTTGAAAATTTATCCTTTTAACCTCAAAATTGTATTTTTTTTTTTTGGTTTTGAAAATTTTTTAATCTCTCTATTTTCTTTGCTAAGATCTCTTTCGTAATCTATATCATTATTCACTTCCCCTTAATCTCTAGTTTAATAGCGCCCTTTCGAAAAATAAGTACTCCCCCTCAATAATTGAGGGTAGTTTTTTTTAAAAATTTTAATTTTTGTGCTATGTTCTTAAAGATTGTATCCTTCTCCCAAAATTTGTACAAAAAAAAATATGCATCACTTTTAAAAAAAAAAATTAAGATTCACATAACATGCACGAAAGATCATGTATTTTATCACGCAGAAAAATTAAGCATGCCTAACTTTGAAACTAGAAATTGAAATCGTATTTCATCCAACGCTTTCGTAAATAAGTCAGCAAGCTGTAATTCCGTGCACACAAAATGTAATTCTATATGTCCTTTTTCTACATGATCTTTTATAAAGTGATAGAATAAGTCAATATGCTTTGTACGTGAATGATGCACAGGAACTGCAAGTAATGGTAATAACACTTTTAGAATCACAGTAAATAGGAACACTATTTAGATCAAACCCATAGTCGTGTAGTTGTGTTTGCATCCACAGTATTTCGGAGCAGCAACTGGCAGCGGCAACATATTCCGCCTCAGCTGTCGATGTTGAAACACAGTTTTGCTTCTTGGAGGACCAACTTACCAGTTTGTCCCCAAGAAAATGTGCTCCGCCTGAAGTGCTTTTCCTGTCCATTCTACATCCTGCAAAATCAGCGTCAGTGTATCCAACTAGATTAAAAGCAGAATTTTTCGAATACCAATGGGCCTGAAATCTAGCACATAGGCATGTAGCAAACATAATATCTGGTCTACTAGATGTCAGATATAGCAATGGGCCAATTATACCTCGATAATTAGTATTATCTACCGATTTCCCAGACGGTTCGGAATCTAATTTGCATGTAGTACTTATCGGGGTGGAAATTGATGAGCTATTATCCATACCATATTTTTTCAATAGGTCATGGATGTACTTAGTCTGACATATAAAAATTCCATTTGGTAACAGTTTGATTTGCAATCCAAGAAAGAAGTTCATCTCTCGTATCGTGCTCATCTCAAACTTTTTGGTCATAAGGGTACCAAATTTCTTGCACAATTTTGGATTCGTAGAACCAAAAATAATGTCATCTACATAAATTTGGATTAGCATAATATCTGAGCCGTGATTTTTGAAGAATAAGGTTGTGTCTATATGTCCTTGAGTGAATCCTGATTCAACTAAGAATTGGGACAAGACATCATACCAAGCACGAGGGGCTTGTTTGAGTCCGTATAAAGCCTTGTCTAACCTATAGATATAGTCAGGATTATCCTTATCTAGGAATCCATCGGGCTGAGAAACATAGACTTCTTCTTTAAGAATTCCATTTAGAAATGTTGTTTTAATGTCCATTTGAAAGACGGTGAAATTCTTATGAGCTGCATATGCTAGGACACAGTCGTATAGATTCTATTCTAGTGACCGGTGCATATGTCTCGTCATAGTCAATGCCTTCTTGTTGGTTGTAACATTTGGCTACTAACCTTGCCTTATTCCTTATTATAATACCTGCTTCATCTCGCTTGTTCTTAAAAATCCATTTAGTTCCTATTATGGTTTTACCCTTAGGTCTAGGTACTAATGTCCACACTTTTAAGCTTTCAAATTGGTTAAGTTCTTCTTGCATTGCAATTATCCAATTTGAGTCGGATAGTGCTTCAGACACTTTGGTAGGTTCTGTTTGACTAAGATAGCATGAATATAAGCATTCATTTGAAGTTGAAGCTCGTGTTCTTACACCGTGAGTCACATTTCGTATTACTTGAGAAATATGATGTACTCTAGTCCATTTATGTTGTTGAGGTGTTGAACTTTCCTCATTTTGAAGTTCAGAAGTTGCATTTGGACTTTCTATTGCATGAGATGTTTCCACATTAGGATTGGAAGTCTCATCATTGGTGGGGGGATTTGGTGAAGAAACAGGAGTTTCATCTAATGAAGTAGAACCTATAGGGGAGGAATGATCAAATGACTCTGTAACGTTGTCATTAGTTGTATTAGATTCAGTAGGGATAGGAATTTCCTCATTTAGAGGTTGTGCAGTTAGGACGTTGACAGTATTCCTATAGACCGTTTCAAATAGTGAATCTAATTCGATTATTTCTTGTAACTCAGACTCTGAGAGAGCTTCTGAGTTAATAGTTTGTTGACTTTTTGTCAACTTTCCAATAGGAACGGGTTCTAATCGGACATGATCAGAAGCCATTTGTGTTGGCACGGGTCTTGAACCGTGTTGTTCAAGAGCCAATGGTGAAGGAACGGGTCTTGAACTGTTTTGTCCAAGAACCATTGAGGTAGGTTCGTTGAATGTTACATCTATGCTTTCTATAATAGTTCTATTTTCTTTAAGATAAACTCGATATGCTTTAGAACTAGAAGCCTTGAATGGCTTTAGGATCTAGTTTGCTCCTATTGTCTCTACTGTCCTTGATAAAACAAGTACAACCAAAGACTTTAAGGAAGGAAAGACTTGGAATCCTGTGGTTTATTAATTCATAAGGAGTTTTACCAAATCGCTTATGAATTATTGTGCGATTTTGAGTAAAACATGCTGTATTGACTGCTTCATCCCATAAGAAGTGTGGAAATTTAGCGAATATAAGCATCGTGCGAGCTGCTTCCACTAAATCTTAATGAAGTTATTTGACACTTATGAGAATATAAAGCATTTTCAATTTTCAGCCTTGTTCCTCTGGGTAATAAAACATTAGCTCTTCTGAAACCTTCAATTATATTTGTGCTACCCGGTATAGTAATAACACTGATTTCTTTCATTTCAAGATGAGAGAATTTTCTTTATTCTTAGAATCTTATTAGTCGTTGCACAGTCTGCAAGACATAATTCTCCATTACACATGCGCGTATCCATTATATGAATATCATTAATAAATGTATAAATTATTCATAAATATTATTATAAATAGACAATACAATTATAATTATATATATAAATAAAACTATAAATAATGTTTAAATAAAATTTATACCGATGGATCAATTTTCTTTATTTGGATTTTTAAGAAAATCCACAATATTCGGGTATTTTATTAACACAAATTTTAGAAATACTGCAATCTTGAGCAAAATTTATTTTAACTTCACTTTTCCTTTAATTGTTCTTTATAAAGATCAACAGAATTTTTTTGTATGAATATCAACTTCACTTTACTACAATCTTTATATTCCTCAATGTAATATTTTCATTTACTTCCTCTTCTAGGAAAAGTTTTCATAATCACCACGGTAAATAATTTTCAAATACGCATGATTTTTATGCATTCACATCCGGGAACACAGTATATTTAGTCGGACAAATCATTTTCCTTCGTCCATCATAATATTTTTTTAACCTTTTCTTATGGTATTTATTCTTATTATATTCGATGAATTGAGCGTAGTGATTGTTTTATAATGTACGGAAGTAATTGTGTAAATCATTAGTAAGTATAAAATCGAGAGTGATAAATCAAAGTTTGGCCAAATTCAATTTATTGATATCATGAAAATAAAATTATCATAAAAACATTGAGAGAAAAATTATAATTAATCTTCTTTTTCTTTTGTAAAAGTTCTTATGAAAAATGATATCTACATCCAGATAAGTGTCGCCGTAATAATAATCATAAGCAATAGATCAAACATCTGACAGAGCGAAATCCTTCAAAATGAAATATATTTCAGCAATTATAATAATAAAGAAAAATTACGATTAATAACTATATTTTAGAAGCATTGGTAAAAACAATATCCACTTGAAGGTAAGGATCACCGTAAATAAAGTAAGGAGTTGAATATTCATCTTTGTATAAAACGACATGATTCTCTAACATGAAAAGAACATAATAATCAGAGAACACAAATAAATTTAATGATACAACATATGTATAACTTCTTAAAAAGTTGTTCTTTATTATTTCATAATTATCGTTTGTATTTAATTTCTCCAAGCTCTGGCAAGGTAATTGTGGTAATAAAATTTGCTCATTGTCCAAAGTCCATTAGATCCAATAATTAATTCAAGATTGCTCAATAAAAAAATTAATAATATTCTTCTACTGAGGTGGGGATTAATGCAAGATCCGTGGGCTTTTGGTGTTGCGTACGTGCATAAATAAAAAAATGGAATCGTAAATCACGTTAAAAAATTTCACACACCACCACGGTGTATCGAAATCTGGACATCTCGTAACTTATAATTAACGACATTCCGCGAAACCACTCAGGTATAGCGTTTAGTTATAAAACTTTTAAATTATACTTTTATAATATATATATATATATATATATATTCAAAATTAATCACAATTAATGTACAATTAGTATAAATTCAAAATTAAATCATCGTACCTTGATTAAACTTGTACGAGATATTCGACGGAGGTTGATCTTGACGACATAGAGCGGTCGTACTGATAACATTATAAAACTATTAATTATGATTACTATTATATTAAGATTATTTTATTATAATTATATTTATATTATGATTATGATGATAATATAGCCTATAATATTAGAGAGAGAGAGAGAGAGTAAACATTATAATATTTGGTGTAATTTATAATGAGTTTTAATCACCTATTTATACTACTAAAAATTGACTATTATAACTAATTACATTAAACACCGTCTAATCAATTATATTATCAAACATATCTTATCAACATTAATATCATCTAACTAATCTTATCATCAAATAATTCATCAATAATTTAAAGGCTTAAATATATTTTTAGGGTAATTTTAGTTCTGTAAGTATCAAAATTGGAGCAATTTAGGGCCATTTAAGTTAAGGGTGTCAATTTCAGTCCTATAAGTATTATAAATGAAGTAATTTTAGGATAACTAAACCTAGAAATCTAATTTCAGTCTAAATTTATACATGTGGCACCAAATATGCTGACTTGAACTAAATTTGTATTCTCTTTCCTCCAATTAATCGTCACATCATAAGTAAAAAAAATAAGTAAGAGCTTATCTTAAGGAAAGAGAATAAATTTTAGTCATTCAAGTATCAGAATTGAAGCAATTTTAAGAAAGTTAACCCCGAAAACATCATTTCGGCCCGAAATTTATACATATAGAACCGGAAATGCTGACTTGGACTGTGAAGTGACGTTTAATTAAAGGAAAGAGAAAACAAATTTCGTCCAAATAAGCATCTTCGGCGCCATATGTGTAAATTCTGGGCTGAAATTAAGTTTCTGAGTATAATTATCCTAAAATTGCTTCAATTTAAATCCTTGTAGGACTAAAATTGACACACTTAACTTAAGTGTCCCTAAATTGCTTCAATTTTGATATTTACATGACTAAAATTATCACCATTAATTTAAATGTCCTTAAAATGCTATCCCCTCAATCATACGGGACTAAAAATATATTTAAGTCTAATTTAAAAACATCAACGTCTTAGTTATTTAACCGTCCACAATTAATTTATTTCCGTCTTTTCTAAACACGCCGGTGTGGCAAGCATTTTCATTAAATCCACGAGCAATTTAAACCCACCCTCTTTGAAGCAGTCAGCTTCGATATATTTACGAAAACCCTAACAATAAACCCCAACTATGTGTTCATGGCTGGCGGCGCCTCCAATCTTCTTTCTAATCCACCATGGACAGTATAATTCGATTATAATGAGGTTTGATCTCGACCCCTCTGGCGAAATTCCCATACTCCTCCTCAAGCATTTTAGAAATGCCATCTTTTTTTTTTCTGCAATCGGCGTTTTTTGATGCGATTAGCTCATTAGCCTCGTTGTCTTTGCAGAAGTGGTAGTACAATAGCGGGGTTTGTGCATTCAATTCCTCGTGGTGCCGATTGAAAAAATCAATCTTTGCTTTTGTTGGTTGGTTCTCTACGTTGATGTTCTGCCTTTTCCATTTGCAGCTCTGTGAAGTATTAGATTGGATTTTTATACTGTTGAGTTGGGTACAAAACCTCTTTGCTTGTCTAGGAATTTGTTTTCGTGGGTCAGTCGGTTGTTAAAATGGAACACAGTGGTGTCTGAGCATACTGTCTGGCTGAGACTTGAGAGAATGTTACTGTTAGGCTTAATTTTTCAATCCTGAATCAGATTGAGATTTGTGTAATATATAAAATTAAAAGCATCTTCTCTGTTTTCTGAATATAGGATTGTGCTGCTATTTCAATGCTCCCCCGATATTAGTTTTCGGGGAGTCAATGGCATCTGAAGAGAAGGCAAGTGATGCTGAGGCTGAAATTCATCGTATGCTAGCAGTGGAGGATTTAGACGGCGGTGTTCTGTCTTTTTAGTGAAGCATTGCAAGAAGGTTCTTTGATTCATAATCCCTCCTATGCAGCTGTTCCGATTTCGGAGGACTTTGGCTTCATGTAAGAAAGTAAATGACTTCTTATAGTTCTTCCATATCACTTGCATCGTGCATTGTTTTTTAGCCTTTCAATACGGATTCTTTATCTGTTTGCTATCACGGTTGCTGTGATGAGTATTATTCAAGGAGTTTGAAAGCTCATAATGCTTGATGATCTGATCGACTATTACGTCGACCTGAGCGGTTACCTGAGCAACCTTAGTATCACCATACTTCTTGTTTCAAAAACCTTGCAACTATTTAACTTATTCTTTGTCTACGGTATCTGGCATATGACTTGCTATCTAAGGTTTTGTCATCCATTAACTTTAACTTGTGATTGTCCTGATTCTTTTAACTATCGTAGAAACTGAACGGATTCTATCATGACTTGCAGAGAGATGAGTTGGTTGCAAATCTTTGGCTCAAAGGATGCCCGGCCGATCTCTGAAATTGAGAAGGCAAAGACAAACTATTGCTCTGACGAAATTGAAAATGCAGAACTTTGATGATTGTATTTTGTGTGCTTCATCTCAATTAGTTGAGCAACACACATTGCTTGAGTTTCTAATATTTTTTTTTTTACCCCATTTGAATTATTTAGGAGTTAGGATTCGTTCTTCTATTTTTCATTTTTTCTTGTAATTGTGAAAGTAGAAATAATGACAATACTACGATTAGGGGTGGGATCGGGTCGGGTTATTTCGGGTTCGGATCGGGTTCGGGTTTCTCATATATATGTATATATATATATATATTTTTTTTGCATAGTTGTATTTAATTGATTTTTCGTGAGGAAAATGAGTTATCGACTTTAAAAAAAATTATGCCGCTTGGTTCAACATTAACACAAAAAAAAACAATAATTTCAAACACATCACAATAAAAAAAATTCAGCACCATCGATAATAATAAATTCAATACCATCACCATCAAAATCAAATAACTCAACACCATTAGAAAGAAAATAATTCAAAACCATCAACAATAAAAACACCATAAAAAATAGGCTTACAAAATAAGTTGTTAAACACCTTACACCATCATGCCTAAGATACGACAAAACGAGATCACAAATAAGTTCAATTCAACACCATAAATAGTACAACACAAAATAAGTTCAATCATCAAATATTAGAAATCGCTCCACCATCACACTTATCAAATAGCGATTGTTGATGTATCCACACTTGTGCTCTCCAGTTCTACAAAAAAAATAAAAAATAGCAATGATAACCAAATGCTAAAATAATTAAGTAAATCATAAGTAAAACGAAAACATACCCTTCTCGATGTTCTCAATTTCGATCAAGTCCTCTTCAAGATTTATTGGTTTCGAATCATGGCGAATCCAATCTTGGACGCATATTAGAGATTGCACGATTTTAGGGGACAACGAACTCCTAAAAGCATCAAGCACTCGACCACCCGTACTAAAAGTGGACTCGGAAGCAACCGTAGAGACCGGAACCGCCAAAATACAAACCGTTTGTGCTTGATTTTTTACGAGGCACTTCAATCTATCTCTTTCGTTCACATACATGTTGTAAATGTCCTTTGTTATAGTTTTTCGTGAAGGAATTCTAAACATAGGACAAACAACCGACAAGAAATGCCTAAACCCCTCGTTCTCAACGGTCTTAAACGGAAACTCATCGACGACAATCATGTAAAATAATGCATCAATCGCCTTACCTTGATCAAATCGCCAAGTGCCGAATGTAACGTCTTGATCATTCCCACGACCCCGAAAAACAAGACGAGATTGACTTGTTTGAACTTCTTGCGGCTTCTTTTTACAAGACTTCACGTGATTCTTTAAAGAATTGGTTCCATGCATCCTTGGATCGTCTTTAAGTACACTACTACAATACTTGCACCTCGCCTTTTGAACTTTGTCGACTTCACAAAAGAACTTGTCGAAGTGCTCCCAACACATTGATCTAGATGCAACCACATTTTTATTCTTTTTCCGACCCTTTCGGTTGCCTTCTATCTCATCGCCCGAATCTAGATCATCGATGTCGGCACTTTGACTTGGTGGAACATCACTAGCTCCATTGTTAACATGTTGTTCGGGTTTGATAGCTTGGGATTCTCGATTACCATCTTCTCCGTCTCCAATATGAATGAACCTTCACTTGAAACATGAGTACCAAACGGTCAAATCGACATCCAAAATCAGTCACCCATTGATTCTACATATATATATAGCATGTTAATTGAACCTTATAAATCATCTGTGGATCCGAAAAGAAATCTATAAATCCCTAAACTAAGAAAATTAGGGTTCTTACTTCTTTCAACAACTCATACCTTTTATGTTTAAATCAAATGGAGTGACTGGCCGATAACGAGGAGGTGCGACGGCGGCTATGAGGTGGTGGCTGACGGACGACGGTGGCGGCAGTGAGGTGAAAATTGCTGAGGCGCGACGGCAGCTGTGAGGTGCGACGCGACGACGACGACGACTCAGTGGTGAGGTGAGGTGCGACGACGGCTCGGCGGCGAGGCTGTTGGGAATCCCCGTAGGGGCCCGAGGCCCTCGTTTCTTGAACGGCGAAATTTTAAAACTTTAAGGGATTCCCGCCTTCCCTTGGACCGCTCGGTAATAACACGAGAACGTAAGAACACGAAAGAAAGGTTTTAGCCATTATACCTTGACGAAGACAAGAAGATGGCGAGCTTCGAACCCTTCAAATCCCCGGGATGTAGTATCCCTCTCCTAGCACCTTTACGCGCACGAACGGGGCAAGAGCGTCACGCCGGCACCTTTACAACGTCACGACCGAACCTTGCTTGAGAGAGAGAGAGGGAGAGAGTGCGCGAGAGAGATGAGAGACGAGAGAGATTTGACGGCTCTAGGGTTTTCTCTTTTTCCAAAATGACTTAGTTTTGATTTCAAAAATCAAAAACCTATTTATACCCACTAGGGTTGGCCGAAAATAGTAAGTTGGGTGGAGAAAAAATCTCACCCACTTTTCATACCAAGTCTCCTTTGCTTACTTGGTTTTTCTCTTTTAAATTCAAATTCAAAATTCAAATTTAAATTAAATATTAAATTAATATTTATTCTATATTTAGTATATTTAAATATAATATCCAATATATATATTTAATTATAATTTTCGAAATTAATACTATATTAAAAACGAAATACATATATATATCTAATATATATTCTATTTAATTCCAAATTAAATATTATTATTTTTCTAAACATTTAAATCACATTTAAATCATATACTAAACATTTAATATCCAATATAATATTTCCAAAATATTTCGTGAGGTGAAAAGACCATTTTGCCCCTCACGCGATTTTACCAAGTTTTCAGCCATTTAGGGTTTCGGCCAAGCCCCAAACCCTAATCTCTCAATCCAGGCCCCAGCCTGCTCTATTCTCATATTGGCGTTGTGTCGGTTGCCCTTTTTAAGCCCGACCCTCTTGGTTCGTCTCAACCGGCTCTGGGAGGAATCCAGGAGTTCGGTATTCACCTAGCCAGCCCCGTGGTACCGAACCGATCCCGAGTTGAGTACGAATAGGTATTATTCACGAACCGACTATAGATTACCGTACTACGTATAAACCCTTTACGTTTGTCCCGGTCGAGTGAAAGTCACGCGTAGTCGAACTTACAGGACTCGACTCTATGATGTTCGTGTCGGTGACATTTACCAAAACTGCCCTCCACGACACTCGTGAGTCAGTTATATGCTCTGGCCAGAGGCTTAGGTAAATTCCCGCACATCGAAACTGCATAGGACGTTAACACTGAATTTAATCAAGGCCGTAAATTCCGCTCAGCGGTATAACCGGCAATCACGTCGAAAAGTCAAGACCGCATTTCGCCGCTGACCCATGCTTCATGCAATTTGGGCCTAGCAAACTAGTGACAAATCAAGACCTTAAGACCAACCTCGGGTTAAACCCTTTCGGTCTAAGGTTCACGTAGACTACTATAGTCAATCGATCAATCAGCGACTTTACCAGCGTGTGATCGTTCGATTACGAGTCAGTGTCCAAATACAGACAATCCCCTGATTCGTCTTGTATCAATGTCACGAGCTCCCACTTCCCAAGTGAATGGTTGGCACAACCACTTTGGACCCGTCGACAAACAAGTCGTACTCGTCAATCCAGTCACCCTACTGGAGACTAAGACTTGTGAACTTAATTTAATATTACAGTATGTCAGCTTACTGGTGCCCCCTCTCTGTCCCCACAGAATCAGTAACTGAACTGTAAATATTGGGGTTTTATTAATTCGTCTTATTACCCGACTGCAAGGTTAATTTATTTAGACGAAATAATAATCTGCCTTTGTATTGTTTGCCATGCTAATTTCGACAATAAACAAACAATAATAATTTCATTATCAAATAATTCAATTACAAATGTTAAACACATCAAAATTACACTAATGCCCTCGTACTATCTAATCCTCGTACGGCATCTAGGGCATAAACCTCAACAATCTCCCACTTGCACTAATGTCACGCGCTATAGTATCTCAACCCCATTTTATCGAGGTGACGATCTAGCACTGCCTGAAACAGTGGCTTCGTGAACGGGTCCGCCACATTTTCTGCTAAGGCGATCTTCTGCACGGCTATAGAGTCATTCTCAACAACCCACGTAACACGTGGTATTTTCTCTCTATGTGCTTGGATTTACTGTGAGCACGGGGTTCCTTAGCTTGTGCGATCGCTCCGCTATTGTCGCACCACAATGGTAACGGGCGATCCACTATGCTAGGTACCACCTGCAGTTCTTCTAAGAACTTGCGTATCCAAACACCCTCCTTGGCAGCTTCTGAAGCCGCTATATACTCCGCCTCAGTGGTGGAATCAGCAGTCGTGCTTTGCTTGGAACTCTTCCAAGTTACCGCGCCACCATTGAGTGTATATACAAAACCCGAAGTAGACTTTCGGTCATCCACATCTGATTGGAAGTCCGAATCCGTATAATCATCTACCTCTAATTCTCCTGGGCCGTAAATCAGTATCAAGTCCTTAGTCCGTCTAAGGTACTTCAGGACTGTCTTTACCGCCGCCCAGTGTTCCTTACCAGGGTTGGCCTGAAACCTACTCACTACGCTCACAGCGTACGCTATGTCTGGTCGCGTGCAAAGCATCGCGTACATCAGGCTACCCACAGCTGAAGCATAGGGGACTCCAATCATCTCTTGTCTTTGTACCTCGTTGCGAGGAGACATAGCCTTTGAGAGATGAATCTCATGCCTCATAGGTAGGAACCCTTTCTTAGAGTCGTCCATCTTAAACCTTTTAAGGACTTTATCTAAGTAAAGGGCCTGAGATAAGCCAATTGACCGTTTCGCCCTATCTCTAAAAAGGCGTATTCCTAGAATATAGGTCGCTTCTCCCAGGTCTTTCATAGAGAATTCGGTCGAAAGCCAAGCTTTGACCTCTGAAAGCATCCCAATGTCGTTTCCTATCAAAAAGGATATCATCTACGTACAATACTAGAAACAACACCTTGCTCCCACTGGCCTTCTTGTAAACACACGGCTCATCTTCGTTCTTTATGAATCCGTAGTTCTTAACTACTTCATCGAATCGAAGATTCCAACTCCTTGAAGCTTGTTTCAGTCCATAACTGGACCGATTCAGCTTGCATACCTTCTGAGCATCTGCATCTGACGCAAAACCTTTGGGTTGTTTCATATAGATCTCCTCCTGGAGGAATCCATTCAGGAACGCGGTCTTTACGTCCATCTGCCAGATCTCGTAGTCATAGTATGCTGCTATCGCAAGCATAATGCGAATGGACTTAATCATCGCGACTGGTGAAAAGGTCTCCTCATAGTCAATACCCTCTTTTTTACTATACCCTTTCGCTACAAGCCTAGCTTTGTACGTTTCCACCTGTCCGTCAGATCCAATCTTCTTCTTGTAGATCCATTTGTTCCCAATCGGTCTGAAATCATTGGGTAGGTCTACAAGTGTCCAAACCTGGTTTGAATACATAGAGTCCATTTCGGCCTGCATAGCCTCAAGCCACTTGAGGGAGTCTGTACCGGTAATTGCCTGGTCGTAGGTGACGGGATCGTCCCCGACGCATCCCTCAATCGCAGCATATCCATGCTCGACGTGTACCATACCATATCTCTCAGGCATTTGAGATATCCTACTAGACCTGCGCAATTGCGGCTGAGCCGGGTTTTCTGGAACGTCGTCTAACGACTCTGTAACAACTTGAGTTGATTCGTCGTTTAACTCCCCAAGAGTTATTTCACGTCCTTTACCGCCTTCGCCAATGAACTCTTCTTCCATGAAGGTTGCGCGTAAAGCGACAAACACCCTGTGTTCGTCTAGAACGTAAAAGTAGTACCACATTGAGTCCTCGGGGTATCCGACGAATCTGGCCATAATCGACCTTGATTCTAACTTGTCTGCCTGTAACTTTTTCACAAAGGCGGGACAACCCCAAATCCTAGTGTGATTCAGGCTTGCCTTACGATTATGCCAAGCTTCGTAAGGGATCCTGTCGGCAGAGCGGGTAGGTATCCTGTTAAGGATATAGGCTGATGTTTCTAAAGCATAACCTCATAACGAAATGGGGAGATCTGTGTAACTCATCATCGACCGAACCATATCCAAAAGTGTTCGGTTTCTTCGCTCGGCTACGCCATTTAATTGTGGCGTACCGGGAGGTGAGAACTGTATAACGATGCCATTTTCTCTGAAAAATGCATCGAACTCAAGGCTCATGTACTCGCCGCCTCGATCTGATCGAACGGCTTTAATGACCTTGCCAGTTTGCTTCTCCACTAACGCCTTATATTCTTTTAACATTTCAAGAGCTTCGGACTTTTGTCTCATCAAATAGACAGTCCCGTAGCGGGACTGATCGTCCGTAAACGTAATGAAGTAGCGGCAATTACCTCGGGCCGTCACCTTGAACGGTCCACATACATCAGTGTGGATCAAACCCAACACTTCTGCGGCCCTAGTAAAAGTCCCTGTGAAGGGTGATTTGGTCATTATGCCTAGGATGCAAGACTGACAAGTTGGGATCGGGCCTGACTTAGCTATGCGAATCAGACCGTCCTTTTCCATCTTGTCAATCTTTGCTTCCCCAGCGTGACCTAGTCGAAGGTGCCAGATGTATCGTTCGTTCAACCCCGTCGACGAGTTGGTTATTGCATTTACAGTTTCCACCTTATCTCTTAGGTTGACGTAATATAAACCATTTATTAACGTCGCATTTCCAACGTTTTCATTTCTAAAATAAATATGGCAAACATTATCAATAAATCGAAATTCATAACCAAGTCTGCTCAAAACAGGAATCGAAATAATGTTCTTAAGCCCCTTGGGCAAAACCAAAACATCAGAAAGTACTAAACTATGCAAAGATGATAAAAGCAAAGTCTTCGATCCAATGTTCGTTGCTGCAACACTATGTCCGCTGCCAACGTTGATCGAGACCTCACCAGCTCGAAGCTTCCTACTTCGTTCCAGACCCTGGCTCAAAACACAAATATGGGAGCTATCCCCTGAGTCTAGTATCCATGAAGTAGAATACACAGAACAATTAGCTTCGAAAACTAATTGCTTACCTGAAGCGTCAGAAGACGCCTTCAGCTTAGGACAGTTGCGCTTCCAGTGACCCAGCAACTGGCAATGGAGGCACTTGTCCGTGGACTTCGTGCCCGACTACACAACCTTCTTGGATTTTGCCTTCTTGGCGATTCTACCCCTAGGCCCGCTGTGCTTGTTCGCCTTCTTTTCCGATCCATTGGACCGAGTAGTCGCAACAAGCGTCACCTCCTTGCCCTTAGGACCCCTATCGATGTGATACTGGGTTCGGGCTACAACCAACTGATTAATCAGGTCTAATACCGAATACTCCTGATTATTAAGGTTGCAATTCACCACGAATTGGTGAAAGGATGGTGGGAGGGACTGCCGTATGATGTCAATCTTCACCTCGTGAGGAATTCTGAATGCAAGCGCATCTAATCGCTCCATATACTCATTTAGGTTCAGTAAATGAGCATGGACTGTTAGGATTATTTTATTGTGTTCAATTAATTAGAATTATCTTTGTGGTTTATTTAAATAGATTTTATTTAAAGAAAGGCTTAGTGTAATTGGGCTTGTTAGGGGCCCAAGTATTATATACCAAAATGTGGTATAAATACCAAAACCCTAACACATAATAAAAGTGTATTGTGTGAAAATCAAAGTGAGCCCCCAACCTCTCAAGAACACACAAGCACCCAACGCGAGCTTCATTCTTTCGATCATCAAATCGTGGTAAACTCGTGTTAATCTTTGTTTAGTTGGATATTCAAGGACTTTACAAGTGGTATCAGAGCAAGCGTGAGGGAACTTTGAAGCCATTTTTGGAGTTTTTTTTTTAGCTATTTTCGTCACTTTTTTTAGGCTGTTTTTGAGCTACTTTGGCTGTTTTTCTGCCTTTTCTGAGCTGCTTTTGGGGTTTCTCGGCCTTTTTCTGGTATTGGAAAACTTTTTCCAGCAAAAACAGCATTTCTGGGCAGATTTTGGGCATTTACAGCAAGATTTTCGGATTTTTCTGGGTTTCAGCTTGAAGATCTTCATCCTGTTCATCATTCGCGGAACAGAAAAAGAATTCGCGAACCTCTCTGCTTTGCGAACCGCCACTCTCGCGAACTTCAATTCGCGAAGTGTTCCGCTACATCCGCGAACCTCAACACGCGAACCAGGATCACGAAGCTCAGGCCACTTCACGAACCCCGCTTCATCCGCGATCTTTCGATTCGCCAACCGTCAGTTCAGCTTCGCGAATCAATTAGCCAACCCGTGATCTCACTTCGCCAAAGTAGATCACGAACCGGTCTTCAATTCGCGAACCAGCCATTTCGCGAACCCTTCGATTTCACTAATCCAGCTCAAGTTCGCGAACCCTTCGACTACACGAATCCAGCTCAAGTTCACGAACCCTTCGATTTCACGAATCCAGCTCAAGTTCGCGAACCTCACTAACTTCAAGTTTCAACACTTCAAAGTTCCACACACGTTTAAAGATCACCCACATTTAATTAAGTATTAGTTGTTTGGGCTAATTAGGTTTTGGCAAATTATAGATAAGTTTGATAAATTTCCGAAGTTTTCGAAATCACCTCAAAAGTTTTTCGGTATACACCAAAAATCTTTTCGGTACCCAAAATTTTCGATACTTCACAATATTTCTCGATAAATCAAACTTTCGGTGCAGAAATTTTTAAAAGCCAATTTTTTATTCCAAAACATCATTGGCACATTATAGAAAAAGCTTTTGGTAACATTTTCGAAGTTTTTCGACATCACTTTAAAACTTTTCGGTACACACCAAAAAGTTTTCGAGACTTAAAATTTTCGAAACTTCACGACTTTATCGACACACACCAAAACTTTTCGGAGCTGAATTTTTCAAAAGCCAAAAATTATCAAATCTACACAACGCGTTAACGATCGCGTATCCAACTAAATTAAAAAAAAATAGTAATATTTTAAAATTTTAAAAATCATGGATTCTACTTCCGCAACTTCTGAGATGAGCTTTGACGAGAGTGATTTATATAAAGCTTTTCTTTCTTTGAAGGAAGATTATAAAACCATGCGTCGTGAGCATAAACATGAACGTAGGACTACCCAAGCGTTAGAAACTAAGTTAGCTAGTGCACTAGAAACTATTTCTAGTCTTGAATCAAAATTAGCTAGCTCAGAAACAAACGTTTGTGAGCTAACCAAGAACCTAAATTCCTCTAAGCTAGGCCAAACTCAACTTATAAGTCACGAAAGACTATAAGTGAGTTAGAAAGTAGACTAGACAATAATTACAAATGCTTAGTTAGGAGTTTAGAAGAAAGAGGTCGTCTTACTTGCCATTTAGAAAACGTGCGTGAGAAAATCACTAATCTTGAATCTCAAGAAGTAAAATTAAAAGCTCAAATTAGTGAACTAACAAATAAATTAAACAATTGCGAACTCGAACGCAATAATTATCTGTCTGATTTGAGCAATTCGCGGAGTAGTTTTAAACTTTTATTTGAGGAACGCAGTAAATTGCACTCTAAAGTTCATCACTTAGAGGGCATCCTTGCGAAAAAGGGTCAAACATACCAAAGTTCCTCTAAAGACTTAGCGTCCAAAGGGGAAAATAGTTTACATTCTAATAAACCTATCTCTTGTTGGGAAATTCCGGAGGTTGCTAGTAAAATTGCAGAATTGAACGCAACTCTGGAATCGGAAAGAGTAGGTTTCCGAGCAGAAAAGCAAAAACTCTTAGAGGAGATTTCTAATCTCAAAAACTCCCCATCCTTACCTGTGTTAAATAATCCTTCTAAAGAAATATCTTCCATTAAACAGGATAAGGGAACGCAAACGGACGCATTTGTTCCTAAAATTAAAAAGACTTTTACTAATAATTCTAAGTCAATTTTGACTGGCGCAGAAACGAAAAGTAAAAGCAATACATGTAAAAATGCCAAGGAACAGAAAATTAGGAAGGAGAAAGGAAAATCGACATTATTTTCCAAAACCAAGGACGGCATTGCTAAAGATTCTCCTTCTCCCGCTCCTACCAAAAAGGAAGTTCCTAAAGAAGAAGTTCCAAGCTCAAGCAGGCGAACTTCTCAAACTTTCAAAATCTCTCATTCTTTAAAGAATGATAGAGATGGAATTGCTTACACGCATAAAAATACTTATTATTCTAGTAAGCGAAATTCCATAAAAAATCATCATTATAGAGTGAATGATGTGAATTCTTGTAGGCAATACGACTCATCATCTGATGACGCATATAGTGCGATAAGTTCGTATTCATACTTGAAATACCCGGTCCAGATTAAGTCTGAAAGACACCTTCTGCGACTGGCTAGGGAGAAAATATTCAGATCTTCTAAACCTAGACACACGTTCACCGGCGCTGAATTGTCATTTCCCTCTAAGGTTCACCAAACTTGGATTCCTAAATCAGAAATCAAATTAAATAGGACTTTAAAGGATGATTTAGGATGTATATCTGAACCAAATGTACATAAATTGTTTTCTGCTAATCAGGGAGGACCCATCCAAAAATGGGTACCAAAGTCCCGCTAATATTTTGCAGGAGCCCAATCACGTGTGGTAATTCGACGATGGTTGCTCCACACGCGTGATTGGTATGAGACGAGAGCAACCACAAAATCCCGGTCATGAGTAGTAATTAGAAGATGGCTGCTCCATACTCATGATCGGTACGAGACGAGGGCAACCACAACTTCCAGCATGCACGGTACTCGGGTTGCTCCACATGCATGACTGGTAAGAGACGCGAGCAACCGCATCCCTCATCTATGGCAATTTGACGTAGTGGCTCCACATACATGATAAAGGGAAACGACGTGAGCAACTACGACTATATGTGGTACATTCTATCTTTTGAACTGAATTGCATAATACCACATTCATACATACTTTTAAGATAGGTAAATTTTATATATGCATTTCATAGCAAATTTTGGCATGCATATCGAGCTGAAAATATTATATACCTACTTTGCAAATAATAGGGTACATTATAGCTATGCATGCTTCAAAAGGGCTTTTACTTTCAAATTCTTGCATGCATGCATACATGAGCCGAAACGCGAAATACCCTATTTTATAGGTACATTTTCATTATGCATACAATTTTAAGATTTTCGAGCTTAAATTTTCAAGTATGCATATAAGCTGAATCGCAAAAATACCTATTTTTCAAAATGGTACATTTCAAATATGCATTTTCAAAACTTTCAAATTTAAAATGCATATTACGCACGGAAATGATAGATACCCATTTTTTCTCTAAAATGAGCTTAATTTGAGGGGGAGCTACTATTTTATTTTTAAAAGAGAAGTAACCCTTAATCTCTAGAAGGGAGCAATAATTACATTATTGAGGGGGAGCGAACTTCAAATATGTGAATTTAGGGAAAGAGATTCACAGATTTTTTGAACTTATCACGCATCTTTTGAGGGGGAGCAACCTTATTTTTAGAAGCATGTTTTGAGGGGGAGAAATAATATATATATATACATATACTATATTATATATATACTAATATATATTACTAATAACGATTAATAATATATTAAAAAAAAGGAGGGCCATCAAAATTAAAAATACAAGGCCATAAAAAAAAAAAAAAAAAAAGAAGAAAGATATTTTCTCTTCATCATCAAGCTTCGTGGAGTTACCTCCGACCTCCGAAGATGGACTTCAAAAGAAGAATCTCGAGCCTACAACGGTCAACTCTTTTCAAAGGCGACGGTGGCTACAAATGTTAAACTCGGTGCGCGCTTCAATCGACCTACTCCGGATTGCTGACATACAAAGAAGCACTCACTACTTCCTACCGGATGCAAGGACTTCGTTTCCATGATTCAGTCAAACCCAACTGAATCTAACCCCGGAACATCACCGAGAGACAGTCAAATTATGAAAAAATAGCCACATCTACTGGAACCTTTTGAAAAGACCGACGCTACATAATTTCCTCAACTCACAAATTATTAGGACCAACCCCCATAGGTACAGGTGCTAATTTTATTAGCTCTCGGGTAGAAGTCGCCGCAATAGGTCAAACGGCGCGTGCACAACCGAGCCTTACCCACTCGTCTGTCTCACAAAAGACAGGTGTTTCAGAAATCACGGGGAACCACGTCTACTATCACCGCTTCACTCGGAAGTGGGAGATATTGAATTATGTGGTACTCAGCCCCACCACCACACTTCCTTGCGCACTCGAGTCTAGTGTGTCCTCACTTTCCATATATTTTTATATTTTCTAGGACACATACACTTTTAAACACCAGATCTTTGTGATCAAGTTAGAACTTCCGTAGACATGTCTTGCTTCGACATGATTCGAGGATCGGAAGGAAGTCCTGCCGTTGCAACATCAAAGCAACAACGGTTTCAGGCCATCGTCTACGAGCATAGCTCCTAGATCGATGTTAACGGGAAGTCTTCGTGACCCCGGTTTCTTACACGACGGATTGCCTTTGTGGCTCCGTCTGGTTATTACCATCACCGACCTGTCGTTTGTGTCCTCCTAATCTTCCTACACAAGCTTGCCGATCTCGTTAACACGAATCGCCATGAGGGGGAGAAGGGGACACGCATAAACAAACATGTCGGATCACCCACCAATCTCCGCCGCGCTCACCACTCTGAAGTCGGGCTCCCCTGCACTTGAATGGAACATTCCAAAGGAGCCTAACACCCCACGCGTACCTTCTTCCGGAGCCAGACAAGCTTCCTTCGAGGCCGAACCAGACAACTTCCTTCGAAGAAGACGAATCCGGCGTCGAGAAGAAGAAGATTGGAGAAGACTTGACGACTGCCTTAGTGGCTACGTCAGGTTATTACCTAACCTGAGTTCCTACCAACGCCATCCTCATGTCCCGACGACGTGATCCTCTTGCCGAAGACGATGCTTCATTTTGACCCATCGCATGACGATCTCCCCAACTTGATCTTCATGAGGGTGAGCAGTACTAAAGCAAAATGGGAGCAATACCACGATGAAAGTGCAAGATAGATCAGAAACGTTAAATCCTCAAGCGTCGTCAAAGAATCAAGCGAACACCACAGACTTCAAAGATCGAAGTTGCCGCCTCGTGTGCGTCTCTCCAAATCTCAAAGAGAACTTCTCAATTCCAACATAAGGTTGACCAAAAGTAGGGGGAGTTGCGCTACCATCGAAAGGAGAGATCGAACACAAAAAGTAGAGATCCGGCAAGCAACTTCAAACACCTTCCGGCATTTACGAGTTGAGCTTCAAAAGAAGATTAAGAAGATCTGGTGCCGAGAAGAAAAGATCAAGACACGGTGAGCTTGAAGATCTCCAAAAGAAGAGGTCAAAAGACAAAGGAGGAAATTCCTTTAGGACTCAGGCAAACGCACTAAGCCCCGCAAAGATAATCCATGCCAAATTGAAGATTGAACACAAAGGGGGAGATTGTTAGGATTATTTTATTGTGTTCAATTAATTAGAATTATCTTTGTGGTTTATTTAAATAGATTTTATTTAAAGAAAGGCTTAGTGTAATTGGGCTTGTTAGGGGCCCAAGTATTATATACCAAAATGTGGTATAAATACCAAAACCCTAACACATAATAAAAGTGTATTGTGTGAAAATCAAAGTGAGCCCCCAACCTCTCAAGAACACACAAGCACCCCACGCGAGCTTCATTCTTTCGATCATCAAATCGTGGTAAACTCGTGTTAATCTTTGTTTAGTTGGATATTCAAGGACTTTACATGGACATCACCACCCTCTGCGAGCTTAGTGTTAAAGAGATCATGCGTGAGTGAATAGCGGGCGCTCCTAGACGACTCGCCATAAAGCTCAGTGAATTGATCATTCGGAGTGGCATGCTCCTCAATGTCCAAGACACAATTCAGTTTTTTTTCAACCTGAGGACGATCCTCATATTTCTAAGCCAGTCTACATAGTTTGGTCCCACCAAAGAATGTTTTTCCAAAAGTATGGATAATAGGTTTGTAATCGTATAAAATAGAGAAGAAAATAAATGCAGAAAGATAACAGATAGTTAGGATTTGAAATGTTTAATCAGACTAAAATAAGACTTTAATTTTTCGTCTGACTCCCACTATTTTTCTCGAAATCCTGTCTCCCGTTAGGAATTTCGGAAACCTCGTTGAGTAGTTTCATAGTGGCGTTGATTTACCCGCACTGAATCAAACTAGCCTCAACTTAACAGTTTATTGGTATATTCGATCAGCCAGGCTCGTGTCCCACACGATTCTGTCACACAGAAGGTTCAACGAATTTGTCTCAGTCAGGGTCCCTCGGCCTGTAACTCAGACGTCTTGGGAATGACTGTACAAGTGCTACTCATCAACGTCCTGCTAACCTTCCACTTTTGAGTGAACTTCGTCTCCGTAGGATAACACTTTGCGGGAGGACGAAGAGTGGTCGGTGAGCGGCATTATAAAAAATGCATCCAAATACGTTCACGTCAAAGGCGAGGGTTTTAGCGCCGTAACTCGGTCAACCAAAACCGTACCCCTAAGTCGTAACGTTTTTGGACTTGATAGAAGACAGGATCCCCGCCCTTTACTCACTTGATATTTTAAAGTCTAACTTCGGGAGAATCCTCACAGATAAGAACGAGCACATTATGCACGATATCACGTTCGAAACCAACACGCACATAATAGACTTTAATAGTAAACCTAGTTTCAACCTATAAAAGTAAATGTGAAAGATCGGGGATATTTCTAGTTCTATCATATTTGTACAATAAGTAAAACTCCAAGTCTTCGGGCTCATCTCGAACGGACACCTCGGCCACCGTCTTGTTCGTTCGTCTCGTCTCGATCGTCTCTCGTTCGACCGTCATTCCTGTACAACTATAGCCTATGACGGGGGGATCTTTCCCTAAAACAACAAAGCCCGTCTTTCTAGAAAAACTGTAAAGTACAACTCGGGGGGGGGGACCTTGTCACCCTTAACATATCACCCGCCAAAAAACAGAACCTAATCCCCAATCAATCACCACGTAATTCAAATATTACATGCATCACGACAATTTTACACAGATTCGAGCCTAAATCCACATTTGGGCTTTTATCAGATTTGGGCCAGCCCCATTGGGCTTCGAGGCTTAACCGCGCGAACTCAATCGCGACCGAGCGGGCACCACCTACGCGGCCCGACCAAGCGCCGCTTGCGCAACGCGCGCGCAGCCAGCCATAAGTGCCGCGCGCGCCATGCGTGCGGCCCTGCCCAAGGTGCCGCGCTCTGCGCGCGGCCAGCAGCCCGCGCGCTGCGCGCGTGGCTGTGCCCGTGATGTCGCGCGCGCCCGTGCGCGCGGCTGTGCCCGTGGCCCGTGCCCCGCGCGGGGCAAGCCAACGCCGCGCGCGGGGCCAGGCCCTAGGCCGCGCGCTATGCGCAGCCAGCCAGCGCCGCGCGCGGCCAGCACCTTTACGCGCACGAACGGGGCAAGAGCGTCACGCCGGCACCTTTACAACGTCACGACCGAACCTTGCTTGAGAAGGCTAGGCCAAGGCTCGGGCCGCAGGGTCTCCTCGTCACACGCGGCAGCACGCGCCTCGAGAGAGAGAGGGAGAGAGTGCGCGAGAGAGATGAGAGACGAGAGAGATTTGACGGCTCTAGGGTTTTCTCTTTTTCCAAAATGACTTAGTTTTGATTTCAAAAATCAAAAACCTATTTATACCCACTAGGGTTGGCCGAAAATAGTAAGTTGGGTGGAGAAAAAATCTCACCCACTTTTCATACCAAGTCTCCTTTGCTTACTTGGTTTTTCTCTTTTAAATTCAAATTCAAAATTCAAATTTAAATTAAATATAAATTAATATTTATTCTATATTTAGTATATTTAAATATAATATCCAATATATATATTAATTATAATTTTCCAAATTAATACTATATTAAAAACGAAATACATATATATCTAATATATATTCTATTTAATTCCAAATTAAATATTATTATTTTTCTAAAACAATAATAAAGATTTAAATCACATTTAAATCATATACTAAACATTTAATATCCAATATAATATTTCCAAAGTATTTCGTGAGGTGAAAAGACCATTTTGCCCCTCACGCGATTTTACCAAGTTTTCAGCCATTTAGGGTTTCGGCCAAGCCCCAAACCCTAATCTCTCAATCCAGGCCCCAGCCTGCTCTATTCTCATATTGACGTTGTGTCGGTTGCCCTTTTTAAGCTCGACCCTCTTGGTTCGTCTCAACCGGCTCTGGGAGGAATCCAGGAGTTCGGTATTCACCTAGCCAGCCCCGTGGTACCGAACCGATCCCGAGTTGAGTACGAATAGGTATTATTCACGAACCGACTATAGATTATCGTACTACGTATAAACCCTTTACGTTTGTCCCGGTCGAGTGAAAGTCACGCGTAGTCGAACTTACAGGACTCGACTCTATGATGTTCGTGTCGGTGACATTTACCAAAACTGCCCTCCACGACACTCGTGAGTCAGTTATATGCTCTGGCCAGAGGCTTAGGTAAATTCCCGCACATCGAAACTGCATAGGACGTTAACACTGAATTTAATCAAGGCCGTAAATTCCGCTCAGCGGTATAACCGGCAATCACGTCGAAAAGTCAAGACCGCATTTCGCCGCTGACCCATGCTTCATGCAATTTGGGCCTAGCAAACTAGTGACAAATCAAGACCTTAAGACCAACCCCGGGTTAAACCCTTTCGGTCTAAGGTTCACGTAGACTACTATAGTCAATCGATCAATCATCGACTTTACCAGCGTGTGATCGTTCGATTACGAGTCAGTGTCCAAATACAGACAATCCCCTGATTCGTCTTGTATCAATGTCACGAGCTCCCACTTCCCAAGTGAATGGTTGGCACAACCACTTTGGACCCGTCGACAAACAAGTCGTACTCGTCAATCCAGTCACCCTACTGGAGACTAAGACTTGTGGACTTAATTTAATATTACAGTATGTCAGCTTACTGGTGCCCCCTCTCTGTCCCCACAGAATCAGTAACTGAACTGTAAATATTGGGGTTTTATTAATTCGTCTTATTACCCGACTGCAAGGTTAATTTATTTAGACGAAATAATAATCTGCCTTTGTATTGTTTGTCATGCTAATTTCGACAATAAACAAACAATAATAATTTCATTATCAAATAATTCAATTACAAATGTTAAACACATCAAAATTACACTAATGCACTCGTACTCTCTAATCCTCGTACGGCATCTAGGGCATAAACCTCAACAGAGGCGAGGTGCGACGACGTGCGGCTGTGGCCTGTGAGGTGAGGTGCGACCGTGCGAGGTTGTGGTGTGGTGTGGCTGCTGTCTGTGGTGCTTGTGTTATGTGTATGAAATTGAACGATGGGTTGGGTCTTTACTTTTAGTCTTAAGTCTTAATAGCTAATAATTTTTTTAAATATGGAAAACAACCGGGTACCCGATCGGGTTTTTCGGGTAGCATAATGCTACCCGAAACCCGACCCGACATAGACAATCGGGTATCGGGTTTACGTTTTCTACCCGATCGGGGAAAAACCCGATCGAGTAGGGTCGGGTACCCGAAACCCGACCCCGAATGCCCACCCCTAACTACGATCAATCGTAAACTTGAAATAAAAACTGAAGCACTAAAGACTTCAATTGAAGTGCTCAAGCAATCAGAAGAACATGAACAACTTTTATATTCCAGCCTAACATGATACTCACGATTTAATAAGCACAAACTCATTAAATGCCCCCATTACGAAGTTCATCCTCGCTGTCATCTCCTTCTTCAAAAACTCATAAATATTATTACAGCCGTCAAAAATCTCTTAATAGCTTCCTAACTTGTTCAAGGGTGACGAACAAGACCACCGTGAACGGCACTTGCCTGGAAATAATGGGCACAAACCCCTTATAAAGCGCCATTACACCCTCGGACTTGACAGTATTCACGAAGCAGTCCACCGCCCCTTCGCAGCCCACCTTCGCGTTCATGACGCGCGTCTTTATCACGTCCACCGGATTTGAGACCACCGCCGCCAATATCCCGGCGGCGAAGCTGGCGGCCACGTGGGTCCCCATCCCGTCCTCCATAGCCCGATCTTGCATCAGGGTTTCCTTGACCTGGTCGTACGAAGCTAGCTGCGCCGCCGTGACGAGCATTGCTCGCGTCACTGTTAAACCCGAGCCTCGCCAGAGACAGCCTGAGAAAAATTAGAGATTCAATCTCGCAATTGCAATAAACCCAGCCTGAAACTTGTGAAGTAATCTATATATATGTATATATTTATATACGAACCCACTCCTTCATCTTTGGTCATTTGTTTTACGGCATCAACAACGGACTGGTAATTCCGGCGATCGGCCGGGGGAAGGCTTCCATCCGCCTGCATTCTCACCATGGACACGTCGGCGGGGTTCCCCACGGCGGCTCCGGTTCCTCCTGCGGCGAGTCCGGCGAGGATCTTCTTATCCAACGGCAGGTGATTCGTCTCGGGGTCGGAGTACCTCCGTTTCAGCAGATCGTACAGGCCCATGCAGGTGGTGGAGTACAGCGCCTGCCGGAGAACTGTGGCGGATATGCCGGAGTACAGGGCGGCGAGACCCTCCCGCCGGACGATGTGGATGCCGACGGAGACGGGGCCCGCGCGTGAGTGGACGGAGCTGCCATCGCACTGAAGCTGGGTGCGGACTTTGATGAGGTCAAATGGGTGGGTGGAGCAGCCGGCGACGATCGAGGCGATCCCACCTTCGACGAATCCCTTCAGACCCATTACGATGAATCTCGCCGGAGATTTTTTCTTCTTCTTCTTCTGGGATTTTTTTCTTAAAAATAAATAAATAATGAATTAATTTATATATGATTGGGACCAATTAAAGGCTGAGTTCATCTCGCCGGAGATCAGGAGGAGATGAGAGTGTGGAGACCGAAGGCTACGGTCGTATATATCATATTATTATATTAATATGCCTTTGAGACATATATAATTATATATAATATGGAGCAGAGAAAATATTTATGGAGAAGAAATATATAGGTATACATAGATATTCCGTTTTCTTGAGAATTATAAATATTTATGGTATATATAGAAGTAATAATTTCCGATTAAGGTTTCAATTATTTTGTATATTAATAGAATAGAGACTTGAAAATTTGATTTATTTTATATGTTCACAATAGAAAATGAAAAATAATAATAATTTATTTACGGGATGAGAAAAATAATATATAATAATAATAATAATTTGAAACAGCTATGATAATCTCTCTGTCATACTCCCATGGGATTTAGGAATCATCATCACTGCTACTTCGAGCGATCCAATCAGAATACCACACTTACCGAAAGGAAGAAGCGCCACGCATAAACGGTTGTTTCCTCCGGGGAATGTCGGCGGCTAAGCTCCACCAACCACCGCCACTACCTCCGTCCGCCTCCGCGGTGTTTAGCCTCCGAGGCTCTCTGCTTACACTCGCCATCCTCGCTTTCACATCCTTTACTTATATCTCCCTTCAGTTTCTCCATAGCTCAGTGCAGCCCTCGCAAATCCAGCTATTAGAGGCCGATGATGTCTCCAAGGACGATGTTTATCACCAGCCGGAGCTGTTCAAAATCAACTATGAAGACATGGTGAGGAGATTTAGGGTTTACATCTACAAGGACGGCGATCCCAAAACCTACTATCAGACGCCGAGGAAGTTAACGGGGAAGTATGCGAGTGAGGGATACTTTTTCCAGAATCTGAGGGAGAGCGGGTTTGTCACGAATGATCCGGATCGGGCGGACTTGTTCTTTATTCCAATTTCATGTCATAAGATGCGTGGCAAGGTATCCTTTTTTTGTCTGTTTTGATTTCTTTAACTGAAAGTGCAATTGTTGTCTGGAATGCTAAGTTTTCCTTCTAGATTTCATGGCTCGCTGGAGAGTTGAACTATGAGTGTGTTTGCATCAACTAGCATGCTTAGGTGGAAATCACAGTTAGGAATTGGTTTCTGGTTTTCATTCTTTAATTACCTGTCTAAGGACCATTTATTGTATCTATTCTCTTCCATAGGTCATCGTCATTGTCAATTCCAGTTACCATGGAAATCCTTCTGTTTGATATAATATGTGGTTACTCGACTGTTGCATTTGATTATCGTTTTTGTGGTATCCATAACAACCCAGCTTCTAAGAATGTTGTAGTAGTTTTATCTCATTCTGGGACTCAAGTCTTTGATCCTTGCTATTCTACCCTCTTGATGTAATGATATGCGGGTTCGTACCAGTTAATCACAATTCTAATTGAAGTCTTATAATTAGATCTGCACTCTGCGGTGTAGTCTTATATCTTTGCTGTTGATCTTGAAGCACGGATATGCCACTCACTAGGGTAAATTTGACCTTTAATTGATACGATCTGATTATCTTCACCCCTTTTGACCATATGCAGGGGACATCATATGAAAACATGACTATAATCGTTCAGGAATATGTGGAAGGATTGATAGCCAAGTACCCATACTGGAATAGAACTCTGGGTGCAGATCATTTCTTTGTAACTTGTCACGATGTTGGTGTTAGGGCAACCGAAGGACACCCACTTCTTGTAAAGAATTCTATCCGTGTTGTTTGCTCACCGAGCTACGATGTTGGCTTTATTCCTCACAAAGATGTTGCTCTTCCACAAGTACTTCAGCCATTTGCACTACCAGCTGGTGGAAATGATGTGGAGAATAGGTAATCATACTAGCTCATTAACCTCCAGATGATGATGACTTGCTCAGTATTTTTTATCGTATATCTTTGCTTAGCATTGCTGGATATTAGTCTCCTAGAAAAATATCTTGTGATTGAATGCTAAATCATCAATTTGCGTACCGTTCCCGTAATTTTTCGTTGTTCTCTTTAATTTGTTCTTGATGATTTGTTTCGTGAAACTACCTTAAAGTTCTTCACTCTATTCAACTGCTGAGCCTGGCTGCTTCGATTATCTTAATCAACGTTCAACTTCATTGAAACTCATTACTCACGCTTGCTTTACTTTTTATATGATTTACTATCTACATCTACCATCCAATTATGAACAAAATAGTTCTTTTTAAGAGCAAATAAGAATAACCTACATCTTGTATGGGCCTTGGAAACGATTGGAATAAACATGTTGCAGGACAACACTTGGCTTTTGGGCAGGCCATAGGAACTCCAAAATTAGGGTCATACTGGCTCGTGTCTGGGAAAATGACACAGAACTAGACATCTCAAATAACAGAATTAGTCGGGCAACAGGACCTCTCGTCTATCAAAAGAGATTTTACAGTACCAAGTTCTGCATTTGCCCAGGGGGCTCACAGGTCAACAGTGCTCGCATAGCGGACTCTATACACTATGGATGCATACCTGGTGAGGAATAAATCCTTCTACTACTTAATCTGCTGAATCTTTTACTCATTGAACAGAAAATGTAGTAGTAATAACCACGAGAATGTTTGGTTAATTTGTGGCAATTCCATTATCATTTTGCTGAAAAAGGATTATCTTCTGGTGCCATTAGAAACATTCCTGTACAAAACTGGAGTTTCAAACCTCCAGAAGAGAACCCAAATCCTTGAGCTTTATTTATTATTATTTTTTTCCTTTGAAAATCGTCGTCACTAGATTGGCAATGTTGTTTGCACCTCCAATGCTGTTGTATTTTTGGGTTATTTGATAAGTTATAGCTTGCTTTCAACTGAAGGAATTTATACATGGTGATGATCTGTGCAGTTATACTTTCCAATTACTATGATTTGCCATTCAACGACGTTCTAAATTGGCGTAAATTCTCGGTCGTACTAAAGGAGAAAGACGTCTACCAGCTGAAGCAGATACTGAAGAACATCACACAAGAAGAATTCGTAACGCTGCACAACAATTTGGTCAAGGTAATTGCCAAAACACTCTTTGTTTCAACAGTATGTTCAAAATCACAACAAACACACTGATTTTGTTGTGTTAATAGGTCCAAAAGCACTTCCAATGGAATTCGCCTTCCATCAAACACGACGCTTTCCATATGGTTATGTATGAACTGTGGCTGCGACATCACGTGATCAAGTACTAACTCTTTCTAATCATTCGACAAAGGGAAAAGAGACGGTCAAGTCAGGTATATAACTACATCCAGCCATAATCATCTGTAATCTTGTAAATTGTTGCCTGAGAATCATGATTTTATCCATTTATTGTGTCTTTCTTTTGCTTTATTATGCTGGCGCAGCGTCTGCTGCATGCATCTACATCTAGCTACCTATTGTAAAAGTATGTTCTTTCTGTTCATCATATAGTAGATTTCCATTTTGCAATTGCTTTTTATAGTGGTAATTCACCTTAGAACTAAGAGGAGAACTTCAAGTAGCATAGCCTTTATATATATATATATATATATATATATATATATTCTAATTGTAATTAGTGGTCCATTAACTTTAAGGTTGGCTAAATGCGCATGCTACAATCCTTTGGCGTATAGTTAGTTCAGTTTACATACAGTTTAGTGTTGATTATAGTCCTCAAGTGGAGCTAATCGTTGTTAGGATTAGTTTTAAGTAATTATAGTTAAGAAATAATTAAAGTTAGTGTTTTAGCTAGTTTTGAGATTTATTTTTTATTTTTTAAAGATAATATCCTCTTTTTTGTGATTTATCCATTTTAACGGACTAATTCTGCAAATTCTCCCATCGATCAAATGTGTACACACGTTGCAAGAGTCAAGCAAGCCCGCCAATTAGCAGGATTAGCTCAACTACCACTGTTATAGACGTTAAATATTACTTGATTCCATTAAGATCTTCATACATTTATGATATATATATATATATATATATTCGAAATATATTCATCAGATGGTTTACATTACATATCTTTAAGTCAGAGATTAAAAACGTTCCAACTATTTTCACCAACTCATTGGAATCATTATGTGAAAGGAACCTTATCGCATTTCATTATTCTATTTCGTCGTTTGACTCGATGATTTTTTTTTATTTTATTTTTTTTAGGATTCGGTTAAACGTACTTTTCCAACTGAAAACTGAACTTGGAGGGGTTGGAAGAGAAAGCTTCTGTACTTGTTTTTTCCCGGGGATAAAACTCAAATGGTCTTCAATGTTTATTTTATGGACTAATTTAGTTCACAATGTTTCGCATGAACTAATTTAGTCCCCAATGTTATCGATTTTTGACCAATTTGATTACTCCGTCACGATAAACGTTAATTTTAATGAAAATCTCACACGTGCTCCATACTAAGTCATGTATGGATCGAATGTTGAAATATTTGCAGGATTTGGAGGGTTCATACTGTTTTCTTCTATTGTCAATGAAGCTCGATGAAGCAAACGAAGAGTACATATTTGGATTTTAGAGGAGAAATTTTTAGTTTTGTGCCCTAATTTCATTAAACATTTCAATTTTATCAATTTAGACATGATTTATTGTGATATACATGTGATATTTTCGTTAAAATTGATGTTTATCGTGACGGAAGGACCAAATTGGTTCAAAATCGACAACATTGGAGACTAAATTGGTCCATGGGGTAAACATTAAGGATTATTTTGGGTTTCATCCCTTTTTTTCTCTATTGATATTTCTTCCTTTTTTTTTACATAATTAATTCATGGAGACTTGTTAAGGTTTAGTTCACCAACTAAACGACAGATTTGAGACCTTGAAATGTAATGAAATTGTTGTGTACTAGTTAGCACCAACACCATTAGGTCCCTCCCTAACTAAAGAATTATGTATACATAGACTAATCCATTACGTTCTTACAAATTAATTTATGCATTCCTATCTATATAGTTATATCATCGTTCACTCGATATCTATCAATTTATACAGCATGGGATTATTTATATAATATATATATATGGGGAGATGGAAATTATCAAAAAGGAAAATGACATGCAATAGCCACATGCGCGGTCCTTTTTTTTTCATTAAATTGAAAAGAAGATACAAATAAATTGAAAGGCGAAGTTAGACGACGAACATATTTGATAAATGGACGGACGGTCTGGATTTAAAAAGCAACATCGTACGGTTGCCAAAGTTGTTGGCTAATGCTTGCGTTGCGTTCAATGAGTTCCTAATCAAATAGAACTCAGTCCAACTCGACTTCCATTCCATTTCCTCCGTCTGATTATTAAAAATTGAATATTATCTTTACTTGGCGGCTATAAGTTTCAAAGAAAGAATGAATTTCAACGTTTTAATTGATGGAGATAATTCCATTATTATCTGACAAGGAAGCCACCCCAATCCATTACTTATATATTCCGACATAATAATAATAATTGATGATAAAAAAAAACCATACATTCAAAAAAAAATTTAATAACAACACTAGCAAGGCAGCTGTGTAATCTAATTAACATTATATCACTATAATCTAAGGTGGTGTATAAATATATAGCATTTAATTCTCCTCACCGCCTAAGCTAGTTTTCCCTCTTACGCCTCAGACAGAAGACATTATCAACCTTCAGAAGATATACTCTCTCTCTCTCTCTCTCCATAGTTTTCCTTATTTGAATTTCAGTCATGTTCTTCGCAAGCTTTCTTGATTCAAGCTGAGGCTGCACCTGCAATCATGCAAGGTATATATATAATATATATATATATATATTATTATATATATTCAGTTTTCCTCTGTTTTCATTAAATCACTTTTCATGCGAACGATAAACAAAAAAAAAAGTTATGTTATTGTTCCATGAGAAAAGTTAATAATACTGCTGACCATACTCAAGAAAGCAAAGATAATCAAGAAGGCCAAGACAGCAACACATCATCATCGTCCTCGTCAGAGCAATCGTCTCCAAGAGGCGTCCTCGAAATCCCAGTGTCTGCTAGTTCAGACAGTAGCAGCAGTTTTGGTAATGGCGAAGATAACAAAGAAATAGTAGTAAATCATGGGCATCTGCAATGGAAGAAGCTCCTCAATCTGATAAAGAAAAAGTACGCCGTGAAGTTTTCGACTATCCCTTTGCTCTACGGATACGATTACTTGTCGAAGAAGGCGTTTAGGAAGAGACTGGCGAGGAATCGAAGCGCAGAGGATGACGCTATTGAAGATTGTGCGGCGCCTAAACCCTCTTGGAGGAACTTCACTTACGAGGAGCTCAAGCAAGCTACAGATGGTTTCAGCCCAGGTTTAATCAGTTCTCTGTTTCTTGCTCTGTTTTCTTACGTCATTGCTCTGTTTCTTGCTATGATATCATCTTGTCCCCACTTTACACCCTTATTACACAGACATTACCCTACACTTTTTGCTGGCCATGTTGCTATATATATATATATATATATAATGCACATGTATATTATATATGTCACATCGTAACCCAATAAATGTGTGTTTCTATGGTGGTTGGCCGGTAAATTATCAACCAGCCCAGCCCACTAGCACGACGAGCGACTACTTTTTGACTTGAGCTCAGCACATTTTTTCAGACATCAAACCACTCGAATGGGTTTATATTCGTATGTTATTACCAGCAAAAGTCAGCATGCGTTTTGCACGCTGATGTTGTCTTTTCTTTGAATGAATAAGTAAAAATATCCATCTTCTTCTTCATCAACGATAAAGACTTGAGCTTTATCACTAAAGCTGGCCAACTCGCGCCTGACCTTTATTGTAATATCAGACAGGCTGATCGGAAAAGGTGGGCACGCAGAGGTTTACAAAGGGTTCTTGTCGGATGGTCGAGTGGTAGCCATCAAGAAGATAATCAAAGAAAAAAAGAACGAAGAAGAAAAGGTCGGAGACTTCTTGTCGGAACTCGGGATCATAGCCCACGTCGATCACCGAAACGCCGCTAAGTTGATCGGATTTAGCGCCGATCACGGCTTGCATCTCGTGCTTCAGTTCTCGCTGCACGGCTCTCTCGCAAATGCGTTATACGGTAATAACGAGATTATGTGTATTTAAGGGTGTGTTTGATGCGAGGAATTCGTGTGCGTAAAACTAAGTTGGCGCATCAGATAATTGTAATTCACGCTTCAACCGCTGTAACTCTGCATATTTCCTTTACTTTTTCTTGCCGAATTCTGCATACCAAACGCATACTAAGAGAAAGGAGGGTACGTTCTGAGATATTTTTTTCTTTTATTCTCTGGTTTTATCTTAAAGGTTCGGGGAAGAACTTGGAATGGAGCGTAAGGTACAAGGTGGCCGTCGGGGTTGCGGAGGGATTGCATTATCTGCACTATGAATGCCTCCGACGTGTGATCCACCGAGACATAACGGCCTCAAACATATTACTGTCTGAAGACTACGAAGCTCAGGTTTTTTCCCTCCGTTTTTTTCTCCATTTTCGGAGTATTTTTCGACAAAAGTTTTCATTTTTCGTCTGTCCCTCTCACAGATATCTGATTTCGGGCTTGCGAAATGGCTGCCCGAAACATGGGCACATCTCATTCTCTCGCCGATCGAAGGGACCTTCGGGTAACAATAATAGTAATATCGATTCTTTATATATTGCCACGTTGATATTCATAATATACAAAAGTCAAGTTCTTGGGTATGAATAAAATAAGGTACATGGCGCCAGAATACTTCATGCATGGGATGGCTAACGAGAAATCCGACGTATTTGCATTTGGGGTCTTACTGCTCGAGCTTATCACCGGCCGACGAGCCGTCGACTCGCATAGGCAAAGCCTAGTCATGTGGGTCCGTATTAGCCCGTCCCCAAATCTCTAACACTCATCGCTCGTTTTGTTACGTGAAAATAAAGATTGCGTCTTTTCGTATTAACAGGCAAAACCACACCTGGAGGATAACGCCGTGAAAGAATTAGCAGATCCTCGATTAGGAGAGGCTTACGACGTCGTAGAAATGAATCGTACCGTCTACACGGCTTGGGCTTGCATTCATCATTCGCCCGTAATGAGGCCAAACATTAAAAGGGTAACGACGAACGATTCTTTGTCGGGAAATCCCATGATATCGAAATAATCCTCAACGGTTGACTCCTTTTTTTTTTCAAGGTTGTTCAGCTTTTGAAAGGTCAGAACGAACCGATCGACCTGAAGCAGAAGTCGACCGGCGGGCGGGCGTTGCTTCTAGACTCGTACGACGTGGAGGAGTACACTTGTACGACTTATCTCGAGGACTTAAATCGCCATATGGAACTACTAGCTATGGAGTGAATGTTAACTTCTTTCTTTAATCAGAATCAAAATCAAGATTATGTAATGAAATATAGATCATTCATTACACTCTTTAATAGTTTATGTGCAATGAAAATATGTATACATTAAGGTTTGTTAAAGGTAGGGAGAAGAGAAGGTGGTAGTAAAAGTCTATCGCTAGAGAACTAATTGTAAGAAAAGGCAGTCTCGATTATACATTGTTGGTCGTTGTTGTTGTCATCTCTTACGTATGACTTTCAATTGTTATTTCGACCACGAACGCCGGAAATAGGGACGGCGTTGTCGGTCGTATATTTCAAATCGGCCGAAGTTCATATATTGTCCGGCAATTAACCCGCGAAGCAATGGATAATATAGTAGAGACAAAAAAATTTAATTCGTAATAGGATAAATTACTTTTTTTTTCGTCGATAATTTTGGGATTAGTAGTTTTAAGTTACCCAACTTTAAGTGTTGTAATTTAAGGATAATAACTTTCAGAATTCAAACAATTTTGGGACACAATACGCCGGAACTTAATATATCCTTAAATTGCTTCAATTTTGAAAGTTAGTATTCTTAAATTATAACAAAGCAAGTTGAGCATCTAGAAACTGCCATCTAAGATTTATCCCAAAATAAGCAACTCCAAATTTACGTAGGATTTATGCCCAAATTATTAGTATGGGCATATGAAAATTAAATTTATGACGCATTGTGGCCTTAAATTCTTCCAGTTTTGAAAGTTAATATTCTTAATTGCAAGTAACAACCTCATAAGTTAGAGTCCTTAAGTGTCAACTGCTTGACTTACACAAAGTAAGTAGTTAAGCATTTGTAATAAATCTCGAGATTTCTCTATGTTGGAAAAATCATATGCACACTATCAAATAAATCCAATGCCCCTTAACAATAAATTTTCCGATGATCATATTGCATTAATAACACAGAAGCATTTCCGGTATAGCAAGCGCCTCCGTCGAGCTCAACGACGAACGCCTAAGCACTTCGCCCAGCCACAGCACCGAGAAACCCTACTCGGAAGATCGTAGTCGTCGAGCGACGGAGGATCGCTCGCTAGATCCTCGGCGTTCGACCATACGTAAACTCCACGTTCTTGCCTACTTCCCGGGACGGTGTTATCCAATACGAACGCTATCACTAGCGTCACCACCATGCTCAGCGAAAGCAGCGCGTTCATCCCGAAATCCAGCTGGTTCACAAACCGAGGCATCATAACGATACTAAAAAAAAGTCGAAGAAATTTGATGGAAATGTTTGCAAGAAAAAAAAAACTCACTTCGCTGTTTCCCGAGTGGACGGGCCCATCAGAAGCAGCCGAGTAGGGGATGAGATAGCTCGGGAGCATAAGAAGAGATTCTGGCGGAGACTGCTGGACATAGGCCGGGATTGATAGCCCGAGGAACAAGGAGACGCCGACTATGATGATGTTCCTAAAGCTAGCCGTTTGGGTGTATTGCAGCGTCGAGAGCCCTAAAGCCACGATTAGGCCCCAGATGAAGCACAGCACAGCAGCGGCTAAAGCTTGAGGTATCGACGCCAGGATAGCGCCAACCTTGCCTGCCCGCCAAAAAAAAAAAAAAGAATGATTCATAAAATCATGTTTTTAGCTCAAAGTAAGAATTTTTTTTTTTTTAATAAGAGTTTGTTTTATACCTACAAAAGAGAAGAGAATCAAGAAAGCTGCTCCAACAGTTACGACCTTTCGGCTAGCAACTTTAGTGATGTAAATCGTGTATACGTTCTCCGTTAGTGTAGTCGAGCCAGTCCCCGAGCCCCAAAGACCGGCGAGCACGCTGCAGAAGCCTTCTAATCCGATCCCTCGACTCACAATGCCGGGCGTCGGGGATTTTATGTTCATCCTCGTCGAAGCAGTGTGATAAGTACCAACCTACGTATTATTAGTTATGTCAAAACTAAAGGCGCGTTGATTTTTTTATTTTTTATTTTTTTGTCTTTTTATTTGATTACGTGAATGAAAGAATACTGACCGAATCGATTGATGCGACGAGTGACGTAAAGATCATCACGATCGAAGTTCGCAGCCGAAATATCGGGACTCCCCATTGCAAAGGGTATGGGATTCTGACCCACGAAGCGGTTCTCATCGCGTTGGAGACGTCAGTTCGGCAGTGTTTCATGGTATATGTGTGCTTACGGCAAGTATCTGTAAGGATGTTCGAACTAGGTATGTCCGAGTTGCTGCAGCCTTTGTAGTTGTACGCCCCGCCAGTTGTGAGGAAGAACGCATATGCCCATATGATTATGACGCTAAGAGGCACCTGCAAATTAAGTGATGGTATTATTAAGGGGTAATGCGTAATTTCTTATTTATGCTTTAACTACTTACAGCGTATATTCGAAAAGTTCGATGACCAAAGACGGATATTCCTCTAAGGTACTGCATGAAGAAATGGGCAGAGGTCGATTGTTCGTAGTTTTAGAACATAAAATAGATTTGGACGAGTTTGAACATTTGCTTACCAAGGTGAAAACAAGAACCAATACGATCTGCGGGAGGCTGATCTCAACGCAAGCGCCGGCTTGAGGGAAACCATAGCTGAAGAACGCTAAGCCCACCGCTGCGACTGTGGGCGCGACCACGACTGGGTTTATAAATCTTCAGCAAGCAAGCCACGTGAGTTAAATCAGATTGGTTCGTGGATGTTTTTTCGCTGTTAATAAGTATGATATGGAAATAGATCCTTTGGAGGTTACCTCAAGAAAAGCGACATCAAACCACTGAAGCCCAAAATGCACTGGAAAATCGAACCAACGATGATGGCCCCTTGAATCTCCCTCATGATGTGCCTGAATCTCTGCAATGAAGACGGAGTTAGAAGAAATCACTTGATAGTCGATCAGACAGAAGGACATACGTAAGAAAAGGAACAGTAGCCCAGTTGAACATATTCTTTGCAGAACCATCTCGCATTCTTATGATTCTGTGATGTGCCGCTAAACTTACATGGTCGGCGAGTTCCCTGAATTCCCGGGAATTCAAGATAACTAATGCAGGGGCCATGTAAACGAATGAGCTGCCTTGAACGAGAGGCAGACGAGTACCAAAGTAAGTGTGCAGTATCGTCGTGAGGCCAGATAATAACAGCATGGTGGAAATTACCGTGGCTGTATCTCTCTGCCATTATTATTCCAAAATTTGAGCCAAGAAAATATGAAGATAATTAATAGTTTCTTTGATTTTTTCTTTTTTTTTTTTTTTTTCGGATTGTACGAGCATATATACTTACATCAGTCCCACCCATCGCAGGTACGACCATCAGCGGAATGAAAATAAGAGAGCCGGCGAGCGATAGATAATGTTGCAAACCGTACAATATAAGAGGAACTGCAGTTTTTTTTCGAAATAAATGAAATAGTAAGCAAGTGAATAATGAAGCACTGATAGATATGATGAAGGATGCAAGTTCTAACAGTAAATAACTACCAGAATATAAGATCATCTTCAACACATTTGTAATCTACCAAAATAGTCCAACATTAGATTTACCAGCATCATGTTAATCATTTACTTCAGGCGACCTTCCAAAATTTGATTCGATACATTAATTCTAACATGGAAAGAAATGTAAGAAGCAGAGATCAAGAAATGCAACATGAAGGTAACGATAAACTATGCACATCAAACACAATAATATCAGATAGCCATATAACTTGAACTGACAGAGATGACCGATAATTATTACCAAAAAATTCCGCAAATTCCATTATAATCACACATATATAAAGAGTCTCTGGAGATTGGCAACACTAACCATAGCCAGGATTATCCTTCAGTCCACATATCATTCTTGGAGATGAATGCCACCCTCCATCGCCAGAATCATCGGCATCAGGAAATACATTACCGTTCGATCCCCTTCCCAAATCTTCATCACCGCCGCTCTTTTGCTCAATAGCAGCTACATCTTCTGCAACACTTGGTCCTTTTCCATTCACATCAACACAACCATTATCTTTAGCCCCTTCTTTCGGCGATTCTTTTGGTGCATTCACTCTAGCTTCTGCACCTTCATTCCTCAAAATTTCCCTCTCAGTTCTCACTCCGCCGTCTCTAAGCCCCAAAATCCCATTTTCGTCCCTCGCATTACTTCGAATCGGTTCAATCTCGGGCTCTCTCCTCCTTGTTCTACCCAAAATAGGATCAATCTCAAAATTAGGTCGTTTGGATTCATTTTTACCCCTTTCTAAATCAAGCCCACCGCCCAATCTATCGTTAGTAGCATTACTCCGACCATCATTCAGTTCCCTTCTACCACTCACACTTCTCTCGGTTTCGCCGGAGAAAGTCGACACAAAGCCAGTCCTTTTAGCCCAAGATCTCAGCTCCCTCGGATCATGTCCCTGTTTGGGCACAAAAGGCTCCATATTGGGTCCGAAAACAGAGCCAAGCTTCATACCCTTCTTCCTATTCTCGTTACTTTGAGTTTCTACTCTCGACCCACCTTCCATTTCAGCTTTTTGCAGCAAATGGGGCCCAATTTTTTCCAGGAATAAGCACCAAGTTCAAATCTTTTCTGCCTTTTTTTCCTCCTATTTCAACCTTTGTATAAACAGGACAACAAGAGGAAAAAACACACACTATGTGAGTCGTGGATGAGGATCTAAGTAATGGCAGAAAAAGATCAGATTTGGGATTTAATGCGGATGACTTAAGAGTGAGGACTTGAGGAAGTGAAGTGAGTTAGCTGACATAAGCGTCTTCTTACATACACTGTAAATTGCGGGCTGCCGCTCAAATGTTGCTTTCAGCTGCTTCGGGCGCAATTACGACAGTGCCCTTGTCAGTGGCCGTTGCCAATAATCATCTATAATTGAGTCCATAATAATCAATTAATAATAATCATGCCACGTTGTTAAAGTTTTTAAATTACTATTCCACTTAGCTATAATTGAGTGTGAAAGTCCATATAATCAATTAATTATCATGCCACTTAGCTAAAGTTTTAAATTTTTTAAGCCACTTGGTTAAAGTTTTTACTTTTCGATATTACATCATTTGCATATACATGGAAAGTGGCTTGATTTAGTGGATTTCATGTGAAAATCTTGAATAGGAAATCGTAATCAGATATTAAAAAGTATAATATATAACAAGGTGTTGGCGTTTGGATGAAATGACAACATTTTTGTCCGGGAAAAGAATAATTAATAACTAAACTATCATCGAAGAAATTTCAGGAAGTTCACCTAACTTTGTTTTATTAACTTTCATTTCTTTTCCCGAATGAATTATGATTAGTTTCAAAGACAATTAATACACGACTAACACTTATGGAAAATAACACGTATTTTTTTTTTTTTTTCTCTCAAATTTTTAAGAAGAATACCCATTGTTACCCTCGGTAATTCCTGCAGTAAGAACTTCTCGAGCACCAAGAGCATCGCGTTTGCAGTAAGTGTGTTACTCGGGCAGAATACGAAACGGACTGCTCAGACAGAATACGAAACGGACTGCTCAGGCAGAATACGAAGCGATAAGAAGACGCCGTTACTCGTTGAATAATGGCCCTTATTCGAGCATTATGGCGACAGGCGTTACGCTATATTAATAGTCATAAAGGACTGAAATAAGGGGCATTTATCCGAGCGGTTACAAAGTATCATCTATATATAGAGCTTCGCTCCAAGACAGAAGGAGGATACATTTTCTCTGGTATTACTATACATACTCTCTGCTCGTTATTCCCGAGAGACACTCTCTCTCGGTACCTTTTAGAATCCTCGCTAACTTAAGCATCGGCGAGGGTTCGCCAGCAACTCGCTGGTCCCTTTCTAACCCTTTTTCTCGCAGATTCAAGCAGATTGAAGCCCGACCATCTCACGAGCCCTTGAACTTTCGTCTCGGCCAAATCCTCAGCTCGGGGGTTTTTCCGGCGAACATCATTGGCGCCGTCTATGGGAAACGTAATAAAATATACATGGTGGATCCCGGAACTGCCCGGAACATTATTGAAATGACTCGTGGAGATAAAACTCCCGGTCTCAAGCTTTATGACCCGTGGAGATAACTCCCGGTCCCAAATTTTTACGACCCGTGGAGATCAAACTCCCGGTCCCGAGTTTCTTTTGATTAAGAAGAGACAAGTTCATGGCTCTGAGTACGAAGAAAATTGTTATTCAACAATAGAACACGGAAAGAACATAAGAACTAAGCTTCACTAAGTTCCACCCGAGGGGCCTGCTTCTGTTGCTTCGGGACTCGTTTTCATAACATGTGCCTCATCGGGCAAGTCCTCGAAGGCTTGGTCGACGTCCAGGAATGAGAAAGGGTGGACCTCAGAAGAATAGCCGTTGTCCCGAAGCTGATTCAAACAGCCATGGAAGCCCCAGTCGAAAAAGGTGTTGCACGATTGAAGAGACTGCGTCTTCGAGACATACTTCGAAACTCTTTCTCGCGCTGCAAATCCTGGGTCAAATTTCTCCTTCTCGTCAAACCTCCTCAGAACGTCGCAGGATGACGAAAAGGCCTGAAGAGTGCAAAACTGAGCCCTAATCCCCTTACTCGAAAAATAATCAGGGAAATAGGAATATACCTGAGTCTGGGACGTCACCCATTTATCCCAAATGGAAGAGTCAAAAGTCGCTTTCAGTAATTTCTTGTCCGAGAGGCCCAAGAAGCCCCCCATAAATAGCTTCGGGTTGGAGCTTGAATCTCCTGTTAGAAACAGGGGTTGGTCCCCAAGTGCTCGGGAAATAATAGGGGCGGGAGCGCCAAGCCCCCCTTCAGATCGGATCCTTTTTAGGGTGCCACCCGTAGGGGTTGACGATGGTCGTTTACGGAGACGCAGAGCAGGTTGCTTCCTTCGGGCGGGTTTCGCTAAAGCCCGATCCATTCTCTCTTCTGCAAATGTTTGTCAAAGAGGGAAGTAAGGGGATATATGTAAGAAATAAAAGATTGAAAAAGGTCTTACCCAAACTTCCCTCGAAAGTATCACCACTTTCAGAAAACCCAAACAGACAGAGCAGATCGTCTTTAATCAGCTCTGTAATCCAGAATCTTCTCTCACCAATGGTCATTAAGAAGCTATCAAGCTGAGAAGGAGAGCCCGGTCGCTCGGGGAGATGCAGATGACTTTGCCAGCTGGGCTGGACACGACTCAGGGAAGACTGTGATCGAAAAGGGCGTACGTAGAAAAAGCGGCTTGTCCAGTCTGGTGGCGATACATAATTTCCCCGAACAAACTCTTCCCGATGCCTCAACGAAAAGGAGATTTTGCCCGATCTTTGCTCTCGACCCTCAGCAAGGAAAACAGCAAGGATACCGAAAGTTCTAATCACAACAAACGGATTAAAACTGCGAGCTAAACCAGCAAACTATAAGAGTTTGGGCTAATTTCACTCGGACAGATTTGTAAGTTTAAGCAGAATTCTAAAATAAATTCGGGGAGAGGGAGATGAAGCCCCATGTCGAACTGATCTGCGAAAAAAGTATAAAAGCCCTCAGGTGGTGATCCAGCCACATCAGTTGGTTCGGGTACTCTGATCTCGAAAGAAAAAGAGATCTTTGACCTCTCATGAAGACTCCACATATTGGCGGACATCAAAGAAGAAGCTTTCACCAGAAACCAAGGAAGTCCCGAATCTAGACGAGATTTTTCAAGTTTTTGAACCCACCTGCTCAGAGCATCTTCGAATGAGGTGGGAGTAGGGAAATCGTCAAGCCTCGGAGGTACGAAGGGGTCAAAAAGGACTTCGGCCCGAGAGCGGTTGGAAGGTAAGTTAACTTCCCGAACTTCGTCTGAGGACGAGCCACTGGAATTGGAAAGCCTCCTCACCACACCTGCTCCGTCAGAACGTAAGGAATACATTGTTGAAATGGGTTTCTCTTTTGAGACTATCGAAACTTAAAGGGATGAAACATATTTATAGGAGAAAGATGAAGTCGTAAAATGGAAAGTAACGGCCCAAAGTAACAAGTTATGGAAGGAGGCAGATATTAGGGAGAAATATAAGGAAAAATTGATTTCCAGATTTCATTCGAGGATCTCGTTTGAAAATAGCCGAATAAAGTAAGGATAGTTGCTCATGGATATTTTCGGAAACGATTTAGAAGAATATTAGAATTTGCGAATATTACGGAAGAACAAAAGTCTTAAAGCGGGCTCCTCTTGAGCCGTCTCTTCTTCGGGCTTCTCCTCTTCAGCTTGACCCTCTTCTGGGACGATCTCATCAGGAAGTGGCGGCTCTGCCTCCTGGTCCATGCCCTCGTCGCTCGGGAGAATTTGGAAGGAAGCCTCCGCATCTAGAAATGAGAAAGGATGCTCGGAAGACGAATATCCATGAGCTCTTATTTGGGAGCGGCAGCCCTCGAAGCCCTGCTGGAAGTAGAGGACCGCCTGCTCCGCCAGCTTCGTCACTTGCCCCTCCAAGCCACTCACTCGGGCTTCGTGATCAGCGGCTTCCTTCTCGGACTGCTTCATTTTCTCGGCAGCCTCCTTCTCGAGCTGCTTCACTCTCCTCCGCAGCTCCCTCACTTGCTTATCTTTTTTCTCCCGAAGATTCTCCATCTCGAGAGAGACACTGGCCACCTGGGCATTTAACTTGTCTTTTTCTTTGGCCCACTTGGTCTTCTCTTCCTGATTGGCAGCAAATGACGTCTTGCACGTTAGGATGCGCTCGACGCTTTCGTTGGCCCAGGCGACAGACTGGAAAAAGCAAGAATTAGTACTTATTTTGACCGAAGACTATATCAAGTTATAGTGTGTACAGAGCGAAGCAAGCACCGTGTCCAGAGGACCGCATAAACTCCAAGGGCACCACCGGGTCTGTGTGGGAGAAGACGGAAGGAATCTTCATAGTACGTTTCTCCCGAGAGGGAGACTTTACCCGAGGGGGTTTTGAAGCCTTTGCCCTTTTTGAAGAACCTTCGGGTGCTGATGGAGCCGATCGTTTCACGCCCGAGGATTGAGGAGGGGATCGAGTGGGCGGAGGAGGAGGTGGCCTCGAAGAGGAAGCCGCCTTCTCTTGAGGAGGAAGCCACCTTTTCTTTCCCCTTAGCGAAGAGGCGCTGCTTCGCAAGCTGCACAGCCTTGTCCATTCGTGCTCCTACAGAAAAAGGAAAGAATAAGTAATGGCTAACTTGAACTAAGACTTTGCATAAGAGTATGAGGGTATACCTATGTCCGTTATGGCCGGAGTCTCCTTCGAGCAAAACCCAAAATGATGTAGAAGGTCGTTTTGGATTAGGCTCGAGGCTAAGAAGCGTTTTGGCCCGATGGCAGCAAAAAACTGATTCACTTCTGCGGCGGGGGCAGGATCGATAGGGTTCCTAATGTTTACATTCTCGGGCCAAGCCTGGGAAGAAAATTGGGACTCGGCTCTAGACGGTCGGGGCTGTACAAAGACGTACTTGCTCATCCAACCTTTGTGGGAGGAAGGGTTGCCACGAACAAGTTCATCGGCCCGAAGGGAAGAGAAAAAGAACTTGCCGGGCTCTTTTTGATTGATTTTGAGGATGGAAATGATCATGGGGATAGAAGGGATGAAGCCGTGATGAAGTAGCAACATCCCGAGGGAAAGGAGAAGACTATACGAATTGGGAGCCAACTGACTCGGGAGGATGCCAAAATATACACAAATATCTATAATGAAAAGAGGGATGGGGAAACGAAGGCCCATTTCTACTTGATTTACGAAAAATGTTTGGAAACCTAAAGGGGGACGACTCGCTACGTCGGCAGGACCATGGATTTTTATACGATAGTCCAGAGAAAGGCAAGCTTTGGACCGAAAATCCTAAGTTTTGCGGGTCGAAAAGTGGAGACTTTAATTTGATGCCAAGGGAATTTCGCCCGAGAACGAAATCGTTCTGTCGCGCGCACCCATTGGCCAAGAATACGTCGGCCACAATTGCCGGGGAATGGATGGTCGGGATCGAAGATGGAATTAACTTCCTCTTCTTCCTCTTCGGAAGAACTAGCAGCATCAGGATCGTTCTCAAGATCGAGATGCTCTGTTTCTTCCGCAGAGATGAAGGCATGGGTATCTACGGTTCTAAGAGGCGACACTAGGGGTATTTCCTCGATCGAACTATCCTTCACATACCTAAACCTAACCTCCCTAACTTCCTCACTACTGGAAGACATAGTATACTGAAAAAGGAAGGGGAAGCAGAAGTTACAGGATCTTAAAAGGCTGAAGACGCTCGGGCACTTTTCTTTGGCTGGGATGATAAATGAAGAATAAATAAAAACCTGCGTGGGGTATATATAGGCCCACCCCGAAGAATCTGAACCGATCAATTCTAGATTAATCGACGGATAAGGAAAAGGCCACGTCGATCCGATCACTTCAAATAAATGAAGGAATCTCAACCGACGAAGTCCAGACCAATCGACGGATTGACAGAGAGACACGTCATGCGAAAGAAATTGGGAGGGAAAATTCCCGCCCTGAGAATGCACGTGTCACTTTCCCAAAATGCCACGAGGGGCAAAAAGGGGAAGATCGCGTTCTGCACTTTGACGTCCAAAAACTATTTGGACTAGTCGAGGAGGGGACTAGTGTTACCCTCGGTAATTCCTGCAGTAAGAACTTCTCGAGCACCAAGAGCATCGCGCTCGCAGTAAGTGTGTTACTCGGGCAGAATACGAAACGGACTGCTCAGACAGAATACGAAACGGACTGCTCAGGCAGAATACGAAGCGATAGGAAGACGCCGTTACTCGTTGAATAATGGCCCTTATTCGAGCATTATGGCGACAGGCGTTACGCTATATTAATAGTCATAGAGGACTGAAATAAGGGGCATTTATCCGAGCGGTTACAAAGTATCATCTATATATAGAGCTTCGCTCCAAGACAGAAGGAGGATACATTTTCTCTGGTATTATTATACATACTCTCTGCTCGTTATTCTCGAGAGACACTCTCTCTCGATACCTTTTAGAATCCTCGCTAACTTAAGCATCGGAGAGGGTTCTCCAGCAACTCGATGGTCCCTTTCTAACCCTTTTTCTCGCAAATTCAAGCAGATTGAAGCCCGACCATCTCACGAGCCCTTGAACTTTCGTCTCGGCCAAATCCTCAGCTCGGGGGTTTTTCCGGTGAACATCACCCACCACACCACAATCCATCGTTTTCTTTATTATTATTATTATTTACTTGGAGTAGTTATAATTAACTGTTCTCAGTCCTTATTTCATATTCGTGATATGAATTTTTACAGAAAAAGTAGACATTGCTTGGGCGAGCCCATTTATCGCTCCAAAAACTCACGAGATAGGATTAGGTGTAGGCTTGTCAATGGGGAGGGGATTCCTCGTCCCCGCGGGGATCCGTCCCGAACAAGGCGGGGAATCCCCGATTTTTTATCCCCGTGGGGCGGGGCGGGGAGAGATCTCCCCCCGTGGGCGGGGACGGGGATTGATCTCGCCCCTGAATTGGCGGGGCGGGGATCCCCGCGGGGGTGGGGATCCCCGTGGGGACGGGAACGGGGACGATTTTGTCCCCGTTTACTTAGCGGGGACGGGGATGGGGATTCTCCATAGACGCGGGAATGGGGCCGGGGATTAGGTCCCCGTCTCCGCCCCGCCCCGTTGACATCCCTAATTAGGTGAATGGTGTATATATTTATTAAATATAGAGAAAATATGAAATGATAATTTCAACGACTGACTACCAATCCCATCTTCCTCTAAAAATTCAGAAAACGACGAAAAATATGAAAAAGGAAACGAACAATTACATGTATCGATCTTTGAACGTTTCAGTAGGATATTCAACGAATCATGCGAAGGGCAAAGTTTTATTTATTTAAATAAAATCACCTATCAATCAATATTAAGAAATTTTATAGATATCTTACGTATAGGATAACTATTGAAAAAAAGGCACCACCTCCACCATACCTAAACGACGATGATAATATATTATTTATTGACTAACATAAATTCCGAATAAGTCAAAGCAAAAAAAAAAAAAAATCATTTACTATCGGACTTTTTTTATTGGGCACCAACCATTGAACCTAATTATCTTTCGTAAAAATTATTTTTTTAAAAAAAAAATCAAGAACTGAGGTGATGGTTTCTTCTCAAGCATCAGACTTGTTAAAGCACGAGCTTCCTCTCGAGCAAGAGACCCTTTTTCTATCCGGCGATATTAAGGCCGGTTTGGTCCTCGTCGACATTGTTAATGGCTTCTGTACCGTCGGTTCCGGCAATCTGGTAATAATCTTTTTAAGTCTCCGTCTGTAATAGATCAGATTTAATGCGTCTTTGATCTAAAGATTCTCTTTTGTTTTATTCCCTGTCATCATCGTGCGTTGTTTTTGTTTGTTTTTCTTTTTGCCCCCCCAATGAAATTATCTGTCGCCTTTTGACTGGGCATCCATCTTGAAGCTGAATCTGTCTTTTAGTTGTTTGTTGGGATATTCGTCTTGATTAAGGTTTCTGAAATAGAGTATAGCATTTCTGCTGATTTGGGGTGCAATGATATGCTGAATCTCTATTTCATTACAGGCCCCACAAGCCCCTGACCAGCAAATCGATGCTATGGTTGATGAATCTGTGAGGTTAGCAAGAGAGTTCTGCAATAAGGGTTGGCCTATATTTGCCTTTCTCGACTCTCATCACCCGGATATTCCCGAGCCGCCGTACCCGCCTCACTGTATAGTCGGGACCGAGGAGTCGAATCTAGTACCAGGTAATATAGCTTCAAGCTTTTGTTTTTTCATGTTTTGGGCTTTGTTTAACTTTAGTCTTCTTTCGCTTTTGCAGCTCTGCAATGGCTGGAAAACGAACCGAACGTGACCGTTCGACGGAAGGATTGCATCAACGCGTTTATCGGGTCTGCGGAGAAAGATGGGTCGAACGTCTTTGTGAATTGGGTCAAGGCCAATGAGATCAAAGCGGTTAGCATATATACATTGTTCAAGGAGGCTGTCTTTTTTTTTTTAAAAAAAATGTTTTTTCATGCTCTAATGAGGGCTATTTTTTTCTCAAGATATTGGTTGTAGGGATTTGCACGGATATATGCGTTCTTGACTTCGTCTGCTCGGCGCTTTCTGCTAGAAACCGTGGGATGCTCTCCCCTGTAGAGGATGTAATCGTTTACTCTCGTGCTTGTGCTACTTTCGACCTTCCGTTAAACGCGGCCAGAAATATTAAAGGTGCTCTGGCCCATCCTCAGGTCAGTGAGTGAGCCCTATACTATCTATAAGATGATAAATGAGCTGCTTTGGTTCAATCACAGTGCAATCAGTTCGTTCTAGTGCTATACCTAGAGATTTATCGGACATTTACGTTTTCGCCTTAAACATATTCGTATACAACACTAGATATTTAGCAATGTGGTCCATATTTCTGATTATTCTCTTCAATACGTCCCAGGATCTGATGCATCACATAGGACTTTACATTGCCAAGAGCAGAGGAGCAAAGGTGGTTTCGGATGTTACTTTTGGTAAGTAAATACTCTCTGCTTGAAGCTGCTCTATGGAAATTACTGTTGTGTGCACGAAAACATATATGTTAGAAGTTTTTTTTTTTTTTTTTTTTTTTGTCATTTGCAAGTATGTTCTATGGTTTTTTTTTCTGATGTGATTGTAATATATATGTGCCAAGAAACCAAGTTATTTGCTTGGAACTAATAAACTGTCCTTTTCCTACTTCAGTTAGTTCCATTCTTGATCATGTTATTCTCAATATGTACTGTAATGAATTGAAGAGTCATCACGCAATATTTCAATGAAAAACTTTTCCTGAGGATGTACAAGCAAAACGATCAGTGCATCTGGGATGTCGCTAACAGCTTAGGTTTTTTCCTCGGACGTGAAACCATTACCTTCATTGAATAACTCTACTCGACACGCAGCGAAAAGATAGAAACGCTGTTCGTGCTTTCCTTCATAAAAGGAATCAATGATCAGACAGCAGTTCGCCAGCTCTTACAAGTTACAACCCGGTACTTCTGAGCCTTTCTGAAACTGAGATTGATCAGAAGCCATAACCAAACTCTTTGTTCAGTTTCGCCAGCGTCTTTTCCATCCCCTTTTCTAACGGATCTCTTCTGTTGCAGATAGATGTGAAAATTTCGTTCGAGTTCGACTTTCAGACCGTCGCCCTGTTCCAGCCAAACGGTTAGTTCTGTCTCGATCGACGAACCTTTGATTTCATTCGTGAATTGACGATTCCTTCTTCTCCTTATCTCATCTTGCAAATCTTGAACCTCACTCTAAAAACTTAGGAACTGCAGTGCTACCTACATCTCAATAAGAAGTCCAAGTTCTCGCCCAATATGAAGACGCTCTCAGTTGTAAGCTTTTCTTCCGCCGGTGAGAGAGATTTATTTCTTTCGACTAAATCCAGCTTGCTCACTCTCACTCAAATCCAACTCATAGCTTCCCCAGCTAAGCCCAAACTCCTGTCTGAATCAGACATCGTCACATTCTCGGTTTCTTGAGCATCAATGCCTTGGGAGTGCATTCGAACTCTGTCGAAGAGTATGAATTTCGCTATCCCAATTCAAGACCAGCTTTCTTAAGCTCTCTCATATGCAGCATAACATCAAAGTGGCTGCCCATTTCTTTCTTCTCCTTCCTTTGTTGGTAGATCCAAAGACGACTTCGTCTTTATTCGATCAACAGAGAAGCTTATAGATACCTTGTGCATGCCATTTAGAAATAGATATCTTCACTGATCATGCAATCCATTTAGTAGGGAAGTTGTTTTTCTGCAGTAAGAACCAATAGATTCACCAAGGAACTTGCTAAATATTCCATCAATTATTCTAGTAGTCTTCGAAAAAAAATAAAAAATAAAAACTGAAGAAACGTGAAGCTAATGCTGCATAGAATATATAAACAAAACACATTAATTAGTTATTCAACATAAATCTCTCAATCCCATGTTCTCAAAGTGTGGTCTTCATCTCAACTCTGCGCCTCACTGTCACGTTCCATCCCCAGGAAATGTCCTAAGCAGCAGAAGTCGATCCATGTCCAAGATTCTTCAGAGGATAAAGCCACCGCCCCATATGCTCTTTACCTCATATATAACACAATCAAACGCCAAGGAAAAAACTCAGTTTCCCAAGGAAGATAAAGCTATCATAATGAAGAACCACTGAGAAACAAAGGTTTAAATATCACCTCGCTAGAATTATCCCTTGGCAGGTCCTTCGCCTGCAATTCTCGGCAATCGCGCCTATAGCAAGGGACCAACACGGCGAAACTATCGTCGTCGTCGGCGTCAGCCCTGCCATCATCCCTCCTGAAAGCTGGGCCGTGAGGCTCTAACCACCCGACGGCCCAATCGGGGCCGGTCGGCTCGGACACAGACAAGGACGTGTCGTATTCTTTATCGATAGTTTTGATTCCATCTTCTCTGCTCTTGGACTTTCGACTTCTATCTTCATCAACCCTCTTCACCGACGGGATGAAACACCAATCAGTCGGAGGATTCGATGGTGGGTTCGATGGAGAATGGTCGGAAACTTGTCCTTTGCCCTTCCGTTTACGCCACAACCATGAGAGCCTAGTGATAGAAAGAGTCATCTTTTCTGGGAATTACAGACGAATCCTAACAGCATATATAGATTAAAACTACTAACTGAACGTTAGCGAGATTTGGGGAGGGATAAGGTAAGGAGATCTTCTTCAGCTCAGCTCAATTCGAAATTCAAAAACAGTAAAGCAGTAATAGTTCGTTTCTTCTATGGTTCAAAAGAGTCGTGGACTTGTAAGCTTAGCTTAAATACATTGAAAAAGGCTCTTTCGTCCCTATCAATCATCGTACTAGGAAAGGGACAAAGATTCAAATTCTATAATAGAAAACAGAAAGAATATATGATACATATTTAAAAATAGCTTTTTTAGGTAATTTAGATTCACAAAAAGAGATCTTTTAGTAAAGCCCTTGTTATTTTCTTTTAATAAGGTAATTGTAATATTTTGTTTAGGAAAAAAATAATTTTATTCCATAATATTAATCTGACAAAATTTTAATATGGAATCAATAAATAAAACTACTAAAAAATATGAAGGAATGACAAAAAAATAAATAACTAGAATCTCCAATTAGAATCACTTCTTGTAATAGGAATAGATAATCAACGCAATCACTCAATTTAGTAAAGCCCTTATTATTTTTTATAATAAAGTAATTTTAATTATAGAAAATACAGTTTTTGTATTCTAATCTAATGGCGATATCTTATTTTCAAGAGGTTATGCCTCTCTATGGTCCTTTGTTTTTATATTTCAATCTAATGGATATCCATTTAAACTTCATACACATGCAAAATTCTTTAATCCATCACCCCAAAAGAACAAAAATATTACCGTAGGAGGGCAATATACCACAAACTAAGACCTCAGCCATCAATCTACTACCATAAAATTTAAAAAAAAAAAAAAAAAAAGAACGATTATGACCCCTAAGATAAGATCTACATAAATAATGAAGCCAACATAACCAAAAGGGGTCATAAATTTATTTATTTATTTCTTAAAGCACAGATCTATAGACCTCAAGCACTGCACATACAATCTGGCGCAGGATAAGTATATATGGACTGCTTCGGCTTGCGCAGCCTCAGCTGCCCTTGCCTGCCTTCGTGCCCTTCAACGACGCCCCCTACGAATTCGGGCCAATTCAGGCTCTTGTTAAGGAAAAGCTGTCCTAACAACGCCATGTTAGGCCTCACCGTCTTCTTATTCTCATACGTTCTATGGCCGACCTGAGAGGACGAACAAAAGTCTTTATAACTCAACAATCTTTATGCAAAGTTTACATTAAAAACCTCTAGCTGAGACTTCGAACCACTGAAAAAAAATTCTCTTACCACTGCGTTGTGCATGTTCCCAGGCGAAGCCGAAATGAATATATCACTGTGCATGCTGACGTAGTAATCGACTGCTGCTAATAAGGAAGCCTTTCCTTTGATCTGAGCCCTCTCTTCCGAAGAGGCAAGGCTCTTCTTTTCTTCCATTAAAGGAAACAGTGCTCTTAAGGTCGATATTCTTGCCTCGCCGCCGTATACCTTGTGAGAAGCAAGATATAGCCGAGTACTGTTATCAAATCCTAGAGCAGCCAAGAGTAATCCAATTTCCTCGGGAGTCAAGGGGCATCGTCCTTGACTCCTCAGCTCCTCGTCGGTGAATTGAGAGTTCAAGACTCTTCCTTGCCAGATGACCTGACGGTACTTGGCCAGGGCCAAATTCTCGGCCTTACCTCCGCCAAAGTCGCAAGCCGAGTGAGCAGCCATGTCCTGAAAAAGCCACCACAATCATATATTACCAAGCCACAAAGCTTTTGTCTTTCTCAATAATGTTTTTTCCCAAAATTAAGGAAGTCTTCCATGTATTAACTAATCTGAAGAGGAACATTAGCCATATACCTTGTCAAAACGGAGATGGAGAACAACAAATTTTCCAGAGCCTATCGAGTCCTTCGAGCCACTGACTTGCCTTATGTAGTTAGTGCTCTCTGCTTCGCCAGCCCAAGCCCTCGGAGGGTGTCTCAGGCGGCTGACAAGAGTATCCCCGAGCTCTCTGATGTGAGCAACGAAACGTAATGCTTTGAAGTTGACTTTGCATCGTAGCCTTTGAATGTCTTCGGGCATGCTATCGAAAGCCAGACGGTGAGAAAATGGAGCAATTGCTGCAATGCCATAACTGGACAGAGCAAAAAAGTCACATTTAAATCATCAATGATTGTAATATCAACGAAGAAAAGACAAAGGATGCCAACACAGTGATAGAATGTTTTATCCTCTGAAAGCACATAAAACTTGCAGGTCTTTGCCATTTTACGGTATCATCATATATAGTCCTATCTACCATGAAGGGAAGCAAATCTACTAACGTAGGCCAAAATGATTGAAGTATGAAGCTTTATACAAACCTTTGCAGGATTGGGAGGACATTCTCTAAATACCAATTTGCCGAAGCATGAACTGGGGCGGTTTTAACTCTGGTAGCTCGAATGGCAGTAGCATAATATTCTCGTGTACTCCAATAATATTCATCAGGCAACTCTCTAACTATCGATACATCGTCTTTCAGCACATTAATGAAGTGATCCACATCAAATATATCCATAAAGGAACTGTAATGACAAAAAAATTACTTCGTCAATGTACTAAAAGACGATGGACATATTTGTGGATCAAGAAGATGATGTTCAGACAAGTAGGAAAGCATAGCTAGAAACAAAAGAAGCTAAACCTTGAATCTTGCCAGACTGGATTGATTTCGAGGTGTGGGATTATTAAGGTTGCGTTTAAGATTTTAGCAACAGCGACTGCATCGCAAATCTTCATAAATTAAGTCAAATCATTAGCGGCTCAAGACAAACGATATATGTTAACTAAAAAAAAAAGCAAAATTTCCCATGTCCATATCGTCTTAAGGTTACATCAGAGGACTTACACCCATCCTTTGCTGATTCAGTCCGCCGTCGAGGAACACCTGGACATATCCTTGAGATTTCTCAGGCGGCGCTGCTCGTAGCAAAAGCCATTTGATCAAGGGAAGCAAAAAATGACATGAATGTTGATTAATTTCATGACAATTTCAATCAATAGAAGCTAGGAGAGACTGCAGCTAGATTCTCTAATCAAAGAATAATGTGCCCTGAATGAAAAAGAAAAAGCAGAAAACGTTCATTACTTACAGCCAGTTTTGTCAGGACGTAGACAAGTACTCCATTGTTGCCGAGCCAAAGGCTTCCACAAGTTGGCCTGTCGTTCATTGGACTGAAACAAAACTGGGTCAGTTGAAGAAAACTACCAATCCATTAGACGACAAACCATTAGACCGAAATGGTTATGAGACAAATCAATCAGTGAACTCCTCCTACTCACAGTTTGGCGTTGAAATGCGCTCTTAAGTAATCGACTGTGTCTAGGCTTCGGTGCATTCCATTCCTATCAAAACAATGAGGTTAATAAAAGGAACAACTGATAAATGTCCAGATCATCCTTAACTACATCGAAGATGGCCTTATCAGCCTAACAAAGCGTAGACATACACAACTCAGATGCTTGTAATTTCCTCGAGAGTAAATGCTGTCAAATCCAACCAAACCGATAAAGGGAAAAGGGGATTCATCTATTAACTTTGTAACAGAGATGAGTTCTTTCTCATTTCAGTATCAATATATATACTTCAATCATACGTTCTATGGATTTCTAAGCAACGTTTAAGTTTAAGAATGTCAGAAATGTACTCTAAACAAAAGCACAAACCAACTACAAGCAGCCGACACACTAGTAATCAGCACACCCAAATCTAAGGATGATGCTCTCATAAATCCCTGCTAACTTCCTTACAACCTACCACAGCATCTTAATGATATAAAGACTGGTCACATCTCCAAAACCATTCATCTGTGCAACTATCAAACCAATGAGGTAGAAAATCTCAACACAGTCATACTAGACAGAGATTAACTTAAGAGACATAAATCAAAGTAATCGTCAAAAAGATCAAGTACATACCGAAAGAACAGAAGGCAAGGCATGGCTTAATGGGGTGAAAAAACTTGGGAGCAAAAAGGGCAGAAGCAGCACAAAAGCAGCAGCCATTGCTCCTCCTCTGAGGCTATGAGAAAGAGAGTGCTGCCTCATAATAAAAAACCAAGGAACAATAATGGCGCTTGATATTTATTGGGTGAGGAGCTGAATCACTGTCGTTGATAAAACAAAATAGGCACCTCTTCAGGTCAAGTCATAACCTTGTAACTCTCAACTAAAGTAACTTTAGAGAGAGAGAGAGAGAGAGAGAGAGAGAGGGGGCCATGCTCGTATCAGCCTGCTTAAAAGCATCTCACATGCCGACGGACACGAATACGTAAATAAAGCAAACGAAGAGATAACGTATATGTCAGGCGTATAACGTATCCGTGGGAAACGAAAGAATAAAGATTCAATTTTTATCAACTATGAAGTCAAATTGAGATATCCCTTCCTCGAATCATATGCGACAAGCAATTAGGAACCTAAAAGACCCACTTCAACAACGTGGGAAACTGATAAAAAGATTCAATCTTTGATTATTACACGCCAAATTACCACTACACTTCGCGTCCAAATCAAAGGTAAATACAAAGTGGGACTCACAAAACACAATACTAAACAAAACAAATATTATGCTTTGATGCAAATGCAACAAGTACAAGAAACAGCTCAGTGATAGCAATGGCGTTACAATACAACGCGTCTAATTTTATGTGGGCGAGAGTGCAATTAATGTCTTTCTTTCTTTCACATCCCAGAGGATAGATCTTTTATGGGTGGATGGATGATTCTCAGATCATCAGCCGATTTATACGTGGCACGTCTGCAGTGCATTGGGTCAGTGAGCATTAAATGATGAATAATATTATTAGGGAGGAACTTCAAAGACACTGAACAGAAAAACAGCTTGCGTTACATAAATAATAATAATATATTAATTATATTATAACTCAGATCATTACAGCTAATGCATGCTTGCAAACTTCCACCGACGAGGCCTCGACTTGAAATTATTTCTTTTTTTTTTCACGTGATAATATAGTGCAATGATTGCCATCGACCTAAGATCTCTCCTTTTCATTTTAGTCAAAGATTGATGAATTCGAATATAGTACATGAATCGTGAGAAAGGAAATTATCACGAGGACGTTCGAACAAAAAAGAATTAATTATTACTTTAACTCAAAGTTTATAAAATGTGCATTTTGATATTTATGACATGTTTCCGTATACAATCAAACGACTCGGCAAGATAATCACGATGCAATTTCCTTAATATGGCAGGAGCTAGAATATGCATAGGATTCTATCAACGATTTGTTTTGGGTGAATTACAAACTGGGAAATTTATAGTTTATAAATAGCAAATGCTAATATTAGATGTTGATTTATCTTAGAAGGAACTCTCATTTTGCTAATATTAGAAATAAAAGGATGGTTTTAAACTATATTACTTTTTTTTTTCCTGAAAATTTTAAACTATATTTTAATTTTATATATTTTATTTCTTATATATCTCATTATGTATAGATTGCTTTCTTTTAATATCTGCCTTAGACCCGGATTTTTGCCTTAGGCATGGATATTTTTCACAAAGTATTCGTACCCATCTTAGTATGAGCTCTAATATTATATTAAATGATTACAGTTTAAACTTGTAAGATATTATATTTTGATTTTATATCAAATAAATAAATCACTTTTTATTTCTTGATGTATGTGACGTGCCCTTGATCGATGCCTTCTTTTAACTTCAGTGATCAATTACATAGAAATAAATAAATAATTGAGGTAGCTTTATCAATTATTTCCATTAGAGCCGTTAAATCACTTTCGTTAATTCTTCAATTATTCGAGTAGATATTCCTTGTGCTATGCTGATATGATAGCTAACCCAATAATGATTCCTAAAGAAAATAAAAAGTTACTTACAGTTCACTAACTATTCTTCAATTCCTTGTTTCATGTGATTTTTTTTAAATTAGTAATATGAATTATGATTATGCATAATGTAATTTCTTTACGTGGCACATATTAAATGGGCCACCAAACTTAATAATTGTGATACGCAAGTAAGCCCAACGACTATGCGTTGGATCATTCATTAATATTATACCATCTTCAATTATTATTATTTATGATTATGTTGGTAAATCATAAATGCTCCTAAACTCACCGATAAATAAAATTATAAATAAATCCGATCGCTGGTTTTTTATGTATGCATGTTTTCATTTGAATCTCATCTCCCACATGACATCCTAATTGTAAATCCATTGCATTTTTTTTTTTTTGCCCCCAAATGCAAGAAAGTATATACACCAAAGACAATAAAGTACATTTGTAATGTCATCTTAGTTAGCACTTGACTTGCCCTCCACATTACATGAAACTCAAGTCCTTACAAAAAAGGTTGTGATCATCATTAGTAATTAAGATAAGTTCATAGAAATAATATAGAGCAGAAAATGCATGTTGTGTTGTATAACATCCCTTAGACAGATAATGTTGGTATGTTTTTGAATAACTTTTCATCCCTTAGACAGATAATGTTGGTATGTTGTGTTGAATAACTTCATCCCGATAATGTTGGATACTTTTTTTGTATATACGATTATATATATATATATATATATATATCTATTTATAAAAAAATAAAATATAATATGTCGATTGTATGAGTGGAGTGTAAAACTGATTAAATTATTTAGGCTATTCGTTGGATGCTATGTCCTTTGAAAGATATCGCTCATGGCGCTTACTAAATACGACAATCGTTTTTCAAGATGCAGTGTGACAAACGTCTCATTATAGGAACACACCAAATTATGATGGTAGCGAACTTCATTTCCAATGCTTCGCGGACTCTCAATGAGTTTTTATTATAAAATATACGAAAGATATTTCTAGGCGAGAGAAAGAAAAAATACTCTAAAGATTCTACGATGATTTGGGATCGTGTCGAATAGTAACATATAATCAAATTTAGTGATGCCAATTGTGAACCTCCCTTGGCATAATAGATGCTTTTTCTTTGGAATAAATCCATCCATTTCGAAAGAGTTAATTGCAACTCAAAACAAATATTTCTTTAAATAAACCAATCTTAGATATATCAACATAAACAATACCAGTTTGAAATAAAGTATATAAAATAAAATTGATACATTCAAACCTTAAACCATTAGATTCACATATAAAAATTGAAGGATAACCCGACGTTATTAATTCATATTCAGACCATTAAACCATTAGATTCACTATGTATTAAGAGAACTTGGGCCGAAGGAGAACCCACCTGACGTTATTACATTCATATTTACAGACTCATCAAAGTGATTGGTTTTCTTCACAGGCTATAATTAATGAACTCATAATCATCAACCACAGTTTTGCTTAGAAAGAAACACAAAATATATATAGTAATCAATCTCTTATATGGTTTGCTCTTACAACTAACCGAGAGATTCAATGCCAATGCTTTCATTACAAACTCACGCCCTTCGTCTCAGGCGATCGTTTTCATCCACGAGGAGTCGTTGCTGCACGACGTTATAGGAGAAAGATCAAATACGCTCAAACTATATAACGAATGTAGGCGTAATAAAAAAAGAACATTTAGATTTGATACACAATGTCTACACCTTTTCTTGAAGCTCGCCGATTTGGTTCATAATCTTCAGGCCCTGGCCATAGAAACAAAGTGCTCAATTAGCTAAGAGAATCAACGTTTGTTATAATACATACATACACACATACATACATACATATTTGATGCATGTATATAAGCCGACCTTCTTCTCAATAACACGGCTCAGTCCAGCTTCCATCGAGCCTTCCAAATGCTGCAGTTCTTCGATGCTCAATCCTTGAAGCTCCTCTCCTCTCATGCGCCTAAATGGTATTCCATTTCATTACATGAATTAAGGAAAAAGATGGATCATTGAAAATTGGAGCACAATGAGCCGCCATTGCCATACATACATACCTGAGGTCATGGCTTCTGTCAGCCACCTCTTTGCATAACGTAGAGTAACTTCTGTCTTCAACAATCTGCTGCATAGCACAGATTTATATATACGTTTTTACAGTGTATATATATATATATATATATATGTGTGTGTGTGATTTATAAAAGGGAGAAGAGAAGGGAAAGAGTTGAACCTCAAGAGAAGGCTCATCCGACTTATTCTTGGACTGTATCTCATGCTTTTCAAGTATTTCCTTCGTACTTCATCATATCAAAAAATTGAAAAAGAGCTTACTAAATAGTTAATAATTAATATACTACAAAATCAATTTATTACAAGATAATTAAACATTAGCTTAACTGGCGACTGTCCCTTGGTTGGTTGGTTGGGCTAAACCTAACCGTCAAATCTAGCCTTTTTTTTTTTATTTTAAATTTTTTATCTTTGCTATACAGTGTCACGACTCACGAGTAGGAATTGCCATTTTCCAACGCAGGAAATAAGGGAAATATATATATATATATATAATTAAAATAAAAGAACCGCTCAAATTAATTGCATCCTCGACCCACAAGATAAGCACAAAGCTGCACTACACTCCACCAAAAAAAAAAAAAAGAAAAGAAAACTTATTTAAATGAACAAATACTCAATTATACGTCATTGAATGAAGAAATCTTTACCCCTTTCTACTTACAAGACATATTATTACCCCCAGAATCCAATAAAACCATACACACACAAAAAAAAAAAAATGATGTAATAAATTATAATTAAGCATATACATACTCATAGTTCATACCTCGAGCTTGCATACTCGAAAAGCTTATCATTGGATGAGAATATGAGGACAGCAACATCAGCATCGCAAAGAACTGAGAGCTCGCTAGCTTTCTTGAACAGCCCACCTCTCCTCTTCGAGAAGGTCACTTGTCTAGCTGATGCTTTGTCTATTTTCTTGATCTTAATCTTCTCCTTGACCATTTTACAGTCTTCTCTATGTTGTTATGTCGGAATACTAATTGTTGCGCAGATGTTCCACACAACAGTTGAAAAAGGGAGAAAGAAAAAAAGATAAAAAAAGAATTGAAATTAAAATAAGGGTCTGCAAACCCTAATAGAGCTGACAAGACAGGACAGGAAAAAGCAAGGAACGAATATAATTGGGAAAAATTGTTAGTGGAGGAAAGAGAAAAAAAAAAAAGAGATAAAAGGGAAGAGAGTGACAGAGATTCACATATCATCAGTACTTGTGCTAATTAAAGACATTATTGCTATTTAGGTAATGAAGATATGATAGAGAGAAGAGCTTTCTTGCAGCAGTTTTGATGTGGGCGTTTTTTCTTTTCTTCTTTTAAGTGCACTGTTATAGACTACAAAGATAGATTTGAGATAATTGAGTAGATGTATGTATGTATATGTTGTGGCTGTTTTTCATACTACTTTTAGAACTACGCCTAGATTCCATTTAAGGGACTTTGTTTTTTCTTTCTTTAATTGTTCTCTGTTGTATGAATTGATTTGACATGGTGTTTTTATTTTATTAAAATTTTATAATATTGTGATGATATCAACTCTCCCATGAATGTCATAGTGAGTTTGAACCCACCTGAACTCCTTTACTTTTGTTATGTGTGTAGATTTAGATCAGTACATGGATTAGTTCCGCTGAAAGTTGGGACCGTCCCATGTTTAATATCGAAGTTTAGATTCGTTTCAGACTAAGTTAAATTGTGGTAGTCCACTAGTTTGGTATTAATTTATTTGCCACAATTGTAGCCAATTAATGATGGAGAAGAAAATGGTACCACTATCACGTTGAAGAATTAAATTAAAATAAAATTAATATATGTACTCTTCCGTCAAGTAGTTCCATCTAAAAAGCATTGCTTCTATGGGTATTTGAGTTCGACTTTAAGAAGGGTGTATTAATAGACGAAATAATTAAGGGGATAGTAATTAGTAATTATGCCTTATTATTTCGAGTCAAGTAATTGAATATTTAAATTCCATATCCATATTAATCGTTTCTAATGAAACGTTGTCTAAATATTGTGGTGCCCACTTGGTTTTATCTTGTATTTATTAATTAAAATCAAACATCAGACAAGCGTTGTTTGGTTTGGTCCCAGCGCAGTGCAGTAATGCCGTGCTTTATATGTAATAATATTGAATGGTCAATTGGTATACATCTCAATCGACAATAATAGTAAGTACATAATATATTTATAATGGATAAAAAGCAAAACTTAGCCGTGAAAAGATGGTACTAATTAACGTGAAATTTGATATATTTTATGTTCGATGCGACATAAATTTGAAATCTATGTAACACGTAACGTATATATGTTTTTTAGCCTCACGTGTTGATATTATATTGTAATTAATATTATTATTGACATAGAATTTATATTTATCCCAAAGTATTTGCGGATTCACGAACGAATGTGTCGTGTTCTTTAGGACAAAAAACTTCCACGTAGGGATGATATTAGGGCGGGTTTGAAGCGAGTTTGGCAGGATTTATTTTGTAACATACCCATACCGCCCCGAATTCTGAATTAGTCGGGGTTTGCCCTGCAAGACCCGATTTATCACGATTTTTCATTTTCTTTTTTTTTTTAAAAGTTTAGGTTCTAACATTTATATATATCATTTATTCTATTTTATTAAGGGTCAATGCAAGTTAAAAACCGTCTAATTTAGTCTGTTAAATTTGATTTTTTTTTAAATATAAAATAATTAATAAAATTATTGTATATATAAAAAATCACCCACTATGTTGAGAAAAGTTATGTATAATTATTATTTTGTCCCTTTTATTACTTATTTATTTTAATTTAGAATTACCATTCTACTCTTTAATTTTTTATTTATTATAATCATATTCTCATGAATCATTTTTTCTTTCTATATTCTTAAAAATAATTTACAATTTATATTATAATATTTATTTATATTTTATAACACACGCAAAGAGTGTGCACAAATACTAGTAATATATTATTTGGGGTGGGTTTCGGGGCAGGGTTCGGGTCGGCGTAGGCCACACCCGAGACCCACCCGGACCTGATCGTGTTGAGTCATTTGATACCCATAACCTGCCCTATTATCCGAATAGTGAAAAAAATACTCGCTCCATTGTCATGCCTACTTCGATCTGAAATAGTTTTTAAAAATAGTATTCAAATGTGTAAAGAGTATTATTATACATTTAACAACGGGCAGTTGGGGAATGTGGTCTATATCAGTCGTTGTATAGTCAGATCGAAGTAATGATTTGCCAGTTCAAATATTTATTACAATAATTTTTTTTAGTTCGGATCTCATACTCTTATTTTCCAGCAGCAGATCTCATAGTTCAGATCCTCTGCTTCTATTTTAAGTTGGGGTCCTTTGCTCCTATATTTCAGTGGTATATCATAACGGAAATTTGTAAGCCTTATAAATTGGGCTTGGTGAATGAGAAATATACGGAGGGAAAAATGAGTGGGAATTTCAGTTGAAAAGTTAAAGTATCTTGTGCCTCTTTTTATGTTGGTGTGGTTTTTTGTTGGTTTAAATTATTAAAAATATTATACCACATGTGTGTCCCTCACGTGCGTCCATATGAGGGGTGGGTGCCAATTCAAGTTAACTAGTATATGTGCGCTACATGCATACACTAATGTCGGACCAATCCGCCATTTTGATCTGGGTTATAATTTTCCATTTGGGTCCCCTATGTTCAGCTCATTGCTCCTATTGTAGATGGCTTTGCTCTAGTCATCAACGAACTTTATAATTCGCTTCCTTACTTTTATTTTTCGGTTAAATATTCCGCTCCTATATTTCATCATGATTTCATTGATATTCTACATTTAAATATAAAAAAGTCCTCAAGATGGAGGTCACTGATAACGAAGTTAATATTTGTAAAAAAGAAAAAATGGTCAAAAACTAGAGGAAATGGCTCACCTGTCATTAGGGATGTCAACGAGGTGAAATAAAATTCAAAATAGTCTACAACGTTTATCATATGGTCCAATTTAGTCCCTGATGTTTCGCATAAACCAATTTAATCCTCAAATGTTGTCAATTTTGGACCAATTTGATCATTATGTCACGATAAACGTCAATTTTAACGGAAATCTCACACGTGCATCACAATATGTCATGTCTGGATCGATAAAATTGAAATTATTACTGAAATTAGGGACGAAACTAAGATTTTCCCCTCCAAAATTCGAACTGCTTCGTCGAGCTTCATTGATAGTAGAAGAACGAAAACGGTAAAAACCCCTCAAATCCTACAAATATTTCGAAATTCGATTAATGTGGGGCACATGCGAAATTCCAGCTAAAATTGACGTTAATCATGACGAAAGGATCAAATTGGTTCAAAATCGATAATAGCGCGGACTAAATTGGTTCAGGCAAAACATCGGGGACTAAATTGATCCACGGGGTAAATATTGTGGATCATTTTTTATTTTTTTCCGAATAGGGTCTAATCCCCATCCTTCGCTCCACATTTTTTGGAAAATTCTCATCCTCGTCCCCGACCTCGTGACATTGTTATTAAAAAATATTATTTTTATTATAATATATAAAATTTTTAAAATATATAAATTATTTTTTAAATATTATTTATATTATAATAATATAAATTGATTATTTTAACAATTAAAAAAATTAGATCCCGGGAATGGGGCAGAGATCACTCACAACCCTACCCGCCGTTCACGACAAACAAGTTATATCTTTTCCTTTTTAGATCATTTTTTTTTATTATTTGTTGGGATTAATCATATTGTGTACGTGCAAAGGGGGATAGGATAAGGTTGGTCCACTCCATTGAATTCCACCACGTGATATATATATAAATAAGGTTGGTCTTAACTTGGGCCTTCCATGAATTGCGTAATACAGTCTTATGTTTAGGCCCAATAGGCCCATTAAAGTTTGAGCTAACTCTCCAATTTAATGGGTCCATTTAGATCGGAGATAATATAGACATATCAAAGCAAACATATTTAATGCTTAAAAAAATATAATCATACAGTAGAAACTCGATAAATTAATACTCGATTATTTAATAAACTCTTTAAAATAATATTTTTTATCGGTCCCAACTTGAGGATAACGTGGTAAATTAATAAACTGTTTAAAATTATAAGATAATACATTTTGATAATTTCTGTAGACCCTATATAAAATATAAATAAATAAATTTCTATATACTACATAATATTATATGAATGAATTACGAAAGAATCTTGTATCGAGAAGTCATATGTATATGATTTGTTTGTGTTATTATATTTTGATATTGTATTTATATCGAAAATATTTTTTAATGTCCATAAAGTGAAACATTGAACATAAGAAGAGTAACAAGGTGTGAGATTGAAAGATTCTTATAAATTTGATCATTCATTTAAATTATTTATATGATAAAATAATTGTGTGCATGATTGAAATGTATTTTTAAATTGATTATTTTATTATAAATTAATAATTATTAATTTATATATTAATTAATAACTCTCTTAATTAATAATTTTTGATAGTCCCATGACTTTTAATTTATAGAGTTTTTACTATATATTGAAGAATTATATGAAACTTATAAATTAAAACTTAACATTGAAACATTAATCATTATCGCGTAAAATACCAACTCAGTATGAATATATTAACATGTATATTGAGATAATATGCATATGTTGAATATGACATTTGCACAACATCGTCTTACATATTACGTTGATTAAACAAACACATGTATTTCAATATCACCATGATGTGCAAAATGAAATATTATCCCTAAACAAACACAAAAATGATAGTCATCTTACTCCGCATTTCGATGATATTCACGCCACCGTAATAACATTGGATTATCTCAAACAAAACCCCCTAATCTTACAACCTAAAAAAAAAGCAAAGAAAAGAAACATTGCACAATAAGTACTTCTCCATCGACCTCATCACGTTCTTGAAAGCGAGACCTCACTTTACCACAAGCGCATAATATTATGTGAATACCAAAGCTTGAAAGTGTCCCACACCAAAATCACCCAATCCTTTTTCCCCTTTTCTTTTTGTTCTTTTTTTTTTAAAAAAAATTGTTTTAATTTGAAAAAAATTGAATTCTATTACACCACGCCAAAACCCAAGCAAGAGGAGAAAATAAAATAAAATATTTATTAAAAATTAAAGGCCACAAATTGAATTCCGAGGCAGCAACAAAGGGTGCTTCGGTGTACATGTTGGCTTTCTTCCTTTCTCATCATCCGTAGTAGCTATTTTCATCTGCCCACCTTCAAATTGTTCGCATCCTTGGGCTATTTTTGGCAAAATGGGCGAGCAGAGGAACAACAATAGATGGAATTGGGAGGTGTCAGGGTTTGAACCGAAGAAATCTATGGCGGAGAGCGATTATAGGAGGCCATCCCCCACGGTGTCTGCGCCGTCGATGGTGAGGAGGTACTCGATGTCGATATCGTCTAACTCGGAGCTGCTGAAGCAGTCGGTGAACTCTAAACTCGTCAGATTGAAGGACAAAGTCAAGGTATTTGTTTTTGGGTTTTTATGAGAGTGTTCTAAGTGGCACTGTGCTTTAATGTACTTTTTGTTCGTGTTTTGCTACTCTGAGTGAGTGGGCTGAGTTTTTGTGTGCGGAAATGTGCTAATTTTTGAATTTTTGAAGTTTGATGCCTTGGTGTATTTGTCTAGGAATCTAGCGAGAAAAATGATTGGTGTTTATGGGTTCCTTTGGTTGAGGATTTTTGGTGCATGTTGGGTCACTTCTCAATTAAAAAATAATAATAATAATAATAATAAAGAAAAATCTTTGTTACGCTGAGATTGAATTACAGGCATTCCTGAGATGTTTGCAATAAAGAGACAGAATACTTTTGAGATTTTGCTTTGATCTACTCACTCTGTAGTCTCTGTCCAGTATCTGGTCATTGAGATTTGATATTCATCTTGGTAGTTTGGTTGTGAGTGTAGGTACAATGACTGAAACATTATGAGTCTTGAAAGAAACTTGATCCATGTCATGCATTTTTGTATGGATTGTATCATGGTAGACGAGCGCTTACTACATTACCATGGATTGGAAGATGTAGTGCCTGATTTTGTTGTGCCAACAAAAGTTACGAAGTGACTTTTTTTAAACATGTCTGAATTGAATAGCTATGATCATGCAGAAGTTTTATTACTGTATTTTGGAAACCCATGTCCTCAAAAGTCAAATGTATGGACATGAAAGATACCTGTGGGGAGTACTTTTCAGTTGTTCATGTTGTTTTTTCTTTTGCATACAAAATGTTACTTTCTCTGTATTTTGTAGGTCGCCAGAGAGGACTACTTGCAGTTAAGACAGGAAGCTTTGGATCTTCAAGAATATTCCAGTGCAAAACTTGATCGAGTAACAAGATACCTGGGCGTACTTGCTGATAAAACTCGGAAGCTAGGTAAATGAAGTAATTTTAGTGATTGATATGTCTACTTGTTACAGAAAGCAGTATTGGTGTTGAATTTAATTGTTAGAAAATATTTCCTCATCAGTGACCATGTTGATGTCATTTTATGATTGTTATCTTTATCTTTTTTACTAGTAAGATGGATTCCTCTGCAACTCGTAGTAATGAATTGCAATATGATCATCCCAGCCAAGAGTCTTGGGTCATATTGTTAAGGAAAAATTGTTGTTTTTTTTTCCTTTTCAATTTGCATCATTATCATCATCACGTGCTCCTCATATTGCTGGTACTCTGCTTCTAGCTGTTATGATCTTACCAATGTCAACTCTGTGATTTTCAGATATCTTCTCTTTTATTTAAAATCTTATCTTGTTCATTCTTGCTAATGAATTTGCTCAAATGTATTGCTATTAAACTGTTCCCAGATCAGGCTGCATTGGAATCAGAAGCTAGAATTTCTCCACTTCTCTTGGAGAAGAAAAAATTGTTTAATGATTTATTGACTGCCAAAGGTAATTATCCCTTTTCCAGCTGTTTATGAAACCTTTTCCCATCTCGCCGCTTCCTTACAACTGATATTATCATAAGAGAATCCTCACAGTCATTAGCTGATTTCAGGAAATGTTAAGGTATTTTGTCGTGTGAGGCCACTCTTTGAGGACGAAGGTCCATCTGTCGTGGAATTTCCGGATGATGTAACCCTACGAGTAAATACTGGATCCGATAATCTCTTGAATTCAAAGAAGGATTTTGAATTTGATAGGGTTTATGGGCCTCATGTAGGACAAGGTGGAAACCCTGCTGTTTTAAACTGAATTCTTGTATCTCTGCTCCTCAAATAAATCCACTTAACTCCTGTTCGTTTAACCTTTGCAGCCGACCTTTTCTCTGATATTCAGCCTTTTGTTCAGTCTGCTTTTGACGGATATAATGTTTCGGCATTTGCATATGGGCAAAATGGGGCAGGAAAGACGCATACAATGGTCTGTACTCATACCTTCACTTTACCCATCTCTAAATAAATTTCTTGAGTTTGCCCTTTTATGTTAATATTTACATTTATCTACAGGTTTGGTTTATTTCCTTATAGATTTGCATTAATCCTGTCATTTACAATGCCAACAATTTTTTTTTCGTGGTGTACCTTTATGGTGCTCTTATGTTATTTCCTCTCTTAATCTAATCTTAATTGGTTTGGTTGTCTTTTCTCTGTTTCTCTGATAATGTTGTCTTTATGCAGGAAGGATCTAGCCATGATCGAGGTTTATATGTTCGTGCCTTTGAAGAGCTTTTTGATCTATCAAACTCAGATACAACCGCAACTTCTCGTTATAGTTTCTCGGTTTCAGTTTTTGAGCTTTACAATGAACAGGTACCTTGTTTAACTTAGCATCATATGAGGAACAACATATACTTTCTTGTATCTCATTTCGGTTTATAATTACTTTGTAGATAAGGGATTTGCTTCTGGAAACTGGAAATGGTTTACCAAAGGTCTGTATTGGGTCAATGGATTATTTTGTTGAACTTTCTCAGCAAGAGGTTGAGAATCCCACAGACTTCTCCAGAATTATCAAAGCAGCATTCAAAAGTAGAGGAACCGATGCCTTGAAGTTTAACGTTTCCCATCTGTATGGTTTAAGCAAATGTTTAGCTTCACATCTGTCCTTTTTTTTTTTTTTTCCCAAAGCTTCATGTCTGTCGTATTCTGCAAATTTTATCTATTTCAATGCTTCTTTTCGAATGACTGCATCTTTTTTTTTTATTGTTTGTTGAAAAACCTTTGTAAAACTTGCATGTAACTCTTTTTTTTCTTCTTCCATGTTAGGATTGTCTTGATACACATCTATTATCTGAACTCGATTACGGGTGAGAACATTTATAGCAAGCTTTCTCTTGTTGATTTGGCTGGAAGCGATAGCACTAGTGTAGAGGAAGAGACTGGTGAACATGCAACAGAACTGCTGCATGTCTTGAAGTCCCTCTCAGCGTAGGTGTTCTTGAGTTTTATTTAAGGATCGCATTGGAATTTTTACTAATTTGCATAATTCATTATCTATAATTTTATCTGCAGGTTGGGTGATGTTTTGGCGTCGTTGACCTCGAAGAAGGATGTTATTCCTTATGAAAACTCCCCGCTAACAAAACTTCTTGCCGATTCTCTTGGTATAAATGACTTAACCTTCACACTTGATTCCTCATAATTTATGTGTTGATTTAATGCTGCAACAGTTTCTTTTAAAGTTCGTTTCATGTAGTTAACTACTGTCCAGTACAGTTTCATTATTCGCACGAAATGAATCATATATCATTTGGGATTTTTTGCAAAGTATTCGAAACAAATACCTGCTTTCATTATCCAGATAGAGTTTTTATTCAATTTTAGAACCTTTGCAACAGAGACATTCATCACATTCATAACTAAGGCTGTTCTTAGTATAAAATCTGATAGGTAGCTGTCAAATGTTAATTCAAGTTGATTTGCAGTTTAAAAAGTAAAAACTGACAAAAACGTTTTTGAAGGGGATTGTCTATTTCTCTCATTTACAGCTATCTCTTGTTTTCGTCATTCATGCAGGGGGAACCTCAAAGACATTGATGTTTATTAACATCTTCCCCAACCAGTCAAGTGTGACTGAAACATTGTCATCACTAAATTTTAGTGCTCGCGCCCGGAATGCTGTATTAAGCCTTGGCAATCGAGATACAATTCAGAAATGGAGAGATGTTGTAAGTCTGCCAAATTTTGTGCTATTAGCAGCAGTAGATGTATGTCGATTTTTTAATCCCATTATGAGCAAGATGTATGAATTGATAAGGAGATCTTAAAGATGCATGCTAACATCTGAATGCTTTAAATCAGTTTTCAATTTACTGTGAAACTGCTTTAATGGTTTATCGAACTATTTCCATTATGTAAATCGCAATTTCTTTCTGTAGGCCAATGATGCGCGCAAAGAATTGCTGGAAAAGGAGAAAGAAGTTAGTGATCTGAAGCTAGAAATTATGGCAACAAAGCAGGATTTAAAGCAGGCTAACGATCAATGTGTATTACTGTTCAATGAAGTTCAGAAAGCCTGGAAAGTTTCTTTCACATTGCAGTCAGATTTAAAGGTCTGTAACATTGATCTGCCAGTGTTATTCTCTTGTTCAATTTTACTGCAGAGCTCTTTGATAGTAAAGCCTGTCGATGTTCCTCTTGTGTTCGTCATATCAATATTAGCCTTTTCAAACTCCTATATTATCTTACTTTAAAAGCGCAAATTTGTACTGCAGATGGAGAATATAAATCTAACTGATAAGTATATGATAGAGAAGGATCAGAATGTGAATCTGCGGAACCAAGTTGCTCAATTGTTGCAAGCCGAGCAAGAACAAAAGTTGCAGATAGAAGAAAGAGAATCAACAATTCAGACATTACAGGTTGAAACATATATGCGCTACTAACTTCTTTATCTGTCATTATATCATTCACTATGAATAAATTGCCACAATCCTTCAAGATATTGTGTCAATTTCGGTTTCGTTCTAGTTCAAGTAACAAGTTGGCCGTCATTTGATACCCATATGCAGGCAAAACTGAAGAGCATGGAGTCCCAATTGAATGAAGTCCTGCTTGCAAATAATACGAAGGCGACAAGTGGCTCTGGATCACACACGGGAGAACAACCAGGCAACAATACCACTGAAAACATGGATTCTACCGCAGTTACCAAGAGACTTGAGGATGAACTCAAGAAACGGGATGCACTTATTGAGGTTACCTTTCTGTAATGATTCTTTGATGTGGCCTTCATATGCTAAATATCAATGAGAATACGGAATCCGAACGCAGTTTATATTTTATAGAATACTACTAGCTCTTATTTTTTATCAGATATTTATATTTATTTTTGAGTACCTCACCGAAGTTATTATGCCCCTCTGCAAGAATTCTGTTTTTATAATCCTAGAAGAATGAATGTAGGAAGCTCTCCTTTTGTGAAATGCCTCCACTGATTTGTATTTCTTTTGGCAGAGATTGCACGAGGAGAACGAGAAATTGTTTGATAGATTGACTGAAAAAGCTTCATTAGCTGGATCACCGCAGGTATTTATTCTTCACCATAAGTTGTAATTTGTGATCTTACAAATTTCTTTGTATTTGTTTTTTTGCTTCTATGTTGTATCATCTTAATGTCAGTGTATTTTTAGGTGTCAAGCCCATCTCCCAAGGGACCACCCAATCAGTCTCGGGATTTAGTGAGGTGTTATTTTTCCCGATCCAGAATTTCTTATAAACAGTTGAACGTACAAATTGTTCTGATTAGTCCTGATTCTCCTTTGGTATTCCTTGACAGGATTGATAATACCAAAGGACGTTCTGGTGATGCCCTCCCTTCTTCACCTTTATCCTCTGAAAAGACGGAGAGCACAGCATTGGTTAAATCTGGTACTGATAAGGTCAAAACGACGCCTGCTGGTGAATACCTAACTTCAGCATTGAATGATTTTGATCCAGAACAATATGATGGCCTAGCTGCAATCTCAGATGGAGCAAACAAGCTATTGATGCTGGTACTAACAGCAATATTCCTATTTCCAACTATTGGTTCTGTTGAGAATAGTGTGTCACATTGGGAAAAGATCTCAGCCCGATTTGATGTATACATCATATATGTATATATTAAAAGGGCTAATCCACATAACGAGTTAGTTTTTGTATGGAATCCTTGGAATTAACATGGTACCAGAGTAGATTTTGATTTTTGTGTTACCATGCATGGTTTAATGCACCGACCCATAGGTTGTGTCAACATGTTTGGCTTTATATCATGCCATACGTAAGGGGGCATGTAATGAATGTTATCCCGCACTAGGAGAAGATACCAACCTGATTTGATATATAATTCAAAGAGGCTATGCCAACTAAACCAATTGTTTTTAGTATGAAACCTTGACTCTAACAAATACCTGTCATAGTCTCACTTAATATTCTTGTCAATGTCGCAGGTTTTAGCTGCAGTCATTAAAGCTGGTGCTTCAAGAGAGCATGAGATACTCGCTGAAATAAGAGATGCTGTTTTTTCCTTTATTCGCAAGATGGAGCCTAAGAGGGTGATGGACACTATGCTTGTTTCTCGAGTCAGGATCTTGTATATACGGTCCCTTCTTGCTCGGTCACCAGAGTTGCAATCAATTAAGGTACTAGAAAAAACCATAGAGAGTAGATGCTTCATTTAAGCAAGATGGTAGGCTTCATCAAAATTTTATCATGTTTTATAAAATTGTGACCGTTTCTTGCTGCAACTATTGTAAGGTTTCTCCCGTTGAGCGCTTCCTAGAGAAGCCTAGCAATGGACGTAGTAGAAGCTCTAGCCGTGGTAGCAGCCCTGGGCGATCTCCTGTGAGATATGATTCGAGTTCGAGGAATATGCTTGTTGAGGAACAAATTCAAGGGTTCAGGGTGAACATAAAACAAGAGAAAAAGTCGAAATTGTCTTCTGTAGTTCTGAAGATACGTGGCATCGATCAGGTAATTTCCGTTATCATTTGATTCTTCTTGTTTCCTGCTTCCCTTGTACAAATGCTTCCCAATTTGTCACAAAATTAAGGGTTGAGATGCCAATAGCACATATCTTATGAATGATTTTTACAACTAGCTACGGTAACCAATTCATATTCAGTCTTACTACTTTAAACTGTTGTTCCATTTCTGCCGGTTGACAATGACTACGAACTTCAGACAATCTCTTTGAATCTTCCTTAATCATGCAGGATACATGGAGACAACATGTGACTGGTGGGAAACTCAGAGAAATTACTGAGGATGCAAAAAGTTATGCTATTGGAAATAAGGGTCTAGCGGCTCTTTTCGTTCATACTCCAGCTGGCGAGCTGCAGCGTCAGATCAGAAATTGGGTTGCAGAAAATTTTGATTTTCTCTCTGTTGCCGATGATACGGTAGCTGGAGCCACAGGTCAGCTTGAGCTTCTCTCCACTGCTATCATGGACGGTTGGATGGCGGGTCTTGGTGCTGCACAGCCTCCTTATACTGATGCCCTTGGCCAGCTTTTGTCCGAATATGCTAGGCGTGTCTACAATTCTCAGCTGCAACACTTAAAGGTATGCACTCAATGATGTTATTGTGTTAATGTCTTCGCTATAAATCTTTATGCTGTATTAAGTGGTATGATTAGTAATTCAATATAACGTGTCATACAAATTTTATTGTATTGTATTTTGGCCTGGGTGTTGCCTATTTGTTTTCCCTGTCATTTTTTCTCACTCGACATTTGCCGTTAGGATATTGCTGGTACTTTAGCAACTGAAGTGGCTCAAGATCCCGCGCAAGTATCTAAGCTACGTTCGGCACTTGAATCTGTTGATCACAAGAGGAGGAAGGTGAGCAGTTTATTTGGTTACATATCATGTCTTGCTTTGCCTTTTTATTTCTGTTTTTGTTTTTTATTCCCATTTTGTAGTCTGGAAATCTCTGTTGCAGACTTTGCTGATTTAGTTTGTAGACTAAACATTAGAAAATTCCACAAATCTTATGTTAACCAATGACGGAAGTTCTCTTGCACCTGGAAAATTAATCTCTTTCTTGTTTTTCTTTTGAATTCTCAGATTTTGCAGCAAATGAAAGCTGATTCCGTAATGTTGAGCTTGGAAGATGGTGCCACACCCATTAGAAATCCGTCAACTGCTGTTGAGGATTCAAGACTTGCATCTTTAATTTCCCTCGATGGCATATTGAAGCAAGTCAAGGTCTCTCTCTCTCTCTCTATATATATATATATAAATATATATATATATATATATATATTTTTTCAGAATGGCTCATTCAATCCACAAAACATGAGAAGGTTCAAACTTCCCTTAATATGACAGGATATAATGAGATCGACTTCCTCAAACGTCTTGAGTAAGAGCAAGAAGAAAATGCTACTCTCCTCCCTCGATGGACTTGCAGAACAAATGCCTTCGTTGCTAGACATAGACCACCCGTGTGCTCAGAGACACATCGACGAAGCTCGACATGCTGTTGAGGTGATTACATTAACTCGAAACATTGACATTCTGCATAGGCGTGGTATCTCATGTGTGTGCATTCATCATCCATAAGTTCAAAAACCTTCATTTCCATTTATATAGGGGTCTTAGGCCCAATTTTCTGTCTTTGCTCGATCCTACAATACTAAAGGAACCATGAAACCTACTTCGATCAACTGATTCTTTATTCTCTTGATTTCAACGCAGTCAACCTCCGAAGAGGACGATAAGCCTCAAGACACAGCACTTGCCTCCACCAAACTCCCCGCTGACATGGCACACGGTGCAGAGACCGACGTGGCACAGTGGAACGTTCTCCAGTTCAACACGGGCAGCACGACCCCATTCATCATCAAGTGTGGGGCCAACTCCAACTCGGAGCTCGTAATAAAGGCCGATGCAAAGGTGCAAGAACTCAAAGGCGGGGAGATAGTGCGGGTAGTCCCGAGACCCGCCGTTCTTGAAAACATGAGCCTGGACGACATGAAAGACGTCTTCTCGCAGCTTCCAGAATCCATGTCTCTGCTCGCCCTCGCAAGGACGGCCGATGGGACCCGAGCTCGCTATTCCCGACTGTATCGAACACTGGCGATGAAAGTTCCCGCTCTGCGGGACCTCGTCGGGGAACTGGAGAAGGGCGGCGTTTCGAAGTAAGTCAAGCCTTGATTCGGCAAGTTGCAGTGTAAGAAGATTTGTTACTTACAATTCTGTGTCTGAATCATATCATTTGTAGCCCCATTAAACCTTGTATTATTTCATGGGTCAAGTATGTTGTTTTGTGATCCATTGCCAGGGAGGGAGGGCTTAGTTTGTCAACTTTGTGGATTTGCTCAAATCTTCTGCTTTAAATGTTGTGTAAATTACATGTAATGCATACTCATTTCCCGATCGCCATAGTCGTTTTTTATCACTTTTAAGTGTTTGTTTGACCTATCGATTTATAATTAGTAGGGTTTAAATTATTAAGATTTATATAAAATTAATTAATGAGTATGAAATAAAATGTGGTGGGTTTATATCCATTTGAAGAGATTTGCTATGCTGCATACCCTATCGTGAGCACCTCGTGAGCACCACACACGTACTTTGCTTCTTTTTGATCCAAAACGAAATTTTTAGCCCAATGTTAATCATATCTCCCTTACACAACAACATGATGATGTTGTAAAACAGATTCATCTTCATAAAAACACGAAGAAGATCGATAAGAAGAATTTATTTAATATCACATCCATGTGATGCTTCTTCGTGTTTTTATGAAGATGAATCTGTTTTGCAACATCATCATGTTGTTGTGTAAGGGGGATATGATTAACATTGGGCTAAAAATTTCGTTTTGGATCGAAAAGAGGCAAAGTACGTGTGTGGTGCTCACGGGGTGCTCACGATAGGGTATGCACCATAGCAAATCTCCCCATTTGAATTCGTATATATGAGTTTAGATTGGTTATATATAAATTGGCATATCAAACACATCAACATATTATAAATTAACATTTAAAATTATTAAACTCATGTACGAAACAAGCTCTAAGGATTACGCATCATATATATAAGATTTGCTATGGTGTCCACCACCGTGAACCCCATAGCAAATCTCCTACCTGTGGGCTGTGGTGCTTCCCGTCCCTTTCCGACGCTGCCATCACCTCCCTCGTCCATCTCTACTTTGTCGTCACCTTCGCTGCCCACATTCGGCGCATTGATTTATCAGAAATTCATCATCTCGGCTCTCTATAAAAAAATCGAAAATAATGATAAATCAAAGCGCCGAAGGTGGGCGGCGGAGGTGATGACAAAGTAGAAATGGACGACGGCGTCGGAGAGGGACATGAAGCACCACAGGTAGGAGATTTGCTATGGTGCTCACGGTGGGTGAGCAACATATATATATATATATATATATATATATAGTTTCCGTCCTGTAAATTAGAGGTTAACTACTTTTTCCGTCTTTTAAATTAGAGGGTGACAGTTTCAGGATACAATGCGTGGAATGTGTCCTTAAATTGCTTAAAGTTAGTGTCCTTAAATTGCAACTCAGTAAGTTGTGTGTCCTAAAACTACCACGTAGGATTTATCCCTAAATAAGTAACTCCGACTCCACATAGGATTTATCACCAAATTATTTGGCATGTGCGGATTACGTGTCGAAGTTCCACCCAAAAAATTAGGTTTTCGATGCATTGTGTCTTTAAATTGTTTTTATTTCGAAAGTTATTGTCTTTCAACTGCAATCTCGTCGGTTGGAATACTAAGAGCGTCAGCCCTCTAAAATATAAGACAGAAAAAAACAGTTAAGTTGCCCCAAAGGTCCAAAAGATACGAACCGTTCGACATAATAAACTACACGGTTCGGTTTATCGCAGGTGGTTGCAGTTGTAGCGAAGCCTTTGTATTGCAGTGAATCCATTTCTTATTGAAAGTATGAATTAGAAGAAACATTTTCACTTCTAATCTAAGACCATAGTAAGAAAGCTCTATGTACATTCTCTTTAGGACAACAAATACAGCAAAGTTAAAACCGTCGGAAGAAACAAGAAATGGAAACACAGCAAGCTTATTCCCTTACTTACTGCAGGAATTTGCTCAATAGCCAAATAAAAAGAATGTGTTTTTCTGTATCCTCCTCGACGAGCCAAAATCATAATCACCATCTCGGCGGACCTTCTAATCGAATGTAGTCGTACATAACCCCAACGAATGGGCCCGCGGATCTTTGCTGCGTTAGATACATCGTATTTTCGCCATTCACAAGCTGAGATCCCGGGATATCAACCGAGTAAAACCAGTATCTGCCGTGAATTCCATGCCTTGCTATGGCGTTGTCCCTTCCTATTTTCATCGTCGTAAAGTGAGGCCGGCGACTATTACAATCGTTGATTCTCACCTGAATGGTATGATCGTGAAGCTGTAATAAAACTCTCGCGGAAAGAAAAAGCAAGAAAAAACAGTTGAATCATTCCCATACTTGTACTTCTGCTAGATTAGCAGATGCTAGTGCGAGCCTCAACGTGTATGTCCCCCTCGGGTCTACATTTGCAAGGAGAAAGCGAACTTCCCAGGTGGTCGGAGTGTAGACGCCATCTTTATGTCTGAATGGATAATTAGTTAAGTCGGCAGAAGTATCGAGGTATGTTCGAAAACTGCGTCTTTATACAAAGAAAAAAAAAAAAAAAAAAACTCTTACCTTGTCACTTGTGCAAAGAACCAATCTCTGCTGTAATGACTCGAGCCAACGGTGTAAACTAGATCTTCAGTGGGGTATAGGTCCGAGTATCTTTCCCACAAACCATACTGCCTAAACCTAGCAGCAACGCAGAGCAAAGAAGGCAGATGTTTTAATGGGTTCGAAAAGGGCAGCCATATAATGTAAGAAGCATCGAGGTAGCTACTTACTTGTCCGTGTGGTTGATGTATAAACTGTTCGAAAGGCTAGGATCGGGGTCGGGAATGTAAAACTCTGCTGCTGAACGATCAGGCACGCCTATTTCCCACAGGGTCGGGCCATTTCTTGGAGGATAGAAGACAATGTCGCCTATTCGAGCTTCATCTCCCGGCAGGATCGTAATGTTATCATAGTGTTTGAAGTCCCCGAGGATCTTCGGAACCCAAGCGTATAAGTTGTAAGTGTTCGATATAACGCCTGCTATAGTGAAATAACCATTTTCATCCGTTTGGGTCCAAAACTGATAGCCCTGGAAAGTAAAAAAAAAAAAAAAAAGGACGTTGTTTTCTTGCATGTTGCTTCGACGAAACTGATTGAAAATGTCTGAATTTATGGTACTTGGGATGAAATGAAACATAGAAACTGACCTTGGCTTCATCTTGCCAGGACCCTACGAATCCAGGTGGAGCTAGACCTATATAAGCGGACTTTGCTGGTATGAGTCCTTTGCTTATGTATCTGTCGCAAACCATTAACCGGCCAGTGATGCTACCACGTTCGTTAGGACGAGGAAAATCTTCTGACATGGGGAAATCGTAAGGCCAATTCTTGGTTTCTTCTAACATCTGAGGTTTATTAAAGACAAAGGATCATGAAAAAAAAAAAAGCAGAACATTTGAGATGGTTGTTATAATATTTCGACTGGTAAGAGCAGAGCATACTTGTCTCTTAGCATCGTCCCAGAGCAATCCCGTGCTTTTTTCAGATCCCGAGTTAAGGTACACGAAGACGGGCCCGAACACTTTCTTCCATGGCTCTCCGTCGTCTAATCGCACAGCGAAAGGCGGACCAGAATAATGCCCGCTTACGAACATCTGCAGACAAAAAAAATCAGCTTTTTTTTTTTTGTCTGAGATTGTGTTTATACGGTACACATTAGACTTACTGCTAATGACGTTGGCCCGACGTGGGACGTAAGGTCTGGTTTCATCGGGCCCCCGGCCCGGAACTCATCGCTCGGCGTTATTACCCAAAATCCCATGTTCTTGCTCGTGCTAGCCCAACCGTGCACTCGATTGTCTTTGCCTTCAAGCGAATACTGATACTTGTCGTCAACCTGTTAATATGTTCACTAGATTAATGTTTTTCTTCACTGAAAGGTATTTTCATATAGATGAAAATATGAGTTTTTTATTAAAACTTTTTTATGTTAAATTTCACCTCTCCTTTTAATATAGGATTTTCGGGATTGGTCAGCAGAGTGGCCTCCGCAAACTGAAGCCTGCGGCCCGATGAACGGTCCTCTTCTGTCGGCATGATCCTCTGCTTATCATCTGCTATAGCCATGTAATGGAACCTAAAGTTCATGCAGTTTAATTACATCAGCTGAACAAAACTGTCTGAAAATCAATATATAATTACATGCTAAATGCTTTATATTAATATTTACAGTTTATGCCCCAGCTTGAAAGCCATCCTTAGCTCGCCGATGTGTAGGGCGGGCCATCCTTGCTGATGTTCGAATATAGCGTATGAGTAGAAACCAGACGATCCACGACGCACTACGTACCTGAAAATTCGATTAAAACCAAAGCCATTAAATACGATAGAAAGCATTGTAATGAAGATTTTGATAATCTCTAACATCAAACATGAATGAATACCTTTTGTCCACATTGAGAGGAGGGCTGTCATCATCCGAAGATTCCCAGTATTTCATAAACGAGACTTCGACTTGATCTTCAGTTTCATCTATCACCCTAAATCTATCACCATGCAGCCTGCAAATCGAACAAAGCGAAATACCATAGATATCAGCACTTCAATTATAGTTCAGTAAGGTTTTATTACATGTCGAAATGGCTTTCGATTTTCCCGGGCCTGCTCCACATGATGTCCCAATATCTGCATGTATGCATGTTAGTATATATATGATAAAGCATTACTACACTCAAACTTAGTATAACAATTTGCTAACCCTCGACGGGTTTCTTTAAGTCGGGACTCCATTAAGTTATCGACCCCTTTGTACGATACGCTTGCCACCATTCCAGTCGGTTTCGTAAGCGTAAGCTTGACAATGCCATTGTCAATCTCCACCTGTAAGTAATTAAAGACTATATTAATAAGGAAATGAGTTTGTTATTTTTTGTAGGGTAATAATGCACATGTTGAAATATAATTATGAAGTCTCTTCTGTTACATGTTTGTCCGAGGTAAGCACTTTAACTGGCGGAGGTGTCGTCGAGGGCTTCTGATGTCTCCACGAAAACCAACTGCTTGTGGAAGGAAATATCAATTAAAATTAATTTCCATTAAATTAGCACACTCAAAATTGAAGATATGTGTGTTGTTAATAAATAAATATTCCATTGATGATTAAACAAAAATAATAATAATTATTCAATGGAGTGGGTTCGGATTATTGAAGTTATCCACGAGTATGTTTATCTTCCTAGAAAATACGAGCACATTGTAGTGGTTGGCCGTTGGGGACCTAATTTTCATCAACTGCTTAGTTTGAAATCCAATTGCATGAGGTATTTTACCAAAAAGACATATATTAAAATTATATAACGAAAACGGTCATATATTAAAATATATTTTATTAGGGTATCATACACCATATAATATAAATTTTGATTGGCTTGCAAACATAGGAAACCTGGGTTTTATTTTATTACATGCATGTGTTAACACAACACAAGAAGTCAAGGATAACACTAAAGATAGCTTATAAAAACGTACCAACATTATAAATAAACCCATTCATTACAGTGATTCTTTATTTCTTCCTTTTTTATCCGTTACCCCGATGAATTAATAAACAATGCTCTACTTAATTAGAACATTAAAGTCAGCCGTATTAAGAATGTCTATGTGTCTTTATTATTACGGTTTAAACTTTTAAATCACAAAATCTTTTTCAAGAAATTAAAAAGAAAACTATGCTGATGAAATTAACGTATACCTGGCTGCATGAATCGATGTACTGAGATTCACGAACAAGAAGAAACATAGTACGATGCTAAGCTTTCCCAACAACGTTGGCTTACTTCCTCTCCTCTTCATGCTTGCCACCATTGAAATTTCAAGAACCTCTAGAGGTGAAAAAGAAAAATACATATTACAGAACATTTCTATAGGCTAAAAGCAAAAAAAAAAAGAAAAAAAAAGAAGAAGAGAAATTTATGTTAATGAGAAAAATTGCAATACAAGAATCACTGTAAGAAAAAGAGCATACCAAAGGAGACAACCTTAGCTATGACGGACAATATAGTTTTTTTTGCAGAAGACGATGAAATGGGACTGTGGGTTTTATTCTATATGATCATATGAGCGTTTGTGAATTAGGTTTTTTCTTCAAGATAAAAGTTGACGAAAGGTGGAGCAGTTTCTCTCTTACTTATGATGATCTCTACTTTGGGAAAGTTTCTGTTTAAAGAGATAATAGAAAATCGGATTACGGCTTTGGGCAATATTTATATAGATGGTCGGACGTCGTAATTAAAGGTGTAATGGAATTGTCATTGGAAAAGATATATACATGCATGCAATAAGGAGATAAGAGTCTTACAAAGACTTTTAAGTACTTTTGGATTTGACTTTAATGTTGCATTAGGCGTCTAATTAGGTGTAAATACGTTCCAAGTATTGTAAGAATAATAATATGTTGAAGAACAATTAAATTTAATTTAATTTAATAGTGTGTTGTACTAAGAATTGGGGTTTGGTCGTCGTTGCTGACCTAATTTTATATTGTCGAGAAATACTGATTTATTTGATTAATTAGGCATGTAGGAAGATTAATTCAATTGTGGTCAAAGTATTTAGTGGAACTTGACCATTTATTGAATTTTCAACTTTGTTTAATTAGTCCTAAGGTAAGAATATTCGGCTTAATTAGGCATAGATAATCGTTTCGGCAGACTCCCAGTGAAGTTTATTGGTTGAACCAAATACTATAAAATAAAATATAAAAACAAGTAAATCAAATACACGAGTTATAATTAAAATATCGAGAAATACAAATGCACATCCGTTACGCAATGTTTGATATGATAGCATTCGTGATAAAATCTAAAATGGCCCCTAATGTTTATCCTATGGACCAATTTAGTCTCAGATGTTATGTCTGGACCAATTTAGTTCCCAATGTTGTCGATTTTGTACCAATTTGGTCATTGCATAACGATAAACGTCAATTTGAGCGGGAATTTCGCACGCGCCCCGCACGAAATCATGTTTAGATCGATAAAATTGAAATGATTACTGAAATTATGGCACGAAACTGAAAATCTTTCCTCCAAAATTCGAACATGAGCTATAGATCGTCTGCTTCGCCGAGCTTCGAAGAAAATAGTACAAACCACCCAAATCTTGCAAATATTCTAAAATTCGATCCATACATGATTTAGTGTGGGACACGTGTGAAATTCCCCCTAAAATTGACGTTAATCATGACGGAAGGACCAAATTGATTCAAAATCGACAAAATCGGGTAATAAATTAGTTCAGGCGAAATATCGGGGACTAAATTGGTTCATAGGGTAAATCTCGGGGACCATTTTGGATTTTATCCGATAGCATTCTCTATCTATAAATTCAAATTCGTTTGCAATATTATTAATAAGATAATGGTAATTATTACGTTGTGGATTAACTGGCTAAATGGTATATTTTATTTTATTTAAATGTACATATCTCAATAATTTTTATTTTTATTTTTTTTGTCATAAAATTGATGTATAAATAAATAGTTTAATCGTATATGGCAAGAAATTATTTGGGTTTCTTAACATTAAAAAAAAAAAATTCTTTGAAAAATCGCAATTATCTCCAATTAGTTATATTTAAAAAATTTAGGCAAAATTATAAATCTAGGTTCGTAAGTATAATGATTTTCGATTTTGAGTCAAAATATTTTATAATTGCAAAAAATATTTCAGTAACTTCCGGCGGGATAAATTTGAATTTTAGATTATTTTCTAAAACAAAATAAGTCGAAAATCCCATGTCATCGTATTCAAAGTCAGCATGTCATACAATAACATAGGGGTTTCGAGGAGCGAATATTCAAATTTTTTTTCCGACATATAAAATTAGTGACATATTTTTACAATTATAAAATATAATAACTCAAAATTAAAACACAGAATATTCTGTTATCCAAAAAAATTATAATATTGCCGAAAACTTAGCACTTGTTTTACTAGAAACATCACAATTGATTAATTAAATAATAATTTGAAGAATAGTTCTACTAGAAAATAGTAGCTTAACTTTAATCTCCCATCTTTGCGACATCTTTGCGCCCGTCCATGACACATACTCTCCATTATAATCAATCACAAAATTAACTTCTAATATTAATAATAAGATGACGTAGATATCATTGAGTCCTTTTATTCGATCACATCCAATATATGCCTCCTTTATATATAGAATTTGGAGCTTCTTACAAAGCATCTTTGCACTTAGGATCCTCTAAAAAAAATTCAAATTTATATATTCTATGCTCCCATTGTTATTATCAATTTTAATCATGCAATCGAAACGACTTGCTACTATTTCATTGTTTATATCAAATGGAAAAAAATAATACTAATACCCTATTTTATCTAATACCATGACTAAGTAAGAAGTTAAGGACATATATATTTTTTTTAATTTACGACAAATTAAATAGCAGATACATTACATACAAATGTCTCGCTATTGCAAAAAATGGAATGATTAGTAATAATCACCTCCTAGTGTGGATTAGTGACGAACAATGCTTAGAGTTTTTTGCCATATAGTAGAGTACAATCTTTGGTCCCATCATAGACATGAAGAACAATACTAAACAACAAAACAGCATCTCCCTAAATTTTTTATTTATTATTAATAGAGTTAATTATTTTTTTATCCTATAATTTAGGAGGTATGACATTATATAGACATAGAATTGAAGAGTGTCATTACACGGACAATAATTTTCAAAATTAAGCAATTTTGGTATATTATATGCTGGAACCCTAGACTTTGTCGTAAAATTATTTAATTTTGAAAGTTAGTGTCCATAAAATTCTAAATTTTTCGGAACCTAAGATTATACCGAAACCCTAGAATTTGGAGCAAAATTTAGGATTTCGACGTATAATGTCCCAAAATTACTTAATTTTGAAAGTTATTATCCATATAATTTCATTTTCTAAATTCGTTATTCCTATAATGCCATATCCCTAAATTAGTGGACTAAAAAAATAATTAACCCTTATTAATATAACTTACTAAGAGCTCTTATATTTTATGTATATCTATATATATATGTGCATAAGTGTGTGTCATCAACTATATTCAACTGTGCATGTATACAAGAAACACATCACATACTATGTGTTCAGCCATGGCATCTCTAGCAACAACCTTTCCCGGTAATAACACTATTCAAACCATATCCCTAAGTAAACACCACCGCCAGTTGAAAGCCCTCCGCCACCACTCCAAGACGGCGGCAAAGATCACCTCCCTGAAAAAACTCCCGCCCACCAACGCAACCATCTCAACCACCACCGCCCAACCATCGCCGTCACTCACTATCCAAGAACTGTTAGCCACCACCACCACGACCATCGCGGCCCCAAACAAGCCCGCACCGCCCCTCCGCCTCCTCCCCGACTTCGACTTCCAAGAATACATGGCGGCGAGGGCGGACGCAATCAACGCCGCACTAGACGACGCCGTGCCGCTCCAGAGCCCGACCCGTATCCACCGGGCCATGCGGTACTCCCTCCTCGCCGGCGGGAAACGGGTCAGGCCCGTTCTGTGCCTGGCCGCCTGCGAACTGGTCGGAGGGGAGCCCCGCGCGGCCCTGCCCGTCGCCTGCGCCCTCGAGATGATCCACACCATGTCGCTGATCCACGACGACCTCCCCTGCATGGACAACGACGACCTGCGTAGGGGCCGGCCCACGAACCACCGGGCCTTCGGGGAGGAGACCGCCGTCCTGGCCGGCGACGCGCTGCTCTCGCTGGCATTCGAGCACGTGGCTGCCAGGACCCGGGGCGTCTCGTCCCACAGGGTGGTTCAGGCCGTGGTGGAGCTGGGCTCGGCGGTCGGGTCGGAAGGGCTCGTGGCGGGCCAGATCGTGGACCTGTGCAGCGAGGGGAGGGCGGTGAGCCTGGAGGAGCTGGAGTTCATACACGTGCACAAGACGTCGAAGCTTTTGGAGGCGGCCGTGGTGTGCGGGGCCATCATGGGCGGCGGCGATTCGGCGGAGGTCGAGAGGCTGAGGAAGTACGCTCGGTGCGTCGGGCTGCTGTTTCAGGTGGTGGACGACATATTGGACGTGACTAAGTCGTCGGATGAGCTGGGAAAGACGGCCGGCAAGGATCTGACGACTGATAAGGCGACTTATCCGAGGCTTATGGGGCTTGAAAGGGCCAAGGGTTTCGCCGGCGAGTTGGTGGTCAAAGCTAAGGAGGAGCTCAGTCACTTTGATGCGATAAAGGCAGCGCCTTTGTATCATCTGGCTGATTATATTGCTTTTCGCCAGAATTAAATTAGATTGTATATATATGAAGCTTAGCTTGTCGCGCTTGTCAAGCAAGCTAGGCTGTACTGTTATCAATCAAGCAAAATGATCTTTTACGTCTTTTTATTTGATTTTGATAATTTTGGACAGTTGGGGCGTTCACGTTGCTGGATATGTCATTTATATGGCCGTTTTTATACTTGTTTGGTTTAACATATGTAAAATAATATGCAACCCGCTATAAATTTTAGGCCCGCTATTATAATCCTAAGAACCAACTACAATTAATCATCCGACGGGTTTGAGCTAGATAAGTTATATATGAGCCCTCTTACTAAATGCGAAAAGACGAAAATATGTTAAAACCCTAACAAAATTTCATTCTTGAAGGAGGTCTTGTCAGAAAAAAAGACCTGAGCCCACTAAAGGTAATATGCATTTTCGACCATGATTAATCTAAATGTGTTGTGGTTGTCTACAAGATGCGAATTTTATGTCTAGAATTTTTAATCTTTGAATTTGGAAAGAAAGAGCTGCAAAAAACGAGCTACTGTGGACTGTATGAATACGGTATGTAGTGTTTACCGTTTGGGCATTAGGGGACATACGTACGTGCATTCCTTTGTTACGGCATTTGCAGAAAATAGGGCATCATTTCACTTGGTATATGGCCAAATTTCAATTGGGATAATTTCATGTTTCTAGATGCGTCTAAATATCGTGTGAATATGACATGTGATGTTATTGCTTGGGTATTAACATTAGCCTAACACTAGCTTCATTATTATTCTTCTTCTTTGTTTTGAGTACAAATCAGTGTGTGAAATATTCATTACAGAATCACGATGTATATTAACACGAGAAAGGAAGTGATAACGTTTGCAATCTTACAAACATTTGTTCAGCAAAATATTCTGTTGTTGCTCTTAGTTTCGAATCAGAGCTTTGAGGATGTAACCATTTCCAACAATGGCAACACGATTTCTACAAACGGTATACCTGCAGTAGCTTTATTCGGTCCAACTAATTCCACTGAAGCTTGTGTTGCGTAATGACAATGACATTTCTCTACGATAAAGCGCAAATCCATTATTTGACCATGTCGAAATCCATTTTCGAAAAAAACATCATACAACATGAGCTCAAACAGATTAACATAGGGATTAACATATCAATGGTAGCGACTAACGACCTCTTTTCAAACTCAACACTGCATTGCACGATTACAAGGGTAATGGTAACGGTTAACATTATTAATCTGAGAATCAAGAATGAAACAGTCAAATAATATGATACATCTCCACAATTGTCAGACCCAATGCATACAACATAAGCCCAAACAGATTAACAGAGGGATTACGATTATCGACCAATATCCGAAAAACGATTAATGATAAAGGGCTAAGCCGTTTAACGAGCAATATCCTACAATAGCAGCAATTTCAAACTATGCAAACTAATATCAATGAAAGCGAATAAGGACCTCTATATCCAACCCAACAATGCATTGCACGATTAGGGGGTAATATTAACGGTTAACGTTATTAATCTGGGAATTAAGAATGCAACAATCCAGTAATATGAAATATCCCCACAATTGTCAGACCCGATGCCTAAAACTATGCAGAAGATTAGCGAAATTACCTTGACGAATTGTATGTTTGTATGAGATAATGCTTCGACGAAGAGCAGACTGATCGGAGCCGATTGCAGCCGATTTCTCGATTCATAGTCTAGTGTTTGTGCTAAAATCCGATTACATGTGTAACAAAATTTTTAAACTTATCAGGGTTAAATTGGTAAGTGAACAACATTAGTTTAGAGTTACACACATATTGAACTAAGTAAACATCCATTTTAGGCTACGTTGGATTATTAACTCAATTCCTATCTTGGCTTTTTTTAATATGGACATATCTTATGCGTAAAAGTGAACACGGCCTAGGTATTACTTCGTGATATTCTGACATAATAGTCATCAAAATGATAGACTATTTGCCTATTATTTACGAAAGAATGGATTATAAACTTAGGTGCTCATGCGGTCCGAAAACCGTAATTGAACTGTTGGTCGATCTATTCAGGTGGCATAAGTTTGATTTTCTGTTTGTTTTCCTTCCTTCAATTTTTTATTTTATTTTACTTTCGTATAAGACGGACGGGCCAGGCTCGTGGCTCAGCCCACTGCGAATTTTGGGGGATTTCAGACCGTTCCGCCCTGCTGGTCCGTTTTGACGACTAATAGAATAAAAATTATAATATTTGAAAACCACATGTTCAAATTAAAACCGATAGTTATACTTTGAATTGCAGTTTTGATATTTATCTTTTTTTCTCGTAAAGAAAAAATCAATTTAAAGTCAAATTTGAAACCATCGGTTCCAAACAGCAACCGTAACATGGTTCCACCGACGGTTTCAAATTGGGAACCTAAATTGAAACCGGCGAAACACATCTATTTAGGGGTGTTCAAATTTTGGATAAAACCGAAAAAACCGGCCGAACCGAAATTTTCGATTATTTCAGTTCGGTTAATTCGGTTTTTCGGCCGGTTTTGGTTGTATTTAGGAAATTTCGGTTTTTCGGTTCGATTTTCGGATTTCAGAAAAAATAATCGAAATAACCGAAAAAATCGAAATATATTTAATTATATATAATTTATATTAGACAAGTTTAAAATATTGTAGTTTATGAAAGTGATTAATATTTATAGTGATAATAAAGTCCTACAAAATAATTATATTTTTCATAAAAAATAATTAAAATTACAATGTTTATTTTATAACGCATTATATTATAACATTTAATTCCTATATATATATGTTATAAAAGATAATTTGTGTATATATATATACACGAATTACGCACACATATGTGTAATGCAATTATCATATCATTACTATTTAATTCATATATATATATGTAATGCAATTGTAACATATATTTATATATATATATATATATTATAAGAGTTAATTCCTATATATATGTATATATAATACATGCATACATATGAATTAAAATCTTTAACGGTTAACCAAAAAATCGAATCGAAGTGTAAAAAACCGAACCGAACCAAATTAAAATGATTCTGATATCGGATTAGGCATCTGTAAAACCGAAAACCGAACCGAAATTTGAAAAAACCGGACCGAACCGTCCAATGAACACCCCTACATCTATTTAATTAAATGTGTTCATTTATAAAAAAATAATTTAGCAACTACTCCCCCAAACCTAGGCATTGATCCACGTTTACTATGTGTGGTGGGCTTGTCGTCGTCGAACCCTAGGCTGGCCATGGACTCCACTCATATCAACCACACCGCTTCGAAACTGCCCATCAAACGCAAAACCCACGACGAACCCACATCGCAGAACGACGTGTCGCCATCTCCACCGTTTAAATTCCAGCGAGTATGGAGCGAATCCGACGAGATCCGATTCTTGCAGGGACTCATCGACTCCGCATCCGACGGCCTTTCATTCCCCAGGGACCTGTCGATCTTCTACGACCGCTTCGCCAGCTCCATATCGCAGCCCTACACAAAATCCCAGCTTTACGAGAAGCTGAGAAGACTCAAAAAGAAGTTTCGGACCGTGACTTGTCGGATATCAAAGGGTCTTGACCCTTCTAGGTTTTCAGCTCACGATCGTGAGCTTTATGAGATGTCGAGGAGGCTCTGGCACGAGGATTTCGCGGATACGTCGCCGTTTGGGAAAGTTGCGGCTTCGAGTCTGAACCGTGGTGGTAGTGGGCCGGTAGAAAGGCCAAGTCTTGTCGGGGTAAAAGTGGACTTCTCACCCACATTGCATGTAGTTTCGGATTACGACGGGAATTTGATGGGAGAGGGCGAATTTGGAGACGAGGGTGGCCTCGGGTTTGGTCCGAATGATTCGGAGGACGAAGAGAATGAGGGGTTTTGCAGATCGACTGAGGCAAATGTAGTTGAAAGCAAGAGAGAATGCGGGAAACAAGGGTCTGAAAAGTTAAGTGAAGTGAATGTGGAGGTTGAAGGGGAGAAGAACTGCGAAACCAACGTGAGGAAAGATGATGGACTAGGGCAAGCGGTGGCTAACGCAGTGATGAGCGCATTTGATGAGTGTTTGGAGGATCTGAGGCGTAACATCGATGCAAAAGATTGTGGAAAGGAGTGTTTTTGGCGGCGTTGGCAGAGACAGAAGGCTGAAGAGTATGATGTGTTTGCAAGGAGAGTGAGGCTTGTGCTTGAGGATTTTGTTAGGAAGCAGTGAGTAAATAAGTGATTCTGAATATGGATAATGATTTTTGTTTTGTTTTTCGTCATAGTAACATTGTCTGGTAGATTTTGTGCAGTTGGTGATGGAGTATCTAGATTCTTGGCTTTGTTGCACTTGCAATACTGTTATATGCCTCTGATCTCACTGGCGTAATGCAGCCATGGTTAAGGAGCAGTTTCTTCTGCTAAGAGACTGACTCCTTTGCTTTAGATATGATCCTTGGTACTCCCAAAATCATCGTTTGCTGTAGGTTAATGGATATTGTGAAACTGCACATGATGGTCGAATACAATAATCCATCTTACATGGCCCATTCAATGTGAATTTTCATGATAGTTACAATTAGAAGTGGAAAATTGGAAATGCTGGAATGGTTGGTTGTTTGAGTTGCATTTAAAAGTTTGGTAAATCCCTTCTGGCCTTTAATTCCTCTTTTGTTAAGTATATGCTATGCCCGAGATCTGATAATCTGCGGTGTGATTAGCAGAAGATAACAATTCTGCAATAAAAAACCATAGAAGAGTTGAAGAAATTCTGGGAGGAAAACAGAGTAAGGAGATAAATGGAGATTCTTGATGAGCCAATATGTATCAGATCGAGTCGACGACAAAGTAGTGTCTGTTATTTGCCTCTATGTAGTAAATAAGATGTGACGGTTTGAAACAACTACCTTTTGGATCGAATGCAACCCGAAATCACTGCAGTGTGCTTCATCTAGTTTAGGCTGAACTAGGTTGGAGATTATGAGTAATCTTTGAAATCTATATACCCATAGTATCAGTATTTACATCTACCAAAATTCTTATAAAAAAATTATTGTGAAACGAAATTATATCTGTTGAAAGGAAACTTCATGTCCAGGAAAAGCTTGCATTGCATGCTAATCTGAAAAGGCCGACTTATTACAGTACAAGATTTGAACGACTTACAAAGTTTCTTCCTTTCAACAGTTCATCCCTTTCAAAGTCTTAAAATCACTTTCTCTTTAGTGGGATGTTCCCAACATGTTTGCCCCTCTTTCGCAGTTTATGTTTCATTACTTTTTTTCTTTTTTTGATTATAGATTAATTATCCCATAAAGTAGAATGTGTAATAACTAGTGGAGCGTGCTCTGTTTGAAATTTAGGCCTCACTGCCCCCACCACAACGGCCGGTTTACACGATCTTACATCATTTCAGAGAATCTTTAGAATATATTTTTAAGGTATGATTAAGCTTCTAATCACATTAGCAGAAAGTAAGGAGATGAAAAAAAGTTGAGGGATAAAGAGAAAGATAAAGGCAATCTATGACTTAACTAATTGAGAGAGTTGAAGCTACAGATCCATGTAAACACTGTGAACAAATCTCTCTGCAGCTTAGAAAGTTAGAGCAGATTACAATCATGGCAGCCGACGAACTCGCTAAAGGGATGCGTAAAACTGAAAACCGCCATAACATCGTTATTGTTCTTGGACATGCAGTTCTCGAGTGGATTCTAATACTTCTGCTACTTGCCAACTCTTTGCTCTCATGTTTCATTATCAAGTTTGCCAGGTACTTCGGGCTCGAACCATGGTGCACGCTGTGCGCGAGACTAAACCATGTTCTGGGATCCGACGAGCACGAGGTTTCCTCGCTCGGCCATGTCTGTGAGGCGCATGGCTCTGAGATTTCCGCATTGAGCTATTGCATTAGCCATCAAAGGTTGGCCATATGTAAGAACTTGTGCGGAAACTGCGCATCTTCTGTCCAAGCCCGCTCCAAGAAACAAAACGAAGTCTCTCATTTTGTATCTTTCTTGGCATGGGCTACGAGCGAGGACGAGGGGGAGTCACTGCTCGTTGCTGAGGACGCTCGATGTTCTTGCTGTGATGAACTGCTGCTGAGAAGAAGTGTTCTTGATTATATGAAGAAAAGGGCTTCTGCAGAAGAGGATGATGGAGATCAAGCTTCGGAAACAACCCTTGGAAGTCAATCGTCAGCTACCCAAAGGGAAGAATCCGATGAGTTAAACAGAGATCGTTCTTCTGATGGATTCATCTGCATAGAGATGACTGATACGGAATCTACCACCAGCGAAAAACCTCCGAGGGAGAGCTCTGAGTATTCCGTGCAAGAATGCTCGGCTTCAGTCGAAGATGCCACAGTTGAAGTGACCGATGATTGTCAAGGTATTAGATTTACCTCAGATTAGTTTTCTACTAAATCTGTGCTCATTCATCTAGTCTGTTTCTATTGCAAAATCACCAGGAGATGCAATAACTGAGGTGGAACTGACCGACGATGATTCCTTGTCGAAAGAACACCTAAGAGCGAAAATCAAATCCCAGCAGAAGGCTCTCGATGCTTTATACGTAGAGCTAGAGGAAGAGAGAAAAGCTTCGGCGATATCTGCCGACGAAACAATGGCCATGATAACAAAGCTGCAAGAAGAGAAATCAGCCATGCAAATGGAGGCCATTCAGTATCAGAGAATGATGGAAGAACAAGCCGAGTACGATCAAGAAGCCCTTCAGCTCCTAAACGACCTCGTCGTCAAAAGAGAGAAGGAGAAGCAAGAACTCGAGAAGGAGCTGGAAGTCTATAGGAAGAAGATGACAGTGGACGACGATGGCAATCATTCGGCTGGTTTTGACTCGGGAGGAGAGTTCGACGAGAGCTTCGATTCCCGCGTGCAGCAGATCCTTACATCGCCCGTTAGTGATATATCTTTAGCGGAATTCGATGAAGAAAGGTTGAGCATTCTCGAGGATCTTAAGGCCCTCGAAGGCAAACTCTTTGCGCTCAACGAAGATCAAGCTGGTAAAAACTTTGATCAGAAGATGAGTAATGATACCACGGCAAAGAAACTCCTCCCGCTGTTCGATGAAGCTAAGAATGATGGTCGACTTGAGGTAATGGAAGATCAAACGATGGATCAGAGGGAAGTATGCCTATACGAGCAGTTTCGCCTTGTGTACGACAGACTGCAAGCACTTGAGGAAGACAAGGAGTTTTTCAAGCATTGTATTAGGTCTGTAATGAAGGGAGATAAAGGGATGGATGTTCTTCAGGAAATATTGCAGCATCTTCGTGATTTTAGATCTGTTTAGTTTTCTGACACGAACTGAACTTGTCAAGTGTCTTAAACTGAATTTGTAGTAACATGCGATATATATTCTCTTTTTATTTGTGAAGTATCTGAGATTAACTCATAATCTTTTTATTGTTTTTGTAGATTAAGATTGCTAGTAATTCAAGCACTGATATATAAATATATATAATATTATTTTATATTTTAAGAATTATTTTTAATTTAGAATGTTCTGTTGTAATATATCTTAAGAATGGCAAACGAAGGTTGAGGCGTGAAGAATCTTTTATTGCCCTAAAAAGCTATTTCAAGGACTCTCTTGTAGCTTCCAAGGGTTCAACAACCTCTTCCAAGAACTCTATGTGTGTATGTTCATGGGAGCAAGAGAAATGAAGTATATATAGTAGTGATCAACCAACTCAAGAGACTCTCATTGAATGACCATGTTCATGGTCATTCAAGCCTCTTATTCATGCTCTTCAAGAGCCATGTTCATGGTCATTCAAGGCTAGAATTCATGCTCTTTCATGACACATATTGATGCCATGTTAATGCTCAAATATATGCTCTTTAAGAGACATAAAACTCAAGAGTCATGCATTATTATTTGATAAGAATCCAATGTTATTAGATATGATAATTCTAACAATCCCCCACACATTGGACTCTTGTCAAATTATTTGATCAATCACGCTTGGAAAAAGTACACTTAAGTCATGGTGTTCTCAATAAACTATGAACCATAACCTTAGACAATTGAGACTTAAATCACTAGGAAAGTGGTGAAAATAAATTTCTATGAACCACCAACCATGTTGTAAAACAGAGGTCACAATGTCATGATGTTTTTCCAATCTCCATTTCTTACGCGGTTGGGCGCCTTTCTGGCCATGCGCATCCCTTTAATTTTGCAAGAAAAACTTTAGAAAACTTAGCCGTATTTCCATAGAGGCGACACTTCTCTTTTCTTATAGGTGAACCAACATTTAAGGAACTCTTTTCCTTAAGTCACTTACACTTGACTTTGTTCATTAAGAGATTAGCTCAACCTTACACTTAAAAATTGAGCTGTGCTTCGTTCTTACTTTGAACCTTTTTCATGGGATCTCCAATCATCAAGGTTAGGTATCCACACACATTAATGATCAAGTGGCACAAGTCTCATACCCCTCGTTGTTTTCTCAATTAAAAGCCTTCATAATGGCTTAGTCAGAGGATCGGCCAAATTTATCTCTGATCTCACATAATCAATGGAAATTACTCCATTTTTCAACAATTGCTTAATCACATTGTGTCTTAAGCGAATATGTCTGTTCTTTTCATTGTAAGTCTTATTTTTTGCTATAGCAATTGCGGCTTGACAATTACAATGCATAGATATAGAGGTGATCAGTCTCTTATCAATTGCAATGTCACTAATAAAATTTCTAAGCCACTCAGCTTCTACACAAGCAAGTTCTAATGCAACGAACTCTGAATCCATTGTAGAACGAGCAATTAAAGTTTACCGAGAGGATCTCCAAGCCACTGCTCCTTCTACCAAAGTGAACACATATCCACTTGTAGATTTCGTATCTTCAGAATCTGATATGCATTACTGAAGCCTTCAAAAACTTCAGGAAAACCACTATAAAAAATTCCAAAGTGAACACTTATCAATTGCAATGTCACTAATAAAATTTCTAAGCCACTCAGCTTCTACACAAGCAAGTTCTAATGCAACGAACTCTGAATCCATTGTAGAACGAGCAATTAAAGTTTACCGAGAGGATCTCCAAGCCACTGCTCCTCCTACCAAAGTGAACACATATCCACTTGTAGATTTCGTATCTTCAGAATCTGAAATGCATTACTGAAGCCTTCAAAAACTTCAGGAAAACCACTATAAAAAATTCCATAATTTATAGTGCCTCTAATATAGCTCAATAATCTCAACAAGGCTTTTCAATGCATTTCACCAGGATTTTTAGTATATCTTCCTAGCCGTGAAACTGCATAAGCCAAGTCAGGCCTTGTGAAGTTTGTTAAATGCAATAGACTTCCGATTAATTGAGAATAAGTTGTTTGTGCCTCGGGAGCACCTCGATTTTTTTCAAGATGCATGCTTGCATCAAAAGGGGTCGATAATGGTTTAAGATCAAAGTATCCAAATCTTTTTAATACTTTCTCCGCATATTGACCTTGTACCAATAAAATACCCTTTTCTTTTCTTATAATTTTAACACCAAGAATGGCTTTGGCTTCTCCCAAATCTTTCATATCAAATTTCTTAGATAAGAAATCTTTTGTGGCTTTGACTACGCGCAAACAAGTACCAAAGATCAACATATCATCGACATAAAGAGCAATGATTATACAATGACTATTTTCTCTTTTTAGATACACACATCGATCCACGATGGAAGCTGAGAAACCTTCATTCTCCAATGTGTTATCTAATTTCTCATGCCACTGCTTTGGTGCTTGTTTTAATCCATATAATGATTTTCTCAATTTACACACTTTACGTTCCTGCCCTTTTACGATGCAGTCATCAGGTTGCAACATATAAATTTCTTCTTCTAAATCTCCATTTAGAAAAGCTGTTTTTATATCCATTTGATGCACAAATAGATTGTAAGTCGCAGCCATCGCTATCAATACTCGAATTGATGCTATTCTCGTGACAGGAAAAAACATATCAAAATAATTAACGTTTTCTTTTTGTGTAAATCCTCTTGCAACTAATCTTGCTTTATATTTTTCAACACTTTCATCAGGTTGATATTTCTTTTTAAATATCCCACTTGCTACTAATTGGTTTTGTACCGGGTGGTAGATCAACCAATTCTCAAGTGTTGTTACTCAAGATAGAATCCAGTTCGGATTTTATACTCTCTTTCCATTTCTTGAAATTGGATGATGATATCGCTTCATCATATGTTTTTATTCACTATCTATCATATACATGCGGTAGTCTCCACCAAAAGTATTCGAAATTTTCCTTCTCTTACCTATCCTCTCAATAGGATTAGGATTTTCTGAAAATTTCTTATCATCATCATTATCAGATTTTTCCCTTTTCTTTTTCGAGGGAAACTTATGTTCAAAGATAGATTGTTGTAATATATCTTAAGAATGACACACGAAGGTTGAGGCATGAAGAATCCTTCACTGCCCTAAAAAGCTATTTCAAGGACTCTTGTAGCTTCCAAGGGTTCAACAACCTCTTTCAAGAACTCTATGTGTGTATATGTTCATGAGAGCAAGAGAAATGGAGTATATATAGTAGTGATCAACCAACTCAAGAGACTCTCATCAAGCCTCTTATTCGTGCTCTTCAAGAGCCATGTTCATGGTCATTCAAGGCTAGAATTCATGCTCTTTCATGACTCATATTGATGCCATGTTAATGCTAAAATATATGCTCTTTAAGAGACATAAAATTCAAGAGACATAAAATTCAAGAGTCATGCATTGTTATTTGATAAGAATCCAATGTTATTAAATATGATAATTCTAACATGTTCAATATATGAAACTATAAATTAATTTAAATTTTGTATAATTTTTAAGTATTTATAAAAAAATTTGATTCGTGAGTATATAATTAGAATATTGAAAACAAGAATGCCAGGCTAATTGGACGGTTATTAAAATGGATTCACCCTTTTTATTAACTAGAATAGATATTCTAAAAGCTTAAGTGGACCTGACTTCATTTTATTTTTTTCACGAAAATACGAACTCAGAAAATGAAGAAACTAATATGTGTTATAAAAATATTAATTGTGATTAATATTATATTAAGATTATTTTATTATAATTATACTTATATTAAGATTATAATGATAATATAGCTTATAATAATAAAGAGAGAGAGATTAGAGAGAGATTAATTATTCAATACTTGGTGTAATTTACAATGAGCTCTAATCACCTATTTATACTACTAATAATTCACTATTACAACTAATCACATTAATTACAATTATACACCTCACACTAAAATACAAACTCTTTAATTAAACACCTCATCTTATCATCTTATCATCTCATCAACATTTAATACAATACTTCCAAATCATCAATCATTTAACTAATATTATTATTTAAAACATCCACATTTAATTATTTCATAATACTCCCCCTTGGATGTTTTCAAAGAATATGCCTCGTTAAAACCTTATTAGGAAAAACCCAATGGGATAAAAACCTAATGAAGGAAAAAGAGTACATGATTCTTTTAGATACGCTTTCGATTGTTGCCTCATTAAAAACCTTACTGGGAAAACCACATGGGAAAAACCTCAGTGAAGGGAAAAAGAGTGCAACGCGTATTTACTCCCCCTGATGATGACATAATTTAAGATCTCGAAGTTTTCGAACTCCAATTGAATATACCAATCTTTTGAAAATTATTGGGGGAAGTTCTTTCGTGAATAAATCTGCAAGATTTTCACTTGATCGCACTTGTTGTACATCAATATCACAATTTTTCTCTAAATCATGTGTAAAGAAAATTTTTGGTGAAATATGCTTTGTTCTATCTCCCTTAATATATCCTTCCTTTAATTGGGCAATGCATGCAGCATTATCTTCATATAAAATCGTAGGAAGTAACTTTTTCGATACTAGCTCACATCGATCTTAATATATGCTCAATTATCGATCGCAACCAAACACATTCTCGGCTAGCTTCATGAATAGCTAAAATTTCCGCATGATTAGAAGAAGTAGCCGTTAAACTTTGTTTAACTGACCGCCATGAAATAGTAGTTCCGCCATGTGTAAATAAATAGCCCGTTTGCGATCGACCATTATGTGGGTCAGATAGAAAACCAGCATCTGCATACCCAATCAAATCTGTTTTTGATTCATTAGAATAGAACAATCCCATATCAGTTGTTCCTTGAAGGTATCGAAAAATCCGCTTAATTCCATTCCAATGTCTACGAGTCGGTGACGAACTATATCTCGCCAATAGATTCACAGCGAACGCTATATCAGGTCGCGTATGACTCGTTAAATACATTAGGGCTCCAATAGCACTGAGATATGGTACTTCAGGACCAAGTAGTTCTTCATCGTTTTCGCAAGGTCTAAACGGATCTTTATTCACATCTAAAGATCGAACAATCATTGGAGTATCCAATGGATGAGCTTTATCCATATAAAATCTTTTCAATACATTTTTCGTATAAGTCTCTTGATGTACGAATATCCCATTCTTTAAATATTCAATTTGCAGTCCAAGACAAAATTTCGTTTTACCGAGATCTTTCATTTCAAACTCTTTTTTCAAACAATTAACGGCTTTTGATAACTCTTCAGGAGTTCCAATTATGTTAATATCATCAACATAAACTGAAATGATGACAAATTCATTTCCAGATCTTTTCATAAATATGCACGGGCAAGTTTGATTATTTTTATACCCTCTTTCGATAAATATTCACTTAGGCGATTATACCACATACGCCCAGATTGCTTTAATCCATAAAGCGATTTATTTAGCTTGATTGAGTACTCATTTCGGGGCCCTGAATTTTCAGGTAACTGAAATCCCTCGGGAAGTTTCATATATATATCACTATCAAGTGATCCATATAAATAAGCGGTGACAACATCCATTAGACGCATATCGAGTCCTTCACGTACTGCCAGACTAATTAAATAACGAAAAGTAGTTGCATCCACCACAGGAGAATACGTCTCCTCATAATCAATACCAGTCGTTGTGAAAAGCCTTGTGCAACAAGCCGTGCTTTGTATCTCACAATTTCACCGTTTTCATTTCTCTTTCTAATGAAAACCCATTTATATCCAACCGGCTTTACATTTTCTGGTATGCGGACTACAGGTCCGAAAACTTTTCGTTTCTCAAGTGATTTTAATTCTGCCTCGATTGCATCTTTCCATTTTGGCCAATCATTTCTTTGTCTGCATTCTTTTACAGACCTGGTTCATGATCCTCATTCTCATTTATCTCATTCATTTCATGTAGCGCTACGTTAAATGAGAATTTATTGTCAACGTTGACTTTTTCTCGGTTCCATCTAATTCCATTTTGGGCATAATTTATTGAGATCTCTTCATTATCATTATTCTAAAAAATATCAGGTACCTGATTTCCATTATCATAATCATTAATGCCCATTGACTCTTCTAGAGTCGATAAATCCTCGACTGGACCATTCTTATTATTTGCTCCTTTTCTTTTTCGAGGATTTTTATCTTTGGAACCCGATGGCCTACCACGTTTTAGTTGTGGCTTAGGCTCGATCATTATATGTTCTCCAGGAACATTAACTTTTGCAGGAGCATTAACAGCTGGTATATGTGACTTAGTCACTCTTTTAAGGTCAGTAAAGCTATCTGGTAGTTGATTAGCTAATCCTTGTAAATGAATTATCTTTTGAACTTCTAGTTCACATTCTTTCGTTCGAGGATCATAATGATTTAGCGATAATTCATTCCAACTAATACTCATTTCCAGCTGTTTCTTTTCTCCCCCTAATGTCGGAAAATTCGATTCATCGAAATGACAATCGGCAAATCTAGCCGTAAATAAATCTCCAGTTAGAGGTTCTAAATATTTTATTATCGATGGAGATTCAAATCCGACATATATTCCCAACCTCCTTTGAGGTCCCATCTTAGTGCGTTGTGGTGGAGCAATTGGAACATATACCGCACATCCAAAAATTCTCAGATGGGAAATATTTGGTTCCTGACCATAAACCATTTGTATCGGGGAGATATCGTTATAACTTGTTGGCCTGATGCGGATTAGTGCCGCTGCATGTAATATAGCATGTCCCCAACAAGATGAATGAAGTTTCGACTTCATTAATAATGGTCTTGCAATTAATTGCAGCCTTTTAATCAACGATTCTGCAAGACCGTTTTGCGTATGTACATGTGGCACGGGGTGCTCAACATCAATTCCAATAGACATGCAATATTCATTAAATGCCTTGGAAGTAAATTCACCAGCATTATCAAGGCGTATTTTCTTTATTGGAAAGTCCGGAAAATGTGCTCTTAATCGAATCAACTGAGCAAGCAATCTCGCAAAAGCTACATTCCGTGTTGATAACAAACACACATGAGACCATCTAGTTGATGCATCAATCAATACCATGAAATATCTAAATGGTCCACACGATGGATGTATCGGTCCACAAATATCACCTTGTATACGCTCCAAAAATCTTATGGATTCATTCTTTATTTTTACTGGTGATGGACGAATAATCAACTTCCCTTTAGAGCAAGCAGCACATGATAATTCATTAGATTGAAGAATCTTCTGGTTCTTCATTAAATGTCCACGTAAATTTTGAATTTTTCTCCGCATCATAATTGAACCGGGATGGCCCAACCGGTCATGCCAAACAACAAATGTATTATCATTAGTAAACTTCTGGTTTACGATAGCATGCGATTCAATTGTTTTAACATACGTATAATGCAATCCAGAGTCAAATGAATGTAATATTTCAACAACTCGTTTATCATTCGAAACCACTTTTGTAATGTGCAAATATTCAATATTTCTCTTTTCTACAGTCTCAATGTGATATCCATTATGTCGAATAGCTTTAAAGCTCAATAAATTTCTTTGAGACTTAGGAGAATATAAGGCATTATCAATTATTAGCCTTGTCCCTCTGGACAGTATAACATTGGATCTTCCGGAGCCCTCAATTATATTTGTGCTACCCGATATAGTGATAACACTTGTTTCTTTCATTTAAAATTGGGAGAAATATTTCTTATTTCTTAGAATCGTATTAGTCGTTGCACAATCTACAAGACATAACTCCCCATTGCACGTGCTTGTATCCATTGTATTGATATATATATATAATAACTAGAATTATTAAATAAATAAGCGTCAAAATAAAATTATATATATAAAGATAAAATAATAAATAAATAATGCTTAAACAAAATTTATAACGACACTTCAGTTTTCTTTATTTGGATCTTTAACAAAAATCAAAATATTCAAATGAGCATAGGATCTAGCACAAATTTTCTGAAATATCGTAATCTTGAGCAAAATTTAATTTCATCGACACTTCACTTTTAATTGCTCTTAATAAAGATCAACGGGATCTTTGGGTGCGAATAATAACCAACGATAATATATAATAATCTTTATATTGCTCAATACATCTTTCTCAATCATATACTAGTTGTCCACTTCGGGGAAATATTAATAATAACCACGGTAAATATAATGTTCACGACCACTTTTATTGTTTGCGCATACATTCACTTCAGGGAATGCAACATAATCATTTAGTCGGACTTATTTTTTCATTCATCCATCATAATATTTTCTGATCATTTTCTCACGATATTTATTCGTATTATATCCGATGGACTGAACGTGGTGAATGCTTTATAATATACCGAAGTAATTGCGTAAATCACTAGCAAGTATAAAATCGAGAGTGATAAATCAAAGTTTGCCAAATTCAATATATTGATATCATAAAAATAAAATCATCATTAAAATATTAAAAGGAAAAATTATAATTAATCTTCTTTTATATCTTCTTTTGTAAAAGTTCTAATGAAAAACGATATCCACATCCAAATAACTGTCGCCGTAATAATAATCATAAGTAATAGATCAAACATCGGACAAAGCGTCATCCTTCAAAATAAAATATATTTCAGTAATTATAATATTAAAGAAAAATTATAATTAATAATTATATTTTAAAAATTGGTAAAAACATTATCCACATAGCCGTAAGATCACCGTAAATAAAGTAAGCAACAGAAGATCCATCTTTGTATAAAACGACATGATTTATAAGATGAATAAGAACATAATAATCAGATAACATATAAATCAATGATAAAATATATGTATAGTTTCATAAAATGCGTTCTTTATTATTTCATAATTATTATCCAAGCTCGGGTAAGATTGTGGTAATAAAATTTGTCCATTGTCCAAAATCTGTTCGATCCAATAATACTTCAAAATTGCTCAATAAATAAATTAATAATATGCCGCTACTGAGGTGGGGATAACCACAAGACCTCGTGGGCTTTTTGTTGTGTACGTGAATATAAAAAATAAATAAATCGTAAATAAAAATTCCACACACCACCACGGGGTATGGAAATCTGGACCTCTCGTCACTTATAGTGAACGATATTCCGCGAAACCACTCGGGTATTGGCGTTTAGTTATAAAACTTTTAAAATATACTTTTATAATATATATTTTTAAATTAATCACAATTAATATATGATTAGTATAAATTAAATATTAAATTACCGTACCTCGACTAAACTCGTACGAGATCTTCGACGGAGGTTGATCTTGACGACGGAGAGCGGTCGTGCTGATAACGTGTTATAAAAATATTAATTGTGATTAATATTATATTAAGATTATTTTATTATAATTATACTTATATTAAGATTATAATGATAATATAGCTTATAATAATAAAGAGAGAGAGATTAGAGAGAGATTAAGTATTCAATACTTGGTGTAATTTATAATGAGCTCTAATCACCTATTTATACTACTAATAATTCACTATTACAACTAATCACATTAATTACAATTATACACCTCACACTAAAATACAAACTCTTTAATTAAACACCTCATCTTATCATCTTATCATCTCATCAATATTTAATACAATACTTCCAAATCATCAATCATTTAACTAATATTATTATTTAAAACATCCACATTTAATTATTTCATAATAATATGTTATTCATCTGGCTATGAATGATAGTAATTGTTCGCACTTTGTCCGAAACACATAATTCAAGCAAATGCTCCTAATTAGAAGTGAAAGTTTGATCCTGTGTTCGGGTCGCCCGCCTGGCCTGGAAAAAACCGGGCTTCAGCGTGAATTTTATGCCTGGAATATAAGCAGGCTTTCGGGCCAAAAATCACAGCGGGCTGCAGGGCAAATTAGGCCCATTTTTTTTTATATTTTTTATATTTTTTACTTTTAATTATATATAAAATGTTTTATAAAATTCAATTTTATAAGCCAAAAAAGTTTGTCGAAATTATGTATTTGTAGTATTTTGCATATTACTTAGGTATAAATTATAATTAATAATAAGTAATAAGTAATTTTTAAAAGTAGGCTCGGGCTAGGGCTTAGAATTCCCCAGCCCATAAATACATTAGTTCGACCCCGCCCGTAATTCTCGGGGAAGCCCGCTCCATCCGGGCCCGTAATTCTCGGGCAGCCCAACTTTCAGCTCTACTCCTCATATCTTCGATCGGAGATCAGTAGTTTGATTTCACTTGTTCGATGGTTCGATTTCACATGAAATTATTGATTATTGTAGTTTTTGTGGACTTGAAACAATATATGCAGATTAAAGATATTAATTTCTTTTGAAGCCGAGATCGTCCCCTAAAGTACAATAGGTTAAATCAGATTGAATTAAGTCGGAGTATATGAATTACGACGACATAGATAACATCATAACTAACAACGACAACAACAACAACAAAAACAATAATAATAATAACTCCTAGAAGGTTTTGTTCAGAGCCGGACGACACCGCAACTCAATGCTTCTGTATTCGGTCTGAAGTCCATGTAAATATCAAAAAATTAAAAAGTCCATGACCCAACAACTCACCTCACGAACTAACTTTTTTATTTTTTTATTTTTTTTTATTTTGTTATTTTTTTACGTTAGAAGTTTCCCTTCCCAAAAGCCCATTATTAAATAAAGGGAGAGAAAGCCACCATGTTAAGGGTTCGCGGAGATCGAGTTTCAATAATCTATAATGGGTGTAGTCTTTCAATTGTAATTATTAAATTAACCTTTTATTTTATATATTTTAATTTGAATAATTATCATTTTATCTATCTATTTTTTATTAATTAAACACCATGGACTTTGCATAAAAATACTAATTTAATCTAAGCTTTGGAGAATTTAAAAAGCTAGCTTCAATAATTAAGGTCCTTGATAAAGCCCATTATATAAGCCCAATAAAGCCTAAACCCATTTTCTTATGCCCAATACAGAAGTCAAATCAGAGATGCTTCCAATTTTAAGATAAAGAACCTCAGCGAAGAGTAGTTTGACGAAGAAACCCTAGATCTCGAAAAGTAATCTCCCTTCTCTACAATCAAATCCCCCTCGATAATCCATCTATCTAATCTCTGTCCAGTTTTTCCTCTCCTTGTTCCTGTTTTCGCGAGTTAGAGATCGATTTTTTGTTCGCATCTGACCGAAATCGATATTTTGTTCGTAGATCTGAGATTTATATAACTAAGGTATTTTATTTATTAAAATTTTCCGTATCGTTTGATTTGAAGCTTTTGATAGATTTAGATTACTCTTACAGGCGGCTTGTATTTGTATGAGTTTTTCTTGTATGTCACATGAATATGTTTTTGGTGCTAAGTTCTGCACAGATATTAGGATCCTATGCAATTTTCTGGTAACGTGTTGAAATTTAATTTTTACGCCATAGACCAACGGATTTGACATACAGGGTGGTTTGAATTGCGCGTGTGGGGTGGGGGAGGTGTGTCTGTGCTTTAACTTAGGGGTTGGAATTTCATGGCATATTTATATTTTTCTGATATTGATCTAATCCTCCTTTTATATGCTATTGCGTATCTGATTTTTCTTGTTTATTCAACTTTACTGTTATACAGTATAGAGGCAGTCCCGTGCTTTCAGAATACACTTGTTATATGTATGTTAACTGGTTCTTATTTTTTATTATTTGCTTATTTTGCAGGTTTTTGGATTTATTTGTCTTGATGGCTTCGTTAGATATAGCCTTGGATGATATGATAAAAAGCAGGAGCATCAGTGAGAGAAAGGGTAGAGGTCAAGGCAGGCTCACACGTGGAAGGGGTTCTGTGATGTCTGCTAGGGGTGGTGGTGGAAGAGCATTTGCTGCTATTCGCAGGAATCCACTAGGTGTAAATGCTGGGCGATCAGCATACCCTATCTCCAAGGCAAGCTCAAATTATGGATATCTTATTCATTTCATAGCCCAATAAGCTTTGCTGTAGTACATCTTGGGAAGATCCTCTCTGTATGGATTTTAATCAGAGTTGCTTTGAAAATTTGACAAAAGTCATCTGGGTGCGGCTTTTTAGTGGAGGATATTCTATTTTGTTGATCATGCTCAAGAACGAACCGCTCCCAAGTTTAACTAACACATCAGATCTTGAAATGTGAGATCCATCTGAGTGATCAATATATATAGAGATCTATTCTATATTATTTAGATTGTTGGAGAGGGAGATACAACAAGCAGTATGATTAATGAGGAACTATATTGCTGATGGTTTCTGTTCATATTGTCGGAAATATCTTGGGACCAGATTTTCAGTCATACCTCAGTTCATGGCATTTCTGAAGGTGGCTCCCTGCCTCGCTGAATCTGAGCTGGGGTCGTACTTTTTGGGCTGCACAAGTTGGCATGTTCTGGTTCAAACATCAAAGCACAGTCTAATTGTTCCTAGCCAATTCTCAGTGGTGTTAGGTTGTCTTATTTTAGATTTTTGGTGTAACTTGCTCCTGGAAATTTGGTGATATCTGCTTAATATTGTTGGTGGTAAAACACTATCTGTTGACTTCTTGCAATCTCAATATGTTTCCCTTTGCGTGCATCAGTCCTTCCGCAGACCCAAAAGTTTACCGTGGCAGAACGGTCTATTTGAAGATAGTTTGAAAGCTGCTGGAATGTCAGGGATGGAAACTGGCACAAAATTATACGTTTCAAACTTGGATGTTGGGGTGACCAGTGAAGATATAAGGGTATTGTTATAAGCAATGTTTCGATGCATTCTTTAATCTTCTAAGTGGATTTCTCTTGGACATTTTCTTAAAAAAAGCCTTTGCAACGCAGGAGCTGTTTTCTGATATTGGAGAGTTGGTTCGATATGCGCTTCACTTGGATAAAAATGGGCGCCCGAGTGTGAGTTCTTTGCCACTTATGTCTGCTGTATACCATGCTATGGCATCATAGATATAATATTTCTATGAGAGTGGTGTGGATGGAAAAGGCTTACAGAATGTTAATTTCGATGCAGGGCTCAGCTGAAGTTGTCTTCATGAGAAGAAGTGATGCATTTCAAGCATTTAAACGGTACAATAATGTACAATTGGATGGAAGGCCTATGAAGGTAGAGATAGTTGGGGCAAAAGATACTGTGACTCCCATTACAGCTGGTTTAAATGTTGCCGTGGGAGCTGTCGGAAGAAAGAGGACTGTCGTGATGAAGTACGTGATATTATCTGTGTTATTATCTCTCTTGTCGATTATGTTCTTTTGTGTGTGGCAGAAATTCTGGTTTATATACCGTCTCAACGAGCTGTTTGTGACTTTGTCCCTCTTGGATATCTTCGAAGCTGATGTTTTTAGCATTAATGAGTCTCATGGTCTTTTTGTTTAATTCGGTTACTTATTACATGTAAGAAAGCTTTGTCGCCTGACAACTGACTTTTGTGCAGTTCTGGAGCTGGTCGAGTCAGAGGTGGATTTAGTGGAGCTAATCGTGTGTCTGCGTAAGTTTGCAGTACTCTTTCCGCTTTTTTTTTTTTCTCCTTTTTTTTGGCGTGAAGATTGTTTGCTGTGTATAGAGCTCGTGGAGTGACTATTTATCCTCCAATTCATTTTTATTCAGTCAAAGGGGTGGTCGTGGTGGTGGTTCGAGCATTGCACGAGGTGGTGGGCGCGGGCGGGGACGTGGACGTGGAGGAGCTCATGGAAAGAAGAAAACAGCCGATGAACTCGACAAAGAGTTGGACAACTACCACTCGGAGGCCATGCAGACTTGAATGATGGATATGATGTTTCTTTCATCCAAAGGAATTACGTCTTTTAATTATTAGCTTTGTGGTTGGTTAACGTTGGAGCCTCCTTAGTCCCTTTTATGTTTTTCCAGTCTTGGATGGTGTGAGGAGTTGTTGCTGAATCTCAATCAGCTTAATATGTTCGTTTTATTTTTCTCTATCTATCATTGAATGCCAATTTCAAAATCACCCATTATCTAATTTGCAGGGTTTAAGTTTGGAACAGGTTTAATTAATTTTTTTGTATCTTGTATATTAGGGTTGATGGCGTTGTAAGTTGTGGTGTTCTTACTGGTTTAGGTTCCTGGTTTGAAACCGCTGATTTCGGTTGCATCAATACTCTACCGTGGTTCAGTTATGGTTTGGAACAGGTTCCAAATTGGCTCATTGTTTTTTTTATTATGTATATATTTTATTTTTTTTAGAATTTTTTTTTATTTTTTCGGTCAAAACTGGCGATTTTGGTTAAGTGCTGGCTGGTTACGGTTAACTGCCGATTTTTCAACGGTCAATGAATTGTGACCGTTGATCTCTAATTGCCACGAGATCTGGATCGTTAATAATTGTTTTTTATTTTTTTATTTTGGAAGATAAAAGACATGTGGTTAACCGACAATTTCGGTTTGAAAAATAAGAAAATTGAAATCGAACAGTTGTAAATAACGGTTCGATTCAGGATTTAGATCGATCTCGGTTCATTAACCATTTACCGTCGGTTTGATTTCGATTTTTCAAACCTTATGAACACCTCTAGTTGTAAGGATATTTAAAATTAAAGAATTGTAATTTTAAGAAAAGTTTTAAAATTGAAGTAATTTGAGTACACTTAAATTAAAGATTGTAATTTGAAATACCATAATTTTGAAATCTAATATCTTTAGTTTTGAAACTTACTTTCCTTAAATTGCAACTTTTATTTTAGATGTTTTTAACTGTTTTAATTTTGAAACTTATTATTCTAAAATTGACCCCTAATTTTATTGTCCTTAAAAAATAATTAAGCATTTGGAACATGTCAAAGTTTTGTAATATAATTTATATTAATGGCAGACTTAATTTTTTTTTTTATTCCTGCATTTTAGGGATTGTGGTGTTATAAGATATCTATTTAAAGGATTGCAATTTTAGGAGAAATAAGTTCTAAAATTGAAATAATTTGAGACACATAAATTAAAAATTAAAATTTTAGAGTATTAAGTTTTAAAATTGAAGCAATTTGAGAACAATTAATCCCAAAAATTTGAAATTAATTATCATCAATTTACCTCAATTTTAAAACCTAACTTCCTAAATATTGCTTCAATTTTAAAACTTTATGTCAATTGCATAGGTGTCTTGGAAGAATGACATTTTCCCAAATATACCGAAATAAAAAAATAATTAAGCTATTTACATTCGAAGGTACTGTAGAACTTCACTTAAAATCGGTCGGCGATAATGCAAAGCAAATACTTGCAAGCTGTATCACCATTCCTACGTTTGCATAACATTTCCCAATCAATAAGTCGCCACTACTCTTCTTCTTCTTCTTCTTCTTCTTCTTCCAATTGGGTACAGAAAAACCAGTTATTCCAAAGGCATCCCCTATTGCAGCTCATCGAACAGCATTACCTCAAGTCTCTTCAAAACCTCAAGCACATTCTCCCCCAGATCATTGTCTCGGGCCTCCATCGCAACCCTTTCGTCATCAGCAGGCTCGTATACGTTACCCTAATCGAAACCAAGCAGTGCAGCGTGGAGAAGGAGCATTCGAGTTTGGGAGTCAAGCTATTCGACCTCGTAGACAATCCCAATGTATTCACTTGGAACACGATGATCAGGTTCTTTGCGGAATTTGATCATACAGTTGCTTTGGAATACTATTCCATGGCGCGGAGGCGGGAAGTTTGTCCCGATGAGTATACGTTTACGTTCGCGGTGCAGGCGTGTGGTGCTGGCTCTGATCTGAGCTTGTTGAGGCAGGTTCATTGCCATGTTGTCAAGCTGGGTTTTGATCGTGGTTTGTTTGTGCAGAACAGTCTTGTTAGCTGTTATCTGACGTGTGGCGGTGGTTCCTGTGCGGACGCGCGGTTGGTGTTCGATGGAATGCCTGTGAGGGATGTTGTGTCGTGGACGAGTTTGATATCGGGGTTTGTCTCGCAGGCGAGCTACGGTGAAGCGATTGCCGTTTTCAAAGAGTTGTTGGGTGAGAATTGTTGCGAGGTTAAGCCTAACACTGCGACGATTGTGTCCACGGTTTCGGCTTGTGGTGGTTTGGGATCGGTTAACGTGACCAAATGCTTGCATGGGTTGCTCGAGAAGAGTGCTTGGATCAGGCACGACGTTTCGATTCTTAATTCGCTGATAGATGCATGTGTGAAGTGTGGAGATTTAGATTACGGCAGAGAAGTTTTCGATGATATCAGAGCTAATGATCGGAATTTGTATTCTTGGACCGCAATTATATCAGGATATGCAATGCATGGACGAGGGGTTAATGCTTTAGAGCTTTTCTCACAAATGGAGCAGACGAGCGGTGGGCTTAAACCCGATGATGTGTTCTTTATATCGATTTTATCTGCTTGTGCTCATTCTGGGCTTGTTCAAGAGGGTGTACGCCTGTTCGATACTATGAGTAAGAGCTACGGAATTGAACCCGACCTTCGACACTATGGATGCATTGTTGACTTATGGGGAAGAGTCGGAATGATCGACCAAGCCTATGCAATAGTTGAGAACATGCCAATGGAGCCTAATTTAGTTGTGCTTGGATCTTTGCTTAATGGCTGCAGGTTACATAACAACCTTGAGATCGGCGAGGCTGTATTGAGAAAGATCGAATCTTTGAAAGAGAAACGCGGCGGTGCTCCTATACTCTTGTCGAATATTTACGCTACTGAGGAACGCTGGGGAAAAGTCGCGGACATTAGGAGAGAAATCAGAGGAACCATGCAAGTGAAACCGCCTGGTAGGAGCTGGATTCATGTTAAAGATACACTGCACGAATTCGTAGCTCGCAATGAAGCTGATCCTCATCTGCATATGGTTCTTGATAGATTGGAGAAGCATTCAAGGTTGTAGTTTGATCGAACGAATCGTCTTGGACTGTCACAATGATAGTTTTGATGGTAACTTGACAGTATACTCATCTTCTACGACACGCTGCTGTCGACCTTTTCATCGAAGAGCCAGCATCGACTGTACAATGTGTAAGTTTACATAAAGAAAAAGAATCACTTTGTGGGTGATTTATTGAATCATCAAGCTAAAGAATTACCTGACTTGGGGACATCCTTATTCAACGGTAATGGCTCCGTATTCGCCTCTGAAAAATTTTCTCGGCGGCATCGTTCCAATTTGTCTGAGCTTGTTCCTTCCCTCTTCCGTGACCCCAGAAGATTCGCCTTCTTCATGTGACGTTGGATAAGGTATGTTCAGACTCTCGGCTCTAATAAAGTAGAAGACCGAAAGGTTCTTTTGAATTTGACTCTTCATATAAATATGTACACGGTCGGTACAATAATTAAGTAAAAATTTGAAAAGTGTTTGTAAATGCAGTATTTCATCATATTTAATTTATATATTAATCAATAATTTTGCTAGTACCAAGTGTATAAATTTATAGAGTTTATCATGTACGTAGGAATATGTATGGAATATTTTTTTAATGTAGAAAATAGAGTTAATGGGTTAAAATGTTTTTATTTAAAATTGACTTTGTTTATAAGTGAATGTATTTTTATGTTTTTATTGGGGATAGTCTAAATTTTCAATATTGAATATTATTACCACTTTGCGTGAACAATATTTACAGATGGATGTATGTATATTAATTTATGTGACTCGTTCACCCAAAATAATTGTCGAGAATTTAAAAAATTATTCAAAATTGAAATGCCATTTAACTCGGATATTACACTATATGTTACGACAATGTTGCTTTATGATCGATCCATAGATAAAATACACATGCAGAAAGAAAAGTTAGGATAAGAAATTACGTAATATCACAAATATTGGAGTTTGACCAGGACACTCACTACTAACTACTATATTTAAATGTACAAGCCCACTGTCAATCATTCATTCATTCATCACACCCATTACATTACTATCGTTGGATTTGAGATTACAGAAGAGAGATGGAGATTGATTTGACCCCAAAGTTGGCTAAGAAGGTGTACGGCGGCGATGGAGGATCCTACCACGCTTGGTGCCCAGACGAGCTGCCGATGCTCCGTGAAGGCAACATCGGTGCCGCCAAGCTCGCTCTGGAGAAGAACGGCTTTGCTCTGCCCAAGTATTCCGACTCCGCCAAGGTCGCCTATGTCCTTCAAGGTAATATTGTTATCGATTTGCATGTGTTTATGGATTATTTGGTCAGGTCCTCTGTTGTTCTTGGATGATACATGAAGCTGATTTGAATTAGATATTTCTGGATTTACTTGATTCCAATTGGTAGATTTGCGTTTGCCTAAAAATTACGCTGAGATCGTCAGATCAGTCTTTGTTTTTTGTTTTGTTTTGTTTTCATAGGATCAAATTGATTTTTGTCTCTTCAATTCCTTCCTTGTCCTTTTTTGTTTCTCTTTTTAGTGGCAGCGTTTCGATCGGAAAACTACTGTAAATTCTGCTCGGATTTGCACTATCTATTGTTTCATTGGGTGTATGTATATTGTAATCTGCAGGTAACGGAGTGGCGGGAATAGTTCTCCCTGAGAAAGAAGAAAAAGTCCTCGCCATCAAGAAAGGGGACGCCATCGCCCTCCCCTTTGGCGTGATCACTTGGTGGTACAACAAAGACGACGCCGAGCTCGTAATCCTCTTCCTCGGAGACACATCAAAGGCCCACAAGCGAGGCTCATTCACCGACTTCTACCTCACCGGCCCCAATGGTATCTTCACCGGCTTCTCCACCGAGTTCGTCTCCCGCGCATGGGACCTCGACGAAGCCACCGTCAAGACCCTAGTCAGCAAGCAGACCAACAAGGGCATAGTCAAGCTCGACTCGAGCATCAAGATGCCCGAGCCCAAGAAGGATCACTACAAGGGCATGGCCCTGAACTGCGAGGAAGCTCCCCTCGACGTGGACATCAAGAACGGTGGCAAGGTGGTGGTTCTGAACACCAAGAACCTCCCCCTTGTGGGTGAGGTGGGGCTCGGGGCTGACCTTGTGAGGCTCGACGGTGGAGCCATGTGCTCTCCAGGGTTCTCCTGTGACTCGGCTCTGCAGGTGACCTACATCGTGAGGGGTAGCGGAAGGGTTCAGGTGGTGGGAGTCGACGGCAAGCGCGTGTTAGAGGTTACGGTGAAGGCGGGGAATCTGTTCATCGTTCCGAGGTTCTTTGTGGTGTCCAAGATTTGTGACGCCGGTGGAATGGATTGGTTCTCTATCATCACTACTCCAAAGTCAGTAGTATATAATATTATAATGAATGCACTTTATATGATATTATATTACTTATATATATGAAATGTGAATAATAATAAATATTGTTGTGTGTGTTTTTGGCAGTCCAATATTTACTCACATGGCTGGTAGAACATCAGTGTGGAAGGCTCTGTCCCCTCAAGTGCTTCAGGCGGCTTTCAATGTCTCCGCAGAGGTTGAGCAGAAGTTCAGCTCAAAGAGGATGAATGAAGAAATCTTCTTCCCACCGCCAAACTAATTCGACTTTAGTCTTTAATCAGTTTTATATATGATTAACTAAATAAGGAATTCTTATGCAATATGATGTTTCTCTTTGAAGTGATTATTACTTGGGTTTTGCTAGTATGAACTATACCTATAGCGTATTGTGATCCAATCCTACAATAAATTGAAGTGAGTTGACGTTCAGGCCCAATAAAAGCCCATAACATTATTCTATCATTGTATTGGACCCAACTAAAAGCCCATTTATATACGTCCTTCAAATCATGTGTATCAACAGCATATGGGCCTCGGCATGATATGGGCCTAATGATACCAAATACTGACTAATGGAGTGCAGTGCAGCTTGAGCGGTCAAACAGGCCGGCGGGGCGGGTACGGGCCGGCCTGCCATTCGGCGGGCCCAGGAAATTGAGGCCTGCTCCGACTTGCCAGCGGGCCGGGCTCGCCCGCCCGTTTAAAAAAAAAAATTGATTATTAATAATGAACATTTTTAGCCGAATAAACAAAACTCTGAAGGCCCAACATAATAATTAATATGGTGTATTAATCCATTGAAAAAATAAAGCCCAAAAACCACAATAAAATATTTAATTAATCTAATATAATTCTTAAAATATTTAAGAAATTTTCTTTTTATATTAGGCGGGCCAGCCCGCGGGCTGGCACGCCCCGCCCCGCCAAAGCCCGCGGCCAGCGCGAGCTGGCCCGCTCCCTTGCGGGCCTGAAAAAAGGAGGCCCAACCCGCACCTTTGGCGGGGCGAGGCGGGCCAGCCCGCGGGCTTTGGGCTTTTTTGACAGCTGTAAGTGCAGCCCATATCTTCATCTGTATATGAAAAGAATAAATTATACATTATCGATTTAGTATTATGTACTCAGAAGCATTGTGGTTTGACCAAGGGCAAGATGGTAATGACCAATGGAATTTGTTCATTGAATCCTATGTATGCAAATGCAATGCAATAAAGAACCTTTTCTTTTTGTTCTTTTCCTTTTCCCCCTTGGTAATATAACACGAAAGTAGCCACGACATGCCTACCAAACTCTCCATATCAACAAATCCAAAGAGATTTCCAATCAAATAAAGTTACCTAATCCTAAAAACTAAATTAAATAAAAGAAAAAGGCGAGATAGGTGTTAAAAAATTGGGAGAAACACGTAATACTCAATGAGTACCTCCGAAGCACAATGTCTGTCCATATAAACCATGATTGGTTCACGTCGGCAAGAAAATCAAAGAACTATGTAGAACCCTCATCTCATAGTGTGGTTAGCAATAAAGATAAGCTTATACATATATATATATATATATATATATATATATATATTTAATATCAACTAAAAGGGACCAAAAGCTACATATTTTTTTTTAAGTCACTATTAAAACAATCATTAACGAAAGGTGATTGACATTTGTGCATGGTTTTTAATATATATATATATACATATTTCCTTTTTTTTTTTTTTGGTTGTGGTGGCGCTGCAACGGACTAACAACACATAATATAACTATTGTCCAGCTTATTACATCCTTATATTAAAGTCAACAGTGGTCTTCACAATCATCGGTTTGTACCTTCTTTGTGGGCATTGATAAATGATGGACTATTGAAAAAAAACAAACACATTGTTAAATATTTAAAATGTGTGGACCCCACGTATTCAGTCTCAGTACAATACGTTATTTGTTTAAATAAAACCAAAATTTCCCAGCCAAGAATTACCACCTTTGTAATAAAGTCAAGTTGTACTTATCATTACTAAACTATTCCACGCGGAAAAAATATATATATTTTGAATAAATCAAAGTACTAAAAAAAAAAATGTTTTGCATTATCTAATATTAATATCGTATTCAGTTGGAAATGAGTGCTGCAATATATTGACGTAGGCGTGCGTCAGCAATACGTCACATCTTGTCGCTCGCTCGAGTTAATCATGTTTGATGACTTCAAATTTTTTAAATATTTATTTTTGATGAAAAAATGAAATCATATGGACGTTGCTGAGAAAATGGGAGAAAAAATGATTTTTATAAGTTTTTTTTTATTTTCCTCACCATTTGACGAAGAAATTAGTTTTTCTTAGTTCTAAGTATAAACTTAATTAGATTTTATTTTATTTTCTTTTCCTTCTCTATCTCTTCAATCAACTAAACATAAAATCTAATTTTCGTTTTCCATTTCATTTTCCTTTCCTTACTAATTTCTACAAACCAAACACACCCTATAAGTCTTGTTGAACTGATCTCATGCTATATATAAGGGGTCCCTTGAGTTCAGGGGACTCTTATATAAGGGGTCCCTTGAGTTCAAGGGACTCTTATATCGCACGAGACCTCTACTAGAAAAAATGTGTTTTAATCAGGATTTGAACCCGAGATCTATTACAATCCACCTATCCACCCTTACACGATTTGTAAGGGTATAATAGTCATTTTACACTCGGAAGTTATTTTTTTTAAAATTTTGTTTTTGTGGGGTCTATTGACCCAATTTCCAAAGCTTGTGGTAGAGATAAACTCTGGCCACTATAAAAAGTTGTCGAAGTCGGTAACGCTGGCGAAGTTTAGTGCTAGGAGTTTAGTTAGCGAGAGTCTAATTAAGACGATTGGACATTATAGTCTATAAATTGAGTTTTCTAGTGGTACCTTTCTTGCGGGGAAGAAGGGAAGACATAGAAAATTTTGCTCCGAACTTGCAGAAATAAAGTCTTCTGTTTCTACCGTCACAAACCGACACTACCCACACACACACACACACACACAAACTGATTCTAAGTCAAATATAGTCCGTATATTCTACACTACTGGCTCACTGACCAATTGAGAGTAGTTAACTAAGTTCAAATCGGACTAAGTTAACACGCAGACCTAAAAAATGCAAAAAAGACTAAATGTTTATTCACCCCTCTAAACATTTCGTACCGATCCCAGCATATAACATGCAAAACTAAAAATTCGATATATTTACTTATTACATGTAAAATAAGAAATAAATAAAGATGGTCCCATGATCCACTTATGTCCCATTACGTAGTGATTCCAAAAATGGACTGGAAATGTATTGGCCTTTAATTTGCCACCGCCCCAGTCTTCAGCATGCTGCAATATATATCTTTTTTTTATTTCTTTACATATGTATATATTATATATGTATATATTATATTATATTTTTGATGAATCATAATTTTAACTTTTTCTTGTTTATATAATAAAAGAAATAGATATATGATATTTGCCAACCCCCACTACCTCACCAGCATTTCAAGTAATAATCAAACGATCACTTATCATTCCTATTGTTTTCTGTTACAATACATCTCAATATTCCACTAAAACTTAGCTTTATTTCATATTATATTGTTTGTCTTGGGCAATCATTGTCTCTGCTACATCATGCTGCTTTATCCATTTTAGTTTCTTTTTTCTTTTTAATATACACATATATACATATATAACGAACTTTATATCATGAAGGTTTATAGTAATTATTAGTTGCTTTGATTATATATATAGGAAACTAGAAATTACATTACATTCGAAGTGCATGCAAAAAAAGAAAAGTATTTCAATGATTCACTATTTTTTTAATAATTTAAACTCTTAAGTAAATTTCTTACAATCCTAAGTGAAAGAATCTTTCCAAGTCTATGAATATGAGGTTGAATTCACACACGGGTTAAAAAGATGAATTATAACCTTAAAAATATATTATTGGTCCCCAAGTACCTTTTGACTTCGTCTTCCCAAAATTTTGTCGTATTTTTTAATATTATATATATATATATATATATATATATATATATGCGTGTGTGCTTGTGTGTGTATATGTGTGAAATATTGGTTGAACGTCTCATATACATGAAGTCATCAATATCTATGTCAGAAATAAATAAATAAATATAATAAAAATAGGTGCTCATTCAATATGTTATCAAAGGCTCCTACGAAGTATGTTGAAATAAATATATAAATATAAAAATATTATATATAATATATATATATATATATTATATATTCGATGAGCTTTACCCAAAAAATTAGTCAGTCAACAGTCTAAGATTATCTTTTGGACGTACGTATTATTACGGAGTCTTATTATTTCGTCTTTGCACATGAAAACATGGTTTTTGTGGTATAAAAAACAACCCAAAAAAGAATAATTATAACAGACAATTCGATTTGATTTCATGCAGCAGTGGCTTGCAACACATGTGGCATCGACAGAACTACAAATGGAAAAGAAAAAGTTGAAATTAATTATTACATTTATATATGTTATAAAATTATTCTCTGAAATTTGGCTTTGTGGGCCTTCAAGTTCACTAATATAGAGAGGTCTTATGGTATTTACATGCTTATGACATGCTTACAAAAGCATTATATCATATGAAATGATTCGTTATCTCTTCTCTGAAGAAATCAATCATCTGCATGAAATATTATATATATATATATAGAACAGAAAATAAATAGTACGAGGTTTTAAGTTTTAACTAGTTCTATTCTGGCGTTTTTCTTGGCTCTTGATCTGCTGAGTCGGACCGCGGTGAAAGCTATCCATATGATTCCTAATTGTTGTTATTAAAAAAATATTAGACCATATTTCATTTATAATGTGTAATTAATTATGTGTACGGCTATTAAGATAATGAATTTGTGGAACTTAATTAAATCTAAAACGACACATATCAGATAATGTGTTCGATTAATTGGGAATGAATAAATTTTTTAAGAGAAAGCTTGATGAACGACATTTGCGGAGTTGAATTAAATATAGTATAACACATATCTAACATGTCATGTTAATTGGGAATGAATAAATTCTGTTAGGGAAAGCTTTATATATACATATTGAATTTAGTAACAAATAAAAGTAGGGTGTCCTATTCACATCCTAAACATTGAATTTGTAAAAATTGTTCAGAATTCGGTTTCTTTTATATCTTTCTCCTACATTGGATTTTATTTGGGTCCTACTATTCACACCCCCTTCACACCCCACACACCCCTTTACACCCCTCATAACACATGAAATTTGTAAAAAATATTTACATAACTACATGAATTCAACAATAATTATTTTATTATTTATTTTTAACAATATGAATTGCAAGAGTTATTCAACAATATTAATTAAGTTATTTTACCAAGGTACATCGATAGAATATTTAATTTATTTTTTTATTATATTTAGAGATGTTCATACGGCTTGAAAAACCGGAACCGGACCGGCGATCAACAGTTCAATTAACCGGGATCAATGGTTCCGGTTATAACCGGAGGAGTTCGGTTTCGATTTTTATATTTCCAAAATCGAAAACCCGCGGTTAACCGCTAGTTTTTTTCTAAAATAATAAAAAAAAATATTAACGGTTCAGATCTCGTGGCCATTGAAGATCAATGACCATAATTTACTGACCGTTGGAAAACCGGCGATTAACTAAAACCGGCGATTTTGAACGAAAAAAATAAAACAAATTAAAAACAAAATTAAAAAAAACCAATGAATCGGTTTGGAAACGGAACCGACGGTTCCAAATCGTGGTTAACCGTGGTTCGATCACGGTTTGAGATTTTGGTGCAACCGGAACCGATGATTCCAAATCGGGAATCGAAACCGGAACCGGTTGAACACCACTAATTATATTACTCCTTATATTAATTGCTGCAGTTTTATATTAACTTTAAGAAAAATTAAAGCTTAATATTTAATATTAATATAAAATAAAAACATATATAGTGGTTTGAAATTGCCTTGTTGAAGTGGTTTGAATTAGTGAAATGAATGCAATTTGAATTGTTGAATAATTACGTATTTTAATTGATGCAGTGTGAAATTAGAATTGGTTTAGTTTAATGGTAAGTATTTTAATAATTTCAAATTTGTAAGTATTTAACTATTTAATTACCTTAAAAATTGGTAAGTATTTAATAGTTTACTTTACTTACTAATTAGGGGGATGCAAATAGAAAAAAATGAGTAAGTATTTAATAGTTTACTTTACTTACTAATTAGGGGGATGCAAATAGAAAAAATGGGGGTGCCAATAGAATTACCCATTTTATTTTATTATATTTTTAGAAAGTAAAATTTATTAATTAATTTTTCATTAACATAATGGATTGAGCATCATTTATTTTACCCAATTTTTTTTAACTAATATCTTTAACTTATTGATTTATTTTTAGGTATTTTTAGATTAAATTATAATGTTTCACTTAATTAAAGTGTAGAAATATAATTTTTATTAGATATATATTTTGTGTGCAGGTTTCAACGTCTCCAGGTTCTAAATAGGATTTAAGACTTAATTAATGATTAATGAATTTATCGTGGATATATATATATATATATATATATATATATATATATTATATGTATATGTTTTTTCTCTAAAAAAATTGTCAATAATGTTTAATATACCATATTTGTTTTACAGTTTTTTCTAATAGCTTTATCTGATCTATATTAGTGATTACCAGGGGGCAAACCTATTATCTGATCTATATTAGTGATTACCAGGGGGCAAACCCACTTAATATAAATAAAATAAAATTATTAATATAATCTACACTAATTACAAATTACTGAAGAAAAAAAAAAGAACAGAAGTAGTATGAATGGAATCATTTAAATGCATAATGTTATCGATGGTCCACGAAGATCAAACGCGTTGTCGGGTGTAATACATTATTTCATATCTTCCTTCAGTCGATAATGCTGAATTTATTTTTTCTATTATACAATGATTTTATTATTTATTTTTGTCTTATAAAGAATAACTATACCCAATGCGTAGGAAAATCTTATTTATTTAAACATTCTCTGGTAATTGTAATGATTTGTCTCCTATCATAGTCAATTTTGACCTGAGCTGTCGAGCATATGTAGTAAGATTCTTATTTATCGTAATTGACTTGAGAAAATCGATATACTTAATATCGTCTCTAGAAAAAAAAGAATTCATTACGAGCTAGTTTTATGACCATTAATATAGATTTAAACGTAGCTCGATGGTTAGTTGATGCTTGAATTTGAAAGAACTAGCGACTAAAAAAAAGGCTTAATGTTTTTTTGTCCCGTAATTTAGGGGTGGCGTTATAGGGATAACTAATTTAGGGGTTGATAAAATACGGACAATAACTTCCGAAAAAATGGCAATTTAGGGACATTATACGCTGCGACCCTGTATTTTGACCCAAACCCGCTGATATAACGCCCGACCCGCTGACATGTGCGCTTTAATGGCTCGACACATCATTAAAAATATCCGACATGGCGCCACGTCATCGTCTGAAATAAAAAAAATAAAAACAAAATCGATTTTTTGTTTTCGCGTCTCAAACCCAACATCGTCGATCGCCTGAAGCACCCCGACAAACATTTTTTTATTTCAAAAATCGATTTTGTTTTTATTTTTTTAATTTCAGGATACTTTTAACGATGTGTCAAGCCATTAAAGAGAACATGTCAGCGGGTTTCGGTCAAAATACAGGGTCGCAGCGTATAATGTCCCTAAATTGCCATTTTTTCAAAAGTTATTGTCCGTACTTTACCAACCCCTAAATTAGTTGTCCCTATAACGCCACCCCCTAAATTACGGGAGAAAAAAAACATTAAGCCTAAAAACAATACTAAAACGTTTTAAAAGGATTATTTTTAAATATATATATATATATATATATATATATATATATAAATTTATGAAATAAACCCCAAGTTTTCCAAGAGAATGAAATTTATTTAGATTCTAGATGGGTATATAATCATAAACTAGTCAACACGGCTTTAGTCAAAGATAAATGTACATGGAAAGCAACGTTTACTATCTATATTTGTCTTTTTTAGAATATATATATAGTTACAGAGATAAATTAAGCGTTCAAAATCTGTGTATGTACGGATCAAATTGTTTTACATGCAGAAGTCACTTAATTAATATATGCCACTATACTCTATAAATATTGGGTTTATGTATTTATTCAATAGAGTCAAATGGTAAATTTTAGAAAATCAGTGTTGACATTTATTTATAGGAAAATGGGAACGATTCTAAATCCTTGTACCCGCACATTTTAGTTTCAAACATATATATATATATATATATATATATATGAAAATATATATATGAGATCGATCATACATGATGAAAAAACAATTTAATAATAGATAAAATTAGATATTTACTATTAATATTGAGAGATTGATCGTGGCATTACTACGTGTTTAGTTTTTTAAAATGAAAACAAGTACCAATGTATATAGCACAATAAATGTAAAACCATTGTTAAGATAATCAACGAATATTCGTATGTATATTTACCGAATTATTACTTTTTCAATTAGTTAAATTATTCGTTAATCAATCGCTATAAACACAATTGGCCAATTACTTACGATCTTACAAATAAGCAAAAGTAGGCCTCGTGGCATTATCCATCAGCAATATATTACTTATTACTTGTTTTTTCTTATCTTTTAATACATCTTTTGCTACCTTGGAAAGAAAATATGAAATATATGTTGCTTTTTCACATACCAATGTGGGTCCGACTTAAGTGTGAAAAATAATTTTTCACAACATTAACCAAAAACTTATATTACATCATTGCTTTTTTTTTCTTAAAAAATATTCTAAATTAATATTCAACATCTTGTTCCAGGCCATATATTATATATGCATTTCATCTGGTAAGGTTGAAGAAAAATCATGCCTACGTACTTTGAAGAAAAATTATAGGTTCTGAGTTTTATATTTAATATATTTATATATATATATTATATTATATGCTTGAAATTAAAGTAAAATAGATTTATACGTTGAGTTGGCTCTTTCCAGAGGTTGACACTGGGTTCAGGTCAATAGTTCTCGACCTTCAAATAATAATAATAATAATAATAAAGATAGTGCCCTTTAGTTTTTGAGTCAGCCGTGTTTTTTTTTTCAACTTTTTAAAATAATTAATTATATTTTTCTTTTTTCTTTAGTGTTGACGCTATGCAAAGGCACATTGATCTCACTTGCTCTATATATATCGATGGGTAAATCTGGTTATAATGAGGTCTAATCCTACATAGTTCACCAAACCTTAAAACTCCATTGTCCATAATTCCTCAAACCAAATAACATCCTCAGAAAAAAAAAAATCTGACTAAATTCCAAGTTAGTTAGTGATAACAAAAAATGGGAAGACAACCTTGCTGTGACAAAGTGGGACTGAAGAAAGGACCATGGACTGCCGAGGAAGACAAGAAGCTCATCACTTTCATCCTCAACAACGGCCAATGTTGCTGGCGAGCTGTCCCTAAACTTGCAGGTTTTATGTCTTCATCATAACTTAACATATATAAGTTTGTCAGAGAGAGAACTGAAAAGGGACAGTAAATGTTTGCAGGATTGTTGAGGTGTGGCAAAAGTTGCAGGCTGAGATGGACGAACTACTTAAGGCCAGATGTTAAGAGAGGCCTTCTATCAGAATATGAAGAGAAGATGGTCATTGACCTCCATGCCCAGCTTGGAAATAGGTCATTTATTAGTTACTACATAAAAATGGAGGTTGTTGTTCTTTAAGCATGCGGCTGTAATATATAATGATGATATTGTGCTGTAATTATTTTATTACACAGATGGTCCAAGATTGCTTCGCATCTCCCTGGAAGAACAGATAATGAGATAAAGAATCATTGGAACACACACATTAAGAAGAAGCTCAAGAAAATGGGTATCGACCCGCAAACCCACAAGCCTCTGCAGCCCACGGATCAACCCGTACCCGAAAACCCGGATAAAACCCAAGACGATCAAACCCAGAAAAACCCATCATCGGAATCGTCTGTAACCGTCGCTAACAGCGAAGACGAAGGCAAGATCGCCGCCCCGTTCGAGCCGGCGGCGCTGCTCAGCAACGCCGATTTCTGCATCGATGAAATCCCGGTGATCCAACCCCACGAGATGCTCATCTCGTGCGATGGAAACTCACAGTCGCTGTCGTCATCTTCTTCTTCGTCGTCGTCGGCGTGCTCGGATAATAACGGCGGCGGCGGGGTATGCTCTTCGAGTGGGCTTCAAGAGGAGCTGCTGTTTAGTCAGAGTTTGTTCGACGACTGCTACAGCGATATCGTCATCAACGATATTTGGTACGATGATTTCAGCGCCTTCGATGCGTTCATTAATTGTGGCAGTGATGTGATCGGAAATAATATGACCATAGTTTGATGATGATCTTGGAAGCTCTTGTCAAGAAGGAAGTAGTTTGCTAGTTTTTTTGCTCACTGGTGAAACCGTGGGCTGCTGTGACGTTTTTTCACTTCTGTAAATCGAATTGTTCCCATTATGGAAAATAAAATAAATGGTATCAAATTCATATTTCTAATAGCTCTTTGAAGAAAAATTAAATTAAAATATTTCTTCCATCTTTCTATCTTCTTATGTTTTTGATGTTTTGGTATGGAGAAATTTTCGCTCCATTTTGGATCAATTAATTTCTTGTCGAGTTTGTTTTTCTATTTGGAGATGTATTACTTATTTTTGAGGTTTTTTTCCTACTGAATGTTGGATTGTAATAAGTGGGACTTTCTCGACTAGTTAGTGGCTTGTACTTTTTTACCGAATGAAAAGTTAAGGAAAAAAAATTAATAAAACCTCAAATTTAACATGGTAAAATAAATAACGAATTAATATCCATCATTTACATAATTTATGTGTATATATATAATATATTCAATTTTCTGTTAGAAAATGAACTAAAATATTTGAGGGAGTTATGAAGGTTCACACGTGACATTTATTAATAATTATAATATCCTCCAAGGACTTGTGAAAATCCTATTGCATGATATCTCTCTAATTAATCTAACAACTCTATGATCACCATCTATAAATCAAATCTCTAACAAACCTTGTAAGAAAATTTGGATTGACATTAGATATCTTAGGTACTTGTATATTTCCTCACGGCTTAAATGAATTATAAATTAATTTTAAAATAATTTTTTTATAAGTAGTGGTCAGACAATTTCTTCACGTCTCTATTACGAACGTAGTTAGAATATTTATTGTATCTACTGGAAATCTTGAAAATTAAGAGGGTGAAGTTAATAAATTTAATTTTTTTATAATTGATTATGTGACATTCTAGTCAATAGAGTTGCTCCTTTGTTATATTGCATTGAGTGAACTGAGAATATAATTTTTCTTTATTTGAAGGTTGCTTCTTCTTGATCATTTAAACCATACAAAAAAGTTTAGTAACATGTCACTTTTACTTGCGCAATTAAAACTCTAATTTCTAATTAATCAGTTTCTCCCTTCTGATTTGTTAAATTAAAATTGTATTTATTGTTTTTCAGTGATTTTAATCATTTATTGCTAAGAATAAGTAACTGATATATTGACTTTATAGCACCGTTAGTTGTAGAAGTTTTTCTTTAATATGTTAAAAGGCCATAGACCAGGTTATTGATACGAATTCCCACGATTATCCATAAAAAAAAAGGATATTAAAACATCATAACATTTTTAAGGACTAAACTTTGAGATGGTTATTTAATTAATATAAATACGCAAACACAAATGAAAACGTAATTAATGATTAAAGCGCAAGAAATATGTATGTGGTTCTGATTATTCTTACAAGTGATCTTACTTCTTCAATTCAAATAACATCAGCATCAATTCAAAATACAATGATTAAATTAATTATTATTAGTGCTTAGGCTTGAAATTGAGGTCTCACCCTTCTTTTATTTTCTTGAATATTATACTAAAACATAAATATCTACAAAACTCAAGTGTGAGCATGACGACGTTTTAACGCGGAGAGAGTACAACTTACGATAAGCCTTTGAAAATGACTTCAACGAATTTTGCAGTTAATAACTGAACTTATTTTTGTTATTTTTTGGAATGATTATTACTTCAGAGAGCCGAAATGTAAGAATTTTATTTCATTGACTGGTTTTTGGAGTCAACTACATGAATGATCATTCATGGTTTTAATCAAGTCTTTGTGGTCAGTAAAACACACTATATATCTTGTAAGTGGCCTCTCACACTATATAAGTTTTTCAAATTTGTCTTACACAGTTCGAAGGGGACAATCTAATTCGATGATGTAATAATGGCAATTACCTTCTTTTTGTACTAATTTGTCTTATTTATTTACCTCGGTTAGACTTTCACTTACACAATGGGAAGGTGTTAGGATCGGTTAAGGTGTTTAGAGGGGGTAAATAAATACTGGCTATTTTTCGGTTTCTGGGTAACTGGTATGACCGGTTACTGGTGTCAGATTATAGGGTATCTGATTTTGCGAGTGGTAACCGGTTAGTAAGGTGCAGTGTTTGTGTGTTTAAGTGCGCGGAATTGTTTCTGAAAGTTCGGAGCAAAGTCTCATACGTCTCCCCTTCTTCCCTTCAAGGAAAGATATCACTAGCAACTGGTTTTACACGTTACAAGGAGCACTCTACTCTCTAACAGTAACCTACCAAAGCTAATGCAATAAAGACAGTTGTATAAAAACAATCCACCTAAAACTTCAACAGCTTTTTAAAGTCCGTTGAGTACAAATCTCTTGTTGGAAGTATTTTATAGTGTTCAATAATCAAGTTATCTTTGTCTAGGGACTTAATTGTAATATATGTATAGTTAGGGACTAGAATAAAAATATACCAATATTGATTGGTATATATAGGGCAAGTATGTGTGATTAGCACAGAACTTGAGTTTTGCTTTCTCTCACTAGAAACACTCTCTCTAATCACTATCTAAGCTAGGGTTAATTGTAGAGAGAGAAAGAGGATATTTGTAGAGAAAGTTTGTGATTAATGAAGATTTGATTGATTTAATCCTTAAGCTTCCGCTCGCATTATCATCGAGGTAAATCTATCGAATCTATGCTCGAGTTCTTCGTTGGATGTTAAAAACGGACCTAACAATTGGTATCAGAGCCAAAATCGTGTGAATTGATCAATTTTTGGTTGCAGAAATTTGTTTTTCGTACGTGTTCTTCGCGCTAAAAAAAAAAAAAAAAAAAAAAGTTTCGCATGATCTCAAATGATATTTGGTTGCTGATTTCGCACGATATTGAACGAAATCTATTTGCGCATTGATTGTTATATGTTAATTGTGATTATCTTCGATTAATTGAGCTCAATTTGGACTGAGATTGAAATTTGCGATCGAATTTTTTTTTCTTCATCTTCAAACTGTTCTTCGCTGAAAATGCAAAATTGGAGTATATTTTGGATTCGATCGTGTTAATCGAGTGTTTTATATGATTACCCAGTCAATTTCGATCGATTAACTGTGCTTAAAGTGACAATTTGAGTGTTATTTGAAGATTTCGCATATAAAATCACGTTTTTCGCACCAAAAATATTTTCGCACCATTCATAAGAAAGTTTTCGTATCAAGATATTTTCGCATTGACCAAAGTTTTCGTATCTCTCACATACACATAAATTTTTTTGCATTGACTTTGCATTTTCGTATACTGTAGCATACGAAAAACTGTAGATACGAAAAATTCACATACGAAAACTGATTCTCGTACGAAAAAGAGTGCGTACGAAAAAAAAAAATCATAAGTTTTTCGCATTGACTACTAAATTTTCGTATACTGTAGCAATCGATAAGATAAGGCTCTTTTTTTCGTATCAGTACGAAAAACCTCTATTAAGTACGCAAAACCTCATTACGAAAAACTAGTGGCATCTACTTTTTGTCGTACGAGAAAATTTCCATACGAAAAAGTTTGTGTATACGAAAAATAATTTTTTTCTCGTACGAAAAATGCTTTGATACGAAAAATTTTTTGTCGTACGAAAACATATATGAAAAAGATTTCTATACGAAAAATATTTTTTCTCGTACGAAAAAGTTTGAATACGAAAATTATTTCTCTCGTACGAAAAAGGTTTTCCATACGAAAAACTTTGGATACGAAAAATAAGTTTTTCGCACATACTATTCATTCGAAAAATCTTTTGGTACGAAAAACTTTTCATATACGAAAATTAATCTTTTTCTCAGACGAAAAAGTCTCGGTACGAAAAACAAATTTTTGGTTCCATACGAAAAACATTTGTCAAAGTTTTCGAACGCTACAGTGACTAAGAAAACATTTATCATACGAAAATCTATACGAAAACTTGCACAAATGAGAAAAAAAATTTCGGAACACAAAATTTTCGATAGTTTTAGGTAGCAAAAACAAAAAAAAAAACAAAAAAAAACAAAAAAAGTCCTAAAATTTTAAATTTTTAGCTACGAGATTGTTTGCGTACCTGCTTCAAAAAGGTTCCCGGTTCATACGAAAAAAATTTTTTGGGTAACAATTTTTTGGACTGGTAAAATTTTTCGGTACAAAAATTATTCTCGGTATAAGTTTTTTTTCTTTTCTAATCATTTCAAAAGTTTTTTTGATACCTAAACTTAAGAAAACTTAATCATTCGAAAATCTATTCGAACACATTGATCCAAAATTTAATATCAATTCAAAAACACGATAACGATCAAAAAACATCCAACCCAGAAAGTAAATATGGAAGCCAACTACTTGATAAAAATCAAAGAATTAGAAGCTAGGCTAGAAAATAATTACAACTGCTTAGTTAAGAGTCTAGAAGAAAAATCTATTCTTAAAAATAAACTAACAATAGAACAAGAAAGGCTGACGTGCTTAAAGACAAGGGTCGCACAACAAGAATCAACTATAAGCGAACTTACAAAAGAATTATCTACATGTAGAGACGAAAAAATAAATAGTGCAGCCCAAAATAAAAGTCTTCTTGAACAAAGAAATCAATCATATTCAAAAATTAAATAATTAGAAGATGTTCTAGCTAAACGAGGACAAACTGAGCAACACCAAATAAAAGAAACTATACTGTGTCTAAATAAGTCGACTCAAACAATTGAGTCCGTGCCAAACAAGGAACATTCTATACAATCAACAAAACCAAACTCTAAAGATCGTGATATTCTAGAAAATGAACGCAAAATTGCTGAATTACATTCTCTTCTGGAATCAGAACGTAAAGAGTTTCGAGCAAAAATGGATAAGCTTTTAAAGAAGAATTCATTTCTCAAATATTCCTTAGACAAGGGCACAACTACAACCATTCATCCTGTAAAACCTGAATCTTTAAACGATATATCTTCTAAACAGGATCAGAAAACTCAAATGACTAAACATATAAAGCAGGAAAGAATAGATCAAGACAATTCATTTTCTATTAAAATAAACAAAATTGTTCCTAACTCTATTCTTCCTCCAAAACTTCCTAAAGTCATTCCAAAGATAAAGCAAGAAGCTACTAAAGCTAAAACAGACAATAAGTACACATTCTCTATTAAAACTGAAACGTCCAAAAGTAATTATTGTCTCAACAAAAGTAGCTCATTTAGTACACATTACAAAGTGAATGATGTGAGTCTAGAAGGTAGGAAATACGACACTTCTATACTTAATGCTATTGATTCTATAAGCTTGTATTCCTCTCTCAAGTACCCGGTCAAAGTCAAGTCCGAATTGCATCTTAAGCGACTGGCGAAAGAGAAAATTTTCTCTTCTACAAAAAGACACACATTCACCGATGCCGAAAAGTTTAATTTCAAAAAGGTACAACAAATTTGGAAACCTAAGCTACAAATGGAAATAAGTAGTCCTCGACAAATGTGGATTCCTATGACTGCTTTATGTGATAATTTTGCTTCCAAATTTGAACCTTATATGCATAATTGTTTCACTGCTAACCAGGGAGGACCCGTCTAAAAATGGGTACCAAAGTCCCGATAATTTGTTTTGCAGTTTCCCGATCGTACATGGTAAATAGACGACGATTGCTCCACATGTATGGTCGGTATGCGATGATGAGCAGTCGCACAAGACCCCGACACGTGTGGTATTCTGGTTGCTCCACACACGTGATCGGTATGTGACGTGAGCAAACAAACCAAATCAAGACTATTCTAACGTTCTTGATTTGACATTGTTTTTAGTTTTATTTTTCTGTTTATAAAAAAAAACAAGAAAAAAAACAAAAAAAAACAAACAAAAAAAAAGGGCCATAAAAAAAAAAAAGGAGGCCATAAAAAAATAAAGGGGAGAAAAAGAAAAAATAAGGCCATAAAAAAAAAAGGGAAAAAAAAAAGAAAAATAAGGCCATAAAAAAAAAAAAAAAGAGGGGAGTGGATAGAAAAGGTGCAAGAGTTTCAAAAGAGCGTATTACCGTAGTTTTATTATAAAAAAAACACCTATGTTTTAGGGGAAGTGATACTCATAAGCGCATACTTAAAAGGCGCACATTTTAAAGGGGGAGTGATACTTCATTTACTAAAAGCGCTTGACCTGAAAGAAAGTAATATGCAAATTTCTACAAGAGCGCGCATGTTTAGGGGGAGCAAGAGCATCATATTTCAAATAGCACAACTTTAGGGGGAGCAAGGGCATCATATTAGAAATAGCGCAACTATTTAGGGGGAGTGTTACAATGAAAAGGCGCTAGAGCTTAAGAGAAGAATGCTCTGACTACAAACTTCATGCTTTTAAGAGGGAGTGCTACCTAAATGTCAATAAAACGCATGGACACAAAAGAGTTGTTCACATACATGTTCCAAAGGATTAGTAGACCCAACTGATCCTAACCCAGGAACAAACCCCGAGTGTATGTGAGGGTATTGAGCGTATCACGATGACATCCTTACAACTCCACCACAAACTATCCGGGCCATAACCATATAGGTACATGACTGATTTATCAGATCCCGGGTAGAAGACGCTTCATCTGGTCCAAAGGCGCATGCACGACCCTTCCTAGCTACTCATTTGTCTCCCAAAAGACATATGTTTCAATATCTCACGGGGAACCGCATATGCTATCACCGTTTCATTTGGAAACGGGAGATATTGAACTGAGTGGTCCACAGCCCCATACCACGACTTTCTTGAACACGTAAATGTCTAGTGTGTCCTCATAGCCTAAATATTTTTAAATTTTCTAGGACACAAACATTATTTTACACATACTATGCAGGTCTACGTGACCTAGCCAGAACTTCTGTAGACACATTTATCGCAAAAATGTGCTTCGATGATCAGAAGGAAGTCCTGCCGTTGCAACATCAAAACAACAACGGTAGCAGGCCATCTTCTGGAGCACGACTCTAGAATGATGTCAACGGGCTGCCTATGTGGCCCCGTAGTCCCTTCAAATGCAAGTCTGTGTGACTTTGCATCAACGACCAAGAGTGACATCTAGGGATATTTCACGATGATCTGTCGTCTGTCCCGTTTTTTCAGGTACTTCATCCGGAATTCAACGCCAACACGTTCAGCGTACACAGGATCACCTTGATCACACAGCATGACGATACAAATGAATCGCCATGAGGGGGAGAAGTATATCAAGGAGGCCGAGCATGTGAACTCATTAAAGAAGCCAAGCTTTCAATGCACGTGCTGAACCACAACAAACAAGACCTCTCTCCATGGTTCGAGCATACACGACAAGTCAATGCTGATGAACCGCGCGACTCTGATATATGCAAGAAGGTGACGAAAATTCAAGTTGCAAAGAAGAAAATGAGGGTGCATGTAAATAGGGGGAGACTGAAGATTCTCCAGACGCTCTCAGACATTTCTTCAAACAGCAACAAAGACCGTGTCAAATTCGAAGTTGAGCACAAAGGGGGAGATTGTTGGAAATTATTCTGTTGTGTTCAACTGATGATGAAGACTGAAGATTCGAGAGACAAAGACAACCGAAGCTTCAATTATAATTGAACACTAAGGGGGAGATTGTTGGAAGTATTTTATAGTGTTCAATAATCAAGTTATCTTTGTCTAGGGACTTAATTGTAATATATGTATAGTTATGGACTAGAATGTAAATATACCAATATTGATTGGTATATATAGGGCAAGTATGTGTGATTAGCACAGAACTTGAGTTTTGCTTTTTCTCACTAGAAACACTCTCTCTAATCACTATCTAAGCTAGGGTTAATTGTAGAGAGAGAAAGAGGATATTTGTAGAGAAAGTTTGTGATTAATGAAGATTTGATTGATTTAATTCTTAAGCTTCCGCTCGCATTTATCATCGAGGTAAATCTATCGAATCTATGCTCGAGTTCTTCGTTGGATGTTAAAAACGGACCTAACATCTCTCACTTATCTAATCGCTCGTGATGAACTTGTGAGAGAGAACTTCTGAGATTGAATGATTGTGCTTGATTTGTGTTTGCAAGAGTTCAAAAGTTGTCTTCAGTCTTCACGCTCTGAGGTATTTATACTTGGTGTAGATTTGAGCCGTTGTGTGAACACTGACCAGTTTCCAGACATTATTAAATGTCGTTTCCTGAAATGAGCTGGTTTCAGAACCTGGTTCAGGTTCTCTGCAGACTGCGCCTTTCACCAAAATGGGCATATATCAGGCCAACATCTCTTTGGTCGCATCCTTGACTTAAATGCATTTGTACTGCATTGTTCTCCTTAATCGATGCAAATTTGAATTTGGCTTTTCCTGGTTTGACGTTGAGTTCCTGACTCTTAAGTGTAAATCACCAGTCGCCACAGCCTTGAGCTTCGGGTGCCTGACTTGAGAACTGGTTTCTGGTTCCTTAAGCGTTCTTGATCAAATGCTCTGTCAGTTCCTTATTTTATCAGGCGCTTGTTTAAGTTTTGTTCACCGAAACTATTTAAGTCTAAGGGTTCTGAATTCCTTAATAATTTCCCCCTTTTCGGTGACTGCCAAAACTTAAATAAGAGTAACTGGAAGAAGAATCTTTTTCATTAATCAGGGAAGTTACAGACTAGTCTATTACATGAGAAATGTAAAGGAACTAGTCTATTTCTTTCTTGATCGTTCCTTATCTCCCTTCTTCTTCCTCTCAAGCTGGGCCTGGGCCGTTAGGAGCTTCTGCTGCTTCTTGTCATGCATGCAAATGAGCTCCTGGAGCTGCTGTTCTGTTAGGTTGCATGCAATTGACCTCAAGGATTGAGGGTTGTATATTCGCTCCAAAGGCAGAAGGTCCTTGCCCGTTCTCAGAGAGGAATCCATTTTGGACAGGTCCTCATCCGGTAGCAGTGCCGCTTCTTGTTGTTGTCTGTCTTGGGTTTCTGGCACAGACCGGATCGTGGACATTTGGTTTGGTCTCTGAGTCGGGCTTGGTTCAGGCGCTGAAGCTTGTTTTGACGGCTGTTGCTGCTTCCCTTTCCCACTTTCCCTCTTTTTGGCAGCACCAGAGGCTCCTGATGTTCCCAGATGCTCAACAATGATAGCAAGCTGGGCCTTGATGGCATTCAGGTCCTCACTGAGGGTATCTTCCATGCCTCTTAGATCGGTGCGAAGAAGATTATGGTTTTCTTCGAGCTTGTCGCACCATTTCTTGAATTCAGTGCGTGTGGCGACTTGCTCGGCATAAACCTTCTTCGATTTGGTCCGCGCATTCTTGGCCAGTATCTCAAGGGTCCTGACCTTAGTATCTGTCATAGTCTGTGTGACCATGAAGTCTTCTATGCGGCGCTCGAGTAGAGTGACTGAACCAGATCCTTGCTGAGGGGTTGAGTCACTTGGTCGGAGAATCTTCGCCACCTCTTCGAAGGACATTGTGGCAATGGGCGTGGGGCAGGGGACCGGCTTAGGTTCTGGTGCCGGTAACAGCAGTGGCGTAGCAGACTGAAAAATCGGACCAGAAGGCAAAATTGGAGATGGTGGAGCAGTTGCTAAGTCCTTAGAAGTTCCGGAAGAAGCTGCTTGTTCTTCAAGTAGTGGACTGCTCCTTTCCAGCTCAACTGATCCTTGAAGCAGAAGGGGCTGAGATTCTTCTGGCAAGATAATTTCCGGTTCTTTTAAAATTCCGGAAGATCCTGCTCCAGTTGGGGACCCGATCGATTGCATTTGAACTTCGGTGATTTCTCAGTCCGATCAGGGTCTGAAGACACTGAAGGATTTGCAGAATCTGATGGTTGAGCCTGCGCAGACTTGGACTGTTTAGTGACTTGAAAACTGGAGGAATCAGGAAACTGATGTCCCAGTTTGTTGAACTCAATTCGGACAGGTCCTACAGCTTCAGTCGTTCTACTTCAAGTCCCGCAAGAATCGCTCGATCGGTAGCTGTCGTTGGAGAAACTAGGTTGAAGTTCTGTTCTCTGGTGTTCAGATTTTCAACCAGATAGAGCAGGTATAGATGTAGCCTGAATAAGTTTCTGGATTGCAGAAGAACTTCTACGTCGTCGATTTTCATGCTCTTCATTAAGAAGTCTTCTGTTTTCCTGGCAGCTGCCATCAGATCCTTCTTGATGCGCTTTTGAGAGAAGTGAGCCTCACAGTCCTCCACTCCTCATAGTTATCCATGCGGTCGTCTACTCGGGCGCATACGTCCTTCAGCGTCAGCTCCATTCCCATAGAAACGTCATTAGTTGGGACAGAGGGCATCTCGACAGCAACTGTCTTCCCTTTCCCTTTGTCGCTTGGTGAATCGACTGGTGTCGATTAAGCAGCCGGTTCCCGTATGACAATACCGATTGCTTTTGGGCGTTGGGCAGCTTGTTGAGGAACCATGGCGGTAGATTCAGGCACTGATGCGACCTCCATCATTGGTTCAAGCCCTAAGACTGGGTCCGTGATGATGTTAGATATCACCGCATCCAGATTTGGCATCTCGGCACCCGATTCTGATCCCTGCATTTCTTCTGCAGTCTCTGGTTGTTCAGGGATCAGTTCCTCTGGTTATTGGCTCATAGTTGGACTTGGACCTCCTTGGTGCATTTCTTCAGGCTCCGCTTCAGCACCAGAAGCTATCATCGCCAATTCTCGTTCAGGTTCTGCCTCCATTTCAATTGAGGCTTTCTCAGCAGGTACTGTCTGCTCCTTCTCTTTCTTTTCCTTCTTTTTCTCCTTTTCTTTCTTCTCCTACTTTTCTTCCTTCGCCTTATCCTTCTTCTCCTTTGGTTTAGCCTCTACTGATGCAGAGACTTTCTTTTGTGTCTTCTGCTTCTTCTTCTTCTCATGACCTTCATCAACTGAGTCAGGTGCTTGTCGTTTTCCCGCTCCCTTCGTATCAGAAACTGCTTGAGTCGCCAGAAACTGTCTGATGGACTCTGTTGTGAGGAGTTTGGCGCCAGAGACTGGTTGAACCGACTCCAGTCTGCCCAGTTTCTCCTTTATCAGACTTGTTATTTGAGGGAAAAAATTCTTGAACTGCCGGTCTCTGGCCCGGACTACATTGAGAAGCGCCCCATAGACTATCTTGCCCCAGTTGACTGTCAGACCCATCATTATGGCTGTCATTGCCTGGACCTTCTCTGTTGCCAAAACATCGAAAGATCCTCCTTTGCCAAGAACGGACTTCGCCACCACATCGTGCAGGAGCCGATATGCCGGTTTAAGCGCCGTTCTTTTATCAGATTCCTTGAATCCATCGATGGTGGTGGCAAAAATACCGGCTCCCTTTCGCCTCATATCCGCATCGATTTTGACAGGGACCCGGCTCCTGATGTGGGCAAATTGAAGAAGGTTGAAAACCATTCTTCGTTGAAGGAGATAAGTTCCCCTTTGATGGTGGCGCTTATGACCCCGTCGGTGATCACGGAGGATTCGAAAAACTCTTCAACTTCCACCGTCGCGACTTCTGGCGCGCAACCCAAGAACGGTCTGAGCCCACTGTGTTGAAGGGCTAGAAGCAATCGACCGATATCAGCGTTCGTCGACGTGATTGGCTCATCAAAGTAAACGTGGATGATGTTTTTGAAAAGTGCGCTCTTTGATGTGGGCATTTGAGAGAAGAAAATGAGTTTGATCGAGAGGAATTTTAAGGGTTTTGGGAGGTTTTCGATTTGCAGAGAGATATGATGAAATGAAGACGATGAAGTTGATGGCTTGGGTTTTAAGTAAGGCAGTGAAAGGACGTTTCTCTCTCCTCTTCGTTTTCCCGCTCACTTTATCTGTACTGTAGCATATAGCCTGTCCTTTCAGCATTAATTTCACGCAGTCCTCTGTACCGTCAGTTACCTTAAACATGTTACTGACGTAGCATACTTTTGAATGTATGCATTTAAAGGTGTATATTAAATAAGAACGAAATCGGTTAAAGGCTAAAAGACAAAATAAGGTACCGGTTAAGAGAAACCGGATAATTTTGTACTCTTTTCGGAAGAGGTTCCGAAGACGAAGTACCCGAATGAGATATATAGATATACTATGGTTTCAGCTCAGTAACTGATAGAATATTATATGTATAGAGGGTGACTGGTCTTTTAGTGACTTTGAAGGAAACAGGGCAGAGTCTATTGATTAGACCGATTTCGAAAATGCGAAGGAAATATCCTTTTGAAGAAGTTCCGGTTGAGGAAAGAAACACCTATATTAATGCAATATTGTTGTTAAAGTATACGGTAACTGGTTAAGACAATATGCACAGTCAGTTCTGATTAAGATTTTCATCGAAATCAGTACCAACCTTTTGTTGTGTTGTCTTAACTTCGTTCCCCCTTACTTTATCCACTTTCGTATCGGTTACTGAGATATATCTAATAAACCGAGTGCATTACGAAAGTAGATGAACTTAGCTTCCGGCAGGGGCTTGGTGAATATGTCGGCAACTTGCTGATCGGTGGCTATGTATTCCAGTTTGATGTCTTTGTTGAGCACGTGGTCCCTGATGAAGTGGTGCCTGATCTCGATGTGCTTGGTCCTGGAATGAAGCACTGGATTATGAGAAATGGCTATGGCACTCGTATTGTCGCAGTAAATAGGAGTCTCTGTCTCCGTTATCCCATAGTCTTTTAGTTGATGCTGAATCCGTAAGATCTGAGAGCAGCAACTCCCTGCGGCCAGATACTCAGCTTCTGCGGTTGAAGTCGCAATCGAAGTCTGCTTCTTACTGAACCAAGATATCAGTTGGTCACCGAGAAACTGGCAGGTACCACTGGTGCTTCTTCGATCGATTTTGCATCCAGCATAATCAGCATCGGTATATCCTCTGAGAGATAGACTCGAGTCCTTCGGATACCACAATCCAACATTTGTGGTTCCTTTGATATATTTGAGGATTTTTTTAGCTGCAGTGAAGTGGCTCAATCGAGGATCTGCTTGAAACCGAGCACATAGACATACGCTATACATGATGTCTGGTCGACTAGCTGTAAGATACAGCAGTGACCTTATCAGTCCTTGATATTTGGTTACATCTATTCATGGCCCATCTTCATCCTTGCCCAACTTGATCGAAGCACTCATAGGAGTAGTTGCTTCTGAGCATTTATCCATCCCGAATCTGCTCAAAAGGTCCTTAGCGTATTTGCTTTGATTGATGAAGGTTCCTGGATCCAGCTGTCTGACTTGAAGTCCTAGAAAGAAAGTCAGTTCCCCCATCATGCTCATTTCGAACTTATCATTCATCAATCTTGCGAACTTATCGCAGAGTTTCTGATTTGTTGAGCCGAAGATGATGTCATCGACGTAGATCTGAACAATCAGCAGATGTTCCTTCTTTTTGTCGGTACCCCTGAGCTACTAGACGAGCTTTGTTCCTTACCACCAGTCCTTCCTCATTGGCCTTATTCTTGAATACCCATTTGGTTCCAATAACCGTTTGGTTAGGTCTTGGAACCATGTACCAGACTTCATTTCTTTCAAACTGGTTGAGCTCTTCTTGCATTGCGTCAATCTAGTGAATGTCCTTCAATGCTTATTCAATCTTGGTTGGTTGGACCTGAGAGATGAAGGCATAGCTGAAGAGATTCTGCATTGACTGCCTTCTGGTCTTCATTGGAGCATCTGCTTCTCCAATAATCAGCTGTCGAGGGTGATTCAGCTTGGTCCTATTTCATTTTATATGTTCCCCTCAGCTGATGCATTTTCTTCTTGAGAGGGAGTCGCCTGATTTGGTTCTGACACTGCAGTAGGTTCCTGCTCCATTGAGTTGCTCCCTTCATATCCGGTGTCATTTGGAGTTACTGGTTCTACTGGAATCTCAGCAACTTCTGGTTGACATCCAGTTCCTTCTATGGGTATTTCCAGTAACTCAGCATATGGTGCGTCAACAGTCTTTTCTTGACTATTTTCGACTGGAAGCTCCTCATCACTCGAATCGTTCAAATTCGTCTCTTCAAGCTGATTGCTTAGTCGGTTGCTGTTTCTGGGCGTCTGATCTTCCATGGCTGATTATTCAAATACCACATGTGTCGATTCTTCAACTGACAGCGTCTTGCAGTTGAACACCCGGTAGGCTTTACTGACATCAGAATATCCCAGAAAGAATCCTTTTTCTGCTCTCGCATCGAAGGCTGATAGATGGTACTTCCCATTGTTGTGGATGAAGCATCTGCTTCCAAATATTTTGAAGTACCCAACTGATGGGATATTCCCGGTCCAGACTTCATATGACGTCTTTCCTTGCATTTTGCAGATCATTGACCGGTTCTGTGTGTAGCACGCCGTATTAATTGCTTCATCCCAAAATTTCTGAGAGATATATGCATCGGCTAGCATGGTTCTGGCGCTTCTTTGAGCATCTGGTTTCTTCTTTCAGCTAAACCATTCTACTGCGGTGTCCTGGCAGCAGATAACTCATGACGTATGCCATGGTTCTCAAGAAATTCGATTAGCACATAGTTAATGAATTCAGTACCCCGGTCACTACGGATTCTATTTATTTTCTCACTACGTTCGTTCTTAATCCTTTTAAAAAGCTTTATTAGGTTTAAAGACGTTTGATCCTTTGATTTTAAAAATATGACCATGTGTACCTAGAAAAATCATCTATAACAACTAGGGTGTACCTGGTTCCCCTAAGCTGGTTACCGATATGGGCCCGAAGAGGTCCATATGCAGTAGGTCCAGACACCGGTTCGACCCGGTACATCCTTTATTTTTAAAGGTTGACCTGATCTATTTTCCTAGTTGACATGCAGTACAAAGTTTGTCTTTTGAAAAGTTTATTTTTGGCAAACCTTTGACCAAATCATTTTTCAAAAGTACTGAAATTGTTTTAAAATTTAAATGATTTAAACGCTTATGCCATAACCAGCATCTAGAATCTTTGGCCAGAAGACACGTTGGTGAAGGTACCGATTGGTCTTCCCAACGCACCTTATAGGTTCCTCCGATTCTGATTCCGGTTAGGACAGTTTGACCAGAAGGGTCTTTTACACATCTGTTCTTTTCAAAGGACACGTTAAAATTGTTTTCACACAATTGACTGACACTGATCAAATTGTAATGTAAATTTTGTACAAGGTGTACGTCTTTTAGGGTAAGGTTACCGTGAGTAATCACTCCCTTTCCTATTGTTTTACCCTTACCGTTGTCACCAAAAGTGATGGTAGGTCCAGTGCGCTGCTTCAGGTTCCTGAGCAGCTTATGATTCCCAGTCATGTGTTGGCAGCAACCGCTGTCCAGATACCACTCTGACTGGTTCAGCTCCTTATTGTATACCTGCAAGAAAAATATATATATACATTTTTAGGTACCCAAATTTACTTGGGTCCCGGGTGAATTAGGCTCTTAGGCACACAGATCTGAACGATCTGAACGGTTCTCCCAGTTCTAGGGTCAATCAAGAATCTGGGGAATTGATTCCTATTTCTATTTCCTAGGTTCCTATGGTTTCTAGTATTTGGATTGTAAGATCCTTTACTGGACGTGCTACTGTTCCAGTTGCTACGTTTTGATGGAAAGAATTTCCTAGGTATAGTTCTTGGATTCCTACGTTCTCTAGCTCTAGAGGATTCTGCTTTGTTTAGATAACCTATTCCTCTTCTAGTGGGTTGCCTAGGAGCTGATTGTGTGTGTGTGATCTTCCTAACCACTCCACTTGATATTCCCTTTTCAGCTACCTTATCAGGAACTAAGGTTGGGATACTAGAAGGAATGAATTGAATGCTTTTGGATTTTTCAGGTCTGGCTGCTAAGGTTGGTGATTGGTTTCCGAAGCCTAAACCTGACATATCGTTCCCATATCTCATATTCCCCTGAATGCAATCGATTTTTCTTGAGGAATCTGTCCAGGACTGAATTGTAGCATTCATCCTGGCATTCTCTGCCACTTTTTCTTCAGTGGCTCTTTTCAGATTTTCATTTTCCACCCGAAGTAATCTGATTTCCTCAGTTACATCATCGGGCAATCTCCTCTCTACTTGAGCTTCCTGGTTACCCTTCAGCTTAAGCTCCTTGATTCTTAAGATGAACTGTTTATACTCAGCAGCCATATCACTAAGAGCGATTAATAATTCTTCCTTAGTAAGGTCAGATGAAAACATATCGGTTACCTCATCCTCCGACCTATCTGCCATCAGACACTTGATTTCTTCATTATCACTGTCCGATTCTTCAGAAGTGTTGGCTTCTGAGTCGGAGTCTGCCCATGTGGTTCTGCTGTCGGCCACCAACACCTTGTGGCCTTTCTTCTTGTATTTCTTGATTTCCTTTCCTTTACCCTTCTTGGGTTGTCTACACTCGGATGCAAAGTGACCCTTCCTGCCACAGTTAAAACATGAAAGATCAGATTCAGTAGACTCAGGATATTGTTTCTTACCTATCCGAAGATTCTGATCCTTTCTCATGAATCTTCCAAACTTCTTGACGAAGAGGGACATGGCCTCTCCACACAACTCCTCAGCAGTCTTTGGCGCAGGAGCTTCAGGTGCTACCAGTGCCTTGACCGGTTGCTCGAACACCACCTCTTCCATACGTGTTTGAAGCTCAAACTCGTATGCTTTAAGATCAGCAAAGAGATTGTGGAGACGCAGCTGGCTCAAATCCTTTGATTCTCTCATGGCCATCGTCTTTACATCCCATTCTCTGGGCAGTGCCTTCATGACCTTGATGGCAACGTCCCGGTTGCTCATGGTTCTTCCAAGAGCAGTCAGGTCGCTGATAATAATGTAGAAGCGTTTTTCAAACTCAGCCATCGTTTCTCCGGCCTTCATTTTTATGGTGTCATACTTCTGAACGGCCACGATGAGCTTGTTTTCCTTGGTGGAGTCGTTTCCATCGCAAATCTGGCACAATGTTGTCCAGACATCACTGGCCGTTTTACACAGCATCACATGTCTGAAAGTTTCAAGATCCAAGGTCTTGAATATGATGTCCTTGGCCACGCTGTCCAAGTTCATCAACTTCTTCTCGGCAGGAGTCCAGTCACTCCTTGGTTTTGGAATCGTTTAAGGCAGGGACTGGTCTGTTGCATGGGCTATATTAATCTGTGTAAGCTTGGGAGGCCCCGAGACAATAATGTCCCACATATCTTCGTCATGAGCAGTTAGGTGGGTTTCCATTCGGATCTTCTATTCAAGAAAGTTTTCCTGGTTGAACATGGGAAGCTTGTTTGATGCACTCATGGTTCCTGCTCTGATACCACTTGTTAGGATCGGTTAAGGTGTTTAGAGGAGGGGGGGGGGGGGGGGGGAATAAACACTGGCTATTTTTCGATTTTTGGGTAACTGGTATGGCCGGTTACTGGTGTCAGATTATAGGGTATCTAATTTTGCGAGTGGTAACCGGTTAGTAAGGTGCAGTGTTTGTGTGTTTGAGTGCGCGGAATTGTTTCTGGAAGTTCGGAGCAAAGTCTCATACGTCTCCCCTTCTTCCCTTCAAGGAAGGATATCACTAGCAACTGATTTTACACGTTACAAGGAGCACTCTACTCTCTAACAGTAACTTACAAAAGCTAATGCAACAAAGGCAGTTGTATAAAAACAATCCACCTAAAACTTCAACAGCTTTTTAAAGTCCGTTGAGTACAAATCTCTCACTTATCTAATCGCTCGTGATGAACTTGTGAGAGAGAACTTCTGAGATTGAATGATTGTGCTTGAGTTGTGTTTGCAAGAGTTCAAAAGTTGTCTTCAGTCTTCACGCTCTGAGGTGTTTATACTTGGTGTAGATTTGAGTCGTTGTGTGAAGACTGACCAGCTTCCAGACATTATTAAATGTCGTTTCCTGAAATGGGCTGGTTTCAGAACCTGGTTCAGGTTCTCTGCAGACCGCGCCTTTCACCAAAATAGGCATATATCAGGCCAACGTCTCTTTGGTCGCAGCCTTGACTTAAATGCATTTGTACTGCATTGTTCTCCTTAATCGATGCAAATTTGAATTTGGCTTCTGGCTCCTGGTTTGACGTTGAGTTCCTGACTCTTAAGTGTAAATCACCAGTCGCCACAGCCTTGAGCTTCGGGTGCCTGACTTGAGAACTGGTTTCTGGTTCCTTAAGCGTTCTTGATCAAATGCTCTGTCAGTTCCTTATTTTATCAGGCGCTTGTTTAAGTTTTGTTCACCGAAACTATTTAAGTCTAAGGGTTCTGAATTCCTTAACAGAAGGATAGGCAAGACTTAATACTAAAAATAGAAACTGTTGTTTTCAAAATTTGAAGACAAAGTAATAGAAGATTCTTCCATTTCTTTGAGTTCATACTAATTCATAGAGCTCTCCGTGTGGCTTGGCAAAGGGAATGAATTCTCCGTTTTCTGTGGGGATCCGCCTCGGTCGGGATAGGAATTACTAAATTTCTTGTTGTCATAAATGAAAATTTTGTATTGCTCTAATTACAAAGACTTAAACTTAGTATTATACCTATGTTATTATTTATGCTTAATGAAAATTTTCTCGTATACGTTTTATTTTTTATGTTATTGAAGTTATTGTTTCAGAAAGAAAAATATTATACATTAACAAAAACGTGGGATGGTGATTCTCCATGGGAAGAGGGACCTTGGCAGATTTGCACTGAGACGAGGACATTGAAAAATTTCTCCCCATTTGCTTATTGGAGACGTACCCAAAATTTCTTTTGGGTGCGGCGATTAGTTGTCCGCCCTATTGCCAAATCTATTCTATAAAATTTCTTCCATCTTCGAACAAGAAAAAAGAAAAGGTAATATTTTTGTTTTGTTCTATATGAAAGGTAATATTTAGTAACTATATCAAATTAGAACCCTGTTATTTGGGATTGGTGTCATAGATAAGAAATTTAGACAACTCTTCACACAAATTTAAATTATTATTATTATTATTATTATTATTATTATTATTATTATTATTATTATTATTATTATTATTATTATTATTATTATTATTATTATTATTATTATTATTATTTTCTAATATCATCTTGGGCAGTGTCTTGCTCCTATTTTTAATATATACTAATGTAAGTACCTTTCGTTGCAGCAACATCATCATTTCAGCTTCCTCTCAAAGCCTTCAAATTATTTATATATTTCCTCTTATAAAATTGATATTATGAGAGATTAATTTCAAAGTCTTCTCAACTAGTTCATTTTATTTTTCTAGTCTTCGTGATAAATGACAAGGATTTGTTTTGAATTTTTCTTTACATAATAAGTCTAAGGTAACTGACTTTGGTTGAAATAAAGAAGATTATTAGTGATCCTAATTAATCATGGATTTTTTTTAAAGTGCTTGTTGAGATCATTCATGACATATGTATGACTTTACTCGCATCATATAGCACATAAAATACATATTTTTAAATGAAATTTCCTATCTTGATAAATTTTTTAAATAAAAAAGACGATGCTTCTGTTATGTAGAAGTAGAATCTCACATGGAGGAGTTGATGTCTGAATTATCGTAGTTGCAAAACTAATACAACCGTGGTCAAACTCAAAACTATTGGTATATGAAAACTTTATTTACTCATATATAAACACACACAGAATGAAAAAAAAAAAACACACACACACACACTTGTAAAATTTGGTCACTAAGAATATTGGTTTTTAATTTTGTAGTTACGTTTGATAATGGAGGAAATAAGTCGCTAACTTTATACGTAATGTGGAAAATACATCTCTAAATTTATATGACGGAATAATATTTTATGTTGTCTTCGGACAAAATAGTCAGAAATCATACTCATCAATATTTAACGTCAGTATTTGAGTGGGTAGGAAATATTTCACGCAAGAAGCGGAGTGATATTATGACATATTTTGTTGGAAAAATTATCGTACACTCAAATTTATTGCGACATACGATGTTACTGACTTGTTCTTGCAATTATTAAATATATTGATCCAAAATCGAAAACCGATATGGTTAGTGATCCAAATTTTTAATTTTCGTTTTAAAAAAAAGTTATATAACAATATTAATAATAATAATAATAGTAATAATAATAATAAATTGAACTAAATTCAAATCAGAAACCATGAGAGTTGGAGGATAACTGGTCTTAAGCCCAACTACGGTGGGCGTAAAATGAAATATATTTTACCATAATTATTGAACAATTTTTTTAAGAAAATTCGATCCAATTATTGCCGGCCCTTGAAACCATAGCCCACCTCATCTTTTTTGGACATGATTATTTATAGCTACCAAGAAAATTCTGACCATCAATGATCGGCCATAAAGAAAATGGTGAAAAAATGTTACAACATTCCTTTATGTCTTTACCGTTACTCTTATCCGTTTTATAATTTTCAAGAATCATTAGCAATTTAGAATTTTCTTTGTACCTTTTTATTTTAGAAATTGCTATTATGACTGCGTTTTTTTTTTCTCCGGTCATGTAGGTATCTCCACACAATGCTTCCGTAGTCTCCACTCTCCGCCTAGGTTTGGTCTGAATCGAATCCGAACCTGTCAGCTATGGGACGACCACGGCTTCCAGCGGAACTAATTCTTCATGATCCATGAGACCCACCCCAAGATCCTTAAATGATTCGAACCACTGACCTCCTGAGATGTCAGGGATCGAACCGCTAGGTCAAACCCCTGGGAGTTATGACTGCGTTTGTCCTTGATATAATAATGCTGGGCTGAAAAATATCCACTCTTCAAGTATTAACATTCAGTTTGCCATGCAGAATTAATGCTTGAAAAAGACGACCGAAAACGATTACAATATATCAAATTAATGATACATTAGGGCTTCCATTATCTTACATTTCTTTCTCACGCCGATATCTTTATACATACAGAGTTTAAGTGTAATGGATCTACGAATATGTTGCTTTTGAGAAATCTTGACATTTTCAAACAAACAAACAAACATTATCAGCACTAAAACAGTTCGTTTTCTTACACAAATCCGCGAAAGAATGAAACAAGAATCAACTGTTCGAAACGAATCTTGCTTCTGTTTTTTTTTTCTCCTACAAGCCGTCGTATTCTTGGATCGAAGAATCGTTAGCTACAAGTTAGAATATTTGCTGCCTTGCGCCTCTTCGATAAGACGAATCACGAATAGTTCCAAGGCTTCTTTCATCCACCAGTATTGACAAACCTTCCTAGCTTCACTCACACTCACCTGTTGTAATCAGATTTTCAATCATTTAGAAACATTTTTTGTTATGATTCGAGAAAAAAAAAGAAAATCGTAGAAAGTTGGTAAGAAGAATGCATTAGTTACCCATAGCCTCTGGCGAGTGTCTTTCTCGGGCCAGAAATCGAGCTCATCTTTGACGAGCATGGGAAACATATGACCTTCATAGCTCGTGTCGTTGTTCTTGCTCATGAAGTTCCACTTGCCCAGTTTAGGCTGTAAATATTTTTTAACATATATGTTTATGATCGATGTCATACATACATAATCTGATTCTGCGATAGAATGATTTTGCATGAAAGGACCAAAAAGCGAACCTCAACATCACCTACTACGCCAGCTTCTTCGACAGTTTCTCGAAGAGCTGCGTCTTCAATGGTCTCATCTTCTTCCCATCCTCCCTGCGATATTATGATGCAATTTAATAATCCATCTTTAGAAATATATATATTTTAATAGGCAAGAAATAAAATGAAACTCAGTATAATAATGCCCTAATAACTGTGGCCGCAGTATATGGCAAGATAAAGCCCAAATAATCCAATGTAATGTTGTTCATTTGCCAAAATGTTCATTTGTGCCGAGCCGAAAACTAGGCCCGTTTTGAAAATCCAAGGCTCCCAAGATAAAATATCCAACGGGTTTGGCGCAATATTACAAATCCTATCGATTCTACTAATTCTGAAATGACCAAAACACCCTTTTGAACATTGTGACATGACATAACATCCATGGTTAGATTTGTAAATTTACGAGGCTAACATGAGATAACATTTTTCTAATATTGGCAAGTAATCAAAATATTAACCTAATACTATGTCGTCTCTAATGAAAACTGAACGATCGCCTGGATTATTATTTCAACCAAGATTATTATTTTAAGATAAAAACCACACAGCCGACATAAGTGTAAAAAACCAAGATTATTATTTCAACCAAAATTATTATTTCTAAGATAAAAACTATATAGTGTTTTCTTATATTGTAAAGTAAACACAGCCTGGCTATATAGATGATATACTACCTTGGGAAATAGCATTCCTTTTCCTTTCCTCTGCGATGTTATTACAAGGACCTCAATCTCTTGTTGTAATGCTTCCTCATCTAGTATAAGATTATTCCCTTGATTACCTTTATATCTGTACGGAATACATCTGCAGATAACATAGAACATCACGTTGATTATCTTTTTCATAAACCTTTAGACGAAAGTACTTGGAAACTTCATCGTAGTTGTCTTTAACTCTCACTTTGATTAAGTCAAATGAAAAAAGTTAGGTGGTACGAACGCCTCTTTTTCTGATCAAAATCAAGTTGGGGAAAATCTTGTCATCATATATATCATTCAACACGTTTTTAATTATTATTATTCTAAAAGAAAAACCAAAAGAAAAACAAAAGAAAATGCCACGACGTGACATATCTATCTTGTAATAAGATCTAATAATACGTGTGGAGGAGATTAAGAATTTAAGACAAAGAGAGATTAACGTTAATAACGTTCTCCTTCTTGACGATAGTGTTGCTCAATCACTAGCTAACGATATCTTTTTTTGTTGACTTTTAAAGCGTGTTGAAGGACTTTGTAATGTAGGATGACGACAATAATTCTATATAAAATAATTCATATTGCTGCTTATTTTATTTTTTTTATTTATTTTCTCTGATACATATCCTTCAAAAAAAAAAAAAAAATATGAATATTAAATGCGGCTCAAAAACAGAAAAGAAAACATCAAATTCGACCTTGAGAAAACCCTGATTATAATCCACAAGATAAATAAATCTCTTCCAATTTCAACTCTGCTGAAACGCCGAACTCTTCATATGATTCGTTATGCATGTATTATATATATATATATATATATATAGAGAGAGAGAGAGAGAGAGAGAGAGAGAGAGAGAGAGTCTAATTTCTTCTTACCCAACAACTTGTCGATGGCCGAGAAAGTTATAACGCTGCAAATCTCTACCAGTGCGAGAAACAAGAGCAACCATGTTCGTCAATTCCATCGTCTTCTCCCCCAAAAATTAGCTGAGCTGCTTAATAATATGTGTGTGTGTGTGTGTGTGTGGTGTGCACGCGCGGGAGCAGATGAAGAATGGTATGGAGATTGAGGAGGAGACAATTAAAGAAAGTTTAATTAGTTAATATTTATTTGGAAGCCTGCTGCAAAGACAAAAAAACAACAAGCATGAAGTAGTCTGTCTTATTACATGTATTATTTTGTGTTCTTGGGGGAAGCGTGGGTAAGGATAATATCAGTTTATAAAGAGTAGACTCGACGGCATATATTATTATTATTATTATTAAAAACAAAATGAAAAAAGAAAAATAAAATGTTGTCGTTACATGTCTGACGTGTCAGTGATGGACTATATTTACGGCTAGGACGGTTTTAGGGTTAATAGTTAATACAATACAATCCATCCCCTCTTGAGTCTTGAATGAATTTGTTCAAAGTAAAAAAGGAAAGGAAAAAGAAGAAGAAAATAGTACGTTACAAAATATTATTTTAAGATGCAGCAATTACGATTAAGAATAATTTAACAAAATAAATTGAAGATAAGCTATTATTTTACACTACTCATTCTCTCGGTTGTATATTGTTAATAAGAACTGAGGATATTTTTTTCCAAGCTATATTTACTATTTATAATTGTGCGTGGTCTGATAATTGTAATTCTAATTTTACCCTTAATTTTATTTATTTATTTTAGTTTGAAAATTAGCATTTTATTTACAGTTTTTAATTTATTATTATTCCTGGCAAATCAATTTTTTCTTTTTATATACATAAAATAATAAACTATTATTACATTTTGAATTATAGTTTCATATATTGGAGCACATGTATAGAGTGTTCATAAGATACTAATAATATGTATAATTTTGCACGACATATAAGGATGAATATTCACCTGGTTTCTTCTATATGTTTGAATAATATAACTTCAATATAAATAAATATATTGGCGCACATGCATGGCGACAGTATGTATTATCATGTACATATCGTTAACAGAGAAACGCGAATATAATTAGATAGATGATTGAAGTTTATATTGAGAATAATAAACATATGAAATTCTTTTTTAAGTATTATTAAAGCAAACAATAAAGTACGTTATGCTCCACTGCAATGATCCTTTTGTAGTTAATTGATTAATTATTTTATTATAATATTGGATGGAGTTGACCAAAGAGAAGAGTTGACCTGCTACCTTCTTGCCATTATTCTTGCAGGATGCTTCCAACGAACTTCATGGGCAATTTCCCTCAAAGCTCAATATGCCCAACAACATATAATAATAATAATATAATCATCAGAAATATTATGCCCTTGATTTCTTATTATTTTTTTTTTTACTGGTTTGTCAATAAATAAAAGTTGTTGAATTGGCCAAATGTACGTAAAATATTAGTCTGAAACCGCATACATTTCTTGCGCCTACGATTCTAGAATTAAAACTCATATCCACATTTACTAATAATATCTTATTTAAAGCAAAAAAAAAAAAAAAATTGAAAAGAAGGTGAAATTTTTATAAGGTACGCAGCTATAAGGTAATATACAAAGAAATAAACAACAGATATGAAATAAGAAGAATGGACAGTTGAGAGTAATAATAAAATAACAGTTTGTTTTCAAGAAATCGAATTTTTTTTTAAAAGAAAAAACAACAAAGCAATAATAATAATAATAATAATAATAATAATAATAATAATAATAATAATAATAATAATAATAATAATAATAATAATAATAATAATAATAATAATAATAAATATTGTATATGAAAATAATGAATCGCAATTCACGCATTGGTCGGTGTTGGAGTCAATCCTGAATTATTGTTTTTCGTATTAGCATTTATTACAAATAAAGAAGTAAAAAATAACATGGGCATGCGCCGTCTTCGTCTCAAGCCTTAGTTCTTCACTGTATGTATTTTTTTTTAATTTTATAATAAAACCCCATACGCATTAGGGAACTATGTATGTCATTATTGAGAATTAATTCGAGACAATATAAGTCATTAAAATATAAATATTGCCTAGTAGTTAGGGCTGCACCAGACAAAGACTATCAAAATTTTATTTTTTTTCAAGTACACGCTCCAATGTTAGGACGGCGAGAGGCATGATTTTCTTTATTAATTATTATGATTATTATTATTATTAGAATAATTGTTAGTATTATTAAGGATTCGTAAAATAAACAATTTCGAGGGAAATCATTTATCATTTCAAAGTGAAGGATGAGAAATCGCTAGGAAATTCTGCATCAGAAGATTTATGACTAGCTCCTTTTTGTAAATTCCAAAGAAATTTTCAGCAAATAAAGTTTGGGATAGAACTTTCAAGGGATATAAAATAAGTTATTAAATTTCTACTGATTTTACCATACAAAGATAGAGCCATATAACCCTAATATTAAGACACCAAATGGAGAAGGGGTAAAGGACAAACCCGATCAATTGGAATCTTTAGCAGAAACGAATTATTACCACTAAAAGCGACATAATAAAATGATACAAAATTGTAATTAAATAAAATAATAATAGGGCCTTCCTTTCCTTGGCACAATTAAAAGTTTTTTTGGGCCACATTGACAGTTTCTTGGTTTGGTCCCCATGCGTCGATTCTAGACGAAGATAGGAAGAGATAAACATTTAAAAAAAAGAAAAAGAAAAAGAAAGAATAACTGTAATAATATTGTTTTTGTGTTGCCCTTAACTTATAATTTTTTATATATTTTATTTCCTGTATTTACCCGATTCCTTTCCTTATCTAATCCTTAACATAAATTTTTTTCTTAAGAAACTGTAATAATAGAGTTTTTTTTTGTAATAATAGCTTTTTTGTGTTGCCGCAAAATTATAATTTTTTTTATTTTATTTCTGATTTTTCGCATTTAGTCTGATTTGTTTCATATCTAATCTACATTGATTTTTTCTTAAAATGATGGTGTTAATTTTTGGGGAATGATATTGATCAAATATTTAAAAGTACAATATATGGGGTGTCATATACGACATTTTTTCCACAAAATAACTGTTATACACAATTCTCTAAATTACGACTGATATCATCAATTTTTTTTAATCATATATACTATATATCATTTCTTGATTGCGGCATTGATCTATCAGCGTCCTCATTCATCAACAGTTGCAATATTTTAAGGTAAAATTACATTAACAAGGCAAAAAAATTAAAATATTGCAAAGAAAGATTCAATATCTTCCACTATGAATCCCTTCCATGTGACCAATGAGGCCTAGGTCTAGTGGTCAAGGAGGAGCCCTTAATGATTTGTGGGTTAGGTCGTGGGATCGAATCCCCCCTCCCACAATTCTTTGCGACGTATTCATGTGATTTATTTCCCATGACTATCGTTGTCAGGTGGGTTTGGGACGTATTCATCTGATCCCGAGGATTAATCCCACCACTGGAGTGTGTGGCGCAATTAAGCCTCCGCCAAGTCTGTGTGGCGCAAAGCCGACACTGGTATTTAGGGGCTAGCTCATATCCAGGTCGAGTATGGATACCTCGGGGATTAATCCCACCACTGGAGTGTGTGGCGCAATTAAGCCTCCGCCAAGTCTGTGTGGCGCAAAGCCGACGCTGGTATTTAGGGGCTAGCTCATAGCCAGGTCGAGTATGGATACCTCGAGACAGTTGAAAAAAAATAATAATAAAAATCCCTTCCATGTGGAATGTATAGACAAAAAAACCGTTGCCCGATTATCAACAGTTCGATTCTTCCTAGGTTGATTTTTTTTTTCCAGTTTTGTAATTATTTTCTAGGGATTCATTCGACACTAATTTCATCCAAACTACTTTGCTTAATTACGTCCTTAACACAAAAAATAGAGAAGACTATATGATGTTCAAACAATGATACATTAGATCTATGTATAGTAACTGTTTAAGAAAAGCAATGTACGATGCAATAATCTCATCATCATCATCCTCGAGAAAGCATTTTTAGTACATTTCCGTCATCCTCGGCCTCGTTTTCTACTTACCGCTTCGCAGATTCATCGACCAAAACAAAAGCAAAAATTTACAGATTGAATCTTTTCAATCCCAACAAATCAATATATATGGCACACAAAATATGTTTTTTGACGACGATTTTCAACCGAAAAAATCATCGCATTCGAAATACCTCGAATTCGAACATCAAGAAGCATTATATATCTGGACTCCCTCGGGATTGCGCTTCGTGGTAATAACGTTGCTCGGGCCTCTCGTCGTGGTGAAAATCTTCCCTGTTTAGGGTTTCTAACAGCACATTTATCGGTATCGAACACTGACGAGGCGACCCGCCCGCGTAGGCCCTACACAACGGGCAGCTCGAATGCGTCTGAAACCACATATCGATGCAAGAAACGTGGAAAACATGGGAACAATTAGGCAGTCTCTTCACCCATTCACCTTCTTCAAACTCACCCAAACACACTACACATTCAACCATATTATCATTATCATCATCTTTCGATTCTTCCTTGCCCTTGTTTTCTTTCTTGATCTGCGTGATGGGAAGAGAGTGCATGACGTAAGAGTCGAGGCCCACGCTCTGAAATTGGCTCGAGAAGTCTTCGAGGTGCTCGTTTATTCTCCTCCTTTGGTCGGGGTTTCGGGACAAGGCCACTATATGCAGCGTAGCACAGTCTCGTCTTAAGATCTTGAAGTAGCTGAATAAGAAGAAGACGCTGCAGATGAGGCCGACTAGGCCGAGGACGCGCGGGTCCCACTTCGAATGATCGTTGTTGTTATCGGGGGAGGATGTCGGCGGTGAAGCCATGCGACGACGATGGTGTTGTTGAGAAGATCGGCGATGAGGGAAGGGTTTTTAGGGTATGTTTGATCAGTTTGCGGCTTAGTTTCATTACATTATTTGATGATGATAGATATCTGGTTGGGGGAGACTAACGACAAGATAGATTGGTGAAGATTACAATGGCGTGAATTACGAAACTATTGAGGTTTATAAATTATGAATGTATATATATATATATATAGCTTGTCATTTTGTATTTGTACATAGTTATTTCAGTACAGTACAACAATGTGGATCTTCTTTGAAAAATTAATCGAAAGCATAGTTGTATGTGTGTGATCATCACTATATATACATATTCCTCTTCTGTGTAGGAAATATTAAAATTTTTAACAGCTTATTATGACATCATACTGACGCCGCCCCTCCAATGAGAATATTCATAATTGGTCTTTTAAATTTGATGATGTCATTTTTTTTACAATTGGGGTTTATGGGGCTTGATAAACAGAGCACTCATAATTGGTCTTTTACAAACAGTGATCAGAAGGGTTTAGGGCCCTTTGCCTTTCCATCTACTATCCACCTAGACGTTTTTTCGATCTGTTAACAATTTTTTGTCTCATGGTAAATTGTTGAAAAGCATGAACCAAACTCTCGTTACTTTTATTCCCAAAACTAGACAACCCACCCCACCTACATCTCGGACTTTAGACCCATTAGCGTCTGTAATGTCTCGTATAAGATCATTTCCAAGATCCTTACCGAGATGCTTAAACCTTGCTTAGATGACATTATCCATCCTAGTCAAGCCGCATTCATCGAAGGACGACACATTTTGGACAACGTGACCATAGCCCATGAATGCATTCATTACTTAAATACACTTAGAAAAGGAAAAAAAGGGTTTATGGCTTTGAAGCTTGATCTTGCTAAGGCTTTTGATAGGGTTGAATTGAATGGTCATTCCTCACCCAAATTTTGTACAAAATGGGCTTTGATCCTAAATTCATTGAATGGATTAGAGTTTGCATTAGTACATCGTCCTTTTCCTTTAATACACACGGCTATAGTTGTGGTCATATCCTCCCTTCTAGAGGTATTAGGCAAGGTGACCCCTTATCCCCGTTTCTTTTCCTTATTGTCTCTGAAGCCCTGTCTAATCTCATTTCCAAAGCTGCGAGGGAGGGAAGATTTAAAGGCCTCAGTGGTTACTCATCTTTTCTTTGCAGACGACTCTTTATTGTTCGGTGAAGCGAGCAAGGAGCAGGCCTTGGTGATTAAGGGAATCTTGGACATCTTCAGCCTCATCTCAGGACAAGAGGTGAACCTGGCTAAATCTTCCATCATTTTTAGCAAGAATACCAGACAAGAAGTGAAGGAGGAAATCCTTAGAATCTTTTACGGCGTGAAGGAGGCTCATAAGGCCAGATACCTTGGCCTTCATTTGCTCATTGGAAGAACTAAAAGAGAGACCTTCAAGTATGTGGTTGATGCTGTTAAGTCTAAAGTGTCCAACTGGAAGACTCAGTTCTTGAGTAATGCGGGGAAGGAAGTTCTTCTCAAAGCGGTGTTGAATTCCCTTCCGGTCTATGTGATGTCATGTTTCAGGCTTCCCATTCACCTTTGTAAGGAAATTTCTAAATTATGCCAATTTCTAAAGTGTCATGAGAAGGAGGAATCTTTGGAGCATGTCCTTTTCCACTGTCCAAAAGCTTCTAATACCTGGAAATTGGCCCCTGTTTCTTGGAGTTGCATGGAAAATGGTTCGGGAAGCTTCAAGGACTGGTGGGGGACTCTTTGTTCTGGGCCTGACAAGAGCACCTTTCAACACCGTGTTCAACTGTCCGTGTATATTCTATGGATGCTGTGGAAGACCCGAAATCTGTGGATTTTCAACGGGGAGTGGCGCGACGATAGAACCATTATCGAGTTAGCAGGCTTCGAGTGGGCAGAATTCTTGGAACTTAGCTAATCTGATGGTTCGACTTTCATTGTTTTGTCTGCGATTGCTGTAGGGTACTATTTACCAATACAGGGTCGTGCAATCTTTTGGCTTCAGGACTAACAATTGCATGAAATCTTCGTTTTGACTTTTGTCTTTTAGGTTTTGTCTTTGACTTCATGTCTTTGCTCCATGTGAGCTTTTCGCCCATCTGTACAGTTTGTAAGCAGAAGGCTCCTAGGCTATTTAGCCGTGTAAATTCTTTTTGACATTTATGAAAATTGCTATCGTTTCGGAAAAAAAAAAAAAAAAACAAATGCCAAAATCTGTAACATATACTACATAAAGTAAAAAAAATATGCCATAGTAATTTGTATTTCAAGCCTGTAAGTGTATTTCAGTCAAATACATAGTTTAAATGAAGAAAAGTAAGGTAAAAAGAAAATGGGGCAAATAATGCTTCTGCCATAACAAGGAGAAACTTGATAATCACTGCCTCTCATTTCTGCGTTATACATGCTCTTAAGAACATCATTTAATACGCCAACTCTCACCATCTTCGAATCTAATCACCCTGAAGAACAGATTTAGCAATAATTCAAAAGTCCATCAACTTTCTCGACGACACATCCAAAGTGATGCTATAATAATGTAACGCTAAACCCATGTTCTTACTTATTGTTGGGATCACTCACAGATTGAAGAATAAGCTTGATCCTTATGAAATCTCCAGATTGAGCAGCTACTGTTGGATTTTGTGCGCGCGTTATCGAAGGGACGAGATTCAAAGCTCGGGAATTAAATGTGGAACGTTTGATTAGGCGCATGATGGGATAAACGGCTCAGATTAACTTTATAAAATCGTCAGCGCGATTTTGTAAGTTAAATGCGCGCGTGGTACAACCCAGAAAGCTCACGGTACAAGTCGATGAAGCATATGTCTGTTCAAACTTATAAATAGCAGAATTGCGAGTTCAACTAGGCATCTTTGAGAGCTTGTATCTTTTAATAGAAAGTGAATTAGTGTGAGGTGTAAACCAAAGATCTGTAGAGGGCGTGATAAAGTTATAAATCCTTCTCTTAGTTTGAATAAAAGAGGGTTTGTTGGTCTGTGGAGTGGGCTGAAAGTTGCAGCCGAACCACGCTAAAGAATTGTGTTTTGTTTTTCATTTTCTTTGTTGTTTTTGCATTCGAACTCTCCCAAAATTGTGTTTTCTTGGATTGATCTTCACATGCACATTAAACAACAAGTTGTGAATCGATAAGTGTCATTTTTTTACACTTATTACAAGTATTTCAATTCAAGAATAGTCAATTACTCTAGGAAAAGTCAGAAACAATTGATAGAAACCCACCCAATGTGCTTAAGATTTCACAATTCAATTGAAATTACGAGGTTCCAAGAAATATTTTTTGGAAACGTACGGCCTGTTAAAGAAATTATGGGCCACAAGACAAAGTAAATCCAATTGTTTTTTACTTTTTCAATAAATTAGATCCATTTCAAATTTCGATTTTTAGATATTATAGGACTCTTTGAGTCTGTTAGAACGGTCGAATTGGATCTATAGGATGAGTTCATACTAGCAAAACTATTGATCACTTGAAAGAAAACATCGATCAAATAGCAGAGAATAACATCTTATTGATGGTAGCTAAGCTAGCAAGCTTAGTTAATCATATATTAACTAATTATAGATAAAAGTCGAATTAATTTGGTGGTGGGAAGAAGATCTCTTCATTCATCCTCTTTGAGCTGAACTTTTGCTCAACCTCTGCTGAGACATTGAAAGCCGCCTGAAGCACCTGCGGCGATAGAGCCTTCCACACTGACGTTCTACCAGCCAGGTGAGTAAATATTGGACTGCAAAAACACACATAACAATATTTATTATTATTATTCACATTTCATATATATAAGTAATATAATATCATATAAAGTGCATTCCATTATAATATTATATACTACTGACTTTGGAGTAGTGATGATAGAGAACCAATCCATTCCACCGGCGTCACAAATCTTGGACACCACAAAGAACCTCGGAACGATGAACAGATTCCCCGCCTTCACCGTAACCTCTAACACGCGCTTGCCGTCGACTCCCACCACCTGAACCCTTCCGCTACCCCTCACGATGTAGGTCACCTGCAGAGCCGAGTCGCAGGAGAACCCTGGAGAGCACATGGCTCCACCGTCGAGCCTCACAAGGTCAGCCCCGAGCCCCACCTCACCCACAAGGGGGAGGTTCTTGGTGTTCAGAACCACCACCTTGCCACCGTTCTTGATGTCCACGTCGAGGGGAGCTTCCTCGCAGTTCAGGGCCATGCCCTTGTAGTGCTCCTTCTTGGGCTCGGGCATCTTGATGCTCGGGTCGAGCTTGACTATGCCCTTGTTGGTCTGCTTGCTGACTAGGGTCTTGACGGTGGCTTCGTCGAGGTCCCATGCCCGGGAGACGAACTCGGTGGAGAAGCCGGTGAAGATACCATTGGGGCCGGTGAGGTAGAAGTCGGTGAATGAGCCTCGCTTGTGGGCCTTTGATGTGTCTCCGAGGAAGAGGATTACGAGCTCGGCGTCGTCTTTGTTGTACCACCAAGTGACCACGCCAAAGGGGAGGGCGATGGCGTCCCCTCTCTTGATGGCGAGGACTTTTTCTTCTTTCTCAGGGAGAACTATTCCCGCCACTCCGTTACCTGCAGATGATTAAATATACATACACCCAATGAAACAATAGATAGTGCAAATCCGAGCAGAATTTACAGTAGTTTTCCGATCGAAACGCTGCCACTAAAAAGAGAAACAAAAAAGGACAAGGAAGGAATTGAAGAGACAAAAATCAATTTGATCCTATGAAAACAAAACAAAACAAAAAACAGACTGATCTGACGATCTCAGCGTAATTTTTAGGCAAACGCAAATCTACCAATTGGAATCAAGTAAATCCAGAAATCTCTAATTCAAATCAGCTTCATGTATCCTCCAAGAACAACAGAGGACCTGACCAAATAATCCATAAACACATGCAAATCGATAACAATATTACCTTGAAGGACATAGGCGACCTTGGCGGAGTCGGAATAATTGGGCAGAGCAAAGCCGTTCTTCTCCAGAGCGAGCTTGGCGGCACCGATGTTGCCTTCACGGAGCATCGGCAGCTCGTCTGGGCACCAAGCGTGGTAGGATCCTCCATCGCCGCCGTACACCTTCTTAGCCAACTTTGGGGTCAAATCAATCTCCATCTCTCTGATCCAAATATTGTGTAGTTGTCCTATGAGTTATCAATAACTAGTGGGTACGAAGGATGTGTTTATGGGATAATTTTGATAAGAGTGATCGGTATCTAAAAGAATTAAACAAAAGGGATTGAGTATTAAATTGACGAAAATATCCTCTTAAAAAAAAGAAGGACCGTCGTTGATTATTAATTAAGAAGAAGATTAAAAAAAACAATGCCGAAAAGTTAAAAAAAGAAGGACCCTCGAGTTAGACTTGCGTTAAAGAAGGTAAAAAACAATTCGATAACGCGAAAGTAAAAAAAGAAAGTAAAAAAAAAAGAGAGAAAAATTACAACGCCGAAAACGCCGAAAAAAATCGACAATGCCGAGGCCAAGAAGAAAGATCGCCGTGACTCCGAGCCGAACCCACGTTGAAGAAGTCATCGACGACGAAAAATACACGGTAAAATTCCTATTTTGTCGGTTTAGTGTAGGTTTTTTGATTTGATGTTAGATATGGGGGTATGGGTGATGGGTATAGTTATTAGGTTGGATTCTCCTCTTCGTCGTTGATTCGGCCGGAAATTCGTTTGGGTTCGCCGAGTGGCGATTTGAAATTTTGAAAATCGTCTGTAATCGCGAACGATCAAGTTATTTTAACTCGATCATTAACTCGATAGGTTCCTCGAGTGAAATCGAAGTTAACTCGAGGACTTCATCGAGTTAAATATTTAATCGATATGAACCTCGATACATAACTCGACATAACTAGATTTGTCAGTAACATTAACTGATTTAGCTCGATCGATACCTCGATACATAACTCGACATTAACTAGATTTGTCAGTAACATTTAACTCGATTTAGCTCGATCGATGTTTACTCGAGGAAGCAATCGAGTTAAAGATTAACTCGATTTGTAACTCGATTTCATATTTAACTCGATTTCATACTTAGTCGAGTTCATATTTAACTCGAATTAGTTCGAAATCGAACTCGATTAACTCAAACTTTTTTTTTTTTTTTGCATTTCAGGTATATTTTCCGACCAAGCTTCCGCCGGAAATAGATTTCCGTGCATTGTATGCCTGGAGTCGCACTACAATGCCGCATCGAACCGCATCCTGGAATTTCTGAACGAGGCGGAAATGGGCGTGATGGTGCGAGACACGCAGTTTGGCAACCTCATCACGGCTGCCACCGAATACTGCAACTCCAATCAGATACTGTGGTATCTGATGAGTCGCCAGGTTGAATATTGGCCCGGAGCGGACGAGTTATGGATGGTGGTTCGCGAGAGGCCGCTCCGATTTTCTCTAACGGAGTACTGCCTCATTACCGGCCTCCATGCGACTCCATCAGCACTCATTCGATACCGAATTCGTTTGAGTTTTTACGGACAAACTTCAATAGTAAGATTTCGAACTATTCTTAATATACGAACTAATGATTTTCTCTTTGCTAATCTTCGAATCAAATTAATATTTATAGATAGGGCGTCGATTTACCTACACGATCTGGAGGCGAAGATGGCCGAGATGGGAGATGCCCAGGGGTCCGAGGTAAACCCCGAGAAGCTAAGGGTGGCGGCTCTCTACTTTGTGTGTAGTGTGCTCGGACCCCGTAGGAAGAAGAAAGAGATCATCGTGAGCAGGGAATGGGTGAAGCTGGCCTCGGATTTCGAGGCATTCAATAAGTATCCCTGGGGTAGGGTGGCGTACGAGGAGGCCGTGTACGGGCTGAACAAGGACCTGAACGAGAAGTATAGGTCCAAGGTTTCCTCGGGACGGGCGGCGGCCACCTACGACATTAGCGGATTCGTTCAACCGCTCCAAGTAAGTAATTTTTTTTAAGTGATCTCACGTTTATTTGTATAATTATAATATTAATTACACGATGTATTTTTTAGATTCTTGCCTACGAATGTTGGCCGGCTATCGGAGACCTTTTTGCTCCATAAAGACCGGGAGGGTCTTTCCATGCCACGGATGTGCCACTGGAATACAAAATTCAGTGGTAGAAGCATGTCTCCGTCGCTAGAGATGGTGGAGAACGCGTTCGACGCTGCGCTGATGGATGTAAGTGAATCTTTATAAAATTTTAAAATATTACTTATAAGTATAGTTTAAATAATACAATGACACAACGCACAGAATGTGCGCTGTTGGCTTACCCCATCCGACGAGGAAGTCGGATCGTCGCATTTTGCGACGATTTCTGATTTGGAGGGGAACGCGGAAGATGCCGTTGCAGTCAGAATCTCGGAGCATCTCCGCGAGAATCGGCATGTGTTCTGCAGTCAAGAACACTTGCAGCCACAGCCGGAGCCGGAGACGGAATCGCGGGAGTGTCATGACGACTTGGTGATCGATGACGACATCCCTCCCCGGTCGGAGACGGACGTCCCACAGCAATCGGCGCCACACGTCCCCCAGTCATCGGCGCCGCACGTCCCCCCGTCATCGGAGCCGCACGTCCCACGACCATCATTGATTGACGCCCGATTACGGCGATTGAGGCCAGCATCATGGCGATGTCTGCGGCGGTTACGACGATTGATCCGGCTTACAGGCTTGGAGGGCGTATGCGGCTTGATATTAGCGGAGGTGAAGGCGATTAGGGGGGAAGAGGCGGAGACGGCGACTGGAGACGAGGTACGTATAGCTTTTCTTAATATATTCATGAAATTTTATTTTTTAATATTATATGTTATATTGCAGATGACGGAGGATACGGCGGGAATGACGACGATGCCGGAGATGGCGAGGGCCGCGGAGATGCCATGGATGTGGAGGTCGAGAGGGAGGTGAGGGCCGTGGAGGAGAGGGTCGGGGCCGTGGAGGAGAGGGCTGAGGAGGAGGCGAGGAGGGCCGTGGAGGAGAGGGCTGAGGAGGAGGCGAGGAGGGCCGTGGAGGAGAGGGCCGAGGCCAAGAAGAAGGCCGAGGAGGAGAGGGCTGAGGAGGAGGCGATGAGGGCCGTAGAGAGGGCTGAGGAGGAGGCGAGGAGGGCCGTGGAGGAGAGGGCCGAGGCCAAGAAGAAGGCCGAGGCCGAGAGAAGGAAGAATGCCGCGGCGGAGAAGAAGATGACGGTGCGATGGGGTTGGGGTCGCGTGGAACCGTACTTGAAGGTGCTCGAGGCGGATGTTAAGGAGAGGGCTGCAAAGGTGCGAGGACATGACGGCCATTTCTGGTATGACCTGACTAAGGTTGGAGCGTGGCTTACTACTGAGGTATGTCATCGAGTATATTTCGTAGTAAATATAATTCGTGCGACTCATTTTTATTTTATGCAGCATGTGGACGAGGCATTCATGGGGTTCATGAAGATGCAGGATAGATATAACCTGCCCGTCAAGGACATATGCTTCATCCCGACGACGTTCACGCAATTACTCAGATTTGCTCGTCTGGATGGGGCCCCCCGTTCATCCTCGATCATTTCCGCGATTTTTCCACCGGCGCATTCAGTGGTTGGCCGTCCATCCATTGGAAAGACGCGGAGCTCATCCTCGTGCCTCTGTGTTTCAACAGCCATTGGGTACTAGTAGAGATTCGTCCGAGGTTCGTCTTTAGGTATAAATTTTTTTACTAACAAATGATTACTTTTAATTATTTTGTTATCGTTTCAGCTTGGGGAAATTGCGGATCTTTGACTCGAACTGGTCATGCGACTCCGATATGCGCTTTATCAACATAGAAATTGCATCAATTAAAGAAGTGGTATCGGAGTTGCTCCTGGACTTGAAGATAACTTCCAGTTTAGTAGACCTGGAAGTTTTAGAGCGGCAATGCCTCAGCAGAAGCAAAGGTATGTTTTACGTATGTTTTTCATTTTTTAACGTTGGGCAATTATGTGATTTTTTTCAACTGACAGTGTTTCGTTTTTTGTTTTTTTCAGCGTGAATGTGGAGCCTATATGCTGAGGGTGGCCGTTGCCTTGATGTTCGCCAGAGCGATAGTTTACATCGCTCGACGACGGTCAGATTTTAGAATTTAGAAAATATTTAGCTGTGCGTTTCTACGACGATAACTGGCAATGGGAACATAATTATTGAAAATAAAATTAATTTTTTTAGCTGTTCTTTTGATTTTCTATTTGTGATTTTGCATTGTTGTGTTTTATATATGTTGGGATAGAACATACTGTCTTGAGGTTCTGGTCTGTTTTTTGTATGAGGTTCTGGTTATTTGAACATACTGTTCTGTTTTTATGAGGTTCTGTCTGTTTATATTGTTCTGTTCTGTTCTGGCTCTAATCGAATTAAAGTCGAGTTACTATCGAATACATAATAAATCGAATAATATAATTCGATTATATTCGATACTTAATTCGACAAATTTCTGGAAGAAAAAGTGAATCTCTCTCTCAAATAATTTCTGAAAATCGAATAAAAATGTTCTCTCTCTCTCAAATAATTTCCTCTGCAACTCAAACCAATTCCGAACGTCAATCGACAATGGCAATCAACGCGAGACCCCAAAAAGTGAAGGTATTTGTTCTAACCCTAATTTAATGCGGACCCGTGGTTGCAAGCATAGGACCCATGCTTGCAAGTATAGGACCCACGCTTGCAAGCATAGGACCCGTGGTTGGTCGCCGAGGACCCACGCTTGCAAGCATAGGACCCGTGCTTGGTAGCGCATGTAGGTTGTGAAGGCATCGGACCCGTGCTTGCAAGCATAGGACCCGTGCTTGCAAGCGTCGGACCCGTGCTTCAAAGCATCGGACCCGTGCTTTCAAGCCTCGTACCCGTGCTTGCAAGCGTCGGACCCGTGCTTGCAAGCATCGGACCCCTGCTTGCAAGCGTCGGACCCGTGCTTCAAAGCATCGGACCCGTGCTTCCAAGCATCGTACCCGTGCTTGCAAGCGTCGGACCCGTGCTTGCAAGCATCGGACCCCTGCTTGCAAGCATCGGACCCGTGGAGAACTAGCACGGCGTGCACGAGGAGCGTGGCGTACATGCCCCACATGTTTAAGACCCGAGTCGATGCGGAAGGGGTAAGTATCAAAGGGACGGCGCACCCGAAAGGGCTCAAGCAATGGCTCAAGTACGCTAAGCGAGAAGATGACCTTTGGATGAACACGCCGTGGGACATAGCGTCCTACATCGCCATCCCGGTCCGTACCCGAAGCCATTGGGTGCTGTTGGTCATTGATACGAAAAAGCGTATATTCACCGTTTACGACTCCGACCCAGCTAATGACGGGGACATGCGCTACGTGAACCGTGAGTTCAATAGCCTGTCGATCGTGGTCCCGGCGATTTTCAAGGCGTTGAAGCTAACAACTCGGGTGTTCAAGGGCAAGAGTTGGTCATCTGAGTGGTGTCACGACTTCAGAAGACAAGGGCACCCGTAAGTTTTAATGATTGTTGCGTTTTATTTGTGCTTCGTATTTTAATGATTGCTACGTTTTATTTGTCGTTCAGTGGAGACACGGTGTTGGCAATGTTGCGGGCGCGATATCGCTTATGGTGCCGAAGGACGACGTCTCCTGCCTGACGGCTGCTCGATTGGCGGATTTTTCGAAAATATCTCGCCATTTCTATTTCAAAAACGATTGGGACAGTTTTTAGTTCAATCTCTCTGTGTTGAAATTTAATTTTATGTGTTGGATTTAATATTAGGTGCTGAAATTTATTTTTCTCTCTGCTGAATTTTAATTTTCTGTGCCCTGCTCATAACGCGGGGTCCCCTGTGTATATGCGTGGGACCATGCCTGATACGCTGGGGACACGCGCTAATTGAACGGGACCCTGTTGTACGTGCGGGTCCCCTGTTTTTACGTTTGGATCCTATGTTTTTACGTGCGGGTCTCTGTTTTGACGTGCGGGTCCCTGTGTTCATGTGCGATTTGACTTGTTAATTGATGGAATTATGCCATAATTGTGCGTTTGTATACATTGTTATCCGTTACTACAATATTAGTCAATATAATAGCAGAAAACCAAAATTTGGATGAAATCACAATAATACCAATCAATGTGTAAGATTACTAATCCTACAATGTTCAACAACACAAGGTATGTTTTTGTGGGGCTTTTTTTGAATCTGACATGTGAGATTGGTCAACTCGAATACAAGTTGGATTAATTTTTTTTTTTTTTACGTCAAAGCCTTTGGTATTGTTATGTTATGATATTTTTTAACAAATTTTCATCAAGTAATTATTATTTTATTAATTAAACTTCTTATAATTTTAATAATATATTATTATCACCCTTTTAAACGAAATGCATCAAATGTCAAATGTCAAATCATCTGTGCTGTACAGACTGTAAAGTCATGACAGTCTGACAGTGAAATGAGAAAATACTTTTGACCAATAATTGGTCAATAATTGAGAATGGGTGACTATGTGTGCGGCGCATCCTTGGTCCCCTGGATGTGCCAGCACGTTCATGGTCGGGTCCTATGAATTTAAGTTCAGGACCCTTTCATAACGCGCGGGTCCCTGTGTATATGCGGGGACCATGCCTGATATCGCTGGGGACACGCGCTAATTTGAACGGGACCCTGTTGTACGTGCGGGTCCCCTGTTTTACGTTCGGGTCCTAGTTTTTACGTGCGGGTCCTCTGTTTTGACGTGCGGGTCCCTTGTGTTCATGTGCGATTTTGACTTGTTAATTGATGGAATTATGCCATAATTGTGCGTTTGTATACATTGTTTATCCGTTACTACAATATTAAGTCATCATATAATAGCAGAAAACCGAAAATTTGGATGAAATCACAATAATAACAATCAATGTGTAAGATTACTAATCCTACAATGTTCACAACACAAGGATGTTGGGGTGCTTTTTTTGAATCTTGACTTGGAGATTGGTCAACTCGAAATACAAGTTGGATTAATTTTTTTTTTTTTTTACGTCAAAGCCTTTGGTATTGTTAAAGTTACTGATATTTTTAACAATTTTCATCAAGTAATATTATTTTATAATTATTAACTTCTTAATATTTTAATAATAATATTATATCTCACCCTTTTATTAACGAATGCATCAAATGTCAAATGTCAAATCATCTGTGTTGTACAGACTGTAAAGTCATGACAGTCTGACAAGTGAAATGAGAAATACTTTTGACCAATAATTGAACAATAAGCGAACGTGACCAACCCTAAGTTGGCATAGAACCCAAGACCGTCATAAGCGCACATGTTATCAGCACGGTACCGTGTTTCAAAGTGCGGGTTCCCTGCACATAACGCGCGGGTCCCTGTTTAGATGTGAGGGACTCTTGTTTTCAGGTGCGGGTCTCATGCGCAAATACGCGCGGGTCCCTTGTTACTAAATAAAACTTAACATGGCAACAAAGAGAAAAAGACTGTTGACATTTGAAATTGACTGGTCAACAAAGTAGAAAAAGTCAAGAGCGCTATTTTTTAAAATTGACTTGGTCAAGCGCTATTTTTTAAAAAGACTGTTGACCAGGTCAAAGGCTATTTACTTAAAAAATCCGTTTTTTTAGGTCTCTCGAATCGAATACAAAACGAATTAAATGATAACTCGAGTATTAATTCGATTTACTCGAATAATGTTCGAGTTATATTGTTACTCGACTATTACTCGATTACATAAAATATTACATATAATATAAATTTCGAGTTATATGTACTCGACTATTACTCGACTATTACTCGATTACATAAAATATTACATATAATAAATTTCGAGTTATATTGTTACTCGACTATTACTCGATAACATATAAATTGTTAATGCCTACGACTAAATTCACCTACGGAGGAGAATCTTCTTTTGTCTCCGTCCACGCCTTATACTACATAGGAGGCTTCACCAAATATCCACGACTTCCATTCGTCTTGATCGGGAACGGGGTAACTCGACCGAAAAAGCACATCGCCAAGTGTAAACCGAATAATACTCCGAACATAGTGGATAGAAAGACATACATGTTCGTAAACTTGCGCAATCGCATGAGCACAAGGAATTTTGTCATGTCAAATACTCGGCACGTACCGATTTGTATCCAAATTCACAATAGCTCGCCGCTGCTAATCGAATATCAAACTCGCTCGTACCTATTTGCATGACTTCGCAGCCCTGACTTTGTGTGTACCTTTCATGAATTAATGTCGACTACCGGCGTGAATTGAGTAGTTGCTTGCTCGGATTCTCTCGGTATCTAGCAAACCAATCGCATGTCATCCTCTGGATAGAATCCAAGAGTGCAATGATTGGTAGCTTCCGTTCTTCACGAAGTCTGCGTTGATCGATCAACGCCGTTCGTAGTCATATATTATACCGAGACACGGGAGAGTATGCCCGACTCCAACGATCTTTAGAATCCGCTGTGCTCAATAATTCGCCGCATCGGGGAACAATTTCGTGAAATCTTCATACTCGGATTCGAAATGGCTTTGCTTGTAAATTTTTGCAATGCGTAAAACCGATCATCGCGCCAGATCTTACACTTAACTTTCATGTTCTGGGAAGATGCCAAATGCAGTGACCATGATGTGCAAGCTTGTAAATACATCCACGTTGCCTTGATCGCCGCGTGTCTGTCAGAAACAATCACGAGCTCTTTCTCATCTGGTACTACCGCCGTAAGTTCGTTGAGAAACCATGACCACGAATCGGTGGACTCACTCAACGACAGCCCACGCGAGCGGATATTGATGCGAGTTACCATCCTGGGCCGAAGCAACTAGTAGGGTGCCATTATATTTTCCCTTCAACCAAGTGCCATCGATACAGAAACCTTTCTCATCTGACAGTATCCCGCAATGCAAGCACCAAGCGACAAAAAACATATTTGAATCTGTTGTCATTGTCGACGCACAAACTTGTTATGCTACCCGGATTGGTCTTTTCAACGCCGACAAATAAGAAGGCAACAATCTATAACTCGTTCGGGTCGCCTTCAATGTATTTTGGGCTAAAATGCCTCCTTCCATGCTTTGAAGTAAGAAATTTCGATCCCTCGATTTCTCATCATAGTTTGGATTAGCTTCGGTGTTGGTGTACTACTCGACCCCTGAAAAGATTCGAGCAACATGTCGCTCACCGAAGATGAAGATGCTTGCGTTAATCTTGCATTCCTATTTGCCAAATCAATGTATGAGTCTTGCAGTACTTCCGAATCGAAAACGCGGACGTATTCTTCATCTTCGATGTCCAAATCCTCCAAGTACATCCCTCCTCTTTACATCGTACGGCGTATATGATCGACAGGATTGATGTCCGGATCTCGAATGATGCATCCACGGAAACTCTTTGAATCGCCTTTTTCGCCGCGCTTTTATTTTCAATTCATCCCCTATTTTCATGGTAGAACAGTCCGTAAAAGAATATCGATCACTAATAAGGACGTTCGCACTCTCCATATTTCGCTCCCCATTTAGCCCGTCCCCTTCGTTCAAGGCATCCTCATCATTCCTCAAAATATTATCTTCGTCGTCGCCAAGATCGATTTCCACATTCCGAAGGTGCGTTTCATAACTATCCTCAACCGGGACAGCTTCCAACGGAGATGGAAAATCTTCGACAACATTATCACGGTTGATAAATCGATCAAAATAATCGTCATAGTTCGCGTTTACATCCGGGATAGCTCCACTGCGATGCAAAATCTTCGACGGGAGTGCACATAGCATTTGCGTGCCAATTTCTACGTGGAGAATCGGTCTCTCCATTGGACCCCCTAAATATATATACCCCTTCAATTCGCTATCATTCCTTATTACCATGGAACACCATTATCGTATCCCTTATAGATGTTGGTAACTTAACTTCAACTCCGGCTCCAATCGCATCCATACATGCGATATTTCATTTAAAGATCCTGAACGAACAACAATCTCCTTGAAAACCAATAGGTCGCATGGTTATTCCTGAATTGGTCGCCCTCTATATTATTATCATTGCCGATCTCCATTCTCCGTCGTAGTTAATGATGATACTCGTCGGCATCCTGCAGTAAAAAACAAACAAAACAGATTAAAACATATTCGAATTAAATATCGCATACTTTTCGAATTAAATTTACCCCGTAAAGCTAATCGAATTAATATTGAGAAATATTGAATTAATATTTAATGAGAAAACCATATCGAATTAGTATCGAATAATAGTTATTAAGTATCGAATTCGTATTCGAATAAACTTTGAATTAAATAATAATTCGAATAACGACTGAACGAACACATCTTCTTCAATCGAGCTGCACAGTACGTGGCGAGGTAAAACAACTTCAGATTGGACTACCCACGATCAATAATGAACATGTATGCATAATAAATGAAATTTGGACGAAATAACTGGAATGTAAATATACGAAAAACCAACCTTTAATGGCTTCGACCTGTGCGAATTTGATGTGTTCGACCTGTGCGAATGTGTTTGCTTCGATCTTATACCTTCGACGAGCTTGTTGGGTGATGTTTGAGTGCCTTGGATCTTGACGTGCGAGAGTATATCTTGTTACTTCGTTCGCTCTTTTTTTTTTTTAAGTTGGTTGTTGGATATTAATGTTCGTTGGTTGTTTGTTGGATTTTTTTATTAAAAAAAATAAAAAAAATAAATGATTTATTTAAGTTAATTATACCTTAATTAAACTCAATCCCTTTTATTTAATTGACAAAGTCAAAGTCTCTTTTTTTTAAAAAAAAATAAATAATAATTCCTTTTCTTAAATTGGCCCTGTGTTTATGTATATTTATAGGAAAATATTTGAGTGATGAACATATGAGTCGGTCAAACCCCCCGATATTTGTGATATTGTAAAACAACTTTTTCGTGTCTATGATTAAAATATCTGTAATTTGGCACCTAATTATTCGCATAGAAGTACTTTTCAAATCGAGGTGTATTTGGCGGCCTATAATAATATATGATACGACAATTATTAAATAAATTTTTAAATTCATCATTAGATTAAATTGGGACTATTAGGTAAGTATGAAAGTAGATAGATTATCTGTATTAATGATTAAAACCACATCAATAATTCAAACATAAATTAGCAATTAAGACAAAGTATGAAACACGACAGTCCTGTCGTATGTGACTTCATTGACAATATAAACTGAGATTTTCATTTTAGAGCTAATATAAAAAACAATATGGAAATTCCGATAGGTAACCATACTTTTCCAGTTTGTGCCCAAAGTTATTTTCGATTCCGGTTGGTACCCCTGTGTTTAAGGCTTTTTCAGTTGGTGCCCAAAGTATTTTTCGATTCCGATTGGTACCCATGTGTTTAAGCCTTTTCCAGTTGGTGCCTAAAGTATTTTTAAATTCCGGTTGGTAACCCTAAATTACGAAAAAAACATAACCCCGCGATTTTAAAAGACTAAAAAATAATATCTTTAGGTATATGAACCGTTTTTTATGTTTTCTAGAATTCCGTTATCAACTAACATGCATATACCTAAAGATATCATTTTTTAGTCTTTTAAAATCGCGGGGTTATGTTTTTTCATAACTTAGGGTTACCAACCGGAATTTAAAAATACTTTGGGAACCAACTAGAAGAGGCTTAAACACAGGGGTACCAATCGGAATTGAAAAATACTTTGGACACCAACTGGAAAAGTCTTAAACACAGAGGTACCAACCGGAATCGAAAATAACTTTGGGCACCAACTGGAAAAGCCTTAAACACAGGGTTACCAACCGAAATTTCCCAAAACAATATAAACATTGTACACGGAAACATTTGTCAAGAAAGAACAAAACTTCAACCTTAGCCAGGAACAAAATTGGCCTCATTCAAGCAAACTTGTCTATGAGCAAACAAACACTTCACTTGCAATAAAAACAGACTCAAAAACTGAATTTTCCGCAACCCATCATATGGAAAAATAGCACATACAAACCCAATTACCGCACAAAGGCATACCAAATATCTACACTCAACCAAAGAGACAGAAAAATGAGAAAATGGATGTATGGAGCAGAGTAGTACTGAACTCTTCATTCAGGGTTGAAATGGAGAGACTCTTTCCATATCAGCTCTTTGATGTCGTCCTCACTCAAATTTGTTTGTTCGATATCAAACACGAATGGAGTGGGGCATGTAGGCTCCTCATTGATTTCATGTAAGCTCGACAGGAAAGGGTGATTCAGTGCTTCCTCGACTGAAAAACACGGTAACATATGGTTAGATAAGAGACTAAATTCTACAAAAACAATAGAGTGTGTACCAGTGATGCGTTTGGCTGGATCGAAGACAAGCATTTTCTCTGCTAGATCGATTGCATCCGCAGATACATCGGGGAACTTCAGATGGAAAGATTGCTTGGGCACAAAGGGCAGCTGTTTAACATATCTTCGAGCATTATCACTCCTTAAAAAGCCAAGATCGGAATCTTCAGGGGAGCCCAACAGCTGTTTAGAGACACAGTTTTGCTTAGAAGTTACAATGATTTCAATTCCTACCAAAAGATTCATAGTCTTTATATTCACTAAACTGTTATTACCGTGAAGCAAGTTTATGCAAAGTAGAGAAACCTGAGGGATAAGTCCGTACCTCATTTATCAGTTGCAGTTGCTGGACATAGTCTTTGCCCGGGAAAAGAGTATCCCTTTTGATAATCTCCATCATTATACAGCCAATTGACCACATATCAACAGCAGTGGTATACTCCGAACAGTTGAGCAACAATTCAGGTGCTCGATACCAGCGTGTCACGACATACTCTGTCATCACATCTGTGTCTGAGGTGGTTCTTGCAAGTCCAAAGTCACAGATTTTCAGGTCACAGTTGGCATTCAAAAGTAAATTGCCAGGCTTCAAGTCTCGGTGTAGGACATTAGCAGAATGTATATATTTGAGTCCTCTCAGCAACTGATAAAGGAAATACTGTCACAGAAAGAAACAGATTAATGAGGGAGTAATTTATGAATGGAAAAACCATGGCCAGCAGTAGGATAATCCTAATTTGAGTCATAACAAACGAAAGCCTTGAATCTGCAAGTTCTTTTATACAAGAAACGTTCAATATTTCACAATCACGTGAGTGATGGAACTCATAAGCTAAAGATGTATTACTAGTTTCGCATGGATAAGGCTCACCTGACAGTGATCCTCGGTGAGCTCCTGCGATGAACTTATGATCTGGTGCAAGTCCGTATCCATTAACTCCAACGCAATGTACACATCATGAAAGTCGTCTTTGTCAGCAGGCCTTACAATATCTTTGATTTTAATAATCTGGGCATCAAACAGCAAAAATATTATTTCAAGTTTTTAAAAGTTAACAATGGTAAAAGCATAACCAAAAACTCCACGAACGTTTTCATGATCCATGTGTGTAAGAAGCTTGATCTCCCGCAGAGTCCTTCTTGCATCAATTCTATTGTCAAATGCGTTTGCAATTCTCTTTATGGCCACTTGCTCCTCTGTCTCAGAATCAGTAGCAGAGCTGAGACACACAAAAACCACACCCAAAACGCAAACGTTATGAACAGAAAATTCATGGAAATTTCTGAACGAGCTCTGTGAAGCAAGCCAGTTCACATCTCGACAACACGAATGACTGTTTGGGAAATATGTCGATTGGATTCGATAGCCAGAAAAGAAAAATAATAAATAAACACGATTTCTAAGTTCTATACAGCTGAATTTCCCCCCACCTCCTCTCGACAACCTAAAAAACAGATCAGCACACTCAAAGAACATATATCAAATTCACTCAAAAGCTTGCTATTCTATTGAAGCTCCTTCTAATCAAATAACATTCAATCGGAACAAAATTTCCACAAAATACCGACTCATCGCCAGAGTTGTTAGCTTGAAATTACCAAACGAGGCCGTAAGCACCGCGACCAAGAGCAGTAATCGGAGGCTTGTACTTGGAAGGTATCTCGAAGAGGCTGCCGAGGACGTTGTACTGAATGAACTTTCCGCCGTGGATGGGGACGCCCTCGCCGACGTGGATAGCAGAATCACCGCTGGATTCGTTTTCCATTTCCATTTCTCGTAGAGTCAACACTGAGGTTCTTGAGTGAGTGAGCGAGTGAGCGAGCGAGTTTTAATTTACTATTTAGGAGCCTTGTTTTAATTTTGAAATATTTGCGCTCCTCTCTCAGGTCTTTTGCTTTCTTTTTTATATTTTATGATTTATTGAACAACTGGTAAATTTATAAAAGAATATATATATATATATATATATATATATATATATTGTTATATAAATATTATTTGAAATTAACTATTATATTAGAATTATTTTGATATTATTACATGTATTAAAAAATATAAATATATTGTTAGATATCATTTTGATAATATAACTTATAATATTAAATACATGAATTAGAGAAATAAAATATAAAATTTTATACAATATTACGATGTGCTTTACATACAATTCTAGTGATTATTTATACTACTAAAATTTAACTATTACAACTAGTTTCGTTAAATAAAATTAATCTTGTCAATCATACAACGAACCTTATTAATATTATCAACATTTAATACAATAATATTATCAATCATTCAACTAATCTTATCAACATTTAATACAATAATACTATCAATCATTTAACTAATTCTATGAACATTTAAAAACATCCAAAAAAGTAACTAACTAACAATAATATAAAGTTATGAGTGTCAATGGGTGGTTTCATACCAATACCAACCCCTACCAAAATCCTCGTTTCAATTAACATATTCGCTAATTTGTTGCTTATAAATAGGGATGTCAACGGGGCGGTGCGGGGACGGGGACCTAATCCCCGGCCCCATCCCCGCGTCTATGGGGAATCCCCATCCCCGTCCCCGCCAAGTAAACGGGGACAAAATCGTCCCCGTCCCCGTCCCCACGGGGATCCCCGCCCCGCAATTTTTTTTTTAAAAAAAATATTTATATTATAATATATAAATTAAATATATTATTTAAATTATATTTTAAATATTATTTATATTATAGTAATATAAAATGAGTATAATAAATATTTTTAAATATTATTTATATTATAATAATATTGATTAGATATAATAAATATTATTTATATTATAAAATATAGTATCGGGGAACGGGGCGGGGAACCCCACGGGGCGAGATCAATCCCCGTCCCCGCCCCATCCCCGCCAACGGGGGGAGATCTCTCCCCGTCCCCGCCCCACGGGGATAAAAAATCTGGGATTCTCTGCCTTGTTCGGGGCGGATCCCCGCGGGGACGGGGAATCCCCTCCCCATTGACAAGCCTACTTATAAATGAGTTCGATGCAAAATCACCGTACAGGGGTCGGGGTTTCTGTAGGAGATTTGGGTTCCATATATTGATCCAACTACTCAAATTTTTTTATAGTAAAAAAGTATACTAATTAACATAGCCAAAACCGCCAATAAACATAACGAAACGTTCACGATAAAAATAAATTACGACAAAATACAATAAAAATACTAATAATTAGAGAATGGAGAATTCTAGTTTAATTCAAACTAGGGGCAAGGGTAGGGGACATGGATGCGGGGGAGACCTGAATCTCGTCCCCGTGCTTTTACCGATGAAAAATGTTAGAAATTAAGGACTTCATCCTAAAATCTATTGACGATAGGTGAATTTGCCTTTTGTTATAATAGTTTGAGTCCTATAAGTTTAATTTTTCAATGTGGGACATCACTCACTTTATAATCTCAACGAAGAATCACCATCAAAATCTCTACCCTCATTTTGACAAGGAATTCTCTGTTCCAATAATCTCGTATCACAAGTGGAATAGTTCACCACAGTAATATTGCCACCCCTAATCGAGAGTACCCAATATAGAATACCTGAATTGATTATGATAACAAATATTACTAACCAAAGTGGTCCGTCCTCCAACAATTAAAACAAGACTTACATCTATTTAAATAAATAAATTAATTTAATTCATGATCTTTAACATTATCTTTTGAGTTTCAGCTTTCAAGTGTCCATTAGAATTCAACTATGGCAGTTGGTCATGTGGAATTAGTGTTGATATCCATTGAAATGGAACTAAATAATTAGTATTATTACTAAATTACTAATAATACTCATCTGGTCCGTTTTGCCGGCTCTATTACTGATAATGCTCATTTAGGGCTATTGTGTGAGATTCACAACAATCTCTTCACAGGGAAGTTTATATTATAATAATAATAATAATAATAATAATAATAATAATAATAATAATAATAATAATAATGTTTACATGCACACTTCCACCCACGTGAAAACTAGGAATCTTCACAGAATTTAATTTATATATATGCTTGTTTATATCCATGAAGATTGGTGTAAAACAGCTGAGTTAATTCTTTAATTGAGTAGGTATTTTTTCAGTTCTTATTATCATAATAATTTATAGGGATAAAATCCAAAATGGTCCTCGATGTTTATCCGATGGACTAATTTAGTCCCCGATGTTGTCGATTTTGAACCAATTTGGTCTTTCGTCATAATTAACGTCAATTTTAGCAGGAATTTCGCACGTGCCCCACACTAAATTATGTATGTATCAAATTTTAGAATATTTGCAAGATTTGAGGGGTTTGTACTGTTTTCTTCTATTGTAAATGAAGCTCGACGACGTAGACGATCTAGAGCTCATTATCGAATTTTGGAGGAGAAATTTTTAGTTTCGTGCCCTAATTTCAATAACCATTTCAATTTTATCGATCTAGACATGATTTAGTGTGAGGTACGTGCGAAATTCCCGCTAAAATTGACGTTAATCATGACGAAAGGACCAAATTGGTTCAAAATCGACAACATCGGGGACTAAATTGATTCAAGCGAAACATCAGGGACTAAATTGGTCCATATAGTAAAGATCGGAGACCATTTTGGATTTTATCCAAATAGTAACAGTGTTAGTCTTAGTATAGATACCACTTTCAATCTTTCTCGTCATTACTATTAACCAAATCATATATAATTATAATAAACTCGGACAAAACAAGGTTTTCAATCGAATATATATGTAACCAAAGTCAATAACCGAAATTAGAATCATAATTAATTAAAATATTAGAATTCATAAACATTCTTTGATTTGTGGAATTTAGTTTTTTTTTTCCAGAATTTGTGGAATTTAGGTGGGAAAAGAAAATGTAAAAATAGAAAATTAAAATTAAATAAATTCTTTTCGTTTCGTTACTACGTAAAAGGAAAAGAAATTGTGTGGGGATGAATTGGGAGGGAGGATGCGTTGGAATTAGAGAAATGAACTCTTTTAATTTTATTTTAGTATGGAAAAGTAAATTAATCTACTTTTAAGTTATATTTTAAATTTATTTTGCTTTCTTTTCTTTTCCACATCATTTTTCTTTCTAATCAAAAACCACAAATAGTTTTAGCAACTATTTTCTTTTCTTTTTCATGTCAAATTCCACAAACCAAACATAATGTAAAAATAAAAAAGAAAAGAAATGGGATTAATTTTAGAGTTATGTATAGAGCCGTGAAAAAAGCCAAAGTCTGCGGGCCGGCCAGCCCCGCCTCCTTTTTTTAGGCCCGCCAAGAAGCGGGCCAGCCCGCGCAGGCTGCGGGCTTGGGCGGGCAGGCCAGCCCGTGTAATATTAAAAATATATTTATTAAATATTTTAATTATATTAGATTAGTTAAATATTGTATTGTGGTTTTTGGGCTTTATTTTTTCAATTACACCATATTAATTATTGTATTGGGGCTTGAAAATTATTTTTTATTGGGCTAGAAACTTTTATTATTAATCAATTTATTTATTTTTTTCAATACAGGCAGGCCTGTCCGCCGGGCCCGCGGCCTGATGACAGGTCGGGGCGGGCTCTATTTCCTGGGCCTGCACCCGCCCCTTCAAGCGGCGGGCTTTGGCGTGCTCAGGCCGGCCCGCCCCTTCGGCCCATTTTAACTGCTCTACTTATGTATCCCGTCCCAAATTCAAACATCGATGTCAAGGGTCCAAGTGGAATCGAACACATAACCTTCTTTTAAAGAATCGTATGATCGAACACTTGACCCTATCCATTTGAGACCCTCTATAAATACCATAATCTAAAATTAACTACTAGTGGTTTGAAATTGAAGGTTCTAATTTATATATATAGGATGATTTTATGATTATAATAATGATTGTAATTATTACTACATCCACCATGGATTATATCAATATCGCCCACTACCGTATCATTGTCTAATTTATTACCAGTTTGAAATTGATGCTTTTGTTCACTTTTCCAGCGTTTTGTATGGTACACATTTTTAGCATGTTTCGTATTAAGCCAATATCATACTCTGTGCATTTTCACTTCCAAGATATCACTATATAGACGTGATCTATGTATATAATATTATTCTATTATATAAAAGCGATCTCATCCAATGTTCACACTTACATTTTTTATTTATTATGCAAATACAAGATGTTCAAATCTAACAGTTTTTGTCGCCACAAGATTAGTTATAAACTCGCTGATCACTCTTCAATGAAATAATTCTAGTATTTATATTATTTCGGCTGTGTGCCATCGAATCACTTCTCCCATAAGAAAACAACCATCGCTCCTTTCCAAGAGTCGCAAACGGTAAGTTTAAACCATATAGGCGATTGGCCCATCCTTTTATTTTTTTTTTATTCAACATTTAGTATTTTATGTTATTTGGACGGTGCAATTATTTCATTATTTTATGAAACAACCGATTTCATACCAACCTAAATTACATTATTCCGTGGATCAAATTCTCAAGCTTACAGCGTTACAATGTGAAAGCATAGTTGATAAAAATAAAAGTAATTTCATCAAAATCTCCTCGAACACGAAAGAGCATGATGTCACAATATGATTTCGGCTGGGGACAAACATTAGTTACACCACATATTATAGTATATATAAACTTAAATGACATAAATATGCAATAAATAACAAAGATTGATGTGTGCTTTCATTACATTTATCAACGTGACGAAAAACCCTCTTGTAAATTAATTAATATATTATATATATATATATATATATTTATATTTAGGGTTTTCATCTCAAGCACATCAGGGGTTTTCCATAGCTTTTCTCAATCACTCACCCTATATATATATATATAAAGAACTCGATGGCAGTTTTAACACACACAAACACTCACTCAAATACTTCATATTGCCTTTGATCAATATATTTTTATTTCCACCAAAAAGAAAAAAAAAATGACTGCCTCGGAAAATATATCGGAATACGATCGCATGTTGCTCGAATCGGTAGAGAACTTCCTCCTCGACGATTCCGACTCGCTGCAAGATTTGATGTTTGATAGCCAGATTGATAGACAAACATCTGGAGCTGTAAGAAATTTGCTAAATTCGATTGCTTCGTTTAGGACCGTTCAAAAAGGGCACTCTTCTCAGACCATTCAAGAGTTATTACGCATGAATGTTATTGCCCCGAGCACTACCCGCCCTAGCAGCCAAGAGGGTGTGGCATTTAGCTGCCAAGATGATATAGCGAAGAAGACCGAGAGGAGACGACACTACATAGGCATAAGAAGAAGGCCTTGGGGTACATTTGCTGCTGAAATAAGAGATCCAAGCAAGAAAGGGTTGAGAAAATGGCTTGGGACCTATAAAATTCCCGAGGACGCAGCTTTGGCCTACGATCGATTTGCTTTTAAATTGCGTGGAAGGAAGGCTAGGCTTAACTTTCCGCACCTTCTTGGGTTGAATGATGTGAAGCTGCTCAAAAGGGTCACTAAGGGAAAGTGTTCATCTTCTAGTTTGTATTGTTGATTTCATGAAATTAATGTGTATGCAAGGGTTTTTTTAAATATGTGAGTCCGTTTATTTCGATTCGTTACTCTTTGTTCTAAACCGTAAATAAAAAAAAAAATATTAATATAAATCCAACTGAGATTAGCTTCCCTTAATGCAAATGGTTAATTCTTGCTATATAAACTTTTAAGGGTCCGTTTGGTTATAAGCACATGATAAAGCCCAAGATATAAAATTTATCCAACAACACAAGATAATTTATCTCAGTTTTTTAATTCAGTTTACTTGTAACGGGCCTTTGGTTTAAAAACGGGCTGAAATATTAAATTCGGGCTGAAATTACTAAACCAAACACAATATTAAATCTGATTATTTATATTATATGGGCTTTTCTGGGCTTTTCATCAAACCAAACACAGCCTAAGTTTTCAAGTGTCTTTATTAGAGCATTTCCAATAGAGGTGCAAAACCCAAAAAATAGGGTAAAACTGCTCCAATGGAACCCAAAAACTAAACTCAAAATGGGTTTAATATTTTCTTCTTTCCTCAATTAAATGCAAATTTGCGTTTAGACCATCTCCAACTGAAACATTAATTTTCAAACACAAAGTCATTCTCAAACTCAAAATGCAGTAATTCATCGCCAACCGTTAAACTCATTCTCAAACTCAAAAGTATATTCTCGTAATATTCACTTCCACACTAATTTTTGTAACTTTTCAATTCTACCTACATATTTAATAACTTTACAAAATAATATTTAATTTTTGTATTATATATAAATGATATGTAAAAAATAAATAATAAGATATAATATATCTTAATTATTAATAAATAACTAAGCAATATATTTTTATTTATTATTTTATTTTTATTTATGGTTGATTTAGTAATTAAAAATAAATAAAGGTCTCTAAAACAATTATAAAAGTACAAATCCAAAAAATGAGTTCAAACGCAAAAATTGGTTTATATAGGAGAGAGAAAGTCAAAAAACTCATTTTGAGTTTGCGTTTCAAGTACGGTTGGGACCATTTTACCCCATTTTTTGAGTTTTGGGGTACGGTTGGAGATGGTCTTAGAGTGAAATTATGGGTTTGCTTTTTTTTAAATTGCATAGAAGTCCTCATTAAAAGTTATTTGATGAACCCCAAATTTGACAAATGCAAAGAGTTTCACACTTGCATCCACCAACGGCTCCAAAGAAGAGCGCGAAGATCGCCGGACGCTTGGGCTCGTCCTTCTACGTGGCATCCCAAGAATGATGCAGCCTCAAATATCTAGCCAGCCTCGAACCATTGCATTAGCTGTAGTGCAGATGTGTTTGATGGTCTAATCTTAGACAAGACTGCAGTTTTCATATGCAAATATGAGATTGAAGAATTGACCATAAATAGTCTTTCAGGTCTATGTTGACCATTTTAAATGCTCAAAAAAAAAAAAATATATATATTCATAGTGGTTTGGCTTTCAATGCCATCTTGTTCTAAGGATTATTCCATGCGTCTTTAGGCCTGTAAATGTGCTACCAGTTGTAATGAGTTGCAGTCTTGATGTATTTTCTCCTGGTGTAACGTAATTGCTGTGTTTTTAATAAATAATTCTCCGATATTTTTTTATGTGTACAAATAATAAATTTATCATTAATTTTATTAAATATTTTTTCAATCGAATTAAAATAATATCGTGGTTTAATTTATAAAAATTGTAAAATATGTGGATAGTATTGAAAAATTGTAAAAATTGGTGTGGAAGTGAATATTCTGAGAATATTCTTTTGAGTTTGATAATGCGTTTACTGGTTGGAGAAAAATTACTGCATTTTGAGTTTGAAAATGAGTTTGAGTTTGATAATGAGTTTTTCGGTTGGAGATGGTCTTAGAATTCAAAGATGGCAGTTGGTCATACGTAGTTAGACCATCTCCAACAAAAAACGCATTCGCAAACTCAATTTTCCAACCATTAAACTCATTCTCAAACTCAAAAGATTATTCTTGTAATATTCTCTTCCATACCAATTGTTAAAAAATTTCAATACTACCCGCATATTTTACAACTTTACATATTAGATCATGGTATTATTTTAAATTCGATTGAGAAAATATCTAATAAAATTATAATCCGTACGTCTGTTATTTTCCATGATTTGTGATGTATTTTTATTTTAGGTACTTGTATGTTACCTTAATATTTTCTTTCAATGCCATGACTATCATAGTTATATAAAAATAAATAAATAGATGATAAACATATTTTGAGTATAAAAATAATAATATGTCTTTTGATTATAATTAAACAATTATATATACTAGTATTTTAAGCACACTCGATGCATGTGCAATAAAATATAAGTAGATATATTATTTTATATTTTCAAATTTATTATTAATTTATAATGTTTGGTAGATGAAATTTTAAATATGTATCATTTATAAGTATATTAAAGAAAATTGATTTGTAGTGATGTTGTAATTAAGTAATTAATTAATGGTAAAATTATAATTAAATTGTGGATATTATAATTAAATGGTAATTAAAAAAGGATAAATTTGTAATTTACATTGATATACCAATTAAAATTGACGGTTACTCTCTCCAATTATATATAGTATAGATAAAACAAACTACATTAATAAATATGACACTGAGAGGAATGCACAAAACATTTGGGCAAAAATTATAATGTAAGTAAAGATTTGAAATGTTGAATAGTGCAAATAACATTTTTTAGTTTTTAGGAGAGAGAAAAGTATATAAACTAATTTTAGGTTTCGTTTGAAGTGTGGTTGAAAGATAATTTTGGATTTGAGATATCGATTAGAGATTAGGATTGATACCCAAAGGAAACTCAAAGAGGCTGCCGAGGACGTTGAACTGAATGAACTTTCCGTCGAGGATAGCAGAATCACCGTTGGATTCGTTTTCTTTTTTTGCTTTTTTAATTAAATAAATGATTTTTTATTTTTTATTTATAAAATAAATGAAAAATAATATTTATTAATAAAATAAATATTTTCGTAATTAGAAAATACGAATTATAACTCGTATCTTAAAGATACGAGTTACTCAACTTTATAAAAAAAGGGTTGGATCCCACATGAAAATACTTTTTATTACATATTTCATCATATCATTAAATCATCGCTACTTTATGCGATTTATGTTATAAAAACAAATAAACACATCTAATTTATTATTTGTTTTATGACGGTTAAATTGATATCCATATCTAATATTTTTCGATATTCATAAGAATAATATTATTCGATATTCATAAGCTTGTATTATATCAATATCCACTCACTTCCAAATTTAACATAGATTTCATGTAGACATGTTCATACGGTTCCTAATTTATAATTTTTTTTTCAAAACCGGACTTTTTTTTTATAAATTTTATAAACCGACGGTTTGAACCGCCGGTTATAACCGGGTTTGCAAACCGCTGGTTTCGGTTTTCAAAAAACAAAAACCGAAAACCGAATATTGAAAAATATAAGATCAATAAATTAAAACGGTTCAGTTTCGATTTTTGTTTTTTGAAAACCGAAACCAGCGGTTTGCAAACCCGGTTATAACCGCCGGTTCAAACCGTCAGTTTATAAAATTTATAAAAAAAATGTCCGATTTTGAAATTTTTTTTTTATAAATTTGGAACCATATGAACATGTCTACCTAATATCTATGTTAAATTTGGGAGGGAGTGGATGTTGATACAATACAAGCTTATGAATATCGAAAAATACTATTCTTATGAATATCGAAAAATATTAATATGGATATCAATTTGACCGTCATGAAACAAATAATAAATTAGATGTGTTTATTTGTTTTTATAACATAAATCGCATAAAGTAACGATGATTTAATGATTTGGTGAAATATGTAACAAAAAGTATTTTCATGGGGGGTCCAACCCTTTTTTTTATAAAGTTGAGTAACTCGTATCTTTAAGATACACGTTATAATTCGTATTTTCGAATTACGAAAATATTTATTTTATTGATAAATATTATTTTTAATTTATTTTATAAATAAAAAATAAAAAATCATTTATTTAATTAAAAAAGACATACCTCTCTGAGTCACTTACGTTCGTTGTGGGCGAGTGCTTGTCTTTTAATTTTACTACTTGAGGAGAGACTGTTTTAATTTTGAAATATTTGCGCTCCTCTCTTCCCTTTCTTTTTTATGTTTTATTATTTAATTTTGCTTATTTAGTAAACAATTGGTAAAATTATAAAATAAGGTAGAGTTGGGCCCATAAGTGTTTATATGGTTCACGGTTCCGGCGGTTCCCATTTTGGGATCCGTCGAATAGTAACTAAACCGTCCACCAAACGGTCCCGATTGTAGTTTTAGTTGCGGTTCGAACCGTCAGTTCACGGTTCAAACTGACTTACTTTTTTTTTTTTTGAAAATTTTATTTAAAAAAATTTAAAATTAACGGTCAGAGACGGTTTTTTACCACACCAGAATAGCCAGCTTTAACAAAGGTTTACGGTTCGAGTACTAAGAAAAGCATAACGGAACCGTAAAACCCACGTTTAAACAATACCTGCAAATCGATGACGGATGGTTCTATTACGATTTTTTTTCCCGAAATGTCACCCATGTCTAGGTGGCCCGCGGATACTTGCTATAGCATACCCGCCCCAATTCAAATAAACTTTACTAGCCGAATTCAAATTACCCAAGCCAAGTAACAAACCTCATTTCCGACCCCTATTATTACAAAGTATGGCAAGATTTAACACACAAGTCCCATAACAAGGGTAGTGAAAGAACCATATGTCTATGTAAGACCAATAATAAACTAGAAATGTATTCTGCTGGGATGCGCCTTCTCCATGCGGGTCTCGCCATAGGGCTCGTCGTTGTCCATCCGCTTATCATGCCTAAAGGCGGCGCAGGCGACGACGTACACTATGACGAGGAGGATGAGAACGACGATGTTGATGACGGAGACTTTCCTCCAACTCCTCTTCAAGCTGGCTAGCACCCCGGCTTTGCAAGAGTCGCAGTTGTAGCAAAGCTGCCCTTGGTCGTTGCTCCATTTTAGGCAGTCCGAGTCGCTCCCCAACAGCCCGCCTCCTTGAGCCCATACCGTCTCGTTCACGTATATCAAACCACATGAAGTCGGCGGTTTGCAACATCCCGACTGTAAAATAATAATAATAATAATAATAATAATAATAATAATAATGATAATAATAATAATAATAATAATAATAATAATAATAATAATGATAATAATAATAATAATAATAATAATAATAATGATAATAATAATAATAATAATATACAAATGGTGTGTTTGGAATGAAGAAAGTATTAGGGAAAAGAAAATGGGAGAGAAAATAATTTTCACAAGTTGTTCTTTAATTTTCCTCATCATTTGATGAAGAAATTAATTTTCTTTAGTTTTAAGTATAAACTAAACTAGATTTGTTTTTCTTTTCTTTTCATTTTCTATTTCTTCAATCAACCAAACATAAAAGTTAATTTTCCTTTTCCATTTCATTTTCCTTTTCCTACTAATTTCCACAAATCAAACACACTCAAAATATCTTCATTTTCCTTTTCCTACTAATTTCCACAAATCAAACACACTCAAAATATCTCGATTGAGAGGGGATTATAACGTATGGAAGAAAAAATCAAGAAACTCAGTATTATAGCAAAAAATAAAATAAAAGAAAATCCTTTTTTATTCTACATGCAAGTTATAAATTTTAGTAATAATTAGACAGGAAAATAACTAGGATTAGTAAATGGCCGACTCATGACATCTCAGCCGTGGATTTAATTTTACTTGAACGCCTTAACTTTTTATATTTATTGACGATGAGATACACATTTATTCTTATCTACCCACCTATGTTAGTACACCGACTACGAATTTAACTTTTGAAGTATTATTAAGAGGCTACGTGTCAAAATATGAATAACGTTTTGTTATACCTAGGTGGGTAGATAAGACCAGACATACACATATTAGGCGTCGATATCGTCATATAGTTGACCTTGTGGTTCAGATTCGTTTTAAAATTAACTTATAGTCTGAATGTGATGAATATGATGGTGGTGTGATTCGAAAAAAAAAATAAAAAAATAAAAATAATAATAATAATAAGATAGAAAATAACTAGAAAAACGACGGGGAGAGGTGGTTGGGACGTCTCATTTCGTAGCTAGATAGAGACTGTATGTATTGACTAATAATAGAGATTTATGATCATCTCTTACACACCACACAACAACTCATCACATCTATCTAACTACTAATAATCATCGGAAAGAAAAAACAACTCATCAATCTTCAGACAAACCAAAGGTCAGGTCAGGTGGTCCTATTTTTCTTGATTAAATATTTTTAAAGATGACTGCCCAACTAACATTCTTACAAAATTAGTGATTATGATATATTAATCTAAATGAAGTTTATAATTATTAATAATTCATCATAATCAAACCTCGAAATTAATTAATTAATGAAGTAGGTGTGGTGTGCCTACCTGTATTGGGCTCAAGCTCCTCCGAGAGAACATATCAACGGACTCAGGCACGCCGCCGCTCACCGTCCGGCGCATCTTAGGGCAGACGCGAGAGTCCCTCACGCACGAAGCGATCTTCCTCCAGTAGCTCCGGTCGGAGACCCGGTCGGCGAGCCAGTTGCCGGAGTAGTCCTGGAGAGAGTAGTCCAGGTACGCACGGTTCATCACCGCCCGGCCGGAGCCCTTGTCGGTGACGGCGTAGGCGAATATGATGAAGCCTATCAGTGTTGCGACGATGAAGAACATGGCCCACAGGTAGAGGTACATGAGGAAGGTGTTGCGGTAGCACGCGCCGGCGAACCCGGCCAGCGAGACCACCATGACGGCGAGTCCGATGACGATGAGCGGCCACTGGAGGAACTTCATGCAGTCGGTGGTGTTGGCCCGCGTGCTCAGCCATATGCCGCCGCCGAGTATGGGAATAGATAGGAGGAAGGTGAGGAAGTTGAGGACGCCGACCAGGTGGTTGCTTGCTCTGGCCATGCTTGCTTTGCTTTTGTTGGGCGGCGTTTGTGGCGGTGGCGAGTTTTGAAGTAATTAGTGTTTTGTTAATTGTGAAGTGTGGACAAAGACCAAGACCTTGTTGATAAGGACGTATATATATATATATATTATTAAATTATTACTATCAATACAATCGCCCATTTGCTATATATTTAAATTAATACGTTTACATTTGCTATATATTTAAATATTTTAAGCTAAAAGCTTAGAGACTATGTATAATTTTAAGTTGTATTTCTCTACAACCATTTAATCTATATTTTGATATGATACGTCAATATATGTAAATAGATTTTTTTTTTTGGGTTCTATATTACTATATCCATCGATATATTGGTTACTATGGTTGAATTAGAGTATCAATGGACAATAATATCCTTACATCTTTCAATTCACTCTTGATAATTTCTTTATATCGAAATTTCATTATTTATTTTGAAGCTACAGCAACATGTATACTATACCCAAACATATGTCTAGGTTTTCGTGCAAGGAAAAAGCATAACGGTCATAATAATGGAAGGTGATACTGATAGTGGAATAGTTGGTGAAAGAGATACATAAATTTACTTTCAAAATTCAATTTCAGAAGATCTATTCTTACTTTTTTTTCCCATATATATATATATATTATATTACTTTTAATTGACGGTATTAATTGTTTCTGTCGTTGCCAAGCTTTCTTGTTAACTGTTACACATTAATTTTTTTTTTCTTTCTATTGTAGAAGATAGTTATTGCATGTATTTAGAGACCACTTTCTTTGTGTCCAAAGATTATCTCATCAGATATAATTGAGGGATGTGTAGATAGACTACTTCAAATTATTTAATTATAATCAGTACACTTTCATGTAGAATTCAATATTTTTAGATTTGATATATGCTTTACGCTATTAAAACAAAATAAAATTGCAATCGTAAATAAAAAAAAAGAAAAGAAAATTTAGATGAATAGTTTAGAATAGGATGGTGGATAAATGATGTATTAAGCATGATTTATGAAAACGAATGAAGTTCTACCCAATTTTGAGATATACATTTGTTTTTTTTAAAGAAAACGAGCGAGCAACAAATCAAGCATAAATTCGTGGGAACGACCCTTACCACAATAGCCAACATACTTAGCTAAATAATGAGCGACAGTATTACCATCACGACGAACAAAATTAAAAGAAAAACTACTAAAATCTTGGGTCATAACTAAGCAGTCCTCTAACACAATTCCTATGCGATTAGATTGTGAATTCTCATCTCGAAGATTTGTAATGAGGTTCGAACAATCTTCTTTCACTATAATGTGTAACCATCCTTGTGAATTTGTTTCTCATCAGTCTTCTTGAGTAAACTGAATAACTAACTTTTCAATAAAAAAGGGCACATATGTAATAAATGTAATATTTGGGGATAAGAATGCAGTTGACCCTACCAAGGCACAGTCACACTCCTACCTAGACTTACTCCATCCAATTAAATAAATACGGCCCCTATTTCCAATTTAATCGTTTCTTAAATTTGAAATTGCAACTTGAAAACTTTTTATTAGCGAAATTATCGTTCAATAATCAACTATTAGCTTGCGCCGCATAGTTCGATTCGAAAATGTGATTAGTCATCGGAGATCTTTCACTTGAAATGTCTCGTACCTAACAACCACTATGTGATCATCCTAGTTCTATGACGCTACTTTAAAACCGCACAATTATTGTCTTGAAAAGTCACATCCTACATTTAAATTAAGGAGTTATAACATTTAAATGTCATATCCCTAAGCAAAATTTTTTTAATTTTAGCATCGAAATGTCATATTCAAAGTTAGACGTCGTATCGGCTCGTTTCTTCAAGTTTCTAAAGTAGTCGCATGTCTAGGGGAAGTAGACGTACCCCGCCATCAAACTTCAAGCCCCATAGTCGTATCGTACTATCTAATTTGCTGTGGTCATGAAAAATAATTAACGATGAGTCCGTTGTCAGGTCAATAAAGATGGATCCTTAGGGCCTTATAACGAAGTCTCATTTATCCTGCGAATCACAATTTATTTATAGTTAATACACGAGCATAAACATAAATAAATGACAATTTTAATTGCATAATATAAAAAAACATTATAAACATAATTTTCAAAACAAATAGATTCCTTCCTAATTACTAAAATTAATCGAAAAAAATTTAAACAAAAACGACAAATCGAGTCGGATCGGGCCACAACCATCAATGAGTCAAAGCCCGAAATCACGCAGATGAAGTTCGATGATGTGACGAGCCTTGCTAGAATTTTCGAAATACATCGGACCAAATTTCCTACAAACAAAAACACAACTTGAGTCCAATCGGGCCACGACCACCAATGAACTGAAGCCCGAAATCACCCCGATGAAATTCGACGAACCTCGCTAGTATTTCCGAAACACATCGTAATTAAATTTCCTAATTATTAAACTTAATATTGTATACAATTAATAAAAAAATAATATAAAAATAATAAGAATGGACAAGTTGAATTGGATTGGATAGGGCCACGACCACCAATGAACTGAAGCCCGAAATCACCATGATGAAATTCGACGAACCTCGCTAGTATATCCGAAACACATCGTAATTAAATTTCCTAAAATTATTAACTTAATATTGTATACAATTAATAAAAAAATAATATAAAAAGACAAGTTGAGTTGGATTGGATAGGGCCACGACCACCAATGAACTGAAGCCCGAAATCACCCCGTTGAAGTTCGACCGTGTCGACAAACCTCACTGATATTTTCGAAACACATCGGAACCGAATTTCCTATTTATCTAACTTGATATTGCAAACAACTTAATGAAACTACGCATTTTTTTACTACGAATAACAAGAACGAACGAGTAGTCATTTTTTGCGTGAGGTTGTGTCTCTTTGGTCACAAGCTTTCACAAATCAAACTCCCATTAAGGGAGATGAAAAGCTCCCACAAGGGGAGAAGAACGCCTCATTAAAAGGAAAATAACACCCAATGAAAGGGAAAAGAAGACTCATAAAGGGTAAACAAAACTCTTGAGAGACTAACACTCCCACTTTGGGGAGAGAAAACAGAAAAAATGGACAAAATAAAAATAAAGAGAGCGAGATAGGAGCTCCCCCAACCTCCATTAATGGAGGAAGGGGGAGTAATGAGTTTATTTTTGGATAAGGATAAGGAAGAGAGAGATCTTTTCTGTAAATGAGAATCAGTATGAATTCATTTATTTTCAATACATACTAAATTTGCTGAAATTAACAAATATGCCTTTTAATTAATAAAATATTAATTTATCGATATATTAATATCTCTCTAAATTAATAAAATTTCATGGTCCCAACGTTATTAATTTATAGAGGTTTTATTGTACATGGTGTTCAAAGAGCAGACTGCTGTAGCTTTATAAACTGTCGAAGCTGAATACATTGCAAGAACTAAATGTTCAATGTGCTTGGTTAAGGAGAATGCTTGATGACTTTAGTTTGAAGCAAGGGTAAGGTACTAAATTGTTTCGTGACAGTAAATCCGGAATATCATTTGCAAATAATCCAAGATAACATTGAAATAAAGTTCCACTTCATTGGAGAGATAGTTTCAAAGAGGGAAATTCAAGCGAAGTATTGTCACATGGTATTTACTAGTCAAATGATTACTGAAATATATGACTTGTCTTAGTTGAATAAATTGTCTTAAAGCCCTTATTAAGCTGTAGTCATTGTTATTGCCTATAAAAGGCACGTATGTTTTTCAAGTCGTATCATTAAATTTAAGAACCAACATCTACTGTTGTTGTAGTTCTGGCTCCCAATCTAGGTAACTAACTAATCCTGAAGAAAATTATGTGAATCTTTTTGTAATATCTCAACATCATGAAATATTTAGTTTTTTTTTTCATGACTTAATAGGGCCTGATGATCATGGAAACTTCGACCCGACGTATTCTGGAAATGCATTGCATGAGCCTTGCGACGCCGTTGAATAGGTTCGATGTTTTACGTTTTTTTTTTTGAAACTATCAAGATTGTGTAAGAAATATTACGAGTAAACGCATCGATCATGGCTACGTTTTTGTATATGCTTCGATCTGTTTTGTCATTTCTGAAGTTTATATCTTCTTATTCTATTTGACAACTCTAGATTAATCTGTCTTACCACATAAGTATCATTATTCTATTTTCGCAAAACTAATCATTTTCCTTTCATCCCTAACTTTGGTCGGATGCAGATTGATCATGATGAGTTATTAACAGATATCAGCGGTCAGTAGAGTGTGTTTTACCAATATAAATGTTACAAAGATATGGTTTTTCAAAAATTTCTATAGATTTTTAGGGGAGATACACTTGTGTTTTCAATATATAAACATAAGTTTCTGATTGAAACTTTAAAATAGATCCATGTTCCTGACCTAATCTTGAGCCTGAGATTACAAGTTAACAAGGTTCTAATTGATCCCATATAGAGTTTCTTGCAGAATATGTTGCGCTAAAAGTTATAGCGTGATGGCGTGGGTGCAACTCTAATCCTTAAACCGTACAACAGTTAGCGACATTGTTCGATCGCAATCATAGCATAGACAATTATATTGCTCCTCTACAATCTTCTCCCAATAATTAATTTGCTCTCCTCTCAATATCTACGAATTGAACCTATAAATCTGCCCTGATACCAATTATAGAATCAAACGCCTACCGTTGCGTCAAAAGTTATAACTGATTATGAGAATGTATATCTAATCCTTAAACCGCACAACCTTTACAATCATAGAATTATTGCTATGAAAATGTGATTCATGTGAATGACCGCCAAAACAGTGATAAGTGTACTATCAATAATTGCAATTTATTTTCATTTTTTTTCGGAACGAAAGCTTGAATTTCATTAACAAAGTACACGGGCTAAATTACAATTTATTTTCATTTCGAACATTTGTTTTTATAAAGATAAATTTTGAGACGATATAGTTGTCATACACTAGTCGAGACAAGAAGTGACATTACGAAAAAAGAGTGGAGAAAGACATATCAACTTTACAACTTTACTTTGGGATTTTGGTCTACCCTATATATGTAAGAGAAGTTTACCAACTACATTGGATATTTGACGCCTAATATAAATTTGATGATGTGCTCCATTAATCCAATGGTGTTGGTTACTTCCTAGTATGGAATAGATATTTTATTTAGATGATTGAGTGCGTATTATGCCAATTGATTAGCTGATCCCACAATTATTTGAAATTCAATATAATTAAGAAGCAATCAAAACATTTAATATCATATTAAATAGCATGGCTATGAGGTATGACAGAAAAAGCACCTAATTAGATACAGGATAAAAAAATATTAACTAAAATTTTATTGATTTCAGGCAATTTGCAAACTATAACACACTAAAAACTTAAATTTGTTGAAGATATTAAATCTTCTTGATTACGGATTCAAATTTCATTAGGGCCAATGTTTGTGTGGCTTGGACTTTGAGGAGGTCATATGAATCATAGTCCAATTAAAAGTCAGAGTCGTCTCATAATCGATTTTGAAATTCAGATTCGTTGTGTTGAATACAATATCGTTGTATAACGCCAACACTATCACTATATTAGTGTTTCGGATAAGAATGTTAATTAAGTGAGATAAGTTTTAGTGACTTGAAATTGGCTTCGAAATGTTTGTAAAAAAAGAAAAAGAAAAAAGTGGGATCACTGCAAATGATTCATATAAAAAATGTAAATTTAATACTTCCTTTCTTCCTAAATACATATTATTTTAGAAATTTTTTTTTGTTTCCAAAAGAAAATCGTTTTCCTAGTTTCAAAAATATTATTATGTATACTTTCAATTTTACCCATAAAAGAGGCTAATTAAGTGAGTGATTAATTAAAAAATATGATTAGTTGAGGGTATAAAAATTTTTTTACTTTATTTCTTAATATACATGTAGAAACCTTAAACGACATGTATTTAGAAACAGAAGGAGTATAAAAATTCTACTTAATTTACCGCGTTGGATTAGAAATTTAGTGGGTGTTTCTTAATATTTGTGAAGCGATTTCACTCGAACAGTAAGTTAGTAAAATGAAGTAACTATATGTTATTGAATAATATTAATCAATATTTTAAGTTTACCAAATAATCCAAATGTTGTTCTAACATACAATTATCATAAAGAAATGGATGGTACAAAAAATATTACGAGTTTTTTTAGGAGAAAAAAAAAAAGAAGAAAAAGAAAAGTACTGTCGGCGTTTTTTTTTTTGGGTTGAAAATTCAAGTTTGAATAAATATTCGGCGTATTATTTGGTCAAAAGTCGAAAAAAATGTATTACAAAATTTTAATTGAACCAATTACAATACAATACATTAAATTAAAACAAAATATGGTGTGGTGAGAACTCAGTCTCCGTCCGGTCCGAATCCGTTCTCCGCAAATCTTGAAGTACCTTAGTACTGGACTTCAGTTCAGCAAGTCCAGGCAAGAAAGCAGCGAATGATCTATGGAGCCGTGACGAATCAAGTATGATCCGTCAAAGCATCCATCGATCACACGGTGCTAACTCGCCTGCACTTACTGAACTGAAGCGGCGAAGCCCCTCTTCTTCGAAATCTTCTTCCCCTAGAAAAAAATGCGTAAACTTAAGTTAGATTAGATGTTTAATTAAAAAAAGAATAAAAATTAATTAAAGAGCTAATTACTTACCTTTTTCGGGCTTCGTCGTCGTAACCGGCTTGTGCAAATCTTGAAGTACCTAAAAATAATAATTTATTTGTTAGTTATAAACGTTACAATTATTTAAAATTAAAAAGTTAATACGGCGATAGATTGAGATTGAGATTGATACTTATCTTTTTCGGGCTTCGTCGTCGTAATTGGCTTGTGCAAATCTTGAAGTACCTGAAAATAACAATTCATTAGTTAGCGATAAACATAACAATTATTTGTATAAAAAACAATATAAGAGATGTATACAGTATACTTATCTTTTTTCGTGCGTCTTTGTTGATGTGGAGTTCACGCCTCGCCGATCCCAAATGTCTCTAGTCCTCGCCGCCGTCGTTGCCGCCGCTTGTCTCCGTGCCGGTGGTGTCATCGAAAACGTCGTCGGGCGAGTCGCTGTTCGGGTCATCTTGGGTGCGATACTCGGCTCGAGTCCAATCATCGAGAAGACATTGGTACTCGAGGTTGTCGACACCCAAGTTCGAACGCTTTTCGCTCAAAGTCAAACCGCCCATGCTAAAAGCATGCTCCACCGCGACGGTCGAAACCGGGACGACAAGGATATCCCGAGCGATCCTCGCCAACGTTGGATACGTTGGCGACACCCTCGACCACCATCGAAGGACGTTGAAGCTATCGTCGTCCTCGAACTCGAAAGTCGTCATCATAAAGTTATCGAGTTCTACGTAGGGGTTTTGGGAGGACCTTGGACGCTTGTTTGCGTTGAGGATGTCGTAGTAGTCGGCTAATCTTGAAGATCGACTACTACTAGAAGTAGATTGACCCTGACCCGATCGAGGTGGGTCATGACCGAAATCGGGCTTATACTCTTTAAAGAGATCCTTTAAAGAGTCATATGCTCGATCAAGTACGCTCTTCCAAAAAATGCTATCGACGGTACGACCCGACGATATCTTGAAATAGTAACATTCTAGTAATCTACCCGTACCCTCTAAACGCCATCTCGGATCCAATATCTTCACTATAAGGAAGATATCAGGTAACTCAAAAAAATATTTGAGCCACTTGGTAGTCATGCTCTCAACGGCCTCGCCGACTACTGGATCATTCCGACACCCGTCGAGGATGATTGCGACTTTAACGCAATGATCTAACGCTAATATTGATGTCGGGTAATATGAACCCGACATCGCCTCGGTGGCGTCGTGAAATACTTGAAGTATCTCACATAAGCTGTTGCACGTATCCCACATCTGTGGAAAGACCTGGACCGAACACTCGATTTCGGCAAAGAAATCGGCGAGATGCTGTCGATATTCCATCGAGCCAAACAACAGCTTGTAGGTGGAATTCCACCTGTTGGGTACGTCTAAACTAAACTTCTTGACTGGAACATTCTCCCTAGCGCAGTACCGCTTCCACTTCTTAAATAAAGACGGGTGCCGCATCAGGTAACTGATTGCGTAGCGTATAGGCTGCACTTGTTCCGTTAAACTACCGAGCGCGTCTTGCACACACAGGTTAAGTATGTGACAAAAACAACGCACGTGGAAAAACCGTCCGCCGAATGACGGTTGACAATACTCGATCAAACGTTCTATGCTCGCGTTGTTTGCGCTCGCATTGTCGAACGATACTGAAAAGACTTTATTGAGTATCCTATACTCTGATAAGATACCCCTAAGCTTCATCGCAATGTTTTGCGCACTGTGTGCTTCATCGAACTCCCTATATGCGATCAAGCGCTTTTGTATCGTCCACGAATCATCGATCCAGTGGCATGTAACGCCCATGTACGAGTTACGTTGCCAATGATCGCTCCATATATCGGAGCAAATCGACACCTTAGTTTCTAAATTACCTAATAGACCTACCAAGTCGCGTTTAAGCGCGAGTACGGTCTTCCTAGTGTCCCGCGTAAGTGTGCTCCGCGAAACTTTCTTCGCATGTGGGTTATATGCCGTTTTGATCCAATGTTCATAGATCGGATCATCGGCAAACCGAAAGGGAAGATGCTTCGCGGCTACAAACTTCGCAAGTTCGCGGCGCGCAACGTCTTCGTTGTAATGAAACAAAGTCGTGCTTCCGCCGGCGGGGCCCGAAGCGGACGAATCCGTACCTCCGAACATTTGACTTTGGTTTTGTCCTAATCCTAACATAGTCGGGTGTTTCGAACGGAGATGGGCATTCATTGATCCATATCCGCCACCCTTCATAAAAGGATATTCCTTAGCGCAGTAGTTACAAACTGCTCTAAATTGGTTAACTGTACTGGTCGGTACCTTCTTGAAGTGTACCGCGAAGAGGTCGGACTGTAGCCGCCGCGAGCGGCCGGTGCCGCTGCCGGTCTCGGTCTGCGTCTGCGCTTCCGTCTCTGTCTGCGCGGCTTGCGAGCTATATCCCGGCGATGGAGCGAACTCCGGCATGTTGAAGTCCTCGCCGAGCACGGCGCCAAGGTCCAACATCTCGTTCGCCGAATATTCTTGGTAGTCATCTTGCGATGAACTACCAACAACTTGCTTCCTTTGCTGCCCCTCGTTCCGCGAGAACCACGTCGACCACCACGATCCATCTAGTCTAAAAATATACTACACGGACACGAAAAAATAACGTTAGATAAAAAAAATGAAAACGGCAAAAAACGATACCGAGGGCGGCGGGGTGGCGGGGCGGGCGGGGCGGAGGCGGATGTGGTGGCCGGTGGGCGGCGGTCGGGGTGGCAGGGCGCAGCGGCAGCGGGGGCGGGGCGGGGGCGGCAGGGTCAGGCAGGTGGGGTGGCGGGGCGGTGTGCGGCAGCGGGTGGCAGAGCCGGGCAGGCGGAGGCGGTGGGGGCGGGCTGCGGGCGGCAGCGGGGTGGCGGTGGCGGGGGGTGGTGGTGGCGGGCGGGCGGCGGCGGGGTGGGGGGCGCGGCGGGGGGTGGCGGGGTGGTGGGCGGGCGGCGGCGGCGGGGTGGCAGGCGGCGGGGGTGGCGGGCCGGTGGGGTGGTGGGCGGGCGGCGGCGGGGGGTGGCGGGCCGGTGGGGTGGTGGGCGGGCGGCGGCGGGTGGCGGGGCGGGCGGCGGAAACGGGCGGGGGGGCAGCGGGGTGGCAGGGGGCGGCACGGGGTGGGGGGGGCGGCGGTGGGCGGCAGCGGTGGCGGGCGGTGGGGACTGGGGTGGTGTGGTGGGCGGCAGCGGTGGCGGTCGGGACCGGTGTTGTGTTTTAATTAGAGTTTTATTTAATTTTCGGGACGGGCGGTCGAAAAAATTTCGCGTCGGGTCGTGAGAGCGAGTGCGAGACTACGAGAGAGCGAGAGATATTGAGAGAGATTGAATTGAGAGTTGTGTTTTTTTGGATTTGGGTGGGTGTATTTGTAGAAGTTTTTAAAAAAATAGCCGTTAACCGCCAGTTACAACGGCTATTTTTTTTTTTTTTTTTCCAACGGCTATAATAAAAAAAAAAATTCAAATTTTTTTTTTTTTTTACAACGGCTATATTATTAATACAAAAAAAAAAAAAAAATTTTTTTATTGACCGCCGATTAACCGCCTAACCGGCGGTTTTTAACCGGCGGTCAGCGGTTGGTCGGAAGGACCAACCGCGCCGTAACCGGCAACCCACGGTTGCCGGTTACGGTTGGGGATTAACCGTAACCGGCGGTTAGGTAACCGGCGGTTAACGGTTGTAACCGCCGGTTACGGTTAATAATGGGCATGTCTGGTCGGCAGTGGGTTTTGGCCTAAAGAAAATAATCATCTCCTCAGTGGGTTCAGGCTGTCCTCCATTTATTGAGCATCTAACCTCACAGCTTTTTCTTCTCATATCCATTACATTACAGAACTGTCGGCAGCCATGGAAGAAACGTACTCTCTTGCCATTCTTGCTCTGGTTTTCCTCTTCTTTGTTTCCAAACTTGTAAGAAAACCATATACGCACAGAAATAATCTTCCTCCAGGCCCACCAAAACTGCCCATCATCGGCAATCTCCACCAATTCGGCAAAATCCCACATCGTTCTTTGTTCAAACTCTCCGAGAAATACGGCCCCGTCATGCTCTTACACCTCGCCCAATTTCCGACGGTCGTAGTTTCATCACGCGAAATGGCCAGACAAGTACTCCACGCCCACGACTCGTTATGCAGCTCGAGGCCTCGTTCTTACGGCCTGACGAAGCTGTCATACGACGAAGACCTATCCTTTGGTGCTTATAATTCATATTGGAGGGACATTAAGAAGCTTTTCGTGCAAGAGTTCTTCTCCGTCAAAAGGGTTCAGTCTTTCAACCATGTTCGAGAGAGAGAAGTTTCTCGCCTGATAAGCTCCATCGCTGAATCAGCAGCAGCAAATGGACGGAAGCCAATTGAGATTGATGAGAAAGTGTTTTCCCTCTCGAACAACTTCTTTTTCAGCATCGCACTCGGCAAAGGCTGTGAAGAGGCCGGGAAATATATGGGAAACCATGTTAAGGTTGATGAGGTCATGCATGAGACTTTGGCCATGATGAAACCCTTATGGGCTGCTGACTTTTTCCCAGTTCTTGGCTGGGTTGTTGACGAGTTTAAGGGGCTTCATAAGAGGCTGGAGAGAGTATTTAGTACTTTAGATAAGTTTTTTGAGCGGCTTATTGATGAACATCTTGATCCAAATAGGCTAATGCCAGAGTACAAAGATGTGCTGGACGTATTGCTTGGACTAGTAAAGGATGGAGGTAATCCCGGCCACCTATCAAGGGCTAACCTCAAGGCGATTCTTATGGTAACAACATGAAAAACGATGGGAGAAAATTTAATTTTAATTAATATATCTTTAATAAAATTCTTTTTCCGTCCTCCAACTCTTCATGTTCAAAGCTATTCTAGTATATTTAAATCATCAACCATAAATAGTTATTTTTGCAATTTTTTCAGACAATTGTTTATTGTTTCCAACAAAAAAAAAAAATATGATTCCTTTCAATAAGAAATTTAATTTACTTTGTATAGTGTAAAAGGACTATTTTTGATACATGGCTGAAATATTAAAACAAATGGAATATTTATGATAAGTAGCAATTAGCATACATATTGGATGCCGGGTTTCGGACAGTGAGAAGTTAAAGGACGAAAAACGAATTTAATTATAGGACTAAAATTTTTGTTACTCCTAGAGACACACTGGTCTAGTTTTGGAGACGAAAATCGAATTTCGTGAAAGTTCTAGGACTAAATCTTAATTACACCAAAAACAATACTAGTTGGAAATGGGTGGAAGAAGATCTATTTATTTCATTGCGCAGAACGTATTCATCGGAGCAATTGAGACGAGCGCAGACACCATAGTGTGGGCAATGACGGAGCTCATCAAAAACCCTAGAGCCATGCATAAGGCCCAGCTCGAAATCCGATCCCACGTTGGAGATAAACACCTTGTGCCAGAGGCAGAGATCATCAACCTCAAATACCTAAAAATGGTGGTTAAAGAAACGTCGCGCATGCACCCACTAGCCCCGCTTCTCGCCCGCGAATCCGTGGAGCCCTTCAAGATCGACGACTATGACGTGCCCCCAAAGACTAGGATCTTCGTCAGCGCATGGGCGGTCGGGAGAGATCCCGAGACCTGGGAGAATCCCGACGAGTTTCGCCCCGAGAGGTTCGAGGAAACCGCCGTGGACTTCAAAGGACAGCATTTTGAGCTGATACCTTTCGGAGCGGGTAGGAGGATGTGCCCCGGCATTGCGATGGGTACCTCAGTCGTGGAGATTGCCTTGGCGAACTTATTACACTGTTTTGATTGGGAGCTGCCGGTCGGAGTTAAGGCCGAGGATGTTAGTGTGGAGGAGGAGTTCGGTTTATCAACTCGTAAGAAGCATCCTCTGCACTTGGTGCCTACTATAGTTAAACATGAATAGCATAGCATCCTCTTCATATAGTGGATGTTTCTTCTACCTCTATCTATCAATATGAGCTTTTAATACATTTTATGAAGTGTTGTATATTATTGTATTTTGTGACTAAATAAATGTGAACGAACTTAGTGTTTTGAAATTGAATATATGCAACTTTTCAAATGATTGTATTTTTGGATGCTTGACTCTCAATTATTCCCCAAGCTCAAAATCTAATTATAATTGTGATTTTTTTTTTCCTTTCCGACAAAGTTTGATGATACGGTTTTTCATAGATTTATCGATCTATCGAACCTTATTCTATCATTAATGTCAATATATAATGAATTTGTTAAATCATGTAAGGTTGTGTTTGGATTCGTGTACTTGAAAGAAATCGCATAATTTTAAATCGAATAACTAAAACATAACTCTTCATTGACGACTTGCACTGCACACTTTCAATCTTGTACTGCGTGCGTTCTTTTACTTATAAAAAGCTAAAGCGTTTCTTCAGCTTTTAATATCGGCCATTCGTTCAATCTCGCGCGTACTCAACGACTATCATTCAAACGTCGAACTTTGAATTACAGCCCTTCGATCACGCACGAACCAAGATCCAATGGTAGCTGCTCAATCTGGCGATTTCTCATAGATCAAACTCTTTATTCAATTTGTGATCGATCATGCCTTATTCCGATCATCTTTCGGCCTTGTTCGCCGGATTTTAGGCTCACAGATCCCAACAATCTCCACCTTGAACCTAGAACTCTCATTTCCCTCACAAGGTTCCACCTTAACACCTAATACATGTGAACTACACAAGCCTAAATCATACCGGAATCATCTTCATTAATTCAGCTCTATCATCTGTGGAACAAATTAATTCATGTCCACTCCTCAACCAAGGTTCCACCTTGATTAGGTATCCAACTCCTTTAGCAGCTTCGAGCCTCGAAAAAAATCTTGTCAACTCCAAATGAGATTGAAATCTCTCACTTGGAACCAACTTGCTTCTTCAAGCTCCCTCCATTCATCTCCCTTGAAGTTATTCCCTTTCTAGCTTATTGGGTTCTCTTGCAGATCCATTTGCTATCCCTTAAGCTTTTCTTCTTGGCCTCTGTCGTAGGTGAGACCTCAGCACCTTTCAATGAAGCATAAAAATTCGAAGCAGCTTTGCTTGTAGCTTCATTCAAGATTTCTTCATTTGTTTCAACATCTTCCTCAGTATTTCCAGCCTTCATTGATGCATACCTCGAACAAGGCTTGAAAGTACTCCCGTTCCTTGATGAATTCACATCCACCTATGAGTCAAATGACTCACTTATCGAGCTTACTCTGCCAAGACTCACAAAAGCAAATTTAATATTATGTTAGCCAACTACATGTTTTGTTGTTACCTAATATACCTCTAGACGAGGTATTTGTCTCTTGTCTTCTGCCATATTCAAGCCGTCACGTTCTCTAGTTTCCTCAGGTGTGCCCGTCACAACATGACAACCCTCCAAACATATATACCATGCCTTAAAAACTTACCAAGGATCATCCTTCTCTGTTTCAGAACCTCGATCTTACCAGCTGTAACTTGCGTGTTGTATCCTCTTTTATACAAAGCTATAATCGAAATAAAGCTCCTCCTCTTCTCAGGTGCGAACTTTACATCCCTTAGAATCCCTACAACACCGGATTTTAGCCTCAAGCAAATAGATCCATGCCCAAGAACCTGACAGCTTATACCATCTCCAAGCTTAACAATTTCTTGCTTTGTTTCTTGGAATTGTTGCAACCAATACTTCTTGCAAGTGACATGAAAGTTGCACCACAAGTCAAGGATCCATTCCTTGCTATCTTCCTTGCCAGTGACATTCAAAAACTCTGCATAATAATGACATTTACACACATAGTCAGTAGCAAAATTTACCTTACCAAGCTTCGAGTTGTTCTTTGATCTTCTTGGGCAAAATCTCCAAATGTGGCCTTCTTCGTTGCAGTGATAACACTTTGCAGGTCCCTTAGGCTTATCTTCATCCTTCTCCTTATCTGTTTTTGTCCAAGATTTGGACTTATCCTTCGCTAATAGCAGTTGTGCCACATCAGAATTCTCAATAATTGTTGATTTTCCTTTAGTGTTCAGCTGTCTTGAACTCAAAGTCGAGAGCACATCATCAAGTTGAGTGCCTCTCTTCCATACAACAACGCTTCCTTAGAGTGATCATAGCTCCCAGGCAACATACATAGCAAGATCAAAGCATGATCTTCATCCGTCAAGGTGTCCACGATATTCTCAAAATCAAGAACAATCTTGTAGAATTTGTCGAGTTGCTCTTCTGTGGGGCGATATTCTTGCATCTTGAAGGTAGAGCTTGTTTTAGGTACAAACGCCTACCCAAAGAATTTTCCATGAAGAGTGTGTCAAGTTTCTTCCACATTTCCTCCATCGTGGTCTCCTTCGCAACCTTGTGAAGCACTTGATTAGACAAACACAAAACTAGAGTTGAATATGCTCTTTCTCTAATCTTCTTCTTCAATGGGTCGGCCATATCTTTTGGTTCCATGTCGGTCTCAATCTTCAAAACCTCCTCAAGACTCTTCTCAGCTAGCAGGGCCTTCATCTTTAGTTCTCATATGCTAAAGTTGTTTTGACCATTGAAAACTTATATCTTCATTCGAGTGGTTGTCATCGCTTTTTATCCGAGTGATTTTTCCACGCTCACCGCACCACTTGTTGAGAGATTGACACCCCTTGAATCACAACTTGATGCTCTTTCTTTTGTGTGTGTGTGTGTGTGTTGATCGTGCTGGGGTGAGCCCGTATCAACCGACGGCGGCCCCCGAACAGCTCGACATGGACTTAGCGGAAGCGGAAGCGATCCCGTAGTGTATGTGCCGAATTTTAAATTTTTTATCATTTAAACTCGCACGAACACGTCCCGGGAGGTACCCGAGGACCCGAGCCCTTGGGAGACCATGGCAGCTCTCTGCCATGGTCCACGGCCTGAGACACCACGGCCCACGGCCGTGGGTCTGCCTTGGCCGAGAGTGGCAGCGAGCAGAAGTGGTCCACGGTCTGGACCACCTTGGTCCACGGCCGTGGACCACTTCGAGCCTCTGTCCACGGCCAGGACCATCACGGTCCACGGCCGTGGACCTTGTCCAGGCTCTGCCCACGGCCAGGACCACCCTGGTCCACGGCCGTGGGTCTTATGGTTCACGGCCGTGAGCTTCCTGCTCGTGGCCGTGAACCGCGGCGGCGACGCGACGGTTTCGTTTTTCGATCCCGAAAACTTATCCGACGATCCCGAAACTTTATACCATGATTCCATACATGTCTTAAGACATTATCATGGATCATTCGAGGTCTTTCAAGACCTTTTCGAGATTGATCAAATCAACCTAATCTAAAGGTTCGAAACCTTACCCTTGTTGCGCGTGGCTAGATCGTCACAGCACGGCGTTCGACGCGAAGCTTGAGCAAATTCTTCTTCGTCTCGGACTGACCCGAGCAAGTTCGAAACGCCAACACGCAATCTTTGGCACCTCGGAGCAACCCACGGATGGCTAGAGTTGCTAGGAGGAGGTTCTAACTTAGCTATGAAGCTTAAGTTGAACTTGGACACAACTTTTCTTTTTCTCACAAGATCCTTGATCTTTTCTCTCTAAGAAACACTTAAGTTCTCATTCTTACACTCTCATGCACTCATCATATGAGCCATTTTCGTTCTTAACAAAAGGTGAAAGAAGAGGAATCAAATCCATGGACAAAATGACACAATGTCACTCTCATAGTTGAAAAGTTAAGACCAAGTCATTTTCTCTCAACCAATATTTCGTTTTTGTCCATTAAAGTTGATTAGTGACACTTCAATAAACCTTTAAATAAGTGTAGGCCATGCCAACATTTAAGGTTTTGCAATTGAGCCTTTGGAAAAATCGAATAAGTTCGATTGAGTCCGAATGATTATAATTTGATCAAATAGATCCAATCCAATTAATCCAAAGTTTAATCAAGCCCAAACTTAGTTAATTAATTAAGTACTTGATCCAATCACAAGTCTTAATTATTCCCGAGATCAAATTCGGAATTTAACTAAGTGTCTATACCCCGTATAGACGTGCCACTGCGTCAACGAATTCTCAATTCGTTACGCACCTTTGAAAAGTTTGTCCCGACCAAAAGAGATTGTTATCCTTTTTAAGCGTGACTCACTTGGTTCGTCTCAATTAGCACGGGAGGTATCCGCGAGTCCGGTATTCGCCTAGCCAATCCCACGGTACCGGACAGATCCTAATTGAGAACGAATTTTGATCCAATCTAAATTCAGTCTAACCGACTATAAATATTCGTTTAATATTCTTATGCCCTTCACCTTCGTCCCGGTCAAGTGAGAATCATGGTTAATGTCAAACTCACTAAACTCGACTCTATGTTATAATCAAGACTGCCGCGATTACGAAACTACGCTCCGTGTCTCACACGAGCTAGTTTATTGCTCCGGCCGGAGGCTTAGTAATCGCCGTCCTCAATTATCTCATAGGACGTTAACCTCGTTAATGAGGCAGTGAATCCCGAGAGCACTCAAAGCCCGGCAATCATCTCCGTAAAACCGGCCGCGTTTTGCCGCTGGCCCATACCCTTCATCAGAGTATTTAACGGGCCTAGCAAACTAGCGTCAAACCGGAATTGCGGTAACAAATCCGTCGATGAGCCTAACGGTCTAAGGCTGCTATAGTCTTCGTTCGATCGTTGACATCCCCGCGTTAAGCCCTGCGATCGAAACGAATATCGAGCCATGTGTTCGAATACTCCGATGCCCCGATCGACAATATTTCCGTCACGACCTCCCATCTTCCCAAGATGAACGATTGACACAATCGTTGCATTGGAGCCGTCAACGAACAAGTCATAATCGGTAATCTAGTCACCCCACTAGATTCCTAAGACTTGCGAACAATTATTTAGTGCAGAGAATAAGATCCGATCGGTGTCGCCTCTCTCATCCCATGAGAATCGATCGATCAACTCGTGCACAAGGGTTTTATTTATTTACCGTACTACCGGAAGCTAGTAGACTTTAAACTCGATAAATAAATAATGAATGCCTCAAATTAATAAAATACAATATTTTATTAATTAATGGTTACAATAAACCATTTACATTTTTCGAACTTATACAACATGGGTCACCCCATTCATCTCAGTCCTCTGAACGGCATTCCGAGGGCATACCTCCTAACAGACTCACACTTGCACTCTAATGCCGTGCAAGCTGCTCTCAACGCCACGTTGCCTGGTATCGAATACCCATCTTTTCTAGATGTCGTTCCAACACTAGCTGGGACAAAGGCTTTGTCAGTGGGTCCGCCACGTTATCCGCGGTAGCAATTTTCTGCACAGCTATGTAGCCGTTTAAAACGAATTCTCTAAGAATATGGTATTTTCTCTCGATGTGTTTGGATTTGCTATGAGACCGTGGTTCCTTCGCCTGCGCGACAGCACCGCTATTATCGCACCATAGCGTTAGCGGCCCGTCCGCAGCTGGGACCACCGTAAGTTCATCCAAGAACTTTCTCATCCAAACAGCCTCTTTAGCAGCCTCAGAGGCCGCTATATATTCCGCCTCACACGTGGAATCGGCAGTCGTGCTTTGCTTAGAACTTTTCCAAGACACTGCCCCACCGTTGAGCGTGAATATAAAACCCGAGGTAGACCGTCGATCATCCACGTCTGACTGGAAGTCCGAATCGATATATCCAACTACCTCTAGTCCCGCATCTCCATAGACCAACATCAAATCTTTAGTTCGTCTAAGATACTTAAAGATTGTTTTGACTGCTGTCCAGTGTTCTTCTCCCGGGTTCGCCTGAAACCGACTCACCACGATCACAGCGTAGGCGATGTCCGGTCGCGTGCAAAGCATCGCGTACATCAAGCTACCTACTGCAGATGCATAGGGAATTCCATTCATTCTTTGTCGGTCCTCCTCACTTTGAGGACACATCGACTTTGAAAGATGAATCCCATGTCGCATCGGTAAGAAGCCTCTCTTAGAGTCATCCATCTTGAATTTTTTCAGGATCTTCTCTAAGTAGAGGGCTTGGGATAGGCCGATCGTGCGTTTCGCTCGATCGCGAAATAAGCGAATCCCTAGGATATACACCGCTTCTCCCAAGTCTTTCATGGAGAATTCGGTCGAAAGCGCTTTCACCGAAGAGAGCATGCCTACATCGTTTCCTATTAATAGGATGTCATCATAAATGGACCGATTCAGTTTTCCGCACACTTTCTGAGAGCATCTGCATGTGACTCAAAACCCCGTGGCTGTTCCATATAGATCTCCTCCTTGAGGAATCCATTTAGTAACGCCGTTTTGACGTCCATTTGCCAGATCTCATAGTCGTAGTGCGCGGCTATGGCAAGTAGAATTCGTATGGATTTGATCATAGCAACAGGCGAGAAGGTCTCCTCATAGTCGACCCCTTCCTTCTGGTTATAGCCCTTGGCAACCAGCCTGGCTTTGTATGTCTCAACTTGTCCGTCAGATCCAATCTTTCTCTTGTAGATCCATTTGCATCCAATCGGTCTAAAACCGTTTGGAAGATCCACTAGAGTCCAGACCTTGTTAGCATACATAGAATCCATTTCCACTTTCATAGCCTCAACCCATCTCGTCGAGTCTACGTCAGTCATTGCCTGATCGAAAGTTGAAGGATCATCTCCAAGAAGTGCCTTCGTCACAGCATAGCCATACTGTATTTGTGCCATGCCATAATACCTCTCAGGTTGGTGCGGCACTCTTTCGGATCGGCGCAATACTGGTTCAATTGGTTGTACGCTCGGACCATCCGATATTATATCCTGTGAGGGTGTTTCGGTCAACTCTCCCAGAGTCACCTCTCGGCCGACGCCACATTCTCGAATGAACTCATCCTCGAGAAAGTGTGCGTGCAGGCCCACAATGATCCTCTGATCCTCGTGGAAGTAGAATAGGTATCCCATGGAATCCTCGGGATATCCTACGAAACGGCCCTTCGCAGCTCTTGACTCCAACTTGTCTGTTTTTAACTTTTTCACATAGGCGGGGCAACCCCAAATCCTAATGTGATTGAAGTTCGGTAAACGGCCAGTCCATATCTGATACGGAATGCCATTTTCAACAGACTTTGATGGACACCGGTTCAGGGTGTACGCCGCTGTCAAAAGCGCGTAACCCCACAATGATAATGGTAAGTCCGTATAGCTCAGCATAGATCGAACCATATCTAATAAGGTCCGATTTCTGCGTTCAGCCACGCCATTCAACTGTGGCGTGCCTGGAGGAGTCATCTGTGATATGATCCCGTTCTCCTTCAAGAACTGAACAAACTCGATACTCATGTACTCACCGCCTCGATCCGATCGAACGGCTTTAATGAGTTTCCCAGTTTGCTTTTCCACTAACGCCTTAAACTCCTTGAACTTTTCAAGAGTTTCAGACTTATACCTTAACAGATACACTAGCCCGTAACGACTGTGATCATCCGTAAAGGTAAGTGGAAATCACCCCGAGCCTTTATATTGAAAGGTCCGCAAACGTCCGTATGAATTAAACCGAGAATTTCAGTGGCTCTATTAAATTTCCCAGTGAAGGGCGATCGAGTCATCTTACCAAGTAGACAAGATTCACACGTTGGATAAGGATCTGATCCCAATGGCTTAATAATGCCAGTTTTCTCCAACTCGTGAATTTTGCGCTCTCCAGCGTGACTCAATCGGAGATGCCATAGATATCTCGCGTTTGTTTCTAACTTTCGTTTGTTGGTGATTGCGTTCACAGATTTTTCAGTGTGGAGGTTTAAATAGTAAAGACCGTTTAAAAGAGTTGCTTTTCCGACAATTTTGTTTCCAAACAAAATATTGCATTTATTTCCTTGAAAATTAAATACATAACCACTCCCGCTCAAAACGGGAATGGAGACAATGTTCTTTAACCCCCGGGGAATTACAAGTACATTATCTAACAGCAACATAAAACCAGTATCTAAACATAGTTTTTTCGATCCCACGTGGCTTGCCGAGACACTATGTCCGCTCCCCACGTTGATCATCACCTCCTTGTCCTCGAGCTTTCTACTTCGTTCCAGATCCTGTGACATCACATAGATGTGAGAACTGGCTCCGGAATCCAAGATCCACGAAGTAGAATATACAGACATAGAACATACAGTTTCTAAAACATATAGTTCTTTACCTGAAGCCACCATCTCACTTTTGAGCTTGGGACAATCCCTCTTCCAGTGGCCTAGCACACCGCAATGAAGGCATTTGTCCGTTGGCTTCGGACCGGTTTGTTTGGACTTCTTCTTTTTATCGTAAGTCAGCCTCGAAGGCCTTCGCTTGTTCAACCTCATTTTGCCCTTGGCAAGATTAGTGGTTGCCACAAGCGCTGTCTGTTTCCCCTTCTTCATCTGAGACTGTGCTGACACCAACTGATTTAACAGTTCAGATAAAGTCAGCTGCTTGTCGTTCAGATTGAAGTTCACTATGAAGGAGTTGAAGGAGGGGGGCAGCGACTGCAAAATCAGATCGCATTGGAGATCACAATCAATAAGAAAATCGAGAGTCTCCAATCTCTCAATCATATTGATCATGTTCAACACGTGATCTCCAACGTTTTCGCCCTCAGACATCCTCGAGCAAAAGAGTTGTTCCGATATCGAATACCGGACTGTCCTAGACGGTGTACCATACAATTCTTTCACATGTAGCAATATCTGCCGTGCATTCGCCATGTGCTCATGGCTACACTGCAGAACATTGCTCATTGACCTGAGTACATATGACTTCACGATTTGTTCGTCTTTGTTCCGCTTATCGTAAGCAGTACGAACTTCATCGCTAGCGTCAGCCCCTGGGGCTGGCAGCATTTCAGAAACCAATACATAAGTCACTGATTCAATCCCGAGAACAATTCTCAGATTGCGTAACCAATCGACGTAGTTTGAGCCAGTCAAACGGTTTTCTTTGAGCAGTATTTGTAGCTGCCACAGTCTATGTAGTTGCACATTCCGATCTTTTGTTCTTCGGTTACTTTCCCGGCATTGTCCTGCGGCAATAAATATGAAAAAAAATGTATCAATAAAATGGATGATTTCGAATCATTAACAAAAAAATTTTGACAATCACTTGTATTAAATTGTCAAATTGACCACATCGATCCGTTAGCGTCCCACATTGAAAACGTCATACTACTCGGTCATAAATTCAAGGAATACAGGTGTATATGAGACGAGCCCGAGCAGAGGCGGACCCAAGATTTTATGACTGGGTGGGCCTCTTGTTTACTCCGGCGGTCGGGGGGCCAATGGACCTTTCAGCCCGCACGTAGGACCGCTTGGTTGGTATGAAATATACCCGAGTGCGGAAGACATTTTGTAATTGAGAGAAATACACAAATCTGCAGAAAATAAAGTCCTATTAGATTGTTGTATAGTTCATCAAACGCAAACAAGGACTTTTGTTTCGTTTGACTCCCACTATCTTTTCTTAAACCCCATACTCCCATTAGAGGTTTCGGAAGCTCGTTGATAACTTCGATAGTGGAGTTGATGTCCCCGAAAGCTTAAGCAAACCTCAACCTCTGACGTTTTATTGGTTTGCAAAAGCCAACGAAGTCGCGTTCCACGCGAACTCGTCTCACGAGTGTCTCAACTATCTTTGTCTCAGTCAGGGACCCCCGCCGGCTAACCCGAAACAAGGCGGTATAACTGTCTAAGTGCAACCTATCAACTTTGCTCGAACCGCACACTTGAACCTTGCCTTTCGGTCTTAGGTGTGGTCTTGGCGAGCGGCGTTTGACCGCACCCGAATAAGCCGAAACAAAAGCGAAAGCAAGGCGCCGGCAAACCCGAAACCAAAACTTGCAATGACTTTTGTAACAGCTGATTCGAGCCTGATAGAAGACAGGGATTCTAATCCCTTTGCTCACTTAGTATTCCAATCGGGAGATACATACATGGTCTCATAGCATGAAAATAAGCACGAGCACGTTTATGCGATATTTAAATAACTAACCCTAGGAAAGCTATCTAAATGGACAATACGCGGACTATCTATACTGGTCCTATTACATGGGTCGTATACGACCGGGATCTTCGATCTTCGAGGAATGCCATCCTCGGACCACCATGGACATCGAACCACCCGTCTTCGTGCCTCGCATCGAACGGCCGCCTTTTATCTAAATTTATCTAATAAAGCGATAAAATACAACACGGGGGGAAATATTTCCCGTACATCCCGTAATCCATGTACATACCGGGGGGCAGCATACGGCCCTTAAACAAATAATCCGGATAACCTAAGTCCGCGATATTGTCCCACATAAACATGCAACACACAATTTTGACATCGGTTGCCGACCGACGTCACGAGCGACAATTTTGTCGACCGTATGTTCACCACATCGGCTTTCGAGGCCTTCGGTCGAACCCGATCTTGAGCCGTAGCTCTGATACCACTGCTGGGGTGAGCCCGTATCAACCGACGGCGGCCCCCGAACAGCTCGACATGGACTTAGCGGAAGCGGAAGCGATCTCGTAGTGTATGTGCCGAATTTTAAATTTTTTATCATTTAAACTCGCACGAACACGTCCCGGGAGGTACCCGAGGACCCGAGCCCTCGGCCCGAGCCCTTGGGAGACCATGACAGCTCTTTGCCATGGTCCACGGCCTGAGACACCACGGCCCACGGCCGTGGGTATGCCTTGGCCGAGAGTGGCAGCGAGGAGAAGTGGTCCACGGTCTGGGCCGTGGACCACTTCGAGCCTCTGTCTGTCCACGGCCAGGACCATCACGGTCCACGGCCGTGGACCTTGTCTAGGCTCTGCCCACGGCCAGGACCACCCTGGTCCACGGCCGTGGGTCTTATGGTTCACGGCCGTGAGCTTCCTGCTCGTGGTCGTGAACCGCGGCGGCGACGCGACGGTTTCATTTTTCGATCCCGAAAACTTATCCGACGATCCCGAAACTTTATACCATGATTCCATACATGTCTTAAGACATTATCATGTATCATTCGAGGTCTTTCAAGACCTTTTCGAGATTGATCAAATCAACCTAATCTAAAGGTTCGAAACCTTACCCTTGTTGCGCGTGGCTAGATCGTCACAGCACGGCGTTCGAAAACGCGAAGCTTGAGCAAATCCATCTTCGTCGCGGACTGACCCGAGCAAGTTCGAAACGCCGACACGCACTCTTTGGCACCTCGGAGCAACCCACGGATGGCTAGAGTTGCTAGGAGGAGGTTCTAACTTAGCTATGAAGCTTAAGTTGAACTTGGACACAACTTTTCTTTTTCTCACAAGATCCTTGATCTTTTCTCTCTAAGAAACACTTAAGTTCTCATTCTTACACTCTCATGCACTCATCATATGAGCCATTTTCGTTCTTAACAAAAGGTGAAAGAAGAGGAATCAACTCCATGGACAAAATGACACAATGTCACTCTCATAGTTGAAAAATTAAGACCAAGTCATTTTCTCTCAACCAATATTTCGTTTTTGTCCATTAAAGTTGATTAGTGACACTTCAATAAACCTTTAAATAAGTGTAGGCCATGCCAACATTTAAAGTTTTGCAATTGAGCCTTTGGAAAAATCGAATAAGTTCGATTGAGTCCGAATGATTATAATTTGATCAAATAGATCCAATCCAATTAATCCAAAGTCTAATCAAGCCCAAACTTAGTTAATTAATTAAGTACTTGATCCAATCACAAGTCTTAATTATTCCCGAGATCAAATTCGGAATTTAACTAAGTGTCTATACCCCGTATAGACGTGCCACTGCGTCAACGAATTCTCAATTCGTTACGCACCTTTGAAAAGTTTGTCCCGACCAAAAGAGATTGTTATCCTTTTTAAGCGTGACTCACTTGGTTCGTCTCAATTAGCACGGGAGGTATCCGCGAGTCCGGTATTCGCCTAGCCAATCCCACGGTACTGGACAGATCCTAATTGAGAACGAATTTTGATCCAATCTAAATTCAGTCGAACCGACTATAGATATTCGTTTAATATTCTTATGCCCTTCACCTTCGTCCCGGTCGAGTGAGAATCATGGTTAATGTCAAACTCACTAAACTCGACTCTATGTTATAATCAAGACTGCCGCGATTACGAAACTACGCTCCGTGTCTCACACGAGCTAGTTTATTGCTCCGGCCGGAGGCTTAGTAATCGCCGTCCTCAATTATCTCATAGGACGTTAACCTCGTTAATGAGGCAGTGAATCCCGAGAGCACTCAAAGCCCGGCAATCATCTCCGTAAAACCGGCCGCGTTTTGCCGCTGGCCCATACCCTTCATCAGAGTATTTAACGGGCCTAGCAAACTAGCGTCAAACCGGAATTGCGGTAACAAATCCGTCGATGAGCCTAACAGTCTAAGGCTGCTATAGTCTTCGTTCGATCGTTGACATCCCCGCGTTAAGCCCTGCGATCGAAACGAATATCGAGCCATGTGTTCGAATACTCCGATGCCCCGATCGGCAATATTTCCGTCACGACCTCCCATCTTCCGAAGATGAACGATTGACACAATCGTTGCATTGGAGCCGTCAACGAACAAGTCATAATCGGTAATCTAGTCACCCCACTAGATTCCTAAGACTTGCGAACAATTATATAGTGCAGAGAATAAGATCCGATCGGTGTCGCCTCTCTCATCCCATGAGAATCGATCGATCAACTCGTGCACAAGGGTTTTATTTATTTACCGCACTACCGGAAGCTAGTAGACTTTAAACTCGATAAATAAATAATGAATGCCTCAAATTAATAAAATACAATGTTTTATTAATTAATGGTTACAATAAACCATTTATATTTTTCGAACTTATACAACATGGGTCACCCCATTCATCTCAGTCCTCTGAACGGCATTCCGAGGGCATACCTCCTAACAGACTCCCACTTGCACTCTAATGCCGTGCGCGCTGCTCTCAACGCCACGTTGCCTGGTATCAAATACCCATCTTTTCTAGATGTCGTTCCAACACCAGCTGGGACAAAGGCTTTGTCAGTGGGTCCGCCACGTTATCCGCGGTAGCAATTTTCTGCACAGCTATGTAGCCGTTTTCAACGAATTCTCTAAGAATATGGTATTTTCTCTCGATGTGTTTGGATTTGCTATGAGACCGTGGTTCCTTCGCCTGCGCGACAGCACCGCTATTATCGCACCATAGCGTTAGCGGTCCGTCCGCAGCTGGGACCACCGTAAGTTCATCCAAGAACTTTCTCATCCAAACAGCCTCTTTAGCAGCCTCAGAGGCCGCTATATATTCCGCCTCACACGTGGAATCGGCAGTCGTGCTTTGCTTAGAACTTTTCCAAGACACTGCCCCACCGTTGAGCGTGAATATAAAACCCGAGGTAGACCGTCGGTCATCCACGTCTGACTGGAAGTCCGAATCGATATATCCAACTACCTCTAGTCCCGCATCTCCATAGACCAGCATCAAATCTTTAGTTCGTCTAAGATACTTAAAGATTGTTTTGACTGCTGTCCAGTGTTCTTCTCCCGGGTTCGCCTGAAACCGACTCACCACGATCACAGCGTAGGCGATGTCCGGTCGCGTGCAAAGCATCGCGTACATCAAGCTACCTACTGCAGATGCATAGGGAATTCCATTCATTCTTTGTCGGTCCTCCTCACTTTGAGGACACATCGACTTTGAAAGATGAATCCCATGTCGCATCGGTAAGAAGCCTCTCTTAGAGTCATCCATCTTGAATTTTTTCAGGATCTTCTCTAAGTAGAGGGCTTGGGATAGGCCGATCGTGCGTTTCGCTCGATCGCGAAATAAGCGAATCCCTAGGATATACACCGCTTCTCCCAAGTCTTTCATGGGAATTCGGTCGAAAGCCACGCTTTCACCGAAGAGAGCATGCCTACATCGTTTCCTATTAATAGGATGTCATCTACGTACAATACGAGAAACGATATCATACTCCCACTGCTCTTTTTGTAGACGCAAGGTTCGTCCACATTTTTCTCGAATCCGTAGTTCCGAACTACTTCATCGAAACGTAGATTCCAACTACGAGATGCCTGTTTCAGTCAATAAATGGACCGATTCAGTTTGCACACTTTCTGAACATCTGCATGTGACTCAAAACCCCGTGGTTGTTCCATATAGATCTCCTCCTTGAGGAATCCATTTAGTAACGCCGTTTTGACGTCCATTTGCCAGATCTCATAGTCGTAGTGCGCGGCTATGGCAAGTAGAATTCGTATGGATTTGATCATAGCAACAGGCGAGAAGGTCTCCTCATAGTCGACCCCTTCCTTCTGGTTATAGCCCTTGGCAACCAGCCTGGCTTTGTATGTCTCAACTTGTCCGTCAGATCCAATCTTTCTCTTGTAGATCCATTTGCATCCAATCGGTCTAAAACCGTTTGGAAGATCCACTAGAGTCCAGACCTTGTTAGCATACATAGAATCCATTTCCACTTTCATAGCCTCAACCCATCTCGTCGAGTCTACGTCAGTCATTGCCTGATCGAAAGTTGAAGGATCATCTCTAAGAAGTGTCTTCGTCACAGCATAGCCATACTGTATTTGTGCCATGCCATAATACCTCTCAGGTTGGTGCGGCACTCTTTCGGATCGGCGCAATACTGGTTCAATTGGTTGTACGCTCGGACCATCCGATATTATATCCTGTGAGGGTGTTTCGGTCAACTCTCCCAGAGTCACCTCTCGGCCGACGCCACATTCTCGAATGAACTCATCCTCGAGAAAGTGTGCGTGCAGGCCCACAATGATCCTCTGATCCTCGTGGAAGTAGAATAGGTACCCATGGAATCCTCGGGTATCCTACGAAACGGCCCTTCGCAGCTCTTGACTCCAACTTGTCTGTTTTTAACTTTTTCACATAGGCGGGGCAACCCCAAATCCTAATGTGATTCAAGTTCGGTAAACGGCCAGTCCATATCTGATACGAAATGCCATTTTCAACAGACTTTGATGGACACCGGTTCAGGGTGTACGCCGCTGTCAAAAGCGCGTAACCCCACAATGATAATGGTAAGTCCGTATAGCTCAGCATAGATCGAACCATATCTATTAAGGTCCGATTTCTGCGTTCAGCCACGCCATTCAACTGTGGCGTGCCTGGAGGAGTCATCTGTGATATGATCCCGTTCTCCTTCAAGAACTGATCAAACTCGATACTCATGTACTCACCGCCTCGATCCGATCGAACGGCTTTAATGAGTTTCCCAGTTTGCTTTTCCACTAACGCCTTAAACTCCTTGAACTTTTCAAGAGTTTCAGACTTATACCTTAACAGATACACTAGCCCGTAACGACTGTGATCATCCGTAAAGGTAACGAAATAGTGGAAATCACCCCGAGCCTTTATATTGAAAGGTCCGCAAACGTCCGTATGAATTAAACCGAGAATTTCAGTGGCTCTATTAAATTTCCCAGTGAAGGGCGATCGAGTCATCTTACCAAGTAGACAAGATTCACACGTTGGATAAGGATCTGATCCCAATGGCTTAATAATGCCAGTTTTCTCCAACTCGTGAATTTTGCGCTCTCCAGCGTGACTCAATCGGAGATGCCATAGATATCTCGCGTTTGTTTCTAACTTTCGTTTGTTGGTGTTTGCGTTCACAGATTTTTCAGTGTGGAGGTTTAAATAGTAAAGACCGTTTAAAAGAGTTGCTTTTCCGACAATTTTGTTTCCAAACAAAATATTGCATTTATTTCCTTGAAAATTAAATACATAACCACTCCCGCTCAAAACGGGAATGGAGACAATGTTCTTTAACCCCCGGGGAATTACAAGAACATTATCTAACAGCAACATAAAACCAGTATCTAAACATAGTTTTTTCGATCCCACGTGGCTTGCCGAGACACTATGTCCGCTCCCCACGTTGATCATCACCTCCTTGTCCTCGAGCTTCTACTTCGTTCCAGATCCTGTGACATCACACAGATGTGAGAACTGGCTCCGGAATCCAAGATCCACGAAGTAGAATATACAGACATAGAACATACAGTTTCTAAAACATATAGTTCTTTACCTGAAGCCACCATCTCACTTTTGAGCTTGGGACAATCCCTCTTCCAGTGGCCTAGCACACCGCAATGAAGGCATTTGTCCGTTGGCTTCGGACCGGTTTGTTTGGACTTCTTCTTTTTATCGTAAGTCAGCCTCGAAGGCCTTCGCTTGTTCAACCTCATTTTGCCCTTGGCAAGATTAGTGGTTGCCACAAGCGCTGTCTGTTTCCCCTTCTTCATCTGAGACTGTGCTGACACCAACTGATTTAACAGTTCAGATAAAGTCAGCTGCTTGTCGTTCAGATTGAAGTTCACTATGAAGGAGTTGAAGGAGGGGGGCAGCGACTGCAAAATCAGATCGCATTGGAGATCACAATCAATAAGAAAATCGAGAGTCTCCAATCTCTCAATCATATTGATCATGTTCAACACGTGATCTCCAACGTTTTCGCCCTCAGACATCCTCGAGCGAAAGAGTTGTTCCGATATCGAATACCGGACTGTCCTAGACGGTGTACCATACAATTCTTTCACATGTAGCAATATCTGCCGTGCATTCGCCATGTGCTCATGGCTACACTGCAGAACATTGCTCATTGACCCGAGTACATATGACTTCACGATTTGTTCGTCTTTGTTCCGCTTATCGTAAGTAGTACGAACTTCATCGCTAGCGTCAGCCCCTGGGGCTGGCAGCATTTCAGAATCCAATACATAAGTCAGCGATTCAATCCCGAGAACAATTCTCAGATTGCGTAACCAATCGACGTAGTTTGACCCAGTCAAACGGTTTTCTTTGAGCAGTATTTGTAGTGCGGAAGATATTTTGTAATTGAGAGAAATACACAAATCTGCAGAAAATAAAGTCCTATTAGATTGTTGTATAGTTCATCAAACGCAAACAAGGACTTTTGTTTCGTTTGACTCCCACTATCTTTTCTTAAACCCCATACTCCCATTAGAGGTTTCGGAAGCTCGTTGATAACTTCGATAGTGGAGTTGATGTCCCCGAAAGCTTAAGAAAACCTCAACCTCTGACGTTTTATTGGTTTGCAAAAGCCAACGAAGTCGCGTTCCACGCGAACTCGTCTCACGAGTGTCTCAACTATCTTTGTCTCAGTCAGGGACCCCCGCCGGCTAACCCGAAACAAGGCGGTATAACTGTCTAAGTGCAACCTATCAACTTTGCTCGAACCGCACACTTGAACCTTGCCTTTCGGTCTTAGGTGTGGTTTTGGCGAGCGGCGTTTGACCGCACCCGAATAAGCCGAAACAAAAGCGAAAGCAAGGCGCCGGCAAACCCGAAACCAAAACTTGCAATGACTTTTGTAACAGCTGATTCGAGCTTGATAGAAGACAGGGATTCTAATCCCTTTGCTCACTTAGTATTCCAATCGGGAGATACATACATGGTCTCATAGCATGAAAATAAGCACGAGCACGTTTATGCGATATTTAAATAACTAACCCTAGGAAAGCTATCTAAATGGACAATACGCGGACTATCTATACTGGTCATGTTACATGGGTCGTATACGACCGGGGTCTTCGATCTTCGAGGAATGCCATCCTCGGACCACCATGGACATCGAACCACCCGTCTTCGTACCTCGCATCGAACGGCCGCCTTTTATCTAAATTTATCTAATAAAGCGATAAAATACAACACGGGGGGAAATATTTCCCGTACATCCCGTAATCCATGTACACACCGGGGGGAGCATACGGCCCTTAAACAAATAACCCGGATAACCTAAGTCCGCGATATTGTCCCACATAAACATGCAACACACAATTTTGACATCGGTTGCCGACCGACGTCACGAGCGACAATTTTGTCGACCGTATGTTCACCACATCGGCTTTCGAGGCCTTCGGTCGAACCCGATCTTGAGCCGTAGCTCTGATACCACTGCTGGGGAGAGCCCGTATCAACCGACGGTGGCCCCCGAACAGCTCGACATGGACTTAGCAGAAGCCGAAGCGATCCCGTAGTGTATGTGCCGAATTTTAAATTTTTTATCATTTAAACTCGCACGAACACGTCCCGGGAGGTACCCGAGGAACCGAGCCCTCGGCCCGAGCCCTTGGGGCTCTGCCATGGTCCACGGCCTGAGACACCACGGCCCACGGCCGTGGGTCTGCCTTGGCCGAGAGTGGCAGCGAGCAGAAGTGGTCCACGGTCTGGACCACCTTGGTCCACGGCCGTGGACTACTTCGAGCCTCTGTCCACGGCCAGGACCATCACGGTCCACGGCCGTGGACCTTGTCCAGGCTCTGCCCACGGCCAGGACCACCCTGGTCCACGGCCGTGGGTCTTATGGTTCACGGCCGTGAGCTTCCTGCTCGTGGCCGTGAACCGCGGCGGCGACGCGACGGTTTCGTTTTTCGATCCCGAAAACTTATCCGACGATCCCGAAACTTTATACCATGATTCCATACATGTCTTAAGACATTATCATGGATCATTCGAGGTCTTTCAAGACCTTTTCGAGATTGATCAAATCAACCTAATCTAAAGGTTCGAAACCTTACCCTTGTTGCGCGTGGCTAGATCGTCACAGCACGGCGTTCGACGCGAAGCTTGAGCAAATCCTTCTTCATCTCGGACTGACCCGAGCAAGTTCGAAACGCCGACACGCAATCTTTGGCACCTCGGAGCAACCCACGGATGGCTAGAGTTGCTAGGAGGAGGTTCTAACTTAGCTATGAAGCTTAAGTTGAACTTGGACACAACTTTTCTTTTCCTCACAAGATCCTTGATCTTTTCTCTTTAAGAAACACTTAAGTTCTCATTCTTACTCTCATGCACTCATCATATGAGCCATTTTCGTTCTTAACAAAAGGTGAAAGAAGAGGAATCAAATCCATGGACAAAATGACACAATGTCACTCTCATAGTTGAAAAATTAAGACCAAGTCATTTTCTCTCAACCAATATTTCGTTTTTGTCCATTAAAGTTGATTAGTGACACTTCAATAAACCTTTAAATAAGTGTAGGCCATGCCAAAATTTATGGTTTTGCAATTGAGCCTTTGGAAAAATCGAATAAGTTCGATTGAGTCCGAATGATTATAATTTGATCAAATAGATCCAATCCAATTAATCCAAAGTCTAATCAAGCCCAAACTTAGTTAATTAATTAAGTACTTGATCCAATCACAAGTCTTAATTATTCCCGAGATCAAATTCGGAATTTAACTAAGTGTCTATACCCCGTATAGACGTGCCACTGCGTCAATGAATTCTCAATTCGTTACGCACCTTTGAAAAGTTTGTCCCGACCAAAAGAGATTGTTATCCTTTTTAAGCGTGACTCACCTGGTTCGTCTCAATTAGCACGGGAGGTATCCGCGAGTCCGGTATTCGCCTAGCCAATCCCACGGTACTGGACAGATCCTAATTGAGAACGAATTTTGATCCAATCTAAATTCAGTCGAACCGACTATAGATATTCGTTTAATATTCTTATGCCCTTCACCTTCGTCCCGGTCGAGTGAGAATCATGGTTAATGTCAAACTCACTAAACTCGACTCTATGTTATAATCAAGACTGCCGCGATTACGAAACTACGCTCCGTGTCTCACACGAGCTAGTTTATTGCTCCGGCCGGAGGCTTAGTAATCGCCGTCCTCAATTATCTCATAGGACGTTAACCTCGTTAATGAGGCAGTGAATCCCGAGAGCACTCAAAGCCCGGCAATCATCTCCGTAAAACCGGCCGCGTTTTGCCGCTGGCCCATACCCTTCATCAGAGTATTTAATGGGCCTAGCAAACTAGCGTCAAACCGGAATTGCGGTAACAAATCCGTCGATGAGCCTAACGGTCTAAGGCTGCTATAGTCTTCGTTCGATCGTTGACATCCCCGCGTTAAGCCCTGCGATCGAAACGAATATCGAGCCATGTGTTCGAATACTCCGATGCCCCGATCGGCAATATTTCCGTCACGACCTCCCATCTTCCGAAGATGAACGATTGACACAATCGTTGCATTGGAGCCGTCAACGAACAAGTCATAATCGGTAATCTAGTCACCCCACTAGATTCCTAAGACTTGCGAACAATTATTTAGTGCAGAGAATAAGATCCGATCGGTGTCGCCTCTCTCATCCCATGAGAATCGATCGATCAACTCGTGCACAAGGGTTTTATTTATTTACCGCACTACCGGAAGCTAGTAGACTTTAAACTCGATAAATAAATAATGAATGCCTCAAATTAATCAAATACAATATTTTATTAATTAATGGTTACAATAAACCATTTATATTTTTCGAACTTATACAACATGGGTCACCCCATTCATCTCAGTCCTCTGAACGGCATTCCGAGGGCATACCTCCTAACAGATCGATCCAAGAAACACGTTCTTGAACACAAACTAATCAAAAAACCAGTAAGAAATTAAAATAGAAAAACTCTGTTTAAACTTGGTTCATCTCAAAGTTTGAGATTACATCCACGGACCAACAAATCTTCTTTATTCAAACTAAGAAAATGATTTACAATTTTGACACACCCTCTACAAATCTCTAGTTTACAGTTATTTTTCTAACTCTCACTCGATCGAAAGTTACAAGCTCTCAAAGATAGCTAGTTAAAATCGAATTCTGGTATTTATAATAACTAAAACATAACTCTGCATTGACGACTTGTAACGCACGCTTTCAAGCTTGTACGTCGTGCGTTCTTTTACTAAAAAATGCTAAAGCGTTTCTTCAGCTTTTAATCTCGGCCGTTCGTTCTATCTCGCGCCTGATCCAACGACTATCATTCAAATGCTGAACTTTGAATTTCAGCCCTTCAACATGTGCGAACAAAAACCCGACGATAGCTGCTCAATCTGGCGATTTCTCGTGGATTAAACTCTTTCTTTAATCTGTGATCGACCATGCCTTATTCCGATCATCTTCAGCCTTGTTCGTCGGAGTTTAGGCTCACATATCCCAACACTATATGCATGTCGAAACTTTTAAAATTATGATAACACGAAGGACTTTGCTCGGCATCTCACTGGAGTAGTAGTAAGTTACATTTGCGTAGGACCGAGAATCCAATCGATTAAAAAAAACCAAATAGAAGTGAAATTACGAAATATTATATATATATATATATATATATATATAAATATAATTAATCAAACCAAACAAAGACACGTCAATTTATTTGGGATTTGTTCTACCCTGCGCATGTAAGAAGCTTACCAACTCCATTGAATTCCTGACGCCTAATAAAAATTTGATGATGGTCCTTTAAATCTATCCAATGGAGCTGGTTATCTCTATTATGTAAAAGAAAAAAAAAACATTTTATTTAGATAATTGTCTTGGCGTGCATATTATCCCAATTGATAAAAAAAAAAAGTTAAATGATGTAAGTTTTATTTAACTATCACCTTCCGGAGTAGGGTCGAATTTAGCAGTAAACCTCACAGCTATTTTATATATCTATGGCCTTCTCTCCTCCATTTATTGAACAGCCTCAGAGCTTTTTCTTCTCATATCCATTACAGAACTGTCGGCAATCATGGAAGAAACTTACTCTCTTGCCATTCTTGCTCTGGTTTTCCTCTTCTTTATTTCCAAACTTGTAAGAAAACCTTATCTGTCCAAAAATAATCTTCCTCCAAGTCCACCAAAACTGCCCATCATTGGCAATCTGCACCAACTCGGCAAAATCCCACATCGTTCTTTGTTCAAACTCTCCGAGAAGTATGGCCCCGTCATGCTCTTGCAGCTCGGCCAAGTGCCGACGGTCGTAGTTTCATCCCGCGAAACGGCCAAACAAGTGCTCCAATCCCACGACTACTTATGCAGCTCAAGGCCTTGATCGAGCGGATCGAGTAATAAATATAAAACGAATATCGTCAAACTATCCTACGCTCAACAGGCAAGTGTACCTATCGAAAATAGCATAGAAATGGCAAGTATTCGAGTATCGAACCCAAATGAACTATATGCTTTAGAAAAACGTCGTTTAAATATCTTAGTAAAATATTTTTCTGATTTGATAAAATATAAAATAACGATAAACGATAAACACAAAAATAAAAGTTTGACAAAATAACGAGGTTGGGACGACTTTATGGAAGCAAAGTATTTGAGACTTCGAATCCCCCTAGTTCGACCGAAATGAGTGACAAATGTAATGAGATTTTAGCTATCTATTAGACCGTGGAGATTCCTACAACATGCGTACGAGTTTATATAGCTGACGAAACTGCGCCTTACCATACAATAATCGTAAACAACTAATCAACGAATTAAGTAACTGGGCAAGCTTCCCTAACTACTTAACCGAAAACTGCATTAAGGTACGGTGAACCCCGCTATTAGATTTGACTCTAATCCGGGGGTAGTTCAACCTATCTCTAGCGATGAGTTTATTCCGCTCGTTTACGAGTGGTTTAATCGGCCGCTCCTCTCTCGAGCGTAGCGTACGATTTCCCGGACTAAATCAACTTAACCACATAGGCATGATCAAGTTAATTAGGCAATTTTAATCACATAGACATAACCAAAATCATATGCTTCATAAACGAGTCATAACAATAGCAAAGCATCAAATACACTTAACATACGATCGATCTCGCTAGGGTTCATCTAATCTCAAATACCACGAAATTTTAGCTACTCATATGAAGTATTAACACGATGGGAAGCGTAAATAACAAAGAGAAAAACATAGTATCTTCCCTGAAACTCGACCCCCGTGTTAATCCCTTGTTGAGGAATTTTGTCGAACAGGTGGTGGGCGAGTTGGGTGTGTGAGCCTCGTTCCACCTTATCCGCTGCTACGCTCGCTGCAACTCCAACAGATCCGACCTCGCTGCTTCACCTTCACTGACTCGCAGCCCCTTTGCTCACAGCACAGCAGCAGCTCGCTGCCTTGCTCCTTTGCTTTGCTCGCTGCCTCGCGGCAGCTCAGACGCAGCTCGCTGCTCCTCCGCTGGTTCGTTTGCAGACCTTGGTCACAACCCACACACACCAGCTACGCTCACAGCCCTTTCCCTTGCGTCTCCCCCTCTCTTCTTCTGTTCTTGCTGCTGCCCTCATTTATAGATGATGGAGGTACCTTATTCTCCCTTTTTCAACTCTTGGGTATGCGTCGGATACGAGATCCATCCTTGAGCCGTGTGCGTTGTAATTCCAAGCCGTCATCTCGTTCATGCGTGTGAGGAGGCCTTGTCGCTTCTCTTTTCCTTTTTCTTCTTTTGTGTGCCGTATGTCTGTAGGATCTCTTTTATTTATTTATTATTATTATTATTTTCATTTTGTTTCTTCATTCATCACTTGGGCTTGGGCTTTTACTTCTTGGGCTGATTTTTACTCTTGGGCCCAATTGATTTTTGGGCCGATATTTGGCTCGACGGTTCCTCAAAATTTGTTTCAAGTCCAAATATTCCCGGTTGTAGTTCTTTTTCCCAATACCTATCGAAAATGAAATATAAATGTAAATGTATGATATTCGAGGGAATTCAGATAAATAACCAACTGGTAATGCCCTTTTACGGAGTATAAAATATAGCATAAAATTCATTTATCAGGCATCGTTCTTACGGCCTAACGAAGCTGTCATACGACGAAGACCTATCCTTTGGTGCTTATAATTCATATTGGAGGGACATTAAAAAGCTTTTCGTGCAAGAGTTCTTCTCCGTCAAAAGGGTTCAATCTTTCTCGCATGTTCGAGAGAGAGAAGTGTCACGCCTGATAAGCGCCATCGCTGAATCAGCAGCAGCAAATGGACGGAAACCAATTGAGATTAATGAAAAAGTGTTTTCCCTCTCGAACGACTTCTTTTTTAACATCGCACTCGGCAAAGGCTGTGAAGAGGCCGGGAAATATATGGGAAACCATGTTAAGGTTGATGAGGCCATGCATGAGACTTTGGCCATGATGAAACCCTTATGGGCTGCCGACTTTTTCCCAGTTCTTGGCTGGGCTGTTGATGAGTTTAAGGGGCTTCATAAGAGGCTAGAGAGAGTATTTAGTACTTTAGATATGTTCTTTGAGCGGCTTATTGACGAACATCTTGATCCAAATAGGCCAATTCCAGAGTACAAAGATGTGCTGGACGTCTTGCTTGGACTAGTAAAGGATGGAGCTAACCCCGGCCACCTATCAAGGGTTAACCTCAAGGTGATTATTATGGTAATAACATATCATTAATTCTTAAAAACAGTACTATGTAGTTTCAAGGGGGTGAAAGAAGATCTATTTCTTTTTTCGTTTGGCAGAACGTATTCATCGGAGCAATCGAGACGAGCACAGACACCATAGTGTGGGCAATGACGGAGCTCATCAAAAACCCTAGAGCCATGCATAAGGCCCAGCTCGAAATTCGATCCCACGTCGGAGATAAACCCCTCGTGCCAGAGGCGGAGATCGTCAACCTCAAATACCTAAAAATGGTGGTGAAAGAAACGTCGCGCATGCACCCACTAGCCCCGCTTCTAGCTCGTGAATCCGTGGAGCCCTTCAAGATCGACGACTACGACGTGCCCCCGAAGACTATGATTTTCGTCAGCGCATGGGCGGTCGGGAGAGATCCCGAGACCTGGGAGAATCCCGACGAGTTTCGCCCCGAGAGGTTCGAGGAAACCGCCGTGGACTTCAAAGGACAGCATTTTGAGCTGATACCATTTCGAGCGGGTCGAAGGATGTGCCCGGGCATCGTGAAGGGTACATTTTGAGCTGATACCATTTCGAGCGGGTCGAAGGATGTGCCCGGGCATCGTGATGGGTACCTCAGTCGTGGAGCTTGCCTTGGCAAACTTATTACATTGTTTCGATTGGGATCTGCCGGTCGGCGTTAAGGCCGAGGATGTTAGCGTGGAGGAAGAGGTCGGTTTGTCTACTTGTAAGAAGCATCCTCTGCACTTGGTGCCTACTATAGTTACACATGCATAGCATCTTCTTCATATAGTACTTGAGGTTTCTTCTACCTCTTATCTATCAATATGTCCTTTTAATACATTTTGTGAAGTGTTGTATATTGTACTTTGTGACTAAAATAAATGTGAACTAAGCACCTTTCAATGATTGTATTAGGGATGCTTGAATCTCAATTATTCCACCAGCTCAAAATCTAAACATAATCGTGATTTTCTTTTTTTCTTTTTTTTTTTTTTTCCCTTTCCGACAAAGTTTTTAGATGATACGTTTTTTCATAGAATCATCGATCTATCGAACCATATTCTATCATTCAGGTCAACATATAAGGAATTTTTTAAATCATGTAAGTTTTTGTTGATTAATTGATAAAATAAGCTTAATTCTTTTAAATAAAATAATTAGATATGTATTTCTATGACACGAATTATTTGCAATCATTGTAGCAATTTTTTTGAGACACGTAAGAAAAGCCAAACCCGAATTATAAAATTATTCTTTTTGTTTCAAGATGGGATCGTAATGGTCCACAAAAGATTTGAAAGAGCCCACAAATTGTTTGTAACCCTAATACATAATAATAAACTATAGACCAAATCATTCGATATATATAATATTAACCAGCAAGGCTATGAGATGTCACAAACTTGTCGCGTAGTAATAATTAGTATTATCTTATCGAGTTCCATTCCTACACTCAGAATCATGTGGTGTGTTTCTTAAAATTTTTGAAGTGACATTTCACTCCACCAATAATTTAGTAAAAAAATGGTTGGTTATGTTCATGAATAATATACTAATTAATAATAATTCAACACTTAATTACCAATTTACCACACACCAGTCAAATGTTGTAATAACATTATGATTATTATAAAGGAGTGGTCATGAAATTACCCTTGCATTAAGTCCATAAGATATGAACTTGGCAAACATTAAGAAATGTATTGTCCTGTATTTCTTGTCCCTAGTTTTCCTCTCAGCAGTCCAAAAACTGCTCATCATGGCCCAAATCACATGCGTGAGGCTTTTTTTTTTTCCTCTAAAAAATATAGTTTTTTTTAATAATAAAATTGAAAAATAAGTTGGTTTTCAATTCGATTTCGGAAATAGGTGAATCCAAACTGGCTATGGCGAGTTTGGTCGCCGGCGAGTGCTCCCGGTCGAGCACAGTGGTGGTCACCGGGGTAGAATGTGGCGGAACATACTACAGTAAGGAAGCCTATTTGAGAACTTATGAGAGTCGCTTCATTCCTTTGGATGACAAGTGTTATCAGACGGACGCAGAGTTCGAATTATTTCATAATCTGCACGTAGAAATCGAAGAGGAGACGAGAGGTACCGAACGACGAGGATTGAAAATGAGATGGATAGATCAGAGAGGTGTGTAAGAAGATGCGACGCTCAACAAGACTAATTAAAATTCTAGTGAATTTATATTTACGTATTTTCAGTTAAGTAAGTTTAAGTATTTTCAGTTTTTGTAAGAGTTTAACGTAATTTTCATTATATGTAAGTTTAAGCATTTATGACAAATTTGGTGAACAAACTCAAATAATACAAATTAAAACACAGTCGCTAGAAACACAAATAAGACAAACAAACATACTAGAAATACAAAGAAAGTGGCTGAAAACACTAACAAAGTTGTTCAAAATAAAAAGTTTTATTTAACATAACTAAGGATCGTGCAGAGATTACTACAAATTCACTTCGGAACATACTTTTTGAAATATTTCGGGGACTTCTTGACGAAGTCGTCATTACTAGTATCCTCTTTAACTCTCGAACTAGATATGACATAGTTTTTACCATGTTTTTCTATCTGTTCATATTTTTTGAATCCTTTCGGTTTGCCGACGAAGTCATCATCACTAGTATTTTCTTTAACTCTAGAACAAGACATGACATTCTTTTTACCATGTTTTTCTGTTTGCTTAAATTTTTTGAATGCTTCAGGAGCTTGTCCACAAAGTTGTCATCACTAATTTTCAACGACGCTAGCACTGGCTACCAACATCTTTCTTCTTCAATTTTTTAGATGTTTTTTTCTTTCAGAATAAGTTATGTTGGCCTCTTGTTGTTTGAAATTAGAAGCATGTCACATTCTGGAACACTGACGGGGTTGATAAATTTCTCAAAAATATCTGAAATATATTGCTCAATTCGCTCGTGTTCATAAAAGTAAATTATTGCAAGAGGATCTTCCTATCAAAATAAAAAAACTTTAATCAGTGATAATATACTTTTTAATATACTTTTCATTTAAAAAAAATGATAGAGTAAAATACTTACGTCAACCAACTTAAGCCACTGCGGAGTGATGCACAAATTAAACCTTTATCATCGACTTCTCAATCTCCCATTTCGGAGCGTAAATTCTTTCATAAATAGTGATGTCGCTTTAGGTGACCAAGCTTGTTCATCATATATGGTACAAAGAAATTTCTTCGATATAATATATTTGTCACATAACCGGCGAAATGGAGGTCCTCCACAAGATTGTCATTTGTTATTCGAGCATGCTTCATTTCTCCCCCAGAGCTGATAAATGAAGTAGCTATCAATCTTCTCCGTCCACATATTATCATAAAAATAATCTGCGAGGCTCTTGATATTTGCTAATTTTGGAATGTGTTGATTCATCGACTTTCCAGTTTAAGGAGCGGAGGTCCTTTGTCCGGATACATCTTATTTAAAGGTGGAATGTGCTTATTCATAGACGTTGTTACACAATTATTTTTGGGTCAATGATATTATAGATCCTGTTTAAAGCTGCACACGTTGATTAAAGTTGTACACAATTTGATTAGTATTGCACATATTAATTAAAGTTAGACATATTGATCAAAAGCTTCACATTTGCAGGTATCAACTTTAATTTTAGTAAATCACTAAAAGTAAAGGTTGGAATAGGAACAAAACCGCTACTGCTTATGGCGTGTTGCCACTCGCTAGGCGCTTTAAGAAAGAGCCATAGGTAAGGGCACACTACTTGAACTGGACATACCTAGTGGCGAGCTCAACTACTTTTGAAAGACCCTATAAAAGAACATTATTTTTTAATTTTTTCTTCGAAAAAAAAGAAAAAAGAAAAAAACATGTATATGGCTTCTTCAGGCTTAAGTAGTTTCCAAAGTGGCGCTCGCTGTCTTCAAATCATGTTGTTATTAAAGCAACAAATACCAAAGAGAGGTGAGTGAAATATACTTGATTTCAACGTGAAAACCATACGAAACAGCGCAAATCCTTACAATATAAATAGCAAAAAAAAAATTAAAAATTATCAGTAACTGAATACTTGCACTAATTCAACAATTAAGCCACTAAAAAGAAGTTGCACTAAACGTGGAAAACGCGCGGTTCTCCTTACTTTAGGATCTACGAACTCCGAGTTTCATCTTTAGAAACTCAAACTTGGTAGTCGAAAGTGGTTTAGTGAAAACATCAGCAACTCGATCTTCGGTTCTGCAGTAAACTAAAGTAACAACTGCATCCTTTTGTACCTCTCTTAAGAAAAAAAGCTTGAAGTGCTTAGGTTTTTCATGATGTTAGAGTAGAATGCCCGACGTTCCAACTTGATTGGATATTTTTCTACTTCTAAGACAATTTGTTGGAAATTATATCAAACAAAAGGCATTGTTTTATCTTATGTTTATGCATTATTTGCACATACGATAAAATCCTTAGATCGTTATAAGCTGAGGGACATGATTGCGCATTTGATGGGGATCATGGAACATGTCTTAGGCTATGATCTTAAATAAGTTCCAAGTCGATGGGTATTTCAAGACAGGATATTGAATAACCCAGAAAGACTTGTGGATATGATGTATGCTTGTTAGACGAGAATGTTACGTTCCATTAACATTAGCGTGGTGACGCAAATGCATATATGCAGATGCTTGTTAGGGAACAAGTTCAAACCCGATGAAAATTCTTAATTGGAAACTTTTATGTCGAATAAGAATTTTCGTGTTGCAATAGTACATGACTAATCCTCTGACTTGAGGCACGATAGTAGTCTTGTGCGCATTATGCTTTACTTAGATTTATCCTTTGATTGTTGGATAATCACAAAAGGGGTATTTTGGGTATTGTATTAGTGTGCATGGAGATTTATCTGTGGCCAACATAGAATTCGACACTTACATTAATAAGTGAATTTCCTATGCTTTTCATAGTTTATGATTCACAGTCCTTGGCCAAGGCGGGATGAATAGAGTTCATAAAGGAATCATTTAAACTTGAAATGTATTCATAGTTATTAGATCAATTGGGTTCGACTTATAATTCCATGCCCATGGTCTAATCGGGAAATTAGTTGTTGAAAGGATTTTACGTGTATGCACTTGCAATTGAAAAAGGTTTACTCGCTATTTCACTTAACACTAGATAATCATGCTACTTGCTAGGTGTTACCGTGATTAGTGAATTCTTGATATTAAAGAGTTAATTTCAATTGGTTACAAGGAGTTGTAAATTCACTACTAGTATTAATCGTGAACTTAAAAGGGTCACACGAAGTTTTGGAGAATGACAACATGAAGTTGATATTTCCAATAGTTGGATTGAACTTTAAATCAATTATTGAATTAAATAATATTAGATAATTTGATTATTTAATAAAAGGAATAAGATAATCAATAAGATTGATTATATGGGCTTTACATAGTAATTATAAGAATTACTCAATGAATAATTTTAAGTTGGACTTTATGATTCAAGTTAAAGCCCAACACAAGAAAGGAAAATTGGTTTTCTTCACACGTCAATTGCCTCTTTGAGTAAGTATTTATAACTTGGCATCATTATCTTTAAATGCATCATTATCTTTAAATTTTGAATTTAAAGAAAAATGATAATAATAAATAAATAAGAGAGAAACGTTCATCTCTTATAAGAGGTAGGAATAATGCTTTGACTATGCAATTAAATGATTCTAAATGGTTTAGGCATTATTCTCTTTAAATGTCATTTAAAGAGAAATGAAGAGTAGAGCGTTTGTGTTTTTGAGTTAAAGGAGAGGTTATAACCAAAATAAATGAGATTAATTTGTGATAGCACTAATGCATTCTCACATATACATATAGATGTATACATCATACATTTATTCTGAGAGAGAATGGCAACGTGTATGTTTATGTATATATATAACCATCACAAACGCACATAAAAAAGAAGGAGATACTCGACCTCTCACTATTTGACGTGTGCTCACGAAAGGAAATGTTCCTTGGTTATTCCTTTAGCGTATTCGTTTAATATCCGAGTTGTTTTCTACTAGCGAAGAATCATCTCGGTGTTATAATCCAAAAGGTGGACTCGATTAGAGGGGAGGCATTTGAATCCCTACGGCGAACGCACGAAAAGACGGTGGTAGCCACAAAATCCGGGAATTGATTCCCTCTTCATCGTCGCTAAAGAAGCTAAGGAATAGGTTATTTCTTAAACCCTAACAAAGCAAAATTCGTACCATGTGCGTGATTTTAAAAGATGTCATCGTCACTATCGCTAGATGGACCGACGAGATAAGCATTTATATGATAGATGAATGCTTTTGTTTTGAATTTTCCGCTGCGTATCATCCCGTGCGGCCTAGCGAACCCAACAGTGGTATCAGAGCCACGGGTTAAGCATCTTTAAAATCAGATTTTGCATTGTTGTTGTTTATGTGATAATCATATTTAATTGTTAAATGGTGTTTTGTTTATGTGGGATAGAAATGTTCTATGTGATTTAATTTTGGAGCTTTTGAGCTGAAACCAATTGATTGGTTCTTATAACAAGAAAATGGTTTTCTTGCTGTACGTTTGATGTTAAAATATAAAGTGGGAATATGATTCTTGCTGAAATAATAACACGTCTGAATATTTTATATTTGCTGAAATTTTCAGAGTTATGATACATTTAAATAGAACTTCATTCCTGATGAAAAATGTTTTCATGATGTGTGTTCATGTCCGTTCATTAGCATAGAAATGAAGTTTCTGTTTTATGTCTTATGATAATAAAATAAATGATATTTTATTCTCAATGATTTATGCATGCGTATGGGTTCTTGTGAATTAGCAAAACGTTTGTTTTTCAAATGAACAAGTTAATTTCTTCGGATAGCTTTTCGGACACCAACATAAATATGCGAGTGTTTGCGAACCACTCAATTTTTTTATGTGGGCTGTTTTTTGATAGATGGAAAACTGTTTTCATTCGAAGATTAGTTTAACACGCAAATTGGTGAATTTATGTGTTTTAATTTCATGTGATGAATGTTTTAGCATGTTTTATATGATCATCCCATAGGATGCATGCTAGTTTTATTATATGTTATTTGCTTGCGCTTCATATGATGAATATTGCATGAGGTTGATGAGGTCTTGAAATGAAAACCTTAAGTTTTTGAAACTTCAAAGGAACTTAATTCGATTAGTTCCATATCAAATTAAAATGGATAAAAATAGGTGGTGACCTATTAATCCATGCCTTCCATCAAAGATAGATGACATGACGATGCTACCGTGCTTGGTCACTGGCCATGAGTCGTGGAGTGATCTTGTGCTGAAAGCTGTGATCTCTACCTAGCATAGAGATGTTCGTGAGGTGGACTCGTCTTTGCGTTGGCCACGAGTCGTGGGATGCATTGATGCTCCATTTATACGAAGGTTTGATGGGTTTAATTTGACACTTAGTACTATATGGGCTCATAAAATTGGGGCATATAGGAAGAGTGAGGCAAAATAATCTTGAAGGTTGTATGTTGATACAATTGTCAAAGAGTTGACTACCGATATAAATTTTTCATGGGCTCATAAAATTGAGGTGTGAATTATTTTTGTTGGACTTCAAGCCCACTATGAAAATAAGATTTTCAGAATTTTTAAGGGTTTAAATAAAATAGTGGGAGCAATTTAATATAAAAGACCTTATGTTAAATCTATATTTTCCATAGTTTGTTTATTTTCTGCTTCGTTTATTTTTATAGATTTCTCTACTACAATGGCTAAAAATCCAATTGCAAGTATTCTTGAGCAAAACAAGTTGACTGGCCCAAATTTTGTTGATTGGTTGAGAAACCTTAAGATTGTCCTTCAATCTGAAAAGAAGGAATATGTGCTTAGCATAGCACCACCTCCTGCTCCTGAGGATATGACATCAGTAGAGTATGGGGAGTATCTTCGTCATTGTGATGACAATCTCCAGGCTCGGTGCTACATGCTAGCATCTATGTCGAATGAGCTGCAGAGTCAGCATGAGGCATTTGATAATGCTAAAGAGATTCTTCACCACCTACAAGAGATGTATGGTGAGAGAACTAGGCAAATGAGATATCAGATATCTAAAGAGCTTTTCAGATGTCGTATGACTGAGGGCTCTTCAGTCCAAGACCATGGGCTGAAGATGATAGGCCTCATTGAAAAGCTTACGTCACTTGGAGTCGTTATAGATAATGAGCTCTTTGTGGACTTGTTGCTACAATCTCTGCCTCCCTCATTTGACAGCTTTGTTGTCAACTTTAACATGCACTCCATGGAGACTTCTCTCCCCGAGTTGGTGAACATGTTAAAGACGGCTGAATCCACCATTAAGAAGGATAAGCCGGTGTTTCTTGTTGGATCCACTTCCAAGTCAAAGGCAGCAATATCTAAGAAAAGAAAGTGGAAGGGAAAGGTTCCTGCCAAGCCCAACAAGAAGGCAAATGGCAATGAGGCTAAGAGCAAAGGAAAGGAAAAGGTTAATTCTCAAGCTGATCACAAGTGTTTTCACAGTGGCAAAACGGGGCACTGGAAGAGGAATTGCAAGGACTATCTTGCAAGCCTGAAACGTTCAGGTATGTATTTTGTTGAAGTTAACTTATCAGTTAACGATGCTTCTTGGGTATTAGATACCGGTTGTGGGTCACATATCTGCAATGATTTACAGATAATGACAAGAAGCAGGAAGCTGGACAGTAAGGAAACGGTCCTTAGGATGGGCAATGGGGCAAGAGTTGCTGCAGTAGCTATTGGGACTGTTTATCTAGCTTTAAATAATGGTGTTAATTTATGTTTGAATAATTGTCTTTATGTTCCGGATATTATAAGAAATATTATCTCTATTCCAGTATTGGATAGAGAAGGTTTTAAGTTTATTATTGAGAGTGGAAGTTGTTCCATTTTCAAAGATAATGCTTTTATATATTCCGGTAATTTGACAAATTGTTTATACACCATTACACCTCAAAGCCCTATCCTAACAATTCAACAAAATAAAAGAAAATTAGAAAATCATAGTTCATTCACACTTTGGCATGCTAGATTGGGTCATATATCTGAAAAGAGGATTCACAAGCTAGCGCAAAAACTCGACCTTAGGGGAGAGGATCAGTTGCCTATATGTGAGTCATGTCTTAAAGGAAAAATGACCAAGTCGCCATTTTCTGGACAAGTGGAGCGAGCCAAAGGTCTGTTGGATCTGATTCATACAGACGTTTGTGGCCTACTAAGTGTTAGTGCGAGAGGGAAATATCACTACTTCATAACATTTACCGACGATTTCTCGAGGTATGGTTATGTATACCTTATGAGGTATAAATCTGAAGCCTTTGAAAAGTTCAAAGAATTTAGAAATGAAGTAGAGAAGCAAAGCGGTCGTAGTATAAAGACTCTTCGATCTGATCGAGGAGGCGAATACTTGACCACTGATTTTCTTGATTATCTAAAAGAGAATGGGATTCTCTCACAGTGGACTCCTCCTGGTACTCCGCAGCTTAATGGAGTTTCAGAACGACGGAACCGGACCCTGTTAGACATGGTTCGATCAATGATGAGTTTCACTACTTTACCTCTTTCATTCTGGGGCTATGCCTTAGAAACGGCGGCACATCTCCTAAATAGAGTGCCAAGTAAAGCTGTCCCAAGTACACCCTATGAGATGTGGTGTGGCAAGACACCTTCTTACAAATATCTCAAAGTATGGGGTTGTGCTGCTTACGTGAAGCAGCAAGTGGGAGATAAATTGGATATGAGATCCATTTTATGTAAATTTGTAGGGTATCCAAAAGAGTCTATAGGATACTATTTCTACGATCCCTCCGAACAAAAAGTGTTTGTTTCGAGGAATGCTATTTTCTTAGAGGAAGAGTTTCTTTCTAAAAATAGTGGCGAAGTTGTAGAACTTAACGAGGAAAGAGAACCACAAAGTATCCCACAAGTTGTCACAAATAATACACCAGTTGAGCCTGGACCGTCTGAGGCACAACCTCTTCGAAAATCTATTAGGGTTTCAAGGGCGCCTGATAGGCTTAACCTTTTATTAGAGAACAAAGAAGAGGGACTCCTTTTGGATAATGATCCAACAAGCTATGAAGAGGCAATGTCCGACATTGACTCAAATAAATGGCGAGAAGCAATGCAGTCCGAGATGGATTCCATGTACTCAAACAAGGTGTGGACCTTGGTAGACCCACCACAAGGTATTGTACCAATTGGTTGTAAATGGGTCTATAAGCGTAAGCTTGGAGTAGATGGAGAAGTGAGTACTTTTAAAGCGCGTCTGGTTGCAAAAGGTTATACTCAAAAGCAAGGTGTTGACTATGAGGAAACTTTTTCACCAGTTGCAATGCTTAAATCCATTCGGATCCTGATAGCCATAGCTGCGTATTATGACTACGAGATATGGCAAACGGATGTGAAGACTGCCTTTCTTAATGGCAACATTAAGGAAGAGATTTATATGAAACAACCAGAAGGCTTCATATCCAGTGGGAGCGAGCAAATGGTTTTTAAATTCCAGAGGTCCATTTATGGACTTAAACAAGCTTCAAGGAGTTGGAACATTCGATTTGATGAAACGATCAAAATGTTTGATTTTCATAAAAATCTGGATGAACCGTGTGTTTATAAGAAGGTTAGTGGAAATGCAATAGCATTTATCGTGCTCTATGTTGATGACATTCTACTCATTGGGAATGATTTAGGAATGTTGCAGTCAACAAGGACTTGGTTGTCTAAACAGTTTTCCATGAAAGATTTGGGAGAAGCATCTTTTATCTTGGGGATAAAGATTTATAGAGATAGATCACGAAAGATGATCGGACTATCCCAGTCGATGTACATAGACAAGGTGCTAAAAAGGTTTAGCATGGAGGAATCCAAGCGTGGATACCTGCCAATGAGTCATGGTGTTTCGCTTTCTAAGGCTATGTCTCCAAAGACGCCTGAAGAAAGAGAAAGAATGGCTCGTGTACCTTATGCATCAGCTATTGGTAGCATTATGTATGCAATGTTATGTACTAGGCCTGATGTGGCTCATGCTCTAAGCGTCACGAGCAGATATCAGTCCAATCCAGGGGAAGAACACTGGAAAGCCGTTAAGATAATCCTTAAGTACTTGAGAAGAACTAATGATATCTTTTTGGTGTACGGCAGTGGAGAACCAAAACTAGAAGGATTCACTGACTCTAGTTTTCAGTCCGATAAAGACGACTCTAAATCAATGTCCGGATACATATTTACCTTGAATGGAGCTGCAGTTAGTTGGAAAAGTTCCAAACAAGAGACGACTCCTGACTCTACTACCGAGGCTGAATACATTGCAGCATCAGATGCGGCAAAAGAGGCTGTTTGGATGCGGAACTTCATCCAAGGGTTGGGTGTAGTCCCGTCTGTTGTTGATCCAATAATGGTTTATTATGATAACAATGGAGCTATAGCGCAAGCAAAAGAGCCCAGATCTCATCAAAGATCCAAACACATCATGAGGCGATACCACCTGATTAGAGAGATCATTGGTAGAGGCGACGTCGTTGTGGATCGAGTCACTTCAGCAGAAAATGTAGCAGACCCCTTGACTAAGCCCTTGTCGCAGAAAGTATTTGACGGACATCTCGAGAAGATGGGCCTGAAATACATGGGCAATTGGAACTAGGGCAAGTGGGAGATTGTTAGAGTAGAATGCCCGACGTTCCAACTTGATTGGATATTTTTCTACTTCTAAGACAATTTGTTGGAAATTATATCAAACAAAAGGCATTGTTTTATCTTATGTTTATGCATTATTTGCACATACGATAAAATCCTTAGATCGTTATAAGCCGAGGGACATGATTGCGCATTTGATGGGGATCATGGAACATGTCTTAGGCTATGATCTTAAATAAGTTCCAAGTCGATGGGTATTTCAAGACAGGATATTGAATAACCCAGAAAGACTTGTGGATATGATGTATGCTTGTTAGACGAGAATGTTACGTTCCATTAACATTAGCGTGGTGACGCAAATGCATATATGCAGATGCTTGTTAGGGAACAAGTTCATTGAACTTGACCCGATGAAAATTCTTAATTGGAAACTTTTATGTCGAATAAGAATTTTCGTGTTGCAATAGTACATGACTAATCCTCTGACTTGAGGCACGATAGTAGTCTTGTGCGCATTATGCTTTACTTAGATTTATCCTTTGATTGTTGGATAATCACAAAAGGGGTATTCTGGGTATTGTATTAGTGTGCATGGAGATTTATCTGTGGCCAACATAGAATTCGACACTTACATTAATAAGTGAATTTCCTATGCTTTTCATAGTTTATGATTCACAGTCCTTGGCCAAGGCGGGATGAATAGAGTTCATAAAGGAATCATTTAAACTTGAAATGTATTCATAGTTATTAGATCAATTGGGTTCGACTTATAATTCCATGCCCATGGTCTAATCGGGAAATTAGTTGTTGAAAGGATTTTACGTGTATGCACTTGCAATTGAAAAAGGTTTACTCGCTATTTCACTTAACACTAGATAATCATGCTACTTGCTAGGTGTTACCGTGATTAGTGAATTCTTGATATTAAAGAGTTAATTTCAATTGGTTACAAGGAGTTGTAAATTCACTACTAGTATTAATCGTGAACCTAAAAGGGTCACACGAAGTTTTGGAGAATGACAACATGAAGTTGATATTTCCAATAGTTGGATTGAACTTTAAATCAATTGTTGAATTAAATAATATTAGATAATTTGATTATTTAATAAAAGGAATAAGATAATCAATAAGATTGATTATATGGGCTTTACATAGTAATTATAAGAATTACTCAATGAATAATTTTAAGTTGGACTTTATGATTCAAGTTAAAGCCCAACACAAGAAAAGAAAATTGGTTTTCTTCACACGTCAATTGCCTCTTTGAGTAAGTATTTATAACTTGGCATCATTATCTTTAAATGCATCATTATCTTTAAATTTTGAATTTAAAGAAAAATGATAATAATAAATAAATAAGAGAGAAACGTTCATCTCTTATAAGAGGTAGGAATAATGCTTTGACTAAGCAATTAAATGATTCTAAATGGTTTAGGCATTATTCTCTTTAAATGTCATTTAAAGAGAAATGAAGAGTAGAGCGTTTGTGTTTTTGAGTTAAAGGAGAGGTTATAACCAAAATAAATGAGATTAATTTGTGAGAGCACTAAGGCATTCTCACATATACATATAGATGTATACATCATACATTTATTCTGAGAGAGAATGGCAACGTGTATGTTTATGTATATATATAACCATCACAAACGCACATAAAAAAGAAGGAGATACTCGACCTCTCACTATTTGACGTGTGCTCACGAAAGGAAATGTTACTTGGTTATTCCTTTAGCGTATTGGTTTAATATCCGAGTTGTTTTCTACTAGCGAAGAATCATCTCGGTGTTATAATCCAAAAGGTGGACTCGATTAGAGGGGAGGCATTTGAATCCCTACGGCGAACGCACGAAAAGACGGTGGTAGCCACAAAATCCGGGAATTGATTCCCTCTTCATCGTCGCTAAAGAAGCTAAGGAATAGGTTATTTCTTAAACCCTAACAAAGCAAAATCCGTACCATGTGCGTGATTTTAAAAGATGCCATCGTCACTATCGCTAGATGGACCGACGAGATAAGCATTTATATGATAGATGAATGCTTTTGTTTTGAATTTTCCGCTGCGTATCATCCCGTGCGGCCTAGCGAACCCAACACATGAAACACGGGATTTTGAGATATGGCAATGGCAGCTTCGTTATCAATTTGAACCTCATTGTTTTGGTTCGGTTCGAAGTGTAGATCGATCAAAACGGTTGATTAACAGCAGCGTTGCAGCAGTAAACTCGGCTTCAACAGTAGATTGAGTTACAATATCTTGTTACTTCGAGCTCCATCAGAAAACACCAGAACCAAGAGTGAAACCGAAATCCGAAGTAGTCTTCATATCATTAACAGAACATCTCCAATCGCTGTCTGAAAAACCGACCAGCTTGAACTCTTCTTGGACTTTAATTCCATAGCCATGTGTTCCTTTTACTTATCTAAGCAGCCTCTTTGAAGCATGAGATGCTCAACACTTGCACAATGCATAAATTGTGATAAACTACTTACAACATTTGTAATATCCGGCCGAGTTGATGTCAAAAGCACCAAACAACCAATCAAACTTGTATATTATGTTGCATCGATCTACTCAGCTCCATCTTCATTGGAAAGCTTTTCCTTAACATTCATTGGAGTGCTCACCTGTTTTCATTCGTCAAGCTTAGACGTTTTTAGAATATTACCTTCATATTTCTTTTGGCAAATAGAAACTTCAAATTCTGCCTGCTTGATTTTCATGCCGAGAAAGAAACACATCAACCCGAGATCTGTCATCTCAAAGATTTTCATCATCTTTTGTTAAAATTCTTCCACGATAATTGTGGTACTTCCTGTTACATGTAAGTCATCGACATACAATGAAATGATGAGAATGTTTGATCCATCATGTTTGACAGATAAAGTTGATTGAGATAGGCTTTTCGTAAATCCCAAGTTTTGCAAATGTTCATCAATTATTTTTGTTAAGGAATTCAGAACCCATAGCGTAAATGGTTTCGGTGACCAAAACTTAAAACAAGCGCCCGATAATCTAAGGAACTGGCAGAGCACCTGATCAAGAACGCTTAAGGAACCAGAAACCATTTCTCAAGTCAGGCACCCGATGTTCAAGGCTGTGGCGACTGGTGATTTACACTTAAGAGTCAGAAACTCAACATCAGACCAGGAGCCAGAACCCAAATTCAAATATGCATCGATTAAGGAGAACAATGCAGTACAAATGCATTTAAGTCAAGGCTGCGACCAAAGAGACGTTGGCCTGATATATACCCATTTTGGTGAAAGGCGCAGTCTGCAGAGAACCTGAACCAGGTTCTGAAACCAGCCTATTTCAGGAAACGACATTTAATAATGTCTGGAAGCTGGTCAGAGTCTTCACACAACGGCTCAATCCCGAACAAGTATAAATACCAAGAGCGTGAAGACTCAACACAACTTTTGAACGATCAACAACACAACTCTAAGCACAATCACTCATTCTCAGAAGTTCTCTCTCACAGATTCATCACGAGCGATTAGATAAGTGAGAGATTTGTACTCAACGGACTTTAAAAAGCTGTTGAAGTTTAGGTGGATTGTTTGTATACAACTGCCTTGTAGCATTAGCTTTGGTAGGTTACAGTTAGTGAGTAGAGTGCTCCTTGTAACGTGTAAAACCAGTTGCTAGTGATATCCTTCCTTGAGGGAAGAAGGGGAGACGTAGGAGACTTTGCTCCGAACTTCCAGAAATAATTTCGCGCGCTCAAAACACAATACTGCACTCAAATAATCGGTTTCCACCCTTAACCAACCAGAAACCAGTCAACTGATAATTCAATATCAGTGACCTGGCACTTCAGTTACCCAGAAACGGAAAAATAGCCAAGTATTTATTCACCCCCCCTCTAAACACAGTAACCGATCCTAACAAGTGGTATCAGAGCAGGAACCATGAGTGCATCAAACAAGCTTCCGATGTTCAACCAGGAAAACTTCCTTGAATGGAAGATCCGAATGGAAACCCATCTAACAGCGCACGATGAAGACATGTGGGACATTATTGTCTCGGGGCCTCCCAAGCTTACACAGATTAATATAGCCCATGCAGCAGACCAGTCCCTGCCTCAAACGATTCCCAAACCAAGGAGTGACTGGACTCCTGCCGAGAAGAAGCTGATGAACTTGGACAGCGTGGCCAAGGACATCATATTCAAGACCCTGGACCTTGAAACGTTCAGACATGTGATGCTGTGCAAAACGGCCAGTGAAGTCTGGACAACATTGTGCCAGATCTGTGAAGGAAACGACTCCACCAGAGAAAACAAGCTCGTCGTGGCCGTTCAGAAGTATGATACTATCAAGATGAAGGCCGGAGAAACAATGGCTGAGTTTGAAAAACGATTTACAGCATCATCAGCGACTTGACTACTCTTGGCAGAACCATGAACAAAAGAGACGTCGCAATAAAGGTCATGAAGGCACTGCCCAGAGAGTGGGACGTGAAGACAATGGCCATGCGAGAGTCTAAGGACCTTAACCAGATGCAGCTACACAATCTCTTCGCCGATCTCAAGGCATACGAGTTTGAACTCCAGACGCGTATGGAAGAAGTCATCGTTGAGCAACCGGTTAAGGCACTGGTAGCACTCGAAGCTCCTGCAGCAAAAACGGCTGAGGAACTGTGTGGAGAGGCCATGTCTCTTTTCGTCAAGAAATTCGGAAGATTCATGAGAAAAGATCATAATCCTCGAATTGGTAAGAAAACATCCCTCAATGCTAACGAATCTGATGTTTCCTGTTTTAACTGTGGCAGGAAGGGACATTTTGCATCGGAGTGCAGACAACCCAAAAAGGGTAAAGGGAAAGAAGTGAAAAAGTACAAGAAAAAGGGCCACAAGGTACTGGTGGCTGACAGCAGAACCACATGGGCGGATTCCGACTCAGAAGCAAGCACTTCTGAAGAATCGGACAGTAATAATGAAGAAATCAGGTGCCTGATGGCTGACCGATCGGAGGATGAGGTAACCGACTTATTTTCATCCGATCTTACTAAGGAAGAACTGCTAGTAGCTCTCAGTGACATGGCTGCTGAATACAAGCAATTCATCCTAAGAATTAAGCAACTTGAGCTTAAGGGTACCCAAGAGGCTCAAGATGAAAGCAAATTGCCCGATGATGTAACTGAGGAAATCAGGTTACTTAGGGCCGAAAATGAAAAGTTAAAGCGAGCAACCGAAGAAAAAGTAGAAGAGAATGCTAGGATGAGTGCAACCATCCAGTCCTGGACTGATTCCTCTAGGAAGATTGACTGTCTTCAAAAGATTATGAGGTACGAGAAAAATAGGCCAGGACTAGGCTTTGAAAACCAGCCACCAGTCATAGCTGCCAGATCTAACAAAGCCAATAGCATTAAGTTCATTCCGTCTAGCACCTCAACCTCAGCTCCTGAGAAGGTCTTAGATAAGGAAGTAATGAACTTAGTAAGAAGGCCAGCTGAAACAAGTCAACTTAGTCCCAGGCAATCCAATAGAAACGGAATAGGGTACTCAAATAGAGCAGAACCCTCTAGGGCTGGAGAACGTAGGAATCAAAGGACTGCACCTAGAAGATCGTACCCAAAACGTAGCAACTGGAATGGTAGTACGACCAGTAAAGTACCTTACAACCATTATCCAAGAAATAGTAAGGGCCTAGGAAATAGGAACAGGTACCAGCCCATTAGGATTCTGATAGATCCTAGAACCGGGAGAACAGTTCGAATCTTCTAGATCTGGGTACCAAAGAGTCTGATTCACCCGGGACCCAAGTAAAGTTGGGTACCTAAATATGTATATATATATATTTTTTGCAGATATACAAAGAGGAACTGAACCAGTCGGAATGGTATCTGGACAGCAGTTGCTGCCAGCACATGACTGGAAATCATCAGTTGCTCAGGAACCTGAACCAACATACCGGACCGACAATCAGCTTTGGTGATAATGGTAAAGGTAAAACAATAGGAAAGGGAGTGATTACTCACGGTAACCTTACCCTAAAGAATGTGCATTTGGTACAAAATTTGCACTACAATTTAATCAGCGTCAGTCAACTTTGTGAAAACAATTTTAACGTGTCCTTTGAAAAGAATAGATGTTGTGTAAAAGATCCTTCTGGTCAAATTGTTCTAACCGGCATTAGAATCGGAGGAACCTATAAGGTGCGTTGGGAAGACCAATCGGTACCTTCTCCAACATGTCTTCTGGCCAAAGATTCTAGATGTTGGTTATGGCATAAGCGTTTAAATCATTTAAATTTTAAAACAATTTCAGTACTTCTGAAAAATGATTTGGTCAAAGGTTTGCCAAAAATAAACTTTTCAAAAGACAAACTTTGTACTGCATGTCAACTAGGAAAACAGATCAGGTCAACCTTTAAAAACAAAGGATGTACCGGGTCCAACCGGTGTCTGGACCTACTGCATATGGACCTCTTCGGACCCATATCGGTAACCAGCTTAGGGGGAACCAGGTACACCCTAGTTGTTATAGATGATTTTTCTAGGTACACATGGGTCATATTTTTAAAATCAAAGGATCAAACGTCTTTAAACCTAATAAAGCTTTTTAAAAGGATTCAGAACGAACGTAGTGAGAAAATAAATAGAATCCGTAGTGACCGGGGTACTGAATTCATTAACCATGTGCTAACCGAATTTCTTGAGAACCATGGCATACGTCATGAGTTATCTGCCGTCAGGACACCGCAGCAGAATGGTCTAGCCGAACGAAGAAATCGGATGCTCAAAGAAGCCGCCAGAACCATGCTAGCCGATGCAGATATCTCTCAGAAATTCTGGGCTGAAGCAATCAACACAGCTTGCTACACACAGAACCGGTCCATGATCTGCAAAATGCAAGGAAATACGCCATATGAAGTATGGACCGGGAATACCCCATCAGTCGGGTACTTCAAAACATTTGGAAGCAGATGCTTCATACACAACAATGGGAAGTACCATCTCTCAGCGTTCGATGCAAGGGCTGAGAAAGGATTCTTTCTGGGATATTCTGATGTCAGCAAAGCCTATCGGGTGTTCAACTGCAAGACACTGTCAGTTGAAGAATCAGCTCACGTGGTGTTTGAAGAATCAGCCACGGAAGATCAGACTCCCAAAAATATTAATCGGCTAAGCAACCAGCTCGAAGAAACGAATCTGAATGACTCCAGTGATGAGGAGCTTCCAGCTGAAAACAGGCGGGAGAAAACCAGTGAAGAACTAGACACTGAGTTACTGAACGTACCTGTTGAAGAAACTGGGTGTCAACCAGAAGTTGCTGAGATTCCAGTCGAACCAGTAACTCCAGAAGATACTGGATATGTAGGGAGCAACTCAAATGATCAGGGAACTGCTGAAGGATCTGAACCAAATCAGGCAACTCCCTCTCAAGAGGAAAGTGCATCAGCTGAGGGGGAACATATAAAATGTAATAGGACCAAGTTGAATCACCCTCAACAGTTGATTATAGGAGAAGCAGATGCTCCAATGAAGACCAGAATGCAGTCAATGCAGAATCTCTTCAGCTATGCCTTCATCTCTCAAGTCCAACCAACCAAGGTTGAAGAAGCATTAAAGAATAGTCACTGGATTGACGCAATGCAAGAAGAGCTCAACCAGTTTGGGAGAAATGAAGTCCGGTATCTGGTTCCAAGACCAAACCAAACGGTTATTGGAACCAAATGGGTATTCAAGAACAAGGCTAATGAAGAAGGACTGGTGGTAAGAAACAAAGCTCGTCTAGTAGCTCAGGGGTACCGACAAGAAGAAGGAATAGACTATGACGAGACTTTTGCACCAGTTGCTAGACTAGAAGCAATCAGAATCTTTCTAGCCTACGCTGCTTCAAAAGACATCAAGGTGTATCAAATGGATGTCAAGAGTGCCTTCCTTAATGGACTCTTGACTGAAGAAGTGTATGTAGCACAACCACCTGGGTTCAAGAATCATGAGTATCCGAACCATGTCTACAGGCTAAAGAAGGCACTATATGGTCTAAAGCAGGCGCCTAGAGCCTGGTATGATACCCTGACCAAGTTCCTGACCGATCACGGATTTGAAGTAGGAACTATTGACAAGACTCTATTCCGGTACACAAAGAAGGAACACTTACTAATTGTCCAGATCTACGTCGATGACATCATCTTCGGTTCCACAAATCAGAAACTATGCGATAAGTTCGCAAAATTGATGAAGGACAAGATCGAAATGAGCATGATTGGGGAATTGACCTTCTTCCTAGGACTTCAAGTCAGACAACTGGAATCAGGAACCTTCAGCAATCAAAGCAAATACGGTAAGGATCTTCTGAGAAGATTCGGGATGGATAATTGCTCTGAGGCTACAACTCCCATGAGTGCTTCTATTAAATTGGATAAGGACGAGGAAGGGCCACGCATTGATGTAACTAAATATCGGGGACTGATAGGGTCACTGCTGTACCTTACGGCTAGTCGACCAGATATAATGTATAGCGTGTGCCTCTGTGCCCAGTTCCAAGTAGATCCTCGCCTAAGTCACTTCACTGCTGCAAAAAGAATCCTCAAATATATCAAAGGAACCACAAATATTGGATTGTGGTATCCGAAAAACTCGAGTCTATCGCTCAGAGGATATACCGATGCTGATTATGCTGGATGCAAAATCGATCGAAGAAGCACCAGTGGTACCTGTCAGTTTCTTGGCGACCGGCTGATCTCTTGGTTCATTAAGAAGCAGACGTCAATTGCGACTTCAACCGCAGAAGCTGAATATCTAGCCGCAGGCAGTTGCTGCTCTCAAATCCTATGGATTCAGCATCAACTCAAGAATTATGGGATAACGGAGACGGAGACTCCCATCTACTGCGATAACACGAGTGTCATAGCCATCTCCCAGAACCCGGTGCTGCACTCTAGAACCAAGCACATCGAGATAAGGCACCATTTCATCAGGGACCACGTGCTCAACAAGGACATCAGACTGGAGTACATAGCCACCGATCAGCAAGTAGCCGACATATTCACTAAGCCCCTGCCGAAAGCTAAGTTCATCTACTTTCGTAATGCACTCGATTTATTAGATATATCTCAGTAACCGATACGGAAGTGGATAAAGTGAGGGGGAACGAAGTTAAGACAACACAACAAAGGGTTAGTACTGATTTTGATGTAAGTCTTAATCAGAACTGACTGTGCATATTGTCTTAACCAGTTTCCTACACTTTAACAAAAATATTGCATTAATATAGGTGTCTCTTCATTCAACCGGAATTTCCTTCAAAAGGCTATTTTCTTCTCATTTTTGAAATCGGTCTAATTAATAGACTCTGCCTTATTTTCTTCAAGCCACTAAAAGACCAGTTATCCTATATATATATATAATCCTCTTATCAGTTACTTAGCTGATATTTCATATATATATATATATATATATATAAATTTCATTCGGGTACCTTTTCGGAACCTCTTCCAAAAAGAGTACTGAATTATCCGATCTCTAGAAACCGGCACCTTGTTTGTCGTTTAGCCTTTAACCGGTTTCGTTCTTATTTATTATACACCTTTAAATGCACACATACAAAAGCAGGGTACGTCAGTAACACGTTTAAGGTAACTGACGGTACAGAGGACTGCGTGAATTTAATGCTGAAAGGACAGGCTATGTGCTACAGTACTGATAAAGTGAGCGGGAAAACGGAGAAGAGAGAAAACGTCCTTTCACAGTCTTACGTAAATCCAGACCCGATCATCTTCTTCATTTCATCAGTATCTCTCTGCAAATCGAAAACCTCTCCAAAACCCTAACAGCTCCAATCGTCCTTCAACACTCATTCTTCCCTCAAATGGCCATTCTCTAAAAGCGCTCTCTTCAAGAATATCCTTCACATATACTACGACGAACCAATCACATCAGACGATGCTGATGTTGGCCGCTTCCTTTTAGCCCTTCAACACAGTGGGCTCCGACTGTTCTTGGGCTGCGCGCCAGAAGTCGCGACGGCGGAAGTTGAAGAGTTCTTCGAATCAGCCGTGATTACGGACGGAATCGTCAGTGCCACCATCAAAGGGGAACTTATCTCCTTCAACGAAGAATGGTTTTCAACCTTCTTCCATTTGCCCACATCAGGAGCCGGGTCCCTGTCAGAGATCGATGCGGGTATGAGGCGAAAGGGAGTCGGTATTTTTGCCACCACCATCGATGGTTTCAAGGAATCTGACAAACGAACGGCGCTTAAACCGGCATATCGGCTCCTGCACGATGTGGTGGCGAAGTCCATTCTTGGCAAAGGAGGATCCTTTGACGTATTAACAATAGAGAAGATCCAGGCGATGACGGCAATCATGATGGGATTGGCCGTAAACTGGGGCAAGGTGGTGTTTGGGGCATTGCTTAACGTAGTTCGGGCCAGGGACCGCCAGTTCAAGAATTTTGTGCCCCAGATTACAAGTATAATAAAAGAGAAGCTGGGCAGACTGGAATCGGTTCAACCAGTCTCTGGAGCTAAACTCCTCACTACAGAGTCTATCAGACAGTTCCTGGCCACCCAAACGACGTCTGATAAGAAATTAACCGGGAAAAGACCAGCACCTGACTCGGTTGATGAGAGTCAGAAAACGAAGCAGAAGAAAGAGAAGAAAGCATCTGCATCAGTAGAGGCTGATCCAAAAGAAAAGGAGACGAAAGAAAAGGAAAAGAAAGAAGGCAGAGAAGAAGAAAAAGGAGAAGGCAGAGAAGAAGAAAAAGGAGGCGACCCCTGAACGGGAATTGGCGATGATAGCTTCTGGTGCTGAAGCGGAGCCTGAAGAAATGCACCAAGGAGCTCCAAGTCCAACTATGAGCCAACAACCAGAGGAACTGATCCCTGAACAACCTGAAGTTGCTGAAGTAATACAGGGATCAGAATCGGGTGCCGAAATGCCGAACCTAGATGCGGTGATTACCAATATCATCTCGGACCCGGTCTTGGGAATGGATCTAATGCTCGCGGCCACGACAGAGCCTACATCATCCATCCCAGTTCCTCCTCAAGCAACCGAACGCCCAAAAGCCACTGGAATTGTTATCCGGGAACCGGTTGCTACATCTGCACCAATCGTTGTATCAGGCGACAAAGCGAAAGGGAAGGCAGTTGCTGTCAAGATGCCTTCCATCCCCACGAATGATGTTGCTATGGGAGTGGAGCTAACACTGAAGGATATATGCGTCCGAGCAGATGAGCACTTGGAGGCTTATGAGGAGTGGAGGACTGTCAGACTCACTCCTCTCAAAAAGCGCATCAAAAGGACCTGATGACGATGTTGAAGTCCTCTTGCAATCCAGAGACCTTTACATGCTTCATCTATGCCTGCTCTTTCTGGTCCAGAATCTGAACACCAGAGAGCAGAATTTCGACCTGGTCTCTCCTACAACAGCATCTGATCGAGCGATCTTGGCAAGCCTTGAAGTAGAATGGCTCAAGCTGGAGGATCTGTACAGAATCGAGTTCAACAAGCTGGGACATCAGTTTCCAGATTCCTCCAGCTTCCAAGTCACTGATCAGTCCAAGTCCGCGCAAGCCCAACCATCGGATCCCGCCAATCCTTCAGTCTCATCAGAACCTGATCGGACCGAGCAAATCGCTGAAGTTCAGATGCAACCGATCAGGTCCCCCCCTGCAGTAGGGTCTTTCGGGATTTTCAAGGACCCGGACACTGTTTTAGCCACTGAGTCCCGGCTAATTCTTCCGGAACCAATTGAGATGGCGAGCAGTCCACGATTCGAAGAACAAGCTTCTTCAGGGACCTCCAAAGACTTGGTGTCTGCTCCACCCTCTCCCGTTTTGGTTTCTGGTCCTGTCCTTCAATTTTCTGCTACACCACTGCTGCTACCGGCACCAGAACCTAAGCCGGTCCCCTGCCCCACGCCAATAGCCACTATGCCCTTCGAAGAAGTAGCGAAGAGGCTCCGACCAAGTGAAGTCCCCGGTTCCTCTAACACCGGCTCACTTCCCATGCTCCAGCGCCGCATCGAAGACTTCATAGTCACTCAGACCATGACAGACTCTAAGGTCAGGACCCTTGAGATACTGGCCAAGATTGCGCGGACCAAATCGGAAAAGGTTTATGCTGATCAAGTCGCCACACGTACCGAATTCAAGAAATGGTGCGACAAACTCAGTGAAGATCAGAACCTTCTTCGCACTGACTTGAGGGGTGTTGAAGACACGATCCGGGAGGACCTGACGGCGGTCAAAGCTCAACTAGCAGTGATAGTTGAGCACCTGGAATCATCATGAGCCTCCGGTGCTGCCAAACAGGGGGAAAGTGGGAAAGGAAAGGAGCAGCAGCCATCAAGACAAACCTCAGTGCCTGATCCGAGCCCGACTCAGAGACCGAATCAAATGTCCACTATCCGGTATGCACCAGAAGATCAAGATCGACAACAGCAAGAAGCTGCTCTGCTACCGGATGATATCTTGCCAAAAATGGACTCATCGATTCGGTCGGGCAAGGAGCTTATGCCTTTGGAACGCATCTACAATCCTCAGTCCTTAAGGACGATAGCATGCAACCTAACTGGACAACAGCTTCAGGAGCTTACTTAGTTGCATGACAAAAAGATGCAGACGCTGTCAACTGCGAAGGCTCAGGCAGAGCTGAAGAAGAAAGACGACAAGGGACGATCAAGGAAGAAATAGATTAGTTTTTTACATATCTCATGTAATAGACTAGTCTGTAACTTCCTTGATAAATGAAAAGAAATCTATCTTCCAGTTATAAGTATTTAAGTTTTGACAGTCACCGAAAAGGGGGAAATTGTTAAGGAATTCAGAACCCATAGCGTAAATGGTTTCGGTGACCAAAACTTAAAACAAGCGCCCGATAATCTAAGGAACTGGCAGAGCACCTGATCAAGAACGCTTAAGGAACCAGAAATCAGTTCTCAAGTCAGGCACCCGATGTTCAAGGCTGTGGCGACTGGTGATTTACACTTAAGAGTCAGGAACTCAACATCAGACCAGGAGCCAGAACCCAAATTCAAATATGCATCGATTAAGGAGAACAATGCAGTACAAATGCATTTAAGTCAAGGCTGCGACCAAAGAGACGTTAGCCTGATATATACCCATTTTGGTGAAAGGCGCAGTCTGCAGAGAACCTGAACCAGGTTCTGAAACCAGCCTATTTCAGGAAACGACATTTAATAATGTCTGGAAGCTGGTCAGAGTCTTCACACAACGGCTCAATCCCGAACAAGTATAAATACCAAGAGCGTGAAGACTCAACACATCTTTTGAACGATCAACAACACAACTCTAAGCACAATCACTCATTCTCAGAAGTTCTCTCTCACAGATTCATCACGAGCGATTAGATAAGTGAGAGATTTGTACTCAACGGACTTTAAAAAGCTGTTGAAGTTTAGGTGGATTATTTGTATACAACTGCCTTGTAGCATTAGCTTTGGTAGGTTACAGTTAGTGAGTAGAGTGCTCCTTGTAACGTGTAAAACCAGTTGCTAGTGATATCCTTCCTTGAGGGAAGAAGGGGAGACGTAGGAGACTTTGCTCCGAACTTCCAGAAACAATTCCGCGCGCTCAAAACACAATACTGCACTTAAATAATCGGTTTCCACCCTTAACCAACTAGAAACCAGTCAACTGATAATTCAATATCAGTGACCTGGCACTTCAGTTACCCAGAAACCGAAAAATAGCCAAGTGTTTATTCAACCCCCCCCCCCCCCTAAACACAGTAACCGATCCTAACACTTTTATACTAACCTCATTTATTCACCCCCCCCCCCCCCCCCTCTAAACACAGTAACCGATCCTAACACTTTTATACTAAGCTCATGGAGCTTGCTTTAAGCCGTAAAGCGCCTCTTAAGAAGGTTGATCAATATATATTTCCTCCATTAAAAAAAAAAACAAAAAGCAGACTTAATGTCTAACTGGTACACGTTCCAATTCTTTTGGACAGAAATAGCTAGAATAAGGCTGATAGTAGCAACTGATGATGCAAAGGTTTCTGAGCAGTCCACCCCGAATATTTGTGCATACCCTTTGACAATGAGCCTTTCCTTGAACTTGTTGATAGAACCAGCGGCATTTAGCTTCGTTTTGTACACCCAGCAATTATCTTTCTATTTTGAGGTCGATCAACTAATTCCCATGTTTTATAATATGTAGATTCGCACAAAGCAATATTGCATCTTTGATAAATTTCAGAAAGTGATCTAGTACCTCTAACTGGAATATCATCAACCATTTCATTCTCACAATCTTCAACTTTCAGGCTGGAATGATTCAAGTTTGGTTCTTCTATGGGTTGAGATATCTAATTTAGGCCATTTCAGTTCCATTCTTCATCTTCCAGAAAGTGCACATCTCTGCTTATAATAAATTTTCAGTTTGAGGCTCAAAGACTTTGTACGCTTTTCCAACTGAGCTGTAACGGTAAAGTTGCCCGGAGTACTCTTTTATCTAACCTTTCTCCCTTGATCTGCGGAACATGAGTGAAACACAAACATCCAAATATTTTCAGAGATAGTTTATAACTATACCATGCCTCAAAAGGTGTCTGATCTTTAACGCTTCTGTGGGAAGCCTACTATATAGAAAAACAACAGTATTTGCTGCCTCAGCCCATAATTTCTTCGTTAAATTTTTTTCATGTAGCATACACCTTGTCATCTCTAATATGAATATGTTTGTCTCTCAATTACTCCGGTTTTTTTTTAGAGTACACGGTAGACATCGAAAAAAAAACTTAGTTTTTCGATATGACAAACTTTCACGAAATCAGAAAGTTTAGCGAACTCATTATGTTTTTCGAATCAAGTCAGCGATTCGAAAAACTTTAGTCAACATAAAAGTTTTGCGATATCAAAAGTTTCGCGAAATACACAGGAGACATCGAAAAACTTAAGTGTTTCAAATAACATAAGTTTCGCGAAACTATTCACTGTAGAGATAAACTTTTGCGAACTCAGAAGTTTTTTGCATCGATAAAGTTTTTTGATATCATATCGAGAAACTTAAAACCTCACTCACATTTGGAAAAACAAAATTTTACAAATACAAGATGTTTATCGAAATGGGTCAAAACCCTTCGAAAAACTTAAGATTTAGTCAACTATTACTTTTGACAAAACAGTTTAAAACTTGGGCCTTACTGTTCATTCTGATTTTTTCAGCCCATTTGTCTATTTCGACCCAAACAAATTATAATATTTTACTTGGGTCCAATTCTGATATGCTGAAGACATTTATAATTGTGTTCTAGAATAGTCTCTCTTTTTAATTTGGTTGTTTGATATTTATGATAGCTTAGGGGCCTATTTATAAATATACCAAAATGTTGGTATAAATAGTGAAAATGTAAAGGCCCTAAGTAGATGTGCGAAAAGGTGTAAAAGAAAACCGAAAAAGAGCTGAATAAAAAAAAAAGTTTGTTGAGTGAGAGAAAAATTGTTTTCGAATACCCAAGATTACAAAGAAGAATTACCTAAAGTTTTCTTGATTGATAATCAAAGATAAATTCTATCTAATTGTGTTCGAATTTAATAGGTTGGATGAATTAAGTGACCTAACAATTGGTATCAGAGCTGAAATTGTTTCGATTGTGGTTTGATTTGATGATTGCGAAAAGTTTGTTCTTCGCGGGAAAAACTTTTTGATTTTAGGTTTTTGCAATCTACAATTTGATGTTTGCTTGAAATTGTTTTCGCAGATGCATATACTGTTTTTGATATCAATGATGTGCTTAATTGCGTGATCTATCGTGATTAGAATTGAGAATTTATAAATATAAATCAAAATTATGTTTTCGATATTCATACTATTTCGTCTTGGAAAAACTTGAAAATTTGATATAAATTGCTGTTTGTCTTAGTCAATCAAGTGTTTAAAGATAAAATTCTCATCATTTCGATCGTTATAGGATGATTAATTTCGAGGATCGTTAATGATGTAGGTGAGTTTTGATATTAAAATCGTGAATTTTACTGTTTCATCAGTTTTCGCAAACTCAGTGTTTTCGCATTAATAAGTTTTCGCGAATATTCTGTTCACGATAATTCTTAGTTTTCGCATTTACTTAGTTATCGAGCTGTTAAAGTTTTCACAACTTTAAAGTTTTCGCCATTATATTGTTTTCGCATTATCACTGTTCAAGTATTTATTTTCGCGAATACACTGTTTACGATCTTTAGTTTTTGCACTTACTCAGTTTTCGAAATTTTAAAGTTTTTCGCAAATCTAAAGTTTTCGCAGTTATACTGTTTTCGAAATTCAATAGTCTTTACGAAAACTTATTTGAAATTTTTACGAAAACTTTTCGCAAACTTCACTGTTCACTTTCGAAAGCTCTATCGTTTACAAGAACTTTACGAAACTTTATTTGAAATTCTTAGGAAAACTTTTACGAAAAAAATCTTTACGAAAACTTTTCGCAAACTTCACTGTTCACTTTCGAAAACTCTATTGTTTACAAAAACTTTACGAAAATTTATTTGAAATTCTTACGAAAACTTTTACGAAAAAAAACAAAACAAAACAAAACAAAAACAACAACTCAAATTTCAGAAAGAAAATTTTTCACACACTTCAAGGGCTATTGTTAGTTTATACATCCTCACTAACTTTTGTGAGTGAAATAATCAAAGTTTCAAAGATCAAGCATTTCACAACCACAACAAGCAAAGATCCAAAGTCCAACCTACATCAAATACAATGGATGCTTACTCGAGAATACACCGTGTGGAGGAGTCGGTTCATAAACTTCATCGAGAGCAAGGATCAAGCTTCACACATGATAACATCAATCTTTGAAATCGTCACCACCGGATCTCCAGACAATAATCCTCCAGTCCCCAAAACAAGAAGGCTCAAAACTCCTGACGAGTAGTCCGATCAAGAAAAGATCAGAGCTAGAGCTGACCTGATGGCAAAAACCTATCTGCTACAAGCAATTCCTAATGAAATATACATGCAGATAGATAGCATGTCTACGGCCAGTGGTGGAGCCAGCATTAATAGTGAGTGGGGTCCAGCATAATTGGACCCCATGTCCTTTAAATTTTAAAAAATTTCACTGGGGTCCCTCTAATATATATTAGTTCAATTTTAATCCTATATAAAAAAAATTATTACATATTACTAATAAAAAAAAAATTCAGTGGGGTCCAATGACCCCACTGGATCCCATGTGGCTCCGCCACTGTCTACGGCCAAGGACATGTGGGACGAGATTCACAAAGTGATGCAGAAAACCGAAGTAGGCGTGAAAGCTAAAAAGGCAAACATTCTTACAGCATATGACTCATTCAAAGCAAAGCAAGACGAAGACATTCATGACACATATCAGCGTTTCCTGACACACCTCGATGAGATGAGAAAAATAAATGTCTTCAAAACAATATGGAGGTAAACATATGATTCATGTCATCCATGCTGCCAGAGTGGAAGAAGTTGAAAACTCAAATAAGGCAGAACAAGGATCTAGATGAAATGGACATCCACACAATCTTCGATAATCTCGCACAACACACTGATGATATAAGCGAGATAAAGAACGAGGCTAAAGGGAAAGAGGTTGAGGAGTCCCTTGCTTTACTAACTGATAAAAAGCATAAGAGCAGTCCAAATCAAAGATGATACAACTGCCAAGCTCCTCGGAAGAAGAAGACACGGATTCCGACTCTGATCAGGAAATGAAGGAGTTCCAAAAATAACTGGTATTTATGAACAAAATGATGAGCAAACGCTTCCTGAAGAAGAAATCTTCATCGTCAACTAACAAACTGAGAACCTCGAGCTCCCGAAACCGGGAGACAACAGCCAAACTATCAGAGCCTACGACTGTATACAAACAGTCTAAATGCTTTAACTGTGGGAAGCCAGGCCATTTCGCCAAGGATTGCTTTCTGCCTAAGCGCAAAGATACAACATACTACGCCAATAAGCTTCAACTAACAAAGCAAAAGGAAGCAGGCGTGGCACTACTAGCTGAGCATGATCACTGGCTGAATGACTCCACAGACAGCGAGACTGAGAACCTCGCTTTGATGGCCAGGACAACCGACGGTTCAGATGATGAAACATCAAACGCTTCCGACGACGCCTCTACCTCATCATCTGAAGAAACCAATGTTAACTCTCGAGAACTCTCTTTACTTAACAATCTAGAAAATTTACAACAGAAAATTGATAGCATGCTCATCGAACGTACATCTGCTAAAGACTTAGAAAAGAGGCTAAATAATAATGAAACAGTACTTGGGCAAACGTTAGAGGAAAAGTCAACTCTCTAGCTCAGATTAAGTCTTGCAAAAGAGAAAATAGAAAATCTAGAATCTAAGGTAGTAAGTTGTGACTCTATCCATGAGCTAGAGGAGAGACTTAGAACATGTCAAGAGGAACCCATTTCCTACTCAACCCAATTTGAAACTATTTTTTCAGGAGCGCAAGCGATTGTACTCTAAGATTTGAATTTGTAACGTATGAGTAGATATCGAAGTCTTGCGTTTATTGAGAAATGCTGCAGTTATCACGTGTTTGACATGGATCGGAGCGTGACAGTCTGGGCCTTGAAAATATGATCGTTGTGAATGACTGCCAAAACATTGATGCGTCCGATCGGAGGGAAAAAAAAAAGCTTGTTAGGTAAAACATGTATGAAGTTTACCAGCTACATTGGATTCTTGACGCCTAATGAAAATTTGTTGATGGTCCATTAACCCAATTGAGATGGTAACTTCCTCCCATGGAAAAGACATTTTATTTAGATAATTGCTTCATTGACTTACGTACATATCTCAATTTGACAAAACGTTAAATTTAAATGATGTCTGTTTAACTATCACCTTCCTGAGTAGGGCCGAATGAGCAGTAAACCTCACAGCTTTTTATATTTGGCCTAAAGAAAATAATCATCTCCTCAGTGGGTTCTCCATTTATTGAACTACTTTCTTGTCATATATCCATTACAGAACTGTCGGCAATCATGGAAGAAACTTACTCTCTTGCCATTCTTGCTCTGGTTTTCCTCTTCTTTATTTCCAAACTTGTAAGAAAACCTTATCTGTCCAAAAATAATCTTCCTCCAAGTCCACCAAAACTGCCCATCATTGGCAATCTGCACCAACTCGGCAAAATCCCACATCGTTCTTTGTTCAAACTCTCCGAGAAGTATGGCCCCGTCATGCTCTTGCAGCTCGGCCAAGTGCCGACGGTCGTAGTTTCATCCCGCGAAACGGCCAAACAAGTGCTCCAATCCCACGACTACTTATGCAGCTCGAGGCCTCGTTCTTACGGCCTATCGAAGCTATCATACAACCAAGAACTCATCGTTGGTGCTTATAATGCATATTGGAGGGACATTAAGAAGCTTTTCGTGCAAGAGTTCTTCTCCGTCAAAAGGGTTCAGTCTTTCTCGCATGTTCGAGAGAGAGAAGTGTCACGTCTGATAAACTCCATCGCCGAGTCAGCAGCAGCACATGGACGGAAACCCATTGAGATTGATGAGAAAGTGTTTCCCTCTCAAACAACTTCTTTTTCAGCATCACACTCGGCAAAGGCTGCGAAGAGGCCGGGAAACATTTGGGGGACGACGTTAAGCTCGACGAGACCATGCATGAGGTTTTGGCCATGATGAAACCCTTATGGTCTGCCGACTTTTTCCCAGTTCTTGGCTGGGCTGTTGATGAGTTTAAGAGGCTTCATAAGAGGCTAGAGAGAGTATTTAGTACTTTAGATATGTTCTTTGAGCGGCTTATTGACGAACATCTTGATCCAAATAGGCCAATTCCAGAGTACAAAGATGTGCTGGACGTCTTGCTTGGACTAGTAAAGGATGGAATTAGCCCCGGCAACCTATCAAGGGCTAACCTCAAGGCGATTCTTATGGTAATAACATGAATTTATATATATATATATATATATATATGTAAATCTTGAAAAACAATAGGAGTAATATAATTTTCATTCGTACAACTTTAACGAAATTCGTTCTTCGTCCTTTTAAAGTCTTCATCTTCAAAACTACTCTAGTATGTTTACATCATTTACCAGAAATAGTTGTAATTTTTTCCGGCCAACACTTTATGGCTTCGAACAAGAAAAATACAATTCTTACAAGAAGAAATTTAATTAAATTTGTATAGTGTAAAGTAAGACAACGAAAAGAGAGTTTCGTGAAAATTACGGGACTAATATTTTAGCTACTCCTAAACATACCAGTTTTGGACACGGAAAAGTTTAGAGGAAGAAAAACGAATTCCGTTAAAGTTATAGGAGTAAAATTTTAGTTACTCCAAAAACATTACTAATTGGAAAGGGGTGAAAGAAGATCTACTCTTTTTTTTTCTTTCTTTTTTCTGTTTTGCAGAACGTATGCATCGGAGCAATCGAGACTAGCGCAGACACCATAGTGTGGGCAATGACGGAACTCATCAAAAACCCTAGAGCCATGCATAAGGCCCAGCTCGAAATTCGATCCCACGTCGGAGATAAACCCCTCGTGCCAGAGGCGGAGATCGCCAACCTCAAATACCTAAAAATGGTGGTGAAAGAAACGTCGCGCATGCACCCACTAGCCCCGCTCCTAGCTCGTGAATCCGTGGTGCCCTTCAAGATCGACGGCTACGACGTGCCCTCCAAGACTATGATCTTCGTCAGCGCATGGGCGGTCGGGAGAGACCCCGAGACCTGGGAAAACCCCGACGAGTTTCGCCCCGAGAGGTTCGAGGAAACCGCCGTGGACTTCAAAGGACAGCACTTTGAGCTGATACCGTTCGGAGCGGGTCGGAGGATGTGCCCCGGCATTGCGATGGGTACCTCGGTCGTGGAGCTTGCCTTGGCGAACTTATTACACTGTTTCGATTGGGAGCTGCCGGCCGGAGTTAAGGCGGAGGATGTTAGTGTGGTGGAGGAGTTCGGTTTATCTACTCGTAAGAAGCATCCACTGCACTTGGTGCCTACCGTCGTTAAACATGCATGACGCTCCACCCAACTCAATAAGAATGTGCAAGAAAATCCATGGACATTAAATCCAAAATCAAAAACCCTAATCACCAATTCAATGTCCTTTTAATACGTTTTATGAAGTGTTATATATTGTACTTTGTGACTTAAATAAATGCGAACTATACAACTTTCAATGTTTGTATTATGATGCTGTTCTTGACTTTGATTTTATTTTTTCCTTTCTGACAAAGTGTCACAGATGATCAACAACACGTTTTTCAGGTCATTGTCCGAACTATACAAATCATCCATCAATGGAAAAGCATACTTTCATTCACGTCAAAATATAAGTAAGTTTTTAAATTATGTAAGTTTTTTTTAACATATTAATTAACAAAATAAGTTTAATTTGAAAATTAATAAAAGATTAATTTTATGATCATTAGTCACGAATTATTTGCAATCATTGTAGCAAATTGAGAGAGACACAGAAGAAACGCCAAACACGAAGTATAAATTTATTATTTTTGTTTCTAGATGGGATGGTAATGGTCCACCCCACAAATTGTTTGTTAACTCTAATAACAAGAGATCAAATCACTCGATATAATATTAACCAGCAAGGATTATGAGATATCACAAACTTGTAAGAAGTAGCATATATAAAATAATAATTAGTATTATCTTATCGAATTCTATTCCTACACTCGAAATCATGTTAAGGAAGCAAGAATTATACATTTCTTATACATTTTGATAACTTAAAGTTTCGATGAATAATAAAATTTAAAAGGATAAAAAGTATTTAACTGGCGACTCAAGCAACTGATGAAAGCGACCGATGGGGTAACCAGATGAACTAGTTCAGCAACCGGGATAATGTGAATCAGGAAACCGAAACACCCTACGCCAATTACTTACAGTGGCAATCGGGAATCAACTGGAGTTTTAATCAAATTATCTCAATACCAATTCAAATTCTAATATGCCTCGACATTCCGACCTGAAAATGTACAAGAAAGCAAAGAGGACTACAGAGCATTTAAGTCAAGGTTGCGAAACTAAAGAGACGTTGGGCCAGTTGCCTGCTTAATTTAGTGAAAGACACAGTCTGATGAAATCAGAACCAGAAATCGAAGACAGACCCATTTTGGGAAACTGCATTTAATATGTCTGGAAGCTGGCCAGCTCTTTTAACCAACTGCTCTATTTCAAGACTCAAATTATGTACTCTAGAGACTCAAGACCAACATCACTTTTCGATCGACAAAGAACAAGAGAAACAAACAGAAAACTCAAGTCAAACAGTGTAACTCAAACATATCACAAGCGATTATAGAAAAAGTTAGAAACCGCGTAATCAACGGACTTTAACAAGCTGTTGTAGTAGGTGAATTGAGATATTCAACTGCGTAGTACTAGCACATTAGCTTAAGTAAGTTTAGCTAAGTAAGGATAACTCTTAGTAAGAAGTAACCAGTTGCTAGTGAGATCCTTAGCGAGGAAGAAGGAGAGACGACGGAGATTTAACTTCAAACTTCCATAGACAATTCTGTGCATTCATCACTCAAATCACTACTCACACACTTTAAACCACAGTTCGATTACTCACAAGTCACATCATCAATAACCAACTTTTGAGTGAGTGACTGGTTAGCACAATAAACGAGTGGACAACCAAAAAGAGAAGATATTGTTTAGTCACCTTCCATTTAAACAGTACAATCGATTCTAACAAATCATGTGGTGTGTTTCTTAATATTTATGAAGTGACATTTCACTCCACCAACAATAATTCAGTTGATTATGTTCGTGAATAATATACTAATTAATAATTATTCAACACTTAATTACCAATTTACCACACCAGTCAAATTTATTACGATTATTATAAAGGAATGGGCAAGTATCAAAAACCCTAACATTTAAGTCCATAAGAAATGAACTTGGCAAACATTTTATGTCTTCTCTTTCGTCCTACGTTTCCGCTCAGCAGCCCAAAACTATTATTCATCTTGGCATGGCCCGAATTTCAAGCGTGGCTGCTTCAAACTTTAACAGTTTCCAAAGTGTTCGCTCTCTTCATAGCTAGTCTTGCCCATTTTGAATCGGAACCGGCGGTTCAATCAACAAACCGCCGGTTCACCAACTGCCGGTTACGGTAACCGTAACCGGCTCCAACCCATCCCGGCAACCGCCTAGGGACGGGTTGGCTGCGGTTTGGGGTTTTCCCAAACCGCGAACCGCCTCCGGCCGGTTACATGGCAGTTGGTCCTTTGAATCAACCGCCAACCGCCGATTAACCGAAACCGACGGTTGGACATGTCTATTCATAGCTATATTATATATTAAGCTATATTATATATTATATAATATATATTGTAAAGAAAATGGCACTTTCGACTCCTAACTTTCTGTTCTTTAATGTATGTGTAATGATCAATCCAAGAAACACTTTCTTGAAGTCGATCGAACGAGAAAACAACAAGAGAAATGGAAAAAACAAAACACAGAAATTACGTGGTTCGGCCTCAACTTTAGGCCTTACTCCATGGACCAACATAGCCTCTTTTATAAAAAATAAGAGAAGAGTTTACAACTTTGTCATACTCTTTATATTCTCTGGTTTTCATCTCTCTTTAATTTTCACTCTACAGAAAGATACAAGTGCTCAAAGATGTTTAGATGAACTCTGAGTGTCTGATATATAAATAACAGAAACAACTTTTAACCGTTATGGCTCTTGCTTCATCGACTTGTACCTTTGCGCATTCGACTTGTACCGCGAGCTATCCCTGCCTAATAACGCTGTAACGTTTCTTTAAGTTGTAGCAACTTTCAATCCTAACCATCTATTCCTAGCGCACCAAGATCAAACGGACTACATTCAAACTGGGACATTTCAGAACTTAAACACTTTTCCTTCAGCTAGGATCGATGTCTTTCAAGCCTTGGATCATCACATTCACAGCTTCTTGTTTGATCTTTCATGCTTCAATCACAAGAGTTTTGGCTTACTAAATCCCAACATATATATATATATATATATATATATATATATATGTGTGTGTGTTTTATCGAACAAGATGCTACATAGAACTTGGTTTGTCCATATTTAATGAGGGAGATCATTTTGTATGTTTATCCATATTTCATACCATTTTTTAATTTAACTTGCACGGCAAATATATCTTAAAAACCAAAAATTTAATCAAAAATAATTTAATTATTTTTATACGGTAAAAATTATTGATTATATTAATGGGTGTCCAAAGACAAAAGAACATACACGCCCTGCGTTGGAGCCGCTAGACAGACCTTATTCACCATCGTAGCTCAATACTTTGGCTAGATAATGAGCTACCTTATTACATTGCATTTTCACACAACATAAATTAATTGAATTAAACAATGGGATCCACCTTCAGACAGTCTTCCATAATGTCGTCGACCAGCCGTAACTCCGTGATGCGAGAATGAAGCATCTGTGATATGTATAGACTGTTATTTTGTTATATTTCGTATTGTGGAGGATCAAAATCTGTGTAGGAGAGTGCGTGTAGTGTATTTTGATATGTGAGAGTAAAGTGACATGAGAGGAGCAGAACAATAATGAGGACGAGAAGTTTTTTTTTTCTTTACTTTCTTTTACACGTTCATGCACTTATAATAGTTTGACTCACTCACTGCTTTCTATTACTCACCATGCATATATATAATACATACTTGATAAGAAAAGATAATTGAGAATTAAATGCACACAATCTTATACTATATCATGCGTGTATCTTTGTAGCATCTTTTTCTTGACTTGTTTGTTTTCTTTGGTTGCTATGTCACGCTTGCTTGCTCTTTTTTTCTTTTTTTCCTCTCGTGGGTCCCACATTGAGCTTATCCAACAAATTCCTCCCTTCATGAACACCGAACATCCCTTTTCAAGTAACTGCCCCATGCTTAAGATGTTGGTCTTCAAGCCCGGTAGAAATAAACGTTCTCGACGGATCCTTGTTTACCATCATTTTGAGAGAAACATATTTTCCATCGGTCTTTGACTTCTATCTTCGACGTATCTCCAAAATACACGTGTCCATCCTCGATCTTCTTCAAATCAGTAAAGAGATATTTGTGCCCACTCATATGATTGCTGGCACCGGTGTCAAGATACCACACAATGTCGCTGCCCGGATTTGTATCATCGAGCGCCATCAAGAGAACGCCTTCGTCTTTTGGCTCTTCTTGTGCGATTAGGTTCACATTTTCTTCCACCTTCTTATCAGACCAGTAGTCCTTCGCAAAATGCCCGAACTTTCCGCAGTTGTAACATTCAACGCTCGGTCGATTTGAGCGACCGCCTCGTCCTCGGGCTCGACCTCGTCCTCTCCAATTTTGATGCTCGGTCAATTTGAGCGACCACCTCATCCTCGGCTCGACATCGTTCTCTCCAATTTTGGTTGGTGGTTTGTTCCTTTTCTTGGTGGTATCCTCGTCCTCGGCCGTGGTGCGTATACAACGCCTTGTCCTCTTTGAGTGACAATTTCGTCTGTAGGGCCTCGTCTAGAGACTCCTGCTTTTTCTTTTTCTTTCGTTGCTCGTAAGCTTCAAGTGAACCAGAGAGTTCATCGATCGTCATTTTTTCAAGGTCTTTGGATTCTTCTATTGCACATACCACGTTCTCGTAATGGTTCGTCAGAGATCGTAGAATTTTCTCGACGACTCGGGCATCAGTTAGGGCCTCGCCGTTTCTCTTCAACTGGTTGGCGATGGTTTGCACTCTCGTTATGTACTCGGACACGCCTTCGCTCTCCTTCATTTTCATCATTTCGAACTCGCCACGAAGAGTCTGCAACCGTACTTGTTTTCCTCGATCGGCACATTTATATGCTTTCTCTAGCGTATCACATGCTTCCTTCGATGTTTTGGCTTCGGCTATCTTTTCGAAACCGGCCTCATCTACAGATTTATAGATGATGTAAAGTGCGATCTTATCTTGTTTGTGAGATTCCTTCAGCGTCTTCAGTTGGGCTGCAGTGTACCCGTTTGTATTTTCGGGTTCGATATGTTCGTTCTCAACTATCTCCCATGAGTCTTGAGACTCGAGCAACACCTTCATCTGAATGCTCCACTTGTCGTAGTTGGATTTGGTGAGCTTCGGGATCGGCATTTGGCCACCAGTTGCTCCGAACGTCGACATGGCTCTAATACCAATTTGTTATTTTGTTATATTTCGTATTGTGGAGGATCAAAATCTGTGTAGGGGAGTGCGTGGAGTGTATTTTGATATGTGAGAGTAAAGTGACGTGAGAGGAGCAGAACAAAAATTGAGGACGAGAATTTTTTTTTTCTTTACTTTCTTTTACACGTTCATGCACTTATAATAGTTTGACTCACTCATTGCTTTCTATTACTCACCATGCATATATATAATACATACTTGATAAGAAAAGATAATTGAGAATTAAATGCACACAATCTTATACTATATCATGCGTGTATCTTTGTAGCATTTTTTTCTTGACTTGTTTGTTTTCTTTGGCTGCAATGTCACGCTTGCTTGCTCTTTTTTTCTTTTTTTCCTCTCGTGGGTCCCACATTGAGCTTATCCAACAAATTCCTCCCTTCATGAACACCGAACATCCCTTTTCAAGTAACTGCCCCATGCTTAAGATGTTGGTCTTCAAGCCCGGTAGAAATAAACGTTCTCGACGGATCCTTGTTTACCATCATTTTGAGAGAAACATATTTTCCATCGGTCTTTGACTTCTATCTTCGACGTATCTCCAAAATACACGTGTCCATCCTCGATCTTCTTCAAATCAGTAAAGAGATATTTGTGCCCACTCATATGATTGCTGGCACCGGTGTCAAGATACCACACAATGTCGCTGCCCGGATTTGTATCATCGAGCGCCATCAAGAGAACGCCTTCGTCTTTTGGCTCTTCTTGTGCGATTAGGTTCACATTTTCTTCCACCTTCTTATCAGACCAGTAGTCCTTCGCAAAATGCCCGAACTTTCCGCAGTTGTAACATTCAACGCTCGGTCGATTTGAGCGACCGCCTCGTCCTCGGGCTCGACCTCGTCCTCTCCAATTTTGATGCTCGGTCAATTTGAGCGACCACCTCATCCTCGGCTCGACATCGTTCTCTCCAATTTTGATTGGTGGTTTGTTCCTTTTCTTGGTGGTATCCTCGTCCTCGGCCCGTATTTTGGCCGAAACCTCGTCCTCGTCCTCGGCCGTGGTGCGTATACAACGCCTTGTCCTCTTTGAGTGACAATTTCGTCTGTAGGGCCTCGTCTAGAGACTCCTGCTTTTTCTTTTTCTTTCGTTGCTCGTAAGCTTCAAGTGAACCGGAGAGTTCATCGATCGTCATTTTTTCAAGGTCTTTGGATTCTTCTATTGCACATACCACGTTCTCGTAATGGTTCGTCAGAGATCGTAGAATTTTCTCGACGACTCGGGCATCAGTTAGGGCCTCGCCGTTTCTCTTCAACTGGTTGGCGATGGTTTGCACTCTCGTTATGTACTCGGACACGCCTTCGCTCTCCTTCATTTTCATCATTTCGAACTCGCCACGAAGAGTCTGCAACCGTACTTGTTTTCCTCGATCGGCACCTTTATATGCTTTCTCTAGCGTATCACATGCTTCCTTCGATGTTTTGGCTTCGGCTATCTTTTCGAAACCGGCCTCATCTACAGATTTATAGATGATGTAAAGTGCGATCTTATCTTGTTTGTGAGATTCCTTCAGCGTCTTCAGTTGGGCTGCAGTGTACCCGTTTGTATTTTCGGGTTCGATATGTTCGTTCTCAACTATCTCCCATGAGTCTTGAGACTCGAGCAACACCTTCATCTGAATGCTCCACTTGTCGTAGTTGGATTTGGTGAGCTTCGGGATCGGCATTTGGCCACCAGTTGCTCCGAACGTCGACATGGCTCTAATACCAATTTGTTATTTTGTTATATTTCGTATTGTGGAGGATCAAAATCTGTGTAGGGAGTGCGTGGAGTGTATTTTGATATGTGAGAGTAAAGTGACGTGAGAGGAGCAGAACAAAAAATGAGGACGAGAATTTTTTTTTTTTACTTTCTTTTACACGTTCATGCACTTATAATAGTTTGACTCACTCATTGCTTTCTATTACTCACCATGCATATATATAATACATACTTGATAAGAAAAGATAATTGAGAATTAAATGCACACAATCTTATACTATATCATGCGTGTATCTTTGTAGCATTTTTTTCTTGACTTGTTTGTTTTCTTTGGCTGCAATGTCACGCTTGCTTGCTCTTTTTTTCTTTTTTTTTTCTCTCGTGGGTCCCACATTGAGCTTATCCAACATAGACGGTCTCCTTCTATGATAATATCCTTTCATATGCGGTTGTGGTGGTGTAAAGATCCTTGTAGACGACTCTCGTGGTAACCAACGATCCTCTCATACTCGGACTTGAGTTCCCGCCCCGTATTCTTCCAAAATGCGCTTCACTTCCTGCACCCCGGCCTCCTTTGCCCGAGCGAAGATAACCATGTCGTCTGCAAAAGGCAAATGGGAAATGTGTGGGGCTCCACGATGAATCCTTATGCCGGTTAAAGTTCCCGAGCTCTCTGCCTCCTGTATTAAGGTGCTAAAGGCCTCGATACAGAAAAGAAATATATTAGTGAAAGATTATTTACTGTAATAATCTTAAAAATGCAATATGTTAATTTACAATTGTTGAGAAGTAAAGCCAAAACTCTGATGCAAAATGTGCTCAAGACTAGTTTAAAGTCAACTGAATGAATTAAGTTTTGAAGAGCTCGATAAAGCTAATGGAGTATTTAACCAACATGTTTAAATGTTAGTTAAAAATGTGGGCCGTTCGATGAAGGTGAGGAATTGATCTAACAATTGAGATCTATTCATGTTTAAATTAACAATCGTGGTACAAGTCTGAGAGCGCGTGGTACAATATCTCAAAGCTTAAAGTTGTAACGGTTAAAGCTATTAAGTTCTATTAATACCCGTTTTAGTGATCAAGTAGATATTTTCAAGAGTTCGTATCTTTTGATAGAGAGCTTTGACTGTAAATACGAAAGTTGGAGAGAAATTTGTATTCTTGCATATCAAGCCGATAGAGTTCTGTGCACGGACGTAGGCTTGAATATCAAGCCGAACCACATAAAGCTTTTGTGTTCTTAATTTATTTTTCAGCTCGTTTTTCTTTTTGACTATCTTCAAGATCGATCTTCTTGATTCAATCAACACATTTTAAAATACGTTGAGGTAGGAAACTTGGGACGCTAATTTTTCAACAACAATAATCTTTTAAATACTTTAGAAGCAACATTAAAATGTGTGTAGAATGAGCATATCTAATGGGCGAATTATGAGGAATTCGAATCCAATATCCATTAGAACCGATAGTAGAATGCAGAATGAACAGAAAAAAAAATGCAGAATGGATCTTACACTTTTTTTTGAAACCGATCATTCTACAATATTTATAAATATTTTTTTCAACAAAATAAAGATAGTGGGTTACATATTTAATTATAGGTAGTAATTAAAAAAAAAAAAAAACAAGTCACGTGCTCTCTGAAAATCTCAGATATCTATCTATCTATATATTATTTATATCTATATCTATCGAATAAACTCGTCCGTGCCCTGAAATAGCTGGCATTTTTGTTTTATACGCTCACACACATTGCTTTCATTTCAGATTCTTCACTTCTAACAAAGCAAAGTTTATTCTTACACAAAATTAAGAATCACACATCAACCACTTCACCGATCAACCCAAAGAAGCTCGAACAATAACAATGGAATGTAATCAAAGGAGACTCATTTTCTGAATTAGAAAAGAATCAAAATGAATGGCAACAAAAAAAAAAAAAAAAGAAAGAAATAGAAGCTAATTAAACAAATTACATGCAAGTGAAGGCATAAAGCTTGCGCCTTTTATTTTCTATTACACGCAAGAAATAATGGTTTTGGCAGTTAATCAAGGAACGAATTCATTCTCTAACAGCGGCCTCGTCCGAGTCTCCGAAGCCATCGGAGCCTTCGTCTGCCCTACTCTAGCCATAGGCAGAGGGACGTCCCACTCCGCCGCTGCCTCCATTTTCCTCATCTTTTTCTCGGCGCAGCACCTCCTTACACAAACTGCGATGCCACCCAAGAGGAATAATAACAAGAATCCGCCGGCAACACTGCCAGCAACTACTATCCACAATATTTTGTTTTTACGACCACCCTTACGACCCTCTCCACCGCCAACGCCGCCGCCTTTGCCTCCCGGCGCCGGTGACGGCGCCGGAGCAACTGGTAAAGCCTTGACGATTGCGAAGTGGCCTTGGTAAGAACTCAAGCACGTATTGCCTTCACGGACATTGTCGAATACCACCGAACCATCTAGTCCAAAGCACGCACACGTAGGCAACGAGGAGGACGACGACGACACGTCATCACCGGCCAGCGGTTTCACGTCGGAGAATTTGACAGAAATGGGATTCAAGGAGGCTCGAATATCCAGTTCGGACACGTTAGTGGCGGACATATCCTCGGCATCGTAAGCTAATAGGCCTAACGCAGGTGTAAGAAAGGCGTAGCCTGGCAAAGGGTAGTAAAGAGATGACCAATTGCCTAAGTTGTGGTACACCAAGACAAGCCTCTCTACGTACGGCTGCTCGGCCACACCAACAGGGATGTCAAACTCTTTGAAACCCACGAAGCCTCTCCGCCGGAAACTGCCGCTCCTCAGCCGCAGCGCCGCCACTGAAACACCCGTAAGATTCTTGGGAACGGTTCCGTCATAAACAACGCCGGTTCGTCTACGGTTGACGAAGGCCTTGAATGCATAGTCTTGGAGTATAGAGTCGAGTTCTCTAGCTGAAAACTCCCTGGTATTAGGTGACGGCACGGCGGCGACCGCCGTGAGCTGAGAGAAGAGAAGAATCCCAATGCAGAGAGTATGCGCAAGGTGCATTTGAGAATGGCTTTGTTTAAGACGCGCTTTTTCCTTGTTCTGCGGCGGCAGCGAAGCAGCAATAATGCAGGAGGGAAGAGATGGAGAAGAACGACGACGTTTCTTGGTCCTCGTGAATGGCCGCCATTGCTTTGTTTGCCCTGCAAAAGAAGTGAAGGAGAGCAAAGATATTTTAGAGGATCTGCGTAGAGCAATGGCGAGCGACTGATAAGGGATTTCCCATGTAAGGACAAAGCGAAGGAGAGCTTAGCTAGAATTAGAAAACGGAGAGGAAAAAAAAGGAAAAGATTGTACAGTGATTGAGTAGTAGTAAATTCATTGTAATAAGAATTTAAGAGGTGTAATAACTCAGTACAACTGTAAAGGTGCAGAAAACAAAAGAAAAAACAAAACAAAAAAATATATTATAATAATAAATGTGGGGAGCAATTCAACTAACCAAATTAACAGCTGTGCCGCGACAGAGGAGATTCCCACCGATGGTGTAATAACTATGGAGCCAGCCAATGGGCGGGAGACACGTCAGCACGAGATGAGGCCGGAGGAAGACCAAAGGGACCACTGTTTTTGGTGTTAGCTGTTTTGTATGGGAAATCTGCATTTTTATTTTTATTTTTTCCCCAATCTCAAGAAATAATAGAAAAATAAATTACGCACTTCATTCAGGTAGCATATACTTTATAATATTGAGAATAATAATAATACGCATGGAATATATACTAAATAATAAAATGATGTAATAACTGAAGGACCTGCTGAGAGGGCAGTTTGACCAACTCTTTGATGGTAGGCAGAGGTCAACACTGTTCATCATCAGCATGCATTACGAAGATCTGATCTGACACTTCAACGATGAAAAAAGTACTTTAGGGTAAGAAAAACACTTAAAAAGATACATAAGGGTAGGTGAGCAGGCTTTTTTAATTAAATAAATATTTTTTTAATTTTTATTTATAAAATAAGTTAAAAAAAATACTTATTAATAAAATAAGTATTTTCGTAACTCAGAGATACGAATTATAACTCGTATGTCAGAACTCAGAGATACGAGTTATAACTCGTAACTCAGAGTTACGAGAAACCGTAACTCGTATCTCTAAGTTACGAGTTAGATCTACCGACACCGACAAACTCTGCAACCTGCTAACTCGTAACTTAGAGATACGAGTTACGGTTTCTCGTATGTTAAAAGTGCGAGTTAATATAACTCGTATCTCCAACATACGAGTTATATCTCTATAAATTCACCCCTTCGGAACGAAATATTATATCAAACACATCACCGATCACTCACATCACATACAGAAATGGTGTCCAATAATATACAAGTGTTAGTTTATTTCGGTGGTGAAATTATTCACACATCTAATTCAACCATCAAATACAGTATTGATCCTATAGGGTACCGGCGAATTCGTCGTTCTACCAATTTTTCCGAATTTCTGTCATTCTTGTTTGAAATTACGGGTGCTGATAGCAGTTCTTGTTCGTTGATTGTTTATGGCAAGAATGAATACTTTCAACACTCTCGCATATTTCATCAACTACTACAGATTTCCAACGACAGCGACTTATCATTCTTCATACACCCTGATTCCGAATTCAACCATCTTGAGGTTTTTGTTGAAAAAAATGAATACGGCAATTTTGATCTCAATGAAGATTCTCATCCAAATTTTGAAGACAGAAGTGGGTTTCAGCAATTTGAATTTGGTTCATCGAGTCATGCGTGTCCAGAGATGCCTGATATAGTCACAGTTACAAGAGGGTTCGAAAATGTGTCAATTGATGTTCCTATATTAGACGTGCCGGAAGCCGAGCAGGAAGATGAGCCAAAAGGCGAGCAAGAAGTCGAGCCAGAAGTCGATGTCAGTGATTCTGAAGCAGACGATGAAAATCTCTTGGCCGAGTTTCCAGATCCCAACGATCCTGAAGCTGTCAACGACGATGAGAATCCACCTAATGTCACTGCACCAGTAAATGATCATCGAGCAATGTACCAGTCTGTTCCCTTTAATCATACATATCAAATGCCACCTTCCGATGTTGATGGCTACGGTGGATGCGGGGACTTTTATGATCAAGAAACTCCCACATTTTGTCGAGGTATGATTTTTCAAAGTAAAGAACATTTACAACATGCTGTAGACGATTATTCGATCAGGGTAGTTAGGCGCGAGTATCATGTTAAAGAAAGCAGCAATACCGTTTGGAGTGTAGAATGCAATCACAGCAGTGAATGCCCTTGGAGACTTAGAGCCAGTTTGAAGCGTAAAGAAGGTTATTGGAAAGTGACAAAATATGGAGAGCCACACGCATGCTACATGACTGAGTTGTCCACAACTCATCGTAATATTTCTCGGAACGTGATTGCCGACAAGCTTGTTGGCGTTGTAAAGACAGACCCTCACTTCCTACCCAAAAATGTACAGCAGCTCATAAAAGATAAATTTGGCTACGATATCTCGTACATACAAGCTTGGCATGGACTCAAAAGAGCTATGGAAAATGTTTATGGCACGTGGGAAGATTCCGTGAAGAAGCTTCCAATTTTTATGAAAGCTTTACAACATTACAATCCAGGAACAATCGTGAAGTGGCTGCACATTCGCACTAGCACGCCTGGGGAATATAAGCTTGGGTACGTTTTTTGGGCATTCAAACCAAGTGTTGACGGTTTTCGACATTGCCGTAAAATTGTTTGTGTTGATGGTACGCATTTATACTCAAAATATCAACACAAAATGTTGATTGCTACATCACTCGACGCCAATCAGAACGTCTTCCCCCTAGCCTTCTCCATTGTCACCGAAGAAAGTGAACATTCTTGGAAATGGTTTCTTCTCAACCTAAATACACATGTTCTACAGAACCAGTCTGTTTGCCTTATTTCCGATCGTCATCCAGGTTTGTCTTTCACTAAGTTACTCAGACGTGCCTTATATGTATATTTAGTTGTATAAATTTAATTTATAATATGTAAATATCGTCTTGTAGGTCTTATGGCTGCAGTAAGAGTGACGACTGCTTTTAGGCCCCCAAATGGAGTACATCGTTTCTGTCTGCGGCATATAAAATCCAACTTTTACAAGAAGTTCAAAAGCCAACAGCTGAAAGATTTATGTCACAGAGCTGGAACTGCGCATACGTTGAACAAATTCGACCGCATCATGAATCAGATTCAATTGATTGATAAAAAAGCCTGGCAATGGTTGATAAATGTAGACGTGGAGCTGTGGACTTTTGTTCACGATGGTGGCACTCGATGTGGTGTTATGACGACCAACATTTCTGAGGGTCTTAACGGTGTATTAAAGGGGGCACGATTGCTCCCGCCGCGAGCTATCGTCGATTTCACTTTTCATAGGTGCGTACAGTATTGGCGTGATCGGTATCAGGAAGCTGCGGTAGCAATGGACAATACTGAAACAGATTGGTCACGCTATGCAACAAGAATGTTTCAAAATTGGACGAGGCAATCTTGGGATCATGCTGTCTATCGATTTGATGTCCGACAACATACGGCCGAAGTTGTAACAGCTGGCGTTCATACACAAACACATGTAGTGAATATTAGCGCTGGAACATGTTCGTGTGGAAACTGGAGCATGTACAAGATCCCATGCTCTCACGCACAAGCGGCATGTCGTCATTGGCAAATCCAGTCCGGTCAATATGTCGCGCCATATTACAGCAAAGTCTCGTACTCAGCCACATATCAGGGTGTTTTCGAGCCACTACACGACGAATGTTATTGGGCTGATGCAGATTTTAATCTTACTCATAACGAAGCACGTCGAGCAATAACAGGACCAGGAAGATATCGGAGAACTCGTATTCACAATGAGATGGATAGGGGTGAAACTCGTGCTAGGCAGCGTGGAAGACACTGATACGTTTACACTCATTCTGTATTGTTTGAGTCCCGTTGTTTTATTTTATTTTATATAATTAATTAAAACGAGATTCATAATAAGAATAAGTCAATACAAATTACAAATGACGTCTAATCTACTGTCCACGATGAAAAAAATGAGAACCAGTCCCACAACGCCTAGGCCTACGCACTCTATTTCCTCGTCGGACATCACCCTGATCTTCATCATCAGGACTTCTCGAGCGCCGCGTATGTGGTGAAGGTGTCATAAACACCTGAAATATAATCCCAAATAATACAAATAATAATAATAATAAAACAAATAATAATAAAAATATAATAACAACAACAATGAAATAATAAAAAAAGAACAATATTATTATTTACCGTGTTTAGATCTATATCATCGAAGAACGATGAGTGTGGATCATCGTGCACCCGAGATGGCCCGACCTCGTATGGCTGAGACGGCCCCGGCTCATATCGATCAGATGGCCCGACCTCGTATGGCTGAGACGGCCCCGGCTCATATCGATCAGATGGCCCGACCTCGTATGGCTGAGACGGCCCCGGCTCATATCGATCAGATGGCCCGACCTCGTACGGCCCCGACTCATATCGGTGCGAGTGTCCAACATCTGGATCACGTTCTCGTCTTGGCTGCTGACGTCTGCCAATAAACATGTTCTCCATCTGATACGCCAGACGTCGTGCTTCTTCAACGTTATCGTCTCTAAAATAATCTGCCTGACGAGATATGTGATGTTCCTATAATTAACAATGCAAGTTAGAATATGATAAATAGAAAACAAATATAAGTTAATATACCAACAAAACTCACAATCGTCGATAAGAATACGGCATCACCCATCTGAAAGCCCCGGGGCACCTGCCTAGCGTTCGGAGAGATGTAGCGTCGTGTAATGCGATAGTACCAGTCGTAGTAACCATCATGGACAGATACCTGTGGAGTAGCAGTCGGACCACTGACAACGGTCTGATCTCGTTCCGCCCATCTCTGTATCCACTCCGCATGAACTGTCGTCCAGTCCATCCCTGTGCGCACACGACGTTCGAACGAATGGAGATTCCGTTCGCGAAAGCTAGGCTGAGCGGGGATGCCTTGGATAATCCCAAACTGACGCAGAACACGCTCTGGATAATGTAGCTCCACGATATTGAAGAAGATCAAAGGGCACATCGAACGACTAGCTAATGGCAGGCACTCGGGAGGTAACGACTCAATCTCCGGTAAAGAAATGTCGTAGGGCGCCCACACAAATTGCGACATCTGCATCATATCGAGCACCTCGCGCATAGTGCGTATATTCGAACGCGTCGAACTGGTATGATCCAATCGAGCGTTCCACCTACGAAACAATAAACATTTAATAATATTCGACTAAATAAATAATTTACTACATATAAATAATAATAAGTATATATAATAAATTAATTATAATACCTTGCAGCATTTGGTGGCATCGGCAGCTCAAACCCATTAATTACTTGGGGCGCCATATGGATGCGCTCCACTACACGAACGGGCTGTAAAGGCAGGATTCTCATCCACGCCCACACCTACAAAAAAATATTACATTAAATCTATGATTACGAAAATATAAAATTCAAATTTATTTGAATTTTATAAATTATTACCTGCAACAGCCGTAGAGGTCCGCCTATATTAAGCTTTTTCGGCTGACATGCCGAACAAAGCTCTCTATACAAAAAGGCGAGTACTGCACTGCCCCAACTATAAGTGTGCACCTCGTCGATGTCCTCTAATAACTGGAGGAATGTGAGCGAGACGGTGCTGGCGCTACAATCGGGGAACATAACTGCACCAAATAACAGCATCGCATATCCACGTGCAGCTTGCTCGACTTCTACTTCCTCACTGTCATCTGTGACTGGATTGGCTATATACCAATCCGCTAGAGCTCTCATCGCTAACGCCGTCCCCTTCAGTTTGTCTTGTGGTGGTCGATATCCTAGCAACCGCTCACACTCATCCTGCCACTGCGACGTCGTCCTCGACTCGATCACACCCGAAACGGACTCACCATCTATCGGCAACCTCCATAGTATACCGACGTCCGCTAGCGTAACAGTCGCCTCCCCAACAAAAAAGTGAAACGTATGCGTCTCTTTCCTCCATCGCTCTACTAACGCAGTAATCAAGTGGGGGTCTACTTTATGCGACATGCAGCTATATACCCCGTACAATCCCATGTCATCCAACTTCTTCAGCAAACGACCGTGTAGAATTATAGGCTGCTCTTTCGTACCCCATACAACATTTTCTAACGATCTAATCTTGATCGTTTTATCGATCACGTCCGCATCCAGCAGGACATCACGAGATCGATGATTCGACTGCATCGTCAACACCGAATCATCGATAGGGCCGTACAAAGTCGTGTCTTCCATCCTACGAAGAACAACACAATACAACGCAAACGAACGACAAAAACATCAACAAAAACACCAATAAATCCAATGAATACGAACGACAAAAACACGCGCTAATCCCAACACAAATATTCTTAATTCTACGAATAATTTCGACACAAATTATCCTCAACAATACATTCATCAATTCTTCGAAATCAATAAATAATCCCAACAATTTCATACGAAATCAACAAAATACTCCTAATACAATCACAAAAAAACTAACCCGTACCTATTAGCTACGAGTTGCTCTCGTCTTGCACCGTCGCCGTCGCCGTTCGCCGTTCGCCGTCGCCGTTCTCCGTTCGCCGTCGCCGTCGCCGTCGCCTTCGCCTTGCACCGTCGCCTCTTCGTCTGCGTCGTTCGTCGCCAGTTGGTCTAATAGATCTAACTCGTAACTCTGAGTTACGAGTTATAACTCGTATCTCTGAGTTACGAGTTATAACTCGTAACTCTGACATACGAGTTATAACTCGTATCTCTGAGTTACGAAAATACTTATTTTATTAATAAGTATTTTTTTTAACTTATTTTATAAATAAAAATTAAAAAAATATTTATTTAATTAAAAAAGCCTAGGTGAGCATATTGATTGATTTATTTTAAACTGCCAAGAAACATTCTCCAGCGCATACTGAAAGAAACAATCAATCCTAAATGGTTAGAAGATTTCCATGCAATTGGAAGAACACATAAAGATGTGAAGCTCACCCCATCCATGCAAAACATTGGATTAGGATAGGATATAAGCTTAAGACAAAAACTCAAAAAGAAAGGCAGCAAAATAGTGTCAAATTAGGGCTTTGTTGATGGAGAATAAGAGAAGCTAGCTTTGAGGCATGAAGGTTACAGCTTTTCCGACGAAAATTGTGTCCGAGAATAAGAGAAGCTAGCTTTGAGGCATGAAGGTTTCAGCTTTTCCGACGAAAATTGTGTCCGAGAATAAGAGAAGCTAGCTTTGAGGCATGAAGGTTTCAGCTTTCCCGACGAAAATTGTGTCCGAGAATAAGAGAAGCTAGCTTTGAGGCATGAAGGTTTCAGCTTTTCCGACGAAAATTGTGTCCGAGAATAAGAGAAGCTAGCTTTGAGGCGTGAAAGTTTCAACTTTCCTAAAGATAATATTGTTATGGAACAATTGACGCGAACAACCAGATAGATGTAAGGAAATTCCGTAGCTTGTGCGAGGCACAATTTCCTTAAAACATATTTCCGACGTATAGGTCCTCCCAGGGTATTCCGGAATAGCGTGACTTCGTCATGCACAGAGAAAATCATCGGCGAACTTGAACGAAATACTCTGAACAATATTAGGCTTGGTGTGTTGAACGAATTCAGAATGCCTCTCTTTATTGATTTGGAGTGTATATATAGGCAACATGAGACTCTTCGAAGATGAAAGCATCCTTTCGCTTAGTGCCTTCTTGTTCGAACAGAAATGGTTGTTCGAACAGTCTCCTTCGAACATACACGGATGGTGTCTGTTCGAAATGGTAAAAAAAATTTAATTTTTGTAGGGAGAAAAAAATAAATTTAATTTTTGTAGGGAGAAAAAAAATATAAACCGGCAGCAAAATGCGGGTTGATCAGGCCCGCTCGTTTTCGGTCCAGCATTCGTGTGGCTCACACACAAGTCGTTGTAACTTTTCAACTATATCAGAAATTCAAATATTTTTATTTTTATTTTATTATTTTTCTTTTCAAAAAGTAAAAGTATTACAAAATTTCGACCACTATTGCATGCTACTAGTCAATGAGTTAAGGAGTTGCGAAGGTTTTATCAATACTTCATGCAGAATGCCATTATTAATATCTTGTAAATAAAATCAACTAAAGATAACTGCATAAGAGGAGAATGCATAAAATAAACAAGCAGCGTTTGGACAAAATCACAACTGATCATATGATATTCACTCTAAGCCTATAAAGTAAAATATATGTACGTATCAGCACGAAAAATATAGACTTGCAAGGTTTTTGCAGAATAAATGCAGTTATTTTGTTTATTTTTAATGTGATACAAATACGAGTTAGTTAATTTTAAATTAAACGTAAATTGTTTTACTGTATGTTACTTTGGGCCCCCTAGTCAAATTTTTGGTTTTTTTTTTTATGTTCGGATGTAGGCTATGGGCTACCCCTAAATACCGGCATAGACTTGCGCCATACAGACTTAGCAGAGACTTAATTGCGCCGAACTAATCCCTAAATACCGGCGTGAACTTGCGCCACACAGACCTGGCAGAGACTTAATTGCGCACACACACTCCAGTGGTGGGACTAATCCCGGAGCCAGATGAATACATCTCAAACTCACCTGACAACGATAGTAATGAGAAATAAATCTCATGAGGCTTAAGGAATTGTGGAAGGAGAAATTCGATCTCACCACAATTCCTTAAAGCCTCCTTCTGAACCACTAAATCAATATCTCATTGACTAAATTTGTGGGTCTTCACTATATTAAAATGTTGCTGTTACAAGAATCATCTAGATGTAATAATTAGACTTGAACGATAAATAATTAAATAAATATATTTGCATTATCTCATATGACGTGGATATCCATCTTTGCTACACAGGCTTGAAACAAAAATTGCCCTTTCTCTTATAAATCTTATCAATCTATCTGTGTTACAAATAAAGTTAAATGAAGTTAAAATTAAAAAAAAAAATTAACAAATTGCTTTTCTTTTCTTTTTTGGGTAATTCTGAACATCTTAGACAACAGTGTAGACTTCTAATTCCATAAGTTCTATTTACTTCGCACATTTATATTGAACATTGACCAATCAGGAAAAGTGCATCTTTATAGTCTATATATTTGAAATATTATATATCAACCATAATATTCCTTTGCAAAAAAATCCAATATTTTTCTATAATTTTCTGAAATAGAAATACAATATTTCTTTTTATTATCAGCCATAGCCCATCGTCATATCTCCGTTGAATTAACGGTTTGAATTTTCGTTTTACGGTTTCCTTTTTCTTCCTTTCGTTTCTGATTGGGTCAAAGAAACAGAAAAAAGGGAGGATGTTTGGGGTGGTCGGCGTACTGTCTGGGCTGATAAATGTGGCTGATAATGGCGTTCCTTCATCGACGGAATGGTTGCACTGGGTTTTATCGGCTTTCGCTGGCATTTTGATGTGCAAAATGGTAACTCCCTCCTCTGTTATCGCTGTATGTGTGGGTATTTTTCGAATTGATCGCATAGTAGCTGAATTATTAAGTACTGTCGTCGCTATTTTAGTTGATTGATTGATATTGGGATCTCCACATCGTCCTGGCTTGTGCATAGTAACGAATGTGCTTCTGTTGTGTTATTGAATTAGCTAGAACTAGGCACTGCTGGATTGGATATACTTTATCTTAATTGCATGTATTTTTTTTTTTATTTTTTTTTTTTGGGGATGAACAGATTTAAGCATAATTGGACTAAAATTGCTCATGATTGCATGCTATTTCTAAAAAATGATATTGGGGTATAGATATAAAAGTGGATATTAGTATTTTGAAAGCATCTCTCCCTTCAATTTTTTCGATAGGCTTATAGGGGAGAGTTGTAAACCAAAGGGTTGACCCTCAATGTTGAAAAATATCCGTTGATCTTTTTTTTTTTGGTTTGTTTTCTTGGCTTTCTGTTTCCCCTTTCCAATTCCTTTTTCTTGAAATGTGATCCAATTTGTCTGGTGTAGGTGTATGAATTAACCGGTGTAATTAGTGCTGCGTTTGTAAAGGGTTACCACAAACTCAACAGTAAACAGAAACTGGAATGGAACAATAGGTAATGCGTTGTTTCCCCAATTGAATTATATACGTGGATACTACGGATGTTGCCCATTTAGCAAGTAATATTGTGGTACAATGTTGAAGTGAGTTGTCTCCTTTTTCAGGGGGTTTTCCACCGTACATGCCGTTATCGCGGCAGCTGGATCTCTATATCTCTTGCTTGATCCGAATCTTTTTGTAGATACTGAAGATGAATTGATGATTAATAGATCATCGACTTTGTCAGACACCATGATGGGGGTATGTTGACGTATACTATCTCGAACAGGAATTTTCCTCGTTTATGCTGTAATAAAAATTCAAGTTTTTTCTGATTCTTTATTTATCTCCAGTCAAGAAACAAACACAATGATATTTGGTCTGCCTGTTTTTGTTTAATCATAAACTGATCATCTTGTTCTGTCAAAACCTAAAGGTCTTATACATACCCTTCTGGGCTTAACAATATTTTCGTTGCTTCTGATTCAGGTTTCAATTGGGTACTTCTTGACGGATTTGGCAATGATATTCTATAATTATCCTGCCTTAGGTGGTGTGGAGTACGTGAGTATACTAACCCTGCTTAAATTATGTATCAGTATAGTCTAATTTCTTCTTCTGAATTCCGATCAATTTCTACTTTTATTATTAAATGGCGCCCTGTGATGGTGAGTATGTTTTAATCTACTCAGTAAAAAAGGCAGCAATGAAGCAAATTGTAGACACTAGTTATTTGTTGGAAATTGTTTTCATTCAGCTTTTTCTTCTTTATGCTAGTTCATTCATCACGGGCTTTCGATATATTCGTTCGCCCTATCCCTTTGGAGTGGCCAAGCCCAGTTTTATATACTAATGGTTCTCTTCACTGAAATCACCACTCCATTTGTGAATCTGAGATGGTAATCGACTGTACTTTGAGCTACTTCTGTGTCTGTCTATCTCTTGAATTTTATCATCAGCCAATTTCGTCTTACTCAGGTATCTTGATGTTGCTGGCCTGAAGAATTCAAAGCTCTACATTTACAATGGTGTTGCATTGTTCTTGGGGTGGTTGGTAAGTCCATTTGAATTGTATCTGCTACAGATCGTTACTACTTGCATGAACCATCTTGTGGATAATGACCAGTGAGATGATTCTGCACATTATCCATAAATTAGATTTCATTAACTGAGTAATTATGGGTTCAATTTTAATTTTAAACTTTTAACTATTTTCCTATTGTTAAAAAAAACGGCACCATGAGTAAAACTACAGTGATTGACATTATATCAGGACATGGGTTATGTCTCTTTTATGCTACAAGAATAAAGTGAAGATGAATAAACAGATCCATTTTTTTTTTCCATTATTAAACTTCACATTGTAACTTCTGCTGAAGGAAGGGATTCTCTTTACTGAAACCGCAATCTGTCTCCTTTAGCTTAATTGTAATCTTTTGATCTTCATCAGGTTGCAAGAATCATTTTGTTCGTGTTCTTTTTCTACCACATGTTCACCCATTTCGATCAGGTGAGTGCTGCTTTTTTCAGATCTTAGCTTGAATTTGTGTTTTTCTCCCTCAAAATTGTCGGATGATCCAAGTTTTATGTTTTATATTTTGTTTCGATCTTTCAGGTCAAACAAGTTTTTCCACTTGGCTTTTACAGCATCCTCATTGTACCTCCATCACTGGCAATGATGAATGTATTTTGGTTCTGGAAAATCGCCAAAGGTATGATAAAAACCTTGAAAAAGAAGAAGACCACGCACGTCCAATAGTGTTGTTTCGTATCGTATTAGTTGCATTCTTCCTTTTGGCATCTGAATGCTTGCTTGTATTGAATTGAATTGATACTCTACGCCATGTAAATTTTCATTACATTGGATTGCATCAACTGTATTTTCTGTCTTGACATAAGATCTGACTGTTTAAGACATGGCAGTATCTTGCGTAATGGAAATTTAATGACTCTGATGACAATTGGCTTTAAAAATCTCTGTTTGGCAAAGCTTTTAAACGAAGATTAAAAAAAAAAAAGATTGTTGAACATGGGAATCATTGAACAAATTCGACTGCAAAAATGAACATATCTTAATTGAATCATTGTTAATGATAACCCAACGATGGCCTTTTTCTATTTTTATATATTATAGAATACCAAAGTATGATGAAGTGAAATGGAAGTTCTAGGAATCAGCTACCAAGTGACATCATTCAAACACGAAAGAAAATTTAGGACAATACATTCTGGATAAGTCAAAGGATGCCATGAAATAAATAACTAGAAACTAACCGAAAGTTGTCGGCCCTATGGTGACATTCTCTCAAAGGAGGGCACACAAACGCATCCTTTAGGCTTTAAGGATTGGAAGGTTTCTGTTTAGCCTTTTCTATTAGAGGTCTCAACTGCTTCTTCTCGGCGAGAATCTTCAAAAAGTTGAACAAAAAGGGTATATAGTTGTGCTTACGTCGAATGTTCTCTGTCCTCCATTTCTTGAATTTCTCTTCCTCCATCAATATTTTCTCGGTTGCAGCTTCAATACCTTCGTTTATCTCAGCAAGCATTGCGTTCAAAGCTTCTACGCCGCTCACATCCGCCGTTCTGTCCGATTGAGCAGCAGCCAGTTGCTGAAGAATTCTTTCCCTTTTCCTTTGGAGTTCCTTAAGCTCGGCTGTGTAAATTTCTTTCCTGTTCTTTATTATAGCCAAGAGGTTGAACCTTATTTCGTTCTGAGAATACCGCTCGATTCTTTCTTGGATAGCAGGCTGTACCATGCTTAGCCATTCTATATCATCTTGTCCGCCGGGGCACTGCCCAAGGCTTATGGGTCCTTCTTTCAGTCCATCGAGCTCGTAAAGTACGCCGTCGACAGGTACGTAGCTTATGAAGTGATAGACATCATCATCATCTTTTCCAGCTGATCTTTGCTCCTCCGGTACAAAGGGCTCGGGCCGGGCAAAACTGTTGTGCGCTGCACGAATCGCTTCGCTGTTGTTGATAGCCAGACCTTTAAGCTCCGGCGGGAAGTTCTTTGTGAATTCTTTTAGCGCTGATAGTTCAGGTCCAACATCAACGTCTGGGCTGTTCAGCAGAATTGAAAGGATTGCTTGGGTTGCACACGCATTATTGATCACCTATGATCGTAAGGATGACGGACTGAGAAATATTGCATCAGCTAAAAAAATATTTAATTGACTCTATTATCTATACTTCGATCCGTGGGTTACCTGGCTGGCGAAAAATAAGTTAGGGTTTGGATCCTTTATCACCGGGCGGTCATCCATTTCACCAGGTCGCCACTTGAAGAGGAAAATTAGCCCATAGATCGGTCTGTCATTTACAAGTAACGTGCATATTTAGATCCCGAGACATGCATTTCGGGGTTAAGGAAATGATGAAAGAGAGAGAGAAAAAAAAAAAAGGAGGCGGGGATTAATGGGCTTATCAGAACAATGATATACTGACTTGGAACTTATCAGCTCACCTGAGATTATTTAGAGAATCAAGGTCTAGCGAGTACAACTCCTCCACCTGACAACATGAAGAAAGATTCATCAAAACTTGATAGAGAACGCATAAAGGACATAAAAATGGGTAAGGGGTGCGAAATATATCCAACTAGAATCCATGAATCTCGGTGGTAAAAGGACAGGTTGGGAGTTGGATATGAGTTTGTCATTTGGATATGGATCTAAACTAGCTGTAAATTTTCACATCAATGTCTTAAGTATAAATTTTTTAAACTAATGTCTAAGTTTAACTTTGGCATAATGAAATTATCTTAGGAAGAGCATATCCCACTAGGCTAGCCGATAGCAAATATATGAACGTTGGGCAGATGAACCTACGTCGGTTAATAATTATAACAAAACTCAAATGCAAGCAAACCGATATGCATCTAACCCCAACCTAAAGCAACCTCACTACTCTACTACACCAACAATATGGAAATAGGGGGAAAATACAAAATATCATCAAGAGGTGAAGTTGAGAAAAAACCGATCAGTTCCAATAAAAAATCAATTAAGCATATTTATCTTAAGCAAAGGCTTTATGCATGCAAATGCAACAGCTTCCATAACTACTCTACAGTTTTGACATCCAAGTTATTTGACACCTTTCAACATTTCTAAAGACTTTATGCATGCAAATAAAAACCGCTGTAACCATGTTTTTGTTTTTCCTTGAATGATATAAATTCATTTTAGCTAAAATATCGGAAGTTGAGTTCATGGACTTATCTGCTTCAAGTTACTAAAAAACTGTGAAGAAAATGCACAAGAAGCGGGGATGGCAGATAGAAAAGTATAATTTGATTCCATTGTAATAATTTTAAGCATTATAAGTATCATCCCATCCAAGCACTTCCATCGAAAGGATAAGAGGCCTGGTTAAACGATGATGATGATGATGATGATGATAAGGGAAAAGGAAACTTTTTAAGACTTGACACAGATCACATATTTGTTGATTAAAAAAACACACAACACCATGGAACTTCAAGTCCGATGACTGCCATACAAGCATACCTGCACACCTTTCACTTGCATTTGTTGTATTAATTCAGTGAAAACACCTGCAATGGACGAACAAAGTTAACCGAACTTTAGTATCATTATAATGGTATCAAGTATACAGAGAAGAGTCAGCCCAAGACTGCATATGCACCCAAGAAAGCAAATAACTGTATTAGGAACTTCAGCAAACTTCTCCGTTAATAATTGAGGAACACAATGCAAGGAAAACATTACAGCATGCACAAATAGACAGAATATACCTTTTAGATGTTCAGAATTCAAAAACATAAATATCAGACACCAAAGTTGCAAGAGTACAACGTACCAGGATCTGACTCAATAGTGCACCAAGACATGATTCTCCAATTCAATGTACACTGTAAAACAACCAACAACAGTTACCCCAAAGGTGAAATCTTTACCGGAAAATACTATTGAAAAACCCATAAATCCATTTATTTTTTTTAATTCTTTCACAGCAACAACGAAGATTGCTTCCTCGAAACCCTAGCATGGCAAAACTACGCATATCATAGATAAAATCAAGACGATTGAGCATACCTCGTACAAGGCAATGGAAACAATGGTTGCTGAGCGAGTTGAGATTTTTTTTCTTTTCCCAGTTTCTTTTTATAAATGGGCTTCAAAGATTTGGGAGGTTTTGCAAATTACAAAATAGTCCTCAAACTTTTATAGATAACCAATAAGGCACGCCCAGTAATTGATATGCTCCAGCCCAATACAAATGGATTGCAAAATTAGAAATAATTTTCGCATTGGGCTGTGCTTTGGAATATTTTGAATATTTGGGCCGTACCACTTTTGTTTTGTTATATCTTTTTGAATATTTGTTTTTATACATACGTGAATTTCTTTACAATATAAGAAAAACAAAAATAAAAAGAAACGAAAAGAAATAGGCAAACATAAGTCCCATGTAGACCGTAATTTCCTGCCTAATGTGCGGTATATAGTCAGCAAAGTTGTTGTTATTCCCTTTAGTTGGAGATTTCTTTTTCAACGTGTAATAATACAATCTCATCACAATCCTCACACTCATAGGTGGAGTTACCTTGATGGCAATGACCGAAAATTAATATTATTAATAATATATATTGAATTTTTTTAATAATAAGATTAAAATTGAACAAATTAATATAAAAAGGACCCCACTGAAAATTTTAAAATATCGAAATATGGGATCCAATTAGACTGGACCGGCCTATTCACGTGATTTTCTGGCTTCGTGTTGTTCACACTCCAACAAAGTTCATTATGAAGTGAATATACACCCCAACGTCAGCAATGATGTCAATAATGAGATCATCATTAGCTCAAACCTAGGAGCTCATGCACATAAATTTATATGGATTCTACTCTAGAATCAATTAACAATGGAGGAAGTAGTCCACACGATTATATATAGATAACAATTGTTTTATTTATTCGATTTGATATTGAGTTTGATACCCAACAAATTAGATGATTTTGACTTTCAGCCTGACTAATCCTACTATGTATATACGTGAGAACATGGTAAATAATTCTCATTTTATTCAAATCTTCATATTTAGGACCACGCGTCGTAGAATAAAAGCTGTCTACCTATTGACCTTTTATCTGTCTGGGGTTTGTTGTGTAGTTTTAATGCCAAAGTACTAATTAAGAAATTATTATTATGAGTATTTGATAGATGAAATTTTCGGCTATATAAATAAATTAAAGATTATGCTCGGACCACATTCTTCTACACATAACATTTAACATGGCTTTTTTTTTTTATTATATCTTTTTAGTTTTTTTTTTCAATTATTAAGATAGGCGGTTTTTCAATTATTCTAGAATCATTAGCATGTTCAAAGGATGACTTAGTGAAATATTAAAACTAATGGTATAAGACAAGAAATCAATTTAGTTTACAACATGGGTTAGTTAGTTTGGTCATCTCCTCTCAAATAATAAATAATTAAATAGATAATTCAGCAGATCGCATCTAAAAATTCAATCGAAAACATAGTTAATAAACCCCACTACACTACATCTAAATAAATAAATTTCAATTTCACACATAGTTAATATCGAAAACGTGTTGGGCATACAAATTCAATCGTATAAATAAAACCCACTACATCTATGAGATAGGTCACCATCTAGCTTATTTTGAGTTCGTCAATGATCGATCGATATTAATTAACTAAAACCTATAGTTATGAATATATATTTACAGCGAAGATTGCTGCTTGCTTATTTATTATAGCATCTATCACGCGTTTTACAATATTCAATATCCAATAAATAAATCATATGATGTCCGTCCATCGATTTTACAATTTTAATTTTTCCGAATTAAATCGAATATAAGAAAAAAAAAAAAAGATATAGTTGCTCTTGAGTCTTGATAGCTTTAGTTTAAATATAATTTAAATATATATATATATATATGTGAAGCTTGCATATAATAACTCTTAGTTAGTCGTATTAATTACTATTGTTTTATTTTTAAAGTAAGCAAACTAAATTTAATAATAATAATAATAATAATAATAATAATAATAATAATAATAATAATAATAATAATAATAATAATATATTTAAAAGAGCCAGCGTTGAAACTACTCAGTTTAGTTTTAACTACTGAAGAATAGGCATATTTACATTATACATATATAGTGGGTCCCACCTTTCTTTGAAATCTTGCCATGCCAGCACAAGTTTCAAAATCATTTTCTTTTTTAGTTCACATTCATTAATTTTTCTAATATGTAGTAATAATAAGCGTTCGATTCTCTCTCTCTCTCTCTCTCTCTCTCTTCATTCAAAGGTAGCAAGAAAATACACACACACATACTCCATTGCTCATCGCGGGTCTATTTCAAGGGTCTCTACTAATTAATCCTTACGGGGGGTTTACGGGCTTCTCTTTCTCCTTCATCTTTAGTATCGTTTTGCGTTGCTTCACCTTTTTCCTTCCTCTGTAAGAAAGAGCTTCTGTAAGGGAAAAAAAATGAGCGGCGGTGGCGTCGAAGAAGGCACGTCGTTGGAGTTTACGCCGACGTGGGTGGTTGCCGCCGTGTGCACCGTCATTGTAGCTATATCTCTTGCCGCGGAACGTCTCCTTCATTTCGCTGGAAAGGTGACGCGTGATTACTAATTTTTATTTCTTTCTTTTTTTCTTTTTGTTACGATTAGTGAAAGTTACTTGTGGTGATCTTTTGGTGTCTGATAGAATTTTTTGTTTTTTTTTTTCTGTACCATTTTGGTTGTTCAACAAATGGGTAGCTGTGGTCGATTTTCTATTTATTATTTCCAATATGCTTTTGATGAATTCTTGCGCACACTTGGTTTGGCCGAGGGTAAAAAAAGACCCTTTTTTTCTTTATTATGGTTGGACACTCTCTCTAATGCGTTCCATAGTTTGGTTTTAGTAAAAAAAAAATTCCTTCTGGCCCTGAAAATGATCTTCTGCAATTTTAATGAAAAAAAATAATATTGCCTTTCTGGGAAATAAAATGATCTGATTTGGGCAAGTTATTCATGTGGTAACAGTACTTGAAGAAGAAGGATCAAAAGCCTCTCTTCCAAGCTTTGCAGAAAGTCAAAGAAGGTGCCTAATGTGTTGGTTTTCTGTCCATTTGGTTTTCTTTTATATAGTTTTCTGATTGATGATTGACTTGTTCTTGTTGATTTTTGATTCGACGGAATCGTTTCTCAAGAGTTGATGCTTTTGGGGTTCATATCTCTTATGTTGACCGTATTCCAAAGCCGCATAGTGAAGATCTGTGTGAAAGAGGATATGATGACACACATGTTGCCTTGTTCGTTGCCTTCGAGTGAGAAGGAATCCAGCCATAGCCCTCCTCAAGAAGGGACTTCACATAATCGGCGTTTACTTGCCGAGGCAGTAAATGCTGTAGGCTATTGTGCAGAAAAGGTAGTTTAGTTAGTGGCAGTGCAAACGTATAAGTAGAGTCACATTCTATTACCGTCCTTGTTTCGGTGTAATAAGATGAATCAGTTCTAATCTATTGCAATTGCTAATGCTGGCAATGTAATGAAAAGGTCTAGCTGAATTCCTTTCTTTCTCTGCTTGCAGGGCAAAGTCCCATTGCTGTCACTTGAAGCAATACACCATCTGCATATCTTTATCTTTGTTCTGGCAATCGTCCATGTGACGTTTTCTGTTCTCACTGTTGTATTTGGAGGTGCAAAGGTAGAGTCATTTAATCATAGTTTTTTGCCATGATACATTGGTTCATGTCCGTTTAATCCGATTTCTTCTTACATTCTTGGACAGATAAGGCAGTGGAAGCAGTGGGAGGACTCTATTGCCAAAGATAACTATGATCCACAAAATGGTATGTCCCCATTCTTCTCTATTGCATCGATACTTTTCTTTTGTGGGAAGTTGTGACATTTGTAAGAATGCAAACTCGATCTTTGTGCATTCTTTTAACGGATTTATCTCAATGTGCAGTTCTGTTACCTAAAGTCGTCACCCAGGTTCAGCAGCACGATTTCATCAGGAACAGATTTTCAGGGATGGGTCGGCTTTCATCCATCTTGAGTTGGCTGGTGAGTTATTACATCAGTCCCCGCAGAATTTCGAAACTTAAATATCTAACTTATTGGTGACTTTCATCTACTGCTTCACACCATACCTTTGTTCAAATTCTCAGCATTCGTTTTCCAAGCAATTCTATGGATCTGTCACCAAATCTGACTATACGGCCCTTCGACTAGGTTTCATTATGGTAATCTAGTGCTTTTAGTTATTTCTCTCGTTCTTTTGCAACCTTTATAGATGGAATTTTTATTTTTGTTTTTATTCATACATACATATTACTTCACTGCAGACGCATTGCAGGGGCAACCCAAAGTTTAACTTCCATAAATATATGATACGTGCTTTAGAAGCCGACTTCAAGAAAGTCGTCGGGATTAGGTAATCAGTCTCTTATTTATCCTTCAGAATGATTTAATTAGAACTCTCAACCTCTTCTACAAGTTTGTTTTTATATGGGATGGATTAATTAATAACTTGATTTCTATTCATCCCCATTGCAGCTGGTATTTGTGGATATTCGTGGTCGTCTTCTTGTTGTTGAACATCGGCGGTACGCCTCTTCCAATATATTTTCTATTGCAGCATTTTAATAATGTAATAAATACAAGTTGTTCCTTTTGCTCTTCTCAGGTTGGCATACTTACTTCTGGATTGCCTTTATTCCTTTCTTTGTGAGTTCTTACATCTCTCTCCCTCCACACACACACTCACACACACATTATATATACATATATATATCTCATTCGTATTTATAAATATATGATATGACGATCTGATCAGCTGCTTCTAGCCGTTGGGACAAAGTTAGAGCACGTGATAAGCCAGTTGGCTCACGAGGTTGCAGAGAAGCACATAGCCATCGAAGGCGAACTAGTCGTGCAGCCTTCTGACGATCACTTTTGGTTCCATCGTCCGCGTATTGTGCTCTTCTTGATCCACTTTATTCTCTTCCAAAACGCTTTTGAGATCGCATTCTTCTTCTGGATTTGGGTAAGTAAGGCTTGTAATAAACGGACAGCACCAAAATCATCATCGGTTCATCATTCTCTCATTACCTAATCATTTCTCTTATAGGTCCAATATGGCTTCGACTCATGCATTATGGGACAAGTCAGATACATCGTTCCCAGGCTCATCATCGGGTAAACAGTTAGACTCTTTCTCATTTTTTATTTTTTTTTAAAACAAAAGTTTCATTACTAGAATGAATTTTACGAGGCGCTAAAGAGCCCAAAATATCCATATGGTAGCTTTCGACCATCCAGAGGAAAAAAGACAACTCTCATCAAGAGAGAAACAAACAACACCAACCGAAAGAAAACAAGATTAAAAGACAACTCTTTCTCATTTCTGTAATATATTTATGACCTTTGAGAAGAGAAGAGTGACTTTTATGTCGTATTTTCGCTGCAGTGTGTTTATTCAGGTCGTTTGCAGCTACAGCACGTTGCCGCTCTATGCTCTTGTGACGCAGGTGAGTCATATATAGTCTGGCTTTATATATATATATATATATCATGGAGTCTGTGTATATATGAATGCTACTAATCATATATAATGAACATATATGTATGTGTTTGAAGATGGGAACCCATTTCAAGAAGTCGATATTTGACGAGCACGTGCAAGTTGGGCTCGTGGGTTGGGCGCAGAAGGCTAAGAAGAAGAAGCTTTCTGGGGCTGCTGCGGCGGCTAATGGCTCGAACCAAGGAGGCTCAACCAATGGCTCGAGTTTGGGAATGTTGCAGATGGCGAACAAACAGTAGAAATGTACGCCGCATGCATGACTAATTAACTTATAACGACGTTATCGATCGCCATAAGTACCTTTTATTTTTGTTCTGTCTCTTTCCTTCTGATCGAGTTAGGATGTTTGTCGAAACTATCTATGTCGATATCGCATTTTGGAATTTGGCCGGCCGTGACCTATTAATCAAAGTTACAGATAATTTTGAGGGTTTTGCTTAGTCGTAGGGGAAATTTTTTTTCTGAAGAACCTAAATTCTGAAAAATCCCGTTTTTTTAGTTTTTTAAAAAATAGAGTTATGCTTCGTTATACGTTAGAGGTAACTCTTGGAATTGAAAAATACGTTGGGCACTAATTGGAAAAGTCTTAAATATAAGGGTATCTACAGGATTTGAAAAATACTTCAAACTGAAAAGGATATATTATGTTATACCTCCACGTCGATATATTGAAATGCATGTTGCTACACTATGCTTTTTTATTGCGTGAAACTCATGTGTGCTGTTTAAAACTTAGCATCATACGTCGATGATATTTAAATCTTGGCATTGTACCCTCTAATTAGGAGTCTAAATGACAATGAGCGCATAATTAAATAAACTATAAGGGTTTTTTTACGCTAATTAAAAACTATATAGGTTTTGATGTTTATTTTCTAAAGCACAGCTGAGTTATGCTTAAATACAGGGATATTTACTGGAGTTAGAAATTAACTTTAGGGACAAAGCCTTACACAAATGGGTACTAATCCGAATTTCCTTTTTAACGAAATTTTGCTTTGAAAAAAAAAGTTGATATTTCAATTGTGTTGTATACATATGCAGCCCTTGATGTTTCGTCTTATTACAAAATGAACCCAATAATTTTGCCACATATAAATGAATTTCGCCGAATCAATTCACAAGGATTCGTCGTCGTCACCGCTCTAGGGAATTCATCTTTCAAACTCCATGCTATCTCCTCTATATTTTCTTCGATAGAGAAGTCTGCGAACAGCGATTGAGGAGTTGCAGGGTGAAATTACACTCGGGCGACGCACTCAGGCACTTCGTATCTTATGCGAGAACTGAGGATTTCTCAATAACCAGGTAGAACTAAAACTGGGAGTACTCTGTTTCTTAATTGAACATTGTGAGAAAATCGACAAGTAAATCTAGAGGTGGGAAAATCGCTGCTTGGAAGCCTCGAAAAAGAAATTCATAAGTTTTTTCGAGATTTTAGTTTTGTTCCTTTTTTTTTTTTGTTGATTCATGTACAGCATATGTATCTTCTGCCTGTAAGTGCATATGTATGCTGTTGCCTGAAAAGTCTTTTATGTGGTTTGTGTGTGTTTTACTCAGCATTTTTCTGTTCATCAGGATATCTGGTGCGTAGAAATGCTTCAGTTGTTTCTTTCTGAGCCCAAGTGGAACAGTGGCAATGAGAACGATGAATCATATACGCGAATAAGATCTCTACTTGATGAGTTAGAAGCACCCATCTTGTCAGTACTATCATCGAGTGGTCGATCTGAAGCTCGCCTCTGGCTTTGTAATGCGCTTTCCGGCCTAAGATCTGTTAGCCGTCGCGATCAGCAAAATCTGTTTGTGAGCTTACTGAGTTCAAAAAGGACTAAGTGGCAATTGGCACCACATATTCTACGATTGGTCTTTGAGAAGTGGCCTAAAAGAGTAGGGAAGATAATAGCGATGAATAGCCAAAGGTTGGAGAGCTTTTTCCAAGGCATGTACAAAAATCTCATTCTGCATTCGACATCAAATTATTTCGTAAGTATAGCTTTCCATATATGTTCAAATCTAAATATTCGCTGATTTCATCCAGGAAATCCAAGACGTATCATGGACTGGTTCTCTGGCTTTTCTTCTAGCGGCGATATAGACCATGGAAAGGGTGCAAAAGCATTGTCACAGTTCGCGTTTGTTAACAGAGATACTTGTTGGGAGGAGCTTGAATGGAAAGGAAAACATGGTCAGTCCCCTGCTATGGTTGCAACAAAGCCCCATTACTTCCTTGATCTGGACATCGAAAAGACCGTTGAGAATTTTCTCGAGTATGTGCCCTCATTTTGGTCATCGCGTGAGTTCTCGGAGTCATTAAAGGATGGCACTATTTTATCAGTCGATACAAAATTCTTTGTTGATATGTTTATGGAATTGATGTATAAAGAGGAGAGAGAAGAAGTATGGGATGTAATAAGGGATTTTCTGTTGGACCAATCTTTCTCATATCTATGCCATCACCTTCTCATCATTCTTGACGAGCAAGGCTTACGCCTTTTACTAGATTTGATTGCCAATCATCTTGAACCAAAGTCAAAAGCAGTTGGCTTTAAAAAGGCATCTGAGTGGTTTGAGATTATACTCTCAAAACACTGTAGTTCTAGTACAATTGATGAGCTGATTCTGCTGAATGCGGTGGGTAACAATGGTCGTCTTCTACTGCGGATTTTGGAAGAAGAAGGAAGTGATGCCGAGAAAGAAAAGATAAAGAACGTGGTATTTCAAATTTTTGAGTCTGCAAGCCGTGTTGATAATTTGGCTCCAATTCTCGAAGATGCTCTTTATAGCAACCTCCTGATATCAATAAAAAAGCTGGGAATGCTATCTTGGGCTGTACACTTTAAGCTGTCGGAGGAAATGCGTACTTCCAACTCCTGGGAGTCTCTTTTCGCTGCTAATGGAATACAGTTTCGTAAGTCTGACAAGTATGCTTTGCTGCACGATGAATCAGATTATGAGAGACGGTCTTCAGTGAGCATCAAGAGCAAAAGGCGCAGGAAACACAAAAAGAAAAGAAAGCGAGATTTTGATCTTGATGAGAGCTTTGAAGATGAGTTGTTTGACTCTGATACATCATCTTACGGTGATCAACAGTTCAAGGTCAGTGAATGGTTGCTGTCAACAGATGGGTATGCTACTCCCTGGAGCACTGTAAGTTACTGATGTGTCTCCACTATCACTGCAATTTACGCTTTTTCTGTTTTGAGGCTCTCTTCCATGCTTATGATTTTCATGCTTGAAATGCCTCTTGTGCTTAAGGGCTATGAATCCTAGAAAATGCTCATTGTTGTCTACAGGCCGTTAAGAAACTAAGACAGCCTCAAACCTCGTTTGGTATTTCTTACTCGTTGAGGTCATAAAATGACCAATAATGCTGCAAGTCAGTCCACTGTTGTAGAATATTTTGTTTATTACCGTAGCAGCTCGCATGTTATACATCAGTAGTTTATGCGAAGAATGTGAGCTTCCTTATATGTAATTGTCAAATATCAGCCGTCTTCTTTCCGTCTATCAGTTAGTCTGTAGTGAAATATTTCCATCTGATTTAATTTTAGCCATATTTTTTCCCTGCTTATGTATTTTTCGTCCTTTAAACGTCAGTCGTCGACCAGTACACACACTTAAATTATCATCCGTGCTGTTTTTTCAGGGGGATTTGCCAGAGCACCTCTCAAAACATTGCTTTTTGTCATGGTTGACACACATATTTAGCAAGCTGAAGGTGCTCTCTTGATTCTAAAGACTAACGACGTTTTTTTTTTCGGTGGTGAGCCAATGACTGCTTATGTACTGCGTTTTCGCTTGCCGTTGTCTTGTTCTTACTCGACTGTAAAAGGTAGGTTATATTGCTTTATGTTAGTTAGCCTGTTGTAATATTAATCCTTAATAGACCATCTCATCTTGTTGTATCTCTTCTTCTCCTTAAATCCACGGCAATTCCGTCGTGCGGTGAGACTCAAAAACCTCCTCCGTCTGTGTAATATTGGCGTTCTGGTTGCACTTGTCGAAAACCTCCTACATTCTTCGTTTAATATCACCGATCGAAATTATAGGCAACATATGATCTAATCAGTCGAATATATCGGGCGAAGATCGACGGGATATTCTTCTCTTTGACGAGAAATAGATATTTGGCTTTAATTTAGCCAAAAAAAAATATTATCTGTGCATGATTATTATCTATTGTCAAAACTCAAACATATCAAGTACATTAGTAATAATAATAACTAGTATGTAATGCACATTCGATTAGTAATAATAATAACTAGTATATCAAGTACATTAATAATAATAATAATAACTAGTATGTTAGTAATAATAATAACTAGTAGTATATCAAGTACATTAGTAATAATAATAACTAGTATGTAATGCATATTTTGCTATATATAATATTTTTTAAATTTTGAGTTATTTATAATTAAAAATATTTAATAGATTAAATTTTAATAAAATTTAATTATATATTATTTTTTTAAAATAAAGGATTAATTGGTAATTTCACAAATTGAATTACATAATAAAATTGAGGTATAAAATTATAATTGTAACACCAAATAGCACTTTTTAGCCCCCTCATCTTTAATAAATAGTATAGATAATCATTGTTAATTTTTTTTTTCAACAAATAGATATAGATATATATTATATATGTAATAAAAACAAAAAATAAAATAAAAATCGTCTTTAGCTATTTAATTTAGTAGAAAACCCTAGCTGGGTCAGCCCAGACCAGACAGACATGGCATAGGCCATACAAATTTCCTTTGCTAATTCGTCCTCTAGATTAATCTCAGGTACATTAGCATGGCGAAGCGAGGGCTTTTTATCATATATAATGTTTTTTTAAAAAAAAATTTCAAAAATAAGTGTGTCTTGAAATCGATTTCAAAAATAGGTGAACGCGGCATTTCAATTGCCGCGGTCAAAACGCGGCACTTGAAGTGCCGCGTTCATCTAATTAATTAATTATTCTTTTAGGGTTTTGACCGCGGTATTCCAAGTGCCGCGTTCAGAACGCGGCAGTCGGAGTGCCGCGTTCCTTCCACCTCCCCGCACCTCCCTTCTCTTCTTCTTCTTCTTCTTCTTCTTCTTCTTCTTCTTCTTCTTCTCTTCTCCTCTCTCTTCTCTTCTTTTCTTATCCTTACTTATCCCTTTCTTCCGTTAGCACCCGCGATAATTTCCGTCCCTAAATCCCGCGGTACGATACCCGACCTAAAAAACGACATTACAAGGTATGAATTTTTTTTTTTTTTAAACTGTTTTTTTTTTTTAATTTGAGCGGTAGATCCGCCACCGGCGACCACCGGCGACCACCGGCCGGCGCCGGCAAGCGCCTGACAGCCGCCGGCAGCGGGTGGTGGGTAGTGGCTGAGGTCACGCCCACCGCCCCTTATTTTTATTTTTTTTTTACTGTTTTTTCTTTTTTTTTTTTTAATTTGAGCGGTAGATCCGCCACCGGCGACCACCGGCCGGCGCCGGCAAGCGCCTGACAGCCGCCGGCAGCGGGTGGTGGGTAGTGGCTGAGGTCACGCCCACCGCCCCTTATTTTTATTTTTTTTTTACTGTTTTTTTTTTTTTTTTTTTAATTTGAGCGGTAGATCCGCCACCGGCGACCACCGGCGACCACCGGCCGGCGCCGGCAAGCGCCTGACAGCCGCCGGCAGCGGGTGGTGGGTAGTGGCTGAGGTCACGCCCACCGCCCCTTATTTTTATTTTTTTTTTACTGTTTTTTTTTTTTTTTTTAATTTGAGCGGTAGATCCGCCACCGGCGACCACCGGCCGGCGCCGGCAAGCGCCTGACAGCCGCCGGCAGCGGGTGGTGGGTGGTGGCTGAGGTCACGCCCACCACCCCCATATTTTATTTTTTTTTTAATTTTTTCATTAAATAATTTAATTTTTATTAGTTAAATATATTCAGTATATTTGTTAATTTTATAATTACTATTTTATTGCAGAATGGACGAGCGTGCTTTATACGGGCCGACAGATCCTTCATTATTGACGCAACAACGGACTCATCGTTCGTCAGTGATATTTGGAGACGAGAGCAAGCTTGACACCACTCTCCGATGTAGAGGTCCGGAGGTTTCTATTTGGGGTACGGCTAACAGTCCGATCCAGTTGCATTTGCGTATTCTCCAGAAGCTGGAGTTGATGGGATTTTACGGCGTATACAGCTGTAAATCCCAGAAGGTGGACGCTCATCTAATCACAGCATTGGTTGAGCGATGGCGTAGCGAAACACACACATTCCACTTGCCGATAGGGGAGGCTACCGTCACGCTTTTAGATATTGGGACTCTTTGGCGCCTACCTATTGAAGGAGATGCGGTGATAGGGTCGGCTTATGGAAGGACCAAGTCCGAGTGGTCCCAATACTGTCATGCATTGACCGGATTTGCACCGCAGAATGACGACTTCGAGAGTCCGGGTAAATTGAAGATAACTGCGTTGGGTAACTGGTTCACAGCGAATCCAGTAACCGATTTTAGTACGGAGGAGGAAATATGAGGGACGAGCACGTGGATACGCCCTCCTACTCATCGGATGCGTGATGTGTCCCGATTGCAGTGGTTCAAGAGTTAATTTGAACTACTTGCAATTTTTAGAGCGCGTCGACGACGTTCGCAACTATAGTTGGGGCAGCGCTGTTTTGGGTAATCTGTATCGCGAGTTGTGCACGGCGTCACAGGGTTTTGTGTATAGCATTGGGGGAGCACTTCGATTGTTGCAGGTACAATATATTCATCATTTATATTAACTATTAGGTAGTTATTTTCTAGTCATACTAAATCTATATTGTCAATTATTCAGGTGTGGGCTTGGATGCATTTCTTGCCACTGAAGCCTATTATTCGCGCACCGTTCGTGCAAATGACGCCTGCGTGGCACGACGGCGAGATTGTGCTACCGATGCCACCGCACGCTGCTAGGTATATTTATTATTTAATTTTATAGAATGTTTTATTGTTTGCTAATGATTATTGTCGTAGATGGACAGCAACGTTGAGATTCACGACTACGGTCCATTCGAACGTGCGACAGATGCGTGAGATTTTAGACAATCTCAATCTGTCACAGTTTGATTGGAATCCGTATGACGATGAGTTAGACGAGGTGGCAAACCTCTCCGATGAATGCAGGCCACCAGCATGTAGGTCCAGATGTCCACTCATCTTCTTCAACAAGGTGGAGCTGTATTATCCGGACCGAGTGTTACGACAGTTTGGTATGGTGCAATACATACCATATCCGCCGACGGCGAACCACACTAGGCTACACGACAACAGTGACACTAGAGGCCGACAGTCGTTTAGTTGGGCAAATTTTCATGCACGATCGGTGACGGAATGGAACGATCGAGATGAGACTATTGTGGAAGGTGAACCGATAGAAAATAATCTATCGGTCGTGGGAGGGTACTATCTCTGGTATGATACGGTTACGCGACGTTTCGTCTCGCCCGGCATTTACACGATGATTCAGGGTATTCAGATGGGGGACGGAGCAGCTTGGCGTTATGTGGTATACTTGCATTTCTTTTATTATTTATGAGTAATTTATATTGAGTATTGTTATATTACATATGATTTTCTTTTTTTGTCGTAGCGGGACATGTCAGCTGATATACGAGTTCGAGCTGCAACCATGCAAGATGACATGGGAGTTGGAAATATCGCCGAACGAATTCGGTTGCTTACAGTAGATCGACCGAGTGGCATGCGTGACCAGAATAATAGTCCTGAGAGGTCGCCTCGAAGACGTGCACGGAGGAGTCGTTCCCGCACTTTTCGTCCTAGACCCGAAGATCCTTCGACCTCTAGACAGCACGAACAAAGAGGAGACTATGTCCCCGATCCTATTGGACCAAGCGATAGCCAATGGAGGACACCGGATTTTCAGCATGGTGACCCAAATTATTCGGATTCGACGTTCATTGACAGCTTGCTTCAGCTTGGTCCCCCCCGCTCTCCCGTGCCTTTCAGTTTCGGACCACCCTCCCCGTCTATCGATGCCGACGAACCGCACGAAGCGGAGCGACGCCGTACACAGCGAGTTCGTAGACCTCGCATGTGCCACACTGGTAGCTGTTTATATCAGCAGGGACCTTGTACTGGGCATTAGTTATGTATGATTTGTACTTATTTACGAATTCGAACTACTTAAGCTTATTTTTTTTAAATAATAATACTAATAATAATAATAATAATAATAATGATAACAACAACAATAATAATAATAATAATAATAATAATAATAATAATAATAATAATAATAATAATAATAATCAATAATAATAATAATAATAATAATAATAATAATAATAATAATAATAATAAGACTTTACTTTACTTTATTGACAGCTTTAAACAATGAGTTCGCAATGTCTAGTCCAATCGACCAGCTTTAATCAATAACACCGCAGTGTCTAGTCCAATCGACCAGCTTTAATCAATAATAATAATAATAATAATAATAATAATAATAATCAATAATAATAATAATAATAATAATAATGATAATAATAATAATAATAATAATTATAATTATTATTATTATAAGACTTTAATTTATTGACAGCTTTAATCAATGAGTTCGCAGTGTCTAGTCCAATCGACCAGCTTTAATCAATAAGACCGCAGTGTCTAGTCCAATCGATCAGCTTTAATCAATAATAATAATAATAATAATAATAATAATAATAATAATAATAATAATAATAATAATAATAATAATAATAATAATAATAATAATAATAATAATAATAATAATAATAAGACTTTACTTTATTGACAGCTTTAAACAATGAGTTCGCAGTGTCTAGTCCAATCGACCAGCTTTAATCAATAACACCGCAGTGTCTAGTCCAATCGACCAGCTTTAATCAATAATAATAATAATAATAATAATAATAATAATAATAATAATAATAATAATAATAATAATAATAATCATAATAATAATAATAATAATAATGATAATAATAATAATAATTATTATTATAATTATTATTATTATAAGACTTTAATTTATTGACAGCTTTAATCAATGAGTTCGCAGTGTCTAGTCCAATCGACCAGCTTTAATCAATAAGACCGCAGTGTCTAGTCCAATCGATCAGCTTTAATCAATAATAATAATAATGATAATGATAATTATAATAATAAAAATAATAATAATATTATATGTACAGCTTTAATTCACATCTCTATATATACTTGTCGAACGAAAATGAATTCAAACACATACTCAAAGCCTAACCTCTTATACGTCTATTCACATTCACAATGTCTAGATCATTTATTCAAGTTATTATATACTTTGGTGGTGAAATTCTACAACATGGTGATGTTGTAGAATACAGTATTAATCCCCTTTCATATCGCAGATTACCCCGCCGAACAAGCTTTTCTGAGCTCATTTCTATGTTATACAATATCCTAGTCGTTGATAGCAACTGTTATCGACTTAAAATTTATGCGAGAAACGAGTACGAACGGTTCTCCGGAGTTGTTCATGCTCTCTTAGAAGTCAAAACCGATGAAGATTTGGCGATCTTTTTTCACCCAGATTCTGGTTTCAACTGTTTGCATCTTTTCGTCGAGACTGTCCAACAACGAAGTTCATTCAACCTCAATTTAGCAATCACCTCTACATATGAAGAACACGTCTTCGAGCAATCATCACAGTTTCAAAATCAATTCGACGAAGCAGGTCCATCGAATGTTGTCCCTGAATGTTACACTGCTGGTCCCTCATCAAGCCAATTTCCGGCCGATGACCCCATTGTGCAAGAAGATGAGCATGAGGAAGAAATTGAGCATGAGGTGAGCGACTCAGAAGCTGACGATGTTGGCGGCGGATTGGAAGATCTACCTGATCCAGTTGACGATGGCGATGATGACGACAACGATGAAGTAGAAATGGAACAGCCTCAAAATCCAGTACAAACTCAGAGAGTATTACATCCAACCATGCCATTCTACGATGCTTATGAGTTACCACCAGAAGTAAATGACGATGACTATGGAGGATTTGGTTCTTTCTACGACGAGAATGAAGGTCATCTTGAACCAAAGATGATCTTCCAAAGCAAATCGCATTTAAAGAGCGCAGTAAGGGATTATTCCCTAAGGCATGCAAGAAGAGAATACCGAGTCTTGGAAAGTAGTAGCACTTTATGGCATATTACATGCAGCCACAGTGCCGATTGCGTCTGGAGACTACGTGCATGCTATAAAAAAAAGAAAGATTACTGGATGATAACAAGGTATCCTGGTGAGAACACATGTTTGATGAATGAACTGCCGGACACTCACCGTAACTTATCTCTAGACGTCATTGCCGATATGTTGGTTTCCGTCGTTCGAGTCAATCCTCAGTATCTTCCCAAGGATGTGGTGCAAAGGGTGAATGATAAATACAATTATAAAATTACGTATCTTCAAGCTTGGAGGGGTTTAAAACGTGCGATGAGGATAGTATATGGTACGTGGGAGAGTTCCGTCCAACAATTACCAAGATTCATGAAAGCTCTACAAGCACAAAATCAGGGAACAATTGTGAAGTGGAGACACATCACCGAGAATAATCAAAATATATTAAGGTATGTTTTCTGGAGCTTTAAACCTTGCATAGACGGTTTTCAACACTGCCGGAAGGTAGTTTGTGTGGATGGAACTCATCTGTACACAAAATACAAGCATAAGATGCTGATTGCTGCAAGCCTTGATGCGAACCAGAAAGTCTTCCCTCTTGCTTTCGCAATCGTAGACGAAGAAACACGGGCATCTTGGTATTGGTTTTTACACTTGCTTAATGTGCACGTGCTAAGAAATGAAGAAGTATGTTTAATCTCCGATCGACATCATGGTATTAGATCTGCTGTAGACATGTTATATGAAAGAAGTGCCTTTAGAGGAGTGCATCGTTTTTGCCTTCGCCATATCAAATCTAACTTTTACAAGGCTTTTAAAAGTCAACAGCTGAAGGACCTTTGCCATCGAGCGGGAATGGCGCATACGGAGTTGAAGTTTAATCGAACGATGGATCAAATCAAGGCTATTAGTAAGCCGGCTTGGCAGTGGCTTAAGAACATACCACTGGATAAATGGACGTTTGCACACGATGGTGGTCGTCGTTGCGGTACCATGACTACAAATATATCGGAGGCACTGAATGGAGTCTTAAAAGGAGCTCGATGTCTGCCACCCACCCCCATTGTTTACTTCACATTTCATCGTACAATTGCATATTTTTTTGACAGATTCAAAGAGGCATGCAATGATATGGAGTCCTCCGATAGTACCTGGTCACACTATGCCACGAAGAAGTATCGTCAGTGGAACGAAGATTCAAGGTACCTTACAGTGAGAGAGTTTGACTGGGCAACAAGATCCGCCGAGGTTTATACCCAACATATAAGTGGAAGAACGTCGACTACATTCGTGGTGGTGTTGTCTGAACTTCGTTGTACATGCACCAATTGGAGTATGTATAAAATTCCATGTCCGCATGCACAAGCAGCTTGTCGGAGCTTCGGTCTTAATAGTTCCCAATACGTAGCCGCTTATTATAGTAAGGATGCTTATTTTAGAACTTATGAGGGCCGTTTTGTTCCTTTGGACGATGAACGTTACTGGGAAGATGGCGATTTCCAACTGTCTCACAATCCGCAACGTAGAAATCGAGGAGGAGGCGGAAGATACAAAACGACGAGGATTGCGAATGAGATGGATAGATCAGAGAGTCGTGCGAGACAAGGTGGCGGACAACGTGGCTAGACCAAATTATGTACTTTTCATTCTAAGTAACAGTTTGTGGAACTTTCTACTGTTTCAAATATTTTTTTTGTGTTATTTAGTGGATTGCGTTCAAATCTAAATAAAAAATTTGAAAATACAATAAAATTGAAAAAAAAGGCACACATCAACTTACGAAATTAACTAATTTGAATATTGTTTAGGCCTCTTTAATTAACAAATCAACTTTACTCAGCATCGTCCACTTTAATAAAAATATTAATAATGTGACAGTTGTCAGCTTTAATCAAGTACAACTTTAAACATCATTGTGTTTAATAAAAAAATAATAAAGTGACACTTGCCAGCTTTAATCATGTACAACTTTAATAATAAAAAACCAATAAATTGGCAGTTGTCAGCTTTAATCATGTACAACTTTAATCAGAATCATCAGGTTTAATAACAAATTAATAAATAGACAGTTGTCACTTTTACTCAGCATCATCTACTTTAATAAAAAATTAATAATGTGACAGTTGTCAGCTTTAATCAAGTACAACTTTAAACATCATGGTCTTTAATAACAAAAATTAATAAATTGACGCTTGCCAGCTTTAATCATGTACAACTTTAATAAAAAACAATAAATTGACGCTTGTCAACTTTAATCATGTACAATTTTAATAAAAAACAATAAATTGGCAGTTGTCAGCTTTAATCATGTACAACTTTAATAAAAAGAACAATAAATTGACATTTGTCAGCTTTAAACATGTACATTTTTAATAAAAAAAATGAATAAATAAGACTTTGCAGCTACAACTTCAAACGTCTATAAATTAGAATGATATTAAGTTGTGCATTCAACATCACAAACACGATGCATCCATTCAATAGAGATCCGCGCCTCAATCGATTCACAGGGAAGCCAATGAATCAAGATCATCCAATATATGGAAATCTCAAGGTCCTCGGGGATTATTTTTATGATGAGCTGTGGACATACAACATTGAATCAATATTCACTTGTCACCTAAGGGGTGAAATGCATCGTGGAAATATAACAAGTGAAAATCTCGTGGATGGTCTCAATTATATTGCTCCCTGGATAAATATACCATATGGAAGAAATTTCACGGTACCCTTTCTTATGGTCAAACTTGGTCATCTGAAGCGTCGTTACCTTTTATGGAAGAAGCTACGCTCAGAGATGGGAGACTGGGGAGAGTATGACAGGGGTTGGATTCATGCAGATACTACGCAATGGCTTAAGTGGTTTGAAGTAATTATTCTATCCTATATTTATTTGTTTGAAAGTATATTTGTGATAAAAAAAAAATTATTTTATTTGTAGGAGGATCCTCTTTCAACGATTTACTTTTATGAATGCGAACCATTCGAAAGCAGTCTTTATGCAATTTTTGAAAAATATATCAACCCCGCTATTGTTCCAGACGTTGACGTGCTTACAATTGAGAACAATGGAAGGCCAACAGAATCTATTCGGTTTGTAGCCAATACTAACATCGTTGACGACTTCGTGGACAAGCCCCCGAAAGGAAAACAAAAAGTATGTCCCGTTCGAGAGTCAAAGATGACATTAGTGATGACGATTTCGTCGACAAGCCCCCGAAAGGAAAAAAAAACAGTATGTCCCGAATGGAGAGAAAAAAGGCAAAAACATGTCGTCTCTAGTTCGAGAGTCAAAGAAGATGCTAGTGATGACGATTTCGTCGACAAGCCCCCGAAAGGAAAACAAAACATGTTGTCCCGACTGGTTGGAAACAAAGGCAAAAATCATGTAGTCTCTAGTTCGAGAGTCGACGAGGATAATAGTGATGATGACTTCGTCGATAAGATCCCGAAAGGATGGAAAGAAGTCATTTAGAAACTATGATGTGTTTTGTGTGTTTTTAATAACTTTGTTTTCTAGCATTTACTGTATGAGCAAATGCATTTGTATTTTTAAATTGCATTAAGTAGTTCAAGTAGCATAAACTAAAAATTACATTCAACATAAAAAAGACCTACGTTGATTTTCCGGCCCCACATCTCGATGTCGTGCTTAATTGATACGTGTTAAGTGCGTTTTGTCATATTTTATTAATATCATTTAGAACATACATATTTAATAAAAAGGAAAAAATGAATGCAATATTTTATTAGGAAATCCTACTGACAGAAAGAATAAAGAATAAGGGGGTTTTTTCAATTTTAACGTTTTTTCAATAATAAGGCAAAATAGATTGAAAATTTAAAACGACGATTGTAAAAATATACTAGTAACGAATGATTTTGAGGATGATATAAGAATTGTAATTATTATGAATTTGTAATTATTAGTTATTATTAATATTAGTTATATTATTTAATAATTAATTAATTAGATGAACGCGGCACTTCAAGTGCCGCGTTATGACCGCGGTATTTGAAATACCGCGTTCTAAACGCGGTAGTTGAAATACCGCGGTCAAAACGCGGTACTTGAAGTGCCGCGTTCACCTATTTTTGATATCGATTCCAAAACACACTTATTTTGGAATTTTTTTTTAAAAAAAACAATATAAATGATAAAAAGCCCGAAGCGAGAGCTATCTAGCACTCTGAAGAACTTAAAGGTAGCGTTTAATTAGTGTTCAACTTTAAATATTTTTAGCTGTAAATCCAATTGGGTTCCTTTGATTTCCTCCGTTTGTGTTGAATTTTGGCTTGGTTATGTGATTTATTTTGTTATTTTTATTTTTGGCTGTGCAGTTTATGCAAAGGGCAGCCCAGAGGGAGGTGATCGCTAAGAAAGAAGAAGTAAAAGAGGAGGCAGCTGGAGATATACCTTCTTTCCCTTCGTCAATTGCTGTTAAAAGATGGTAACTTCGTTTCTTCATTTTAGAATTTGTTTATGAATCGTTGAGTTGATTTGTATGGTTCATATCTCAATGTGGTATTCTTTAACTTGTATGTGCATGTTTTCATCGTGCTTTAATGTTTCCATCGCGGCAAGTAATAGAATGAATGTGTGATGTGTCATTAATAAATCTCAATGTGAGATTTTCAACGAATTCGGTTAGGTGTGAATACCGGGGATGCTGTTTAACCATATTAATACGGTTTTCTGTTATTTTTGTTGTTTCCTCTTGTTGTATTGTAGCTATGAAATCCTTAGTTTCTGGATATGTTAGAGGTCAAAGACAATTTTTGCTTTTGTAATAAATTTGTTACATATCTTTGCCACTCTACAGAATAATGCGAAGACTGTAGAAATGTAAATCTAAGTAAGAATGAAAGCTTTATCCGAGGAGAAACATACTGTCCTTAGTACATCAAGATCGTTAGTCTATCACCCTTGCAATTTAATGATTCAAAGTTTTACTGCTTCCATACTTTGAAATGGAACTACAATCAAATTAGAGGACTTGTAGTCATAACAAATTAAGATATTGAATCTCATAACTGAAACACAATCTCCTACCTGATCCCAACATCTAAAAGTCACACCCTTTATGTTCTGTTTTTTTCTCTAATAAAAAAAATATATTAATTTGTGCTACCTTTTACGTGCAGTGTTGTTATAGTTGAAGGTGATCCCCACCCTGAGGCAACAAGAGGCCGCATGTCATTTTTAAGTTTTAACCCAGCAATTGATGTAAGTGGTTGGGGTAAAATACAGGATTTTGAAGAACTCTTGTTTTTAGACCCTTTTATGGCTCTTAGGCTCACGTTGAATGCTTTTTTTTTTTGTTAGAAACTTGATGAAGAAGCATCTGATCTTAGGCAAAACGAATCTGGGACTACAACTCCTGTTAGGTCAGAGTTCTGTTCTATTATCTTGTTAATTCCATGTCTACGGTGATCCTTAAATTAAAATTTAGGCTTTGTTTGGTAAGTAGTGTGCGGACGAAGAACACAATCAGGAAACAGTGTTATTTCACAGAATGCCATAGCATACTTTAATTGTTGATTGTCACTTTCCTTTTTGTCCTCTTCGACGTCCTTGTTACAAATTAATTCTTGGGTACTTCTGAGTCAAGGACTCAGCGTGCGTGCACATCCCCCTTTAGGGTGTTGATAATAAATCCTTCTTGTATTCGTGGAAATCTTCCAGGCTATCAAATTTCTCTCAAACTGTGTATTCTATTCCCTTCAGTGGTATCTAATACTCATTTACGATACGTGCATGAGCTATAAAGCTATACGATATCTGAGTTTGATACATCCATTGATCAAAACTAATTTTACAGAGAAAATGGTTCCTCACGAGACACTTCAGATAGCTCAGACATGGATTCTTCCACCTGTGATGGTAACAGCGTACTTAAGAGGAAGCATCCTGAAGTTTCCAACTCAGAAGCACTTTATCATCCCAATAAATCACTGGAAAATTCTCAACGACCATCTCCTAGCAGCAGCAGTCACAAATCTCTGCAGAAGCCAAATAAGCGCGAGAAGCTCGATTGGAATGTACTCAGGCCTCCAAAGTATCCTCGCAAAAAGCAATAAAAACGAGTTCAGAGATACACAAAGGTGTGTGGAATGTGGATTAAACCTTCTTAGGATATGATTCTTGTAAACGATCATTATGTCTCGTGACCCTTTTTCCCCCTTTCTTTTCTGGTAGCATTCTTTTCAGCATTGGGGGTTAAATATCTCTGAAATTTAGTTCATTGATTTCTAGTACCTCAATGTACTATAAAGCAGTATTATCTTGAATCTTGGTTATTATGGTATTGTGCTTTTTTACTGACATAATTACGGCTTGAGCTTGACCAAGAATGCCATGAACGGCAATGCCAAATGAATCTCAGTAGTCATCTCTAATTTAGCAACCATAGCTAAAGATCAATTCACTGATTTTCCTTGAATTTAGCAGTACATTACTACAACATAAACAGTATACAATACAATATAAAGAAGATTTCCTAGCCAGACAATTACTGTTATTTTGCCACAAGCAAACTAACCTGGCTATGTCATAACCCTAAGTACAAGGAAACTTCAGAACTTAACCTGACTCACCCGTACAAACACTTTCTTACACATCCACATTTTCCCCTTCACTTAATGGTGGGAAGTATTTATACACTACAGTATTGATATATAAACAGCTAAGATTACAAATGAAACCTACCTCCTTACTGCAAGCAGCCAATGTACTGAGTTTCCTTTGCTACAAAAATATTGTCTGCTACCGAAGAAGGCAAGTTTCGTGCTGCGTTTTAAGCTGCTGTTTGGCTTGCTGCTGAGACCAATAAGCATGGGCAGTTAATACTCGGTCCAGCAGTTCTTGTGGCACGGGCTCGCCGCGTCTTTGTTGGGGCGAGATTCTCGCAGTGTGGACTAAAGTTTTCCACTTATCCTATGCAATAAAAACAAATGCAGGCAAGTGTTCATTCGAATACAAGATGATGGCTTTTATGTCGATATGAGGGGAAAGTGATAGTACATTATTTATGGGATGAGGTGCATATTTCCATGAATGTAAACTTATCAGAAGATGGACATTAGACCAATCAAGAAAACCATCAGGAGAAGACATAAAAGGGAGATGAAACAATGTAAGAGGATATAGTCTATAAGCATATAATCATAACCGTTACCTTCAGATCTACGTATGTTCTATGCTTTGCATGATCAAAGGCTCTAAGCTTAACGTCACGCCATCTGCAGTGAACGTATACTTCTATCAATGAGCAAACGGAAAAAATAAAAGAAAAATATATAATTTTTTTCGACTTCTTCCAGACCGAATTTACCTTCCAGTTCCTAGCTTCTCCACAGCCTGCACCAAAGCTTCGACTTCGGCAACATTAAATGGTCTACGGATCCTACGCTGTGCAGACTCGGGTCGTTTATATTTCCTCAGAGGAATAGCAGATAATGCTGCGCCAGGCTTCTGAACTTGTGAAGGGATGACGGCTTTATGGGATTTTACTATATCTAGAGAAGGAGCTGAATCATGACCAGTTTCTACTAAACTATTTAAACTAGTTCCCGAGATATTACTGCGAGGACTATCGGGATTTCCCTCCTGCTGCTGCTGATGATGATGATTCCGATGGAGACCATTTGGAGCAATAGCCAAAGTCGGAATATACCTTAAGACAAAACATAATTTGAAAAAAGGAAAATTCAAGATCACCGTGAATCAAGATGAGTGATTTGATACACAATACCTTGCTAGTGGTTGGGTGCTGCTATGCAAAACCTGACGTGGATGAACTTTATGACACGGGTTTATTTGGGTCGAGACATTGTTAGGCTCGAGACAAAACCCGAGATTGTCCACCCTGTTGTTCAGAGAAATCCCGGTTTGTAGTAAAGTTTTGCCATCTTCTCTGATTTTCTTGCCCTGGACAAGTACTCCAACTCTTAGCCCACCACCAAGGACTTCATCTACAGCTTCCATGACCGCTCTCTGTAATGGCAAGAACGCCATTTTGAATTTACAAAGGAAGAGTAGTTAAAAACCTACTGTATGTTTTCAAACAGATACACTCAGACTTATTATGTCATGGTACTATTTTTAGATCAGTTCAGCCTTTGCAATTTGCCCAAGCAACATTGTTAGCTTCACTTGTAGAGGCTCAAGACACATTACCTTCAGACAGCCAACTGTTGCAGTTTCTGGAACCTCGATATATAACTCCGGGACCTTAAAAGACTTGATCCTAAACTTCACTGAATAAAATGGAATAAAATAAAATACAAATCTCCACAACCAAAACTCGTCGGAAAAAAAAAGTTTATATAAATCAATAGAGAGCACTCTCATACCTTGTTGATTTCTAGAATGTAAGGAAGTATTGCCACCAACAGCCGCAGGAATTTGATCTGACACTGCAGATTGAAACCGAATTAAGTCATATTTAATATCAGTTGAATCCAAGAAAAAAACCCGTTATTGTATTTCCGAGGAGAATGTAAGACTTAGAGCATAAACGCATTCGAAAATATTATTACCTCCTGCCAAGGTTGGAGCTAAACCATTTACAACTCCGATAGTGCTATTCTGAGGAATACGATACATCCCATCGCTGCTTCCTTCTTTGTGATCATAAGCCGAACTACAATCATAAAGCTTCCTCTTTTTTATTGGATAATCTCTAAGGGACCTTTGCTCTTGCAAGATTTGCTTAACTGAACATATGACAGCATGTTACTTATCGGATTTGAATAACCTTAATGACCACTTAATGAAAAACAAGTATTAGAAACTCACCTGGATTATATGGTTGATTCTCCCTCATATCTACCAATTCTTCAGAATGCTTAGAAGCTGAAACCTTCCTCAACCTATGGCACCCATCTCGAAGTGGTGCCTTATTACAGGCCTTATCTCTATCACTAGCCTTGAAGCATTCTGGATAACTTTCGTCATCATCTCCATCCACTAACTTTACACTGTCTCGATTGTTCTGTACAGGACGACGGGCTGTCTTGTCGTGAGGAATAGAAAGGCTTACACTATCAACAGAACTAACTAAATCAGATGATTTCCTATTCCATCTCTCTCGAACTCCATGATTGCGAAAGCAAGAAGAAGCCTTTATCATCGATAAATTCCTATAATTTTCTTCATCTGCTTTTATGATCTTTCTATTTTCATCTTCTGAGCCAATACATGAAAGAAATTGAACATCAGATGCCTCAGTCTCTAATGAAGGAATCGATATTCCGAGTTGAAGCTTGCACTTGGGTAGGCCAATCAATTGTTCAACCTTGTCTGAGCAATTGGGAGAAGTTAACCCCGAGGTAGGCCTTGAGGAAACCTCGTTTTGGGCACATCCAAGCTCATCTGTCTGAAACTTTTTATGGGGATTTTCTGATAAAAAATCGGTGAATATAAAATTCCTTTCATAGCAATTATATTCACCCAATGATGGTTTAACTTCTCCATGTTCATGATCTCCCGAAGAATCTTCATGTTGAGAAAGCTTGTCCTCGGACAATATTCTTCCAGCTAATGTCGCCAGTTCATAATTTTTGACTTCTCCATGTTCATAATTTTCTCCATGTTCATAATTTTCTCCATGTTTAACTTCTCCATGTTCATAATTTTCTTTTCTTTTGATTAAGCACCTCTTCTGAATCAAGTGAACGAATAAGTGAATTTTTGAAAGGAGACATACATAACAGATATAAATAAAAATAGAACGAGAACAACAACAGATTATTACATACTTACCCGGACTGATCTGGCAGCTCGTGGCACTTGACAGCCATTAAATCCGCCGTACTCCGCTCGATTGCACAGCCTCATAATCGATGAATCATCCCTACGATATTTTCCGAAGCCCCATATAATGAGCATTTCAACAGATCAAATGGAACGACGAAATAAAATGGACTTATCAAAGTTGAAAGAATTCGACAAGATGTATACATAACAAGAAAGATGAAGAACATTAATCAAAACTTCAGGATCTTAGGCCAACTTTTTGCCACACAAGGCTCTGAATGATGGAATAGATATACATGTTAAACATTCATCATGGACAAGAGTTATCCATATGGGTAAGTTAGGGATGGAAAAACAACAGATTTAAACCTTTGAAAACGAAAACAACCAATGCAGCATTGAACATGGCCTTCTCCACAACCGTAAAACGTGCATAATAGAAGATGAAGAAGACGAAGAAGAAAGACGGTTAATTATTTCAAAACATCACGAAGACTAAGAAGGCTTTAAAAGGGTAAGAGAAGAAACGCTTTGAAATCAAAGGGTAGCCCCAAAAGATCCTAGATTAGAAGTTGCATGAAATAGAAACAAAGGATTATTTGATCAATATCTCACCCTCCTCAAAAAGAACCAAATGTTCTTCAAAGTTGTTCCTTTTTACTACAACGCAAAATCTACCTACAAACTAACGCTAACTTGATCTTAGCCCTCCGACGATCCTTCTCTTCTCACTCTATATCTGCCTTTTCTTTTCTCATTGCAAAAAAGGGAAAAAAAAAACCCTCGAACAGAAAATAGTTTGAACAAAAAGATGCGTTAAACCCCATTCTTATACCTGTTGAAATGAAAGGAAACTGCACTGTCGTTTTTTGTGGGGGGTCAGAGGTTGCCAAATGCTGACACGTGGAGGCGAATGGGAGGGAGGCCTGTGGTTTGCATCCTCCGAGAAAAACGTTCTGAGTCATCTGGCCCAAGAATTTTCTTTAAATTCTTGGCTAATTCTCTATCCCACAAATCTTTATTATCTCAAAATGGAATTATCTAATTGTGGGTTTACGATGAATTTTTTCTTGGTGCAAAAGGAAATGCGAGATATAAGGAGGTGTGTGTAGTTTGTGTTCTAACAGAATTTGTAACTAAATTTTCTTTTGAGGTTTGCCATTGCCTTACGTTAATAAAACTCAGCAAAAGCATGAAACTTTTACTCTTTTAACAACTCTCTCTCTTATCCTATAATAATGTGAAGTCAATATTATTACAGAACCACACCATGTACTAATAATATAATTGGATCTAATTCTGTAATTAACAGTCATTAATTGGATCATATTGCTTAGATTTTTTACAAGGTTCTAATTATGATCCAACTTAGATTTTTTAGAGTGTCATACTTACCACAATCCATACCATATTAGTATACCATCAATACATCAATTGAAAATTACGTTGTCAAAATCTAATCCAATTGAGTTATACCTAACTGAATATGATAGAATAGACTAATCATGAATAAGCACCAACGGGCTTGACCCGGCGGACAGGGGGTTGGCAAGTCAGTTTTTTTTTTTATATATATAACTAAATAAATAACTAACTAAAAAAGTTGCTATTATACTAATAAAAATAGAGTTAACAACAAATTTGGTGGTTCTAATATATCAAAGTTTTACTATTAATGCTCAAATTTTTAAATGTGTCGTTTTAGTTTCTAAACCTAGCAAAATTGTTCCTTTTTTTGTTCTTTCGACCTCAACAACCGATAAAAGGACAAAAAAAGAACGGTTTTGCAAAGTTCAAAACTAAAACGGAGCATGTAAAAGTTTGAGCATCAATAATTTGAACTTTTGTTTACATAATGCTATTGTGTAAACTTAATATAAAATTCAGCTTTGATTTTTTTTTTTTCCGGAAACGATAGCTTAATTTCAAAGATACAAAGATAACATAGGCTAAATAGCCCGATGGAGTCTCTCCGATAACAGATTCCGGTAGAGAACAAATGCTCACAGACGAGCAAGAACAACAAACCAAAAAAAGGGAACAAAAAAAACCGACAGAAAACTAAAATCAATGGTCTAAGACCCACAAGAACTAAAGAACCTATCACAAAAGAAGCTATTAAGCCAAATTTATAATACTCTTCATTTTCTTCGGACTTCGACTTCAAGATCTCATTTTCATCGGAAGAGGCTCCACAAGGGAGAAGAAGCTCCACGAAGGAGACAAAGTTCCCGAAACGGGAGACGCGCACTTCCAAATAGGGAGACACGAAGGTGTTGGTGACGAAAATAGACGGTGGCGGCGACGGGTGGCGGGCGGTGGTAGCAGTGGCGGCGACGGGTGGCGGGCGGTGGTAGCGGCGGGTGGCGGGCGGTGGTGACGAAAATAGATAGTGGCGGCGACGGGATGGCAGGCAGCGGTAGCAGGTGGCGGCGACGGGAGGCGGGCGGTGGTAGCGGCGACGGGTGGCGGGCGGTGGTAGAAGGTGGCTGCGAGCCTGCGACGGGTGGTGGGGTAAATGGGTATAAATTTTTTTTTTTTTTATAGAAAACAAGGAAGAAAAACAAGAAAACTAACAAAAAGAAGAAAAAAAGGGGACGACACTCCTTCAAAAGGAAAAAATTTCTCTCTCTAGGGTTTAAAACCCTCTCCCATCTCTCCTCTCCTCTCCACTCCTTCAAAATTCAGCTTTGATTACGATGAGATTTTTGAACTTTTTTATTTTATTTTAAGAGATATCCTAATAGAATCAAACCGTAATTGAAAATTCGTAGTAAAGTTGAACACCAAAGATTAGGGACCGTCCCGGAAACTATAGGGACAAAATATGAACGAGACATTAACATTTGGTACCTATAAGCGTTATTTTATTTAATATGGTATCGACTTTCTTAAATAATTGAAACTACTAGGACTAAATCGTAAATTGACTTTCAGAAACCCTTGTCAATCATCAGTAGTTTAATTAATGAATATTAAAATAATGTTAATCATTATTGGCTTTGCCTTGCACATATAAATTACATCGACTCCTCAAGTCAATTTCCCAATCTTGTTGAATCTCTTTCTTTCTTTCCACTTCGTTCAGCGATAATCAGCTAGTCGTATTTTGCGCTTAAATCGAGATGAGGGAGAGGAAATCGGCGAAATCGAATGGTCAGCAGCAGCTGCAGAATCATAGCGGACACCTAGCTTCGTCTAGATTGGCGAAGCTTCTAGATCCTGATGCGTCGTGGGATAAGGTTTTCTTTTCTTAATCTCTTTTAATTGTTCGTTTGGCGCGTTCCTTTTTTCTTTCCACATATTGGTTTGTGTGGTGATTGTGTTCTTTTTGAGATGAAGATCGAGGTGTTCGGAATGATTTTACCTATAATTGCGACATTGTTGGACATGGATGAATTAGTTACTTTCTTGACTGTTGGGCTTCAGGCTTGTTAGGTTATTGCATGTTCATTTCGTGATAGTTGATGACTATCCCGATGCTGTGGTAACTAAAATTCTGCTCGTATTCCTCGACTTGATTTGAGATTTCTTTCTCTTTCTGGTTCTGCTTAGATCCAACGATAATGTTACCAATCTGCGTAGTGTTACTTTAACAGAATGTTGAATGCAGCTGATTTGAAGATTCTTTGATGAATGCAAACTGGAAATAATGATATATACTACATCATGAAATGTATTAGTGGATTATTTATGTGCTAAGAAAAATGATTATGTGCTGAAATTATAGTCGTTTTGGCGTTTCTATCTGCATAAAGATTGATGGGTTAACACTTTTAGATAAAAATATGTGACCTTACCGTCGTGTTTTGTTTGCTCGTGGTGCTAGAGAGTAAAAGGCTTCACCGATGAAGGATTCATTGATATTTGTCACGTAGATGTACTGAGAACTTGGAATTTAACTGTCTCACTTCATGTGAAGTGGCAAGTTATCATTTACCTTTGTAGTATGTTATGTATGATTTAGGACCTTCTATTATGATACTTAGATTGGATGGGCATGAACTATGAAGTAAGTTGTGAGAGAAGGGAAGACCTTCTCCTTGTATGACTAAAATATCATATCTTTTAGAGTAGTTGCCAATTGCCATATTTGTTTTTTTGTCTAATTTTGTTATGGACTTGCACTGAGTTTGCTGGATAATTGCCTTTAAAGTTTTACTGTGCTATGCATTTCGGATCACCTTTTGTCATCTGAATCAGGATCAACTCGGGGATGTATTACATTGGATTAGGCAAGCATTGGCCCTGTTGTGTGGACTAATATGGGGTGCTATTCCTTTAGTTGGTGGCGTCTGGCTTCTCTTGTAAGTTACTGTATTTTGACATCTGGTATCTTTTGCACATTTTTTCGTTTTATCTTAGTTAGGCATTCGTTTTCTGGATGAAAGTGGCCAAAAATTAGAAATGATGAAGACTCTGAAACAAATCCTCTTCAATCAATCAGGGTTTATACATTTCCGTTACTAATCATTTAAGGTTAACCAATAACTGGCTATTTTTTAAATATTCAACACTTTAACGACTGTATAGTTTTATAAAGTTGTTGATCTTTGTCTTGGTCCTGTTGGATGAAACGCTAGTATATGTGTGATTGTAAATTTGCCACGAAAGGTCGCAGAGATTCGGCACATGCATACATTAAACTATGTGTGTGTGTGTGTGTGTGTGTGTCTGCAGATGTTGTTTCGACCGTGATTTGGCCTTAAGTTTCGTCTGTTTGACAGCATTAGAGCTATTAGAAAAATGGGTTGGATAATTGTTGGTATAGGATAAGATCCGAGGTTCAATCGATAGTTTAGTTTTAGTTGGATTGGGTCACATAATGGCAGGGTTAGATATGAATCTGCGTGTTTTTTGAGGAATTTCCTCCTTCCTACTAAAAAAAGATTTTAGAAAATGAGCATAACACAACTCACTTTTGCAGGTTTATGGCATTGTCTACTGGGATTATCTACGCATATTATGCTCACGTACTGAAAATTGATGAAGACGAATTTGGCGGTCATGGTGCACTTCTTCAAGAGGGGCTCTTTGCCTCTGTATGCCTCTTTTTGGTACGTTGCTCCTTTTCTTTATGTGCAATTACACACATATATCAAGATTACACACACACACACACACACAAGTAAAGACAACATTATAGTGTTGATAAACTATGTTCTTGTCTCTGCTTTCAGCTTTCGTGGATTCTGGTATACAGTTTGGCACACTTTTGATCCAACCCATTCGAGCGTTTATAAAATATAACTGTCCTCGAGAAACAAGGTGATAGGCCGGGCAACCATCTCACAGAAACACATTATGCAGTAATTTGCTGGCTCTTATCTTTGATGTGCATTATTAGCCTGCAAATGCAGCACAGACTTTATAGCATCAAGTTTCCTATTTTTGCAATCATTTCTTTGCCTTTGCTTAGGGACAAGAAGTCCCTTCCTTTTCTAGAGAACTTCGTCTCTTAATAATTCTCAGTTTTCTTTTCCTTCCCAATCTCAAACAGGCTCATTAGATTTGATTGATTTACTGTGTGTTTATCCTTTTTTTCTCTCATTCATCCCCCAAAAACGAGCAATGACATATTGAGTATACTTGAAATCAGAAAATAAGGATCGATCAAATCTGAGCTTCTATTAAGTGCGGTGTAATTGCAGAAATGAAATTCAAGTCATAAATAATACACGACGACTTCCTTAACGCCGTCCAGCTTTTGTGTTGTGTATAAACACTTGAACTCGACGGTACTAAACCATCCGAAGAGCAATATGCAGATAACTTGCTAAGCCCATCTGGGACGTATGCCCTTGGCTCGAATCAAATAGATTCTGCCGTAAACCCACCTTTTACCTGGTCTGGAAATCGATTGCTGCACTCACACAACATATGTCAAATGTAAGAAAAATAGCCACCATACAAAAGAATCAAACGGTCGGGGGCTCAAAGTACCTCAACTTTTGTGCGAAACTCCAAGGAGCTCTCACATACATGGCATTCCACTCGGTGAGGGGAGTGCTTCGACCTGTCCGATCGAACAAATGCAAATACCTGTAGTAGTAGTAGTAATTCAAGATGTCAGGAACAGACAACTAAGTTTTAATGCACTTACTACTTATTCGTAGCAGCAAAGCAACGACTGACCTCTTCACTACAATTGGGACATGCTCCTTTCAATGCCACCAATTCATTCTTCCACAGCCCTCGAAGTGCTCCAACTGCAAGAACGATATGTATATATCAGTGATGAACTGAACTATAGCATTACTTTTTACATAAATGCGATGAATGTAGCAAGAGGGTTTTTACCAGACGCTGATATCACGGGATAACCAATCACCGCCCCGAAAAATACGAAGAGCACGCTGTTAAATGTGGCGAGTAACTTCATCGAAGAAGCTTGGTCGGCGTACAAAATTCCCGAATCTAATGCTTCCTGATAAGCTTTAGCAGCGGTGTAGACGACGGGGACCAGGCACGCCGAGGTGCCAAAACAAAGAATCAAGAGCCACACGCTCGCCAGTGCAAAAACCTGCGAAGAATCTTCCTGCCCTAAAAGCAAGTTACTCTACGTTTGAAGTCGTGACAAAAGACAGCCCTTACACAGACATTACACCCACTGGCTAGTGTTCATTTGAAGATTACGTTGCGAAGTCATTAGTACTCCACAAGGCTAGACATAATTACAACAGCTGCATTCATTTTCGAGCTCCAAAGGCAAACTGTTTTAGCCCTTTTGGTCAGTCTTGAACGTATAATTAACAGCAAGCAATCAATACTTGTACCAAACTACCTACTCTAAGATTGCTCCAATTTCGTATCTCATCACTCGAATATATTTTTTGCGGGCCTAACTAGTGATAGAAATGCATATGTAGATATGAAGCAACTATACTCAACCAAATACAAATCAACAGCAATTACATGGAGTAAAAGAAAAATCGACGAACCTCAGCATCTGCATAAGTCGACTGTTGTCTGAGACTGCAACGCGGATACTTGACAACATATTTTGATCCATACCACCGTAGTCTCAACTGTCAGCAATCAAAGGCTCTATAATTAAGAAGCTTCAAAGCACCATAACCAACATGGATGAAACAGTAACCAACATCATATATACAAACATATGACCGAGAAATATATATCCGTGTGATATTACCAATTACATGCTTGTTTGATCTTTCAAAACTCATTCAACTTTGATCAGTAAAACAACCAAACTCAAACAATCCGAATATCGATGGCATTTTGTATTAATTATCTTATAGCTAGCAAAATAATTATGTTACTTCAATTGAAGCTTGCTATATTTTGAATTGGTTGATAAATAAACTTAGTGGGATGAAACGCCTCGCATTTGAAAACATCAATCATTTTGGAGATCAGCTCAACCATCGACTCGATTCATTTGCAGATAGCATTCATAGATACTGAGAAGAGATTCTATTATCGTACCTCAATCCTATCAAACATGTCGTCGACAATCAGGGGTTTGCCGCTGTAATAAGAATCTCTAGCCTTCGAAAAGGGGGGAAAAAGCAAACAGTGAATCAAAGAAAAGGTTAGTTTGAGGATTAGCAAGGATAAAATATATTGTGCGTTTCTTGTTGGGTTATGACTACTTGACGGTAGAGAGCTTCCAAGGTTTCTTGGTTGGCGTTCTCGAGAGGTCCGACGAAGATGCACGACGGTCCTTCCTTGAGCGCCGACGTAGAGGCAGCGCCAGCTGCTGCGGCTGGGACGGCGTAGCTCCGGCGGATTAGGTGAACTTGAGCCCCAATTTTAGAGAGCTCTCGCATCACGTGAGGGGTCGCCCGCGGGCACGTGCCGGCCATCTTACGCCTATAGAAGATGAGCCTTAGCCTTTGTGTTGGCCGGAAAAATACAAAATATTTTGTCTTGTCGATGGTGATTTTTATCTTTATTTTGAACTTTCAACTTCAGCTTGAAGTTCTTAATAGATTTTGGTTTTCGTATTTGATTGGTTTTCGTGGTGGTAATTGACGAATGTATACATACATTCACACTCACATACAAAATATATATTTATGTATATATTATAAGATTGAGGTTGGGAATCGATTTCTATCACAAATATCTTAGCTGGCGCCTGGCAATTGATATTTTTAGGAAATTTTTGTTAAATTTAATATTCAGATCATATCAGAAAAAAATTAGTTTTAAAGACCCGATTTGTATAGTAATACTTTATTGTATTGCAATACATTGTAAGTTTGTAACACAAAAACTACGTCTGATACATCTTCTGTAGACTGTAACACTTTATAAACACTTTTGTAAGTTTAGGTACTTATTCCTAAGTTTTATAAAAATTAGGTTCTTTGAAATAAATTTTTTCTGACACCTGAACACTATTTTAAAACTATAATAGGACGTAAAACCTAATTAATCCTATTTTTAATAGAGTTAATGTTGATTTTCTTAAACGTTATAATTTCATAAATAAAAAATAAATAAATGGTTAAAAAAACCAAGAATAAGAAGCCTCTCATATCCAACAGAAAAAAAAGCCAACAAAAAACAAAGTTCCAAAAATATGATTTTAAGAGTAAATTATATATATATATATATATATATATATAGAAACTGCTGAATCCGAAATTCAAATCTACTTTTTTTTTTTTCGTTTTCACCTTAAGAAAAACTCCTCTTATTCGAAAAATGACTTTTCTATCAAGGAAGAGGAGATTCAAGCTCTCAAATGGAAAAAAATTGAAAAAAGAAAAGCAAAAAAAAAATGATCAAACATGTTGCACGTTCGTTGGAGCTGATATGAATCCAACATCTTATGAAAGACACTAACATCAACCAGGAACATATGCAACTCCGTTGTGACAATCAAACAGCAAAGCATAATGCACTGCATTCAATCCACTGTTTCAGTAAAGAACCAAACACAATGAAGTCAAATATCACTTCATTAGAGAAAACCGACAAGGATAGCATATTAAGAGTTGAGACTCCATACGTCAGAAGTCAAGATCAATTGGCAGACATTTTCACGAAGTCAATTAATAGCCAAAACTTTCCGAAGATAATAGACAATTTATGCTCTATTGATCTCTACGAACACCACTTGAGGGGAAGTATTGAAGATTAAATTGAATCTCATATTTAAATTCATCCCATGATGGGAAGAATATTGTATCTTTTATTTTAGAACTTTTGATTTTTATAGGAAGTTAGGGTTTAAGTATAGAGAGATAAATTAAGAGTTAAAAGGTTGTGAAGGAATGAACTTTCATGAAATCGAGCCCCATTCCATATATTACAATGAGATGAGCTATAACGTACAACTAATAATCTAATCGATTATATATAATCAAACGGAAGGCTCACAACATTAAATATAACTTCAAATTAATAGCCATTGGATTATACATTTCCATATATGTTATTACCATAATCCGTGTATATTCATTTAATCACGTGCCCATAAATTAAAATTAATTTTAACACAAAATATATTTAAAGTTGTCCAAGTTTAACTTATATACTTTTGACGTCATATCCTATTTCAACACCTTTATTGCCAAATACAATAAAAAGTTCCTCGTGCGGTCAAACCAAGACAAAGACACAATAATAGCCGGCCGGCCATCCATTGTTCTCAAACCCTAACGACCCCCTGACGTGGACGATGACCCCCAAGACCGCTCATACGACGTCGTATTGCAGACCCCTTCCACGAAGAACAAGTCCGAAAGGTAATTATCAATATCCTCAGGGGCATATCTTACAAATACTCCCATACCCGATCCGCGATACTTCTCGTAGATGACCCGATAACCCGAAACCATCTTCCGCGACAGAGATACCTTCACCTCGTCGCGGAGCTTCGGGTCGGGTACGACCCACGAACCCTGCTTCTTATACATCCCCTCGAAGCTCCGATAAAACCGATCCAGATTCTCCGGGTAAATCTCGGCCGTCGGATCCTCAGGCAGCGAGGCGATGACGTGGCCCCAGCTCATCCTCTCGAAGTTGGCCACGTACCGGCCGACCTTTTGCTGGTTCTTCGCCACCCATTCGCCGCCGAGGAGCAGTCCCAGATTGGAAGCCTTCACCTTCGAGACGACGTAGTTTAGGTTGTTAGCCAGGAACAAATAGGATAACGCCACGTCGTCGCACTGAGTCGCCTTGCCGTCGAGCTTGCACAGAAGGACCAGCACCAGCCAGCCGAACCGTTCGGCCGTCGTGTCCGGCGAAGAAGGAGAAGAAGGCGGACCTTCTGAAGAGATAGGGCTCAAGAAGTACGACTTGGGCAGCTGGGATTGGTTCACCGTCCATTCGGCCAGGATTTCCGCGACGGCGCCGCTGTAGTCGCCGAGGAAGACGAGGAAGTTCATCACGTAACGAGTCAGCGGATGAACGTTGCCGCCGGCCGTTACTTTCGACGAGTCCTTCTGAATCGCCGCCTCGAACTGAGACAGCATGGTCCTGACGGCGTCGCCGAGCTTCATCATGGCCGTTGCAGCCTCCTCCCTTACGGCCACCAACGACCCATACGAAAATACTGACTCGATCTCCGGCCACCATTCCGAGATCGCCTCGTACATATCCAGCGATCGGAAAACGTTCTCCGGCGACAGAAACTTCTTGGATTTCGCAAACTTCTGTGGGAACCTAAACAGATTCAAAGCCGCGTCCCTACATATCTCGGCGAAGCACGACTCAGCGATCTTCTCCGACGACGAAAACACGGCGTCGCATAGGATTCTCTCGCCGCGAAACAACGTTCTTAGGACGAACTTAACGTTGTACGCCCAGCTCTTGATCTTAGGTTCTAAAACCTTCCACTCCATTTTCTGAATCTGATTTTGGCTCAAATTCTCAAGCGCCCCCAAGTTGTACAACGCCTCATCCACCATAGATTTTCGTCCGAGCTTGTATATGGTTAAGCACTCCTTTGCGTAGCCACATGCGATCATAGAGTCTGCAATGCTCTTCAACGTCGCCATAGCCTTCTCAGAATCAGTTGCTGCCGATTTTAGGACAGTGATTTCTCCTTCGTCTTCTTCTTCCACGGTCTGATCGTCGTCGTCGTCGCCTATGTCTGAAACAGTACGGCGAGACCGATATGAGATCGATTCTGAGTCGAGGTTCCTTCTGTTGGCGGACAAACAGACGTAGAACTCCTTCTCGAGCCTCTTGATGGCTATTTGCATCAGACCCTGGGCTCGGATGAGCTGCGGCGAGGTCGAGCCCTCGTGGCTCACGTAGTGGTGCATGGACTTCTGAAGGTCGGCCACGGACTCGAGGAATCGCCGGGATTCCGCCGTCGTCGTGTTGCCGTTGGAGAAGAGAGGGTCTGGGTTCGAATCGACGTCCCAGTTTAGTACCACGGATTCAGCCATGTCGAGGTTTTCGTCGGTTATGGAGTCGAAGAAGGTTCGGTGTGGGGGCGTACGAGGTGGTGTAGGTGAAGCAGAAGGTGGCGCGTGGACACGACGGTGGTAGTGGGAGGGCTGTGGAGACGATGGACGTAGGCTGTGAAATGGGGAACCCTTCATGTTTGTTAAAAAGAGTTGAGAGGGTATTTTATTACTACGACTAATGAAGAGGATAGCATATATATATATATATATATACATATCGCGAGAGAGTGAGAGAGAGAGAGATTATCATTTGACTAATCAAAGCGGAGTTTTTGAAAAGGATGACGCGCCATTTCCTTTGAACGTGGAAAGGTGGTAAAAATACATTATTGGTCCCTATACTTTATTATATTATAACTTCTTGGAACAATATTTTATTAAATTTTATGGATTACATACTAATTTATTTGAATATTTGGCGTGGGACAAATAATTTTGGATGCATTTGACGGATTGATGATGATGAAGTAACGAAAAAGTCTTATTTCTATTGAAACATATGTCTTACCGACCAAACTTCAAATATTGTTGTAGATGAAATAAATTATACAGTTGGTTCATAGTTTTGCGATGTACCCAATGCTTCACTTTGTTCCTCGTACGTCTTTTTTTTTTTTGTATGTAGTAAGTCACGCTTACATTATAATTTGAATGTAGTTAAATTTTGCTAAAAAAGCTATTAGTTATAAATTAGTAATATTATTAGCAAGGTTGGTGTTGGATTATCCGATAATAACTTCAGCATAAGGATTCTCACTATTCGTCTTTTTCCTAAATGGCGGGATATGTTGTCAATATTCTGACCATTGAGATGGACCATGTCAACCTTATATAATTATATTACAAAAAGTGGATCACGAATATGTAATATTGTTAATCAACGTATAACATATGATGTAAGATATATAAATTAATATGATTTTCTTCGGACTTTTCCTATCATACCGTTAGGACTTGTTAAACCCTACCTACGTATTTTTTATATATAGCTATAGAGAAACTATATGCGAGACCTTTTCTAATCTACTCAACTAACCCACGCGGTCTCACATATAATAATAATAATAATAATAATAATAATAATAATAATAATAATAATAATAATAATAATAATAATAATAATAATAATAATCATCATCATCATCATCATCATCATCATAATAATAATAATAATAATAATAATAATAATAATATTAATAATAATAATAATATTGACTGCTGTGATAAATGTGTATTGACTCATTGATTACGCATTTAGGGGTCTTAATTAGTGCTTTGAGATGTGTAACATTGATTTGCCTTAGATGCATTTTTGACTGATGCGTTGGACGTAATCACAGCGAATTGTAATAACTTATATCAAATGGACGGAAATGATTAAATAAGAGTTACAAACTATATATAATTACTTTCAAATGATATAATCCAATTAATTTTGAAGATGACTCATTAAAATTGTTTTTCTTTTTTTTTTCTTTTTAACTTGTAATGTATATTAATTAACAAAAAATATGTGTAAAAAATATAGTAAAAATGGGCTTTTTTTCAATTTTATTGTTTTTTTAAAAATCATTTAAATAATAAGTCTACTTTTTAACCTATTTCAAAAATAGGTTAAAGCGTCACTTGGATTGGCGCGTTCTCAAAGCGGCACTCCCAGTGACGGCGTTTAGTTTTTTTAATTGTTTTTTATTTTTATTTTTTAATTTGTTAAACTTTTCTATTTATATTTATTTCCAGAAAGCTGGGCATGTGGCGCTCGTCATTATATTTTTTTATTCATTTTTTATTTTATTTATTTAATTTGTTTTTGCCACTATTTTTCTATATATTTTTTGTTTTTTTTTGGCTTTTTACTTTATATTTTTTTTCGTTTTGTCAGGATAAGATTACGACTTATATTTAATATAAGTTTCTTCTATATAATTATTCTTATTTTTAATTACATAACTAACCGTCAAAATCCAAAAAATAAATTTAATAATTAGCGTGAAATTAAAATATATTATAATATCACCTTGATGAAATATCACCCCGAACAAATACAGTAATGAATATCACATTGATCCACATTCCGATTATACTCACATTATGGTGCTGTGAGTATCACCATAATGTCAGATTACCACAAACAAACACCCCTACGTATATTCAGTTTATGTAAGTTGGATGTGATTTTCAGTAATTTTAAGTATTTCAATGTATGCAAGTTGGAAGTAATTTTCGATTTATATAAGTTTAGATATTTATAAATTAGACGTGATTTTCGATTTATGCAAGTTTAAGTATTTTGCTAAGCATCAAACTTACTATCGATTTCAGGTTGAGAAGATGGATTTTTAGATGTGACGAGCGATTTTCGACAAGTGTAGGTCCAGAATTCATTCAGCACATGAGATTAAACACACAATTAGGTTCGAAAAAAAAATGGTAAACGCGCGGAAGCTAATTTCGAACCTTAAACAATTGAAGATCAGCTCGATCGAAGAAGTGTGGATCCAATTCCTATTTGATTATCGAACAGCAAATCCAAGTGATAATCAAATGGTCTTCGATTAGGTTTTCGATCGATTGTTTGTATTTGTGTGTGGTTTTGGCGCGAGTGAAGGAGAAAGAGAAAGATAGAGATTATCAAACTTAATCACTTTCCAAATTTTTTACACTCGTAAACTATTTGCCAAAACTCTATGAAATATATGTGGACCATGACTATATATATATTTCTACATTTGGTATATATTTATATTTTGATCCTCTAACTTTCTAATATTTACAGACTAACCTAATACAAAGATGAACACAATAAAATATTTCTAACAACAAGCAAGATCGATTTTGAGCGAGCGACAAAGGTGGGGTTCGTGCATGACGATCAGATAGGGTTTCGTGGATTTGACGTAGAGTATCGATCTCGAACGGCAATTTGGGGTTGTATCTTCGTCCGTGCGATCGATTTTGTGCCAGGGCTTAAAGAGAGATTTGGGGTTCGGGGGTGTGTTCGTTCGATTTGGGGTCTTTCAACATGTTTTTGTTTTCTTTTTTTTTTTAACATCATAATGCAGGTAAAAGCGCAATTAACAAGATTCTCAGGGATATAATTGGCAATTTGATACTTAACAGTGAATGAAATTTAAAATGGGTTCTTCATTGTAAATTGAATCTGACAGGGTAATGAATTATTATTTTTATGCAAAAGGGTATATAACTGTTGTTTTTCCATAAAAAAAATGTAAAAAAAAATAGGGGATAAAAATGAAAAAAAAGAAGAAAAAATTAATGGAAGAAAAAAAACGAAATATATAAATAAAATAAATAATGAATACAAAATAAAAAGAGAGAAGAAAGCGCCGCACACAAGACTTATATAGAAAATAAAAAAAAGAATAAAATAGTTAAACAGAACCTTAAAAATGAAAAAAAAATAAATTAAATAAATAAATAAATTTTAAAAAAAATAAAGAACGCGGCATTGGGAGTGGCGCTTTTTGAAAGCGCTACCCCAAGTACCGCTTTAACCTATTTTTGGAATAGGTTAAAAAAAACATATTTTTGAAAGTTTTTTTCATATAAACAGTAAAATTGAAAAAAACCCGTAAAAATGCACAAAGTAACAACTTACAAGAAGTAATAAAATATAACATAAATCAATAATTGATCACATCAATCACGCATTATAAATATAAAAAACATATCACAACATACAAAAAAAAAAGTTGTTAACGAGCTTACAAACAAGGTATCACATCACGGGTCGGATATTATTAATTTATTAGTTCGAGACCGATAACTTTGCTGAGTTGCTGACCGATAACATGCCACCCCACACTTGCATTGCATGGCCATGTCATTGTTTATTATCGTCCTAATTTATTTTCTTTTCGCCGGTGGCCATAAATCTACTGCCACCGTGGTCGTCGGCGGATCAGATTGGAGCATTCATCATCTATTTCGTTCTCTATTACAATTTTTTTATTATATTATACATTATGTTTATTCTCTCGTACGAGAGTTTTATTTCTCTCGTGTGTGTTGAGATTTCTATTATATTCCACATCGGATAGTTCTACTAATCCGACTCACCTAATATACTCAAGATGCAACTTCACCTATCATCAGTTGGTTTTAGGATAAATGTCTCATTTTTTAATGGTATCAGAGCGAGTTCGATCTTTTCTCACCGTCACCCAGTTCATATGTCCACGTGTTAGGCTAGTCACGCCACACGTGAGGGGCGTATTGAGATTTCTATTACATCTCACATCGGATAATTCTACTCATCCGACTCACCTAATGTACTTAAGATGCAATTTCACCTATTACCAACCGGTTTTAGGATGAAGAAGCCCTCAATTTTTTAATATGGTATCATAGCGGGTTAGATCTTTGCTCACCGTCACCCAGTTCATATGTCCATGTTTTAGGCCAGTCACGCCACACGTGAGGTGGCGTGTTGAGATTTCTATTACATCCCACATCGGATAATTCTACTCATCCGACTCACCTAATATACTCAAGATGCAACTTCACCTATCACAAATTGATTTTACGATGAAGTCCTACATTTTTTAATAGTGTGAGAGTCTTTCTCCTCTCGTATGAGAGTTTCTTTCTCTTGTATGAGGGATATTTCTCTTTGACTAAGAGTACAATAATCTTGCAAAATAGATATGAGAAATGGACATCGTGCTGATATCGATTATTCAAACAATGAAGTTATGAATCTTGACTAGTTAATATCAAAAGTGCTTGAAGAATGTATTGCAATTAATGATATTATTTGAAGAATGGATGATACTAGATTATCTATCTTTTTTGTCGTTCATTGATATACTGTTGCATTTTTGTTTATTTGTTCCATTCTAAAATTTTGTCCGATTGATATTATGGAATACAATTCTTTTAAAAAAAACTTATTTATAAAGCCCATCACTATAGTACAAGCTTGTTTTATATATATATATATATATATATATATATATATATATATATTTAATGTATATGGTTGGAATGTTAAATTGAATCTCACATAGGCTAGACAAAAAAAAGTGTGAAGCGTATAAGTTTATTGAACTAAGTTATCTATTTCCAATTAATTCAAGGCTGATGTTTAGGTTCCCTAGCTAGTTTTTTTAACAATCATGTACATAATTAATTTATATAGTACAAGCTTGTGTGTGTGTGTATAAATATATATTGTATATGCATACTGTCACATGTCGAGAATGGAATATGAGTTGATATGATATACTATCATCATATTCACGCCTCTTCGTACTTATTACACTAATATGTAAAATTATTTCTACAAGTTCGTTGTTTATAGTAAGAGATCATTCTTGTAATAAACCAATTTATTTTGCAGGAGTGACGACGTCGTTTAGCATCGATTTGGAGCTCAAGAAAGTGACACAATACAATAATTTGTAATGTGACGACACATTTAGGACGTAGTACTCACTAGCATATCCAAGGTGATGAAGTATGCGCAATTAACTGTAATTATTCAATTTGCTCAATATGAGAATTTGCTTTTAAATGTTTATTTCTTCCATGAATGTAACGATTTTCAGATATTATTTTGACCGTTGTTTGAATTCACGTGACTGACTAACAATGTTACGTCGCTGCAAGTGGACAAGCAATATTCGATTTCTAATCGATTTTATCAATAAAAACAAAAACTAAAAAACAATTACTTTGTTAATGAAGTTCAAAATATGCCTAAGAGGGGTGAATTAGGCTTGTAAAAATTTTGCTTCTTCTTTCAAAAACATTTTCTTTGAAAAACGTGATAACAATGCAATCTCTAAGATATATCCTAGGAACGATTAAGTATCTACGTGATCACTTTGAAACCTTGAAATCGTTTCTGGAGTTATCTCCTTGGTTTTAAAAAGGTTTTTGGCTATGTCTCACAGAAATGTAAATGACTGAAAAAGTAAAGTGAGACAGAGATTTTTATAGATGTTATATCTCCAATTGGGGTTTAATCATCTCCTTGAGGTTTGCTCCTCAAGAGTTAAATCAATCACTATTGTGTTACCGTAGTTGGTCACCGTAGTTGGTTACAATAATGATCGACAACCCTTTATACAACCGAAACAGGAATGAATACTAGTCCGCAGCTAGGTTGCCTCACGCCGAGTTTCGTTCCACGTTGTTTCCCTGGGAATCACCACTTCCCGACTGGACACAGCTCGCTCCCGAAGGGCCCCCGGATACACCGATCCTTCCCTTCACGTGCAGGCACACTTCACTCTTGCTTCCTTGTGTAATCACAAGTCCGAAGACAGAATAGATGGTTTCAAAGGGTGGAATTACTATGGTATCTCTCGGATTCACAAGTGTAAGCTCAACGGCAGAAGGATATCACCAGTGGAAGCTCGATAGCAGAATAAGATCGCAAGTGTACGCTCAGCTATATGAAATTCGTTTCTTCTGTATCTCTGTCTTAAACTTGATATTCTAAGTGTTGTTCTTTATATAAGCATCGAATGGTCAACACTTCACATGGAAAGTTAGTTTCAAATAATATACCAATTCAGCACACAATCCATGCATTTATCGAGAATCAACGTTATCTTAATCATGCCAAACATATAATATCACAACGGTCATAAGATCAATTAGCATGATTCATTTCCATATATATTCACAGATTTCAGCTCAGGAAATAATTTACCATACATAGGCGATTTCATCTCAAATCAAATCAGTGCATATCTTTCTATGTAGGGAGATCTCAATCATATCAGAATATACAATATATAGTTCCCATCGAGTAATAGATTTTCCATATATAGCACAACAGATTTCAATGTATGTCACAGAATGATATTCCATATATAAAGCACACGGAATTTCCATATATAAGCACAGTGTGACATACATCTTATCAAGGACTACTTCCCATATATTCCATATAGATCACAACAACTTTCCATACGTGTGATGCTGCAATCTAAGAATCTTTCAAAAAGGTTTTGGGCTGAAGCTTTGAATACTGCATGTCATATTTCGAATCGTGTTTATTTTCGGCATGGTACTAAACAAACTTCGTATGAACTGTTGAATGGGAAAAAGCCAACTGTCAAGTATTTTCATATTTTTGGGTGTTACTGTTACATGCTGAATGATCGTGAATATTTGACTAAATTCGATTCTAAAAGTGATAAATGCATCTTCTTGGGTTATTCTTCCAATAGCCGTGCTTATCGTGTTTATAATCTTCGACTGAAATCTGTTCAGGAATCTGTGAATATTGTGTTTGATGACTCTTCTGATCTTAGCAGAAATTCTCCTCAAGTTGATATTACAGATATTGTTCAAGCTGTTGATGGGACAGAAGCAAATGTGGAGCAAAATGTTGAGCCAACACCAGACTCAACATTAGCCCCTGAACAGACCACTGAGGAAGGACCCAGCGAAGTTCGACTAGATCCGCCTGCCAGAGTACAGAAAGATCATCCTACTGACCAGATTATTGGTGAACTCAATGAAGGACGTAAGACCAGAGACAAGCCACGGAAGGACTACAAAGCAATGGTAAAAAATGTATGCATGAATTCCGTGTACAATGAGGTACGTTTTAACTGTTTTGTTTCTGAAATTGAACCTAAAAACGTTCTTGAAGCTCTCAAGGACAGTTTTTGGATCAATGCCATGCAAGAGGAACTTTTGCAGTTCGAGAAAAACCAGGCATGGACCTTGGTTCCACGGCCTAAAGACATTAATGTCATAGGCACTAAGTGGATTTTTAAAAACAAGTCTGATGAGCATGGTAGAGTGATTAGAAATAAAGCACGTTTAGTTGCCCAAGGCTATACACAAGTCGAGGGTATAGATTTTGATGAGACGTTTGCCCCCGTTGCTAGACTAGAATCGATTAGGTTATTGCTTGCTATTGCATGTTGCCTCAACATTACCTTACATCAAATGGATGTAAAGGGTGCGATCTTGAATGGTTATATAGATAAAGAAATATATGTTGAGCAACCAAAAAGATTTGAAGATCCTCAGTTTCCTAATCATGTTTTTAAGTTGCAGAAAGCACTTTATGGTCTAAAGCAGGCACCTCGAGCTTGGTATGGTAGGCTTACTACGTTCCTACTTGAATTTGGGTTTAACCGAGGCGAAGCCGATCGGACACTCTTTGTAAAAAGAGTCGGGTCTGATATTTTGATTGCTCAAATTTATGTAGATGATATTGTTTTTTGCTCTAGTTCTCAATCTATGTTAGACCAATTCGTACATGCTATGAATTCTACTTTCGAAATGAGTATGATTGGTGAGCTAACATTTTTCTTAGGTCTGCAGATTAAGCAAAGCAATGACGGTATTTTCATGTCCCAGGAAAAGTACGCCAAGAATACGGTGAGGAAATTTGGGCTAGATACTGCCAAAGCAATGAAAACACCGATGGGTTCAACACAGAAGGTAAGTAAAGATAATGTTAGACAGAATGTTGACCCCACATTGTATCGTTCCATGATAGGCAGTCTTTTATATCTCTCAGCGAGTAGACCTGATATTATGTACAGTGTTTGTGTTTGTGCTAGATATCAGGCTGAGCCAAAACTTTCTCATTTGAATTCTGTGAAGCGCATATTAAAGTATGTGAGTGGTTCGTGTAATTTAGGGGTGTGGTTTTCGAAGGATACTAACACGAATCTTGTAGGATTTAGCGATGCTGATTGGGCAGGTGATGAAGATGACCGCAAGAGTACAAGCGGCGGCTGTTTCTTCTTAGGTAATAATCTTGTATCTTGGTATAGTAAGAAACAAAATTGTGTTTCTCTTTCTACGGCTGAGTCTGAATATGTAGCTGCGGGTAGTTGCTGTACTCAGCTTATGTGGTTGAATAGTATGCTATGTGATTATGGCTTAGAGTGTGAGTCTGTGCTCATGTATTGTGACAATCTAAGTGCCATCAACATTTCTAGAAATCCTATTCAACATTCACGTACCAAGCATATAGATATTAAGCATCATTTTCTGAGAGATATGGTCGAAAAAGAGTTAGTTAGAATAGAGCATATAGATACTAAGCATCAATTAGCTGATGTATTTACAAAAGCACTGGAGTTTGAAAGGTTCTCCGACCTTAAAAAATCCATAGGTATGCATCAATGTGTCTGAATGTTGGTCCAACATTTGGATCAACATAGCATATGTCAAATTTGATTGTTACTGCTTTGATATTTGATTTAATGTTTTCTCTCTGTTATTCTGTGAAATGACTCGACCCACCTTAACCATTTTCTGAAATGACCCGATCCCATCCAAAAAGCAGGCTCATAAACCTTTTTCAAGATAGGTTTTGGTAATAAGTATCCCTAGGTACACGGCATTCGCGGTGACGATGTATTCTTGGTGACAAAAAGCCAAACCTTGATGTTTAGGTAATAAGGGCAGTGCACAATAATTCAGAATCAATATCTAAGGTGAAAGGGCAGAAAATGAAAGAAAATTGAGTTGAGAGAGTCGGGCAGAAAAGTCTCAGAATTCAGAGTAAGAATGTTGAGTCTCATGTTAGGGCAACATATGTGACTGTCAGTTTGATTATGCTACATTTTTTTTGTTTTTTTGTTTTTCTTTTTCCCGTTTATTTGCATTAGTCTTAGGATTGCATGTGTCAGTGTCTAGTATATATATCTCTCAGATTACATTAGTTTGAAGAACAGCCTGCTACGCTTGTCTCATGTGCTCATCAACGTTATCTAAATCAGTAAGTATCGTTTGACTCTACTTTGATTTTTGACTTAGTATTTTTTGTTCTGAACCATGACTTGCTCCTGACTTTTAGTTCCTATTTTAGCTCAACGATTTTTTACAGTTTAAACCTAATTGACTATTTCTTGAAATAAACTGTTTTTTTAAAATCATTTTTAGGCCTCTAACGGCTAGTTTCTATCTCACGTCTACTCATTCCACAAGATTTCTCAGGGTTTCAATCTATTTTTTGACCATTTCATTTTTACCGTTGGAAAAACAGAGGTTTTTATACTTGGCTCGGCTGTGAATTATCTTCACTTTCGCAAACACTTGTTACATAATTCGAGCTCTTTTCTCTGTTCTTTCAAGAGTCCTGATAAAATTTGGGGTTATCCATTCAGTTCGACATTTTGTTTCTTGAATCTCCTTGTGATTTTGCCATGTCAAACTCACCCTCTAACCAGCCTCAGAATGTTGGTCATGATGTTGGCTCAACTTCCGCACCAACATCAAATCTGGAGAGACAGATTCGGTGTCTGGAGGAAACCATCACCTTTCTGACAACACAGCTTACTATTCTAAGGAGCATACTTTCTTTCCAAAAAGGGGGAGAGGCAGAAGCAATGGGAGAGGCAGAAGCTGAAAACTCAGGGGGAGAAGCTGAAAACTCTAAGGAGCATACTTTGTAGGATCGTAAGATTCGTCTTTTCTAGGCTTGGTTTTTTGTAATCCATCTTTATAGTGGAATTTCGCCATGAGGCACGCAGCAAGTATTATTACTTGCTGCATATTTTAAAACTCGTGTCAATCTCTCTTTTCTATACAGTTTCTTAAACACTTCCGCTGTGCTATCTGTGTTGGGTTCAGTGTTATCTCAACATTGGTCTCAACATTTAGGTCTCTGTGTCCATAACTTAGTTTACATCCATTTCGGGACCTAGGATCCGCCATCAAATTTTAATAAGCATAGATGACAAAGACCTTGAGTTGCATTTCACGTTTTAAGGTATTTAATTTACCTTCTGGGACTTCGGCTTCTTGAGACTCTCCTAGGTCCCTGCAATATGTATATAAAAAAAGGTGTGCAGAAGATTAATAAAATACCAATGTAATATGAATAGCCTGATATATTTCAAAATTAGACACGTACCCTGCGAGGGTTGAGACTCTTCAGGAAATTTTGCAAATTGGAAGATTAATTAATCAGTTGTAAGACCATGACTATTTTCACTGAAAAACGACCAAATCTTCGATGGAAACAAATGCCATTTAGAAAAGAAACAAGTGACAGGAAATAGATATGTTGATTAAATTGAGGGAGAAAACCAAGACAAGTGTATATTTACACTGATTAATACCTTCTTGGAGATGACGAACTTGATGGGGAACGAACTGGCCTTCTAATAGGTGAGCGACTACGTCTGCGGCCAATAGGTGATCTTCTCGGTGGGCTACGAAGTCGTCTAGGTGAACTAAAATCATACAAACCATGATGACATAAAAGTTAAAAAATCATTGTAACAATTTCAGCGGTCTCAAGATGATATACATCTATCTTTTAAGGAGCAACAAACAGCTATAGCAAGAAAAAGAAAACCACAGCTATAGCAAAAAGACTCGAGCTCAGCAAGCAGAATGGAACCCAACTGATCAACTAATGCCCATCACTAGTTATATTGCCAAAGGCATAACTTGACATATTATCTAGTAAGTAGCTCTTAAAAAGGGGCAGCAAGAAAAAAATGTATCAACTCATTAAAGACAATGCTTCTTAACTACACATACCGTCGCCTCGGAAGAGGAGAACGCCGACGAACAGGACTACCTCGCATTCTTCTTGGAGATCCTCTGTCAAAAGTTACAGACATCAAATGAAGTTCCTTCTTATATAAACAATGAAGGAACTATCAAAGTGCGTGCAGATTGTAAAATTTTTAAAAAATCCTAACCTTGGAGGCGACCGCTAACGTCTAGGAGGTGAAGATGGTGAACGGCCCCTAGGAGGTGACAGAGGGGCGTCTCCTGGGAGGCGGTGTGTCCCCTCGTCGATTAGGAGGACTACCTCTACGACAGATGATTCATACACCGTCCATGTATAAAAGGGCCTTTTCAGCATCAGGCCTGTTCTTAAACTCAACATATGCAAATCCTTTAAGGAGGTTAACCTGTAAGACATTAAAAGCAAATGAGATATGCACAATAGATTAGGAATTGTGGTGTTTGCATGAAGCGCATGCAGACGACGGGCTGTTCGATGTTTGCATCCTTAGATTGCTGGGATATATGTCTGATATATAATGTAAGCTTGTATATATAAGGCGTTTCTTTTGGAGAAGAAACAAGTTATATAAAGACCAATTTTTTAATTGCAGAACATGGAAAGATGGTTACTGCAAGAAGAGGGCCTATCTATGGAGTTGTAGGTGAATCACACAATTAAGGGAAAGCTAAGTGATCAAGAGAGCTAGTTGAATTCTAGAATGTAATGAAGGAAACAACTTTGCTAATTATTACAAGAAATGTAGGTAAATTGAAAGACAAATAGGTACATATACAATACAACCAATCTTTTTAGTTTCATGAAGGCATATGACAAGGCATGCACATCCTTTTATCTATAGTGTATTGCAGAAGATCTGCATGCCAAGGCATATATGCCAGGTTTAAAACTAAAAGGACATCCTTAAATTATGAAACAACGGATATATGATCGAATCTAAGTTCAATACACACATACCGATATGTGCGTGCGTGTGTGTGTGTGTGTGTGTGTTTGTTTGATGTGTTTCACCACATCCCAGATCTTCCCGAGCCAGAAGCTTGCAACTGATGAGATGAATCGAAGAAAGTTGAAGCCCTCCTTCTCTTGCCCGTTAAAGAATTCCTCGAAGAATATTCTTCAGAAGCATAAAACTTATCAAGCACAGATCTCATAGCATGGTGCACCAAATCGCCAAGAACTAGGGTTTTCTCCCGGCCATCAATGTCTCCCGCGGTGCTATAAGTATCATCCTCTTGATCATCATTCTGCTTTTGTGAGACCACAATGACGTTGAAAACCATTCGGTCTTTGAACGTAGCCATCTCTGCGCTCCCAATCTTGAAAGGTAGGGTTTGAAGAGCTTCTCTCAAGTCTGAAATAAGCTCGTGCTTGAACTCACAGCACAAGGATGCTCGAACGGAGGGAGATGATGATGTTATTACATTGTCTAGATTACTTTGTTCTTCTACTCTAACTTCGTCGGTATCTATAGGTACAAGTGTACCATTAGTAGCTTCGATCATGTTGTTCCTCAGTTCTTTTAATCGGTTGACAACTTCTGCTAGTAATGCTGCTTTGTCCATCTAGTATAACAATGATGAAGTGAAAATCCATGGTAATAACTCACTGATAGTTTAGAGATTCAATCATAACTTGAGATCCAAATTCCATCCAATATCAAGAACTTCGAAAAAATCGAAAATGTCTAAGTATGAAAGTATAGAAAAAACCTAATGATATATGAGGTGATCGATTTGCGATAATAAGTTTGAAATCTTGATTTGCCACTAAGATAATAGATAATAGATTTGCCACATAAAATATAAAGAAAATTATATATTTATATATTAAGCACACCCATTGAGTGTGCAAAAAATACTAGTATTTATTATAAAATATTAAAATACGTGTAGATGTATATTATTTAGAATGATGATTAAGTAAAAAGATTGGTTGTTAAGTTAAGAATGAATGTTGAGAAAGTTAGATTTGATTATCTTATTTATTAGAATGATAGATGTGAGTTTTGTGTGGTTGATGTAATATTTTATTTTGTGGATGTAATTTGAGAGATTTGTGTATAAATATGTGATTTATATGTGTAAAAATATATAGAAAGTATTGAATAAAAGAAGGTATTTATCTCTCTAGTTATCTCTCTAATATTTATATAATCGTCGTTAGTAAAATACTTAATAGTTATAATATTCTATAACACGTTATCAACAAGAGCGTTCTCCGTCACTCCGTTGAAGATCTTATACATGTTTAGTTTAGGTTCGGTAATTTTTATTTTGTATCTATACTACCAAATTGTGTTTAAGTTAATATATAAACGTATAACTAAACGCCTTATCCCGAGTAGTTTCGCGGAATATCGTTCATTATAAGTGACGAGAGTTCCAGATTTCGATTCCCGGTGGTGGCTTGTGGAAATTTTTTTACGAGATTTACGAAAAAGATATTAAAGTAATTTTATTTATAGTATTAAATATATTTCAAGATATATTATTTTTCTAAATTAATATATTACGACTTTTGATTTTATAAAAGAAACATGTCATTTTACAAAAATGGATAAAAAAAATATACCAATGTTTTTAAAATATAATTATTAATTGTAATTTTTCTTTAATATTATAATTACTGAAATATATTTTATTTTGAAGGATGCCGCTATGTCCGGTATTTGATCTTTTGATTATGATTATTATTACGGCAATACTTATCTAGATGTTGATATCATTTTTCATAAGAACCTTTTTAGAAGAAGATATCAAAGAAGATTAATTATAAGTTTTTTTTTTCCTAATATATTTTAAAGTTTTAATTGTTATAACATGCTTTTATATTTTATGATATTAATATTTGGGTAAAGAAAAACTAAAATTTGTGGCTCTCGAGATTTTTTATACACTGGCTTGAGAATTATTCATATGTTATATGAGTCACCAGGTTTCATCCATACGACCAAATGCCGTGAAAAATGAGAAGCGGAAAATATTATGATATAATTTTAAAATCAAGATAAAGGCATAAATTTCGACCGAATGATCATGTTGCATTCCCTGAAGTGAATGCATTCGCAAACAATAAAAGTGGTCGTGAAAATTATATTTATCGTGGTTATTATTTCTCCCGAAGTGGAAAAATTAATAAGTGAATGAGAAAAATGTATTGAGCAATATAAAGATCATTATAATATTATCGTTGGTTGTTATTTGCACCAATAGATCCCGTTGATCTTTTTTTAAAAGCAATTAAAGGTGAAGTGACGTTGAAATTAAATTTTGCTAAGGTTTGGAATATTACAGAAAATTGGTGCCGGATCTGATAAAATACTCAGTCGGATATTGTAAATTTTCGTAAAGATTCGAATAGAGAAAATTGATTCCAATGGACTGATATTTATTTATGCGTTATTTATATTTTCTGTTTATTGTTATATATATATATATATATAATTCTATTATTTTATTTTATTCATCAATAATATTATTGTATATTTATTTAAGGATATTGATACAATGGATACGAGTATGTGCAATGGGGAGTTATGTCTTGCAGATTGTGCAACGACTAATACGATTCTAAGAAATAAGAAATATTTCTCTCATCTTGTAATGAAAGAAATCAGTGTTATCACTATATCGGGTAGCACATGTATAATTGAAGGCTCCGGAAGAGCTAATGTTTTATTACCCAGAGTAACAAGCCTGATAATTGAAAATGTTTTATATTCTCCTAAGTCTCAAAGAAGTTTATTGAGCTTTAAAGCTATTCGACATAATGGATCACGTTTAGACTGTTTAAAAGGGAAATATTGAATATTTGCACGTTACAAAAGTGGTTTCAAATGATAAAAAATTTGTTGAAATACTACATTCTTTTGAGTCTGGGTTGTATTACACGTAAATTAAAATAATTGAATCACATGCTATCGTAAACTAGAAGTTTACTTACGATAATACATTTGTTGTTTGACATGATCGGTTGAGCCATCCCGATTCAGTTATGATGCGGAAAATAATTCAAAATTCACGTAAGAGAGTGTAGTGATCTCGAATGTTTTATGGCAGCTTCCAACCATTTTCCTTGCTTGGAAGAGCTCGAACTAAACACTATGAATTGCTTGAAGGAGATATCCTCAGACATCGGAGATATACAGACGCTGATATGTATTGAATTGATTTGGTGCCCTGATTCAGTTGTTGTGTGTGCTAAAGAAATAGCAGAGTACCAAAAACATGACATGGGGAATGAACAATTACAAATTAAGGTTAGATCGCGTTGAAAATCATCAAGTCCGTTAATGTTGACTATGTCGACATAGACAATGTTGGGACGACGTCTGACTCGGCACGAGTTGACTCAGACTTAGTCAACCCTTGATTTTGTCTTTCAAACCCAAAAACCATTATTCCTATAATCATGGAAGTATTTTAGTGTGTGCAGGACTTAGTTTCGAGCTTGGAATTAATCAAGGGAAGTGGAGCTGAAAATAGAAAGCCCTTTACTAAAAATAGTCTTTGCTATTCTTGGCTTTACTAAGAATAGACTTGGTCTTCCTATTAACAACCTGCAACGTCCCTTAAGCTAAAAGTGGAGATCATGGGCAGTATGGAGATTATGGAGAAGACCAAGACCGACGAGTTCGAGTACTTAAAGAGAAGACTCGAGACGAGACAGCACAGACGAAACAAGGAAGAAAGAAAAGAAAGAGAGAGCTCTCACCTTTACGTTTATTATGTTTCTTAGTTTTGCCTAGCGTTTTACCCCTGCATAGTTTGTAGGTTTATAGTCCTTTTCGTAGGATCTTTTCTAGGCTGGTTTTCTATCTTCGATAGATGTTCTTTTTGTAATCCATCTCAAGTGAGTGGAATTTTGCCCTGAAGGCTCGCAGCAAGTTTTACAACTTGCTGCATATTTTAAAACTGTGTCTCAATCGTTTTTACTCTGAACTTTATTTTAATCCGCTGTGCGAAAACTTTGAGGTCTCGAATGTTGTCTCAACATTAGAGCCAACATTTCTGTTTTAACAGTTTTTTTTTTCAGCAAAATTCTCTTGTGTCCATACCACGCACTGGGGCCTACGCCTTCAAAGTGGTATCAGAGCCTCCGCTTGATATACTAAGCGTTCTGATCTTTTTGATATGGATATTTTTAGCCCAAACACTTTTGGAAAAATTCCCGTTTTGGATGGTTCGAACTATGCCTATTGGAAGGTTCGGATGCGTCAGTCCATCAAGTCAATTGATGTCCGGTCATGGAACTCTGTTCTCACTGACTATGTTACGCCAAAAACCGCTCCGGACGGTGATGGAGAAGTCGTTGACAAACCCGTCGCCGAATGGACGCAACAAGAACGTTTGAGTGCTGATTTCAATGAAAAAGCTCTTAATGCGATTTTTTCTACTGTTGATATTTTCATGTTTAAAATCATTCAAAACTGTACCACGGCTCAATCTGCGTGGGACATTCTTCAAAGGTATTGTGAGGGAGATGCGAGCGTAAAAGAAACAAAACTTCGTCTTCTTCACAGTCAACTAGAGAGTCTTAGGATGAGTGAGGATGAGGATATTTCTTCTTATTTTGGGTAAGGCTATTCGTTCAAAAGCATTTTGAGAGTCTAAGGCTATTCGTTCTTTGTCCCCAAAGTTCAACAACAAAGTCTCAGTGGTTGAGGAATCCTACAACTTGGCGACTCTCGACTTTAATGTCCTCATGAACATCTTCAAGAATAATGAGATCAATCTTGATGCTCAGAAAAACGCATCAAAGGGAAAAGGCCTGGCATTTTCATCTCAGTCCTCGGAACCTGAACCAAAGTATGACACTAGCGAGGATGAGGCAACGGCTTTGCTGGTAAGGAACTACCGGAAGTTTCTGAAAAACAAACGAGAGTTGAATGTTGGCCTAACATTCAAGACTGTTCTAAATCAAAAGGAAACTTCTTCCGCGCCTAAACGCCCCGTGTTCAAGAGAAACTCCGCAGACAAACTGAAAGCTGACAAGATAAAGTGGGACGAGATTCAATGCCATGCATGTAAAGGTTGGGGGCACTTTGCAAATGAATGTTCTAACACTCTTCGCAGGTACGGAAAGAACTATTGGGTGAGTTTTTCGGACGATGAAGAAGATAATCCAGTAGAAGACCCAGAAGAGATGGCCCAGTTGACGCGATGTAACAATCAATCGTTCTCTGACGTTGAAGAAGAAGAGGAACATCATATAGGTTTAAATGTTGTATCGGATGTTGATCCAACATCGGAGTCAACATCTGAACAACTTGTTTATTTTGACTATGATGATTCAAACTGTTTTGATGTGATTTATGATGATGAAATACAGGCAGTAGAAGTACATGATGCTGACAATACCACGGATGAATCGTACAGACTTCTCTCTCTTGAATTGTCAAAGGAAAGAAAGCTGAACGAAAAACTCATTAAGACCATCCGTTCTCTAAACGAAGAAAAGGAACAGAGGGAAAAGCTCGTTGATGACTTGCGGGAAGGACTGAGCCGAATGGAAGCTTTGTTGACCAAAAAGGACCTGGAGTTAGACAGAATCAAGAAATACGTTGATCATGCCGATGATACGTTCACAAAGCTGAACAAAGGTAAGTCTACTCTTGATGAGGTACTTTCTTTAGGCGTTTCTTCTAAGCATGGTCTTGGATATCATTCTCAAAATGCTTTTGAACCTAAAACTGTTTTTGTACCTCCATCTGATTTGGTTGAAAAACCTAAACGTTCTGTTCGTAAATCCCGAAAAAGGAGTTTTAGGTGTCATTATTGTCTTAAGCCTGGTCATATAAAACCGTTTTGCTGGAAAATGAAATATGATTTTGTCAGGAAGAAAATGTTGGCTGGAAAGTCGTCCAACATTCTGCCCAACATTGAGAGATCAGTGTCTATCAGAATGTCTGGAGAACTTTCTGAAGCTTCTAGCTCTAATTCAGCTCATTACAAGTCTGTCTGGGTTCCCAAAAATCAGAAGAAAGATTTGGTTGAAAAATCATCTCTTTGCTGTAATGTCGTATACACTTCTTTTAAGGCTAACGTTTCAGGGTCTTGGTACTTTGATAGCGGTTGTTCACGCCACATGACGGGTACCAAAGATTATTTGCTAGATTATACGCCTTTAAGTAGTGGAACAGTAACTTTCGGTGGCGGCGCTAAAGGATGAATTCTCGGACGAGGCAAGCTCAACGTTCCCGGTTTTCCTGCATTGAAGAACGTCCTCCATGTGGAAGGACTTGTGGCAAATCTGATCAGTATAAGTCAACTTTGCGACGATGAACTTGAGGTAAGATTTAACAAGGAAAGTTGCGAGGTTTTTAACGATCAGAAAGTGTGTGTCATGGCAGGTAAGCGCTCTAACGATAATTGTTACCAAGTTGGAGACAAAGGTGGAAACGAAGAACTCTGCCATCTGTCGAGGCCATCGGACGAGGTCATTTTGTGGCACAAGAAGTTGGGCCATGTGAATTATCGGACCTTGGAGCAACTAGTACGTCACGATGCAATCAGAGGGATCCCCAAGCTAAAGGAGTTCGGTAAGATCGTGTGTGAACAGTGTCTGAAAGGCAAGCAAATGCGTGCTGGGCATAATGTTGACCAACATTCTGCTCAACATTTCAGAATTGCTCATTGTTTTCAGCTTATCCATATGGATCTTATGGGTCCTATGGAAGTTGAGAGCGTAGCTGGTAGGAAATATGCTTATGTTTTGGTTGATGACTTTTCGAGATTTTCATGGATATTTTTTCTCAAAGAAAAATCTGAAACTTTCGAGTTTTTTAAAACTTTTTGTGCTATGGTCAAAAACAATTTCTGTGCACCGATTTTTCGTATTAGGTCTGACCATGGTAGAGAATTCGAAAATCAGTTTTTTCAAGAATTATGTTATAAGAAGGGTATAATCCATAAGTATTCTTCTCCTAAGACGCCTCAACAAAATGGGGTCGCCGAAAGGAAGAATCGCACGCTTCAAGAGATAGCACGTGTCATGCTACACTCCAAAAATCTTTCTAAAAGGTTCTGGGCTGAAGCGTTGAACACCGCTTGTCATATCTCAAATCGAGTTTACTTTCGTCATGGCACGAAGAAAACTTCGTACGAGCTCTTGAAGGGTACGAAACCTACGGTCAAGTATTTTCACGTCTTTGGTTCTATTTGCTATATGTTAAATGACCGTGAGTATTTGACTAAGTTTGACTCGAAGAGTGATAAATGTATTTTCTTAGGATATTCTACCAATAGTCGTGCTTATCGAGTTTACAATTTGAGGTTGAAAACTATTCAGGAATCTGTGAACATCGTGTTTGATGATGATGTTAGCACGAGTACTCCTCAGGTTGAAATTACAGAAGAGGTTCCAGCTCCAGTACATACAGACGAAAATGTTGAGTCAGATGTTGAGCCAGCAACTGCTTCAACATCTGCAAACGAACAAGATACTGATGACGAGAACATGAATGTTCGACGGGATCCACCTGCTAGAATCCAGAAAGATCACCCAGCTGACCAAATTATTGGAAATGTGAATGAAGGCCGCAGAACACGAGACAAACCGCGCAAAGACTACCGCTCGATGGTGAAGAATGTTTGCATGACGTCCTTATATAGTGAGGTTAGATTTAATTGTTTTGTTTCGGAGGTTGAACCAAAAAATGTCGTTGAAGCTCTCAAGGACAATTTTTGGATCAATGCGATGCAAGAAGAACTATTACAGTTTGATAAAGCTCAGGTTTGGACTTTAGTCCCTCGGCCGAATGACTTCAATGTCATTGGGACGAAGTGGATCTTTAAGAACAAATCTGACGAGTATGGCAATGTTGTTAGAAATAAAGCTCGTTTAGTCGCCCAAGGCTATACCCAAGTCGAGGGAATAGGCTTTGATGAAACCTTCGCTCCAGTAGCAAGGTTAGAATCAATTCGGCTTCTTCTTGGTATCGCATGTTGGCTCAACATTACTCTCCACCAGATGGATGTGAATGGTGCGTTTTTAAATGGTTATATTGACAAAGAAATTTACGTTGAGCAACCGAAAGGTTTTGAGGATCCTCACTATCCTGATCATGTGTTCAAACTACAAAAAGCTCTTTACGGTCTACAGCAAGCTCCACGAGCTTGGTACGGTAGACTTACGTCATTTTTGTTAGATTTTGGTTTTAATAGAGGAGAAGCCGACCGAACTCTCTTTGTAAAAAGAGTTGGTTCTGGTGTTTTGATTGCTCAAATCTACGTTGATGACATAGTCTTTGGATCAACTTCACGACTTATGTCGGATGAGTTTGTCCAAGCTATGAATTCTACGTTTGAAATGAACATGGTCGGCGAACTAACGTTTTTCTTAGGCCTGCAGGTTAAGCAAAGCAAAAATGGAATTTTTCTGTCTCAGGAGAAGTATGCCAAGAATACTGTCAAGAAATTTGGACTGGATACTGCCAAGGTAATGAAAACACCGATGGGCTCCACGCAGAAGGTAAGTAAGGACTATGTTGGGGAACATGTTGACCCAACATTGTATCGTTCTATGATAGGCAGTCTTCTATACCTTTCTGCTAGTAGACATGACATCATGTACTCTGTGTGTGTTTGTGCAAGATTTCAGTCTGAGCCTAAAGTGTCACATTTGCATGCTGTGAAACGAATTTTGAGATATGTGAGCGGAACTTATAGTCTAGGTCTTTGTTTTTCAAAAGATACTAACACTAACCTTGTTGGGTATAGTGATGCTGATTGGGCAGGTGACGAAGACGATCGCAAGAGCACTAGTGGCGGCTGTTTCTTCTTAGGTAACAATCTTGTGTCTTGGTACAGTAAAAAGCAAAATTGTGTGTCACTTTCTACGGCCGAATCTGAGTATGTGGCGGCAGGAAGCTGCTGCACACAACTCATTTGGTTAAATAGCATGTTGAGTGATTACGGGTTAGAAAGTGAGACTATACGTATGTACTGTGATAATTTGAGTGCCATTAATATTTCGAAAAATCCTATTCAGCACTCTAGGACCAAGCATATAGATATTAGGCATCATTTTTTGAGAGATATGGTAGAAAAAGAGTTAGTTAGAATAGAGCATATAGATACTAAGAATCAATTAGCGGACATTTTTACAAAAGCCTTAGACTTCGAGAGGTTTTCGAGCCTCAAAAAGTCCATTGGCCTGTGCACGGGTCAGTAATTGTTGGTCCAACATTAGGACCAACATTAGCATAAGTCAAGCTTGAGTGTTACTGGTCTGAAATTTGATTCTAAGTTTTCTGTGTGATTTCCTGAAATGATTTGACTCACCTATGCCGTTTTCTGAAATGACCAACTCACGTGCATATGACTTTGCTCTCATCAAAATTACTATAGAAACAGGTTCAAGCGATTGAAACTCCTTAGATACACGGCATTCGCGGTGACGATGTATTCTATGCGTGAATAAAGAGTTGAACTCTGAGAAAGGAGATATCAAAATAGAGCAGGTCGAGCTATTAAAACTCCTTAGGTACACGGCATTCGCTGTGACGATGTACTCTATGCGAGCTAAATAAATGTGAGGTTAGGCAGCAAATGAAAGAAAATCGAGATCTAGGGTGTTGAACAGAAAATGAATGGAGTCGTTCGGGGAATGTGGAGTCAAATGTTGGGACAACATGTGTAACTAATCAGCTTGATTGCGCTAAAATCTGTATGTGTTTGTCTGATTCTTAGGTAATGTCTATACATATATCTACCATTTTGTGTCTAGTGTCTATAGTTCCATTTAGCGATTGTTGAAGAACGGTCCTCTCCACTTTGCTCGCGTGAATCGTCCAAGTCACTAAACGGTTAGTATTTCTTATTCTTGACTTGGTTTCTGTGAGTTATCTCTTGGTTTTTGCATATTATCTCCACTTGTGCATGATTTTACTCCACGATTTTTTATGGTTACACACGATTTTAGACACAATTTTTTATATGCCGTTTATGATCTTATCACCCCTTAAATGCATTATGTGAGTAACGGTTATTTTCCTTAAATCACCCATCATGTTATAACTGCACACTTACTGCATGTCACTTCCTGTTTATAACCGTTGGAGGTTATTTTTTTACTTGGCCGTTTTATTTATAGCACTCAAATCACTATTATAATCTCAAGTTTATTTTTCTCACACTCTCTGTTAATTCAAGATTCCTCTAAAGCTTTCAAAATCCCTCTTTCGTTGCTAACCTAATTCATTCCTTGAGAATTTCTGCAATGGCATCTTCGTCTAACCCTCAGTCACAGAATGTTGGCGCAACATCTGGCGCTGATGATAGTTCTCCCAGGCCAACGGCGATGATGATCGACGGTGAAATCATTTCGTTACCCACCGATGGTCCTTTACAAGAGTTCATCAGAGCCGCTGTAGCTCTGAGAACAGGGGAACCCGTTTCTGAAGAACCTCCAAGGGATGTTGCCGGCGAAGTCCCTCAGCCGTCCAAAGCTAACTCGCCATCCAATGTTGGAGAAGTTCCGGTGCAAACTGATGCTGAGATGGAGGTTCCTAAAACTATTGAACCACAAGAGGCTCCGATTCCGCAAAGTACTGAACCTCGTGAAGAAGAAGCTCCGATTCCGTAAAGTTCCAAACCAGTTTCCAGCTCGTCTTCAGATGGTGTGGTGAACGAGCACACGTACGACCATCTCTTTGCGGGCGACTATTTTGACGAGATAATAATGAGTTCAGGGGGAGACAAGATGGCGCAACCCACTTCAAATGAAGTCCCTGCTTCGTCTCAGGAGATTCGCGAGCCCAATGCCGACGAAGAAGAAGATACGTTCTCAGATGATGTGCTTCTCAGAGACTTTATTCGAAGGGTGAAAAAGAAGAAAGGGAAGAGACCTATTGAGCATTCTGACTCTCGCCCATCAAAGAAGGCTAGAGTATCTGAAAATGTTGATGGAACGGGGAGTTCATTTGCTAGGGAAGAAGATGTTGAGTACGATGTTGGCGCAGATTCAAGTCCAGCATCTTCAGAAGACAACCAGCAAAAAGAAGATGACGATTGGGAGATTCCTGCGGATGCTCCCACGTTCTACTCGCCAATACACAAGAAACTCTGGGAGTCATTCAAGAATAGGAAGTTGAGAGTAGAGAGGGTGGTGGACAAGAACAGGTTTCGCAAGTACGGAGTTCTCGAGTTCCTCAAGACTCGCAACCTCGAGAAATCCAGCATTAGCTTGGGAGAGCACTCAGACCTCGTCATCAAAGAGGTATATTCGAACCTTTCTGCCAAAGTTAATGAGCCAAGCTCAAAGAAGTTTGGTAAAGTTTATTTGAGGGGAACGCTTTATGATTTTTCCTCCCGGTCTATTAATGAACTTCTGGAAACTCCGGAAGTTGATCAATCCCCAAGTGCTGATCTGGATGAGGCTGTCGCTTTCATCACTGGAGGAGGTTTGACTGAATGGACTGGAAACTTTTCGACAAAGTTGCTCACCTCGCTGTACTCGGTTCTTTTCAAAGTTGCGATCTACAATTGGCTACCTACTGCCAATGATAGCAGAGTCATAGAGCCGATGGTGCAGCTTCTCTATGCCTTAGGCCAGAGCCTCCCCATCAACTGGGGAGAATACATTCTGAATCAAATCACTTGGCAGGCTGGTCGTGAAGGAACTGGCATCCTCCCGTTTCCATCCATAATCTGGAATGTACTGCTTCGAGCAGGCTTTGTACCTTCTGAAGATGATGAGGTGAAGCCCAAAGGACCTCCCTATGCTGTGAATGGAAACCTCCTTCTGGGAAAGCACAAGGTTGTGGATCTACCCAGGAGATCAGCAGAAAATATGGAACAGAATGTTGGGACCACATCAGCCCCAACAAATCTCTTACACCTGGAGCAGCAACTCAAATTCCTTGATGCAACAATCGATTCCCTTATTGAGCAAAGGGAAACACTCAGAAAGCTCATTTCTTCCCAAAAAGGGGGAGATGATGGTGCAGGTGAAGCAAGGGGTTCAGGTGGAGCTGTTGATAGCGAAGCTGATCAAGGGGGAGCAGGAGGAGAAGATGAGGAAGAGGCTGAGAATGAAGAGGATTATAATTTTACTTAATCCTTGATTTTATGTTTTGTTGCGTGATTTTGTGTGCCGACTATGTGCTGACTTTTGTGCCTGCAGATGTAGATGAGTTGGTGTATGATCTTGTGTGCTGACTTGTTTGCCTGCAGATGTTAACCGGTTGATATGGCCAATCATTTGTGCTTGTTAGTTGATGTGTTTCACGTTTGTGTGATTGCAGATTTCAACTAGTTTGGTGTGATTAACCTTTTGTTTAATTGTGTTTGCTTTCAGGGGGAGTTTTTGGTTGGGACTTAGGCACTGCACTGGTTTTGGGAAGAAAGACAAAAAGGGGGAGATTGTTAATGTTGACTATGTCGACATAGACAATGTTGGGACGACTCTGACTCGGCACGAGTTGACTCAGACTTAGTCAACCCTTGATTTTGTCTTTCAAACCCAAAAACCATTATTCCTATAATCATCGCAGTATTTTAGTGTGTGCAGGACTTAGTTTCGAGCTTGGAATTAATCAAGGGAAGTGGAGCTGAAAATAGAAAGGCCTTTACTAAAAATAGTCTTTGCTATTCTTGGCTTTACTAAGAATAGACTTGGTCTTCCTATTAACAACCTGCAACGTCCCTTAAGCTAAAAGTGGAGATCATGGGCAGTATGGAGATTATGGAGAAGACCAAGACCGAAGAGTTCGAGTACTTAAAGAGAAGACTCGAGACGTGACAGCACAGACGAAACAAGGAAGAAAGAAAAGAAAGAGAGAGCTCTCACCTTTACGTTTATTATGTTTCGTAGTTTTGCCTACCGTTTTACCCCTGCATAGTTTGTAGGTTTATAGTCCTTTTCGTATGATCTTTTCTAGGCTGGTTTTCTATCTTCGATAGATGTTCTTTTTGTAATCCATCTCAAGTGAGTGGAATTTTGCCCTGAAGGCTCGCAACAAGTTTTACAACTTGCTGCATATTTTAAAACTGTGTCTCAATCGTTTTTACTCTGAACTTTATTTTAATCCGCGGTGCGAAAACTTTGAGGTCTCGAATGTTGTCTCAACATTAGAGCCAACATTTCTGTTTTAACAGTTTTTTTTTTCAGCAAAATTCTCTTGTGTCCATACCACTCACTGGGGCCTACGCCTTCAAAGTCTTTCTGCAGAGAGGTTGAGCGACAATAACTTTATTATTGTCGAATGATTTCCATTTCATTTCATATCATATCGTGGTGGGGTGGAGTGGAGTGGAGGGAGAATAGAGGACGCCTTTTCTGATCTTTTGTTTTTGGAATATGAATGATATATTACATACATACAACACATATTGTTGTTGCTGTTTGTAAGAAAAATTATGGTATAGTGATAATTTATTGTTTTATATGGTTAGACTGGATGGATGGATGGGCTACGAAGTCGTCTAGGTGAACTAAAATCATACAAACCATGATGACATAAAAGTTCAAAATCATTGTCGTAACAATTTTCAGCGGTCTCAAGATGATATACATCTATCTATCTTTTAAGGAGCAACAAACAGCTATAGCAAGAATAAGAAAACAACACGCTTAATAGCACAAGCTCTAATGGCCACAGAAGTAAGCAGATACTTTATTAAAACAATATATGTGCTCTCTTTTTTAAAGGAATGGTTGTAAAACGATTCCATTATTGTAGCACAGACTTCATATATATATATATATATATATTCTTTGTATTGTACGCACAACACAACAATCTCGAGTAGAATAGAAATGGCGACAGCTTATGCAGCTATCACTTCCCTCATGCATCTCATATCAGACCTCCACGAGGAGCACTTCGACTCTCTCAATTCGAAGATATGTTTCTTTCAGAGGTTCCTTGAAGCTCACCATGCCTCCGTTGGTCTGGGCTTGGAGCTCCGAATGGCTGATGCAGCATATGTTGCGGAAGACGTTATCGAGACTCACATAGCGGATGAAGTTCTCGATGAAGAGGACTTCAATGCAGGCAGCCTTCAAAAGGCGATAGAAGGAGTGGATCTCATCATGAAAGAAGTGATGAAGATGAGTTGGAACACTGAGAAGAAAAGGCAAGGCAGTAACCAACCTAGATGACGACCTGCTAATTCTGCTGGCGAGAACATCATCGTGGTCGGGATCAAAGACCTAACAATCGAAATCGTGGACAAGCTCACTCTGCCTCGTAATGGGTCTGGCCGTCAGATTGTCTCGATAACAGGTATGGGCGGAATCGGCAAGACAACGCTTGCTCGTAAGGTTTATGACCATAAATGTATTAGGGACTATGTTAATGTTGATTGACACTTGAGTCAAAATGTTGACTGACACCTGAGTCAAAATATTGATCAATACCTGAGTCAACGTTTATTCAGACGTGAATCATCTTTGATTTTATCTTTCATACCCAAAAACCGTTTACCCTATTATTGTGGCTTTATTTTAGTATGTGCATGAAGTTATTTTCGAGCTGGAATTGTTCAAAGAAAGTGGATTGCATTTACTAAAAATAGAAGATATGAAGATCATGGGAGAATGAGCAAGCATTTACCAAAAATAGAAGATATGAAGATCATGGGAGATTGAGTCAAGCAATTGATAAAAATAGAAGATATGGAGATCAGCCAAGAAGATATGAAGATCGTGGAGATTGAGTCAAGCAGTTGCTAAAAATAGGAGGTGCATTTACCAAAAATAGAAAAGATGGAGTATAAGGTAGAACAAACCAAATTGGACCTGTAAAATAGGGGGAGTCACGTCTATATATACAGAAGACTCCATTCAAGCTTTAGCATCGAGACTTATATCAAGATAGAAAGGCGCGCGCGTGCAACGAGCTAAAAGAAAGGGAAGATTTCCATCATCTATCTGTTTCGATCTCTTTGTGCCTAATTTTTATCTTCACACTTTTGTATAGGACTTAGGATCTATACGCGAGTTTTCGTGTGAAGATTGGTAGAGTAGTTTTACTCTTTTCTAGGTTGCTTTTACTATCTTTGATAGTTGCTTTTTTGTAATCCATTCTCGTAGTGGAATTTTGCCCTGAAGGCACGCAGCAAGTTTTATAACTTGCTGCCTACTTGAACTATACCCAATGTTTCCTTTTAGTGTTTTTTTTTGTTTTTTGTTGCTGTTAGGTAATTTCATTCTCGTCGGGTGAGCCTTTGTCTCTACTCGCAATTATATGTCACCACAGAGATCCCGCAAAGCTGTTTATCCTTTGTATATATTCTTCGTGGTGATCGAAACTAAATTTTATATCAAATTTACACAATAACATGCATGTAAGAAAAAGTTCTAACTATTGGTGCTCAAACTTTTAAATTCTCCGTTTTAGTTCTAAACTTTTCAAAACCATTCATGTTTTATTCTTTTACCAATTGTTTAGGTCAAAAGAACTCAAAATGAACCGTTTTGCAGAAAATCGAAACGGATGGCTTGAAGGATATATCTTTAGACATCAAAGATATATAGACGCTGAGATGCATTGAATTGAATTGTTGTCCGGACACTAAAGAAATAGCAGACTACCAAAGTTATCAACTTGATGATTATAAATCCTTTATTTAACGGAAACTGTGGTTGTCATTACCTATGACCAATCCACGGAAAAGGCTTATGAGAATAAAAGTTCATGTCTTTTCTGTTTTGAGTTCTGTTTCATACTCTCACGGCCGTTTCTTTGAAAGGCTACACCAAACCTGGTCCTTACAAAGGGTCTACCAATGGTGCAAAACACAAACGGTGGTATCTGAACTTCAAAAAAATCTTACATTTTCAAATCTGCTGTTATTCCTGCGATAAAAAATTAACTAGTGATCGTTTTTCATATTTCCTTGCCTCAGTCTCTAAATCGAATTTTCAAAAATTCTCCATATCACGCCAAAGCTCACGCCTACTGGAACTCCCAAGGTACTATCCAATGTTGTCTCTCCAAGAAGGTATTCAACTGCTAACTCTCCTCAGAGAACCTCTGGTGTAACCTCTCCAACTAATTGTTATGACGGACGAGGTTCCCTTACATCATGGTACACTTCTAGCCAACAGTCGTCAGCTCCTAGAATTGACGGGAAGGAGTTTTTTTCGCCAGGCCCGGTGAGTTTTTCAGTATTAGCCAAACAGAACAGAGCCTATATACATTGGCAGCTTGAGTGGCTACATAAAAGTTAATATGACTTATGAAGCTTAATTATGCCATATGAAATGCAGGAGTAGGTTGTCACTTGAGCAGTTCAGCGAGTTTCTCGCTAACATAAAGGATTTAAATGCGCAGAAGCAAACCCGTGAGGTGAATTACTTAACATGTTATTTCTTGCAGGTTCTTAATTTCTTTAATGCGTCGCCTGAAGAGTATAAATGTATATTTACTTCCGGTGCCACTGCTGCATTGAAACTTGTTGGCGAAACATTTCCATGGAGCTGTCAAAGTACTTTCATGTATACGATGGAGAATCATAACAGTGTTCTTGGAATCAGAGAGTATCCTTCTTATCGAGTTATTTCTACTACAAAATTATCTGTATATATAGATTGCAATAAAAAATCGTGTTTATCTGTAGATTTTCCTTAATCATTTTTCAGGTATGCTCTCAGTAAAGGAGCTTCTTCCATTGCTGTAGATTTCGAAGATGCTAATCATCACAATAAACTAGACAATGGGATACCTGCAATGAAAATTAAGCCCCGTGGTGTGCAGAGGCGATACGAAGCCTCTGATAAAGAAAAAGAGCATAACAGTTAATATATTATTTTTCATCTTTAGCCTCATTCTAATTATTATAAAATAGAAAATTCATTAGATCTTGCCGTGTCTGTCATTACTTACAGGTGATTCATACAGTTTGTTTGCATTTCCATCGGAATGTAACTTTTCGGGTATGAGATTCAACCTTGACCTTGTCCGTGTTGCCAAGGAAGAGTCTCATGGATTCCCAATAGCATCTTCATGTCAAAGGTATATCTTGTTGTAAAACGATAGATGCTTTTCAAGTTCGAGATTCACTCCATTACTTTCGTATATTCTTGGAAATCATCAATTTCTTCAGTGCAACATAGTTTTTTGTGGTGGTAGAAATTGTTATTACAATATGATTACGGATCATTTGGACAGAGGTGGTCGTTGGATGGTTCTAATCGATGCTGCTAAGGGAAGTTCAACAGAGCCACCTGATCTGTCTCAATATGAGGCAGACTTTGTGGTTGTCTCGTTCTATAAGGTACTGCATTCTGGCAAAATGCTATGTAACCAATATGTGGTTTCTTATCAACTATCTCTTTATATTCTTACAGCTTTTTGGGTACCCAACGGGAATTGGAGCTCTCATCGCCAGAAATGGTAAACCTATTTAGCCCGAGTCATCTTACATCTTACCATTGACGAGCTGATGTAAAACCCTTACACCCTGACCATGTCGTTTGAAACGACAGATGCTGCAAAATTGTTGGAGAAAACGTATTTTAGTGGAGGTATATTGATAATTTTTTTCTACTAACACGGTCTTTGGTGATGCTTACTCATTTGCTTGGCTTCACTTTTTTACTACAGGCACAGTAGCTGCATCTATTGCAGATATCGATTATTGCAAAAGAAGAGAGGGCGTTGAGGAATGCTTCGAAGACGGGACTGTGCCTTTTCTGAGCATTGCCTCTCTTCGCCATGGATTCAAGATCCTCAACTCTCTAACGATGCCTTCGATCTCAAGGTATTACGGAATATCCCATGTCTTACACAACACTTCTATGACTATTTCTTTGACATAATACAGGCATGCAAATTCTCTAGCCACATATGTGAGGAATGCACTTACAAACATGAGGCATGCAAACGGACTTCGTATTTGCACATTGTATGGCCTTACCAATCCTGAGGTCAGAATGGATTTCTCTCTCACATATAGGTTTTGTAAACGTTTTTTTAGACACTTTTATCTTACAAGGATTGCCATGCCACCAGTTTCTCGGTAGTAAAATGGGTCCCACGGTATCGTTCAACTTGAAAAGGGCAGATGGATCTTGGTTTGGCTATCGCGAGGTGGAGAAGTTAGCATCCTTGTCGGATATTCAGCTACGGGTAATAAATGTTGCTGTGCTCAGATATGTTGCCTTTGTTTCTTTGTCATCAACTTCCTCTGATGCTTTTCCTCGGTTCTCCTCGCTTAGACAGGATGTTTTTGTAATCCCGGCGCATGCACAAAGTTTCTTGGTTTGTCGCATTCGGATCTGCTTTCTAACATTGAGGTGATTCCCTAATCATGTATGGATATAAGATTGCTCGGTGCATACATTATATAAGATTGAATTCATTTATTTATTTTTTCTAATTATATAGTCGGGCCATGTTTGCTGGGATGATCACGATATATTGAATGGAAAACCCACCGGAGCAGTTCGCGTGTCGTTTGGCTACATGTCGACATATGAAGATGCCGAGGCATTCTTTATCATCCTTTACATACTGTAATAATTTGGTAATTATGAAATGTAATAGTTTTCCCTTGTTATTTCTATTCAGAGATTTCTAAGGTTCATCGAGAGCTCGTTTGTATCCGCGCAGCCTGCAGAGCCCATTGCTCCAAAACCTCTATGTCCTTTGATGGAAGGTGTTACAATTCGGCCATTTTGTCTGAAAATTTAGTCTGTGTTCTTGGCAATAAATTGATTGTCTTTATTACCGCAGGGAATGTAAGAGACACTACAAGATGCTATGTGAAATCGATCACCGTTTATCTGTTAGGAATCCATTTCTAGTGCTCAAATGTCATGTTATCTTTGTCTAGGGACCAAATTGTAGTTTATGATAAATAGGGACTGATGTGATATACCAAGCGAGTTGTGTATTTTACAAATAACTTGAGATACCAAGCGAGACTTTCTCTCATCTAGAAAATCTCTCTCACCATTATAGTAGTCTAGGGTTCATTGTAGAGAGGGAGTTGGATTGCTTGTAGAGAAAGTCAAGTGATTAAATGAAGATTGATTGATTATCTCCTTCATGTCTTCCGCGCATATCTAACAAGGTGAGTCAATCGATTTAATTCTCAAGTTCATCTTCGTTGGGTGTTTAATCTGAAACCTACAATTGGTATCAGAGCAAACTTGTTTGTTGATTCTGTGTTAAATCTGCTTTGATTGAGCTTAATTTGCTGATTTGAGTTGAATTGCTGATTTTGAATGACTTTGGTTCGACACTGTTCTATCTGATTTTCGCCTGATTTCTGTGTTAATCCAGTGTTAATTGTGTTAATCGAGTGATAGGTAAGCTGCGTCGATGCCTATTGTTCGATAATTGTGTTCTGATTAAGCAGAAATTAGGATTTGAGTGAAAAATAGGACAGTTTGCTGGTTTTCGCCAGATGAATGGCAGTTTTCGCCAGTTGAACAGCTGTTTTCGCCAGTTGAACAGCTGTTTTCGCTACTAGAACAGCGGTTTTCGCTGCATAAACTAGAGTTTTTTTAGTTAAATCGGTGTTTACTTGATTGATTACGTGTTTTAACCTGATTTAACTTTCCAGCTAAAATCTTAACTTCTCGCTAGTTTTAGTGGCGAAAACCTCTTAAAATTTTTTCGCCACTTTTGTCAGCGAAAACCTCAAAGCTTTTCGCTAAGAATACTGTTTCAGCGAAAAGTAAAGAACTTTTCTCCACTTCCGTTAGCGAAAACCTCAAAAATTTTCGGTAGATACTATTGCAGCAAGAAGTAAAGATCTTTTCGCCACCTTTGCTAGCAAAAACCTAGAATCTTTTCGCTGAACACTGTTTCAGCGAAAACCTAAGCTTTTCGCCAAATACTGTTCATTAGCGAAAACTTAGAACTTTTCGCCAACTATTTTAGCGAAAACTAAACGTCGCGAAAAGTTCATACCTAGCGAAAACCTAATCTTTTCGCTATATACTGTTCTTAGTAAAGTAGCGAAAACTTGGAAACTTTTCGCTAGACTTTACAGCGAAAACCTTCCAAAGTTTTCGCCACATACTGTTCACAAAGCTTTCGACAGTTTTAGGTTAAAAAAAAAAAAAAAAAAAAATCCTTAAATTTTTATTTTTCACTTTGAGATTTTTTTTGTACGTACTTTATATAGGTTCCTGGTTCATACGAAAAAGTTTCGTGTAACGAAATTTTTTTTGGACTGGTAAAATTTTTCGGTATAAAAAATTATTCTCAGTACAAGTTTTTTTTAAATCATTTTAAAAAAAATATTTGATACCTAAAACTTCCGACTTCCGAAAATTATTTCAATACGAAAACATAGCATAAGTTGACTAAAAGTCAAAATAAATTGAAAATCAAAATAAATCAGCTAAGACTTTGTCAATATTTTTTTTAATCAACAAAACAAGACGATCAATATAACATCCAACATATTTTGAGTCAAAATTAAAATTTCCAACATTCTATAAAACCAATACAATATCTGTGAACTTAATATTGGTTTTTGAGCTGAAACGCTAATATTGGAGAACTATTTGAAATTAGTCAAAATTAAAATTTCCAACATTCTATACCAATTATAATTTGCAAAATTAATTGGTCTGAACTGAAAAGATAAAATGGATAATTACTTAAGCGAAAATGATCTAGAACTTAAAGAAATCAAACACAACCTAGATCTAATTGAAAAATTATTAAATAAAAAACATCATAAGAAAAAGTCTTTATCTTCTTCATCTTCCTCAACAAGCTCAAAAACTTCAAGCTCAAAACATAAGAGAATACAATCTGAAATTATAGAACCTAACAATTCTCATGAACAAAAGATTATAAAAGAGCTAGAAGATAAACTCGCAAATAATGAGCGTATCCTAAGAAATCATTTATTAGAAGAAGATAATCTTAGGAGATGCTTAGATAGTGCAAATGAAAAAATAATAAGTTTAACAACTAAGGCAGACTCACAAGAAACAAAAATATGTGAATTAAAAACTACTTTGTCTGCGTGCGAGGAAGAAAAACAAGGACTTTTACAAAAATTCTCATCCACAAACAATGAAAAGGAAATGGTCAATAAATTAGAAGCAAGGCTAGCTAATAACGAGCGTGTTCTAAGAAAACATTTAGAAGTTGAAGCTAGTCTTGAATGTCAATTGACTAATGCTAAAGATGAGCTTGTGAAATTAAAATTTAAGGCAGAAAATAATGAACCGAACATATCTGAATTAATAACAAACATAGCTGTCTATAAAGAAGAAATTAAAAATCATCAAGCTCAGAATAAATGTCTTTCAGAAGAATGCAATAAATTACGCATTAAAAATAAAGAACTCGAAATACTTATTGCAAAGAAAGAAACTGAGCTAAAATTGTCTCAAAATAAATCCACTCAAACAAATGAGACAATGCCTATCAAAAAGGAACATTCTATACAAACTATAATACCCGAATTTAATTGTGATAATCCAGAAACCGAACGCAAAATTTCCGAGTTAAAATCTCTTCTGAAATCGCAGCAAAAAGGGTTTCATGCTAAAATTGATGAACTTCAAAAGGAGAATACATTTCTCAAAAATTCCTACAAAATAGGCGCAACGTCAACTTCTTACTCTGTTAAAAGCGAACCATTAAAAAACATATCTCCAAAACAGAATAAGAAAACACCACGAATGACTAAAGCTATCAAGAAAGAAAGAATAGAGGAAGAAAAATCATTATATATTAAAATGAACGAAAATGGTTCTACCTCTGTTCCTACTACAAACATCTCTAAGGTCATTCTAAAGGTCAAGAAAGCTACTAAAGCTTTGAAAGGCAATTATTATACATTCTCTCCTAAAACTGAAATGTCTAAAAATAATAATTGTCTGAAAAATAAAAGTAGTTCATTTTATGAAAACACCTATGTGAATGATGTGATCCTTCCTAATAGGAAATACGACAATTCTATATTGAATGCTATTGATTCTATTAGTTCGTATTCCTATCTCAAGTACCCAGTCAAAGTCAAATCTGAAAAACATCTTCAACGACTGGCGAAAGAGAAAATTTTCTCAACTAACAATAGACACACATTCACCCGTGCTAAAAATGATAATTTCAGAACGGTACAAATTTGGAAACCTAAGCTAGAAATGGAAATAAGAAGTCCTAAACAAACGTGGCTTCCTATGACTACTTTATCTGCTAATTTTAATTCCAAATTTGAACCTTATGAGCTTTATAAGATTACTGCTAATCAGGGAGGACCCGTCCAAAAATGGATACCAAAGTCCCGCTAATTTGTTTTGCAGGATCCCGATTATGCGTAGGTCCTCGGGTTGCTTCACACGCATAATCGATATGAGCTGCAGGCAACCACCAATTCCCGACACGTGTGGTATTCGAGATTGCTCCACACCCGTGATCGGTATGAAATGTGAGCAATCATACTATATAAATAAATATTTTTTTTAGATTAAAAAAAAAAAAAAAAAAACTTTTCGCTAACTTTTCGCTCACTATTTCAGCGAAAACAGTTTTCAGCGAAAAACTTCTCTTTTCGCTAACTGTTTTCGCCATTTTTTTTATATATAAATATATATATAGGTATAATAAAAATTAATAATAAATAAAAAAAAAAAAAAAATTTCACTGAAAAGTCTAGCGAAAACCTCAAACTTTTCGCTCACTATTTCAGCGAAAACATTTTTAGCAAAAACTTTTACTTTTCGCCAACACTCAGCGAATTTTTTTTAGCGAGAACCTTTTCTTTTCGCTAATTGTTTTCGCCACATTATAAGTTCTTTTTAGTTTTCGCCAATTCCTTTAAAAAGAAAATATATACATATATAAATATATATATATAAATATATATAGGCCTAAAAAAAAAAAAAAAAGGAAGGCCATCAAAAAAAAAAAAAAGAAAAAAAAAAAGAAGGCCAAAAAAAAAAAAAAAAAAAAAAAAAAAAAACTCTGAGCTTCATTGCTAAAAGAAGATGACTTGAATTTCATTGTCAAAATAGGTACATTACTGTCCTAGATATTAGACTTCATCTTTAGTATTGAGTTTCAAAGGAAGTCTAATGTATCATTCTTAGTACCTAAAAATTTGTCTATGTCGTCTTTACATTCTTTATATATTTAGATGGGGAGTGGATAGACAGATAGACAAGTCGCATTAACTTCAAAAGAGCACATTACTATAGTTCTCATATAACAAGCGTATATGATTTAGGGGGAGTGATACTTATGAGTGCAGAAGGCACATTTAAGGGGGAGTGTTACTCCATGTATAAAGGGCGCTTGATCTTTGTAATATGCAATCCTCAAAAAGCGCATCTATTTAGGGGGAGCAGGGACATCATATTGTTACAAGCGCACCATTTTAGGGGGAGAGTTACCTAAAACGGCGCAAGAGCTTAAAAAAAAGGGGGATGCCCTGAAGACAACTTTCGTACTTTGACGGGGAGTGCTACCTCAACCCAAAAAGCGCAAAGACACAAAAAGAGGTGTTCACATACCTGTTCCCATGGTTCAGTTAATCACAAACTGTACCTATCCCAGGAACAACCCCGAGTGTATGTGAGGGTTTTGAGCGAATCACGATATAATCATTACACCTCAACCACAAACTATCCGGGCCATAACCATTATAGGTACATGACTGATTTTTCAGATCCCGGGTAGAAGACGCCTCATCGGGTCCAAAGGTGCATGCACAACCCTTCCTAGCTACTCATTTGTCTCCCTAAAGACAAGTGTTTCAATATCTCACGGGGAACCGCATATGCTATCACCGTTTCACTTTGAAGCGGGAGATATTGAATCTAGTGGTCCACAACCCCACACCACGACTTTATTCTATGCACTTAAACGTCTAGTGTGTCCCATAGCCTAAAAAGTTTTCTATTTTTTTTAGGACACATACATTATTTTTACACATACTATGCAGGTCTATGTGACCTAGCCCGAACTTCTGTAGACACATTTCTGACAAATGTGCTTCTATGATCAGAAGGAAGTCCTGCCATTGCAACATCAAAACAACAACGGTAGCAGGCCATCTTCTGGAGCACGACTCTAGAACGATGTCAACGGGTTGCCTATGTGGCCCCGTAGTCCCTTCAAATGCAAGTCTTTGTGACTTTGCATCAACGACCAAGAGTGACATCTAGGGATGTCTCACGATGATTGGTCGTCGGTCCCGTTTTCAGGTTACTTCATCCGGACTTCAACATCAACACGCTCCGCGCTTACACGAGGAATCACCTTGATCCGTAGGCATGACGATACAATTGAATCGCCATGAGGGGGAGAAGTATATCAAGGAGGCAAAGCACGTGATATCATTAAAGAAGCCGGGCTTACACCGCACGTGCTGAACCACAACAAACACGACCTCTCTCCATGGCATAAGCATAAACGAAGAGTCAATGTCCTTAGATCTGCACAACTCTGATCTATGCAAGAAGGTGATAAAAATTCAAAGTTGCAAAGAAGAAAAAGGGGGAGCATGTACATAGGGGGAGAAAAAAGATTCTCCAGAAGCCCTCAACCTTTTCTTCAAGCAGCAATGAAGAACGTGTCGAATCCACAATTGAACACAAAGTGGGAGATTGTTAGGAATCCATTCTTGTGTTCAATCGATGATGAAGACTGAAGATCATTAGAGACAAAGACTATTGGCGCTCCAATGACATTTGAACACTAAGGGGGAGATTGTTAGGAATCCATTTCTAGTGCTCAAATGTCATGTTATCTTTGTCTAGGGACCAAATTGTAGTTTATGATAAATAGGGACTGATGTGATATATACCAAAGTATGCTTTGGTATATATAGGGCAAGTTGTGTATTTTACAAATAACTTAAGATACCAAGCGAGACTTTCTCTCATCTAGAAAATCTGTCTCACCATTATAGTAGTCTAGGGTTCATTGTAGAGAGGGAGTTGGATTGCTTGTAGAGAAAGTCAAGTGATTAAATGAAGATTGATTGATTATCTCCTTCATGTCTTCCGCGCGTATCTAACAAGGTGAGTCAATCGATTTAATTCTCAAGTTCATCTTCGTTGGGTGTTTAATCTGGAACCTACATTATCCACTAAAATCTTGTGCAGGCTTCAATGTGGAGCGTTGACCTCTAAATAGTACTGGTAATATCTTCGACCTTATCGTGTATCTACGTATGTATTGTTTAGTTTTTTCCAATGAGCTTTAATATTGCATTATACCGTAAAATATTTTAGGATTATTACACGACAGAGAATGGCTTCTCAAGAGCTTGACGGAGGAAATTTTGACCCAGAAGAAGGTGAGCTCATCTGATATGAACACATTCGCATGAAAATCCAATGTCTTGATAACATTAATGTTTTTTTCTTTTTTTTTTGTTTTCAGGTTCCGGAATTGGCCTTCCTTACAACGTCGATCGATCTCAATCTCGGGCTACTTTACGTAAATTCGCCACGTTCCAAAGAAACGTTGCAGATTGATCTCAAAGCAAAACCACATAACAATGAGACTCAATTGTTGAAAATTTATTCTCAAAGGTACATTGTCTTCCATTAGTCGTATTTTGGACCCTTTTCCTAGAATGAACATGGAATTTGATTAGGTACGAGGTTCAAGGATACCGAAGCGAAGTGGACGAGTGGTTTACCAATGCCATCGGTCGACCTTGCAAGCTTGTAAGAAGTTTCGGTTCTCAAAATCACATTTGCTCGGATAGGACTAACGGGACTTGTCGAGATGTTGAAACCCAATTGAACTTTGTCAACGAAGCTCAGTTCTTGCTAATATCCGAGGAAAGTGTGGTCGATGTGAACCGTCGATTGAAATCGAGTACGTCCCATTTTTCTTACCATGAAAAAAAAAACCATTCGTTTTCATGCAGTGACACACCTAGTATTGGATCCATATAGTATTTTTTTTTCCTTTTTTATTTTCGAGCAGAGTTGGAAAACGGTTTATTACAACATCACGTCGAAGTGGGCCCCACTCGGTTCCGGCCCAACTTGGTTTTCTCGGGGGGAAAGCCCTACGTTGAAGACGAATGGAGAAGTGTGAAGATCGGAGACACGCGTTTTAAGGTAAGTCCTCTAACTAGCTACCTCGGACCGTTCGGTAAGTGGATAAATTCCCCGTCGTAATGAAATCAAGTCTGATATCATCATATGCTGTTTCTTTTTTCCTAGTCGTTGGGCGGTTGTAACCGTTGCCAAATGATTAATATGAGTCCTAAAGCTGGAACTGTAAGGAGATCGAACGAGCCATTGGCTACTTTGGCATCCTACAGAAGAGTAAAGGTTCGATCTATTATGCTTTTAATCATCAAATTTTCAAATATATATATATATATATATGTATATATATTTTTCAAAAATTATTATATCTAACAAAAACAGGGAAAGATATATTTCGGGATATTGTTGAGACTGTGTGATAGCATTATGATCAAGCAAGGTTCTCATTTGGCTGTGGGAGACCAAGTCATTGGCAATGTTGAGTAATAAATATTGTATCTTTGAGACAATATTTATTTATATTTGCACAGTTTCTATCTTAGAATATAAGTATTTTATATTGAAAAAAAATAGCTACAGAATATAAACGGTAGAATTAGCAACAAATTAAAGTTAGAATAAGTTTGGTCTGAGGTTTATAAATTCGACCAAATAACCCTAATATTTTATTGTATCATTTCCAACCTTTCCAGACTGTACTGAAAATTTCAGCTTTCGTGCTAGCTAATAATTAACGAATAAACATACAAAGACTTCATCTAAATAAGTCTGCCCAAAAAATAATGTTTAATTCCTTCGTTCATTTTGCTGAAATAACAACACAGCTGTCATTAAATTAAAAAAACAACTTTCAATTCAACCTCAAAGTCAAAGAAGGCTTTCGTTGTTATTACATAATATAATATCCCATCCCCATTAAACATATTTTCTTGCTCTGTCATTGCTCACTCCAAAGATCAATTGATACAAACAAAGTGCTGCTGCATTATACCGATCGAAGAAGCCTTTCATTTCTTCGAATTAATGGCGACATCTTATGCAGCTTTTACTTCTCTCATGCATCTCATATCAGATCTCAACGAACATCCCCACCCGCCCATCAAGCTCTACCAAGAACTCGTCGACTCTCTCAATTCGAAGATCTCTTTCTTTCAAAAGTTCCTCGAAGATCACCACACCTCCGTCGACCTCGAGTTGGAGCTCCGAATGGCTGATGCAGCCTACACTGCTGAAGACGTCATCGATGCTCACATAGCGGATGATGGAGTTTTCAATCAAGTTGACTTCAATGGAAGTCTTCAAAAGGCGTTACAAGGCATGGATCTCATCGAGAAAGAAGTGAGGGAGATGAATTGGAATACTGACAAGAATAGTAGTCAAGGCAGCGACCGACCTACACGACGACCTGCTGCTAATAATTCTGATGGTGAGAACAACATCATGGTGGTCGGTATGGAAGACCTAACAACCGAAATCGTTGACAAGCTCACTCACGGGTCTGGCCGTCATGTTGTCTCGATAACAGGTATGGGCGGAATAGGTAAGACAACACTTGCTAACAAAGTCTATAACCATCCTTACGTTAGGAACTACTTTCATGTTCTTGCTTGGGCTACGATATCCAAGGACTACAACATACATGAAAGTCTGATAGAACTTCTTCATTGTCTAGATAAGAAACAGAGTAAGGAAAGTTTGAGTAAAATTGGCGAGTTAGGTGATAAACTGTACAAGGATTTATTCGGCAAAAGGTATTTACTTATAGTAGACGACATATGGGATGTCGAGGCGTGGGATAGTTTGCGCAAGTTCTTGCCGGATAGCCGCGGTAGTGGAATTGTCATAACCACTAGAGAATCGAAATTCGCTTCGATTAGCTCGCATGCTTTTTCTGTGGGTTTGTTAGACGAGGGAAAAACTTGGGATTTACTTTGCAAAACCGTATTCGGACAAGATGACTGCCCCCGCGAGCTAGAGGATGTTGGCAAGGAGATAGCAAACAACTGTAGAGGATGCTGTAAAATTGTTGGAGAAAACGTATTTTAGTGGAGGTATATTGATAATTTTTTTCTACTAACACGGTCTTTGGTGATGCTTACTCATTTGCTTGGCTTCACTTTTTTACTACAGGCACAGTGGCTGCATCTATTGCAGATATCGATTATTGCAAAAGAAGAGAGGGCGTTGAGGAATGCTTCGAAGACGGGACTGTGCCTTTTCTGAGCATTGCCTCTCTTCGCCATGGATTCAAGATCCTCAACTCTCTAACGATGCCTTCGATCTCAAGGTATTACGGAATATCCCATGTCTTACACAACACTTCTATGACTATTTCTTTGACATAATTCAGGCATGCAAATTCTCTAGCCACATATGTGAGGAATGCACTTACAAACATGAGGCATGCAAACGGACTTCGTATTTGCACATTGTATGGCCTTACCAATCCTGAGGTCAGAATGGATTTCTCTCTCACATATAGGTTTTGTAAACGTTTTTTTAGACACTTTTATCTTACAAGGATTGCCATGCCACCAGTTTCTCGGTAGTAAAATGGGTCCCACGGTATCGTTCAACTTGAAAAGGGCAGATGGATCTTGGTTTGGCTATCGTGAGGTGGAGAAGTTAGCATCCTTGTCGGATATTCAGCTACGGGTAATAAATGTTGCTGTGCTCAGATATGTTGCCTTTGTTTCTTTGTCTTCAACTTCCTCTGATGCTTTTCCTCGGTTCTCCTCGCTTAGACAGGATGTTTTTGTAATCCCGGCGCATGCGCAAAGTTTCTTGGTTTGTCTCGTTTGGATCTGCTTTCTAACATTGAGGTGATTCCCTAATCATGTATGGATATAAGATTGCTCGGTGCATACATACATTATATGAGATTGAATTTATTTATTTATTTTTTCTAATTATATAGTCGGGCCATGTTTGCTGGGATGATCACGATATATTGAATGGAAAACCCACCGGAGCAGTTCGCATGTCGTTTGGCTACATGTCGACATATGAAGATGCCGAGGCATTCTTTATCATCCATTACATACTGTAATAATTTGGTAATTATGAAATGTAATAGTTTTCCCTTGTTATTTCTATTCAGAGATTTCTAAGGTTCATCGAGAGCTCGTTTGTATCCGCGCAACCTGCAGAGCCCATTGCTCCAAAACCTCTATGTCCTTTGATGGAAGGTGTTACAATTCGACCATTTTGTCTGAAAATTTAGTCTGTGTTCTTGGCAATAAATTGATTGTCTTTATTACCGCGGGGAATGTAAGAGACACTACAAGATGCTATGTGAAATCGATCACCGTTTATCTAATAAAATCTTGTGCAGGCTTCAATGTGGAGCGTTGGCCTCTAAATAGTACTGGTAATATCTTCGACCTTATCGTGTATCTACGTATGTATTGTTTAGTTTTTTCCAATGAGCTTTAATATTGCATTATACCGTAAAATATTTTAGGATTATTACACGACAGAGAATGGCTTCTCAAGAGCTCGACGGGGGAAATTTTGACCCAGAAGAAGGTGAGCTCATCTGATATGAACACAATCGCATGAAAATCCAATGTCTTGATAACATTAATGTTTTTTTCTTTTTTTTGTTTTCAGGTTCCGGAATTGGCCTTCCTTACAACGTCGATCGATCTCAATCTCGGGCTACTTTACGTAAATTCGCCACGTTCCAAAGAAACGTTGCAGATTGATCTCAAAGCAAATCCACATAGCAATGAGACTCAATTGTTGACAATTTATTCTCAAAGGTTCATTGTCTTCCATTAGTCGTATTTTGGACCCTTTTCCTAGAATGAACATGGGATTTGATTAGGTACGAGGTTCAAGGATACCAAAGCGAAGTGGACGAGTGGTTTACCAATGCCATCGGTCGACCTTGCAAGCTTGTAAGAAGTTTCGGTTCTCAAAATCACATTTGCTCGGATAGGACTAACGGGACTTGTCGAGATGTTGAAACCCAATTGAACTTTGTCAACGAAGCTCAGTTCTTGCTAATATCCGAGGAAAGTGTGGTCGATGTGAACCGTCGATTGAAATCGAGTACGTCCCATTTTTCTTACCATGAAAAAAAAAACCATTCGTTTTCATGCAGTGACACACCTAGTATTGGATCCATATAGTATTTTTTTTCCTTTTTTATTTTCGAGCAGAGTTGGAAAACAGTTTATTACAACATCACGTCGAAGTGGACCCCACTCGGTTCCGGCCCAACTTGGTTTTCTCGGGGGGAAATCCCTACGTTGAAGACGAATGGAGAAGTGTGAAGATCGGAGACACGCGTTTTAAGGTAAGTCCTCTAGCTAGCTACCTCGGACCGTTCGGTAAGTGGATAAATTCCCCGTCGTAATGAAATCAAATCTGATATCATCATATGTTGTTTATTTTTTCCTAGTCGTTGGGCGGTTGTAACCGTTGCCAAATGATTAATATGAGTCCTAAAGCTGGAACTGTAAGGAGATCGAACGAGCCATTGGCTACTTTGGCATCCTACAGAAGAGTAAAGGTTCGATCTATTATGCTTTTAATCATCAAATTTTCAAATATATATATATATATATATGTATATATATTTTTCAAAAATTATTATATCTAACAAAAACAGGGAAAGATATATTTCGGGATATTGTTGAGACTGTGTGACATTGGTTGACCATTCCAGTCTTTCTGCAGAGAGCTTGAGCGACAGTAACTTTATTATTGTCTAATGATTTCCATTTCATTTCATATCATATCGTAGTGGGGTGGAGGGAGAATAGAGGACGCCTTTTCTGTTCTTTTGTTTTTGGAATATGAATGATATATTACATACATACATTACAATACATACATAGAGTGTTGTTGTTTGTAAGAAAAATTATGGTATGGTGATAATTTATTGTTTTATATATGGTTAAGACTGGATGGATGGGTCTTTCACGTTGAGTTTAATATATATATATATACTAATCAATTCTCTTCTTATCTAAATGGTCGACAGTTATGAATTTTAATTAGATAATGTCAAGTGATTAAAGAATAAAAACTGACATTGCTCATTATTACAATGTAAAATTTTGTCCAATTAATATTATGAAATAAAAAATTATCATTTTCCTAACAAATAAAAACGTAAAATAAATTTAACCTTTGAGGCAAATAGGGATTGGACGAAGAGTAATAATAGGATTACGTTAAGAAAACACAATGGAGGTCAACTCATAAGTTATGAAGCCAAAGTAGACTATCATCCAAAAAGCATTACATAACACAAGTTAAGAACGGCCTAAACAGAGTATAGAACTGCTACAAAATTACATGAACGATAAATATAGCTCAAGGACATTTTAAACCGGTAAATCAAACTGCAAGAGAACAACATTTGATTCGCAGTAATAACAAGCCAGAGAAGGACGGGCGATCGATCTTGTTGGCTCGGAGCAGTTCAAGGTTTGGGAGGCGGAGAACCACTGCTGCTGCTGGTGCTTGGACTACGTCCTATTACGGGTCTGACATGGAAAAGAAAAAAGTTCGATGTTCTTTGCTAAAAAGATTGTTCGGTCTTGTCTGAAGATAATTGTACGATTACAAAAGCTACCTTCGGGGGCTGGTGCTTGGACTTCTTCCTCTTACAGGCCTGACATGAAAACAAAAGAAACTGAGTTTAGAAGATTGTTTTTAGTCTTCACTGATATTATATATATACGTACGATACCTTCTGAAAAGGACCTTTAATAAGCATAGATGACATTAAGTCATTTCACGTTTAAAGGTATTTAAAGGTAATTTACCTTCTGGGACTTCGGCTTCTTGAGACTCTCCTAGGTCCCTGCAATATGTATATAAAAAAAGGTGTGCAGAAGATTAATAAAATACCAATGTAATATGAATAGCCTGATATATTTCAAAATTAGACACGTACCCTGCGAGGGTTGGGAGATGATGATGATGAAGATGGTGATTTACCACGTCCTCTTCATGAAATTTTGCAAATTGGAAGATTAATTAATCAGCGGTAAAACCATGACTATTTTCAGTGAAAAACGACCAAATCTTCGATGGAAACAAATGCCGTTTAGAAAAGAAACAAGTGACAGGAAATAGATATGTTGATTCAATTGAGGGAGAAAACCAAGAAAAGTGTATATTTACACTGATTAATAATACCTTCTTGGAGATGGCGAACTTGATGGGGAACGAACTGGCCTTCTAATAGGTGTGCGACTACGTCTGCGGCCAATAGGTGATCTTCTCGGTGGGCTACGAAGTCGTCTAGGTGAACTAAAATCATACAAACCATGATGACATAAAAGTTAAAATCATTGTAACAATTTTCAGCGGTCTCAAGATGATATACATCTATCTATCTTTTAAGGAGCAACAAACAGCTATAGCAAGAAAAAGAAAACAACATGCTTAACAGGACAAGCTCTAATGGTCACAGAAGTAAGCAGATAATACAATACAATTCCTTCCGGTATTCCACATACTTCTCTAGCGATAGTGATATGGGTCGACAATAAATCTGCCATTTCTATGGCAAAAAATCATGTCTTTCATGGCAGATCAAAGCACATAAAAGTGAAGTTTCATGCATTAAGAGAAGTTGAAGCAAATAAAGAGATCAAGCTACTTCATTGCAACTCAAATGAACAAGCGGCTGATGTTCTAACCAAGGCACTGCAGAAAGGACTATTTGAAGAGCAAAGATGCATGCTTGGAGTATTTAAGAAGATACTTAAGGAGGAGTGTTAAGTGGGATTAAGTTTTCTCTTAAATACATAATATATTTTGTACTTAGTATTTTGGTTAAGTCAATAGTTGGTGAGATAGAAGTATGGTTCACCTCATTCACGTATGGTATGTCATAATGCATAAAAAGGCTTTTGTATATTGTGTGATATGTATGTATGAAAAACAGAACATTCACACACATATGTTCTTCTTCCAGGCATATGTTCTGTTTTATGTATCAGATTTCGTGGAGAGTACAAAAAGAAAAAAAAAAAGGGAAAAAACTAAAGCAATTAACACCAGAAAAACAGACTAATACAGAAGCATTACTAAATCTTGGTTTGTGCCGGTGGAGAACGACCTCTCTTACCTCCATCAGCAGCACTATTGAAAATAATCAATTGCATAAGAACTCAGCTGATACACAAGAACACTCATCTAGTGAGCATTCCAGCAAGAATGATTTGTCAGTCCCATATACTTAGCCCATTGTACAATATTGGTGAGGATATGAAACCCATAATTTAAATTTTTCAATAAAAAGAAAGAATAGGCAGAATCTGTATATCAATCACTTACATAAAAGATACTTTATTAAAACAATATATGTGCTCTCTTTTTTAAAGGAATGGTTGTAAAACGATTCCATTATTGTAGCACAGACTTCATTATATATATATATATTCTTTGTATTGTACGCACAACACAACAGCTCCTAAACAATCTCGATAGAAATGGCGACAGCTTATGCAGCTATCACTTCTCTCATGCATCTCATATCAGACCTCCACGAACATCCCCACCCTCCCATCAGACTCAACGAGGAGCACTTCGACTCTCTCAATTCGAAGATATGTTTCTTTCAGAAGTTCCTTGAAGCTCACCATGCCTCCGTTGATCTGGGCTTGGAGCTCCGAATGGCTGATCCAGCATATGCTGCGGAAGACGTTATCGAGACTCACATAGCGGGTGAAGTTCTCGATGAAGGGGACTTCAATGCAGGCAGCCTTCAAAAGGCGATCAAAAGGTGAATCACCCTCAAGCCAGCGTACCAGTTGCTACATGACATTGTGGCCAAGTCCGTCTTAGGAAAAGGCGGTTCCTTTGATGTGCTCACATCAGAGAAACTGGGTGCAATTGTGACTATACTGGACGGCATCAACGTGGACTGGGCCACCATCATTTTCAGCGGGCTGAAGACGATAGTAAACAGCCCCAACCGCCGGTTCAAGAACTTCGCCCCTCAAATTTCATACTTTTTGGGCGAACTGCTAAAGGGAGGGAGTGGCACAGAGGAGTTGGGACCGGCCAAGGTGGTTGACATGGGGATGATCAACCAACTGCTGACCGGTCCAGTCACTCCAACTAAGGGGCAGAAAAGAAAAACTGCTGAGACTGATCCTTCAGACCGACCTCAAAAGAAGGCAGTCACTAAACCCCAGCCTCCAAAGAAAATTGCTCCCAAACCGGCCAAAACTGATAAAAAGCGCCGAAAATTGGTACAACAGCCTTCGTGAGAGTCTGACTAGCCTGCAGTCAATGTGGTCAAGAAGCGTACCAAACCGGACTCAACTAAGCCGGTTGAGACCCAGTCCACCCCACCAGTCCAAGCAAATCCCCAGGAGCATCAACCGGATCCAACAATTTTGGAATCGGTCATTGAGCCAACGCCACCAACGGAATCGGAAGTGGCCATCACAATTGTCGCCACCGCTCCAGAAGAATTAGTGGCTCAGACCGTAGCAGCAGATTCCCAATGATGAACCGGTAACCACACTACCAGTTCGGAGGGATCCTAAAACCGGTGTGGCTATTACTGGCGAAGCTTCTGTACAGACAAAAAATAAGAAGCCACTAAGTCCAGTACAGGAAAATGTAGCAGAGACCGCCCTGGAGCTCACCTTGGCGGAAATAGAAGAGAAAATAGCTGAGCCGCTCTACGATTTTGATGAGTGGCTGGAAGTTAGATGCACCCCGTACAATTCCAAGGTCCCAACCGCCAAAATATCAGCAGCAAAGAAGCAAAGAAGACAGAAGTACTGCTGATGAGAAGGCTCAACATAGATTCGGTCTGGGAACTTCTTCACTCTAGGGAACTGTACCGGATTCATCTGACCATACCGGCCTTACTAGAATATATACAAATAAGGCAGAATGGGTTGAAGAGAGGGACGACACACTGCCACTAGAGATGAAGATAATTAACCGGTTGGAGCGTGAATATGCCAGTCTGGTGCTAAGGCATAATCAACTAGTGCCTTCTAAACTGATATACACCGGTCCTTCATCATCTAAAGTGGGCAGTTTGGGATCTGCAGCGCCGATACAAGCACTTGCCCAAGAAGCCGAGACTGCTCGTAATGCAGACCTCACCGGCTTTGACTTGGATGTCCTGGCGGAACTGGAAAAGGAAGTTTACTGCATTGCTCGAGAAGCTCATCTCGAAGCAGAACACGCTGCCTTCAAACCATCGCTAGAACTGGCTACCCTAACTCAGTTGGAGGACGAAGTTCTAAGCATTGCTCGAACAGTTCGAGTCGAAGCAGCACAAACTCCTTCGCCTGATCCCAAACCGATCACACCGCAACCAGACCCAACCAGAACCGGTTGTGTCTCCTTTGACAATGGCGGTTCTCAACCCAGAGCCAAGTCCAATAAGGAATGAAGAAATCCCAGAAACAAGTCCACCATCTCCTCCAAGAGTTCAAACCAGTACACCGGTCCAGTCTTCCCCTCTCTCAATGGATGGTACCAGTCAGCCTAATAATCCGGTACCCACCACGGAGGCCTCGTTTCAACGAATCAACCGGAAGCTTCATCAACAAGAGTTGATAACGAAGGACTTCTATGCTGATGTCAAAGGGCACATGAAGCAACTGGCTGATGATCAGTCATGCCTTAGAGCTGATATTCAGAGTGCGGAGACAAATCTCAAAGCTCAGCTCAATGTCATGTCCCATCAGCTAACTGAGATCATGACCCATCTCTCCAATCTATCCGGTCCGGTCTCAGGTGGTGACAAAAAAGGGGAAAGTACAAGGAAACATCACCGGTCTTCACACTCCAAAAGCAGCTCGCGGCAACCCTCTCCACCTGCAGCGAACACGATGTCTACGCTAAAGGTGCTGCAAACCGATGAAACAAGAGCTAGGCAAGAAGAGATCTTAATACCGGATGATACACTGCCTACTCTGGAAAGTGTAAGACAGATCCAGCCTCATCCGACTGAGAAGATCTACAATCCTCAAACCTTGAGGTCGATAGCGTGCAATCAAATGGCAGATCAGTTAGGTCATCTGACCGTTATGCACGATCAAAAGAGCAAGCGCCTTGCCATGGCTAAAGTCCAGAAAGAGCTGGAGAAAGCTGCTAAGGAGAAACCGGGATGAGACCGACCATGGACTGGCTGGACTAGTGATAGGACTAGAGGGATGAGGACTTGTAATAAATTGTAAATTCAAAATCTTTTTGAATAAAACATTCTTTTTACAGTCTTGTTTCCTTTTAGTTTTGTCAACCACCAAAAAGAGGAAAATTGATAGATCAAACCGGTAAACAAACCAGTTAAGGTTTTGGCGGTTAACAAAACATTCTAAAGGATATCGGTCACAAGTAGCAATCCAAGAAACCAGTCACGCACCGATCACATACCGGTCTGGAATACCAAGATCAGATACCGGTCACGTTGAAGCAAGAAGATCAGACCGGTTTCAATGCGACGATCACCAATCCAAAAGTACCGTTGAAGATTCAAATATCAAGAAGGTACAAGAGATCTTCAGTACATCAGTAAAAGATCAAGCAAGGTCAAGACTTGCACGAAAGAAGACATGAAGACAATACTGCTGATACTTGGCGCTAGACTGCAACTTTGCCAAAAGAGAAAAGATCATCAATGCGGTCTGCGCAGCCATTTAATGAAGATGGCCCACACCCAAGCAACGGTCACAAGTTCAAGAGACGAGTATAAATACGAGCCTCTCAACATTCGTGACGGGTGTGAAGAACACAACGAGAATTCAAATCTACAAGCATTTAACCAAAGCTCAAATCGAGTCTAGCTGAGAGTTAGCATTGCGTTGTTGTGATAAGTTCTTCACAATACCGGACTGTAATAAGCTGATATATATATATATATATATATATATTATAGGTGGACTGTAAAAAGCTGTATAAGGTTGTTTGCTAGGAGTTTAGTTAGCAGAGTGTAACTAGTGAGTTATAGATGTGTAAGTCTAGCTAAGGAAAGTTGTATACCGGTGTGTATAAACCGAGTCTTCTAGTGATACATTCCTGCTGGGAAGAAGGGGAGACGTAGGAGATTTTAATTCCGAACTTCCATAAACTTCTCTCTACTCACAAACCTAAACACACACACGGCACTCATCAATTCACCACTTGAACCGGTTTGAATTCCGCATCAACCGGTCAGTGAAGGTTCAGCAAAAGCGAAGAATCGACAAGTGTTTATTTACCCCCCTCTAATCACGTACACCGGTCCTAACACAAACACAAACTATGGTGTCTCAACTTCAAAAAAATCTTACATTTTCCAATCTGCTGTTATTCCTGCGATAAAAATTAACTAGTGATCGTCCTTCATATTTCCTTGCCTCAGTCTCTAAATCGAATTTTCAAAAATTCTCCGTGACGCCATATATCACGCCTACTGGAACTCCCAAGGTACTATCCACTGCTGTCTCTCCAAGAAGGTATTCAACTGCTAACTCTCCTTAGAGAACCTCTGGTGTAACCTCTCCAACTAATCGTTATGACGGACGAGGTTCCCTTACATCATGGTACACTTCTAGCCAACAGTCGTCAGCTCCTAGAATTGACGGGAAGGAGTTTTTTTCGCCAGGCCCGGTGAGTTTTTCAGTATTAGCCAAACAGAACAGAGCCTATATACATTGGCAGCTTGAGTGGCTACATAAAAGTTAATATGACTTATGAAGCTTAATTATGCCATATGAAATGCAGGAGTAGGTTGTCACTTGAGCAGTTCAGCGAGTTTCTCGCTAAAATAAAGGATTTAAATGCGCAGAAGCAAACCCGTGAGGTGAATTACTTGACATGTTATTTCTTGCGAATCTTAAATCGATCGAGAACTATTTACTATTCTTACATTTGAACGCAAACACTTTCAGGAGACGTTGAGGAAAGCCGAAAAGATCTTTGGGACAGAAAACAACGATCTCTACGTATCCTTTCAAGGTTTGCTCAGCCGCAGTGTGCATTAGAAATTCGAACTATCATGTAAGAGATTGATGCTCGCTTTGTTTTAGTTTGATCTTTCATTTCAACATTGTTTCTTTATCTCTTACCCTGAGAAATATGTAGTCTGTTTTTTTTTTTTCAATAAATATGTAGTCTGGTTTAAGCACAGAAGACTTGTAATAGGATTTTATATTTCCCTTTTTTTTTCGGTAACTATGAACTAAATAACTTTACAATCAATCAAATCTATTATACTATACTAAAAGAGCGAATCGACCGGTTATCAGCCAGTTTCCACCCGGTGGTCGGTCAACCCTACACGCATACAGGTGTAACACATACATAACATACTCAAAAATTCCTGTTGCTTCTGATGGGAAACACAAACGCGACGATCACTCCAATCAACTCCACGCACCTTACCATCACTCTCGCCTCAACATGTAGAAATCATATCGCCCTCACCTCTCCGACGCCACCTCAGAACCAGCCCCACCCTCAAGCCAACCACCGTCCCGCGGCCGCCCTCGCAAGGAGGCTCAAACCCCCATCCAGAAGACAACAAACCACGTTTCTAATTAGTTTTCTCCTATCTCAACTCTTGTAAATCTTGATATTGTCGGGACTGCCAAAGTTTTACCAGGTACGGACTCGGTGGTGAAGGTCTTCTGCGTTCATACGGACCCGAATTTCTCGCTGCCATTGCAGAGGAAGAGGCAGTGCAGTTCAAGCAGAAGTGGTTTCGTGATTAAGTGAAGGAGGGTTTTGATAAATATGCACTCGGTTGAGCATTATATGCTGGTAAAGTTGAAAAAAAAAAAGAGGGCCAAATACCAAGTATCTTACCACCGTGCTGGCAATTGGGACCGGGTGCGATATTGGTGAGCACGGTGATCGTTTGTTTATTTAGTTACCTTCATAGGGCGGATATCTAGCTTGAAGTTTGAACTATCATGCTTATGTGTTGTTTCTCAGCTATCGTTTGTTTATTTAGTTACCTTCATAGGCAGATATCTTTTAATGGGTTAAAAGAGTCGTTCAAAGAATCTTGATTTTTACTTGGGTGGGTCATTCAAAGAATCGTAATCGATCCCTATCTCTTTGGGCAGCCTATAATGTTTGCTTCAAAAGAGTTTTTCCAGATGTTTGGTTATTCAAAAGAGGAAGTGTTGGGAAAAAACCGTAGGATGTTTCAAGCTCGTGAGACCGATCGAAGATTGATTATGGATATTCGAGAGGCAATTAGAGAAGGGAGAGGCTTGTAGATTGATTTTTTGAATTATAGAAAAGACGGGACGCCATTTGGATGCTTTTCCAGATGTGCCCTGTTTTCGGTAAAGAGGATGTGAATGTTGTTAACTTTGTGGCTGTTCAAGTGCATATTCCGAGTAATAGACCTAAGGCCGGGCTGGTGAAAAGTAAGATGAATTTTCATGTTTGAGTTCATGAGAGTTTGTTCGGGTGTTGTAAGAAGGAAGTTTTCTTGAATTCAGCTTTGGAAATGGATCGGGGATTGCCTCTACGGTATGTATCAACTATCAAGTGATAATGATAGAGGTGTTCTTCTATTTTGTATTAAGATACTTAAAGCTTTAATGAAATATATGTAATATATATATAACTCACTCAACCTTCGGTGCCATTCTTAACCTCGGTTTTCTGGTGAAGCTTCATCTGTCAGGACCTGTAAGATCAAGTTGTTGTGACAATGCATCTACTTCATTGTCCGAAGCGGCAGTAACTTCCTCACCACGGGAAGGTTTTCTGTCTGGTTTGGTGTTTGATCCGACATTTTCGACCTTTTGAGCGCCTCAATCAGAAATTTACTAGAGGCCTAATTCATAACTGATTGGCATCTTCTGATATATGTTTTACCAAACTAATGGACCGTTGACAGACTTTTGCTGCTACATTTAAAAAAGCTCTACCATGAATGTGAAATGTATTGGAATGTTTAATGCAATTGATTTAGCATTATTAAATCATTTCCACAACATGATGTTATTAAGGGTTGCTATAACGGCAGAATCACCAGGTAAGAAATGTTCACTCCTTTCGCTCAGAAATTTCCAACGGCTCGAATTGTTGTAGAGATTGGTAGCATTTTATCCAAAGGATCGTCCGAGTATCTGAGTGCAGAAGAAGTCAGTTATTAGCATTGAGCGGCGAATGACTTATATAGTTCCAACGTTTAAAAGCCAAGTCATTGATGTCTTTTTACTATTTTATATTTGTGGACAGAAATATAATGTATAAAGTATCTGCCATACCTTCTGCTTATACACCTTTCTATCTTTGTATAATTCCTGCTCCGGGTTTGCAGTCTCCTCAAAGCCGGCGGCAATTCTTGCCTAGTTTTATCCATAAAACAAAACAATAGGCCCATTTTAAGGCCCAATGGTGGACCGGCCTATTATGTCCTGAAGAATCAAACCAAAGGCACAATTAACAATTTTAACTGTACTTTATTTTCACTTATCTAACGACTAAATTAATGATTACCTTATAACCTCAGAAGGTAAAAAGACGTTTGGGGATATTTAAGTTCTTAATAATCTTCAATTCAGCGATAAAAATTAGGTTATCGGTGATCTTCAAGCTAGCTGTAAGATGTCAGCATACGATTTTGGTAAAGAAAGATTCTTGGATGAGTTTGGTAAAGATTATGGCTACCCAAACGCTCGCAAAAACGTTGATGAGATCAGAGCCACTGAATTTAAGCGTCTCAATGGTACGGAAGTTTTTCTTTTTTCCTTTTTTTTTTACTTTTGTTCCCATTAAGAAACATAGAGCAGAGATTCGTGTAGGAGTAGAAATCTTGATGATGATATTGTCTGTGTACGTAACATTGGGATTGAGGTTAGTTAAAGCTTAGTTCAGACAGTGTTCAGTTTGTTCTTGTTGATTCTGTAGAGTGGAACTAATTTCTGGAACATGTTTTTGTGGCTTGTAGACTAATTATTTATGTTTGAAAGCTAATTTGATCTCCCCTTAGCCCATTGTCATGTACTCGCCTCTTAGTCTTGGCATGATGAAGAATTTAAATTCTTTTTATTTTTCGATGTGAGTGAGCTAAACATTACCAATTCATCATGAATCAAACTTCTACAGTGTGGAATTATTCTTTGTAGATGTTGTGTATTTGGACCACGCTGGTGCCACTTTATATTCCGAGACACAGATCCAAGATGCTTTCAAGGATTTGAATTCCACGTTGTATGGGAATCCACGTAATATATCTCCAAATCCATTTCTTTTTCTACTTTTCGCTTTTTCTTAGAGCTCAGCATATGTTTTTTTTTTTTTTAAATTACATAGATAGCCAAAGCAGCTGCAGCTCGACGACCAGTGACATCGTTGATGAGACTCGCAGAGAGGTAACATGTTTTGTATTTTGATGTCAGAAATATATCAATTTCGAGTCGTGTTAAATGATTTTTAGAGTTGATATAAGTCGATTTGTCCACTGAAAAGTATATTTGAGAACGGTGCACAAAGGTCTTAACATATGAATCGTTTTCTTGCAGGTTCTTAATTTCTTTAATGCGTCGCCTGTAGAGTATAAATGTATATTTACTTCCGGTGCCACTGCTGCATTGAAACTTGTTGGCGAAACATTTCCATGGAGCTGTCAAAGTACTTTCATGTATACGATGGAGAATCATAACAGTGTTCTTGGAATCAGAGAGTATCCTTCTTATCGAGTTATTTCTACTACAAAATTATCTGTATATATAGATTGCAATAAAAAATCGTGTTTATCTGTAGATTTTCCTTAATCATTTTTCAGGTATGCTCTCAGTAAAGGAGCTTCTTCCATTGCTGTAGATTTCGAAGATGCTTCTCATCATAATAAACTAGACAATGGGAAACCTGCAATGAAAATTAAGCCCCGCGGTGTGCAGAGGCGATACGAAGCCTCTGATAAAGGAAAAGAGCGTAACAGTTAATATATTATTTTTCATCTTTAGCCTCATTCTAATTATTATAAAATAGAAAATTCATTAGTTCTTGCCGTGTCTGTCATTACTTACAGGTGATTCATACAGTTTGTTTGCATTTCCATCGGAATGTAACTTTTCGGGTATGAGATTCAACCTTGACCTTGTCCGTGTTGCCAAGGAAGAGTCTCATGGATTTCCAGTAGCATCTTCATGTCAAAGGTATTTCTTGTTGTAAAACGATAGATGCTTTTCAAGTTCGAGATTCACTCCATTACGTTTTTATACTCTTGGAAACCATCAATTTCTTCAGTGCAACATAGTTTTTTGTGGTGGTAGAAATTGTTATTACAATATGATTACGGATAATTTGGACAGAGGTGGTCGTTGGATGGTTCTAATCGATGCTGCTAAGGGAAGTTCAACAGAGCCACCTGATCTGTCTCAATATGAGGCAGACTTTGTGGTTGTCTCGTTCTATAAGGTACTGCATTCTGGCAAAATGCTATGTAACCAATATGTGGTTTCTTATCAACTATCTCTTTATATTCTTACAGCTTTTTGGGTACCCAACGGGAATTGGTGCTCTCATCGCCAGAAATGGTAAACCTATTTAGCCCGAGTCATCTTACATCTTACCATTGACGAGCTTATGTAAAACCCTTACACCCTGACCATGTCGTTTGAAACGACAGATGCTGCAAAATTGTTGGAGAAAACGTATTTTAGTGGAGGTATATTGATAATTTTTTTCTACTAACACGGTCTTTGGTGATGCTTACTCATTTGCTTGGCTTCACTTTTTTACTACAGGCACAGTGGCTGCATCTATTGCAGATATCGATTATTGCAAAAGAAGAGAGGGCGTTGAGGAATGCTTCGAAGACGGGACTGTGCCTTTTCTGAGCATTGCCTCTCTTCGCCATGGATTCAAGATCCTCAACTCTCTAACGATGCCTTCGATCTCAAGGTATTACGGAATATCCCATGTCTTACACATCGCTTCTATGACTATTTCTTTGACTTAATTCAGGCATGCAAATTCTCTAGCCACATATGTGAGGAATGCACTTACAAACATGAGGCATGCAAACGGACTTCGTATTTGCACATTGTATGGCCTTACCAATCCTGAGGTCAGAATGGATTTCTCTCTCACATATAGGTTTTGTAAACGTTTTTTTAGACACTTTTATCTTACAAGGATTGCCATGCCACCAGTTTCTCGGTAGTAAAATGGGTCCCACGGTATCGTTCAACTTGAAAAGGGCAGATGGATCTTGGTTTGGCTATCGTGAGGTGGAGAAGTTAGCATCCTTGTCGGATATTCAGCTACGGGTAATAAATGTTGCTGTGCTCAGATATGTTGCCTTTGTTTCTTTGTCTTCAACTTCCTCTGATGCTTTTCCTCGGTTCTCCTCGCTTAGACAGGATGTTTTTGTAATCCCGGCGCATGCAAAAAGTTTCTTGGTTTGTCGCATTCGGATCTGCTTTCTAACATTGAGGTGATTCCCTAATCCTGTATGGATATAAGATTGCTCGGTGCATACATTATATGAGATTGAATTCATTTATTTATTTTTTCTAATTATATAGTCGGGCCATGTTTGCTGGGATGATCACGATATATTGAATGGAAAACCCACCGGAGCAGTTCGCGTGTCGTTTGGCTACATGTCGACATATGAAGATGCCGAGGCATTCTTTATCATCCATTACATACTGTAATAATTTGGTAATTATGAAATGTAATAGTTTTCCCTTGTTATTTCTATTCAGAGATTTCTAAGGTTCATCGAGAGCTCGTTTGTATCCGCGCAGCCTGCAGAGCCCATTGCTCCAAAACCTCTATGTCCTTTGATGGAAGGTGTTACAATTCGGCCATTTTGTCTGAAAATTTAGTCTGTGTTCTTGGCAATAAATTGATTGTCCTTATTACCGCAGGGAATGTAAGAGACACTACAAGATGCTATGTGAAATCGATCACCGTTTATCCAATAAAATCTTGTGCAGGCTTCAATGTGGAGCGTTGGCCTCTAAATAGTACTGGTAATATCTTCGACCTTATCGTGTATCTACGTATGTATTGTTTAGTTTTTTCCAATGAGCTTTAATATTGCATTATACCGTAAAATATTTTAGGATTATTACACGACAGAGAATGGCTTCTCAAGAGCTCGACGGGGGAAATTTTGACCCAGAAGAAGGTGAGCTCATCTGATATGAACACAATCGCATGAAAATCCAATGTCTTGATAACATTAATGTTTTTTTCTTTTTTTTTGTTTTCAGGTTCCGGAATTGGCCTTCCTTACAACGTCGATCGATCTCAATCTCGGGCTACTTTACGTAAATTCGCCACGTTCCAAAGAAACGTTGCAGATTGATCTCAAAGCAAATCCACATAACAATGAGACTCAATTGTTGAAAATTTATTCTCAAAGGTACATTGTCTTCCATTAGTCGTATTTTGGACCCTTTTCCTAGAATGAACATGGGATTTGATTAGGTACGAGGTTCAAGGATACCAAAGCGAAGTGGACGAGTGGTTTACCAATGCCATCGGTCGACCTTGCAAGCTTGTAAGAAGTTTCGGTTCTCAAAATCACATTTGCTCGGATAGGACTAACGGGACTTGTCGAGATGTTGAAACCCAATTGAACTTTGTCAACGAAGCTCAGTTCTTGCTAATATCCGAGGAAAGTGTGGTCGATGTGAACCGTCGATTGAAATCGAGTACGTCCCATTTTTCTTACCATGAAAAAAAAAATCATTCGTTTTCATGCAATGACACACCTAGTATTGGATCCATATAGTATTTTTTTTTCCTTTTTTATTTTCGAGCAGAGTTGGAAAACGGTTTATTACAACATCACGTCGAAGTAGGCCCCACTCGGTTCCGGCCCAACTTGGTTTTCTCGGGGGGAAAGCCCTACGTTGAAGACGAATGGAGAAGTGTGAAGATCGGAGACACGCGTTTTAAGGTAAGTCCTCTAGCTAGCTACCTCGGACCGTTCGGTAAGTGGATAAATTCCCCGTCGTAATGAAATCAAGTCTGATATCATCATATGTTGTTTCTTTTTTCCTAGTCGTTGGGCGGTTGTAACCGTTGCCAAATGATTAATATGAGTCCTAAAACTGGAACTGTAAGGAGATCGAACGAGCCATTGGCTACTTTGGCATCCTACAGAAGAGTAAAGGTTCGATCTATTATTCTTTTAATCATCAAATTTTCAAATATATATGTATATGTATATATATTTTTCAAAAATTATTATATATAACAAAAACAGAGAAAGATATATTTCGGGATATTGTTGAGACTGTGTGATAGCATTATCATCAAGCAAGGTTCTCATTTGGCTGTGGGAGACCAAGTCATTGGCAATGTTGAGTAATTAATACATTGTATTTTTTAGACAATATTTATTTATATTTGCACAGTTTCTATCTTAGAATATAAGTATTTTATATTGAAAAAAAATAGCTACAGAATATAAACGGTAGAATTAGCAACAAATTAAAGTTAGAATAAGTTTGGTGTGAGGTTTATAAATTCGACCAAATAACCCTAATATTTTATTGTATCATTTCCAACCTTTCCAGACTGTACTGAAAATTTCAGCTTTCGTGCTAGCTAATAATTAACGAATAAACATACAAAGACTTCATCTAAATAAGTCTGTCCAAAAAATAATGTTTAATTCCTTCGTTCATTTTGCTGAAATAAGAACGCAACTTGATGAACACAACACAGCTGTCATTAAATTAAAAAAACAACTTTCAATTCAACCTCAAAGTCAAAGAAGGCGTTCGTTGTTATTACATAATATAATATCCCATCCCCATAAAACAACATTTTCATCGCTCAGATTTGCATTTTCTTGCTCTGCCATTGCTCACTCCAAAGTGTTGCTGCATTATACTGATCGAAGAAGCCTTTCATTTCTTCGAATTAATGGCGACATCTTATGCAGCTTTTACTTCTCTGATGCATCTCATATCAGATCTGTGCGAACATCCCCACCCTCCCATCAAGCTCGACGAGGAACTCGTCGACTCTCTCAATTCGAAGATCTCTTTCTTTCAAAAGTTCCTCGAAGATCACCACACCTCCGTCGACCTCGACTTGGAGCTCCGAATGGCTGATGCAGCCTACGCTGCTGAAGACGTCATCGATGCTCACATAGCGGATGATGGAGTTTTCAATCAAGTTGACTTCAATGGAAGTCTTCAAAAGGCGTTACAAGGCATGGATCTCATCGAGAAAGAAGTGACGGAGATGAATTGGAATACTGAGAAGAAGAAAAGTAGTCAAGGCAGCGACCGACTTAGACGACAACCTGCTAATAATAATTCTGATGGTGAGAACAACAATACGGTGGTTGGTATGGAAGACCTAACAATCGAAATCGTGGACAAGCTCACTCACGGGTCTGGCCGTCATGTTGTCTCGATAACAGGTATGGGTGGAATAGGTAAGACAACACTTGCTAACAAAGTCTATAACCATCCTTACGTTGGGAACTACTATGATGTTCGTGCTTGGGCTACGATATCCAAGGACTATAATATATATGAAAGTCTGATAGAACTTCTTCATTGTCTAGATAGGACACAGAGTAAGGAAAGTTTGAGTAAAATTGGCGAGTTGGGTGATAAACTGTACAAGGATTTATTTGGCAAAAGGTATCTAGTTATAGTAGACGATCTGTGGGATGTCGAGGCGTGGGATAGTTTGCGCAAGTTCTTGCCGGATAGCCGTGGTAGTGGAATTGTCATAACCACTAGAGAATCGAAATTCGCTTCGATTAGCTCGCATGCTTTTTCTGTGGGTTTGTTAGACGAGGGAAAAACTTGGGATTTACTTTGCAAAACCGTATTCGGACAAGATGACTGCCCCCGCGAGCTAGAGGATGTTGGCAAGGAGATATCGAACAACTGTAGAGGACTTCCTCTTTCGGTTGTCGTGATTGGAGGCCATCTAGCAAGGTCTCCACGAAAGAAAGAATATTGGAAATATGTAGCAGAAAATTTAAGTTCCACCGTGAGTTCAGTTGACGATGCAATTTGCGCGAAGATATTATCATTAAGCTATGTCCATTTACCCGTGCATTTGAAGCCTTGTTTCCTTTACACGGGAATTTTTCCCGAAGATGAAGAGATTGACGTTGACAGACTGATCAGACTATGGGTGGCCGAAGGGTTTCTAAAACCAATTTGTGGCAAGAGCCCAGAAGAGGCTGCACTAGACTACATACATGACCTCGTCGCTAGGAATCTCATTTTAGTTTCTAAGTCGTCTCCAAGGGGAGAAGTAGTCGAAATCAAGGTCCACGATCTTTTGAGGGATTTAAGCTTAAAAGAAGCTATAGAGAAGAAGTTTCTTTGCATCGTGCGGAAGCAGCATGATCTAGAAGTTTCAAACAAGGAAAGACGAATAGTCCTTTATCCAAGCTCATATGAGGTGGACCGTTTCTATTCCAGCGCCGCTGTTCAGAAATCACCGTCAGTGTTGCATAGTTTGATACTTCATGATATATTATTATTACCTTTTTCTTCAGTTTATAATAAGTCGTTAAGAGTTTTGGCTTCAACTGGGTATTTGGACATTAGTATAGATGACATGGTACGAGTTGCTTCTCAACATGTTAACTTGCGCTGCCTTCACTTCTCATCATCTAATTGGAAAGAATTGGTTATCTTTCCTTCATCAATTATTTCGATCTGGAATCTCCAGTCTCTATACTTAGATGGTAGCAAAGGGGCTGAATTACCGAAAGAAATCTGGAAAATGTCTCAACTTAGACATATCTACATATACGGGAGAATCATTGTCTCGGATCCTCCTCCAAGTGAAAGCAGCGACGTTGATATCTTGAAGAACCTTCAGTGGGCTGAGACGATACTAAATTTGAGTTTTAGTGAAGATTTGGTCAAAAGAATTCCCAACGTCAGGACTCTAAGTGTGGAATATGATGATGAATTCGAGGGGTTCAGTGAGGGGGTGTATGCTCTGAACAACATCGCTCGTCTTGAAAAGCTTGAAACGCTTACTTGCTTGTTGGGTGATGTGAGTTCCGTAGCACGACGAAACGAAATGCTGTCGAGTATTACTTTCCCGGCCCATTCACTCAAGTGCTTGAAAGTTAGCGGCCTTTGTTTGGACGACGGCGTAACAATGACTAAGATTGGCTCACTGCCACTGCTAGAAGATCTAATTCTGTGGAGTTGCAGCGGAAGCGAGTGGAATCAGGTCGAAGGACAATTTGTTCGTCTAAAATACTTGATGCTCAATTATTGCAGTGATCTCGAATGTTTTACGGTAGATTCCAACCATTTTCCTTGCCTCGAACAGCTGGAACTAAGCTTTATGTATAGGTTGAAGGAGATATCCCCAGATGTTGGAGACATACAGACGCTGAGAAGTATCATATTGGATTATTGTCAGGACTCAGCTGTTGTGTGTGCTAAAGAAATAGCAGAGTACCAAAAACACCAAATGGGGAATGAACAATTACAAATTAAGGTTAGATTGAGTTACAAAACCAGTCTTTCTGCAGAGAGGTTGAGCGCCAGTAACTTTATTATTGTCTAATGATTTCCATTTCATTTCATATCATATCGTAGTGGGGTGGAGGGAGAATAGAGGACGCCTTTTCTGTTCTTTTGTTTTTGGAATATGAATGATATATTACATACATACATTACAATACATACATAGAGTGTTGTTGTTTGTAAGAAAAATTATGGTATGGTGATAATTTATTGTTTTATATATGGTTAAGACTGGATGGATGGGTCTTTCACGTTGAGTTTAATATATATATATATATACTAATCAATTCTCTTCTTATCTAAATGGTCGACAGTTATGAATTTTAATTAGATAATGTCAAGTGATTAAAGAATAAAAACTGACGTTGCTCATTATTACAATGTAAAATTTTGTCCAATCAATATTATGAAATAAAAAATTATCATTTTCCTAACAAATAAAAACGTAAAATAAATTTAACCTTTGAGGCAAATAGGGATTGGACGAAGAGTAATAATAGGATTACGTTAAAAAAACACAATGGAGGTCAACTCATAAGTTAAGAAGCCAAAGTAGACTATCATCCAAAAAGCATTACATAACACAAGTTAAGAACGGCCTAAACAGAGTATAGAACTGCTACAAAATTACATGAACGATAAAGATAGCTCGAGGACATTTTAAACTGGTAAATCAAACTGCAAGAGAAAAACATTTGATTCGCAGTAATAACAAGCCAGAGAAGGACGGGCGATCGATCTTGTTGGCTCGGAGCAGTTCAAGGTTTGGGAGGCGGAGAACCACTGCTGGGTCCCTGCAATGGAAGATGAATAAAATACCAATGTAATATGAATAGACTGATATATTTCAAAATTAGACACGTACCCTGCGAGGGTTGGGAGATGATGATGATGAAGATGGTGATTTACCACGTCTTGGAGGTGGCCCACGTCCTCTTCAGGAAATTTTGCAAATTGGAAGATTAATTAATCAGTTGTAAGACCATGACTATTTTCACTGAAAAACGACCAAATCTTCGATGGAAACAAATGCCATTTAGAAAAGAAACAAGTGACATGAAATAGATATGTTGATTAAATTGAGGGAGAAAACCAAGACAAGTGTATATTTACACTGATTAATACCTTCTTGGAGATGGCGAACTGGATGGGGAACGAACTGGCCTTCTAATAGGTGAGCGACTACGTGTGCGGCCAATAGGTGATCTTCTCGGTGGGCTACGAAGTCGTCTAGGTGAACTAAAATCATACAAACCATGATGACATAAAAGTTAAAAAATCATTGTAACAATTTCAGCGGTCTCAAGATGATATACATCTATCTTTTAAGGAGCAACAAACAGCTATAGCAAGAAAAAGAAAACCACAGCTATAGCAAAAAGACTCGAGCTCAGCAAGCAGAATGGAACCCAACTGATCAACTAATGCCCATCACTAGTTATATTGCCAAAGGCATAACTTGACATATTATCTAGTAAGTAGCTCTTAAAAAGGGGCAGCAAGAAAAAAATGTATCAACTCATTAAAGACAATGCTTCTTAACTACACATACCGTCGCCTCGGAAGAGGAGAACGCCGACGAACAGGACTACCTCGCATTCTTCTTGGAGATCCTCTGTCAAAAGTTACAGACATCAAATGAAGTTCCTTCTTATATAAACAATGAAGGAACTATCAAAGTGCGTGCAGATTGTAAAGTTTTTAAAAAATCCTAACCTTGGAGGCGACCGGTAACGTCTAGGAGGTGAAGATGGTGAACGGCCCCTAGGAGGTGACAGAGGGCGTCTCCTGGGAGGCGGTGTGTCCCCTCATCGATTAGGAGGACTACCTCTACGACGAACAGGTGAATCCACTCTTCTTCGAGGGCTACCTCTTCTTGCTACAGGAGACCTTCTACGAGGTGAAGAGATGGGCTTTCGCCTTGGAGAATCTGATCAGAACATTTTTGTTTCAAACCATTATAACTAAAATGAATGGTACCAGTTTGCTAAGAGAATATTGTAGCACCTTCTCTTGACTGCTTTGACCCTTCATTGTCAGCATCATCAGCTCTTGGGGCATCTCTCCTTGATGAGGTAGCAGCTGTCTTTGGAGGTGATGCAGGCTTCTTTCTCTCCGGCAAAGTAATTAACACCAGAAAAACAGACTAATGCAGAAGCATTACTAAATCTTTAAAATAAAGCAAACAACCAATCTCACCTCTCTTACCTCCATCAGCAGCACTATTGAAAATAATCAATTGCATAAGAACTCAGCTGATACACAAGAACACTCACCTAGTGAGCATTCCATCAAGAATGATTTGTCAGTCCCATGTACTTAGCCCATTCTCCAATATTGGTGAGGATATGAAACCCATAATTTAAATTTTTGAATAAAACGAAAGAATAGGCAGAATCTGTATATCAATCACTTACATAAAAGATACTTTATTAAAACAATATATGTGCTCTCTTTTTTAAAGGAATGGTTGTAAAACGATTCCATTATTGTAGCACAGACTTCATATATATATATATATATATATATATATTCTTTGTATTGTACGCACAACACAACAATCTCGAGTAGAATAGAAATGGCGACAGCTTATGCAGCTATCACTTCCCTCATGCATCTCATATCAGACCTCCACGAGGAGCACTTCGACTCTCTCAATTCGAAGATATGTTTCTTTCAGAGGTTCCTTGAAGCTCACCATGCCTCCGTTGATCTGGGCTTGGAGCTCCGAATGGCTGATGCAGCATATGTTGCGGAAGACGTTATCGAGACTCACATAGCGGACGAAGTTCTCGATGAAGAGGACTTCAATGCAGGCAGCCTTCAAAAGGCGATAGAAGGAGTGGATCTCATCATGAAAGAAGTGATGAAGATGAGTTGGAACACTGAGAAGAAAAGGCAAGGCAGTAACCAACCTAGACGACGACCTGCTAATTCTGCTGGCGAGAACATCATCGTGGTCGGGATCAAAGACCTAACAATCGAAATCGTGGACAAGCTCACTCTGCCTCGTAATGGGTCTGGCCGTCAGATTGTCTCGATAACAGGTATGGGCGGAATCGGCAAGACAACGCTTGCTCGTAAGGTTTATGACCATAAATGTATTGGGGACTATGTTAACGTTGATTGACACCTGACTCAAAATGTTGAGTGACATCTGAGTCAAAATATTGATCAACACTTGAGTCAACGTTTGACTCAGACGTGAATCATCTTTGATTTTATATTTCATACCTAAAAACCGTTTACCCTATTATTGTGGCTTTATTTTAGTATGTGCATGAAGTTATTTTCGAGCTGGAATTGTTCAAAGAAAGTGGATTGCATTTACAAAAAATAGAAGATATGAAGATCATGGGAGAATGAGCAAGCATTTACAAAAAATAGAAGATATGAAGATCATGGGAGATTGAGTCAAACAATTGATAAAAATAGAAGATATGGATATTAGCCAAGATGATATGAAGATAATGGAGATTGAGTCAAGCAGTTGCTAAAAATAGGAGGTGCATTTACCAAAAATAGGAAAGATGGAGTATTAGGTGGAACAAACCAAATTGAACCTGTAAAATAGGGGGAGACACATCTATATATACAGAAGACTCCATTCAAGCTTTAGCATCGAGACTTATATCAAGATAGAAAGGCGCGCGCGTGCAACGAGCTAAAAGAAAGGGAAGATTTCCAATGGAGCCATCGTCGCTTCGGTTTTAGCATGAAGAGTTGTTCCGGCTTTCCCGGCTCTTCGCTCTATGAAGCTGTTTCGATCTCTTTGTGCCTAGTTTTTATCTTCACACTTTTGTATAGGACTTAGGATCTATACGCGAGTTTTCGTGTGAAGATTGGTAGAGTAGTTTTACTCTTTTCTAGGTTGCTTTTACTATCTTTGATAGTTGCTTTTTTGTAATCCATTCTCGTAGTTGAATTTTGCACTGAAGGCACGCAGCAAGTTTTATAACTTGCTGCCTACTTGAACTATACCCAGTGTTTCCTTTTAGTGTTTTTTTTTTTGTTTTTTGTTGCTGTTAGGTAATTTCATGCTCGTCGGGTGAGCCTTTGTCTCTACTCGCAATTATATGTCACCACAGAGATCCCGCAAAGCTGTTTATCCTTTGTATATATTCTTCGTGGTGATCGAAACTAAATTTTATATCAAATTTACACAATAACATGCATGTAAGAAAAAGTTCTAACTATTAGTGATCAAACTTTTAAATTCTCCGTTTTAGTTCTAAACTTTTCAAAACCATTCATGTTTTATTCTTTTATCAATTGTTTAGGTCAAAAGAACTCAAAATGAACCGTTTTGCAGAAAATCGAAACGGATAGCTTGAAGGATATATCTTTAGACATCAAAGATATACAGACGCTGAGATGCATTGAATTGAATTGTTGTCCGGACACTAAAGAAATAGCAGACTACCAAAGTTATCAACTTGATGATTATAAATCCTTTATTTAACGGAAACTGTGGTTATCATTACCTATGACCAATCCACGCAAAAGGCTTATGACAATAAAAGTTCATGTCTTTTCTGTTTTGAGTTCTGTTTCATACTCTCACGGCCGTTTCTTTGAAAGGCTACACCAAACCTGGTCCTTACAAAGGGTCTACCAATGGTGCAAAACACAAACGGTGGTATCTGAACTTCAAAAAAATCTTACATTTTCAAATCTGCTGTTATTCCTGCGATAAAAATTTAACTAGTGATCGTCCTTCATATTTCCTTGCCTCAGTCTCTAAATCGAATTTTCAAAAATTCTCCATATCACGCCAAAGCTCACGCCTACTGGAACTCCCAAGGTACTATCCACTGCTGTCTCTCCAAGAAAGTATTCAACTGCTAACTCTCCTCAGAGAACCTCTGGTGTAACCTCTCCAACTAATCGTTATGACGGACGAGGTTCCCTTACATCATGGTACACTTCTAGCCAACAATCGTCAGCTCCTAGAATTGACGGGAAGGAGTTTTTTCGCCAGGCCCGGTGAGTTTTTCAGTATTAGCCAAACAGAACAGAGCCTACATTGGCAGCTTGAGTGGCTACATAAAAGTTAATATGACTTATGAAGCTTAATTATGCCATATGAAATGCAGGAGTAGGTTGTCACTTGAGCAGTTCATCGAGTTTCTCGCTAACATAAAGGATTTAAATGCGCAGAAGCAAACCCGTGAGGTGAATTACTTAACATGTTATTTCTTGCAGGTTCTTAATTTCTTTAATGCGTCGGCTGAAGAGTATAAATGTATATTTACTTCCGGTGCCACTGCTGCATTGAAACTTGTTGGCGAAACATTTCCATGGAGCTGTCAAAGTACTTTCATGTATACGATGGAGAATCATAACAGTGTTCTTGGAATCAGAGAGTATCCTTCTTATCGAGTTATTTCTACTACAAAATTATCTGTATATATAGATTGCAATAAAAAATCGTGTTTATCTGTAGATTTTCCTTAATCATTTTTCAGGTATGCTCTCAGTAAAGGAGCTTCTTCCATTGCTGTAGATGTCGAAGATGCTTCTCATCACAATAAACTAGACAATGGGAAACCTGCAATGAAAATTAAGCCCCGCGGTGTGCAGAGGTGATACGAAGCCTCTGATAAAGAAAAAGAGCATAACAGTTAATATATTATTTTTCATCTTTAGCCTCATTCTAATTATTATAAAGTAGAAAATTCATTAAATCTTGCCGAGTTTGTCATTACTTACAGGTGATTCATACAGTTTGTTTGCACATCCATCGGAATGTAACTTTTCGGGTATGAGATTCAACCTTACCTTGTCCGTGTTGCCAAGGAAGAGTCTCATGGATTCCCAATAGCATCTTCATGTCAAAGGTATATCTTGTTCTAAAACGATAAATGCTTTTCAAGTTAGAGATTCACTCCATTACGTTCTTATATTCTTGGAAATCATCAATTTCTTCAGTGCAACATAGTTTTTTGTGGTGGTAGAAATTGTTATTACAATATGATTACGGATAATTTGGACAGAGGTGGTCGTTGGATGGTTCTAATCGATGCTGCTAAGGGAAGTTCAACAGAGCCACCTGATCTGTCTCAATATAAGGCAGACTTTGTGGTTGTCTCGTTCTATAAGGTACTGCATTCTAGCAAAATACTATGTAACCAATATGTGGTTTGTTATCAACTATCTCTTTATTTTCTTACAGCTTTTTGGGTACCCAACGGGAATTGGAGCTCTCATCGCCAGAATTGGTAAACCTCTTTAGCCCGAGTCATTCTTACATCTTACCATTGATGAGCTTATGTTAAATCCTTGTTGTTTTCGGTGATACGTCTGGTCGGTGGCTGGAGCTTTATCAGAACTTTGTCTGAGCGGTAAGTCGAGGCGCGTATTGAATACGCTGTCCGTAAGACGATATCGCCCCGATTATACACGTGCTCTCGGGTTTACGGCGATCGTCCCCAAGATACAACGACTTCTAACTCGTCATCGCAGCCCAACAACTCGAGTTTTTCCGGCGAATCTTACTCGGAACTCACAACTTTCTTGCTCGGGAAATGGGGGACTAGGAGTATGCAATGCTTGGAATTCTGTGGTGTGAATTGAATTTTTCAACTCATATGGGGGTCTATTTATAGACTTTATCTCGCAGGGGCTTAATAGCAAATTCATGCGCACTTTGGCACGGCACGGCACAGCCTCGAGCACGGGCGCGGGCTCGGTGCTCGTCGGTGCGAGGCACCTCCTCGCACCCGAGCTATCATTTGGGTCAAAACCCACCTAATTTTTCTTAAGCCCATTTAAACCCATTTAAGCTCACTCACATGACAAGTCCTTTTGAATAAACCCATATGGGTTTCCATAATTATAGTGAAAATTTTCTTAGTGTCTAACCAATGTGGGACACTTAATTCCCTCATTTATACACTATCAACCACTTTAATGGTTATTGGGCCAACTTCGAAAATTAATTTCTCATTCACCCGTTATCGGTTTTGAGCCAATTATTAATCGATAGATTCCCCTCGAAACGTAGAATATGAATCTTTCATCAATTTCGTGTTTCGACTAACGATGGCTTCTCGATTTAATTAAATCGATTTAAGCTATTAGTTATTGGGTTAATACCCATTTTGGACCCAAAGCCCAAATCCAACAATCCCCCACATGAATGGAAATTAATGCAAATGCATGCTGACTCTAGCAAGAAAGTCCCGACGATTCATCATTACATCGAGATAGGTAGCTTGTGGCTTTGAACCTTCCCTAGTGAAATGCTATCGGATTTACTCGCTGCTCAGTGAACATGATGTCTTGAACTGGCGGCTTTTTGTGTAAACCAAGTCTACAGCATACACACAATGACGAATCTAATTCCTTTCGATTCTCACGTTGTGTCCATTTCGGCCGTGGACCATATCTCGGATTCATAAGTGTTACTTTTGAAGCGGCCCCACTTCTCACTTATATAGGTGATCGACTATTAGGATTGAATCCTGGAGTAGCCCGAAATACTCCACCAACTTTGGAATAGCCATCATTAAAAGCATAAATGATTACCCTTTACCACACGTCATCGGGAAATTACTTGGACGGCTTACGGGAATGAGCTTATTAGAGATATTCCAAGTAAGCTACTGAACATTCTCAGCTTAGTTGTCTCATTGAACCAAGTTTGTGGGATCTCCACTCATCATGGTTGAGTTACCACCGAGCCTGTTCTTAGTTGTGTGGGATTTAAGTCCCATTCCCCTTACCGTGTCATATAGCTGATCTCTAGCGATGCCTTTCATAAAAGGATCTGCTATATTCTCCTTAGACTTCACATAGTCAATAGAGATGATTCCGTTAGAGATCAGTTCTCTTACGGTATTGTGTCTCCGACGAATATGTCGAGACTTACCGTTATACATGCTACTCTGTGCCCTGCCAATTGCTGCCATTCTATCGCAATGTATCATTATTGGTGGCACAGGTTTACTCCAACATGGAATATCTTCCAGGAAATTTCTAAGCCACTCGGCTTCTTCACCGGCCTTATCCAGCGCAATAAACTCTGATTCCATCGTGGATCGAGCTATGCAAGTTTGTTTGGAAGATTTCCACGATATTGCTCCTCCACCGATGGTAAACACATAACCACTCGTGGATTTGGAGTCTTTGCTGTCGGATATCCAGTTAGCATCACAGTACCCTTCAAGAACTGCTGGATATCTCGAGTAGAGTATGCCATGATTAATAGTGTGCTTCAGATATCTGAGCACCCTTCTCAGAGCTATCCAATGATTACTCCCAGGATTACTCGTAAACCTGCTGAGTTTACTGATTGAATATGCTATATCAGTTCGAGTGCAGTTTGATAGGTACATTAGACTGCCAATCACTCGAGCATATTCTTGCTGTGATATGAGTTCTCCTTTGTTTTTGGCCAGATGTAGATTTAAATCTACAGGAGTCTTAGCCGGAGGATCATCGAAGGCATTAAATTTCTTTAACACGTTCTCAACATAATGAGATTGTGTCAGCATAATTCCTTCGGGTGTCTTAAAGATGTTTATCCCTAGTATAACACTAGCCAAACCCATATCTTTCATACTGAAATGACTTTTCAACATGTTTTTCGTGTTTACAATCATTTTCTGATTGCTTCCCGTGATTAACATGTCATCTACATAAAGACAGACAATTACGAATTCATCAGGTATGCCCTTAATGTAAACACATTTGTCACACTCGTTGATTTGAACCCATTCGATAGCATAGTCATATCGAATTTCTCATGCCACTGCTTCGGTGCTTGTTTAAGCCCGTAAAGCGACGTCACAAGTCGGCATACTTTATTCTCTTGCCCGGGTGCAATGAACCCTTCAGGCTGTTTCATATAGATTTCTTCCTCTAATTCTCCGTTCAGAAAAGCTGTTTTCACATCCATTTGGTGTATCTCGAGATCATGCAATGCTGCAATAGCAACGAGAACCCGAATGGACGTAATCCTTGTTACAGGTGAATATGTATCGAAGAAATCATATCCTTCCTTTTGGTTAAACCCTTTGGCAACCAGTCGAGCCTTATATTTCTCGATAGTCCCATCAGTTTTGAGTTTCCTTTTAAGGACCCATTTACTTCCTAAGGGTTTACAACCTTTTGGGAGATCTACCAACTCCCAAGTGTGGTTCTGCATTATGGATTCAATCTCGCTGTTCACAGCTTCTTTCCATAATGGAGCTTCTGGACTTGACAGAGCTTCATGCAGTGTTCGAGGTTCATCATCTAACATGTATGTTAGGAAGTCGGGCCCAAATAATTTGGCCACCTTCTTTCGTTTACTTTGCCTTGGTTCCTCCACGTCTTGGGGTGAACTTTCAATGGCATCGTAAATTCTCTTTACAGAGCTTACTTCTTTTCTTTCCTTGTTTGGAAAGATATCTTCAAGGAATACCGCATTCCTTGATTCTATTATCATCCCAACATTCATGTCAAGGATCTCTGATTTGTGCACCACAAATCTGTAAGCAGTACTGTTATTTGCATATCCGATGAAAATGCAATCTACAGTTTTGGGTCCTATCTTAACTTGCTTAGGTTTAGGTACTTCGACCTTTGCTAGGCACCCCCACACTTTCAGGTAACCGTAGGATGGTTTTCGGCCTTTCCATAGTTCGTACGGTGTTTTATCCCTCTTTTTGTGTGGCAATACATTTAGAATGCGATTTGCCGAAAGGATAGCCTCCCCCCACAAGTTCTGTGGTAGCCCTGAGCTGATTAACATCACATTCATCATCTCTTTGAGAGTTCTGTTTTTGCGTTCTGCGACGCCGTTTGGTTGGGGTGAATATGGCGCTGTTGTTTGATGGATAATACCATGTTCTTGGCAAAATTCCTCGAACGGTGCCACATATTCTCCTCATCTGTCACTTCTTATTATCTTTATCTTAGAGTTAAGTTGATTTTCAACTTCACTCTTGTATCTTTTAAAGGTATCAAGTGCTTCGTCTTTTCCACTTAAAAGATACACGTGACAGTACTTCGTGCAGTCGTCGATAAACGTAATGAAATACTTCTTTCCACCTCTAGTTTGCACGAATTTCAGATCACATATATCAGTATGGATCAGTTCTAGAGGTGAGCTGTTTCTTTCGACTGAGGGGAATGGTGCTTTAACCATCTTTGCCTCAATGCAGACCTCACATTTATGTTGCGAGTCAATTTCCATTTGTGGAAGTAAGTTTAAACTTATCAGCCTTTTCAGTTTGTTTAAACTTACGTGTCCTAGTCTACCATGCCATAAGCTAGAACACTCAACCAAGTAAGAAGAACTGACTTTATTATTATTAGCGAGCTCAATCTCGCGCTTTACAGGCATTACATTTAATTTAAAGAGACCCTTCTCTATGTAGCCTTTGCCTATAAAGTGACCATTCTTCGTCAGCACATACTTGTCAGCTTCAAACACCTGTCTAAACCCGACTTTGCTGAGCAGAGAGCCGGAGACCAGGTTCTTGGGGATGTTTGGGACATGCAGCACGTCCACAAGTGTCACCTCCTTGCCTGAGGTCATCTTCAGCACCACACGTCCTAATCCTACGATGTTGGACGTAGCCGCGTTCCCCATGAAGAGCGTCCTACCCGATATCGGTGTGTAGGTGGAGAACATATCCTTGTCGGAGCAGATGTGGCGCGTCGCTCCGATGTCGATGTACCAGGATCTCGGGTTTTCCACCACGTTTGCTTCGTACACCACGGCAGCGAGGTCTAACTCCGACAACTCTGTTGACAACCTTTTTTCTTCGGTCAGATTTGCCCGATTCTGATTTCCCTTCTTTTTCTGGCGACAATCTTTGGCCATGTGTCCGGGCTTATCACAGTTGTAGCAGTTTCCTTTAATTCTTTTCGAATTATGCTTCTGCTTGTTCGGCGGTGCCCCAGTCCTCTTCCGCTTATTGCGTGAATTTGGCTCAGCTAAGTTGGCCCCTGCTTCCATACTACCCCTCTTGATCTTGGCTTCGTTCTTTCGGTTGTCTTCTTCAATCCGAAGCCTCACAATCAGGTCCTCAAGTCCCATTTCTTTGCGTTTGTGCTTGAGGTAGTTCTTGAAGTCCTTCCAGAGGGGCGGCAGCTTCTCGATAATAGCAGCTACCTGGAAAGTTTCACTGATCTGCATATTTTCCGCGTGTATATCGTGGATGATCAGCTGCAGACAATGTTTTAAAACGCATATTGCGCAATGTGTCGCGTTTTAGTTACTGCATTGCGTAGCGTAAATAGCGTAGCGTATTGCGTGAGCTGTTCGAGCAAGTCATTTATACTGCCAAAAAAATATATTATATAACCACACAAGCAAACGAATTAATTTGAATGGTTTTAATCATGAAAATAAACATTTAAGTCTAAGAAATAGCATTCGGATATTTATTTATTACAAACAAAGTCATAATATAATATTCTAAACATAGACTCAAATCTAAAAATAATCGGTGTCATCCAATTGTATTTGACTATCATCGTCAATACTATCAAAGTTTGGTGGATTTCCACTATCAAAGATCCTTGGAGCAATTTCGCCAAATTCTTGCATCTCAACATCATCATGAATATTAGTGGGATCTTTGTTTGCACCTGTAAATTAAAAATTAGTAGTAGATTATATTTATCGAATAAAAAAATCATGTACTTACTTGAGCTTTCACCAACTCTTTTCTTCTTTAGAATGGGAGAACGGTCTTGTTCTTCATTTTCAACATCAATTTCGACATGCTTATCCGCATCCAGAAGACTGTCAAAGTGGCTTGGTGGCACACTCATAATAGGATCCCCTTCAAATAATTCATCATCAAGAAGCCACTTGGTATTATTAGGGAGTGCTGGATCTTCTAGCTCTGCTATCCGTTCATCATCAGAATCAATTTCATCAACTATAATTGGATCAATTTTGTCTCTCCTTCTAATACTTCTCTCCCTTAATTTATAGTTATACTTCACAAAGACCAAAGCATTCAACCTTGAATGTTGAAGCCTATTCCTCTTCTTCGTATGTATCTAAGAATAATAATAATAAAAAGGACGTAAGCAACTTTTGTTAAACAAAATTTGCATCCCAAAAAAACAATTACTAGGCAGCACAATAATAATTAAGTTCTAAGCATCCCAAACAAATTTTGCATCCCAAACATGATTTCAAATTTTAAGCAGCACATAAGAAAAAAAAATAATTAAGAAACACCAAAGCAAACATGATTTCAACTTTCTGTTAAACAATAACACCAAAGCAACACAATAGTTATAACTCGACATTGAAGTTTTAAGCAGCTCAGGAAAAAAAAATTACCGACTCAAAAGAGCTCCAATTTTTTTCGCATCCCGAAGCACTACAAGTAAGACTAAGAACTCGTATAGCAAATCTCATAAGCTCGGGTGTTTTGCTTCCAAACCATTCCCACCATTTTGCTAGAAATAGATAAAAATATTTCATAATTAATTCAAGTTGGAATCAATGTATGAAAAAACAAAACTCTAAATTATAAACATTATACCTGGAGATCTCAACATTCTTGATTTTTTGGCAATTGGACTTCCAAATTCTCCTTCTCCTTTGTCATAGAAATCCAACTGGATATCGGAATGAAGACGATCATCGGGTGATAACATTCGGTCCATACAAGCATAAAAACCGTCTTTAACTTCCATAGTATTGCAAAATGAATCTTCATAACGCAATTGTGGATTCAAATAATATCCGGCTGCATGTAGGGGATGGTGAAGTTGTGGAGCCCATCTCTCATCTATTTTCTTCCAAATAGGCATATATTTTTTTTGAATTCCCCCACAATTAAATTTAATGGTCTCCTTTGCCCTTCTCATAAGCTCATAAATATATCCCATGGCTGACCTCTCTTCAGAATCAACCTCCCTTAAGACACTTACAAGGGGCACAATGCTTTTAACACAAAATGCTACATGCGGCCAAAAATCGGGATCATTGACGACAATTCTTTTAATTAACTTTCCTTCAACTTTTTTAGCCTGAGGAGAACTAACCCAATCGTCAGAAGCAAACATGATTTCAAGTGGTCTTTTCTGCTTATACATGCTTTGAAGAGTTAGGAATGCCGTGGCAAAGCGAGTTACCGTAGGACGAAGAAGCTCCTTCCCATTCGTATGTTTCCTCATCAAAGAAAGGACAATGCCATGACCATAAATGAATTTCACAACCCTTTTTGCCTTTTCAATTGTATCTGAAAATATACTCAATTTGGAAATTGATTCCAACATGAGATCAATGCAATGTGCCGCACAAGGTGTCCACCATAAAGCCTTTCGTTTGGCCATCAACTTTTTCCCAGCCTTTACACAATTACTAGTATTATCCGTGATGATTTGGATAACATTCTCCTCCCCTACCTCATTTACAATATCATCAAGATAGTTGAAAATCAATTCACCATTTTTTATAGAGTCGGAAACGTCAACGGATTTCAGAAAGAAAGTACTAGCAGGACTATTAACGAGAAAATTTAGCAAAGCTCTATTATTGCCATCTGTCCACCCATCAGACATCAAAGTACAACCATAAGTTTTCCAAACCTTTTTATACTCCTCATAGATAATGTTAACGTCACTCACCTCGGACTTGAGCAATCTCGTTCGTAGTTCATGCATAGAAGGAGGTTTGTACCCTTTACCATATTCTGCAATTCCCTCAACCATTGGTAACCAATGAGGATCGTTGACGACATTGAAAGAAAGTCCAGCCGAGTACATGAAACGAGCAACCCTACGATCAATATCCTTTTTCAATTCCTTTTTGGATGCGGAATTTATAGTTGTCTACCTCGGTTCAGAATTAACAAACTTATCCAATGTGCCGACGCCTCTAGAATGGCTATTACTACCTCCATGCGAAACCCCGTCCCCATCAGAAGAAGATAATCTACTGCCAGCTGGACCCTCACCGATCTCACGGAGCAATTCATTCCTCTTGCTTTTGAGAGTCTTATAAGTTTGTAGACTATCACTAATTTCCCTTTTCACATCATCTGGAACTTTATCACAAGGTGCAACACCTTTACGTGATTGAGCTAAATGTTCTTTTAGACGAGAAATGCCCCCATTTGATTTATGGTGACAAAATCTGCATTCAATACTCTTTTCCCCGTCTACTTTAAATCCATATTTCCAGCCGATATCCTTTTTATCACTGCTCGACATTTTAACTGAAAATAAAATAATAAAAAAAGCATTAACAGAGGCGAATATAAGCATGAACTCATTCAAAACTCTAGCAGTCGTCTTGCTCTCACAACTTTAATGACAAGAATATGCGCAAAAGTAGCAAAAGGGAAGCTAACACATGCGCAAGTTATGAAGAAGTTTCAAATTAAAAAACTAATACTTCACAAACATAAAGAAAATGATATATTAATGTCTTACAAAGACTCGATTTTTATCTTACAATTATCAAATAATTAGAAAGGGCTTTTCTAACCAATGTCCAACAGCTAACTATGAGAGCAAACACAGAATCGGTTCATTTAAACAAAAATCCACCAAAAAATAAAAAGGAAAAGCATCAAAGGTAAAAGAGGCATGGTGGCTCAACATATCGAGTAAATCAAGAACAACCATCAAGTGATAATAAGAAACCACACATACTGCAAACTATAAACAATAACATTAACAAAATAGCATTAACATTTGACTTACGAGTGATATGAGCTGATGTTGAAAGCAGACTCCAAGATGGAAAGTGTGTGTGGGATGTTAACGAAACCTTAGAGTCAATTGGGAGTCAATTGGGATATAAGTGAGTTATTTACACATTATACCCAAAACTTTCATCAAATTATCATATGGCCCAAATAGCGTGAGTATTATAATAAATAGTGTAAAAAGCGCGCGAAAATGGTCATATAGCGTGACACGTCACATTTAGCGAATGCTTTTTAGGACAAACGCGATATAATTTACGCTTTAGCGCGTTTTTGAGTCAAAAAACGCAATAGCGCGCAACATAGCGCGCTATTTGTCGCTTTTTAAAACACTGGCTGCAGATCACGGACTTGATCCAACACAGGCTTGGAGTCCGTCATTTTGTAGTCCAAGAATTTGCCGACGATGAACTTTTTCAGTCCAGCATCATCGGTCTTATACTTCTTGTCCAACGATCCCCATAACTCTTTCGCAGTCGTAGCCACTGCATATACGTTATATAGGGAGTCATCGAGGGCGTTCAGAATATAATTGCGGCACATGAAATCATTATGATTTCATGCGTCTAACGCAGCTTTTTCTTGCTCAGATTGAGCGACACGAGCAGCATAGTCTGCGTCGTCAGGGTTTTCACCCTCAGCTAGTGGGGCGACTTCTGTCACCGTAGGGGCGGTCTCCTTCAGGAATCGGACCAGGTGGAGCGTCGTCAGGTAGAACATCATCTTCTGCTGCCAACGTTTGAACTCCGTCCCGTTGAACTTGGCAAGACGTTCGACGTGGTTGCTGGCAGGGATCGTTGCTGCGTTGGTTGCCATCGATCAGATCACGAACAAGATATCGTCTTACGATTGTTGTTTTCGGTGATACGTCTGGTCGGTGGCTGGAGCTTTATCAGAACTTCGTCTGAGCGGTAAGTCGAGGCGCGTATTGAATTCGCTGTCCGTAAGACGATATCGCCCCGATTATACACGTGCTCTCGGGTTTACGGCGATCGTCCCCAAGATACAATGACTTCTAATTCGTCATCGCAGCACAACAACTCGAGTTTTTCCGGCGAATCTTACTCGGAACTCACAACTTTCTTGCTCGGGAAATGGGGGACTAGGAGTATGCAATGCTTGGAATTCTGTGGTGTGAATTGAATTTTCCAACTCATATGGGGGTCTATTTATAGACTTTATCTCGCAGGGGCTTAATAGCAAATTCATGAACTTGCTGGACTGCTTCTGTTATTTTGACTTTTCAGTCCATGGGTCAGAATGCAATATCTCACAACCTCTGGACTGTCGGTCTAATTAAAAGCCACCGACGGCCCGGTTCAACCACCACCGACGGCTCCACCGACGGTTATATGGGTTGGGCCGGATCAATCCAACAGTCCAATACGGCCCATTGATCCAATGGATCATGCCACCTCAGCTGGGTTGCCCAATCAGCGCTTACTCAGCGCCACATCATCATCACTTGTACACGTGTCACCTGACACGTCACCCGAACCCCCACGTCATCAGTGACATCACCGTCGCCTCTGCCTCATCAGAGAAAAATTTCGGGCTCCTCAAAGCTCCTCGCTCCGATGCGTCGTGCAAAGTGCGCCTACAAAGCGCCCATTGCGCACTTTGGCACGGCACGGCATCGGCCACGGGCGAGGGCGCGCGCTCGGTGCTCGTCGGTGCGAGGCACCTCCTCGCACCCGGGCTATCATTTGGGTCAAAACCCACCTAATTTTTCTTAAGCCCATTTAAACACATTTAAGCTCACTCACATGACAAGTCCTTTTGAATAAACCCATATGGGTTTCCATATTTATAGTGAAGATTTTCTTAGTGTCTAACCAATGTGGGACACTTAATTCCCTCATTTATACACTATCAACCACTTTAATGGTTATTGGGCCAACTTCGAAAATTAATTTCTCATTCACCCGTTATCGGTTTTGAGCCAATTAATAATCGATAGATTCCCCTCGAAACGTAGAATATGAATCTTTCATCAATTTCGTGTTTCGACTAACGATGACTTCTCGATTTAATTAAATCGATTTAAGCTATTAGTTATTGGGTTAATACCCATTTTGGACCCAAAGCCCAAATCCAACAATCCTTACACCCTGACCATGTCATTTGAAACGACAGATGCTGCAAAATTGTTGAGGAAAACGTATTTTAGTGGAGGTATATTGATAATTTTTTTTTACTAACACGGTCTTTGGTCATGCATATTCATTTGCTTGGCTTCACTTTTTTACTACAGGCACAGTGGCTGCGTCAATTGCAGATATCGATTATTTCAAAAGAAGAGAGGGCGTTGAGGAATGCTTCGAAGACGGGACTGTGCCTTTTCTGAGCGTTGCCTCTCTTCGCCATGGATTCAAGATCCTCAATTTTCTAACGATGCCTTCAATCTCAAGGTATCACAGTAAATCCCATGTCTTACACCGCACATCTATTAACTATCGTTGTCTTAATTCAGGCATGCAAATTCTCTCGCCACATATGTGAGAAATTCACTTACAAACATGAGGCACTCAAATGGGCTTCGTATTTGCACATTGTATGGCCTTACCAATCCTGAGGTCAGAATGGATTTCTCTCTCATATATAGGTTTTACAAACGTTTTTGTAGACTCTTTATCTTACAAGGATTGCCATGCCACCAGTTTCTCGGTAGTAAAATGGGTCCCACGGTATCGTTCAACTTGAAAAGGGCAGATGGATCTTGGTTTGGCTATCGCGAGGTGGAGAAGTTAGCATCCTTGTCGGATATTCAGCTACGGGTAATAAATGTTGTTGTGCTCAGATATGTTGCCTTTGTTTCTTTGTCATCAACTTCCTCTGATGCTTTTCCTCGGTTCTCCTCGCTTAGACAGGATGTTTTTATAATCCCGGCGCATGCACAAAGTTTCTTGGTTTGTCGCATTCGGATCTGCTTTCTAACATTGAGGTGATTCCCTAATCATGTATGGATATAAGATTGCTCGGTGCATACATACTAGGGGTGAGCAAAAATATCCGAAAACCGGATTCCGATCCGATATCTGATTTTCAAAATCCGAAAAACCGGATCGGATATCCGATCCGCTTTATTTTAAGATAAACCGGATCGGATGCGGATAGTGGCCAACGTAAAATTCGGATATCCGATATCCGGTTTTATATTTTAAAAATACAATAAATTAAATAATGACCCACAAAAAAAAAGAAAAAAAAGAGGTCTAACATCTATTATTGAATTATTACACAAAATACATTATATAAAATTTATATTATTCTTGCAAAAACCTGAATAGAGAATCGAAAAAAAAAAGAGAAAAGAAAGTGAAGAAAAGAGAAGAAAGAGAAGAATAGAGAATCGAAAAAAATTGCGGGGCGGGGATCACCGCGGGGGTGGGGACGGGGACGATTTTGTCCCCGTTTACTTGGCGGGGACGGGGATGGGGATTCCCCATAGACGCGGGGATTAGGTCCCCATCACCTCCCTGCCCCGTTGACATCCCTAGGTGAAGATAGGTCCATTATCACATTCAATTATTATTATTATTATTATTATTATTATTATTATTATTATTATTATTATTATTATTATTATTATTATTATTATTATTATTATTATTATTTCAATATTTTTTTTTTGTTACTGACAATCACATTTCTTAAATCAACATTGGAAATAATAAATAATCATTCATTCTGTTTCATTTTCTTTCATTTCTTTATTTTTGATTTTATATTTGGTATGAGGATTTTCTTATCTCATATGATAATATTTCTCTTTTGAACAAAATTTTGCAATGGCTATATAAAATAGAATTGGGAAATAGACAATTAATATATATGAAATAAAATTATTGTTTCCTAATAAAAAAAAACATAGAACCTTTGGGGCAAATAGGGATTGGACGAAGAGTAATAATAGGATTACGTTAAGAAAACACAATGGAGGTCAACTCATAAGTTACAAAGCCAAAGTAGTATCATCCAAAAAGCATTACATAACACAAGATAACAACGGCCTAAACAGAGTATGAACGATAAAGATAGCTCGAGGACATTTTAAACTGGTAAATCAAACTGCAAGAGAACAACATTTGATTCGCAGTAATAACAAGCCAGAGAAGGACGGGCGATCGATCTTGTTGGCTCGGAGCAGTTCAAGGTTTGGGAGGCGGAGAACCACTGCTGCTGCTGGTGCTTGGACTATCCTCTTACGGGCCTGACATGGAAAAGAAAAAAGTTCGATGCGTTCTTGGCTGAAAAGATTGTTCGGTCTTGTCTGAACATAATTATACGATTATGAAAAGCTACCTTCTGGGGCTGGTGCTTGGACTTCTTCCTCTTACAGGCCTGACATGAAAACAAAAGAAAATGAGTTTAGAAGATTGTTTTTAGTCTTCACTGATATTATATATATACGTACGATTATGAAAAGCTACCTTCTGGGGCTGGTGCTAATACTTCTTCCTCTCACAGGCCTGACATGGAATGGAACGATATCAATGTTAATAAGCATAGATGACAAAGACCTTAAGTTGCATTTCACGTTTAAAGGTATTTAATTTACCTTCTGGGACTTCGGCTTCTTGAGAGTTTCCTAGGTCCCTGCAATATGTATATAAAAAAAGGTGTGCAGAAGATTAATAAAATACCAATGTAATATGAATAGCCTGATATATTTCAAAATTAGACACGTACCCTGCGAGGGTTGGGAGATGATGATGATGAAGATGGTGATTTACCACGTCCTCTTCATGAAATTTTGCAAATTGGAAGATTAATTAATCAGCGGTAAAACCATGACTATTTTCAGTGAAAAACGACCAAATCTTCGATGGAAACAAACGCCATTTAGAAAAGAAACAAGTGACAGGAAATAGATATGTTGATTCAATTGAGGGAGAAAACCAAGAAAAGTGTATATTTACACTGATTAATAATACCTTCTTGGAGATGGCGAACTTGATGGGGAACGAACTGGCCTTCTAATAGGTGTGCGACTACGTCTGCGGCCAATAGGTGATCTTCTCGGTGGGCTACGAAGTCGTCTAGGTGAACTAAAATCATACAAACCATGATGACATAAAAGTTAAAATCATTGTAACAATTTTCAGCGGTCTCAAGATGATATACATCTATCTATCTTTTAAGGAGCAACAAACAGCTATAGCAAGAAAAAGAAAACAACATGCTTAACAGGACAAGCTCTAATGGTCACAGAAGTAAGCAGATAATACAATACAATTCTTCCGGTATTCCACACACTTCTCAATCTCATCAAATGTGACAATGGGCATGGGGGTTCAACCATCATAGTCTGATTAACTAGGGACTTGACTAAGAACAAAAAGACTCAAGCATCAAATTATTTGTCAGTCCCATATACTTAGCCCATTCTCCAATATTGGTGAGGATATGAAACCCATAATTTAAATTTTTGAATAAAAAGAAAGAATAGGCAGAATCTGTATATCAATCACTTACATAAAAGATACTTTATTAAAACAATATAGGTGCTCTCTTTTTTAAAGGAATGGTTGTAAAACGATTCCATTATTGTAGCACAGACTTCATATATATATATATATATATATATATATTCTTTGTATTGTACGCACAACACAACAATCTCGAGTAGAATAGAAATGGCGACAGCTTATGCAGCTATCACTTCCCTCATGCATCTCATATCAGACCTCCACGAGGAGCACTTCGACTCTCTCAATTCGAAGATATGTTTCTTTCAGAGGTTCCTTGAAGCTCACCATGCCTCCGTTGATCTGGGCTTGGAGCTCCGAATGGCTGATGCAGCATATGTTGCGGAAGACGTTATCGAGACTCACATAGCGGACGAAGTTCTCGATGAAGAGGACTTCAATGCAGGCAGCCTTCAAAAGGCGATAGAAGGAGTGGATCTCATCATGAAAGAAGTGATGAAGATGAGTTGGAACACTGAGAAGAAAAGGCAAGGCAGTAACCAACCTAGACGACGACCTGCTAATTCTGCTGGCGAGAACATCATCGTGGTCGGGATCAAAGACCTAACAATCGAAATCGTGGACAAGCTCACTCTGCCTCGTAATGGGTCTGGCCGTCAGATTGTCTCGATAACAGGTATGGGCGGAATCGGCAAGACAACGCTTGCTCGTAAGGTTTATGACCATAAATGTATTAGGGACTATGTTAATGTTGATTGACACCTGAGTCAAAATGTTGACTGACATATGAGTCAAAATATTGATCAACACCTGAGTCAACGTTTGACTCAGGCGTGGATCATCTTTGATTTTATCTTTCATACCCAAAAACCGTTTACCCTATTATTGTGGCTTTATTTTAGTATGTGCATGAAGTTATTTTCGAGCTGGAATTGTTCAAAGAAAGTGGATTGCATTTTCTAAAAATAGAAGATTTGAAGATCATGGGAGAATGAGCAAGCATTTACCAAAAATAGAAGATATGAAGATCATGGGAGATTGAGTCAAGCAATTGATAAAAATAGAAGATATGAAGATCAGCCAAGAAGATATGAAGATCATGGAGATTGAGTCAAGCAGTTGCTAAAAATAGGAGGTGCATTTACCAAAAATGGAAAAGATGGAGTATAAGGTGGAACAAACCAAATTGGACCTGTAAAATAGGGGGAGTCACGTCTATATATACAGAAGACTCCATTCAAGCTTTAGCATCGAGACTTATATCAAGATAGAAAGGCGCGCGCGTGCAACGAGCTAAAAGAAAGGGAAGATTTCCATCATCTATCTGTTTCGATCTCTTTGTGCCTAGTTTTTATCTTCACACTTTTGTATAGGACTTAGGATCTATACGCGAGTTTTCGTGTGAAGATTGGTAGAGTAGTTTTACTCTTTTCTAGGTTGCTTTTACTATCTTTGATAGTTGCTTTTTTGTAATCCATTCTCGTAGTGGAATTTTGCCCTGAAGGCACGCAACAAGTTTTATAACTTGCTGCCTACTTGAACTATACCCAATGTTTCCTTTTAGTGTTTTTTTTTTTGTTTTTTGTTGCGGTTAGGTAATTTCATGCTCGTCGGGTGAGCCTTTGTCTCTACTCGCAATTATATGTCACCACAGAGATCCCGCAAAGCTGTTTATCCTTTGTATATATTCTTCGTGGTGATCGAAACTAAATTTTATATCAAATTTACACAATAACATGCATGTAAGAAAAAGTTCTAACTATTATTGCTCAAACTTTTAAATTCTCCGTTTTAGTTCTAAACTTTTCAAAACCATTCATGTTTTATTCTTTTACCAATTGTTTAGGTCAAAAGAACTCAAAATGAACCGTTTTGCAGGAAATCATAACGGATAGCTTGAAGGATATATCTTTAGACATCAAAGATATATAGACGCTGAGATGCATTGAATTGAATTGTTGTCCGGACACTAAAGAAATAGCAGACTACCAAAGTTATCAACTTGATGATTATAAATCCTTTATTTAACGGAAACTGTGGTTATCATTACCTATGACCAATCCACGCAAAAGGCTTATGACAATAAAAGTTCATGTCTTTTCTGTTTTGAGTTCTGTTTCATACTATCACGGCCGTTTCTTTGAAAGGCTACACCAAACCTGGTCCTTACAAAGGGTCTACCAATGGTGCAAAACACAAACGGTGGTATCTGAACTTCAAAAAAATCTTACATTTTCAAATCTGCTGTTATTCCTGCGATAAAAAATTAACTAGTGATCGTCCTTCATATTTCCTTGCCTCAGTCTCTAAATCGAATTTTCAAAAATTCTCCATATCACGCCAAAGCTCACGCCTACTGGAACTCCCAAGGTACTATTCACTGCTGTCTCTCCAAGAAGGTATTCAACTGCTAACTCTCCTCAGAGAACCTCTGGTGTAACCTCTCCAACTAATCGTTATGACGGACGAGGTTCCCTTACATCATGGTACACTTCTAGCCAACAGTCGTCAGCTCCTAGAATTGACGGGAAGGAGTTTTTTTCGCCAGGCCCGGTGAGTTTTTCAGTATTAGCCAAACAGAACAGAGCCTATATACATTGGCAGCTTGAGTGGCTACATAAAAGTTAATATGACTTATGAAGCTTAATTATGCCATATGAAATGCAGAAGTAGGTTGTCACTTGAGCAGTTCAGCGAGTTTCTCTCTAACATAAAGGATTTAAATGCGCAGAAGCAAACCCGTGAGGTGAATTACTTAACATGTTATTTCTTGCAGGTTCTTAATTTCTTTAATGCGTCGCCTGAAGAGTATAAATGTATATTTACTTCCGGTGCCACTGCTGCATTGAAACTTGTTGGCGAAACATTTCCATGGAGCTGTCAAAGTACTTTCATGTATACGATGGAGAATCATAACAGTGTTCTTGGAATCAGAGAGTATCCTTCTTATCGAGTTATTTCTACTACAAAATTATCTGTATATATAGATTGCAATAAAAAATTGTGTTTATCTGTAGATTTTGCTTAATCATTTTTCAGGTATGCTCTCAGTAAAGGAGCTTCTTCCATTGCTGTAGATGTCGAAGATGCTTCTCATCACAATAAACTAGACAATGGGAAACCTGCAATGAAAATTAAGCCCCGCGGTGTGCAGAGGCGATACGAAGCCTCTGATAAAGAAAACTGAGGTGTCGACAGTGGGGTTTTGGTTGGAACAGGGGATGGAACCCTAGAGGAACTCTGCTCTAAAATGAAATCAAGCGGCTGAATGTGGTCACTGGAAGAACTAGGTTTTGGGTCTGCTTCCTTCTTGACGACTTTAGCCTTCTTCTTATGTGATTTAGAGCTTTTGCCTTTGGATTTCGCAGAAGATTTTGCCTTCTATCGTGTGGTTCTCGTCGGCGGTGGTGGTGGTGAAGCAGCCTTGGTTGATTTCTCCATGGAATCTGACATGGATTCGTCAGACATCGGTTCCTTTCTTTTCTTTCCAGTGCTCGATCCAGCTTCAGCTTTCTTTGTTCCAACCGTTTTCACCATTTTGAGTTTTGTGAGAGATAGAGAGATCGTGGATGAAAAGGGGACAGGGATGAACAGTTTACTTGACACGATTGATATGACAAGTAGTGGAAGGTTATAAAAAGGATTTGAATTTTGAAAAATGAGGATCAAAAGAATGAATCTCTTATAGCCGATCGAATGAAACTAATAAGGAAAGAATAATCATAAGTGAAATCTCGGCAGAAATAAGCTCATCTTAATGGAATAATGAAGAGATCTTCTGGATACTACTTTCCTAGTTTGAAACCTTCCGAAATGAGGATACGATACCAAAAATAAGATCTTAGAATAATTTCCAAAGTAAGAGCAAGATCTTAGGATAAATTTCGAAATAAGAATAAGATTTCAAACAGAAGGATTTCAGCCAAAAATAGCAATAGACAAAGGAATCCTAAGATATCTAGAATAACTGCTGGAAGTAGCAAGTTATCTTTCCTGATTAAGCTCGATGATTCCAAGTCGATCACGGATATCACAGAATCTGCTTTCCATGAGAGGCTTAGTGAAGATATCAGCTAGTTGATCATCAGTTCCTACGATTTCCACACTGATATTCCCTTTCTAGACATGATCTCGAATGAAGTGATGTTTGACCTCTATATGCTTAGTTCGAGAATGATGAACGGGATTCTTAGTGATACTAATGGCACTAGTACTATCACAGAAGGTAGGAATTTTGTCGTAACCTAACCCATAATCACTAAGGGTTTGTTTCATCCAGAGTAATTGTTGACAACAACTTCCTAAGGCCATGTATTCAACTTCAGTTGTGGAAAGGGCGACAACATTTTGCTTTCTACTAGACCAAGTCACAAGGGAATGTCCAAGTAATTGGCAAGTTACACTTGTACTTTTCCTATCTTCCCTAGAACCAGCGAAGTCAGCATCTGAATAACCCATTAATGGGAATTCTTTGGTATTGGGATACCAAAGTCCTAAGTTAACGGTACCTTTCAAATATCTAAGTATCCTCTTGACAGCAGTCAAATGAGATTCCTTAGGATTCGATTGGTAACGAGAGCACAGACCAACAGAAAACATAATATCGGGTCTACTTGCAGTTAAATAAAGTAAGCTTCCGATCAAACCTCGATATTTTGTTTGATCGACATGTGTACATGATTCGTCGCTATCAATTTTTGTGGTCTGATGCATGGGAGTTGGAAGTACCTTGGAATCACTCATCCCGAATTTTACCAGCAATTCCTTGGTGTACTTTGTCTGGGATATGAAGGTTCCAGTACCAAGCTGCTTAATTTGCAATCCCAGAAAGTAGTTAAGTTCTCCCATTAGGCTCATTTCGAATTCTTGCTGCATAGACTTAGAAAAATCCTCACAAAGTAGATTGTTAGTACTTCCAAAGATAATATCATCAACATAAATTTGTACTAACAGCATGTGATCTCCATGATATTTGATAAACAAGGTGTTATCGATAGTTCCAGTAGTAAATCCCATGTCTATCAAAAACTTACTAAGTCTATCATACCATGCCCTAGGAGCCTGTTTCAAACCATATAAAGCTTTATTCAATTTAAAAACATGATTTGAAAACTCTTCTTTTACGAAACCAGGGGGTTGCTCGACATAAACTTCCTCATTTATAAAACCATTTAAAAAGGCGCTTTTCGCATCCATTTGAAAAAGTTTAAATCTTTTAAAGCATGCATATGCAAGTAAGATGCGTATAGATTCTAATCTAGCAACGGAAGCAAAGGTTTCTTCGTAATCTATACCTTCTTCTTGGGAATAACCTTTTGCAACTAACCTTGCTTTGTTTCTGGTGATCTTACCGTTTTCGTTCAGTTTGTTGCGGAATACCCATTTCGTTCCAATTATAGACTTCCCATCTGGTCTCTCTACAAGGGTCCACACTTGGCTCTTTTCGAATTGTGATAACTCCTCTTTCATAGCGATAACCCATGATTCCTCACTAAGAGCTTCTTTGATAGTCCGTGGTTCCACCATGGATAGCAGTGCATTAGGTGATTCCTCTGTATCTTGGTTACGTGCAGCTGCTCTGGTCTTGATTCCAGAAGTGATATTGCCTATAACTTGATCAGTTGGATGACTGGAAGCATGCTTGAATTTTCTCTGGTGATTTTCATTTGGAACTTCTGGTTCCATTGCTTCAGTATTTTCTTCCTTTGGAATTTCATCCTTGGTTCCATCAGTAACCTGTAACTTTGCAATAGGCAAATCTATACCTTTCTCATTAGTAGCATCTGCGGTAGGAATTTCATCAAAAGTAACATGAATAGACTCTTGAACAGTCATCTTCCTTTTATTATATACACGATAAGCTTTGGAATGAAGACTGTATCCTAGAAATATCCCTCCGTCCACCTTGGAATCAAACTTTTCTCTTTTATCCCTATCATTTAAAACAAAACATTTGCACCCAAATACATGGAAATAACCTATATTTGGAGTTCTACCGTTCCAAAGTTCGTAGGGAGTCTTCTTTAGTATAGGCCTAAGAAAAACACGATTAGAGACATGCAGTACTAACAGCTTCAGCCCAAAAGTGTTTAGCAATATCATATTCATTCAGCATGGTTCTTGCCATCTCCTGTAACACTCTATTTTTCCTTTCTACCACTCCGTTCTGTTGAGGGGTTATGGGGGCTGAGAAGTTATGGATATACCCATGCTTATCACAAAATGATGCAAATAATCTACTATCAAATTCCAGCCCGTTATCACTACGGATTTTGCATGCATTCTTCCCTTGTTCATTCTCAAGTTTCTTCAATAGTGATGCAAAGTTTTCTTGTGCTTCATTCTTATGTGCAAGAAATAATACCCATGTGTACCTAGAGTAATCATCCACAATAACAAAGGCATATCGTTTACCTCGCAATGACATAGTTTGAACGGGACCAAAAAAGTCAAGATGAAGTAGTTCCAAGGGTCTGGAGGTAGATACCACATTCTTTACCTTGAAGGATGACTTAGTCTGCTTACCCATTTGACATGCACGACATGTTTTGTCCTTGGTAAATTTCATAGTTGGAACACCCCGTACTAATTCCTTATCGGTTATGTGAGATATCAGTTCCATGTTTGCATGTCCGAGGCGCCTATGCCATAACCATGTGATATCCTGCGTGACTGCTAGACACGTGACATTCTGGTTAGTGATATCATCAAGAGTAATGCAATAAATGTTACCATGTCGGGATGCACTCAAAATAACATTGCTACCTTCCTTAACTAAGCACTTATCATTTTCAAAAGTAACTGAATAACCTTTATCGCATAATTGACTAATGCTTATCAAGTTGTGCTCTAGATTTTTAACTAACCAAACATCATCAATAGTGGTATTTAACAAGTTACCAACAGTGCCGACACCAATGATCTTAGCTTTCGTGTTGTCAGCGTATGACACATATCCTCCATCACACGCTTTTAACGACACGAACTTACTAATATCACATGTCATATGGCGGGAACACCCACTGTCGAGGTACCACCTGTTTCTCTTGCTGGAATTTCTTCTTTGTACCTGCAGGGATTAACACTTTTCTGAGGTACCCAATGTCTGTTGGGTCCTAAAACGTTAGCAGCAAAGTAATTTCTGTTGACATGTGATATATCATTCGTCAAGCAGTGTGATCTTATGAATATCTTCTTGTTATCCTTTGATAGAATACCATCAGGATTCCTTTTTGGCCTCCAAACATACTGTAATATCCGTAAAATTTAATACGGGGATTTCGCAAAACTTCGAAATTGGTGAAGATAAGTTTGGGCGGGCTTGAAATTGAGCCCAAATAATAATTGGGCCCAAGCCCGATAAAGAAGGAAAAACTTTGAGGGACTGGAAAATAATTAGGCCAAAAGGACTGAATGGATTTGTAATTTTCATAGAGAAATCTCTATTTGCGATGAAGAAAGATACAAAAGAAGGAAAATTACAAAAAGGAACCTTTCTTAGCTTAAGAGGAAAAACACGTCCATGCTTCATCACCTGCTGAACAAAAGCAGTAAACATCATCATTAGAAATAAATAAGAGGAGCAAGGGAGAAAGGAGAAAAGAAAAAGAGAGAAAGGTGAAGAGGGCGAGAGAAAAAGAAGGAAGACAGAGGAAATTTGGCAAAAGCTTCATCTGATCTTCATCAACCGAAGAAAATATGCTTAAAACACTGCTTAGGACGTGAGGTAGGTGAAATCTACAAACCCAAAACTGATGTTTTAAAGCTGTATATCTATGGTGAAAGGATCACCATCGTTTTTGGTGTGATTAAATGCTATGTGTGATGATTGATGTTTAACAACCCAAAATATGGGTTTTAATTATGTTATGAGTTTCTTGAATGCGTTGAAGATATGAAGATTTGAAGAACACTGTGTTTTTCGTATACTGTTCTTTATTTTCGTATGATGCTTGTTTTCGGGCCGAAAACCATTTTCGCGGGCCATTTTAAGTTTTTCGCGGGCCAGTTATTTTGCGCACTATGAGAGGAAAAAGTTTTCGCGGGCCGCAAACCAGTTTTCGCGGGCTGAGGTATTTCGCGAACTGTGAGACATCACGGGCCGAAAACCAGTTTTCGCGGGCCAGAGAGTTCGCGAATAAGAAATAGATGCGGACCGAAAACTAGTTTTCGCGGGCCGAAAGCCAGTTTTCGCGTACCAAAGCTTTTCGCCACTGTTTTTCGTACCAAAGCTTTTCGCCACTGTTTTCGTACCAAAGCTTTTCGCCACTGTTTTTCGTACCAAAGCTTTTCGCCACTGTTTTTCGTACCAAAGCTTTTCGCCACTGTTTTCGTACCAAAGCTTTTCGCCACTGTTTTTCGTACCAAAGCTTTTCGCCACTGTTTTCGTACCAAAGCTTTTCGCCACTGTTTTTCGTACCAAAGCTTTTCGCCACTGTTTTTCGTACCAAAGCTTTTCGCCACTGTTTTCGAACCAAAGCTTTTCGTCACTTCCACAGTTTTCGCCAGGTCAACTTTTATAAAATATTTTCGAACTTGGACCCCATTTTCGGGTCAACTGATAAAGGAGTATTGGGTCTTAAATAATTTACTATTCTCGGGATTTTAAGTATTTGAACCAAAAGTACGTTTTATATATTCTAATGATTTTGAGGTTTTTCGGATATACTTGATATGTTCTGTGATTAATTGTTCATGCATCCACGGCATGTCATGACGAGAGTATTGATCGCATTTGTGCGATGGGAGAGTGTATGCCTTTCTTTGGCAGAGATTTGTGAGGTTAAGACTCGTAGGCGCACCTGACGGGAGACAGACGTGATCGATCTGTCTACTCAGGCTTGAGCAACCTGAGGTGCCCACCGTCGTAGGATGGCTCGACCTGACGGGAGATAGACGTGATCGTTCTATCTACCCGGGTACAGCATGGGAGCGCGACTCGGGGTGCCCACCGTCAGGAGATGAGATTAGGCGGGAGATAGACGTGATCGATCTATCTACCCGGGTACAGTGTGAAAACGCGACTCGGGGTGCCCACCGCCAGGAGATGTGATTTCCGAGTCTGTGTGACCGGATGATTGATGTGATGTTACGCGCGAGGTGCCGAGTCTAACCTAGGGCCCTGAGTATTGAGATATGAGAAAAAATGAGCGTGCATTTGTCATGTGAGATATTGGGATTTGGGAACATGTGCACGCATGCATCGCATTATTTTGGTGTTCACCTACTGGGCAATTTTGCTCAGGGTTACATGTTTTATAGGTACGGGTGAGTAGCGGTTGGTGGCGGTGACTCCACGGGCTTTTGGGGGCGGATGCAGTACATGGGACGCGACCTGTGGAGGCGTAGGATTAGTTTGATATTTTGGGGCTTCGGCCCGTTGTAAAGACTTTTGTAAAACGACTCTTTTATGTATTATATATTATTTTGTTTAAAAATATGTTTTTGTAAAATGGGCTTTCCGCGGCTTTCGTTGCGAAAACCCGCCAACTATCCTTTATGTTTAAAAGTGGGGTCGCCACAGGGTGGTATCAGAGCATAGGCTTTAGATTCTGAAGACTGTCCATGTACTGTTGCCCAAAAGCCGGGAGAACCAGTCGCGCCTGTAAGTTTTAATTTTTAACAATAGTATGTGGTACATGACTATGTGTTTATATGTATCTGTGAATGAAGAATAGTTACAAAATGCCGAGAGGGTGACGTAAAAACGTTGGGGAGTCGAGCCGAAGAGGCGAGCCCGAATCTCCAACGCACAAACATAATACCATCGATAGACTGACCGAACTAATTCAGCATCAGTCGGAGCAAATTAGTGACCTTATACACCATCGGAGCTCGTCGGAGCATCGTCCTTCCCCACAGCCTGATCATGTACAAATAATCGGGGAGCGCTTCCGAAAATTGAATCCTCCCATCTTTACCGAGGCCGTCAACCCTGCGGTGGCTGAGGACTGGATAGGCACTATAGATGACATGTTCATCTATAGCAGAGTGCCTGATAATGAGAAGGTACTTTGCGCCGTTTCCCTCCTACGGGAGAACGCGCGCTATTGGTGGAATACTGTAAAGGTGTTGGAAGACCCAATCACTATGACGTGGGAGAGGTTCAAGGAGCTGTTCTTCACCAAATATTTCACCGCCCACGAACAGGAGCAACGTATGCTTCAATTCATGAATTTACGACAAGGAAGCATGCCGGTGGCGGAATACATCCGTCGTTTTGAAGAATTATCTCGTTTTGCCCCGTTTCTCGTGGCAACTAACACTCTGAAGGTGACTCGATTCATTCAGGGACTCAAGCCCGAAATCTATCGGGATTTGAGCATAGCCGGCGCGCGACAGTTGGAGTTCATGCAAGTTACCGAACGCGCCTTAATTGCCGAGCAAGCAGAGCGGGTAGTTGTGGAAGCCCAGGAAGAGAGGAAAAGAAGAGAAAATCAACAAAGCGGAGGGGGAAACAAAAAGCGCCAATTCTTTGGCAAAGGGCGGTCTAGCCAAGGAAACCGGCCGGGCCAACAAAACTGGCGCCCGAGGCCGAATCAAGGGCCGACAAATATCTCCAATCGAGCTCAGAATGTTACGCCCCAATGCCAGCAATGCGGACGCTATCACTTTGGGGTCTGCTATGGAGTAAGGCAACCTCCGCAGTGCTACCAGTGTGGAAAGGTGGGGCATTACGCCAGGGCATGCACGGAAAGACAACTCCTGGTGCAGAATCAGCCACAACCGTTGATCCGACCTCCACCAGTACCAGCACGGGTCTTTACATTAACAAAAGAGGAGGCGGAGACAAACCCCGATGTGGTAACGGGTACGTTGAATATTTACCATGTCCCGACTTCTATTTTAATTGACTCGGGAGCCACACATTCTTTTGTGTCGGCTAATTTTGTGACAAGGGTCGGAATATATCCTACCCATTCTAAGAAGGAGTATTTAGTTAGTTTACCACATGGGAATCCGATCCGAACCAATTTAGTGATAGAAAAGTACCCAGTAAATATGGAGGGTAGGGAATTATTAGTCGATCTAATTGTAATCCCGATGAATGATTACGACATCATATTCGGGATGGATTGGCTTTCGAAATACGGAGCCATGATTGACTGTTCTAAGAAAATTGTGAGGTTCCAATCACCCGAGGGAGGAGAGTTCGTCTTTTGGGGAAAGGCGAGCAAGGATAGAATTCCTCGAATATCTGCCCAGAAGGCCCGACGACATGTTGACTCAGGTTGCGAATTCTATCTTTGTTACGCCATGAAAGCTGAGGAATCTCCTCTTTTGAGACTTGAGAAGGTTCCGATTGCGAATGAATACCCCGACGTATTTCCCGACGACCTTCCAGGTTTACCTCCTGATAGAGAGATCGAATTCAAAATCGATCTTATGCCTGGGGCTGCCCCGATATCGAAAGCCCCATATCGATTAGCGCCGAACGAGCTACGGGAACTAAAAGAACAGTTGGAAGAGTTGTTGCAAAAGGGATTCATCCAACCGAGCTTCTCTCCATGGGGAGCACCGGTTCTTTTCGTTCGAAAGAAAGATGGGTCGATGAGATTGTGCATCGATTATCGTGAGCTAAATAAGATCACGATAAAGAATAAGTATCCGTTGCCGAGGATTGATGACTTGTTTGACCAATTGCAAGGAGCAACGGTATTCTCTAAAATCGACCTGCGCTCTGGGTATCATCAGTTAAAAATCCGTGAGGCAGACGTTCCTAATACCGCATTTAGCACAAGGTACGGTCATTACGAGTTTATGGTCATGCCTTTCGGGTTAACAAATGCACCAGCTGCTTTCATGGATCTGATGAATCGGGTATTCAAGAATTTCCTAGACTACTTCGTGATCGTCTTTATAGATGATATTCTTATTTATTCAAAGACGAAAGATGAACATGAAGAACACCTAAGAACAATTCTAGGAATTTTACGGGAGAAGCAGTTATTCGCAAAATTCAAGAAATGCGAATTTTGGTTGACAGAAGTGGCATTTTTGGGACACATTATTTCTGGAGACGGGATTTCGGTGGATCCTAGTAAGATTGAAGCAATTAAGAATTGGCCACGACCAACCACTCCCACAGAAATTAGAAGTTTTCTCGGGCTTGCTGGATATTATCGGAAGTTCATCAAAGATTTTTCCAGCATTGCCTCAACACTCACCAATTTGACGAAGAAGAATGTTCCGTTTAAATGGACGGAATCGTGTGAACAAAGCTTCCAAGAACTGAAAAAGAGACTAACAACCGCTCCGGTTTTAGCAATACCGTCAGGAACTGAAGGATTTTCGGTGTATACGGATGCCTCGAAGAGTGGCTTGGGATGTGTGTTAATGCAAAACGGGAAGGTAATTGCCTATGCCTCCCGACAACTAAAGGAGTACGAGAAAAACTACCCCATGCACGATCTGGAACTCGCAGCCGTGGTATTCGCCCTAAAGATCTGGCGACATTACCTCTACGGAGAAAGATGCGAGATTTTTACGGATCACAAGAGCTTGAAGTACTTCTTCACCCAAAAGGAGTTAAATATGAGGCAACGACGATGGCTTGAGTTGGTGAACGATTACGAATGCGTAATCAATTATCATCCGGGTAAAGCCAATGTAGTCGCAGATGCTTTGAGTCGTAAAGCCGTAAGTACGCAGCTGTGCCAGATTGGAGTAGAGATAATCAACTTCGGTGAAATCGAGGCAAGAATGGAAGCACTAACGCTCAAACCAACATTGTTGGAACAAATCACTAAGGCCCAAAAGGAAGATGATCTTTATGTGAAGATTAAAGGGGAACAAAACAAAAGCACTACGGCGGATTTGGGAATCCGAGGAGATGGGAGCCTACGATACAACGGCCGTCTGTATGTGCCAAATAAAGAAGAACTCCGATCTAAAGTATTGACGGAGGCACATACTACACCCTATTCTGTACATCCGGGTACGACGAAAATGTATCAGGATTTACGAGTTAACTATTGGTGGCCAGGGATAAAGAAAGATGTTGCCACCTATGTAAATCAATGCCTGCCTTGCCAACAAATTAAGGCGGAACACCAAAGGCCGGCAGGAATGTTACAACCGTTAACAATTCATGAATGGAAGTGGGATCATATAACAATGGATTTCGTCGTTGGACTGCCAAAGACTGTGAAAGGCCACGACGCAATTTGGGTAATTGTCGATAGATTGACGAAATCTGCCCATTTCCTGCCAATCAATAAAACATATTCCATGGAGAAGTATGCGGAATTATATATTCAATAGATTGTTCGACTCCATGGAATCCCAATTTCGATCATTTCAGATCGAGACTCGAGGTTCTGTCTAACTTCTGGGGAAGTTTACAAAAGGCTATGGGGGACCAAGTTGTTTTTCAGTTCAGCTTATCATCCCAGACAGACGGACAATCTGAACGGACGATCCAAACACTGGAAGATATGTTGCGAGCATGCGTGCTAGATTTTAAAGGAAATTGGAGCAAATACCTTCCACTGTGAATTTCGAAACAACACAGCTCAGGCTACGCTGATAACGACGAAGCCTTAGAATTGGGCGGATGATGTATTCTTGAAGATCCCCAGTGAAGGGCTAAGCGGTTCGGACGAAAGGGAAGTTAGTCCGAGGTATATAGGCCCTTCAGTCCTGAAACGAATCGCGAGGTCGATCTTGAATTACCGGCGTCTTTGAGCAGGTTCACGATTTGAGTCCGAGGTTATAGGCCCTTTCAGATCCTGAAACGAATCGTCGAGGTCGCTTATCAACTTGAATTACCGGCGTCTTTAGAGCAGTTCACGACGTCTTTCACGTGTCAACATTGCGAAAATACGTCCCCGACCCAAACCATGTACTACAAAATGAAACCCTTCATCAACGGTTGAAACCGGATTTAAGTGAGGAAGCAACATGGGAACGAGAAGACGAAATGCGGCAGAAGTACCCCGAATTATTTCCGACTGCCTAAATTTCGAGGACGAAATTTCTTGAAGGAGGGGAGGATGTAATACCCGTAAATTTAATACGGGGATTCGCAAAACTTCGAAATTGGTAAGATAAGTTTGGGCGGCTTGAAATTGAGCCCAAATAATAATGGGCCCAAGCCCGATAAAGAAGGAAAACTTTGAGGACTGGAAATAATTAGGCCAAAAGGACTGAATGGATTTGTAATTTTCATAGAGAAATCTCTATTTGCGATGAAGAAAGATACAAATGAAGGAAAATTACAAAAAGGAACATTTCTTATGCTTCATCACCTGCTGAACAAAAGCAGTAAACATCATTATTATAATAATAAGAGGCAAGGGAGAAAGGAGAAAGAAAAAGAGAGAAAGGTGAAGAGGGCGAGAGAAAAAGAAGGAAGACAAAGGAAATTTGGCAAAAGCTTCTTCTGATCTTCATCAACCGAAGAAATCTGCTTAAAACACTGCTTAGGACGTGAGGTAGGTGAAATCTACAAACCCAAAACTGATGTTTTAAAGCTGTATATCTATGGTGAAAGGATCACCATCGTTTTTGGTGATTAAATGCTATGTGTTATGATTGATGTTTAACAACCCAAAATATGGGTTTTAATTATGTTATGAGTTTCTTGAATGCGTTAAGATATGAAGATTTGAAGAACACTGTGTTTTTCGTATACTGTTCTTTATTTTCGTATGATGCTTGTTTTCGGCCGAAAACCATTTTCGCGGGCCATTTAAGTTTTTCGCGGGCCAGTTATTTTGCGCACTATGAGAGGAAAACGTTTTCGCGGGCCGCAAACCAGTTTTCGCGGGCTGAGGTATTTCGCGAACTGTGAGACATCACGGCCGAAAATCAGTTTCGCGGGCCAGAGAGTTCGCGAATAAGAAATAGATGCGGACCGAAAACTAGTTTACGCGGCCGAAAGCCAGTTTTCGCGTACCAAAGCTTTTCGCCACTGTTTTTCGTACCAAAGCTTTTCGCCACTGTTTTCGTACCAAAGCTTTTCGCCACTGTTTTTCGTACCAAAGCTTTTCGCCACTGTTTTTCGTACCAAAGCTTTTCGTCACTGTTTTCGTACCAAAGCTTTTCGCCACTGTTTTTCGTACCAAAGCTTTTCGCCACTGTTTTTCGTACCAAAGCTTTTCGCCACTGTTTTCGAACCAAAGCTTTTCGTCACTTCCACAGTTTTCGCCAGTCACTTTTATAAAATATTTTCGAACTTGGACCCCATTTTCGGGTCAACTGATAAAGTATTGGGTCTTAAATAATTTACTATTCTCGGGATTTTAAGTATTTGAACCAAAAGTACGTTTTATATATTCTAATGATTTTGAGGTTTTTCGGATATACTTGATATGTTCTGTGATTAATTGTTCATGCATCCACGGCATGTCATGACGAGAGTTTGATCGCATTTGTGCGATGGGAGAGTGTATGCCTTTCTTTGGCAGAGATTTGTGAGGTTAAGACTCGTAGGCGCACCTGACGGGAGACAGACGTGATCGATCTGTCTACTCAGGCTTGAGCAACCTGAGGTGCCCACCGCCGTAGGATGGCTCGACCTGACGGGAGATAGACGTGATCGTTCTATCTACCCGGTACAGCATGGGAGCGCGACTCGGGTGCCCACCGTCAGGAGATGAGATTAGGCGGGAGATAGACGTGATCGATCTATCTACCCGGTACAGTGTGAAAACGCGACTCGGGGTGCCCACCGCCAGGAGATGTGATTTCCGAGTCTGTGTGACCGGATGATTGATGTGATGTTACGCGCGAGGTGCCGAGTCTAACCTAGGGCCCTGAGTATTGAATATGAGAAAAAATGAGCGTGCATTTGTCATGTGAGATATTGGGATTTGGGAACATGTGCACGCATGCATCGCATTATTTTGGTGTTCACCTACTGGGCAATTTTGCTCAGGGTTACATGTTTATAGGTACGGGTGAGTAGCGGTTGGTGGCGGTGACTCCACGGCTTTTGGGGCAGATGCAGTACATGGGACGCGACCTGTGGAGGCGTAGGATTAGTTTGATATTTTGGGGCTTCGGCCCGTTGTAAAGACTTTTGTAAAACGACTCTTTTATGTATTATATATTATTTTGTTTAAAAATATGTTTTTGTAAAATGGGCTTTCCGCGGCTTTCGTTGCGAAAACCCGCCAACTATCCTTTATGTTTAAAAGTGGGGTCGCCACACATACTTAGACTTATTAGCCCTTTTCAAGAAACAGTTGTATGAGTAATGACCATCTCGACCATAGGAGAAACATTTTGGAACAGTAGCTGGAACCTGTTTTTCTTCCATGGAATATCATATCCCTGTTTTCTCAGCATGTCTAGGAATATTTAATAACATATCTAGGTTCTGTTTTCCTTCAAGAAATTTACTGACAGTGCGCTCTTTTTCTTCTAAGGAATGCCTAAGTGCAATGATATCTCTAGACATATCACTATTATTCCTCTCAAGTTCCTCACATTTACATGCAACTCTTTCTTTCTTAATAGAATCTATCTCATTCTTTAAGCATGCAATCTCTAGCTCAGCTTGATGTTTCTCTCTCGTTAAGTCATCTCGTTGTTTTCTCAGTTTCTTTGTTAGAGACTTAAACGACTTAATCTTTTCATCTGCAACCTGAATTATCTCACACAACTCTTCCTTACTCTCTTCTATTTCAAAATCCGAGGAAGTATTGTCATGAAGATCATCCATGTTAGCATATAAATCATTTAAGATATTGATCCTTTTAATGGTGGATGAGGAAGATACCTGATTGTCATCAGCCATGTAAGCGAGGTTTTCATCATCAGTCTGCTCGTTCCCGGAATCATCACAGTCAGTCACCATGGCCTTCTGTTTCTTTGCCTTCTTATCATCATCTGCTGATGGACAGTTTTATGCAAAGTGGCCTGGCTTGTTACATCTGAAACACTTCGGTGTGTTGTTTCCAGGTGCGGATATTCCTTTGTTCTTTTGTTGGTATTTATTGAAATTCCCTCTGAATTTTCTTCTCTGTCGGAACTTCTCAAATCTCTTAGTCAGCATGGCAAGTTCCTTCATCATGTCCTCCTCTTCTTCATTGTCTCCATCGGAATCAGCTTCTACTTGCTCAATGTTGAAGGCGATGGACTTTTGATTTTTGACTTGTGACTTTTCATTTAGTGAAGCTTGAATCATCTCATATGATGTGAGTGATCCAATAAGTTCGGCAATAGAAAGGTTGTCCAGATCCTTAGCTTCATAGATGGCAGTTACTTTGGCATTCCACTCTCTTGGAAGTGATCTCAATATTTTTCTAACCTGGAATGATCTTGACGAGAGAGAACATTTGATTGATGATGGTCATGAATCTTGCATACATGTGACTTATAGTTTCGTCAGCCTCCATAGTAAATAATTCATATTGATGGGTGAGAAGCGCTACTCTTTCTTGTACGACCCGATTGGTTCCCTCATGAGTAATTTGGAGCATTTCCCACATATCCTTGACAGAGACACATGACTCACACGATTATATTCTTCCTTCGTAAGTGCACAAGCAATCATGTTTTTAGCCTTTGCATTCAGTGAGATTCCACGTTTGTCCTCTGCTGAGTATTCGATAGTTTTCTTTGACGATCCATCTTGCTTCAGAGGTGTGTACGGACCGGCGGTGATTATATCCCAAAGGTCGTAGTCAACAGCCAAGAGAAATTCCTTCATGCGATTCTTCCATACAGCGTAGTTCGTTCCATCAAACAGTGGTGGCCTAGAATGGGACTGTCCCTCTGCAAACACATCAAAACTCGAAGAAGCCATTAGATCTTTTACTCAGGCGTGTTAGGCCTGTCGTTTGAGTAACCTTAGCTCTGATACCAAATGAAGTTCAAAATATGCCTAAGAGGGGGGGTGAATTAGGCTTGTAAAAATTTTGCTTCTTCTTTCAAAAACCTTTTCTTTGAAAAACGTGATAACAATGCAATCTCTAAAATATATCCTAGGAACGATTAAGTCTACGTAATCACTTTGAAACCTTGAAATCATTTCTGGAGTTATCTCATTGGTTTTAAAAAGGTTTTTGGCTATGTCTCACAGAAATGTAAATGGCTGAAAAAGTAAAGTGAGACAGAGATTTTTATAGAGGTTATATCCCCAATTGGGGTTTAATCATCTCCTTGAGGTTTGCTCCTCAAGAGTTAAATCAATCACTATTGTGTTACCGTAGTTGGTCACCGTAGTTGGTTACAATAATGATCGACAGCCCTTTACACAACCGAAACAGGAATGAATACTAGTCCGCAGCTAGGTTGCCTCACGCCGAGTTTCGTTCCACGTCGTTTCCCTGGGAATCACCACTCCCCGACTGGACACAACTCGCTCTCGAAGGGCCCCCGGATACACCGATCCTTCCCTTCACGTGCAGGCACACTTCACTCTTGCTTCCTTGTGTAATCACAAGTCCGAAGACAGAATAGATGGTTTCAAAGGGTGGAATTACTATGATATCTCTCGGATTCACAAGTGTAAGCTCAACGGCAGAAGGATATCACCAGTGGAAGCTCGATAGCAGAATAAGATCGCAAGTGTACGCTCAGCTATATGAAATTCGTTTCTTCTGTATCTCTGTCTTAAACTCGATATTCTAAGTGTTGTTCTTTATATAAGCATCGAATGGTCAACACTTCACATGGAAAGTTAGTTTCAAATAATATATCAATTCAGCACACAATCCATGCATCTATCGAGAATCAACATTATCTTAATCATGCCAAACATATAATATCACAACGGTCATAAGATCAATTAGCATGATTCATTTCCATATATATTCACAGATTTCAGCTCCGGAAATAATTTACCATACATAGGCGATTTCATCTCAAATCAAATCAGTGCATATCTTTCTATGTAGGGAGATCTCAATCATATCAGAATATACCATATATAGTTCCCATCGAGTAACAAATTTTCCATATATAGCACAACGGATTTCCATGTATGTCACAGAATGATATTCCATTTATAAAGCACACGGAATTTCCATATATAAGCACAGTGTGACATACATCTTATCAAGGACTACTTCCTATATATTCCATATAGAGCACGACAACTTTCCATATATATCTCATGATGATATTCCTATGTTACGAGCAAGATATCAACGGAATTTCAGTGATTTCAATGATATAACAGTTAAGCACATAATCAAATATTCGATACTTGAAAAGAAAATCAGCGACGTTAAAGCGCATTATATCGAATATTTTCACATACTTAAACATGTATCAACATTACATTCGAATTGCTTAAGTTATAGACCTTATTGCTTCTAATTACATGGAATCATCAAAACTCTTAATCACATAAGACCAAAAAGGTCAACAGTTAATTAATTAAAAAAGTCATGGGTAATACGTCACTCTTAATGCGTACTAGTACTTTACGCACACTCTATGCGTGTGCTATGATATATATATAATATTACTTTATATTTTAGTTATTATTTAATATTCAATATTTTTAATTAAATTTAATTTTAATTAAATATTTTTTGTATGTATGTAAAAGAAATTATTGTAAATTAATATTATAATAAACTTAAGAAGTAAAGGACAAAATAGTAATTATACTTGGTATACCAATTAATTGAAAAATTACTATATTTACCCTTAATAAAATAGATAGATTAATATGATAATAAACTTAAGGAGTAAATGACAAAATAGTAACTACACTTGCCATACCAATTAATTGAAAGGTAGTTACTCTAAGCCTTTCACTCTTAATATATAGTATAGATAATACAAAATTAAATTACATATCGGCATGATGGTGAAATTAACATTAGTTTTCATTTTCAAGACTTGCGCATTCTCTCTCTCTCACACACACACACATTATTATTTATTATTACCTTTTTTGGAAGACTAGAAGAATTAGTAATCATGTTGATTTTATTATATATTTTAGTGTAATTAGGAAATAAAACACATACGAGTAAGGAGGTGCGGAGTGTAAGCTCGTAGATCGTTTTATTTCGGAACTCTAAAGCATGCGGGGGTCAAGGGGGCCGCGCCCCCTTGCGGGATCCTAAGGACAACGCCCTTAGCGGGGTCTAGGGGCAGCGCCCCTAGTGGCGCCCCGAAATCTCACCACTCGAAAACTCTAAAACACCCGAAGAGACATCAGCATCCGAAGAGGTGTCATCACTTGAACTGAAAAGATATGTCTACTTCAAGGGGCACCATGTTTGGAGAAGTCATGCATGCTTACGAATGGACACAACTGGTCATAGTTTGAGTTATAAATAAGCATCGAAACACTCAACACAAACACACAGAATTCATACAAACACAAAAGTTTTCTCTAGTCTTATCTCGGGACAGATTTGGTGTAACTCAAGCAAATGGTCCAAATATTGTCTTTGAAAAGTGAATCCAAATATACGATTATAGAAAATATCCGACCATACAAATCAAAACCCTAGTTTTATTAACATATTTTTGTGTAGGGACATCATTTTAATCCCATTAGGCCATTACGTAGTCTCAAAATACGGTTTGGGTAGGGGTAGTAACCTAACATATATTTGATCTATTGAATCTTATTCCTACTGCCATGCCAATGAATTATTGTATTCAAAGTTTATAAATCTCATAATCATTTTGATTCCCTTGCAACAACGTAAAATTTGTGTTGAGCCCTATAATTGATATGAACCAAACTAACATTATTTGTCTCCTTATATCAAGTTTGAGTTCATAGAGTAGGGCTCGTAAAAGTAACATTCCTTCCTTCCACTCCACCACCGAAAACTTATAACGTCCAAACCAAGGGTGTAAAGAGTTTGTATATTTTTTAGGCTCAAGAATCAATTTTCGAGCTCGATGATATATAATTATTACATTTATATGAATTATAAATAGCTGGCTCTTAAGCTTTCGAACAACCACGACGAAACTCAAGCTCGACATAATGAATTTGAGCCAAGCTTCGGCCGAGCCGGCTTATGGAGCTTGTGAAACCTCATCGACCCATATTTTGCCCTAATCCAAACCAATACATACATTGTTGAATAAAATCAAGGAGTCCTAACCCTAACAAAAATAATAATTATTCCTCGAGAATTAACCAAAGAACAAATCACAATCACATTAGCACAACAATGTTCAAAACGGTTTAAGCACCACCGCCATTGATCCTCCTATACACAACAAGAACAACACATCACTCAAAACACAAATGTTCCCGGCGGGCACGGCGGACCGCCCTTCAATTGCCGGCGGATCAGCCGAAAGGCGATTCCTCCGGGGCCCACCGTAAGGCGACGAAGCGGGGGCCACATTTTCCGGCGAAGTATTACTATCTGTGTCGTTCGTCTCTATCGGATTATCTCCGAAGAATTCCCTCGGAAGCAAAACCTTCGAAACCCCGAAAATGGCGACTGGGTTTTGGTCGAACACAGTTTGGGTCACGGTGGCCACCACCACGCCTGTGCCTATGGCCACCGACCCATTCACCTTGGAGATATTCACGGTGAAACTCCCAGCACCGTTTTGCTCGGTGGCCAGCGTGGGGTAGATGGGGTTGACGATTGCTTCCAAAGAACCCAATGGGTAATAGGAGTGGAGGACGTGGAATCTGAGCACGGTGGCTTTTTTGTCCGCCGGTAAAGACTGGAATCTGACGGAAGAGGGCAGATCGGCGAAGGCTGAGTCAGTTGGGACGAACATGGTGATCCCGGCGCCGGCCTCGTCGGCCTCGAACTCCGAAACCACGCCGGAGGCCGCCAGCATCGAGGCGGCGACGTTGAAGTCGTGGCCGTCGATCAGGGCCTTGGTGATGTTGAGCCCCAGAGGCGGGCGGGTCTCCGACGCGGACAGATCGAGATTGTAGGGGAGGAGAAGGGAATCGATCTCGAGAACGGAGACGCTGTGAGGCGATAGATCCTCCGCAGTGCCGAGGAGAGTGGCGTTGGAGATCGGCGAGTGGAAGATGACGGCGTCTGTGTTAGGGTCTGCGGTGATGTTGACGGGAGTGGACGGGAGGAGGGAGGGGAATAAGGTCCCGGCGGATGGGAGGCGGCGGAGATCAGCTGAGGTAAGGTACTGGGTGATGACGTGGAGGCGTAGGACGTCGGGCGTGGCAGCGGAGGGCTGGCCGAGATGGGAGTTTGGGACGGCGAGGAGGGTGAGGGAGGAGCGCAAGGATACGGCGGACGAAACGCCGGTGGTGGTGAGGAGGTCGTTGAATTGGGAGAGGTTAGGGTAGGCGGAGAGTAGATGGGTGATGTTTAGGCTGAGGGATGGCGAACTGTGGTAGACAAGGACGAAGAATAGTAAATAGAAGTGTTTGCGAGGGGTAGATTTGGAAATAGCCATTGTTGCCTGAGAGACAGAAGATGGAAGTAAAGAAAGGGAATGGCGAGAGTGGGCAAGTGAGGAAGACGATGGTCAGGGGTAATTTAGTCAATCTATGCAATAGTATAACAGCTGGCTGGCATTACAAAAAAACCATTTGTGTTTTACCCTTTTAAGTTTTAACCACTATTTTAAGGAAAATGCTAATTGTAATTTATGTGTTTTAATTGGACTGTAGTGTGTAATAGCGACATTGCATGTGCCAATCTATTAAAATTATAAAATTCAAAAATAAAATTTTGAAAACCCATTAACAAACAAATTCCAAAAATCCAAAAAAATAAAATCTTATAAAAAAAAAAATGAAGACATACCAAAAATCAATGACAGAATCAATTTGAGAAGAAACAATGAGCTCAGGCCCATACATATCAAAGCCCATACACAACCATGCAAACCACAATCACCATCACACTAACAACAATTCCATGCAAACCACCACCACCACCGCCGCCCGACGCATCCACCGGAGAATTACCATCTCCGCCAGCCGTCGGCCCGTCCGCAGCCTTTTTCTTCTTCTTCTTCGCCGGAGAATCCGCCGTCGGAGCCGCCGCCGGCGACGGCGTGCCGAACATGCTCACGGGAAGCAAGACCTTATCGACCGGGTACACCGCGAGCTCGCCGTCCGCGTACAAAGTGTTGGTCACCGTCGCATCGTCCACGCCCGTCGAGACGTTCACCTGATTCCCCGAGGTCGTCACGTTCAGCGGGAACGCACCGCTCGCGCTGTCCCCCGCCTGGGTCCTGAGAGGGTTGCTCACCGTCTGGAACTGGGACATCGAGACGAAGCTCGGAAGGATGTGGAATTGAATGAGGGACACCTTTTGCTGGTCGGTCAGGGAATTTAGGGTTCCCGATGGCAGGCTCGAGAAGGCGTTGTCGGTCGGGGCGAATAGGGTCAGGCCGGCCTGGTTGTTGTTGGTGTTGTTGAGCTGGGCGTTGATCTGATCGCCGATCTGAGTGATCTTCATGAGGCGGATTAGGGTCGTGAATTGGCCGGCCTTCTCGAGGATCTTGGTGACGTTGGTGGGCCCGGCCGGGGCCGGAGCTAGGGTTTGGGATAGGGTTGGTGTGGTTGATTGGAGGAGTAGGGTGACTAGGAATAGTAGTAGCAAGGGTTGTGAGAAAGGAATGTGGTGGTTGTACATTATGCTTCGATGTGTTGTACTTGTGTGTAGTGTGTGAATGGGAGGGATGTTGTAAGAGAATGGAAATGGGGAGATTATATATAATGTGATGAATGAGAGAGAATAGGCGAGGTGGGGTTTTGCTATCATAGAGACATATGGGATATTAAAATTTGGTGAAAAGTTATAATTTCATCTATTATTATTTTGGCTAGTTGGGAGATGTGGGGAATATATAGTAAAGTTGGTAGAAGATTGCATATGAAGTTATAAGATATAATCAAGTATGTTTGAAATGTGAAGTTTCGTTCATTTAGATAGTGTTACTTATTTTATAGTACGATTTTATTCATATTTGTAGAAACGTTGTTATACTACAATTTTAATAAGTTGGAGCACGTTCTAATCGATACTTCATTCACTCTGCAAATTTCTTGTAATTTTTTCGAAGGAATAATTATTTATTTATTTTTATTTTCCATTATGGGTTGCTTTGGAATGAAGAAAATTGATTTTTTTGGATTGCTTTAGCTTTTGCTAATTGTTTAAACGTCCAATTGTATAAAATTTGTTCTGAGTAACGCTTAAGATGCACGTTTGGATCTATAATTATTACAACACTTATGTTATCCCCTTTAAGAGCCCTACACGAATAGTCATTTCTTCTTTGATAATTGGTCATAATTGGGCTTCATACTTATTTTGGACAAACAATAAATATGTTGACAAAGTTACTCTATGCCTGGAATTGCATACTTTTCGCCATTTTAGTTCTCATTTTCTAAATAATTGTAAAGAAATTTAAATAATTTTTAAACTATTATATAAAAAATTGATTAGCCATGTCGTACTAGATTTCCATGTAGAAAAGAAAATGAAACTTGTAATAGTACGACACTCCATGCGTAACATATCATTGCTTGATGCACTAACATTATTTTCTTTCATCTTTTTTTCGCGCAGAAATTCCGTGTACCATACATCGGGCAAGAGATCGATCGAGTGGGCGAGAAGAATGATTGGCCCTCTGCAAGGAGATAATAGGTTCGATTTTACTAGGACTCATTGATATTGTTGTCTGTGTGGACTTGGAACGAGACACATGTGTCGAGAATATTAGTATCACTAAGTAAATAGTCGTTTGATAGCTAATAATAAGGTTTAGATTCAATTGAGATTGTACTTAGTCGAAGTAGTGAACTGTGGTGGAATTATCTTGGGATACCTCGACAGAAAAAAAAAAAGATTTAATTGTAAGTAATGGGCCAGCAATGACTGAAAGCCTCTTATGCACGGCCCGTTTAGTAAGTGGGCCTGGCGTTGGTTTACAAGTCCACTGATACTGAAAACCGCTGAGTTGGTTTACATTTCTAAATTTTCTTGCAAGAAATATAGTTTTTCTTTTGAATAGAAAAGAGAAATATAAAAATGTAAAATGTGCCTAATTTTCAATATGTTTCATCGTATTTATTATTTTTTTTTTTTTTTATTGTTTAATTTTTATACTGCAACTGCAAGCAGTAAAGGAATTTGGATACAGTGACACTGACATCGTTCCCAAACCCTAAGCCCTAACAATGGAATGTCAAAACACCTCCGACGATTCACCAATTTCCGACCCCACCCAAGCTGGGAAGCGCAAGCGAGAATCGGAATCCGAGCCCGAGCCAGAAGCCCAATGCGAACCCAAATCCAACGCTCAAGAGACCCACCCGCTCCACAAAACGAGCCTGTGCTCCTACTTCAGGAGCTCAAGGGGTGAGTGCAGCCACGGACCCACATGCAGGTTCGCACACAGCGAGTCGGAGCTTAGGATTCGCCCAGACGGGACCTGGGATCCGACGTCGGAACGAGCCAAGAAGGTGGCCAAAACGGATAAGGATGAGGGTGAATTGTTGGAGAAGGAAGTCATGATGACGGAAGCGGTGGAGGTAAATGATGAAGAGTTTGGCCGTGATGGGGTGTCCAAGTGCTTCGTCAATTTGCCCATGAAGTGGAGTTCCGATCAGTTTAGGAAGTTTCTGAGTGAGAAGGTTTGTTTTCTTAATTTTTACTGTTCTATCTTACTAGCTCTACTGTGAGTTCTGATGTGGAGGTGGGGGACGATGATATTTTTACTGAATAGGGAATACCACTATTCGATTATGGATATAGGATGGAATCGATTATGTAAAAATCGTAAGAGATTTAATGTAGAAATATGGTTGGGGATGAGTTAAATGTGAAGCTTGGATTTAGATTTATGTCCGAATGTTATGCTGGGATTGATTACGATTCTCAACTTTTGAATTTAATAAACTTTATTTTCTTTAGTGACATATTTTGAAAGCAGAATGTAGTTGTGTGTTAAAGAACAATCAAATTATGTACTGAGCGCTTGCATCATTCATGTTTGATTTTGAATTTGGTATGAATTCAAACACTATCTATCTACAACCAAAAGTAAGTCTATAAGCACTTAGGCAAGCTTTTTTGTAATATCTTCTTTTTTGTCAAGTTAATTCGAATTTCATCAAACACGGTTGATGTATGTGCCCATTTTCTTGATGACCTTTGCTAAAATTTTTGTTTCATTTGAAAAGGCAACCAACAAAAAAAGATATTTGCAACTTTAGCTGGTTGATTCTGTATATTCGCGTTGTGTGTGAATTTTTTTTATGCGTGATCTCATAGGCAATCTTGTGGCTGCAGGGAATTCAGCTTAAGTCTGCTAAGAAAAAGAAAGGCATGATTGTTGGGTTTGTTACCTTTGAAAATGCTGACCAAGCCAACATTGCTGTAAAGGTATTCTTACATTTTTCTTGATAAAACTTATAATGCTTTCCGATTATTAACGTTTCTTATGTTTCAGGAGCTTGATGGAGTTTCTGTGGGTAATAACAGAACTCTGAAGATTGCAGATGTTATTCCACGGTCATTTGAGAAAAACAATAGAGAGTCTTTGCCACCTAATTCTGCACAGAAAATGGACAAACCACCTGAGGGATGTAGTCACACCGATTCAATCGAATCTGCAGATGCAGATGACAGTTCAGTTTCAGATGGCTCGGTTTTAAAGGGTAGAAGTGCCCGTGATGTGGTGACTCCGCTTGCTCACATGTCCTATCCTGATCAGCTAGATCACAAGAAAAACTCTCTAGCACAAACACTTAAAAAATTAGTGAGTCAGACCGCAATTGACTTATTCATTGTGCTCAACTTTTACAATAATGACTTGTAGTCCAATTTCTTTATTTTCTATTTCTTCATCTGTTAGTTATAAGTCTTCTTTTGGTCTTATAATATTTTAGACCTTGTTTTACTGATCAAAATCTTGGAATGTGGTTTTGTAATATGCAGACTCGCAATGCACGTAAAGCATGTCCAAATGGAATAGCACTCCCTGAATGGATTCTGAAGTCAAGAGAAATAGGTTCTCTTTTAATCATGCATTGGATGTTGAGTAAAATGTGACTGGAAATATTGGTGTTTGCATATAACAGCTGAGTACCTAGTAGTATCAATTGTGTTAAACAAAGGGCCTGAAGGAACTGTAATCGTACATCTCTTCCATAGTTTATTGTTTGCTCGGTTATTTTTCTAATCTGTATGAAGATATTGGCATCTAATCAATGCGCTCTCTGAACAATAACTTGTGACTTTTCAGGTGGCCTTCCATGCAAATTAGAGGGTATAATTGAATCTCCGCTTGTTAATGGGTACCGCAACAAGTGTGAATTCTCTGTTGGATATTCCTTACAAGGCACACCTACAGTGGGGTTTTTACTCGGGAATTTCAGGTGATTAGCAATTGTAGTGCTATCATGATTGACTTGCATTGTTCCTTCATATCAATTCAATGGTTAATGTATAGGGAGGGTGTGACTGCTGTTGAGGGACCTGCAAACTGTCCGAATGTGTCCCGAATTGCTTGCAAGTATGCCTCTGTCTTTCAAGAATGTCTGCAACAATCCAAGTTACCTATGTGGAACAGATTGAACAACACTGGATTCTGGCGTCAGTTAACTGTAAGTTTTACCCAAATAGTTCTGGATATCAAGTGACATATTACTGGTTAGTATTGTTTAGAATTTTTTTTCTTGAAAATTGTATAACGACAGACATATATGCTAATTCTACTAACAAAGCAGCTACATTGTTTCTGTTAATTGTTTACTTTCTGATGGTCATTGATAGGTTCGTGAAGGGCGAGGACACTGTAAAATGCCTGAGGATCCAGGAATGGATATAGCTGAAGTCATGCTCATTGTTCAGGTTTGCTTGTCTTATCGACTTCACATTGTGCTTGAACTGTAAATGCTGAAGCCCCAGCTTAATTCTCAATGAGTCTCTAGATGGTTTATTTTATATTTGCTTGTCATGAAGGTTAGCACCACGGGGTGTGATGATCAACAAATTAAAACCGAACTTGAAAGTTTAGCTCAAATGTTTTATGTTGGATCTACTACTGAATCTCCTCCTATACCTTTAACACAGCTTGTAATTCAGGTACCAGTTTCCTTGGTCTTCGCATCTTTTAGCCCATCGGCTTGCTATTATAATATGTAGTTAGGTGCTTGCTGAGGCTTTCATCCTATTGTCTTGATGATCATAGAATCTCCCTAAGAATTTTGAGAAACACGGAAATACCTTTCGCTACATTCTATGATCTGCTGTTATAATTTAGCTTCCAGACGTTTTACTAAGTGCTGACTGCTGGCACAGACTAGTTCCATGTCTCTTAAGTGTTGAGTTGTGACATAGTTCTTACTGGCCTAAGAAGAAAGATAAATAGGAAATGAGGGAAAAGTGTAGTCTCTGCATTTATTTTGCTTAATGCTCAATTGCTTATGTTCTTTCTGTAAGTATGGTAGATATACAATATTGCAGAAGCCTATTCCATAATTTTTTTCAATTAAAGTGAAGTTTAAATAATTATCAAACTACAAACCTTAGAGATCTTTATTTAGCATCTTCATATTGAATTCTGATATCAACATTGCGGAACAGAATTTATTCCTTATCTGTGGCTGACCTAACTTTTATGGTCAAATACTGTTTGACTTGGTTGATAACATAGTGTTACTGCAAATATACCTCTCTTTTATTTGTTCCTATCAAAATCTTTGAAGACTGAATTTTTTTTTCCCACATAATCCCGATGGCCTACTTTATTAGAGGTGTGAGTTATTGAGCTTTATATTCGAAGTAACATAACATGTCAGAAATTTGATTTGTGTTTCAGTGACTCCTTGTTCCTATATTTCTTTCACTCGTGAAATTCCTGTACAGTGGTTTATTTTCTTAGTTGCCTCCATCGTTGGTTAAAGATATAAAGCCTGTGATTTGAATTTGAGGCATATTCATGTAGGATCATACAGGAATATCAAATGCTGCACCAGCTGATGCTCCTTTACGGTATGTCTTCTCCCATAAGGAAGGCAGTGATTGCGGCCTTGAAATAGCAACTGATATTGTTGAACCAAGAATCCATGATTACATCAGCAATTTGCGGTTTTCTTTATCTCCATCAGCCTTCTTTCAGGTGAATATCCTTCGTGTTTTGATCATTTTGGCAATTCATCTCCATCCCCTTAGAATCCTCCCTCTCAAGAAAAGAAAAAAGTGGGTGCGAGTAATGAAAGATGTTCAATATGATTTATATGCTTTAAATACTTGAAATATAAATTTAAATGGTTGATCTTACTATTCTACTTTAACAATGAGTAATTCTGAATCTGGCAGGTTAATACCCTTGCAGCGGAGAAGCTATATGCTCTTGCTGGGGACTGGGCTGGTCTGGGTCCTGACACTTTACTGTTTGATATTTGCTGTGGGACAGGGACAATTGGCCTAACTCTAGCCAATCGTGTTGGCATGGTAATTCTTTTAAGCTCTATGTTATAAGTGGACATTAACAATCCGTCTGGTTTAATGGCTTGTAGGGTGAGTATGGGGAGGATCATTCTATTATGTAACCTTGAAATGCGAAGTTAATAGAATAAACTATTGCATCATGTGCTACCTTAAAGTTGGTGATTTTAGTGAGTAGTTGATAATGTCAATCTCTAGTAGTCTTGGATCTTCTTTCCCGTCTCATAACGCTAAGTATGATTTCTAATCCAACTTCTTCAGGTTGTAGGCATCGAAATGAATGCTTCTGCAGTTTCAGATGCGCAACGAAATGCAGACATCAATGGAATAAAAAACTGCACCTTTGTATGTGGGAAGGTTAGACACAATCCCTTCTGCACCCGTGGGACCCTTGTTTTAATCTTTACGTATGTTACGCCAACTCTGCGTCTGTCTGAATTGATCTTGCTGCATTGGTAGGCGGAGGATGTTATTGGCTCACTGATGAAAAAATACATAACCTTGCTGCCCACTAAACAAGATGGAAGCATCAATGAGCCCCCAAATGCATCCGAAATTAACTCTGCTGCTGAGGAAAATACCGAGACTGCCAATTCAGTGTGTGAACCTGAAGATAAGTCAAATGTCAAGCATGAGACTGTCTGTAGCTTGAGTTCAGAGAACCAAACTCAGCCTATCAAGAATGGCACATCAGAAAATACTACTGGTCCAGCTCAGCAATTCAAAAACATCGTTGCTATTGTGGACCCCCCACGTGTCGGACTTCATCCCACTGTAAGTTACTCAGCTCAATGCAGCCTATCGCCGTGGGATTGTTAATTTCAACGCCACCTTTTTTATATATCATTTCTGCACCTCCCATGTAACAAAAAGTTCTGTCACTTTTTTTTATTATTATTATCAGTATCACTAGCCTCGACTTTGATGTAATTTTCGGCCTGTAAACTCAGGTGATCAAAGTTTTGAGGACACAATCTCATTTGAGAAGGCTCGTGTGAGTTAACATTTTGATTGCTTTTCTCTCGAGTTTTAGTCTACAAGTTGTGTTTTTTTTTACTGTGGTGGTTGTGCTTTCAGATACATTTCGTGTAATCCCGAGAGCCTGGTTGCCAATGCCATAGAGCTTTGCACGCCATCTCCCGAGAAGACGGAGAAAGGGAGCAACAAAAACAACAGAGGTTGGAGGAATATGAGTTCGGCTGGATTGGCTCGACACAGAGCAAAGTCCATGCCTGAGTCCGAGCCTTTCAAGCCCGTCAAAGCCATGGCCGTCGATCTTTTTCCTCACACGCCGCACTGCGAGCTCGTGATGCTTCTCGAGCGGTGAGTTAATGTCCTAACCAAGAGTTTTGTTGTGGGGTTGAGTTGAGGAGATGATGATTATTACTCAAGTGTTTCGATTTGTCTGCCAAAGGGACAACATTTGCTTTTAGGAGATTATAATTAATGACTGATGTTGATTATTCTTTAAATCCTAAGTTCTGCGTTTTCTTAAGAATTGCATTTCTACACTGGATTGTGTAATAAACAAAGATGCATCCCACGCAGCTAATTATTTTTACTCCTATACTAGTATTGATGGTATATTATGCGCATGTACGGAATGCAAATGAATCGAATTTTTTTGGTTCGATTCGAGATTCGAATTCGAAATTTTAGAATATCAAATGCGAATAAGAATATTTTTTCCGATTCGAATATTTTTAGAATACGAATACAAATATCGCAATATTCGATTCGATTCATAAAAAACTAAATATAAATATTAATATTCAATATATTATTGAAATGTTATATATTATAATTCAATATATATATATATATATATTTATTAAATAAAACATATTATAATTCAACATATATTTAAATATAAGAATACTATAATTAAATATATCTTTTAAATATAATATTATTTTTATTTTTATTAAATAAAAAATATAATAATAAAATATAAATTTGGTTGGGCTGAGCCCATTTCGACCGACGGTGGCCCCCGAACAGCGCGACGTGGCCTTAGCGGAAGCGGAAACGATCCCGTAGTGTAGGTGCCGAATTTAAAAATTTTTTTTATCATTTAAACTCGCACGAACACGTCTCGGGAGCGGCCCGAGGACCCGAGCACCCCGGCCTGGGGCCTCGGGAGGCCATGGCAGGCCTCTGCCATGCCCCACGGCCGTGGGTCAGCTGTGGTTGAAGATGGCAGCAACCAAAATTGGTCCACGGCCAAGTGCACTAAGGTCCACGGCCGTGGACCGTTCGGGGCGAGAATGGGCAGGGTGCTGCCATGGCCCACGGCCTGGTGCAGCCCCTCCTATGGGCGTGGGTTACTGGTCCATGGCCATGGGACTTTCTGTCTCAGGCGGTGGATCTTGATCGAAAGCCGAAATCTCTCGTTTCGAACCCCGAAATGAATTCCGATCAATTCCAAACTTCACATCATGACTCCATACATGTCTTATGACATTTTCATGGATCATTCAAAGGTCATACAAGGCCTTTAGGGATTGATCGAATAAACATAATCTAAAGGTTCAAGATCATACCCTTGTTGCGCGTGGCTAGTTCGTCACAGCACGGCGTTCGAAAACGCGAAGCTTGACCAAATTCTTCTTCGTCTCGGACTGTCCCGAGCAAGTTCGAAACGCCGATACGCTCTCTTTGGCACCTCGGAGCAACCCACGGATGGCTAGAGTTGCTAGGAGGAGGTTCTAACTTAGCTATGAAGCTTAAGTTGAACTTGGACACAACTTTTCTTTTTCTCTCAAGATCCTAGATCTATTTTTGCTTGAAAACTTTTTCTTACTCTCATCTAATGAGCCTTGGACGTTTTCTTAAAGAGAAAGTAGAAGGATTCTTCAAAATGGACAAAAAACACACAATTTCAACATGGTTGGTAATAAAGACACATCAAGTGATAAAGTCTTTTATTTCCTCAACCACTATCTCGTTTTTGTCCATAAAAGTGGGTTAGATGGCATTTTAATAAACCTTTAATCAAGTATAGGCTATGCCAAGATTTGAGGTTTTGCAATTGGGCCATTGGAAAAATCGAATTAGTTCGATTGAGTCAGTATGATTATAATTTGATCAAATAGATCCAATCCAATTAATCCAAATTCTAATCAAACTCAAACTTAGTTAATTAATTAAGTACTTGATCCAATCACAAGTCTTAATTATTTCCGAGATCAAATTCGGAATTTAACTAAGTGTCTATACCCCGTATAGTCGTGCCACTGCGTCAACGAATTCTCAATTCATTACGCACCTTTGAAAAGTTTGTCCCGACCAATAGAGATTGTTATCCTTTTTAAGCGTGACTCACTTGGTTCGTCTCAACTAGCACGGGAGGTATCCGCGAGTCCGGTATTCGCCTAGCCAATCCCGCGGTACCGGACAGATCCTAATTGAGAACGAATTTTGATCCAATCTAAATTCTGTCGAACCGACTATAGATATTTGTTGAATATTCTTATGCCCTTCACATGCGTCCCGGTCAAGTGAGAGTCATGGTTAATATCAAACTCACTAGACTCGACACTATGTTATAATCGAGACTGTCGTGATTACAAAACTACGCTATGTGTCTCACACAAGCTAGTTTATATTGCTCCGGCCGGAGGCTTAGTAATCACCGTCCTCAATTATCTCATAGGACGTTAACCTCATATATGAGGTAGTGAATCCCGAGAGCACTCAAAGCTCGGCGATCACCTCCGTAAAACCGGCTGCATTTTGCCGCTGGCCCATACCCTTTATTAGAGCATTTAACGGGCCTAGCAAACTAGCGTCAAACCGAAATCGCAGAAGCAAATCCGTCGATGAGCCTAACGGTCTAAGGCTGCTATAGTCTTCGTTCGATCGTTGACATCCCCGCGTTAAGCCATGCGATCAAAACGAATATCGAGCCATGTGTTCGAATACTCCGATGCCCCGATTGGCAATATTTCCGTCACGACCTCCCATCTTCCAAGATGAACGATTGACACAATCGTTGCGTTGGAGCCGTCGACGGACAAGTCGTAATCGGTAATCTAGTCATCCACTAGATTCCTAAGACTTGCGAACGTTTATTTAGTGCGGAGAATAAGATCCAATCGGTGTCACCTCTCTCATCCCATGAGAATCGATCGATCAACTCGTGCACAAGGGTTTTATTTATTTACCGCACTACCGGAAGCTAGTAGACTTTAAACTCGGTTAATAAATAATGAATTCCTCAAATTAATAAAATACAATATTTTATTCATTAAACGGTTACAATAAACCATTTATATTTTTCGAACTAATACAACAGGGGTCACCCTATTCAACTCAGTCCTCTGAACGGCATTCCGAGGGCATACCTCCCAACAAATTTGACTTATAATATTCGAATATTCGATTCGATATTTGAATGTCATAATCAAATCGAATTCAGATCGCTTTTTAGTATTCGAATAGTATTCGTATTCGAGTATTCGAAATTTGATAATAGAATATGAATAGAATATTATGATATTCGACTCGATTTGATTCGTTTGCACCCCTACACGGAAGTGTGCTCTAATTTGTAAATATATATAATATTAGTATTTGTAATTTAAAATATTTAGTTGATTAAATTATAATCAAACAGTTATTTTAAAGTAGATAAAAGGAAAAATTTATTAGTGAGGATTATAATGTAATGAATTAAAAAGTTAAATGATAATTATTCATATTATAATTTAAATGACGATAGAATCGAATGTCAAATGATAAATATTATTTATTGATTATATAGAATCGATCTATAACAATATATTTTATTTAATTAGAACATTCAAATTAACAATTCCGGGGTTTAGGTGGTATTGACCTTGAGGCTTTAAGCCTCCGTTTGATTTGCGGAATTCCGTAAGGAAAAAAAGAAAATGTATAAAAGTCAAATGGTGGAAGCGTGAAGTACAATTATTTGATGCACTAACTTAGTTTTCCATCGCGCTTTTCCGATACGAATTCCGCATATCAAATGCACCTTAAAGAAAACATGAATGGGCCCGAAAATAAAGCCCGTTATTGAGATTAGCCCAATAAGCCCGTTATCAAATAATTCTCTTTTTTTTTTCTGGGTTTTTTTTTTTTTTTGGGTTTTTCCTTCAATTAAACACTACGCGGCGTTGCTACTAAAACCCCTTCTCAGCTCAGCCTTGACAAAGAAATCGGTGAGGAGCTCATCAAAATCAATAAGCGAAATTCTAAAGTAGGCTAAGTCGAAGAGCGACATGAAGATAGAAGAAGTACAGTCCACTGCAAAGAAGCAGAGGATAGCTACGCATACGCACATTAAGGGTCTTGGCCTTGATGTAAGCTTCTACAACACATTCTTTTTTCTGCGTCTATCGTGCCTTATGCTTTTTTTTTTTTTGGGTTTTCCTCGTTGGTTCAGTGGATGTTGGGTGTTCTTGTTAAAGCCATTTCGTATTATCAGTTTAATGAGCTCCTCGGTGTTTAAATCTTGCTGTGCTTTTTTTTTTTATGTTATTAATAGTCTTTCCTCTTTTTCTGTGGAGTACCATTTGGAGGAGATATATATATATTGTATATTGTGTTGCATCATTGTGATTATTTGTTGAAAGGGAAAAGAAAACGAAAAAACGCTGATAATAATATTTCACTTCCCCAATTTACGACAGGGATTAAATTTAGCTCCATATTCTAAATAATTAGTCTAGCGGATCCACAAGTTGTTGAATGAGCAAGTAACTTGTGCTGTTGATGGCAATGTTGAGTTGAGGCTTGTATGATTTTCTATTAGTTGTTCTACTTTATATTTCCCACTGATTGTTTCTGCTGAAGCCCAATGGAAAAGCTACACCTTTGGCGGCTGGCTTCGTGGGACAAGCTTCTGCAAGAGAAGCGGCTGGTCTTGTTGTCGATATGATTCGCCAAAAGAAGATGGCCGGTCGTGCATTATTACTTGCAGGGCCACCTGGTACTGGGAAAACCGCTCTAGCTTTGGGAATATCGCAAGAGCTTGGTAGCAAGGTTTGCAACTTCTTAATCTCATGCTTAATATCAAAATTTCCCGATATTTTATGAAATATATTTGTTTGTTTGTTATTATCGTTTTTAATTGTAAGTGCGGTTTCTACTTCTGTCAATTTTATTATATAGGTTCCATTTTGCCCAATGGTCGGTTCAGAAGTATATTCGTCAGAAGTGAAGAAGACTGAGGTTCTAATGGAGAATTTTCGGCGAGCTATTGGACTCCGTATCAAGGAAAACAAGGAGGTTTATGAAGGAGAGGTAATTCTATCTCTGTTTTCTTCGAAATAAATATGAATGATATAAAATCATTTTAGCTTATTTTCGTTACTTTCTGATTCTTTGACGCAATATTCTGGCTGTGCTTCTTGCTCTTGCTGCTACAGGTCACAGAACTGTCTCCAGAAGAAACTGAGAGTGTCACTGGCGGATATGGGAAAAGCATAAGCCATGTTATAATTGGGTTAAAAACTGTAAAAGGGACCAAGCAGTTGAAGCTTGATCCAACAATATATGATGCCTTGATTAAGGAAAAGGTGGGCCTCTTTATATCCGATTGTCGATTCTCTCTTTTTCCTCTTTGCTGTTTATGAGTGTATTATGTGCGGTGTTCATTTTTCTTGTTATTTTCTACTTATGCAAATCGTGATGGTACTTCTCCAACTTCGTATATAAGCTAATTTTATCAGCACATTACAATTACTGCATATTTATATAAAAACGATTTTAATGCCATAAACTGATGCAGGTTGCTGTTGGTGATGTTATATACATTGAGGCAAACAGTGGGGCAGTTAAACGGGTGGGAAGAAGTGATGCTTTTGCCACTGAATTCGATTTGGAGGCAGAAGAATATGTCCCGCTGCCTAAAGGCGAGGTTCACAAAAAGAAAGAGATTGTTCAGGTTTGTGTTTCTCCCTATTGATATTATTTGAGATTCTGTATTGATTTCATAAATTACCAAAAAAAATGATGTAAAACTCTTCGTAGGATGTTACATTGCATGATCTTGATGCTGCCAATGCACGGCCTCAAGGAGGTCAAGACATATTATCTTTGATGGGTCAGATGATGAAGCCCAGGAAAACCGAAATCACCGACAAGCTAAGACAAGAAATAAATAAGGTGTGTTTTAATCTCATCACCCCATAATTTCTACTCTTTTATTCTCCTAGATTTAAGGCATTTGGAAGTTCATACTTTTACTGTCGACCTATTTCAGGTCGTTAACCGGTATATCGATGAAGGTGTGGCAGAACTTGTTCCTGGTGTTTTATTCGTCGATGAGGTTGTTTTTTCTGCTCATAAACAATTCGAATTCTACATCAAAATGATACTTATAACGAGCCTCTCATCATTCCAAGTATAACTCAGGTTCATATGCTTGATATCGAGTGTTTCTCCTACTTAAACCGTGCTTTGGAAAGTTCACTCTCTCCCATTGTGATCTTTGCGACAAACCGAGGAATTTGTAGCGTCAGGTACCATGAAGATACACACACACACTTGTCTTTTCCGAGTTTATTCCATCATTATTTCTTTGAACATTGAGATACAAAGGTTACCATACCATGTGAACTGTATTTTATTCTTATATATCAAGTTGAATCCCTTTTTCTTCGATTAACTCCAAATAGTAACCGTTATACTCGGCATTTAATATAACTCCAGCAATAATATTGAAAATGACTGATATTCTGCAGAGGTACGGACATGATTAGTCCTCATGGCATACCAGTTGACTTATTAGATCGGTTAGTCATCATAAGAACCGAAACCTACGGTCCAGCTGAAATGATACAGGTTTGTACTGAACCTCGCCATATGATTTGATTTTCAATGTTTTTTTTTTCTCCCAATATAAAACTACGCCGTTTTGCTTTTTCAGATATTAGCCATCCGAGCTCAAGTGGAAGAACTGCAGATAGACGAGGAAAGCTTAGCGTATCTTGGAGAAATCGGACAACAAGCATCTTTAAGGTGTTTCTCTTCTGTTTTCCAGCACATATTCTCTACACACAATCAATGTATTATCATTATTTTACATGAAACAGTTTTTTGGTTTATTCTCTCGTAGGCATGCTGTCCAGCTTCTTTCTCCAGCCAGCGTCGTCGCTAAAATGAACGGCCGTGATAATATATGCAAGGTACATCACAATGAGAAATCTGCTGGGCTTGATATGATATTTCCTTATTCGAAAGAAATGCTTACGCTGTCTGTCGATCATATTTATGTTTTAAATTACACAGGTGGATCTTGAAGAGGTGAATTCTCTGTATTTGGACGCAAAGTCTTCTGCTAAGCTTCTTCAAGAGCAGCAGGACAGATACATTACATGATGACCAGACATACATACAACAGCAATGGTAATAACTCAACGCTTGAAGGAGTACTTTGATTTCCTCTGTGATTTATGTAACACTGCAAACCTTAAGTAGTAATATGTCTTAACAACCACTACGACCCTTTGATGAGTATTTACTAAATTTTTTTTTTGTTTTTCGTTTAAACTCTTTCTATATGATGTTAAATTTAAGGCAAGTCGTTGGGTTGGGCTATATCATGTCATGGTATAATCCAAGTTACTTTAATAAATATATAATCGAAATTATATATAAATAAAAATAGGGTTAATTTAGTTTCAGGTCCTTTTATTGTTTTAAAATTGTGTTCAGATCCTATCAAAAAAAAAATTGTTTTAAGGCCTTAATTTACATTTAAATTAGAAATAAGGACCAAAACTTAAAAAATTGTTATAAAGTGCTATATGAAAAAGTATCATGCAATCATGCGTCTTTTTGTGTTACAAACTTATGGTATATTGTTATTGCAGAACAATGAAGTGTTACTATAAAAATCGCGTCCTTAAAACTGATTTTTTTCTTACAGGATCTGAAAACTAAATTAAAATATCTGATAAGGCCTCAAACAAAATTTGCACATAAAAATATTCCAAGTTATTAATTTATCATTAGTACTACGAAAATGTCGGGAAAAAACACGTGTAATTTGTGAAAAAATAAAAGAAAAAAGGAAAAGAAATAAAAAGCTAATAAATCTTCAATAATCTGCTTTGCAGACATAATCCCAATTCCCAGCTAGCCTACAAGGCTACAACGATATTCCCGTCGTTTGTCGATTCGATTGTCCGCCATGGTCAGCATATTAGCTCAGGTCTGAATCTTATTCCATTTTCCTCTTTCTATTCATAATGCTTTTTTATTTCATTGTCGTCTATGTGCTCATTATCTATCGGTGCGATTGATGGGTGAAAATTGTACGCAGGAGCGTTTATTAGGCGCAGCATTGGGGGGTATTCTGACGGGGGTTGTGATATTCGAGCAGCGTAGAACCATATACGGGTCAATTTCTAATGCTCGTTTTGAGGTAAAGTATATTCACTTTGATGGTTCTGTAACCCTTGTTAATCTTTCCGAATTTTGGGGGATTGTTTGAAAAATTGTTGGATTGTATGGGAATTTACGGAGGCTGATTAAAATGAATGCAGTGGCATGATATATTCACAAGAGTTTTGGCTCGTTTAGTCAGTAGTTAGATAGCTTATTTTACACAGTCTAATATTGGTTTGCCATAGCTTAAATGATAATTGTGTGTGCCTGTCTTATTATCACAATATATAGCCCCGTTTAAGTTTGATAACATAATTGGGTCGGAATGTTAACCGTTGTAATCGCTGGAGGTCCTTTTTATATTACATTTGTTTGTAAGGTGTCCTATTTAGTATTTTACTGACAAGCAGGAACGTTAAAGATGGTTGATTTGGGTTAACTGCATTGATTTGTTTCTGTGTGTTGCTGTATGATGTATTATTACAAAACTTGGTGTGAAGCAGCTTTCCTGTCCTTTTAAGTTAACAAGGCAAAGGTTAAGAGGCCTGTTATTTGATTTGAGTCATTTTTATTAAATTATCAAGTGTGGCTCTCTGGTTTGTTTTGCGACTTTCTAGGATCATTTGGTAAACTTCCTTTGTGAATGCCATTGAGGCATACGACATTTATACCCATAGTAGATGATCATGTTGAACACTCAGACTTCGAGTACTGTGTATGTAGCCAATTAAGCTTTATCCGTACCCAGTGACGGACCCAGACTTGATAAGCTGGGGGGTCAAAAAGTAAATAAAAAAATTACTAGGGGTCAAAAATAAAAGAAAATTATTAATGGTCAAAAAATAAAAACTTATTATAACTAGTTCGGCCGGGGGGTCAATGGACCCCCCTAGCCCCTATGTAGATCCGTCCATGTCCGTACCTATTCTTGTTAATCAATCAATGCCAAGTGCTGGCTTCACCTGATGACATATTCATGCATTTCCATACATTTGGAGACCGATTTTTGTTTTTAATCCTATGTTTTACTGTTTCTATGAGTGTTTCCTTAATTGGGTGGGTGAGAAAAACATATTCTTGACATGTTGCTTTAATACATAGATGATCCCTAGTGATTTTGCTGAAGTCATGTCTTACCTATAATGGCAAGAGTAACCCTCCTTTTTTTATGTGACTGGAAGTTTCTGTTGGATCTTTTTCAGAACAGAGAACCTATATTTGGAAGAAATTCTCGGACAGAGTTCGCTCACATGTGGAACAAAGCTGTGGACAAGACTTTTGGCCCTGCCATCGAATTTCTTAGCTCCCGTGGATGGTAGGAATTTCCGTGCTTGAAGATTGTCTTTTGTCTTTCACAATGATGTTGTAGCTTGTTTGTCTTGCTTCAACTGGGATTTACTATGCCGAGATAGAAAAGAGAAAAAGGATTTACCTGGGAATAATTTATGAAATAATGGTTGTATTTTTATCTGACCATCGGAACTAGGTCACTATTCTTTATCTTGTCATACCCTGTTTGAGCTGAGTCTTAACCTTTTGACCATCTTAACATCAACTGCAAAGCCCGGTACTTTGTATTTTGCGAGTGCAAACAGTCATGCTCCCTTGTCGATTCTTGCATTTCCTCCCATTATCCTTTAATTAGCTTCTTTTAGTTACCAAATGGTGGTTGCATGTAATACGAGATAGCATAGTATACCAGGTTAGCAACTCAAACGATTGCATCACCCGCCCGTATTTCTTTATCTGCACGAGTTTGATGATCCAATTTGATGTATCAGAAGCAGTGACACTGAATTAGCTAGATGACCTTCGTGTTATCACTTACCTGTTGTAATTGATCTTGTGAAGAATAGCTCTTCCTTCGTTCATGGTTAGCTTCCTTCATTTCACCTTGACACCTTTACATAAATTTACCTGTCTTGACTGTTCTCTGCTCTTTCTTTTGTGTTTATGTTGTTTACTTAGTCCTATCCTAGTTCACTTGTAATAATGTAGTAGATCACCATCTTGGGCCCCTGGCGTCCTTATTTTCTTGGAATCACAAGCTAGATAAATGTAGATGTACTAAACACAGACACTGAATACCGATATCATATAAATACAGTACATGCTAAATAAACAGATAGGACTCTTAAGACATGTCTGACTGGAATCCTCGCTAGAGCTGCATGCAAAATAAATAGAGACGGTGAATCACTAGAGATGTCTAGAGAAATAGGATGCCTGCTAGCTTACACTCGCAATGAACAGGGATGGCGAACCCTTAGAGACGTATACGTCTTAAGTGATGCCCAATTATAGATATACTGAAACACTAGAACCACTTAGTTAATCACTTTAGACCTGCCCTACTTCTTCGTGCTCTGGATTTGATTTTTTCATATTGGAATGCCTCTTTATGACCACATAGTAAATCCCCATTGCAAGAAAGCAAGCAAACACGAAGCCCAGCGGGATCCCAGCGATGCCTTCTACTCCAAAACCTTTCTCACCTGATGACTCGCTTTGGTGAGCTGGAGTTGACTGTACCACGGCAGCTAAAGGTAACGAAGAAGAACAATCAGGTGAGTCACATGGGTTGTTTGTATCCGATTGTATTGGATAAGGGTGAAAAAATGCGTAGGCGTCGGGTGGTAGTGCGTTTTGGATCTCATTGTCTAGACCGTGCGTTCGATCATCTGCTAGTACATGAAGGGCTAGGATGCAAATAGTAGTAGTAGTAGTAGTAGTAGTAAAGATCGTCACTAGGGCGGCCATATGCATGGTTTGGATTCGAGCGTCCTTTGTGCTATGGCAATAGGGTTCTAAGAGTAGTCGGGGTTTCGAGTTTTAGGACATGGTTTCCTTTTTATAGTGGATGTGATTTGACTTGAGTTTTCCAAGTGGCTGATGATGAATGGCATTGTGGGCTATTACAAAAGGTATACATCTCTTGAGCCTGAGAAAATATGTTGTGGTAAAGTGAGTTGATTGAATGAATGGTCATTATGTTGTGCTTGCGTGACTTTTGCTCGACAAGTAAAATGATAAAAAGTTATTACAATTGAGTTTAAGTCTAGAATAGTACGTACGTTCATCATGGAATTGGCGAGAGAAGTATCATGTGGCTCAACTTCGGTGCTTCTTTGATGACCTACAATTCTTACATTGCTCATCATAATCTCACTTGAGAGAGAGAGAGAGAGAGAGAGAGAGAGATATCAATTTCTGATTTATTTCCTAGGGATGGAGAAGAAAAGATTTTGCGTGGCTTGAAGGTTTAGCAAAGTACCGTAAGAGAGCTTTATTTATTATTATGTGGGTTATTATTAATGGTTTTAATTATGATGAGTATTAGTTCTAGCTGCTAAGCACCCCATGTCGCCATTATTATTACATGCTTGCAAGCGCATGGTAAAAGCAAAACCCTTCTCATATTTTCTCATTCCCGGGGAAATGATTCTACGTGTCCATGAAAGAATGGTTTTTATTTTAATTGCATGCAATGAATGATAGTTTAGAAATCGATTGCATCTCATTTACCATTTAAAACCGCAACTATTATTCATGTTCACTTGCATCGTTTATAGTTGTATGTAGTGATTGAATATATATACCAATTATTGGTCGCGATAAGCATTAATATATATATATATATATATATATATATATATATATTTGCAAACAAACACATATGTATAAAAGAAAACCATAAATGACCTATGTGTATAGATATTATTGCTTCCAAGTTTTAGAGTACAATTACAAAGAGTGAATGAAAGAATTATAAGTTTTTCTCTCCTTACTATCATTCAAGAATAAAATGGGTCGGGACCAGAATTTCTCGTTCAATGCGACAACATTTATAACTTATTTCTACGGGAATTTTCAATTTAGAAGTTTGAGGGGTCTACGTGTATTTAACAAGACTATGTTTTTTTGTTTAATGTGACAACATTTATAAAATTTATTTGTACGGAATTATTAAATTTTAGAAGTTTGAGGGGTCAACGTGTATTTAACAAATAGTTGGAGGCCTGCCTAAAATTACCCCCAAATAATATCATCATCATATCGATGATTATTTTTACTACTGTGAGTGTGACGCTAAAGAAAGAAATATATATCGCGAGACGAAACGACGATATGTTTAATGCGCGATATTTTGAAGAGTTGAGCAGTAATAAATAATGTAATGGTATCGCTCATTACAGTACAGTTGGTATCTCTTGCTAAATAAATATATTCTGACAAAATTAAAGGAACACTCAGTAACTGTAGAAGAAAGAAAGAAATATTCATTCAAATGCAACCTTTTATAGGCTCTCTGTCTTGCGTCATATTTGCGTCAATGTGTCCGTCACTCCTCACTGCTTTGCAAGTTGCATATTATTATCGTATAAAAAAACTTAAATATATAATTTCGTAACGCATGTGTATGACATGAGTATTCAATTCATAATATAGTAAAACATATATTTTTCTTCTTTTTTTTTTTTTAATTTAATGTGAGAGAAATGCTGTCTATATAAGATGAATCTAACACATTTTGAAAAATGGACGAGGTTGTTCCAATACTTATCGTTGGCTAAATCATGTTAAATATATGTGTTCGCCTTTTAATTAATGGCATACGTGTAAATATGCATGGTAAGAGACATAATATTGAGTCCGAATATATATGTCAAGTGGTCAGATCAGGGCATCTATGAGCTCGAATCTATATTCTTTGACTATATCGCAGTCTATGTGGACGCGATATACACGGGCCATAGAGATTAGTTCGACTGACAACCGAGATCATCCCATACTAGTCAGTAGTCGGCAATTTCGATTCAGATTGAACTACTCAGGTGGGTTTGACACGTATCCATTTTGCTCCGGGGATTAGTCCCACTACTGGAGTGTATGCCGCAATTAAGCATCCGTCGGTCTGTGTGACGCAAGCCCAGTGTTTAGGGGCTAGCCAACAATCAGATCGATTGGGGATACCTGGAAAAAAAAAATTAGAAAAATAATTTAGCTAAATATGTGGGGAGATAATAATAATATCTATTTGTTTATTACCTTAGTGAAATTCTCGGATCTTGAGCTTTAAAAAGTCGCCACTTTACTACTTTTGGTCAACAATGATATTCGATCGATCAAACTCCGTTGGTGTTGATGCTTTGCATGTTTTGATATAAAAACGCCGTACATTAATTATCCTTTAATATCCACTGCCCCTCACTCATCACATAATTTAAATATACATATATATATATATATATAAGCAATTAATCGACATTTAAAATTTGTTTAAATTGTATTGCCCAATATTCAAAAGGAAGAAGAAAAAAAACATATCAAAATTCAAAACTTATCTCGGTGTTAATCACTAAAAACAAATACAATACAATACAAAAAAATAATAATAATAATGAAGACTTGGTTGAGAAATGAGATATCCATGAAAATTAGGGAAAGTTTGAAATTGTGTCTTTGTTCAACAATCCCCATGCAATGCAATGCAATGGATTAATTATTTATATTAATTTGGTGCTGAAAACAAAGTTTGGGAATTAATTAACAATTGATGACACCAATGTTTTGCTGTAAATCATGTTGTAATTTGGCTGTCTCTTTATTTAATCCGCTTTGACTATTCGACACCATCATTAATAATCATTATTATTCTTTAATTAAGTTCTAAATGTATGCTTATAGCTTACCTTAATAATAAAAAAAAAACCCTACCGTAAAAAAAACCATCCTATCCTGCTAGTTGTTATTACAATTGCTTGGCTCCAAAAAAAAAAGTTGTAAAATACTAATTTCAAATTACACTGTAATTAAGGAAAAAGTATCTGTCATATCACTACATTTGCATGCTAATCTGTGATCCATACAATAGTCAAACAAGGTATTAATTATTGTTTAATTAATAGTATTTGCTTAATTAGAAGAGAAGAGCATTATTACTAAGACTCAACCATCAAGACGGCGAGTTGAGTGGGCAGATGATGGATGAAGAAACAACACCATACAATAAATAATATAATAAATAATATAATATAATATTATTATTAACTCAAACAGACACACAATTAACTTTGGGATTGTCTTAGTGGTGTCCCACGCCTCACGTGTGATGCCGACTGCTACTTAAATTACAAGTGTTTATTACTTCGTTATTCATTTGTCTTTTTAAGGACACACTTTTTCAACGGACCGTGCCTAACCTCATGGGGATTGTCAAATGTCAAAAAAATAAAATGTTTTCTATTCCAATTGAATATTATTTTCTTTATAGTGTTCGAAATAAACTCAAAAAATATAAAATTTGCCAAAAAAAATCTCTCTACAGAAAAAAAAACTCTAATTTATTTTTCTTCTTTGCCGCGGCCACAGATCTACTGCCATCATGGTCGCCAACGAATCGGGTTGGAGCATCCATCTTCTACTGCATTTTCTTTCTCAATTTCCTTATTTTCGATTTTTCATTTTGTTTATTGAATTTTTTTTCTCTCATATGAAATTCATCTTTCTCTCGTATAAGAATATTTCTCTCTTGAATAAGAGTTTTCAATGATCTTATAAAATAAATATGAGAAATGAACATCGTGATGTCACTGTGATGATTCAAACAATAGAGTTATAAGTTTTTATTGAATAATGTCAAAAATGCTTGAGGAATGATTGAAATTGATGATACTATTTGAAGACGTCATTGCAATTGGTGATACTAGTATATCTATCTTTTTTTGTCTTCCTTCATATTCTTCAACAATTTTGTTTATTGATTTCATTTGTAAAATTTTGTCCAATTCATATTATGGAATAAATATTTTTTTCCTAAAAAAAATTATATAGAGGGATTCATAGGCGCTCCGTTCCTCGATTTGAAATCGCCGGTTCGGGTTGAAAAAGTCAGTGGAATCTGCCGTCATATACCATTTTCGTTACGATTTGAAACCGTTGATTTAGTTTTTTAACCAATTATTTTTACATGCTAAAAATTGAAATAAGTATCAAAACCGATAGTTTAAACCATAATTGCCAATTCAAATTTTACCTCCTTGTTCCAAGTGGTTATTATTTGACGATCAAGAAATTGTGATCGTTGATCCCGAGCGCTCAAAAGATAGTGAGCGAACGGTATAATATACGGCTAACCAATTATTGACCGACGGTTTAGTTTCGATTATTCAAACCATTTGAACACATCTAATTAGATATTGAAATGTGTCCGAGGAATCAAACTACTAATGACCTTATCCTCCGTTCTATTACATTGTTCATTTGGTAGAAGACAAATATCATTGTCTTCAAATAATAATTAATGGATCAATTAAAGAAATGAATCCAAATAACTAAAAAAAATAGACAACAAATATATATATATAAGAAATTTTATGTTGCTCACCGATTGTGAGCACCACTTACATTCTCTCACATTGTTATTGCAACGTCAGCATACACTAATTATGGTTATGTGAGTGGTGAATTGTATGTGTCACGTCAACATACCACGTCAGCATCATAAATGTTTATCAATGACACCTAAAAGGTGTCAACTAATGCCACATCACCTCTAATGTTGACGTGACATGTTGATATGACACGAATCGATATCACATCAACAGGAGCCCACGCAAGGTCACGTAAGGTGAGCACCATAAAATTCCTCATATATATATAACTAATCAAGCAAATATATATAAAATTAATCAAGCAAACTTCAACTTGTTCAACAAATTAACCACAAAAGGTCACTACTAATAAAACACGATTAACTCCCAATTCAAATTACTGAAAGTTTTTAAACTGACACAGAATCCAAAATATCATTAAAAGTCTTCTACTAAACCGAAAGAAACAGATGACGTGGCGCTACGCAAATATGGTCAACGGCCCGGCCCGTCCCGATGAAGCCAGCCCGTGCTCGCCAGTCACCAGACCAGTCATCACTTTCCTGAAAAAAACATAACACACATTCATCTCCGTCCGATCAACACAGCCGCGGCAAATCATATAAAACGGTAATAATTCAAGAGATCGCAGACCTCTCAGATCCGTTACTACAGCTCGGTTTCGTAAATATGGTCAGTCTTTTGGCAGCCTTCGCAAACTCACTATACAGAGAACGACCCAAGCGTGTGAAAATATGCGATAAAAAAGCGTACGAAAGAAACAAACGGCAAGCATCGTCTTTTACCTGAAAGGTTCTTCGCCGACTTGTTTGACTACGCCTTCGGCGTCGCGGTAAAGCACATGCCCGTGCATCTCGGGCTCTTCGATCCCGAACATTTCGTAGAGCCTTTTGTACAGATCGCCGTAAGATCCAAGAACAGACAAGTCGATGGTCCTCCCGACGTCTTCCGACTCCAAAAAGACCTTGCAATGGCCGGTTTCTAATCCCAGTTCGGACGCACTGTAACAGCCCGGTTTTGAAATCTGGGCATTGCCCGAGCCCTTTGCGTTGTCAATAATTTGCTGCTCGGTCAGTATGACCTGACCGAAGAGCATGAACTGGGCGGCTGGCTTCTCCTTTTCCCTCACTGGGCTCGTAGTGAAGTTATTGTAATTAGGAGGAAGAATTCCCATCTGCCGTTGGTTATTGTCGCTGCCGAGGTGGAAATCCGGCAATGGGATTCCGATCTGAGCGACATGCCTGGTTCCCTGTATGCCCGCAGAGACGTTGTTGTTGTTAAGGTTGTCCGAAAGCCCGAGGAGGGTCCTCAGGCCCATCGAGGGCTGGCCCGGGATCTGAAACGGGCTATCGAGCGGGAAGTCGTTGGGGTGGTTGGTGAAGCGCAGTTTCTTCCTCGGGTGCGAGAAGTGGAGGAGCGGCACGTTCGAGACCAGCTCGACGAGCCACGGGCTCACGCACTTTACGTTCTGCAGCAAGTCGGGTTCGTCCCAGTTTACCTGAGATTTAAAAAAAAAAAAGAAAAAGGAAAAAAAAAAAACGTTACGTAATAAAAAGAGGGTTTTACGACGATTGGTATGCTGCAAGAAAATTGAAAAGGTGAAACCTGAAGCATTCTCCACGGGGAGTTGGGCCAGCGGGAGGGATCGGCGGTGCGGACGGCAGACACGGTCCCGATGAACCAGCTGATCCTCGATGCATCCTCGGTTTCGAAGGCCATCTTAAACCTCATCCCGGGGCACCATTGGATCCTCATAGCAGCAGAAACCGAGGATGCCCTGACGAAGAACTCGGGCGTGTTAGAACATGGATAGTAAACCACCTCGAAGGGCTGACCAGTAGCGGCCAAGTGCGTGGCTTCGATGACTGATCCCGGCGTAACTCTCCCTTTTTCCTTGGCAATATTTCCCAAGCCCGAACTCCACCCGCTCAAGATTTCGTTCCCGCCGCAGCCGCCGAGGTGGTTCTTCTTGGCCCTCCTAATCCCGACGGAGAGGTCGCCGTTCTCGGATTTCAAGAAAACTATCGAGTCGCCGGCGACGAGCTTCTTCTGGTTGACGAAAGTGCTCCAGCCAGTGGTCAGCAAGTGCCTCCTTGGTGTTCCCCGGAAGATGTGCCTGAACTTCCACGTGGCCCCATGGACGTCCTTAGCAAACACATTCTGGACCGGCGGGTTCGCCCTCAGATTCAAGGGCGGGAAGATGGTCTCGGCACAGTACCTGGGAACGGAGAAGCCTCCGCCGTTGTTGGCGTCGGATTGGGTCAGGGTTTTGGCAAAAGAAACGGGCTTTTCGCCGCCGGAGTCAGATCCGCCGCCATCACCGTCTTCTTCGAAGCAGTGCTCGTCTCTACCCACAGGGACCAGCCTGATTCTGGCATAGACCTCGTCGGTTTCAGGGTCGGCCAGAAACTTGACCGACCCGACCCGACAGAGGATCATGGGTGGGTATCTGGGTAAAGCCCCAAAATCAACGGCGGCGAGGGTGTGCTCGGCGTGGCCCTGCGGGAAGTAGAAGACCTTGGAGTTTAACGGAGGCATTTGAACCATTCCACCGGCGCAAGCGTGCCATAGCGCAGGCTCCAAACATTTCTCAAAACCCTCTTTCGTCTCGCTTATGTTCTTCATTTCCAACATTTTTTTTTCTTCTCTGAAACGAAAAGGTAAAAAAACAAAAGGAGATCCAAACTTTACTCTGTTTTTTTTTTTTTCTTGGAGAAAATGCAGGAACAAGGCAAGGCAAGGCAACCAACAACTAAAGCGACAATTAACTAACCACACAACAAACTATGGAGCAATTAAAGCAAGACGTATGTATGCTCAAGAAGAAACATAAGCAACAATTCAATCAAACCCACAAAAGAAGAAAGCGAAGAGAAAACATGGATCCATCCAAAACCATTGCCTGTAAAAAAATAAAAAACAGAGACTGACCACCTATTTCACACAGGGAAAAAAACACAGATAAAAAGGAGAGATTCCTCACAAGACAGTGGCAGGCAGCAGCAGTTTATCTTCTAACAAAGAATGTTCACGAGGGTTAAAAAAGGCCAAGAGAGCTGCTTTATGCGCATGACTAGGGAAGAAAAAAACGAGTTTAGCTTGACTCTCTTTGAAAGAGAGTGTGGAAAAATGCTTTAAAAAAAAAAGGGTTCTTTGAATAGGCGAGAAAACAGCGAGTGGGTTAAACGAATCTGCTCTTCAAGAAAAGGTATTTGTATTGCTTTAGAACAGAACAGAACAGAACAGCTGCGGAGGATAGTACGACAATTAAGGATATATTACTACGTGGTTTGGAGGGAGGGCTTGAGTGACTTGTCCAAACAAGCACCTTATTACTCGCCAGTCGCCCGTTTCCGTTAACTGACGGCGTCAACAGCACATACACACAATCCTCTATAAATTAATATTAATAATAATTATTTTACTTGTAAAAAAAATATCGGTGTAACACACATTTGAAGCCTAGGATTTGGTCTAAAAAAAATATATAATTTGTCAGGACAATCAAAGGAAAGCAAAGAATTAACACATTATAAGGTTTTTAGTTTGGTCAAACTTTCATTTATGCAGTAATTATGCTATTAAGAGAGTTGTTGAGAAAATATCGTTTCGTGAATGCGTATAATGTTTATATATCGCGAGATTTTAGGGGGCAGTCTTTTTTTTTTTTCCACTGTACGAAAATCTGAAAGGGACAGTATATTTATTTATGCTTGACATGACATATTTAACCCTTTCGTCCAAAAATTCTATTTGTCAGTAGTTGCTTTTTACAATGGTTAATCAGATTTATTTTTTTTTTAAAAACAAGGGGAAAAAATTGGATCTTTTCGACTTTCGAGAAATGCAAGAAACTATTTCATTTGATTTTTGATATATAAGAAATATTACTTTATATATATATATATTTAATATAAACCTCATTCGATTTTCTAGGATAAATATAGTCGTTTGTTAATGCTAATAATAGAGAAGTACTACTACCTGAATAATGTATTGGCAGATGGTTCCACGTGAATCCAAAATATGTACGATTATTACTAAAATGTTAGTTAGATCATGAAAGTTATAATAGGACAATAAGCAGCAAATTTCAATTATATTTCGATATTATGAAATTTAATTCCAACAGTAATCAAATACTACTCCGTTGTTTAAATAAACGTATTTTCTTGAGTGGTCTACAATGTAAAATCAAGAAATTAAGATTTAGGTTTTTGGAGCCTAAATTGTTTTACTTTTTTATGGTCTAAAAATGGGATTTAGGGTTAGTTTAGTCTTTTGAGTTTTTGGTTTAAGGTTTGGGCTATTATGAGTTATGACACGTAGGGTATAGGATTTAGTAGGGTTCGACATATGTTTAATGTCGTAATTAAATTATATTTTGTATTTATATAGTATTAAATTTGGGATAAAACCCAAAATGATCCCCCAATGTTTATCATATGGACCAATTTAGTCACTGATGTTTCGTCTGAACCAATTTAGTCTCGATGTTGTCGATTTTGGACCAATTTAGTCCTTCCATCACGATAAACGTCAATTTTAACGGAAATCTTATGCGTGCCTCACAATAAATCATGTCTGGATCAATAAAATTGAAATGGTTACTGAAATTAGAGTACGAAACTAAAATTTTTTTCTATAAAATCCGAATATGAGCTCTAAATCATCTGCTTCGTCGAGCTTCATTGACGGTAGAAGAAAATAGTACGAACCCCTAAATCCTACAAATATTCCAAAATTCGAACCATACATGCTTTAGTATGTGTTACGTGTGAGATTTCCGTTAAAATTGACGTTTATCGTGACGGAAGTACCAAATTGGTCCAAAATCGACAACTTGGGGACTAAATTGGTTCAAGCAAAACATCGATTACTAAACTGGTCCATAGTGAGTACCATTTTGTGTTTTATCCCTCTTAAATTTTATTGTTAGTTTCTTAGATAATAATTTAGTTTGTCGTGTTTTCATTAGTATTGGCCATTTCAACATATTTAGGTCAAGTAATAACAATTAATGACCCTAAATCACATAGGACAAGCAAGCCACTCAAGAAATTAAATAAACAAACATGGTACACAAAACTAGCGACTTTAATTGGGAAAAAAAAAGAGAGAGAGAGAGAGAGATAATATTTCTGATTTCGTCACCATAAATCCTACGTACATAAATTATTCCATTTGATAATGTCCTTATTTATTTATTTATTTCCTAATAATCTTGGACAAGTAGTCCATAGATGTCGATATAGTGGTTGAAAACACCACAACTTTCCAACTTTATATTCTTCAAAACAGTAACATCTCCTTTAGAAGTCAATAAGAACATCTTCTTGGTATGGCCTAAATAAGGAAACTCACTTTATTGATCTTTCGATTCTTGATTTAATATTCTTTTTGTTGGGTTATGATAATCATTTTATATTTAAATGTGATCAAGTGGAAAAAAATACAAATTGCGAGGTTGGACCATCTCTTTTGCTTTAGCTAAATTTGATGAAAATTTTGTACCCAACGATCATCTAACTTCTACTCTTGATAGGCATATGGTAGTGTGACTATTTACTAGTATTGTGTTGGGATTTAAATAAAAAATTTGTGACATGCATATAAATATATTATTTATGAAACTCTACTTGAAGTTATATATGTGTGGAGCTTTTGAAATATGGAATAATGGAATGTTATTTTCCCTTACATTTTTTGTTTGGCAAGCAATGTCTTTTATGATCTCTCGTGGTGGGATAATAATAAGAAAATAAAATTATAGAAATATTTATATTCTTTTAAATGATCACCACTAAATAAATGTCATGTATTAGTGTCATTCATATATGTGTATGATGTACAATAAGAATACATGACCTCATGCTCCTTTACTACTACTACTTGGCAAAGATATTATTACGTCATATTCATTTGCAACGTGATTATTATTTACAAAAAAAAATATGTGTAGTACTAATTTAGCTGTTTATGTCAACCACAATCAATGGGGGACCAAAACCCAGCTCTACGACTTGTCTTTATTATTACAAAGTGGTCCCTCTGAAAAGAAAAATAATAGAACAGACCCTTTAATTGTAATGAAGGTACTACATACTTATTTAGAGTTATAAAAATCTTTTTTCAATATACCTTACAATTACAGTGAGAATCATTTTATGTAAGAATAAGATAATTCTCCATGGCACCTCCCATGCTAAAAATGGAGGAATGTTCTGTTCATCCACAGCTAATACGATAGCTACAGCTACTACACAGTATAGTATAGTATATATCGTATTTATTGTATGGCAATTGATAAATGATATTGCTTTCTGATTTCATTTCCTATTATAAATAATATTAAAAAAAACAAAAAAAGTCATCCAATTTAGTTTAGGCTATATGTAATAGAAATTGAGTTTCCCTCTACTTCAGTACAATGATAATCAAAGAATAAGCAGCAGATATTACTAATATTATTACATCATATCTTCATTGCCTGATCTTTGTCCTTCCTCATCTCTATGACCTTCTTGTGAGAATTCGAGTGCAAAGAAGGACGGAACGTCGGGCTAGCCGCCGGTCTATACTCGGGAAAGAGCCGCCCCGTTCTGTATCTAACTCCGCAGGCATTGCACAGAGTCTTCGGTCCGTCGGGCCCTTCTCTCCACTGCGGCGTCTTCGTAACCTTACAGTGCGTGCAAGTTTTAGTAGCAGCAGTAGTAACCGACGGCGATGAAACTGAAACCCTTTTCGTAATATCTTTCTTGAAAGTAGAATCAATGCCGGTAAAGAAATGCCACTTGGTTGGACCCGAGGGTTTGGCTCGTTTTGACCTTGCCCGAACGTTTTTTCTGGGATTATTGCACGCCGTGTTGGCCTGGGGCACGCAGGCGTGTGGCTTTTCCTCGGGCGTTCCATCCATCATTAGGCGATTTTCCTACGAAAGGAGAGAAATTAAGTACAGATTCATAGATAAACGTCTAAGGGCTGTAACTACATTAGCAACCGTATGTCTGTCCATCAAGCTCGGTAAAGTCGAATATTTCATCCTACATTTGTCGAAAACTCCAGCCTTTTTTTTCTTCTCAAAACTAAGAACAATGTTGAGATTTCAGTCATTTCAGCTTATGACAAACTAAACTGTATGCAACAACAAAAAATAATCAAGAAATAAGATAAAAACTCACGGCGGGCGGGGTGGGGACGGGCGATGAAAAGGCGGGCTTCGAGCCGTTTGTTCTATCTGGGAACGGTTCGAAAAACAACATGTTCGACGGAATAGGTCCGAAGCAATGCGGGCTGGTACTCATAAACCATTGATCTTCGAGTAAAGTCGTCCCATCGCCGTCCAAGCCCTCGAGTGGAATGCTGTCCAAAATACTCATTACGTCGTCATCGTCCAGCTCTTCCGTTCCCGCCACGACCATCTTGGAAGCTTCGTCCCAGATATTGTCGATATCACACATGTCTTCTAGAACATAGATATATACATCAAAGCATTAAAAACTACAAAGGAAAAAGAAAACAACCATATATAAAACTCAGAAACCATAATAGAACAACGCCACGCCAGGCTCAATCGTTAAGACAAGGATATCTATTTATGTACAAATTAATTATTACTGCATTTCAAAGCTTTGACTTTCTTGGCAGTTAAAGCTAGCAGCTAAGAATCAGCCATATAAACCCACCACCATAATATCCAATCTAATGATTCGTATGTTCATGAATAAGCTTTGAACGAGTAAACATTGTACTCTTAAGTTAACTGCTCGAAAGTTACTTGTAAGGATGTCAAGCGTCGCCCAAATTCATAAACTGATAAAATACAACTACGCTATTGCATTGAAATCAGCAAGAAAATGAAAGGAATCAAAAACCCCATAAGAGGAAAAGACGACAAAGATTTCAGCTTTAACTTCAACAGCGAAAAGAAAAACCTTTAATCGTATTGAGGTAAATGAGAGGCTTTTGGTGGGAGAAGCAATCCTTCCTTTCCTTGTTCTTCTTCCTTGCTTTGCTGCTTTTTACCTCGTCTGTGGGTAAATCTAATGTATGAATGTCAGAAATAGTACTGTTTTGGACTTCGGGGGAGATAAGGTAAGGGGTTAATGTAATAGAATAGTAATGTTCCAAGAAGAAGAACACAGACGACGAACTGTTTCTTATTCTTTCCCGAGAGAAAGAAAGCATATTAATGGTAATAATTTGGTTGGTTTGTATTTGTAGTGCAAACTCAAACTCCCTTTGGTGCAAAACTTAATGATTACTAAGCAAAGTGTTGGAAAAACATCATAGAGCTAACTGATGGCAAATCCTACTCTTTATATTGCTAAATCTATACTCAAACACTGTCATGTTATCAATATAATTATATATATATATATATAATATATATGAATTAAGCAAAAAATAAGGAAATGAGTGAAAAAATTATGTGAATAATAAGGAGTCTTCTGCTTCTGAGATGTGATGTATCTATCAATCATATTCATTGTACTGCTTACTATTTATTATTTTATAAGGTCCCAACCCAAACATTGAATGTGGAGCAATAGTCAGTCAAGTCCATATGTAATTTAGGGGTATTTCAATTGTTAGCCCTTACTTTTAGATTTTATCAATTATGACCCAACTGTTGGAAATTTTGGATTTAATAAATATACTTGAAATGTTATCAAATTCTTGTTCGTGCCCAAAAAAAAAAAAAAAGGCGGTTTTGTTTGGGAAATTATTCTCCCAAAATTAAGGCCGTATTTGTGTTTTCAACGTATTAAAATGCTTTTAAGAATAAAGAAGTATTTTTTTTTCTACCACAGATATCAGGGTATCTATTTGTAGAATTACAAAATAAGTTGGGTCTCATTCCAAAACGTTGAAAATATATGGATAATCCTGTAATTATTTATTTATCGCTAACCACCCAACATATCACATGTGAACTGGCGTAGGATGGGCTTTGGTCCAATCACTAGTTAGGCTCTTGCTGTCTTGCCAATTATCGTTTTTCTCTTTTTTTTTTCTCCAATAAATATTTCTTTATTTAAAGTATTAAAATAAATAGGTAAATTATGATATACTCCCTATACTTTTTTTACTAGACGAAACTATATCGTATTGTCTAAAACGTAGAATCGTATTCCGAATGATATCTAAAACATGTTAGGGGGTGTTTGTTTCAAGTGATCCGACATCACGGTGATATACACATCACCGTGATGTTAGTATCACCGTGATGTGGATCAACGTGATATGCAATCACTGTGTTTGTTTTGGGGTGATATTTCATTTTGCATATCATGGTGATATTAGAATATTGTGTTTGTTTAATCACGGTGATATGTAGGGTGATGTTGTGTAAATGTCGTATTTAACCCTCTGTATATAACCGTGGTGCCGTATTTTTGAGAAGTGATAAAGATTAATATTTAAATATCAACTTTTATTTTTATAAGTCTCCAATATACAACTTTATAAAAATATGCATGTCTAATATATTATTTGAGTTATCGAAGAATTTAATTGTTCAATATTATTGATTTGATTTAGGGGTAATGAAAAGAAATAAAGTTAATTATAAGGGATAATATTGTCCGGAAATAAATCAGAAATATCACCACATCACGGTGATGAAGGGTCACTGAGGTTTTTCGGGGTGATCCGTAATGCGAAATATCACCCCATTTTCATCACCTAGATGATCTTTCATTACGGTGTTGACTCATTACTTAGATCAAACAAACGCAGTGATAGAGAGCAGTAGCAAGAATTACGGTGATATTTTGGAGGATCACCCCAAAACAAACACCCCTTATTGTACTCCATATTATAGAGTGTAAATCATGTTTTATATTATTTACAAATCATATGATTTGTTGTCTTTATTTTTAAACACGGTGAATTATATGCAATGTAGTAAAATAAATATAATAAAGAAATCGTCGACCACTATTTCTTTTGCTTTTATAATTCACTGTTGACTCAAATTCCAACATTAAAATAGCCTGGCCTAATAATCAGAGATCTTAAACGTTACTCCAACATTTTTATTAATTAGTGGTAAAAATATGATTCATCGTCTACATTAAAAAAAAAAAAGTAGGATCTTCCATTGTCATAATTTAATTTTCGAAGACTTTCTTGTCGCATTTACAAAGAGAAAAACGAACAAGAGCAACAACATAAGAGCAGCGATAAAGGCCAAGTACAAGAAGAATCTCCATGAGGAACTGAACTCACCCAAGCTTTCCTACAATATTAGATATATATATCAGCATATCAAACAATTATTATTTTCAAAAAAGAAAATAAATAATATATATGTAGTTTATTACATACTGGATAAGCCTTGCTCTTGGACACACTCTCCTTCTGCTTGATGAATATCTTCTGTGCATAATTATAGAGCTCAACGTCGAGCCAGTTTAGCAATGCTATCTCCTCTTTGATTTCCTCGGCAACCAATCCGCGAGTCTACGAAGAATTAACATTCCATTACATCTCTTATTCGTAAGCTCCTCCTCGGACAAGAAGTTTAGTTATGTAAGTTATAATTATACCTTTGTTGTGAAGTTCCCATGAGTAATTTGCCTCAGGGAAGGCAGCCACCCTCCCGAGTGGAACCCTTTCGAAGACGAATCGCACTGTTCGTACATTTCGATCAATCCTTCGACAGTCATCTACGAAGAAGGGAAAACGAAGCGTCAGATGATAAGACAGTAAGAGAAAGGAAGACTTTACGAGCATGCATAATACATTTCCACGTGCTGCATGGTTCTTACTGCCTTTCGATGGCTCTTTCCTCGGCCTTGGATATGTGTTATTCCTCTGTTTTCGTAATCTAGCCAATAACTGTCGGAGAATTGATTGTCACAACCGCTTTAAGAAGCAAGGAAGGGAGAGAACCAACAAGTTCTTACATGGTTATCACCGTTAGATTTCGTGCTGGAAAGCAAGGATCGGCGTTCTGAAGAAGATTGCGAGCTTGACGATGGCACGGTGTTTGTTTGTCGAGATATGGCTTGTGCGCCCACGATCTTAGCAAACAAAGAAGCCGATTCTTGATGCTTATCCGTGAACCCGACGAAGAGCATGGAATCTAACCTTTTCTGCAGGGATTCGTGATATATAAAACTGCGATTAAATCCATACGTTTTCTTTAAAAAATCACTTTTTTCGGGTATCTAAGCTGCTACCTTTGCAACTTGAAGAACGTATTCGCCAAGATTCTGATATTTCATTACGCAATGACGGACTTCGTGTGCGTCCTCGAAGAATGAGTTGTTCGTCAGACCCGCAATCTGAAAGTTTTTAAAGTCGAGTATGAACACAACCATAAACATTCGAAAACAGTTTAGAGCACGGTAAGATAGGTAAACCTGGAAGCAAGCCCCGTTATGGACAAGGTCTCGAACGACGGGGTCATGAATATAATCTTGCAGAGGCATCAAAAAATCTTCCATGTCATAAGGGTTTTCGGTCGGTAAACGTTCTTGCCCGCTAATTTCTCGAGCATCTCTCTGTAAGCCATAGGACAGATAGCTTGCCTGTTTAGAAAACTGTTACACAGTAACATAGTATCTGTAATAAGTACTTACTCGAGCACATAGATCGTCTTTCATAAGAGGGACCAAGTACTTCCATGGCCAAATATCCAATGTGTGCAGTGCGAAAACTGATTTAGAACTATTGCTGGAGCCGCCTGCTCGTACCATTCTTTTCGCTGATGTTAAGTTGGCGTATTTCATGAACTTGGAGGCGATTTCCAAGGAGAATTCGTACGTGCTTAAGACTCGGTCGACGGGGTTTCGCAGCAGCGTGATCAAGGATGTTCTCTCCTTGGGCAGCTTAGACAACACGCTGTAGTCATCATGGGTGCTTAGCAATCGGCATTTCGTCTCTCTGCACAGATAAAAGAAGTAATGAACTCTTCACTCAATCACACACACACCTACTACCAACCGAAAAATGAATTACTACCTTGGATCGAATCTTAATTTATCATAAGATGGTGAGCAATCCCACGAGTTTAAGTTCAGCTTTTGAAGCATACTGCCATGCCATCCATGGAAATCAGACAGAAGATCACTTCATTAACTGCGAGACTAATGTTCTTTCGATGTACTTAATGACAGCTCTTTCGATAGAGTTAATGAAAGATAAATGCTACCAGTGATTATATCCACGCCCCCCTGTTCGAGGGACATGAAGGAAAAATAGAATATCACGCAAGACATCTTTATGATCCTCGTCAGTTTCGAAATCCATGGAAGAGGAAGCCCAGTTTGTGACCTTGTTTTCGCACTGCTTATAGCCATCATCTTCCGAAGATGCCTCAGTTGCAAGAGATGCTGAGAAGTACATAAGCAAGATGATCAACTCAAGTGCATACTATATACTACTACACAAACAGAGCAATTTGATGAGGTTGTCTTGGAGAAGACTGAGAGATTGCTGAGCCCTACAGAAAACCTTTTGACAATGACTTAATCTTGGAAGAAAACAGAGAGTTCATATGATGCAATAAATGAAACCAAACCACTCTGCAGAAAAATATTAAATCCATCATATATATTTTCTCAACAGCCAAAGAAAAAAAGAAAAGAAACTCACCAAAGAGAAGCAGCAAAAGGATGAAGCCCATCTTAAAATCAGCCACCATCTTGCACCGAGGAACTTGCTGCAACGATGAAAATATGAAGGAAATACTAAATCATAATTATATATCGCAATCTTATACTCTAAGCATAAAGACAAAAGGTTGAAACCTTAAATATAGCACTAGAGAGTCTCATTGTGAGATAAAACTTATGCATGATTTAACCTCACAAGCATATCCACATATGTATACCTATTATATGGAGACGGTCATTTCAAGAATAGGCCTATTAACAACGACGAAGGTGAAAACTCCGAAGAAGGGATAATAATATTACAAGCACTAAAGTCCCACTTAACATGGGGCAAACCACAAGGAGGGGTCCCACAAGACACCATTTTGTCTACGATTATGGGTTTCGCCGATCTTCTTGCAGTTTCTGCCGGCAAAGTTTATCGTTTTACCGCCGGATTTTATCGAATATATTTTCGCGCTCATTATTTCTCGGTGGCGAAGTATATCTGAACGCATCATGGATGCCAAATGAAGGGTCAGCAAGGGGTAAAATCGGAAATTGCAATATTCTTTGGGTCAAATTGTAATATGGGTAATAGTCGCATACACGACTTACTCATTTGTATCTTATATATGCAGTATGCTATATACATTTAATTAATTTGGTATTTCATTTGTAATTACTATTTTACCCTTCACCTTCTTAATTTTTTCTAACTATATCCTAATAAATAAACTATAAATTATAATTTCATAAATTAAATATTTTAAATTAAAAATAACATATTATAAAATAATATTATATATATTTAATATATTAACGCACATGCATCGGATATGCTGAAAATACTATCATCTTTCTACTTTATTATTGTGATGGCCTCATAGAAATTATTTTGGTGTGTCAATTTTAATTTTAAATCAGTTGTTAATTACTATATTACCATTATTATAATTATTTATTTTAATTCAAAAAAATATCCCTTTAAAATTTTAATTTATTATAATTATATCTTTAAAAATTAATTTAATCTTTTTATATACCAAATAATATATAATTAAATTTTAAATTATAATTTAGTCTACTAAATATTTTAAATTACAGTCATATTATATATATTGATATATTTATCACACACATCGAGTGTGCATAAAAGTACTAATTATATATAATGGGTGAGCGGTCTATACTCTACCTTCAAATTAATTAGTGTGTCAATTACAATTACCTTTTTACCCTTCAATTATTTAATTTATTTCAATTATATTCTCATAAATTAATTTTTTATTTATATATTTAAAAAATAATAATTAAAATTAAGGTTATAATTTCATATATAATATTTATATATTAAAGCACACACGTTGATGGTGTGAAAAATACTTGTTAGAAGAATCATTTATAATTTCTTACAAATCCTTGATATAATATAACCTTGAATAACAAGTATATTACAAGTAGTCATTGGTATTTTTCAAGAAATCATTTATGATGTAACAACCAACTACATTTCATTGACAAACACACCTAAAAAACAAACAGCAAAGACATACAACATTATACATTTTAATGGCATTACAATGCAGTAATAAAGTCTGGACTGTAACACAACTCTAGAAAGAAAGCTGCTACTTATTTTAAAACACATCTTAAGCCATGGTTGTATTATAATTTATATGAACTATGCTAAACCATATGACTTTCTCTCGACCGTTTCTTAACCGTAGAAGTAGTTGATCAAGTTCGTTTTCACCTTTCTGATGTATCCCATGTAGGAAGATTCTGCACAAGCAGATGGCTTGGGGCTTCCCTTGTAAGCCTCGCATATATAGCTCACAAAGTTACGATAATCCTAATGCAATGCCATGAGAGAATTATCATCAAATGTAAGGAAATAGGAATCATTTTCATTTAACAGAAGTTTATGAGGGAAAGTAAAGAGGAAACTAACATCGTAAAGTGGTTGTCCGTCCACAACTACCCATGGCACGTATTTATGAGGCGGTTGAAGATCATTTGTCTGAACTGCATATTTTAGTTCAAGCTGCCCAAAGGTTTTGTGGCGTAAGAAAATGCATGAGCAGTGGTTTATCATACAAGAATAACAGAAACTACTGAGCTGAGGTTACCTTCTCATTATCAATTGACTACCAAAGTCAATAGTTAAACCAAGAGACTCGAAAGTTCGGTCGAAATATACAGAGCCAAAGAAATGGAAAACAAAGAAGTGATTCACCGAGTAGAAGTTACCTCATTTCCACGCGTGCTGGTATAACAATCAGCCACAGGAGTGGAATCCAAATTCAATTTTCCGAAACATGTTTCCCAATAGGTATAGTTGTGCTCGTACACTAGTTTCTCAACACAGTAGACGAACGGGAAATGATCCTTCTACATCAATAATAGCAAAAAGCCACATTACAAGAGTGAAATAGAAAACTAGGTTGATAATTCATAGTATAACATGACGAAAACTTAATGTCCGCGGACAAGGTGTTCATATACTACGTGAACAAACATTGAACAACCACTTCTATAATTTTTCCAGATCAAACAGGTTAGCCTTCATAACATGAATTGGATTTGGATAAAAAAAAATCTAGTAAGTGTTGCCAATACTTACGACATCAGGCCAGGCATCGATCGCACATGCCTCCACTTTGTTCAGTATGCATTCGTAGGTGCCATGCTGCAAGCATAAAAGGAAAAGGTAAAACATATGCACCTCTCTAATTTTTGCCTTCTGAAAAAACTAATTATCAATCATAAGTTTGTCTTGACACATAACAGCACCGCAAACTAATAATGTCCCAAAAATGATGGCTTGACATGGACCTAGTGTTGCTTGCAAGAAAGGCATGATTTGGCATTTAAAGATATAATTTTAAAAATTAATTTTGGCATTGCCCCATTGCACTAGATCGAGAGTAACAGCATGAATGAGTCAGTCTATCACCGCTAGGATTACAGGCAAAGTATCAACCATAAAATTTGTCTTGTCTGGTAAAAGGCTCTAATTCAAATTCTGGCATTTTGTTACAAGTGGTGGGTTATATCAATGTCGTAAGAGCAAGAACATGTTCATAGTGTAATTAGAAAACGCCACAGTATTGAAATTCTGTCCTAAAAAACCTAACAGATTGGTCGTACTTTTGTACACCCAAATTCATTCACCTTAATAAAAAATCATTCACCCCACTTGAAACTTGAAAGTTATCATAAGCAAAAGGACCCTTGACTAGCTTTCAGTTAGTTTTCATCATGGACAACTAAATTAAGATTGTCTACAAAGAAAATCACAGGCTATGAACAGATAATGAACGCATATATTCATAAAGCCAATCGTATGGAATAATGATTTGCCATCCGATCAAACAAACACAGTACATACAATACTAAAACTAGACATACAAGTCGTAAAATTATACACAGGGATCAAAAACTCCCAACAACGTATTCTATGCAGCAGATTAACCTCTAAAGTTACAGATTATAAGTAAACCCAGGCATGATTAACAACGATCGTATTCGATTTAAGCACTTTAGGCAAAACAAAAGAAACAAAAAACAAAAAACAAAAACGTTCATTACCTGACAAACGATGGTGCCGTTAGGCTTGATCTTAGCGTTGCCATAAGGGATGAGCTTGAGATCGGTGATCGAGCCGAGGTCAGATTCGAAGAGCTTGACCAGATAGTTGACGATGAAGTTAGAACAGTAGGGACACAGCGTCTCGTAGTAAAGCTCCAGCGTCACTTTCTCCGAAGTAGAAGAAGCACAAATGGACAATAGGATTAGTGCGACGAGTTTTAGAGGGCGAGCTTCCATTGCGCTTTCTTCTTATCCTTCCTTCCTTCCTTCAATGATTTCCCTGCTTAGATTTGATGCTTATATTGTTGTAGCGATGTGCTGTGCTTCTTTGGTCAAAGGATAATTTAATTTACAGCCCCGACTTTGTATAATTACAAATTCATACTCTTTACATTACAATTCAGTCCCCAAATGTAAGAGATTCATAACATGCACGTGGCCATTTCTGGAACAAACATAGATTATCTCAAATGTGTTAAAAAAATAAATAAATAGACCTTTAATTTATTTTTTTTTTAAAACCATAATTTCGTTAATAAAACGGTTGGGAAATTCGACCTTTTTCAATTCAGTGCAGTTGCTTGTGTGTTAATCGATCCAAGAAACTTGCTCTTGAACACAAACGAATCGAAAAAACGCAGCTAAACAAACAACGGAAAAAACACAGATATAATGTGATTCGACTTCAACTTTTGGCCTACGTCCACGGACCAACTGAACTTTATTTACGATTCTGTAAATTGAAATTACAAGAACCCTATGTCTTCAATTAACTAGTTTTACAATTTTTGCTAATCTCACTCTAATGAAATCTACAAGCTTTCAAAGATACATGCTTGAAAAACTTGATCGTCTGGTATTTATAGAACAGAAATTCAGCAGCCCTACTTTAAGCGCTTGTACCAGACCCTTTTTGAGATGTTCCGCATACGACTTTATTAGTTTAAATCTCGACCCTTGATTTCTTATACTCGCCAAATCGAACAGCTCTCTTTTAATCTTGAATTAAACTTATTTTTCTTTAGTTGGATCTGATCTTCTTCAAGTTTGAACATTTGACCCTTTGTTCGATCGTCTCTGGCCTTGATCATCAGGAGTTTAGGCTCACAAATCTCGACAAAAACAAATTTCAGAATTAAAGAGCCCATATGACAATTTGGTAACATTCGATCGTCCAGATGAAAACAAGAAGAAAGAAACAAACACCAATCGAAATACCAAAATAAGAAAAACAAGATCGAAAGAGGATAAGATTCAAACGTTAAGTTACTAGGGGATCATATGTGATGAAGCACATAATTCAAACAAAAGCATGTGGAAACAACTTAGAATTTTCTTTTCATCAAGAAAGAAATCCTTTGGTCTTCAAGCTTTCCACAGCATCCTTAATAATCTGTTCCATGGGCATAAATTCAAGACCCAAGTCCATGAGCTTCTTTGGGGCATTTTTGGTCCTCAGTAGTCCTGGCTGAGTATCCTTGGCCTTGGGTAACCTGCCCACCCATCATAATCAGCAGCAACCTTATTACAGACGACCAATCTATATTTGAAGTGAAGTCAATTACATGAGCAGAGCAGCTCACCTGGGCACTTGGAGGTCTGGGCACAACTCAGCTACCTTAGCGGCAAAGTCGCCAAAGTGTGACGTAGCTTCAATGCAAATGTGCCGTCCACTTGCCCGTTTGTTCTCATATACCATTATATGTGCAAGAGCCACATCTTTAACATGAGACACACCCATATGGTAATCTCCGTACCCGTCGGTGCAACCTATGGATGGAAGACCGACTTTTGATACGAAACTTCGAAAGAAAATCTCATATGAAGAAGTGAAAATAAAAATGATTAAAACACAGGCTGTGCAGACTGGACATGTCTGGTTGTTGGAATTTTTCCTCTGTCCGAATTACTACGTGTGCATGCGCATAGTATGGCAGATCTTATACACACTTACACAACCAACAGATAGATTATAGATGACAATTGCCATACATATTTACTTCTGATCACCGGGGGTATGCTTTTAGAAGATTATGTATGGTCTACGGTAGAGTCTAAACAAGAATATTGATAGGGACATAAAAGAAGAAACTAAAGCACAGGCAATATACAACATCAAGCGAAGAAAAAGAAGTCATAATTCGCCTTCTTCGTTTTGGTTTTATTTCCAATAATCGAAGCATAGTAAGTTAAACTCAATGGCAGTATCGAAGCTATATCCTAAAAGGCGGTTTTTGTACAGCTGCACATAACAATGCTTTCGATGCCAAATCGGCCAATATAGGAGATAAAAAACCATGAAGTTAACTGGTGAAAGAGTACCCTGAATAAGCCGAAGAAGCATCTGCATGCTGGCATTTATAACTGGAGGGATAATAGGACCCATTACCGTGCCAGGATTCACCACAACAACCTCTATCTCATTTTCTTCTGCAAATTTCCAAGCAGCCTTTTCAGCCAAAGTTTTGGATAGCGCATACCAGACCTAAAAATGAACATAGGTTCGTTAAATCCCAAATCGATTAATGAAATAATACGATGAAATCATAGTTACCCCCTTTTGCCTGCAATATTCCTCATCAGTCCAGCAGTCTTCATTCTTTTCCCTGTCAGCTGGCCAATTAGGGCTAGGAATTATGGCGGAAGTTGAAGACGTGACAACCACGCGCCGAATAGCTGCCCTCAGCACATTGATTGTGCCCTCAATTGCTGGGTCCAACAGCTGACGCTGAACATGGAGAAAGACTGTGAGTTATAAGATAATCGAATCGAACAGTGATTGCTACATTGATATGAAGTACTATGAAGAAGGAAAATGCTGTAATTGACATGGTAATAATGAATCTTAAATTTCTCAAATGCTACCTACCCATTAAGCTCTCTCTTTCGGTTCTTCTGACTCTCTCTACCATAATCGGAGCTTAATCAACTCCCATGATCCCATCTATACTGTAATATTTTATTTTTCTTTTTAATCTCAAAACTTATTTTGTTATTACATTTAAAGCTACTACTACTTTTTCATTAATTATTATTTTTTCGTTCTTTATCGATATTTTTTATACTCCCATGAATCTTATTATTTTTATTTTAATATATGTTGTATAAATATAAAAAAGACTTACACAACTCCCAGGTCAGTTTTTCTTTCTTGTAAGGACCAGTGGAAAAATTTTCATACACATGAGGACCAGATATACTAAAAAGACAAATTTACTCTTACTTGATGATTTTTATTTTTATTTTTTCATTTCTTTAATGAAATAAACCGTTAAATAGTAATTAATAAAAGAATAAAGAAAAGGGAAAAAAACCAAAGGGAAAAAAACAAAAACAGAAAGAAGAAAACAGGGGAGCAGAAGGAGAAGAAGAAGAAGAAGAGGAAGAAGAAGAAGAGGGGCCCGGTGCGGGTTTTCTCGATCCGAGTCAGTTCATGTCGGTTTCTCAACGAGCAAGAAGAAGAAGAAGAAAAAATTAGAGAATGAAGAAGAAGAGAGCTGGGTTTTCAAGGTCCGGTCGTGCTCAGATTTGTTGGATACAAGTAAGTTCAGCGTGGATTGCTGAAAATAAATCGAAATTATCCCAATATTTTGTGGGTTTGTTCGATGTTAGTTAGTGTTTAGTGGATTTCGCGGGTTTGCACAGTCCAACGTGATCATATAACTTCCGACGACATGAAACAATAATGTGATGTTTAGGATTTTTGGTAGTAAATGATGTTAATGTGTTCCAAACCCGATTTTTTACGTATTTATTATGTAGTGCTAATTTTATGTATATTGTGTACCAATTTATTTGTTGTTATGGTACCTATTCACTTGTTATGACGTACCTTTATATGGTATGTAGCAGTGTTTGGAGTTGGATCTAAAGAGATATTCGTCGATTAGCTGGTAATTTGTTTATTATGTAGTATCAATTTCATGTATATTGTGTACCTTTATACGTGTGGTTAATGTACCATATTTATTTATATAGTGTACCCTTTCATGTATGGTTAGAGTACCATATTTATTTATATAGTGTACCTTTTAATGTATGGTTACAGTATCATTGCCAACGGTTGCTGAATTATTTGTAGGGGTAAATAACTATGGTGTCTACAAGTGTAGTTCAAAGGGGCACGTTGTTTAGGTTTTGTTCTTACAAGCAGAATACATATGTTGATAAATCTTAAATATAAAACGTTATATTTGTTGTTGTTGTGCCAAAGATAAATAACGATTTTGATCTATACTGTGACATGATGGAAGAGGACGATGAAGACTCAAATGAATTAGATGTTGTAGTAAATTCAATAGATGCACAAAGTCGTTGCATTCGTGAAGATGGGAAAATCGTTTTTGGCCATATTAACCGTATAGGTTTAATTGCTAGTTCCATTCTTTTGTCCATATGTTGCATATAGCTTATGACATTTTTTTGGCCATATGTTGTATATATGTTGATTCGTAAATGAATATCATGAGCATATTTATTGTATTGGTGTAAAGTTGAATTTATTCTGATAACACATTGTTATAACATTGTCTGGAATTTTTGGTATGGTATGAATATTAAAAAGGTACGATAATCGTGTTTACAAGATACAACAAACACAATATATATTGTAAGAAGCCTTTCTATCCTAACAATCTAACTTTTGACGATTTAAACCACGTTTGAATATGGGAAGAATTAATTTACGTGGGGTGTGTGTGTTCTTGAGAGTGTTGGGTGGCTCTCTCTCTCTCTCTAGTCTATTTTCACACAAAACACATTTTATTATGTGTTAGGGTTCAAGTATACCACATTTTGGTATATAATACTTGGGCCCCCTAACAAAGCCCAATTACACTAAGCCTCTTATAAAGAGAATCTTTATAAATAAACAACAAAGATAATTATAATTAATTGAATACAATAAAATATTCCTAACAATCTCCCCCTTTGTGTTCAATCTTCAATTTGGCATGTAAAAGTCATTTTGAAGCATGCATAGCTATAATGTACCCTATTATTTGCAAAGTAGGTATATTATCTTTTCAGCTCGATATGCATGCCAAAATTTACTATGGAATGCATATATAGAATTTACCTACGGTGTAGTTGCTCACGCTGCATACCAGTCATGGTTGTGGAGCAACTTTCGGAATACCAACCATGCTGGGATGTGTAGTTGCCCTCGTCTCGTACCGATCATGAGTATGGAGCAGCCATCTTCTAATTACTACTCATGATCGGGGGTTTTGTGGTTGCTCTCGTCTCATACCAATCACGCGTGTGGAGCAACCATCGTAGAATTACCACACGTGATTGGGCTCCTGCAAAATATTAGCGGGACTTTGGTACCCATTTTTGGATGGGTCATCTCTGATTAACAGAAAACAATTTATGCACATTTGGTTCAGATATACATCATAAATCATCCTTTAAAGTCCTATTTAATTTGATTTCTGATTTAGGAATCCAAGTTTGGTGAACCTTAGAGGAAAATGACAATTCAGCGCCGGTGAATATGTGTCTATGTTTAGAAGATCTGAAGATTTTCTCCCTAGTCAGTCGCAGAAGGTGTCTTTCAGACTTAATCTGGACCGAGTATTTCAAGTTTGAATACGAGCTTATCGCACTATATGCGTCATCAGATGATGAGTCGTATTGCCTACAAGAATTCACATCATTCACACTATAATGATGGTTTTTGATGGAATTTCGCTTACTAGAATAATAAGTATTTTTGTACGTGTAAGGAATTCCATCTCTATCATTCTTTAAAGAATGAGAGATTTTGGAAGTTTGAGAAGTTCGCCTGCTTGAGCTTGGAACTTCTTTTTTAGGAACTTCCTTTTTGATAGGAGCGGGAGAAGGAGGATCTTTAGCAATGTCGTCCTTGATTTTTGAAAATAATGTCGATTTTCCTTTCTCCTTCCTAATATTCTTTTGTTCCTTAGCATTTTTACGCGTATTGCTTTTACTTTTCGTTTCCGCGCCAGTCAAAGTTGACTTAGAATTATTAATAAAAGCTTTCTCATGTTTAGGAACAAGGATGCTTTTCTTCACCTGTTTCGAGGAAGATGTATCTTTTGAAAGATCATTGGAAACAGATAAAGACGGGGAATTTTTAAGATATAAAATCTCCTCTAAAAGCTTTTTCTTTTCTGCTCGGAAACCTACTCTTTCCGATTCCAGAGTTGCGTTCAATTCTACAATTTTACTAGCAACCTCCGGAATTTCCCAACTAGAGATAGGTTTATTAGAATGTAAATTATTTTCCCCAAAAAACCCTAAGTTAGAAGAGGCATTTTTATCTGCTTGACTTCTTTTTACAATAGCGTTCTCTAAAAGTTCAATCTTAGAGTAAAGCATACGCCGTTCCTCTAAGATTATCTCATGTTTTGATGAGACACGACTTCGCTCATCTTCGCAAGAACGTAATCTTTTCGACATATCACAGACATTCTTTTCACTAATCTCTAACTTAGTTTCTAAGCTAATGATCTTTGACTTTGCGTTAGTCAAATATTCATTAGCGAAAGCTAGATCTTCCTGTTGCTTAAGCAACACAGAGTAATTATTAGCAAATCTTGCTTCTAATTCCTCAATTTTTCTAGCTTGAGCATCCATAATAATTATTTTTTTTTTTAATTTAAAAATTAAAATTTTGGCTTTTAGAAATTCAGTTCCGAAAAGTTTGGTTTTATCAAAAAGTATAGTGAAGGATCGAAGATAGTAAGTGTCGAAAATTTTTGGTTTGCACCTAAAAATTTTGGAATGATTTCGAAAACTTCGGGAAAATTACCAAAACTTTTTCTATAATATGCCAAATACGACCTAAGTTGATTGTTGGACACGTGATCGTTGACGCGTATAGTGGATTTGCCTTCAAAAATTGACGAAAAAGTTTTCTATACCGAAAATTTTGGGCCCGGAAAATTTATTTTGAAAATTTTCGAAAAAGTGTAAAATAGACTATGCCTATTGGACTCAGAAAATTTTTCTCTATCAAATGATGTATAAAACATTTTCCTCCAAAAGACTTTTTTTCTACTTAAAGCCTTTTTGGTTCGAGGGGAGGGGCCGAAAAATTTTTGGTGGTCGAAAACGTTTAAGTGTAGTTTTTTTAAAACTGAGTGATCGAGAATTGGAAGTCACTGTTTCGATTGAGAACAGTGAATTCTCGGGTAAGACTTTGGCCGAAAATCTAAAGGTATGATTTGAAATTCGAGTACAAAGAATTTTCGGATAGGTAGAAATTCGGGAATATTGATTCGGATGATTTGCCCAAATTCGGATAATTCAGTCCGAAAATCAGACAATCGCCGAGAGTGAGCAAATTCGGGTACCTATGCCCGAATTCGGGTCTGCCCGAAAACTAGAAAATCACCGAGAATTTTAAGCGAAAATTCGGGTGATGGAAATCGGATAAGTACTAATTTTCGCCGAGAAAGAAATTCGGGTAAAATTAAAAATTTTGTCCCAAAACCTTAAAATTCGGGTGTTCTCAGACAGAGATTTTCGCCGAAAACAGGAATTTCGGGTAGAATTTCGGGTAGAATTAAAATTCGCCGAGTTTAAGAAATTCGGGTAAAATTCGGGTGAAAACTATCCGAATTTCAAGGTACTGTTGCATTCATCTACCCGAAAATCATCTCTGGGAAAAAAATGACGAGTTTTCAGTGCGATTTTCTACCTAAATCTCACTCAAATCTACTGAAAAATGTTGGGTAAACACTTAAAATCACTCGAAAACAACTAATTTAGCTCTTGAGCTTGCAAAATCAGTAAAATAAGCTCAAAAACTCAAGATCAAGAGCAAAAAAGGTTTCGAACTCAAAGCTATGAAAAAGCCCAAAAATTTCAGAAAAATCGCTCAAATCCGAACGCGTTTGGCTCTGATACCACTTGTAAGAAGCCTTTCTATCCTAACAATCTAACTTCTGACGATTTAAACCACGTTTGAATATGGAAAGAATTAATTTACGTGGGGTGTGTGTGTTCTTGAGAGTGTTGGGTGGCTCTCTCTCTCTCTAGACTATTTTCACACAAAACACATTTTATTATGAGTTAGGGTTCAAGTATTTATACCACATTTTGGTATATAATACTTGGGCCCCTAACAAAGCCCAATTACACTAAGCCTCTTATAAAGAGAATCTTTATAAATAAACAACAAAGATAATTATAATTAATTGAACACAATAAAATATTCCAAACATATATGGTACGTTAAACGCATTAAAATAGTACGCTATGTTAAAAGTTGTAAAAAAGTAATGAAAAATACAAAAAAAAAACAGAAATTTCTGACACATCACAGAAAAAATACAATTTTAACGGTATTGTGGAACAAATTCTGACATAGAAAAGAATATTCTGACGCGCACAGAAAGTTCTGACTCGCACGGAAAGTTCCCTAATCAGAAAGATACAATATATCTCCTATGTGAGAAAGTTTCTCAATTTTAGTACGGTAAACTACTTAATTTTGGTACATTATATCTCCATAATAAGGTACATTCACAAGTTGTTCAATGGTACATTATACACTGTATATTTGATACATCTTATTAGAGTAAGCATTTTTTGTGGCAATTCGATTTTTTTTTTTTGGAAAACCATATTTTCATATGTATATCAGTTATATGTTTCACCTTGTATCTTATTTGACGGAGTTACTCATGCACGCATGGTTTTATATTACAAACCTCAAATTTCACTAGAAGAGAATGAGAATGTTGAAAAACTTACTACTACATAGTATAGATGCTTGTTAAATTGAAAATGTTCAACTTGTTATAGATGTTTTTTGTTTAATATTGTATTTATTTATTGTTTTTAAGGCTTCTCATTTATTAGTGGATGATCTAGACTCGTAATTTAGATATTATACGGACCGATAAAACTTGGTACGATATTAGTACTTATCTAGGTACATCAAACTACTTAGATGTGGTACGGTATACTGCCAGTTAAGGTACAGTTATATGATGTGCAATGGTACACTATATGGTTATACTTGGTACAACTTATTAGAGTAAGTATTTTTCGTCCGTTTTACATTGCTTTCGATGCAAAAACATTTTAGTATACGTAAATATTTTATAAATTTCATTTCATATCATATTTAATAGGCTAACCCTCAAAATTGTGGATTTGTTGTTTAAATCCAAGCTTCAATAGTAAGATGTTCTTACAATAATCATCCTCTTATTATGAAACTTGGGATTTGGAATACAAAAACATGTGTTTAAGGGTTAAACCATCAAACTTGATGCCAAATGAAACATATAATATATATACGTATAATAAAATAGTTTCGCGTGAAAAAATAATTCGGACGACGACGAAAAAAGCTTACCCTAATAAGTTGTATAAATTATAGTGTGTGTATGGTATCATTTAATAGCATGCGATTGTACCTTATTGCTGAGATTTATAGTACCGCAATTAAATAGCTTGTTGTACCAAAATGAAGAAATACAAGAGCTTACATTGTACAATTTCTAATAAGAAAAATTTCTATGTGTGTCAGATAATGTCAGAATTTATACCAGAATTTCTTCCTCACATGTCAGATACCGTTAAAAAAGTTAATGACACTAATATCATCTATCTTTTTGTAGTTCTCATCACTTTTACAGATATTAATATGGCGTATCATTTTAATGTGTTTAGCGTACTATTACGTCGGCATTTGATGTACCTTGCATATATGGTTACCGTACGTTTTTTAACATTTTTATCGTACCAAAAATTTTACGCATAACAGACAACATATTAGCCATAGCAATCGAAAAATCTGTCTGTATCAGAATACATCCACCAATAATACACCAAAAATATGCATATAACTTATAAACAAAAATACAGTATCTATCTAAAGAATATTGTTTGTTACCAAATTACAATATCATTCTATTCAAGCATGCAGTACCAATCTACAGAAAGATATTGTACCATTACAAGGCACATACAATATTAAAAACATTTTTATAATGTACCAAAAATATACATATGATGTACCAAGTAAAAGACAGGTACAGAATCAAAGCTTGGCTCCAATAGACCTAAGGGAAACCTAAATCAGTAGGGTTTCCTGGTTTCAGACTTAAAACAACAACTGTTGAAGGAATTTCTTTCGGAAACAACTCCGTGATCGACATCTGGAAATCCTTGTATGCTTTAGCTTGAAAAGTTTTAAGGCCAACAATGAAAGCATGATAATGATGAGAATGAAACGTAAAAAAGATAGGAAAATTTGAAGAAAATAATCCGAACTATCGACTTTCCGCCGAAAATAAACTCAACTATGAATTATTTCTGAATAATCTCAACTATATAATGAGTCTTCTGAAAACGCACCCAGGTGACTTGTACCTTGTTTTATAGGTAAATTTATTTTTTTTCTTAAATTTTAATTACATAGATTTTTTCAAAAATGAAATATTGTTGAGTTTCACACAATACACAGTTATTATGTGTTAAGGTTCAAGTATTTATACCACATATTGGTATATAATACTTGGACCCCTTACAAAACCCAATTACACTAAGTCTCTCATAAAGATAAAATTCGATAACGAAACTACAAAGACAATTCTAATTAATTGAACACAATAAAGTAATCCTAACAATAGTTTTCGTATCAAGTTTCTTTTGCATTAACCAAAGTTTTCGTGCCTCTCACATTCTCAGATATTTTCGCATTGACTTTAGATTTTCGTATGCTGTAGCAATCGCAAAAGTCTTATTTTTTTCGTATGAGTTTTTTTACTTTAAGTCACTGTTGAATACCGTATTTTCCGATACGAAAAACACTCATTCGAAAAATACATACTCTAATTTTGCGTACAAAAAACTATTTGACTAAAGATACGAAGAGTTTCAAATACGAAACTTTTTATTAATTAATTTTCCGTCGTACGAAAAATCTCTCTGATACGAAAAAATATTTTGATACAAAAAAATATATTTTTCTCTTACGAAAAACTTTCTAATACAAAAATTCTTTTCTTACGAAAATACTTGGTTATACGAAAAAAAAAATTTCTCGTACAAATACAAGTCTGATACGAAAAATATCTTAGTTTCGAAAATTAATTTTCTTCGTACGAAAAATATTTGTCATACAAAAAGGTATTATGTACGAAAAAGACTTTTGATACCAAAATTAATTAATCCTCTCGTACGAAATTGATTTCAACAAGAAATATTTCCAGAAAAAAACAAGTGATCCATTTTCGAAATCCAAAACAGAGCCTATAATAAGCTTTTCGAAAATAATAACAATAATAATAAGTATATGAAGAAACGATAAATGTTTAACAAAACTTCACATGATATTTAAAAAACAATAAAAAGTATGATTCTAGTAATTTTATTTTGAAAATTTTCATTTTTGAAAAAATCTATGTAACTTAAATTTAAGAAAAAAAATTAAATTTACCTATTAAACAAGTTACAAGTCACCTGGGTGCATTTTCGGAAGACTCATTATATAGTTGAGATTATTCATAAATAATTCATAGTTGGGTTTATTTTCGGCGGAAAGTCGATAGTTCGGATTATTTTCTTCAAATTTTCCAAAAAGATATATTATTTCAAAATGTAAGAAAATATAAGTTTGCAAACTTATCCTACCTTTTTCTTTCCCAGTTCGTGACTTTGTTACTGTCGACCATATGTTCGTGACTTTTATAAAATTCAACTTTGTACTCTTCGGCTTCAACGAGAATCTATATCAACATTTTCTCTTCTTTCTTATCCTTCTCCTCCACCTAATTGCATCGTCAGACACACATAAATGACTATAATCACCGCAATCAAACTTTTGACATAAGCAACCAAAGAAGACATAAAATAACATCCAACAATGATCGGGGAACGCATGCAGAAACAATACAGAGGCATTCGATTAGGGCTCTAAGCTGGGTGGATGATGATTAATGCTAGAATTCTGTTAAAACATGTAGTACCAATCTACATAAACATACTGTACCATTATAATACATATACTGTACTAAATTTGCAAGCAACATGTACCAAAAATAAACACCTAATGTATCAAATATATGACGAAATTCCTAATTGAATACCTGAAGAACCACAAAAAAAGATCTGAAAAGACCCAATTAAACTTAAAAAATCCCTAATCGAACAACAACCTAAAAAAGGCCCGAATTAAGCATAAAAAACGACCTAATCGAGATCTAATAATCCTAATCGAACAATTAACTGAAAGCTAACACAAAAATTACCAGTTTGTAGACGACGGTGATTTGGTTCGAACAATTGGGGACAGACGTTTCGAAATGAAAATGACAAATATCCGGATCAAACGAAAGACGAGATCACAAATCGCTTCTTGGAGGTGAAGATTTTTCATGGGCAATTGGTTTGGGCGTTCGATTTGAAATAATTTTAGTTCGATTTGGTGATGAACCTCTACTGCAATTCTTTCGCTCGATTAAAATATGATTTTGATTTTTTTATATTTAAACTAAAAATCCTGGTAATATTGTAATATTGTAAGTTCTTAGGGGTATTTTCGTCCAATTGGTCCTTAAGTATAAGAAAAGTTTCAAATTGGTCCTTAAAAGAAATAAAATCTGACATGGGGAGTTGTGTGATTGAATTTTAGGCTAATAGGGATTTAAGTGAAATTACCCCAAGAATATATGTGTAAGTGTATTTTTAATTAATATATTAATAATTAGTAGATTTATTATATAACAGTAAATTATTAATAATGTTTTTTTTTTACTAGAATACAAATAATAAATAATTTGTTAACGTATGTTGGCTTCGTTTTTATAAACCAATTAGAGCAATAGAATTAAAACGTAAGCATTAATATATGTGGAATATTCTTTAGAAAATTGAGTTAATAGACTTGAGAGTAAAAATAACGTAACAACTACATATATATTTTTATATAAAATCCTCCGTATACATGTTGAAGATGCTCTTAGTACAATCTTGATGTGGACAAAAGAAAATTAATAATTCCATGCAACTAAGAAATTTCTAACTAAAGATAATTTAGTTAGTGTTAGGCACCTGAGGATCGTCGACGGCGTCGATGTTGCAGGGCGATGCCATGTGGAAAACGCCTGATGCACCGCTCACGGCTCTGCGCACCGAGCCATAGTCGAGCAGATCCATCTGGTAGAGACGAAGCCGAGCCTCCTCCTCGGCCCCTTCCAACGCTTCCAAGTGCTTCGTCTCCTTCTCATCCTCTGACCGATTAAGGAAAGCGCAAAAAAACAAATTTAAAGCTCGCATGAAAAAAAAAAAAAAAAAAAACCGATGTTGGCGGAATGAGCTTACTGAGATTTTGAACGGTGGCTTGAACGGTGTAGCCGCGGCCGAGGAGAAGCTTTATGAGCCACGAGCCGATGAAGCCGCTGCCGCCGGTCACGCATACGACCTCGCTTTGCTCTTTGTTGCTCGCCATTGAATTGAAGCAATGATCAACCGTATTAATTTTATTTTTTCTCCTTGATTCCAAATTTAAATGCGTAGTTAGGTCCAGCTACCATTCAACGTGAATATATATATATATATATATATATACATATTATATAGATATATATATACACTAATGTTATATTTTTGATTCAACGAGATTGTTAACAAAAAGAGGAGGGACATGGGCATGGAATGGAATGGCTGTCAAAGTGCTGTGTTACCCAAAAATGATAGAACGTAGCCATTTTAAAGGCAAACACAAAACTTCCCACTACAAAATGACTTCTTACAAAATAGGAATAGATATTATTAGCTAAGAACCGTACAACCGTAAGCCAACGTTTAACTAAGAGCATACAATATTTCTAATAGAGATCGTAGTGGTATGGTACTATAGGAAGGCAATACAGTTGGAGAGACGGCTTTTTCTTAGATTTTTGGTTTGAATAATTTTTTTTTTGCTTGCCAATTAAATATCATACAAAATGCAAATGTGCAAACGAGCCAGCTTCTGATTGAACTCGACGGGTTATATATTTTGGAGCTCGGGCTGAGCTTTAATTGAGCCGCGGTTACCTCTAATCTGAACAAATGGGCCATGACATTTATACACCTTTTATGGCCTTGTAAAAGCAACACCATTCTATGAAATTCATCCAATCCAACATAAGTTTGCATCATTTTATTAAGAGAAAAAAAGAAAAAAATTTCAATGCCCTATTACCAATCCCCCCCATCACCTTAAGACAAATTTGTCTTAATGATCTGTTCCATGGGCATAAATTCAAGACCCAAGTCCATGAGCTTCTTTGGGGCATTTTTGGTCCTCAGTAGTCCTGGCTGAGTATCCTTGGCCTTGGGTAACCTGCCCACCCATCATAATCAGCAGCAACCTTATTACAGACGACCAATCTATATTTGAAGTGAAGTCAATTACATGAGCAGAGCAGCTCACCTGGGCACTTGGAGGTCTGGGCACAACTCAGCTACCTTAGCGGCAAAGTCGCCAAAGTGTGACGTAGCTTCAATGCAAATGTGCCGTCCACTTGCCCGTTTGTTCTCATATACCATTATATGTGCAAGAGCCACATCTTTAACATGAGACACACCCATATGGTAATCTCCGTACCCGTCGGTGCAACCTATGGATGGAAGACCGACTTTTGATACGAAACTTCGAAACAAAATCTCATATGAAGAAGTGAAAATAAAAATGATTAAAACACAGGCTGTGCAGACTGGACATGTCTGGTTGTTGGAATTTTTCCTCTGTCCGAATTACTACGTGTGCATGCGCATAGTATGGCAGATCTTATACACACTTACACAACCAACATATAGATTATAAACGTATTTACTTCTGATCACTGTCGGTATCGTTTTAGAAGGTTGAGTAATATTCATGGTAGATTCTAAACAAAGGGAAATTTTAAAAAACCAGCAAACAAAAAAGCATGGGCGATATAACATCAGACGAAGAAAAAGAAATGTCATAATTCTTCTTCGTTTTAGTTTTTAACGATAATATAAGCATAATAAGTTAAACTCAAATGGTTGATCTGCATTCCCTCATGAGCTATTCTCCAAACAGAAAAAAATGGGTAACAGTATATCATAGGAAAGATGAGAAGGTGTTCTATATCATAAACGACGGCCATAACAATGTTTCGATGCCAAATGTACTAATATAGGAGATAAAACTCTGAAGTTAACTGGTGAAAGATTACCTACCCTGAATAAGTCGAAGAAGTATCTGCATCCTGCCATTTATAACTGGAGGGATAATAGGACCCATTACCGATCCAGGATTCACCACCACCACGTCCATCTTGTTTTCTTCAGCAAATTTCCAAGCAGCCTTTTCGGCCAAAGTTTTGGATAAGGGATACCATACCTAAAAATGAACATAGGTTCGTTAAATCCCAAACCGATTAATGAAATAATACGATAAAATCACAGTTACCCCCTTTTGCCTGCAGTATTCCTCATCAGTCCAGCAATCTTCATTCTTTTCCATGTCGGCAGGCCAATTAGGGCTGGGAATTATAGCGGAAGTTGAAGACGTGACAACCACGCGCCGAACGCCGAACTCCTTAGCTGCCCTCAGCACATTGATTGTACCCTCAATTGCTGGGTCCAACAGCTGACGCTGAACATGAAGAAACACTGTTAGTTACAAGATCATCGAATCGAACAGTAAATGCTAAATTGATATGAAGTTCCATCCGAAGGAAAATGCTGTAATCGACATAATAATCTCAAATGCTACCCAAAGCAACTCCAACCATACTGGAAAACCCAAAATATGGGGTAAGAAATACTCCAATGGTACCCAAACTCAAACTCAATTCATACTCAATTTTGCGAACCCATATTATGAGTTTGAGATTTAAAAATTACTATTGAGGTCCTGTTATTTATTTTAATTACTAAATTACCTCTATACAAAAATAAAAAATAAATAAAAATATAAAAAAGAGGAAAACGCAACTTATTTATTAATAATTATGATTATAAAATTGTCAAAATAAATAATGTCTTTATTTTAAGAAATAATTTTTTTATAGGGAAATTCCGGTTGGTAACCTCGTGTTTAAGGCTTTTTCAGTTGGTGTTCAAATTTATTTTTAATTTCGGTTGGTATGCCTTTTCCAGTTGGTGCCTAAAGTATATTTTAATTCCGGTTGGTAACCCTGTGTTTAAGGCTTTTCCAGTTGGTGCCCAAATTTATTTTCAATTTCGGTTGGTATGCCTTTTCCAGTTGGTGCCCAAAGTATATTTTAATTCCGGTTGGTAACCCTGTGTTTAAGGCTTTTCCAGTTGGTGCCCAAAGTATTTTTAAATTTCGGTTGGTAACCCTAAGTTATAACAAACATAACCCTACGATTTCAAAAAACTAAAAATGAGATTTTTAGGTATATTAACCGTTTTTTATGTTTTCTAGAATTCCGTTAGCAACTAACATGCTTACACCTAAAGATCTCATTTTTTAGTGTTTTAAAATCGCAGGGTTATGTTTTGTCATAACTTAGGGTTACCAACCGGAATTTAAAAATACTTTGGGCACCAACTGGAAAAGGCTTAACACATGGGTACCAACCGAAATTGAAAATAACTTTGGACATCAACTGGAAAAGCCTTAAACACAGGGTTACCAACCGGAATTTCCCTTTTTTATATCTTATTACTTAATTTTTTTATATTTTGTTTCTATGTATTACAATAGTTTAATTTATTTGACCACGATTCTAGAATTTTATTAAATATCTTTTCACAAAATTTAATTTTATTATTAAAATAAAAATTTTATTATTAAATTGGTACCAATAAAAATTTTATTATAATTTATTTAATATTTTCTCATCGAATTTAAAATAATATCGTGATTAAATTTGTAAAGTCGTAAAATATATGGGTAGTATTGAAAATTTGTAAAAGTTGATATTTTTTTGAGTTTGAGAATAAGTTTAATGGTTGGAGAAGAATTACTGCATTTTGAGTTTGAGAATGAGTTTGAGTTTAAAAATGAGTTTTTCGGTTGGAGATGGTCACTCGAAAAAAATCTATAAGATGTTTGGTTAGTTTTAGAGAATCGGTTCTTCCAACTCTCTTTTCCATAATTGGAGCTTAATCAACTCCCATGATCCCATCTATATTTTTTATTTGGCAAATTTTATTTCATCTGTTAGAATCTAAATATAGTATTCAGGTCTGTCAGAAAAAAAAATAATTTTATGGACTCGATTTTTATAGTAACACTTCATTGTACTGCAATAACAATATATTGTAAGTTTGTAACACAAAAATAACGTCAGATTCCTCTTCAATAACACTTTATAACACTTTTGTAAGTTTAGGTCCTTATTTCTAAATTTTATATACATATTTATTAGAGCGCACGCAATTGAGCCTGCAAAAAATACTACGTTCAAATATATATTCACATCACCTCTATTTTAAATATATATTCCACCCTTATTTTGGATTGATTAACAATAGCATTTTATATTTAGCGTTAGGAGTGGAAACGAGCCCGAACATGGCCCAATTCGAGTTCGGCTCAATTAAGTGAGCTCGAGCTTGATCGAGCTTATAAATTTCAGTTCGAGCTCGGTTCGCTTAAAAACAATAAAGCCCGATTCGACTCGATAAGGTTAGTTTAATTTAAGGTATTTGAGCTCGAATTCGTGATATATTAGTAAATAAAAATACTTATTTTAATATATATTATAAAATATTTAATATATTTGAAAATAAAAATATAGGTTCGATAAGGACTCAACGAGCCTCGAGCCCAGATATGATAGGCTCGAAGCTCGGCTCGATTGTTAAAGAGTTAACTCGAGCTCGGCTCGAAATTAATTTTGACTGAACTCGAATCAAACTTTGACCGAGCTGCTCACGAGCGGCTAGCGAGCAGATCGACTCGTTTAAACCCATATTTAGCGTGAACAAATATTTATTTTTAATTTTATTTTTAAAACTTATTATTAAGTTTAAAGCTATTATTTTTTTCATTATTTATTTATAAATTTTTATTTTTCATTTTTATACTTTTTAATAAAATCGATATTTATTTATGCTTTTTATTTTCCATTTCTTTTCATTATTTATTTATAGGAAGAAAACTCAAAATGGTCCCCAATGTTCACTCCGTGGACCAATTTAGTCCTAGATGTTGTCGATTTTGGACCCAATTTGGTCCTTACGGCACGATTAACGTCAATTTTAGCGGAAATCTCGCATGCGTCCCGCATTAAATCATGTTTGGATCGAATTTTGGAATATTTGCAAGATTTGAGGGTTCGTACTGTTTTCTTTTCAAATGTCAATGAAGCTCAACGAAACAGATGATCTAGACGTGCTCGAATTTTGGAGGAGAAATTTTTAGTTCCGTGCTCTAATTTCAGTAATTATTTCAATTTTATCGATTCAGACATGATTTATTTTGAGGCACGTGTGAGATTTCCTTTAAAATTGACCTTTATCGTGACGAAAGGATCAAATTGGTCCAAAATCGACAACATCGGGGACTAGATTAGTTCAGGCGAAACATCGGGACTAAATTGGTCCACATGGTAAAAATTGGGTTGAGTTTTATCCCTTTATTTATATGTAGTTTTAATTTATCATATTTATTTTTATATATGCTGTATAAATATGAAATTTTTTTATATAAGTTTGTTTTTAATTAACACGTTAATTATACAATTAGTAGATTTAATATGTAATAATAAATTATTAATTTTTTTTCTAGAATACAAATAATAATTTTTTTTTAACATACGTTTGTTTCCTTTTTATAAATTAATTAGAGCAATAAAGTAAGGATGAATATATATGAAATATTCTTTAACTTAAAAAATTGAGTTAATAGGTTTAAGTAAAAATAGGGTAACAACTATATGTTTATTTAAAATTATCTGTATTTTTGTTGAAGATGCTCTTACTACAATCTTGATGTGAACAAAAGAAATAAATAAGTCCATGCAAGCAAGTAATTTGATAACCTTTTTTTTTTTTTTTAAATTTAGGAAGTAATTTGATAACTAGATGGGCTGATCTACTTATGAACTTCACTTAGGCACCTGAGGATCGTCGACGGCGTCGATGTTGCAGGGCGATGCCATGTGGAAAACGCCTGATGCACCGCTCACGGCTCTGCGCACCGAGCCATAGTCGAGCAGATCCATCTGGTAGAGACGAAGCCGAGCCTCCTCCTCGGCCCCTTCCAACGCTTCCAAGTGCTTCGTCTCCTTCTCATCCTCTGGCCGATTAAGGAAAGCGCAAAAAACAAATTTAAAGCTCGCATGAAAAAAGGAAAAAAAAAAAAAAAAATGTCGGCGGAATGAGCGAGATGAACGGTGGCTTGAACGGTGTTTGAGCCACGAGCCGATAAAGCCGCTGCCGCCGGTCACGCGTTTGATTGAAGCTATATTGGTTAACAGACACGATTTGTATATGTTTATTTATTTATTTAGTCTCCTTGATCAAAGTTATCATTTGAGTAATGACCTTCTTGGATTGGAAATTTAAATGCCTAGTTAGGTCAAGCTACCTATCATTCAACGAGCAAAGAAAAATATAGTATTGTAATGTTTTTTTTTTTTTTATTCCAAGAGTCGTGTAGGGGCGATATTGTTAACAAAAGAGGAAGGACATGGAAATTGGAATGGCTGTCAAAGTGCTGTATTATCCAAAATGATGAAAATAGGCATTTTAAAGGCAAACCACAGAATTTCCCACTACATAATCACTACTTTCTACAAAATGGGAAAGAGGAGGAGATTAGCTAAGACGTTGATTAACAACATTTCTAACAGAAGTCGTAGTTGTAAGATAAGAAGGCAGGCAAGGCAATACAGTTGGAGAGACGGCTCTTTCTTCTATTTTTGGGGTTTTTTTTTTCTTTCCTTTTTTGCCAATTAAATATCATACAAAATGCAAATGTGTAAAGGAGCCAACATCAGCTCGAACTCGGCAGGTTATATATTTTAAAGCTCGGGCCGAGCTTTAATTGAGCCGCGGTTCATCTGGCTATGACAGTTATACACCTTTTATGGCCTTGTAGTCAACACCATTCTATGGAATCCATTCCATACGATCCAACATAAGCTTCCATCATTTTATTAAGAGAAAAATGATAAATATCAATGCCCTATTACCCAATCCCCCCATCACCTTAAGACAAATTGGTCTTAATTCAAAGGAAAAGCAAGTGGAAAAAATCAAGAAAGAAATCCTTTGGTCTTCAAGCTTTCAACAGAATCCTTAATAATCTGGTCCATGGGAATAAATTCCAGGCCCAAGTCCATGAGCTTCTTTCCGCCATTTTTGGTCCGCAGTAATCCTGGCTGAGTATCCTTGGGTAGCCTGCCAAGCCATCAAAATCAGCAGCAACCTTATTATAGACGATCAATTTGGAAGTGAAGAAGCTCACCTAGGCACTTGGTAGTCTGGGCACAATTCAGCTACCTTAGCAGCAAAGTCGCCGTAGTGTGATGTAGCTTCAACGCAAAGGTGCCGTCCACTTGCCCGTTTGTTCTCATATACCATTATGTGCGCCAGAGCAACATCTTTTACATGAACCAAGCCCATAAAGAAATCTTCGTACACGTCAGTGCAGCCTATAAAGGGAAGTAGCCTCTTTGATATGAAACTTCGAAACAAATCCCATATGAATGAGTGCAAATGAAAATTATAGATGACATTTGCAATACTTCTGATAAGCGGGGGGGTATGAGTTTTAGAAGTTTAAGCATGGTCTACGGTAGAGTCTAAACAAGAATATTGATAAGGGAGATATAAAAAGAACTAAAAAAGCATGGGCAATATACAAACATCAAATGAAGAAAAAAAATGTCATAATTCTTCTTGGTCATTTTTTTCTTTTTCCAGATAGTCGAAGTGGAATAAGTGAAACTCAGTTGGTTGCTCTGTATTCCCTCATCGGTCATTCTCCAAAGAAAAAAAATGGGTTACATAGTATTCACAGGAAAGACGAGTAGGTGCTGTAGTAAGTAGTGTCCAAGCTATACCATAAATGGCAGTTTTTGTACTTGCCACCCATGACAAGAATTAGATGCCAAATGTACTAATATAGCAGATAATTCCATGAAGTTAACTGGCGAAAGCGTACCCTGAATAAGTCGAAGAAGCATCTGCATGCTGGCATTTATAACTGGAGGAATAATAGGTCCCATTACAGTTCCAGGATTCACCACAACAATGTCGATCTTGTTTTCTTCAGCAAATTTCCAAGCAGCCTTTTCGGCCAAAGTTTTGGATAAGGGATACCATACCTAAGAGTGAAGGCAATCAGTAAGTATATTTAATAAATATGCTTACATTTTGGCCTGTAAAGGAGTATATAACAAAAGCCAAGAGTAACATATCAAAATGAAGCCTGTTTACATATCTAGTTTAAGCCAGGACTTTTCATGACCATAGTTCAAGTAGTATCAACTTATTTATTTAATTGTTTTTAGTTAAATCATGTCCATTCCGAACCAACCAATAAAATATCGCAATAAAATCACAGTACCCCCTTTTGTCTGCAATATTCCTCATCAGTCCAGCAGTCCTCATTCTTTTCCACGTCAGCCGGCCAATTGGGGCTTGGAGTTATAGCAGAAATTGAAGACGTGACAACCACACGCTGAACCCCGACCTCCTTAGCTGCCCTCAACACATTGATTGTACCCTCAACCGCTGGGTCCAACAGTTGACGCTGAACACATATAAAAGCAGCTAATAGTCAGTTATAAGATCATCAAACAGTAATTGATAAATTGATTCTAAGTACTATGCAGAAGTAAAATGCTGCAATAACTTAGTAATAATGCACCTGCCAATTTTCTTTTTGGCAAAACAGAACTATAAAAAGGACCTCATTGAGATTTTTTCGTAAAAGGCAGATATCAAAGATGAAAGAACATAGAAAAACCAAAAAAAGATAGAAGAAAAATCTTAATCATCGAGGCCTGCTTCACTAGCTGTAGACAAGTAAGCTCCAGCCATCAGCCAACAAAGCATGTAACTGACTCCCCCTTTTGGTTCTTCAACAAAACTCAACCTAAGGACACCTTACCTTGTGGTAGGGGTGAAAGATGAGCCGAGCGGGCTCGATGATCCGGCTCGACTGAAGCTCGGCTCGAGCTCGTGACAATCGAGCTCGAGCTCATAATTGTCGAGCGTGCTCGAAAGCTCACAAGCCGGCTCGCGAGTTATTTTTTTTAAATAAAAAGCTCGAGCTCTAATTTAGTCATAGTAGCCCAATTTCTGCTATAACTTCAGCTCGAGCTCGGATCTGAAAGCTCGACGAGCTTGAGCTCAAGATGGAGCTCAAATAAAAGGGCTTGAGCTCGACTCGTTTACAGAATATGGACCTACCTTGTGGGCTACGATTACTAAAATAAGACCTTAGTGCAGTCTTAAACTGACAAAACATCATCAATGGCCAGAAGAAGCAATAAGTAATTTCCAACCGAGATCGAGTAAGGTATTTACGATCCCTAAATTTTAGAATGGTCACCTTAGGATCATGGACTGCATCGACGATGCAGGGTGATGCCACGTGGAACACGCCTGAGGCACCACTAACGGCGCTTTGCACCGAATCATAGTCGAGAAGATCCATTTGGTAGAGACGAAGCCGAGACTCAGCCCCTTCCATGGCCTCCAAGTGTTTCGTCTCTTTCTCATCCCCTATTGAATTTAAACCAATTGAAAAAGAAAAATTAAAGCTAGTCAGCAGCCGTCGAACAAATCAATCAAGTGACTTAATCCAATGGAATGGAATGAAATGAACTGACGGATATTTTGAACGGTGGCTTAAACAGTGTAGCCGCGGCCGAGGAGGAGCTTTACGAGCCAGGAGCCGATGAAGCCGCTGCCGCCAGTCACGCACACCACTTTGTCGCTCGACATTGCTTTGCTCTCTCTAGAAGATTTATTTATTTTCGAATTTCTCCTCTTTGAAAAGTTTGGTGGTGAGTGATGAGTACTAAAATACCATTACTCTACCTACCTAAGATTCGATCGAAAATGTGAAGCTCAAGCAAAGCACTGATCTTAGTATCTAGTAATAAGACCCTTCCACGTGTCAAACATATTATATATAACTTGGCATTTGGGTTGCAAATAATAAGTTCCGAATTCATGGCAATTCAACTAAATTCAATATAATGCGAATCTAAACTTCACAGTTGATTAAACCAAATGGTGAGGAAAATAAAAGAAAAACTTATGAAAATCATTTTCTCTCCCATTTTCTTTTCCCTACTACTTTCTTCGTTCCAAACACACCATAAGAGACGTCGTCTTTCAACTGAACTAATTCTCCCCTTCACACTCTACACCAACCTCAGTGTCGGCTATGAAACGCTCTTAACTTTAAGCGAAACTAATACTTCTTAGTCCACGTGCCACATAACCATCGATAATCATGGAATTTAAACCAGCGGTCAATGAATTTAACAAATTCTTCAACCATTAAACTAACCCATGGAGACACAACTTTGAAATCTTGTACCAGATTAGGCTTTATCTGCAGACCAAAAGTCCTATCTTATTTACAGGTAATAAATAACACATAACGGGCAAGAAACAGAAAAAATAAACCCACAAAATAACTTCAACATATAAATAAAATAACAAAATTATAGAAGATTACAATTACAACAACGTCGTAAGCACATTAAGGAACACAGACTTTAATTCAAATGAAAAGTATGTGGAGACAGCTTAGAATTTTGTTTTTCTATCAAGAAAGATATCCTTTGGTCTTCAAGCTTTCAACAGAATCCTTAATAATCTGGTCCATGGGAATAAATTGCAGACCCAAGTCCATAAGCTTCTTTCCGCCATTTTTGGTCCTCAGCAATCCTGGCTGAGTATCCTTGGGTAACCTGCCAAGTGCCAAGCCATCATAATAAGCACCACCGTATTATAGGCAACTCATCCTAATTGGTTGATCAACATCCCTAACTACAGAGTATACAGTAAAAGATATCACGATAAACAGATTCACGTATTTTGGAAAGAAAAAAAAACGGGTCAGCACAGAAATGTACTGTTCGAACGAAAACTCGAGCATGGTTCATGTTATTATTGCGCTGGTTTTCCATGATCACAAGTCAGCCCAATTGGATTTGCACCCTTGGCAAAAGAAGAGGGATATAGATGTAGAAAAATTGCAGAAAACAAGAAAAGATCGGTGCCCGAAATGTAAGAATGACATGAAGTTGGAACAGATGTAAACTTTTCTTTTTCAGTTAACATATTTCCCTATTATTTATCAAAGATAGAATGCTCAAGTTTTTATGTTCAGATCTGATAAGTGGATAGGCAAAAACCACTCCATATTTGAAAAGTGAAGTCCATTATAGGAGAAGAGCAGCTCACCTGGGCACTTTGTAGTCTGGGAACAATTCAGCTACCTTAGCAGCAAAATCGCCATAGTGTGTTACAGCTTCAGCGCAAATGTGCCTTCCACTTGCCAGTGTGTTCTCATATACTATTATATGTGCCAGAGCCACATCTTTAACATGAACCAAACCCATGAAGTAATCTTCTAACACATCAGTGCAACCTATAAAAGGAAGAAGGGTTTTTTTATGTGAAATTTCGTAATGAGTCTGATGATAAATAGAATTCGTATTTAATATCTTCCAAATAACCAAAAGTTACATGATTAAAACATCATGTATGCAGAGCCTAGCATCCCTGGTTGCATGCATGTGTGTAGTGTAGCAGATCTTACAGTTTTCAAAGGAACAAAGTAACATTTTGCTGTAAGAAAGCTTAGTAGGAAGCAAGATTCAGAAGCCAAAATGTAATCTAATATAGGAGGTAATGGTCTGGTGAAAGAATACCCTGAAGAAGGTTAAGAAACACCTTCATGCTGGAATTTATAACTGGAGGGATTATAGGACCCAGCACTGCTCCAGGATTCACCACAACGACCTCGATCTCATTTTCTTCTGCAAATTTCCAAGCAGCCTTTTCAGCCAAAGTTTTGGATAGGGAATACCAGACCTAAAAATGAACATAATTGATAGGTTCGTCAAATTCTTAAAGGAGTGTTGGAACAAAAAAGTCAAGAGTAAAACATCACAATGAAGCCTATTACATATCCGCTTCAAGAGAGCAAATTTCATGGCCATAGTTATAGTAGTATCAATTTGTTTCTGTTCTTTGGTTTTTTCATGTCAATTCCAAACCAATTAACAAAGTAATGCGATAAAAAATCATTGTACCCCCTTTTGTCTGCAATATTCCTCATCAGTCCAGCAGTCTTCATTCTTTTCCTTGTCAGCTGGCCAATTAGGGCTCGGAATTATAGCAGATACTGAAGACGTGACAACCACACGCCGAACCCCAAACTCCTTAGCTGCCCTCAGCACATTGATTGTACCCTCAACTGCTGGGTCCAACATTTGACGCTGAACATGTAGAAAGACTGCTAGTTATAAGATCATTGAACACTGCAATCGCTAAATTGATATAAAGTAGTATGCAGAAGGAAAATGCTGTAATCGACACAGTAATTGATCTTATTTTATTAAATACATGATTCCATCATCAATGGACAGGAACTATAGCAAGTAATTTCATAGCTAGATCGACTGAGGTGTTTATGATCCCTAAAAGTGAACTTCAGAAAGGGGATTTAGGCACCTGAGGATCGTCGATGGCATCGATGGTGCAGGGTGATGCCAGGTGGAACACGCCTGAGGCACCACTAACGGCTCTGCGCACCGAGTCATAATCGAGCAAATCCATCTGATACAGACGAAGCCGAGACTCAGCTCCGTCCAAGGCTTCCAAGTGCTTCGTCTCCTTCTCGTCCTCTGTTCAATTTTAACCAATTTGGCGACGCACATAAAACAAATTTAAAGCTTGCATCGGATGAAAGGCGACGTCAGAGGAATGGACTTACTGAGATTCTGAACGGTGGCTTGAACGGTGTAGCCCCGGCCGAGGAGAAGCTTCACGAGCCACGAGCCGATGAAGCCGCTGCCGCCGGTCACGCATACAACCTCGCTTTGCTCTTTGTTGCTCGCCATTGAAGCAACGCTCTGTGGATAACTGAAACGATTTATTTAATTATATTATCCTTTCTTAGGGTATCAAAATATCATATCATTTGAAAAATGTGATGGAGACCACTTGCACTCGTCCAAAATATCGGAGAACAATAGGAAAATGGATTGTAATCTAATAAAATTAAAAATTTAGATTTTGCGAATCGTTTAGTTGTCAAATATGAGGACTCTTGATTATTGGAGAGTCTGTCACGTGACGTGAAACTGTCCTATTGAATTTTTTTTTTGCGTTGAAACTCAATTATACATAAATACTAATAAAAATTAAAAAATATATATAAGAAAAACAGACGAGCTTGAGCTCAATTTTCATGAGCCGTCATCGATTTGACAAGTCGGCTTGCCGCTTGGGTCATCTTTCACCTAAGCTGTCCTAATATTATTGTTTATTTGGTCCTTGGTTCTCGGATTAAAAAAAATTCTAATTTTGCTTTAAATGCCACAAAATAACTTTTCAGATTTGATATTCAACAATTTCATCTTCCCAAATATCATCGATCTTGTAAGATAACTGGGTAAATATCCATCGATCTCCTCATTTTTCTGAATACAATTGCATTTTCCATCAACAACAACAACAACAATAATAATAATAATAATAATAATAATAATAATAATAATAATAATAATAATAATCTATACCTTTATATAATTGGTGAAGACCTTAGTGGTGTGACAAATTCAATTGAAATCTGGACCGTCAATCATGGTTAATTGGACGATTGTGATCATTTATCTATATCTTCTCTATTATTTATAACTACCATCAAATTGATTTAGTATGACATTATTAATTATCATTTTACCATTAATCTTCAAATTTATTCCAATTATACCCCAAAAATCATATTTTAATTTATAAAAAATATTTTGCAATTAAAATTAATATTATAATTCATATTATAAAAATAATTTTATATTTTATTTATATTTTAAGCACACTCATCGAGTGTGCGGAAAATACTAATAATAATAATACAAGCACATAACAAGAAGTTATAGAATAATCAAATCATCAAAATCTCGAACAATGTGATGCAAAACCCCGTATCATGATAGAATCACCAAAATCTCCGCCGGAACACACTCAAGCATGCCGTCACCTAGCTTAGCTCCGGCCGATTTCAACCCCTTAAGTGACAAAGTACATTACGTCGACGAGGAACTTCTTTACCGAAGCTTGCCACCCCCGTTGGTTCTCGACTTGGGATTTTGACGAGCTTTTGCTTCGAGTCTTCGCCGAATCTCATGTTCGTGGAGGTAGGGCGTGTTTAGATGCATGTCTTTGAAGAAGCTAGCCTTTCCACTCGGGTCGCTCCTTCGCGACCACGACTAAGCGGGGCGTGTAAGGCGAGATCGTAATGGTATGACAGGAAGACAAAACAATTCGATAGACGACATTTCTTTGCGGTTTTTTTTATGTAACCCGATAAACCCTTATCCTTCGACTAAGTAAATCTCGAGGGCTGGTGTAATAGCCTGCAAACTACGCTAACCAGATTATTTGTTCTATGACAAATCCATGTGTGACAGGCCACTCAAAGTATTTGGTAGCCAGGGAGATGCGAACCTAAGCACTACACCCTTCAAAGACCTTAAATTGACCATTAGGCCAAGCCTCATTGGCCACTTAGACGACCTTTTTTTTGCGACTTTTTTTTTTGTATAACCCGGTAAACTTTGATTCGACTTTTTCCAATTAAATAACATACAAAATGCAAAACGAGTCAACCTCGGCTCGATTCATCTTTTATCCTAAATATTCGTAAATGGCCTTTGACATTTATACACTCTTGTAATCGATACATCATCCTATGAAATTAATAGAATCCCACATAAGCTTCATCATTTTATTAAGAGGAAAAAATGATAATAATCAATGCTCTATTCACCAATTCCCCATCACCTGCTTCATCTAAAACAAATAAATAGGGACGGTAATGGGTATACCCATTTTGACCCAAACCCGCATTCGATTAAATAAATAGCATAAATTCGACTCAATCTTTCGGAAGTTTTAGTGTTAATCGTGTAGACTCAGACCCATTGGATCTTTAAACGGGTCCTTAATGGACATTTTTTCCATCCCTACAAACAAAGTCCATAGAAACTTCACAAACTCTTCCTTCACCAACTCACTCATCATCAAGGGCCGAAAAATCCGGCTCCACGGGCTTCTGCAGCGGCCCGGCCCGGCCTGAATCGGAGGCCGTATGCTTACGATGCACACCCATCCTACTCGAAGCCAATGCCCTCACGCCACCATTATTACCACCCGAAATCTGTTTCTTACGCAGGCTCCCGCCGGGGCCGCGCTCGCCGTCATCGTTCACATCGCTCTCTGTCCTCTCCAAAAGCCAAAGCCTGGCCGCGCTCTTCTTCTTATACCTCCTCCACGCCGCCTGTATGAAGCAAGCCGCCCAAGCCCTCCATTGATGTGAATAGAACCTAAACTTGTGCCTCAACTGCTTGCTATGAAGCCGTCGGAACTGACCCGCCACGAACTTCAAGTCCTCGGCCCTCAGGGCGAAGGACTCCACTTCAGAGATGGCCTTCACGGTGCGGGTTGACGAGGGCAGGACCGCGCTCGGGCGGGGGTCGAGGGCCCACGTCAGGAGCTCCTCCCCGCAGAAATCGCCCGGCCCGATATGGCACGAGTTGAAGAAGCCGGTCCGCCCTCCGTTCGTGGTGTAGGAGTCGAGGTTGCCTCGGATTATGAACATCATTTCATTCACTGGGTCGCCCTCTCGGACCAAGCACGTCCCTTGGGTGCACAGGGCCGGCTTGAGGCGCTCGCATATTGCGTCTAGCATTCTTTCGTCCATTTGATCGAACAGTGGAACCTAAAAAGTTTTAAGATTCTGTTAAACGATCACTCCACCTAAAAGCTTAAGCTTGAAGAAAGTGTATCATATTAGATACGGACACTCAAATTCGGGAGATATACCAAAATTGGTCCCACAATGTTTATCATATGGACCAATTTAGTCCCCAATATTTGTCGTTGACCAATTTAATCCCCGATGTTGTCTAAAATGAACTTAATTGGTCCTTCGTCAATGTAATCGTTAATTTAGACGGAAAATAACACGTGTCAACACACATCAATTTTATTTTTTTAATTGCTTTCATCGCGTGTTGACACATGCACTTTCCGTCTAATTTGACGACTATAGTGACTGATGACAAATTTGATTCATTTTCAACAACATCGGGAATGAAATTGGTCCACGAGAAATATTGGGGACTGAATTGGTCCATATGATAAACATCAGGGACCAATTTAGGTATTCCCTCCTCAAATTCTAACATTGATATCAACGACAGTTCGATCCGATGCAGCCGCATAAATCGCAATCACAATGTCGAACATTTTTCTTGAAAATTTAGGATTCATTATGATGTCATTGTAAGACAAAAAAAGAACAAAGATTAGGGTTTAGGGTTTAGACGACTGACCCGTCGAACCAAGTCGTAGCACAAGTGGCGCTTGATGTCTCTTCGAAGGTCCAACGGAAGCCCTCTGAGCAGATTCTCCTCGTCGACTCCTCGAGTCGCGACCCATTTGTACTGATCGTATTTGTGAACCGACTGCCTCAGTTCTTGAGGCAGCTGCCTGTGATGCATCCACTGCTCCGCGTCGGTCCGCCTTATCCTCCATTCCTCCAATCGAATCGTTGTCGACTGCAGATAAGTCTAGGAAAAAAAAAAGAAAACAAATAACAAACCATCGGCGAAAACTAACGTAATAAAAGGGGCTTCGGCAGTTGTAATAAAAGCAACCGACTTGCATGTTCCCGATGAGCAAAGCAAAGAGGACGAGCCCGAGGGCCGCGATGACGATGGCGAAGCTTATTTCCCCGACGTAAGTGCTGGTCGCCAGATTCTGCCCCAGAGAGCTGCCCGACGACGACGAACGTGTAAGGATATATATACGTACGTATTATAGTTGATGTAGTTAAAAAAAGAGATCTTTAGGACAGTACCTAAGGTTTCTCAGACCCCACCATAGACAGTAGAAGTACTTATCGAAAACATTCACCGACGTAACCTCGTTAAGCACCGCCTCCCCGTAGATACCGAACGGATAAAGGTCTTTGCTCGGGTTGCACATGTTTGTGACTTCGGTCGATCCGAGCCATTCGTTCCTTCCACCGTCCGAAACCCTATTGCAGTCGAAGTAGTCGTAATGACAAGACGAACTCTCGAGAGCACAAGCGTGCCTCCAGCACGCTTCTTGCCTCTCGATCGAAAGGAGATACCAGCAGGCTCCTAATACCTAAGGGCACGTATTCGAAATCACAAACTTCGGATTTATACATTTGTCGAAGAAAAGAAAAACAAAAATTCTTACGTGGCTCGCAAGCATGTAAAGGATCAAATTGTACGCCGCGCCAGCCCAAGCAGTCTCGGTCACTACGCCCGTGGCCTTGACGATTTGCGATGAGAGCGGAAAGATCAGTATAAGCCTCGGGACATATTGGAATATGATGATGAACCTAAGAACGTTCTTCGTATTCATCATCGTCGAGCCTCTCAGATTAGGTATGACGCCCCAAATCAACACCTGGAAATAATAAAAAAAAAAAACTGCGTCGTTAAGAAAATATTCGCTCGAAAATCGTCGGCAGTAAATCGTCGAATATGGGGCGAACCTGAGGAAGAGGAAGGGCGGCTAAAAAATCGAGGCAGAACCATTTTGTAAGGTACCTCGAGGCTATCTTCGAAGAGTCTATTACGAGCTCGCCGCGGCCAAAAACGCGAGAAGAAGGAGCGACGTACGCCGTTCGAAACCGTAAGTAAATCTGCATTACATAAAAAACATCCGCCAGCGATCTTATGACGGTGAGAACTACTTCTAGGTTGAATCCTATGTCTATGCAGAGACTTTCCCTTATGGTGGGCAAGAAGAAGAAAAGAGGGTCCACGGATAATGAAACTAAGCAGGCGACTAAGAATATCTTATTCCACCTACGAATTGTCGGGCCTCGAGGATCTAATATCTTTCTCCTAACTCTTTCGTAATCTTCGGAGAATACTCGGGACAGCGCTTTGGCTTTCGACGATTTCTTGTTTGTCTCCGGCCCGTTTTTCTTGGCGTTCGATTCGGGGAGTTGTGCCCCGTCGATTTTGTACTTGGGTTTCGTCGTATCGTCGGGAAGTCCTACGCCGTCGTTGAACCTATTTGACGCTGATATTAAACAACTCACTCGATATATACGACTCAGACACGAATGATTAAATCAAGAATTCATTACATTTTCGGAGACTAAAAATGCCCGAAACTTTCTTACAAGAATCAGATAACTCAACAAACAATCTTAAAGGAAATCTAATGAATAAAGTGATGGTTAAACATACCTGACAGATCTTGATTTATCATAAGCCATGGTTCTTGATCATGAATGCAATGCAAGCTTCTGCTACAAATTCAAATGGAGGAACTGATTTGTAAGACATTCAAATGGCAAAAGGATATACATTTTTAAGAGAAAAAAGAAAAGAAAATAACAATCAAGATTGTTAGGACATGATGTGAACGAATTAAAAGCTAACTTCATAAATCTGAGCAATGGCGTGTAATAGAGACCGTTTACTTATTCGTCTTCTTCTCTCTTTGACACCCTAGAAGAGATTAAGTCAAACATGTGACAGTATCTCTTAAGATTCCTACATGACTCTATCTGTCAAAGATTGAGAACCTTTGTAAGAGCGTATCGAAGTCTTCCCAGCATTTGTAAGTTAAAGTTGAAGTAGTCAATACAGTGAAGTGACTACTTCAAACACTCAAGAACCAAGTTAAGAAACCGACAAATAGAGGAACGAATGATTGGAATCAATAATTCAAAAAAAATAAAAAAATGAGAAGGGTGAGAGTTGCAAAGCAGTCTCCATTTCCCCTTGTTTTTGCCACCTTGTAAAACGTTTGTTGTTCTTTCCTTTTCCTTCTAATCGATGGAGACAACGCCATAAATACGAGGAATAAATAAAATGGTGTGTGTCTATGTGCATACAGCACATACTATGTAAATATTATATTAATGCATATAAAATATAAAACAAGCATAGTTTTTTATATGTTGAGGGATTCAATAAATACTATATAAATATGTAGATGCATATAAGTATAAAACTAGCATAGTTGTTTTGTATGTTGAGGGATTCAATACATATGATATGTCTCAGACTAGACAAGTAGATAATGGGGGGGGGGGGTGGAAGCATAGTTGTTTAATGAAGGCCGGCTTTGTTTTATGTTTATTTTAATATCAATTAGGTAATACTAAAATAATAGAATATGTTGTTTTAAGATCCTAGGAATCGACTTTAAATATTATTGCTACGAGTCCACCTATATGATCCTGCCACGTGTAATTATTTGTAGATTGATAAGGGATGAAGTACTCAATTGTCTCTACTTATTTTGACGGAGTCAAATCAATTGCGTAATAAATAATGGAAATTATTTGTACTCATTTCCGACTGATCGGAGTAATATATATATATATATATATATATATAATATACTATATAACAAAGTTTTATTATTGATGCTTAAAACTTTTAAATGCATCGTTTTAGTTTCTTAACTTTGCATAACCGTTTCTTTTGGGTTCTTTTGACCTGAACAACCGGTAAAAGAATAAAAAATGAAAGATTTTGTAAATTTCAGGAACTCTAAAAGTTTGACTACCAATAGTTAGACTTTGGTATATTATAAGCACCAAATTTGTCGTTCACTCAAGAAAAATAATAATATATTGTTTATTTCATTTTAAAATGCATGCTAGGTAGCTTTACATCTCATTTTCTATTTAAATTTAAAATGCATGTCACAGTGTCCTAATGCAATGACCTAGCGGACAAGTCGGTGACATTTTAACTTGTAGACCATAAGTTCGATTCTGCTTGAGACCTTGACTATCGTTGTTTGGCGAGAGGTTTCACATCCTCACATGGCTTCGGAGATTAGTCTCATCATCGGAATGTGTGGTGCAAGATCATATCCGGTTGAGTGAGAATACCTCGAGATAGAAAAAAAATTCGTGTCACGGTACACCATGTATTGGAAAAATTATAGATTTAGGTTATCGACCATTTTATCGAAATAAATTCGGTCTCATCGTTTTGTCAATAAAATAAGTCAGAAATCCTACATTTTGGTATAAGGTGGTATGTTTTTTCACCCACTTGGAAGGTAATGTGGCATAGGATGTTGACTGATCTCCGATTCGTCCCGTCAAAAAGAGGTCCTAATTTATTCCGACATACGAAGTTAGTGATCTGCTTTTGTGATTATCAAATATAGCGAACAAAAACTTAATCAAAATACTTGATCCAAATTCATAATTTCATCCTTCTACTAGCAACAATACTTATTGGTCCAAATTCTACGGGCTTATTTGAGTCTATAAGGACAATTCAAGTTATATGTCTTTATCCCACCAACTTTTAGGTTTATGTTTTATGTTGCATTCTAAATCAAGATGAAGAAAAAGAAAACTTTCTATTATTACATGTCAACCATCAAGCAATGCAGCATGCATTAGGGTTCTCGTCCGAAAACATTTGCGGCGCCGACACTCTCTCCATAGCATACAACGGCTGGTAATAACACGACGTCGTCATCACTCCATCGTGATGCAAACAGGCCGCCGCTGCTGCTCCGTGTTGTTCCTCCGCCATCTTAACAATCGACGCATCTTCATCCCCTTCTGCTTCAGAGTCTGCATGATCAGTTTCTACGCTTTCGTCATCTTTCGATGAAGAGTCTTTCTTATCGAAATCTTTTTCGTCTTCTTCCTTTTCTTCGTTGGTCCCATCCTCGTCGTCTCTTTTTGCATCTTCGGGCTCGGGCGGCGGCCGTGGGGCAATTTTAGCTTGCTTTTTGGTGCGCCGATATACATATTCGACTAGATGGTCTGCGCTCATTGTGCCCGTCACCGTGACTTTATCCGAGCTTAGTTCCGTCTCCACGGTTCTTACGCCTGCGGTGATTTTAATTTAGGGCAACCGAGTATTTAGAGATCTTAATATAAGCCGACCCGAAAAACTTAATTAACAGATTAACGTCGGTTTCTTCATGATTAAATATCAGATTCAATTTTTATTAGAAGCCCACGAAAGAAAAGCAAAGCACTTAGGGCCTTAATTAGAGATATTTCATTTGATAATCTCTCTCAAGAAATAAATCTTGAGTTATTCAAATATCTATTGTTGAATCTTTCCAATTCCTAAGGGGACAAAAACACAAATTATTTTATATCGTTAGCTCTTTCTGATTTACTATTCACGCAAAAAGAAAGAAAGAAATGTCGGCTGACTTGAGCGTCGAAGGGGCATCGCTGGCAACCATCCTTCTAACTTCTTTTTTTTTTGTGATATTGTTGGGATTCGACAGCCGCGGCTCAAAGGAACAACTGAGTCCAACGCATCATTCAAGCGGAGAATTTTTACGGCGCATTAAATGGGGAAAAGAAAGAGCGAGAGAGATTTAATAACCTTTCATTTTGAGTATCTTCTTCTTGAGCTGTGCGGCACAAGGTTGGCAGTGCATGTTCACATTGAGTTCCACCGTCGTCAATCCACTGGCCTGTAATGGAACGAATCGACGAATCAACCCATCGCGATTTCGGAAAAAGAAAAACTAAATTAGCAGAAAAAAAAAAGAGTGCATTTTAATAGACAAAGTCAAATACCTGGGAAGCTACAATATCTGGGATGGAGCTACCTTCAGCTTCAGGCAATGGAGACAAAACTTTAGCCGTCCTCTTAGTCTTCTTCATGATTCTATCGCACACGGCTTGAGGCTCGACGACTCCTTCGATCGTAACCTCATTCTTCGTCATGTCCATGACGACTGCTTCAACTCCTTCACAGCGATTTTGAATGATTTTCGCATCATGCAGTTGTTTATAATAGATATTATTGCAAAAATTTAAAAAGAAAAGCGCACACAGACCTGCGATCTTTGTAATAGCCCTTTCGATCTTCTTTGCGCAGCCCTTGCAATGCAAGTCTACGCACAAAACGAAAGGCGAAGGGGGCTTCGGTTCTGCTTGTTTCTTCTCTTGATCATCATCACCTTCAGATAGCTTATTTTCTCCACTTTCCTCCTTGTTTTCTTCACCCATTTTCATTCAAAAATATAACGCTTCGTGAGAATGTTTGCGTATAATGAGTCTGCGGCTCGGAATATGAGATGAAAGCTAGCAAGCACAGCCACAAAATACATAAAATGGGACCTTTGAACCATTTATAAATATATGAAAAAGATGATATAGAATTAGTAGTTGTGGTTTAGGTATCAAAGTAAGTTTGGTTCATGTCCCTCTTTGCACACCTCACAATCAACATCAACGTACCTAAAGATTTGCTGTACTTAAAAAGGTGAGTATATATCACTGAACATTCTTACACATCAACTGTGTAATAGTAATAAGCTATTGATATGAAATTTGGGATCAACAAAAGGATTTGTAAGGTGGTCAATCTCTTTCAACATGTGATGGGCATAGGCATCTCTTTTAATGATGGAAAGCTTGAACGGTTCATTGCATTGTTCAGTTTTGAGTAACTTACAAAACATAAGTTAGGCAGCATTCCCTATCGCATATTAAAACTAACTGATGGATCTTGTCCAGATGCTGGCAATTCTTTTTGTTTTAAGTCCTTACGTTTCTTCACCTCATAATTTAGCTCTTAAGGAATCGAATATGAACCTCATTGTCTGCCACCGTAGTCTCCACGCCGTTTTCTTGTTTTAGCTGTCGGAGAATCGAATCTGGATCTCATTCCCTGCCACCTAGTCGCCACACTGATTAAGTTCAGACTGAATCGATTCTGAACTTCATTGTTGACTAGGAGATGACTCCGACTTCCAACATGACTAACCCTCCTGATATGTGTGACTTTTAAGTTCAATCTGAATCGAAACTTAACCTCATTGGCGACTATGAGATGGCCCTGACTTTCAACGGGACTAATCCTCCTGATCTGTGTGACTTTTAAGTTAAGCCTGAAATCAAATCCGAGCCTCATCATCGACTATGAGATCACCCCGACTTCCAACGAGACTAATCATATCCTCCTGATATGTGTGAATTGTTCCAAGCCACAACAACCTCCTGGTCCGTGTGACTTGTTCCAAAACACAACAAACTTCGAATAGTCATGGGAATTTTTTTTTTCACGATTCAGGAATATTCTCACTCAACCGGATGTGAGCTTGCACCACATACTCTAGGGATGAGAGTAATCCCCTGGAATCAGATGAACAATTCACATTCTCCACCTAACACGATAGTCAAAGTCTCTAATGAGATTCGAACTTGTGACCTCACATTTGATAATCCATATGCCCAACCCAGTAGGTCACCCTTTGAGGACGATGGTCATATAATTTAAACCCGGGACAAAGAGTATTTAACAATTCCTCTCAACCACTATCCCTTTGTAAATTCATTTTGATTAATGAAAAAAAAATGGTTTAAAAAAAAAAAAAGAGAAAACTCTAAATGCAGTGAAGCAGATATGGCAGCGGCTGTAAAATAAAAGAGGCCTATGGTATCTCTGTGATATTGAAGCTAATCATATATATATTCAGTGTGTTACAATTCTGTTCGTTCTTAGCCATAAAAACAAGCTCTAAAACCCTAAGATGCAACAACTTTGACTATCTTCGAATCAACGTTCGGCAAACAAAAGGACTCGAGCCTCGGCTCCATCAAATCCACGACTTCCTCTTGCTGCGATAGCCGCCAATCCTTCTTCGGCTTCGTCGTTAGATGAATCAGCTTTTCGACGTCTGAAGTCGGTTCTTCGCAGCGTACTTTTGTGACGACGAAATCGCAGCAGTGATTTGATAGCGAAGACGAGCAGCGTCGTGGGACTTCGTTCGTCATCTGCTTAATTTCCTCCTCTTCTTCTTCTTTGTGGGTATGGGTAGCCGTCGTAGAGGCAATGGAAAGCCGCCCGCTCGGCATCTCCAATTTAAGATTTCTCCGACCGGACGAACACTGTCATGGCATGCAAAGAAAGAGACAGTCAAATTCTTGTTCGGTTTCTTCTTCCATATGCTATCCGCTTAGATCAAGCGACCGAACTACAGAGGGGTTCGATTCCTTGTATGGAAGTAAATGCGAATATTTACGATTAAATATGCACGGTTAAGTTTATTACTTTTATTTTATAAGCAATCTTCGACCCTCGGGATTATAAATTCTGGTTTCGTCACTGATTAGGTCAAAGTTACGAGATTATTATTATTATTATTATTATTATTACCTGAAGGGCATGGATAGACAAGTTCTGCCTCGAAGATTTATCGGGCGCAATAGACGAAAGAATCTGCACAACCTCCCTCATGGTCGGCCGAGCATCGGGATCCAATAGCAGGCACTCCTTCGCCAAGTAAGCCATTATTTGCATCTCTTCTTCCTCGAACTCGCCTTTTAGCCGCGGGTCGGGCAGTTCGGTGATCACTCTTTTGCTGTCGTGCAGACGAGGCATCGCCTGTTATGTATACAAAAAAGCGCAGACGATTACACTTCAATCTTAATATCTGTGACTGAAATCTTCCAAGCGATCGAGCTTTCTTTCTTACCCATATGACGAGACTCTCGTCCCCTTTGTCGGGCGACTTTTGGATCGGCTTCCGACCCGTAATGAGCTCGAGAAGAACAACGCCGAAGCTAAAGACGTCAGACTTCAACGAAGATCTCCCAACAATTGCGTTCTCGGGCGCAAAGTACCCGAACGTCCCTTGCATCCTAGCTGGCGAGCCGGGGGAGCTCAGCATTCCGTCATTATGCAAGTGTTTCGCCATGCCAAGATCAGTAATCTGCGAGGTTCAATCATATATATATATATATATATATATATAAAAGATGCAAATAAATATCAGATCTCGAAAAGTTTCTCGGGTTAAAATTACCTTGGCCCGCCACTTATCGTCCAAGAGAATATTCGTGGATTTGACGTCTCTGTGCAATATTCGAGGCGCTGCAGCCTCGTGGAGATACTCCAAGCCACGAGCAGCTCCGAGCGCTATCGAGACCCGAGTGGTCCAGTCCAAATGCTGTCCTAAATCACCGTCGATGCATTCCCTGAGGTTTCCGTAAGGATAATATTCGAACACTAATAGCCTTTCGCTGTTTTTCCCGTGATTCTCGAGGCAGTACCCGAGCAAAGGCACGACGTGGAAATGATGTAGCCTCGATATCATTTCTATCTGAAACAGAGAGATTTGTAGATGTAATGCAATATTCCTTAAGGGTGCGTTTGTTATTCGAAATCTGTGTGTGGAAAGAATGATGGAAAAGAATTAAAATAAAATACACATGTCCGAGGTATTACAAAACTACATGGTACCTCGCTCAGGAAAAGGTTTTCTGCATCGGGGCCGCTTTGCGCCTTCATCTTTTTTATCGCTATGGCTCTGCCGTCTCTGAGCATGCCTTTGTAGACGTGGCTGCTCCCGCCAACTCCGATCAAATTAGCATCGGAAAATTTATTCGTCGCACTTTCTAATTCCGAGTACGAAAATTGCATCATCGTCCCGTGTATCGCTACCCTTGTACTCCTGAATAAAACAGTCTTCGGGATGCAACCTTTTGCGCCGAAAAAAAACCACAAAATCGTCAAAAAAAAAAATAAAAAATAAAACCTTTGTCGATAATATAAAAGACGGGACGGGGGGGGGGGGGGGTTCTATCATCACCTATAATGAATTTATTAGAGGTTTCCGAGTATCCTTTGTACATCTGCAGAGCAGACGAAGAGCCCGGGCTTATCAAGTTGGTTGCGCTGCTAAAACTCGTCAGCCGCTCGGACGAGGACGGAGTCCATTGCGCGCCGTGTTTGCCTTTTCTGAAAACGTACCAAAGCAGCGAAAGAGCGAACATAAGAGCCGTAAGGACGATGCAAAGTAAGATAACTATCACGACAAGTTTCGCAGAGTATCTCGTTTTCGAAGGCTCGGGTTCAGACAGCGTGCCTGCAAGCATCAAACAGTGGAATTACATCGCACGAAGAATGCATTAATTATGGGATCGAAGTGAAAAATTCTTACCAGCATTGCAATTGCACGATGTGAAACAGTTGCTTCGGTTATTCGCACTCGCCATTATGGGCAGCGCACCGCTAGAACAAACGCACGTCCATTTGTCTTGTTCGTCGGGTCCATTCACAGCTGATGATTAGTTCGAAGATACGTTAAGATTTCTTTTAGGCCGATAATAGATGAGTGCGCTGAATAATTATATTTTTTTATACCGATGCTGCAATCACACGACGAAGAGCAGTTCGCAGCAGCGAAGTTCGGGCTCTGCTGACGAGCCACATAACAGGCGCATGTCCAAGTGTTTTCGCCAGATGAAGTCGAGAGACTATCTGGAAATATATATCAAGTAAATTCGAAAAACTCAATAATTCTCGGTAAAGTTAAATTGTTTGAATAAGAGTAACCGTCGCTCACCGCAAAGTGCGAGCTGAAACCAGACGGCGATGACGAAAAATATAAGCACGGTTACGACGTGAAGCCTCATTTTAGTTCAGAACTGAAAGATCGCCCGAAGGATATAATGTCGATCAAGAAAACTTATATCCCATCAATATCTGATGTATATTTACTACGAGAAAAAGGCGAAACTTTTACGACTTACGCGCATTTCAAAGACGCCTTTCGACGGCAGCTTTAGAAGTTCAGATACTCAACTGCACTCAATGAACATCATACGATCATAAGCCTTTGATCCAAAAGGATTAAATTACTGTAATAATTGAACAAAAAAAGGAAATGAGATTAGCAAAATCTTTGATCAAGAAAAAGTCTTTGAAGCTTTATAGATGATAAAAACGGACAAGCAAAAGGCATATAAAAACGCAGGTTGGCCAACGACTCACTTGGACCGTACCTGCCATTGCAGACCACTCACGAAAAAACAAATTTCTTAGTCACTAATCAGTTATCGTAATTAGGACATAATAGAGAGGAATCAGACAAATTTGGGATGATTAAGACTCATCAACTGATCATTAAGCTACAATCAAAGATTCCCAAGAAGAAAATGGGCAGCAAACGTTATCATCAAAACAAGTGATTTGAAACCCATGTAAGGATCAGACATCAAGATCAAGAAAACAACGCTTGAAAGCAAAACTAGGAAAGGGAATTCATACCCAAAAAGTATTGTAGCTTAGATTAATCAAACGGAGGGAGGCAGTTGAAGAAAACTACATAAATCTTTAAGGTTTATTGCGTAATCGACAGCAAAATATGCGTATGAAAAGGAAAAGAATGGTGGGCTATTACATAACGGTTATATAATGAATGTATTACAAAGATAGATTGTAAGTATATAATATAAATGTGGTGTGTCAACGTCTGTGAAAGATACATAATTTCAAACTCGAAAGCGATGCCTTAACTATCAAATGGGATATTACTATTTTAAACGTGGATGATGGATGCTATAAATAAATCTTTTCTTCACGTCTATGAATGATAAAAAAGGGTTAGATACATGCCAAACGGCTATTTTAAGAGACTTTGCTTCGAAGATAATTGGATGGTTACAGTGTACATTTAGCTAGGATATGTAGATTATATATTAGTATTATTGCATCATTTGTGTTTTTATTTATTTTCTTTTGGGACGACTATGATGTAAGAAAACGACATGTTTGATTTGCTATGAGCCCCACCTCCTTGATACATACTGTCGGTAAAATAAAATATAGTGGAAAAGGTGTACTATTCTTAATCTTTAATAATAATAATAATTAAAAAAAAAACATAAAACAGCAATAAATCAATATTCTAAAGTATAATAAAATTAAACTCATGTGACATTTCCTTTTCCAGTCTCAAAAAGGGTCCAAAGTTATTCCGAAATTCAAATTCATTACCCTTTTCCTTTTCAATCCTCAAAAAAGGTCCTTGAAATTCAAATTCATATCCCTATTTTCTTTTTGCAGTTTCGCCCTTTAAAAAGTATTAAATTCCCAAGAAAACCCTTAGGTGAGTGAAATAACAATGTTTTAAAACGTTTTTACTTCTTTTCACCGTTCAAGATTTTAAGCATTAATTAAGCATCACCTTAAATTACACCAATAAATAACCCTCTGAACAGTAAATAATAACACAATAATATATAGTTGAGTAACAAATATATACATTTGTTTTGATAAATTGTAATTGCAGAGAACATACGCGAAAACGTTTGTAGGAATAGCGTGTTCTAAGCAAGTTAATCTGAGATTCTGAGCTTTGATTATAACTCATAACAACAAACTCGAACAGTCAAGCTTCAACTGCCAAAGAACATCAAGAATTCTAACATTATCTTCCCACGTTTTACTTAGTAAAATCTTTCGAAATGATGAGATTACATTACATACATGTAATGAGAAACATTAGAGCTCAACCCAATGTATATTATATATATATATATACATACACACAAACAAACGTAAGTACGTACCTTGTTCAAAGCAAGATTATAGCTTTCTTGCAGCTAAAAAAATGGGGCAAGAATGATCCAATCTTGAATCGCAGGAGAGGAAGGAAAAGGAGTAAGAAAGTGAGAGTGAAATCATTCATTTATGAGCATTAAATAATAAATAGCGCAGAGCTTTTTAGAAAAAAAAAAAAAGAATGCCGAGGACGATGATTGCCACGTGGGATGGGATGGCATGCACGGCTTCCGAAATCCGTTCAAAAATTACACGTGTCGAGTTTTCATTCGGCGGGTCAAATTGGATTTAGGATCAATTGACAATAATAATAATAATAATAATGATAATAATAATAATAATGATAATAATAATAATGATGATGTATTATCAAGAATATTTTATTTCCGCTATCCGAAAAATCATTTGGCTAGTATCCTCTTCTTGGAGTTAATTTCTTAGTTTTATTTTTATTTATTTAAGGGACCAATCAATTAAAGAAATTTAATTAAGGGGCCAACAATTAAAGAAATTTTGAATTATCAAACATTAAATGAAGATCTAACATCATGACAAAGAAAGAGATAGATCAACCCCATTAAATTTTAAATATAAGGCTTTTGTGGCTTTAACTTGAATACTTACAAAATATTAAGCTTTATTACTTTAACCTCACAACCTTTTGGCTAAATTTCGAAATCATATTCCATTTGCTTCCATGATTTTGGCGAAGAAGAGCAATTAAATACAAAGTATTTCTTTTACGACGAGCTTTAATTGAATTGAACCCTATTACATCATCCCAAAACGTGGAATTTTTAATAAAATAAAATTGCCAAATGTTATAGTATCTTCTTTATTTCTTTATATATTATTATTATTATTATTATTATTATTATTATTATTATTATTATTATTATTATTATTTCCTATATTTAATTACTTTTCAGCACTGGGATTGTACTAATGACGATCTCTAAACTCGGGGGAGGGAAATAATAGAAATTAATATTTTATTGCACACTCAATGCGTGTGCTTAAAATAATATAAATCTATAATATTAGTTTATATTTGAGATATTTATAATTATAATATATAATAGATGAAAGAATATTTAAATTTTTTTGTAAGAATATAATTATAATAAATAAAAAATTGAGGAGTACAATAATAATTATCTATATTAAATAAATTATTAAAAAATGATTAAATTGCAATAAATTTTACATAGACAATTTTTATTCGTCCCTCACTATTAATATATAGTATATATAGTTTTTTTTAATTAATTAAATCGAGGCACGTGACTTTAATCAAAGCTAATGACAGAAGTAGTTTCTTTCTTACACAAAAGTACGTAGTCGACCGAATCCAAAGCAATACACTGAATATGGATCTATGCCAATATTTCTTGCATAAATAAACAAAGAAGAAATCTCGTTTTCCTCTATATTTACATTATTATATATTACAGGTCAGATTTTTTCGATATTCGAACCTAATGATTTCGATTTATTCTATTTTTTAGCACCGAATTATCAAGGTGAAAGATGAGTTGAGTTGACTCAAATGAAGCTTGGCCCGAGTTAGAGCTCATAATTATCGAACTAGAGTTCAAGCATTTTGTTTTTATTTTTAACGCTAATCGAGCCCGAAAGCTCGAGCTTAGGACAAGGATGTTAGATTCGACGGGATCCAATCCATTATGTTGTCATGTTGAAATAATTAGTTGAGTTGATCCTTTTATTATTTAAAACCCTAGGCTTTGATAGACGAACTAATTATTATTATTATTATTATTATTATTGGGTCGGTCCCGTCTCTTCTTCCACATATATATATATGTGTGTGTGTGTTCTTATCCCTAGCCGATTTCATACTCTTACACAAAAAATACTCTTGAGAAAAATCCTTGTGAAGTGCACGAGATTTCATCTCCTTCGTAGAGTCAAAGAGGCGAAGATTGTGTCTCAAACCATGTCAGCGATCAACACGAATAATTCTCTTTACTTAATTCGTTCATGTGCCGGTAAGATCTGCTGCACGATACTAACTCGAGTATGTCGTATGGGATCGAAATTATGTTATGTGCACCGTGGCTTAAGATCTTACAAAAGAAGCTCGACGAGCTCGAGCTTGACCTAAAAAAAAAACCTCGAGCTCAGCTCGTTTACAGGCCTATAATTAGCAACGCTCAATCGAATATGAACACAGTTCGATGATGAAACTAATTCTCAGAGTCATGCACTGACAGAGTCAAAATTGAATCCCGAATTTTTTAGAGAAAATGTCTTGATTCAACCACATAGTCATGCACTTTGGCAGACTTTTTAGCTCATTTATTACCTATAATTGTAGTCTTTCTAGTAGGGTATTATGCCTAGAATTGGATCATAGTGTTGTAATAAATTTTTCAACAAACAAAGATCCCAATCAATCGGATCAAGTTGCAATAAGAGCATTTGAAATAGAAAATCAAATAAATATCTGCCATTAGCCACATCCCATTTGGAAAGAAAAATACATTGCAATCAATAATTCACCAATGAGAAAGCAAGGAATAATAATCACTTCTTTATATACACAATTACAAAAATAAAGAAGAAAAAGAGACAAAATATTCAACGAGATAGAAGAGAAAAAAAATACTCAAGCATGCGATCAATTAAAAGACCAATTGAAACCAAACCAACCGAACCTACCGGCTAGGGTTGGTCCGCGCCTGGGCAGACCCGCCCCGCCTTCCGAAAACCATAGTCTGCGACAGGTTCACCATATCGTCCATCGAAGGCGTCTGATAGGCCTGAACGAGGCTCGTGCTCTCCGTCGAGTCCCCTCGAGCCGTCGCCCTCTGCCACGAATGCGAGCTCAGGCCCGACAGAACGTAGGCCCGGCCCGTCGTCTCGTAAACCTGCCGATCGGCCATTCTCTCCTGCATCTCCCGCAGCTCCGCGTCCAGCATCGCGCACAGCCTGTCCCCGGCCCTAGCCGAGACCGTCTCAGCCAGCTGCTCACGACAGCTCTCCAACGCACGGACCGCACCCTTTAAGTCCCCTTGCTCGGCTAGGGTTTTCGCTCTCGACATGCCCTCCGCCGAGCTAACCCTATTCCTCTCCCTGTCCACCTCGATAGAAACCGCCACCTGTCGCGCATCCATTGGCCGTTGTATCTTGAGTACGTCGCATGCCGGGTCCCACTTCACTACATTCTTCGAAATGGGATCTTTGTAATGGCACCGAACCTTCAGCAACGACGTCTCCCCGTCAGAAAATTCGATCCTAGGAACGTACGCCGTAATGAGGAAGTCCCTCTCCTCATCGGCGTACAAATCCCCGACTTCGATGCTGGCGCTCCTCCGGTCGGAAGACAAGCTCGTTTTATAGCTGCCCGACTTGACCGAAACGAGCCCAACCTCGGGATCCACGCACTCCACCTCGACTCTCACCTCCTGCGCGACGACGCTCAGCAGCCCGCCGATGCACTGAGCAAAGGCGTCTTGGATGATTACTTCGTTCTCGATGAAAGAAAAAGTCCCGCTCGATAATTCCGATATGGCGTGCATGGCCGCCGCGTCGTGGTCCACCCCGAACCCGAACGCATGGACGGGCACGTTGATTCCCGAGGCACTGTCACGGTGCATGGGAGTGGGAAGAAGCACCTTATAATCGTTTCTCCGTGTGCTTCCCCTCGGGCTCGTCATGGTATATGTGTCTTGCCCGTCTGATAACAGTATGATGCTGCCGACTGGATTTTTCCACCTTCGATCGGTGAAGAGCTTGGCACCCTTCTTCAGCCCCTCGGCTATGTTCGTCCCGCCGTTTGCGCTCAGGGAACTGACGGCTTCTAAAGCTTCGTGCCTCCCCCTCTCGTTCATCCTTCGGAGGGGAAAAAGGCGGCGGGCCGAGGAAGAGAAAGCGACCAACGAAAGCCTATCCATCGGGCCTAAGTTTTGGATGACGAACCCCATCGCCTGTTTCAGCAGGGCCAGCTTAGTGCCCGCCATGCTTCCACTTACGTCAAGAACGGTGACTAAGTCGACGGGGGCACGGGCGGTCTGAGACTGGACGGGCTCGTTGTTAGCCTTTGAATGTGTAATAGGAGCTTTCAAGTGAAGGAGGACCGAAAAGTTTTCGTGGGCTGTATTTTTCGGCACCTCAGGAACCTCGGGATATACTTCGACTTCCACTCGATTGTTGCTTCGCTCTGTAGACGATGAGATGTCCGAGGCATCGTTAGGGCTGACTTCATCGTCGTCGTCGAAGACGCTGGGTTCCGAGGCGTTGGGACGCCTTCTTCGGGGGACGTTTAGCCGCGGAGATGGGAGCCTCCTGACGGCGTTTCCCCAGGTTTCCTCCCGAGGGCTGGGGACGCTGTTGATGCTCGACGATCGTTTGTGGGATTTACCGCCGGCATTAGGGTCTTGAAGGGGGATCTCTTTCCATTTACATCTGCAGACTGGACAGCTCTGCCTTCCGTGCTTGACGTTCGATGAGATGCAGTGGAAGTGAAACGAGTGGGAGCATTCCGCCGTGAAAATGGCGTGGCCTTGGCCGGCTTTCATCGTTCCCAGGCATATCGCGCATGTGTTCTGCGACGAGGAAAAAGATCGAAAGATTATCATTACATCGATCGTTCGAACAAGTCTGTATGTGAAAATTCACATCCAAGAATCATTCATCACTTCATTGAATACTTTTTTCTCATGTGAAAGAAATGAGAAGTAAAGCTCATCAAATGAAGTAAAGCTCATTATCAGACTCTCATCATATAAGGTTGTCTCTTTGCTTTACAATTACAACCCTTTTTTCATGGGATGGTATCTTATTAGGTATCAATCAGCGGTCAACTCGAAGACTGTTTGTCATAAAAAGAGGCGAGAAAAAGGAAGTAATTGCTTATGCTGACAAAGCAAAGCACTTTCCTTTCGTCTATGTGAAGATGATGATGAACACATTTCAATTTTTCTTTCTTATATCTTTTTTCTCTAATTCTTTGCTGGGATTTAATTGAGTAGCAGATTCTGCACAATTCGGACAAACTCAGTTCACCCATTTCATCAATTTGCAAGAAGGTCAACATTCACTAATTTATCCACAGCTACTACGTCGTAAGAAACAAATAAGATTTATGAAGTTGTGTTTTCAATGTCTGACCTTGTTAGACTTCGATGACTGTTTGGGCAAGAGAAGCCCCGACGACGACGGCGTCGGAGTTGTCGGCATCCTCACCACTAGATCCGGGCTCCGGCGAGGCTGCGGCGGAGAATCATCGTCGCCGTCGTTTCTCGGCAAGTAAAGGCACGAGTTTAGCTTCAAACCAAGGGCCATCTTCACCTTCATCCATTTACTAACTCCCATGATTCTTCAACCCAACAAAAAGAAAAAAAAAGAACTTTTTTAATCCGATGAATCTTAGAGAAAATTACGCATCAAACATGGCGAATCAAGAAAAAAATGTGGTTTGGGATTGATGACTATGCATGCATATATGAGCTAAAAAAAAAAGGATAATCTATTCTATTTCTATATTCATATATCGGATCTCAATGGGAGGAAAGGAAAGAAGAGAAGAACGTTGAGCTCTTTTGTCAAAATATATTTATTTTTTTTTTCTTGATTTCTTGGTTTGTTGATTGTGGGGTTGGTTGGTTGTCTTTGAACACGATAACCAATGGCTTTAAGTTTGGACAGAAACACAAAAAAAAAAAGTTAATGTATGCATTTATGTGTGTCCGTCCGTCGACCAACTCTTTCTTATTTAATTATTTATTAAAAAAAGAAAAGGTTGAAAAACTATTTGCGTGTAATATTAATTATTTTGGGTAGTTTTGACCTTTGTTTAGGTTAGGGCTGCGACCTTGGGATTCACGCTTTTACCGTACTTGGGAGTTGGGATAGGATGTTATTTAGCTTAAACAATAATTAACAAAATATTAAATAGATTTATTATTATTAATAAGTATGATACACAAACAATTGTGAGATGTATATAAGCTCTTGGACTATTTTTTTTAGTGCTAATTGGTTTTAGAGTGAAAATGCATAGGTTTATATATTAGGCGTGAGATTGATTCGATCACAAGAATAACTTAATTAATTATTGGCTTAAATATATTTTTAGCCATATGTATACTTGAGGGGGTGTCGCTTAAATGTGGGAAAGAGAATAAATTTAGTCCAAGCCAACATCTTCGGTGTCACGTGTATAAATTCCGGACTGAAATTAGGTTTTAGATTCAACTGTCCTAAAATTGCTTCAATTTTAATATCTACATGATTTAAATTGTCACATTTAACTTAAGTGTCCTAAAATTAATTCAATTTTGATACTTATAAGACTAAAATAAATTGTCACATTTAACTTAAGTATCCTTAAAACGACATTCTCTCAAATAAACATACATATGACTAAAAATATATTTAGTCTTTAATTATATAATAGAATGAATTTAGCCTTTTGCAAAGTCGTAACAAAGATACATTCAAGATGCAGTGAACATGCCGCTGCACTTTATTATGTAATATTTTCTGAAATAAAGAAACCATAATATTACATATTCAACAGAAGAAATTGATTTTGAATTGAACTTCTTATTATATATAAAAGTGACAAGTGGTTGTAGAATGTTGTTTGCACCTTCGTATATGTCAGCTCAACATGCAATATAAAATTTTTATGCATTATTATTATTATTATTATTATTATTATTATTATTATATTGAAAGTTCAAATCTGATATTGATCGAAATTATCTTAGTTTGATTTTGACGTGTACTATTATTACTTTGTAGGCTTGTACTTTTCGGGGGGTTTACTTGTAGACTTTATATAAGAGAAATATTCTAAATTTTCATGCCGCAATTATTTAAAATTATTATGAGATTAAAGGATGGATAACGTGGTTGACCATCCTTCGAAATTTAAAAGGTAATGACTTGTTGGGCACAAGTATACGAAATGTAATAAATATAACTTATTTGTAATATTTTCGTTAATATATAATAGAAAGCGATAGGAATTATTTTGTCCCTTTTATATCCTAAAATTTTATCTAAAGTTGTTTTCGTGACTATTTTGATGTTGATTTATTGTTCATTAGTGGAGCGTTACGCAGTTGAATTGAATCAAACTAAATGTCACGTGTGCACGTGACCGATGAATAAAAAGTATTTGTAGAAAATTAAAATATTAACGCTGCCAACTGAATTTTTAAATAGGCGTCTAATTTCATAATAGATTTTAAGAAAAATAAAATAAACTCCCCCGTAAACGAAATATTTATTAAACAATAATCACTAACTAGTATTTTAAACACATAAATATTATTCTATAGTATTATTATTAATTGAGAATGTTTAGTAGATGAAATTTTAATTTTAATTGTGTATTATTTGTAAGTATATAAAGGAAATTAATTTATGGTGATATAATTAGAAAAAATAGAAAAATTTAGGGATAATGTTGTATTTTTACGTGTCATACCAAATAATTTAAGAGCAATTATTATAGGGTTGCTCAATATATATAATACTAATAGTTTGCAGAACATACCTTCATGAAAAATGATTCCATTCTTATAATTGACAAGATACGTCCATTGATGCATAATTCGATTGGTTATTATCGTGTAAAAAAATCAATGCAAATGTAATATGTGATAAAAACAAGATTATATATATATTATATAAATTATTTCAGAAACATGTAATATATGTTAAAACAAGATTAATGTAAAAAACCTTTTCCAAAGGATAGTCAAATACTTAGCCCTTAACGTAGATGTCAAGGGCCTGATCCCATTTGAAATTCTTGACTATTATAGTCCGTGTAAATTTAGGATAGTACACATATCAAATAAATTAGTCTCAATAGAAGTCGTAGTTGTCTTATAAATTAAATGGGTTTAAGATTCGGTTCATAAGAAATTTAAATCTAAGGTCGGACTACATTGTACGTAGGCTTGCCAATGGGGTGGGGCAGGAACGGGGGATTAATCCGCATCCCCACCCCGTCACTTATCGGGAAATCCCCGCCCGTTCTCCGCTAAGCAAACATGGAAAAATTTCTCCTCATCTCCAACCCCTCAGGAATTTCTCGGGGTTTTTTTCCCACGGAAAATCCCCGCTTACGCATTATTTAGTATACACTATTTTTATTTTTCGATATAATAACTTATACAATAAAAAAAATAAAATTCTTTCGAGAAAATTATCATACGACATAAGTATACCATTCATGACCGTGTGAAAATTGAAAAAAAAAAGAGAGGGAGAAATAGCGAAGAAATAAAAGGGTTAAAATATTAATAAGAATAATATAATATACCAGATTTCCACGGAGAACGGGGCGAGAGTATGATTCCTGTCCCCACCCTATCGCCGCTAACGAAGAGAAAATTTTCCTCCCCCACCCCACGGCAGGGAATCCTTACCCCGATCGGGAGGGATCTTCGCAGAAAACGGGGAATCTTCTCCCCGTTGCCAAGCCTAATTGTGCGCATGGTTTTTTAGATCGGTCGATTTCGACCAGAAAACCGCGAACAGATCAGAATTCTGGCCCGGTTCCGGTTTGGTTCATCTTTAAATTAAAAAGAAAAAAGAAAAATAAATTAGAAAAAATGAATTGGTCTTTTAGATTTAGTACCACAGTGTTATAGGTTCTATTCCTTACTATACATATTAAATTTTATTTTAAATTAATTTTTGACACTTTATTTTACAATTAATTTTGTATCTTCAAATACATTTTACTTTTATTTAATTTTTAACCTCTCAACTTATAATTTTAATTTTTAACATATCATTTTATGATTAATTTTTTATCCCAATATGTTTTATTTGACTGATTTATTAATCAAACATAATTTTATTATATTTAGAGGCATTAACTTTACTTCAATTTTATTCGGATTTTATTTCAATTAAAACAGCAAATCTTAAATCGGTAAAATTTTCGATTCAGTATGAAAATCCGATCTCAAAGCTTTGATTGTGCGTGGATATTTGGAAAAAGGAAAAAGTTATATTTGTTCCTAATAATTGCGTGATAAATTGCGGCGGCCCTTCGTGCTGTAATAACTGTCAATTTTATTTTTTTTCATTTTTTAATTTTTTTTCCTTTGGGGACAATATTATGAAGTATTAACTATTGATAGGTGGAATGAGTTAATGAATACACGAGATATTAGCGTCCTCATTATTGTGGCCTATGTTTTATTTAAATCAATTTTTTTTTCAAGTAGAATATGCGTTAGCTGATAGGATAGCCAACTGTCACACTTGCTAGCTATTTCAACTGTAAATATATCTATATATTATATATATTTATATATATTTCATTCAACGTTATAGAAATCATAGAAAGGGTCTTGATATAACTTTTATTTAGAGGCTATTCCTGCGTCGTTCATAATATTATCGTAATATGATTTTTTTCCATTACATGAATGACTCCTTAAACAAGTCAACTAAAAAAAAACATATGATAAAAATTACCTTTCCGTCGTCGACGACTTTTGAGATGATGAGTTTCATTTATTTATTTAGATTCCTTCGATAATGCTAATTGCTAGTTGACATATGACCTCCTATTGCATAATAAATCAAAGATTTACTTATGTTTTTGTAGTAAACCGTCCTCCCATAACAACTATTGTTAGGCAGAAAAATGTATAGTAAAATGCAATTCTTCAAGTATCCCATTTTACGTTGCTATAATATAATAATAATAATAATAATAATAATAGTTAACATAAAACGTTTTTATATTATTCATTCATGGAATTTAAATTGCATTTATAATATATACACACACGTTCTTTTTTGGTGAATAATTATGAATAAAGTAGTTGGGGGGTTATTGTAATCAATATGCCTTAGCTGGAAAAATCCTTGGAATGTGAGCAATGGTATTGTATTTATATACTGAAAATGAACTCCTCAACTAAATATGAATAATAATAATAATAATATCACTTCGACTATAGTAGTAAATTGGAGTTTGCTTTTATTCAAAGTTTGCAGGCAGGCTGTCACGCGACAATACGAAGTGGGCAACATTAACTTAATAATTGGTCAATTAATTTATTTAAAAAAAAAAAGAAATAGAAAATGACACAATTGATACTACTCCATAGCATGAAAAAGAACTAAATGAGCATTTTAAATGGTAAAAATAATCTTTTCTATTACCATTATTGTTATTTTTTGTGTAGTTTTGAGCAAGGTAACGGGTGGGTTTGGGACGTATTCATCCCACAACTCCTTGAGTAGTTCTCATGAGATTTATTTCCCATGACTATTATTGTCAGGTGGGTTTGAGACGTATTCATCTGGCCTCGGGATTAGTCCCACCATTAGAGTGTGTGACGCAATTAAGCCTTCGCCAGGTCTGTATGGCGCAAGTCCACGTCGATATTTAGGGGCTAACTCACAGGCAGATCGAGTGAGGATACCAAGAAAAAAAAAAAAAACTGGTCAAGGTTATATGAACATATGCTCCAGCTCCAGTGCTCCACTAATAAACTGTCCATTATTAATTATTATATATTTGGTCAAAAGTCAAATGTTTGATATTCTGAAAAAGATCGATAATAAATAAATAAGTAAACATTTTAGTAATTATATTATGGGCCACAAAATTAAAGTACAGCCCATAAAATTATTGACTAGCGTACAGATCCAAAAACATTACATACGCAACGTAGTAATCAATTAGATGATTAGATAAATGGAAACTTCAGAAAAATAAATTGAAATGATAGAATTATTTAATATAATAATAAACGTAAAAGCATAGAGAAGTAAATGTCACTTCCCAAGGCAAACATACAATGGGAAACAGTCCAAATCCAACGATTGGAGTATATATAGCAATAGCACCACCTGGAGCACTCTACCACTTGAGCCGCCCGTCGATGTAACCTTTAAATATTTATATATAAAAAATATATTAAATTAAAAAATTGTATGTTGAAGATATGGCCCTTTTCGTGTGTCATCTTATATTTGTTGCTTGGAATAAAAATATGGAAGAAAGGAGCTTCGATGGAATCTTTATCGATGCTTCTTTCGTCCCCAAGCACTAGATGCTTCTTACATCTCTAAATCCTTCTCCATGCAATAAAGGAAAGAAAATAAAGAAGAAGAAATAAAAAGAATTGTTTGTCAAATTTCTGACCAAGATAGAACGATAATATGTCTCGTAATAGGAGTACTCTGAATTACTATACAAGTGAACTTAGTCGATATTTTTCGGACTTTCAGAGGATTTTTGAATATGACATATACTAATGGTTTGTTTGAATACCCTGGTTTCGATTTGAAATTCAGGTTTCCTCCAAATCTCTCGTTCGAGAATTGAATTGATATCGATTTCGGTAATTCAAATACGAGGATAATATAAATCTTTGTTATTTGTCAAATTTTGAAATTCGATGACAAGTGGCATGTTTTCGAAATCCCAAGTCTTGCCCGTAATAAGTTCGACGGCGTCGGCGATTGACATCGTTGTCGTCAGCGGTCGCCGCCGCCAACAATAAAATCTCGATTTCGAAATCCTGATGTTTGCCAAACAATGAATTTTGATTTGAATTCAGATTTTAAAATTCGTAAATTAAAATTATGCGATTCCATTCAAATACACGAATCCAAACGCATCCTTAATTTATTTCACAATGCGAGAATAAGATATACTCTACGATTTCTACGATGACCTAAGAGAGAATGAGATGATTAGAGACGTCTCCAATGAGAAAATGAACATATCTATTTATAGAGAGGGGGCTTAAATAAGTTAGAACCCTATGTCTATTTACGGTTGTCATAACACTTAGGGGTGTTTGTTTGAGATAATCGAACATTACGGTGATAGTCACATCATCACTGGAATACAGATCAAGGTGATATGACATCATTGCGTTTGTTTTGACGTAATGTTCCATTTTGATTGTCAATGTGATATTGTAATATTCTGTTTGTTTGATTACTGTCATGGGTATAGTTATGTTGTGTAAATATTATGTTAAACCTTATGTTTACAACTGATGTGACGTGGATTAATGTATTTATTTTGTTGTGATATTTGACCTAGTGATATAGATTAATGTTTCAATATCAAATTTTTATTTTTTTAATCATATATAAATATTTTATAAATAGGTTAGTTATGTAATAAAAAATAGGCATATGAGTTGTATATCGGGGAGAAACGTTAAAAAATAAGAGATAATTGTGTCCGAGAAAAATTGAGGAACATCATCACATCATGGTGATGGAGGATCACCTAGCTTTTTTGGGGTGATCCAAACTAGAAATACCACCTTACTTTCATCACCTAGGTAATCTTTTATTCGCTGATGACTCATCACCTATACTAATTAAACACACTAATAGGAAGCGATGAGGAGCAAAAGATATAATTCACCTTGATGTTTTGGAGGATAACAAAAATAAACACCCCTTTAATCTTTTAAAATGTACTCTCTAAATATATACATACATAGCTATTATAAGAGTTATAACTTCAAATTAATAAATAAATAAATTTTTAATATAATTTTTCCAACAAAGAATAATTATCTTCACTCACCATCTTATAATGATCACTTTTCAGACAGAACAATCATCCAACGCCGTCTGTAGTAATAATACATATGCCTGCCGTCCTATTCTAAACAACAAGCAAGAAATGATACGTCTATGTCTTCTTCTTCTTCTTCTATGCTTCTTCTTCTTCTTCGCCTTCACTTCCTCCCAACAATATTACGATCAGACGCCGTGTTTCTCGGGGTCGAATAATCCCGGGACAAGGTACACTTGCAATACAACGTCGAGAAGGCCATGCGACACATTCTTCGTCTACCGCGCGGACGATAAATTCCCGACGCTGTCGAGCATATCGGGCCTGTTCGGCACAGACTCCAAAGCTTTACTTTCTTACAATAAGAACAACGTTTCGAGCGCTGACCAGACCCTCGAAAACGGACACGAAGTGCTCGTCCCGATCACTTGTTCTTGCGCTGGCGACTTTTCTCAGGCGAACTTCACCTACATAGCGTCGGAAAACGGTACGCTTTCAGACGTCGCTTGCGGGATTTTTCAGGGTTTGGCGAAAGCCATCACGCTGGCCGAAGAAAATGGGCTGGCGGAGCACAGCGTCGTTCGTCGGGGTTCGAAGCTCGTCGTGCCCTTAAAGTGCGCTTGCCCGCCGAGCAACCGAAATCTTTCGACGGACGATGGCGGGGCGAAGTATCTCATTACATACCCTCTGATCAGAAGAGACAGCACCAAGAAATTGAGCGAAAAGTTCAACGTCTCGGTCGAGGAAATATGGAGGGCGAACACCATGGATCCTCCAAACCCTACCGTGTTTTCTTACACGACGGTCTTAATACCCCTCCGAAACGAGCCGATCGTAGACTTCCACGTTCCCGATTCGGACCCTCCTTCGCCTCCGTTTCTTCCCACTAAGCCCACCGTCGAAAAGAAGGCCAAAACCCTAGAATTGGAGAGGGTTTACATAGTAGGATCAGTCATAGGATGCTGCCTTGTTCTTGCATTGATGGTGGCTTGCTGTCTGTATGCAAAGGCCTTAAAGAAGTACAACTCAGAAAAATCAAAGTGCTCGACGACGGCCCGTAGGATCAGCTCGTGGAGCGCTACTCCATTCTCCGAGCCTCAAACCCGAAGCTCGACGAACTCGTGCCTATCCCCAGACCTACTCGACGAGCTCAAATACTCCGTGAGCAACTACACAGTCGAAGAACTAAGCAAGGCAACCTTAAATTTCTGCAACTACAGCAAGATCGGGGAGAATCTCTACAAGGGGTCGATCGAAAACGCGGAGGTGATGGTCAAGAAGACGACCTTCGAAGGCACGAGGCAGGCCATCGACGTCCACGCCAAGATCAACCACGTGAACGTCGCGAAGCTGATCGGCGTCTGCTACGAAGAATGCGGCTTCGTCGTCCCTCCTTCTTCTTCCTACCTCGTCTTCGAGCATCCCTGCAATGGGAGCTTAAGGGACTGCTTGTCTGAATCTTCTTCGGTCCTTCACTGGCACAGAAGGACTCAGATAGCGTTCGACGTAGCGACGGGGCTTCATTACCTCCACAATTCGGTGGTCATTCCTTGTCCCGTCCGCTCGGGGTTGAGCAGCAGGAACGTATTCTTGAACGCAAATTGGAGGGCGAAGATAACTGTTTTCGGGGGCGAGCGGAGATCGGCGAATGGGTGGCGGGCGGCGCCGGAGAAAGTCGACATCTTTTCTTTCGGGGTGGTTTTGCTGGAGATTATATCGGGCAGGGAGGATTTAGATGGCGGGGTTTTTAGGGAATCAATAAAGTTCGGAAGGAATAATGAAGGCGGCTGCTTCGATCAGCTGAGGAGCTTTGTGGATCCTTGCTTGAAGGATGATTATCCCTTGGCTGAGGCGCTGTGCTTGGCCGTGCTGGCTGGTTCGTGCCTTGAAGATGATCCTTTGCGTAGGCCTTCCATGGATGATGTGCTTAAGGTTCTTGCTAGAATGGTGTGATGTTATTTCCCAAGATTGTTATTACTATTTTTTGTATCAATGGCGTATTCATGCATTCCAGCAAAGGCTTACGATTTTGAATGCATTTGCTTACAATTTGGTGATGAAAACTATTTTTTTAGACTAAGGTTTGATTGATGTATGATTGCAAGTAAAAAAAAGGTTTTTTTTTTTTTTTTTTTCAAATGAACGTTAAATTAAGAGAGAAACGAACACAAATTCAAGAGTTAAAACAAAACAAGCAAGATGGAAATTAAACAAGATTCAAAATTTGAATAAAAAAACTAAATAAACTACTAGAAATAGAAATCATATCAACACTCGACATTACTGAAACAACTGAAATTACACCTCCAATGCAACAATTTGTAGGAAAAATGTGATATGGTTTGATTAAGCCCAATGAAAACGATCCAACGACTTCCTTGGGCCAACGAAAGTCAGCCCAAGTCTTTCTTTCAATTAGTATTTTCCGCATACTCTATTTTGCTTATAATTTCAGTTATAATGGTTATTATTAATTAAAATATTGATTTTAAGGTCCTAATCCTACTAGTGAGAACAGTTAGAGTATAAACGAGTGACAGATTTTAATATTTAGCGATGAATGTGGGTTAATAATTTTTTTTGTTTTTCTACAAATTATTAATTGTATGTAAAATAGAGTTATCAAATTGACATACTATGAGCGGTATTTAAGTGAATTATTAAATAGATTATATGATATCAACTGGGGATAACTTTTAAGATATCTTGTATTCCATCTTGAGGGTTTTATTTAAAAATAAAATAAAAGCCAATGAGGTGCCTAATTATCAAGTTGAGGCTCTCAAGATGTTTAGGGGTGAAAGATGATCTGAAACGGCTCGCGAGCTCGACGAGCCGGCTCGAGTAAATCTCGGCTCGAGTTAGAATTCGAGCTCATATATGTCGAGCTCGCTTATGAATGCGAAGCTCGCGAGAGCTCGTGAACATTTTTTTAATACTCGAGTACAAGCTCCGTTTGGTGTGCGTCAGCCCTCAAGGTTTGCAAGCTAGGGTGTCAGTCCCCTGAGATTCACTTTGTCCAAAGGCCAGGGTTACTAGGTTACCGAAAATAATAATAATAATAATAATAATCTATACAATATATAACAAGCCAGCACCTGAAATATAACAAGCCAGCACCGAAACTACTACTTCAATTATTTATTCAAATTATATTCTCATAAATCAATTATTCTTTTTAAATACACAATTAAAATTAAATTATAATTTCATATACTAACAATTTTAAATTAAAAATAAATCTTACACTCTAAAATAGTATTATATAAATATGAGTGCACACCAATCGAGTGCTTCAAATACTAGTAATAACAATCTATTCGAACTAATGAGTTTTGATAACTTTAAATGTGGAAAATACGGTGTGAGATCCTCTGTGCCCCATTCGTGTTCCAATCTCATGTTCCATTACCCATATTAACACATGTTATTTTTCCAATTATTTTTTTTAAATATTGACACGACATCTGATTAATAAAACATGAGATTGAAACACAAATTTGGGCACATAAGATATCTCACCGTATTCCACATTTAAAAATATGTATGCCGACTGCTTTGTCTATGGCATTTATTTTATAGGTCCAAAATCTTGAAGGCATGGTTAAAGTGAAGGTGCTGATTGTGCTTGTTTCTCTATTGGGATGACAAACTGTTATTGCATGGAGAGAGGGGCGGATCTAGTATAGGGACCGGCCGCGTTCTATGCGAAGATTTTCGATATTTTTAGTAATTTGTATATATTAGTATATAAAGTTCAATATATAGAAATTTATGTTATTTTTTTTATATTGATATTTCTTTTTTTTTTTTTAATTGTATTGAAATTTATTGTTATTTTTTTTAATGATCATAGATTTAACATGTTTCAATTGAAAAATTTACTGCCGTTGATACATGGGATGACTTGACCTAGCGGTTCATTTCCTGACCTTTCAACTGGGAGGTCAGAGGTTCGAATCCTTTAGGAACCTTGACTATCATTGTTTGTGGGATCTTGAAGTGGGTCTCATGGAGCAGGGGAAGATTCGATTCATACCAAACCTAGTCGGAATGTGAGGATACTTCTCTGACCGGAAAAAAAATAAAAAATTACATGAGATGAAAATGATCTTCCATCTCAAATTCCTCGTAAAACATTCAAAGATACAAAAAAATAATAATGTTGGTCTCAATTCTTCGGATTTGGAAATATAATCCTAACTAACAAGAGAAGGTTCATCGAGCTCATTTGAATCTAAATGCACATCAACTCATTCTTCAAGAACATCCGCTAAATAAATATATTAAGTACCCTTAAAGATTTCAATCAAGTAATTTCTTTGATTGGACTATTCACCAACTAAAAAAAATACAAATTTATATTACAGCCCTCACAAACAAATAATCATTAATCCGCCTAGATTAGGAAAAGTTTTCACAAAATATCAGCCGCAGGGAAAACCTTTCACAAAATATTGTGTATTATCACAAATACACCCTTAAATTAATAGGCTCTTGATATCACTACCAACGTTGTCCTAATAACGATTTTTATCAGTTGATACTGAAATCCCTACTGTTTCACCATGATAAAGAGTGATCTTTTTTTATTTCAGTCTCTTACACAAGTTTATAGATAAAATCCCTTACAGCTGAACCTCAAGAAAACGGCCTCATGCCATGCTCGATATGCCGCTGACCGTTCTCCGCACTCTGCCTCAGGCCCAAGGTAAGCGAGACCGAGCCCAGCCCGCCCATATCGAACCCTCCGATGTCGATCCCACCATGGTGATGAGAAGTAGGCACCACATTGGCCAAAACCGTCCCATTGAAATCAAAGTTTGAAGCTTGACTACGATGATGATGATGAAGATGATGATAATGGCCGTCATACTCGGTCCTCGAACGCTTCTCTAGACTCTTCCATGCATTATCATCATTTGGTGGTGGATTGGAAGCAGTCGAGATTATTGCGTTCGGCCTGTTGATAGATCGGTTAGGGTTGCCGCTGTTTCTTGACGTATCGGGCATGGACTGTTCGTTGGGCCTTCTGGGATTATTATTACGCCCCGTTTCAGACATGGCTTCGGTTTCTAACATGTGTACCTCTTCGACCATCGGTTTCCAAACGCGGACGCGGGCGTTGATGAACCAATTCGAAACCTAAAGTTGATAAAAAAAAAAAAAGAATATGCTTTATCAAAAGTAGAGTTTATAAACTAATCGATCAGTCAGATTCGAATAACTCAGACGCAAGAAGTACCTGATTTCTAGTCAAGCCAGTTTGAGCGGCGAGCATGTGTTTATCAGTATCCGTCGGGTACCTACGTTAGTCAAAAAATAAAGCATAATTACAACATCGAAAGCATATAATAATCTGACACGAAGATGTTACTACAAATAAAACAAAGCCAACTAGCTTACGGATGAAGAAAATGGTCGAAAAGCCAAGCCCTTAGGACAGAAACAGCATGTTCAGGTAAGCCCCTTTGAGGCCTCCAAACGTGTTGGTTATCCATAACCCCGACGCTTTTCGCCTTTTGAAAGCTTTGTTCGGGGAATTTCATCACCGACGACGAAGAAGAGCCGGGAAATTGGCCCTTCGGAGCAGCCGACGAGGATGAGTGATCTTCTCCCAATGTGTTCTTTAGGGTTTTCAGCTTGTTAGCTATGGCGTTCTTGAGATTACGGAAATGCTTGGAGACGGTCCTCAGGGCCAGGGAGATGTATGGAGTTGCAGCACTGAGAGCTGTCACTGATTCGAAGGATGATAAAACCATTTGCATCTGCTGGTGATAATGTTTGTACCTTTTGCACACCTTTGGGACGAAGAAAACAAAAAAAAAAAAACAGTTTTTCATCACTAAGTATATCATGCAAGAATGATGCATTTATAATAAGCATATTTTCAAGGTAGAAGATACACTACAAACAAGCAGTTATGTATATGCCAACCTCTTCTTGCATGCATATAAGCTTAGCCTTCTTTCGACGATCTTCAAGGCCATAACAATCCAATGGGCTACCACTTGCACTCCCAATAACTCCTCGACTTTTGTCGCCGAAGGAGCCACAAGCATCACCAGCAAGCTCGGCATCATTCGACAAAGAACTTTCTTCAAAGATCCTAAGATCAGAGACATCGAACGATGTCTCGACGTTCATAGGGCAAGAGATGCAGCATATCTCATCCAGCAACTGCTGGGTTGGCCTCAAGAACTTAGAACTCTCAAGGATCGTAGCATAACCAGTGAAAGGACCTAGCGGGCCGGGATTAACTTGCTGGGAGATGTTGGACGGCGGGACTATGTTCACCACCGGCGAAGATTCTTGATCGGCGATGTTCGTCGCGCATACTTTAGGCAACGGAGCAGAAGATAGAGTCAAGCAAAGAGCTTGCGCAGGGTTAGCATTGTTCATATCGTGGTTCGGAACTAATCTGCTATGATGGTGGTCAAGATCACTACTCCACTGATTCGAACCACCGGCATAACCCGGCCCGAGGATCCAATTCACCTGTCGAGGCCCGGCCCGATCATCTGCCGCCTCGGGCTTGTTGAACGGTTCGACTTCGAGCCCAAAGGATCTTATTTCAAATGCACTGTTCTGATTAGGTAGGGCATCACATTGCATGGTCTGAACATTGGAAGCATCCATGATTCCCAACGGCGATGATGACGAGCCAGACAGGCCGCCATGATCACAAGGAAAGATTTGGCTATGATTGCTAGCCAGCCAGTTGATGCTTCTCGGCGGGCCAATGCTTTTCCATGCGCTGCTGCTAAAGTGGTGTGGCACTTGCGGGTCGCCGTGGTTTGGGACCGGCCCGGAAAAATTACCGAAAGTAGGGTGGTCTAAGACTATACGTTTGTTCTCAGATTCTTTGCACAGCAAGGACGATGATGTAGTCTGTGAGTTGGCAGGAAATGTGTCCATGTCCGAGCAAGGCTGGGAAGGACCGTACCTTATGTTCCCAGCTTGAGAGAAGTTGAGGCCAGCAGCTCGATCATCACCACCGCCATGAATGAGCTCCAAGTTATGAGCGCTGTAAGCAGGCAATCCATGGTGGGAGGATGGGTTGTTTAAGCTATGATCTTGCTGAAGACGCAGCTTATCACGACGGCTCCTATGGGCCACGTGGACTTCTTCAGACCTAAAGTCGTTGTTCATCTCCATGAACGCAGGAACATACGAGGTTGTTATACAGTGCTAACTAGCTAATATCAAGAACCACCGCACATTTCTTCAATGATTGATCGGAGAGAAGCTTAGGCTATTAATTCCTTACAGCTGATTAAAACCTGCATGCAATGAAGTTATTTGCTGATGAAATCCCAGATGAGAAAGCCCACAAACGACGAGAAAATATGGACGAAAACGTTAAGACATAGACATATACAAACAGCCATTTGAAGCCAAAATCGAAGCCTGAGACTGTAAGACTACAGACTAGAAGCAAAGGAATACATTTATTACAGCGTGCAGATCCATGTGGAGTACTCCGCAATAAGTGGACAAAAGATTATATGGAAACTAATGTGTAATCTGAGTTATGATAAGAAATGGGAAAAAAAGAACGATGAGAAGGAAAGGAAAGACTTTGCTTGGTCTCTCGGACTTAGCTCAACAGTGAATAGACTTCCGCAACTACTGTTGAAACATTATGTGCAGAAATGTTCACAAAAGGAGTAAAAACCAAGCAAAGCTTTTTACTGAGAACTGCAAAAAACTAGAAAGAAAGAGGAACCACTGTATTAATTAATGTGCCCGTGACGTTATACAGTGTAAGAATCACGCATAAAGAATCATACTAAAAAACCCTAGACTTCAAGGCTACTTACTACTGCTACTATATCGATATCCTTCGTTGAAGTAAAGATCTACTGTATATCGTCAGTACTACGCACGAGCTGCTGATCTGCTTTCAAACTCTCCAAGAAGATCCAAAGCCCTTACTCATTAAAAGCAAATTATAAGCACACTAAGAAAGCTCTCTCTAATATGTTGACAGAAAATAAACGAAGAAAGAAAAAGGAGACATTAGGTTACCTGGCTGGGAAAGAATATGACTTGTCTTCATTTACAGAAAAAAAGAAGAGGAGGAAAACAAGAAAATGGTTTTTGAAGTTCTACTGAATTTTCAGCAATCTGCGTACATACATATGATATACACACGCACATACATATATATGTATATGTATATGTATATACCTTAGGAATTCAGGAAGAAGAAGAGATTTTTCCGATTATTTTCCGGCAAATATTCCATGTTCTTGAGGAGCTGTTTGTGGGGTAATAAGAGTTACAGATTAGCTGGTGGAGTGCGATGATAAGTATAGGACAATGATTGGCGAGTTGAAGTGAGGTGATAACAAGTGCCGTTAGGCATTGACGAATGAACCATCGAAACACAAACGTGGATATAGACTCAAGTTAATGATCGTTACCGTCTACCGAATTTTACAAGTGAAGGCAAGATGGTGTTAACGGCAGCTCGCCGTTAGATGTAACGGGGAATAGCTCCGCACTGTTCCTCATGGCCCAAAACCTATCAACTCAATGGGAAAAGATCTCCCGGCTAAACTAAAAAGAAAGAATAAATAAATTGGTGGTTGATGGAAAAATAAAAAAGTTTATTTGTTCAAATTGAAAAAAATATTTAAATACTATAGATTTACATTACATGTGAGTATTTGTTACTTCCATGTCATTAGTTATAATATCGGTTAAATTCGATTGAACTCTTGACTATTATAATACGCGTGGAGTTAGGACGGAGCACATACACCATAAAGATTCCATGATGAGATTAAGACAGAACTTGGTCACTATAGGAGATCACACAATTGAGGTTGTATGATTAAAACTCTCACCAAAAAAAAATTATTATGGGGGTTTCTAGGGTTTGGTGAATATTTTCCAATAATAAACATTTGTCATATAAATTGGTCTAAAGGCAATTCAATATGTTATACTCAATACATAAATACTTAAAATTAGATAGTATCATAATTATTAATATTTTAGAAGTATATCTCGGGCCATGCCATACTATGTTTGCTAGTTTGGATAGAGCAATCAATTTCCGAAGAGTAAATCCCATTTATATGATATTATGTATACTTATACCCTACAAAACTGTGATTTTTGTATTATTTTTTTTTTTTTCACATGGGCTGGCTTAATCGATTTTTGAATTCTTGGCATCTGATATTGTAGTTTAATCTTACTAAATATCAACCACAAAATTATGACATATATGTATGTATCTTATTATATCTGACATTCAAAGAGAGAGGGGCATTAATGGAAGTTACTGTTGCTCCTATTACCAGGTAGGTTGGATTATACTATTCTAGGTCACCGTAATAAAAGGGGGAATTTTATGGCAAGTAAAATCAATATATACAGTGGAAGATCATTTATGACATGGAAGGAGTTAGGTATGAATACAAATCGTACATTAGTCATAGTATATCATTTAATGTTAAATCGCTAAATTGAACATCAAAAACATTTTCGTTGTTCCAATTAAACAACTCAATAATATAATTTATATTATATATAATATATATGTGGATGTCCAAGTGGAGAACGTGAACCTATTAAATTCACATAACTTCCAACTGTAATGGTCCATTTATTAATGAAAAAATGTGATGTAATGAATGACATATTGTGGGCTTTACTTTGCCTATAAATAGAGGCATTCGTTCATTTGTAATAGATAGATCAAATACAGATCAAAAGAGTTTCTCTTATTTCTCATTTATTCGTTATCATTATTATTTGTAGTATAATTAATATTATATAATAGTATAACTTTACATATTATAAAACAAATATTTTATAACAATTTAAAAATTTAGTCCTGAAGAATTATATTTTCAATCACGACATAGTCAAAGAGATCTCCGTTGGGTCATCTACGTCATAAATAAAGTTACTATATATGTAAGATAAATATTAATGTAAGAATATTAATACAGCTAAATTTGCACAGGCTGTAATAATAATGTGGAGTGAGGATTGCGTCACCTGAACTTATCAGAACCTTGAAAAACGCACCTTTTTTATTAATATATATATATATATATAAATATATAAAATATTTTACTGCTTAGCTTAGCTTAGCTATGCTATATATCTTAGGTCTTCTCTGCTGGCAAGATATCTTTTGGTTAGGGGCAGTATCCATATTATCAATTACCCATAAAGAAAAAGAAAAGATAAAAGCTGATCCTTTCTACGTACAAAGGAAAATGTTTTTAACTCTCAGTTCAGTTCTAACTCCAAAGGTATACACAACAACAATTACTTTATTACTTTATTTTTTTATTTGTAGAAGATATAATTCAATTAGTCCATATTAGCACTTAAAGAAAGAAACTCAATTATAGATTTCTCAGTTCACTTCGAACTCAAAAACACTTATCTACAATAATGGTGTACTAATTTGGATATGAATGTGAATTGTATTCAAAATAATATTATTTTATTTGAAGAATGAACATTATTAGTTTAAGACTCATACTAACTCGAAAATGGATGGATGCCCTTAAAGCGTATATTAAGAATTATTAAATTATGGTCAGTGTATGTATTTATGATGGAGACTGACGTAACTCTGAGTTGATAATTCGATTTGTCTGAAAGCAGATAAACAACGTACGTACGCTACTCTGATAAAGTGCTTCATCCACCGTCCGATCTCAATCCAAGGGATCATCAATTTCCTCATTTATAATATAAAATAAATAATTCAGCAGAGCATAAATATTTTCCTAAATAACCCACATATATATATATATATTCAGACAAACCCTACTACCCGTTTAATTTACATAGCGAATGAATATAGGTGAGATTTAATAAGTTGATGGAATGAAATATAAGTGAAAGATGGTACTCTGATAAAAAAGAATATTAATTAATTATCAATAACTGAAAGGCATGGAAATGAATTACTCCCCTTTTGTCCACTCTCACGCCTACCGCCTAAATACGAAGTATGCATATTTGAGCAGCAGATTTCAGAGCCTATAAACTTGACCAGCTATATATTATATATATACATATAAATATTAGCTTAATTAAATAATAATCAAAATTATCTTCGTACGTACATCAGTCAATCTGATAAATAGTTTGCTCGCTGTCAATAGTCAAAGATGGGCTGCATTTTGCAGGATATTCAACATGTGAACTGAGTGAGAATCGCATCAACGTAAGAGCATTGATTAGTTCTTTCATTACTTGTTTTTCGACTAAGAAAGAAGTTTGAATATAAAATATATATAAATTTAAAATATGATTTATTCTCTAATTTTAAAGTGAGGTGATTAATAAATATGATATTAGAGCTTATATGAAGACGTATGAATATTTCCTCGTGGCTGCCAATTAAAAAAACACTTTACATCTGTTGAGATTTCTATATGTCCAATAATTCCTCGTCCGACTCACCAAATATACTCAAGAGACATCCTCACCTATCATCAATTGGTTTTAGGATGGAAGCCTGCAACTTATGGGGTCAACTCTCCTCCTATTCGAGCCCGTGTGGATAGGCCCGATGCCGAATTTAACATCTAATGCTTGATAAAAAAAAAAATAAGTCTCGTGAAGAAAGATGTTGAAAATATAATATATAATCACACAACATGGTCATTCAATATATATATATATATATAACTCCATTTATGTTTGAGAGAAAAAAAAAAACTCCATCTATGTTTAGTAGGTTAGATCATCTCCCATCGGTGTCCAAATTCAATCTCATATTTGAAATTCTTCTCCAATTATACTACAATTGAAATCTAAAATGAGTTTGCTACTTTTCTCTCTACTAAAAACTCAAAAATGCATTTGCATTGTTCAACATCTCAAATGTTTACTTAAATTGTATTTTTGACCCAAATTATTTTATATTCATATTAGCGCCATATTTTAATATGGTTATATATATATATAAGTGTTTAATTATAATCAAAAGACATATTATTTATTTATTTATTCATTTTTATATAATATTGAGTTGCAACAATAATACAACTATAAAATCATGTCGTTGAAATAAAATATTAAGATAACATAATATAAAAATATATCATAAATTATGGAAAATAACAAGCGTACGAATTATAATTTTATTAAATATTTTCTCAATCGAATTTAAAATATTACCGTGATCTAGTTTGTAAAATTGTAAAATATGCTGGTAGTATTAAAAATTTGTAAAAAATTGTGTGGAAGAGTATATTTCAAGAATATTCTTTTGGGTTTGAGAATGAATTTCATGGTTGAAGAAAAATTATTGTATTTTGACTTTTAGAATGAGTTTGAGTTTGAGAATGAATTTTTCGGTTGGAAATGTTATATATTAACATTATTAATTGGTCATCCAAGATATATATATATATATGTATAACTCCATATTAACCATTATTAAGTTTGATACAACTACTTAAGTTTGAGATTATGACATACATATATATATATATATATATATATATAAATATTAGTGTTAAAGTACGTCCTTAACGTGGACCCTATTTATGTTTCCTAACCTCCCAACACTCCTCCAAGGGCCACTATTAAATCCATATTTCATTTTGATTCGTAAAAATCATGTCACATATATACTTTTGATTGGGAGTTTGATTAGACATGTAAGTAATCCTATGTTTTGCTAATTTGGAAGGTAAAATACATATTATAATATATATATTTATGCGTTTGTGTTTGTTTGGAATATTTATAAGTACTATAGTGGGGTTTATATGGGTGATATATGAAATGAAATCTGATGGAATATATTCTTATTACCCCAATTTTATATAATTTTTTTGTGAGAAAATGCCCCACGTTTGGCGCATGAAGTGGGTGAACTTTATTATGATGGGGCAGCGCAGCTACTTCCTTCAATTTATTTTATTTTCTTTTTTTCTATTTGTTTGGGGATATAAAATAAAAATAGTGTAATAAAACTGAGTTGCCTTAAGTTAGACATTTACTTACTGTTCTGGCCCATATGAATTACGAGGTAAAAATGTATAATAATGAAGGCCCAACTATGTCAGCCCAGCCCAGCCAAGCCCAATTAACGAGCAAGAGGAGAGCTAGTAGAGCAACTTTGGTCGTGGCTTAAGGGGCTAGCTAAATCGCAGCAAGCAGCGCAGAGTGGCAGCATAGCGGCAAAGTAAAAACCTCGGAGTTCAAAACCCTTCGTTCTGTTTCAGGCGACATTCGACGAAGGCGTCTCCTTCTTTGCACAGTTCGACATCTAGGTATTTCTAAGACAATGTTTTTTTTTTGTTTTTCTGTGTATGATTGGAGTTTGTTTTAGTTAGGGTTTTTGAGATTCTTGATTATGCGTGCTTGGTTTTTTGTTAAATTCTTGTTCTGCGATGTATTTCGTCAGTGTTTTAGTTAGTTTTTTAGCTATTTGAGGTTTTCAACCCGAAATTGAGCTCCCGCTTCTTCGAGATTTGCGTCTCTCTCTCTCTCTCTCTCTAACTAAAATGGAACTATGTGATGTTTCTTTTGGCTGCCGAATCTTTATTCAGTCTCGTTATTATATATGTATGATGCCAATTGCCAACACACAATAATAATAGTTCGTTGTCAGCGCGATTATTGTTCTGATTGCTGTTCCTGGGGGGCAAATTTCACAGGTTTTTGAGGAGATATGGATGATAGTTTGTATGATGAGTTTGGGAACTATATTGGACCCGAAATTGAGTCAGATCGGGAAAGTGATAGGGAGGAAGAAGAGGAAGAGGAGGAGGACCTACCTGATAGGACGGAAGATGAGGAGCGTGTTTCTGATGACGAGCATGGGCCTGGAAAAACTAATGGGTGGTTGGCTACAGCCGATGATATGGACATGGACTCTCAAATTGTCCTTGCGGAGGACAAAAAGTACTATCCGACAGCGGAGGAGGTGTACGGTGAAGAAGTAGAAACCTTAGTCATGGATGAAGATGAGCAGCCACTCGAACAGCCTATTATTAAGCCGGTGAAGGCTCTCAAGTTCGAATTAGGCGTCAAGGACTCGACAACCTATGTGTCAACACAGTTTCTTATTGGGTTGATGTCGAATCCTTCTTTAATTAGAAACGTCGCGTTGGTTGGTCACTTGCACCATGGGAAAACGACGTTTATGGACATGTTAATTGAGCAGACTCATCACATCTCAACTTTTGATCAGAACGGTGAGAAGCATATGAGGTATACTGACACAAGGATAGATGAGCAGGAGAGGAGAATATCCATCAAGGCAGTTCCTATGTCACTTGTTCTTGAGAACAGCAATTCGAAGTCTTACCTCTGCAATATAATGGACACGCCTGGTCATGTTAACTTCTCGGATGAAATGAGTGCGGCGCTTAGGCTTGCTGATGGTGCTGTGTTGCTGGTGGATGCAGCCGAAGGAGTGATGGTATGTGTGTATTGAGATTTTAATTACCTACTTGCAGTTTAAAATATATTTATCTGGATTTCCATGATATTATTTCAGAGCATTATGGATTTTGCTAACTTGAACTGTTATTCCTTGCCGTTAGTTCTCGTTTGGTTTACCTCACGTTCTAGACCGATAATGTTTTAAGTTATAAATAGTATGACGCGTGGATTGTAAATGAAGTAAATCCCATGTGCAATTCAATCTGCCATTTCATGGAGTTCACGTTTCTAATTGCTTCTGCTGAGCTTATCATAACTTGCTATTCTGCTTCTATTTGTATATGTTTAATTCCATCATTAATAACAGGCAAACACAGAGAGAGCTATACGTCATGCAATCCAGGAGCGTATACCCATCGTAGTTGTTATTAACAAGGTGATTTACTTATCCACCCAGCATATGGAAAAAATTAATGATTATCTCTTTATAGTTTGCACTTCATTGTCGGAGTAGGTTTCTTCCGTAGCACATTAATTTTCCTTTTTAATATTGTAATCAGGTGGACAGATTAATAACTGAACTCAGGTTGCCCCCAAAGGATGCTTACCACAAGCTAAGGCACACGATTGAAGTCATCAATAACCATATAACTGCCATATCTTCTACTGCTGGGAATGTGCAAGTCATTGATCCCACCCTTGGTAACGTCTGTTTTGCAAGTGGCAGCGCAGGGTGGTCTTTTACGTTGCAGTCATTCGCCAAGCTATACTTTAAAATCCATGGCGTTCCATTTGATACCGACAAGTTTGCGGCTCGCCTTTGGGGTGATCATTACTTCGATTCTGCCACAAGAACATTCAAGAAGAAACCTCCATCTAGTGGGGCGGAAAGGTCCTTTGTCCAGTTCATACTGGAACCTCTTTATAAGTTGTATAGTCAAGTGATAGGAGAACACAAAAAGAGTGTGGAGGCTACACTTGCTGAACTAGGTGTGACATTGAGTAATGCAGCTTATCGAATGAACGTTAGGCCTCTGTTGAGGTTGGCATGCAGTGCAGTTTTCGGTAGCGCAACAGGCTTTACGGACATGTTGGTTCAGCATGTTCCATCCGCTAAAGATGCTGCTCGTCAGAAGGTTGAACACATATACACTGGGCCAAAGGATTCCTCCATTTACGAGTCCATGGAGAGTTGCGATGCTTCAGGCCCACTAATGGTTAATGTGACAAAACTGTATCCGAAATCTGATTGTAGTGTTTTTGATGCCTTTGCTCGGGTTTACAGTGGTGAAATTATGACTGGTCAGACAGTACGGGTTTTGGGTGAAGGCTATTCACCAGATGATGAAGAGGATATGACAGTGAAAGAAGTTACCAAGCTATGGATCTATCAAGCCCGATATAGGATTCACGTTAACAAGGCCCCTCCTGGGTCTTGGGTCCTCATTGAAGGAGTTGATGCTTCTATTATGAAGACGGCAACCCTATGCAACTCGGAATATGATGAAGATGTGTATATTTTCAGGCCCCTTCAGTTCAACACTCTTCCTGTGGTGAAAACTGCTACTGAGCCTCTGAATCCCAGTGAGCTGCCGAAGATGGTGGAAGGACTTAGGAAAATTAGCAAGAGCTATCCTTTGGCCATTACAAAAGTTGAAGAATCGGGCGAGCATACTATTTTAGGAACTGGGGAACTGTACTTGGATTCTATAATGAAGGACCTCAGGGAGCTTTACTCTGAAGTTGAAGTGAAGGTGCCACACAGTCGTTTTATTTTCTTTTCTTTCCTTCTCCACCCTTTTTTTAAATTACCCGATTTTCCTCTTACTAGTTTAATTGCTTTCATAATTGCATATAATTTTACTTTTTCCTTTGTTGTTAATGCCTGATAGGTGGCAGACCCAGTTGTCACATTCTGTGAAACAGTTGTGGAATCCTCTTCGATGAAGTGTTTTGCAGAGACTCCTAATAAGAAAAACAAAATCACTATGGTAAGCAATCAATGTTGGATATGATCTCAAATTAAAAGTGTGTGCTAATTTAATCTGGAACTTCCTAGATTGCAGAGCCATTAGAGAGAGGACTTGCTGAGGACATTGAGAATGGTGTTGTAAGCATTGACTGGCCAAGGAAAAAGCTTGGTGACTTTTTCCAGTCAAAGTATGACTGGGATTTGCTTGCTGCGAGATCAATTTGGGCCTTTGGGCCAGATAAGCAGGTTGGTTGAGAGCAGATATCTGTTTTTGGGCCCATGCTGTTGATGCGTCTTTTGCTTCAGTTGCCCCTTTCGAGATCATTGGTTAGATGGTACCAATGCTTCAATATTTCTTTTCATTGATGTTAATTTATTTTGCGCAGGGACCTAATATTTTGTTGGATGATACACTATCAAGCGAAGTGGACAAGGGCCTGCTTAACTCAGTCAAAGATTCTATTGTTCAAGGGTAAGTTTGATATTTATATCATGCTTTATTTTATTATCGGGTTGCTGCATAGTTGTCTTAAATATTATAATCTGGTAGGTTTCAATGGGGGGCACGAGAAGGCCCACTGTGTGATGAGCCAATCAGAAATGTGAAATTCAAGATAGTCGATGCCAAAGTTGCTCCCGAGCCATTGAATCGAGGAACTGGTCAGATCATTCCTACTGCCCGACGTGTTGCCTATTCTGCCTTCCTCATGGCTACCCCTAGACTCATGGAACCAGTGTACTACGTTGAGGTAAGTTTCAAGTTCTCATCTTAGGTTACCGCTTAAAGTCAGTTTTGTTCATTTTAGTTTTGCAAAGTTTTGTTTCATATTCTCTACTATTCTGATGTTCGATACAGTCTAAGAATAACAGTGTTCCAGTTTTGTGTTATTCTATGTTTTGTTTCTGAAGTCATTTATATATGAGTTAATGGAAGTGCTAAACACTTTCACTGCTGCATGAAACTCCTGATCAGACAATGGTGAAAATTTTGTTCGGCTATTTTGCTGACTTTTGTCTTTCAGAAAAACATTTAATCCGTGTATTTGTTTCCAGATCAATACACCAATCGATTGTGTCTCTGCTATATATACGGTGTTATCAAGAAGACGTGGCCACGTTACTGCAGATGTACCACAGCCTGGGACCCCTGCCTATATTGTTAAGGTTTGAGATTTTTTATCTGCTATTTCTGCATTACATCCTCGATTGTCCTCCTCCATTCTCATACATTGGAATTTATTTTATTACCATCGTTTCATTCTTCTTCTTATAGGCGTTCCTCCCTGTTATCGAGTCATTTGGATTCGAAACGGATCTGAGATACCATACTCAGGGGCAGGCATTTTGCTTGTCAGTGTTTGACCACTGGGCCATCGTACCAGGAGATCCACTCGACAAGAGCATCGTTTTGCGCCCGTTAGAGCCCGCGCCGATCCAACACCTGGCCCGTGAATTCATGGTGAAGACAAGGCGTCGTAAGGTATATATCTACTCTTAACTTCCACGGGGCTTCTCCTTTTCCTTCTTCAAATATCTGGTAGCTTATCTTTGAGGGTTTTAGCATTACCTATATTAAAGTAGATCATTAAAGTTTGTGTAAAAAATTCTATTGCAGGGGATGTCAGAAGACGTCTCGATTAACAAATTCTTCGACGAGGCTATGGTGGCTGAACTAGCTCAGCAGGCTGCCGATATCCACCAACAGATGATTTAGAAGAAGACTGATAAGGTAAATTCATGCCTTAGAAGATTTGTACTATTTAAGTTGCGTCTTAAAGAATCGTTTTTCACTGGCCACACGCTGAGAAAGATATTTTGTCAACTGCTAAGCACCTTCTTTAAGAGCTTCGATTCTGTAGGCCAAACGTCTAATGTATGCTGAGTTTATTTATAATCGTAACAATGTTGTATGGCTGGATCTATGTTAGTTCCTAACTACATAAATATCCTCGACTATACCTAAGATCAACTATATCGGTGATGTTTTGGGGTTTTCATCCTCGACACTTACCAAGCAAGTTCTGTTATGTGTTTGTCGCACCGCAAGATTGATTCAGCACTGACCGAAAAGGCGATTAGTGGATCATTTGATTTTGCGATTCCAATAGTGAGGAATATGAAACATAAAGGAGTCGATCGCCTTCGTAATTGGGATAGATTCTATTGGTTCAAACTGGCGGGGAAGTGTAAATACTCAGTCTTTAATAACTGTCACTATGTTCTTTATTTTTTATGCAATGGTTTTGTAAGTTCAGTGTGGTAGTAAATTGATGCATGCTTAATATGTTCTTCAACGAGGATGTAATGTTTCTACACACAGAAAGATACATCGCATTAGCCAGAAAGTTGATTCACAAGCAGCCTACAAATATTGCAATATACTTAAAAACTAAATTTGTGTGCATTAGGGTTTGATCACTGATAATTAGCTCGATCGTTCGTCGTTGTATACATACCTTTTCCTTTTCCAGACAGCGTTAGTTGTCTTAACACAACCGTACTATCGATTGAAGGAAAACGACGTTCTTTACATCGACAATATGTATTGCAGAGGCTGAGATAGGAGCAGTATCAACCGAACTCAGTGTAGTATATGAAATGCGATTTTCGGGTTTTCGAGAAAGATGGCACTTGAAGCTTTAATTTCGGGATTGTTAAAAAGATATATGTCCATTGCAAAGAGAGAAAAAAAAAATATATTACAAGTGTTTTAGTCAAAGACAATGAATAATCACAGATTTATTCTGCAATGATCTTTTGATCAGTCACACTATCTATGCCAACTTGATAAAAAAAAAAAGAACACGAATAATTAATTGTAAACAATCAAATAAAAGATCTCAGCATTTGATCACTTCATCGCATGAAATTTTTTAGACATAATACCTGTAAAGAACTGCATGTATCTGCTGCGAACTTCCATAGTCTGCCTATTGCTGATGCAGCATCATCAAGATTCTCAAAACCATAAAGGAATCGACGGTGAGGGAGATAGATATATAGATGGGGAGGCTGAATTTACATATATATATATATATTATATTTATTTTCCTAATAAGTAGATTTGCCATGATGGCTTTGATTTGTGAATTTTGATGATGCCACACCAGAAAACAACGACTTAATCTGTTCTTGAGTGCATATCGCATGCATCAAAATGATGCAATCACCAAGTTTTGCCGAGACAAAACCCCCCACTGAAAGAAAGCCCTTCGAAATTTTCCAAAAAAAAAAAAAAAAAAAAAAGGTTTTATTACAGATGGGTAGTCAAATATAGCAATACATATCAGCGGCAACAACTAAACTATTTTCAGACAACTAACTCAACAAATAGTACAGAACAAGCCCTATTTATTTCCCAATAATCACGGCATAAAAAAACTTATAAAAAGATATATTTATTTATATGTACAAGTAGTTGTGGTAATATATATCAAAGTCCCTTGATCTGATCTTCTTTTATATGATTATATGGGTAAGATTCCAGCGTCAAATAAACCTTATCCCCAGGTAGTGGATCGGCCAAAGAAAAAAAAAATACTAAAAAAGGCTATAAATTATAGAAAAAATAAAAAGAGATTTTCATATTCTGATATTGATTGGTATAACTGTGGCATCTTTGAAAGAGGAAGAAAACGCGTACACGACGAAGTAAAATAATAAGGACCGTCAATTCAAGAAGGATATGACAATCTATTTTGAATAAGATTTTATAACACAAATACATATACATATATATTAATTATATCGTTATCTAACAGGTCCTGAGGGAGATCTGAATGGTTAAGGAGTACAAGAAAGAAAAGGAAAAAAAAAAAGGGTTTTCTTGGTTGTGGGAAGGGTGTTTTGTTAGGGTGCTCATGCTATATAATATACATATATATATATATATATATATTAATTATATATAAAATATATGTTTTTTTCTTTTTTGTACAGGAGATATCCCAATTAATCAATCACCTATGAGATGCTTCTCTCACATTGAATTGAATGATAAAATCAACTTCAATACGTAACTCTAAAAGACTTTCTTGTTAATATGAACGTTATACAAGGACTAAGTATGTTTGATTTGGCTTAGCATCCTTTATTCCAATTTTTGTATTGTAATTCGTATTCCAACATATAAAAATTGTTACACCTTCCTTCGCCTAGTGTTAAAACACCCGTAAATATCATTACACCCATTAATATCATTACACCAGGTGTTTAATAAAAAACAAAATCAATATATATGTTAGGAATATTTTATTGTGTTCAATTAATTATAATTATCTTTGTTGTGTATTTATAAAGATTCTCTTTATAAGAGGCTTAGTGCAATTGGGCTTTGTTAGGGGCCCAAGTATTATATACCAAAATGTGGTATAAATACTTGAACCCTAACACATAATAAAATGTGTTTTGTGTGAAAATTCTTTAGAGAGAGAATTTTAGAGAGAAGCCTCAAGAACACACACACCCCACGTCGATCCAATACTTCCCATCCTAAACGTGGTTAAATCGTCCGAAGTTAGGTTGTTAGGATAGAATGGCAACCAACAATATATTTTAATATATAATACTGATTTTTTCTACACCAAAGTAAAAAAAATATAATATTGACTTTTTTTATTTAAACAACTTGTATAATGATATTCATGGGTGTAATGATGTGTACGAGTGTTTTAACACTGGACGGAGGAAGGTGTAACGATTTTCGTAGGTTGGAATATGGAGTGAAATATTAAACTGGAATAGAGGATCCCAATCTGTTTAATTATAGATATAGGAGAAGATTTTATTGTTAAATCACGGGCAATACGATAATTCTTAAATAATTAACTTAGTCTAGACAAGATAGCAAAATTCACATGGTAACACACATGAGACCTCTCGAGATATGAGTAAAACGTATGACATTGCTGAAATAAACGTTGATGTTGAGATTATATAAAGTGAATGTTTTCCCACATCGGTTAATCAACTCACCAATTGCATTTATGATGAAAAAAAGGCGAAGCTCGCTATCACGCAACGGTTGATTAAAAGCCAGCAACTTGTTAGGAGTAGGTTCGAAAGACGACCTCAACACAAGGAGAATGGATGCCAATGAGAACTTGGCAACCCTCAATTTAACGGTTAAAATAACAACGATTGAACTATTCCTTCTTACATTGTCAATAAAAATAGAGTCGCCGATAAGAAGCATACGTTTCATCTGGGCTTTTAAACGGTCAAAAAACTTGTGGACGGAGACAATAATGCTTATTCAGAAACTCTAAGTTGCAGTTAGGGTTTGTCGCTGGGGCGGTGAAATCTCGCCCCATTGGCGGGGATGGGTCGGGTCGGGGACAGGGTCTATACTCCCCGCCCCGTTCACCGCCTCTAGTTCTTTGTTGTGGTATTTATGTACTTTTCAAGCCTCTCTTCATTCAGATGAATATACCTAGAGTATCCCACTAATATGCAAAACCCTAATATATTATTCAAAATTGGTCGATCACCTTTCACACAATCATACAATAATACTGCAAAATATTTTCGAGTATTCATCTTACAGAGGGAAAAAAATAATACTCCAGACACATATTCATTCATTTTGGAGCCTTTTATTTAAACAAGCCCAACATAATCACACACATCAAGCCAAGTATAAGGAACTCCCATGCATGCATGTTTGTCCGAAACTAGACAACATTGTACGGCGTCGAGTTTGGAGGCGTCGTAGCCGACCCCACACGGTCCTCGTCGCCCTTCCCCCACTTCCCCCTCTCCGACGTTTTCGAATTCTCGGCAAACTTCATACTGTTCGCATGCATGTTCTTCTTCCTCTCCTCCTCGTTGTACTCCTTGGAGTAATAACGCTCCTCGTCGAAGTCCTTCGACCGAGGCAGAAACATGCCGCCCCACTGAGGAAAGTGCACCAAACCCACCGGCAAGGTGCAAGCCACGATCATGATCCCCATGTAGACCAACCCGGTCGAGGTCGAGTGCGCCGAGCTCGTGAAGAACAGCAGCTGGGTCAGACTCGACCCGAAGTTTCCTCCCGCCCCCGTCATGCCCGAGATGATGCCCAGCGATCTCCGAGAGATGAATGGGATTATCCCGAACGTAGCCCAACAGGCGGCCTGCGCCCCTATGGAGAAGATGATCATGTGAGTTATCGCGATGGGCAGTGAGTTGGCCTTTCCTATGAGGATACAAAAGCATCCTCCCATTGTCTGAAGGATCCACAGCGTCCAAAGACGGCCTCTCATTCCGAAGAACCGTGCGGAGTAGTCCGAAGCGAATCCGCCGAACGGCCGCGCGACGAGGTTGGCCATCCCGAAGGTGGCTGCTATCACTCCCGCCGTGTGAAGGTTGAGATCGAACCTGTCGTAGAAGTATTCGGCGATGACGTTATCTGTGGTAAGTTCGACTCCCATGGAGTAGCCGTAGAGAAGGACGAAGATCCACGTCCTATAGTTCGTCGCAGCATACCATAACACCTGGGGACAACATACATATATTATTATCTAAAAGTATCAGATTTATCTAGGACAAAGATTCTTAGGACATTACAATGTTCTTACCTTGGAAAACTTATCCTTGGAAATGTCTCCTTTCTTCTTCAACGTGCCGACGTTCCCGTCGGGCAAGTCCTGGCCGAGCGTCAGCACTAGTATTCCCATGACCACGTGGAGAAAGCCTGGGACGAAGAAGGCTATCCCCCAGGCAGTGAACGAGGTGGCGCCGGCCTGCTTGATGATCTCATAGAGCAGCGGCATGAGCAGCTGGGTTGCGCCGCCGCCCATGTTCCCCCAGCCAGCGGCTGTGCCGTTGACAAGCCCAATGATCTCGCTGTTGAACATGGTGCTCATCCAATACTGGCACGACACGAACGTGGAAAGCTTGTTTGATGCACTCATGGTTCCTGCTCTGATACCACTTGTTAGGATCGGTAAGGGTGTTTAGAGGGGGGGGGGGGGTGAATAAACACTGGCTATTTTTCGGTTGCTGGGTGACTGGTGTGACCGGTTACTGGTGTCAGATTATTGGGTATCTGATTTTGCAAGTGGTAACCGGTTAGTAAAGTGCAGTGTTTGTGTGTTTGAGTGCGCGGAATTGTTTCTGGAAGTTCGGAGCAAAGTCTTCTACGTCTCCCCTTCTTCCCCTCAAGGAAGGATATCACTAGCAACTGGTTTTACACGTTACAAGGAGCACTCTACTCACTAACAGTAACCTACCAAAGCTAATGCAACAAAGGCAGTTGTATAAAAACAATCCACCTAAAACTTTAACAGCTTTTCACAGTCCTTTGAATACAAATCTCTCAAACTTTCTAATCACTCTTGATGAACAGTTGAGAGAGAACTTCTGAGAATGTTTGGTTGTGCTTGAGTTGTGTTGTAGATTGTTCAAATGTTGTGTTGAGTCTTCACGCTCTTGGTATTTATACTTGGTGTAGATTTGAGCCGTTGTGTGAAGACTGACCAGCTTCCAGACATTATTAAATGTCGTTTCCTGAAATAGGCTGGTTTCAGAACCTGGTTCAGGTTCTCTGCAGACTGCGCCTTTCACCAAAATGGGCATGCATCAGGCCAACGTCTCTTTGGTCGCATCCTTGACTTAAATGCATTTGTACTGCATTGTTCTCCTTAATTGATGCATATTTGAATTTGGCTTCTGGCTCATGGTGTAATGCTGAGTTCCTGACTCTTAAGTATAGATCACCAGTCGCCATAGCCTTGAGCTTCAGGTGCCTGACTTGAGAACTGGTTTCTGGTTCAATCAGCGTTCTTGATCAGATGCTCTGTCAGTTCCTTAACTCATCGGGCGCTTATTTTAAGTTTTGGTCGCCGAAACTATTTAAGTTTAAGGGTTCTGAATTCCTTAACAATTTCCCCCTTTTCGGTGACTGCCAAAACTTAAATAGGAGTAACTGAGAGGAGAATTTCTTTTCATTAATCAAGGAAGTTACAGACTAGTCTATTACATGAGATATGTAAAGAACTAATCTATTTCTTCCTTGATCGTCCATTGTCGTCTTTCTTCTTCTCCAGTTTCTTCAGCTCTGCCTGAGCCTTCGCCATTGATAGCCTCTGCTGCTTCTTATCATGCATCCAAATGAGCTCCTGGAGCTGTTGTTCGATCAGATTGCATGCAATTGTCCTCAAGGATTGAGGATTGTAGATTCGTTCTAGTGGCAGCAGTTCCTTGCCCGTTCTCAGAGACGAGTCCATTTTGGGCAGATCCTCATCCGGTAGCAGTGCAGCTTCCTGCTGTTGACGATCTTGATCTTCTGGTGCATACCGGATAGTGGATATTTGATTCGGTCTCTGAGGCGGGCTCGGTTCAGGCACTGAAGCTTGTTTTGACAGCTGCTGCTGCTTCCCTTTCCCACTTTCCCCCTTTTTGGCAGCACCGGAGGCTCCTGATGTTCCCAGATGTTCAACGATGATAGCAAGCTGGGCCTTGATGGCATTCAGGTCCTCACTAAGGGTATCTTCCACGCCTCTTAGATCGGTGCGAAGAAGATTCTGGTTTTCTTCGAGCTTGTTGCACCATTTCTTGAATTCTGTGCGTGTGGCGACTTCTCAGCATAAACCTGTTCCGATTTGGTCCGCGCATTCTTGGCCAGTATCTCAAGGGTCCTGACCTTAGAGTCTGTCATGGTCTGAGTGACCATGAAGTCTTCGATGCGGCACTGGAGCAGAATGACAGAACCAGAACTTTGTGGAGTGGTTGAGTCACTGGGTCGGAGAATCTTCGCCACTTCTTCGAAGGGCATTGTGGCAATGGGCGTGGAGCAGGGGACCGGCTTAGGTTCTGGTGCCGGTAACAGCAGATGTGTAGCAGAAAATTGGAAAACTGGACCAGTAGCCAAAACGGGAGATGGTGGAGTAGACACTAAGTCTTTGGAAGTCCCTGAAGAAGCTTGTTCTTCGAATCGTGGACTGCTCTCCATCTCAACTGGTTCGGGAAGAAGCGGCGGTTGGGACTGAGTGGACACAACAGGTTCCGGGTCCTTGAAAATCTCGGAGGCTCCCGCTGCATGGGGGGACCTGATCGGTTGCATTTGGACTTCGTTGATTTGCTCAGTCCGATCAGGTTCTGAGGACACTGAAGGATCAGCAGGATCTGATGGTCTAGACGGCGCCGACTTGGACTGATCTGTCACTTGGAAACTGGAGGATTCTGGAAACTGATGTCCCAGCTTATTGAACTCGATTCTGTATAAGTCCTCCAGTTTCAGACGTTCTACTTCAAGTCCCGCCAGAATTGCTTGATCGGTGGCTGCTGTAGGAGAGACTATATCAAAATTTTGTTCTCTGGTGTTCAGATTCTGGACCAGGAACGTCAGGCATAGAGGTAGCCTGGATAGGTCTCTTGATTGCAGAAAAACTTCGACTTCGTCGATCTCCATACTCTTCATCAGAAAGTCTTCTGTTTTCCTAGCAGCTGCCATCAGATCCTTTTTGATGCGCTTCTTGAGAGGAGTGAGCCTTACAGTCCTCCACTCCTCATAAGCATCCAGATGCTCATCGACTTGGGCGCACATGTCCTTCAGAGTCAGCTCTATCCCCATTGCGACGTCATTTGTTAGGAAGGACGACATCTCAACAGTAATAGCCTTCCCTTTCCCTTTGTCGCTTTTTGAAGCGACTGGAGCAGATGTAGCAACCGGTTCCCGGATAACAATTCCGGTGGCTTTTGGGCGTTCGGTTGCTTGTGGAGGAACTGGAATAGATGATGCAGGCTCTGACGTGGCCGCGATCGTTAGATCCATTCCCAAGACCGGGTCCGAGATGATATTGGTGATCACCGTATCTAGATTCGGCATTTCGGCACCCGATTCTGATCCCTGCATTTCTTCAGCAGTCTCTGGTTGTTCAGAGATCAGATCCTCCGGTTGTTGACTCAGTGTTGGACTGGAAGCTCCTTGGTGCGTTTCTTCAGGCTCCGCTTCAGCACCAGAAGCTATCATCGCCAGAGTCTCTTCTTCTCCAGAAGCCATGATTTGAACTTCAGCCTCCTTTTCAGTAGGGGCTGCAGCAGATTCCGCCGGCTTCTTTTCCTTCTTATCTTTCTTCTTCTTCTTTTTAGGCTCAACCTCTACTGATGCAGATGCTTTCTTCTCTGTTTTCTGCTTTTTCTTCTTCTGACCCTCATCAGCTGGGTCAGTTGCTTGTCTCTTGCTGGCGACTTTTGTATCAGACACTACTTGAGTGGCCAAAAATTGTCTGATAGATTCAGTGGTGAGTAGCTTTGCCCCGAAAACTGGTTGAACCGACTCCAATTGCCCCAATTTTTCTTTTATTATACTTGTAATTTGGGGGACAAAGTTCTTGAACTGCCGGTCTCTGGCCCGGACTACATTAAGAAGCGCTCCAAAAATCACCTTACCCTAGTTCACGGCCAGACCCATCATGATCGCTGTCATGGCCTGAACTTTCTCCGTGGTGAGGACATCAAAGGAGCCACCTTTCCCAAGAACTGATTTCGCCACCAGATCATGGAGTAACCAATATGCTGGCTTCAGGGCCGTTCTCTTATCAGACTCCTTGAAGGTCTCGATAGTTGAAGCAAAGATCCCGTCACCTTTTCTCCTCATATCGGAGTCGATCTCTGATAGTGACGTAGCTCCAGACGTGGGCAGATTGAAGATCCCGTCACCTCTTCTCCAGAAGCCATGATTTGAACTTCAGCCTCCTTTTCAGTAGGGGCTGCAGCAGATTCCGCCGGCTTCTTTTCCTTCTTATCTTTCTTCTTCTTCTTTTTAGGCTCAACCTCTACTGATGCAGAGGCTTTCTTCTCCGTTTTCTGCTTTTTCTTCTTCTTCTGACCCTCATCAGCTGGGTCAGTTGCTTGTCTCTTGCTGGCGACTTTTGTATCAGACACTACTTGAGTGGCCAAAATTGTCTGATAGATTCAGTGGTGAGTAGCTTTGCCCCGAAAACTGGTTGAACCGACTCCAATTGCCCCAATTTTTCTTTTATTATACTTGTAATTTGGGGGACAAAGTTCTTGAACTGCCGGTCTCTGGCCCGGACTACATTAAGAAGCGCTCCAAAAATCACCTTACCCTAGTTCACGGCCAGACCCATCATGATCGCTGTCATGGCCTGAACTTTCTCCGTGGTGAGGACATCAAAGGAGCCACCTTTCCCAAGAACTGATTTCGCCACCAGATCATGGAGTAACCAATATGCTGGCTTCAGGGCCGTTCTCTTATCAGACTCCTTGAAGGTCTCGATAGTCGAAGCAAAGATCCCGTCACCTTTTCTCCTCATATCGGAGTCGATCTCTGATAGTGACGTAGCTCCAGACGTGGGCAGATTGAAGATCCCGTCACCTCTTCTCCAGAAGCCATGATTTGAACTTCAGCCTCCTTTTCAGTAGGGGCTGCAGCAGATTCCGCCGGCTTCTTTTCCTTCTTATCTTTCTTCTTCTTCTTTTTAGGCTCAACCTCTACTGATGCAGAGGCTTTCTTCTCCGTTTTCTGCTTTTTCTTCTTCTGACCCTCATCAGCTGGGTCAGTTGCTTGTCTCTTGCTGGCGACTTTTGTATCAGGCACTACTTGAGTGGCCAAAAATTGTCTGATAGATTCAGTGGTGAGTAGCTTTGCCCCGAAAACTGGTTGAACCGACTCCAATTGCCCCAATTTTTCTTTTATTATACTTGTAATTTGGGGGACAAAGTTCTTGAACTGCCGGTCTCTGGCCCGGACTACATTAAGAAGCGCTCCAAAAATCACCTTACCCTAGTTCACTGCCAGACCCATCATGATCGCTGTCATGGCCTGAACTTTCTCCGTGGTGAGGACATCAAAGGAGCCACCTTTCCCAAGAACTGATTTCGCCACCAGATCATGGAGTAACCAATATGCTGGCTTCAGGGCCGTTCTCTTATCAGACTCCTTGAAGGTCTCGATAGTCGAAGCAAAGATCCCGTCACCTTTTCTCCTCATATCGGAGTCGATCTCTGATAGTGACGTAGCTCCAGACGTGGGCAGATTGAAGATCGTAGCAAACCATTCTTCATTGAATGAGATGAGGCTGCCTTTGATGGTGGCGCTGATGACCCCGTCGGTGATCACGGCTGATTCGAAGAACTCTTCAACTTCCGCCGTCGCGACTTCTGGCGCGCAGCCCAAGAACGGTCGGAGCCCACTGTGTTGAAGGGCTAAAAGGGAGCGGCCAACATCAGCATCGTCTGATGTGATTGGTTCGTCGTAGTATATGTGAAGGATATTCTTGAAGAGAGCGCTTTTAGAGATGGCCATTTGAGGGAAGAATGAGTATTGAAGGACGATTGGAGCTGTTAGGGTTTTGGAGAGGTTTTGATTTGCAGAGAGAGATGATGAAATGAAGACGATGAAGTTGATGGCTTGGGTTTTAAGTAAGGCAGTGAAATGACGTTTCTCTCTCCTCTTCGTTTTCCCGCTCACTTTATCTGTACTGTAGCATATAGCATGTCCTTTCAGCATTAAATTCACGCAGTCCTCTGTACCGTCAGTTACCTTAAACATGTTACTGACGTATCATGCTTTTGAATGTATGCATTTAAAGGTGCATAATAAATAAGAACGAAACCGGTTAAAGGCTAAAAGACAAACAAGGTACCGGTTACTATAGACCAGATAATTTAGTACTCTTTTTGGAGAGATTCCGAAAAGAAGTACCCGAATGAGATATATAGATATACTATGGTTTCAGCTCAGTAACTGATAGAATATTATATGTATAGAGGGTGACTGGTCTTTTAGTGACTTTGAAAGAAACAGGGCAGAGTCTATTGATTAGACCGATTTCGAAAATGAGAAGGAAATAGCCTTTTGAAGAAGTTCCAGTTGAGGAAAGAAACATCTATATTAATGCAATATTATTGTTAAAGTATACGGTAACTGGTTAAGACAATATGCACAGTTAGTTCAGATTAGGATTTCCATCAAAATCAGTACCAACCCTTTGTTGTGCTGTCTTAACTTCGTTCCCCCTTACTTTATCCATTCCGTATCGGTTACTGAGATATATCTAATAAACCGAGTGCATTACGAAAGTAGATGAACTTAGATTCCGGCAGGGGCTTGGTGAATATGTCGGCTACTTGCTGATCGGTGGCTATTTACTCCAGTTTGATGTCCTTGTTGAGCACGTGGTCCCTGATGAAGTGGTGCATGATCTCGATGTGCTTGGTCCTGGAGTGAAGCACTGGGTTCTGGGAGATGGCTATAGCACTTGTATTATCGCAGTAAATGGGAGTCTCCGTCTCCGTTATCCCATAATCCTTGAGTTGATGCTGAATCCATAAGATCTGAGAGCAGCAACTCCCTGCGGCCAGGTACTCAGCTTCTGCGGTTGAAGTCGCAATCGAAGTCTGCTTCTTACTGAACCAAGAGATCAGCCGGTCACCAAGAAACTGGCAGGTACCACTGGTGCTTCTTCTATCAATTTTGCATCCAGCGTAATCAACATCGGTATATCCTCTGAGAGAAAGACTTGAATCCTTAGGGTACCACAATCCAACATTCGTGGTCACTTTAATATATTTGAGGATTCTTTTTGCTGCAGTGAAGTGGCTCAAACGAGGATCTGCTTGAAACCGGGCACATAGACATACGCTATACATGATGTCTGGTCGACTAGCTGTAAGATACATCAGTGACCCTATCAGTCCCCGATACTTGGTTATATCTATACGTGGCTCATCTTCATCCTTGTCCAATTTGATCGAAGCACTCATAGGAGTAGTTGCTTCTGAGCATTTATCCATCCCGAATCTGCTCAGAAGGTCCTTAGCGTATTTGCTTTGATTGATGAAGGTTCCTGATTTCAGTTGTCTAACTTGAAGTCCTAGAAAGAAGGTCAGTTCCCCCATCATGCTCATTTCGAACTTGTCCTTCATCAATGTTGCGAGCTTATCGCAGAGTTTCTGATTTGTTGAGCCGAAGATGATGTCATCGACGTAGATCTGGACAATCAGTAAATGTTCCTTCTTTGTGTACCGGAACAGAGTCTTGTCAATAGTTCCTACTTCGAATCCGTGATCAGTCAGGAACTTAGTCAGGGTGTCATACCAAGCTCTTGGCGCCTGCTTCAGACCATATAGAGCCTTCTTTAGTCTGTAGACATGGTTCGGAAACTCGTGATTCTCGAACCCAGGTGGTTGTGCTACATACACTTCTTCAGTCAAGAGTCCATTAAGGAAGGCACTCTTGACATCCATTTGATACACCTTGATGTCTTTTGAAGCAGTATAGGCTAGGAAGATTCTGATTGCTTCTAGTCGAGCAACTGATGCAAAAGTCTTGTTGTAATCTATTCCTTCTTCTTGTCGGTACCCCAGAGCTACTAGACGAGCTTTGTTCCTTACCACCAGTCCTTCCTCATTGGCCTTGTTCTTGAATACCCATTTGGTTCCAATAACCGTTTGATTAGGTCTTGGAACCAGACTCCAGACTTCATTCCTTTCAAACTGGTTGAGCTCTTCTTGCATTGCATCAATCCAGTGACTGTCCCTTAGGGCTTCTTCAACCTTGGTTGGTTGAATTTGAGATATGAAGGCGTAACTGAAGAGATTCTGCATTGACTGCCTTCTTGTCTTCATGGGAGCGTCTGCTTCTCCAATGATCAGCTGTCGAGGATGATTCAGCTTGGTTCTATTCGATTTTATGTGTTCCCCCTCAGCTGATGCACTTTCCTCTTGAGAGGGAGTTGCCTGATTTAGTTCAGGCCCTTCAATAGGTTCCTGATTATTTGAGTTGCTCCCTTCATATCCAGTATCTTTCAGAGTTACTGGTTCTACTGGGATTTCAACAGCTTCTTGTTGACACCCAGTTTCTTCAACTGGTATATCCAGTAACTCAGTATGTGGTTCTTCACTGGTCTTCTCCCGACTGTTTTTAGCTGGAAGCTCCTCATCACTGGAGTCGTTCAAGTTCGTTTCTTCAAGCTGATTGCTTAGTTTGTTGATATTGCTGGGCGTCTGATCTTCCATGGTTGACTCTTCAAACACAACATGAGCTGATTCTTCAACTGACAGCATCTTGCAGTTGAACACCCGATAGGCCTTGCTGACATCTGAATATCCCAGAAAGAATCCCTTCTCAGCCCTTGCATCGACCGCTGAGAGATGGTACTTCCCATTGTTGTGAATGAAGCATCTGCTCCCGAAGGTCTTGAAGTACCCGACTGATGGGATATTCCCGGTCCATACTTCATATGGCGTTTTTCCTTGCATCTTGCAGATCATGGACCGGTTCTGTGTGTAGCACGCTGTGTTGATGGCTTCTGCCCAAAATTTCTGAGAGATATCTGCATCGGCTAGCATGGTTCTGGCAGCTTCTTTGAGCGTTCGGTTTCTTCTTTCGGCTAAACCATTTTGCTGCGGTGTCCTGGCGGCAGATAACTCATGGCGTATACCATGGTTCTCAAGAAATTCAGTTAGCACATGATTAATGAATTCAGTACCTCGGTCACTACGGATTCGATTAATTTTCTCACTACGTTCGTTCTGAATCCTTTTAAAAAGCTTTATTAGATTTAAAGGAGTTTGATCTTTTGATTTTAAAAATATGACCCATGTAAATCTAGAAAAATCATCTATGACCACTAGAGTGTACCTGGTTCCCCCTAAGCTGCTTACTGATATGGGTCCGGAGAGATCCATATGCAGTAAGTCCAGGCACCGGTTGGACCCGATACACCCTTTGTTTTTAAAAGTTGACCTGATCTGTTTTCCTAGTTGACATGCGGTACAAAGTTTGTCTTTTGAAAAGTTTATTTTTGGCAAACCTTTGACCAGATCATTTTTCAAGAGTACTGAAATTGTTTTAAAATTTAAATGATTAATCGTTTATGCCATAACCAGCATCTAGAATCTTTGGCCAGACGACACATTGGTGAAGGTACCGATTGGTCTTCCTAACGCACCTTATAGGTTCCTCCGATTCTATTTCCGGTTAGAACAGTTTGACCAGAAAAATCTTTAACACAACATTTATTCTTTTCAAAAGACACGTTAAAGTTATTTTCACAGAGTTGACTGACAATAATCAAATTAAAATGTAAATTCTGTACCAGATGCACATTCTTTAGGGTAAGGGTACCGTGAGTAATCACTCCCTTTCCTATTGTTTTACCTTTACCGTTATCACCAAAGGTAATGGTAGGTCCGGTGTGCTGCTTCAGGTTCCTGAGCAGCTTATGATTCCCAGTCATGTGCTGGCAGCAATCGCTGTCCAGATACCATTCCGACTGGTTCAGTTCTTCTTTGTATACCTGCAAGAAATATATATATATATACTTATTTAGGTACCCAACTTTACTTGGGTCCCGGGTGAATCAGACTCTTAGGTACCCAGATTTGGAAGACTCGAACAGTTCTTCCAGTTCTTGGATCTATCAGAAGCTTAGGGAATTGGTTCCTATTTCTATTTCTTAAATCCTGATTATTTCTAGGGTTGGGATTGTAGAAACCTTTTCTGATCGAGTTACCGTTCCAGTTGCTACGTTTTGGTGGGAAAGATCTCCTAGATGTAGTTCCTGGATTCCTACTTTCCCTAGCTCTAGTGTATTCTGCTTTTTCTGAATAGCCTATGCCTTTTCGGTTAGGCTGCCTAAGAGTTGATCGAGCTGGCTCAGGGAATTTCCTTACAGGAACTATCCTCTCTTCTGCTACCTTATCAGGAACTAATATGGGAATGCTAGAAGGGATGAATTGGATGGTATTGGATTTTTCAGGTCTGGCTGCAAAGATTGGTGATTGGTTTCCGAAGCCTAAACCTGATCTATCGTTCCCATATCTCATGTTCCCCTGAATGCAATCGATTTTTCTTGAGGAATCTGTCCAGGATTGAATGATAGCATTTATCCTGGCATTCTCTGCCACTTTTTCTTCAGTGGCTCTTTTCAGATTTTCATTTTCCACCCGAAGTAATCTGATTTCCTTAGTTACATCATCGGGTAATCTGCTTTCTAATTGAGCTTCCTGGTTACCCTTCAGCTCAAGCTCCTTGATTCTTAAGATGAACTGCTTTTCAAATTCAGCCATCGTTTCCCCGGCCTTCATCTTGATGGTGTCATATTTCTGAACGGCCACGATGATCTTGTTTTCTCTGGTGGAGTCGTTTCCTTCACAGATCTGGCACAATGTTGTCCAGACTTTCACTGGCCGTTTTGCACAGCATCACATGTCTGAAAGTTTCAAGGTCCAAGGTCTTGAATATGATGTCCTTGGCCACGCTGTCCAAGTTCATTAACTTCTTCTCGGCAGGAGTCCAGTCACTCCTTGGTTTTGGAATCGTTTGAGGCAGGGACTTGTCTGCTGCATGAGCTATATTAATCTGTGTAAGCTTGGGAGGCCCCGAGACAATAATGTCCCACATGTCTTCGTCATGAGCAGTTAGGTGGGTTTCCATTCGGATCATCCATTCAAGGAAGTTTTCCTGGTTGAACATGGGAAGCTTGTTTGATACACTCATGGTTCCTGCTCTGATACCACTTGTTATGATCGGTTAGGGTGTTTAGAGGGGGGGGGGGGAGGTGAATAAACACTGGCTATTTTTCGGTTGATGGGTGACTGGTGTGACCGGTTACTGGTGTCAGATTATTGGGTATCTGATTTTGCAAGTGGTAACCGGTTAGTAAAGTGCAGTGTTTGTGTGTTTGAGTGCGCGGAATTGTTTCTGAAAGTTCGGAGCAAAGTCTCCTACGTCTCCCCTTCTTCCCCTCAAGGAAGGATATCACTAGCAACTGGTTTTACACGTTACAAGGAGCACTCTACTCACTAACAGTAACCTACCAAAGCTAATGCAACAAAGGCAGTTGTATAAAAACAATCCACCTAAACTTCAACAGCTTTTCACAGTCCGTTGAATACAAATCTCTCAAACTTTCTAATCACTCTTGATGAACAGTTGAAAGAACTTCTGAGAATGTTTGATTGTGCTTGAGTTGTGTTGTAGATCGTTCAAAAGTTGTGTTGAGTCTTCACGCTCTTGGTATTTATACTTGGTGTAGATTTGAGCTGTTGTGTGAAGACTGACCAGCTTCCAGACATTATTAAATGTCGTTTCCTGAAATAGGCTGGTTTCAGAACCTGGTTCAGGTTCTCTGCAGACTGCGCCTTTCACCAAAATGGGCATGCATCAGGCCAACGTCTCTTTGGTCGCAGCCTTGACTTAAATGCATTTGTACTGCATTGTTCTCCTTAATCGATGCATATTTAAATTTGACTTCTGGCTCCTGGTGTAATGCTGAGTTCCTGACTCTTAAGTATAGATCACCAGTCGCCATACCCTTGAGCTTCGGGTGCCTGACTTGAGAACTGGTTTCTGATTCAATCAACGTTCTTGATCAGATGCTCTGTCAGTTCCTTAACTCATCGGACACTTATTTTAAGTTTTGGTCGCCGAAACTATTTAAGTTTAAAGGGTTCTGAATTCCTTAACAATATATATATTAAATGATTTATTTCCAAGAAAACGGAAGGAGGAGAGCACAAGTGTGTGATAATAAACAATTAATTGAATTAATGTTGGAATTTTGTTATGCGGTTTGTCGAGTTTATATAGTGCTTTGGCGTTGACATTATAAAGGCTGATGGAGGATCCCAATGGCTATGTTATGAATATTTAAATTTTATTTTAAAAGAAGATCGAATCCGATTTGCCGCGTATATTCTCTTTGTCCTATCACGATTATCAAAAGTTCATTCTACAAATTAAATAAAAACTATGTGAAGTGCGTATCTAAGATGATCACTATATCAATCAAGATTATATAAACCAATTATTAATAAGAGGAAGAAGAAGAATGTGGCCGAAGTTCAATATGTTGACATGTTATTCATATTTATTGAAAGGAAACAAAAAGAAACTCAGAACTTCAATGGCAGCATCAAACCATAATGCTATTTATTACATGGTACTACGTAATAATAATTTGTGATTTTCCATATATATCTTCAGTCATGATATAATACCCCAATTATTTTTTATATGGATTTAATTCTATATATAAATCTATCAAATGTAGATGTACCTTTACAAGGTGTTGAAAAGCCCTATTTGAGTGGTCAGCTTCGAGCTGCGCCTTGGGGCTATGCTTATAACATAACCGCCAATTTAATATTGAACCCTAATATTCTCGAATGATTATTTGGGCAAAGGGCAAACAAAAAAATTCCAAGAAAATGTAACGCACTGTACTGTGTACCTACAGATGACACGCGGACATAAACGTATATTATTTTATATTATTATTTTTTGTGAGTAACTGAGAGTTTGAATTGTGCGTGTGGAGAATTTTATTTATTTATTGTATTATTCGAGTATTTAAATATCTCAACTTGGCCTTTAGGATCATCCAAATAGCTTCAACGCAGATTATAAACCAATTTACTGATTCAAAGCTAATCGATATGAAATCATCTCAATAGATAATTCATTAATATATGTAGTAAACATGTAATAATGGTGATGCTTACATACGAAAAGACTTCATCTTCATTGCCGACAATGTCAATTCAGCGCCTGTTCTATCTTTTAATAAGTTACATAAATGTTCGTCGAGTACCAATTTTAGTTTATTTAAGTCACTTATATAAAAAATAAATCTTACAATATATAACATAATATTATATATATTTATATATTAATGCGAGTATGATTAAAATACTAATAATCATAATTTTCACTCAAGGCCTGAACCAAGACCAGGGGTCGAGCCCACACGACTATCCAAGCACTAGCTCACGATTTAAAACCATGATTAGGACATGAAACCAAACCTACGTATAATGCTCTTACACCACCCTTAAGAGACTTTATCACATAATAATCTTCAACTCATCAAACTTCCCATTTAACTTAGGGCTCCATCCAACAAACTCTGAGCATCGATTTAATTTGATAATTAAATCATATTATAAAGACGGAACAATGACTTGTTGCAATAAAGTCAAAATCTTGAAGTTTGCTATCTAACACTTTAACTCATTACAATTAATTAATATCAAGCTATAAAACAGCGTCCTTTGTCATCAGAGGTGACGTAATAATAATGGGACTTAATGAAGATTTGACAAATGTATACATGTCTATTAAGTTTGGGTTTTTTTTTTTTTAAATAGCTTAGTTAATTTTCATTTTACCCTTTTCTTTTAGTCCATGATTGTCATTAAATTTCATTCAATGTCATTAACTTCCGCCTTTTAAGTTAGGTTCACAACGGAGTCTATTTTATGAGTTTTCCAAATATTATAAACGCAAAATTATAAATTTGTGCCACTAAATACCTAACTTTTCATTTTAGGTTATTATATTCGACACTTGTAAAAATAAATTACTAAGTTTATATGTTGAAATAAATTTGATGCTTTTTTATTTATTTTCATTTTTTCTTTCTTTTTTTATTTCTGTTAAATGGAGAAAATAAATATACGTTTTAATCATCCAAGATTTGCACAATATATAATAATCTATACTTTTTAAGCCAAACAATTAAGAATTTTTAAAAGAAAGTCCCAAAAATGGAAATTGCATTTCCCATCAAAGAATAGGAAAAATCGCAAGAAAAAAGTTATGAAACGTCGAAGAAAATGAATGGAGGATACAAAGACAATTAAAGAGTAGCACATGTCGTAACGCAAAGTAAGATTTGTCATGTGTGTGTAATCTTTAGATTTTAATAAAAAAAAATGAAATTAAGTCATTGGCTTCATGCTATCTAAATAAGTGGCTCGAATTATATTTTATTTAAAAAAAATGGTCCCTTTGTTACCAGGCAAATCATATAATACCATCAGTTCGTTATAAATGCAATATATATCTTGGATTATTTATTTTCAGGCATGTCCCCGTGCATACAAAAGAAAATCGACTTTAGTGCTTTGACAGAAACTCACGAGCATCCTCACCTTCCATGCAATTAAATTTAAAAACAAAAGGGACAGAGATAAAATAAATTGAAAATTAATCAATTTATTTATATATATAAAAAACTAGCAGCACCCATTATTCATAAATGATATCTCTCTACATGTATGTATTTATTTTTATACATGATAGAAACTAAGTCGACAATTGGCTTGTGGTCAATACTGATGCCTCAAGGTATTAAAAGATCACATAATTGATTCGTTACTACGTCTGTCATACATGGACATGTCCTAATGTGATTTACCTGATTGACCTAGTTTGTAGGCTATTGCGCTGGGTCAGAGAGTTCTACTTTGTCCCAACGGCCATGGTTCCATCGACAATTGTAAATTATAGGCGTGTGTAATAAGTGAAAGACTTATAAAATAAAAAATATTTCCAATGAAGCATTGGTCTAGTGGTCAATGAGGAGGCCTTAAGGATTTGTGGGTTAGATCGTGGGATCGAATTCTCCCTCCCACAATTCCTTGAGTAGTTCTCATGTGATTTATTTCTCATGACTATCATCTAGTATTTAGCAGGTGGGTTTGGATGTATTCATCTGGCTCCGGGGATTAGTCACACCACTGTAGTGTGCGACACAAGCCCATGCTGGTATTTAGGGGCTAGCCCATAGCCAGATCGAGTGGGATACCTCAGGACAGAAAAAATAAATAAAAGATATTTATTGCAGACTCTGTTTATTTACAACATTTATTGCACGTAGACATATATTTTTACATACGAGCTCATGAAGGTGGAGGCCTATTTAAGTGAATCCTTTCTTCTCCCTCTCAAACAAAACTTCTCATAAAGTCCCTCCTATAAACAAACCTCTTTGAGAGAAAAAAAACAAAATGTCGTTTAACACTCTTTTCTCCAAGACAATTATTTATCTTCTTCTCATTCTTCTCATAATTCCTCGCCACGAAGCAAGACACTACCCAATACTACCGAGTGCTCCTTCAACTGCATTGCCATTGCTAGCTTCCAAAGGTGACGAACATGAGACCACGGCGACGACTCCATTTGTTAATCGCAAGCAAAGGTTCTTCAACGAACACGAATTAAAGAATTGCATGCCGAAGGGTTTTCGTCGTTCTTCGGCACCTAGTCGCTACGTCAATTATGCCACGTTCGGTTCGTTGAGGTGTGTTCCGCGCAAGAATTGATCATTTTTTTAAAAAAAAAAGTCGAATGAAGGATGATATGGTACCTCAAGATATAGTTTTGCATATGGTTAATGGCACAAATCTTCTATTCCACGAGTGATATTGTTTGGTTTGTGAAGTGAAGGGCAATTTTGGAGAGAAGGCGAAGAGGTGAATTGTGATGGATTTTTATGTAATTTTTAAGAATGTTTGCTGTCATAAGTTTTCTCCTTAGAAAACTTCTGCATACCATAATCTTTATTACTATTTTTATTTTCTTGCATGCATGCTGCGTATGTATTTGATGTAAAAGGGTATATACATATATATATATACCTTATAAACCTTTTGAATATGTTATATATACATATAATAAACATTGTGATAAATGCATTATTATGATTAGATATGATGCGAGTCAAGCGTATTTATTATGGTGTGCAAATATATGAACGCTCGTTAGATATTTAAAGGGAGACAAGTATGCAAAACTAAATTAGATGAATAGCTGGTCGTTAAAAATTAAATGTTACACATTGATTCAACTTGAATAGTTTCATATGATAAAAGGTGTGTGATATTAATATTTTACAGGTGGCATAATTATGTATAAGCATTATACATTCATAAATAATAAATTGCTCAGACTGACTGACTGCTGTATAACCAAAGATCAGTTGAGGAACGGTAAATTGCAAACGAGTCCTCTGTTTTCCTCTCAATATCTCAGATTTACAAAATTAACTATTTTTTTTTTTTTTTGAAATAAAATATATTTATTGATGATTATCAAAATTCAACAAATCAAACATAGCTTGGGACGGTGGAGAACGTCCTTCTCCGTCGTAACCAAGTAACTTATGATTTCGCTAGAATTTTCCTTCGACTCAATGGCATTTGACGAACATGTGGAAGTCATTACACCTGGCATTGGGGGTGCATTTTCGAACACGCAGATTATGCGCAGTAGGTAATAGTGACCTCCCTAGACGCCATGCAAAGTTCTTCACCTGTGGCGACAACTCTCGACTCCCATATAAACTGTCACTGCTGGGGATTTGAAGACGATCCCATCAAAGTGTTAAGAGTTAGCGCCATTGCCACCTTATATCCCAACTTAACCGAGTATAAACCATCTTTACTATGATGCCAAATGATTTTGTCGGGCATCCCAAAATAGTGTCCGCATCAATAGGAAGAAACAGAGATCCGACTAAATTAAAATTCCATGATCCCGTCGTCTCTCGCAGATCTGCAACCGTAGTGTGAATGGAATTTTGCACTACATGTGTGATGATATTCTCTTAGGTGATTCCCTTGGTAGCCATGCATCATTCCATCCCAAAATATGCATCCTTTTTTCTTCCTAAAAAACCGGAGAAAGCTAATTTTTTGTCCTCAATGTTTGGGTTATGGGCATTTTTGGTCTCTCATTTTCCACGATATCACTTTTAGTCCCCAATATTATCGATTTTGAGCAGTTTTAGTTCCACGATTAATTTAATGAATTTAACACGTAAAACGCACGTAATTTCATTTTAGTTGACTTAAATGCTCAGAACACATCTTCAATAGGGAATGAAGGATTTGGGGAGAGTTGTGATATAAATCCGAACTAACGATTAAATTATGAAAATGAGATGTTTTGAGCGTGAGCATAATTTTTTGGGTTGGAATATGAAATTGGATGTTTTAATTGGACTATAATGAAACCACGTGCGTCTTACGTATTAAATTCCGTCCAAACTAACGATTAAGTTAACCGAAGAACAAAAAGGCCCAAAATCGATAATATTGGGAACTAAAAGTGGCATCTAAAAATATGGGGACCAAAAATGCCCATACCCCAAACTTTGAAGACCAAAAATGTTGTTCTCCCCGAAAAAAACTTTCCCCTCCTCTCCGTCTCACTAAGAAAAAAAAAAAAAAAACCTAAAACTATCTCACGCTCTTCTCCCAAATCTTTAGACTAAGGATGGAGAGTAAACCATCTCATTCGTCTTCTCATTTTCTTTCATTATCAGTTCTTTCTCCGTTTTGTTACTGTCTCCTGATCTCTCCCTTTGTGGGAGTTTTAGTCTTCTCTTGTAGAATAAGTTGTTTTCTCCCTTGATGAGAGTATTCTTTCGGGAGAAAACGAGATTTTGAAGTTAAGAAGGAAGAAAGTAAAGAATATTACGTATTTGGATTTGCAGTATGTTCTTTAGTTCTTCCTGTTTAAACTTTTATACTTGATTTCTTTCGGTCTTTGCTTTTTTTCTTATATTATTTTAGTCGGTGTTTGCTCTCTTGGTAGAGACTTCTTCCCTACTGGAAATTTGATTGTATCCAGAGGACTTCGCGGGACTATTTAGTTCATGTATCTTTTTGTTAATCGATCAAGTTACCGTTTCGCCAAAAAAAAAAAAACCCTAAGAAGAATTGAATTGCCAAGTTCATCACCTTACAATTAAATAGTATCTGCTACCTAATCTATTAAGGCAATAACATGAATTAAGGAACAAATACGAAAACGAGCAGCTAACACGAATGTTGGAAGACTAATTCAAAATAAGAGAACGTGGAAATATAGTTCTCAGTGAACAAATAGTTACTTAGCACTATGTTAGTGGTTGGTTTCAGTTTTATATTACTATGTAACTGTTATTGCCTATAAAAGGCATGTATGCTTCTCAAGTTGTTATACAAGGTTAATACAGCAGTATTCTATATGTGTGAGTTTTCTTTCTTTTTGATAATCTGAACGTATTCATCCTAAACTTAAGAACCAACAACGAAGGGAATGTAATTACTATCCCACTTCAAATCTATGCTTATATCTAATCCGCAACCAAAACCTCCGAATTTTGTTTGTATGGTTGCAATGCTCTTTGCGGAATGTACTGAGTATTCGCTGATAAAACGACGTCAAGCAATCTGAGATATAAAACCAAGGAAACTGTATGTTTTAGTATTACTCTTATCTATTCATGCAATGAAGAGCTTATCATCCACTTATCAGAACAAAAATACACATTCGGCCTGCATAAATTAAACTGTATGTTTCTTTTCTTTTTTTTTTTTTTTTTGCATAGTTTGGCAGAGTATAGAAAACTAAATGAAGTAGAAGTCAGAAATGAAAATATATGTATAGGGAGAAGATATGCAGCATGTCTCAGAAAATCAAAGCTGACATTACATTGGCTTTGACATTATTAATGGCACGTTTATCCTCAATGAGGTTTTTCAAGATATTTTGCGATGCAATGCATATCACTTTGTACTTCAATTCATTTAATGTAAGAGCGTAATCGGCGGTCTGAAAAGCCGTCATTGACGATGTAATAATGTGGACCTTCATGTTGGTTGCTCGATCTATTGCCAATGAAAACGAAATTGTCCAAGAAATTATATCAATATATATTTGCATTGCATGGACCCTTTGTCAATTATTAAAATCAGTCAATTAACATGAACTTTTTTTTTCACTTTCCAGCTCATTGTAGGATCGTATGCATGCCTCAAAGAAATAAGTGTAACGTGCGATGATTTAATGAGACAGATGGATCGAAACTCAGAATGTCGTATAGAGATCGATGGAGAAGAAACACCTTCATGTGGAAGACATTATTATTATAATATTGGCCCCTCTTAGTTTCACATGTATATAATTTGAACTTAGCATGCTATATATATATATATATATATATATATATATATATATATATATATCTTATTACAAGCCTACATTGGCCAAAAAAAGCGGAAAAAAAGTGCTCAAGTGGGGTATTGGACCCCTTCGTTTTCCATACGTATAATTTGAACTTAGCAAGATGTATATTTTCATTGCAACATTACAAACCTACAATGGGGTTTAACAAAAACAAAATATATACGGAAAAAAAAATTCTAATTTTTAGTCTAACAACTGGAGTGCTATGGGTCTAAATAATATATAGATGATAAATTTTCCTGAATTTGATTGGGTCAAAGAGTGAATTTAGTTTGAAGAATAGTGTATTTATGTTGAGCTATCTAATGATAACTATTACGACGATATTATCATCTATAAAATGTCTTCAAACTTATTTTCGGAATATAAATGGTTGTAAGAGTTCTTGACAGAATCTAGGAGTGTACATTGAAAGAGAACTTACAATGAGCTCTACATAATGAAAACCTATGATTACATCTGAAGTAATTTTATATTTTTCAGCGTTACTATATCATCTAATATATATATATAGTGTAGCATTAAATATTTAGGTTTTCATATATAGGTTAGCCGGGTTCAATAAACTTCCATGATAATCACACAATATTTCTACTCTGACCTAAAATCCAAAATACCCACAGAACTTAGTTTCTTTTATTGACCCGTTAACATAACTCTCATACAGTGGAAATTTAATTAGAGTTAAAAGTCAAAATAATAATAAAAAAATTATTTATTTGGTGCACTTTAAACATACCTCTTTTATAGGATAAAAGTCCCCCATTTCCTTTCCTTTGCAAACTCACGTGGATGGGACAAAGGCAAACCCATCACAATATAAACAAGCTAGGAGTTGCTATGATTGAGTCCCCACAAGTGAGTTTAACTTATGTTGCATGAGTGATAAATATAATATAATATATATATATATATATATATATGTGGAAACATGTGGTATGAAAATCATTAGCATGATATCATGATAACCGACATATGTGGTATATAAAATAAATGAGCAAAGTATGGTTTGAGTCTATTGGTGGGGATTCAACCATAATTTCCCCTTAAACAAATGATAATACAAAATCAACATTTTAAACTATCATTCTCTTATTCTCCCATTGCTTGTCATCTCGTAATTTTTACGAAGGAAACAATCAAGTGCTTTTCTTCTTACATAAGAGTTAGGATCAATCACTTGTTGAATAAATTTCTATGTTAGTTGTTAAGGAATCAAGAATTAACGTTATGATAACAAAGTTTCGATAAATAATAAAACTTAAAAAGACTAACCGATAACTCAAACAATTGATAAAAGCAATCGATGAGATAAGCAAATAAACAGAAACGGCAACCGACTACATGCGAATAGAGACCTGGAACCCTATACGCCAGCCATCTACAAAAGGAATCGGAAACCTACTAGAGCCTTAAACGGTGATCATAACACCCAACCAATTTCAAACGTGTCTCGATATTCCGACCTCACACATACAAGGAAACAAAGACGATTGTAGAGCATTTAAGTCAAGGCTGTGAGATTAAAGAGACGTTGGTAGGTTGAATGCTTGATGTAGTAAAAGATGCCTCAATGAAACCAGAACCAAAAAACAGAAGCAAACCCATTTCGGGAAACTGCAGTAAATGAAGCCTGGAATCTTGTCAGCTCTTTCATACAACGGCTCTTTTTCAAGACCTATATATTCATCAAGAAGTCAAGACTGAAAGAAACTTTTGACACTTGAAATACGAACACAAAGAATCAAAGCTCAGAAGTCATTCTCTCTCACGAATTTATCACATGTGATTAGAAAGTTAGGTGAGATAAAAATTATGTACTTAATGGACTTTAACAAGCTATTGTAGTTGGTAAATGTGATTTACAACTGCCTAAGACTAGCACTAGCATTTTTGTTTCCTTAAAGTTAGCTGAGTTTTGTACTCTGTGTAACGTGTAAACCAGTTGTTGTTGAATCCGAAGGTACGTCTAGTCGGTGGCGGGTTTGAATTTCGACAGAAGTTCGTCTGTACGGTAAGTCAAGGCGCGTATTAGATACGATGTCCGTAAGACGATAATGCCTCGATATTACAGTGCTCTCGGGTTTACAGTGATCGTCCCCAAGCTACAACAACTTCTTTAGCTCGGAATCACAATCCTATGACTCGAGTTTTCTGGTGAATCGTACTCGAAACCCGGATCTTTCTTACTGGAACTGCGAGTGACTTATTACTAATGTGCACTGGAGTGAATTGAATGAATTTTCCAACTCTGCAGGGGGGCTATTTATAGCTTTCCAAAGGTTCTGGGGCGAACATGTGAAGATGTACAACTTTTGGGTAGAGACTATTCTGTGAATAGTCATATCTGTTGCCCTTTGGCCAGATTTAATCTGGAGCATCCGATCTGGATCCAACGATCCAAATCGCACCTCTTCCCTGCTGTGACCCATTACTTCGAACCGCGGGTTCATGGGTCGGGTCGGACCGCTATCAACGGCTCTCACATTCGTGAACCGTCACACCCCATCGGACCCTCAACGGGTATTGACATCTCTGCGTGCCCAGTCAGCGCCTACACAGCGCGCTACGTCACCATCACTTGCACAGTGTCAGCGACACGTCACTTGTTTGCTAAGTCACCTGGTACTACCACGTCATCAGCACACCGAGCGCCACCTCGTCGATGCCATGTTAGCCTGAGCATAAATTTTAGGACTTCTCAATGTTGTGCGAAGTGCAAAGTATCATCTCAAACCGCCCAATGTATACTATGACACGGCTTAGTCTCGGCATCGGCATCGGCATCGGTCGCGGGCTCAAAGGTGCGAGGCACCTCCTCGCACGCGAGTTATTACTTAAAGCAAAACCCCCTCACATATGTTATAAGCCCACTTAGCCCATCTACTTGGCAAGCCCTTTTTATTTACCTTATACAAGGTAACTATATATATAATAGGGAAAAAGAGATGAACTATCCAATATGGGACAAACTTCCCTTTTATACTTCGAGTATTTTTTTTATCAACTCTTTATTGGAGCAATTTCGAAAATTAATTTCTCATTCACCCGATATCGGTTTTGAGCCAATTAATATTAAATAGATTTTTCTTGAAACGTATATTATGAATCTTTCATCAAAATTAAGTTTCGATCCACGACGGCTTCTCGATTTAATAAAAACCGATTAGATTTAGTTTATCTTGTCTCCTTCGTGTGATATTCGATAAACAAGTTTCTATCCCAATTTCTAGATAATTGCATAAATATTTTTATTTATTTACGTTATCAATGCATGTCGAGGTTGACGTGACTATACGTACGTATACAGCAAATCAATTGCCCTAAAATCAAGAATTACGAGTTATAATATATATATATATATATAGCTCGTGATAATAAAATGGTTTGAGAATATTCTAGATCTGAAATCATGGTGCAATACCTTTTTATCTTTTATTTATTTAAATCTAAATAAAGAATAGACTTGTTATATACATCTTATTATCGATACAAAATGCTAGATGTTAAAGTAAAGTAATTATATATGTTTACATACATTTAAATAAATTATGACTTATGAGAACTAAGTATCAATCATCAATATATTAATGTGTATGGGATAGTTTTGTCGAAAGAAAAATAATTTTGGTTAACATAAATAAATTGTCAGTGTTCCTTTCTTCTCGTTGGCTGTTGCAGTGTCGTCCTCGCGTCGCTATTATTGACTGTCCGTCCGATTATACGTATTCGTACCTTCGTACCCCTTCTTCCTCCACACGCTTCTTTCATATTTCATTATTTTTGTAAGAATGTCGAATATTGGTAGATAAATATGTCAACAATGGTAATAATAATAATAATAATAATAATAATAATAATAATAATAATAATAATAATAATAATAATAATAATAATAATAAAGAGTATAGATTTAGTTATGAATTAAGTAATATAATAAGCTTACGAACCACGGTAATGTAGTAAAGGGAGCAAAATTATAAATTTATTTTCTAACTTTCTTTGTTTTTTGCCCAACGGACATGACCTATCGGATATGCCATGATATTTCATTCGTTCAATTTTTTTAAGAGACATTGACTTTTATTTTTCACTGGGGAGTGTAGTATTTTCACATGACCAAAAGATTAGTCAGTCATATGGCCTGAAGTATGAGGTGCGCAAACTCATAGCTGATCCACTGGTGCGCAAGCACAGTGCTGAAGTGCGTGTGGTGTGAGTGTGACCCTATAGCCAGCCCACTGGTGTGCAAGCCAAGTATTAGAGTGTGTGGCGCAAGCTCATAGCCGATCAAGTAGGATACACTAGGACAACAATAAAAAAGTATATTCGTTTTGGATTTCAAATAGTTGTAAAAATTGATTGCTTATGTCAAATGTTGGACTAAATTTGAATTTCCGATCATTTTTTCAAGAAATAAGTTTGGAAATCCAGAAAACAATCTTCTAATCCACTCTTTTCTTGACTTATTTTCGAAAAAATATCGAAAATCCAAATTTAATCTAACATATATAAAATTGTTGACCTTTCTTTGTAATTATTTGTAATTCATACTAGATAAAATCGATATAGGCACTAACCCATCCAAATTTATAATTTTATTCAGCAAACGGTAAGTGACATGCACTATTTGTTATCAAATATCTACATATATTATATAAATCAACTTCAGTTGGTTAAATGCATCATTCATTGATCTTGCTATTTGTTAGTCAAAATCATATTGCAAGAAAATTTCCCCACAAAACTAGAAAGCGATTTACTTACTCATGTGCTTAGTACACATTTCATGAAGCAATCAATTATACAAAAAAAGTGTAATATCACTCATATTATATGGTCTTGACACAAATTAATATCACAACAGGCCCTCTTCATCAGCCATTCTCTCATCGATCATAATAATAATAACAATAATAATGATAATAATTATAGAAATAATAATATCTCCAAGTTCCATTAATTAAAGCTAGACAACATCAACTACGACTTATAGCAAATATATCTGATGCACAAATTAATATACCTCAGTACACAGTACTATATACTGTAAGAAGTGCAATTTCAAAGAAGGGGCCTGTCTTGAAATGTCTCTTCAACAGCTACGTTTCATGGATGCATCAAATTTCCCTCACATGCTTTGGTCTCCCCCCTTCTCATCACGTACAATCCAATAATAATAATAATAATAAAAATAATAATAATAATTTCAACTCTTCATTTAATTTATTTACGTAACATCTCCTAATATATATTATATATATATTTAGACACCACCCAAGTCCTAAGGTACATGCAGCAATAACACATTATCCCAAACTAACACTTACATTGCATTCATGGCGAATAAAACTAAAGCATATGCCAAGAAAAAGAACAGTGGCACGACGAAGCTCAAGGTATTAGTGGCGCAAATGCTCCAAAAAAGCCTTCTCTTGGGCAAAAAGTCGTCCTTCGAAGACGAAGAAGTCAACGTCGTCCCCGAAGACGTCAAGGCGGGCCACTTTGCTGTGATCGCGGTGGACGATTATGAGTACAAAAGGTTCGTCGTGCCGCTGAGCTACTTAACGCGCCGGTCTTTCTTGAGGCTATTGGGTCAGGCCGAGGAAGAGTATGGGTTCGACCACGGTGGAGCTTTGACCATTCCGTGCAGTCCGAGGGAGTTCGAGAGGTTGCTCGAGGGCGAGGAAGGTGGCGACGATTCGAGCGATGGTGGTGGGAATGCATGGTCTAAATTCGTTTAAGAAGAATATGGTATATAATTAATTAAGAGTTGATGATTTTATTGCAAGGGGAATGTAATGTACGTACGTGACAAGATGCATTTCCAATTGTCTTTGCTAATAATTCATGTTAATTTCCAATGATGTTATAGTATTATATAATATATATATATATTAATAAGACTTGGTTTTACGGATGGATCCCCCAAGCCTTGGCTTGTGGTAACAAAATCGCTATATATGCGCTGACAAGTTTGATTTTGTTGTTATGCATTTGCATATGTAATGGAATTCTTATGGTGAGAAAGATCTCTCTTTTTGTTCGTAAAGGGATGGCTAATTCAAATTTTTTATCCTCACATAAATAATAGATGTCAATGAATAACACATCTATTTGTATTTAGTAGATATAAAAAATAATAATAATTAGAGAAATATTTCTTATAGGTGAAGATGGATGACGAATGATATTATTACTAGGGATGTCAATGGGATGGGGCGGGGCGGGGACGGGGACCTAATCCCCGTCCCCGGCCCCGCGTCTACGGGGAATCTCCATCCCCATCCCCGCCAAGTAAACGGGGACAAAATCGTCCCCGTCCCCGTCCCCATCCCCACAGGGATCCCCGCCCCGCAATTTTTTTAAAAAAAAAAAATATTTATATTATAATATATAAATTAAATATATTATTTAAATTATATTTTAAATATTATTTATATTATAGTAATATAAAATAAGTATAATAAATATTATTTATATTACATAATATAGTATCGGGGAGCGGGGCGGGGAACTCCACGGGGCAAGATCATTCCCCGTCCCCGCCCCATCCCCGCCAACGGGGGGAGATCTCTCCCCGTCCCCACTCCACGGGAATAAAAAATCGGGGATTTTCCGTCTTGTTCGGGGCAGATCCCCGCGGGGACGGGGAATCCCCTCTCCATTGACAAGCCTAATTATTACAGTGTTTATATAGCATAAACTGGTGAGTTGTGACCTTTTACTAGAACAAGAGGGATATTATTAGCGAGTTTTAATTTGAATGAGAAGAAGAAGATATTAATGATTTCTGAACTGAATGATAAATTGATATAGTGTAAGAAAACCAAATTATCGGGGCTGGAAATCTTAGTTTGCTAGTATTTATTAAACTTATTTATTTTATTCATATATATTTTGGAAAGAAGGCTTAATTACGCCACGGCACTCCTAGTGGTGGGACTAATCCCCAGGGTCAGATGAATATGATGAATACGTCCCAAACTCACCTGACAATGATAGTCATGGGAGATAATCCCATGGGGACTTGTGGGAGGAAAAATTCGATCACACGACCTAACTCGCAAATCCTTAAGGCTTCTCCTCCTTGACCACCAGGCCAAGGCCTCATTGGCGATATTTTACATTAATAAAGACACCTAAATTATGGGTGACAATTTTAAAATAATAAGTTTCGAAATTTGAAGTAGTTTGAGGATACTTAATAGAATGTTGCAATCTTAAGAAAGTAAGTTTCATAGTTGAAGCAATTTGAGGACATAAAGTTTTAAAATTGAAGCAATTTGAGAGCAATAAAGTTTCAAAATTATTATGTTAATTGTCTACAAATTGCTTAAATTTTGAATTTTACAGTTATAAAATTTCAGCTTTTAATTTAGATATCCTTAAATTGCTTCAATTTTGAAAATTATTATGCTAAAATTATACCTATTTAATTAGTTGTACTGTTAAGGAATTCAGAACCATAACTTAATGAGTTTCGGTGAATAATAAAACTTAAACAAGCAACCGGTAACTCAAGGAACTAATAAACATCAACTGGTCAAGAACGTTTAAGAAATCAGAAACCAGTTCAGCAACTGGTGACACGAAGAACAAGGCAAGGCAACTGGTGACTTATGCTCGACGAGTCAGGAACTCAACATCAAACCAGAAGCCAAAAGTCAGATTCAAATATGCATCGATTAAGGAGTCAATGCAGTACAAATGCATTTAAGTCAATGCTGCATGCACACCAAAGAGACGTTGGCATATTGTATCCTTATTTGGTGAAAATCATATCTGTAGAGAGCATGAACTAGAATCTAAAATCAGTCTATTTCGGGAAACGACATTTAATAATGTCTGGAAGCTGGTCAGAATCTTCACACAACGGCTCAATTCAAACAAGCCTATATATACATCAGAGCGTGAAGACTGAAGCCAACTTTTGAACACCGAAAATCTACAACGCGCACACAACAAACTAAGCTCAGAAGTTCTCTTTCACAAGTTCATCAAGAGTGATTAGAAAGTGAGAGATCTATACTCAACGAACTTTGAAAAACTGTTGAAGTTTTAGATTGATTGTTCTTATACAACTGCCTTTGTAGCATTAGCTTTGGTAGGTTACAGTTAGTGAGTAGAGTACTCAGTGTAACGTGTAAATCCAGTTGTTAGTAAAATCCTTCCTTGAGGGGAAGAAGGAGAGACGTATGCGATTTTGCTTCGAACCTCCAGAAACAAATTCTACGCGCTCAATATACAAACACTGCACATCACTAACCGGTTAGCACTTCTAAATAATCAGAAACCAGACAACTGAGTATCTGATCTTAGTAACCGGTTCCACAAAAAATTCAGAAACCGAAAATAAGCCAGTATTTATTCACTCCCCTCTAAACACAGTAACCAATCCTAACATGTACTTCCAACGTCATTACCCAAAAAATAATTTAATACCTTTCTCTCTATATATATATTGTTTGTCTTTTTTCTCATAATAAAATATGTTTTATCAAGCAATTACATAATAGGCATAAAACCATCGAAGGAATATATTCTGTAAAACAGAGGTCGTCGAAGTAGTGAGTCTGTTCATCCTGCGAAAGATGATATGATAGGGTAATTCGATTTGGGAATGTTCATCCTGAAAATATCGAGGCAATAGCTTTTCATCAAACTCTTCGCATCTTTCAATTGGTAAGCGACATCAATTAAAATTGATATTTATTCGACGGTATTCAATCTCGCAGTCTTCAATTTTCTAGGGTTTGAAGGACAGAGTAGATCCCAAGCTAATTGTTTTAATCTCTACCTTTTTCCCTGAATTTGTTTCTTGAAATAGCTCGAGCTTTCTCTCTGATTACAGTTTAATTATCCGTTGTTTAGTTGCAGTCTTCTTTTGTTTTCTTCAAAGCCAACTTTCTTCGTCAGTCTCCTCATATTCTTCAACTTAGTTGATTACATCAATCTATTTCTGTGTAGTTTGAAGTTTCATCCTTTTTTTTTCATCTTCTTCGTTAGTTTTGAACATTCGAAAGAATGACACCGTTAAAAAGATACGTGCTGAAGCTCTTCATCTCGTTGAAGTACATCACAGCGAACGTAGTCGACAGAAACAACGGGCGAATCGTAGCCACGGCTTCGACGGTCGAGCACGCCATGAAAAGCACACTCGAATGCGGCCGTTCTTGCAATGCAAAGGCGGCATCGATCGTAGGGGAAGTTCTGGCCATGAGGCTGAGAGTGGAGGGCCTCGAACACGGCCAAGGAAGGGGAATCCACGTGGACGTCAACAAAGAAATAGAGAAGAAGGGCCTCAAGAATCGAACTAAGGTATGGGCAGTTGTGAACGCTCTGAAGAATAACGGCGTTAAACTTGTTCTTGAAGATGATCAAGATAACAATAGTAGTTGATCGAATGCTATAATTATTTGAGTGCCACATAAACAGTTAAAATGAGTAGAGTACGACAGAAGTAGCGGGATTGTCATAGTTCTGAGTATCTGATTGGGATGTAATAATTTATTTTTCCGAATGGTGCGAAGAATACGACTACAAGCATGCAGTTGATTTTCTAAATTTTCGATCGGACCTTGTCGATGAGTTCTCTTCGTAGTATTTTGCCCGAAGCAGATTTCGGAACGCTGTTTATGAACGTAACTCTTCTTAACCTTTTGAAAGGCGCAACCTGCAAATCGATTATTACACTTTTTAATTATAAAAAAGGAAGCTGCGAATATATTGTTCTTAGTAACGATAATGACGTACCTGATCGGCGATGAACTTCTTGATGTCTTCTTCGGTGAGCGAGCTATTAGGAGACCGTACAACATATGCGACGGGGACTTCGCCAGCTTCAGCGTCTGGGAACCTTTAGAAAACGATAATCTCGATTTATTCACGTTAATATGATGTAGCATAACACAATAAACATAAATATCATGCAAGAATATTTGATGCCACCATGAAAAAGAAATAAAAGTATATGAATATGACTTACGGGATGACCACTGCATCTAATATCTCTGGGTGAGAGACCAGAAGCCCTTCGAGCTCCGCCGGAGCAACCTAGTAATTTGTCTTAATAAGATTAGAAATAACTCAAAAAGAAGATATGGGAAATATGTTATGTGTGGTTCTTGCCATTGTACAATAAAATACAAAAAACTACAAGAATTAAGATGGACAGTGTCCATACAAAATGTTTCCTTTTTTTCGTTATTACAATCAAATGAAGTTGAACCTGGCGAAGTTACGAAGAAATCGATAGAATAGATAGTGTAGTATTAATTTACCTGAAAACCTTTGTACTTGATGAGCTCTTTTATCCTATCGATGACATACAGTTGACCCTCGTCGTCAAAGTACCCGAGATCTCCAGTGTGAACCCATCCTTGTTTATCTCTGGTTAGCTTGGTCGCCTGTGGATTCTTGAAATAACCTGATAACATGTCCGAATTAATCATATAAACTAGCTAGCTCAACGTTCATCCTCTGTAATGTCATAAAAGCTAGAATATTTACAGGCAGACGGTGGGGAACAACGTTAATTTTTTTCAAGAATAAGTAATTGTAAGAAAACATTCGCAAAAAGTATGCCACAGACCTCGCAGCATGTTGGGCCCTCGTACCCATATTTCACCCAATTGTCCAGGCGGAAGAGGCTTCGATGTCTCGACGCTGACTATTTGACTTTCCACTCCTGGGACGAGCGTCCCAGCCGAGCCAGAATGTCGAGGGCCAGCATGTGGATTCTCAACTGAGACTATGCCACAAGTTTCGGTCATTCCATAACCCTGACGACCAAAATATATCCCTTTGATCGAACAACTCAGAAACATAAATGATAAGAAAAGCCAATTGCATACTATGCATTTACTTCATTACATACAGTTTAAGATCCTAAAACACATTTAAGAAGTTAGGACTTAGGACATAGGCTCAGTTGTCTTCTAGGTTTACCCAATACATAAAGGTACTCTTTTAACTCTCCCATCTTGATAATTTAAATGCTTTTACAATCGCAAGAAAAGCCTTCGCAATGTTATAATGCAATAAAATGCACTGCCTAACAATCCTCGGGACAGTGTATTCACCTCAGTCCCAAGTCTACCGCAATGAACAAAGTCAGTAGGCGCCAAATCATGTGATTTAAAAAATAAAAAAATGAACCTGCATAACGACGGCATGAGGGAAATTCTTAGCACATTCTTGCATCAACTCCCTCCCGAGGGGTGCAGCCCCAGATCCAATCTGCTTCAAAGACGCCGAATCATACTTCTTCACCACGCTGTTCTTGGCCAGAGCGAGTATAATAGGCGGCACGACCCACAAATGTGTGACGCCATACGTCTCCACAGCCTTCAAGATCATCTCCAACTCGAACTTGGACATGGAGACGATTGCATTCCCATGCTGCAACTGAGCATACATGATCACCGCGAGGCCAAACACGTGGAACATAGGCAGGACGCAGAGGAACACGTTGTGGGCTTCGCCCGCCAATTCTTGGTCGGAAGTAATCATCAAGGCCGACGCGATGAAATTCCCGTGCGTGAGAATCACGCCCTTGCTAGTCCCCGTCGTGCCAGACGAGTACAGCAACGCAGCTATATCGTCTTGCTTAACTCCTTTACGACCGTCTATGATATCCACGGAACCATCATTATCGACGAGCCCATCGAAGAAAGAGACGCTAGGTATCGACCCAGTTGGCAAAACTGAAGAACTACCAACACTACCCAGCAAAACGACAGGCAGACCAAGACCATTGACCTTAGGCAACAACTCAGGGACGGTAATGACGAGCTTAGCGGTAGAATCACGAACCTGCTTGGACAGTTCTTGGACGGTGTACATAGGGTTCACGGTGGTGGCTATGGATCCAATCGCAATGATGCCGAAGAAACAGATCGGAAACTGGACTGAGTTGGGCGCGAAGATTAGAACAACATCGCCTTTTTTAATCCCCATCTTGAGCAATCCATGGGCGACTTTCGCCACTTGGGCTTTGGATTGGGCGAAGGTCAGCGTCTTTCCAGTGTGTGAATCTATGAGGGCTGGCTTGTCGTGAAAAGAAGAGATGTTTCTGAACAAGAAAGACACCATTGACAAGTTGGGGTCTTTGGGGAGGTGAAACGGCGGTCGGAGAGATCTGTATATGCCGTCGCGGCCATAGCCTGATTTCTCCATTCTTCGCTTCCTTGATTGCTCTGATTTTCAGTGTGATTTTGAGCTGAAAGAGCCAAACAGCAAATGGAGAAAGAAATCTTGGGAGGAATGGGAGATTTTGTGGGTGGCTGACGTGTGGAATTTGGACAATTGAATGTTAAATTAATCAATATAAGCTTATCCTACGTTGACTACTTCTATTAGTTGGCAGACCAAAAGCATTTATGGGGAAAATTGCTTAAATTTATTATTCGTTAAGTATTATGTTAATTAAAATAATATTTAGAGAAGAATTTAAATAATTTCTTCTTTTGAATACGATGTATAGCACTCCATACACACCTTTTAATCTACCAAGTCAACTTTCTAAAGCAATTCTAAGTGCTAACAATCAATTTTTTATTATATCATAACAATAATAAGAATAATTAATAATAATAATATATAATTTTCTATTATATTAAGAGCCTTAACACCACAGTAACTTGTGATGGTATGTCAATTCAATTTCATTAATTAATGATTAATTTATCCTTATTTTGTTTATTTATTTTAATTGACAGAATTATTATATTACCCTAAATATTTTTAATTACATATAAACTAAATATATATTTATATATTATAGCATACAAATCGAGTGTGAGTAAAATACTAATATATATAATAATTGAGCACCTTAGAGTAACTACTCGTTATGATGTGTTAAATAACATATCTATCATTTAGTTTTTCTATTTATAAGTTATTCCTATTATATCACAACAATCAATTTTTTTATATACTTACAAATAATATCTAATTAAAATTAAAATATCACCTATTAAATATTTTAAATTAATAAAAACTATTACATTATAAAACAATATTATATATATATATATATATTATTGCACATGTATTAAGTGGGGTTAAAATACTAGTAATATTTGTTGAGTTGACCCCAGCCCCAAATTAGAATATAAGTACATAATGCCTAAATAACATAGTTTATTTATTTTTTGATGAGATTAATGCAGATCTCCTTGATATTATATCCTTGTTATTTAGGGTTTATTCTTATCTATCCACTTGGATATAACCGAAGTGGGTTAAGATCGTGACATGTGTCACACCTTCCCAATCCAAGGTGTTGATCTCAGCACCATCTTTTAGATGGGACACATGTCACAATCTTATCCCACTTGGGTTGGGTAGGATATCATGGACCGTTATTCAGTATAATAGCTACTTAATAAAAACGTTTTCCAAAGGAAAATTGAAATCTCCAAACCCCTATTCAGATATGCCAAAAAAGAACATCTTGTAATAATTCATTTATTAAATCAAAGGCATACCAACTACGAAGTTTAGGTTAAGGTGAGGCAAGACAATATCATATTACGGCCGTACCCTTTAAAATACGATATTAATGTTGCATGTCTTGAAATATGTTATATGGATATGCATCATTAACCATAGAAGAAAAAAATAAAAATAAACGTTGACAATATGAAATGCAAGACAAATGGGCGATTTTGGACTTATAAGTTTAATGAGTTTTATTATTTATACGTCAATCTCAATATTACGTGCGCCTATAAACAAGCATTAGTTGTAGGCCAATTGGCCAAAGTCTAATAATGAATGAGAGTATCCTTTATCTACCTCGCAAATGGCAACCCCAAAGTTCTTCTAATGGAGGAAAGCAGAAAATCGTTTATTATGATGTCGATATACCATTTAACTATACATATATATATATACATACATATATACTTATTTCCTAATTATACGGCTATGCTTTATAATATGATTAATACAAAGTCCCTTTCACGAAAAAAGCCAAAACGAAAATCTACATGATGTCATCAATGTAAATGTCAGTTTTTTTTTTTTTTGTATTATACTTCAACATTTTAATATAGTTATAAGTGCTCTACGTATATTACAATTGTAATATAAGCCGTCTATGGAGTTTTTTTGTTTTTTGTTTTTTCTTTACAACGAGGTATCCACAATTATTGGGTCGGATTAATAAATTGTAGAAAACCCCTCAAACCACACTATTTTGATTTAATTATATTAGTTAAAGTGGCCGGTGAACCATAATGGAATAGTAGCTAAGTGGGCCACAAATAAAGGAAAGAAAAAATCACGTGGTAGTAAAAATCATTTGAGGGTTTTTTTCTTCATTTTATTAAAAAATTAGTTTATTTCAAATAAATATCATTTTATTATACACAGTAGACAGATGAAGTGATTGCTTCTCAGAGGAATTATAATCAAGCCTTCTAAGTCCAACGAATAAACGTTTAAAATTTCAATATCGAACCATAGATCATATGTGTCTTATTAAGTATTTGAATCTAATTTGATTTGTGTAGTAGAAATTAGAAAATGAAGGTCTAAATTGACAACGATTTCCCCTTAGGTGGCCCGGCCACGAAGTACACTAACATCGGACGGTGGCGACAATTCGTTTTTAAAAAAAAGGTAAATAAAATAATCTATACAATTGCTCATCACCATAAAATAATTGCATTTTAATCAATTTTGGTATATCAATTCTAATTGCCATTTTACACTTCATCTTTTTAATTTATTCTAATTATATCCTAATAAAGCAATTAATTAAATTTAAATTATAATAACATAAATTAAATATTTTAAATTAAAAATAACATGTTAAGCATAAAATAAAATATTATATATAATTATATTAAAGCACATGCATCAAATGTCCTGAAAATACTAGTCTATATACTATTTATTAAGGGAGAAAGATAGATAAAAATTGGTAATTTAATCTGTCACTCATAATCACAATTTTACTCTTTTCTTTTTAATTTAATAATTTGTGTAATTATCCTTTTACTATTCAATTTTTTGATTTATAATAATTATATCCTTATAATTAATTTTTTTATTTTTATATACTTGAAATTATACATATTTAAATTAACTATAAATAATTTAAAATATAAAATAATATTATATATTCGTGCACACGTACCTCATAAAATACTATTAATAATTTTCGAACAGAAGGGTTAATTTTCTTTCTATAATTTCCTTAGACATTTGGGAAAGAAAAAAAAAATCCTTAGACACGTCGTGTCTTGGAAAAAAACAATAATAATAAAAAAAATTCATTACAAAGCGATGGCTTTAGCTTGATTTTGTCCGCAAAGCAAAGCTCCCAAGTCGAGACACGAAATCGTACTGGGCAAACATCCATCTAATCTTTGGTGGTAAAGAGATGTTCTATAAAGCCTTTGTATTATCCAGGAATGTAAAACTCTCATCTTTTGCTATACAAAAAAACTCATAGTCTCTCAGATTCATCTAAATTAGTATCACAATGGCGTCTTTACTGAATCCAATCGCGCCAGCGTTTCGTGCTTTTCGGCGGCCTCCGTTCTTTTCTTCTTTACCCGCTATTTTCACTCTAAAACCAAAGGTGGGCCGGTTAAATAATTATCACAACAATGCGTAGATTTAATGAGCTATTTTATTTATTTATTTATTTATAGATCAATCTTCAGGGTTTTGATCAGCCCAAAAGATTTCTGTCGAGGAGCACAGTGATGGCTGGGAAAGAGTCAGCTGAGAACAACCCTGGCGTCGCTGCTTCAATCGACGAGGCGACCAAAGGCTATTTCTTGCAGCAAACTGTACCTCTTTCGTCACAAAAATATGTTCTTTTTTTGCTTTTTTTGCAGAATATGATTGCTGTGGTAGTGTGCATTTTATTGCGAGTTTCTAAGTGTGTAATGATGAGAAGTTCTATGTTTTTGTTTCTAATCTTGGTGGAATGTGACCTCTTTCTAGCTCAGTGACTGTAGAAGATAAACTGAACTTTTATTGGGATTCAAAAGTGATAGTGATTTTGTATGGTTCACTCTTTACTTAGCTGCAGACATTTAGTATTTTCCACTAATTTTTGTTTGAACTATGCAAACGAATGTGAATGAATGCCTGAGAATCCCCTTTACTGAGGTTCTTGTCTGATGCTTACTTGTTGGTCGTTTACATTCAGATGATCCGTGTGAAAGACCCCAAAGCCAGCCTTGATTTCTATACTCGTATTATGGGCATGTCGTAAGTGCTGCTCAAATATCTCCGATCATCGAAGACATTTTCGTTTATTGCATATTTCAGTTTATAAGATGCCAGATAAAGCCTTGTGATTTTAATATGTTATGATTATAGGCTGCTCAAACGGTTGGATTTTGAAGAATTGAGCTTTACCTTATACTTTCTGGGATACGAGGTGAAATGATCATGAAACCTTTATTAAAGCACGCCTCTGTTCTTCGCCTTCTTCCTGCTTTTCTACGGCTGTATTATTTCTTTCTTTCTTTTTTTTGTTTGCCATTTTCTTTTCATTTTTTTGTATGATTTAGGACACATCATCGGCTCCCACCGACCCCATCGAGCGCACCGCTTGGACTTTCGCCCACAGAGCTACGCTTGAGCTTACCCAGTGAGACCCTCTCTTTTCTTCCTTTCTTTCTAGTACACTCAAGAAGAAACTTTCTTGCATCAAACCTAAGCCAATTGTCATAATTTTGCTTTTCAGCAACTGGGGCAGCGAAACCGATCCCGAGTTCAAGGGCTATCACAACGGAAACTCAGAACCTCGTGGTTTCGGTATATTTTAATACGTTTTCTCACTCCTTTCCCTTCGTTTCTGAAGCAAATGATTGGACTTTCGATTATTTGATATACCTTCCCATTCTTACCAGATAACAGAATAATTTGTAGCATTGGCCGGTCGATTATTACAAATGTGATTTACATATTCCTATTGCTAGTTTCTCACCTATGTCTTCGGTGATAAATCGAGGCTGTACTGTACCTTGAAAATATAATGCAAATGCTTCTCATTTTTGAAGCTAAAAGCTACCACATGGACACAATTTGCAGGGCATATTGGCATCACCGTCGATGATGTAAACAAGGCATGCGAGAGATTCGAGAGCTTAGGTGTTGAGTTTGTCAAGAAACCTCAGGATGGTACGTTTCTAAAAAAGCTTATTCATGTAATGTAATGAATATTTATGTCTCAGATTCTCTTATAACTTCATTCTGTCTATGCTTACATTACATACAAAACAAACTCTGCTTCAGGAAAGGTAAAGGACATAGCGTTCGTTAAGGATCCCGACGGCTATTGGATTGAGATATTCGACACGACTAACATCGCCAAAACAACTGCTCATGCCGCATAGCTATGATCTCTTTACTCTATATATATATATATATATATATACACGGCGCGACGTATTGGCCTCAATTTTTTTGGCCCGACATGGTTTACATATTTACTACAATAAGTGTATGTTGCTGCAATAATAACTCTGAAAAATCCAGGGTTGAGATCCTCTATTCCGTGTTATATTCCACTAAGTATTCCACATATTAAAAAAATGTTTGATATGAGAGAAAAAAAAAGTGTTACGCTAAGAATTGGATGTAACAAAGTTTTTGGGTGTTTTAACATGGGGTGAGCAAGGTGAAAAGAGAGAAAATGTAATGAGTAAGATAGAGAAAAATAAATAATATTAATTTTATTATATGTGGAATACCTAGTGGAATACAAAATGAAATAGAGGATCTCATGCGAAAAATCCACTATGTGATACCATTTGCTGGGAAAAAATGAATAGAAGTCAGACTTGGTTAAATTTTAAAGCAACAATAGAAATATTCTCTCTAGAGGGAAGACTCATGATGAAGTCATATGATATAATGTAATTTTATTTTGTGCGTCCTTTTAAAAATTAATTTATTCATAGACCTTTGATTGTAAATAATGATGTGGGGTTACAATTCCATTGATGGTCGGCTGTTGAATTGAACTAATTAGTGTTATGGTAAATACAAAATATGATCATCCAATGTCCGAAATTATATTTATGTAAAAGTTTACTCTCTCTTTGCTCTGAATCTTAGTAGACTTTCATTTCTGACTTGAATCAAAGGCTCTATGGAATTAGCATTGTAGGTTCAGATAAGGTTAATCCTACATAGGATAATTTAATACAAAAATGACTTGTATATAAGTTTTTGGGTTGCTCCTTTTAATTGTCAATTAGCTTTTAGAGTGGAATCCACAAGGACTTATAGGGATGGGCGTTCAGAGTTAATTCGATTTTTACATATATAATTATATATATTCATATAAATCAATTAAATAATGCATATTTATAAGACGGTTGAGCCAATCCTACGTCGGTTAAGTAAATAAATTATGTCACGCATAAAAGTTTAGTTGGTTTCTCCATTTATTATCAATTGATTTTGGAATGAAATCTTATATATTGGTAGGGCTTATGGGTTTGGGTTAAATGAGACTTTATTTTCCAACGACAATAACAAGATTTTTTATTTTAATTATTTAAGTATATTTTAATTAATTTCTTCCCTTACGCGTTTGCTAAATTAGTGGATATTATCTATCATCTCGTACTGAATTATTGGAAAATAATTGCGATGGATATAATAAGAGATAGGGGTGTAATTGAGTCAAGCTCAACCGAGCTCAGCTCATTTTATGGGCCAGAGCTCTAGTCTTTATATTTGTGCTCGAGTTCGAGCTTTTCAGCTCTGCGCTCAAGATCGAGCTAGTTTAAAGTCAACAGTCGAGCTCGAGCTCGTGAAGCTTGTCGAGCTCGTGCTTTTTAAGAAAAATTACAAAAAAGAAAAATAAATAAATAAAAAACTCATGAGCCGGCTCACGAACTTTCGAACACTCATGAGTGGGCTCGACTCAAGCTCGAGCTTGATTGCCACGAACTCGTGAACTGGCCGGCTCATCTTTCACCCCTATAATATAGCATTGACAACTACATTCTCACCTATCTATTTTTCAAACCCTACTTAGTTCCATACCTGATATTTTTCTGCATAGAGAGACAACATAAACATGTGGGACAATGATGTTGGTATATATATATATATATATATATATATATATATATATATTTACTATTTTTACTATAGTGGGAGTTTAACGTGGCCTTTATAGTGAGTAAATTCCCTTTTCTTACAAGTAATCTTATATATCATCTATTTTCTTTCTCATCTATAAACTTTGTTTGGAAAGCGGAATTTGATAAGAAAAAGAAAAGTAAAGGTGTAAAGGTAGGTATAATGGTCGAAGCATGAAGTATAATTGCATGATGCATTAACGTAGTTTTTCATCGTGCTTTTCACACACGAATTCTGCATACCAAATGCACCCTAAATTTCTCATCTATAAGGCCAGCTCATATACTTCAATTCAAAGAGAAATTTTATGGCACCTTGCGTGGACACCTGTTGTTGTGGCACTGATTCGTGTCATATCAATATGTCACATCAATATCAGAGATGATGCGACGTTAGTTGACACCTTTTAGGTATAATTGATCGACACACGGATACTGATGTGATAATCGACCATAAAATTCCTCTATATATATTACTGGCCAAACATATTATTAAAATAGTACAAATACGTCTAAAAAAAGAATCGTACAAAGTGATTTATCTTCAAGAGCGTACACAGGCTCATTCTCACTATCTAACTCGCTCGTTCGGTTGTCATTTTTTCACATCAATTTATTCAGCTAACTTATTAAATTGGAGCTGCATATTTACTATTTTTGGGCCACCACAGATATAATAATTTCATAGGATTGGTATAAAAGAAAAAACGAAAAGGGAAATAATTCATGATATGCACATGATGTATTGATTATCCTTCCAAAAATGTGATAAATGGTTATGTACACATTAATTCATCAAGCACCACGAGGCACATATTTTAATAAAAGAAAAACGATAAAGCAATGATTGTTATAAAAATATTAATTATGATTAATATTATATTAAGATTATTTTATTATAATTATATTTATATTAAGATTATAATGATAATATAGCTTATAATAATAAAGAGAGAGAGATTAGAGAGAGATTAAGTATTTCAATACTTGGGGTGATTTACAATGAACTCTAATCACCTATTTATACTACTAATAATTCACTATTACAGCTAATCACATTAATTACAATTATACACATCACACTAAAATACAAACTCTTCAATTAAATACCTCATCTTATCATCTTATCATCATTTAATATAATACTTCCAAATCCATCAATAATCCAAAAACATCCACATCTTAATTATTTAATCATCCATAATTAACTTATTTCATAATACTCCCCCTTGGATTTTTTCAAAGAATATGCCTCGTTAAAACCTTATTAGGAAAAACTCAATGGGATAAAAACCTAATGAAGGAAAAAGAGTACATGATTCTTTTAGATACGCTTTCGATTGTTGCCTCATTAAAAACCTTACTGGGAAAACCACATGGGAAAAACCTCAGTGAAGGAAAAAAGAGTGCAACGCGTATTTACTACTCCCCCCCTGATAATAACATCATTCCAAATCTCGAAGTCTTCGAACTCCAATTGAATATACCAATCTTTTGAAAATTATTGGAGGAAGTGCTTTCGTGAATAAATCTGTAAGATTTTCACTTGATCGCACTTGTTGTACATCAATATCACCATTTTTCTCTAAATCATGTGTAATGAAAAATTTTGGTGAAATATGCTTTGTTCTATCTCCCTTAATATATCCTTCCTTTAATTGGGCAATGCATGCAGCATTATCTTCATATAAAATCGTAGCAATTATCGATCGCAACCAAACACATTCTCGGCTAGCTTCATGAATAGCTAGAATTTCCGCATGATTAGATGAAGTAGCCGTTACTTTGTTTAACTGACCGCCATGAAATAGCGGTTCCGCCATGCGTAATAAATAGCTCGTTTGCGATCGAGCATTATGTGGGTCGGATAGAAAACCAGCATCTGCATATCCAATCAAATCTGCTTTTGATTCATTTGGATAGAACAATCTCATATCAGTTGTTCCTTGAAGGTATCGAAATATCCGTTTAACTCCATTCCAATGTCTACGAGTCGGTGACGAACTATATCTTGCCAATAGATTTACAGCGAACGCTATATCAGCTCGCGTATGACTCGTCAAATACATTAGGGCTCCAATAGCACTGAGATATGGTACTTCAGGACCAAGTAGTTCTTCACCATTTTCGCAATGTCTAAACGGATCTTTATTTACATCTAAAGATCGAACAACCATTGGAGTATCCAATGGATGAGCTTTATCCATATAAAATCTTTTCAATACCTTTTTCGTATAAGTCTCTTAATGTACGAATATCTCATTCTTTAAATACTCAATTTGCAGTCCAAGACAAAATTTCGTTTTACCGAGATCTTTCATTTCAAACTCATTTTTCAAACAATTAACTGCTTTTGATAACTCTTCAGGAGTTTCAATTATGTTAATATCATCAACATAAACTGAAATGATGACAAATTCATTTCCAGATCTTTTCATAAATATACATGGGCAAGTTTGATCATTTTTATACCCCTCTTTCGATAAATATTCACTTAGGCGATTATACCACATACGCCCAGATTGCTTTAATCCATAAAGCGATTTATTTAGCTTGATTGAGTACTCATTTCGGGGCCCTGAATTTTCAAGCAACTGAAATCCCTCGGGAAGTCGCATAAATATGTCACTATCAAGTGATCCATATAAATAAGCGGTGACAACATCCATTAGACGCATATCGAGTCCTTCACGTACTGCCAGACTAATTAAATAACGAAAAGTAGTTGCATCCACCACAGGAGAATAAGTCTCCTCATAATCAATACCAGATCGCTGTGAAAAGCCTTGTGCAACAAGCCGTGCTTTGTATCTCACAATTTAAACGTTTTCATTTTTCTTTCTGATGAAAACCCATTTATATCCAACCGGCTTTACATTTTCTGGTATGCGGACTACAGGTCCGAAAACTTTTCGTTTCTCAAGTGATTTTAATTCTGCCTCGATTGCATCTTTCCATTTTGGCCAATCATTTCTTTATCTGCATTCTTTAACAGACATTGGTTCATGATCCTCATTCTCATTCATCTCATGTAGCGCTACGTTAAATGATAATATATCGTCAACGTTGACTTTTTCTCGGTTCCATCTAATTCCATTTTGGGCATAATTTATCGAGATCTCTTCATTATCATTATTCTCAGAAATTTCAGGTACCTGATTTTCATTATCATAATCATTAATGCCCATTGACTCTTCTAGAGTCGATAAATCATCGACTGGACTATTCTTATTATTTGCTCCTTTTCTTTTTCGAGGATTTTTATCTTTGAAACCCGAGGGCCTACCACGTTTTAGTTGTGGCTTAGGCTCGATTATTATATGTTCTCCAGGAACATCAGCTTTTTTGCAGGAGCATTAACAGCTGGTAAAGGTGTTCATTATTTGGGTGACCGATTATCCACCCGAACCATTTTGAATTTGGCTTATTCGGTTCGGTTAATTGGATAAACGGGTGGTTAATTGGGTCACCCGAACTATTAAGTGGGGGAATGGTTCGGGTATCGGGTGGAGTAAAAAAATTCGGGGCTCACCCGAAACCCGAATAAGAGTTATTTAATTATATTTAAAATATATTTATATATTATATGAAGAGTAAAAAATTGATATCATCGCTCAAACGAACTTTACTCTCTCGCACAAACCAAATCGAACGGATTAACCCGAAAGTTATATATTTAATATAAAATATATATATAAAAAAATTCGTTATATAATTATAATTAAAAATATACAAACTACAATATTTAATTGGTTTACCCAAAAACCAAACCATTAACCTGAGAACCGAATAACCCGAAAACCAAACCATTTAATTGGTTTTGGTTTGGTTTGCGGGTGGTTATCCTAAGTGTCAAAAACCCGAATAACCCAAACCGAATAACCCGAAAACCGATAATCCACCCATTTGAACACCCCTAACAGCTGGTATATGTGGCTTAGTCACTCTTTTAAGGTCAGTAAAACTATCTGGCAGTTGATTAGCTAATCCTTGTAAATGAATTATCTTTTGAACTTCTAGTTCAAATTCCTTCGTTCGAGGATCATAATGATTCAGCGATAATTCATTCCAACTAATACTCATTTCCAGCTGTTTCTTTTCTCCCCCTAATGTCGGAAAATTCGATTCATCGAAATGACAATCGGCAAATCTAGCCGTAAATAAATCTCTAGTTAGAGGTTCTAAATATTTTATTATCGATGGAGTTTCAAATCCGACATATATTCCCAACCTCCTTTGAGGTCCCATCTTAGTGCGTTCTGGTGGAGCAATTAGAACATATACCGCACATCCAAAAATTCTCAGATGGGAAATATTTGGTTCCTGACCATAAACCATTTGTATCGTGGAGATATCGTTATAACTTGTTGGCCTGATGCGGATTAGTGTCGCTGCATGTAATATAGCATGTCCCCAACAAGATGAATGAAGTTTTGACTTCATTAATAATGGTCTTGCAATTAATTGCAGCCTTTTAATCAACGATTCTGCAAGACCGTTTTGTGTATGTACATGTGGCACGGGATGCTCAACATCAATTCCAATAGGCATGCAATATTCATTAAATGCCTTGGAAGTAAATTCACCAGCATTATCAATGCGTATTTTCTTGATTGGATAATCCGGAAAATGTGCTCTTACTCGAATCAACTGAGCAAGCAATCTCGCAAAAGCTACATTCCGTGTTGATAACAAACACACATGAGACCATCTAGTTGATGCATCAATCAATACCATGAAATATCTAAATGGTCCACACGATGGATGTATCGGTCCACAAATATCACATTGTATACGCTCCAAAAACCTTATGGATTCATTCTTTATTGTTACTGTGATGGACGAATAATCAACTTCCCTTTAGAGCAAGCAGCACATGATAATTCATTAGATTGAAGAATCTTCTGGTTCTTCATTAAATGTCCACGTGAATTTTGAATTATTCTCCGCATCATAATTGAACCGGGATGGCCCAACCGGTCATGTCAAACAACAAATGTATTATCATCAGTAAACTTCTGGTTTACGATAGCATGTGATTCAATTGTTTTAACATAAGTGTAATACAATTCAGAGTCAAACGAATGTAATATTTCAACAACTTTTTTATCATTCGAAACCACTTTTGTAATGTGCAAATATTCAATATTTCTCTTTTCTGCAATCTCAATGTGATATCCATTATGTCGAATAGCTTTAAAGCTCAATAAATTTCTTTGAGACTTAGGAGAATATAAGACATTTTCAATTATCAGTCTTGTCCCTCTGGCCAGTACAACATTAGCTCTTCCGGAGCCCTCAATTATATTTGTGCTACCCGATATAGTGATAACACTTGTTTCTTTCATTTCAAGATGGGAGAAATATTTCTTATTTCTTAGAATCGTATTAGTCGTTGCACAATCTGCAAGACATAACTCCTCATTGCACATGCTTGTATCCATTGTATTGATAAATATATAATAATTAGTATTATTAAATAAATAAGCATCAAAATAAATTATAATATAAAGATAAAATAATAAATAATAATGCTTAATAAAATTTATAACGATTATCAGTTTTCTTAATCTGGATCTTTAATAAAAATCACAATATTCAAATGAGCATAGGATCTAGCACCAATTTTCTGAAGTATCGTAATCTTGAGCAAAGTTTAATTTCATCGACACTTCACTTTTAATTGCTCTTTAATACATTTTTCTCAATCATATATTAGTTGTCCACTTCGGGGGAAATATTAATAATAACCACGGTAAATAAATTTCACGACCACTTTTATTGTTTGCGATACATTCACTTCAGGGAATGCAACATAATCATTTAGTCAGACTTATACTTTTCATTCATCCATCTAATATTTTGATCATTTTCTCACGATATTATTCGTATATATCCGATGGACTGAACGTGATGAATGCTATATAATACACCGAAATAACTGTGTAAATCAGTAGCAAGTATAAATCGAGATTGATAAATCAAAGTTTGCAAGATTCAATTTTGATATCATGAAAATAAATCATCATTAAATATTAAAAGGAAAAATTATAATACCTTCTTTTATATCTTCTATTGTAAAATCTAATAAAACGATATTCCCTCCAAATAACTGCCACCGTAATAATAATCATAAGTAAAAAATATATTTCAGTAATTATAATATTAAGAAAATTATAATTAATAATTATATTTTAAAAACATTGGTAAAAACATTATCCATGCCGAAGGATCACCGTAAATAAAGTAAGCAACAGAAGATCCATCTTTGTATAAAACGACATGATTCTAAACATGAAAAAGAACATAATAATCAGATAACATATAAATCAATGATAAAATATATGAATTATTTTATAAAACTCGTTCTTTATTATTTCATCATTATTGTCCAAGCTCCGATAAGGTTGCGGTAATAAAATTTGTCCAGTGTCCAAAACTATTCGGTCCAATAATTACTTCAAGATTGTTCAATCAAAAAATCAATAATATGCCGCTACTGAGGTGTGGATAACCACAAGACCTCGTGGACTTTTGGTATTGTGTACGTGAATATAAAAAAAAAAATCGTAAATAAAAATTCCACACACCACCACGGGGTATGGAAATCTGGACCTTTCGTCACTTATAGTGAACGATTCGCGAAAACCACTCGGGTATTGCGTTAGTTATAAAACTTTTAAAATATATTTTTATAATATATATTTTTAAATTAATCACAATTAATATATGATTAGTATAAATTAAATATTAAATCACCGTACCTCGACTAAACTCGTACGAGATCTTCGACGGAGGTTGATCTTGACGACGGAGAGCGTTCGTGCTGATAACGTGTTATATAAATATTAATTATGATTAATATTATATGAAGATTATTTTATTATAATTATAATTATATTAAGATTATAATGATAATATAGCTTATAATAATAAAGAGAGAGAGAGATTAGAGAGAGATTAGAGAGAGATTAAATATTTCAATACTTGGTGTGATTTACAATGAACTCTAATCACCTATTTATCCTACTAATAATTTACTATTACAACTAATCACATTAATTACAATTATACACATCACACTAAAATACAAACTCTTCAATTAAATACCTCATCTTATCATCTTATCATCATTTAATATAATATTTCCAAATCTATCAATAATCCAAAAACATCAACATCTTAATTATTTAATCATCCATAATTAACTTATTTCATAATAATAATTTAATTTTAATAAATGGTATTCACCCTCATCTCATTCCTTTATTGTATTTATTGACATTAATTATTCCATATACCTCATGATGTTTTGTAATATTTAGGTTTCATTTGTAAAGGTTCACCTATATGAATTAGTAAGATATAATTCTTTCGCCCACAATTGTATTAAGTAAATATTTCACTACATCCAAAGTATTATAGATTTAGGTCTCTACTAATTTGAAAACAAAAATCATATGGTACCAAAAACACCAAACTCTTTCTGTCAAAATCCCCGGCTACAGAAAAAAATTCTAATTTATTTTTTTTCTTCGCCATGTGACCACAGATCTACTGTCATCATGGTCGTCGGCGGATCGAGTTGGAGCACATATCATCTATTTCATTCTCTTTCTCAATTTTATTATTTTCGATTTTATATTTTGTTTATTCTTTGGTTCTTCTCTCGATTATATGAGAGTATTTCTCTCTTGAATAAGAGTTTTCAATGGTCTTATAAAATAAATATGAGAAATGAACAGTGTTGGCATCGATGATTCAAAACAATGGAGTTATGAATTTTAATTGGATAATGTCAAAAGCGATTGAATAATGTATTGCAATTGATGATACTGTTTGAAGACATGATTGCAATTGGTGATACTAGTATATCTATATTTTTTGTTATTCTTTCATATTTTTCAGCCGTCTTGTTATTGATTTCATTGTAAAATTTTGTCATAAAATTATCATTCTTCTAAAAAAATAAAATGATTTAGGTCTCTTCCATTATATATAAATCTGCAAAATCCGATTTAATAGACTGTCAGGACGATTTATCTTTATCGGTCATTCTCGCTATCAAAATCATTCCAACCAATTTTTCCTATCAATTTTTTCAACAATTACTTGGAAATTGGAGCGGCATATTTATTATTTTTGGACAACCATGGTACAGAATTTCATGGAATTGTTATAAAAAAAAGGGAAATTTCGGTTGGTAACCCTGTGTTTAAGACTTTTCCAGTTGGTGCCCAAAGTTATTTTCGATTCCGTTTGGTAACCCTGTGTTTAAGACTTTTTCAGTTGGTGCCCAAAGTTATTTTCGATTTCGGTTGGTAACCCTGTGTTTAATGCTTTTCCAGTTGGTGCCCAAAGTATTTTTAAATTTCGGTTGGTAACCCTAAGTTATGAAAAAACATAATCCCGCGATTTTAAAAGACTAAAAAATAATATCTTTAGATATATAAACCGTTTTTTATGTTTTCTAGAATTCCGTTATCAACCAACATTCATATACCTAAAGATATCATTTTTTAGTCTTTTAAAATCGCGGGGTTATGTTTTTTCATAACTTAGGGTTACCAACCGGAATTTAAAAATACTTTGTGTACCAACTAGAAAAGACTTAAACACAGGGGTACCAACCGGAATTGAAAAATATTTTGGGCACCAACTGGAAAAGGCTTAAACACAGGGGTACCAAACGGAATCGAAAATAACTTTGGGCACCAACTGGAAAAGCCTTAAACGCAGGGTTACCAACCGGAATTTCCCTAAAAAAAATGAAAAAGAAAAGGACCTCCTATGCACATGATGTTTTGATTATCCTTCAAAAATTAAAAGAACTTACAAAATTATATATCTTTAGATATTATCAATTCGTTTAAAGGCATAGTTTTGTAATTTATAATCTCTTAATGTATCAATCACATTCGATATTTTCTACGCGTGGATGAAATTAAAAGTCAAGAGGGCAAATAATGTATGGTAAGTCCCACAATCTAAGGTCACCTCTCATTGTCAATTTGTGGGAGGGAATACGTACAATCTCCACGTTTTTTTTTTCAAATAATAACTTAACAAACAAAAGAAGATTGAAACAAGCAAAAGGCAATGAAAACCCTAGGAAATTATAACTAACTAGTATTTTTTTCAAACTTAATTGTGTGTGCTCTAATATAATATAATTTTATATTTTAAGTTATTTATAATTCAAAGATGTTTGATATATATGAAATTTTAATTTTAATTGTATATTAATTTCAATATATAAAGAAAAACTAACTTGTGAGGATATGATTGAATAAATTAAGATATTGATGGGCAAAATAGTAATTGTAATAAACAAATGTATAGATAAATCACAATCATTCAATATAAATAAAATCAATAGCTCATATTTTAATTGATTGTCATACCAATAATGTGCTTATGCTTTATATAGACTAGTATTTTCCGCACACTCGATGCGTGTGTTAAAATATAAACAAAATATAAAATTATTTTTATAATATGAAGTTATAATATTATTTTACTTGCAAAATATTTTTTATAAATTAAAAATATGATTTTTGGGGTATAATTGAAATAAATTTGAAGATTAATGGTAAAATAGTAATTAGCAATGTCATATCAAATCAATTTGAATTTGTCACACCATTAATGTCCTCACCAATTATATAAACTAGCAATTTTACGCACACTCGACGTGTATGCTAAATATATCATTATATAATATAATTATAACTTAAAATATTTAATAGATGAAATGATGATTTAAAATTTAATTATATACTATTTTTGGTAATTAAAAAGATTAAATTGATTTTTAAGGATATAATTATAATAAATGTAAAATTTGAAGGGGTAGTTTTTGAATTAAAATAAGGGTAAATAGTAGTTACCAACTGATTTTAAATTAAAATTGACACACAAAAGCAGTTTATATAAGGTTCTCACCAATAGTAAAATAGAAAGATGTATAGATAACTTATGAAAATTACAAATATGTACTATGGTTATTTTTTCTACTAACACAGTTTCTTGCAATAATATATGAAACTTTAATGTTTTTAAATGTAATATTAACGATAGGAATGGAAATTCACATGCTAAGCTTTTATTTATAAAAATCAAATTCATTGACAACACCACTACAGAAAGAGTGTATTAATATGGTTAATTATCGAGATCATTTAATTGAAGCACGTTATATAAAAGGTACTACGAAACATAATCAAATTATACCATTTAATTGCTGAAACACGTTTCAAATTGCAGGAAAGTTGGTGGAAAATAAGACACAAAAAAATTCATTATTTTCCACGTAGACTGTTTCATTTTAGTCCCTATAAATACACCATATAAATGTTTTGGAGAATCATCATCTCTCAATAACACACTTCCTCAATAATTCAGACTCATTACATAACTCTCTCTAGTCTTACCGAACAAAACTACTCTCAGCTCACTTCACTATGTTGCTCACTGACAGCTCTTTGTTCGCCCCTTCTCTCAACTTCCAAAAGCCTAACACTTCAGCTGTAGTAAACCATAATGCTTCTCAAATCAAGTATTCTTTAAGGAAATGTTTTGACCCGACTGCTAATAAGGTTTCGATCTTTTGCAATGAAAAGGTTGGCTATAGCCCGTCGAGAAAAAACTGCGGAAAATCGTCAGTTGTGCCTAACGGCTATCACTCTTTGCCTTCTCCTAGCCCTCTCGAAGATGAGTTAACGCAAGAAATGAGCCCTTATTTTCGTTCTCTGCTGCATCCTCTTCAGTCTCAGTTGCTTTCATTAGAAGCCGATGAAGATGATGGTGAATGCGTCGATGGCAATGACGACGATGAAGGCCTTGGGATTGTTGAGTTCTTCCATGGCAAAAATATCTTCATCACTGGTGCGACTGGTCTTGTGGGCAAAGGTAGATCACATAATTAATTATTGAAGTTGTTGATAATTAAGCTTTTTGAGATCATTAATTATATGATTCATTCAATAAATGTTTTTCTCTTCAGCCTTCGTGGAGAAGTTGTTGAGATCGACTTTGGTGGGTAAAATATATCTTCTTATGAAGGCTGAAGATAAGGAGGCTGCAGATGATAGATTAACCAAAGAAGTACGTCGAAATTATGTTACGTTTTTTTTTTTTTGCTTTCCCTATATGTTGAAACTAATATTTTGTATGTTTTCCAGTTATAGATTCGGAAACTATTCGCGTGTTTGCGAGAAATTCACGGGAATGGTTACGAAGCATATGTAGGGAGAAGTTGATAGCAGTCCCAGGAAATATTTGCGAACCAAATTTAGGAATGGACATGAAATCTTGTCAAGAATTATGAAGGACGTCGACGTCATAGTCGATCCGCGGCGAGCACAAAACTTGAACGACAGGTGTTATTATTATAGCCTTGGCATCACTTTATTAGGTTGATGGATTAATTAAAAGCATAATTTCTCATATCTATTGCTAAATGTGTCTTACTATCTTGGTCAGATTCGACTCGTTGATTGATTTGAACGTAAATTCTACTCAACGGATGATGAGATTCGCCAAGCATGGGAAACCTTAAATTGTTTGTCCATATTTCAACCGGTAATAATTGAGCTTCTTTTTTTTTCATGTGAAATTGCTGGTTGGAACTTATATGCATGGAAATACTAATTATTGTATATACATGGCAGCATATGTGTGTGGGAAAAAAGAAGGGCTCATCCCTGAGAAAACCCGTAATCATGGACAAATGGGCAAAACGTCGACGATCAAAGCGACGAACATTTCCGGATTGGATTTAGCAGATGAGATAAGTGTGGCCATGAAATCATTCAGAGAGTCATCATCATCAGCAGATTTGCTAAACATTTGAAACAAATTGGCCAAGAGAGGCAAGTGATTTTAAACATCATCATATACATAGTAGCTACTTATAAGTTTCTAACAGTTGGCTGCATGTCTGGATCATTTACAGGGCAGATTTATTGGGATATTACAATGCGTATCATATGACAAAAGCGCTAAGCGAAATGGTGCTCGACGAAATGAGGGAGACACGCCCGTCATAATCAGACCAAGCGTATCGAAAGTACATATAAAGATCCAATTCCTGGATGGATCCAAGGAAATAGGTTAGATATATATATATATTATATATAAATTATTTAATTGCTTCATAGATAGATTATATTTAATCAATGTATGTAATATATGGCATGCAGATGCTTTGACCCTGTGATCACTGCTTATGGAAAAGGGCAACTTCCAGCATATTTGGCTGATCCCCAAGAAAAAATGGACATAAGCATTTTATTGATCAATTTTATTGAATAATATTTACATATATAGTTGTTAATATATATATATATATATATATATATATATATTGTTGTTGATTTAGATCCCTTTGGACTACGTCGTGAATTCTACGATTGCAAGTATTGCAAAGCACGGAATGGAATATGGGTCGTCGTCAGCTAAACGTTTATCATGTGGGCTCTGGCGTCGCAAATCCTCTTTGTTTCGCGGAGTTCTTCGATATTCTTCACGATACTTTAGCTTAACCGGTTGTGAAACCACGGAAAAAATTGCTTGTTCGACAACTTCGACGACTTCTCGGAATACACTCGGTCTGAAATACGTCGGAAGAATGGGAAATAGTGGTGAAGGTGTCCGAAAATAGGCGAACGAGGGCAAAGATTGCATATGCGGAGCAAATTGCAAGTTGTACGAGTTCGTCGGATTCATGAAAGGAAGGTACATACATTACTACATGTCCATGATATATAATAAGTCTTAGTTAATAAATTAAATTATGTTACAATTTTCATCCATTTTATATATAAATAATTCTTAATTATAATAATAATTGCAGATTTGAGACGGGCAACACAGAAAGGCTATTACAAGAAATGTCCGAAGAGGAGAAATCAAAATTCGAAATTGATACAAAAAAAATAAATTGGAGAAACTATTTCATGGAGAGTCACATTCCAGGCTTGGAGAGGCATCTACTGATCAAACGCACAAGAAGTTAATATCCACCTAAACAAAAACAATCATACATTAAGATATAATCTATACTTTTTTTTTTTTTGTCTTTTTTCATTATCCGTATTTATTTCAACTTTGTGTCTATATCAAAGTTGCAGCTTCTTGTAGTTTTCATCCCGATATGTACCATATACATAATTGAGAAATACATCAAGAAGTAGGAATAATGACACTGGGAAATAAATTGGATCATCAAAATACATTTTCAACATTGGGAAAATGTACTGACAATAGGTTTGACACCTAAGACAGTAGGAATAATGACACTTAGATACGTAGGAATAATGATACCTTCGAGAGAAAAGCTCCAAAATTAGGAAAAATATCACCTGCGATGAAGTAATTGAGAATAACGACAGCTGAGAAAAATATATTATTATTTGCCGATATCTAAATTGATATAGATTATGAAAAAAATGTTGGATTCATCCCAGGTCTGATCGGTAGCAAAATTTTGTCAGAACTTTATCTGAACGGTAAGTCAATGTGCGCATTATATACGTTGTCTATAAGACGATATTGCTCCGATTATTCACATGCTCTCGGTTACGGTGATCATCCCCAAGATACAACGACTTCTTAACTCGGAATCGCAGCACTACGACTCGAGTTTTCCGACGAATCGGACTTGAAACTCGAAACTTTCTTTCTTAAGGAAACTAGGGACTTGAAGTAAACTTCTTCTAATGCACTAGACTTAATGAATCCACTTTTCAAGTCTGCATGGGGCTATTTAGTTTTTCAAGGGACCTGAGGCGAATCTATGAAGAGGTGTAACTTCTGGGCATGAATAGTCATAACATTTTTCTTTTGCCCAGATTCAACCTGCACCATCCTGCTCCTGGGTCGGATCGGTCCGTCACCAATGACTCTTACTATATCGAACCGTTGCGCCCCAACGATCCAGCGGGTCTTAGCCACCTCATCGTCCTACGCAACGCTCCGTCGTCGCCACCTGTCACCACTTGCACACGTGTCCACTACACCTCAACTCGCTTGTCACGTCATCCGCACATCGAGCGCCACCTCGCTGACGATGCGGCGTGCATAAATTTTGGCTCCCAACGACGATACAACGTGCGCCTCGAACCGCCCAATGCGCACTATGACACGGCTTGGTCTCGGGATCCGCCTCGACCGCGGGCGTGGGCTCGGAATCATCGGTGCGAGACACCTCCTCGCACTAAGATTATTACTTAGAGCAAAACTTCCTCAGAAGTCATAAGCCCACTTAGCATTCTTTAGCCCACTTAGCACATTTAGCTCACTTACTAGGCAAGTCCTTTTGAATTTCCTACAAGGTAATTCTATATATACATTGAAAGTGAGATGATCTAACCAATGTGGAACAATATTCCCACTTATAACTAGTTATTTTTCATCTTTTTATTTGCTCCATCTTCAAAATTATTTCTCATTCACCCGACATCATTTTTGAGCTAATTAATATTCGATAGATTCTTCTCAAAACGTAAATTATGAATCTTTGGTCAATTTCGAGTTTCGACGAACGACGACTTCTCGATTGATAAAAACCGATCAATATCTGGTATCCAAGAATACCAAAAGAGCATCTAAATTTTAATTAATTTCAACAAAAATTTTCATTCCTACATCCTACAAACAAAGTTAAGTAAAAAATTAATTGTATGAAATTATTGTAATCATTCATTTTTTTCTAATCCTCTTTCCTGCTTCAATACTTATCGGATAATTCGTTCCCCATTCCATGTAAATAGAGAATTTCTTTTCGTTTTCGCTGGAAATTCACGTCATGTATCTTTTTATAGTGTATAATATTTTTTATACAATAACTACAAAAGTAAAATGCATTAGAAAAAATACCATAATATAAAAAAATTGTTGGTACAATTTTCAGATTATCCGTAATAATCTCAATGAGCATTGAAATTTAGATATTCAATGTATTAGATTTTCACCAAGCAGCGAGTATGATCTTCTCTCTGCCGACGGGAAGAAAATTTTCCAGTCTTCGTCAACGAATAAAAGAAAAATAGGGAATTCTCGTCCATTGCAAAGCCTACTTCTAATTAAATGTGTCGATTAACTTTAAACTAATTAGTTTTTATGTTCAACTATTTAATTACGAGTTCAACTTTAATGCTAGATGGAGTAAAAGTAAATTGATAATTAAAGAACATTAAAAATTATATTTGAACAAACCAAACCATTGAATTGAATAGGTTACACACATTTTCATATCTCTTTCGGGTTTTTTTTAGTTATGCTATCATTGCTTTATTGTTACTTTCAAGACAATGATGTCCTCCTCCTCCTCATGGCATATATTATTTTCAATTCCCAACGCTAAAAACACTGTAACGTTTCCTTGGGTATCAATTTAATTATAATCCATAGAATTAAATTGGAATATTTGAGGGGCCAACATTACATTAAAAATCGTCACATAACATTATCGTTAGCCGCCAAATCATAGCTTTCGTAGGTTGCAGGAATAACATGGGACAGAGGGTACAGTAAATGAACAGTAAATGTGGTTTATTTATTATTATTGCATTAAATAATATTATGTAAAATAGCGGCATAAATATATATATTTTTAAATCGCACATATTTCTATTTATTATTTTCAACTATAACCATGTACATATATATTAGCAAACGATTAAGTTCTTCATATTCAATAACACAATGCTGTTTTTAATATCAACTTGTACTAATGATAATATTTTATGCTTTTTTAATATTTCATAGAGGTCACATTCCTGATTTGGAGAGGCATCTGCTGATCAATTGCAAAAGAAGGTAACATCCACCTAAAATATAACAAACAAAATATAAATATATATATATATATATATATATTGCAGCTTCATGTAGATTCTGTTGGGGTGTCGAAATCACGACCAAATAATAAACGGCAATTGATTAACGGAAACGAAAATAACACGGCGATTTTTAACGTGGAAAACCCGAACGGGAAAAACCACGGGATCGATCTCCCGATCCAAGGGAATAATCCACTATAACCGCGTCCGACGATTACAATGACAACAACTCCTCCCGAGAACGTCTCGGGGTAATCACAGCCCAAAAACACACCGAATCACTACACCAACAAGAGGAGCTGAAACGTAGACACGTCGAGGTGATCTTCGTCTGAAGTTTACGGAAAACCGAGCACTGGACGTCGGATCGAAGTTTTCAGCACTGGATCGTCCGGATCGAAGATTTTTTCTCCTCCTTCTTTTCTTCCTTTTCTCCCTTTTTCTCCTCTGCTCGTTGCTGTGTGCGTGTGTATGTTGTGTTTATATATATTATTTTTTTACATAATATATCTACATACTAATGGGCCACCCAATATGGCCGGACCCAATAAACTCCCCCTCCGGCTCATACGGTGGGCTCTAGCAGCCCGCTCCGCCGCAGGTCTTGAGCTTCTCCTTTGGCAAAATCTTCGTCAACATATCTGATCCGTTCTCGCTCGTATGTACCTTCGCCAAATATAGTTGCTTCGACTCGAGCACATCTCGAACCCAATGGTATCTCACGTCGATATGCTTGGATCTCGAATGGAATGACGAGTTCTTGGAGAGGTGGATGGCACTCTGACTATCGATGTAGACGACATACTTGTTCTGTCGTAGACCAAGTTCTTCAATAAACTTCTTCATCCACAAAGCTTCTTTGCAACCCTCCGTGATAGCAATATACTCGGCTTCTGTGGTGGATAGCGCAACGCACTTCTGCAACTTCGACTGCCATGACACAGCTCCCCCTGCAAAAGTCATCAAAAAACCTGAAATAGATTTTCTGGAATCAATATCACCTGCCATGTCTGAATCGGTATATCCAACTAGCATAGGCTCTCCGCTGCCAAACAAACACGTCTTGGAAGTCCCTCTGAGATATCTCAATATCCACTTTACCGCTTCCCAGTGCTCTTTTCCCGGATTAGAGAGAAAACGGCTAACGACACCAACAGCATGAGCAATATCGGGTCGAGTACAAACCATAGCATACATCAAACTATCGACCGCAGACTGATAAGGAACTCTGCTCATGTCGGCCTTTTCTTTCTCACTTTTCGGGCATTGCTCAGAAGTGAGCTTGAAGTGACCTGCAAGTGGAGTACAAACCGCTTTGGCTTTACTCATGTGAAACCTCTCGAGAACTTTCTCAATGTAATCTTCTTGAGATAACCACAGCTTCCGATTTTTCCTGTCACGAGAAATCTTCATGCCGAGAATTTTCTTCGCCGCTCCCAAGTCCTTCATCGCAAAAGACTTGCTCAACTCTCTCTTCAACGCCGCAATCTTGCTAGTATCATGGCCGATGATCAACATGTCGTCAACGTACAAGAGAAGAATAATAAAGTCATCATCGGAGTACCTCTTGAAGAATACACAATGAACCGAAGAGGTTCTGATGTACCCATGACTGGTCATAAAAGAATCGAACTTCTTGTACCATTGACGTGGAGCTTGTTTCAGACCGTATAATCTCTTGTTCAGCTTGCAAACAAGCTGCTCCTTTCCCTTGACTTTGAATCCCTCGGGCTGCTCCATGTAAATGTCTTCTTCAAGGTTACCATGAAGAAATGCAGTCTTCACGTCAAGTTGCTCAATCTCCAAGTTCAAACGCGCCGCCAAACCAAGAGCAACTCGGATCGAGGACATCTTCACCACAGGTGAGAATATATCTTCAAAGTCAATGCCTTTCTTCTGACCGAAGCCTTTCACGACCAACCGAGCTTTGTACCGTGGCCGAGAATTATTTTCTTCAATCTTCAGTCGATAAACCCATCGATTCTTGAGTGCTTTCTTTCCTCGAGGTAGCTCTACCAAATCATAAGTGTGATTATCATGAAGAGATCGCATCTCTTCCAACATAGCTTTCATCCACTCATTCTTGTCGTCAACAGAAATAGCATCTTGGTAATTCTCAGGCTCTCCCGCATCTGTTAGCATCACGTACTCATCTGACGGATACCTCGTGGATGAACGATGCTCCCTAGCATATCTTCTCAACTGAGGTTCAACCGAAGATTCTTGAACAGCTTCATCAACATGTTCTGTTGGCTCAACATCATCAGTTGCAGGAGTTTCATCGTTGCCGACATCGCTAGAGTCTGCATCAGCTCCCCCATGATCAGGATATGCTACACGTGCAGGCGGTGGATCTAAGTCAGTGAGATCACCGCTGGACTTCACAATAGACTTCTCTTTGTGGATGTCTCGTATGTACTGATCTTCGATAAACACAGCATCTCGGCTTCTAATAAGCTTCTTCTGCACGGGGTCATAAAACCTGTATCCGAACTCATCTTGCCCATAGCCGATGAATACACACGGTCTTGTCTTCACATCAAGCTTCACCTCTCGTCTTTCGGGATGTGAACAAAGGCTTTGCACCCAAACACGCGCAAGTGATCATACGAGACTTCCTTTCCCGACCAAATCTTGTCTGGTACCTCAAATCTCAAAGGAACACAAGGTGTGAGATTTAAGACATGAACAACTGTATTTAACGCCTCACCCCAGAAAGAATTCGGCAACTGCGACTGTGATAGGAAACATCTCACTCTCTCGATCAGTGTTCTGTTCATCCTCTCAGCTAAGCCATTTAACTGAGGTGTCTTCGGAGTTGTCTTTTGATGTCGAATACCGTATCTCTTGCAATACTAGTCAAAATGACCACAATATTCTCCCCCGTTGTCTGTGCGAATACACTTGAGCTTTTTGTTGGTCTGCCTCTCCACCAAAGCGTGAAACTGCTTGAAAACATCTAGCACTTGGTCCTTGGACTTCAGTGTATAAGCCCAGATCCTCCTCGAATGATCATCTACAAAAGTGACAAAATACACAGCACCACCAAGTGTTCTTGTTTTCATAGGACCACAAACATCGGAGTGAATTAGATCGAGAGTACCTGATTTCGGCGAGTGAGTGATGTTCTTGAACGCGACTCGGGTCTGCTTTCCAGCCAAGCAATGATCACATCTTCGTAACGAAGGATTCTTCACAGCAGATAGAAGATTCTTCTTGGCTAGTATCATCAGTCCCTTTTCGCTCATGTGACTGAGTCTATTATGCCAAAGCTCCGTCGCGCCACCATCGTCGATTGCATTCACGGTAGAATCTGCAATCTTTGCTTGCGTCACATATAACTGAGATGAATTCTTTTCTCATTTCGCCACGATCAAGGAGCCTTTAGTGAGCTTCCATTTCCCATCTCCAAAGTGACTGTGAAAACCTTCATCGTCGAGCTTCCCTGTGGACATCAAACTCATGCGAAGTTCTGGAACATGCTTCACGGCCTTCAAAATCAATATATTGCCGTTCTCCGTCTGCAAGCGCACGTCGCCGATACCGATGGCTCTAGCAACGCCATCGTCTCTCATAATAACTCGTCCAAAATCACCAGAGGTATATGAGGTAAAGAAATCCCGTCGCGGTGTAGCATGTATCGTAGCACCGCTATCGATCACCCAACTAGTCTCATGACTAGTTAGATTAACAGCATCGTCGTCGCGCACAATAAAGAAATCTGTCGTGACTGCGGTAACCTTGTCAACCTTATCAGCATCCGTCGTCTGATGATCTTGACTCTTCGCATTCTTGTTCTCTCTCAGGAACTTTCGACAAAATCTTTTAATGTGCCCCTTCTTGCCACAATAATGACACTCGATGCTAGCATACTTCTCGGACTTACTTTTACTTCTACTTCGATCACCTGGGCCTCGACTCTTGCTCCTCCCCCTGTTCTCCGTGACTAGGACATCGGCCTACGTAGAAGAACCCTGCGACTTTCTTCTCATCTCTTCGTTGAGCACGCTGCTTTTAACCAATTCCATTGAACAGATCCCATTTGAAGCCGAATTAGACAGTGACATCCTGAATGTCTCCCATGAGTCTGGCAACGTACCAAGAAGCCACAAACCCTGCACTTCATCGTCGAACTTGATTTCCATTCCAGCTAGTTGATTAATGATTCCTTGGAATGTGTTCAAGTGATCAGATATGATGCTCCCTTCTTGATACTTCAAACTCATCATCTGCTCTATCAGAAAAGCTTGTTGTTCCCGATCTTTCGAGCGTATAACTGCTCAAGCTTGCTCCATAAGGTCCTCGCATGTTTCTCGTCGCTTATGTGGTTGAGAACATTATCGTCGACCCACTGTCGAATAAAGCCGCAAACCTGACGATGGATCAATTCCCATTCCTTGTCGCTTTTATCTTGCGGTTTCTCCAACTCGAACACGGGCGAATAATAATCTTTTACATATAAAAGATCCTCCATCTTCCCTTTCCAAATATGATAGTTCGAGCCGTTCAACATAACCATCCGACTAGAATTGACCTCCATGATTTCGAACACAACAGCGCGATTCAACCTTGCTCTGATACCACTTTGTTGGGGTGTCGAAATCACGACCAAATAATAAACGGCAATTGATTAACGGAAGCGAAAATAACACGGCGATTTTTAACGTGGAAAACCCTAACGGGAAAAACCACGGGATCGATCTCCCGATCCAAGGGAATAATCCACTATAACCACGTCCGACGATTACAATGACAACAACTCCTCCCGAGAACGTCTCGGGGTAATCACAGCCCAAAAAACACACCGAATCACTACACCAACAAGAGGAGCAAGTACAACATCGAGTTACAAACTCGGAATACCAAGAATCATCGAGTTACAAGCTCGGACTACACGAAGGGGTCAAAACGAGTTACCACCAACGAATGAGAAACCGAACGATCTGAAACGTAGAGCACGTCGAGGTGACTCTTCGTCTGAAGTTTCGGCAAAATCCGAGCACTGGATCGTCCGGATCGAAGATTTTTCTCTTCTCCTTTTCTTCCTTTTCTCCCTTTTTCTCCTCTGCTCGTCGCTGTGTGCGTGTGTATGTTGTGTTATATTTTTTTTTTTTTTTTTACATAATAATATCTACATACTAATGGGCCACCCAATATATGGGCCGGACCCAATAGATTCCATCCCGATATATACCATAAATAATTCATTTATGTTACATACAAGGCGTTGTTGGTCCATAATCTTTTGCCAGAAAATATATATCATTAACATCATGAAATTTGTCCATTTTATTCAAATAATTTTATTTAAATGATTTGACATTTGTTAGCAAGAGTGTTCAACTAATAATCTAGGAAAGAGTATTATACTCCTTATAAATGGAGAAAAAACTCACCTTGCCCTCACCCCTGCAATCGATATGGGACAAATCACAAATGCAATATTCTTCAAATTAGGTTTGGCAATGGGGCAGACCGAGGCATGTGACTAATCCCATCCCATCCCGGCCTCGATACTTATTATTGCAGAATTCATATCCCGTCCTGACAGAAGTATAAAATTCTCTTCGTCCTTGCGGTTAATCTTTACCCCGCTCTTTTTAGTGTATATTTTTTTTTCTTGATGCAATAAATTCAACAACAACAATAATAAAATGCATTCGATAAAATTACTAATAAAATATAAATAAAAAACTAGGTACAATATTCATAGTAAAGCTCCAAAACAAGTTCAATAGTAAATTCATTCAAAACATTGAAATTTAGCAATTTAATTGTATGGAGCATGATCCCGACACGAGGAAAGGCGCTACATAAAATATATAAAATTAAATTATAACACATTATATAAAATACATAAAAATTGAAACTGTAACCTAAATTTATCCTTTCAGTGAAGCAATAATTTAACATCACACATATTTGTAAACCATAAAATCAACTATTACATTTTAGTTTTAAAGGGCTATTTGAATTGCAAAAAATGCTATGATGCAGTAGTACGGTTAAATGTGTACACGTACGTGTGTATCATAAGATTAATCTGTGAAAAGTCTATCACAATGTTCCTTCTCCATATCCAATAACACATTTAGAACTGTCAAAAAGACTCACGGCCCGCGAGCCAGCCCGCCCCATTCCGCCAAAGGGGCAGGTTTGACCTCATTTTTTATATCCCGCACGCACGGGCCGTGGAATTTGACGGGGTGGGACGGCTAGCCCACGAGCCAGCCCACCTATTATTTAAAATATATATTAAATATTTTAATTAATTTATATTAATTAAAGATTGTGTTTGGCTCTGGGCTTCATTTTTTAATGGGCTAATAGATCTATAATTAATTATTGCATTAAGTTTTGGACTTTATTTTTTTCAATGGGCTATAACTTCGATTAATATTAAATTTTTTTTTTTTTTTTTCACTACGGGCAAGCCGGCCCGCCGGCGGAGCGGGGCGGCCCTCCATTTCCTAGGCCCGCGCTCGCCTCGCTAAATGGCGGACTTTGGCGGGCTACGGACCGTCCCTCCTCCCCGGCCCGTTGATGGCTCTAAACACATCATCTTCTCTCAATATCAGTTCATATAATTATTAATATTAATATAATATGTTTTTTTAAATATCAAATCACATTTTATATAGTACATATTTTAAGGGAAGTATTATAAGTATTTAGAAGTTTAATAGACAAACTTATATTTTTCACACTTATAATATATTTTTAATACAATATAATTATGAATAAATGAGAACTGCATCGACTATCCAATCGAATTGAAAATACATTAAACGTTAAAATATCGTGTCAGTGATTGAGAAGTCCACAAGAAAAATGTCCAAAATCCGTATTATTAGACTTTTTGATTAGTTGCAATCCACCTAATTGTTTGGTAGGACAAACTCATTAACTCATCTAGCCAAGTATTTAAATTTGAATTTGAATACGATTGTCCCCAACAGTTCATTGGGTAAACTGCATCGGCTACCCAATCAGATCGAAATATACTAAACATTAAAATATCGGATTAGTAATTGAAAAGTCTACAAGAAAAAAAACGTTCAGAAAACGTATTATAATACTTTTTAGTTAGGTGCAGTACACCTAATTGTTTGGTAGGATAAGCACGTTAGCACGACTAAACACATATTTGAATTTGAATTTGCATACGCTCGACCCCAACGATTTATTAGGTGAACTGCATCGACTAGCCAATTGGATCGAAAATATACAAAATGTTAGAATATCGAGTTAGTGACTAATAAGTCCCCAAGAATAACATAAAAAAAAACGTATTAGTATATACTTTTTGATTAGTTGTATTTCACCTAATTGTTTGATAGGATAAGCTCGTTATCACGGCTAAACACGTGTCTAAATTTAAATTTAAACATGTTCCCTCTTACACGACTCTATAGGTAGAATGGATCAACCCACACCCATCATCATATCATTTTCGGATCATATTTTTGAATTATATTTCGGATAGGTGATTAAAATAATGATATCATTCCATGATAATAATTGAATTTTATAATAGATCATTAATTTATAATCCAAATTCTACTAAGAGTTTTTCAATGAAATTTAAATGTGTTTCACTTTAGTATGATCCGTTAGTGGTGTCATTTTTCAATTAGAATATTCGCTCCGACTTCACGCAAGGTAGGTGCGAGACAGATAGAGTTTCCGATAATACTTTTGAGTAATTACATTAATGATGATATTGTAGTTGATTTCTATATACGTAATAAGTCACGGATAGAGTTTTCCGATAATACTTTTGAGTAATTAGATTAATGATGATATTATAGTTGATTTCTATATACGTAATAAGTCAATATTACGAATTATTACTTTAATGATAATATTACGTCTAAATTTTATTTTACGTAAAATGTCAGTATGACCGGATGAAATAATAATTAAATTTTAATTTTTAAAATTTAGTATACATTTTTTGCCTTTTATTCTGAGGGAAAATAATTTATTGAAATAAACAGAAATTAATAGAATTTCCAAATTTCTTCTCAAGAAAATCCAAATCCCATAATGGTAGAAATCACTATGTAATATCTCTTTCTCTCTCTGCGGGCCCCATCTGTCCCCTCAGTTCTCCCACTCCCACTCCAGCTATAAATATACACGTCCTCTCCACACACACTTCTTCACAACTCTCTCTCTTTCTTACTGCATTAAAGCACACATACAGTTCCTTTACTCTCCGCTCTCTTTTTAAGTTATCTATCAAGTATGTCTTCTACAGGCCAAGGTGCTGCGCGTGGTGGAGCTAGGGGCGTAGGTGGAGGACGAGGCGACGGCCGAGGCAGCGGCGCCGGAGGTCGCGGTGGCGGAAGGGGATCTCCTGCTCCGCCGCCGTCATCTCTGCCTGAGGAGATGGAGAAGAAGCTCTCGATCTCTGCTGAAGGGGAGGCCAGTGAGGCGGCAGCTCCGCAGCAGTCACGCCCCGTCTCGACCAAGGCCACGGTGAATGCGCCCAGGCCAGGGTTCGGTAGGGCCGGTAGAAAGGTCATGGTTAACGCCAACCATTTTCTGGTGACTGTTGCGGACAAAGATTTGCACCACTATGATGTGAGGATTCTTTTTTTTATTATTATTATATTGGTTTCTTCTTACCTATAGGTTGTTTGTCTATAGTTTGTTTATTCGTTTGCATGTTTTACATACACAGACGCTGGTTATATGTTTCTATTTTCTGAGAAAAAATGCATTTACTGACATGAACCTTTGATAGAATCTATGATTATATAAGGGTCGTCTGTCTGTGGCTTCTCTGCTGCTTTTAACTTGCTAACTTGTCTTGTCTGCCATTTATTGTGAGTCCATTTGGGTACATGTCAACAAATACTTCAAGAAACATCATATAAGCTTTTGCTGGTTTCTTTTCTTCTCTTTTGTTACTTTCCTTCATAGGCTATTTTCATGTGATGTGATGTGATGTGGTTGCTTTATTTCTTTTCTATTTCAGTCTTTGTTTTTCCCTTTTTACTATGTTTTAGTAACGTTTATTTTGTGTTTCTAAGACTGTGCACATGGTATACTTCTGACAAAGTGAGATTCTTTTGATTCGTAAGGTCACCATTTCTCCTGAAGTGACCTCCAAGAAGGTCTGTCGAGATATCATCAGCCAGCTGGTGAAATCCTATCAGGCTTCACATCTTGGGAGGCGTAACTTGGCTTACGATGGTCGAAAGAGCTGCTATACGGCAGGTGCTCTGCCATTCACTTCCAAAGACTTCGTCGTCAAGCTTGACGAGGAAGGTGGATCATCGTCCAGGTTAGTTGTGTTTACAAATAAGCAAACACTGCTTCTCAAATCATTTTCACTGACGTTTTTTTTTTTTCTTTTCTTCTAATCTCTTGTACGTGCAGGAGAGAACGTGAGTTCAGGGTAACGTTGAAGTTCGCCTCTAAGGCGGATCTTCACCACTTGAAAGAATTTATACGTGGAAGGCAGTTGGATGTACCCCAAGAGACAATCCAAGCACTTGATGTAGTTCTGCGCCACACGCCATCGAAAATGTATGTATTTGCTACTCACCCATCTTTCAAGCATTGTCCTAATATTTATGGCACTTATTACTATTTTGATGTTTTCTTTCTGAAGTTACGAAGTGGTCGGGAGGTCCTTCTTCCACCCTAGTTTGGGCGAGCCGGGGAAGCTAGGCGATGGGCTTGAGTACTGGAAAGGGTATTATCAGAGTCTGCGCCCAACTCAGATGGGATTGTCTCTCAATATTGGTATGAATTGCTCTTTAATTTGTTGTAAGCATGACTCATTCATGCCTCTTTGTAAGATGTTGACTTGTTTGTTTTTTTCCTTTTTTCCTCCAAATTTATTCATGCATTGCAGACATGTCCGCTAGGGGCTTCTATGAGCCAATGTTTGTCTCTGATTATATCTGTTGCTATCTGAATAAGGACGTCACTCGTCCGCTGGCCGACCAAGAGAGGCTGAAGGTATTCTCTATTTCTCAGCTTATGAATTAGATGACGTTTGTAATCTGCTTATCTATTTGTAATTTTAGCTAAGAAGAGTTCTGAAAGGATTAAGAGTAGAGGTGAAGCTCCAGGGGAGCTGCCGGCGCTACAAAATCACGAGCATTGCCACGGAGCAGCCCCAGCAGTTGATGTAAGATCCTTTCTTTCATGGTATTTGTTCATTGGGAGTAAGCCTAGCGGCTTAATGTGGATACTACTTACTTTTTCATCTTGTCAGGTTTTCTGTCGGTGAATCCGATACAACGATCTCTGTTGCTCAGTACTTCCGTGAGAAGTACAACATTGTGCTAAAGTATCCGTTTCTCCAGGCTCTAAAGGCTGGGAGAGATGCAAAGCCAATCTACCTTCCCATGGAGGTCTGATACTTCTTCATCTTTGTTCTCTTTTCGTCATGTTCATATCTGCTGGTTTTTTAATCTTTTTCTGTCTGTGCAACGTTGCTCTTGACAGGTATGCCGAATAATTGAAGGGCAGCGGTATACTCGAAAGTTGAATGAAAAGCAGGTTACAGCGCTACTGAAAGCCACGTGTCAGCGCCCCCATGATCGAGAGGGAAGCATTAAGAGGGTACGTATGTTTTTGTAAAATCATCTCTCTATTATTTTTTTCAGAATATGCATGGTATGACCTTAAATTCTTGTTTATCTGCAGATGCTGGTTCAGAATAACTACAGTGGTGACGCTCTAGCAATGGAATTCGGGCTGCAAGTGAAGCCCGAGTGCACCTCAGTTGAAGCCCGGGTTCTACCCCCTCCAATGGTAGTTACATTCCTTGGCTTTCCTGCCTTTAATCAAAGCTGCATATATATGCCCTATTGACCTCTGCCAAATGACCTCATTTTTCAGCTAATGTATCACGAGTCTGGACGTGAATCGCTGGTGCAGCCGGCAGTGGGCCAGTGGAATCTAATTGACAAGGTGAAGTGTCTGAATAGGCTTTGAAATAAGCACATTATCCTATGAGTAATATATGAATCTGATTACCTTGTGTTCTTTTTCTCTTCAGCGAATGGTGGTGGGTGCCAGGGTCGGTGTCTGGACGTGCATTAACTTTTCTAGGTTGAACCAATCAATTGTTGATAGGTTCTGCACGGAGTTAATCGATATGTGCACCAGCAAGGGAATGGTAATTGTCAATGGTTCTAATCCTATGATTGTTGAAAGGTTTTGCAATTTTTATTTTTTTTTGCTTATGTTATCATTTTTTTTTTAATATTTTGGGCAGGCGTTTAATCCAAAGCCAGCGGTTCCTTTCCGATCGGCCAACCCCGCAAACATTGAGAGGGCACTGTTCGATCTCCACACTGCTTCTACAAAGGCTGCGGGTCAGCTGCAATTGCTGATAATAATCCTACCTGATGTCAAGGGCTCCTATGGTAAAACAACCTCTTTTTTTTACTGTCAAATATATAAAAGTTTCATTTTTCAGATGCTTGAAGTTGATGTGTTGTTTTCTTTTCGTTCAGGCCGTATCAAGAGAATTTGCGAGACCGAGCTGGGCATCGTGTCTCAGTGCTGTCAGCCTAGGCAAGCTGGCAAGTTAAGCAAACAGTACATGGAGAACGTGGCAATGAAGATGAATGTGAAGGTTCGTTGTTTAGCTCCCCGCATATTTTGGCATCTGTCTTTTGTCTTCTCCCTTAAGACATGAACATGTCCTAATTTTTCTTCTGTCTTGATTATACTTGACCTAGGCTGGTGGCAAAAACACTGTGCTAGAACTGGCTCACAACAGGAAGATCCATCTCCTGACTGATATTCCAACCATCATCATCGGGGCCGATGTCACTCATCCCTCGCCGGGTGAGGACTCAAGCCCCTCGATTGCAGCGGTATGGGCTATGTAAACCTTAATCACTTGCCATTTCTTTTTCTTTCTTAGTTTTGATATTTTGAATACTTAAAAACGATTGATTGTGTGGTTCTTAATCTGCAGGTGGTGGCATCAATGGATTGGCCAGAGGTTACAAAATACAGAGCCACTGTTTCTGCACAGGCACATCGAGAGGAGATCATACAGGATTTGTACCGTTCTAGCGAAGACCCCAAAAGGGGAATTGTCCATTCGGGGGCGATAAGGTTGTTCATTGTTTCATAATTTTGATTTTATGTTTGTAGCATCATTCTCATTCATTATTGCATGCATGGTTTCAGGGATCACCTCACGGCCTTCTATAAAGCCACTGGTGTAAAGCCATACCGTATTATCTTCTACAGGTTTTGAATTGATTGTTACCATTTGATTTCAGACATATTCATCCCTTAAAATTTTAACTTTTTTGCTTCGTCCGACGTTAAACATTGGCCGATCGAACCTCTTATTATGTCAGGGATGGCGTCAGTGAAGGTCAGTTTAGTCAGGTGCTCTTCCATGAAATGAATGCCATAAGAAAGGTACACCGCCACCTCAGATCTTTTGTTCGATTATTTCATTTTTTTGTCTTTTTGGGAGGTTAACGGTGGGTATGTTATGTTGATGTTCAGGCATGTGGTTCACTTCAGGAAGGGTATCTCCCGAGGGTCACTTTCGTTGTCGTGCAGAAGAGGCACCACACTCGCTTGTTCCCAGTAAAACGCAATGAATCCGACAGGAGCGGCAATATTTTGCCTGGTAAGAACGAGATAGATAGATAGATAGATATACATACTTTTGTTGATTTGCTTTAATTTCCCTCCTTTTTTTTTGTTTTTTGTGATTTGAATTTCATTCTGCTATGGCTGCGTAAAGGTACTGTGGTGGACACCAAGATATGCCACCCCACTGAATTTGACTTCTACCTGTGCAGCCATGCTGGTATTCAGGTAAAAATTCTTCTCCATTACAAAAAAAAAAAAAAAAAGTATTGATAATTAGGATTGGAGTAATAATTTGATATGCTTCTTTTCGTCAACTAAAACCAGGGAACAAGTCGGCCCGCTCACTACCATGTGCTTTACGACGAGAATGGGTTCACAGCTGATGCCATACAGTCGCTCACTAACAACCTGTGCTACACGTTTGCTAGATGCACTCGGTCGGTTTCCATAGGTCTGTTGCAATCTTCAGAACAAAACCTTCCTTTGTTTTATGACAATAATGTTTAATATTGTTTCATCGCGTGGTCTGAATAGTAACTAACTAACTTGTCTTTCTTTGGGCAGTTCCGCCAGCCTACTACGCACACCTTGCTGCGTTCCGCGCTCGCGCCTATCTGGAGGGGGTTGATGGATCGGACGGAGAATCGAGCTCTGGAGAAGGAGGCGGTGCAGTTGCCCGCAGGGGGAATGCTGGTTTTAGACCTCTACCTGCTCTTAAGGACAATGTCAAGGAAGTCATGTTCTACTGTTGACATGATTTCCTTTGGCTCTTTGGTTGATGGATGTTTTCTCAGACGTTATAAAAAGACTTTTGTGTTTTGGTTTGGCATCTTTTGCGACGATGCAGCAGACGTTTTGGTTGTTCTTGGATTTGTTTGGTTATGTTTTGGATTTGGACCTATGAATGATGTTGATGAATGACTGTTTTAACTTCAGGGTTGGTTATGAATTTTGCATATTATTCAGTGCTTTGTTGTATATATGCATGTATATATATATATATATATATATATATATGTTGAGATATGAGCAGGTTGTAGAACATATACACTCTATGGCGAAGAAGAGAGCTTCGAAGTGCCGTCGAGCTTTAGCTACTGCAGTCGTGTTCATCGAGGAGCTACTTCAAGTAAGTGTCTTAGACATCTATCTAACTTTAGTTTAGATCATTTTGTCTCTTCTTTTCTCATGTTATTAACAAGTAGTACATTTGTTTCTTTCTACATGCTCGAGCGGAGGAATGCCATAATTCGAAGATGAGCCGAAGATTTCAACAAGCTGCTGAACAATGAGAGAGAGAGGAAATCACCGTAAAGCCGAACATACGTTAGAGCGGTTCTTCGTCAAGACACTCACCTACAGAAAATTCTACAATGTCGGAGATAGCATAGATAGAGATGTTAGAGATGAGAATTCGTTATATGTAAACAAAGTTTCCTCACATAAAAGTGACGATTTTTGTTGGCAAGAATAAACTATTCACTGATGAAGTATAATATCAAACGTATGGTATAATACAGATTTATTTCATTCAATAGCGGTCATCAATTTGCTAAAGCATTTGGTATATATTCATTTCATTCATGGCAAACATATACTCTGCATTGTTATGCAATCGTAGTAGGCATTACACTCTAAATGAAAATTTCCAATTTATTTATATTGTCCATGATAATTAGAGAATGGCATATCACAATTAATGAAAAGAGAGGAGACTACTTTGATTTGCACTCGTCTTTACACCTTGCATTATATTATATAATCTTCTGATGAAACATTATTACAATCCCATATCTAAGACAAGATAGAATATTGTAATAAAGACAATTCGTTGTTTCGCTATGTCAGCAAATACATATATGGAAGACGCTCTCATATTGTTCTTTGTTGTCTTATTATTAACATCTCTTCTGCTTCAATCTTCAGTTTCTCTTACAGAACATATTATAAGCAATGATGAAGAAGGCTTCATCACTGACCTAATCCCCATTGACTCCCTCAACAACTACCCTTCAACAACTAATAATGAATGGGCTCTCATCAACGAAGCTTTGCTTCGCTCAGTGAATCGCGCAAATTACTTATCATCATCTTCTTTTCCTCAGGCATTCATTTAACTGATATAAAAGCTTCTGACGGAGATTTTGCCATAAGGTTATATTTAGGTTCGCCGGCGGTTGAAATCAACGGCATAGCCGATACAAGCACTCCTCTTTCTTGGACACACACAATGTGCTCCATGCACTAATTGCTTCCCGCAAGCATTACCTCTGTTTGCTCCCACGAGATCCTCGACTTACAAGAAAATAGGCGGTAATACGAGACAGTGCAAAGCTCTAGGAGGTAGGCCTTCGATTGTTGGAGACAACACTTGCAGATATTCTCAGCATTACATCGACGATTCTTACTCTGACGGCGTCTTGTCCCTGGATAAAATAACAATAGGTGGCAGTCCGTCGATGTCTAAGCCGAGCTTTGCTTTCGGCTGCGGGTACGAAAACGTAGGTAAGTTCATGAGAGAATCGTCCGGGGTGATTGGTTTAGGCGTCGGGCCGGGATCGTTCATCACTCAGTTGAACCAGCAGAAATTTTCGTACTGCTTGGTCTCACACGCCTTCATGGGTTCGATGCTTAGTAAGATGTATTTCGGTAACCGAGCGTTAGTTTCAGGCCAAGGTGTGGTCACTACAAGTTTAGACATCCTTAAAACCTCCTATGCTGTGAGGCTCAAGTCCATATCCGTCGTTGCGACTAATACTGAAGCGACGAACCACCATCTCAATGTTTCGTCAGAGTTATGGTTTTTATCTAACTACCGTAGTATGCTCGTAGACTCGGGATCTTTGCTCACTTATCTTCCCAAGAATTTGTACTATCCCTTGGAAAGTTCAATGAAGAAGGCGATAAGGCTCGAGCATGCTGGTCCTAGGGGTTCGTTGAGTTTGTGTTATAAGACATCAGCTGGTAATAGGATCGATGCTCCTGCAAATGGTGCGAGCGTTAAGTTGAGCCCTGAGAACACTTTCTTGAAATTCCCTGGAAATGTTCATTGCTTTGCATTTGTGCCTCGTGTTGATGGCTCGGCTGTTTTCGATAATTTGGCACAGAGAAATTTCTTGGTTGGTTATGATTTGAAGAAGAAGATTATATCCTTTAAGCCAACTGATTGTAGCAGAGCTCCATCGATGTGAACAGCTCAAAAGCATTAATAAGTATGTTATGGATAAATCAATCTTTCAGAGTGATTATGTGTTCTAATAAAGGATGCATTACAATAAACAGTTTCATGCAATAATAAGTATTGCAATAAACTGTTAACTTCTGCCGCCACACCACAAATCTCTCTATTGTTGTTGCATTGCGTGGTCTATATGTTCCACCTTTTTTTCTTGTTTGTATTTGAACCTACCTTCGGTTTTCCTATCGATTCAATGAGGCCCGTAGCTGAAGGCGTCGGGACGTGAATCAAACCTTGAAATTCGGACCTCAAACCCTTCTTAAGTAATTTTTTTCAAATAAGATACATAGTATAACATAAATTTACACCGTAAAGGAATATACATATAAATATATTAGTGGAATGTTCAATAAATACTTAAACTAATTATATAAATAATAGTCCTTTAGATGTTTTAGATGCAAAAATATTGATCAAATCTGCTTAATCTAATTGGTCAATGATATGCGACCTCCAATTCTTAAGAGAGGTGAATACAACGTTTGGCGCAACAGATTTCTAAATTTCTTAGAAAACAAGGAACTTGCAACAGCAATGGTGGCATACTCGATAGGCTGCCTTGTTTGGAATTGATGTGTCGGGAATTAATCAATGGAATACTTCGCATGGGAGGGAGTCCTCGTGGATCTCTTCAGGCACCAGTAACGGAACAGCAAGAACCTCTTCATTCTCTTCCAAACCCACTAAAGCAAATGTCTCCATTGAGTCCACAATTGCCTTCTCAATTTGCGACTTAGAGAGTAGGTTGTTTCCTACACCTTTTCAAATGCTAGGACTATTTTCCAATTTCGATGGCCCCAAAATGATCTTTTCATCATCCTTCACGAAAGTATAAATATTTGTGTTGGGGATCTCGATCAATTCCAGACTATTGATAAGAGGATAAAACAGAAAACAACGCAACAACATGAGATTTTAACGTGGTTCGGATTCAATACGAATCCTACGTCCACGGGAGATTCTACCTCTTCATTGATTGTTTGACTTAATAAGATACAATCTTTCTCTCTTCTCTCTACGGATTACAGAGATTCATAAGATTTTCTTCTCTTTACCAATCTACAAGAGTTATCCAACGTGGGTGGAGAAAATGAGTCTCTCAACTTCTCAAAACTGATCTGCTACAGTTTTATTCTGTCTATGGTTGTAACTTCCAAATGTTGGGAATCCCCGTAGGGGCCCGAGGCCCTCGTTCCTTGAACGACAGAATTTTAAAATTTTCAGGGATTCCTGTCTTCCCTTGAACCGCTCGGTAATAACACGAGAACATATATACACGAAAGGAGAAGAGTTTTACAGCCATGATACCTTGACGATCACAGGACGATGGCGAGCTTCGAATCCTTCTATTCCCCGGGATGTAGTATCCCTCTCCTAGTACCTTTACGCGCACAAACGGGGCAAGAGCGTCACGCCGGCACCTTACAACGTCACGACCGAAGCTAGCTTAAGGCGGCTAGAGCAAGCTCGGGCAGCACCTCCTTTTGCACGCACACACGCGCGGGCAGCAAGAGAGAAAGAGGGAGAGCGAGACGAGAGAGATTGAGAGAGAGAGGAGAATAAAAACCCTAACTTTTTATTCTTTTCATCCAAATGACTTAGGGTTTTCTAAAATGAAAAAACCCTATTTATACCTTAGGTAAGGTGGCCGAAATTTACAAGGTGAGTGGAGAAAAATTCTCACCCACTTTTTCATATCTAGTCTCCTTGTTGACTTGATCTTTCTCTTTTGAATTCAAATTCAAAATTCAAATTCAAATTAATATTAATATTAATTAATATATTTTCTATATTTAGTATATTTAAAATATATAATATCCAATAAATATATTTATTATTTTCGAAATTAATCTAATATAAAATCGAAAACTATATATGTATATCTAATATATATATTTTATTTAATTCCAAATTAAATATTATTATTTTTCTAAAACAATAATAAAGATTTAAATCACATTTAAATCATATACTAAATATTAAATATCCAATATTATATTTTCAAAATATTTCGTGAGGTGAAAAGACCATTTTGCCCCTCACGCGTTTTTACCAAGTTTTCGGCCATTTAGGGTTTCGGCCAAGCCCTAAACCCTAATCTCTCAATCCAGGCCCCAGCCTGCTCTATTCTCATATTGACGTTGTGTCGATAGCTCTTTTTAAGCCCGACCCTCTTGGTTCGTCTCAACCGGCTCTGGGAGGAATCCAGGAGTTCGGTATTCACCTAGCCAGCCCCGTGGTACCGAACCGATCCCGAGTTGAGTACGAATAGGTATTATTCACGAACCGACTATATATTATCGTACTACGTATAAACCCTTTACGTTTGTCCCGGTCGAGTGAAAGTCACGCGTAGTCGAACTTACAGGACTCGACACTATGATGTTCGTGTCGGTGACATTTACCAAAACTGCCCTCCACGACACTCGTGAGTCAGTTATATGCTCTGGCCAGAGGCTTAGGTAAATTCCCGCACATCGAAACTGCATAGGACGTTATCCTTGAATTTAATCAAGGCCGTAAATCCCGCTCAGCGGTATAACCGGCAATCACGTCGAAAAGTCAAGACCGCATTTCGCCGCTGACCCTTGCTTCATGCAATTTGGGCCTAGCAAACTAGTGACAAATCAAGACCTTAAGATCAACCCCGGGTTAAACCCTTTCGGTCTAAGGTTCACGTAGACTACTATAGTCAATCGATCGATCAACGACTTTACCAGCGTGTGATCGTTCGATTATGAGTCAGTGTCCAAATACAGACAATCCCCTGATTCGTCTTGTATCAATGTCACGAGCTCCCACTTCCCAAGTGAATGGTTGGCACAACAACTTTGGACCTGTCGACAAACAAGTCGTACTCGTCCATCCAGTCACCCTACTGGAGACTAAAACTTGTGGACTTAATTTAATATTACAGTATGTCAGCTTACTGGTGTCCCCTCTCTGTCCCCACAGAATCAGTAACTGAACTGTAAATATTGGGGTTTTATTAATTCGTCTTATTACCCGACTGCAAGGTTAATTTATTTAGACGAAATAATAATCTGCCTTTGTATTGTTTGTCATGCTAATTTCGACAATAAACAAACAATAATAATTTCATTATCAAATAATTCAATTACAAATGTTAAACACATCAAAATTACACTAATGCCCTCGTACTATCTAATCCTCGTACGGCATCTAGGGCATAAACCTCAACAATCTCCCACTTGCACTAATGCCACGCGCTATAGTATCTCAACCCCATTTTATCGAGGTGACGATCTAGCACTGCCTGAGACAGTGGCTTTGTGAACGGGTCCGCCACATTTTCTGCTGAGGCGATCTTCTGCACGGCTATAGAGCCATTCTCAACGAAACCACGTAACACGTGGTATTTTCTCTCTATGTGCTTGGACTTACTGTGAGCACGGGGTTCCTTAGCTTGTGCGATCGCTCCGCTATTGTCGCACCACAATGGTAACGGGCGATCCACTATGCTAGGTACCACCTGCAGTTCTTCTAAGAACTTGCGTATCCAAACACCCTCCTTAGCAGCTTCTGAAGCCGCTATATACTCCGCCTCAGTGGTGGAATCAGCAGTCGTGCTTTGCTTGGAACTCTTCCAAGTTACTGCGCCACCATTGAGCGTATAAACAAAACCCGAAGTAGACTTTCGGTCATCCACATCTGATTGGAAGTCCGAATCCGTATAACCATCTACCTCTAATTCTCCTGGGCCGTAAATCAGTATCAAGTCCTTAGTCCGTCTAAGGTACTTCAGGACTGTCTTTACCGCCGCCCAGTGTTCCTTACCAGGGTTGGCCTGAAACCTACTCACTACGCTCACAGCGTACGCTATGTCTGGTCGCGTGCAAAGCATCGCGTACATCAGGCTACCCACAGCTGAAGCATAGGGGACTCCACTCATCTCTTGTCTTTGTACCTCGTTGCGAGGAGACATAGCCTTTGAGAGATGAATCCCATGTCTCATAGGTAGGAACCCTTTCTTAGAGTCGTCAATCTTAAACCTTTTAAGGACTTTATCTAAGTAAAGGGCCTGAGATAAGCCAATTAACCGTTTCGCCCTATCTCTAAATAGGCGTATTCCTAGAATATAGGTCGCTTCTCCCAGGTCTTTCATTGAGAATTCGGTCGAAAGCCAAGCTTTGACCTCTGAAAGCATCCCAATGTCGTTTCCTATCAAAAGGATATCATCTACGTACAATACTAGAAACGACATCTTGCTCCCACTGGCCTTCTTGTAAACACAGGGCTCATCTTCGTTCTTTATGAATCCGTAGTTCTTAACTACTTCATCGAATCGAAGATTCCAACTTCTTGAAGCTTGTTTCAGTCCATAGATGGACGGATTCAGCTTGCATACTTTTTGAGTATCTGCATCTGACGTAAAACCTTTGGGTTGTTCCATATAGATCTCCTCCTGGAGGAATCCATTCAGGAACGCGGTCTTTACGTCCATCTGCCAGATCTCTTAGTCATAGTATGCTGCTATCGCAAGCATAATGCGAATGGACTTTATCATCGCGACTGGTGAAAAGGTCTCCTCATAGTCAATACCCTCTTTTTGACTATACCCTTTCGCTACAAGCCTAGCTTTGTACGTTTCCACATGTCCGTCAGATCCAATCTTCTTCTTGTAGATCCATTTGTTCTCGATCGGTCTAAAACTATTGGGTAGGTCTACAAGTGTCCAAACCTGGTTTGAATACATAGAGTCCATTTCGGCTTGCATAGCCTCAAGCCACTTGAGGGAGTCTGTACCGGTAATTGCCTGATCGTAAGTGACGGGATCGTCCCCGACGCATCCCTCAATCGCAGCATCCCCATGCTCGACGTGTACCATACCATATCTCTCAGGCATTTGAGATATCCTACTAGACCTGCGCAATTGCGGCTGAACCGGGTTTTCTGGAACGTCGTCTAACGACTCTGTAACAACTGGAGTTGATTCGTCGCTTAACTCATCAATAGTTATTTCACGCCCTTTACCGCCTTCGCTGACGAACTCTTCTTCCATGAAGGTGGCGCGTAAAGCGACAAACACCCTGTGTTCGTCTGGAACGTAAAAGTAGTACCCCATTGAGTCCTCGGGGTATCCGACGAATCTAGCCATAATCGACCTTGATTCTAACTTGTCTGCCTGTAACTTTTTCACAAAGGCGGGGCAACCCCAGACCTTAATGTGATTCAGGCTCGCCTTACGATTATGCCAAGCTTCGTAAGGGATCCTGTCGGCAGAACGGGTAGGTATCCTGTTAAGGATATAGGCTGCTGTCTTTAAAGCATAACCCCACAACGAAATGGGGAGATCTGTGTAACTCATCATCGACCGAACCATATCCAAAAGCGTTCGGTTTCTACGCTCGGCTACGCCATTTAATTGTGGCGTCCCGGGAGGTGAGAACTGTATAACGATGCCATTTTCTCTGAGAAATGCATCGAACTCAAGGCTCATATATTCGCCGCCTCGATCTGATCGAACGGCTTTAATGACCTTGCCAGTTTGCTTCTCTACTAACGCCTTATACTCTTTGAACATTTCAAGAGTTTCGGACTTTTGTCTCATCAAATAGACAGTCCCGTAGCGGGACTGATCGTCCGTAAACGTAATGAAGTAGCGGCAATTACCTCGAGCCGTCACTCTAAACGGTCCGCATACATCAGTGTGGATTAATCCCAACACTTATGTGGCCCTAGTAAAAGTCCCTGTGAAGGGTGACTTGGTCATTTTGCCTAGGATGCAAGACTGACAAGTTGGGATCGGGCCTGACTTCGCTGTGCGAATTAGACCGTCCTTTTCCATCTTGTCAATCTTTGCTTCCCCTGCATGACCTAGTCGAAGGTGCCATATGTATCGTTCGTTCGACCCCGTCGACGAGTTGGTAATTGCATTTACAGTCTCTACCTTATCTTTTAGATTGACGTAATATAAACCATTTATTAACGTCGCATTTCCAACGTTTTCATTTCTAAAATAAATATGACAAACATTATCAATAAATCGAAACTCATAACCAAGTCTGCTCAAAACAGGAATCGAAATTATGTTCTTAAGCCCCTTGGGCAAAACCAAAACATCATAAAGTACTAAACAATGCAAAGATGATAAAAGCAAAGTCTTCGATCCAATGTGCGTCGCTGCAACACTATGTCCGCTGCCAACGTTGATCGAGACCTCACCAGCTCGAAGCTTCCTACTTCGTTCCAGACCCTGGTTGAAAACACAAATATGGGAGCTAGCCCCTGAGTCAAGTATCCATGAAGTAGAATACACAGAACAATTAGCTTCGAAAACTAATTGCTTACCTGAAGCGTCAGAAGACGCCTTCAGCTTAGGACAGTCGTGCTTCCAGTGACCCAGCTGCTGGCAATGGAGGCACTTGTCAGTGGGCTTCGCGCCCGACTTTACAGCCTTCTTGGATTTCGCCTTCTTGGCGATTCTACCCTTTGGTCCGCTGTGCTTGCTCGGCTTCTTCTTCGACCCCTTGGACCGAGTAGTCGCAACAAGCGCCACCTCCTTGCCCTTACCCTTATCGCTGCGATACTGAGTACTGGCTGCAACCAACTAATTGATCATGTCAGGTATCGAATACTCCCGATTGTTCAGGTTGCAGTTCACCACGAACTGGTGGAAGGACGGTGGGAGGGACTGTAGTATGACGTCAATCTTCACCTCGTGAGGCAAACCAAACGCCAGTGCATCCAATCGCTCCATGTACTCATTCAGCTTCAGTAAATGAGCATGGACATCACCACCCTCTGCGAGCTTTGTGTTGAAGAGACTATGCGTGACGGCGTAGCGAGCGCTCCTAGACGACTCACCATAAAGCCCAACTAAATGCACCTGTATCTCTTTAACACTCATGAACTCATGCTGACGCTGCAGCTCTGGGCTCATAGCCGATAGCATGTAGGAGTGGAACTTGCCAGCATGCTCAACCCACTTATCGTGGAACTGCAGGTCTTGCTCTGTCGAATCAGCATTGGGAGTCAAAGGCTCCTCGATGTCCAAGACATACTCCAATTTTTTCAATCTGAAGACGATCCTCAGATTTCTTAGCCAATCAACATAGTTTGGTCCCACCAAACAATGTTTTTCCAAAAGTACGGATAATGGGTTTGTCATCGTATAAATAGAGAAGAAAATAAACTGCAGAAAGAAAAACAGATAGTTAGGATTTGAAGTGTTTAATCAGACTAAAATAGGACTTTAATTTTTCGTCTGACTCCCACTATTTTTCTCGAAATCCTGTCTCCCGTTAGGAATTTCGGAAACCTCGTTGAGTAGTTTCATAGTGGCGTTGATTTACCCGCACTGAATCAAACTAGCCTCAACTTAACAGTTTATTGGTATATTTGATCAGCCAGGTTCATGTCCCACACGATTCTATCACATAGAAGTTTCAACGAATTTGTCTCAGTCAGGGTCCCTCGGCCTGTAACTCAGACGTCTTGGGAATGACTGTACAAGTGCTGCCTATCAACGTCCTGCTAACCTTCCACTTTTGAGTGAACTTCGCCTCAGTAGGATAACACTTTGCGGGAGGACGAAGAGTGGTCGGTGAGCGGCATTATAAAAAATGCATCCAAAAACCGTTCAAGTCAAAGGCGAGGATTTTAGCGCCGTAACTCGGTCAACCAAAACCGTACCCCTAAGTCGTAACGTTTTTGGACTTGATAGAAGACAGGAGCCCCGCCCTTTACTCACTTGATATTTTAAAGTCTAACTTCGGGAGAATCCTCACATATAAAAACGAGCACATTATGCACGATATCACGTTCGAAACCAACACGCACATAATAGACTTTAATAGTAAACCTAGTTTCAACCTATTAAAGTAAATGTGAAAGATCGGGGATATTTCTAGTTCTATCCTATTTGTACAAAAAGAAAACTCTAAGTCTTCGGGCTTGTCTCGAACGGACACCTCGGCCACCGTCTTGTTCGTTCGTCTCGTCTCGATCGTCTCTCGTTTGGCCGTCATTCCTGTACTACTATAGCCTATGACGGGGGGATCTTTCCCTAAAACAACAAAGCTCGTCTTTCTAGAAAAACTGTAAAGTACAACCCGGGGGGGACCTTGTCACCCTTAACATATCACCCGGTAAAAAATAGAACCTAATCCCCAATCAATCACCACGTAATTCATATATTACATGCATCACGACAATTTTACACAGATCCGAGCCTAAATCCACATTTGGGCTTTTATCAGATTTGGGCCAAGCCCATTGGGCTTCGAGGCTTAACCACGCAACCCTAGTTGCGACCGAGCCGGCACCGCCCACGCGGCCCGACCAAGTGCCGCGCGCGCGGCCAGACCAGCGCCGTGCGCTGTGCGCACGGCCAGGCCAGCCCGCGCGCTGCGCGCGGCCAGCTCTTCTAAAAGCTTTCGTTCGGGCTTCGTGGTCATAGTCCAGTGACTTAACCGAGCCTAAGGCTCTGATACCACTGTTGGGAATCCCCGTAGGGGCCCGAGGCCCTCGTTCCTTGAACGGCGGAATTTTAAAATTTTCAGGGATTTCCGCCTTCCCTTGGACCGCTCGGTAATAACACGAGAACATATATACACGAAAGGAGAAGAGTTTTACAGCCATGATACCTTGACGATCACAGGACGATGACGAGCTTCGAACCCTTCTATTCCCCGGGATGTAGTATCCCTCTCCTAGCACCTTTACGCGCACGAACGGGGCAAGAGCGTCACGCCGGCACCTTACAACGTCACGACCGAAGCTAGCTTAAGGCGGCTAGAGCAAGCTCGGGCAGCACCTCCTTTTGCACACACACACGCGCGGGCAGCAAGAGAGAAAGAGGGAGAGTGAGAAGAGAGAGATTGAGAGAGAGAGGAGAATAAAAACCCTAACTTTTTATTCTTTTCATCCAAATGACTTAGGGTTTTCTAAAATGGAAAAACCCTATTTATACTGTAGGTAAGGTGGCCGAAATTTACAAGGTGGGTGGAGAAAAATTCTCACCCACTTTTTCATACCTAGTCTCCTTGTTGACTTGATCTTTCTCTTTTGAATTCAAATTCAAAATTCAAATTCAAATTAATATTAATATTAATTAATATATTTTTTATATTTAGTATATTTAAAATATATAATATCCAATAAATATATTTATTATTTTCGAAATTAATCTAATATAAAATCGAAAACTATATATATATCTAATATATATATTTTATTTAATTCCAAATTAAATATTATTATTTTTCTAAAACAATAATAAAGATTTAAATCACATTTAAATCATATACTAAATATTAAATATCCAATATTATATTTCCAAAATATTTCGTGAGGTGAAAAGACCATTTTGCCCCTCACGCGTTTTTACCAAGTTTTCGGCCATTTAGGGTTTCGGCCAAGCCCTAAACCCTAATCTCTCAATCCAGGCCCCAACCTGCTCTATTCTCATATTGACGTTGTGTCGGTAGCCCTTTTTAAGCCCGACCCTCTTGGTTCGTCTCAACCGGCTCTGGGAGGAATCCAGGAGTTCGGTATTCAGCTAGCCAGCCCCGTGGTACCGAACCGATCCCGAGTTGAGTACGAATAGGTATTATTCACGAACCGACTATAGATTATCGTACTACGTATAAACCCTTTACGTTTGTCCCGGTCGAGTGAAAGTCACGCGTAGTCGAACTTACAGGACTCGACACTATGATGTTCGTGTCGGTGACATTTACCAAAACTGCCCTCCACGACACTCGTGAGTCAGTTATATGCTCTGGCCAGAGGCTTAGGTAAATTCCCGCACATCGAAACTGCATAGGACGTTAACCTTGAATTTAATCAAGGCCGTAAATCCCGCTCAGCGGTATAACCGGCAATCACGTCGAAAAGTCAAGACCGCATTTCGCCGCTGACCCTTGCTTCATGCAATTTGGGCCTAGCAAACTAGTGACAAATCAAGACCTTAAGATCAACCCCGGGTTAAACCCTTTCGGTCTAAGGTTCACGTAGACAGTTACTATAGTCAATCGATCGATCAACGACTTTACCAGCGTGTGATCGTTCGATTACGAGTCAGTGTCCAAATACAGACAATCCCCTGATTCGTCTTGTATCAATGTCACGAGCTCCCACTTCCGAAGTGAATGGTTGGCACAACCACTTTGGACCCGTCGACAAACAAGTCGTACTCGTCAATCCAGTCACCCTATTGGAGACTAAGACTTGTGGACTTAATTTAATATTACAGTATGTCAGCTTACTGGTACCCCCTCTCTGTCCCCACAGAATCAGTAACTGAACTGTAAATATTGGGGTTTTATTAATTCGTCTTATTACCCGACTGCAAGGTTAATTTATTTAGACGAAATAATAATCTGCCTTTGTATTGTTTGTCATGCTAATTTCGACAATAAACAAACAATAATAATTTCATTATCAAATAATTCAATTACAAATGTTAAACACATGAAAATTACACTAATGCCCTCGTACTATCTAATCCTCGTACGGCATCTTGGGCATAAACCTCAACACCAAACTGCTCCTCAAAGATAGTGGGACATAACTGCATCAAGTGATTCGCATTATCCTTTCTCATACAGAAGTTGTCGATACCATTAGCAACTTCATTCTTTGAAGATCACGAGCAGCTCATATTATAAGCTTTAATCCTCACAATTTCGAAATCCATCTTGAAGTGTTTTTTATCATACTGTCAAGGTCATCTAAGAAGCAAATGACATGCATACATAGGAATAACATCACACAAGACTTCATCATTATACTTTTTTCCGATAGGAAATTGAATTCTCGGGATCACTTCTTTCGATTCTCAGAAATTTCTTTCAATTCAAAAATTCTTTCAACGGAGTGGAGTCAATCAATGAATTCTCGGGATCACTTCTTCCAACAAAATCGGGAATATCAACCCTTAGAGTCGAAAGACTTCTTAAGAACATTGTTCCTTCGCCGTATCTCTTCATCGATGGAGTTGTCGCTTGAATCATCATTCTCCTCATCATGAAAAATATTATATTTCTTTTCTCCATTTGAAGATTCACCTTCAGAATCATGACCCTCAACATACGAGTCAGAAGTTCGCTACATGTAAGATGTTAAACTTGATAATTCACACGTATCCCACATCGATTAATTCGGGAGAGCTTGATTAGCATATAAGTTGATGGATCACTCCACCTATCACCAATTGGTTTTAGGATGGAAGCCCACAACTCATGTTGTCAACTCTCCTGCTATGCGGGTCCGTGTGCATAGGCCCGATAATGAAATTTCTATATGACCCTCAACATCACGATTCAGAAGTTCGCTACGTGCAAGACGTTGCTCGAGTTGCTGCATTTGTCTCCTTATATCATCCAATACGATGTCACATAGATCACGCTCACGCCTTGGAATTTTTGTCCTTCAATGAGACGACATCTCCGACCTTAGCTCTGATACCAAGTTGACACCGAAAATTAGGAGGAGTAGGAGGTAAACACAAGGCACACTCAGATAAGCACCCCACTCAAGGAACCCACCGAGAGTTCAAGGCACATTTGGAAGATGATATCCTCCAAGAGACAAGCTTAAAGCCCAAAAACAATATATTTTTTGGTTGCCTTTTACTCTTACATCATGGTTATTTATTTTCCATTCTTAGAAACAAAAAAAAAAGCAAGTGAAAATTAAATGAAGAATGTTGAAGGACTGACTATCAACGAAAGTTGATGCAAGATGACCAAAAAACTTGGTGATCTTTTCAAATTCTCGCTTCTGAATCTGTTATGGCAATCGGCAGTCAAAGTGTCATAACTTCCTCCCCACTTGATATTTATTTTATGCCGTTAATTTTTGTGGAAACTAGACTCATCGGGCTTTTCAATGGTATCAAATTTGTCTCCTGATTCTCAGTCACGAAAGCAGTTTATTGCTAGAATTTGACAGCTTAGCAGGAATATTTTTTGTGTCACTTCACTATGTTGCTAACTGAGAACTCGTCGTTCAGCTTTTCTCTGAACTTCCAAAAGCCTCAGAGTTCTGCTGTATGCTTCTCAAATCAAGTGTTCTTTACGAAAATGTTTAGACCCGATTGCCAAGGATTCGACCTTTCGTAGTGAAAAGATAGGCGATAGCTCGTCAAGGAAAAACTGTGGAAAATTGTCAGTGTGCCTAACGGTTATACTCGTGAAGCCCACAAATATACTGTGGAAAATTGTTTCGTGTACTAGTTCTTTGCTAGAAGTCAGCAAATTTTGGAGCATTTTAATGGTTTTCTCGTTTTATCCACAAGCTGTTGACACGGCCAAGAAGATCGTTCAATCAAAATCCTCGAATTCTTCGAGTTCACAAGGCTGGAAGGGACGTTTGAAGTTGCCACAACTAAAACTCCGTCACAGAGTTGAGTTCTGAGTAAGTTTGAAGACTACGCAAAACGTGAGCTGCTATGCTCATTGCACTTACCGGAGAAGATATCTTGACCCGGACGGAAAATGGAACAAGGAAAACTGCAGCAATGTGCATACTTGCTTTGGAGGAAATTGATCAAGACAAAAATACTATTCAAGTTGTTATACTTGTTCTGCCTAAAGAACTGGCCTTTCAGACATCCCAGCTTGAAGCGGAAGGCTCCATACATCCAAATTCTCAAACTTTCATCCTAGGGGACAAGAATGTCTTCAACGGGGAGATTATGTAAGGATCCGAGTGAAGATGGACGGGATTGGCTGACGCTTTGGATTATCTTTGTATGAGGGTATTCTCTCTTGAATGATAGTTTACAATGGTGTTAAAAAATAGATCTGAGAAATGGACATCGTGCTGGCATTGATGATTCAAATAATGTAGTTATGAATCATGATTGGATTATGTCAAAAGTGCTTGAATAATGATTGCAATTGATAATACTATTTGAAGGAGAGATTGCAATTGATGATATTAGTATATATCTATCTTATTTGTTGTTCCTTCATATTCTTCAGCAGTTTTATTTATTGATTCCATTATAAAATTTTGTTCAATTGATATTATGGAATAAAATTATCGTTTCCTTAAAAAAATAAATACCTCGTACCGAGGAATATCAAAATATCCTCGAGATTTCATTTACTTTCAGCAAAACTTTCATTCATACATCCTACAAGTAAAGCAAAAATAAAAAAAATATTTTATGAAAATATTATTGTCATGCAATTTTTCTAATATTAATTATATTCAAAATTACCCACAAAATTTTAACTATCTACAACTCCGATTTTTATTAGAGTTAAAACTAAAAACTTTAAGCCCTTGTTTGGTACATGGCTTTAGCAATTTTAAACCTTTGTTTATAACATGTTGGTGTGTTTGATACGTAGGTTTATATAAAACATGGGTTTATATATAACAACTTTAAACTCATGTATACCGATTTAGATAAACACACATCTCAGATGGGTTATTGTAAACACACTAACCAAACACACATTTCATTTTACACCCATATTAGTTTTATATAAACCCTACTTACTTAAACTCTCCTAAATATAAACAAATGTACCAAACGAGCACTAAATAGTATATTTTAACCAGGAGTGTTATACTCCTTATATATGGAGAAAAAATTCAACTTGCCGTCACTAGGGGTGTTCAAATGGGTGGATTATCGGTTTTCGGGTTATTCGGTTTGGGTTATTCGGGTTTTTGACACTTAGGATAACCACCCGCAAACCAAACCAAAACCAATTAAATGGTTTGGTTTTCGGGTTATTCGATTTTCGGGTTAATGGTTTGGTTTTCGGGTAAACCAATTAAATATTGTAGTTTGTATATTTTTAATTATAATTATATAACGGATTTTTTTATATATATTTTTTATATTAAATATATAACTTTCGGGTTAATCGGTTCGATTTGATTTGTGCAAGAGAGCAATTGAGCGATGATATCAATTTTTTACTCTTCATATAATATATAAATATATTTTAAATATAATTAAATAACTCTTATTCGGGTTTCGGGTGAGCCCCGAATTTTTTTACTCCACCCGATACCCGAACCATTCCCCCATTTAATAGTTCGGGTGACCCAATTAACCACTCGTTTATCCGATTAACCGAACCGAATAAGCCAAATTCAAAATGATTCGGGTGGATAATCGGGTCATCCAAATAATGAACACCCCTAGCCGTCACCCCCAATCGATGGGATAATCACCAATGTAATATTCTTCAAGTTAGGTTTGGCTAGAGCGGTCAAACGGGCTGGCGGGGCGGGCTGGCCCGTAGCCCGCCAAAGCCCGCCATTTGGTGCGGCCGGCCCGCCATTCAGCGGGCCTGGAAAATGAAGGCCCGCCCCGCCCCGCCGGCGGGCCGGCCCGCCCATTGTTAAAAAATTAAAAAAATAATAAAATTAAAGTTAAATTAAAATTTTAGTCAATTTAAAAAAATAAAGAACTGTACAATAATTAATTATTGGCCCATTAACCCATTCAAAAATAAAACTTAAACCAAAAATAATATTTAATTAATATAATATAATTAAAATATATAATATTATAATTTTTTAATATCAGGCGCTCCCTGGCGGGCCTGAAAAACTGAGGCCCAACCCGCCCCTTTGGCGGGGCGGGGCGGGCTGGCCCGCGGGCCGCGGGCCCAATTGACAGTTCTAGGTTTGGCAATAGGACAGACGGAGGCAAGAGGCTAATCTCATCCCTGCCGCGATACTTATTATCGGAGAATTGATGTCTTCTCCTACTAAAAGTATGATTTCTCTTCGTCCTTGCGGTTAATCTTTACCCGCCTCTTTTCTTTTTTGTGTATAATATTTTCTTGATACAATAACTTCAATAATAATGAAAACAAGATCAATACCAAATGTATTCATAACATTGAAATTTAGCAATTTAATTGTATGGATTTCCATGGAGTGATGAGTATGATCCCGATGTGAGGAATGCTACATAAAATATATAAAATTAAAATATTACACATTATCTAAAATAAATAAACAAAAATAAAACAATTACATAAGTTCATCCATTTAGTGAAGCAATAATTTAACATCACATATATTTGTAAACCATAAAAATCAACTATTATATTTGAGTTTTAATAGCAACTCCAACCATACTGGAAAACCCAAAATATTGGGTAATAATACTCCAATGGTACCCCAAACTCAAACTCAAAATGAGTTTTTCACCTTCTTTCTCCTAATTCAAACTCAATTTTGCGTTTGAACGCATACTATGGGGTTGAGATTTGAAAATTGCTATATAGGTCCTAATATTTGTTTTAATTACTAAATCACCCATATAAAAAAATAAAAAATAAATAAAAATATAAAAAAAAGGAAATTTCATACTTATTTATTAATAATTATGATTAGAAAATTGTCAAAACAAATAATGTCTTTATCTTAAGAAATAATTTTTTATATCTTATTACTTAATGTGTAGTCGTGCGTGTGTATCAGGTTAAATGTGTACTTGTGCGTGTGTATCATTATATTACTCTGTAAAAAGTCTATCACAACGTGCCTCTCTTCATATCGAATAACATTAACATATTCTCTCAATATCAATTCATATAATTATTAATATTAATACAATATGTTTTTTTTCTAATATCAAATAACATTATATATAGTACATATTTTAGACTGAGTATTACAACTATTTAAAAGTTTAATACACCAAACGTTAAAATATCGAATCAGTGATTGAGAAGTCCACAAGAAAAAAAGTTCAAAACACGTATTATTATACTTTTTGGTTAGGTGCAGTCCACCTAATTATTTGGTAGGATAAGCTCGTTAACACGACTAGCGAAGTTTTTAAATTTGAATTTGAATATGTTTGTCCCCAACAGTTCGTTGAGTAAACTGCATCGACGACCAATCAGATCGAAATATACTAAACGTCAAAATATCGGGTTAGCGATTGAAAAGTCTACAATAAAAAAACGTTCAAAAAACGTATTAATTTGCTTTTTGGTTAGGTGAAATACACCTAATTGTTTGGTAGGATAAGCATGTTAGCACGACTAACCACATGTTTAAATTTGAATTTGGATACGCTCGAAACGACTTATTAGGTGAACTGCTTCGACAAGCCAATCAGATCGAAAATATACTAAACGTTAAAATATTGAGTTAGTGATTAAGAAGCCCACAAGAAAAAATATATAAAAAAAAGTATTACTATACTTTCTGATTAGGTGTATTCCACCTAATTGTTTGGTAGGACCCGTTACCACGACCAAACACGTGTCTAAATTTAAATTTGAATATTCTTAGCTCTTACAGGATTCGATAGGTAGAATGGGATCAGCCCATACCCAAATATCATTTTCAAAACCATATTTCACTGGAGTATGATAGGTGTGTAGCAGATAGAGTTTTCAGATCATATTTTTAAATTATATTTCGGATAGGTATAAAAATAATGATATCATTCCTTGATAATAATTAAATTTTATAATCCATCATTAATTTATAATCCAAATTCGACTAAGAATTGTTCAATGAAATTTAAATGCAGTTGTCGTTAATATGATCCGTTAGTGGTTTCTTTTTTCAATTAGAATATCCGCTCCGACTGCACGCAAGGTAGGTGCGGAACGGATAGAGTTTTCCGATAATACTTTTGAGTAATTACATTAATGATAATATTTACCTGATTTCTATAAAACGTAATAAGTCAATATTACGGGATGAAAAAATAATTAAATTTTTAATTTTTAACATTGAGTATACATTTTTCTCCTTTTATTCTGAGGTAAAATAATTTATTGAAATAAACAGAAGTTAATAGAATTTCCAAAATGTACTATGGAGAAAATCCAAATCCTATAATGGTAGAAATCACAATGTAATATCTATTTCTCTCTCTTCGCGGGCCCCACCAAGACCTCCCACTCCAGCTATAAATACACGTCCTCTCCTCACACACTTCTGGCTTTTTTAATTAAATAATTAGTTTTTAAATTTTTATTTATAAAATAAGTTAAAAAAAATACTTATTAATAAAATAAGTATTTTCGTATTTATATCATACGAGTTATAAATCGTACTCTAAAGTTACGATTTATAACTCGTATGATAAAGATACGAGATCTAACTCGTAACTCTAACGTACGAGTTATAACTCGTATCTAAGAGATACGAGTTAGATCTGATATACGAACATCGCACGAAGGAAAAGACAGACGACGAACGACGACGACGACGACGGCGACGGTGACGGCGGCGGCGAGAGGAGACGACGCGAAGGTATTTCGTAGCTTAGAGGTACGAGTTATTTTTTTTTGTGATTACCACGTGGTTTTTTCGGTTGATTTTGTATGAAATTGTTGGGAGATTATTTATTGATTTTGAAGAATTGATGATTGTTTGTTTAGGGTTGAGGATAATTTTTGTTGAATTATTTGTAGAATTAAGAATATTTGTGTTGGGATTAACGCGTGTTTTTGTCGTTCGTATTCAATGCGTTTGGATTTATTCGTATTTTTGTTGATGTTTTTGTCGTTCGTTTGCGTTGTATTGTGTTGTTCTTCCTAGGATGGATGACGCGACTTTGTACGGCCCTTTCGATGATTCGGTGTTGACGACGCAGTCGAATCATCGATCTCGTGATGTCCTGCTGGATGCGGACGTGATCGATAAAACGATCAAGATTAGATCGTTAGAAAACGTTGTATGGGGTACGAAAGAGCAGCCTATAATTCTACACGGCCGTTTGCTGAAGAAGTTGGATGAGATGGGATTGTACGGCGTATACAGCTGCATGTCGCATAAGGTAGACCCCCACTTGATTACGGCGTTAATAGAGCGATGGAGAAAAGAGACGCATACGTTTCACTTTTTTGTTGGGGAGGCGACTGTTACGCTAGCGGACGTCGGTATTCTATGGAGGTTGCCGATAGATGGTGAGTGCGTTTCGGGTGTGATCGAGTCCAGGACGACGTCGCAGTGGCAGGACGAGTGTGACGGTTGCTTGGATATCGACCACCACAAGACAAACTTAAGGGGACGGCGTTAGCGATGAGGGCTCTAGCGGATTGGTATATAGCCAATCCAGTCACAGATCACAGCGAGGAAGTACAAGTCGAGCAAGCTGCACGTGGGTATGCGATGCTGTTATTTGGTGCAGTTATGTTCCCCGATTGTAGCGCCAGCACCGTCTCGCTCACATTCCTCCAGTTATTGGAGAACATCGATGACGTGCGCACTTATAGTTGGGGCAGTGCAGTACTCGCCTTTTTGTATAGAGAGCTTTGTTCGGCATGTCAGCCGAAAAAGCTTAATATAGGCGGACCTCTACGGCTGTTGCAGGTAATAATTTATAAAATTCAAATAAATTTAAATTTTATGTTTTCGTAATCATAATGTAATATTTTTTTGCAGGTGTGGGCGTGGATGAGAATCCTGCCTTTACAGCCCGTTCGTGTAGTGGAGCGCATCCATATGTCGCCCCAAGTTATTGACGGGTTTGAGCTGTCGATGCCACCAAATGCTGCAAGGTATTAGAATTAATTTATTATATATACTTATATATACATGTAGTAAATTATTTATTTTATCGAACACTAGTAAATTATTATTGTTTCGTAGGTGGAACGCTCGATTGGATCATACCAGTTCGACGCGTTCGAATATACGCACTATGCGCGAGGTGCTCGATATGATGCAGATGTCGCAATTTGTGTGGTTCCCGTATGACTTTTCTTTACCGGAGATTGAGTCGTTACCTCCCGACTGTCTGTCATTAGGTTGTCGTTCGACGTGCCCTTTGATCTTTTTCAATATCGTCGAACTACAGTATCCAGAGCGGGTTCTCCGTCAATTTGGGATTATCCAAGGCATCCCCGCTGAGCCTAGGTACCGCGAACAGAATCTCCATTCGTTCGAACGTCGTGTGCGCGCAGGAATGGATTGGACCACAGTTCATGCGGAGTGGATACAGAGATGGGCGGAACGGGAGGACACGGTCGTGAGTGGTCCGTCTGTTACTCCACAGGTATCGGTCCATGATGGTTACTACGACTGGTACTATCGCATTACACGGCGCTACATCTCTCCGAATGCTAGGCAGATGCCACGGGGCTTTCAGATGGGTGATGCCGTATTCTTATCGACGATTGTGAGTTTTGTTTATATATTAACTTATATTTGTTTTGTATTTATCATATTTAAACTTATATTTTGCATTGTTAATTATAGGAACGTCACATATCTCGTCAAGTAGATTATTTTAGAGACGATAACTTTGAAGAAGCACGGCATCTGGCTCTTCAGATGGAGAATATGTTTATTGGCAGACGTCAGCAGCCAAGACGAGAACGTGATCCAGATGTGGGGCCATCTCAGCCGTACGAGGTCGGGACATCTCAGGTGCACGACGCTCCACACTCATCGTTCTTTGATGATATAGATCTAAACACGGTACATAAAAGTCCCCGCATCCACCGTACTCATCAACATCGAGAGGTGGCATTTGATATGTATGATTAAAGGGAACAGACTGATACATTGCTCGGGGACCATCTACTGGTGCAGTGGCATCAGGTGGATTCTCATCGTCGTTGACAGCTTCAGGATCGTTGGGATCTGGAAACTCGGACAAGAGATTTTCGTCGTCTGCTTCAGAATCACTGACATCGACTTCTGGCTCGACTTCTTGCTCGCCTTCTGGCTCATCTTCCTGCTGGGCTTCCGGCACGTCTAATATAGGAACATCAATTAACACATTTTCGAACCCTCTTGTAACTGTGACTATATCAGGCATCTCTGGACAAGCATGACTCGATGAACCAAATTCAAATTGCTGAAACCCACTTCTGTCTTCAAAATTTGGATGAGAATCTTCATTGAGATCAAAATTGCCGTATTCATTTTTTTCAACAAAAACCTCAAAATGGTTGAATTCGGAATCAGGGTGTATGAAGAATGATAAGTCGCTGTCGTTGGAAATCTGTAGTAGTTGATGAAATATGCGAGAATGTTGAAAGTATTCATTTTTGCCATAAATAATCAACGAACAAGAACTGCTATCAGCACCCGTAATTTCAAACAACAATGACAGAAATTCGGAAAAATTGGTAGAACGACGAATTCGCCGGTACCCTATAGGATCAATACTGTATTTGATGGTTGAATTAGATGTGTGAATAATTTCACCACCGAAATAAACTAACACTTGTATATTATTGGACACCATTTCTGTATGTGATGTGAGTGATCAGTGATGTGTTTGATATAATATTTCGTTTGAAAGGGTTGAATTTATAGGGATATTACTCGTACCTTTGAGATACGAGTTACATGCACTCGTACTTGAAATATACGAGAAAGAGTAACTCGTATCTTCAAGATACGAGTTAGCAGAGTTTTTGTCAGAGTTTGTTGGTTGCAGAGTTTGTCGGTGTCGGTAGATCTAACTCGTATGTAGGAAATACGAGTAATATAACTCGTATCTTGAACATACGAGTTATAACTCGTATGTCAGAGTTACGAGTGCGAGTTATAACTCGCATGTAACACTTACGAAAATACTTATTTTATTAATAAGTATTTTTTTTCACTTATTTTATAAATAAAAATTAAAAAACTGATTATTTAATTAAAAAAGCCCACACTTCTTCACAACTCTCTCTCTCTCTTTCTTAGACCATCTCCAACCGAAAAACGCATTCTCAAACTCAAACTCATTCTCAAACTCAAAATACAGTAATTCTTCTCCAACCATTAAACTCATTCTCAAACTCAAAATAATATTATCTTAATATTCACTTCCATATTAACTTTTCCAAATTTTCAATACTATCCATATATTTTACAACATTACAAATTAGACCACAATATTATTGTAAAGTTGATTAAGAAATATTTAATAAAATTGATAATAAAATTATTATTTGTACATATAAAAAACATCGAAAAATATTTATTAAAAATATAGAAATTAAACAACACGAGGGAAAAAAATATATTAAGATGCACATAAAAAATATTATTCGTACAAATAAAAGATAAATAATTTTTCAAGTTTCAGAATTGATATATTCCTTCCACAATTGATCAATTAGAACATTTCGAAGTGCAATGTGATCATCTTCATTTGTAATTTTTTAAATTCTACTATGATACCATTATATTACATATAAATAAAATAAAAGAATAATTAATAAGATATAAAAAATAATTAATAAAAAAGTAAATATTATAATAATTGTTTATTATGTAAATTTTATAATCTTATAAATATACCATCTCCTTTTATTTATTTTTATTTTTTATATATGAATGCTTTAATAATTCAATACAAGTAAAATGACTTGTTTGTAATTTTGAAACATCAAACCCATTTTTTGTGTTCAGACGCAAATTTAAGTCTAAAAGAGGAGAGCGAAACTAAAAAACCCATTTTGGGTTTGCCTTTGGCGTACGATTGGAGTATTTTTACTCCAAATTTTGAGATGCTCCTACTGCATTAAAGCACACACATAGTGACTCTTCGCTCTCCTTTTAAGTTATCTATCGAGTAGTCTTCTACAGGCCGAGGTGGTGCGCGTGGTGGAGTAAGCAGCGAAGGACGGGGAAGAGGCGCTTGGGGTCGCGGTGGCGGAAGGGGATCTCCTGCTCCGCCGCCGCCGTCTCTGCCTGAGGAGATGGAGAAGAAGCTCTCAATCTCTGCTGAAGGGGAGGCCAGTGAGGTTGCAGCTCCGCAGCAGTCACGCCCCGTCTCGACCAAGGCCACGGTGAACGCGCCGAGGCCAGGGTTCGGTAGGGCCGGTAGAAAGGTCATGGTTAACGCCAACCATTTTCTGGTGACTGTTGCAGACAAAGATTTGCACCATTATGATGTGAGGATTTTTTCGTTTTCTTTTTTTTTTTTCACTTTTTTATAATCTTGGTTTCTTCTTGCCTATACGTTGTTTGTCTATCGCCCGTTTATTCTTTTGCATGTTTTACATACACACACACACGCTGGCTATAGCCTATATGTTTCTATTTCCTGAGAAAAAATGCATTTACTGCCATGAAACCTTTGGTAGGATATGATTATATAAAGGGTCTGTCTATGGCTTCTTTGTTGCTTTTAACTTGTTCGTTTGTCTTGTCTGCATTTATTGTGAGTAACACCATACAAGCTCTGTGGACACCTTTCTTCTCTTTTACTTCTTTCCTTCAGGGGCTATTTTCGTGTGCTTTATCTCTTTTTCTATTTTCAGACATAGTTGTCGTGAGTTCTAGTCGTGTTGGTCCCTTTTTACTATGTTTAAGTAACATTTATTGTGTATTTCTGACAAAGTGAGATTCTCTTTATTCGTAGGTATCTATTTCTCCTGAAGTGACCTCCAAGAAGGTTTGTCGAGATATCATCAGCCAGCTGGTGAAATCCTACCAAGCTTCACATCTTGGGAAGAGAAACTTGGCCTACGATGGTCGAAAGAGTTGCTATACGGCTGGGGCGCTGCCTTTTACCTCCAAAGACTTCATCGTGAAGCTCGACGAGGAAGGCGGATCGTCGTCCAGGTTGGTTGTCATATATAAGCGGTTTAGACTTGAATTCAGACAAGGCAGTTCAGCGCCTCAAATCATTGTTTTTATTTTGTTCTTTCATTCTCTGTACGTGCAGGAAAGAACGTGAGTTCAGGGTGACATTGAAGTTCGCCTCTCGGGCGGATCTTCACCACTTGAAAGAATTCATACGTGGAAGGCAGATGGATGCACCCCAAGAGACAATTCAAGCACTTGATGTAGTTCTGCGCCACACGCCATCGAAAATGTATGTATTTGCTACTCACCCATCTTTCGAGCATTGTCCCAATATTTATGACACTTATTACTCTCTTTGCGTTTTCTTTCTCAAGTTACGAGGTGGTGGGGAGGTCCTTCTTCCATCCTAGTTTGGGGGAGCCGGGCAAGCTAGGCGATGGGCTTGAGTACTGGAAAGGATATTATCAGAGTCTGCGACCAACTCAGATGGGACTGTCTCTCAACATTGGTATGAATTGCTCTTTAATTTGTTGTAAGCATGACTCATGCCTCTTTGTAAGATGTTGACTTGTTTGTTTTTTTCCTTTTTTCCTCCAAATTTATTCATGCATTGCAGACATGTCTGCTAGGGGCTTCTATGAGCCAATGTTTGTCTCTGATTATATCTGTTGTTATCTGAATAAGGATGTCACTCGTCCGCTGGCCGACCAAGAGCGGCTGAAGGTATTCTCCATTTCTCAGCTTATGAATTAGAGGATGTTTGTAATCTGCATAGATAAGCAAGCTATGGTGGGTTCTATGATTCTTTTGCTCTTTCAGTTGAAAAGTTAAGCATCTTTTATTTATTTATTTGTAATTTTAGCTACGAAGAGTTCTGAAAGGATTAAGAGTAGAGGTGAAGCTCCAGGGGAGCTGCCGGCGCTACAAAATCACGGGCATTGCCACGGAGCAACCCCAGCAGTTGATGTAAGATCCTTTCTTTCATGGTGTTTGCTCATTGGTATTCTTTCATGGTATTTCTTACTACTACTTTTTCATCTCTTCAGGTTTTCTGTCGGTGAATCCGATACAACAATCTCTGTTGCTCAGTACTTCCGTGAGAAGTACAACATTGTGCTTAAGTATCCGTTTCTCCAGGCTCTAAAGGCTGGGAGCGATACAAAGCCAATCTACCTTCCCATGGAGGTCTGATACTTCTTCATCTTTGTTCTCTTTTCGTCATGTTCATATCTGCTGGTTTTTTAATCTTTTTCTGTCTGTGCAACGTTGCTCTTCACAGGTATGCCGAATAATTGAAGGGCAGCGGTATACTCGAAAGTTGAATGAAAAGCAGGTTACAGCGCTACTGAAAGCCACGTGTCAGCGCCCCCATGATCGAGAGGGAAGCATTAAGAGGGTATGTATGTTTTTGTAAGATCATCTCTCTATTATTTTTTGCAGAATATGCATGGCATGACCTTAAATTCTTGTTTATCTGCAGATGTTGGTTCAGAATAACTACAGTGGTGACGCTCTAGCAATGGAATTCGGGCTGCAAGTGAAGCCCGAGTGCACCTCAGTCGAAGCCCGGGTTCTACCCCCTCCAATGGTAGTTACATTCCTTGGCTTTCCTGCCTTTAATCAAAGCTGCATATAAATGCCCTATTGACCTCTGCCAAATGACTTCATTTTTCAGCTAATGTATCACGAGTCTGGACGTGAATCGCTGGTGCAGCCGGCAGTGGGCCAGTGGAATCTAATTGACAAGGTGAAGTGTCTGAATAGGATTTGAAATAAGAACAGTAATATATGAATCTGATTACCTTGTGTTCTTTTTCTCTTCAGAGGATGGTGTTGGGTGCCAGACTCGGTGTCGGGACGTGCATAAACTTTTCTAGGCTGAACCCATCGATTGTTGATAGGTTCTGCACGGAGTTAATCGATATGTGCACCAGCAAGGGAATGGTAATTGTCAATGGTTCTAATCCTACGCTTGTTGAAAGGTTCTGCAAGTATTTTTTTTTTGCTTATATTGTCATTTTTTTTTATTTTGGGCAGGCATTTAATCCAAAGCCAGCGGTTCCTTTCCGATCGGCCAACCCCGCAAACATTGAGAGGGCACTGTCCGACCTCCACACTGCTTCTACAAAGGCTGAGGTCAGCTGCACTTGCTGATAATCATCCTACCTGATGTCAAGGGCTCCTATGGTAAAACCACCTTTTTTTTAACTGTCAAATATATAAAAGTTTCATTTTTCAGATGCTTAAAGTTGATGTGTTGTTTTCTTTTCGTTCAGGTCGTATCAAGAGAATTTGCGAGACCGAGCTGGGCATCGTGTCTCAGTGCTGTCAGCCTAGGCAGGCTGGCAAGTTAAGCAAACAATACATGGAGAACGTGGCTGTGAAGATGAATGTTAAGGTTCGTTGTTTACCTTCACGTCTATTTTGGCTTCTGTTTTTTATCGTCTCCCTTTGAACATGAACATGTCCTAATTTTTCTTCTGTCTTGATTATACTTGACTTAGGCTGGTGGCAAAAACACTGTGCTAGAATTGGCTCACAACAGGAAGATCCATCTCCTGACTGATATTCCAACCATCATCATCGGGGCTGATGTCACTCATCCCTCGCCGGGTGAGGACTCAAGCCCCTCGATTGCAGCGGTATGGGCTATGTAAACCTTAATCACTTGCCATTTCTTTTTTCTTTCTTAGTTTTGATAGTTTGAATACTTAAAAACGATTGATTGTGTGGTTCTTAATCTGCAGGTGGTGGCATCAATGGATTGGCCAGAGGTCACAAAATACAGAGCCACTGTTTCTGCACAGGCACATCGAGAGGAGATCATACAGGATTTGTACCGTTCTAGCGAAGACCCCAAAAGGGGAATTGTCCATTCGGGGGCGATAAGGTTGTTCATTGTTTCATAATTTTGATTTTATGTTTGTAGCATCATTCTCATTCATTATTGCATGCATGGTTTCAGGGATCACCTCACGGCCTTCTATAAAGCCACTGGTGTAAAGCCATACCGTATTATCTTCTACAGGTTTTGAATTGATTGTTACCATTTGATTTCAGACATATTCATCCCTTAAAATTTTAACTTTTTTGCTTCGTCCGACGTTAAACATTGGCCGATCGAACCTCTTATTATGTCAGGGATGGCGTCAGTGAAGGTCAGTTTAGTCAGGTGCTCTTCCATGAAATGAATGCCATAAGAAAGGTACACCGCCACCTCAGATCTTTTTGTTCGATTATTTCATTTTTTGTCTTTTTGGGAGGTTAACGGTGGGTATGTTATGTTGATGTTCAGGCATGTGGTTCACTTCAGGAAGGGTATCTCCCGAGGGTCACTTTCGTTGTCGTGCAGAAGAGGCACCACACTCGCTTGTTCCCAGTAAAACGCAATGAATCCGACAGGAGCGGCAATATTTTGCCTGGTAAGAACGAGATAGATAGATAGATAGATATACATACTTGTTGATTTGCTTTAATTTCCCTCCTTTTTTTTTTGTTTATTGTGATTTGAATTTCATTCTGCTATGGCTGCGTAAAGGTACTGTGGTGGACACCAAGATATGCCATCCCACCGAATTCGACTTCTACCTGTGCAGCCATGCCGGCATACAGGTCAAAATTTACCATTACAAAAGAAGTCCTTCCTTAAATTGATAATTAGGATTGGAGTAATAATTTGATATGTTTCTTGTCCTAAACTAAAACCAGGGAACAAGCCGGCCCTCTCACTACCATGTGCTTTACGACGAGAATGGGTTCACCGCTGATGCTATACAGTCGCTCACTAACAACCTTTGCTACACATTTGCTCGATGCACTCGTTCAGTTTCCATAGGTCAGTTGCAATATTCAGAACACAACCTTCCTTTGTTTTGTTACAATAATGTTTATTATTATTATTTCATTGGATGGTCTGAATTAGAACCAACTTACTTGTCTTTCTTTTGGCAGTTCCGCCAGCCTACTATGCACATCTTGCTGCGTTCCGCGCTCGCGCCTATCTGGAAGGGGTTGATGGATCGGACGGAGAATCGAGCTCTGGCGAAGGCGGCGGTGCAGTGGCCCGCAGAGGGAATGCTGGTTTTAGACCTCTGCCTGCTCTTAAGGACAACGTCAAGGAAGTCATGTTCTACTGTTGACATGATTTCCTTCGGCTCTTTGGTTGATGGATGTTTTCTCAGACGAAAGACTTTTGTGTTTTGGTTTTGGTATTTTTGCGATGATGATGCAGACATTTTGGTTGTTCTTGGATTTGGTTTGCTGTGTTTTGGATTTGGACATATGAATGCTGTTGAATGACTGACTGTCTCACTTGAGGGTTGATGCATATTATTTGTTGTTTTGTTTATAGCCTTATTGTATGTGTATATATATATATATATTATATATATGTTGAGGGATGAGCAGGTTGCCGAATATATATATATACTCTACGGCAAAGAAGAGAGCTTCTAAGGGCCGTTGAGCTTTTGCTAATGTGGCCACATCCATCATCATGCAACTTCAAGTAAGTCTTAGACATCTAACTTCAGTTTCAATTCGTATTCCTTTCTTTTTTTCTCATGTTATTACCGCTACATTATGAACTACATGTTTCTCCTGGCTCGAGCCAATGCGAATAATTCGAAGATGAGGCGAATATCCAAGAAGGGGTCGAACAATCTGAGAGGCAATCACCGTAAAGCCTGCCGAAGAGGTACATTAGAGTGGAGATCTATGATTCTTCGTCGAAGACTCTCACCTCCAGAAAATCCGAGCCCGAAGATAGCATATCATTAGCATAATAGATGTAAGAGATGAGAAATTGTAATATGTAAACTAAGTCTCCTAATATGAATTGCTCATCCGTGATTATTCAGTTTTCTTCCTTGTTTTTTGAGGCTATTTGTTCATTGTATGCAATAGCTACCTACAAATGTCAAGAATAGTACTATTCATTGGTGTAATATATCAATCATATCATATGGTAAAGATTCATTTCAAGTCATTGCTGCCTTAAAAACATATCGAGAGCCACCTCAAGAAGACGATGGACAGACCGAAGAACAAGAACGGACCGAACCGCAATAAAAAAGACACAAATCGAAAGAAGGATGAAAGTGCTCTAAGGTTCATTCAATGAGGTTTAAAGCAAACCCATTTACCCCAGAAAAAAGTCCAAAGATTGGGACATTCTCAAAGAAGGTTTTCAAGGAAATGTGAAAGTGACGTCAATTAAGCTCCAATATCGTTGGAGAGAATTTGACAAAAAGACAACGAAGCTATGCACGTCTACCTTACTCGAGTCGCTGAAATCGTCAATCAAATCAAAGAGCCTTGAAGACTCTATTGAAGAAAAGAAAATTGTCCAAAAAGTTCTAAGAAGTCTTCCCTCTAAATACGATTACATTGTCGCTGCGATTGAAGAGTCTAAGGACTTGACCAAAATTCACTTTGACAAGTTCGTGAAGAGCGTCTCAACCGATCCTCAAATCAGCCCCTTGAGCAAGCTTTTGACACAAGAGGAAGATATGACTTCAACATCAACTGTAGAATCTGTAAGAAGACAAATCACGACACCAAAGATTGTCGGTTCAAGCGCAAGAAGTGCCGAAATTACAGCCATTCTAAGAGGGATTGTTGGTATCAACGGAAACGGAGAAGGATGAAGCGAATTTCAGCAAAGATGCAGGAGAGCAACTTTTTTCTTGCATGTCGGTTCAGCATCAATCACCATATATGTGGTATTTGGACAGTGGATGTAGCAACCATATGACTGGAGATAGAACTCTGTTCGTTAGGCTTGATCGTAATTTTTTTTCGGAGGTGAAACTTGGTGATGGAAAGCTACACAAGGCTGAAGGCAAGGGAACAATTGCAGTCCAATCTAAAGGAGGTAACAAGAAGCTCATGCAAGAAGGAGTCCTATGTGCCTAATCTGACAATTAACCTTCTTGGAAAAGGGATATTGTGTTTTTTTTTTTTTTTGACGGAAAAAGCAAAATTTTCGATAATTCTGTTGCTATGAGTTCAAACAAGGTGCTTCCAATGTTCATCCCTCTTCAAGAAAAAATAGCCTTCTAGGGAGAAAATCTTGATCAATCTCAACTTTGGCATTTGAGATAGGGACACCTCAATGGAAAAGGGCTAGAACTTCTCAAACAAAAGAATATGGTGATTGACCTTCCAAATATTGAAAGAAAAACAGAAATTTGTGAGGGATGCATGTATGGGAAAATGCATCTGACTTCCTTTAACAGAGACGACTTGGGAGAGCGAAGGAACCATTGGAACTTATTCACGCGGACATCTGAGGACCGACAAGAACTCCTTCACTCGGTAGCAAAAGATATTTCATTATGTTTGTTGATGAATTTACAAAGACATGGGTTTATTTTCTAAATGAAAAATCAGAGGCGTTTGCTGTTTTTCTTAATTCAAGCCTCTTGTCAAGAAACAACGCCATTATGAAATTCACTCTCCGAACGAATAGAGGAGGTGAGTTTATATATAAACTGTTCGTGGAATATTGTAATCAAAATGGGATTCAATGGCCGCTCACAGTTAGCAGAAGCCCGCAACAGAATGGGGTCGCCGAGAGAAAGCACCGTACAATTGCAGAAATGTCGAGAAGCATGACGATCGGCAAAGGATTACCCAAAAAATTTTGGGCCGAGGCCGTTCAGACATCTGTTTAGATCTTGAATAGACGCCCATTTTGGGCCGAGGCCGTTCAGACATCTGTTTGGATCTTGAATAGATGTCCGACAAAAGCGGTTCGAAATAAATCTCCTTTCGAAGCTTGGCACAAGAGGAAACCCGTTGTCGATCACTTGAAGATTTTCGACAGCATTGCCTACTCGCATATCTCAGCACCGAACAAGGACAAATTCAATGAGAAGGGTGAAAAACTCATACTTGTTGGCTACAACGATGAATCAAAAGGCTATCGTCTTTATAATCCTATAACATGCAAGGTCGTTATTTCGAGAGACGTGATTTTTGATGAAATGGCTGCATGGAGTTGGGAAGGAAATTCCTCGCAACAATTCATTCCAAAATAATTTTTTGAGCCATCCGATGGTGAAGATGAAGCTGTAGTAGCAACTCCACCTCAAAGTCCAGGACATTCTCCATCAAATTTTGGAAGAGAGAAAATTCAGATTCATCGGTAAGAAAAACTCGCTCTTTAAGAGATATTTACGATAATTGTGAAGTCGCTTTCTCTACTGTTGAGCCAAGTAGCTTTGAAGTTGCTGCTAAAGAAGCCGAGTGGACAAAAGCTATGGAAGAAGAAATCATAATAATCGAAAAGAACAAAACATGGGAAATGGTGGACTGACCGAAGCATAAGGATGTAATCGGTTTGAAATGTATTTTCAAAACTAAGTTGCTCGAAGATAGGAGCATCCAGAAAAATAAGGCACGACTTGTGGCAAAGGGATTTGATCAACAACCTGGAGTGGACTTCAACGAGACCTTTGCACCGATTGTTATTTTCAAAACTAAGTTGCTCGAAGATAGGAGCATCCAGAAAAATAAGGCACGACTTGTGGCAAAGGGATTTGATCAACAACCTGGAGTGGACTTCAACGAGACCTTTGCACCGATTGTTCGAATGGAGAGACTATTCGACTTGTACTTGCTCTAGGGGCACAATTAGAACGTCAAGTATTCCAACTTGACGTCAAATCAGCCTTTCTAAATGGAGAGCCCGATAAAGAAATTTACGTGCAACAACCTCAAGGATTTGAAGTGAAAGAAAAAGGAGATAACGTGAACCGGCTTAAAAAAGCGCTATACAGATTGAAGCAAGCTCCTAGAGCATGGAACACGAAAATTGATGGCTATTTCTGAAGAAATGGATTTTCTCAAAGTTTAAACGATCATTCTCTATATGTGAAGAAAGACGGTGAGATTTTTCTAATTGATGCATATATGTTGATAATCTGATCTATTTAGGAACTAAAGAGATGGAGGTCGAAGTTTTCAAACGAAATATGATGACCGAGTTCGAGATGACGGATTTAGGAGCGATGAAGTACTTTCTCGGAATTAAGGTATAACAATCTAAAGGTGAAATTATTATCTCTCAAGAGAAGTACACGGAAGATCTTCTGAAAAATTTCCGTATGGAAAAGTGCAAATCTGTTTCAACTCCTATGTCTATTAACGATAAACTGCTGAAATCTGATGGAGCCGAGAAGATTGATGGTAAGCTGTTTCGAAGTCTCGTTGGTTCTCTGATCTATCTCAAAAACACAAGGCCGAATATCGTGTATGCCATGAGTTTGGTCTCCAGGTTCATGAACGAGCCACGTCAACTTTATTTTTCAGCGGCTAAAAGTGTCCTAAGGTATCTATCTTCAAGGAAGCAAAAGTCAAGGATTCAGGTATGTAAGATACAACAAAAGTGATCTGATCGGATCTACTGATAGTGATTGGGTTGGTTCTTTGGATGATCGGAAAAGTACTTCCAGATACTTGTTTTGTTTGCGCTCAAATATAATTACTTGGAGTTCGAAAAAGCGAAAGACGGTCGCACTCTCAACAGCAGAAGCTGAATATATCGCAGCCATAGATGCTACTTGCGAGGGCAATTTGGTTGCAAGGACTTCTAGCAGTCCAACAACAAGTTCAAACGCACCCATCAATAGTCTGTTGTGACAATATGTCAACAATAGCTATGACTAAAAATTTGGTGTTTCATTCAAGGGCAAAACATATCGAGATGAGGCATCATTTCGTAAGAAATATGGTAAGCAAAGGAGAGATAAGCTTGGAGTTTATCAGCACAAATGATCAATCTGCAGACTTTCCTACAAAAACTATTTTTGTGGAGAAATTTCAGAAAATAAAAGACGAACTGCAGATTGCAAATTAAGAGGGAGTGTTGAAAATCGTAATTTACAACAAAAATAAGTCCACCGTGTCTAGACAAGAAGAACAAGAATCAAGCAGACCAATCATATTCTGTTGATGGTCAATTATCTATTCTAATATTTTGTACTATTTGATATTTTTAGTAGTCCTAAGTTAGAAGCATCTATATATATTTGTAGACGTAATCATAGTGCAATATCAAGCAGCAATAATATAATAAACTAAAGCATGCGCAGTAGCACTGTGATTCTTAAACATTTTTCGGTTTCTACCCTTCCGAGCTTTCTGTCTCCAACAAATCAAGCTATCTTGAGATAACACGGAAGATCCAACGTGCCAAGAACGTTACTAAAAGATTATTTTCCATGTTCTAAGAACAAACTCGGGAAGTACTTACATGTCTATGTGATCTTTACGTCTCGAAGGAGCCGAGCAGCCATAGCACCATATCTTCTAGCTTCCCACTCACTGAGATTTTTCTCAGGGAATTTCACACTTGCCAAGTTTGATTCATCAACTTCATCGGTAGAGCTATTATGAATACCTTCAAGAGCACGAGTATTTTCAACATCCTCATCGGATATTTGTTCAGTTTCCTCAGATTTGACTTCATTGACTCCGCGCTCAATCATACCGACCCTCGTGTCTGAAGGTTTCAGGCTCATCATGAACAACTGTATGCTGGGATGCTGGTACTCACTGTGCATCTGCAAAAGATTTTAAGGTTTGCTTTGCTTTGTAAGTAAGTTAAATTGCTAAGATTTTCAGTGGATTTAATATTAAGATAGGCTGTGAATTTGTAAATGGGGATGATATAGGTTGGTTACCTTGGCTTTAGGAACGTTCTTGACCTCGAAATGTCTCTTCCACAAGTCGAGCATTCGATCGTGGACGTTTGTGGAACGAAGTTCGTATCCCAACTGCCAAGGAAGAATTTTCAGAAATATTTTAAGCAATAGAAATGTATCGAAATGTTCTGTTAAATTTTTTGGACAACGATACCATGATTGTGGTTCTGGGACCAGAAAGGGCGAGTATTGTCTGCAATAGAGGTTCCAAGAGATGCTCCGCGTATACCTTAGTAACAAAAGTCAGAAATCTTTGAAAGGAAACACGGTTTAGTGAAGAATGTAATCTTGGAGAGAGGGATAAAAATATTCATATTCGAAAAGGAGAATTATGAAAGTTCAGCGAACAACTAATCTCGAAACACTTACAACATCTGTGCCAATGATGTAGTCAAACGGTGGATCAACCGCTCTTATATGGTCTCTATCTCCCCAGTTAAGCTCTGCAACCTGGATCGAACCAAAGGAACCTAAAACAAAGTGAAGCAATATTATTTCTTTATCTACCATATCATACACGGCTTTGGAAAAAAAAAAAACACAATAGACTACATATCTAGACTAAAGTGTAGGATATTGTCATTACCAAAATCCAAAAGAGAGCTAAATAATAAATTGAAGAAGAAAATATAGACTAAATAAAAAGTGATTGCCAACCAGAATCATTAGTAATCTGTTGTATTGCAGAAGTATTTCGCTCCATGTTTCTCCTGAGCAAGGCCAAAACCTCAGGTTGATCAGTTGAAACAACGTCACAGCCCAGTAATGCCATGCCTGAAGAATATATATAGTACAGCCCACAGTTGCATTAAATCAAGAACTTTCAAATTCATTTAGTTTAGTAAAAAAAATTAACAAATGAAAAAAACTCACCAAATCCAGCTACCCCGCAGCCCGCTCCTAGTTCAATTACACGTTTGCCTTTCAACTTAGAGGGAGAAAATCTTCCCTTTCTACAGTTTTTTTCCTTCATCAATACCACAAAGAAGTTTAGTAATGGACGAGGAATCAATGCTATGCATTAATAAAGATATTTGGAAAATACAACATAGATATAAGTACCAGATATTTGGCAAACACCATTGATGCATCCCAAACAGTCGTCCCATGATGCTTAGAATTGGGATCCTGCAAAATTTACTGCAAAGATCAAAAAGATGAAATGAATTATCAATAAGCCTACGGAAACACCATGAACATTGATACGAATCCTCGTTCTGAAGGCCCCTAAAAGATAGGAATCTGACAAAGTTTATAGTCATAAAATTTTAATTTCACATAAGGAGTCAACTTCACTCTATCAACAACAAGGTCATGTACACTTCCTTTGGATAGGCAATAATAACCCTTCTTCAAACCGACAATAGGGGACGAAACTAGATGCCCAGAGCTAGCAATACCTGCGAAAACTGAAGTCTATGGCCGAGAACATCAAATACAACCGTTGTTGTGTCGGGAGAGTTTAGCCTGACATAGGTCATAGATGAACTAGATAAGTAACGAAGTGAACAAAGAATGCTTCGAAAAGAATAAGTTCTTTAAAGTGCCATTAACCGCTATCAAGAAATACAATCCAAGAATTCAGTAGCCTATTAAGAAAATCGACGGCTATCCTAAAACCAATTGGTGATAGGTGAAGTTCTCACTTGAATATATTAAGTGTGTCGGGTGAGGAAATTTATACGATGTGGGATAGAATAGAAATCTCAACAAACACTTACGAGCATACGCAGAAAATCACATAGTTAATTCTTTCGCAGTAACAGACCAGCGTCCTTACCCAATAGGAATAAAATTACGGAAAATTGGTTCTTCAAGTTCAGTACGATGAATAAAGAGCTAAAAGTCAGACTGTAATTTAATTGACTCCACAGATATATTTTCCTTCTAACGAATTCACATTGCCTTAACACACCTAATATTCGGAAAAAAAAAAAAAAAAGAAAAACTAATAGTTCCCTTCTCACCAACGTTTGAAAAACAAAAACAAGATGCGCAATAACACCAAACAACTGTGAACTAAAACGGACAGAACAACATACCATAACATCCTTGTCTTTTTCTTTTCTTTTCTTTTTTCTGTCTGGGTAATTAATAGTACAAAAAAAAAGAAAGAAAAAGTGAAATTCATACCTTTCCGCCTCCATAATGAAAATAAAGAAGCTTTAATTTTGCTGATTAAGGAAATAGCTCATCACTTCAGCCTCAGAATCAAAATGCGAAAGACAAATTCAAGAACTCAAATTTTGGTGTTAAAATGAAGAATTACGATTTGGGGGGGAATTAGGCAAATCATCATCAAACCTAATTCTAATTGTGCTTATTATGTAATGACACGAATGCCCCCAAGTCCTAGTAGCTGGGCTCATAGTTAGCCCAAATCATTGTATTTTATTTTTAAGTTCATAACTTTGTCATAGATTTTTTACTGTAGTAGAGATAAAATAAAGCTTATTGAATATGTTGTCTCTATTGATTAATATTTTAAAGTTGGGAAAAAGTAAAGTTGAAACAATCGTGCATCAGTATACAACTGAATGTTATATATAAATAGAAATATAGGATATTAAGAATTATGACACTTTCTCTTATTAAAAAATATTATTTTGATTTAATTTCAAAATATATAATTTTTTTTTCGAAAAAAAATATATGTCAATTGATCATTTATAATAATCATCCACACAATATTTAAAGTTTTATCATTTTCTTCATATTCCATATCCTACGGGTGAGCATGGTGCGGTTATGACGGTTTTTATTCAAATTTTAACCCGACTCGATGTATTGCGGTTTGAAATGATATACTCAAAATTCGATCATAAAATTTTTAATCCGATACACAACGATTTGCTTGGGTTGGATCGGTTTTTGCGGGCTTTTACATATTTTTTATTGTAACAAAAAATCAGTAACCTAATATGTGTAATATTCTTAAATATCGATAGTGTAAAAAAATATATCATAAACTTGTTTCCAAAAATAAAATTTTAGTAATAAATAATAATTTTTAACTTTTCTAATTATTAGAAGTTACCAATAATATCTATTAATTTAAGACCTATTTAATAAAACATATTAAATTTATAATATTATTAAATGTGGTTGGATGTGGTTTTTTGCGGTTTTAAAAATACAAAACCAAATCCGATTGCAAAAGATGTGGTTTTATGCTTTAACGTCAAAACCAACACATCACGTCGTCAACCTGATACTTGCGGTCTGTTTTGGGTTCGGTCGATTGGGTGGAGCGATCGGTTAAATTCTCACCCCTTCTGTATCCTACTTTTCTCTTACAAATTAACTAATCTTATTAACTTACATTAATTATCTTTCTATTTTATTATTGTTCAGCACCCTAAAGTAATTGATTTGGTATGTCATATTTTTTTTCCAATCAAACGATAGAACTAACAGAAATAATGCATACGGTGTTGAAGTTTAACAGAAAGTGTGTGTTTCGCTACGCCATCGCTCAACCAACGCTGTGATAAGATGTGGATCCACCTTCTGGGATTTGCAGCATATATACCGTAAAACCCCATCGACTCCAACTTACGAAGTAAACGAATATGCAACTGGATCGGCTCTCTCGATGTACCCCATATAGAAACTTCGGGACCCCTCGTTCGAACGGTAACATCAAGCTTACTCTGATCTTGAAAAAGAACCGACGAATGATGTGTCTGTTGATCTGTTAACAAAGACGCATATTTCGGTCCATACAATGATATCTCATCCATCCTGCAATAAAATAAAATAAATTAAAAAAGTAAAACAACAAATAACAAATAAATGATGTTCGATGTCAAAACTGGTTTTGAGAAAGTAAAGGTCGTGGTCGCAGGTGAGTCGAGATAAAACTGTGCGGAAACAGCGGCGGACATGGTTGCCGGTGGGCCGATGCCGCCGACCGATTGTTCGCCAGCGGAGTGGTCATCGACAGCAGTGCTGGCCTACAGTGGTTGTTGGTTCCGGTGTAGATCGTCTGGTCGGTGGCTGCAAAAGTTCGAACAGGTTCGTTAGCTTGAAGTCGAGGCACGTACTACGTACGCTGTCCGTAAGACGTTATTGCCCCGTATTTCAGTGCTTCGGGTTTTCGCAATCCGTCCCGAAGATACAACGACTTCGGAATTTTGATCGTTGCACCACGAACCAAAATTATCGGCGAATCTAATCAAAGACTCGGGTCTTTCTTGCTTTTCTTAACTCTAGGACTTGAATGCAGATCTTCTGAATACTTGGGAGTGAATGAATAAATTTTCCAAACTTGTCTGGGGTCTATTTATAGGATCTGAGGGGTTATGGGGCGATTCTGTGAAGGTAGGAAACTTTTGGGCAGGGACCAAAGTGTGAATAGACACAACTTTCCACATCTGCCCAGATTTGATCTGGTCCGTCCGATCTGGATCCAACGGTCCAGATCGCACCTCTTCCCAGCGACCCATTGGATCGCGCGCGGATCTTGGGTCGGGTCGGACCGTTACCAACGGCTCTCACACTCGTGAACCGTCGCGCCCCATCGGACCCCCAACGGGTCATGCCACCTCACCTCATCCTACTCAGCGCTCAGTCAGCGCCACGTCGTCTTCACTTGCACACGTGTCACCGGACACGTCACCCGAACCGCCACATCAGCGGTGATATCACCGTCCCCGCCACCTCACCGGAGAAAAATTTCGGGCTCCTCGAAGCTCCTCGCTCTGATGCGTCGTGCTAAGTGCAAAGTGCGCCTTCAAAGCGCCCATTGCGCACTTGGCACGACTCGGTATCGGGCGCGGGCGAGGGCTCGTCGGTGCGAGGCACCTCCTCGCACTCGGGTTATTACCTTGTGCAAACCCCCCCCCCCCCCCCCCCCCCCCTCCATCAGTGCATCGAGATAGGTAGCTTGTGGCTTTGAACATTCCCTAGTGAAATGCTATCGGATTTACTCGTTGCTCAGTGAACGTGATGTCTTGAACTGGCGGCTTTTTGTGTAAACCAAGACAACATCATACACATAAGGATGAATCTGATCTCTTTTTTATTCTCACGTTGTGTCCGTTTTGGCCTTGGACCGTATCTCCATTCATAAGTGTTTCTTTTGAATCGGCCCTACTTCTCACTTATATAGGTGACCGACTATTAGGACCTTATCCTGTAGTAGCTCGAAATACTCCACCAATTTGTTATAGTCATCATTAAAAGCATTAATGCTTACCCTAACCACACGTCATTGAGAGATTACTTGGGCAGCTCTCGAGAATGGACTTTATAGATTTTCCAAGTATATAACTAAACCGGCCACAGCTTAGTTGTCTCATTGAACCAAGTTTGTAGGATCTCCACTCTCCATGGTTGAGTTACCACTGTGCCCTTTCTTTGGTGTGTGGATTTTTAGTCCAATTCCCCTTACTGCGGTGTTTAACTGTTCTCTAGCGATGCCTTTCGTCAAAGGATCTGCTATGTTCTCTTTTGACTTCACATAGTCAATGGAGATTATTCCACTAGAGATTAGTTGTCTTACGGTGTTATGTCTCCGACGTATGTGTCGGGACTTACCGTTATACATGCAACTCTGTGCTCTGCCGATAGCAGTCATGCTATCGCAGTGTATCATTATTGCTGGCACTGGTTTGTTCCAACAAGGAATATCCTCCAGAAAATTTCGAAGCCATTCAGCTACTTCACCGGCTTTGTCCAATGCAATGAACTCCGATTCCATCGTGGATCGAGCTATGCACGTTTGTTTGGAGGATTTCCAGGAAATTGCTCCTCCACCGATGGTAAATACGTAACCACTCGTGGATTTGGAGTCGTTACTATCAGATATCCAATTTGCATCGCAGTATCCTTCTAGAACTGCGGGATATCTTGAATAGAGTATGTCATAATTGATGGTGTACTTTAGATATCTTAGCACTCTCTTTAGTGCTATCCAGTGGTTGTTACATGGGTTACTAGTAAACCTGCTAAGTTTACTTACTGAATAAGCTATATCAGGTCGAGTGCAGTTAGACAGATACATCAAACTGCCAATCACCCGAGCATATTCGAGTTGCGATATAGGCTCTCCTTTATTTTTGACCAAATGCAGATTTATATCCACAGGTGTCTTTGCCGGAGGATCATCGAATGCTTTAAATTTCTTTAACACGCTCTCGACATAGTGAGATTGTGTTAGTACAACTCCTTCGGGCACTTTAGAGATGTTTATCCCTAATATTACATCGGACAAACCCATATCCTTCATGATGAAATAATTTTTCAACATATTCTTTGTGTTCACGATTATTTTGTGACTGTTTCCCATGATCAGCATGTCGTCTACATAAAGACATACAATCACAAATTCTCCGGGTGTGCCTTTAATGTAAACACATTTGTCACACTCATTTATCTTAAATCCATTCGATAACATAGTTATATCGAAGTTCTCATGCCACTGTTTCGGCGCTTGTTTAAGCCCGTAAAGTGATTTCACGAGACGACACACTTTATTCTCTTGCCCGGGAGCCACAAACCCTTCGGGTTGTTTCATGTAAATTTTTTTCTCTAATTCCCCGTTCAGGAATGCTGTCTTAACGTCCATTTGGTGTATCTTGAGGTCATACAATGCTGCAATTGCCACGAGAACCCGAATGGACGTTATCCTTGTTACAGACGAATAGGTATCGAAGAAGTCATAATCTTCCTTTTGATTGAACCCCTTAGCGACTAGTCGAGCTTTATATTTCTCGATCGACCCATCGGTCTTAAGTTTCCTTTTAAGGATCCACTTACACCCTAGAGGTTTGCACCCCTTCGGGAGATCTACCAGCTCCCAAGTATGATTTTGCATGATAGACTCGATTTCGCTATTGACAGCTTCTTTCCAGAACGGAGCTTCTGGATTGGACACTGCTTCTTGCAATGTCCGGGTTTCATCGTCCATCATATACGTCAGAAAGTCGGGTCCAAATGATTTGGTCACTTTCTTTCTCTTACTTTGCCTTGTTTCTCCATTTTCTTGAGGTGAACTTTCAAGGGCGTCGTGAGTTCTTTTCCCAGAACTTATCTCCTTTCTTTCCTTATTTGGAAAGATATTTTCGAAGAATATTGCATTCCTCGACTCTATTATCATCCCTGCGTTCATATCAGGGATTTCTGACTTGTGCACCAGAAATCTGTATGCACTACTGTTATTAGCATATCCAATAAAAATGCAATCAACAGTCTTAGGTCATATTTTAACCTGTTTCGGTTTAGGTACTTCGACCTTTGCTAGGCAACCCCACACTTTAAGATAATTGTAGGTCGGCTTCCTACCTTTCCGTAACTCGTACGGAGTTTGGTCCCTCCTTTTGTGTGGCAACATATTTAGAATGCGATTCGCTGACAGTATGGCTTCCCCCCACAAGTTTTGTGGTAGCCCTGAGCTGATCATCATGGCATTCATCATCTCCTTTAGAGATCCATTTTTGCGTTCAGCAACCCCGTTTGACTGAGGTGAATATGGCGCGGTTGTTTGATGAATAATGTCATGTTCTTTGCAGAATTCCTCGAACGGCGCACGTATTCCCCTCCTCTGTCACTCCGAATTATTTTAATTTTTGAGTTCAGTTGATTCTCAACTTCACTCTTCGTAAAGGCTTCAAGAGCTTCGTCTTTGCCACTTAAGAGATAAACGTAACAGAATCTTGTGCAGTCATCAATAAAAGTAATAAAGTACTTTTTCCCACCTCTAGTCTGTACATATGTCTGTATAGATCAGTTCTAGAGGTGAACTGCTTCTCTCGACGGAGAAGAATGGTACTTTCGCCATCTTCGCCTCAACGCAGACCTCACACTTTTGTTGTGAGTCTATTTCCATTTGAGGAATCATGTTTAAACTTATTAATTTTTTAAGTTTGTTTAAACCAACATGTCCTACTATGTCATGCCACAAACTAGAAGACTCAACCAAGTAAGAAGAACTTGTTTTATTACTAGCGAGCTTAATCTCGCGTTTTACAGGCATTACACTTAATTTAAAGAGCCATTTTTCAAAGTAGCCATTGCCTATGAAATGACCATTCTTGATTAGTACATACTTATTGTAACAGCCCGCTCACGGGACCTGTGGGGTTGGGCCCACTGCACTTCATTGATTGTCTGGCCCCACTGTATCACCACTAGCCTTCCAGCGTGCTTTGTCCTCACTCGCACACACCCTGAGCTACTTCCCAGGGGTCACCAAAGGAAGGTGCACCTTGGTGATATGAGTAGCACAATCAATTCTCTTATATCATTCTTTTTTACTTGACACGCCCATACATTGCCAGTCTCAGAATCCCTCTCATTCGGATGTGGAATCGGTTCATTCATGTATCCCTCCGCCTAGAAGCCTCGTCGGGAGCCGCTCCTTGTCCGTGCTCCTCTTTGGCACCGGCGATCACTCCCTGCCCTCATCGGCCCCGGGTGTTACACTTATCGGCCTCAAACACTTGTCTAAATCCGGCTTTGCACAGGAGGGAGCCGGAGACTAGATTTTTGCGGATGTCCGGGACATGCAGCACATGCACCAGTGTTAGCTCCTTGCCCGAGGTCATCTTGAGTATCACTATTCCCAATCCTACAATTGGTGAAGTCGCTGCATTCCCCATATATAGCGTTCTTCCGGAGATCAGGGTGTAGTCGGAGAACATATCTCTATCGGAGCAGATATGACGCGTTGCTCCAGTGTCAATGTACCACGACATTGGGTTTTCCACCACATTGGCTTCATATACGACCGCAGTGAGGTCTATCTCCGACAGATTTGCTGTCAGCTTAGCCTCGGACAAGTGGGTCTGGTTCCTTTTGATCCTTTTCTTCTGTTGGCAGTCTTTCGCCATGTGTCTGGGTTTGTCACAATTGTAGCAGTTGCCTCTTATCTTGTTAGAGTTCGGCTTCTGCTGGTTCTGTGACGTATTCGCCCACTTGCGTTTCTTGCCGGTGCCTGACTCGGCCAAGTTCGCTCGTGCCTCCATGTTGCCCCTCTTGTTCTTGGCCTCGATTCTCCGGTTATCTTCTTCGATCCGAAGCCTCACAATCAGGTCCTCAAGCCCCATTTCCTTGCGCTTGTGCTTGAGGTAGTTCTTGAAATCCTTCCACAGAGGCGGCAGCTTCTCGATGATTGCAGCTACTTGGAAGGACTCGCTGATCTGCATATTCTCCGCATGGATATCATGGATAATAAGTTGCAGATCCCGGACTTGATCCAAAACTAGTTTGGAGTCCGTCATTTTGTAGTCCAAGAACCGACCGACTATGAATTTCTTCAGTCCGACATCATCGGTTTTGTACTTCTTGTCCAACGAATCCCACAACTCTTTCGCAGTCGTAGACACTGCATAGACGTTGTATAGGGAGTCATCGGGGGCGTTCAGGATGTAGTTACGACACATGAAGTCGTTATGCTTCCATACGTCTAATACAGCTTTTTCCTCCTCGTACTGCTCGTTTACTTCAGGTGCATCGTCCCCATCGTCATTTCCGATGTTAGCAGCGGGTTCCGTCACCTTTGGCGGAAACTCCTTTAGGAATCGAACTAGGTTCAACGTCGTCAGGTAAAACAGCATCTTCTGTTGCCACCTTTTGAACTCGGTTCCGTTGAATTTCGCCGGTCTTTCGGCATGGCTGGAGCCGGTGGCGAAATATCCATTGAACTACCCGCCACAGTCCCACCAACCCACCGTGAAGGCGGCGAGAATGCTCGCCGGCGAGCCTTTTTCCAAATTAAAAAAAAACAAGAAAATTCCAGAACACAACCACAGCCACCACTAAGCAACCCACCACATCCGTACTCGCCGGCGCTAATGCTCGCCGATGACTGTCCTAACTAAAAGAAAAATTCAAAAAACACAAAGATAAAAACGAAAATAAAAACAAATTTTACCTTGGAAAGTGGCAAAACGAGCTGGCTACGGCGTACGGACAGTTGAGTTTCACAATTTCGCGTGGAGGAAGAAGATGAAGGTAGAAGGAAAAAAAGGAAGAAAGAAAGAGGAAGTAGAGAAGGATGAGGGCGCGTATTGGAGCGCCACAAACGTATGGCGCTCTCAGACGCGCCACTTTGTATGGCGCGTTTATCTTTTTTATTTTTTATTAAAAAAAATGAATAACGTTAGTGTTGTTATAAAAATATTAATTGTGATTAATATTATATTAAGATTACTTTATTATAATTATACTTATATTAAGATTATAATGATAATATAGCTTATAAAGAGAAAGAGATTAGAGAAAGATTAAGTATTTCAATACTTGGTGTATTTTACAATGAACTCTAATCACCTATTTATACTACTAAAAATTCACTATTACAACTAATCACATTAATTACAATTAGACACCTCACATTAAAATACAAACTCTTCAATTAAACACATCATCTTATCATCTTATCATCATTTAATATAATACTTCCAAATCCATCAATAATCCAAAAACATCCACATCTTAATTATTTAACCATCCATAATTAACTTATTTCATAATACTCCCCCTTGGATGTTTTTCAAAGAATATGCTTCGTTAAAACCTTATTAGGAAAAACCCAATGGGATAAAAACCTAATGAAGGAAAAAGAGTACATGATTCTGTTAGATACGCTTTCGATTGTTGCCTCATTAAAAACCTTACTGGGAAAACCACATGGGAAAAACCTCAGTGAAGGGAAAAAGAGTGCAATGCGTATTTACTCCCCCTGATGATAACATCATTCCAAATCTCGAAATCTTCGAACTCCAATTGAATATACCAATCTTTTGAAAAATATTGGGGAAGTGCTTTCGTGAATAAATCTGAAAGATTTTCACTTGATCGCACTTGTTGTACATCAATATCGCCATTTTTCTCTAAATCATGTGTAAAGAAAATTTTGGTGAAATATGTTTTGTTCTATCGCCCTTAATATATCTTTCCTTTAATTGGACAATGCATGCATCATTATCTTCATATAAAATCGTCGGAAGTATCTTGTCCGATAATAACCCACAAGTTTGTTGTATATCCATAATTATCGATCGCAACCAAACACATTCTCGGCTAGCTTCATGAATAGCTAGAATTTCCGCATGATTAGATGAAGTAGCCATTAAACTTTGTTTAACTGACCGCCATAAAATAGCGGTTCCGCCATGCGTAAATAAATATCCCGTTTGCGATCGAGCATTATGTGGGTCGGATAGAAAACCAGCATTTGCATACCCAATCAGATCTGCTTTTGATTCATTTGGATAGAACAATCCCATATCAGTTATTCCTTGTAGATATCGAAATATCCGTTTAATTCCATTCCAATGTCTACGAGTCGGTGACGAACTATATCTTGCCAACAGATTTACAACGAACGTTATATCAGGTCGCGTATGACTCGTCAAATACATTAGTGCTCCAATAGCACTGAGATATGGTACTTCAAGACCAAATAGTTCTTTATTATTTTCACAGGGTCTAAACGGATCTTTATTCACATCTAAAGATCGAACAATCATTGGAGTATCCAATGGATGAGCTTTATCCATATAAAATCTTTTCAATACCTTTTTCGTATAAGTCTCTTGATGTACGAATATCCCATTCTTTAAATATTCAATTTGTAATCCAAGACAAAATTTCGTTTTACCGAGATCTTTCATTTCAAACTCCTTTTTCAAACAATCAACAGCTTTTGATAACTCTTCAGGAGTTCCAATTATGTTAATATCATCAACATAAACTGAAATGATGACAAATTCATTTACAGATCTTTTCATAAATATACATGGGCAAGTTGGATCATTTTTATACCCCTCTTTCGATAAATATTCACTTAGGCGATTATACCATATACGCCCAGATTGCTTTAATCCATAAATCTATTTATTTAGCTTGATTGGGTACTCATTTCGGGGCCCTGAATTTACAGGCAACTGAAATCCCTCGGGAAGTCTCATATATATGTCACTATCAAGTGATCCATATAAATAAGCAGTGACTACATCCATAAGACGCATATCGAGTCTTTCACGTACTGTCAGACTAATTAAATAACGAAAAGTAGTTGCATCCACCATAGGAGAATATGTCTCCTCATAATCAATACCAGGTCGTTGTGAAAAGCCTTGTGCAACAAGTCGTGCTTTGTATCTCACAATTTCACCGTTTTCATTTCTCTTTCTGATGAAAACCCATTTATATCCAACCGGCTTTACATTTTCTGGTATGCGGACTACATGTCCGAAAACTTTTCGTTTCTCAAGTGATTTTAATTCTGCCTCGATTGCATCTTTCCATTTTGGCCAATCATTTCTTTGTCTGCATTCTTTAACAGACCTTGGTTCATGATCCTCATTCTCTTTTATCTCATTCATTTCATGTAGCGCTACGTTAAATGAGAATTTATCGTCAACGTTGACTTTTTCTCGGTTCCATCTAATTTCATTTTGGGCATAGTTTATCGAGATCTCTTCATTATCATTATTTTCATAAATTTCAGGTACCTGATTTTCATTATCATAATCATTAATGCCAATTGACTATTCTAGAGTCGATAAATCCTCGACTGGATCATTCTTATTATTTTCTCCTTTTCTTTTTCGAGGATTTTTATCTTTGGAACCCGAGGGCCTACCACGTTTTAGTTGTGGCTTAGGCTCGATCATTATATGTTCTCCAGGAACATCAACTTTTGCAGGAGCATTAACAACTGGTATATGTGACTTAGTCACTCTTTTAAGGTCAGTAAAACTATCTGGCAGTTAATTAGCTAATCCTTGTAAATAAATTATCTTTTGAACTTCTAGTTCACATTCTTTCGTTCGAGGATCATAATGATTTAGCGATAATTCATTCCAACTAATACTCATTTCCAGCTGTTTCTTTTCTCCCCCTAATGTCGGAAAATTCGATTCATCGAAATGACAATCGGCAAATCTAGCCGTAAATAAATCTCCAGTTAGAGGCTCTAAATATTTTATTATCGATGGAGATTCAAATCCGACATATATTCCCAACCTCCTTTGAGGTCCCATCTTAGTGCGTTGTGGTGGAGCAATTGGAACATATACCCCACATCCAAAAATTCTCGTATGGGAAATATTTGGTTCCTGACCATAAACCATTTGTATCGGGGAGATATCGTTATAACTTGTTGGCCTGATGCGGATTAGTGCCGCTGCATGTAATATAGCATGTCCCCAACAAGATGAGGAAAGTTTCGACTTCATTAATAATGGTATTGCAATTAATTGCAACCTTTTAATCAACGATTCTGCAAGACCGTTTTGCATATGAACATGTGGCTCGGGGTGCTCAACATCAATTCCAATAGACATGCAATATTCATTAAATGTCTTGGAAGTAAATTCACCAGCATTATCAAGGCGTATTTTCTTTATTGGATAATCCGGAAAATGTGCTCTTAATCGAATCAACTGAGCAAGCAATCTCGCAAAAGCTACATTCCGTGTTGATAACAAACACACATGAGACCATCTAGTTGATGCATCAATCAATACCATGAAATATCTAAATGGTCCACACGATGTATGTATCGGTCCACAAATATCACCTTGTATACGCTCCAAAAACCTTATGGATTCATTCTTTATTTTTACTGGTGATGGCCGAATAATCAACTTCCCTTTAGAGCAAGCAGCACATGATAATTCATTAGATTGAAGAATCTTCTGGTTCTTCATTAAATGTCTACGTGAATTTTGAATTATTCTCCGCATCATAATTGAACTGGGATGGCCCAACCGGTCATGCCAAATAACAAATGTATTATCATCAGTAAACTTCTGGTTTAAGATAGCATGCGATTCAATTGTTTTAACATACGTGTAATACAATTCAGAGTCAAACGAATGTAATATTTTAACAACTCTTTTATCATTCGAAACCACTTTTGTAATGTTTCTATTTTCTGCAGTCTCAATGTGATATCCATTATGTCGAATAGCTTTAAAGCTCAATAAATTTCTTTGAGACTTAGGAGAATATAAGGCATTTTCAATTATCAGCCTCGTCCCTCTCGGCAGTATAACATTAGCTCTTCCGGAGCCCTCAATTATATTTGTGCTACCCGATATAGTGATAACACTTGTTTCTTTCATTTCAAGATGGGAGAAATATTTCTTATTTCTTAGAATCGTATTAGTCGTTGCACAATCTGCAAGACATAACTCCCCATTGCACATGCTTGTATCCATTGTATTGATAAATATATAATAACTAGTATTATTAAATAAATAAGCATCACAATAAAATTATATATATAAAGATAAAATAAAAATAAATAATGCTTAAATAAAATTTATAACGATGTATCAGTTTTCTTAATCTGGATCTTTAATAAAAACCAAAATATTCAAATGAGCATAGGATCTAGCACCAATTTTCTGAAATATCGTAATCTTGAGCAATGTTTAATTTCATCGACACTTCACTTTTAATTGCTCTTTATAAAGATCAACGGGATCATTGGGTGCGAATAATAACATTTATATTGCTCAATACATCTTTCTCAATCATTTACTAGTTTTCCACTTCGGGAGAAATATTAATAATACACACAGTAAATATAATGTTCACGACCACTTTTATTGTTTGCGAATACATCACTTCAGGGAATGCAACATAGTCGGACTTATGCTTTTCATTCATCCATCATAATATTTTCTGATCATTTTCTCACGATATTTATTCGTATTATATCCGATGGATTGAACGTGGTGAATGCTTTATAATATACCGAAGTAATTGTGTAAATCACTAGCAAGTATAAAATAGAGAGTGATAAATCAAAGTTTGCCAAATTCAATATATTGATATCATAAAAATAAACTCATCATTTAAACATTAAAAGAAAAATTATAATTAATCTTCTTTTATATTTTCTTTTGTAAAAGTTCTAATGAAAAACGATATCCACATCCAAATAACTGTCGCCGTAATAATAATCATAAGTAATAGATCAAACATCGGACAAAGCGTCATCCTTCAAAATAAAATATATTTCAGTAATTTTAATATTAAAGAAAAATTATAATTAATAATTATATTTTAAAAACATTGGTAAAAATATTATCCACATTGCCGTAAGTAGGGGTGAGCAAAAATATCCGAAAATCGGATTCCGATCCAATATCCGGTTTTCAAAATCCGAAAAATCGGATATCCGGTTTTAAAAACCGGATCGGATATCCGTTCCATATTATTTTAAAATAAACCGGATCGGATCCGGATAGTGGTCGGTCTAGAATTCGGATATCCGGTATCCGGTTTTATATTTTTTTAAAAAATACAATAAATAAATAATGGCCCAAAAAAAGAAAAAAAAGCGACCCAAAAGAAGAAAAAAAACCAAAAAGATGTACAATATCTATTATTGAAATGTGACCCAAAATACAATATATAGAATTTATATTATTCTTGCAAAAACGTGAGTAGAGAATTGAAAAAAAAAAAAGAAAAATCAAAGGGAAAAAAGTGAAGATAAGAGAAGAAAGGAAAACAACCATCGTCCGAATTTTTAATAGAATATCATCGTGTGATACAATTGTTAGATCATATATATACTATTTATAAACGCACCACACCCATAATAACCACTTATCAAATAATTCGGTATGTAATTTCTAATTACAATTTTCTCTTTGTATTTTTATTTATTTCAATTATATTCCCACATATCAATTTTTCTTTTATATTTAATAAACATTTTAAATTAAAATTTTATCTATTAAAAGGGTTAAATTAAAAATAATTCTTAAAATTATAAAATAATATATATATTAGAGCACGCACATCGAGTGCGTTTAAAATGCTAATATATTTTAATTGCGTTTATATTTTGAGTGAATTATTATGTGTAAGAATTTTTAGATGACATATTTATTTTTTTATTGATAAGAAATAAGAAAAATACGCAACTTTACAAAAATAAAAATCAATTATAAAAAAAAATAAACATCAACTCTAAATTTAAAAACGGATACGGATATCCGATTTTAAATATTCGAAAAAACCGTATCCGAATCGGATATGGTTTTCATTTTTAACTATCCGAAAATCCGGATATCCGAATTTCAGATATCCGAAAATCCGGATATTCGCATTTGCTCACCCCTAGCCGTAAGGATCACCGTAAATAAAGTAAGCAACAGAAGATCCATCTTTGTATAAAACGACATGATTCTATAACATGAAAAAGAACATAATAATCAGATAACATATAAATCAATGATAAAATATATGAATTATTTTATAAAACTCGTTCTTTATTATTTCATAATTATTGTCCAAGCTCCGATAAGGTTGCGGTAATAAAATTTGTCCATTGTCCAAAACTATTCGGTCAAATAATTACTTCAACATTGTTCAATAAAAAAATTAATAATATGTCGCTACTGAGGTGGGGATAACCACAAAACCTCGTGGGCTTTTGGTGTTGTGTACGTGTATAAATAAAAAAAAAACTTGAATCGTAAATCACGTTTTAAAAAAATAAATCCACACGCCACTATAGGGAATCGAAATCTGGACTTCCCATCAATTTTAATGACGGTATTCTGCGAAACCACTCGAGCTATGGCGTTTCATTATAAAACTTTTAAATTATACTTTTATAATATATATTTTTAAATTAATCACAATTAATATACGATTAGTATAAATTAAAAATATAAATTACCGTACATCGACTAAACTCGTACGAGATCTTCGACGGAGGTTAATCTTGACGACGGAGAGCGGTTGTGTTGATAACGTGTTATAAAAATATTAATTGTGATTAATATTATATTAAAATTACTTTATTATAATTATACTTATATTAAGATTATAATGATAATATAGCTTATAAAGAGAAAGAGATTAGAGAGAGATTAAGTATTTCAATACTTGGTGTATTTTACAATGAACTCTAGTCACCTATTTATACTACTAAAAATTCACTATTACAACTAATCACATTAATTACAATTATACACCTCACATTAAAATACAGACTCTTCAATTAAACACATCATCTTATCATCTTATCATCATTTAATATAATACTTCCAAATCCATCAATAATCCAAAAACATCCACATCTTAATTATTTAACCATCCATAATTAACTTATTTCATAATAAGTGTTGATTTTTTTTTTTTTTTTTTTTTTCAAGAAGTCAGTCGTATTATTTGACTTAAGCACCTTCAACGGCTTTTTTAATAAAATAATTAGTTTTTTAACTTTTATTAATAAAATAAGTGAAAAAAATACTTATTAATAAAATAAGTATTTTCGTATTTGGATCATACGAGTTATAACTCGTACTTTGGAGTTACGAGATATAACTCGTGTTTGCAAAAAACGAGACCTAACTCGTATCTCTAAGATACGAGTTATAACTCGTATCTTAAAGATGCGAGTTAGATCTAATATACGAACAGTCTGCAAGATCGAAATAGACAGACGACGAACGACGAACGACGACGACGACCCGAGGAGACGAAAATGCGAAGGTATCTCGTAGCTTAAAGGTACGAGTTAGTTTATGTGATTAACCCATGTTTTTTTCGTTTATTTGCGTTGTATTTGTGTTGGAATTTTTTGTTGATTTCGTATGAAATTGTTGGGAGATTATTTATTGATTTCGAAGAATTGATGAATGCTTGTTTAGGGTTGATGATTGTTTGTGTTGGAATTATTCGTATAATTAAGAAAATTTAAGTTGAGATTAACGCGTGTTTTTGTCGTTCGTATTCAATGCGTTTGGATTTATTGGTGTTTTTGTTGATGTTTTTGTCGTTCGTTTGCGTTGTATTGTGTTATTCTTCGTAGGATGGAAGACGCGACTTTGTACGGCCCTATCGATGATTCGGTGTTGACGATGCAGTCGAATCATCGATCTCGTGATATCCTGCTGGATGCGGACGTGATCGATAAAACGTACAAAATTAGATCTTTAGAAAATGTTGTATGGGGTACAAAAGAGCAGCCTATAATTCTACACGGCCGTCTGCTGAAGAAGTTGGATGAGATGGGATTGTACGGCGTATATAGCTGCATGTCGCATAAAGTAGACCCCCACTTGATTACGGCGTTAGTAGAGTGATGGAGGAAAGAGACGCATACGTTTCACTTTTTTGTTGGGGATGCGACTGTTACGCTAGCGGACGTTGGTATACTATGGAGGTTGCCGATAGATGGTGAGTACGTTTCGGGTGTGATCGAGTCCAGGACGACGTCGCAGTGGCAGGATGAGTGTGAGCGGTTGCTTGGATATCGACTACCACAAGACAAACTTAAGGGGACGGCGTTAGCGATGAGAGCTCTAGCGGATTGGTATATAGCCAATCCAGTCACAAATGACAGTGAGGATGTAGAAGTCGAGCAAGCTGCACGTGGATATGCGATGCTGTTATTTGGTGCAGTTATTCAGACAAGAGATTTTCATCGTCTGCTTCAGAATCACTGACATCGACTTCTGACTCGACTTCTTGCTCGCCTTCTAGCTCATCTTCCTGCTCGGCTTCCGGCACGTCTAATATAGGAAAATCAATTGACACATTTTCGAACCCTCTTGTAACTGCAACTATATCAGGTATCTCTGGACAAGCATGACTCGATGAACCAAATTCAAATTGATGAAACACACTTATGTCTTCAAAATTTGGATGAGAATCTTCATTGAGATCAAAATTGGCGTTTTCATTTTTTTCAACAAAAACCTCCAAATGGTTGAATTCGGAATCAGGGTGTATGAAGAATGATAAGTCGCTGTCGTTGGAAATTTGTAGTAGTTGATGAAATATGCGAGAATGTTGAAAGTATTCATTCTTGCCATAAACAATCAACGAACAAGAACTGCTATCAGCACCCGTAATTTCAAACAACAATGACAGAAAATCAGAAAAATTGGTAGAACGACGAATTCGCCGGTACCCTATATGATCAATACTGTATTTGATGGTTGAATTGGATGTGTTAATAATTTCACCACCGAAATAAATTAACACTTGTATATGATTGGACACCATTTTTGTATGTGATGTGAGTGCTCAGGAATTGTTTGATATAATATTTCGGTTCAAAGGCTGGAATTTATAGGCACATAACTCGTATGTCCAAGATACGATTTATATGCACTCGTACCAGAAACATGCGAAAAAGTATAACTCGTATGTTGAAGATACGAGTTACACAAGACTCGTATCTCACACATACGAGTTTGCAGAGTTATTGCAGAGTTTGTTGGTTGCAGAGTTTGTCGGTGTCGGTAGATCTAACTCGTATGTTGGAAATACGAGTTATAACTCGTATGTCTGAGTTACGAGTTATAACTCGTTTGACTCGTATGTCACACGTACGAAAATACTTATTTTATTAATAAGTATTTTTTTCACTTATTTTATAAATAAAAATTAAAAAACTAATTATTTAATTAAAAAACCCACCTTCAACACTTGTGGAACTAACTAAATATTAAATTGCATACGCCTTCAAATCTGTGTCAGTAGTTATAAATTAAAAAGATATATACTTCTGATTCAATGAAAAAAATAATACATGAAATGATTCAAAATTTGTTTTTAGTAATTACTACTTTTGTTTTATATAATAATGTTATTTTTTGTTAATTTATTATTATTCTGCTCCCATAACTCACACCACACTATTCCCAAAATAATAAAGTCACTCTGACACATCTGTGCTTTTGCCAGCCTGTTTTATTCTCCACATATGTATGTCTACTCTACTCAATGTTACACATTACAATAATGTCGAGAAAAATATAACTCTCGTGATTTTTATCATTATCTATTTTCCTTCTCCATAATAAATACATAAGACTGCATTCAATATTTTCACTGCCCTCCCAACTATATATTACATCCTCATTAAATTCCAAAATTTAAACATTCAATGACTGCCTGTACAAAAGTCACATGTCTCTCTACTGTTTCTGAAACTGTAATAGATAGCTAAGTCAAAAATGTTGATACTAAATAAATACTTAGAACTAGCCATATATATATTATACATATGATTTTATTACTTTACAAAAGAACGAATGAAATCTAACATATATACGAAAAAATGTGTACAAAAAAAAAAACACAGCCCATGTGGTCATGAACACGACAGAGAAGCCACGATCTCATCCTTTTTCTTCCCATCCCACTTCATCACATGTTATAATTAATTAACATTCAGACATTTATATTATATATTACGCAAACATATGATATATATGAAACTGCTCAACTTTATGCGATTAATGTCCCACCAAAAGCCGAAAAAGGTTGAAGGAATGAATGCCACTTCAGACTCACCACAGCCAACGGACTTCGTTTGTCCCCAAGTCCCAGCTGTCTCCAACCGCCAAGTCCCACGTGTCGCCCCCTCATTCGCCGGCAACCCTCGACTCCCTCCTGTGGGACCTCCCCAGCTTATCCGACAGGGCCAGCAGAACCCGCCACGTGGCGTCGCCTTCCATCATCGGCTCGTTGAACATCAGAGCCCTGCTGACTTTAGGGTCCATCAAGTTCTTCAGTATGGAAGTGTAGTTCGTGCCCGCCACGTGCTCGAGGGTTCGACCGAGCCCGTCCACGTCCCCCTCGGCCACCGTCAGGGAGATATCCGGCCAGGGTATGCCCGAGTCGAAGGGCAGTTGGATCCCGTCGGCCACGATCACGGGCACGCAGCCTAAGACCACCGACTCGACCAGCCTTGGGCTCCACGGAGCCCAGCCCAACGGGCAGAGGCAGAACTTGGAACGGACTATTTCCGATTGGTAGCCGGCAAAGCGATGCCTCTTTAAGTAGAACCTTCGATCGTTTCCATACCTACGGAGTATCATCGTCCTCACTCGCCTGTAAATTCAAGAAACAATGTAAGAAGAACAATACATAAATATCATGAAGTATTACGAATGTATCACCAACCCATCCATATGGCCTTCTTACTTGCTGTAATAACGGCCGCTAACGTTCTTCGGATGGACTTCCATTTTGCCCCGGAAGAACGCGAAGATGTCCCGTCGGCCCGTTAGGGGCGACTTACGCAGGGTGGATTCGACGCTCTCGGGCGGGATGTAAGGCGGGATGACGATGTGTTCTACGTCTTGACATGGGTGCTTGTGCTTTACTCCAAACGTTTGAAGGATTATTGAGTTCTTCAAGAACTGAGGAACACCATCCGCCATTGCAGCATCTTCCTGGGAAAGCAAATGTAATAAAAATATTGCTGAGTTATTTTCCAGCCCATGACAACGACATGTCACATGCAACCGCAGGGTTCCTTAAAACGTATGCGCATGATTGAAACAAAAAATGGAAGCCTATGATTAATGCCTTTAACAAAAAAAGGACCAGCAATTGAATTCAATGAGAGTGCCATCATCATCATCATCATCATCATCATCATCGTCATCATCGTCATCTTAATTCTTACATACTCACCATGGTGTGGAAGCAAGAGCCGAAATCATGGGAGGCGACGAAGACGTGGTCGAGCCCTTGGCTTCTGTTCCAAAAAGGGAGCTGAGAGGAGACGTGGCGTATTGCGTCGGAGATGAGCGAGCGGGCGTGGCCGATCATGGGGAAGCCGTTGACCTTGCTGAAATTGCAGGAGACGTAGACCGGCACGAGGAAGAAGTCGGCGGCCCATGGGTCTGACGTGCGGAACTCGCTGGTCAGTAGTGCTCGGTGGATGGCGACCTCCGACGCGAACAAGTGGGTGCTGCAGCGGTCGTTGGCCAGCCAGTCGGAGTTGTACTTCGGTGGGAGGTCGTAGACGTATACCTTCATGCCTTTGAATGGACCTGAGAAGAGAACAATAAAGAAGATGACGGAGAGAAAAATATGAACAAGAGAATAAAGAAGATGACGGAAGAAAAACAGAATCAAAAGGAATGTGAAATCATCATCAATACCCAACGGAAGAACATTGCAAAGAATGAGGTTGCAATAAAAGGGAAAGCCCAGATTTCAAACTGTAACTCAAAAGAACAAACAATGGCAAGAACGAGGAGCATGGAGACCCATAAATTTACTATTAAGAACGAAGAAGAGATTATGACAAAAAGATGTTCCTTTACGACAGGGAAGAAGAAGAAGAACGATTACCACTTGAGTCATTGAGGGCGTGGAGGAAGTGCTCTTCGATGAGGGCGCGAGAGGCTTTCGGCTTGGAAACAACGGTGGTTCTCGAGAAAGACGTAGCAGCAGCAGGTTTGCCATCATCGTCGTCGCGAGTGATGAGGAAAGAAGAGAAGAAATAGAAGGAGACAGAAAGCCATATAATCCATTTAACACATCCGTAGGAAAAGCTCCGATGATTCCTGGCGTTATTACCGTGGAGAAGCCTCATCCTCACGTAGAATCCTCTGGTCCTGAGAGATGACGGCTTATTGATGATGATAGCCTCGAGCATGGCGCGTAGCGTAGTTCCCTCTTAAACCACTGGAATAAGAAGAAGGTGAATGAGAAGCATAGAAGATGAAGTGGGTGGTGAGATGGGCTTTTCTTGATTTGGTATGGAGATGAAGTGGAAAGTAAGGAAGGATTGAATTGATTATATTTGTTGGGGCTTCGTTCTTGCTTCGCTGGTAATGAAAGTCATTACAATAATAATAATAATAAGCTAATGATGATGGCAATAATTAACAACTCCTATGAACAAAAGGGGAGCTTTCAACTCCTTTGAATTGAATCATGGGGTGGGTTTCACAGTGGTGCTCTGTTTCAAGAAACATTTTACTCTCAATCACATAATGAGAATTATGTATGTTTATCTTCTTAAGAGAGAGAGAGAGGAGAGAGAGAGATGTAGTAAGAAGAGAAGAGACATCGGCCTAGCCTATGTATCGATTAATTCAAGTTGAACCCGTGTTTTGTGAAATGACAGTTGTACCCTTAGCTCAACTTATTCATTTTTACAAATAGATTGTGTTTTTTGCTTTTTTTTTTTATCTCGAGTTATCCCCACTCGATTTGGCTATGGACTAGTTCCTAAGTACCGGCGTGGGCTTGCGCCACACAGACCTGACGGAGGCTTAATTACGTCACATACTCCAGTGGTGGGACTAATCACCGAGGCCAGATGAATATGTCTCAAACTCACCTAACAACGATAGTCATGAGAAATAAATCACATGGGACTACTCAAACAATTGTGGGAAGAGAGAGTCGATCTTACGACCTAACCCACAAATCCTTAATGCCTCCTCCATAATCACTAGACCAAGATCTCATTGGCGTGTTTTTGGCTTATTATGTTAAAACTTGGATTACTTATTTTTTTTGTCCTATAGGTTAATGTGTGGGCGAAAATTTCATAAAACTCAGCTTAAATGGTTGGAATTTTAGATCATTTACGTTTAAATTTGATTTTCTCCAAAAAAAAGTTTAAAATCGAAGTAATTTTAAGGACAAAAACTGATAACTGACGACGCGTTGCCTCTTCTAATAACGTATCGGTCCAACTATACCACCTCTTTTGTATGATGTGGCAATCTAACTGGACGTTACGTCACTTCTTCTACATGACGTGGTGCCTAATTGCCTGATAAGATGGGCCGCCACAACATCAGAAGATGTGACTTGGCGTTCATTTGATGCCTTACATTGCTTCTATTTTAAAAATTTAGTGCTCGAAAATTACATTTTTTTATGTTGAACGTCCTCAAAGTTTTTCACCCGCATAATGTACCGAACAAAAACAAAATAAAATTTCAGATTTTAAAACTTATTTAGATGAAAATTTTGTTAATTTCATAATGAGGGGTAGAATGGGAAGTTCACGTTGTGTAGGGTTAGATGCTGAATAGTATTATTAAAAGACATAGGGAGAAGGAAAAACAGCTGTAATCTTGCCCTAGAAAGGGTATTTTAAGCTGCAGAATAGAATCTATTTATTACAAGACAGACAGACAGATTGCTAAATAATAATAATTAACATGAAAAGGGTAAAATGGGAATATACAACTTAGCACTGCAAAGGGGGCTCTTAAAAGCTTACAAAGCAACTGTCGAGAGTTTATTTATGTTTGGACATGGCATTGGCAATGAAACCCTCGAAAGTCGAATAGCTTTTGCACATGTAATTAGGGGTGTTCATTGGACGGTTCGGTCCGGTTTTTTTAAATTTCGGTTCGGTTTTTCGGTTTTCGGTTTTACAGATGCCTAATCCGATATCCGAACCATTTTAATTTGGTTCGGTTCGGTTTTTTACATTTCGGTTCGGTTTTTTTCGGTTCGGTTTTTCGGTTAACCGTTAAAGATTTTAATTCATATGTATGCATCATATATATAGGAATTAAATGTTATAATATAGTGCATTATAAAATAAACATTGTAATTTTAATTATTTTTTATGAAAAATATAATTATTTTGTTGGACTTTATTATCACTATAAATATTAATCACTTTCATAAACTACAATATTTTAAACTTGTCTAATATAAATTATATATAATTAAATATATTTCGGTTTTTCGGTTATTTCGGTTATTTTTTCTGAAATCCGAAAACCGAACCGAAAAACCGAAATTTCCTAAATACAAAACCAAAACCGGCCGAAAAACCGAATTAACCGAACCGAAATAACCGAAAATTTCGGTTCGGCCGGTTTTTTCGGTTTTATCCGAAATTTGAACACCCCTACATGTAATAACATATGACAGTTTTTACTAAAATAGTAAATATAAATTACAGAGCCGTTAAAATCGTCTTCAAGATTATCTAAATTTGTTTTTCTTGAAAGATATAAATATGTTTTTTTACATATATATGATGAATTATAATTGTATTTTTAAATGGATGACTACATGATAATGACTTTTGATTTCAATTATGGGGTAAGTTCCACATTGGAATTAATAATCTCATTCGTTACGAATTATCTTTTTTATTTTATTATTCTTGGTGGACTGATTTTATAAAAGAAGGTTGGTAAGGCAACTAATCTGTCACTTGTGTAAGATTTTTATACTTTAAGATTTCATGATTGTTCAATATACAATTTTTTAATATATACATATATATCATCTTAGATATGAAGCAATCCGATTCCCTTGGATTTAGTTTCGCTGGAAAATTTTATATTTGTCCAACCTTTATTTTAACTAACATCTCAATTGTTACTTGGGCATTATATTAAAGCTAAAATCACTAAAATTTGAGGCACAAAGAACAATCAATGATGAAACTGAATTATAAGGTTTATTCTATCCTACCCGGATGGATATAACCCAACTATTAAAATTATGACATGTGTCACACCCTCTCCATTCAGGATGTTAATCTCAGCATCATCTTTTAGATGGGACACATATCACATGTGATTGACTTAATTTGACCAACTCGATAATATTCTACTAAATGATAACTTTAGTGTGATTGGATTGAATGCAATTTTCAGTGATCAACAATGTTTTAAATGATAAATATTTTAAATTTCCCATTTTATAATCTAATTTCCTTACCAAAAAGTTAGACGTATTTTGTATATTCAAAGACTTCATATACAAAATTCTTTTGAAAAAAAAAACAATATGAAAAAATCAAGAACACGTCTAGATTGTGGATCCAAACCAATAATATATCTTTCATAAGCATTTTGTTTGAACTAATGCCATAAAAAATATAAGGAATAAAACCTAAAAATGGTCCCCAAATGTTTACCATATGGACCAATTTAGTCCTCGATATTTCGCCTAAACCAATTTTGGACCAATTCGGTCCTTCTGTCACGATAAATGTCAATTTTAACGAAAATCTCACGCGTGCCTCACAATAAATCATGTATAGCTCAATAAAATTGAAATAGTTACTGAAATTATGGAACAAAACTAAAAAAATTTCCTCCAAAATTCGAACATGAGCTCTAGATCGTCTGCTTTGTCGATTCATTGACAGTAGAAGAAAACAGTACAAACTCCTCAAATCCTGCAAATATTCTAAAATTCGATTCAAATATGATTTAGTGTGAGATGCGTGCGAAATTCCTACTAAAATTGAGGTTAATCATGGCGGAACAATCAATTTGGTCCAAAATCGACAGCATCAGAGACTAAATTGGTTCAAGCAAAACATCGAAGACTAAATTGGTCCATATGATAAACATTGTGAAGAATTTTAAGTTATTTTCCAAAAAATATAACATCAAATGTGCTAAATAAAATAAATAAAAATAGCTCAGTAAATGTTACTTATTTTTAATCAAAGACATCATCGATAGACGGAGTTAATGATAGATCGAATCAATGCAGTGGTTCAAACAATATAAAAGATTTATAAATAGAAAAAATGTAAAACCAATTTATACTAAAATTAATGAACAATAAACTGAGTGTTCCCTTCTCATATACGTATAATAAATTTAGGTAAGGTAGCAATCATTGTGATATTTTTTTTAAGAAATTTTAATGATTTGAAAATTCATTTAAATGACATATAAGTATGAAGACAAGACAACCATTGCTAAATTACGTTACGTTTCGAACGATTAATTTCTCCCTTTTCATCTACATTTACGTCAGACAATTAAAAAAAAAAAAAAAAAACTTTGTGAAGAAAACTTGTAAAACTGTGAAGAAAGCATCTTTGAATTATTAAAAAAAAATAATAATAACAAGATACATCGAATATGTTAAAGAGGTAATTCTTCTATTGCAAGTAGAGAAGTATCTTTATAGACAAATTGTATATCCATAACATATATACTTAATATCCAAGAGAATCCAAATCTACTTGAATAAACTTAAATAGAGGAGAATGATTTTTATTTATTTTTAACTTTAAATGGGCTTTGTTTCACTGTCCACTGGGCTATACAAAATCATGCTGTTTCGACTTACATTTTAAGCCCATTTATTTAAAATTCAAAGGTCGCCATTGTTTTTAAAGTATGACAATGTTTGCTGGAGAAAATATCTCTTTTATTTGGAATGTGGTATAGTAAAATGTTTTCTTAAAAAAAAGAAAAGAAAAGAAAATTTAGGGCAAATTAGTGTTTTTTTTTTCTTTCTGGCTTGAGAATGTGAACCTGCGGACCACTTTATTGTATAATACTTTTGTTTCTTTTTTTGAAAATTTGGTGCATGGTGTTGATAATAATGATGGTTACCCCTTTAATTTAATGAGTGGACAAATGTTTGATTAATTAGATTAAAGATTGTCATTCTATTTTATTTTTGTGATTAGGACTTTGTAACTACGACGAGGATTTAATGATTACTGCAAATTTTACATTTGTTAAAGGGATGCGCTATTTTGAAAAAAAAATTAATATATATATATATATATATATACTAATAAATTGATAAAGAAAACTGGAATTCGTCAGATAGAATCTTAAGTCTTAACTTTTCTTATCTAATGCATGACTTTATTTTTATTTTTATTTTTCGTCACCTAATAGTCCAACTCCAAAGTCATACTTTTTCACCATATAAGGAAATTAAAATTTAAATGTGTTTGACGTCAAAACTAGCAACCACATGATCTAATAAAATATAATCCTAAGAACAATATCTTTAGAATTGAACATATAAGAATTTGGGTCCTACTATTCACACCCCCTTCACACCTCACACCCCCCTTTACACCCCCAAAATACATGAAATTTGTAAAAAATATTTATATAACTACATGAATTCAACAATAATTATTTTAATATTTATTTTTAACAATATTAATTGCATGAGTTATTCAACAATATTAATTAAGTTATTTTACCAAGGTACATTGATAAAATATTTAATTTATTTTTTTATTATATTTAGAGATGTTCATACGGCTTGAAAAATCGGAACCGAATCGGGGATCAACGGTTCGATTAACCGGGGTCAATGGTTCCGGTTATAACCGGAGGGGTTCGGTTCCGAGTTTTATATTTTCAAAATCGAAAACCCGCAGTTAACCGTCAGTTTTTTTCTAAAATAAAAAATAAAAAAATAATTATTAACGGTTCAGATATCGTGGCCGTTGGCTCCAACGGCCATAATTTACTGACCGTTGGAAAGCCGGTGATTAATCAAAATCGGCAATTTTAAACGAAAAAAAATAATTAAAAAAACCAATGAACCGGTTTGAAAACGGAACCGACGGTTCCAAATCGTGGTTAACCGCGATTCGGTTACGGTTTGAGATTTTGGTGCAACCGGAACCGTCGATTCCAAATCGGGAACCGAACCGGAACCGATTGAACACCACTAATTATATTACTCATTATATTAATCGTTGCAGTTTTATATTAACATTAAGAAAAGTTAAAGCTTAATATTTAATATTAATATAAAATAAACACAGATATAGTGGTTTGAAATTGCATTGCTGAAGTGGTTTGAATTATTTAATAATTAATATTGCTGAAGTGGTTTGAAACTGCATTGCTTAATTTGAATTGTTGAATAATTACGTATTTTAATTGATGCAGTTTGAAATTAGAATTGATTTAGTTTAATGGTAAGTATTTAATGATTTCAAATTTGTAAGTATTTAACTATTTAATTACCTTAAAAATTGGTAAGTATTTAATAGTTTACTTTACTTATTAATTAGGGGGTGCAAATAGAAAAAAAAAGGGATGCCAATAGAATTATTAGAAATCTTGTATAAATTAAACAAGAATTCCTCGAGCACATGTCTAGTTATTACCATAAAAATAAATAAAATTATAATAAATGCGGTTGGTATGTATAGTATAGTACAGCTACACAACTGCAATCAGTCGAGACAAATATATGATGTTTTTCGAATCTGACGTTACATGAAATTCAAATTCAGCGGCCGGTGGAAAGGTAAAATAGAGTTACTACTAGGGAAGTATATTCAAAATATTGTTGGTTATATATTATAAACAATTAATTTAAAAATATATATAATAATCTCACCAACCGTAAAAATACAATTAAAAAAGAAAAGCATATGACCAATGAGGTCTTGGTCTAGTGGTCAAGGAGGAGGCCTTAATAGGTTAGGTCGTATGATCGAATTCTCCCTCCACAATTCCTTGAGTAGTCCACATATGATTTATTTCTCATGACTATCGTTGTCAGGTGGGATTGGGACGTATTCATTTGGCCCCGGAGATTAGTCCCACCACTGGAGTGTATGGCGCAATTAAGCTCACGCTGGTATTTAAGGGCTATCTCATACCACTGGAGTATGTGACGCAAAAAACTCACATCGGTATTTAGAGGGTAGCTCATAGCCAAGGATACCTCGAGACTAGGGTTGCAAATGAAGCGAGCTTTTTTGTTCGATTCGAGATTCGATTCGAAAATTGAGATTCGAATTCGAAATATTAGAATATCAAATCCGAATAAGAATATTTTTTCGATTCGAATAATTTTAGAAAACGAATACAAATATCGCAATATTCGATTCGAATATTCGATTCGATTCGTAAAAAACTAAATATAAATATTAATATTCAATATATAATTGAAATGTAATATATTATAATTCAATATATTTATTTATTAAATAAAACATATTATAATTCAACATATATTTAAATATAAGATACTATAATTAAATATATATTTTAAATATACTATTATTTTTATTTTTATTAAATAAAAAAAATATAATAATAAAATATAAATATATTCGAATATTCGATTCGATATTCGCATGTTATAATAAAATCGAATTCAAATCGTTTTTTATTATTCGAATAGTATTCGTATTCGAGTTCGAATTCGAAATTTGATAATAGAATATGAATAGAATATCATGATATTCGACTCGATTCGATTCGTTTGCACCCCTACTCGAGACAGCAAAAAAAAAAAACCATAGTGGCAGGAGTGGGGCCGTTAGACGCAGAAAGAGAGGCAAAATTAAAATTAAATCCAATCCCCTACCAAGTCCCCTCTCCTATATAAATAAATGTTTAGTTTATTTAGAATACTGACAAGTATAAATTTCCCTCTATATATGACATTTAAATAAAATCAACGTCACTCAATTGGAGGTATATGTAAGATGTTGGAGTAAAAATTCAATCTCACATCGATTAAATAACATAGTTAAACATGCATATAAGCGCGTAAGTTACTCTGATTAAATAAAATAGTTAAACAAGTATATAAACGTATGAGTTACTCTATCTATTGCCTATTAATTTTATAGTGGAACCTCACATAAATTTATATGTAAGGATTAATGGATTGGATTAGAGAATATCTTATATCCCAACAAAGACTAATAATATGTAACTTTGTCTTTGATAGAGAACATATAAGAAGCTCGTTACACTCTATTAAATGACTAAATCACCTAAAAAGTGAAGTATATATATATATATGATATTTTTCATATTTTAATTTTATATATTTTATTTCTGAAAATTAGACCTAATGACTTTTAGGCCTAATGACTACTTTATATAAAAGATATTCTATTGATTGTGGATTTGATTTATCTTTTATGGATGATGTGAGAATTCGTACTCATTAATCCTAAGCATAAGCTCTAACAACACCTTAATTAAATGACCATTTCACCTAAAAAATACACCATCGATTAATAATGGAGCCAGCGCTTGTTAATTGACAGCCCATGTGCTTAAGAAGTATGGGATATTAATTAGTTGATAATGATTAATTAAACAACTTGCTGTGATTGCTTTAATTTGCTACCTCATGAAATAAAAAAGGTTGTTCGCCGATCAACATCGATCGACCTTCATGTTGCATTTGCTATTGTTTCCTTCCTACGAGCATCAATTGTTATCAATATTTCATATTATTATATATATACACTGAATTATTATTATATATATATATATATTCCAATATGACCTGACCTTGGATTCCCATCCCATAGCTATGATTGCTTTTGCTACTCAAGTTCGCTTTTTGCTGTTATGAATAAATTATTATTGCTTTGTAAATTAACCGCATTAATATTAAAATATTTAGTATGGTAGATATATGCAGAATCATAATTCATCGACAGGGCACTGTTCTCCATCCCAATGGCTCTGCTCTAACTTCTACATTTATATGCGGCGGACGGATCAATTAATCAGACGATGTATTCTATTTCTAGAAGCAGATTCACAGATTTTCTAACATATTTACTTGGGGTTTCGTAAGTTTACAAAATAAAAAAAAAAAAAAGTAAATTAGAAATAGAATGTCCCCTCGAATCTTAATCTTGGCACATAGATGTACAAGTTGGGGAACAAGCCACACCATACAAACAGCAGATAATATATATATATATAGAGGAATTTTATGGTGCTCACCTTATGTGAGTATGGTGTTCACCTTATGTGAGCACCTTGCGTGAGCACCAGTTGATCTGACACTGATTCGTGCCATATCAACGTGCCACATCAACGTCAGAGTGATGTTGCATTAGTTGACACATACTAGGTGCAATTTATCGACACATCTGATACTGGTGTGGCATATTGACGTGACACATATCAGTATTACAAACCGAGTGCGACATAAGGCGTCAACATGCCACATCAGCATCAGATGTGTCGATAAATTGCACCTAGTATGTGTCAACTAATGCCACATCACCTTTGACATTGATGCGGCACGTTGATATGGCACGAATCAGTGCCACATCAACTGGTGCTCACGCAAGGTGAACACCATAAAATTCCTCTATATATATATATAAACTAAATATATTGTTTGAAATATAAGTAGGCTTACCAATGAGGCCTTGCCCTAGTGGTTAAGGAGGAGACCTTAAGGATTTGTGGGTTAGGTCGTGGGATATAATTCCCCTTCCATAATTCCTTGAGTAGTCCCCATGTGATTTATTTTCCATGATTATCGTTGTCAGGTGGGCCTCTGTCAGGTCTGTGTGGCGCAAAATCCACGCCGATATTGAGGTCTGTGTAGCGCAAAATCCACGCCGATATTTAGGGGATACCTCGGGATTAAAATAAAAAATAAAAAAGAAAGTAGGCTGCAGCAGTCAAGTGACTAGTCTATCTCACTATTCTTTGCTCCCGTATTTGTCGCTGATATGTAAGCACATATATATAAATAGCCACATGCGTCTCATCTCATACATATCCCTCATTAAATTACTATAATTTCCTCTCATTTATTTTTTTTAAAAATAATTATTAAATTAAAACTTCCCTTTGTAGCACTTTGTGTTTCTTCGTTGTCTTATCTATACCTTTATATAATTGGTGAGGCATTAATGGTGTGACAATTTCAAATTCATTTGGTATGACATTGCTAATTACTATTTTATCCTTAATCTTCAAATTTATTCCAATTATACCCAAAGATCATATTTTTAATTTATAAAATATATTTTTCAATTAAAATTAATATTATAATTTCATATTATAAAAATAATTTTATATTTTGTTTATATTTTAATCACACGCATCGAGTGTGCGAAAAATACTAGTGTAATGTAATGCTGCACCTGTACCTCATAGTCCATTAGGTTTTCGGACATGATGTAGGTTACTGTATTGTAGACCCTCATTGCTTTTTTTTTTTTCTTTTTTTTTTCATGCTTCTTCTGTCCAAAATCTTCCTAACTAAAAATCATTAAATGAAAAATAAATAATTCCAAGTACTTTTTGCCCATATAAGGCGAGCAAGCAAAAACCACTCCTCAAACCTCATCGAAACCTTTTACTCTCAAGAGGGTCTATGGATAGTGTTCAAAGATCCAATTTTTTCAACTATAGCTACATAATCTCCCCAGACAAGGTAATTAATTCATCAAGAAAATGCATTATTACATTTACAACTTAGTTAAACAAGTTTGTCCTAAATTTGTTGTTGTTCTCTCATCATCAGCAGGCTATGGATGAGTTAAGTGAATCTGTGCTAAGAACCATTGAGCTTGAAGAAACAATACTCATAGCACAAGAAGGGATTAAACTGAGAGATCAACAGATATGCCATCTCAAGCAAATGCTCGCAACCGCCATTAAAGAAAGAGCCGAAGCTCGAGAGAAATGCCAGAAGCTCTCCGCTGAGAAGATGCTACTCCAGCAGCAGTTACAGCAAGAAGCTCCAACTTCTGGGATTTTAAGCAACGTCGACAACAGCAGCAACAACAACTTGTCGTCATCGGACTGTGACGAGAGCATAGTGTCATCGCCGCCGCGTGCCGCCACGACGTCATCGGAAGCGTCGGGTCATCGTGAGAGATCGGACTGTCCAGTGGCGATGATCAAGAAGCCGCTGCCTGAAAGGGGACAGTTTCTGCAAGCTGTGATGAAGGCTGGCCCGTTGCTACAAACGCTGCTGCTCGCAGGCCCTTTGCCGAAGTGGCGCCACCCTCCGCCGCAGGTTGACACGCGCCAGATCCCTCCTCCGCCTGTGGTGGTGGCGCCACGGTTGTTGTCTACGGCTGTGTGCTCAGCGCAAATCCATATGAGTGATAGCGTAGTTAGTGGCGATGTCGCTGTGTCGAACAACTGTGGTGGCTGTGGCTCGAATCGTAGGAAGGGATCGTCAGGGTTTGGTGGCGGCGACGGCTCTGATTCGCCGAGTGAGTTGAAGTATCAAAGAGTTGTATTCCAATGACCCTTTTCTTTGATTATATAATTATCATTATCATTTCCCTTTTTTTTTTTTTTTGTTAGGGATTGATTACTAAATGTCTTTGTCATTTAGGTGTTCGACTCGTTATTTGTCAAAAAAATAGGGAGGTGGGAAATTTAAAGTTAGTATTTTGTGTACATATTGGGAATTTTAAAAATTATGCTTCGATATTTAAAATTTGGTTGGGTGTCACTTTCGTGAGATAATTAGGTCGTTTTTTGGTTATTATTTTGATTTTCCACATTGCGTTGGTAGCTTTTGATCATAGTAGAGAGATGGGCTTTACCTTCTTTTTTTTTTTTTTTAACACATAATTTTCATCTAATGTGTAAAATAAAATTTTCAATGGCACTATATCAATATCTAGGTTAAATGGTGGAATTATTGATATCTTATACTATTTGACTATGGTAGTTTTTGCGAACTTACGCACAAGCCAATGTGATTAGTTTTGCTAGAACTAAGAGCATAATCGATAATAAAGTTCAAGTGCAATTCGATTAAAATTGAATTTGGTGGAAGTGTAAAGAATATTGTGAACATTGTTATTACTATATTACGATTGAGTAAAATAAAAGTAGCCTCCAAGAGCTTGACCTAGCGGTTCGGTCACTGATCTTTCAAGCGGGAGGTCGGGGGTTTGAATCCTCTAGGAACATTGACTATCGTTGTTTGTGGGATCTTGGGATGAGTTTCATGGACCAGGGAGGATTAGTCCCGCTGGAAGCCATGGTCGTTCCATAGCTGACGATGAGGTTCAGATTCCGATTCAGACCAGACCTAGTCGGAGTGTGAGGACTACGGTGGCGTTATGTGGGGATACCTACATAACCGGAAAAAAAAGTAAAATAAAATTTACATTGATGTAGTAGTTATATTCAATATGAAATGGTTTTTGAAAAAAAAAATGCAATATGAAATGAAATGATTAGGGATGTCAACGGGGCGGATCGGGGGCGGGGATCTAACCCCGTCCCCGCCCCGCGAAGCAAACGGGGAAAAAATCGGCCCCGTCCCTGCCCCGCGGGGATTCCCCGTCCCCACGGGGATTCCCCGCCCCACCAATATTTAAAAAAAAATTAAAATTTTATAATTTAATATATAAATTTAATAGATTTTTTTGGTAGAATATATTATAAAGTATATTTTAATCTTATTTATATTAATTTTTGTATTATAGAAACTATATTTTAATATTATTTATATTATTTTAATATTATTTATATATTATATTAGGGCGGGGAACGGGGCAGGGATCACCGCGGGGAAAAATATCTCCCCGTCCCCGCCCCGCGGGGATCAAAATTCGGGGATTCCCTGCCCCACTGACAAGCCTAGAAATGATGATATGGAATTGAAGTGAAATAAATAGGGACAAAATAAGATAAGGTCCGGTGGGGCCGGGTTGTCAGGTCGGGTGGGTGCCCACGAATGTGAATCAAGATCTAATGTTTTGACACAACGATTTTAATACAAATGATGAATAGTAAAATCTTTGCTTTTCATTGATTCAACCTTCTTGCGAGTGTGCCTTTTTTCTTAAGGGAAAAAAAAAAAAAGAAAGAAAACATATAGGTAAGGTAAGGACCATGTAAAAGCAAGTTTTAGTTATTATATTGAATTGAGGAACTACTACAACTACCAAACTTCTTTTGTCATGATCTCAGTAGATTTGTCGGGTTATGACCCGACCCGCAGGGGACAACAATAGAGTAGAGCTTCAATTGTTGCACTGCTTCACAAACCAGAGAACCCACCACCAATAATTGGGTCAGCCCATGATATCAATTAAAAGTATTAATATGGTGAACATATATACACTTAATTCTTCCATGTATATATATATCTTCAAACTTTTATAAATATTAAAGGCATGGATTTACTAAACATAGTCGCAAGTCTGAAAAGTGCCCACGAACGATAGTAACTCGATTGGCTTGGCTTAGCAAGGAGATGATAGACAAACTACTTCCTTCACTCCAAAAGCCCACTTGAAAATTAAACAGAAGCATGCATATCCTTGTCTACTCTCCCTACTCAACTCGTTTGCTTACTACTACTGTTACCCTCGGTAATTTCCGCAGTAAGAACCCCCCGAATACAAAGTGGTATGCTCGGGCAGAATATCGCTCGAGCGGAATACGAAGCGGTCTGCTCGGGCAGAATATGAAGCGACGAGGGGGCGCCGTTACTCGTTGAATAAAGGCCCTTATTCGAGCATTATGGCGACATGCGTTACGTTATATTAATAGCCACGATAGCCATCACGGATTGAAATAAGGAGCTTTTATCCGAGCGGTTACGGAATGTTATCTATATATAGAACTCTACTCCAAGACAGAAAGGACACATTTTTTCTCTGGTATCATTCTACATATTCTTCCGTCTATTTTTACCGAGAGACGTTCTCTCGGTACTTTTTAGAATCCTCACTGACTTAAGCATTGGAGAGGGTTCGCCAGCAACTCGTTGGTCCCTTTCTAACCTCCCTTTGCGCAGACTCAGGCAGACCGACATCCAATCACCCCGTGGACCCTTAAACTTTCGTCTCGGCCACAATTCGCTACTCGGGGGTTTTTCCGGCGAACACCATTTCGCCAGCAACTCGCTGGTCCCTTTCTAACCTCCCTTTGCGCAGACTCAGGCAGACCGACATCCAATCACCCCGTGGACCCTTGAACTTTCGTCTCGGCCACAATTCGCTACTCGGGGGTTTTTCCGGCGAACACCATTTCGCCAGCAACTCGCTGGTCCCTTTCTAACCTCTCTTTGCGCAGACTCAGGCAGACCGACATCCAATCACCCCGTGGACCCTTGAACTTTTGTCTCGGCCACAATTCGCTACTCGGGGGTTTTTTCGGCGAACACCATTGGCGCCGTCTGTGGGAACTTCGATAAAATACATGGTGGATCCCGGAATCACCTCACCTCCTACGGGAGGAGGAGGCATACCTTGACTGAAACAAGATTCGCGGAGATGGTAATCGAGGCCGTTAACGTGGCTATCAACGCCAGGCCCGAGTTTGCCGAATTTGAGAAGATGAGGAGTGCCATGGAGGAGTGGCGAAATGAGCGAAACACGGATCGGAGAGATCGACGGGAACCTGAAACAGAGAGGAATAATAGGAGAAAGAGGCAGGTGTCCTCCGCGAGACACGAGGAATCACTCGAAGCGTCAGATACTTCTGACAGGGGGAGGAGCTCTCGGCAAGCAAATAAACGACGTCAAGCTCGTCGAAGCCCCTCTAAGTCCGCGACAAAGACACGCCGTTCTTCGTCTCGTCAGACCCGAAGGGGATCATGGAGCCCTTCGTACAGCTCCTGGGAAGGAGACGAGACGGAGACCCATCAGCGTTCGGGTAATAATCGGAACCGGAGGAAAGAGGAGATTCCCAAGGAACGTCGGCGCAAGGGGAAGGACGAGGAGGAAAATGTTCCGGGAAAGAGGAGGGGACCAAGAGCGGCCCTTTCACAACCAAAATCTTAAAAGAGCCTCTTCCTCCGCATTTCCAGATGCCTGAGTTAGCTCATTATGATGGCACCAAAGATCCTCGGGAACATGTCGATGGTTTTGTGGGCACGGCGGCCCTATACCAATTAGGGGACGCCGTGAAATGCCGGGCTTTCGCCACAACCCTTGTGAAGGGGGCGCAAAAATGGTTCATGGCGTTGCCTTCGGGAACGATATCCAACTTTCAGGAATTATCCCAAGTCTTCCTCAAACAATTCTCCAGCAGTAAGCAGCAAGCTCCCTCGGCAGTGAATCTTTTCCAGCTGAAGCAGAGGGAGAAAGAAAGCGTGAGAGAGTACTTGAAAAGATTCAATCAGGTCCGAATGGAGGTGCCAACAGCCACAGCTGACCTACTGATTGGGGCTTTTCACAATGGACTGAAAGAAGGGGAACTATTTCGTTCGTTGGTGAAGAAATGCCCGAGAACATTGGAGGAGTTGGCGACTCGCGTGGATAAATATGTCAGGGTGGAAGAGGCTCAAAACCACAAACAAATAGAGAAGCGCAAGAGTGAAACCTTTCGAGGGGAAAAAACATTTCGGCCCCATGAGCGACCGCGGAAGGAGGAGCCCAATCCCTTGCCGCCGCGTTTTCGATGGAGAGTCAACAAAATACGGGCGGTGGAGATATGCGATGACCTGCAACTCCTGAGGAGGCCCTCAGGATCTCTGAGGGAGCCCAAAAATCCAGTCTCGGGCAAATACTGTGAATACCATGGGGATTATGGGCACACTACGGATGAGTGTTATCCTCTCAGTAAGGTCCTGGAGGATATAGTGATAACTAACCTAGAGGTCCGAGAATTACTTATTGAAGGCTCGCCCGGCGATGACAACCCTCTCGGAAGAAACAGCCCATGACCTTCTCATCAAGTCCCCTTTGGAAGGATACCCCGACGATCTCGAGGGATTAAAAAATCCCAGCGGGGTAATCGAAGGCAATATCCTTCCCCTCGAAGATATGCTCGGGCCGAGTCTCCAAGGAGGCAGGAAGGGCTGAAGAGGATAAATATGATCACGGGAGGGCCCACGGGAGGAGACTCTCATAGAGCACGAAAGGCTAGCGTCCGACGACTCGAGAATATGGAGATACGGGTGACCCCACGAAAGGGACCCATTATATGCTTTGGACCAGAGGATTTTCATGAAGGGACCGACACCCACGATGACGCCTTGGTTATTCGAGCAGAAATAGCCAACCATGACGTGGGGAGAGTCTTGATTGACAACGGCAGCTCGGTTAATATCATTTACAAGGCTGCCTTGGACCAAATGGATTTGGGGGGATATCAACTGGAGCCCGTAAGGACCGCCCTCTACGGATTCACGGGTCACGCCATACAAACAGTGGGGGTATTCAAATTACCGCTTACTCTCGGGAAAGATAAGGGCAGAAAGACACGGGTCATTCCATTTACTATTGTCGAGCATCCTTCTTCGTACAACGTCATCTTGGGAAGACCAGCACTCGGCTCGTTTGGTGCTGTAGCTTCGGCCTTGCATCAGAAAGTCAAATTCCCCGCAGGAGACGAAGTGGGTGAAGTGCTAGGGGATAGAAAGGCTGCTCAAAAGTGCTATGCCGACGAAGTGCGAACTTCGGATAGAGCATGGAAGAAAAGAAAGGAGGAAGTGGCCGAGGGAAAGCAACGGGAATCCCTCTACTGTATCCAAGAAATGGCAGAGCAGGAGGAGGGCACTGACGAAGTTGAGGAAGTTCTGATAAAGCCACCCGAGGGGAAGGTCAAAATCGCTCGAGGGTTATCAGAAGAATTGCGAGCCGGGCTAATCCAGTTCTTACAAAAGAATCAGGACGTGTTCGACTGGTCCACCAATGATTTGAGGGGAATTGACCGCCAAGTAATGGAGCATAAGCTCAACATCTCCCCAGGGATACGGCCCGTATTTCAGAAGAAAAGACAGATGGGAGTTGAAAAAGATGCCGAGGTCAGGAAGCAGGTGGATGAGCTACTCAAGGCAGGGCATATCAGGGAAGTCCAATTCCCTACATGGCTGTCCAATGTGGTGATGGTGCCGAAATCTTCGGGAAAGTGGAGAATGTGCGTGGATTTTCGGGATCTCAATAAGGCCTGCCCAAAAGATTGTTATCCCTTGCCCCGAATTGATCAACTGGTGGACTCCACAGCAGGGCATGAATTGCTTTGTTTCCTTGACGCTTTCCAAGGATATCATCAGATAAAACTAGCCCGAGAGGACCAGGAAAAGGAACGTAGAAGTATACGTGGACGACATCTTAATAAAATCAAGGACGACGGAATGTTTCCTGGATGACTTAGAGGAAACGTTCCGAACGTCCCGAAGGTACCACTTCAAGATGAATCCAGCGAAATGCACCTTCGGGGTAAAATCCGGTAAATTCCTGGGCTACATGGTGACGCGCCGAGGTATTGAGGCCAATCCTGAGAAGGTGACAGCTATAGTAAATATGGCTTCACCGAAGAATGTGAAGGAGGTGCAGAGGCTAAACGGCCGCATAACTGCCCTGTCCAGATTCATTGCTAGGTCTGCCGACCGAAGTTTCCCTTTCTTCAAAATCTTGAGAAACGCCAAGAGATTCGAGTGGGACGAGGCGTGTGAGAAAGCGTTCCTGGAGTTGAAGGAATACCTCAAAAGTCTGCCGGTCTTGAACAAACCCGAGCCCAAGGAGGAGTTGATTGTGTACTTGGGAGTATCTCCTCAGTCGGTAAGCTCTGTCCTGGTCCGTGAAGAAGACCGAGTGCAGAAGCCCGTTTACTTCATCAGCTATTCGTTGAAAGGCGCTGAGACTCGGTATCCCCTTCCAGAGAAGTTGGCATTGGCGCTGGTGATCAGTTCAAGGAGGTTACGCCCCTACTTTCTATCTCACCCTATTACCATCAGGACTAACAGTCCTCTCGGGAAGATTATTTCCCACCCCAATGACTCGGGACGCTTAGCGAAATGGGCAGTGGAACTGAGCGAGTATGGAATAGATTTCCAACCGAAGACAGCGATTAAGGCGCAAGCGCTGGCAGATTTTTTGGTCGAGACTGTGGGAGATAATGCAGAAGATACTTGGGTTATGTACCTCGATGGCTCTCTTGCCGCAACGGGAGTGGTGTTGGAGTCGTGATGATATCGCCTTGGGGAGAAGAAACCAGTTTGGCAGTAACGTTGCATCCCAAGGCGTCTAACAATGAGGCTGAATACGAAGCACTCCTCATCGGCCTCAGGACCGCTCGGCGAACGGGTATAAATCGACTTATCTTGCATTCCGATTCACAATTAGTGGTTCAGCAGGTTGAGGGGAACTTTGGGACAAGAGAAAAAAGGATGGCGAAATACGCGCAAGTGTACGAGGCGTTAAAAAATGAGTTTCAGGAATTGAGGGTCGTGCAAATAGAGAGGACGAAGAACGAGAAAGAAGATCGCTTGGCGAAGTGGGCAAGTTCTGTTAATCCTTCCAAAGGTCCCGAAGACAAAACGGTTTTCGAGGTCACCGTCCAAGAGTTACCCGAGGACGACTGGAGGCGGGATATATACCTTTTCCTGACCGAGGGTAAATTGCCCGAAGAAGTTTCCGGCGCCAGGACGGTAAAAAGAAGAGCCTTACGATTCGTAATATTCGGAGGGTTGTTATACAAGAAATCCTATATGGGTCCTCTGTTGCGCTGTCTATCCAAAGAATAGGCTCATAAAGTCATTCAGGACATACACTCGGGCATGTGTGGTGGCCACCTGGGAGCCATGGCCCTCGCCCGGAAAGCTTTGTTAGAGGGGTTATTCTGGCCCACCATAAGACAAGATTCCTTGGAGCTAGTCAGGAGATGCGAGCAATGCCAGAGGCATGCAAACCGGCAAAGGGTTCCAGCCGAAATGATGCAAGCTATAACGCCCTCATGCCCATTTGACATATGTGGGATGGATATATCAGGCCCTTTCACACAGGGGGAAGGGCAAAAGAAATTTTTACTGATGGCCATCGACTACTTCTCGAAATGGGTAGAGGCGGAAGCCTTAGTCAAGATCACGGAAGAGGCAGTAATCAACTTTCTCTGGAAGAACATAGTCTGTCGATTCGGGATCCCCCGAAAGATAGTGACGGACAATGGGGGACAATTCGCAGGGAGAAAACCAGCCGAGTGGTGCCGAAACCTACAGATCAAACAAAGCTTTGCGTCGGTCATGTATCCGCAAAGCAATGGGTAGATTGAGGTGACTAACCGTACTATATTGCAAGGATTAAGGACCCGGCTAGAAGGATTGAAGAAAGCTTGGTTCAATGAGTTACAAAGCGTCTTATGGTCATACCGAACCACCATTCGGGAGGGAACCAGGGAGACTCCTTTCAGCCTAGTCTACGGAAGTGAGGCCGTGCTGCCTACGGAAGTAAGCCTCGGGAATGCCCGATTGATGACTTATTCGGAAGCTAATGACGAAGTACGTCGAATGGAGCTGGACTTGGTCGACGAGATCAGGAAGAGAGCGGCTCAAAGGATCAATATTTTCAAAAGTAAAATGGCCCGAGTATATAACCGTCGAGTGCATCCGAAGAGATTCGAAGATGGAGAGTTAGTAATGAAGGAAAGGCTTTGCAAAGGAAAAAAGGGCAAGCTATCCCCCAAGTTTGAGGGACCCTTCAAAGTCATCAAAAAGGTAGGAAGCGCAGCCTACTACTTAGAGAAAATGAACGGGAAGAAAGTTAAGAGGCCATGGAATGCCCGATATTTGCGAAAGTACTATGTGTAATTCGATCATTATAATAAAGGAAGTGTTCCCCGACATGTTGTTAAAACGACCCGTGGAGATAAAGCTCCCGGTCTCAAGTTTTTACGACCCGTGGAGATAAAACTCCCGGTCTCAAGTTTTTACGACCTGTGGAGATAAAACTCTCGGTCTCAAGTTTTTATGACCCGTGGAGATAAAGCTCCCGGTCTTGAATTTTTACGACCCGAGGAGATGAAACTCCCGGTCCTAAGAAAAGAGACTCGTTGCCTTGTCCCAAACATGAAGAAAAGTCTTTAGTTAAAAATAAAGGAAAAACAAAAGATAAGCTTCGCTAAGTTCCGCCCGACGGGCCGGCTTCTGTGGCTTCGGGGCTCGTCTTCGCGGCGATTGTCTCATCGGGCAAGTCTTCAAAGGCCTGGTTGACGTCAAGGAAGGAGAAAGGATGGACTTCAGGAGGGTAACCGTTATCCCGAAGCTGATTTAAGCAGCCATGGAAGCCCCAGTCGAAAAAGGAGTTGCATGATTGGAAAGACTGCGTCTTCGGAACATATTCCAACAGGATTTGTTCCTCACGATGGCGTCTAAACTCTTTCTCACGCTGCAAATCCTGGGTCAGACGGACTATCTCCTGGTCACGACTCGAGATCATTCCCTTTAGCTCCGCCAGCTTTTTCTCCTTCTCGTCGGACCTCCTCAGAACGTCACAGGATAATGAAAAGGCCTGAAGAAGTACCAAATTCTTAAAATCTTTGCGCGAAGAACAATCAAGAAAGTAGGAGTATACCTGAGTCTGGGACGTCACCCATTTGTCCCAAAAGGAAGAGTCAGAGGTCACGCTCAGTAATTTCTTGTCCGAAGAGCCCAAGAAGTCCCTCATAAAAAGCTTAGGATGGGACCCCGTCAGAAACAGAGGTTGGTCCCCAAGTGCTCGAGAAATCATAGGGACAGGAGCGCCGAAACCCCCTTCCGATCGGATCCTCTTTAGGGTACCACCCGTGGGGACTGATGACGGCCGCTTGGGGAGGCGCAAGGCAGGTTGCTTTCCTCGGGCAGGTTTTGCTAAGGCCCGATCCATTCTCTCTTCTGTAAAGCGATCAACGAAGAAAGTCAAGAGATGTCGGGGTAAGAAGTAAAAAAGGATTGAAAGAGGTCTTACCCAAACTTCCCTCGAATGTGTCACCACTATCGGCATACCCGAAAAGACAGAGCAGGTCATCCTTAATCAGCTCTTTGATCCAGAATCTTCTCTCACCAAGGGCCGATAAGAAGCTATCGAGCTGAGAGGGAGAGCCGGGTCGATCGGGGAGATGCGGGTGACTTTGCCAGCCGGACTGGATGTTGTTCCAAGAAGATGGTGACCGAAAAGGGCGCACATAGAAAAAACGGTTGGTCCAGTCTGGTGGCGACACGTAATTTCCCCGCACAAACTCTTCCCGATGCCTCAATGAAAGGGAGATTTCGCCTAATTCTCCACTCTCGACCCTCAGCAAGGAAAATAGCAAAGATATCGAAAGATCTAATCCCAATAAACGGATGAGACAATCGCCGCGAAGACGAGCCCCGAAGCCAAAGAAGCCCCAGTCGAAAAAGGTGTTGCATGATTGGAAAGACTGCGTCTTCGGAACATATTCCAACAGGATTTGTTCCTCACGATGGCGTCTAAACTCTTTCTCACGCTGCAAATTCTGGGTCAGACGGACTATCTCCTGGTCACGACTCGAGATCATTCCCTTTAGCTCCGCCAGCTTTTTCTCCTTCTCGTCGGACCTCCTCAGAACGTCACAGGATAATGAAAAGGCCTGAAGAAGTACCAAATTCTTAAAATCTTTGCGCGAAGAACAATCAAGAAAGTAGGAGTATACCTGAGTCTGGGACGTCACCCATTTGTCCCAAAAGGAAGAGTCAGAGGTCACGCTCAGTAATTTCTTGTCCGAAGAGCCCAAGAAGTCCCTCATAAAAAGCTTAGGATGGGACCCCGTCAGAAACAGAGGTTGGTCCCCAAGTGCTCGAGAAATCATAGGGACAGGAGCGCCGAAACCCCCTTCCGATCGGATCCTCTTTAGGGTACCACCCGTGGGGACTGATGACGGCCGCTTGGGGAGGCGCAAGGCAGGTTGCTTTCCTCGGGCAGGTTTTGCTAAGGCCCGATCCATTCTCTCTTCTGTAAAGCGATCAACGAAGAAAGTCAAGAGATGTCGGGGTAAGAAGTAAAAAAGGATTGAAAGAGGTCTTACCCAAACTTCCCTCGAATGTGTCACCACTATCGGCATACCCGAAAAGACAGAGCAGGTCATCCTTAATCAGCTCTTTGATCCAGAATCTTCTCTCACCAAGGGCCGATAAGAAGCTATCGAGCTGAGAGGGAGAGCCGGGTCGATCGGGGAGATGCGGGTGACTTTGCCAGCCGGACTGGATGTTGTTCCAAGAAGATGGTGACCGAAAAGAGCGCACATAGAAAAAACGGTTGGTCCAGTCTGGTGGCGACACGTAATTTCCCCGCACAAACTCTTCCCGATGCCTCAATGAATGGGAGATTTTGCCTAATTCTCCACTCTCGACCCTCAGCAAGGAAAATAGCAAAGATATCGAAATATCTAATCCCAATAAACGGATGAGACAATCGCCGCGAAGACGAGCCCCGAAGCCACAGAAGCCCCAGTCGAAAAAGGTGTTGCATGATTGGAAAGACTGCGTCTTCGGAACATATTCCAACAGGATTTGTTCCTCACGATGGCGTCTAAACTCTTTCTCACGCTGCAAATTCTGGGTCAGACGGACTATCTCCTGGTCACGACTCGAGATCATTCCCTTTAGCTCCGCCAGCTTTTTCTCCTTCTCGTCGGACCTCCTCAGAACGTCACAGGATAATGAAAAGGCCTGAAGAAGTACCAAATTCTTAAAATCTTTGCGCGAAGAACAATCAAGAAAGTAGGAGTATACCTGAGTCTGGGACGTCACCCATTTGTCCCAAAAGGAAGAGTCAGAGGTCACGCTCAGTAATTTCTTGTCCGAAGAGCCCAAGAAGTCCCTCATAAAAAGCTTAGGATGGGACCCCGTCAGAAACAGAGGTTGGTCCCCAAGTGCTCGAGAAATCATAGGGACAGGAGCGCCGAAACCCCCTTCCGATCGGATCCTCTTTAGGGTACCACCCGTGGGGACTGATGACGGCCGCTTGGGGAGGCGCAAGGCAGGTTGCTTTCCTCGGGCAGGTTTTGCTAAGGCCCGATCCATTCTCTCTTCTGTAAAGCGATCAACGAAGAAAGTCAAGAGATGTCGGGGTAAGAAGTAAAAAAGGATTGAAAGAGGTCTTACCCAAACTTCCCTCGAATGTGTCACCACTATCGGCATACCCGAAAAGACAGAGCAGGTCATCCTTAATCAGCTCTTTGATCCAGAATCTTCTCTCACCAAGGGCCGATAAGAAGCTATCGAGCTGAGAGGGAGAGCCGGGTCGATCGGGGAGATGCGGGTGACTTTGCCAGCCGGACTGGATGTTGTTCCAAGAAGATGGTGACCGAAAAGAGCGCACATAGAAAAAACGGTTGGTCCAGTCTGGTGGCGACACGTAATTTCCCCGCACAAACTCTTCCCGATGCCTCAATGAATGGGAGATTTTGCCTAATTCTCCACTCTCGACCCTCAGCAAGGAAAATAGCAAAGATATCGAAATATCTAATCCCAATAAACGGATGAGACAATCGCCGCGAAGACGAGCCCCGAAGCCACAGAAGCCCCAGTCGAAAAAGGTGTTGCATGATTGGAAAGACTGCGTCTTCGGAACATATTCCAACAGGATTTGTTCCTCACGATGGCGTCTAAACTCTTTCTCACGCTGCAAATTCTGGGTCAGACGGACTATCTCCTGGTCACGACTCGAGATCATTCCCTTTAGCTCCGCCAGCTTTTTCTCCTTCTCGTCGGACCTCCTCAGAACGTCACAGGATAATGAAAAGGCCTGAAGAAGTACCAAATTCTTAAAATCTTTGCGCGAAGAACAATCAAGAAAGTAGGAGTATACCTGAGTCTGGGACGTCACCCATTTGTCCCAAAAGGAAGAGTCAGAGGTCACGCTCAGTAATTTCTTGTCCGAAGAGCCCAAGAAGTCCCTCATAAAAAGCTTAGGATGGGACCCCGTCAGAAACAGAGGTTGGTCCCCAAGTGCTCGAGAAATCATAGGGACAGGAGCGCCGAAACCCCCTTCCGATCGGATCCTCTTTAGGGTACCACCCGTGGGGACTGATGACGGCCGCTTGGGGAGGCGCAAGGCAGGTTGCTTTCCTCGGCAGGTTTTGCTAAGGCCCGATCCATTCTCTCTTCTGTAAAGCGATCAACGAAGAAAGTCAAGAGATGTCGGGGTAAGAAGTAAAAAAGGATTGAAAGAGGTCTTACCCAAACTTCCCTCGAATGTGTCACCACTATCGGCATACCCGAAAAGACAGAGCAGGTCATCCTTAATCAGCTCTTTGATCCAGAATCTTCTCTCACCAAGGGCCGATAAGAAGCTATCGAGCTGAGAGGGAGAGCCGGGTCGATCGGGGAGATGCGGGTGACTTTGCCAGCCGGACTGGATGTTGTTCCAAGAAGATGGTGACCGAAAAGAGCGCACATAGAAAAAACGGTTGGTCCAGTCTGGTGGCGACACGTAATTTCCCCGCACAAACTCTTCCCGATGCCTCAATGAAAGGGAGATTTCGCCTAATTCTCCACTCTCGACCCTCAGCAAGGAAAATAGCAAAGATATCGAAAGATCTAATCCCAATAAACGGATGAGACAATCGCCGCGAAGACGAGCCCCGAAGCCAAAGAAGCCCCAGTCGAAAAAGGTGTTGCATGATTGGAAAGACTGCGTCTTCGGAACATATTCCAACAGGATTTGTTCCTCACGATGGCGTCTAAACTCTTTCTCACGCTGCAAATTCTGGGTCAGACGGACTATCTCCTGGTCACGACTCGAGATCATTCCCTTTAGCTCCGCCAGCTTTTTCTCCTTCTCGTCGGACCTCCTCAGAACGTCACAGGATAATGAAAAGGCCTGAAGAAGTACCAAATTCTTAAAATCTTTGCGCGAAGAACAATCAAGAAAGTAGGAGTATACCTGAGTCTGGGACGTCACCCATTTGTCCCAAAAGGAAGAGTCAGAGGTCACGCTCAGTAATTTCTTGTCCGAAGAGCCCAAGAAGTCCCTCATAAAAAGCTTAGGATGGGACCCCGTCAGAAACAGAGGTTGGTCCCCAAGTGCTCGAGAAATCATAGGCACAGGAGCGCCGAAACCCCCTTCCGATCGGATCCTCTTTAGGGTACCACCCGTGGGGACTGATGACGGCCGCTTGGGGAGGCGCAAGGCAGGTTGCTTTCCTCGGGCAGGTTTTGCTAAGGCCCGATCCATTCTCTCTTCTGTAAAGCGATCAACGAAGAAAGTCAAGAGATGTCGGGGTAAGAAGTAAAAAAGGATTGAAAGAGGTCTTACCCAAACTTCCCTCGAATGTGTCACCACTATCGGCATACCCGAAAAGACAGAGCAGGTCATCCTTAATCAGCTCTTTGATCCAGAATCTTCTCTCACCAAGGGCCGATAAGAAGCTATCGAGCTGAGAGGGAGAGCCGGGTCGATCGGGGAGATGCGGGTGACTTTGCCAGCCGGACTGGATGTTGTTCCAAGAAGATGGTGACCGAAAAGAGCGCACATAGAAAAAACGGTTGGTCCAGTTTGGTGGCGACACGTAATTTCCCCGCACAAACTCTTCCCGATGCCTCAATGAAAGGGAGATTTCGCCTAATTCTCCACTCTCGACCCTCAGCAAGGAAAATAGCAAAGATATCGAAAGATCTAATCCCAATAAACGGATGAGACAATCGCCGCGAAGACGAGCCCCGAAGCCAAAGAAGCCCCAGTCGAAAAAGGTGTTGCATGATTGGAAAGACTGCGTCTTCGGAACATATTCCAACAGGATTTGTTCCTCACGATGGCGTCTAAACTCTTTCTCACGCTGCAAATTCTGGGTCAGACGGACTATCTCCTGGTCACGACTCGAGATCATTCCCTTTAGCTCCGCCAGCTTTTTCTCCTTCTCGTCGGACCTCCTCAGAACGTCACAGGATAATGAAAAGGCCTGAAGAAGTACCAAATTCTTAAAATCTTTGCGCGAAGAACAATCAAGAAAGTAGGAGTATACCTGAGTCTGGGACGTCACCCATTTGTCCCAAAAGGAAGAGTCAGAGGTCACGCTCAGTAATTTCTTGTCCGAAGAGCCCAAGAAGTCCCTCATAAAAGCTTAGGATGGGACCCCGTCAGAAACAGAGGTTGGTCCCCAAGTGCTCGAGAAATCATAGGGACAGGAGCGCCGAAACCCCCTTCCGATCGGATCCTCTTTAGGGTACCACCCGTGGGGACTGATGACGGCCGCTTGGGGAGGCGCAAGGCAGGTTGCTTTCCTCGGGCAGGTTTTGCTAAGGCCCGATCCATTCTCTCTTCTGTAAAGCGATCAACGAAGAAAGTCAAGAGATGTCGGGGTAAGAAGTAAAAAAGGATTGAAAGAGGTCTTACCCAAACTTCCCTCGAATGTGTCACCACTATCGGCATACCCGAAAAGACAGAGCAGGTCATCCTTAATCAGCTCTTTGATCCAGAATCTTCTCTCACCAAGGGCCGATAAGAAGCTATCGAGCTGAGAGGGAGAGCCGGGTCGATCGGGGAGATGCGGGTGACTTTGCCAGCCGGACTGGATGTTGTTCCAAGAAGATGGTGACCGAAAAGAGCGCACATAGAAAAAACGGTTGGTCCAGTCTGGTGGCGACACGTAATTTCCCCGCACAAACTCTTCCCGATGCCTCAATGAAAGGGAGATTTCGCCTAATTCTCCACTCTCGACCCTCAGCAAGGAAAATAGCAAAGATATCGAAAGATCTAATCCCAATAAACGGATGAGACAATCGCCGCGAAGACGAGCCCCGAAGCCAAAGAAGCCCCAGTCGAAAAAGGTGTTGCATGATTGGAAAGACTGCGTCTTCGGAACATATTCCAACAGGATTTGTTCCTCACGATGGCGTCTAAACTCTTTCTCACGCTGCAAATTCTGGGTCAGACGGACTATCTCCTGGTCACGACTCGAGATCATTCCCTTTAGCTCCGCCAGCTTTTTCTCCTTCTCGTCGGACCTCCTCAGAACGTCACAGGATAATGAAAAGGCCTGAAGAAGTACCAAATTCTTAAAATCTTTGCGCGAAGAACAATCAAGAAAGTAGGAGTATACCTGAGTCTGGGACGTCACCCATTTGTCCCAAAAGGAAGAGTCAGAGGTCACGCTCAGTAATTTCTTGTCCGAAGAGCCCAAGAAGTCCCTCATAAAAAGCTTAGGATGGGACCCCGTCAGAAACAGAGGTTGGTCCCCAAGTGCTCGAGAAATCATAGGCACAGGAGCGCCGAAACCCCCTTCCGATCGGATCCTCTTTAGGGTACCACCCGTGGGGACTGATGACGGCCGCTTGGGGAGGCGCAAGGCAGGTTGCTTTCCTCGGGCAGGTTTTGCTAAGGCCCGATCCATTCTCTCTTCTGTAAAGCGATCAACGAAGAAAGTCAAGAGATGTCGGGGTAAGAAGTAAAAAAGGATTGAAAGAGGTCTTACCCAAACTTCCCTCGAATGTGTCACCACTATCGGCATACCCGAAAAGACAGAGCAGGTCATCCTTAATCAGCTCTTTGATCCAGAATCTTCTCTCACCAAGGGCCGATAAGAAGCTATCGAGCTGAGAGGGAGAGCCGGGTCGATCGGGGAGATGCGGGTGACTTTGCCAGCCGGACTGGATGTTGTTCCAAGAAGATGGTGACCGAAAAGAGCGCACATAGAAAAAACGGTTGGTCCAGTTTGGTGGCGACACGTAATTTCCCCGCACAAACTCTTCCCGATGCCTCAATGAAAGGGAGATTTCGCCTAATTCTCCACTCTCGACCCTCAGCAAGGAAAATAGCAAAGATATCGAAAGATCTAATCCCAATAAACGGATGAGACAATCGCCGCGAAGACGAGCCCCGAAGCCAAAGAAGCCCCAGTCGAAAAAGGTGTTGCATGATTGGAAAGACTGCGTCTTCGGAACATATTCCAACAGGATTTGTTCCTCACGATGGCGTCTAAACTCTTTCTCACGCTGCAAATTCTGGGTCAGACGGACTATCTCCTGGTCACGACTCGAGATCATTCCCTTTAGCTCCGCCAGCTTTTTCTCCTTCTCGTCGGACCTCCTCAGAACGTCACAGGATAATGAAAAGGCCTGAAGAAGTACCAAATTCTTAAAATCTTTGCGCGAAGAACAATCAAGAAAGTAGGAGTATACCTGAGTCTGGGACGTCACCCATTTGTCCCAAAAGGAAGAGTCAGAGGTCACGCTCAGTAATTTCTTGTCCGAAGAGCCCAAGAAGTCCCTCATAAAAAGCTTAGGATGGGACCCCGTCAGAAACAGAGGTTGGTCCCCAAGTGCTCGAGAAATCATAGGGACAGGAGCGCCGAAACCCCCTTCCGATCGGATCCTCTTTAGGGTACCACCCGTGGGGACTGATGACGGCCGCTTGGGGAGGCGCAAGGCAGGTTGCTTTCCTCGGGCAGGTTTTGCTAAGGCCCGATCCATTCTCTCTTCTGTAAAGCGATCAACGAAGAAAGTCAAGAGATGTCGGGGTAAGAAGTAAAAAAGGATTGAAAGAGGTCTTACCCAAACTTCCCTCGAATGTGTCACCACTATCGGCATACCCGAAAAGACAGAGCAGGTCATCCTTAATCAGCTCTTTGATCCAGAATCTTCTCTCACCAAGGGCCGATAAGAAGCTATCGAGCTGAGAGGGAGAGCCGGGTCGATCGGGGAGATGCGGGTGACTTTGCCAGCCGGACTGGATGTTGTTCCAAGAAGATGGTGACCGAAAAGAGCGCACATAGAAAAAACGGTTGGTCCAGTCTGGTGGCGACACGTAATTTCCCCGCACAAACTCTTCCCGATGCCTCAATGAAAGGGAGATTTCGCCTAATTCTCCACTCTCGACCCTCAGCAAGGAAAATAGCAAAGATATCGAAATATCTAATCCCAATAAACGGATGAGACAATCGCCGCGAAGACGAGCCCCGAAGCCACAGAAGCCCCAGTCGAAAAAGGTGTTGCATGATTGGAAAGACTGCGTCTTCGGAACATATTCCAACAGGATTTGTTCCTCACGATGGCGTCTAAACTCTTTCTCACGCTGCAAATTCTGGGTCAGACGGACTATCTCCTGGTCACGACTCGAGATCATTCCCTTTAGCTCCGCCAGCTTTTTCTCCTTCTCGTCGGACCTCCTCAGAACGTCACAGGATAATGAAAAGGCCTGAAGAAGTACCAAATTCTTAAAATCTTTGCGCGAAGAACAATCAAGAAAGTAGGAGTATACCTGAGTCTGGGACGTCACCCATTTGTCCCAAAAGGAAGAGTCAGAGGTCACGCTCAGTAATTTCTTGTCCGAAGAGCCCAAGAAGTCCCTCATAAAATGCTTAGGATGGGACCCCGTCAGAAACAGAGGTTGGTCCCCAAGTGCTCGAGAAATCATAGGGACAGGAGCGCCGAAACCCCCTTCCGATCGGATCCTCTTTAGGGTACCACCCGTGGGGACTGATGACGGCCGCTTGGGGAGGCACAAGGCAGGTTGCTTTCCTCGGGCAGGTTTTGCTATGGCCCGATCCATTCTCTCTTCTGTAAAGCGATCAACGAAGAAAGTCAAGAGATGTCGGGGTAAGAAGTAAAAAAGGATTGAAAGAGGTCTTACCCAAACTTCCCTCGAATGTGTCACCACTATCGGCATACCCGAAAAGACAGAACAGGTCATCCTTAATCAGCTCTTTGATCCAGAATCTTCTCTCACCAAGGGCCGATAAGAAGCTATCGAGCTGAGAGGGAGAGCCGGGTCGATCGGGGAGATGCGGGTGACTTTGCCAGCCGGACTGGATGTTGTTCCAAGAAGATGGTGACCGAAAAGGGCGCACATAGAAAAAACGGTTGGTCCAGTCTGGTGGCGACACGTAATTTCCCCGCACAAACTCTTCCCGATGCCTCAATGAAAGGGAGATTTCGCCTAATTCTCCACTCTCGACCCTCAGCATGGAAAATAGCAAAGATATCGAAAGATCTAATCCCATTAAACGGATGAGACAATCGCCGCGAAGACGAGCCCCGAAGCCAAAGAAGCCCCAGTCGAAAAAGGTGTTGCATGATTGGAAAGACTGCGTCTTCGGAACATATTCCAACAGGATTTGTTCCTCACGATGGCGTCTAAACTCATTTCTCACGCTGCAAATTCTGGGTCAGACGGACTATCTCCTGGTCACGACTCGAGATCATTCCCTTTAGCTCCGCCAGCTTTTTCTCCTTCTCGTCGGACCTCCTCAGAACGTCACAGGATAATGAAAAGGCCTGAAGAAGTACCAAATTCTTAAAATCTTTGCGCGAAGAACAATCAAGAAAGTAGGAGTATACCTGAGTCTGGGACGTCACCCATTTGTCCCAAAAGGAAGAGTCAGAGGTCACGCTCAGTAATTTCTTGTCCGAAGAGCCCAAGAAGTCCCTCATAAAAAGCTTAGGATGGGAGCTTGCATCCCCGTCAGAAACAGAGGTTGGTCCCCAAGGCTCGAGAAATACCGCCGACCCGTGGGGACTGATGACGGCCGCTTGGGGAGGCGCAAGGCAGGTTGCTTTCCTCGGGCAGGTTTTGCTAAGGCCCGATCCATTCTCTCTTCTGTAAAGCGATTAACGAAGAAAGTCAAGAGATGTCGGGGTAAGAAGTAAAAAAGGATTGAAAGAGGTCTTACCCAAACTTCCCTCGAATGTGTCACCACTATCGGCATACCCGAAAAGACAGAGCAGGGCATCCTTAATCAGCTCTTTGATCAAGAATCTTCTCTCACCAAGGGCCGATAAGAAGCTATCGAGCTGAGAGGGAGAGCCGGGTCGATCGGGGAGATGCGGGTGACTTTGCCAGCCGGACTGGATGTTGTTCCAAGAAGATGGTGACCGAAAAGGGCGCACATAGAAAAAACGGTTGGTCCAGTCTGGTGGCGACACGTAATTTCCCCGCACAAACTCTTCCCGATGCCTCAATGAAAGGGAGATTTCGCCTAATTCTCCACTCTCGACCCTCAGCCAGGAAAATAGCAAAGATATCGAAATATCTAATCCCAATAAACGGATCAAAACTGCGAGCGAAATCACAGACTGTAAGAGTTTGGGTTAATTTGGCTCGGGCAGATTTTTAAGTCAGAGCAGAATTCCAAAATAAATTTGGGAAGAGGGAGACGGAGCCCCATCTCGAATTGGTCGGCGAAGAAAGTATAGAAGCCCTCAGGTGGTGATCCAGCAACGCCAGTTGGTTCGGGTACTCTGATCTCGAAAGCAAAAGAGATCTTCGACCTCTCATGAAGACTCGTCATTTTGGTGGATATCAGAGAGGAAGCTTTCGCTAAAAACCAAGGGAGCCCCGAATCTAAGCGAGATTTATCAAGCTCTTGAACCCACCTGTCTAAAGCAACTGCGAACAAGGTGGGAGTAGGGAAATCAGTGAGACTCGGGGGTATGAAGGGGTCAAAAGGGAATTCCACCCGAGGACGATTAGAAGGTAAGTTAATCTCCCGAACCTCGTCCGAAGACGAATCGCCAGGAGGGGAAAACCTCCTAACTACACCTGCTCTATCAGAACGTAGAGAATACATTGTCGAAATGAGTCTTTCTTCGAAATTATGGACTAGTGGACCGATGAGACTTATTTATAGGAGAAATGGGCATTCGTGAAATGGAAGATAGCGGCCCAAAAGGACGAATTATGGAAAGAAGCGGATATTAAGGAGAAATATAAGGAAAAAATTGATTTCCATATTTGGTTCGGAAATATCGATCGAAAATAGCGAGTTGTTCAGGGATATTCTCAGAAAAGATTTGGACGAAGATAGTAAATCGCAAGTATATTTGGAATCAATGCAGAGAAAATATTCGCAAGTCTAAAGAAAAGGAAACGAGAGTCAAAATATTTACAAAAAATGCCTGAAGGCTCAGTCTTACAATAAACCTATCTAATTAGGTCCCTCTTCACCCGTAGGCTCCTCTCGAGCCTGCTCTTCCTCAGTCACATTCTCCTCACCAACGGGATCCTCCCGAGCCGGCTCTTCCCCTGGAACGTCCCCTTTTAGGGGTGATAGTTCCACCTCGGGATCCGCACCATCATCGCCAGGAAGGATCTGGAAAGAGGCCTCGGGGTCCAAGAATGAGAGAGGATGCTCGGGAGAGGCATATCCGTTGGCCCTTATCTGAGAGCGACAGCCCTCGAAGCCCTGTTGGAAGTAGAGAACTGCCTGCTCCGCTAGCTTTGTCACTTGCCCTTCGAGATCATCCTCCCGGGCTTTGTGAGCGGCGGCCTCTTTCTCCAATAGCTCCTCTCTCTGGGCGGCCTCCTTCTCGAGCTGCTTCATCCTTTTCCGCAGCTCCTTCACTTGCTTATCTTTTTTCTCCCGAAGCGTTTCCATCTCGAGAGCAGTACTAGCCAACTGGGCGCTCAACTTACCCTTCTCCTTGGCCCATTTAGTTTTCTCTTCTTGATGGGCGGCGAAAGACGTCTTGCACGTCAAAATGCGCTCGACGCTCTCGTTGGCCCAAGCCACGGACTGACAAAGGCAAGAGTTAGTGCCTATATATTTTACCCGGGGATCATATCGAGGCATAGTGTATACCTGTAGAAGAGAAGTCCCTAGCGAGGTGAGCACGACATCGAGATCAACCCCTTCGGTCCGTAATTGATCCTCTTGGGAGGTCAAGGAGCGCATGTACTCAAGAGGCACCATCGGGTCTGTATGGGAGAACACGGAGGGCACCATCAGGGTGCGTTTCTCCAGAGGAGGAGACCCTGATCGAGGATCTCGGGATGCCTTGCCCTTTTAGAAGAGCCTTCAGGAGCCGACGGTGCTGGACGTTTCACTTCCGAGGACTGAGGATTGGATTGAGTTGCGGAGGAGGTCCCGAGGAGGGAACTGTTTTCTCTTTTGGAGGCTTCGAGGTTTTTTTCTTGCTGGGAGGGGGCTTCGAAGATGAAGCCGTCTTTTCCTTGCCCTTGGCAAAGAGGCGTTCTTTGGCAAGTTGCACGGCCTTATCCATTCGCGCTCCTGCAGGAAAGGAAGGAATAAATAATGGCTAACTAAGATAGAGATGCTGCGTAATAATATGGGAGTATACCTATGTCCGTTATGGCCGGAGTCGCCTTCGAGCAAAATCCAAAATGATGTAGAAGGTCGTTTTGGATTAGGCTCGAGGCTAAGAAGCGCTTTGGCCCGATGGCGGCAAAAAACTGGTCCACCTCTTCGGCAGGGGCAGGATCAACAGGGTTTCTAATGCTTATATTCTCAAGCCAAGCTTGGGAAGAAAATTGGGACTCGGCTCTTGAGGGTCGAGGCTGTACAAAAACATATTTACTCATCCACCCTTTGTGGGAAGAAGGATTGCCACGGACAAGTTCATCAGCCCAAAGGGAAGAAAAGAAGAACTTGCCGGGCTCTTTTCGATTGATTTTGAGGACGGAGATGATCAAGGGGATAGAAGGGATGAAGCCATGATGAAGTAGCAACATCCCGAGGGAAAGAAGAAGACTATACGAATTGGGAGCCAATTGACTCGGAAGGATACCAAAATATATGCAGATGTCTATGATAAAAAGAGAGATGGGGAAGCGAAGGCCCATTTCTACTTGATTTACAAAAAAGGTCTGGAAACCTAAAGGGGGACGACTAGCCACGTCGGCGGGACCAGGGATTTTTATACGATAATCTAAGGAAAGACAGGCTTTGGATCTAAACTCCTTAAGTTTTGCGGGACGAAAAGTGGAGACTTTGATTTGATGCCACGGGAAGTTTGCCCGAGAACGAAATCGTTCCGTCGCGCGTACCCATTGGCTGAGAATGCGCCGGCCACAGTTGCCGGGGAAAGGATGATCGGGGTCGAAGATAGAGTCAACTTCTTCTCCCTCTCCTTCCTCGGAAGAACCAGCAGCATCAGAATCGTTTTCAAGATCTAGATGCTCTGTTTCTTCCTCGGGGACGAAAATACTAGAATCTACGGCCCTAAGTGGCGACACTAAGGGAATCTCCTCAACGGAACTGTCTTTCTCATATCTAAACCTAACCTCCCTAACCTCACTACTAGAAGACATACTAAGAAATGAAGGAAGAGCAGAACTTACAGGATCTTAAAAGGCTGGAGACGCTCGGGCACCTTTTCTTTAGTTGGGACGGTAAATGAAAGATAATGAAAAATCGCGTGGGGTATATATAGGTCCACCCCGAAGAATCTGAACCGATCGATTCTGGGTTAATCGACGGATAAGGAAAAGGCCGCGTCGATCCAATTACTTCACATAAATGAAGGAATCTCAACCGACGAAGGCCAGGCCAATCGACGGATTGACAGAGAGACACGTCAGGCGAATGAAATTAGGAGGGAAAATTCCCGCCTTGAGAATGTACGTGTCACCTTCCCAAAATGCCACGAGGGGTAAAAAGGGAAGGCAGGGTTCTGCACTTCAACGTCCAAAAATTATTTGGACTAATCGAGGGGGGGACTAGTGTTACCCTCGGTAATTTCCGCAGTAAGAACCCCCCGAATACAAAGCGGTATGCTCGGGCAGAATATCGCTCGAGCGGAATACGAAGCGGTCTGCTCGGGCAGAATATGAAGCGACGAGGGGGCGCCGTTACTCGTTGAATAAAGGCCCTTATTCGAGCATTATGGCGACATGCGTTACGTTATATTAATAGCCACGATAGCCATCACGGATTGAAATAAGGAGCTTTTATCCGAGCGGTTACGGAATGTTATCTATATATAGAACTCTACTCCAAGACAGAAAGGACACATTTTTTCTCTGGTATCATTCTACATATTCTTCCGTCTATTTTTACCGAGAGACGTTCTCTCGGTACTTTTTAGAATCCTCACTGACTTAAGCATTGGAGAGGGTTCGCCAGCAACTCGCTGGTCCCTTTCTAACCTCCCTTTGCGCAGACTCAGGCAGACCGACATCCAATCACCCCTTGGACCCTTGAACTTTCGTCTCGGCCACAATTCGCTACTCGGGGGTTTTTCCGGCGAACACCATTTTGCCAGCAACTCGCTGGTCCCTTTCTAACCTCCCTTTGCGCAGACTCAGGCAGACCGACATCCAATCACCCCGTGGACCCTTGAACTTTCGTCTCGGCCACAATTCGCTACTCGGGGGTTTTTCCGGCGAACACCAACTACATCATTCGACTTTGTTTCTTTTTATCTTTTTTTGGATGAAAGGTATTAAATTTGTAGTAAATAGAACAAATAGTGCTATTTGTAGTGATTTATTGCCTTATATAATCGAGTTAAAGATTGTGTACTATAGTTTAAAAGCAAACACTAACACGTGAAATAACAAAATGGACTAAGATTAATGAATGATGCTTTGATGGCATGCCTCAAGTCTCGTATTTTCTGTTCATTGAAAGGTTTAGGTAGAGGCGTTTGATTATTTATCCATTGAATTATAACATTGTTTTTTTCATTTTTAATTTTCAATAATGGGTCTCACGGACATGAACAAGCTAGCTGGTAAATTGTCTAATCGAAAGAATCGATGATCTTCGTACCAAACTCATGCCCTTGTCTTGTCCCCCCTTGGCATCGAACATTATATATATATATATATATATATATATATATGGGCACGAAAATAAGTGCAAGAAAAAGGCCATAATACAGGCGAACAAAGGTTAATAAAAGTGCCATGTCCACGTACATTTTCGTGACTGCTTTTTAGCGAACATCTCTATGTACTTTTCCTCTTATCCGAAGAATCGATTGTACTTTTTCCAATGCTTTATGAATGTCATCTCTTGTCTAGTAGTTGATAATGTTGAAATAATTTAGGGTAGGGTTCGTTGTGCTATGATGGTTGATATATAGTGTTGGTTATAAGTGATGGTCCATGAGCACGTTTTTTAATGAGATAATTATATTGCCTAGATGCCATAAAATAAAATACATTGGGTTTTTATCATTTTTAACAACATTTACATGATAATAGTATATACATTTACATGTGTTAGTTCATGTTTAAACCTGACCAAAATAGCTTTGATTGTCATGATATCAAGGGACAAAGGCTACTAACACTTCAAAAATTAATATATTTACATGCAAAAAATTAAGCTAATAATTAAATTTGGCTGCTTTCATCATGATTAAAGTAAATGTTTATAGATCTAATAACGATCATTTAGGGGTTTTTTTTTATAGCACGTCGTCATTAATTAAAAGTCGAACATCACAAATATTGAACCTAATTATCGTTTTAAATCATTAAGAAGACTAATTGTCTCGTGGCTCATCTTTCTATTTTATTATTGGTGGGCACCTCATAGAAACTGTTTTGGTGTGTCAATTTTAATTTTAAATCAGTTGTTAATTACTATTTTACCCTTATTTTAATTCAAAAACTGCCCCTTCAAATTTTACATTTATTATAATTATATCCTTAAAAATCAATTTAATCTTTTTAAATACCAAAAATAATATATAATTAAATTATAAATTATAATTTCATCTTTTAAATATTTTAAATTACAGTTATATTATATATATTGACATATTTAGCACACACATCGAGTGTGCTAGTGTTTATTATAGTCTACGCTAGGGGTGTGCATAGTTCGGTAAACCGACCGAACCGACCGAAAAACCGAAAATTCGGTACAAACCGAATACCGAACAAAAATTTCAATTCGGTATTCGGTTTTTGTTTTTTGAAAATTCGGTAATTCGGTTCGATTTTGGTATACTGGTTTGGTATACCGAACCGACCGAATTACCGAATTTTATAAAAAATTAAAAAAAAATAAAAAATTATAAATTTAATATATTTTACCGAATTTTAAATATATAAATATATTAATTTTTTATTTTTTTTGTATGAAATTTCGGTAAATCGGTACAAACCGAAAAAACCGATTTAAATTCGGTAAAAACCGAATACCGAACCGAGTATTTCGGTTCGGTATTCGGTTTTGAAAATGGCCGAACCGAAATTTCGGTTCGGTTCGGTTCGTTACGGCAAATGTTTCTTGGGACGCATTTCTAGAAGTGACGTTGAATATGAACGAACAATGATAAACATATTAAGGGGCGTAGACTACGGCAAATGTTTCTACTTGGGTCCAAAAATGACAACTGCACTCCAAAATAGAAATAAATTTCGTCATATTAGTTTTGGTCCCAATTTTCAATCTAATTTCCAAGAAGAATCTGCTGCTTCACCAGCCCTACTCGAACCTGAAGATGAGCAGCTAGATCGGCGATCTTCGAACAAATATTGGGACGACGAGCAGTTAAACTCGAACCCCATATCAGGAACGGTAAGATATCAGGCATCCATTGACCTTTTTTTCCTTCCATCGTCGAACTAATAAACTCATTCTCATTCCATGGCTGGAAAACTAGGAGTGGGAAGCAATCAACGAGCTAAGGATGGACATGGCCAGGCTTCAGCAGAGGATGAACATCATGATAGAATATCTGCTGCCTTTGTAGAGATGCCAAGATCAGTTTCTTGCTGTATAGGTTAACTGATAACCAACCACACTACAGTTTCCCTTTTTACTAAAAAATTTGGGGGGGAGAAAAGAAATTTATTAAAAGTATACTTATATAAATTCATATATTTCATTTCATTTATAGGTGCGGACACGTGTGCACGTGCTTGGAGTGTGCTGAGAGATTGGTACGAGGTAAATGGAGGAAGTGTCCGATGTGCCTGTCTACCGTTGATGAGGAGGCTGTCAGAGCCTATTTTGTTCAGTAAACAGAGACAAGGGAGTATTTTAGTATATAGAGAAATAAACATTTGCGTTTATACATAAACAAGGTAAGAGAATATATATATATATATATATATATAGGGGAGGATCCAGATCATTTGGCTGGGGGCCGTAGTATAAATATGTTCACTGGCATTGTTGATGAGGTTAACGTCTAAGATAGAATTTCATTGACGGAAAATATATGAATTAGAATATATTTTTGCAGTGAAACCATATGCTGAAATCTACTATCAAAGCAAAAAAATCTTAAATTCAATACAATCAACGCAAAGACATATCGATATAAAAATATAAATCAATGATCACCTTGACGGAGTTCCGAAAATGACAACTCGTCACGATATTGGTATTGCAAAGCTTATATGAGATAAGAGATAATTTTGTTTGAATGATATAACATTAATATAACAATTATATGATATTAAGAAAGAAGAGGAGAGAATTTTAAATGACAATAAAAAGAATTAGAAAAGGTGAAAAGAAAAATAAATTAGATATTAAATAAAGACTTAGTATATATTTTATTACGAGAATACACACTTGTATTATGTTGTATTAGTTAAAACTAAATTGTTGATTTAGTAGTAAACTTAAATAGTTAAAATCATTAAACGAAAGTTAAAATTTTTTAAGACTTAAAAATAATTTAATTCATTAAATATAGATTTAGGATGTATTGGTTAAAAGAAATTAGAATTGTTAAATTATGTATTAATTAAATATCTTTATAGACTTAAAAATAATTAAAATAATTTAATTATAACTTAAAAAGAATAAAATTGTTCAGAGAAGAATCAATCTCGCATCTGTAAACTTAGATAGCAGCTAACAATCCACCAAGCCAAGCACACTTCTCTTATCTACTAATACATAGTACCAAACTTTTCGAAAAATTTCGTGGGGGCCGTGGCCCCCTCGGGCCATACTATAGATCCGCCCCTACATATGGATATGAATGTTAACAAGCTCGGTGATTCTCATTGCTGTTCCATTTTTTCCCCCCATTTTTCGTTTATTGTGATGAGAACATATTTTTTTTGGTTACCCTCTATTATATATATATATAAATATAATGAGAGAGAGAGAGAGACCACTAATTTTGTAGTTAATTCCTCTGTCTTGATTCAAGTTCTATTACTATGGAAGTTTATTATGGGTTGAGGGTATAGACATGGAAGAATTAGTTCTCTTGAAAGTCGACGATCATCCTATACTCCGCACTGAGATTCAAAATTTGATATGATTTACGGCAAGTCAAATGAATTTTAAGGGATTAGTCTCACTAAAAATTGAATATTTGATGAATGATAAGGTTCACATTCAATTATTATCTAGCATATATATATTACATATACAGTAAAACCTCTATAAATTAATACTCGATAAATTAATAAACTTTCTAAAATAATAAAATATATCAATCCCGACTTGGGCCTTTGTTAAAAATCATCAAATTTGATAAGATAATAAGATAATAATTTTTTGAAAAATTCCTTTATAAATATTAGGTCCCATTAAAATTCTAAATTAATAATTCATAAAATATTACAATTATAAATACTATGATAATTTACTAAAATATGAATATATTGTTACTTGAGTTTTCTTAAAATTTAAATCTAACTGGATTTCATCCCTGACTTTTTTAATTGCAGCCATGAGTTCCGATATTTAGTTCTCTAGCTGCAAAATATTCAAATCAGCGAAAATATTCACAAAAAACATACTAGTCATCCATGAATATAATAAATGAAACATATATGAATTCATTTACTTTCAAAAACATACTAAATTTGTTGAAATTAACAAATCTCTCTTTTAATTAATAAAATATTAATTTATCGATATATTAATACCTCTCTAAATTAATAAAATTTCATGGTACTAATGTTATTAATTTATAGAGGTTTTACTGTAAATAGAACTGCTTAATATTTCAAATATATATATATGCGTATTCATTTCTTTTATTTAATAAAAAAAAATATTTGATTTAATTTTAAAATATGTATTAATTAATTAATTTTTCACAATACTTAGTTTGATTCTTTCTTCTAAAATATTGTCTTAATTTAAAATATATATTAATTAATCAATTTTTTCTTGATTAATTCATAATACTCAGTTTGATTAATTCTTCTTCAAAGTATGTATCCTAATAATTCTTCTTTTTTAATATTTTAATAAGTATAATATTAAAAAATAATAATAGTATTGTATCCTACCAAATTAAGGGAAAAAATGGTATAATATTGATAAAAAATAGTATATTCAATACGAAAGCAGCCATTAAAGAGAATCATAATACAAAATTAATTTAACTTCCTCTGTTCCATTTTTATATTCTCATCCCATAACCAATAACCAAGGGGAGTCCTCACTCCTCATGTTGGAGCGAAGAAGGGACTTGTCTCATTGAATGGGAGGAAAAAGAGAATCATAATACAAAATCCATTTTTGTATTCCATCCCAAATTAGTCAAATTAGTTTAATTCCTTTGTTCCATTTTTGTATTCGAGAATCATAATACAAAATCCATTTTTGTATTCCCATCCCAAATTAATTTAATTCCTTTGTTCCATTTTTGTATGCCCATCTCATAAGTTGTTTCATCAATCAGGTGTTGATACATATATACCCCATGATACTATCACCATGAACACGTGTCAAGAAATACCATATGCCAACATCCCATGATTAAATAAATAGAAATACTATATGACAAACATCCCATGATTAAATTAAATAAAATAGACACGTATCAAGAAACACCATATGGCAACACCCTACGAGACTGCATTAATTAACTAACTAATAAATCCGGCTAGCAATTCTATTATTACAAACAAGCCCTGGAGCACAAACTAAGAACCAAAAAAGGCATGCAAATAAATACACATACACTATGTATATGAAAATAGTCACATCACACCAACCATATATACACACACACTACTAAGTAAAGTATTAGTTAGTACAATCGCTACTCATTTATAAGACACATAATTGGCAACGGCCTTCGTCCCCTCAGCAATCGCATGCCTCCCCAACTCGCCGGGCAACAGCAGCTTCACCGCCCCTTGGATCTCCCTTGAAGACATCGTCCTCCGCCCCCCCAACTTCTGTAGACGAGCCGCCTCTTCCGCTATCCTCTCGAACATGTCGGACATCAGGTTGTTGATCACGGTCATGGCTTTCGAAGATATGCCCAGCTCGGGATGAACCTGCTTCATCACCTTGAACACGTACCTCTTGTACCCTGCGCCGGCGGCGGAGGCGGCCGAACCACCGCGACGCCTCCGCGAGCGGCGGCCACCGCCCCGGTTCCTCGTTTTCTTCGTTTCTTCTTTCTGCGGGGTGCTCGGTGGTGGTGGGGCCGGGTGTGGTTTCCTGGGGCTCGACCTTATTCTCGGTTGGGGCGGTGGAGCCGGCGGGATACTTATCTCGGGCTGTGAGATGGGCTGTGTTTCATCCTCATCTTGCGGCGGCGGCGGCAGTGGTGGTGGTGGTTTCCTGGGGCTTGACCTTCTTGGTTCGGGTGGAGCCGGCGGTGTGATTATATCGGCGGCGGGCTGTGTTTCATCTTCATCTTGTGGCGGCGGCGTCTTGTCTTGGACTGGTATGGTTCTTCGGCGGTGATCTGACGGCCGCGTAGTGAAAACTTGAACGTCGCGGTCTTCTTTAGTCGAAGAGGAGACAAGTTCTTGGACTTGGCGAACGTTATTATTAGTCTCTTCTTGATCGTTCATCAAGACTTCAACGGTCTCCTCGACGACTTTCTTGGTTGTGACGACGGCTTTAACTGATTTTGCTGATCTTTTCTTCGGTGCCATCTTTTTTAATGTGCTTTTCTAAGGCAGGTTAATACTCTGAAATTATTACCGAAGGGCGAAGAAGATGCTCGGAAAATTATTACACACCTTAAATAGAAGGGTGGAGATTGGACACGTGTACAAAGAGTTGACACGTGGTAAAGGTAAATATTGAAGCGGTGTTCTCGGTATGGGGTTCCTTGGGCTAACTAACAAGTAATGAAGTGATTCACAATATGGTTGCATTTATCTGATAAATTTATAGAATAAGAGAAATTTTATTTATTTTGTGTGTACCTCTTCTCCATGTAGGTAGGTAGGTAGTAGCAGAGTTCGCTCGCTCCTTCCCTTGTTTCTTTGAGCAAAATGATGATATTTATATTACAGATAATATGATACACAGAAATGAAACAGAAAAATGGATTAAAAGATTACAGATGACGATAATAAATAAATAAGATACAAAGGAAAATTAAGAGGGTTACTGATGAGAATGGTTGGGGGGAGATTTATTCTATTTTATCCAAGATTTCCAACCTTGTTTTCCTCTTCCAACCCTTCATTGTTGCCACAAGGTTGATCAGCCCAACAATTTGGGATTTGCTGTATTCCTGAGAAAAAATATACATTCATTCATTCATTCATATCAATCGAAATTGAAACTAAGCAGAAACAACTACTTATTTATTACCGAATGGCCACGCGACCAATGAACAAATTCAGTCTCTGGAAGATAGTAAGCCTGTTTTATAGTAACCAAAGTGCACATGTAATGTTACTGTATAGGTTATGACTACTATATATGTTATTAGTCAATCCTAAGAGTTAGGGAAGTACGAAGGCTTACCTTGATGAAAGTGTCGACGATCTGCAACTTTGGTCTTACGTCGACGGGGACAAAATGCTTCAAGCCATTTATTAGAACCTGAGAACAGAAGTAGATGATCGAAACAGAACGAAAGAAAGATGAAGAAACGAATAATGAGATAAAAATGTCACCTGAAGATCGAGGGACATTAGTGCCCGTCCTTCATCTGTACACCTCTTCACCCTGGATAGGCCTTCGATGAGAGTTTCCGCAATAGTTTCAAGTCCATATTCTAGGAGAAGGTCTTGAATCTGTATTCATGATAAAGCTAGCGACTGAGAATGGAACACTACTAAAAATGAACCACCATGACATAGAGATATGGAGTCGTAAGCTTTCATTGATGCTGAGCAGCGCTAACCTTAAATTTCTGTACCAAAAATTTCAGACAGAGATTTCATTTGAGATATATATTTTACAAGCTTGATACCCACTCGCCCATGAAAACCAGTTTTTGCGTGTTTGAGATTTTTAAACACAGCATGATAGTTTTCTGATAATCCTGACTATGCAAATGCATATTTTCCATTTTATGCAGACAAGTATACATAAACCACCGCATTACCTCTTTCCGGATACCCCCATGAGCGAGCCTTGTTTTGAAGTGCTTGAACTCTCCCAATAGTAAATCAACATATCTGTCACACACCATTTTGATGTATCAATGAAAATGATAAGAAAAAACGGGGAAAATACATTGCTCCTCAATTCTCAAAGTCAGATGAAGAGACTGAAAATAAATTGTAGTCTAGTTTAATGTCCAAAAAACAAACAAATACGCGGTGTTTCAAATAGTCTAGCTCGTGCCCCTAATGGTTTTGTTCCACCACAAGGTAGTGTAAACAGCAATACGCATGGCACAATCTATCCAAGATTAAAAAAAATAATAATTTGAATGCCCCATTCAAGTTTCTAGTCATGTGAGAGGGTAATTATAAAGTTGGTGTTCAAATATCTAGGATGATTGTTTTAGTGAACTATCAATCTCAACAGCATTTGCAATTTTGTAGCTTAGTAATTGGAAGGTAGACTAATTTGATTAATCAGGAGAATACTTAGATTAATTACAAATGAATGATTTCTGAAGGTTAGTAACCATATTCAGGCACTTGTGATATAGTAGGTTAGTAATATGGGAACAGAGTGGATTAGTCTGACACAAGACTTGATAGATGGAAGCAGTAAGAGAAAGGGATTCTGAGACAACTTACCCGTTATGCTCCATTCCAAGCTCTTTCACTTCCCATTTAGCGTTGGCAATGCGATCGACATACCTGCTCAAAATTATTAGTAAAACTCGCAAAATAACTGTATCCTGGTACTTGAAAAATATTTAATACGGAAACAATGTGTAAACTATACATGCAACTCTGAAAGCTCACGCTTAACATTCCTCCCAGAATAGAACAGTTAGATTTAGTACAATAAAATTTGTAAGTTGCTGACTTTAGCCAGGAAAATGAAACTGTATGGGCAGAGGGCCACAGCTCATAAATTAGAAGGATATCATCAAAAGAATGCTTTGTTGTGGTTCCTCGTCGAAATCCAGTTGAACAGGGTTAATTTAAATCAGAGATAAGTCGAAAGAAATATATCAATGTTATCTCACCCATCCACGTGGAGTAGCGATCTCGCCGTTGTTCTGTGAATATGCTGAACAAGTTCTGGGACAGCATCCACCTGAAAGAAAATTGACGGTCAAACAACTCCAGTAACAGAGACTACCACCAGCGTTGGAAATTAACAAAGGCGTGCTTGATGAATATAAGAAAAGCAATCACCGTAACAACCAAAATATTGACAGTAACTGCAAATATCAATTAACAACCATCCAAATCTGACAATAGTTTATGTGATACAATTCATAAATTGCATCGATAAAAAGCACTGAATGTGATATATAGTAATTCAATTAAGTTACTGAAACTGATCGGATATGAACCTGGTCTACTGCCCCTAAGAAGAGCAGGTGCAGAACATACCAAATGGGCATAGAAGTCTTCAACTAAAGCTCCATTATTTTGAAGAAGCATTGATTGGAGATGGGCTTTTGACTTATGCAATAACTGAGCCACAAGGATCATTGTATCAGCCCCTGCACATCTTTCCTGCAGCAATAAGTCGACCACAATCCAGTTTTTACTTTTGGGAACATAAACGATAAAATAGAAAAACTCTCAGACCTTCAGAGAAATAGAAATGATGCATGAAAGATACAAAATAAGCATGATGATGATACAAGCTGGAGGATCAATGAAAGGTAAGTTGGTCGTGAATAAAGGTCAAAATTCTTCCAACTTGCATCAATCTATGCGAACATTCAAAGCCACTGATAACACAGCATATGACATACCACGAAACAGTTTCAGCCAAGAGTGCCAATGAAATGTTTAACGACTACTGTGTATCTATTTTTCTCTACACTGCATTATTATACCTATATATGTGCCTCAGTAAAATACATACAAAGTGGCGCTGAGTTACCTTTAATTGCATGTGGATATGATATGATATGACTTACCAACAATAGGGAAGTTCGGGTCACTCATCAAGATGTATTTTTTGCACGAAAGAACTAACTATTTATCATTTCTTAAAAAATGTCAAAAGTTCTGGTGAGAACTGTATGTCATAGATTCACCGAAGTTACCCAGCAGCTATGTATTCACAATGTATAGATTGCAGCATTCAATCAGCATAAGTACCTTAAGCCCAAAGGATATGTTATTGAAGTGAGGAGGTGTGGTTGGGGTCACATCCGTGTGTGTGAATGATGCATTCGATGATGTTGGAGATGACACCGAAATTGAAGAAGGTTGAGGTTTTATCCACTGGTCACATTCCTGTGTAATTCTTGATAGTGCAGTCTTTAGCTTTTCTGAATTACATAAGCAGAAAAACGTTTAGGAGAAGAAACTCATTTACAAGCATTACATACCAGTTTTGTAATTCTGAAGAGAAAGGAAACATGCACTGTAATGGTGTATCAAGGGTTAGACATGCTTACGATGAAGAGAGTCGTTCATTCCCTTTCCACTCGGTGGACTGTTACTATGTTGACAAAATGCCTCATATACAAAGTAGAAAAAGATTTGAAACAACTGGCTGATTCCCTGTCATACAAGAACTTGGTATGATAGTGAAACTGAGTGAGAAAAAGGGTTAAAGGGCATACATCAGAATATTAGGAGCATGAGCGCAAGAAATTCTGCATAGTAAATCAAATATTTACGTACAAGGTTACCTTAAAAAACTCGACATTGACAATCTCTAATTTCTGCATCAGTCTCGCATATTTGTCCATAAATCTGATGTGTGGATAGCAATGAAACTCAATGTCAATCTTGAGATAAAGATATTGATATTATATATTTTTAATAGATTTAGAACCAAAGAACCGAGATCCACCTCAGGAGACTAAGCGAAGACGCAGTTTGTACTATGTCTCCATTTCCACTAGAATAATGCCTCGAGTGATTTGGTTTTGATGAACGACTAGGAAGCTGACTGTCCTCGTCAATAAAATCGGCATGGAGATCTTCATTTTCGTCTTCTGACAGAGAACCATTAACGTGATTACTACTAGCTGAACTAGCATTAGAGTGCAACAATTTCCCCGCAGCTTCTCCATGATTGGCCAAACCATTGGATTGAAAGAAATTGGAATGCTCCTCAGAATTGCTGTCTAACTTTGACATAAATGGGTTTCCATTTTCCTTAAAATATGAAAATTCACTTCTTTTTGACGCACTTCTAGCTGTATCAAACAACGTGATGTTGTTCAGTGATCTGACACTAGAAGACCTATCAGAAGGAACGATAAGAGCTGCTCCATCACCAATCAGTCCCGCAAAACTAACAGCATGAATAGTGTCGGGCGGGATTATTTGCCAACTCTCCTTCTCCATTACCATTTTTAAAGCCTGCAAGCCAAATCACATCTAAGTCTATGACGGGCCAAGGTAGTAGGGACGAAGACCTCAAAAAGAAATTTGACAATCCATTACAAAACGAGAAAGAAATATGAGAGTTAGTAGTTTAACAGGATCAATGTCTTATTCCTTCATAAGAGGTTTTACATAAATCAAGTTTGACCTTGATTTTCTTACGAACACGCTTATATACAAATCAACAGATATTAGCTGTTAACTCTCAAACATCGACCTTGTAGTTGACATTTATCCTTGTATACCATATAGCAATATCGCAGAGTGCAACGAAAGTGGAGCTGGTGAAGAAATAAAGTAGGAAGCACGAAAAGATATTCAGAAGATAAGGACAGCGACCTTATCTTTATTTATACCTCAGTAATTTGTCAAGACCTTGTTATTAAAACAATAACCCTGTTCATACCTTCTCTAGAATAATAACTTATCACATAATTTCAACAATGTCAATCCCATCCGACTCACATATACCACTTCTACGCTCTGCCCCTTTCAACCCCTCACTCCTATTCCAATGAGGCTTGAACTACTTTGACAATCAAATTCTCAATGCTAAATAGGACCAAACCTCAGAACACGCAAACCTCAATCTTCGCCCTACCCTAAGAATTGATGCTCCAGCTTAAGCTCATCAGCAAAATAGTACCACGAAATACAGTTAATCCGGATAGTTATCGAATAATGAAGTTACAAATGGAGTAGAGCACATTGATCATTCAATCCGTCAGTGATGCAATAATGTTATGATGTATTGCACTATGAAGCATTTATAAGTAACAAAGTTGTAGTACAGATACACTTACATAAATGTTTTGTCGATGGAAAGCAGCAAAATAACTTCCACAGATAGACTTGATCTTTAGGCGGAATTCAGTAGCTTCTACTCCGCAAAAGGCTTCCCCAGCCAAGATGAAAATACTCAAATCTTCGTAATTTCTCAAAAACTGATGAATGCTAGTAGAAGACACAGCCGATGAGGAAAGTAAAACAGCTACACGACTAGTTGTAAGTTGCCAAAGGTTCTTACGACCTCTTTGTACAGCATGTGATATAAGTGTCAACGCATCTTTCCGCAGTAGGGACCAGATAGATCCACTACTAGAAGCTTCACTACCATTGTCTCTTCTCTCCTCAGTCGGAGGTGTCGAGGAGAGTTTAGAATCATGGATATCAATATTATCTGCAAGAGCTGCAGAAGGAGTTTCTGACGATGTTTGACCTGATAAGAGAGGTTCTCCCTTGGTTGGCAAGGGAAGTGAGCCATCTTCTCCCTGAGAAGATACTTCTGTTGCAGGATCATCAGGAATCCCAGGTAAGCTAACATGCTTCCAGCTCAAATTATCATTGGTAGCCATCTGTCAGAGAAAAACCAGAGACACGTGAAAAACATCAGGCTTTATATAAAAAGAATATATGGGCAAGCAATGAAAACGTGGCTTTGCATAAAACGTTATATTTACACATAGCATACTAGTGGTAATCATGGTTACACTTTAGCAAGTCTGGACGGTTAATATATAGAATTGGATTCATAATGGAACTAGAAAGGAATCACAAGGAAAATTTTCAATCTTGGTGTGGCCAAATTACTACAGGATATGAAATTAGAACTGATGGCTTTGCTGCTTGTTATCTGAAATGTTCATCAAAATTGTATGGATTGGAACTAAGAATGTGCAGTAGCAGTTTTAATGCGAAACAGAATAGAAGTTTTTGAGAACAAGCTAGGTTTTCTAGATAACATTAATTTAAAAACAAATGATAAAAGATTGATTAATTAAAAACAAGTGAGAAAGACTTCTTTTCCACACAAAAATACCAATTTCGAGCAGTAAACGTATTATCAAACTACGAAAGCAAAGGAAGAAAAACGAGGCATAGATAGGTGCGAGATGTAGGAGGAATTGCGGAGAAATCATAACATAATGCACAGTAACCACAATACAGTTTGTTGCACCAAGAGACTAGTGAAAAACTGGATAGCTGAGGAGGGATAGGTTACTTGATCTTCCAGTTGGAATCTTGTTATTGCATAATAGGAACACATTAGCTTATAGAGCACTGCCAGCGTTTCTAGTAGACATTGCCTGAACTTGGATTCAGGTACTTGAGTACACAGGTCACTGTATGTGAATCTGGATAGGGAGAGTAAGGACAAATCAACAATTGTTATTAGATCACAGGTTTATATGCCATATGGCGCGCAAATCAACTAAGCTCAAAGTATTTTCCGATTTATGCAAATTTTTGAAAAGCATATACATCTTACCGAGAAGTTTGTGTAACAGAGTTCTCAACATCCTGCAGTAAAGAACGCAAGAAAATTATACGATGTAATGTTGGAAAAAGATGCAAAGCAAGGAAATTGAATATGTTTTTTCCTAAAATTGCAGCAGTATCCTTAACCGAGATCGCGAATTTTTGGTAATCACTAATAACACTCTTGTATATATGTTTTATCTGAATAATTGATAACATTATTTTATCCACAATAGTTGGCAACTATCTTTGCAGGAAAGAAACCCAAAAACAACAAGCATCGGGGGTTTAAGGGGGAATTTGAACTTAAGGTACAAATTAGCAGAGGAGTGAAGGGTGGCTATCTGAATTTTGGTAAAATATTAACATATTCTAAACAATATGCCTTCGCGTTAGATGATGCTATCGCACTGGTGCAGTTCAACTGCTCTTCGCTTTTTGGTCTCCGTATTGTTCTAATATGTCCGATTCATAAACAGTAAATCTTAAACAAATACTTTCAAGATGTATAAATGACCTACTTCTTCCAATACTTTCCACAGTGCTGAATGGCTTTGAGAGAGAACCTCCTGCATAAAGAAGCTTTGTATCTTTTCAGCCAGACCAGAAACATCCCCGATTAGGGCATAAGCATCAACGACCTGCAGACAGGACAGGAGGAAAAAAAAAGAATAGGAGAGCATCAACAAATGCTAATGCAACTGTGTGTGTGGATATGACATAGATAAGCGATAAAAGGGAGCATGAATATAAAGCTGAACTTGCACTTGTTATGATGAGCCCTAATTTCACAACATATTGTAGAGATAAAAAAACACATTCATGATCTGGTTATTAAGAAATGCACATTCTTGCAGCATAAGATGTAGACCATTCACATCCGGATGCAAATACAATATGGTTCAACTGAATATTTAGTAGCTTGATAGCCTATTGCAGTGCTTTACGTAATATACTATAAAAAAGACATTAGTAACTTTGCAAGCACACAACACACATCTGGATCACATAGACTGTTTTCAAATGTTAAGAGCGACACGTGTTACTACGCTTTCACCAGTCTTTAATAAAAAGAACGAAAAATCAGGCATGCCCTTCCATCACTGAAACTAATATTATTAAAATGCCAAGTTTAAAAGAGCACTTCATATATCAAAATGATCTCACATTACAGTCATATTGCCCTAGGCAACCTTGACATTGACTTATTTCAGATTCCACTGAATTCTCCAGATCATGCAGCTTTAGAGGAACTTAAATGAGTCCCTGTTCATTGGATGGCTAAACTTTTATAAATTCCATAGATTTGTTGATTTCCATAAGGTAGACGCGATCTTTATTCATTTTCAAATGAAGCAAATGTGCAACCATCCATATACACAAACTCAACTCTGAGAGAGAATGAGAGAACTACATATAAATATAATATAAAGAAATCACGAACAAAGACACAATCATTGGCGAGGTAAATCCTGCAATTAGCCGTTTTACCAATTTGAGAGTTTGACAGAATTCAACAAGAAAGAGTAAGATCGTCTAAGCATCATCTAACACATGGAGGGATTTTGCAGCCTAAATTGCATGAAATGCATTTAAATCCTGATATATATTGATCTGAACGTAGAATTATGTTGAGATATATAGTTCAGGTCAAGTGGAAGATGCATGTTTTCCTCATATGTAAAGAAATTTTGCCACTAACTGTGAGATAACTATCTTCTTTGAAGTCTTGGCAAACTTGTAAAAGAAGCGAATCCAATTTTTGTAGGGTTTTTCCCAACAAAGCCTGCATGGGATATAGTTGTATCAGAATCCTTGAACAGAGAAAAAACATGAAATAGAAAACATGCAGACTCATACTAAGGTTACATCCACAATTAAGAATATTGATAGTCCTTCCATCAATTATCAAAGAAATTTACCTCGGCACCATGACTAATCTCCTGCACTGCAGTAAGTTTTGATAAACTGTCTAGAAGTTGCACATACTCGGGCAATACTTGGAAAACCTGAAAATACAAACGTTATTAGTTTAGCAAAGTATTTTGACTATGTATGAACAGATAAAATGTGCATGGCACATATTTCTGGTAGAAGAAAAGTGATATGAAGAAGCACTGTAAGCACCATGTTTCTATCGATTGGATAGTACCTCAGAGAAATTTCCTTCCTCAACAGAAGTTTCGAGAGCAACCTGCAAATCGACTGCATGCCGTAGCTCGTTTAAGATGGGGAGCGTATCCTGAAAATTAGATAAAAATATTAGGCAAGATATATCACCATTTTACGCAAAAAAAAACTTATTTTAAAGGAAATAGAAAACATTTTTCCCCTTTATCCCTTTATAGTCAGTGAGATTCCAAAGAAGTAAACATTTTAGACATATATCAGTTACCTCACATGTGATGAGGCAGAAGAGTAAGACCACATGAAAACAATCAAAATTTGATGTCCATAATGAATTATATAGGTCTTTTAGGTAAAAATATTGATGATGTGCCCTTTATATTTGATTTGATTTCAATAGTTAGTGATTTTGAAATATCCAATATATTTCTGCTAACCCCTGTTGGGAAGAACTAAAAAGAGAACATTTGCAGCCAAAATATGAAAAGCAAAATTTAATTAGAAGCAATCGAATGAGCATGCCATCAACTCTTAATTAGAAGCAATTTAATGGATACATTATAACGTGTGTGCATTAGAATGCCTGCACCAGATAGTTTCCTGTATATGTATCTGGTGTCTCTTTTTGCACGTTCATGAGGATTCCAAAGGTGACCAAATGTCGCAACAAAAAATTGTTGTAACTAAAGGATATATTCATGAAGGGGAAAAACAAAATTACCAGAAGAGCTTGTTTATTCCGGGAATTTTCTGTAACAATGAGATCCCTAGACACCTCATTCCTTGAAGAGGTTAGGTGTCTTCTCCCGTTCTGTACACCACGATATAAAAAGAATCATTATCCCTATGACAAGGAATGATCCAAAAAATGATTTTCAACAACTTCCATGCTTTCTGACAAAAATCAGGTACAAAGGCAAGTAATATTTTTTCCATTTGTGGTGGGGGTTGGGGGAAGAGTATACTAGTAACTTTCTACTTGGCACTTGCTTCCATGAACCTGGAAATAAATTTTGTGCACCACATTCTTTTCATATCTAAATACACTTGGTCGAGATCAGAACAGAAAAATTGTGACAATTTTGTTATCAAATATAGAGATATATAGCTTACAATTGTTCATTAACAGAATCATCTGCTTACCATGCATATAACATTTGCAATTTTCAAATCCCTCTCCAATTCTCGTACCAGATTCATCCCTTTTACTGTAACAAATATTAATCAACAGATAAAAGACCATGGATAAAGAAATTATAAAAAACTGCATCAACAAGGAAAGGTTGGGCCATAAATTGAAATCAATTGATGAAATGCTGAGCAACAAATTAACTTTTTCCATGCAATGAAAACGGATCAGAGAAAAGTGACCCTTTGAAGTTGAAGCACTTGAGTTCGCAAATATTACAATAAGGAAGAAAATGATGGGGATCAGAAACAAAGCAAACCACCAATTTGACACATTTTAGCAAATTATGACATCAAACGAGAGCAAAATGAGCCACTTAAGATAGAGCCGGCAGTTATCTTTGAAGGTCAAAGAAGAGTTAGCATGTCAGGACTCACCCATTTCTTCGTGATGCTCCATGACATGGCGAGACAAACATTCAGAAATCCTATCAAGTTGTAATAGTCGAAGAGCTGCCTATAAAAAAATGCAATACAAATCAATCAACAAATAGAATGATAACCATGTAAAACGAGGTTACTAAGAAAAATAAGAAAGGAGAGTCCTCTAATGGGCACAACACTAAGCAAACAAGGCAAGCAAATAAGTTACAAGAACAATAAAGGGGACATAAGCAGGAGACAGATAGAGAATACCTTCTCCTCAAAGTATGCAGCCTCATTTTCTTCAGAGGGAATTTGTTCCAAAATATGTCTCACAGGATCAAACTCCTAAAACGAGAGCAGCTTCTATCAACATCATAATTCAAGCTAAGACGATACTCACACAAAAGTAATGACTATGACACGACAAAAAATCAAGAGTAGCGGCGTATCATAGTAAAAAGTGGTTAAATGTCGAAGTATCTGATAATAAATGTTTTTTCTGACAATGCAAAGTTCTTCCATGTTTTATAATAAAAAAATGTAAGAATCTGATAAAAGGATTATGATCCAAACTTTCAGAAGTGCAAACCACATTCTAGTTGGTCTCATAATGCCACATCAACTAGAATGTGCCTCCATGAAATATGAAAGTTCATCAACACATGCAACTAATAAGTGTTACTCCCGTCATTTAGGTTTCTTGGTCCAATGTCCAAAACTTAAGAAAAAGTTGTACAACTGAAAACGGCAAATAACCTCCACATAGAACTCCTCCTCGAGGTCATCCAATGTATGATTTTGAGGTGTGCTCCTCCCATATATTGAACTTAGTTCCTCAGAGCTTGACGAGAGATTTTGCCTTTGGTGTGGTGGTAGTCCGGCAAGAACACGGGCTACTGCTGCTGCTGCTGCAGCTCGTGCTGGAACCTGAGTGAGAATTAGTTGCATGCATAGAGTTTTAGTAAATTCAAAACTTGCAAGTTAAGCAATTCCACTCAAACATACGCATTCATCTTTATCCATGCTTTTTATCTTCATGTTTTCCGTTATAATGCGCCACACACATTCAAAAGTATTACTATAACAGTATTAAACCAATAAATTGATTAAATTCTCAAGTCTAACAAGTCCCGTGGAAAATAAATTTGTTTAACCACAACATAAAAAAACTTAAAGAATCACAATAATGAATTTTATCTCATAGTCTCAAGAAAATTTTCAAAGTGAATAAGGAATTAACAATAGAAAAGATGATGTAAAGTATACTCTCCATAAGACTAAAAGATTAGCTCCATGATCGGGAAATTTAGGTTGTGTTTGGTATGCAAAATTCGGTAAGGAAAAGAAAAAGAAATGTGCAGAGATACAATGATCAATGCGTGAAGTACAATTGTTTGATGCACTACCTTAGTTTTCCGTCGTGCTTTCCATACACGAATTCGGCATACCAAACGCACCCTTAATGCTTCACAATAATTTTCCACACACGAATTCCGCATAACCCACCCCATACAATGATTTTACGCATACACAACCATCACCAACAGCATAATTTAACTTCACAGTCACCTATTACAACGTAATTACTCACACATTTAAACCCAAAACTTCCCCACAACCAAAAAATCATCATAACGCATGAAAAAACAGGTAATTACTGATCATCGTCCTACCTCGGGACGATCAGACGTCGAAGGAATCAAACCTAGCGACCTTGCGGATCGCACGGAGCTGAGAAACTTCTCTCCGACTTTGGAAAAGTCCATTCCACCTCCTTCGCGCGACAAAAGCAGCGATCCTAAGAACAAGTACCTCGAGAGCTCGAAACCTCCCTCGCCCGAATCATTCGACAGCAGCAGAAACGGAGAAAGGGTAAGTGGGAAAGGCAGTGCAGGCGGTGCGTTGTTTTCCGACTGCATTTCACTCCCCACTCCACCGCACACGCATCATCGTCAAGCGGTTAGTCTGGATCGGGTCGGAGAGCTGGATCTAGCTGCACGGGTCAGTGTCTGGGGAAGACTGTTTGTTAGAAGGATTAGATCTAAGCGGTATTTATCTGTTAATTTCGCGCTGATGTAATAAATTTCTAATTTTTTTTTTTTTTGAAACTATCTTTTTCTGGTGAAAAATGAATTTACAATCGGCACAAGTTCAATAAATTTTTCTGGTAACATTCTATGTATGGTCTAGAGTGGATAAAACTCTCGTTAACAGATAAACATACCACACAACTAAAAAAAAAAAAGACAAAACAAAGACGAAAGAAAAGAAGATTTTAAGTTTAAACAAAAGAACTAAAGAACCTACTACAAATCATTCTTAAACTTCATAACATGACTAAAACATCTTCTTTTGAAGATGTATATTTATAGTCTCATGGTATTGACCTAATGATTTGGGACGGCATTCCACCCCGAGCTCATGAATCCGATTCTCATCGTGATGGGTGAATTTGATACGAATTTCACCTGGCTCCAGGGATTAGTAGTGTGTGGCGTAAACCCATAACCGATTGAGTGTGAATAACTCCGATCGCAAAAAAAGAAAAATGTATATTTATAGCTTTGACTAAATCATATTGAGCTTGTCACATGGCGATATTCTCGGTTCCTTGTAGGGATTCGTCCCAAACATGGCGAATGGAAATTTGATCTCGCCCTGTTGAGAAGCCTAGACCAGACTTCATATATGGGCTTTTTTTTTCTACCTGGAATGTCTCCGCTAAACGACTATGGACTTATGCCAAACACATCGAAAAATGAGACTAATCCCTGGAGTTAGGTGAGAAGACTCACTCCCCACCAAACAAAGATAATCAAAATTGCTAGTCATAATCAAACTTGAGACATCTGACCTAATATCCACAACTCTACCACTAGGTTACCCCTCGACACTTCTTCATACTGTAGAAACTCGATAAAATTAATACTCGATTATTTTATAAATTCTCTAAGATAATATTTTTCTATCGGTCCCGACTTGGGGATAACGTAGTAAATTAATAAACTCTTTAAAATTATAAGATAAGACATTTTTGATAATTTCTATAGATCCCACTTAAAATATAAATTAATAATTTTCTATATACTAAATACTATTATATGAATGAATTACGAAAATTTTTTGTATTGAGTAGTTATGTGTATATGATTTGGTTGTGTTATCATATTTTGATATTGTATTTATATCGAAAATATTTTTTAATGTGCAGAAAGTAAAACATTAAACATAAGAAGCATAAGTTAATAATTTGCATATATTGTTATCATATTTTGATATTGTTATCATGAGATTGAACGATTTTTTTTTTAATTTGGTCAATCATTTGATTTACATATATGATAAAATAATTAACTGGATGTTTGAAACGTGTTTTAAAATTGAATATTTCATTATAAATTAATAAAATATTAATTAATATAAAAATTATAATTATTAATTTTTATATTAGTTAATATAGTCCCATCACTATCTCAAAGATTGACATTACAAGCAAGTATTTGGGCTGATTTTAAGTTATTTGGGCCACTAATGGGCTTATTCTTTGAGACATTTTTAGATTCGACACCGATAATAGAGGCCCATTGTCCAGGGAGGACAGCCCAAATATACATTTCGTAAAAAAAAAAACGAAATATGTAAAAATGGTAAATTAACAGAGGGAGAGGAGAGAGCAAGCTCATTTTCGCCAAGTTCATACTCTCCGATCAATAGACGAAGGCCACAACTTAGAGAGAAAAGGGAGGAAGACTAAACGATGCTCAAATTGAAGAGATTCATCGCAGTAACAGAACCGAGAAATGTTGAGGCTGTTAGCATCTTTTCCAAACGGCATAAGGATGTGTTCCCGGAGATTCCGTTGCGGTGTCCATCTCAATTGACTTCAGCTCGCTTCCTTGACATTTATCAGGTTATTGTTCTAAGACTAGATTAATTCATTGAAATCTTATTTTTCAACTGAACTACTGTGATGTGTATGCCGTTAATTGCTGCTTTTGTACGTTGTGATCTTGTAGATGGGGAATAAGGATGCAATTGAAAAAGAACGAGCTCGGCTGTGAGTGCTTCAGTTTTTCCAAGTATTTTAAACATTATATCTAAATTTTGGCTTTTTTTGAGTTGAGAAAATATATCTCATATAGTTGAAATGTGAGTGGGTATTCACCTGTGGGTTTTAGGACAGTAAAGATGAGATGAATCGGGGTTATTTTGCTGACATGTCGGAGATGAAGAAACACGGCGGGAAGGTATTGTCTGTAATGCTTATGTAACTTCAATTTTTTTTCTGTAAGTTGATATCTTTTGCACTTCGTCTAAAAAACTTAAAGCTTTGGTACATTATATACGGAGATGCTCTAATGTGTGCGTGTGCAGATTTCTGCGGCAAATAAGATTCTTATACCAGCAATGGGGGCTGTGAAATTCCCTAAAGTCGAGGTTAATTACTCGGATGGTTCTAGTATTAGTCTGCCTATAATTTCTGATGGAAATGATACTAATGCATTAAAGTCAGATATCCCAAAGCCAAAGGTCACACTCCTTTGCTTATCGTTTCGTGCAAGCTCGCAGGTGAGGTTTCATTCCCGCATTAAGCCATGATCCTTTATATTTCATTATTGATGTACTCCACTGGATTGGCTTTACATTATGTGGAGATCAACCAGAACGAGCACAAGTTTAACATATGACAGTGTTCCATTGTTTAAAGTAATTAGGATGACCATAAGAATTGTAATTATGTTCATTATGATCGGTGAAGTATTTGGTCTTGCCGGTGTAATTGCAACTAGTTGTCGGAAATGAGAAGTAAATTCCCCAGATTATGTTTTGTCTTGATAATTGTGTTCTCTTACTTCATCTTCTTTTTTTTGTAGCCTATGGTCAATTCATGGAGTTTGCCATTCCTTAATACTTTTCCCCAGTCCAGAGATGCTCAGCTATATGAGGTATTGCATTCGAGTTACTTTTATATATGTTGTGATATATGCCGAGATCAGCTGATTTATTTTTTCTTCTGTTGTTCATAATCTTTGCCAAATTGCAAAGCATGCTTCACGAATGGCTCTTATCTATCTGCTTATTTCTTTCTTGCCTAGTCTCAAATTTCACAGAATATGCGTTTTTATTATACCTCTAGAAGTCATGGTCAGGTAATCTGAATACAAACTCTATTCCTTCACCAAGATCATTAAAAGTTATGGTTCATCCGTTTGGTTGCGATTCCTTGATAGTTGATAATGCATTATTATCACAGAGAGAACTTTGTAAACTCCACTATATGGATGTATACGTTAACCACTTAAATTCGAAAAATGCAATGGGTTAATCAAAGTCACTATATCTAGTAGCCATTGATTGAATACAGCAGAAATGTGGGGCTAAGTGTTATTACGAAAAGAGTAGATGAATACACACCAGAAAACTGTATTATATTGATCATTTTCCATTGATCATCTTGTCCAGGTCTCTTTCATAGATTCATGGTTATTGACTCGAAGTCCCATAAAGAAGCTGCTCCTCAAGATCATGAGAAAACCAAAACCCGAGGAAAACAAAGGCGTGCTACAGAGGCAGATCGTTTATTCATTCGGCGATCACTACTACTTCAGGAAGGATCTCAAAATACTTAATCTTCTCACTGGGTACGAAAACTTTTAGATTCTGTTCAAGCTCTTACTCAAAAACCGACATTTACTCTCGCTGATATTATCCCATGACAAATCAACCAATCGTCTGCAGATATGTTTTCTTACTCGACAAATTCGGTAGAATACGATGGCAAGGCTCTGGGACTGCAACAGATGAAGAGTTGTCTTCACTTCTGTCGTGTGCGTCCCAATTGCTTGACGAATAAACCGCAAAGAACTTGCTTGTGGTAAGAGCGACAATATCAATAAGTAGCAACTGAAACCAGTTTTCTGAGTCCATCGTTTGATGGTTTTTTTTTTTTTTTTTTTTTTAAATTCGAAAAAACGGGACTTTGCGTTCTACTTATTCCGACGAATAGGATCTACTTGGTATTCAGTTTCATGTTCTTTGCATTATGAAAAATACAATTGTTGTTATGGGATGGTACTATATTCAGTTGGAACATTTGCGGGCAGCACCTTTCTGTCTGTGTTTGGAAAGTTTAATGATGTTTTACTAATAAATAGCACAGTTATATTCCGTTTTGATATATGAAAACTTTGTGGGTCAAAGCAAACAAATAAACAACGGTTGATTATTATGATCCATCCTCAAGTCGTTATTCAACTTATGTTTCATCAATTTTTGGGACCTCCCTCCCCATAACTAATTGATTTTGTAACTAAACTAAATTGAATTAATGCCTACCATTTGCATAACATGAGAATGAATATGTTATGAGTACGTCTCAATTGTTAACAACTAATTGATATCCGCGATTGAAACAAAAACCAAGTATTATTGCCATAAAAAAATCTGTCACTTTCATATTAGGAAAACTTGGTTTACATATTACAATTTCTCATCTTCTTACATCTATCTATCTACTCTATTTCCGGCAGGCCATCGTAGGATTTTCTGTAGGTGAGAGTGTCTTGACGAAGAATCGTTGATCTCTGCTCTAATGTATGTTCGGCTTTACAGTGATTGCCTCTCTCGGATTGTTAATCACCTTGTTGAAATCTTCGGCTCTCTAAGACAATTACTCGAAGTAGCTCGTCGATGAACATGGCTGCAGTAGCAAAAGCTCAACCGCCCTTCGGAGCTCTCTTCTTCGCCGTAGAGTATATATATTCTACCTGTTCATACCTCAACATATATATACACAATAAAACTGAACAAAACAACAAATAATATATATGCATTAACACTGAAGTGAAAACCCAGTCAGTCAGTCATTCAACAGAATTCATATGTCCAAATCCAAACCATAACAAACCAAATCCAAGAACAACCAAAACGTCTGCTGCATCGTCGCAAAAGATGCCAAACCAAAACACAAAAGTCTTTTTATAACGTCTGAGAAAACATCCATCAACCAAAGAGCCAAAGGAAATCATGTCAACAGTAGAACATGACTTCCTTGACATTGTCCTTAAGAGCAGGTAGAGGTCTAAAACCAGCATTCCCCCTGCGGGCAACTGCACCGCCTCCTTCTCCAGAGCTCGATTCTCCGTCCGATCCATCAACCCCCTCCAGATAGGCGCGAGCGCGGAACGCAGCAAGGTGTGCGTAGTAGGCTGGCGGAACTGCCCAAAGAAAGACAAGTTAGTTAGTTACTATTCAGACCACGCGATGAAACAATATTAAACATTATTGTCATAAAACAAAGGAAGGTTTTGTTCTGAAGATTGCAACAGACCTATGGAAACCGACCGAGTGCATCTAGCAAACGTGTAGCACAGGTTGTTAGTGAGCGACTGTATGGCATCAGCTGTGAACCCATTCTCGTCGTAAAGCACATGGTAGTGAGCGGGCCGACTTGTTCCCTGGTTTTAGTTGACGAAAAGAAACATATCAAATTATTACTCCAATCCTAATTATCAATACTTTTTTTTTTTTTTTTTTGTAATGGAGAAGAATTTTTACCTGAATACCAGCATGGCTGCACAGGTAGAAGTCAAATTCAGTGGGGTGGCATATCTTGGTGTCCACCACAGTACCTTTACGCAGCCATAGCAGAATGAAATTCAAATCACAAAAAACAAAAAAAAAGGAGGGAAATTAAAGCAAATCAACAAAAGTATGTATATCTATCTATCTATCTATCTCGTTCTTACCAGGCAAAATATTGCCGCTCCTGTCGGATTCATTGCGTTTTACTGGGAACAAGCGAGTGTGGTGCCTCTTCTGCACGACAACGAAAGTGACCCTCGGGAGATACCCTTCCTGAAGTGAACCACATGCCTGAACATCAACATAACATACCCACCGTTAACCTCCCAAAAAGACAAAAAAATGAAATAATCGAACAAAAAGATCTGAGGTGGCGGTGTACCTTTCTTATGGCATTCATTTCATGGAAGAGCACCTGACTAAACTGACCTTCACTGACGCCATCCCTGACATAATAAGAGGTTCGATCGGCCAATGTTTAACGTCGGACGAAGCAAAAAAGTTAAAATTTTAAGGGATGAATATGTCTGAAATCAAATGGTAACAATCAATTCAAAACCTGTAGAAGATAATACGGTATGGCTTTACACCAGTGGCTTTATAGAAGGCCGTGAGGTGATCCCTGAAACCATGCATGCAATAATGAATGAGAATGATGCTACAAACATAAAATCAAAATTATGAAACAATGAACAACCTTATCGCCCCCGAATGGACAATTCCCCTTTTGGGGTCTTCGCTAGAACGGTACAAATCCTGTATGATCTCCTCTCGATGTGCCTGTGCAGAGACAACTGCTCTGTACTTTGTCACATCCGGCCAGTCTATTGATGCCACCACCTGCAGAGATTAAGAACCAAATATCAAAGCTAAGAAAGAAAAAGGAAATGTGAAGTGATTACGGTTTAGTTGGCTCATACATACCGCTGCAATCGAGGGGCTCGAGTCCTCACCCGGCGAGGGATGAGTGACATCAGCCCCAATGATGATAGTTGGAACATCAGTTAGGAGATGGATCTTCCTGTTGTGCGCCAGCTCTAGGACTGTGTTTTTGCCGCCAGCCTGTTCATGTTCATGTTCATGTCTTAAGGGAGACGACAAAAGACGGATGACAAAATATATGGAGAGGTAAACAACGAACCTTAACATTCATCTTCATTGCCACGTTCTCCATGTACTGCTTACTTAGCTTGCCAGCCTGCCTAGGCTGACAACACTGAGAAACGATTCCCAGTTCTGTTTCGCATACTCTCTTAATCCGTCCTGAATGAAAAGAAAAACTCATTAAGAATGTGAAAAATGGAATTTTTATATTTTTTGACAGATTAAAAAAAAAAGGTGGTTTTACCATAGGAGCCCTTGACATCAGGTAGGATGATTATCAGCAACTGCAGCTGACCTGCAGCCTTTGTAGAAGCAGTGTGGAGGTCGGACAGTGCCCTGTCAATGTTTGCGGGGTTGGCCGATCGGAAAGGAACCGCTGGCTTTGGATTAAATGCCTGCCCAAAATAAAAAAAAAAAACGATAACATAAGAAAAAAAAACTTGTAGAACTTTCCAACAATCGTAGGATTAGTAACATTAACAATTACCATTCCCTTGCTGGTGCACATATCGATTAACTCCGTGCAGAACCTATCAACAATCGATGGGTTCAGCCTAGAAAAGTTAATGCACGTCCAGACACCGACTCTGGCACCCAACACCATTTTCTGAAGAGAAAAAGAACACAAGGTAATCAGATTCATATATTACTCATAGGATAGTGTTCTTATTTCAAAGCCTATTCAGACACTTCACCTTGTCAATTAGATTCCACTGGCCCACTGCCGGCTGCACCAGCGATTCACGTCCAGACTCATGATACATTAGCTGAAAAATGAAGTCATTTGGCAGAGGTCAATAGGGCATATATATATGCAGCATTTATTAAAGGCAGGAAAGCCAAGGAATGTAACTACCGTTGGAGGGGGCAGAACCCGAGCTTCAACTGAGGTGCACTCGGGCTTCACTTGTAGCCCGAACTCCATTGCTAGAGCGTCACCACTGTAGTTATTCTGAACCAACATCTGCGGAAAAACAAGAATTTAAGGTCATGCCATGCATATTCTGCAAAAAATAATAGAGAGATGATCTTACAAAAACATACATACCTTCTTAATGCTTCCCTCTCGGTCATGGGGACGCTGACACGTGGCTTTCAAAAGCGCTGTTACCTGCTTCTCGTTCAATTTCCGAGTATACCGCTGCCCTTCAACTATTCGGCATACCTGTGAAGAGCAACGTTGCACAGACAGAAAAAGAAAGATTAAAAAACCAGCAGATATGAACTTGACGAAAAGAGAACAAAGATGGAGAAGTATGGGACCTCCATGGGAAGGTAGATTGGCTTTGTATCGCTCCCAGCCTTTAGAGCCTGGAGAAACGGATACTTTAGCACAATGTTGTACTTCTCACGGAAGTACTGAGCAACAGAGATTGTTGTATCGGATTCACCGACAGAAAACCTGAAGAGATGAAAAAGTAGTAGTAAGAAATACCATGAAAGAATACCAATGAGCAAACACCATGAAAGAAAGGATCTTACATCAACTGCTGGGGTTGCTCCGTGGCAATGCCCGTGATTTTGTAGCGTCGGCAGCTCCCCTGGAGCTTCACCTCTACTCTTAATCCTTTCAGAACTCTTCGTAGCTAAAATTACAAATAAATAAATAAAAGATGCTTAACTTTTCAACTGAAAGAGCAAAAGAATCATAGAACCCACCATAGCTTGCTTATCTATGCAGATTACAAACATCCTCTAATTCATAAGCTGAGAAATGGAGAATACCTTCAGCCGCTCTTGGTCGGCCAGCGGACGAGTGACATCCTTATTCAGATAACAACAGATATAATCAGAGACAAACATTGGCTCATAGAAGCCCCTAGCGGACATGTCTGCAATGGATGAACAAATTTGGAGGAAAAAAGGAAAAAAAAAAAAACAAACAAGTCAGCATCTTACAAAGAGGCATGAATGAGTCATGCTTACAACAAATTAAAGAGCAATTCATACCAATGTTGAGAGACAATCCCATCTGAGTTGGGCGCAGACTCTGATAATACCCTTTCCAGTACTCAAGCCCATCGCCTAGCTTCCCCGGCTCGCCCAAACTAGGGTGGAAGAATGACCTCCCGACCACCTCGTAACTTGAGAAAGAAAACCCAAAAAGAGTAATAAGTGCCATAAATATTAGGACAATGCTCGAAAGATGGGTGAGTAGCAAAAATACATACATTTTCGATGGCGTGTGGCGCAGAACTACATCAAGTGCTTGAATTGTCTCTTGGGGTGCATCCAACTGCCTTCCACGTATGAATTCTTTCAAGTGGTGAAGATCCGCCCGAGAGGCGAACTTCAATGTCACCCTGAACTCACGTTCTTTCCTGCACGTACAGAGAATGAAAGAACAAAATAAAAACAATGTTTTGAGGCGCTGAACTGCCTTGTCTGAATTCAAGTCTAAGGTTTGCTTATATATGACAACCAACCTGGACGACGATCCGCCTTCCTCGTCGAGCTTCACGATGAAGTCTTTGGAGGTAAACGGCAGCGCCCCAGCCGTATAACAGCTCTTTCGACCATCGTAGGCCAAGTTTCTCTTCCCAAGATGTGAAGCCTGGTAGGATTTCACCAGCTGGCAGATGATATCTCGACAAACCTTCTTGGAGGTCACTTCAGGAGAAATAGTGACCTTACGAATCAAAAGAATCTCACTTTGTCAGAAATACTAACGCGCATTGTCTTAGAAATACACAATAAAAGTTACTTAAACATAGTAAAAAAAGGGACCAACACGACAACTAAGTCTGAAAATAGAAAAAGAGATAAAGCACACGAAAATAAATGCATACAAAGACAAATGAACAAATTAAAAGCAACAGAGAAGGCATAGGCAGAGCCTTTATATAATCATATTCTACCAAAGGTTCATGGCAGTAAATGCATTTTTTCTCATGAAATAGAAACCTATAGGCTATAACCAGCGTGTGTTTGTGTATGTAAAACATGCCAGAGAATAAACAGGCGATAGACAAACAACGTATAGGCAAGAAGAAACCAAGATTATAAAAAAGTGGAAAAAAAAAAAAAAAAGAATCCTCACATCATAATGGTGCAAATCTTTGTCTGCAACCGTCACCAGAAAATGGTTTGCGTTCACCATGACCTTTCTACCGTCCCTACCGAACCCTGGCCTGGGCGCGTTCACCGTGGCCTTGGTCGAGACGGGGCGAGGCTGCTGCGGAGCTGCCACCTCACTTGCCTCCCCTTCAGCAGAGATTGAGAGCTTCTTCTCGATCACCTCAGGCAGAGACGACGGCGGCGGTGCAGGAGATCCCCTTCCGCCACCACTGCCTCGGCCTTCGCCGCGTCTACCTGCACTCCTAGCTCCACCACGCGCAGCACCTTGGCCTGTAGAAGACATACTTGATAGATAACTTAAAAAGAGAGCGGAGAGTAAAGGAACTATATGTGTGTGCTTTAATGCAGTAAGAAAGAGAGAGAGAAAGGTGTGAAGAAGTGTGTTAGAGAGGACGTGTATTAATAGCTGGAGTGGGAGTTCTTTGGTGGGGCCCGCGAGGAGAGAGAAAGAGATATTACATAGTGATTTATTTCTACCAAATTTGGTTTTTCTTATGGAAATTTTGTTAGAAATTAATTAAGTTTTTTAGTTTTATTACAATAAATTATCTTTTGTGCATTACCAGAATTAAAGAAAAAAATGTATACTCACTTTGAAAATTAAATTTAATTATTGTTTCATCCCGTAATATTGACTTATTACGTAAAATAAATTCTAGACGTAATATCATCATTAATGCCGTAATATTGATTTATTACGTATTACAGTTGTCAAACGTAATTTCATCATTAATGTAATTATCCAAAAGTATTATCGGAAAACTCTATCCATCTAACACCGACCATGCTGAAGTCGGATCGGGTATTCTAATAATACACATTGTCCGGATTAAAATCAAACGATTTAAATTTCATAAACAACTCGTACTCGAATTTGAATAATATAATTAGTGGCGTATGTTAAAATTCAATTATTATAAGTAATGATATCACTATTTTAATCACCAATGTGAAATGTAGTCTTTAAAAAATATGACCAGAAAACTCTATCCGCCGCACACCTACCATACTTTAGTGAACGATTTTTAAAAAAGATAGTTGAGAGGTACGAGTTCATCCGATTCAACCTAAAGGGTGGTGTACATAATGAATCGTTGGAGTGGAGCGTACTAAAATTCAAATCTAAACACGTATTTAGTCGTGTTATGAGTTTATTCTACCAAACAATTAGGTGGACTATACCTAACAAAAAAACGCTTTGGACGTTTTTTCCTGCAGACTCCTTTCCTCTATCACCAACTCTATATTTTAACATTTAGTATATTTTCGATCTGACAGGGTAGTCAATGCATTTTACCAAATGAACCGTTGGGGTCGAGCATGTTCAAATTCAAATTTAAACATTTTATTAGTCGTGCTAACGGGCTTAACCTAACAAACAAATAGGTGTAGTTTACCTAACGAAGAAGTATAATAGTAAGATTTTTGAACGTTTTTCCTTGTAGACTTCTCAATCACTAAGCCGATATTTTAACGTTTAATATTTGATTTGATTGGTAGTCAATCTAATTTTCACTTATCAATATTGTCAATTAAAGTTCCAGATAGTTATATTACTGCGTTACTTATAAATATGTTTTGTATAAATACTTGTATAAATTGATATCAATAGAGGCATTGTGTTATTGATATGAAGAGATGCGTTTTATGAGAGACAATTTTCACGGGAATATTATGATGCACACATGTATTCTTGTTATGCCATAGTATTTCTCACAATTTAAAAAGGTAATTTAAAACTCGATTAATAGTTGGATTTATTGTACAGATATGCATGTGCATTTTATATGTGAAAAAAAAAAAGTAATATATGACTCCCTATTTAATCTAATTATATATATATATCGTTATTTTACATATTATTATTTAATGCAATAATAAAAATAAACCCCGAATAATGAGTTGTCCACGGTGGAGCTGCATCCTCTGTCTCTGTTAAAATGTCTATTTAAAACTTTATTGGCTTTAACTCTGCTTTAAATATGAGTTGATACGAGTTAAAGTTAGTCTGAAAATTTGTGGATATCATTGATATAGTAGAAATTTTCAAAAATAAAATAAAATTGTATGAATATAATAATTTCATACAATTAATTTTATATATTTCCTTTGTATTGTAGGATGTAAGAATGAAAATATTGCAGAAATTAATTGAAATTTCTAATCTTTTTTTGGTATTTTTGGTTACCAATTTATGATAAAATCCTTTTCTGTTTTTGTAATCTATAAATATCAATTTAGATATAGACAAATATTAATATATTTCGAATCGATTTCTAAAATTTTATGGTATAAATTTAGATGTTAGCTGTTACATAGTCTATATATCAAGGCCAATTAGCATAAATAAAGTAATAATGATTCATTTGATTTAGCTTTGAAACAATACAAATTGTCTCATACAATACTTTGCGTAGTTTTCAAATATTACCATCCATATTATAGTACGTCGTACATTTGTTTTCTGTCAAATATTTTGTAAACTCATGCACATCCTAATTTTGCAGGCTATGCTATGGTATTTCTTTTGTCGTTATTCCTACTTTATCACAGGTGCTATTTTTTTTTTCTTTCTAATTTTGCAGCTATTGTCTCTGACGTGTCATTATTCCTTCCTACGCATGCATCTAAGTAGTGTCGTTATTCCTATTTGTATTTTTTTTGTCACGAGGTATTCCCACTCGATCTGATTATGGACTAGCCACTAAATACCTGCGTGAGCTTGTGCCACACAGACCTGACGGAGGCTTAATTGCGCCCCACACTCCAGTGGTGGGACTAATCCCTGTGGCCAGATGAATACGTCTCAGATTCACCTGACAACGATAGTCATGAGAAATAAATCTCATTGAGACTACTGAAGGAATTGTGGGATGAGAGATTCGATCCCACGATCTAATCCACAAATCGTTAAGGCCTCATCTTTGACCATTAGACTAAGATTGACTTCCTACTTGTCAGTTTAGCATATTTTACCAATCTTGAAACTGTTGTACTTTTGTGTTATTTTATCCAATTTTATTTATTTATATGTATAGAATTTGCTAAGCAGAAATACTTCGTCTCTAGTACATGAAAATTTGTTGTACTAAAGTTAAAATATCAACAAGTGGAGGATAAATAAACCCTAAAAAGCACTCAAGCCGCCTCCTTCGTTAGCCCACCATCACCACCGCTTCCTCCACGTTCTCTCTTCCTTCCCCAACATTATCTCCCTCTCGGCGGCCGATCAAGTGCTCCCCATCCTCCGGTGTGAGGACGAGGAGAGATGTTACTGTTTTTTTTTTCACTTCCCGCCTGGCCATCGCCGCCTCGCCGCCGCCGTCCCCACTACCGTTCGCTGCACTATTCACCCCAAGTCTCCCGAGTAGGGAGCTCATTTCTCCCGGTCCTCGGACCGGGAGCTTTGTCTCCCTTGTTGGAGCTTTTTTCTCCCTCGGTGGAGCCCCTTTCTGAAGAAGACGAGATCTTGTAGTCGAAGATCGAAGAAATATTATAGATTTGGCTTAATAGCCATTTTTCTGATAGGTTCGTTAGTTCATCAGGTGTAAGACTGCGGATTTTGTTTTCTTTCGGCTTTTTTCCTTTATTTTGGTTGCCTTTGCTCGTCTGTGAGTCTTGTTCTCTATCGGAATATGACATTACCAGAGAGACCTTATTTGGTTATTTAACTCATGTATGTTTGTTATTATGAAATTCAAGCTGTCGTTTCGAGAAAAAAAAACAATGACTTCTTTGTGACCAATAATGAACGATAGTGATTGACTCTTGTTTGGTTTCAATTAAGAATAATAAAACTCAATACATAATGTTTTGCCTTCGTTTGTACTTTCTCATAATTTGTATCACTACATTATTAGTTGAACACTATTGCCAACAAATAATATGCATTCAAATAAAATTATTTGAATAAAATTGACAAATGTCATGATATAAATGATATAAAATTGTAAATCTTGTGTTTATACTATATCAAAATTTCTTATTTGTGCATAAACTTTTAAATGCATCGTTTTAGTTTTTGAAATTTGCAAACCGTTCATTTTAGATTCTTTTTGACCTAAACAGCCGGTAAAAGAACAAAATATAAGAACGAATTTGTAAAGTTCAGAAACTAAGACAGAGCATTTAAAAGTTTCAACACCAATAGTTAGAACATTTTTTTTTCATACATGCTATTATGTAAACTTGATTTAGTTCAGTCTGTTGAACATTTTTTTCTGTACATATATTACGGTGTGTGGGAATCACGGTATGATTGTGTTGGGATACCTCTTGAAATAAAAAAAATTCAAAAATCTCGTGGTGATCAAAGTTGAATTTTACATCAAGTTTACATAATAGCATGTATGTAGAAAAAAGTTCCAACTAATGGTGCTCAAATTTTTTAAATGTGCCGTTTTAATTTCTGAACTTTGCAAAATCATTCATCTTTTGTTCTTTTACCGCTTGTTTAGGTCAAAAGAACTCAAAATAAACGGTTTTGCAAAGTTTAGGAACTAAAATGACACATTTAAAAGTTTAAGCACTAATAGTGAAATTTGATATAGTACAAGCACCAAATTTACGGTTGATTGACAATGCCTTGTATATTTACATAAATGAATTATTTATGGTGTATGTATTGGGATATATGGAAGCTATTTTTTTTTAAGAAGCTGCAACTTTTAAATATATATATATATATATATATATATATATATTAGTATTATAGATAGTTTCTTGTGCGCTTGATCAATATGTGTCTCTCCAAACGAGGAATGTGACTCTCCATAAAATACATTTTCCAATTTATTTTTGTTGTATCAATTTCGAATTTTGGTTTTTCCTCCTCGAACATCTCTTGTAATAGGTTTTCTGTCTTGCCAATCTGCAATAATTATTATTGTGAGAAGATTATGTTAATATATATGTATCTAAGAAGTGTAAAGCTAAAGAAATTTTACTCAACTTTTTTTATTTTAAATTTTACTCAACTGATAATATTTGATTACACATAGATCCTATGTCTCTAAGAAATAACTGCATTCTAGTCCCTGCGTATCCTTACAACTACTAACAATTCTCAAACTTCCTCATATATTTACAAATGAGTCCTCATAGTAATTGAAGTAATACGCTTAAACCCCTCTCAAGTTTGGTATTCATACAATTTTAAGACACCAAACTTGATAACAAGTACTAAAATTTATCTCTTCCCAAGGCTTTGGTCAATAAATCCGCCGGTTGCTCCAGCGAAGGTAGTTATTCGGTCGTGATTATATTTTCCTAAATCTTGTCTCTAACGTAGTGACAATCCAATTCTATATGCTTAGTTTTCTCATGAAAAACAGAATTTTCTTTCGTCGGCGGTTGTTTATTTTCACTCGAGACGTGCTTCCATTGCCCCTTTCCTTCTAGAGCCGCCATTCACGTAATTTCTCTCGTTTAGTAGGATGGTAGTCAGACTCGAGAAGTAGGTTTCGGTGTGTGGTTTTGGATCGGCCATGGTAGCCTTCTTTGAGATATGCACGTTTGGTTGTTTGCGGAATTTGGTTTTGGAGCTTCACTGCTCTGATACCATGTAAAAATGTATTATTCTTCTATCTTTTTGCAGGTACACTTCGGCCTATCTATACAAGTGAGATCGTTGTAATGATGGCAAGTAGCCGTTTGAGATAACATCAAGTAATTGATTCTATTTTTCTAAGTTACATTATCCGTCTACTAATTGCTTGATCTTTGCAAATTCAAATAATGTAACTCTTGACTATAGATTGATATGAGATCGATGATGAGATTGTCCTCTGATATCAATATTCTTGCTTATTTCGTGATCTTCAACACGCAGTTTCTATGAAAAACAGTAGAGCAGAGAAGAACAAAAGTAATGGCGATTACAACAATGGAAGTTACATGGAATGGAAGCATCCATTTGGTCGATCGTTGGACTAGAGACCGTTTCTCGATCTAAAAATTTTCAAGATCCCACAAATGGACCTCGACCGGTATATACATATATCTCTGTATGAAGATTGAATCGATAGGAAAACTGAAGGTAGGTTGAAATACAGACAAGAAAAATAAAAAAAGATGGAACAATTCAGTGTAATACAAATTATTGTCTGAAACTGTTTTATTGTAATGCATCATTTATTAGAATGCATAATCACTCAAAGTTGGATTATCCTTAACATAATTATTAATGCTTTTCAGCTTATCACATCGCTGGAGCCTCTGCTACAATCATTGTGCTTAAAGGATACAGTCGTCTTCTTCAAATCATAACCAACCAAGAAATTCCCTTGTGCCAAATTACCGAAAGCAGCCAAGCCATCAGCACGCAGCACAAATGCAAAGCAATGAACATTTCCAGGAAACTTCAAGAATGTGTTCTCAGGGCTCAACTTAACGCTTCCACCAGCTCAATGCCACCGCAGGAGCATCGATCCTATTACCAGCTGATGTCTTATAACACAAACTCAACGAACCCCTCGGACCAGCTTGCTCGAGCTTTATTGCCTTCTTCATCGAACTTTCCAAGGGATCGTACAATTTATTGGGAAGACATGTGAGCAAAGATCCCCGAGTCTACGAGCATACTACGTTAGTTAGATAAAAACCAAAACTCAGACGAAAGTTGAGATGATCGTTCGTCGGCTATGGACTTGAGCCTCAGAGCATAGGAGGTCTTAAAGGATGTCTAAGCTTGTAGTGACCACACCTTGGCCTGAAACTAACGCTCTGTCGCCGAAATACATCTTACTAAGCATCGAACCCATGAACGCGTGCGAGACCAACAAGTACGAAAATTTATGCTGGTTCAACTGACCGATGAACGAGCCCGCCCCAACGCCTAAACCAATCACCCAGGACGATTCTCTCATGAACTTGCCTACATTTTCGAACCAAGAACGGAAAGCAAAGCTCGGATGAGACATCGACGGACCTCGCCTATGGTTATTTTGTCCAGGGACAAGCCGCCATCGGAGTAAGAATCGTCGATGTAATGCTGAGAATATCTGCAACTCCAACAATCGAAGTCCTACCTCCAAGAGCTTTGCACTGCCTCGTATTACCGCCTATTTTCTTGTAAGTCGAGGATCTTGCGGGAGCAAAGAGAGGTAATGTCTGAAGAAGAAGAAGAAGAAGATGATGATTGTTAGAAAAGTGTTTTAGGACGTCCTCGAAGTTTAGGGCCAGTAATATTTGACTACTTTTAATGATTTAGTGGTTGATTTATTCTAAGCACTACCTTAGTGGGTAGTTATTATATTTAGCTATAACTATCGTATGCATTTGCTCAGTTTTCTGTATGGTTCTTACGTTGATAATATTATAGTTTGCTCTCATCTCTTTGTCAAAGTCTTTGCTGCTTTTGTAAAAACCAACAAAGATGATGATGATGATGAGAAATTTGCGCGATTCATTGAGCGAAGCAAAGCTTTGTTGATGAGTTTGTTGAAGAGTAGTAATCGAGGGTGTCTATGGGGATTAGGTCAGTGATGAAGCATTCATCATTGCTTATAATATGCTCTGTAAGAGAAACGGGAGATTGAAATAGAAGAGACGTTAATAATAAGACAACAAAGAACAATATATATGTACTTGCTGACATAGTGAAACATCAAACTCTGTCTTATTGCAATGTTTTTTCTTCTTTGTCTTGTCTTAGATATGTGATTGTAATAATGTTTCAATCAGAAGGTTATATAATAGAATGCAAGGTGTAAAGTAAAGACTAGTGCAAATCAAAGTAGTCTTCTCACTTTTCATTGATTGTAAATATGCTACTCTCTAATCTTCATGAAATTGTAAACGAATTGGATAATTCATTTTGAAGAAGATAAATACCCAGGTCTTATAATTATAAATGTTCAACTCAAATAAATCTACTCAGATAAATCTCAGCTAAGTCATACCGTAATCTCTATCAAAATAAATCTACTCAAAGAATCGTCACTTTTATGTTAGGAAACTTCCCATAGTTTACAATACATTACAATTTCTTATCTCTAACATCTCTATATATGCCAGCAGGCTTTGGATACTTTGTGTCCCCCGCCATCGTCGGATTTTCTGTAGGTGAGTTTCTTCACAAAGAATCGTTGATCTCCGGTCTAATGTATGTTCGCCTTTACGGTGAGTGCCACCGCTTGAGAAACTCACATTGACCCGAGCGATGGCCTTCCTCCGCTCTCGAGCATGTAGAAACAAATGTACTACTTGTAAATAACATGAGAAAAAGGAAGACAAATAATCAAAACTAAGTTAGATAGATGTCTAAGACACATACTTGAAGTAGCTCGTCGATCAAACTGGCCGGCCGCATTAGCAAAAGCTCAATGGCCCTTCGACCCTCTCTTCTTCGCCTTAAGAGTATATATAATCTGCAACTTCTCATATATCGACATATATATACACACAATAAAACTGAACAAAGAAACGAATAATATAAATCATCAACACTAACACAGTCAGTCAGTCATTCAACAGCATTCATATGTCCAAATCTAAAACATAACAAACCAAATCCAAGAACAACCAAAACGTCAGCTGCATCGTCGGAAAAATGCCAAATCCAAAACACAAAAGTCTTTTTATAACGTCTGAGAAAACATCCATCAACCAAAGAGCCAAAGGAAATCATGTCAACAATAGAACATGACTTCCTTGACGTTGTCCTTAAGAGCAGGCAGAGGTCTAAAACCAGCATTCCCTCTGCGGGCAACTGCACCGCCGCCTTCGCCAGAGCTCGATTCTCCGTCCGATCCATCAACCCCCTCCAGATAGGCGCGAGCGCGGAACGCAGCAAGGTGTGCGTAGTAGGCTGGCGGAACTGCCCAAAGAAGGAAGACAAGTAAGTTGGTTCTAATTCAGACCATCCAATGAAATAATAATAATAATAATAATAATAATAATAATAATAATTAACATTATTGTAACAAAACAAAGGAAGGTTGTGTTCTGAATATTGCAACTGACCTATGGAAACTGAACGAGTGCATCGAGCAAACGTGTAGCAAAGGTTGTTAGTGAGCGACTGTATAGCATCAGCGGTGAACCCATTCTCGTCGTAAAGCACATGGTAGTGAGAGGGCCGGCTTGTTCCCTGGTTTTAGTTTAGGACAAGAAACATATCAAATTATTACTCCAATCCTAATTATCAATTTAAGGAAGGACTTCTTTTGTAATGGTAAATTTTGACCTGTATGCCAGCATGGCTGCACAGGTAGAAGTCGAATTCGGTGGGATGGCATATCTTGGTGTCCACCACAGTACCTTTACGCAGCAGCCATAGCATAGCAGAATGAAATTCAAATCACAATAAAAAAAGAGGGAAATTAAAGCAAATCAACAAGTATGTATATCTATCTATCTATCTATCTCGTTCTTACCAGGCAAAATATTGCCGCTCCTGTCGGATTCATTGCGTTTTACTGGGAACAAGCGAGTGTGGTGCCTCTTCTGCACGACAACGAATGTAGTCCTCGGGAGATACCCTTCCTCAAGTGAACCACATGCCTGAACATCAACATAACATTCCCACCGATAACCTCCCAAAAAAAAAAACAGAAAATGAAATAATCGAACAAAAAGATCTGAGATAGCGGTGTACCTTTCTTATGGCATTCATTTCATGGAGGAGCACCTGACTAAACTGGCCTTCACTGACTCCGTCCCTGACATAATAAGAGGTTCGATCGGTCAGTGTCTAACGTTGAACGAAACAGGAAGTTTTTTAAAGGAATGAGTATGTCTGAAATAATCAATTCAAAACCTGTAGAAGATAATACGGAATGGCTTTACACCAGTGGCTTTATAGAAGGCCGTGAGGTGATCCCTGAAACCAAGGCAGGCAACAAAGATTAAAGCGACGTTACAAACATAAAATTAAATATACGAAACAATGCACAACCTTATCGCCCCCGAATGGACAATTCCCCTTTTGGGGTCTTCGCTAGAACGGTACAAATCCTGTATGATTTCCTCTCGATGTGCCTGTGCAGAAACAGTGGCTCTGTACTTTGTGACCTCTGGCCAATCCATTGATGCCACCACCTGCAGAGATTAAGAACCACACAATCAATCGTCGTTTTTATTCAAAATATGAAAAATAAGAAAGAAAAAAAAAAGGGCAAGTGCCATACATACCGCTGCAATCGAGGGGCTCGAGTCCTCGCCCGGCGAGGGATGAGTGACATCTGCCCCAATGATGATCGTGGGAGCATCAGTCAGGAGATGGATCTTCCTGTTGTGCGCCAGCTCTAGGACTGTGTTTTTGCCGCCAGCCTAAATCAAAACACACAATCAAGACAGAAGAAAAATTAGGACATGTTCATGTCTTAAGGGAGACGACAAAAGACGGATGACAAAATATACGGGGAGGTAAACAACGAACCTTAACATTCATCTTCATTGCCACGTTCTCCATGTACTGCTTACTTAGCTTGCCAGCCTGCCTAGGCTGACAACACTGAGAAACAATTCCCAGTTCTGTTTCGCACACTCTCTTTATCCGTCCTGAATGAAAAGAAAAACTCATTAAGAATGTGAAAAATGGAATTTTTATATTTTTTGACAGATTAAAAAAAAAAGGTGGTTTTACCATAGGAGCCCTTGACATCAGGTAGGATGATTATCAGCAACTGCAGCTGACCCGCAGCCTTTGTAGAAGCAGTGTGGAGGTCGGACAGTGCCCTCTCAATGTTTGCGGGGTTGGCCGATCGGAAAGGAACCGCTGGCTTTGGATTAAATGCCTGCCCAAAATAAAAAAAAAACGATAACATAAGAAAAAAAAACTTGTAGAACTTTCCAACAATCGTAGGATTAGTAACATTAACAATTACCATTCCCTTGCTGGTGCACATATCGATTAACTCCGTGCAGAACCTATCAACAATTGATTGGTTCAACCTAGAAAAGTTAATGCACGTCCAGACACCGACCCTGGCACCCACCACCATTCGCTGAAGAGAAAAAGAACACAAGGTAATCAATCAGATTCATATATTACTCATAGGATAATGTGCTTATTTCAAAGCCTATTCAGACACTTCACCTTGTCAATTAGATTCCACTGGCCCACTGCCGGCTGCACCAGCGATTCACGTCCAGACTCGTGATACATTAGCTGAAAAATGAAGTAATTTGGCAGAGGTCAATAGGGCATATATATGCAGCTTTGATTAAAGGCAGGAAAGCCAAGGAATGTAACTACCATTGGAGGGGGTAGAACCCGGGCTTCAACTGAGGTGCACTCGGGCTTCACTTGCAGCCTGAATTCCATTGCTAGAGCGTCACCACTGTAGTTATTCTGAACCAACATCTGCGGAAAAACAAGAATTTCAGGTCATGCCATGCATATTCTGCAAAAAATAATAGAGAGATGATCTTATGAAAAACATACATACCCTCTTAATGCTTCCCTCTCGGTCATGGGGGCGCTGACACGTGGCTTTCAGCAGCGCTGTGACCTGCTTTTCATTCAACTTTCGAGTATACCGCTGCCCTTCAATTATTCGGCATACCTGTGAAGAGCAACGTTGCACAGACAGAAAAAGATTAAAAAACCAGCAGATATGAACATGACGAAAAGCGAAAAAAGATGAAGAAGTATCAGACCTCCATGGGAAGGTAGATTGGCTTTGCATCGCTCCCAGCCTTTAGAGCCTGGAGAAACGGATACTTTAGCACAGTGTTGTACTTCTCACGGAAGTACTGAGCAACAGAGATTGTTGTATCGGATTCACCGACAGAAAACCTGAAGAGATGAAAAAGTAGTAGTAAGAAATACCATGAAAGAATACCAATGAACAAACACCATGAAAGAAAGGATCTTACATCAATTGCTGGGGTTGCTCCGTGGCAATGCCCGTGATTTTGTAGCGCCGGCAGCTCCCCTGGAGCTTCACCTCTACTCTTAATCCTTTCAGAACTCTTCGTAGCTAAAATTACAAATAAATAAATAAAAGATGCTTAACTTTTCAACTGAAAGAGCAAAAGAATCATAGAACCCACCATAGCTTGCTTATCTATGCAGATTACAAACATCATCTAATTCATAAGCTGAGAAATGGAGAATACCTTCAGCCGCTCTTGGTCGGCCAGCGGACGAGTGACGTCTTTATTCAGATAGCAACAGATATAATCAGAGACAAACATTGGCTCATAGAACCCCCTAGCGGACATGTCTGCAATGGATGAACAAATTTGGAGGAAAAAAGGAAAAAAAAAAAAACAAACAAGTCAGCATCTTACAAAGAGGCATGAATGAGTCATGCTTACAACAAATTAAAGAGCAATTCATACCAATGTTGAGAGACAATCCCATCTGAGTTGGGCGCAGACTCTGATAATACCCTTTCCAGTACTCAAGCCCATCGCCTAGCTTCCCCGGCTCGCCCAAACTAGGGTGGAAGAATGACCTCCCGACCACCTCGTAACTTGAGAAAGAAAACCCAAAAAGAGTAATAAGTGCCATAAATATTAGGACAATGCTCGAAAGATGGGTGAGTAGCAAAAATACATACATTTTCGATGGCGTGTGGCGCAGAACTACATCAAGTGCTTGAATTGTCTCTTGGGGTGCATCCAACTGCCTTCCACGTATGAATTCTTTCAAGTGGTGAAGATCCGCCCGAGAGGCGAACTTCAATGTCACCCTGAACTCACGTTCTTTCCTGCACGTACAGAGAAAGAAAGAACAAAATAAAAACAACGACTCCAGGCGCTGAACCGCCTTGTCTGAATTCAAGTCTAGGATTTGCTTATATATAACAACCAACCTGGACGATGATCCACCTTCCTCGTCGAGCTTGACGACGAAGTCTTTGGAGGTGAATGGCAGAGCGCCCGCCGTATAGCAGCTCTTTCGACCATCGTAAGCCAAGTTCCGCCTCCCAAGATGTGAAGCCTGGTAGGATTTCACCAGCTGGCCGATGATATCTCGACAAACCTTCTTGGAAGTCACTTCAGGCGCAATCGACACCTACAAACAAACCAAAAGGCACATAACAGTAAATGAGTGTTTTCTCAAGAAACACAAACATATAATCAGAAGGTGTATATGTATAACATGCGAAAAAACGAACAAGATAGACAGACAGACAATGTATAGTGAAGAAACAAATATTAAAAAAAAAAAAAAAAGAATCCTCACATCATAGTGGTGCAAATCTTTGTCTGCAACCGTCACCAGAAAATGGTTGGCGTTAACCATGACCTTTCTACCTGCCCTACCGAACCCTGGCCTGGGCGCGTTCACCGTGGCCTTGGTCGAGACGGGGGGTGACTGCTGCGTAGCTGCAACCTCAATGGCCTCCCCTTCAGCAGAGATTGAGAGCTTCTTCTCCATCTCCTCAGGCAGAGACGACGGCGGCGGAGCAGGAGATCCCCTTCCGCCACCGCGACCTCCGGCGCCGCTGCCTCGGCCTTCGCCTCTTCCTCCACCTACGCCCCTAGCTCCACCACGCGCACCACCTTGGCCTGTAGAAGACATACTTGACAGATAACTTAAAAGAGAGCGGAGAGTAAAGTAACTATGTGTGTGTTTTAATGCAGTGAGAAAGAGAGAGTTGTGAAGAAGTGTGTGTGGAGAGGACGTGTATTTATAGCTGGAGTGGGATATATTACATAGTGATTTCTACCATTATAGGATTTGGATTTTCTTGAGAAGAAATTTTGAAAATTCTATTAATTTCTGTTTATTTCAATAAATTATTTTACCTCAGAATAAAAGGAAAAAAAATGTATACTCAATTTTAAAAATTAAATTTTAATTATTTTTTCATCCCGTAATATTGACTTATTACGTATTGCACAAATCAGCTATAATATCATCATTAATGTAATTACTCAAAAGTATTATCGGAAAACTCTATCCGTTTCGCACCTACCTTGCGTGAAGTCGGAGCGGATATTCTAATTAAAAAATGACACCACTAACGGATCATATTAACGCCAACCGCATTTAAATTTTATTGACCAATTCTTAGTCGAATTTGGATTATAAATTAATGATGTATTATAAAATTCAATTATTATCAAGGAATGATATCATTATTTTTATACCTATCTGAAATATAATTTAAAAATATGATCCGAAAACTCTATCCGCTACACACCTATCATACTCTAGTGAAATGGTTTTGAAAATGATATTTGGGTATGGGCTGATCCCATTCTACCTATAGAATCGTGTAAGAGCGAAGAATATTCAAATTTAAATTTAGACACGTGTTTGGTCGTGGTAACGGGCTTATCCTACCAAACAATTAGGTGGAATACACCTAATCAGAAAGTATAGTAATACGTTTTTTTATATTTTTTCTTGTGGGCTTCTTAATCACTAACTCAATATTTTAACGTTTAGTATATTTTCGATCTGATTGGCTAGTCGAAGCAGTTCACCTAATAAGTCGTTGACGTCGAGCGTATCCAAATTCAAATTTAAACATGTGGTTAGTCGTACTAACAGGCTTATCCTACCAAACAATTAGGTGTATTTCACCTAACCAAAAAGCAAATTAATAAGTTTTTTGAACGTTTTTTTCTTGTAAACTTTTCAATCGCTAACCTGATATTTTAACGTTTAGTATATTTCGTTCTGATTGGGTCGTCGATGCAGTTTACTCAACGAACTGTTGGGGACAAACGTATTCAAATTCAAATTTAAAAACTTGACTAGTCGTGTTAACGAGCTTATCCTACCAGATAATTAGGTGGACTGCACCTAACCAAAAAGTATAATAATACGTGTTTTAAATGTTTTTTTTATTGTGGACGTCTCAATCACTGATTCGATATTTTAACGTTTGGTGTATTAAACTTTTAAATACTTCTAATACTCGGTCTAAAATATGTACTATATATAATGTTATTTGATATTAGAAAAAAACATATTGTATTAATATTAATAAATTATATGAATTGATATTGAGAGAATATGTTAATGTTATTCGATATGAAGAGAGGCACGTTGTGATAGACTTTTTACAGAGTAATATTATGATACACACGCACGAGTACACATTTAACCGTAGTACTGCACGGTAGCATTTTTGCAATTTAAATAGCCCTTTAAAACTCAAATATAATAGTTGATTTTAATGGATTACAAATATATGTGATGTTAAATTATTGCTTCACTAAATGGATAAACTTATGTAATAGTTTTATTTTAGTTTATTTATTTTAGATAATGTGTTATATTTTATGTAGTGCATTCCTCACATCGGGATCATACTCATCACTCCATGAAAATCCATATAATTAAATTGCTAAATTTCAATTATATGAATAAATTTAGTATTGATCTTGTTTTCATTGTTGTTGAAGTTATTGTATCAAGAAAATATTATACACCCAAGCAAAAAAAGAGGCGGGGTAAAGATTAACCACAAGGACGAAGAGAAATCATACTTTTAGTAGGACAAGACATCAATTCTCCGATAATAAGTATTGCGGCAGGGATGAGATTAGTCTCTTGCCTCCGTCTGCCCTATTGCCAAACCTAACTTGAAGAATATTACATAGATGATTTATCACATCGATTGGGGGTGACGGCAAGTTGAGTTTTTCCTCCATATATAAGGAGTATAACACTCATGATTAAAGTTTTTAGTTTTAAATCTAATAAAAATCGGAGTTGTAGATAGTTAAAATTTTGTGGGTAATTTTGAATATAATTAATATTAGAAAAATTGCATGACAATAATATTTTCATAAAATTATTTTTTTATTTTTGCTTTACTTGTAGGATGTACAAATGAAAGTTTTGCTGAAATTAAATGAAATCTCGATGATATTTTGATATTCCTCGGTACGAGGTATTCTTTTTTAAGGAAACGATAATTTTATTCCGTAATATCAATTGAAATTTTTTTTTATAATAGAATCAATAAACCAAACTGCTGATGAATATGAAGGAACAACAAATAAGATAGATATACTAATATCATCAATTGCAATCTCTCCCTCAAATAGCATTATCAATTACAATTCCTTCTTCAAGCACTTTTGACACAATCCAGTCATAATTCATAACTATATTATTTGGATCACCAACTCCAGCACGATGTCCATTTCTCATATCTATTTTTAACACCATTGTAAACTCTCATTCAAGAGAGAATACTCTCATACAAAGATAATCCAAAGCATCTGCCAATCCCGTCCATCTTCACTCGGATCCTTACATAATCTCCCCGTTGAAGATATTCTTGTCCCCAATGATGAAAGTTTGATAATTTGGCATTTATGAAGCCTTCCGCTTCAGGCTGGATGTCTGAAGGGTCAGTTCTTAAGTCGGAACAAGAATAACAACTTGAATAGTATTCTTGTCTTGATCATTTTCGTCCAAAGCAAGTATGCACATTGCTGCAGTTTTCCTTGTTCCATTTTTGGTCCAGGTGAAGATATTATTTCGAGTAATTGCAATGGGAATACTCTCCCCGTTCATGGAAGATGGCCTTTCAATCTCTTTCTTATAAATGTGCCCATCAGCAGCTCACGTTTTGCGTAGTCTTCAAACTTACTCCGTCCTCAACTCTGTGACGGAGTTTGGTTGTGGCAACTTCAAACGTCCCTTCCAGCCTTGTGAACTCGAAGAATCCGAGGATTTTGATTGAACCATCTTCTCGGCCGTGTCGACAACTTGTGGAGAAAACGAGAAAACCATTAAAATGCTCCAAAATTTGCTGACTTCTAGCAAAGAACCAGTACATGAACCATTTGGAACACTTTTCCACAGTTTTTTTCACAGTATGTTTGTGGGCTTCAACGAGTATAACCGTTCGGCACAACTGATAATTTTCCACAGTTTTTTCTTGACGAGCTATCCCCAATCTTTTCACTACGGAAGATCGAAACCTTGTCAATTGGGTCTAAACATTTTTGTAGAGAACACTTGATTTGAGATGCATTATGGTTTAACTACAACAGAATACTAGCGAGTCTACTAGGTCCTAAAATTAATAATATTGTTGTCCCCGGCAACGGCGCCAAAAACTTGACACGCTCGAATACTAGCAAGTGTATTAAGTCGTGCAAGTAGTAAAATGGACGAAGTCCGAGTATCGATCCACGAAGACAGCTCGATTAATTCTAAGAAAATATTCCGAATCCTAATTTAGATTAAATATATTTTTTCTATGATTTTTATAAAGATTTGATGAATTAAAAGAGAACGCAAATAAGAAAACAAAAGCAAATAAAGATAATGGTTTGAAAATAAATAACAGACAAACATGATTAAAGCACATACTCGGCACGGATTAATCCTACGTCTTCATGCAATCAATTCTATATAATCAACATGAATCAAGTCAATGTAGAAATTCCTAACATACGTGCTACCCGTTATTCACGTAACTAGCAACCCTATACGATAGTGAACCAATCCATATATTTCTATATGATTGTAGTTACTCCGCACGCATTTGGCTTTATGAATTTCCCCGAGTTTAGACACTTTCGGCGCCTAAGGTTTCGGAAACCACACATACGAAATCGAATTGGTCGGTTTTACGTAGTGGTGCCCTATGTTTATTGTTCTAACCGATCTAATCACTTTTTCAGTCTTATAAATCAATCAATAATCATGCATATGGTGATCAAGCATAGCAAACATTAAATTCAAACATAGAATATATAACTCAAGTCATACGATTAAATAAAATACGAAGAACATTAATACGAACTCATTATCCGGCCTAATATGGCTTTAATCACAAAAGAACTTAGCCTAGCATATTAATAAACGAAATCAACAACGAATCAAAAGAAAACATTGTTGAAAACAAAATATTAAAGAGAGAGAATTCTTCTCCTCACGATGCCGAGTCGTCAAGCGTCGCCTCGATGGGGTATTCAGCCGTGAGTCCCGATGCTTGCTGTTTTTATTTCAGTATTCCGTTCCCAGTCGTCTCTTAGCATGTATGTCGCCTTTGTGTTGATGGTGATGGCAGCGTATGGCAGAGGGTTAAGGTGAGGCGTTTGGTGGCTGCTCAAGAGAGGTGGTTGCTTGGGTGAGGGTTGCGTGAGGTGAGCCAGTAAGAGGCTTTCGTGACGTGGCTGCTTGGTGAGAGTGCCGTGTGGTGGTTCGTTGGTGAGGTGGCTGCTTGGTGAGGTGAAGAGGTGAGAGCGAAGGATGCGGTGATGGCTGCCTAAGGTGAGGCAGCCGTGTGGTGAGGGTGAGGTGGCTGGTTGGTTGCTCTGCCCCAATTCTACGTGTGTGTGTGGCCTTGAGCATGTGTGAGCTGGCAGCCGTCAGGGTAAGATTAGGGTTAAGAGCTGCCCATTTTATGGGAGATTGCATGAGATCTTCTTTTTCATGTGTGTATCCTTGAGCCTTGCTATGTAAACTATTCTCATATATATTTAAAGAAATAAATATCATCCACTTTATTCTTTCATCCTCTATTTCCATGTTTAAAGCCTTTACATATTTCACTAATTGGTAAATTACAAAGCGGCTTCAATACTCCTGAAAATTGCGAAAGGATCCCAAGACTCCCAAAATGATCATAACTTCCCGTTTTTTCTCGCTTTTGTTCCAATATCTATCAAATAAGAAATAACATGCAAACATAAGATATTCGAGAATATTTAAATAGATAACGACTAAATATGCCAATTTATGCGTATAAATATCACTTAATATCCTAACTTATCAGTCAACTTGGTATCAGAGCTAAGGTCGGAGATGCCGCCTCATCGGAGGACAAAAATTCCAAGGCGTGAGCGTGATCTACATGACATCGAATTGGATGATATATGGAGACAAATGCAGCAACTCGAGCAACGTCTTGCACGTAGCGAACTTCTGAATCGTGATGTTGAGGGTCATGATTCCGAAAGTGAATCTTCGAATGGAGAAAAGGAATATAATATTTTTCATGATGAGGAGAATGATGATTCAAGCGACAACTCCATCCATGAAGAGAGACAGCGAATAGGGATAAACTTTGGATAGGATGCGGCAGGCATCTTCAATCGAAATAAGAGTCGTTTGCAGCTCTAGTTTCACTCGTAGGATGTACAATGTATTCAGCATCATAACTAAAAGTGGGGGAGTCTTCGATCACAAACAGTTGAGGACGTGAACATCGATGGCCTTGGACGAACTTCTCATCACAATAGTAACATAACTGTTTTTCTTGATGCTCTCGGGCCTCTGATTTGTAATGCGTCTAAAAGTTAACTGGATTATTAGGATCTTGATTCGCCTGAGTGGGTGGAGGGCTTAGAATACTCGATGTTGGGTCAGAGTTCGGCTAGGAAGATTTCATGACAGAAAGAGGACGAGTTGGTGAAAGGCCTCTGTTTTGCTGCTATTTCATCTCCTCAACAAGACGAGCAACCCCAATAGCATGAGACAATGTTTTTGGCTGCTTGATTTTCACATCCAAACGGATGTCGTCTTGCAATAAAACTTTCAACAAGAAAATTTTCAGGTAAACTGTCAATTTGGTGAGAAAGTTTTTCGAATCTCTCCTAATAATCTTTGATATTCGAAGTATGTCTTAAACGAGTGAGAGCTTCCGACGGTTCCTCAAAATCAGTGGGTCCAAAGCCTAAAAGAATGGCCTTAGTGAATTCATTCCAAGTGAACGGTCCCCGGAATTTTGTCAACCAACGATGTCATTGGTGAGCAATTCCTTCTAGGTGAAACGAAGCAAGCTGCACCTGTTGATATGAAGCAATGCCCTTGAATTGAAAATATTGCTCCACCTTATATATCCAGCATGTTGGATCCTCTCCGTTGAAGCTTAGAACATCTTCAACCGTACTCCAAAACTCAAAAATTGGAGAAAAAATACTCCAGCCGTACGTCAAACGTAAATCCAAAATGAGTTTTTTAGTTTCTCTGTCCTCTTTGAAACTTAAATTGCGTTTGAACTCAAAAAATGAGTTTGATATTTCAAAATTACAAACAAGTCCTTTTGTTTGTATTGAATTATTAAAGCACTCATATATAAAAAAAAATAAAAAAAAAATAAAAGGAGATTGTATATTAATAAGATTATAAAATTGACAAAATAAATAATTATTATAACATTTAATTTTTCTAATAATAATATTTTTATATCTTATTGTTTATTTTTATTTTGTTTATATGAAATATAACGGTTAAATATTGTTTTAATCATAATAGTAGAATTTAAAAAAATAGAAATGAAGATGATCACACTCTACTTCGAAGTGTACAATTGATCATTTGTGTAAGGAATACACCAAATCCGAAACTTGAATTATATTTATCTTTTATTTGTACGAATAATATTTTTTTATGTGCATCGTAATGTATTTTTTTCCTCATGTAGTTTAATTTCCATATTTTTAATAAATATTTTTTCGAAGTTTTTTATATGTACAAATAATAATTTTATTATTAATTTAATTAAATATTTTCTTAATCAAATTTACAATAATATTGTGGTCTAATTTGCAATATTGTAAAATATATGAATAATATTGAAAAGTTGAAAAAGTTAATATGGAAGTGAATATTAAGATAATATTCTTTTGAGTTTGAGAATGAGTTTAATGATTGGAGAAAAATTACTGCATTTTGAGTTTGAGGATGGATTTGAGTTTAAGAATGAGTTTTTCGGTTGTAGATGGTCTTAGAAAAAAGATGTCTTAAGGTGATTGTACGAAGCATCGCTGGAATTCCTGTTGTGCACACCTCTCGGAGTGTGTGAATCGCCCGTATGAGAGACATGTGAATCTTGAGAGACTCATAATGCTTGTAGTTCGATTAACACTGTTCGTAACGTAGAATTAATTTGATCAGAATTAGCTCTGTAACCTCAGCACGGAACTCAGTATTGGTTTTGTTATGAGTATCCATAGAAAAAAAGACCGGGCTCTGATACCACTGATACGGTTTAGAAATTTAGAAGAGGAAATAGACGCAAGAGTTTGCAAGAAGTCAGTCTAATTCATTTCATATAATCCGTTCAAATACAGCCTTGACTATTTAAAGACTAAGAAAACCATTAACTATTAACTATCACACCCAAGTAAGCATTATACTAACATAAACTACCCATGTCACAAACTAACTATCCATGACACAAAATTGACACAAACTAACTATCCTATGTTTCATAAAGAGATTCGTCGTTCCTGATCATGACCTTAATTGTTATTTGAACAAGTCAAAGCTCTGTCTTGGTCCGAGTGGGGATAGCATTTCTCGCCTGCATGTCTATGAAGTTTTGAAAAATCCAAAGGCGTGCTAGTAAAGTATAAATCATGCTTTGATTTTCGCTTCTCTAGTGGTACGAATGTGGTTGGTAGATGTCGATTTCATCCCATTTGGCCTTCATCAACCCATAATGTTGGGTGAATGATTGGTTAGGTTGTTTCTTGAGCTGTGTGATCTTGTTTTTGGTTGGTAGCTCTGCGATATGCGGCTCCAAGCGCTGTCTTTCGCTGCCTATTGTGTGAGTCAAAAAAAAGTCGTGATCATATCTTATATTATAACTTACGTTTTTTTAATCAAATATTGGTGAAACTTCAAAGAAAATTAAAATAAAGGAAAATTGAAACTCTCACAAGTCAATACACGATTTTAACTATTTTTGCACCCTCTTTTGTTTTTTAAAATCTGTTTCTCTTAATTCTCGTCGTAAACGAAATAATTTAACTTCAACACAATCTTTTGAAGTTTTCCATCAATTGCAAGTAGCTTTTTTGTGCGATTCTTATTTCCTTAATATTCCTTTGCATTCTAACAGTCTATTACGCGTTCAATGAATTGGCTGAATGAAACTAAAACTAAATATCAATATTTTTTTAACCTTTAGACTTAAAGATTGTTTTATCACTTCCATTAATATTATATAAATAGATCATCTTTGTTTTGACTTGATATATTAATTGTGTAACTTGATATATTAATTGTGTTGTGCGACGGGCTTCTTGTCTTTTTTTTTTTTTTGTTAGGTACAAGAAACTAAAATAAAAAATGTCTACTACATTAGGATCTTACAAGAGAAAAAAGAAAAGAAAGGCGGAAGCACTAAGTCAAAGTCAAGCGGGAGGTACAATGAAATATTTTAGTACAAGTAACACATTGGAGAAAGATGAAATGGTTGATGATTTGATCGTCAAAGAACCACAAAATTAAGATGTTAATGAACAAGTGCTTGATGGTAGTCGTAAGAAGCTTGGAAAACTCTGGAGTCACGAAGGACGCTCGAACATCAGTGATGATGAACTATGCTCAAAGTTCATGGTCGTGAAATGATATTTGAGAAATGTAAAGAGCAATTGGTATTCTACGGTGCTTGGTGAAACTGGATGGTTTACTTTCAAATACCTATATTGAATATAAGATCTTGTTAACGATGCCTGCAACAGTTGCATCAACAGAAAGAAGCTTTCAAAGTTAAAGTGGATCAAGAATTATCTTTGATCAACAATGTCACAAGACCAACTGAATAGGCTAGAAATGTTGTCGATCGAAAAAGAAATAGTCGGGCAACTAGATTAAGCAGATTTGATCAATATTTTTGCATCTAAAACATCTAAAGGACTATTATTTATATAATTAGTTTAAGTATTTATTGAACATTCCACTAATATATTTATATGTATATTCCTTTACGGTGTAAATTTATGTTATACTATGTATCTTATTTGAAAAAAATTACTTAAGAAGGGTTTGAGGTCCGAATTTCAAGGTTTGATTCACGTCCCGACGCCTTCAGCTACGGACCTCATTGAATCGATAGGAAAACCGAAGGTAGGTTCAAATACAAACAAGAAAAAAAGGTGGAACATATAGACCACGCAATGCAACAACAATAGAGAGATTTGTGGTGTGGCGGCAGAAGTTAACAGTTTATTGCAATACTTATTGTTGCATGAAACTGTTTATTGTAATGCATCCTTTATTAGAACACATAATCACTCTGAAAGATTGATTTATCCATAACATACTTATTAATGCTTTTGAGCTGTTCACATCGATGGAGCTCTGCTACAATCAGTTGGCTTAAAGGATATAATCTTCTTCTTCAAATCATAACCGACCAAGAAATTTCTCTGTGCCAAATTATCGAAAACAGCCGAGCCATCAACACGAGGCACAAATGCAAAGCAATGAACATTTCCAGGGAATTTCAAGAAAGTGTTCTCAGGGCTCAACTTAACGCTCGCACCATTTGCAGGAGCATCGATCCTATTACCAGCTGATGTCTTATAACACAAACTCAACGAACCCCTAGGACCAGCATGCTCGAGCCTTATCGCCTTCTTCATTGAACTTTCCAAGGGATAGTACAAATTCTTGGGAAGATAAGTGAGCAAAGATCCCGAGTCTACGAGCATACTACGGTAGTTAGATAAAAACCATAACTCTGACGAAACATTGAGATGGTGGTTCGTCGCTTCAGTATTAGTCGCAACGACGGATATGGACTTGAGCCTCACAGCATAGGAGGTTTTAAGGATGTCTAAACTTGTAGTGACCACACCTTGGCCTGAAACTAACGCTCGGTTACCGAAATACATCTTACTAAGCATCGAACCCATGAAGGCGTGTGAGACCAAGCAGTACGAAAATTTCTGCTGGTTCAACTGAGTGATGAACGATCCCGGCCCGACGCCTAAACCAATCACCCCGGACGATTCTCTCATGAACTTACCTACGTTTTCGTACCCGCAGCCGAAAGCAAAGCTCGGCTTAGACATCGACGGACTGCCACCTATTGTTATTTTATCCAGGGACAAGACGCCGTCAGAGTAAGAATCGTCGATGTAATGCTGAGAATATCTGCAAGTGTTGTCTCCAACAATCGAAGGCCTACCTCCTAGAGCTTTGCACTGTCTCGTATTACCGCCTATTTTCTTGTAAGTCGAGGATCTCGTGGGAGCAAACAGAGGTAATGCTTGCGGGAAGCAATTAGTGCATGGAGCACATTGTGTGTGTCCAAGAAAGAGGAGTGCTTGTATCGGCTATGCCGTTGATTTCAACCGCCGGCGAACCTAAATATAACCTTATGGCAAAATCTCCGTCAGAAGCTTTTATATCAGTTAAATGAATGCCTGAGGAAAAAGAAGATGATGATAAGTAATTTGCGCGATTCACTGAGCGAAGCAAAGCTTCGTTGATGAGAGCCCATTCATTATTAGTTGTTGAAGGGTAGTTGTTGAGGGAGTCAATGGGGATTAGGTCAGTGATGAAGCCTTCTTCATCATTGCTTATAATATGTTCTGTAAGAGAAACTGAAGATTGAAGCAGAAGAGATGTTAATAATAAGACAACAAAGAACAATATGAGAGCGTCTTCCATATATGTATTTGCTGACATAGCGAAACAACAAATTGTCTTTATTACAATATTCTATCTTGTCTTAGATATGGGATTGTAATAATGTTTCATCAGAAGATTATATAATATAATGCAAGGTGTAAAGACGAGTGCAAATCAAAGTAGTCTCCTCTCTTTTCATTAATTGTGATATGCCATTCTCTAATTATCATGGACAATATAAATAAATTGGAAATTTTCATTTAGAGTGTAATGCCTACTACGATTGCATAACAATGCAGAGTATATGTTTGCCATGAATGAAATGAATATATACCAAATGCTTTAGCAAATTGATGACCGCTATTGAATGAAATAAATCTGTATTATACCATACGTTTGATATTATACTTCATCAGTGAATAGTTTATTCTTGCCAACAAAAATCGTCACTTTTATGTGAGGAAACTTTGTTTACATATAACGAATTCTCATCTCTAACATCTCTATCTATGCTATCTCCGACATTGTAGAATTTTCTGTAGGTGAGTGTCTTGACGAAGAACCGCTCTAACGTATGTTCGGCTTTACGGTGATTTCCTCTCTCTCTCATTGTTCAGCAGCTTGTTGAAATCTTCGGCTCATCTTCGAATTATGGCATTCCTCCGCTCGAGCATGTAGAAAGAAACAAATGTACTACTTGTTAATAACATGAGAAAAGAAGAGACAAAATGATCTAAACTAAAGTTAGATAGATGTCTAAGACACTTACTTGAAGTAGCTCCTCGATGAACACGACTGCAGTAGCTAAAGCTCGACGGCCCTTCGAAGCTCTCTTCTTCGCCATAGAGTGTATATGTTCTACAACCTGCTCATATCTCAACATATATATATATATATATATACATGCATATATACAACAAAGCACTGAATAATATGCAAAATTCATAACCAACCCTGAAGTTAAAACAGTCATTCATCAACATCATTCATAGGTCCAAATCCAAAACATAACCAAACAAATCCAAGAACAACCAAAACGTCTGCTGCATCGTCGCAAAAGATGCCAAACCAAAACACAAAAGTCTTTTTATAACGTCTGAGAAAACATCCATCAACCAAAGAGCCAAAGGAAATCATGTCAACAGTAGAACATGACTTCCTTGACATTGTCCTTAAGAGCAGGTAGAGGTCTAAAACCAGCATTCCCCCTGCGGGCAACTGCACCGCCTCCTTCTCCAGAGCTCGATTCTCCGTCCGATCCATCAACCCCCTCCAGATAGGCGCGAGCGCGGAACGCAGCAAGGTGTGCGTAGTAGGCTGGCGGAACTGCCCAAAGAAAGACAAGTTAGTTAGTTACTATTCAGACCACGCGATGAAACAATATTAAACATTATTGTCATAAAACAAAGGAAGGTTTTGTTCTGAAGATTGCAACAGACCTATGGAAACCGACCGAGTGCATCTAGCAAACGTGTAGCACAGGTTGTTAGTGAGCGACTGTATGGCATCAGCTGTGAACCCATTCTCGTCGTAAAGCACATGGTAGTGAGCGGGCCGACTTGTTCCCTGGTTTTAGTTGACGAAAAGAAACATATCAAATTATTACTCCAATCCTAATTATCAATACTTTTTTTTTTTTTTTTTTGTAATGGAGAAGAATTTTTACCTGAATACCAGCATGGCTGCACAGGTAGAAGTCAAATTCAGTGGGGTGGCATATCTTGGTGTCCACCACAGTACCTTTACGCAGCCATAGCAGAATGAAATTCAAATCACAAAAAACAAAAAAAAGGAGGGAAATTAAAGCAAATCAACAAAAGTATGTATATCTATCTATCTATCTATCTCGTTCTTACCAGGCAAAATATTGCCGCTCCTGTCGGATTCATTGCGTTTTACTGGGAACAAGCGAGTGTGGTGCCTCTTCTGCACGACAACGAAAGTGACCCTCGGGAGATACCCTTCCTGAAGTGAACCACATGCCTGAACATCAACATAACATACCCACCGTTAACCTCCCAAAAAGACAAAAAAATGAAATAATCGAACAAAAAGATCTGAGGTGGCGGTGTACCTTTCTTATGGCATTCATTTCATGGAAGAGCACCTGACTAAACTGACCTTCACTGACGCCATCCCTGACATAATAAGAGGTTCGATCGGCCAATGTTTAACGTCGGACGAAGCAAAAAAGTTAAAATTTTAAGGGATGAATATGTCTGAAATCAAATGGTAACAATCAATTCAAAACCTGTAGAAGATAATACGGTATGGCTTTACACCAGTGGCTTTATAGAAGGCCGTGAGGTGATCCCTGAAACCATGCATGCAATAATGAATGAGAATGATGCTACAAACATAAAATCAAAATTATGAAACAATGAACAACCTTATCGCCCCCGAATGGACAATTCCCCTTTTGGGGTCTTCGCTAGAACGGTACAAATCCTGTATGATCTCCTCTCGATGTGCCTGTGCAGAGACAACTGCTCTGTACTTTGTCACATCCGGCCAGTCTATTGATGCCACCACCTGCAGAGATTAAGAACCAAATATCAAAGCTAAGAAAGAAAAAGGAAATGTGAAGTGATTACGGTTTAGTTGGCTCATACATACCGCTGCAATCGAGGGGCTCGAGTCCTCACCCGGCGAGGGATGAGTGACATCAGCCCCAATGATGATAGTTGGAACATCAGTTAGGAGATGGATCTTCCTGTTGTGAGCCAGTTCTAGCACAGTGTTTTTGCCACCAGCCTAGGTCAAGTATAATCAAGACAGAAGAAAAATTAGGACATGTTCATGTCTTAAGGGAGAAGACAAAAGACAGATGCCAAAATATGCGGGGAGCTAAACAACGAACCTTCACATTCATCTTCATTGCCACGTTCTCCATGTACTGTTTGCTTAACTTGCCAGCTTGCCTAGGCTGACAGCACTGAGACACGATGCCCAGCTCGGTCTCGCAAATTCTCTTGATACGGCCTGAACGAAAAGAAAACAACACATCAACTTCAAGCATCTGAAAAATGAAACTTTTATATATTTGACAGTAAAAAAAAGAGGTTGTTTTACCATAGGAGCCCTTGACATCAGGTAGGATTATTATCAGCAATTGCAGCTGACCCGCAGCCTTTGTAGAAGCAGTGTGGAGATCGAACAGTGCCCTCTCAATGTTTGCGGGGTTGGCCGATCGGAAAGGAACCGCTGGCTTTGGATTAAACGCCTGCCCAAAATATTAAAAAAAAAATGATAACATAAGCAAAAAAAAATAAAAATTGCAAAACCTTTCAACAATCATAGGATTAGAACCATTGACAATTACCATTCCCTTGCTGGTGCACATATCGATTAACTCCGTGCAGAACCTATCAACAATTGATTGGTTCAACCTAGAAAAGTTAATGCACGTCCAGACACCGACCCTGGCACCCACCACCATTCGCTGAAGAGAAAAAGAACACAAGGTAATCAATCAGATTCATATATTACTCATAGGATAATGTGCTTATTTCAAAGCCTATTCAGACACTTCACCTTGTCAATTAGATTCCACTGGCCCACTGCCGGCTGCACCAGCGATTCACGTCCAGACTCGTGATACATTAGCTGAAAAATGAAGTCATTTGGCAGAGGTCAATAGGGCATATATATGCAGCTTTGATTAAAGGCAGGAAAGCCAAGGAATGTAACTACCATTGGAGGGGGTAGAACCCGGGCTTCAACTGAGGTGCACTCGGGCTTCACTTGCAGCCCGAATTCCATTGCTAGAGCGTCACCACTGTAGTTATTCTGAACCAACATCTGCAGATAAACAAGAATTTAAGGTCATGCCATGCATATTCTGAAAAAAATAATAGAGAGATGATCTTACAAAAACATGCATACCCTCTTAATGCTTCCCTCTCGATCATGGGGGCGCTGACACGTGGCTTTCAGTAGCGCTGTAACCTGCTTTTCATTCAACTTTCGAGTATACCGCTGCCCTACAATTATTCGGCATACCTGTCAAGAGCAACGTTGCACAGACAGAAAAAGATTAAAAAACCAGCAGATATGAACATGACGAAAAGAGAACAAAGATGAAGAAGTATCAGACCTCCATGGGAAGGTAGATTGGCTTTGCATCGCTCCCAGCCTTTAGAGCCTGGAGAAACGGATACTTTAGCACAATGTTGTACTTCTCACGGAAGTACTGAGCAACAGAGATCGTTGTATCGGATTCACCGACAGAAAACCTGACAAGATGAAAAAGTAAGTAGTATCCACATTAAGCCGCTAGGCTTACTCCCAATGAACAAATACCATGAAAGAAAGGATCTTACATCAACTGCTGGGGCTGCTCCGTGGCAATGCCCGTGATTTTGTAGCGCCGGCAGCTCCCCTGGAGCTTCACCTCTACTCTTAATCCTTTCAGAACTCTTCTTAGCTAAAATTACAAATAGATAAGCAGATTACAAACGTCATCTAATTCATAAGCTGAGAAATAGAGAATACCTTCAGCCTCTCTTGGTCGGCCAGCGGACGAGTGACGTCCTTATTCAGATAGCAACAGATATAATCAGAGACAAACATTGGCTCATAGAAGCCCCTAGCGGACATGTCTGCAATGCATGAATAAATTTGGAGGAAAAAAGGAAAAAAACAAACAAGTCAACATCTTACAAAGAGGCATGAATGAGTCATGCTTACAACAAATTAAAGAGCAATTCATACCAATATTGAGAGACAATCCCATCTGAGTTGGGCGCAGACTCTGATAATACCCTTTCCAGTACTCAAGCCCATCGCCTAGCTTCCCCGGCTCGCCCAAACTAGGGTGGAAGAAGGACCTCCCGACCACTTCGTAACTTCAGAAAGAAAACATCAAAATAGTAATAAGTGCCATAAATATTAGGACAATGCTTGAAAGATGGGTGAGTAGCAAATACATACATTTTCGATGGCGTGTGGCGCAGAACTACATCAAGTGCTTGGATTGTCTCTTGGGGTACATCCAACTGCCTTCCACGTATAAATTCTTTCAAGTGGTGAAGATCCGCCTTAGAGGCGAACTTCAACGTTACCCTGAACTCACGTTCTCTCCTGCACGTACAAGAGATTAGAAGAAAAAAAAAAAAAACGTCAGTGAAAATGATTTGAGAAGCAGTGTTTGCTTATTTGTAAACACAACTAACCTGGACGATGATCCACCTTCCTCGTCAAGCTTGACGACGAAGTCTTTGGAAGTGAATGGCAGAGCACCTGCCGTATAGCAGCTCTTTCGACCATCGTAAGCCAAGTTACGCCTCCCAAGATGTGAAGCCTGATAGGATTTCACCAGCTGGCTGATGATATCTCGACAGACCTTCTTGGAGGTCACTTCAGGAGAAATGGTGACCTTACGAATCAAAAGAATCTCACTTTGTCAGAAGTATACCATGTGCACAGTCTTAGAAACACAAAATAAACGTTACTAAAACATAGTAAAAAGGGAAAACAAAGACTGAAATAGAAAGAAATAAAGCAACCACATCACATCACATCACATGAAAATAGCCTATGAAGGAAAGTAACAAAAGAGAAGAAAAGAAACCAGCAAAAGCTTATATGATGTTTCTTGAAGTATTTGTTGACATGTACCCAAATGGACTCACAATAAATGGCAGACAAGACAAGTTAGCAAGTTAAAAGCAGCAGAGAAGCCACAGACAGACGACCCTTATATAATCATAGATTCTATCAAAGGTTCATGTCAGTAAATGCATTTTTTCTCAGAAAATAGAAACATATAACCAGCGTCTGTGTATGTAAAACATGCAAACGAATAAACAAACTATAGACAAACAACCTATAGGTAAGAAGAAACCAATATAATAATAATAATAAAAAAAAAGAATCCTCACATCATAGTGGTGCAAATCTTTGTCCGCAACAGTCACCAGAAAATGGTTGGCGTTAACCATGACCTTTCTACCGGCCCTACCGAACCCTGGCCTGGGCGCATTCACCGTGGCCTTGGTCGAGACGGGGCGTGACTGCTGCGGAGCTGCCGCCTCACTGGCCTCCCCTTCAGCAGAGATCGAGAGCTTCTTCTCCATCTCCTCAGGCAGAGATGACGGCGGCGGAGCAGGAGATCCCCTTCCGCCACCGCGACCTCCGGCGCCGCTGCCTCGGCCGTCGCCTCGTCCTCCACCTACGCCCCTAGCTCCACCACGCGCAGCACCTTGGCCTGTAGAAGACATACTTGATAGATAACTTAAAAAGAGAGCGGAGAGTAAAGGAACTGTATGTGTGCTTTAATGCAGTAAGAAAGAGAGAGAGTTGTGAAGAAGTGTGTGTGGAGAGGACGTGTATATTTATAGCTGGAGTGGGAGTGGGAGAACTGAGGGGACAGATGGGGCCCGCAGAGAGAGAAAGAGATATTACATAGTGATTTCTACCATTATGGGATTTGGATTTTCTTGAGAAGAAATTTGGAAATTCTATTAATTTCTGTTTATTTCAATAAATTATTTTCCCTCAGAATAAAAGGCAAAAAATGTATACTAAATTTTAAAAATTAAAATTTAATTATTATTTCATCCGGTCATACTGACATTTTACGTAAAATAAAATTTAGACGTAATATTATCATTAAAGTAATAATTCGTAATATTGACTTATTACGTATATAGAAATCAACTATAATATCATCATTAATCTAATTACTCAAAAGTATTATCGGAAAACTCTATCCGTGACTTATTACGTATATAGAAATCAACTACAATATCATCATTAATGTAATTACTCAAAAGTATTATCGGAAACTCTATCTGTCTCGCACCTACCTTGCGTGAAGTCGGAGCGAATATTCTAATTGAAAAATGACACCACTAACGGATCATACTAAAGTGAAACACATTTAAATTTCATTGAAAAACTCTTAGTAGAATTTGGATTATAAATTAATGATCTATTATAAAATTCAATTATTATCATGGAATGATATCATTATTTTAATCACCTATCCGAAATATAATTCAAAAATATGATCCGAAAATGATATGATGATGGGTGTGGGTTGATCCATTCTACCTATAGAGTCGTGTAAGAGGGAACATGTTTAAATTTAAATTTAGACACGTGTTTAGCCGTGATAACGAGCTTATCCTATCAAACAATTAGGTGAAATACAACTAATCAAAAAGTATATACTAATACGTTTTTTTTTTATGTTATTCTTGGGGACTTATTAGTCACTAACTCGATATTCTAACATTTTGTATATTTTCGATCCAATTGGCTAGTCGATGCAGTTCACCTAATAAATCGTTGGGGTCGAGCGTATGCAAATTCAAATTCAAATATGTGTTTAGTCGTGCTAACGTGCTTATCCTACCAAACAATTAGGTGTACTGCACCTAACTAAAAAGTATTATAATACGTTTTCTGAACGTTTTTTTTCTTGTAGACTTTTCAATTACTAATCCGATATTTTAATGTTTAGTATATTTCGATCTGATTGGGTAGCCGATGCAGTTTACCCAATGAACTGTTGGGGACAATCGTATTCAAATTCAAATTTAAATACTTGGCTAGATGAGTTAATGAGTTTGTCCTACCAAACAATTAGGTGGATTGCAACTAATCAAAAAGTCTAATAATACGGATTTTGGACATTTTTCTTGTGGACTTCTCAATCACTGACACGATATTTTAACGTTTAATGTATTTTCAATTCGATTGGATAGTCGATGCAGTTCTCATTTATTCATAATTATATTGTATTAAAAATATATTATAAGTGTGAAAAATATAAGTTTGTCTATTAAACTTCTAAATACTTATAATACTTCCCTTAAAATATGTACTATATAAAATGTGATTTGATATTTAAAAAAACATATTATATTAATATTAATAATTATATGAACTGATATTGAGAGAAGATGATGTGTTTAGAGCCATCAACGGGCCGGGGAGGAGGGACGGTCCGTAGCCCGCCAAAGTCCGCCATTTAGCGAGGCGAGCGCGGGCCTAGGAAATGGAGGGCCGCCCCGCTCCGCCGGCGGGCCGGCTTGCCCGTAGTGAAAAAAAAAAAAAAAAATTTAATATTAATCGAAGTTATAGCCCATTGAAAAAAATAAAGTCCAAAACTTAATGCAATAATTAATTATAGATCTATTAGCCCATTAAAAAATGAAGCCCAGAGCCAAACACAATCTTTAATTAATATAAATTAATTAAAATATTTAATATATATTTTAAATAATAGGTGGGCTGGCTCATGGGCTAGCCGTCCCACCCCGTCAAATTCCACGGCCCGTGCGTGCGGGATATAAAAAATGAGGTCAAACCTGCCCCTTTGGCGGAATGGGGCGGGCTGGCTCGCGGGCCGTGAGTCTTTTTGACAGTTCTAAATGTGTTATTGGATATGGAGAAGGAACATTGTGATAGACTTTTCACAGATTAATCTTATGATACACACGTACGTGTACACATTTAACCGTACTACTGCATCATAGCATTTTTTGCAATTCAAATAGCCCTTTAAAACTAAAATGTAATAGTTGATTTTATGGTTTACAAATATGTGTGATGTTAAATTATTGCTTCACTGAAAGGATAAATTTAGGTTACAGTTTCAATTTTTATGTATTTTATATAATGTGTTATAATTTAATTTTATATATTTTATGTAGCGCCTTTCCTCGTGTCGGGATCATGCTCCATACAATTAAATTGCTAAATTTCAATGTTTTGAATGAATTTACTATTGAACTTGTTTTGGAGCTTTACTATGAATATTGTACCTATTTTTTTATTTATATTTTATTAGTAATTTTATCGAATGCATTTTATTATTGTTGTTGTTGAATTTATTGTATCAAGAAAAAAAAATATACACTAAAAAGAGCGGGGTAAAGATTAACCGCAAGGACGAAGAGAATTTTATACTTCTGTCAGGACGGGACATGAATTCTGCAATAATAAGTATCGAGGCCGGGATGGGATGGGATTAGTCACATGCCTCGGTCTGCCCCATTGCCAAACCTAATTTGAAGAATATTGCATTTGTGATTTGTCCCATATCGATTGCAGGGGTGAGGGCAAGGTGAGCTTTTTCTCCATTTATAAGGAGTATAATACTCTTTCCTAGATTATTAGTTGAACACTCTTGCTAACAAATGTCAAATCATTTAAATAAAATTATTTGAATAAAATGGACAAATTTCATGATGTTAATGATATATATTTTCTGGCAAAAGATTATGGACCAACAACGCCTTGAATGTAACATAAATGAATTATTTATGGTATATATCGGGATGGAATCTATTGGGTCCGGCCCATATATTGGGTGGCCCATTAGTATGTAGATATTATTATGTAAAAATATATATATATATATATATATAACACAACATACACACGCACACAGCGACGAGCAGAGGAGAAAAAGGGAGAAAAGGAAGAAAATGAGAAGAGAAAAATCTTCGATCCGGACGATCCAGTGCTCGGATTTTGCCGAAACTTCAGACGAAGAGTCACCTCGACGTGCTCTACGTTTCAGATCGTTCGGTTTCTCATTCGTTGGTGGTAACTCGTTTTGACCCCTTCGTGTAGTCCGAGCTTGTAACTCGATGATTCTTGGTATTCCGAGTTTGTAACTCGATGTTGTACTTGCTCCTCTTGTTGGTGTAGTGATTCGGTGTGTTTTTGGGCTGTGATTACCCCGAGACGTTCTCGGGAGGAGTTGTTGTCATTGTAATCGTCGGACGCGGTTATAGTGGATTATTCCCTTGGATCGGGAGATCGATCCCGTGGTTTTTCCCGTTAGGGTTTTCCACGTTAAATATCGCCGTGTTATTTTCGCTTCCGTTAATCAATTGCCGTTTATTATTTGGTCGTGATTTTGACACCCCAACAAAGTGGTATCAGAGCAAGGTTGAATCGCGCTGTTGTGTTCGAAATCATGGAGGTCAATTCTAGTCGGATGGTTATGTTGAACGGCTCGAACTATCATATTTGGAAAGGGAAGATGGAGGATCTTTTATATGTAAAAGATTATTATTCGCCCGTGTTCGAGTTGGAGAAACCGCAAGATAAAAGCGACAAGGAATGGGAATTGATCCATCGTCAGGTTTGCGGCTTTATTCGACAGTGGGTCGACGATAATGTTCTCAACCACATAAGCGACGAGAAACATGCGAGGACCTTATGGAGCAAGCTTGAGCAGTTATACGCTCGAAAGACCGGGAACAACAAGCTTTTCTGATAAAGCAGATGATGAGTTTGAAGTATCAAGAAGGGAGCATCATGTCTGATCACTTGAACACATTCCAAGGAATCCTTAATCAACTAGCTGGAATGGGAATCAAGTTCGACGATGAAGTGCAGGGTTTGTGGCTTCTTGGTACGTTGCCAGACTCATGGGAGACATTCAGGATGTCACTGTCTAATTCGGCTTCAAATGGGATCTGTTCAATGGAACTGGTTAAAAGCAGCGTGCTCAACGAAGAGATGAGAAGAAAGTCGCAGGGTTCTTCTACGTAGGCCGATGTCCTAGTCACGGAGAACAGGGGGAGGAGCAAGAGTCGAGGCCCAGGTGATCGAAGTAGAAGTAAAAGTAAGTCCGAGAAGTATGCTAGCATCGAGTGTCATTATTGTGGCAAGAAGGGGCACATTAAAAGATTTTGTCGAAAGTTCCTGAGAGAGAACAAGAATGCGAAGAGTCAAGATCATCAGACGACGGATGCTGATAAGGTTGACAAGGTTACCGCAGTCACGACAGATTTCTTTATTGTGCGCGACGACGATGCTGTTAATCTAACTAGTCATGAGACTAGTTGGGTGATCGATAGCGGTGCTACGATACATGCTACACCGCGACGGGATTTCTTTACCTCATATACCTCTGGTGATTTTGGACGAGTTATTATGAGAGACGATGGCGTTGCTAGAGCCATCGGTATCGGCGACGTGCGCTTGCAGACGGAGAACGGCAATATATTGATTTTGAAGGCCGTGAAGCATGTTCCAGAACTTCGCATGAGTTTGATGTCCACAGGGAAGCTCGACGATGAAGGTTTTCACAGTCACTTTGGAGATGGGAAATGGAAGCTCACTAAAGGCTCCTTGATCGTGGAAAAATGAGAAAAGAATTCATCTCAGTTATATGTGACGCAAGCAAAGATTGCAGATTCTACCGTGAATTGCAGATTCGTGAATGCAATCGACGATGGTGGCGCGACGGAGCTTTGGCATAATAGACTCAGTCACATGAGCGAAAATGGACTGATGATACTAGCCAAGAAGAATCTTCTATCTGCTGTGAAGAATCCTTGGTTACGAAGATGTGATCATTGCTTGGCTGGAAAGCAGACCCGAGTCGCGTTCAAGAACATCACTCACTCGCCGAAATCAGGTACTCTCGATCTAATTCACTCCGATGTTTGTGGTCCTATGAAAACAAGAACACTTGGTGGTGCTGTGTATTTTGTCACTTTTGTAGATGATCATTCGAGGAAGATCTGGGCTTATACACTGAAGTCCAAGGACCAAGTGCTAGATGTTTTCAAGCAGTTTCACGCTTTGGTGGAGAGGCAGACCAACAAAAAGCTCAAGTGTATTCGCACAGACAACGGGGGAGAATATTGTGGTCATTTTGACTAGTATTGCAAGAGATACGGTATTCGACATCAAAAGACAACTCCGAAGACACCTCAGTTAAATGGCTTAGCTGAGAGGATGAACAGAACACTGATCGAGAGAGTGAGATGTTTCCTATCACAGTCGCAGTTGCCGAATTCTTTCTGGGGTGAGGCGTTAAATACAGTTGTTCATGTCTTAAATCTCACACCTTGTGTTCCTTTGAGATTTGAGGTACCAGACAAGATTTGGTCGGGAAAGGAAGTCTCGTATGATCACTTGCGCGTGTTTGGGTGCAAAGCCTTTGTTCACATCCCGAAAGACGAGAGGTCGAAGCTTGATGTGAAGACAAGACCGTGTGTATTCATCGGCTATGGGCAAGATGAGTTCGGATACAGGTTTTATGACCCCGTGCAGAAGAAGCTTATTAGAAGCCGAGATGCTGTGTTTATCGAAGATCAGTACATACGAGACATCCACAAAGAGAAGTCTATTGTGAAGTCCAGCGGTGATCTCACTGACTTAGATCCACCGCCTGCACGTGTAGCATATCCTGATCATGGGGGAGCTGATGCAGACTCTAGCGATGTCGGCAACGATGAAACTCCTGCAACTGATGATGTTGAGCCAACAGAACCTGTTGATGAAGCTGTTCAAGAATCTTCGGTTGAACCTCAGTTGAGAAGATCTGCTAGGGAGCATCGTTCATCCACGAGGTATCCGTCAGATGAGTACGTGATGCTAACAGATGCGGGAGAGCCTGAGAATTACCAAGATGCTATTTCTGTTGACGACAAGAATGAGTGGATGAAAGCTATGTTGGAAGAGATGCGATCTCTTCATGATAATCACACTTATGATTTGGTAGAGCTACCTCGAGGAAAGAAAGCTCTCAAGAATCGATGGGTTTATCGACTGAAGATTGAAGAAAATAATTCTCGGCCACGGTACAAAGCTCGGTTGGTCGTGAAAGGCTTCGGTCAGAAGAAAGGCATTGACTTTGAAGATATATTCTCACCTGTGGTGAAGATGTCCTCGATCCGAGTTGCTCTTGGTTTGGCGGCGCGTTTGAACTTGGAGATTGAGCAACTTGACGTGAAGACTGCATTTCTTCATGGTAACCTTGAAGAAGACATTTACATGGAGCAGCCCGAGGGATTCAAAGTCAAGGGAAAGGAGCAGCTTGTTTGCAAGCTGAACAAGAGATTGTACGGTCTGAAATAACCTCCACGTCAATGGTACAAGAAGTTTGATTCGTTTATGACCAGTCATGGGTACATCAGAACCTCTTCGATTCATTGTGTATTCTTCAAGAGGTACTCCGATGATGACTTTATTATTCCTCTCTTGTACGTTGACGACATGTTGATCATCGGCCATGATACTAGCAAGATTGCGGCGTTGAAGAGAGAGTTGAGCAAGTCTTTTGCGATGAAGGACTTGGGAGCGGCGAAGAAAATTCTCGGCATGAAGATTTCTCGTGACAGGAAAAATTGGAAGCTGTGGTTATCTCAAGAAGATTACATTGAGAAAGTTCTCGAGAGGTTTCACATGAGTAAAGCCAAAGCGGTTTGTACTCCACTTGCAGGTCACTTCAAGCTCACTTCTGAGCAATGCCCGAAAAGTGAGAAAGAAAAGGCCGACATGAGCAGAGTTCCTTATCAGTCTGCGGTCGATAGTTTGATGTATGCTATGGTTTGTACTCGACCCGATATTGCTCATGCTGTTGGTGTCGTTAGCCGTTTTCTCTCTAATCCGGGAAAAGAGCACTGGGAAGCGGTAAAGTGGATATTGAGATATCTCAGAGGGACTTCCAAGACGTGTTTGTGTTTTGGCAGCGGAGAGCCTATGCTAGTTGGATATACCGATTCAGACATGGCAGGTGATATTGATTCCAGAAAATCTATTTCAGGTTTTTTGATGACTTTTGCAGGGGGAGCTGTGTCATGGCAGTCGAAGTTGCAGAAGTGCGTTGCGCTATCCACCACAGAAGCCGAGTATATTGCTATCACGGAGGGTTGCAAAGAAGCTTTGTGGATGAAGAAGTTTATTGAAGAACTTGGTCTACGACAGGACAAGTATGTCTTCTACAGCGATAGTCAGAGTGCCATCCACCTCTCCAAGAACTCGTCATTCCATTCGAGATACAAGCATATCGACGTGAGATACCATTGGGTTCGAGATGTGCTCGAGTCGAAGCAACTATATTTGGCGAAGGTACACACGAGCGAGAACGGATCAGATATGTTGACGAAGATTTTGCCAAAGGAGAAGCTCAAGACCTGTCGGCGGAAAGCGGGCTTGCTAGAGCCCACCGTATGAGCCGGAGGGGGAGTTTATTGGGTCCGGCCCATATATTGGGTGGCCCATTAGTATGTAGATATTATTATGTAAAAAAAATATATATATAACACAACATACACACGCACACAGCAACGAGCAGAGGAGAAAAAGGGAGAAAAGGAAGAAAAGAAGGAGGAGAGAAAAATCTTCGATCCGGACGATCCAGTGCTCAGATTTTGCCGAAACTTCAGACGAAGAGTCACCTCGACGTGCTCTACGTTTCAGATCGTTCGGTTTCTCATTCGTTGGTGGTAACTCGTTGTGACCCCTTCGTGTAGTCCGAGCTTGTAACTCGATGATTCTTGGTATTCCGAGTTTGTAACTCGATGTTGTACTTGCTCCTCTTGTTGGTGTAGTGATTCGGTGTGTTTTTGGGCTGTGATTACCCCGAGACGTTCTCGGGAGGAGTTGTTGTCATTGTAATCGTCGGACGCGGTTATAGTGGATTATTCCCTTGGATCGGGAGATCGATCCCGTGGTTTTTCCCGTTCGGGTTTTCCACGTTAAAAATCGCCGTGTTATTTTCGTTTCCGTTAATCAATTGCCGTTTATTATTTGGTCGTGATTTCGACACCCCAACAGAATCTACATGAAGCTGCAATATATATATATATATATATATATATATATATATTTATATTTTGTTTGTTATATTTTAGGTGGATGTTACCTTCTTTTGCGATTGATCAGCAGATGCCTCTCCAAATCAGGAATGTGACCTCTATGAAATATTAAAAAAGCATAAAATATTATCATTAGTACAAGTTGATATTAAAAACAGCATTGTGTTATTGAATATGAAGAACTTAATCGTTTGCTAATATATATGTAGGCTTTTTTAATTAAATAAATAGTTTTTTAATTTTTATTTATAAAATAAGTTAAAAAAAATACTTATTAATAAAATAAGTATTTTCGTAACTCAGAGTTACGAGTTAGATCTATTATACGAACAACAGACGACGAACGACGCAGACGAAGAGGCGACGGCGACGGTGCAAGGCGAAGGCGACGGTGCAAGGCGACGGCGACGGCGAACGGCGAACGGAGAACGGCGACGGCGACGGTGCAAGACGAGAGTAACTCGTAGCTAATAGGTACGGGTTAGTTTTTTTGTGATTGTATTAGGAGTATTTTGTTGATTTCGTATGAAATTGTTGGGATTATTTATTGATTTCGAAGAATTGATGAATGTATTGTTGAGGATAATTTGTGTCGAAATTATTCGTAGAATTAAGAATATTTGTGTTGGGATTAACGCGTGTTTTTGTCGTTCGTATTCATTGGATTTATTGGTGTTTTTGTTGATGTTTTTGTCGTTCGTTTGCGTTGTATTGTGTTGTTCTTCGTAGGATGGAAGACACGACTTTGTACGGCCCTATCGATGATTCGGTGTTGACGATGCAGTCGAATCATCGATCTCGTGATGTCCTGCTGGATGCGGACGTGATCGATAAAACGATCAAGATTAGATCGTTAGAAAATGTTGTATGGGGTACGAAAGAGCAGCCTATAATTCTACACGGTCGTTTGCTGAAGAAGTTGGATGACATGGGATTGTACGGGGTATATAGCTGCATGTCGCATAAAGTAGACCCCCACTTGATTACTGCGTTAGTAGAGCGATGGAGGAAAGAGACGCATACGTTTCACTTTTTTGTTGGGGAGGCGACTGTTACGCTAGCGGACGTCGGTATACTATGGAGGTTGCCGATAGATGGTGAGTCCGTTTCGGGTGTGATCGAGTCGAGGGCGACGTCGCAGTGGCAGGATGAGTGTGAGCGGTTGCTAGGATATCGACCACCACAAGACAAACTGAAGGGGACGGCGTTAGCGATGAGAGCTCTAGCGGATTGGTATATAGCCAATCCAGTCACAGATGACAGTGAGGAAGTAGAAGTCGAGCAAGCTGCACGTGGATATGCGATGCTGTTATTTGGTGCAGTTATGTTCCCCGATTGTAGCGCCAGCACCGTCTCGCTCACATTCCTCCAGTTATTAGAGGACATCGACGAGGTGCACACTTATAGTTGGGGCAGTGCAGTACTCGCCTTTTTGTATAGAGAGCTTTGTTCGGCATGTCAGCCGAAAAAGCTTAATATAGGCGGACCTCTACGGCTGTTGCAGGTAATAATTTATAAAATTCAAATAAATTTGAATTTTATATTTTCGTAATCATAGATTTAATGTAATATTTTTTGTAGGTGTGGGCGTGGATGAGAATCCTGCCTTTACAGCCCGTTCGTGTAGTGGAGCGCATCCATATGGCGCCCCAAGTAATTAATGGGTTTGAGCTGCCGATGCCACCAAATGCTGCAAGGTATTATAATTAATTTATTATATATACTTATTATTATTTATATGTAGTAAATTATTTATTTAGTCGAATATTATTAAATGTTTATTGTTTCGTAGGTGGAACGCTCGATTGGATCATACCAGTTCGACGCGTTCGAATATACGCACTATGCGCGAGGTGCTCGATATGATGCAGATGTCGCAATTTGTGTGGGCGCCCTACGACATTTCTTTACCGGAGATTGAGTCGTTACCTCCCGAGTGTCTGCCATTAGCTAGTCGTTCGATGTGCCCTTTGATCTTCTTCAATATCGTCGAGCTACATTATCCAGAGCGTGTTCTGCGTCAGTTTGGGATTATCCAAGGCATCCCCGCTCAGCCTAGCTTTCGCGAACGGAATCTCCATTCGTTCGAACGTCGTGTGCGCACAGGGATGGACTGGACGACAGTTCATGCGGAGTGGATACAGAGATGGGCGGAACGAGATCAGACCGTTGTCAGTGGTCCGACTGCTACTCCACAGGTATCGGTCCATGATGGTTACTACGACTTGTTCTATCGCATTACACGACGCTACATCTCTCCGAACGCTAGGCAGGTGCCCCGGGGCTTTCAGATGGGTGATGCCGTATTCTTATCGACGATTGTGAGTTTTGTTGGTATATTAACTTATATTTGTTTTCTATTTATCATATTCTAACTTGCATTGTTAATTATAGGAACATCACATATCTCGTCAGGCAGATTATTTTAGAGACGATAACGTTGAAGAAGCACGACGTCTGGCGTATCAGATGGAGAACATGTTTATTGGCAGACGTCAGCAGCCAAGACGAGAACGTGATCCAGATGTTGGACACTCGCAACGATGATATAGATCTAAACACGGTAAATAATAATATTGTTCTTTTTTTATTATTTCATTGTTGTTGTTATTATATTTTTATTATTATTTGTTTTATTATTATTATTATTTTTATTATTTGGGATTATATTTCAGGTGTTTATGACACCTTCACCACATACGCGGCGCTCGAGAAGTCCTGATGATGAAGATCAGGCTGATGTCCGATGAGGAAATAGAGTGCGTAGGCCTAGGCGTTGTGGGAATGGTTCTCATTTTTTTCATCGTGGACAGTAGATTAGACGTCATTTGTAATTTGTATTGACTTATTCTTATTATGAATCTCGTTTTAATTAATTATATAAAATAAAATAAAACAACGGGACTCAAACAATACAGAATGAGTGTAAACGTATCAGTGTCTTCCACGCTGCCTAGCACGAGTTTCACCCCTATCCATCTCATTGTGAATACGAGTTCTCCGATATCTTCCTGGTCCTGTTATTGCTCGACGTGCTTCGTTATGAGTAAGATTAAAATCTGCATCAGCCCAATAACATTCGTCGTGTAGTGGCTCGAAAACACCCTGATATGTGGCTGAGTACGAGACTTTGCTGTAATATGGCGCGACATATTGACCGGACTGGATTTGCCAATGACGACATGCCGCTTGTGCGTGAGAGCATGGGATCTTGTACATGCTCCAGTTTCCACACGAACATGTTCCAGCGCTAATACTCACTACATGTGTTTGTGTATGAACGCCAGCTGTTACAACTTCGGCCGTATGTTGTCGGACATCAAATCGATAGATAGCATGATCCCAAGATTGCCTCGTCCAATTTTGAAACATTCTTGTTGCATAGCGTGACCAATCTGTTTCAGTATTGTCCATTGCTACCGCAGCTTCCTGATACCGATCACGCCAATACTGTACGCACCTATGAAAAGTGAAATCAACGATAGCTCGCGGCGGGAGCAATCGTGCCCCCTTTAATACACCGTTAAGACCCTCAGAAATGTTGGTCGTCATAACACCACATCGAGTGCCACCATCGTGAACAAAAGTCCACAGCTCCACGTCTACATTTATCAACCATTGCCAGGCTTTTTTATCAATCAATTGAATCTGATTCATGATGCGGTCGAATTTGTTCAACGTATGCGCAGTTCCAGCTCTGTGACATAAATCTTTCAGCTGTTGGCTTTTGAACTTCTTGTAAAAGTTGGATTTTATATGCCGCAGACAGAAACGATGTACTCCATTTGGGGGCCTAAAAGCAGTCGTCACTCTTACTGCAGCCATAAGACCTACAAGACGATATTTACATATTATAAATTAAATTTATACAACTAAATATACATATAAGGCACGTCTGAGTAACTTAGTGAAAGACAAACCTGGATGACGATCGGAAATAAGGCAAACAGACTGGTTCTGTAGAACATGTGTATTTAGGTTGAGAAGAAACCATTTCCAAGAATGTTCACTTTCTTCGGTGACAATGGAGAAGGCTAGGGGGAAGACGTTCTGATTGGCGTCGAGTGATGTAGCAATCAACATTTTGTGTTGATATTTTGAGTATAAATGCGTACCATCAACACAAACAATTTTACGGCAATGTCGAAAATCGTCAACACTTGGTTTGAATGCCCAAAAAACGTACCCAAGCTTATATTCCCCAGGCGTGCTAGTGCGAATGTGCAGCCACTTCACGATTGTTCCTGGATTGTAATGTTGTAAAGCTTTCATAAAAATTGGAAGCTTCTTCACGGAATCTTCCCACGTGCCATAAACATTTTTCATAGCTCTTTTGAGTCCATGCCAAGCTTGTATGTACGAGATATCGTAGCCAAATTTATCTTTTATGAGCTGCTGTACATTTTTGGGTAGGAAGTGAGGGTCTGTCTTTACAACGCCAACAAGCTTGTCGGCAATCACGTTCCGAGAAATATTACGATGAGTTGTGGACAACTCAGTCATGTAGCATGCGTGTGGCTCTCCATATTTTATCACTTTCCAATAACCTTCTTTACGCTTCAAACTGGCTCTAAGTCTCCAAGGGCATTCACTGCTGTGATTGCATTCTACACTCCAAACGGTATTGCTGCTTTCTTTAACATGATACTCGTGCCTAACTACCCTGATCGAATAATCGTCTACAGCATGTTGTAAATGTTCTTTACTTTGAAAAATCATACCTCGACAAAATGTGGGAGTTTCTTGATCATAAAAGTCCCCGCATCCACCGTAGCCATCAACATCGGAAGGTGGCATTTGATATGTATGATTAAAGGGAACAGACTGGTACATTGCTCGAGGATCATTTACTGGTGCAGTGGCATTAGGTGGATTCTCATCGTCGTTGACAGCTTCAGGATCGTTGGGATCTGGAAACTCGGACAAGAGATTTTCATCGTCTGCTTCAGAATCACTAACATCGACTTCTGGCTCGACTTCTTGCTCGCCTTCTGGCTCATCTTCCTGCTCGGCTTCCGGCACGTCTAATATAGGAACATCAATTGACACATTTTCGAACCCTCTTGTAACTGTGACTATATCAGGCATCTCTGGACACGCATGACTCGATGAACCAAATTCAAATTGCTGAAACCCACTTCTGTCTTCAAAATTTGGATGAGAATCTTCATTGAGATCAAAATTGCCGTATTCATTTTTTTCAACAAAAACCTCAAGATGGTTGAATTCGGAATCAGGGTGTATGAAGAATGATAAGTCGCTGTCGTTGGAAATCTGTAGTAGTTGATGAAATATGCGAGAGTGTTGAAAGTATTCATTCTTGCCATAAACAATCAACGAACAAGAACTGCTATCAGCACCCGTAATTTCAAACAAGAATGACAGAAATTCGGAAAAATTGGTAGAACGACGAATTCGCCGGTACCCTATAGGATCAATACTGTATTTGATGGTTGAATTAGATGTGTGAATAATTTCACCACCGAAATAAACTAACACTTGTATATTATTGGACACCATTTCTGTATGTGATGTGAGTGATCGGTGATGTGTTTGATATAATATTTCGTTTCGAAGGTGTGAATTTATAGAGATATAACTCGTATGTTTGAGATACGAGTTATATTAACTCGCACTTTTAACATACGAGAAACCGTAACTCGTATCTCTAAGTTACGAGTTAGCAGAGGCGTCAGATGGTTGCAGAGTTTGTCGGTGTCGGTAGATCTAACTCGTAACTTAGAGATACGAGTTACGGTTTCTCGTATGTCCTCGTATCTCTGAGTTACGAGTTATAACTCGTAACTCTGACATACGAGTTATAACTCGTATCTCTGAGTTACGAAAATACTTATTTTATTAATAAGTATTTTTTTTAACTTATTTTATAAATAAAAATTAAAAAACTATTTATTTAACTAAAAAAGCCATATATGTACATGGTTATAGTTGAAAATAATAAATAGAAATATGTGCGATTTAAAAAAATATATATTTATGCCGCTATTTTACATAATATTATTTAATGCAATAATAATAAATAAACCACATTTACTGTTCATTTACTGTACCCTCTGTCCCATGTTATTCCTGCAACCTACGAAAGCTATGATTTGGCGGCTAACAATAATGTTATGTGACGATTTTTAATGTAATGTTGGCCCCTCAAATATTCCAATTTAATTCTATGGATTATAATTAAATTGATACCCAAGGAAACGTTACAGTGTTTTTAGCGTTGGGAATTGAAAATAATATATGCCATGAGGAGGAGGAGGACATCATTGTCTTGAAAGTAACAATAAAGCAATGATAGCATAACTAAAAAAAACCCGAAAGAGATATGAAAATCGTGTGTGTAACCTATTCAATTCAATGGTTTGGTTTGTTCAAATATAATTTTTAATGTTCTTTAATTATCAATTTACTTTTACTCCATCTAGCATTAAAGTTGAACTCGTAATTAAATAGTTGAACATAAAAACTAATTAGTTTAAAGTTAATCGACACATTTAATTAGAAGTAGGCTTTGCAATGGACGAGAATTCCCTATTTTTCTTTCTTTATTCGTTGACGAAGACTGGAAAATTTTCTTCCCGTCGGCAGAGAGAAGATCATACTCGCTGCTTGGTGAAAATCTAATACATTGAATATCTAAATTTCAATGCTCATTGAGATTATTACGGATAATCTGAAAATTGTACCAACAATTTTATTTATATTATGGTATTTTTTCTAATGCATTTTACTTTTGTAGTTATTGTATAAAAAATATTATACACTATAAAAAGATACAGGACGTGAATTTCCAGCGAAAACGAAAAGAAATTCCTCTATTTACATGGAATGGGGAACGAATTATCCGATAAGTATTGAAGCAGGAAAGAGGATTAGAAAAAAATGAATGATTACAATAATTTCATACAATTAATTTTTTACTTTAACTTTGTTTGTAGGATGTAGGAATGAAAAATTTTGTTGAAATTAATTAAAATTTAGATGCTCTTTTGGTATTCTTGGATACCAGATATTGATCGGTTTTTATCAAATCGAGAAGTCGTCGTTCGTCGAAACTCGAAATTGACCAAAGATTCATAATTTACATTTTGAGAAGAATCTATCGAATATTAATTAGCTCAAAAATGATGTCGGGTGAATGAGAAATTAATTTTTGAAGATGGAGCAAATAAAAAGATGAAAAATAAACTAAGTTATAAGTGGGAATATTGTTCCACATTGGTTAGATCATCTCACTTTCAGTGTATATATAGAATTACCTTGTAGGAAATTCAAAAGGACTTGCCTAATAAGTGAGCTAAATGTGCTAAGTGGGCTAAAGAATGCTAAGTGGGCTTATGACTTCTGAGGAAGTTTTGCTCTAAGTAATAATCTTAGTGCGAGGAGGTGTCTCGCACCGATGATTCCGAGCCCACGCCCGCGGTCGAGGCGGATCCCGAGACCAAGCCGTGTCATAGTGCGCATTGGGCGGTTCGAGGCGCACGTTGTATCGTCGTTGGGAGCCAAAATTTATGCACGCCGCATCGTCAGCGAGGTGGCGCTCGATGTGCGGATGACGTGACAAGCGAGTTGAGGTGTAGTGGACACGTGTGCAAGTGGTGACAAGTGGCGATGACGGAGCGTTGCGTAGGACGATGAGGTGGCTAAGACCCGCTGGATCGATGGGGCGCAACGGTTCGATATAGTAAGAGTCATTGGTGACGGACCGATCCGACCCAGGAGCAGGATGGTGCAGGTTGAATCTGGGCAAAAGAAAAATGTTATGACTATTCACATGCCCAGAAGTTACACCTCTTCATAGATTCGCCTCAGGTCCCTTGAAAAACAATAAATAGCCCCATGCAGACTTGAAAAGTGGATTCATTAAGTCTAGTGCATTAGAAGAAGTTTACTTCAAGTCCCTAGTTTCCTTAAGAAAGAAAGTTTCGAGTTTCAAGTCCGATTCGTCGGAAAACTCGAGTCGTAGTGCTGCGATTCCGAGTTAAGAAGTCGTTGTATCTTGGGGATGATCACCGTAACCGAGAGCATGTGAATAATCGGAGCAATATCGTCTTATAGACAACGTATATAATGCGCACATTGACTTACCGTTCAGATAAAGTTCTGACAAAATTTTGCTACCGATCAAACCTGGGATGAATCCAACATTTTTTTCATAATCTATATCAATTTAGATATCGGCAAATAATAATATATTTTTCTCAGCTGTCGTTATTCTCAATTACTTCATCGCAGGTGATATTTTTCCTAATTTTGGAGCTATTCTCTCGAAGGTATCATTATTCCTACGTATCTAAGTGTCATTATTCCTACTGTCTTAGGTGTCAAACCTATTGTCAGTACATTTTCCCAATGTTGAAAATGTATTTTGATGATCCAATTTTATTTATTTATTTTGTGGTTTAGCTTTTGCGAAGGCAGAAATACAATACTTCGTCTTTAAGTTACTTGTCCAATTCATCGTACCTTAAATATGTTGTTACTAAAGTTAAAAGTTCGAAAGTAGAGGATAACAATGACTTTGTTGACCAATAATTAAAGAAAGTGATCTATATCTTGTTTCTTTTAAATTAATAATAATAAAACTTAATAATGTTTTTCCCTCGTTTGTTTCACTACATTATCAGTTGAACTCTAATTCCAACAAATATTAAGCATTATTATAAAATTATCTGAAATTGGCAAATTTCTTGATGTATTTCTCAATTATGTATATGGTACATATCGGGATGAAAACTACAAGAAGCTGCAACTTTGATATAGACACAAAGTTGAAATAAATAAGGATAATGAAAAAAGACAAAAAAAAAAAAAAAAAGTATAGATTATATCTTAATGTATGATTGTTTTTGTTTAGGTGGATATTAACTTCTTGTGCGTTTGATCAGTAGATGCCTCTCCAAGCCTGGAATGTGACTCTCCATGAAATACTTTCTCCAATTTATTTTTTTTGTATCAATTTCGAATTTTGATTTCTCCTCGTCGGACATTTCTTGTAATAGCCTTTCTGTGTTGCCCGTCTCAAATCTGCAATTATTATTATAATTAAGAATATTATGTTATATATAATGGATGAAAATTGTAACATAATTTAATTTATTAACTAAGACTTATTATATATCATGGACATGTAATGTAATGTATGTACCTTCCTTTCATGAATCCGACGAACTCGTACAACTTGCACATTTGCTCCGCATATGCAATCTTTGCCCTCGTTCGCCTATTTTCGGACACTTCACCACTATTCCCATTCTTCCGACGTATTTCAGACCGAGTGTATTCCGAGAAGTCGTCGAAGTTGTCGAACAATGCAATTTTTTCCGTGGTTTCACAACCGTTTAAGCTAAAGTATTCGTGAAGAATATCGAAGAACTCCGCGAAACAAAGAGGATTTGCGACGCCAGAGCCCACATGATAAACGTTTAGCTGCGACGACCCATATTCCATTCCGTGCTTTGCAATACTTGCAATCGTAGAATTCACGACGTAGTCCAAAGGGATCTAAATCAACAACAATATATATATATATATATATATATATATATATAACAAACTATATATGTAAATATATATTCAATAAAATTGATCAATAAAATGCTTACGATGTCCATTTTTTCTTGGGGATCAGCCAAATATGCTGGAAGTTGCCCTTTTCCATAAGCAGTGATCACAGGGTCAAAGCATCTGCATGCCATATATTACATACATTGATTAAATATAATCTATCTATGAAGCAATTAAATTAATTTATATATATATATATATATATATATCTAACCTATTTCCTTGGATCCATCCAGGAATTGGATCTTTATATGTACTTTCGATAACGCTTGGTCTGATTATGAGGACGGGCGTGTCTCCCCTCATTTCGTCGAGCACCATTTCGCTTAGCGCTTTTGTCATATGATACGCATTGTAATATCCCAATAAATCTGCCCTGTAAATGATCCAAGACATGCATGCCAACTGTTAGAAACTTTATAAGTAGCTATCTATGTATATATGATGATGATTTAAAATCACTTGCCTCTCTTGGCCAATTTGTTTCAAATGTTTAGCATAATCTGCTGATGATGATGACTCTCTGAATGATTTCATGGCCACACTTATCTCATCTGCTAAATCCAATCCAGGAAATGATTCGTCGCTTTGATCGTCGACGTTTTGCCCATTTTGTCCCATGATTAAGGGTTTCTCAGGGATGAGCCCTTCTTTTTTCCCACACACATATGCTGCCATGTATATAACAATAATTAGTATTTCCATGCATATAAGTTCCAACCAGCAATTTCACATGAAAAAAAAAGAAGCTCAATTATTACCGGTTGAAATATGGACAAACAATTTAAGGTTTCCGCATGCTTTGGCGAATCTCATCATCCGTTGAGTAGAATTTACGTTCAAATCAATCAACGAGTCGTATCTGACCAAGATATTAAGACACATTTAGCAATAGATATGAGAAATTATGCTTTTTTAATTAATCCATCAACCTTAATAAAGTGATGCAAAGGCTAATAATAATAACAACCTGTCGTTCAAGTTTGTGCTCGCCGCGGATTCGACTATGACGTCGACGTCCTTCATAATTTCTTGACAAGATTTCATGTCCATTCCTAAATTTGGTTCGCAAATATTTCCTGGGACTGCTATCAACTTCTCCCTTACATATGCTTCGTAACCATTCCCGTGAATTTCTCGCAAACACGCGAATAGTTCCGAATCTATAATCTGGAAAACATACAAAAATATTAGTTTCAACATATAGGGAAAGCAAAAAAAAAAAAACGTAACATTAATTTCGACGTACTTCTTTGGTTAATCTATCATCTGCAGCCTCTTTATCTTCAGCCTTGATAAGCAGATATATTTTACCCACCGAAGTCGATCTCAACAACTTCTCCACGAAGGCTGAAGAGAAAAACATTTATTGAATGAATCATATAATTAATGATCTCAAAAAGCTTAATTATCAACAACTTAATAATTAATAATTATGTATCTAACCTTTGCCCACAAGACCAGTCGCACCAGTGATGAAGATATTTTTGCCATGGAAGAACTCAACAATCCCAAGGCCTTCATCGTCGTCATTGCCATCGACGCATTCATCATCGTCATCGGCGTCTAACGAAAGCAACTGAGACTGAAGAGGATGCAACAGTGAACGAAAATAAGGGCTCATTTCTTGCGGTAACTCATCTTCGAGAGGGCTAGGAGAAGGCAAAGAGTGATAACCGTTAGGCACAACCGACAATTTTCCGCAGTTTTTTCTCGACGGGCTATCGCCAATCTTTTCATTACGGAAGATCGAAACCTTATTACCAATCGGGTCAAAACATTTCCTTAAAGAACACTTGATTTGAGAAGCATTATGGTTTACTACAGCAGAAGTGTTAGGCTTTTGGAAGTTGAGAGAAGGGGCGAACAAAGAGTTGTCAGTTAGCAACATAGTGAAGTGAGCTGAGAGTAGTTTTTTGCTGTGCTAAGTTTGATAGGTGAGAGAGATTACTAACTGTATGTATGTTTGTTTGCTCTGTTTGAAGATATGTAATATGACATTTATAGGGCTTAAAATGAGAGTCATCGCAGTGTTTGAACTCTGAAGTCAATATAAGTCACATGTGGAAAACGTTAACTATTATGGGATATTTCCTTAAACTTTCTAGCAAAGTAGTTATCTCAATTATGTTTCAGCAATAAATATGATAATGTTATAAAAATATTAATTGTGATTAATATTATATTAAGATTATTTTATTATAATTATACTTATATTAAGATTATAATGATAATATAGCTTATAATATAAAGAGAGAGAGATTAGAGAGAGATTAAGTATTTCAATACTTGGTGTGTTTTACAATGAACTCTAATCACCTATTTATACTACTAATAATTCACTATTACAACTAATCACATTAATTACAATTATACACCTCACACTAAAATACAAACTCTTCAATTAAACACCTCATCTTATCATCTTATCACATTATCATCATTTAATATAATACTTCCAAATCATCAATAATTTAACTAATATTATTATTTAAAACATCCACATTTAATTATTTCATAATACTCCCCCTTGGATGTTTTCAAAGAATATGCCTCGTTAAAACCTTATTAGGAAAAACCCAATGGGATAAAAACCTAATGAAGGAAAAAGAGTACATGATTCTTTTAGATACGCTTTCGATTGTTGCCTCATTAAAAACCTTACTGGGAAAACCACATGGGAAAAACCTCAGTGAAGGGAAAAAGAGTGCAACGCGCATTTACTCCCCCTGATGATGACATCATTTAAGATCTCGAAGTTTTCGAACTCCAATTGAATATACCAATCTTTTGAAAATTATTGGGGGAAGTGCTTTCGTGAATAAATCTGCAAGATTTTCACTTGATCGCACTTGTTGTACATCAATATCACCATTTTTCTCTAAATCGTGTGTAAAGAAAATTTTGGTGAAATATGCTTTGTTCTATCTCCCTTAATATATCCTTCCTTTAATTGGGCAATGCATGCAGCATTATCTTCATATAAAATCGTAGGAAGTAACTTTTTCGATACTAGCCCACTGGTTTGTTGTATATGCTCAATTATCGATCGCAACCAAACACATTCTCGGCTAGCTTCATGAATAGCTAAAATTTCCGCATGATTAGAAGAAGTAGCCGTTAAACTTTGTTTAACTGACCGCCATGAAATAGCGGTTCCGCCATGTGTAAATAAATAGCCCGTTTGCGATCGAGCATTATGTGGGTCAGATAGAAAACCAGCATCTGCATACCCAATCAAATCTGTTTTTGATTCATTAGAATAGAACAATCCCATATCAGTTGTTCCTTGAAGGTATCGAAAAATTCGCTTAATTCCATTCCAATGTCTACGAGTCGGTGACGAACTATATCTCGCCAATAGATTCACAGCGAACGCTATATCAGGTCGCGTATGACTCGTTAAATACATTAGGGCTCCAATAGCACTGAGATATGGTACTTCAGGACCAAGTAATTCTTCATCGTTTTCGCAAGGTCTAAACGGATCTTTATTCACATCTAAAGATCGAACAATCATTGGAGTATCCAATGGATGAGCTTTATCCATATAAAATCTTTTCAATACCTTTTTCGTATAAGTCTCTTGATGTACGAATATCCCATTCTTTAAATATTCAATTTGCAGTCCAAGACAAAATTTCGTTTTACCGAGATCTTTCATTTCAAACTCTTTTTTCAAACAATTAACGGCTTTTGATAACTCTTCAGGAGTTCCAATTATGTTAATATCATCAACATAAACTGAAATGATGACAAATTCATTTCCAGATCTTTTCATAAATATGCACGGGCAAGTTTGATCATTTTTATACCCCTCTTTCGATAAATATTCACTTAGGCGATTATACCACATACGCCCAGATTGCTTTAATCCATAAAGCGATTTATTTAGCTTGATTGAGTACTCATTTCGGGGCCCTGAATTTTCAGGTAACTGAAATCCCTCGGGAAGTTTCATATATATATCACTATCAAGTGATCCATATAAATAAGCGGTGACAACATCCATTAGACGCATATCGAGTCCTTCACGTACTGCCAGACTAATTAAATAACGAAAAGTCGTTGCATCCACCACAGGAGAATACGTCTCCTCATAATCAATACCAGGTCGTTGTGAAAAGCCTTGTGCAACAAGCCGTGCTTTGTATCTCACAATTTCACCGTTTTCATTTCTCTTTCTGATGAAAACCCATTTATATCCAACCGGCTTTACATTTTCTGGTATGCGGACTACAGGTCCGAAAACTTTTCGTTTCTCAAGTGATTTTAATTCTGCCTCGATTGCATCTTTCCATTTTGGCCAATCATTTCTTTGTCTGCATTCTTTTACAGACCCTGGTTCATGATCCTCATTCTCATTTATCTCATTCATTTCATGTAGCGCTACGTTAAATGAGAATTTATTGTCAACGTTGACTTTTTCTCGGTTCCATCTAATTCCATTTTGAGCATAATTTATCGAGATCTCTTCATTATCATTATTCTCAAAAATTTCAGGTACCTGATTTCCATTATCATAATCATTAATGCCCATTGACTCTTCTAGAGTCGATAAATCCTCGACTGGACCATTCTTATTATTTGCTCCTTTTCTTTTTCGAGGATTTTTATCTTTGGAACCCGAGGGCCTACCACGTTTTAGTTGTGGTTTAGGCTCGATCATTATATGTTCTCCAGGAACATTAACTTTTGCAGGAGCATTAACAGCTGGTATATGTGACTTAGTCACTCTTTTAAGGTCAGTAAAGCTATCTGGCAGTTGATTAGCTAATCCTTGTAAATGAATTATCTTTTGAACTTCTAGTTCACATTCTTTCGTTCGAGGATCATAATGATTTAGCGATAATTCATTCCAACTAATACTCATTTCCAGCTGTTTCTTTTCTCCCCCTAATGTCGGAAAATTCGATTCATCGAAATGACAATCGGCAAATCTAGCCGTAAATAAATCTCCAGTTAGAGGTTCTAAATATTTTATTATCGATGGAGATTCAAATCCGACATATATTCCCAACTTCCTTTGAGGTCCCATCTTCGTGCGTTGTGGTGGAGCAATTGGAACATATACCGCACATCCAAAAATTCTCAGATGGGAAATATTTGGTTCCTGACCATAAACCATTTGTATCGGGGAGATATCATTATAACTTGTTGGCCTGATGCGGATTAGTGCCGCTGCATGTAATATAGCATGTCCCCAACAAGAAGAGGGAAGTTTCGACTTCATTAATAATGGTCTTGCAATTAATTGCAACCTTTTAATCAACGATTCTGCAAGACCGTTTTGCGTATGGACATGTGGCACGGGGTGCTCAACATCAATTCCAATAGACATGCAATATTCATTAAATGCCTTGGAAGTAAATTCACCAGCATTATCAAGGCGTATTTTCTTTATTGGATAATCCGGAAAATGTGCTCTTAATCGAATCAACTGAGCAAGCAATCTCGCAAAAGCTACATTCCGCGTTGATAACAAACATACATGAGACCATCTAGTTGATGCATCAATCAATACCATGAAATATCTAAATGGTCCACACGATGGATGTATCGGTCCACAAATATCACCTTGTATACGTTCCAAAAATCTTATAGATTCATTCTTTATTTTTATTGGTGATGGACGAATAATCAACTTCCCTTTAGAGCAAGCAACACATGATAATTCATTCGATTGAAGAATCTTCTGGTTCTTCATTAAATGTCCACGTGAATTTTGAATTATTCTCCGCATCATAATTGAACCGGGATGGCCCAACCGGTCATGCCAAACAACAAATGTATTATCATTAGTAAACTTCTGGTTTACGATAGCATGTGATTCAATTGTTTTAAGATATGTGTAATATAGCCCAGAGTCAAAAGATGGTAATATTTCCACAATTCTTTTGTCATTCGATATCACTTTTGTAATATGCAAATATTCAATATCTCCTTTTTCTGCAGTCTCAATATGATATCCGTTATGTCGAATAGCTTTAAAGCTTAATAAATTTCTTTGAGACTTAGGAGAATATAAAGCATTTTCAATTATCAGCCTTGTTCCTCTGGGCAGTAAAACATTAGCTCTTCCGGAGCCCTCAATTATATTCGTGCTACCCGATATAGTAATAACACTGGCTTCTTTCATATCAAGATGATCGAAATATTTCTTATTTTTTAGAATCGTATTCGTCGTTGCACAGTCTGCAAGACACAATTCTTCATTGCACATGCCCGCATCCATCAAATAATATCCTTTATAAACAAACACATAATATTTATTATTGAAAAAGAAATATTGCATTACAAACATATAGATAACTTAAAACAACGATATATAATAAAACACACAATAGTAAATCATAATGCATAAATAAAATCATAGCAGATTAATTTTCATCGATCAGAAAATCCGCAGCTTCCAAATGAGCATTTTCATCATTGGCATCAGAGGTAGAGGCGAATTCACCCTGAACAAAATTCATTTCGATTTTCTTTCCTTTGCCCTTTTGAGATTCCTGATATAGCTCAACAAGATGTTTGGGCGTACGACAATTGCGCGACCAGTGGCCAGAACCACCGCAACGATAACATTTTTCATCATTATTCTTTTGTTCAGTTTGCCTCTTCTCATCTTTATTATCAAAACTTTTCCTCTTCTGGGGAATATTTTGATGACCGCCACGATAATTATGATAACCACCACGGAAATATTGATAACCACCACCATAATATCCTCGGCCACGACCACGGCCTTGACCACGACCTTGACCACGACCACGTCCACGGCCGCGATATCCACCACGTCCACGTCCACGATCATTACCTCGACTGTTGTCATTATTAACTTTGACTGCATTCGCTTCAGGGAGTGCAGTAGAACCAGTCGTTCGGGATTCGTGATTTTTCACCAGCAATTCATTATTTTGCTCAGCCAAAAGTAAGCAAGAAATTAGATCTGAATACTTTTTAAATTTTCTCTCCCGATATTGCTGTTGTAATATCATATTCTGTGGATGAAATGTGGTGAATGTTTTCTCCAGCATATCGTTATCAGTAATTGTCTCTCCACATAATTTCAACGTGGAAGTAACTCTATAAACGGCAGAATTATATTCACTTACCGACGTAAAATCCTGCAATCGTAAATTCAGCCATTCGTACTTTGCATTGGGGAGAATAACAGTTGTCAAGTGGCCATATCGTTCTTTCAGGTTTTTCCACAACTCAGCTGGATTCTTTTCTGTTAAGTATTCAACTTTCAGATTTTCGTGAATGTGGTGGCGAAGAAAAATCATAGCTTTCGCCTTGTCTTGTTCAGTTGTGGTTTTCGTGGGATCAATGGTGTCACCTAAGCCTTTTGCTTTCAAATGGATTTCAGCATCTAGTACCCAAGGTAAATAATTTTTTCCAGTGATATCGAGTGCAACAAACTCAAGGCTCGCCAAGTTCGACATATTACTATAATAAAATACAAAACATGTTATTAAAACTTACATAATAAAAAAAACTTATAATTAATCTTCTTTTAAATCTTCTTTTGTATCTTCTTTTGTAAAAGTTCTTATAAAAAATGATATCCACATCCAGATCAGTGTCGCCGTAATCATAATCATAAGTAAAAGATCAAACATCGGACATAGCGACATCCTTCAAAATAAAATATATTTCAGTAATTATAATATTAAAGAAATTACAATTAATAATTATATTTTAAAAACATTGGTAAAAATATTATCCACATAGCGGAAATGATCACCGTAAATAATGTAAGGAGTAGAAGATCCATCTTTGTATAAAACGACATTTTTTTCTTATTAAAGAAAGATTAATAATATGCCGCTACTGAGGTTGGGATTACCGCAAGACCTCGTGGGCTTGTGTTGTGTACGTGCATAAATAAAAAAAATCACACGCCTCCACGGGGATCGAAACCTGGACCTCTCGTCACTTGTAGTGAACGATATTCCGCGAAACCACTCGGGTATTGGCGTTTAGTTATAAAACCTTTAAATAATACTTTTATAATATATATTTTTAAATTAATCACAATTAATATATGATTAGTATAAATTAAAATTAAATTACCATACCTTGACTAAACTCGTACGAGATCTTCGACGGAGGTTGATCTTGACGACGGAGAGCGGTCGTGCTGATAACGTGTTATAAAAATATTAATTGTGATTAATATTATATTAAGATTATTTTATTATAATTATACTTATATTAAGATTATAATGATAATATAGCTTATAATATAAAGAGAGAGATATTAGAGAGAGATTAAGTATTTCAATACTTGGTGTGTTTTACAATGAACTCTAATCACCTATTTATACTACTAATAATTCACTATTACAACTAATCACATTAATTACAATTATACACCTCACACTAAAATACAAACTCTTCAATTAAACACCTCATCTTATCATCTTATCACATTATCATCATTTAATATAATACTTCCAAATCATCAATAATTTAACTAATATTATTATTTAAAACATCCACATTTAATTATTTCATAATAGATAACTCTATTTTTTAGGACCACTTTATAATAATACCTTTGTGGGATGTATAATTTTGCAGGTCTATTCTATCCTATCCCTAAGTGGGTTAGTGGGTAATAACCCAACTCTAGGTAGATGTTGATACATAATGCAAAAAAAATTATTTTGCTTATGTGTCACAATCTTATAGAGTTGGGTATGTGTACCAACATGGGTAGGGTAGTGGTGATCTTAAATTGCACATTGTCATGTCATGAGTAGATAAAATTCACATTAATGATTGTCTTAGTATTCGAATTTAATTTAATCCTCTATATAACCTAGCAGATGCAAGAATATGTTCTATTTAATAATGGGTGTGATATGTCAGTTTAATTTAACATTTTACTCTTCAATTATTTAATTTCCAATTATATTCTCGCAAATCAATTAATTAAATTTTAAATTATAATTTTATATATTATATATTTTAAATTAAAAATAACTCTTAAAATATAAAATAATATTATATATTATTATTATATATATATATATTAGAGTCCCCACATTTTTATTTCCCATGAATTTTTTTTATTTTTTTTATTTTTTTGTTTGCCTCTTCTTTTTGCATTATTATTATTAAAAACATGTGGAGCTTTTTATTTCAACGCGGTTGGATGAACCATAAACGTGACCTAAACTTGTGGTTCTACTAAAAATGAATTGAAAACGCGCTTAGTAGCGACGATGTAACATCATTTTCTTATTATCATTGATTGAGATGTTTTTGCAACGTGTAATTAATTTTTTTTTTATTTTTTATTTTATCAAAATCAATCTCATAGGAGGTGTATAAATTCCATGACTTAAATATAGAAACATGCTAGTTCATTAATGGCTAATTAGTTTTAGAATAGAATGCCAATTTAACTTATTTGCAGGATTTAAGGAGTATAAACTATTTAGCCCAAATGCAAAATCGACAGTGTGTCATTTTTCGACTTTTCAATGAATTATAGTTTCTAAGGGATGCTTTATTATGTTGTCTGGTTTCAATACCTACGTATAAGCTTAATGAATTAGTTCATCTATTGCCAGTTTAATTTATGATGAGCACATTTAAACTTATTTGTATAGGGCTTTGCCAAGTATGATCTATGGAGATTTTATTCTAACAACGAGCCACCATCGCTTGTGCCATGGAGGATGTTGTACGTTTATTAAGGATTTTCGTTTGCGTTTATATTTGTGTTATAAAATTCACATCAAGGTGGAGACTGATAGTTTTTGGTCACTCAGAATTTTCGAGCAGAGTCCGAAAGTATATTGTGAACCTTTATCATGGGTTATAATGCATTATATATAAGATTATCGCCGGCGTTTTACGATTGGAATTTTACGATTTAATGCCGTAGTTTATCTCATATTTGGCATTTTTTCCATGTTAAATCCTTGTGTTAGTTTTTGTATTTTTGTCTTCTCAATTGCTATTATTTATAACATTTCCAAAAAAAACGTGAAGCAAAATGCGACCGTGCATGGGGTCGCCTTTGCACATGTGAATTATATACTATACTCTTGAATTATTAATTATATGTGGATCAAGTTATTTATATCACAATTCATTATATTTAAACTTTGTTAAATAAAGTTTAAAACCTCAATATAATAAAAAAAAAAACAAACGACCTCACATATTATATTGAGCAATTAGCCGCAACTTTATTTCATCTTTCGATATATAATCACATCTCCTCCACACCCCCACAACACAACACAAAAAACTCACTACAACTTTACCTTTACCTTCTCCGACATCTTCATTATATCCGAGTAAACCCGATCCCCGCCCAAACCCTCTCCCGACCCGCCCGCGGCGACCCGCAGGACGTCCTCGATCAGCGCCACGTTCCCCATTATGTCCACGTGGGCCCCGCTCTCCAAGCCCCGCCCCTCCAAGAGGTTGGCCGGAGCCTTGTGCTTGTACTCCCTTACGTAGGTCTTGATGCCCGACGGGTTGAACCGCGTCGTGCCCCGCCAACCCTTTGCGCACATGTAGCCCGCGCTCAGGACCGGGACGCTCTCGTCCCCGTCCACGAAGTAGACCCCGCCCTTTAGGCACCCGTCGGGGGTTTTGTGGTCGGCCGAGCTATCGATTTGTAGGGGTATGCTCTTGCATTTGGTGGACGGAGATAGTTTGTAGACGTACGATCGCTCCGTCGGGATTCCGACGCCGTAGAGGCAGTGGATTTCCATTTCCGGCGCGTCGGGCAACCTAAGTTTCGTAAAAATAAAATAAAATATTAATGGCGATAATATTGCATGGATATTTCACTACAACACACATTCAAAGCGTGTTGCCAGGTGTTCGGCTGTTGGAAATAATATATAAATAAAATTAAAATATGATATACTATCTCGTAAGCTAACAATGGTGTTGCTTACTTGGTTTCGAGGGGATTGGACCAATACTTATAGTGATTGTATTTGGGGTCGTCGAGGTCGTCCGATATACCGTGCGAGAAGTGGGCTTCGGCCCGTTTCATCATCTTCGGGGCGATCGATCGGAGAAGATCAAGTAGCGTATCGACCGTGTACGCTTTGTTCTCCGACATTGTATGAATGTTTTCCCAGCTGACGTCGTCGTACTCCGTCCATACTTTCCCGCACGGTGCTACGATTTGTCGGGAGGTTCCATTGGGCAAAGTCGTTTCCTTCTACAGTCGAAGAGAAAAAAAAACAATTACGATTTCGCCTTACCTACACGTGTCCGTCGATGAACGGAGATGTAGGTGTATTAAATATATATATATATATATATATATATACCTTTGAATTGATGACGTCGAGGTCGGGCGAATGCAATTCGGACGCCAACTTCCCGAAAGAGACAATCCGTCCGTACTTTGTCGTTTCTTTGACCCGAAATCCTATTTGACCGTCGGTTTCGTTGCCCTTCGTACCATATTCTTGGTCGTTCTTCTTCGTCGCTACATCGCATTTATGATCCTCCTCAGGCGACCAATCCATGTCGCCCCAAATGGCTTCTCCTCCTTTCGGTAATAAAGATATTATCGAATCCCACGTCCGAGACACGCGCATCACGTGTTCAAGTGTCTGAATCCCGAGAATGTCGTAATCCAACAAGCCGGGAGCCATTGCTCTGACAATCCAACGCAAATAACGAACTATTACGACTTTCGCACGCTTTTACGTAAAATACAAAATATATAACTCCCCAATAGTGTGGCCTTAGAATACGATTCGTCCAAACCTGATAAAGGCGACGTCTTTGCTCTCCGCGGATAGAACGTTGCCGACGGCTTTCGGAACGCCGAGGAAGGAGGGCCCGATATTCATTACGGACTTGATGTGCCTGGCGCACCAATCGGGCCCGCCCCCTCCGCCCATGGGTCGCGGGGCTTCGACCCATTTCATGAAGTGGAGGAAGTAGATCGCCCCCATCGAATGCGGCACCACCACGACTTTCTTGTTTCCGTTTATCAAGTACATTAGCTCGATTTTGCTCTTCAACCTACTCAGAGTTTGGTCCCTCGCCTGACGATAATGAAACCATTAATTCTCGATCATATTACGATAATCGATCGATCGTAAAACCTTTCTATGGGTACTAAAGTAAAGCATAAAAAGAAAGAAAACCTCTGTGTTTTGAAATGATAATCGCCAGTCATAAGCAGCCATGTACATGTTCTTCTCCTCGTACCCTATTCGGGCCAGATTTTCGATCAGAATGGCCCATACGAAGTACCCCGGGGCGAAGTAGTCCGCCGCCACCAAGCCCGGCACGGCCCGGACCCGAATCCCGGGCGGGTCAAGCCCGGTTTCATTGTCCAAAGACAGATGCTCCAACCAACACATTGGCCTGAAAAGTCAGACATATGGGAGTTCTATTACAGTGTACTAACTAAAAGGCGTATGCTTTGGCCTCAATAGTGTTCAATCGCCGGCGCAAAACTGAAGGAAATGAAGTATGAATTGAAAGAATTCAGGCAAACCTCTTGAAGATCTCAGCGAAGCTACCGCCCCAAAGCCTTCTACGAAAGAGGCCATCTGAGCAAGGCCTGCCTTCCCAAAGCTCGAGGCCGCCGGTGACGACGCCGGGGACAAGGACCACCGGGTGGTTCGCAGTCAGCCCCTCGCGCCTCAGCCGAGCGCCGGGCGGCTCGGGAGCTTGCAGACCGGCCAGATTAGGCGGCAGGCAGTTGTACAAGAACAAGAGAAGCCACCACGAAGTGCATAGGCAACCAATTGTCCAGCAGCATGAGTCAATGCACCTCCATTCCCTGCGAGGTTTTCTGGGATTTCCACCAATATCCCTTCTTGGCTGTACTTTTTCTGATTTTGCTTGATTTATTACAGTGAGTTCGAGCTTCTTTTCATGGGATTTTGGGGTTTGATTCTCACCCGCGAAGCTTTTGGCAGGTTCTAAGAAACACAGTAGCTTCCTGAATCTGAGAATGGAAGCCATTATTGCAGTGCAGAGAAGAACTTAAATGGTGATAACAACAATGGAAGTTATTACAGGGAAGGATCCATTGGGTCGATCTTGGGACTAGAGACTGTTTTTCGGTCTGAAAATTATGAAGAGCCCACAAATGGACATCAACGATTGTATACATATATAGATTGGATTGATGGGAAAACTGAAGGTCGGTCTGAAATACAGACAAGAAAAAAAGGTGGAACAAAAAAGACCATGCAACAGCAATATAGGGAGTTATGGGCGGGTGGCAGAAGTTAACAGTGTGTGAGAGACCACGTGGTGAAGGAAAAGCTATGGAGGTGTCACGTCACAATGCAAAAGGAAAAATTGAGAAATAAAAGAAAAACATATGTTGTATATTATATATATATATATATATATTCCTATTTTAAGGCATGGTTGTGTAAGTAATGAACCTTGAAGATGCATTCTTTGATATGTAATGATCTGTTTACTTAAAATAGTATATGTATGGCATCACAGTGAGGAAGAAAAGAGCTAATGCTGCTGAGATTCTGCTTACTGTAATAAATTTTTTTGTGTTTTTGCCTAAGGGACTTGGCTGGCTTCATGCTTGGGACACTTGTCTCTGAATCTTCTCTATCTTTGCATGCAGTGACGTCTTCATCTCAGCTGCCACGTGTAAGTCTAAATATAAAATATGATATATATTTATATATATTTTTTTTTCGTCAGAGGCTCTGAAAATTACATGAAATGGAGAAAAAAAAAGGGTTTTATGGGGCCATTTTGTCTGAATCTGAAACTGCTAAATAGTGACTGAGGTATGGTATATTCTTTACCTTTCATAATAATTGTTCAAAGTGTTTCTTGTGTGGACGAGACAAAAATACTATTATAAAAAATATTAAAAAAAATGTGTAAGTAAAAAGTAATCATAAAATACAACGGAGCAAATCCCCTAATCGCCGGAGCAATCACACACTACGAGGAATCACAGAAATCGATATATTTTATATAGTATTAAATTAATTATTTTGCATTGCATACATATATATACATATTATTATTAAAATAATCATCCTATTTATGTATTTGTTATTAATAATGTAATAAGAATGTTTGACGGTGTGAGATTGCTATATCAACGCAGCAAGTCAGAAAATGTCCAATATATAATTGTTGGGTATCAAACCCGGATAATTCGAAGATGGGCCACCTATTTATAAGCTTGTGGGCTACTCCCTCTATTGCCAATTGGTTTAAGAGTGGAACCCCACAAGGCTTATAGGGTTGGGACGGTTCGGGGTTGATTCCATCCTTACAATAATGTATTTAAGTGAGTGTATTTTTCTAACAAAATGTGCTACTTATGTGACAGCATTTCATTACATATATATGCGAAGAATGAGGAAGAATTGAGGATTAATTTATAAGGTAAACCTTGGCGAGATATTTACGGGCCATAATAAAATATAATATAGTCAATTTTATTGCTATTTGTTGAAGGGCGACGAGACACTGAAGCTCGAATCTATGGGACACAATATTTGAGGACATGGATATATATATATATATGAAACTAATATATTATAATATATTATTCCCTATAAGGATATTATTACTGTTACAATGACCTTGTTTTCTTCAATTTGTGGTATTCTAGCTTTATAATGATTCGTCTGTGTTACTGCTCGTCTTTCAGTATAGTAGTATGGTCGATGGCTCAACTTGGAACTTGGACTTTAACGGTCGGAATTCACCTCTCGCTGTCTCTCAATTTCTTTCTTTCTTTCTTTTTTTTTTTCCGTATTACTATAAGTTTTTTTGTTGGATATAGTAAGATAAAGTCCATATTGTCTATCATAATATTGTTCAAATTGTTATAATGCTCATATGTGTAAAGCTCGAGATAAAAGTTAGTCCCGTATTAATTGAAGATAATTTATCCAACCCATATTATTAATTGTAAAATGACAAAAAAGCCCTTTAAACATTGGTATGATATTAAAAGCCCTAATTTACAGACGAGATCTGCAATGCACCCAAATTCTCCTATCAAATTGCCTTGAAATCACACGTGCTCGAAATAGCTTCGAGAAACGACGTTGTCGAGAGCGTTAATGTATACGCCCGAAGAAGGAGAATGTGATTTGTGTGTTTAGCGGCAGTGGGACGGTGTCGAACGTGGCCTCTGGGTCGGTGGTATTGATGGCGGCTTCTCTTGCGAATGCAGTGTTTGAGAGATTACCTCTGAAAGATGAAGAAGGAGGTGATGATGTAAGCTGTTAATCATCTAGTTTTGTGTGATGTGCTTGGCTGCCAGTAACTGAATTGATATTAGCTTCCATTTTTCATGAGTTTGGGTTTGTTTAATTTATCTTTCATAATCCTTCGATCTCTCTCTCTCTCTCTCTCTCTCTCTCTCTCTCTCTTTGTAATCAAGAAATGTAATCGGACATGTTGGATTGAGTTGGGTGTGTGTGTCTGCTGGAAATTGATCTTAGTTGCCTGTCGTCATTTTTTATGTGAGATAAGAATATCTATCAATCTGCATTAGGACTGCGTGCGACACACATAGTTATGTTATGATGTAATAATGTATGCGACCACTGTTATGTTAGATTTGAAAGAGAAGGAAAATGAGTAGCTTGAGTTGGTCTATCTCTCTCTCTCTTTTTTTTTAAAAAATTTTCAAAGGTTAGGTTTGTAATTTTACATGTCTTACATGAGATAATATTTTTCTTATCTTGATAACTAAACAAGATAGTAATCCAATACAATGTTTCAAATAATGGAAAGTGAACGGTTGTATTGGATAGATGACAAGATTATTATCTTAAGATAAAAAATTGTATATCATTTTCTTGTCTTGGTAACTAAACACAGCTAGCTTAAAGTTAGGCATGGTTCGACAGATTTGTCCATTAATAATGGAAATGACATTAGTAGGAATATAAGCCGAAACATCTCCGACGGACTGCTTGAAATATTACGAATCGGGCTGGGATCAGTCCTAGAAGAATTTAGGCCCTATCCTGGAATACAGTGGGCATGAAAGCCCGACTCCAGCTAGACCTGTCAAACGGGCCGGTGGGGCGGGCGGCCCGCAGCCCGCCAAAGCCCGCCATTTGGCGGGGCGGGCGCGGGCCGGCCCGCTAATAATAAATAAAAAAATAATTATTATTAATTTAAATTATTAATCCATTTAAAAAAATAAAATCCAAAGCTCAATACAATAATTTATTATAAATCTATTAGTCCATTAAAAAAATAAAGCCCAAATTAAACAATCTAATATTTAATTAATATAATATAATTTAAAAAATTTAATATATATATTTTAAATAATAGGCGGGCCGGCCGTCGGGCTAACCCGCCCCGTCCCGCCAAAACCCGCGACCCGCGCGGGCTGGCCCGCCCAGGCCCGCTCATTGGCGGGCCTGAAAAATACAGGCCCAACCCGCCCCTTTGGCGGGGCGGGGCGGGCTGGCTCACGGGCCGCGGGCCTTTTTGCCAGCTCTATCCAGCCCATTGGATCTGATATTTTTTAATTCTGTAAAATTTAATTTTTTTAACATTTTTAATTATTTATTATTAATTATAATTTATATCTACGTAAAAGATATCTATTTACTTATAAAATTAAATTTTATAAAATATTATGTAATCACATAACAAATTTAGTGAATGTCGCATCACCTTATCAAAGGTTCGTTCCCAAAATAAAAATTACTAAATTATTTGTCGGTGGGTGTCAATTGCATGCATCACCATGCATATGAATGGTTGGCTACTTGGCTTGTCGTGACATTCATCTATAATTGAGTTTTCAACTTCCATCATTTCGAAAAAAAAAAAAAGATAAAAAAAAAAAGAAGAAAATATTGCTTGTTTTGATGATCCTACGTTAGTTCGCACTACAGTCAGTTGGAAGGTAAAATAATAGAAGGTCAATAGGAACTAGGAAGTCAATGAAAGTAATAAAAAATCGTAGTATGGGCAGATTTATTTATGTCGATAAATTATTCAGTAATTTTATTTAGAAATAATATACATTGTCAATTATTAAGTAACTAGGCTAAGTGGTCATTCAATATAGTATCAGATTTCAGGAACCAAAGAGATATTGTATACGAATCCTCACGACCACCCATTTAAGAAAATTACACGACTAAGTCTAGATAAGAAAGAAATCAGCCTAAACGTGAGGGAGTGTGCTGAAGAAATATAATATATAAAATTAAAAAATGATACATGTAAATTTTACTAGCGAGAAAAAAATAAAAAGAGAAAATTAGTGAGGAAAAAACACAAAACAATCAGACAGTAAAAATCTTCGAACAAAATCACTGCTAATTCTTCTTTATAGTCTTCTGTCTTTTCTTCCCTCGAAACTAATTACTGTAAATTTTACTAGCGAGAAAAAAATAAAAAGAGAAAATTAGTGAGGAAAAAACACAAAACAATCAGACAGTAAAAATCTTCGAACAAAATCACTGCTAATTCTTCTTTATAGTCGTCTGTCTTTTCTTCCCTCGAAACTAATTACTTTACTACAACGTGGCGCTCTAAATTTCCAAAATCGTCTTGCTCCACTTTACCTTTTTGTTTCCCTTTTCTTTTTTCCTCCTAATTTTGGTATTTCGCACTCGTAATTTCTCCGTTTCTTTCTGCTCTGTGCTTTGATCCTCAGCGGACTAATTTCTCTTTGATATTTCTCAAGGCGAAGCTCACGGAAAAAAAGGGGTAGCAACGACACAGAAATGTGTGCTTTACAGTCGATATAGAGAAATACACTCGATTACCAATGCCTAATCATCAGAATAAGGTAATATACAGCTAACTTTTTGGTGGGTGGTTAGGGGCAGAAAGGGGTCCTTTTCATGATCAGAAAGTAGACTGCTGTAAACATAGATCTTTGGGTCAAAGGTTGTCTTTTTATTGTATACCTTTGCTTAAGAAGTGGATCAGTATACTCAATAGGGTTATCATATAGCCCATCCTTGTGATTCTCTGTTTATTATTTTATTTTGTTGAACTTGACGCATTTGGTCGATGTGGTTGGTGGCCAGTATTCATTTTTGGGATTTGTTTATTATGGTGGGAAGCATCGAAGCTGTGTGAGGAAACAGAAATTTCTATCAGGGGTATGGGCATAGTCTTTAAGATAAAGTCTGTGGAGGTAAGAGAGGTTTGAAATTTACTGAATTGGGTAGTTACTGAGGAAAGAAGGAAGGACTAAAGGTGAAGCACAATTCTGTCTTTAAAAGCAAAGAGAGACAGAGAGGGTTTTGTCAAGTGATGGCTAAGGCACGGAAAGTTTCTGAATTCTATCGCGAAGGAGACGATTGGTAATTCTATGACTCTCATTTTCTGAACTTCTTATAGATAATGTAATGACTGTTTATGTTAGAACTCCTGGCGTTATTACCTGCTTGTGTAGGCTTTGATGTCTTCGCATCGTCGAGTTATGGATGAGTTAAATGTGAATTTGATTTATATCCATTGATTAAATGTAAACTTACTGTGATTCTATTTACCATTCGAATCGGTTGTTAATGTCAGGTTCTGCCACTCAAGTCTGCCTAGCGATATTACAGTGGTTGTAGAGGATGTGAACTTCCACCTCCATAAGGTACACGCCCATTCGCTATGCCTTGAGAAGGATAATCCCTTCGGTTGTATAAATCATATTTTGTTTGATCGTTTGACTTGATGAAAATTCATTTTTTGATCTTTTTCCCAGTTCCCCCTTATTACAAGATGTGGGAGGATCGCCAACGCTGTAGTCGAACAATCTCAAAATCTAACTACGACTCATAGCACGTCCATAGTTCTCGAAGATTTTCCCGGCGGCGCTGATACGTTTTTGACGGCAGTTAAATTCTGTTACAGCAGCCACATAAGCTTCACGCCCGCAAACGTAGTGATGCTTTACTGTTCTTCGGACTACCTCGAAATGTCCGATGATTACGGCGAAGATAACTTACTGTCCAGATCCGAAGATTACTTCCACAAGCACATTCTGCCACACTGGAAAGATTGTATATCGGCCCTCCAAACGTGCGCAACAGTTCTTCCCAGGGCAGACAAACTCAGAATCGTGAGTAGATGTCTGAACGCTCTTGCTGTAATGATATGCACCGATCCCAGCTTGTTCGGATGGCCCATGAAGATGTACGGTAGCAGGCAAAGCCCGGGCGGCAGCATCCTATGGAACGGTATAAACACTGGCGCAAGGCTTCAGAGCATCGACTCGGCATGGTGGTTCGAGGATGTTTCTTGTCTTAACGTCGAGCTGTTCAAGAGACTGATTCAGACCATGCAAGTCAGAGGAATCAGGTCTGAGAACATAGCGCGGACGATAATGTACTACTGCGAGAAGCACCTCCCTGGATCGGGCCAGAGGTGGAAGACGATCCAAAGGGGGATTTCAAGAAAAGCTGTTAGCTTAAACACAGTGATCGACCAAAGATCCCTCTTGGAGAGTGTAATAAAGATACTGCCCGAGAAGAAAGGTAAGACGACGTGTCGTTTTCTAATGGGGCTCTTACGAGTTGCTTTGATCTTGGTAGTTAGTGCTGATTGTTTGGACCTTTTGGAAGAAAAAATCGGCGCACAGCTGGAATTTGCAACCCTAGATAGCCTACTAATCCCGAGTTACTCAGACGCTGAAACTCTTTATGACACGGATTGCGCCGAGAGAATGATTCGCCATTTTGTGAGCTCTGAACAGAGTCGAACGACCGTTTCACCGTCATCTTTAGACCTCGAAATATCCCCATCATCTTCGCGGTCGCTAAGAGTTGCAAAAGTGGTCGATAGTTACATCGCTGAGGTCGCCAGCGATGTGAGCTTGAAGCCCGCAAAAGTTCGTTCGTTGGCCGAAGCATTGCCTGAATCTTTCAGATCATTGCACGATGGGCTGTATCGGGCATTGGACATATATTTCAAGGTTAATAGCTTTCAACCCTCTTTTCTTACAATTGCTTTGTCTGATTGTAGACTTCGTCAGGTGTTACTGTCCTAACGTTTCGGTTAAAAATCTTTGCAGACTCACCCATGGCTTTCTGATAAAGAGCGAGAGAGCCTATGTACAGTCATCGACTTTCAAAAGCTATCGATAGATGCGTGTGCCCACGCTTCTCAGAACGAAAGACTACCTCTAAGGATCGTATTACAAGTCCTCTTCTTCGAGCAGATGCAGCTGAGAACAGCTTTAGCAAGCTACTTCCAAGCTATGGATGTTCGAAGTACTAATAATGTCCGTAGCAGAGCAGCCGGGCAATCCCAGGAAAACGAGGCTCTTAAATTGGACATGGAGAGGATGACGTCGAGAGTCGGGGAATTAGAGCAAGAGTTTGGGAGGATTAAGGATGTAATGAAGAAGGTGAGGAAGAAACAGCAAGGCCATCAAACTAACTCACCTCGGCATGTTGCTAAAGATCGTGGATCGGGCAAAACACTTCCTCGATCTTCAGATGCAAGACGGAGTTTTGTGGAGAGCACTGTCTCTACACCAACTGCTTCCATTGAACAGCCACAGGTACAAACTCCGAGCCACCGTTCTTTGCAAAGGAGAAGTTCTTCGTTCTTTTGATTATGTCGACTGGAGACTCTGTACTGCGTTTATATGCTTTATTCGGGTGGAAATCTTACAGTCGGCAAACGTTGATTTTGAAAAAAGAAAAAAAAAATCTCGTCCAACAGATGATCGCCACGAATATTTACAGCATTTGCTGTTTTATAAATGATGGCTTTACACTTACTACAGCAGACGGCGATCATCTGTTGGAATTGGAAGATTCTCAGTCATATGCTTGTAAGATAACTGACTGGTGTTTGTATGTATACCTTTAACATCTCTTGTAAGAACGAGTGAAAAAAAATAAAAAACGCATTAAATTTTCGATTCCTCGTGGCGATTCATCGTGTTTACGATCGTATGTGATAACGATCCACATACTTGTAGACATACATGAACAGATATATGAATTACGAAGTTGCTTTCATATTAAGACGGGTGAATTTATCATCCAGGACAGAATTACAGAATCATAGGACATAATTCCTACAGGTGAAGTACAAAACTATCAATAAAGCAGCAAGAAAATTTCTCAGGAAAGCATCATCATGCTCTACAACCTAGGACTAGTGCTGGAAAGTGCTTGCAATAACCTGCATTGTCTTCTTCACAAGATGTCCTGAAGTCTCTATGATGTATCATCAGAGAGCAGATGGAGATGGTTATTGTACTCCACTCCACCTAGCCCAGTCGACAAATTGCATCCCACCATATATGTTATTTGCAAAACGCACCCCGACGGTGAAAGCCATGGCAACAGGTGGGACTTGCTTAGCCAGGGGCGAGGCCTCAACAACCCGCTCCAACCCGTTGATTATCTGGTATCGCGTGTTTGATGACACCGCAAGAAAAACACCTAAGACACACACACACACACACACAGATGTAAGAAAGCATAAATTATAAATTTCTAGTGAAAAAAAAAATGAAATGGTTTAAAGATTGTTGAAGAAAACACACCCCAAAGAGCAGCGCTCTTGACTAAAGGGGGTACAGGTATATCCTCCTCTGACTTCTTGATGTTCCTGTCATTGAAGAGACAAGCCGGTTTTTAGTCCATAATGTCTGTAAGAGAACTATCAAGTGATTGTATGACTTAAAGCTGCTCCGAATGGAAATATAAGATTGGCACCTTTTTGCAGTCATGATCATGTTTGCTATGCCTTGACCAATAAGACCACAGCCGAATCCCACCGAGCCATACAATACGCCCTGGCTCGAAATGTGATAAAACTCAAACTATCAGTGGTAAGATGTAAGAAGAGAAAAACAGGCTTTGTTGTAGCTGTCTTAAAACACTCAATGTTATAGATGGTATATTACCTTATAAAAGTATGTGGCGATTCGCTGTTGAAGCGAGAATCTAGTTCCCGGTCTCTCAGCTTCAAATACACTGTACAGAACAAAGTAACAGCCATACAAAAGAAGATCATGTGAAGAAACAAAAAGGACATAATATGCAATACTGCTCGAAAAAAAAAAAAAGCAGTTTGCCTAAGAATCTTGTACAAAGGACCTTCACAACTGGACAAATTTTTCAATCCAAATGGCAGGCATCATTTAATTTAGCCCTTCACAGCGATCATCGTAAAAGCAAATTCAATAAAACATAAAAAAACGTAAATAGTTGCCTGCTGGGAAGGGATGCACAAGCACGTTGCAAGCGTCCAAACGATCCACTAGATGCTACCGACTGCTTGCCTATACGAACGTAAGGTGCCAACAAACCTACCAAAGCAATGTCAACTACTATTCCCACTAAGAGATCGGCAGCATACAGCTCAAATTCTGCCCAGAAATCTTTTCCCCTTTTATTAACTTCAGCAAACGTCGCACAACAAGAATCAATCACCACCTACGAAATAACAAAAACTTGATAATTTGATATGATTCATCTGATTACAATGAATTCCCACAACATCGTCTAATGCGCGAGATACCCTTAATCACTAGTCCACTTCTTAAACTAACCTCCGTTCCGACTTTGAACAAAAATGAAGGATCTGCAAGCATTCTATTACGGAACATCGAGAAATGTCTCATCAGAAATCCGAATGGTCCGCCCTGTGATTGAACTCAAACTATCAGTGATCAAACTCAGAATAAAATGTCTCAATACATTACATTACAAGATACTAACAAACAACACCTGCAAATCCAAATAACGGTCAAGTATCAGCCTCCTTAGCCCTACGGTCTTAGCCGCCTCGATCATATCCTCGGGCAAACGCGCGCCCCTTTTCTCCGCCTCCATCAAGACCTCCTCGTACCTCACAACTGGACCAAACTCATCGTCATCACCGCCACCTCCACTACCACCTCCACTTCCACCGCCTCCGCCATTCCCATCGTCAATTAGCTCGGCGGCGCGGAGCACAAATCGAAGCCGCCTGGGTTTCGAAAATTTTTTATTCTTGGATGGTGTGAAAATGGCCGTGATGCGGACGTGTGCAGTGACGGTGGTCTGAGTGGTGGGACGATGACGTGGGTTTGGGAGGTGGACGGCGCGAGGATGGCAGGGGTACGACATCGTTTTTCAATGGTCCGAAGGGTTTTAAGAAGCAGACGACAGCAGTCAGCTCAGCAGTGTGTGTGAGTGCTTCTCTGTTTTAGGTTGTAATGAAGGTAAACATAGAGCTGCTTGAAAAGTCTAAAAAAAATATTATTATTAAATTAAAATAAGGTTAAATATATTTTTAATCATGTATGGTTGAGGGAGTAGCATTTTAAGGATACTTAGGTTAATGGTGATAATTTTAGTCCTGTAAATATCAAAATTGAAGTAATTTAAGGACACTTAAGTTAAGGGTGTCAATTTCAGTCCTATAAGTATAGAAATTGTAGCAATTTTAGGACAGTTAAATCCAGAAACTTAATTTCAGTTCAAATTTTATACATGTGGCGATGAAGATGCTGATTTGGACTAAATTTATTTTTCTCTTTCTTTTAATTAAACGCCACTTCATAGTCCAAGTCAGCATCTCTGGTGCTATGTGTATAAATTTCAGGCTGATTAAGTTATCGGGTGAAACTTTCCTAAAATTACTTCAATTTTAATACTTACATGACTAAAATTTATTCTTTCCTCCAAATTATAGCTCCTACTTATTTTTTTTACTTATGACGTGACACTTAATTGGAGGAAAGAAAAAATAAATTTAGTCCAACTCAGCATCTTCGGTGCCACGTGTAAAAATTTCGAACTGAAATTAAATTTATAGGTTAAATTGTCCTAAAATTGCTTCATTTATAATACTTAAGGAACTGAAATTGTCATCATTAACTTAAGTGTCCCTAAATTGCTTTAATTTTCTTATATGACTAAAATTGTCACCCTTAACTTAAGTGTCTTTAAAATATTATTCCCTCAAATATAAAGGATTAAAAATATATTTAAGCCTTAAAATAATAAAAGATTTTAGGTAAGTTTTCCACTTTTTATTGGATTTTATTTGGTGATCTTTGATTTTACGAAAGTGGGAAATACCCATAGTTGGAAGAAAATAAAATAATATAAAATAAAATAAAAATAGAAATTACTGTTACAGCTATTACTGTAATAAAAGTCGTCTCCTTCCTTCTTCCACTGCTCGACGGCTTCTCTACTCTTTCCTCTTTAGATCGGACCTCAAACACACACTACCTCTCTCTCTCTCTCTCACAAATTGGATTTTATTTACAATTCAACTAGGGATTGGTTTGCGTCAGTGTGAGATCCGTGAAGCATCGGCTGTTTGATCTGGATTGATTGCCTGATCTGATGGCGCTTTCGGGGATGAGAGGATTATCCGTGTTCATCAGTGACATCCGAAATTGCCAGAACAAAGAGCAAGAACGATTACGTGTTGATAAAGAGCTCGGAAATATAAGGACTCGCTTCAAAAATGAAAAGGCTAGTCTTTGTTTTTTTCTAATTCTTTTTCTTTTGTAGTTGTTGGTGCTTAGCACATTTACGGAAACATATACTTGTTCGCTTGTATCTGTGTCTTCGTTGGATATGGGTGATTTATCACTGTCTGGCTATGGAATGTAATTTTGGATTTGGTGGATTGCAAGATAGAAATGTGGTTTTTTATCAGTTTTAAGCTCGGAATTCGGAATGATGCCTTTTGGAGGGTTTTTGGAATGTTTACTTTGAAGATAGGGAGGAATTGTTTGTAGAATAAGTGGAGTGAGCTGGAGAAATTAATTTTGCTGAATTCGTATAAATAGTTTCCTGTTATTTGCATGTAGCCTCAGAAGAGCTAGTCAAACTTTAGGTATAAAATGCTAAGTGGCTAGAATTGTCCGCGATGTATGCTTGGTTGGGAAGGGATTGATAAACCGCATGAATCATGATCTCCCGTGGCTGAAATTTAAGCTGACGTTTGATTAGGCTTGGTACATCAGTGTCTGTATTCTACTGAAAGATAATTTGAAATTGTCAGTAGTAACAGACCAAGAGTAAGGGGTTTTATATTGTTGTGATTTGGTGCTTGGAAACCATCCCTGCTCCATAATGTTCATCACAGACGTTGAAATGAGTATATGTTGTTACAACCAGTGGATGAGGTGTGAGGAACTAAAGGTTAGAGGCTGTCCCCTTGCTGTCCCTTGGCATGAGGTGCAGAATGCACCGCTGTCCACGTGGCACGGAAGCCCTATTTTAGGGATGTATGGTGCATCGTCACTGACTCTGTGCCCCTCCAGTTAATGAGAAAAAGTAGACGCTTTTTGTTATTTCATTGTAGTAGAAGTTTTTGCATTCATCATGTTGCAGTTGTTTCTTAATGGGTGCAACAGATTTTAATCTGAACAATTGTGTTCTGTTGATTTTGAATTAAAGAAATTGAGAAAAAAGCGAAACCAACGCATGGACAAACATTTACTTTTGTCCACTCCGCCCATTTCATAGTTTAACTAATTATCCTGATCATTGGTTACGTTTTTGTCTAGAGACAATTTACGACATTTAAATTAATCCTCACGAATTGCCAATATCCTAACAGTTGCTTTTTTTGTTTGAGTTGTCTTGAACAATATTGACGGCCTGGATATGTAACCAGTTATGTTTGTGATTCTTAACATTAAATTAATTCATAATCCAACATGTCTAAATTGTTTCTGTCATTTGGCAGGGTTTGACTCCTTATGAGAAAAAGAAATATGTGTGGAAGATGCTTTATATTTATATGCTGGGTTATGATGTTGATTTTGGTCACATGGAAGCTGTTTCTTTGATATCTGCCCCAAAGTACCCCGAGAAGCAGGTATCTTTTTTTACGCCACTATTATTTTCTAGCATGCGATGCGAGTGATAATTTCTATTCAGCAAGCTGCAGCTTAATGTAGATGAGCCATATGATGAAGTTTAACTACTTGTTATAGCACTCTTATAGCCTTTGGGAGCATATTTCTATATTTCGTTCGTTGAGTTTCAAATGAACAAATACTAAATCCTCATCAAGGAACTATTTAATAGTCTTTTCTTGAGATTTTGCCGGAAAGCAGAATCAGGTGGTAATGAAAATCAGTATCTTAAAACATTTAAATTCAATCTAAATCTAAAACTCATAACTCATGCCTCTTAAACCTTGAGCTAACTTCTGCTAGCCACTTTATTACTTCTGTTTCTTCGCTTGGGCGTTTGGTACTCATGGCGCAGTTCCATCAGTTTATTTCTTGGAGTCCTTTGGCATTATAATTATTCAACCCACCCTTTATCTTCCCTTTCTGTAGATTTTGATTATATATTGTAATTATGTATGGAGAAGAAATATCAGAATGGTCTGCATCTCGGTTGCTAGTGCACTAGTTATATATGGACGCCATCTCCCATTCTATAGATCTTTCCTTCTCAAGATGAAAAATCAAGGAATTTATTATCCTTGTCACCGTGATCATGTTGCTGCTTGCTGCATGCAGGTCGGTTATATAGTGACATCTAGTCTTCTCAACGAGAATCATGATTTTCTGAGATTGGCAATCAATACAGTGCGCAATGACATTATTGGCCGAAATGAAACATTTCAGTGCCTTGCTCTGACATTGGTAAGATGCTGGTTGCTCTTCTGAAACGTTTAGGTTATATCGTCATTCTTCCTTGAGTTGCACCTTGTGCCTGCCGTATTCTCCCAAATTTAGCTTCTTGGTCACTTTTCTTGATTTGTTGTTGTCGTATGTGTTTAGGTGGGGAATATTGGTGGTAGAGAATTTGCTGAGTCATTAGCCCCTGATGTTCAAAAGTTACTAGTAAGTAAATAGAGTTATGTTGATATTATGCAAAGCTTCTTTTGATAATCATGCTGAGACTTAATGTTCCTCTAGATTTCTAGTAGTTGTAGACCACTTGTGAGGAAGAAAGCTGCCTTATGTCTCCTGCGTATGTTCAGAAAAAACCCCGATGTGGTGAATGTTGATGGCTGGTAAGGCAATTATATTGCATTTGTTTATATTGAATAACATAACATATTAAGATTCTTGTTGAATTTCAAGGTCGGACCGAATGACCCAATTGTTAGATGAGCGCGATTTGGGTGTCTTGACTTCTTCTATGAGCCTGCTGGTAGCTCTAGTTTCCAACAATCATGAAGCATATTGGAGTTGTCTTCCTAAGTGTGTTAAAATATTGGAGAGGCTTACGAGAAACCAGGATATTCCGCAGGACTACACTTATTATGGTATTCCATCACCCTGGCTTCAGGTCTGTGTTTCTCTTGAAGCTTCACTTTCGATGCTGATGGTAGACAAAATTCTATATTATTTCGATAATATGTGGCATTTGTGTTTTTGTGAGGGTGCTTGAATGTTTGAAGATTTGCATGTTTCGGTCTGATGTTCGATTCTTGCTATCTTAAAATTCTAGCCTGGGAAGTCTTAAATATTCGAGGTTTTCATTGATGACTTTCTTTATAATTTATTTGGTCTATTCAGGTTAAAACTATGAGGGCTCTTCAATATTTTCCAGCAGTTGAAGATCCAAATACAAGAAGATCGTTGTTTGAGGTTTGGATACCTATGGGATATTGGCGTGAACATCTAATTATAGTAGCATAAATATGTCGGATAGTCTGTTTTTATCTTCTATGTAGATCTGTTTTGTACCTATGCCATTTGTTTTACAGTTTCCTTTTTATCTGTATTTTCTTATCAGGTTTTGCAAAGGATACTAATGGGAACTGATGTTGTGAAAAATGTTAACAAGAATAATGCCTCACATGCTGTTCTCTTTGAAGCTCTTGCCCTTGTATGTTTTCTCACTTCAAAATATAAATTGGTTTTTTTATGGCCCAGTTCTATTGGTGATTAACTAATGCAATGATTCACACACACACACACGCACACACATATATACTCGTTTCTGAATGCTGCTAATTTTATTTTGATTGCCCACCTCCTACGGCAGGTTATGCATCTTGATGCTGAAAAAGAAATGATGTCTCAGTGTGTTGCATTGCTTGGTAAATTTATCGCTGTTCGTGAGCCTAATATACGGTATCTTGGTCTGGTAAGTCATGTATAGGTCATGTGATTCTAAGGTTTTAATCATTTCTCCCAATGGCTCAATTCAGCCATCAGTTCGATGCTTTTGTCAAAGTTTGTAGTTGTTGGACCTCCAGTGCAATTGTAGGATTGAAGTCCGGCTTACGTTTCCTACTACCAAATTTGCGGAAACCTAATCTCTTGCAATAATGCAGGAGAACATGACTCGAATGCTGATGGTCACAGACGTGCATGAAATAATTAAAAGACACCAAGCTCAGATTATCACCTCGCTAAAGGATCCTGATATCAGGTTTGCTTGAATTATTTTAGAATTGTATTCATGTTTATTATTTTTATCATCCATGGAGCTAATTGATGATAAAAGAATTTGTTTATACAACCACAAATGTGATCTGGAAAACAATCTCCGAAGTCCTACACAGAATGAGTTTTAGGGATGGCCTTTAATCAATTTGTGCTTGTTCTGGAGCTTGAGTTTTTTCATTGAAGTCATTTTTAATTATTGAAACATTAAAGAGACGTGCTATTGATTCTCCCCTCTATGCTTCGTTCTAAATTATTGAAACAGTATCAGAAGACGCGCTCTTGACTTGCTATATGGCATGTGCGATGTTTCAAATGCTAAGGACATAGTTGAAGAATTATTACAGGTGAAAATTAACGTATAAGCTAGTCAAGATCCACTTACAATTTTGTAGCTGCCAAAGTAATACTCGTGTCTGTCTGTTATTTGTTATTCAGTATCTAAGCTCAGCAGACTTTGCAATGCGGGAAGAACTATCCCTTAAAGCTGCTATTCTTGCAGAGAAGTTCGCCCCTGATTTGTCGTGGTATGATTTTTGTGTTAACATGCATAAATTTTACTGATCGTAAACAAGTACTACGTTTGTAATTATTACATTTTTGTGTTAACATGCATAAAGCTTACTGATCGTTAGCAGGTATGCAGTTTCTCTTGTGCATCTTTTGTGGATCTTTTCTCTGTATAACATGGTTATCAACCTACTCAAATGCTTTTTAGCATACACTTATTTACAAAAATAAACATATCCAACATAGCAGCCTACTAGGAACCCACCATTGTTTTAGATCGTTTCTTCATTAATTCGGCAAGTTTGGGCTTGAAAGGTATTACTCATGTTATGGGCTAAGTACGATACTCTTTTATTGTTTGTTGTTGTGAACGTCTTGTTTGCTTCCAAGGTAGGAATTAGGATGTGTCCCTGGTTCTTTATTTGTCGCCATTTTATTGCACCCCAAATTATACTTCTATTAATGAATCTTCTATCTCTTCGCACTCTCAATAGTAGCTTCAACTGGCAAATTCTTCTTTGACCCTAACTGTTTAATGTAAAATCTCTGTTTAGACTCACTACACGGACTCAGCAACCTTTTTGTCGGAATTTGTCCTTGAACATTGATAGACAATCAAAGTTTTTACTTTAAAAAATTACTTGCATCTCTCAAATATTTTTCCAAGTGACAATCATATGCAGTTAATTATCCTCCATGTTGCAGGTATGTGGATGTCATTCTTCAATTGATTGAGAAGGCTGGCGATTTTGTTAGTGATGACATTTGGTTTCGCGTGGTGCAGTTTGTTACCAACAACGAAGATTTACAGGTAAACGCACACATTGTTAATACGTGCTTCATTATCTGGTTAGTGAAGTTCCTGCTCGTATCATGCTGCATATTTACTCACTTCCATATCCTTTCAGCCTTATGCAGCATTGAAAGCAAAAGAGTATCTTGATAAGCCTGCAATTCATGAGACCATGGTTAAGGTACTGTTGAGCTACTTTCTATTATTTAACTGTGATGATGGCTGTGAGTTTGATATCTTGATAAGCTGACAATTCATGAGACTGGTGAAAATTTGTTGAACTGCTCTGTATCATTCGATGGAAATGAAAGTCATTTAATTTCTGCGACGAATTAGGTGAGTGCTTACATACTCGGTGAATACAGTCATCTTCTTGCCAGACGACCAGGATGTAGTCCTAAGGAAATTTTCAACATGATTCATGAGAAACTCCCCACTGTTTCGTAAGCGCACATCTTATTTGTCCACATTGTCTGTTTTGCTTTTTGGTTTGTTCTATCTAAATAATGTTGAAACTGATAGGAATCCAACAATCCCTATCCTGCTTTCCACATATGCAAAGATTTTGATGCATACCCAACCAGCAGACCCAGAACTACAGAAGCAAATTTGGGCAATCTTCAGCAAGTATATTTATGATTTACAACATTTACATTTCTAGTGTGTAGAAATCATGGTCTTGCTCAATTCAGTTGGCAATTTTATATGCAGGTATGAAAGTTGTATAGACGCAGAAATACAGCAAAGAGCTATTGAGTATCATGCCTTGAGTATGAGAGGTTCAGCTCTAATGGATGTGCTTGCTGAAATGCCGAAGTTCCCTGAGAGACAGGTTGCACTTGCAATCTGTGTTTTTCATTCTTGCTCTTATAAAATTGACACGATTGGATCAATCTTATATATCCATCTTAGTGAAAAAACCTTACCTTAGCCATAACCTATGGATGCAGTCGTCATTGATAAGAAAAGCTGAAGATTCGGAGGCTGATACTGCTGAACAAAGTGCAATAAAATTGCGGGCACAGCAACAGAGTTCAAATGCTTTGGTTGTGACAGAGCAACGCCCTGCAAACGGAACACCACCTGCTGCTCAACTTGGTCTTGTGAAGGTGCCCGTTATGAGTAACATGGTGAGATTTCCTTCATATTTCCATGATGACAACTCCACTGATATTTGTATTTTTCTCTCCTCAACTATCTCTATTCTATGCGTGAAACAGGATCAAGGTATTGCTGAACAAGGCGACACGCATGCAAATGGCACTTTAACCGTGGTGGATCCTCAACAACCGCCAACTACACCTTCTCCTGATCTCCTTGGAGATCTTTTAGGACCGCTGGCTATTGAAGGCCCACCAGGTGCCGAACCCCAAGCTGAACCACCAGTTGCTTCCAGTTTAGATGGGGTTGCTAATTTAGATGCATTAGCAATTGCGCCCGTTGAAGAAAATGCCAACACGGTCCAGGTATTTACTTTATTTTTTACCTTTAATTTTTTTCAGAAAGCATGACAGTTGGCCTCAAATTTTTTCTGATTCTTGAACGGAAGTGAATTACATATTGCACACTGTCTGTTGCATTAGAGATAAATGCTGCTTCTTGTATGGACGCCCCACTAATATAACTCATTCAGAAACTTAAGGTTTTGGTTCATTCCTAATTTTTAACTTTGTTTGCATGCCTGTCTAGTTAACAACTCGTCCCTTCATTATTTCTGTCTAATTGGTAACTTCATTTTATGATCTTTGCAGTTTGAAGTAAATCATGAATGTCACTTATTGATTTTCAAATTTTATTCTTCCGATTTCTCACTCTCCTTTTGATTCTGAAGCCGATAGGAGACATTGCAGAAAGATTCGTGGCTTTGTGCCTGAAAGACAGTGGTGTGTTGTATGAGGATCCTTATATACAGGTGAGAGTCCTTTAACATATTTTCCCTATTGTTGCAGTGCATTTGTATCTTTTCTTATGCCATTAACTAGCTCAAGATCATTACTTTTAAATTAACATGCTGTATTGATTTGACAAAGATTGGGATAAAAGCTGAGTGGCGAGCTCATCATGGACGACTTGTGCTCTTCCTTGGAAACAAAAATACTGCTCCTCTCTTGTCAGTTCAAGCTTTGATATTACCCCCATCACATCTAAAGATTGAACTTTCATTAGTACCCGAAACTATTCCTCCACGGGCTCAGGTCAGATCATAATTTTTCATTCTCACTGGATGCTGTTAGTCTGCATTATTTGTTGTAGTTTTTCATTTCCTTTGAATAGGATTATGATTTTAGAAATTTTGTTTCTGCTACTTAGGTTCAATGTCCTCTTGAAGTGATCAACCTCCAACCTAGTAGAGATTTAGCTGTACTGGACTTCTCTTACAAATTTGGTTCTAATGTGGTAAAGTTCTGATCTCCACTTTATACAACTCAATATATATATATATAGAGAGAGAGAGAGAGAGAGTTAGGCTTTCTTTGTTCTCTAGTCTTGCATTGCTAACTCTATTCCTTTAAGCAGGTGAACGTAAAACTTCGTCTTCCTGCTGTCCTGAACAAGTTCTTCCAGCCAATCACAGTTTCTGCAGAAGAGTTCTTTCCACAATGGAGATCTCTCTCAGGACCTCCATTGAAATTGCAAGAAGTTGTAAGTGTCGTATAAAATTCTATTACTAGTTTTATGTCAAACCTCCCGGAACATCTTTTTTTAAAAAAACTCTTACTTTACAGATTAGAGGTGTAAGGCCAATGCCACTTGCCGATATGGCAAATCTACTTAACAGTTTGCGGTTGATGGTGTGTGCTGGGCTTGTAAGTCCTTGATCCAATAAATTTTCATCAGACTCCTCCATAGGGGAAACCTTCTGACCTTTGTGTTAAATTGTTCTCGATTTTGTTTGATCCAGGATCCAAACCCAAATAATTTGGTAGCGAGCACTACGTTTTTCTCAGAAAACACACGGGCCATGTTATGCTTGGTGAGTTTGTAGCCAAATTCTTCTGCTTAGCCTTTTCATTTTGTCGAATATTTGTACGTTGAACTGCATGAATGGCCAGGAATGTTGATACCATCTCTACAACATGAATTTTGTAACGTTTACATTTTTCTGGAAATCAACCCTTTTTAGCAAGAACGTCAACTTGTGATTAAGTATATATTCTTTCGTTCTTCAGATAAGAGTAGAAACAGATCCTGCCGATAGAACTCAACTACGGCTAACGGTCGCCTCAGGAGATCCCACGCTAACATTTGAGTAAGTTCGAAGTTTTTTCCATTCCATTGTTCGTCTTATATTTCAACCTTTGTTATATGATCTCTCAATTGCCATTTGCAGAATGAAAGAATTCATCAAAGAGCAATTAATTTTCATTCCCATTCCTTCTCGAGCGCCAATGCCACCACCTCAGCCTCAACAAATAACCCCGCCCTCAGCTACGTCAGATCCTGGAGCTATTTTAGCTGGTTTGCTTTAAATGGTATACTTTCAATAAAAAAGTGTTCGCAATCACACTGTAATATTTCGAGCGTAGCTGCCCCTACGTCTCACCGCAGTTACTGCGCAATGATTGATGTAATGAAAGGGCTGGTGAAGAGAAATACTGCGAAATTATCTATGGTTGGCGTAGTAGCAGAGTTCAGAGTAAGACTTCATTAAGATTTTCAAAGTTTTGATATTCTTTGATAAGTAGTAGTTAATGTATTTCATTTCTTTTTCTCTGTTGTCTTTGCCTTGTCTTTGGCTGTGTAACAAAATGATTTGATAAGTTTGTGATTGAATGTGTAATTTTATTAGCAAGACTAGATGTTAATGAAAAGGAGCTTGAATTGATATGATGAATTCTATCCTACTTGTTGGGTATCAAACTCAATCCCACATTGGGTAATTCGAAGTTGGATCAATAGTATATAAGCTTGTGGTCTACTCCATCTAATTGTCAATTGGCTTTTAGGATGAAACTCCACAAGGCTTATAGGGTTAGGGCGGTTCGGGGTTGATTCGATCCTTACATTACTCATGGACCACCAACCCATCTCGGTTGAATTTTTGACTGATAATCGAAGATCCAAATTTTTGACATTGTGTCGAAATTCCAATCCCGCATGGTTAGGGAAGAAGAATAGACCGTTTGATATAAAGATTTCACATTTCACTAGAAAGAGATTGGCTTGTCAGGGCGGGGGGATTCTCTCTTCTCCGTTGGGATCTGCCCCGAATGGGTTAGGGAATCTCTTGGGGCGGGGATGGATCGTTATCCACACAAATTCGTGTGGGACGGGGGCAATTTCATCCTTGTATGCTTGGCGGGGACGAGGTGGAGAAGGGAGATTTTCTGAAAACGAGGGGATGTAATGTAATTAATGGTTTACTGGAAAATAAAAACATTCATCAAATTTGTCTAAAGTTGAAATAAGGTATTAACGGTGGTTTGCCCGAGTGGTTAAGGGGGAAGACTTAAGATCTTCTGCACAATAAGTGCGCGTGGGTTCGAACCCCACAGCCACCATTTTTATTTAATTTTATTATTTTTACTTTCTGTTATTCTACCTTGATAGTCCAATAATTCTGCAATTGACATCATTTTAATAGTTTGGAAAAAAAAAAGGGACTCACAGATCAAATGAGGAAACATTAACATTTAACAGTGATCTTATTACTGAGAAACTATCATAAATAAGCCTTTTTTCACTTGAAATTCTGAAAATCTCAAAGATTTGTTTGGCAGTTAAAAACATGGAAGAGCTGTACGTTCACTTCTCTGAACCCTTCAGGTTGATCTACTTTCAGACCTTTTGACATTATATATACAATAATCCAAACAAGCCCAAGAAGTTCATATTGACTACTACAACAACAATAATAGACAATTATGATTTATATATATAATAAATAGCTTGTCTGTGTTTCTTAATGCTTATGTTGTTGAGTGTATATATAGTCCAACTGAGCCTCTTCAATAACCCTTCTCTTCAAGCACTCATCCTCATCTACACATTCTTCCAAGCCCATCAGCTTCTGGGGTGCATATACATACATATATACATACATATATACGTATATATAATACATACAAAATTATAAACCAAATAAAAAATCAGCAAAAGAAGGGGAAAAGGAAGAAACACATACATTTAAAGAGTCCACTGCTTCCATCTTCACCGCCGGCTCTGCACTGATCTGATTTGTTATTACCACATCTACTTGTCGTCCTGACAAAAGCGTAATAAATAAAATAATTCATATATATATATATATATATTATAATGAAAGAAAACACAGCTTCACAAACAGCAGAATTACTTTACCTTCTTCGGCTGCTGATTTTCTTTCACGGGAATGTGAAAAAGGGCAGATCAGTAATAGAAGAAACAAGAGAAGAGGAACTGAAATATGAACGTTAGGATTCATGTTAGAAGTTGGTCAAAATTCTAACTCAGTTCAATCTGTGTGTTTTTTTGTTTTTTTTTTGCGAGTGTGTGGATTGAAGAGCTTTGCGTGGGATTAAGTGTGAGAGAGAGATATAGTAAAAAGGATTCTTGTTGGGCGTTGGGAAGAAAGAGCATATGAACTGTATAAATATACACACAACACATGCAAAAGAATGGAAAAATAGTCCAACCTTTAACTGTATTTTTATCTTATTTATTATATGGTCATGAAGCCCCCATATAGTGGGGTTTAATTCTTGCACTAAACAGACGTTGTCTCCATCTCACCATAATTGTATTTATATTCACACACACACACACACACATACTTACATGTGATACCAACCAACATTATTATTGATAGTGAAGTGGAAGTCTTGTATTTTACTCATGTGAGACATTATTACATGATATTTGCTTGCCTCTCATTGTTATCCATGATCATATTATATCAAAGATTGTATTTTTTTTCCCCACATTTAATTGGGTAATTAATAGTAAGAATAGGATGAAAATAAATAAGGGAGTGGGAAGAAAAAGGGTTGGCTATAGTCACTTCAAAGTGACGTGGAAGAGCAAACACATACATAGGGAAAGATGATGTGCAGTAATGGCTTTGACAGTATTCATAAAAGTCAAAACTTTTTTTATATTTTGGTTGTTGATGGATGACAACTGTTTCCCATGAATTAAATCACGATCATGTTTCTCTTTTTATATTTATTATTTAAATATAAATTATATTACATAACATATGAAGATAAACATCTCCAAAAATCTGATTATGCATGTTCTTGTGCAAGAACGAGACATTGGGCTTTCATCCTCATCTTCGTGGAGTGGACTAACTTTTTGACCGAATCTTTGGACATAATATAATCAGCGATGTAATATTATTAAATATTTTATCTAACCTAACCTAACCTAACCTTCTCTTCATTTAACTTGACACAAATTTATTTTATTCAAATGAAACATACTAATTCGTTTACTCAGCCCATTGGGTGGGTCTGCCCAGTGGCTTGATATCCATAAAAATCTTGCAAAATTAATGTTTTTGGTTCTTATTTTTTTTTATCTCAAAATAAAATGGAAAAAAGAAATTAATTGTTGAGAGTGGGATTTGAACCCACGCCCTTTCGGACCAGAACCTTAATCTGGCGCCTTAGACCAACTCGGCCATCTCAACTTATTACCAGTGTCTCATCAAAATTACAATTAATTTAAATTTAATTAGCCAACGACTAGTATTTTATATAGTATTATATGCTTTTTTTTTGTCCAAATAATTTGCTCACCCTCACGTGAATTTTCATGTTTCTTAGGTTCCGCGCTTAAATATATTTTTAGTCTCGTATGTTTGAGGGAATAGCGTTTTAAGGACACATAAGTTAATTGTGTCAATCTTAGTCCTGTAGTATCAAAAGTGAATCAATTTATGGACACTTAAGTTAATAGTGACAATTTCAGTCTTATAATATTGAAATTGAAGCAATTTTAGGACAATTATACCCAGAAATTTAATTTCAGCCCGGAATTTACAAATGTGGCATGGCACCGAAGATGCTGATTTGGACTAAATTTATTTTCTCTTTCCTTTAATTAAACGTCACTTCATAGTCCAAGTCAGCATTTTCGATTCGATGTGTATAAATTTCGGGCTGAAATGATATTTTCGGAGTTAACTTTCTTAAAATTGCTTCAATTCTGATATTTGCATGACTAAAATTTATTCTCTTTCCTCCAAATAAGCTCTTACTTATTTTTTACTTATGAGGTGACGCTTAATTGGAGGAAAGAGAAAATAAATTTAGTTCAAGTCAGCATCTTTGGTGTCACATGTATAAATTTTGGGCTGAAATTAGATTTCTAGGTTTAGCTGTCCTAATATTGCTTCATTTATAATACTTATAGGACTGAAATTGTCACCCTTAACTTAAATGGTTCTAAATTGCTTCAATTTTGATATAAAAATTGTCACCCTTAACTTAAGTGTCCTTAGAACGCTACTCATCCTCAATCATACATGACTAAAAATATATTTAAGTCAATTTTATATTATCCGTTCTTTTTTTTAGTTGTAAATGTACACTAATGGGCTGGTAATGAAAATGAATAAGCCCATCAGTTTCTTCACATGAATAAGCCCATCTCACCCAAATTATTTTTAGGGTAATTCTATTGGCACCTCCATTTTTTCTATTTGCATCCCCTAATTAATAAGTGAAGTAAATTATTAAATACTTACCAATTCTAAAATTAATTATTTTAAATCATTAAATACTAATGAATTTGAAACCATTAAATACTTACCATTAAACTAAACAAATTCTAATTTCAAACTGTATCAATTAAAATACGTAATTATTCAACAATTCAAACTACATCCATTTCACAAATTCAAACAACTTCAGCAAGACAGTTTCAAACCACTACATCTATGTTTATTTGATATTAATATTAAATATTAAGCTTTAACTTTAATATTTTAATGTTAATATAAAATTGTAGCGATTAATATAAGGCGTAATATAATTAGTGGTGTTCAATCGGTTCCCGTTTCGATTCTCGATTTGGAACCGCCGATTCTGGTTACACCAAAACCTCAAATCGTAACCGAACTGCGGTTTGGAACATTGGTTTTTTTCATTACTTTTTTAATTTTTTTTTTATTTTTTCGTTCAAACCGACGGTTTTAAGTTACCGCCGGTTTTCCAACGGTCAGTAAATTATGGTCGTTGACCTTCAACAGCCACAAGATCTGGACCATTAATAATTATTTTTTTATTTTAGAAATAAAAAAACCGGCGGTTTGAACCGGCGAATTTCGGTTTTAAAAATATAAAAACCGAAAATATTGACCGTTCGGTACCGGCTGTTATTAATGGTTCGGTACCGGTTATAACCGGAACTGTTGACCCCGGTTAATCGAACCATTGACCGTCGGTTCGGTTCCGGTTTTCAAATCGTCTGAACATCTCTAAATATAATAAAAAATAAATTAAATATTGTATCGATATATTCTTGGTAAAATAACTTAATTAATATTGTTGAATACCTCATGCAATTAATGTTAAATTTTATGAAAAATAAATAATAAAATAATTATTGTTGAATTCATGTAGTTAAATAAATGAGTTTTACAAATTTCAAGTATTTGGGGGTGTAAAGTGAGTGTGGGGGTGTAGAGGGGGGTGTGAATAGTAGAACCCTTATTTTTATTGTTCTAAATCCTAATGCATAGCTTACAAATTTATAACAGATTTCATTGTCACAATAAGTTTGGTAGTATAGGTTTAAGTAAAGCACATTGAGTTATTGCATAATAATATGTCATATTTGGCGGTTTCAATAGTAAACTCTTAATATATAACCTTTCTTGTGGTTTATTATTTAGTACATTGTACGTTGGTTGTACCTTAATGAGAATTAAACATGTAGTAAGAGTTTTGCGTCAAGATTGATTTTTGAGATAGTTAATGACTGATATAATATATGTGACTTGCAATGCAATGCAATTCCTTTGTCAATGATTTAATAAATATATTAGTGACGTTCATCTTAACACATCGATGATGTTACGGCATGATATACAATATGATGAAAGAAAAAATAACGTGCAAGATTCGCCAACCATGATAAACCTCACCTATAATAATATTATAAATATAGTAATAACCCCAAATATTATTTTTCCTTCGAAGAAATTCGGGATCAAGCATGAAATTAGATAATTTTTAGCTTACTACTTTAGATAATTAAAGAAATTCAGCACTATTTTTGGCTTTTGATAGTCCCATTAAGAGCTTAAAGGGGATAGGTCAACGTAATATCTCCGTCATTGATTCTATCTTACTTGGACTCAGTGATTGTTATTGTCTGTGTAGGCTTAAAACAATGCGCAAAAATTAGGGGAATAACTCAAGTGGTCGAACGGATTATATCTCCACATTGAGGTTATGAGTTCGATCTCAATTGGGCCCTTTCAATTTATTTATTTTTTTATGAATGATGTTCAGATTCATTCAGAAGATCATGAACTCGATTCCACTTGAACTCATTGATTGTTATTGTCTGTGTAGACTTAAAACAATGCACACAAGCCAGGAGAATAACTCAAGTGGTCGAACACATTATATCTCCACATTGGGGTTATGAGTTCGATCTCACTTGGACTCCTTCAAATTTTTTTAGGAATGATGTTCATATCGATTCAGAAAATTATGGATTCGATCCAATTTGAACTCATTAACTTTATTTGACGAATTATAATATTTAGGTCCGTATGAATTTAATTGAAGAGTGAGTAGTTAGAAAATCCCAAAAACCGCAAGATGTTGCGATCTTAGTTACTTTATTTTTCTAATTGAGCCTATGACAAAGAATTTTACAATTTGGTTTCATTCGAATAATTAACTAATTGTCGGTGGAATTACTTTATTAGTGATGATAATAAGGACAAAAATGATTTTTAATAATGGAGAAGTAGCAATGCTGCCTGCACGCTTAATATTATACTTCATTTGACTTAATTAACTCGATATTAATATTTTAATCATCTTGAAAAGAGATTAGGGTGCAAGCAACTTTAAACATAGATCATCAATAACTCCTAATTAATTAAGACATTGGCTTATAATTTGAGACATTCAATCTTTGAAACTTCAACTTGTAATATTGTTGTTAGAACAAGCATTGCATCCTTTTTTGTCGTAATTTAATCTTTTATGACAACCTTGAACTCGATTCTCTAATTATATACAGCATATAATACTATTTCGTGTTGGAAAATTAATTAATAATGTGTGTTTAAAGTGAATTAAGCTTAATGTCGTATTATCAAGGTGCAGTTTGCGTGACTTTTTTTTTATTGCTGTCGTCGGAAGAATTGATTATGTATATAATAATATTATACAACCTTACCCTAACACGTAATATATAAATATATCGATCAACTTACAAATTTATTAATCTTTTGATTGCTGTTTTCGAAAGAATTAATTATATATATATATATATATATATATATATATATATATATCTTATATCATTACACCCTAACACGTTACATATATTGATCAGCGTAATAATTTAGTAATGAAAAACCGTTTATAAAAACTATGTGCAGTCTCAAATACGTGATAATCAGCTAATTTCTTTGATATTTCTTTAGATTTTTGCTTGTCATTTCATGTGTAACACTCTTCATATTATATGACTAGTTAATTTTTATAATTCACATTCATATTAGCACGACAATATTCGTGGTATTTTGAAATATATCGTACTAAAGAGGGCGTCTTTAACTTGTATTCTGTATATTTTATAGTAACGTCATAAATTACGTATAGTAAATTGATTGTCTATTGTTATAGAACATAGATAAATATATTATGTAGTTTTGATTTTAAGGTAAATATAATAGGTGATATTTCAATAATGCAAAATCATCTTTTATATATAACTAGTATTTTATGCACGGTAGCGTATGCATTCTAATATATAAATATATATATATATATATAATATTACCTTATATTTTGAGTTATTTGTAATTTAAAATATTTTGAAATCTCATTCATAAAAAATAATTACATTTGGCTAAGCAGTCACAAGGATTCATCTTCTGACATCAACAAAACTAATAGAAACAAAGGCTCACCATAGGACCACAACACAATCCATCGACAAACATTGCTACAAAGAGAGAAAAGTCTGGTACACTTCAAGATCGAACCTAGGCAAAAAAAAAAATCGAATTTATAAAAATATTCAATCATACAATAACTAAGAGTTTGAACTTTCGCTACAAATTGAATATAAAAACTCCACAACAATGTTGGCTAGTATAAACAAATGTCGTAGACTACAAATTTTACAGTCAATGATGATGACCACAAACTTGAGAATAATCATGTCTTTGATTTGATAAAAATACATCTTTTGGTAAGATCTACAATATTCTCGAACTAGAATCCTAAATATGCAAAAATAAAGAAGCTTTCATCCCAAATGCAAATGAAAAAGCTCTTCAATAAGAAAACAACACCCCATGTAGGGGAAGATGACCCTATAAAGGGGTAGAAAAACTTCCATGGTGGATGACTAAGTCCCAACAATGAGTATACACATTGTCAATGGGAGATAAAAGCTCCAAAATCGGGGAAAAAGAAAAAACACAAACAACACAAAATAAAAGACCGAGATGAAGAAAAAAAATGAGAGATAGAGCTCCCTCAACCTCCATTAATGAAGGAAGGGGAAGGAAAAGTTATTTTTATATTTATGATTTTTTTAAAACATAGGAAGAGGAAATTTAGCGAGGAGGAGGAAAAATACTTTTATTCTTTTAATACAAAATTTATTTAAGTATTATTTTTAAGTATATAAAAAAGAAAAAATATTTTGTGAGAATATAATTATAATAAATCAAATTAAAAGGTAAAATAGTAATTATTCAAATTAAAATTATTAAAAATATAAAAGATACAATAGTAACCACAATTGATATATCAAATTGACAGTTTTTATCACTTACATATCTGACGTTGCCTTGCCATTCTAACTATTGACTAATTATAAAGATAAGTTAGAGTCAATGATTATAATGACATGCCATTTTAAAAAAAAAATGTCAATAATTGGAAATTGTTATAGAAAATCTTGTTATTGTAAATTAACGTAATGTATATATGTTAGGCACGTTAACAATATTATTTTAAAGCATATCCATTATTGTTAGACCTATCGTGATCAGTTGGTTTAGTAAACCATGTGACATTATGAATTAGTATTGTGATTTTGTACCTAACTAAATTTATGATTGAGACCTATTTCACTGCAAAAATCATTATTCCTCAAAAACAATCGGTGATAAACAGAAGATATTCGGTTTTAATGTATAACATAATATATATTTTATTCCTACTATTTATATAATATAACATTTAATGTTACAAGGCTCCTTTAAGAATCACTTACTTTTACCTTTGAAGGTATTTATTATAACCGCGTGTCAACATTATCAACTAGATGGGGTTTATTTAAAATTATTATTATATCATAAAAAAAGTGCACTTTTAGTTAGGGGTGTGTGTGTGCGGTTTTGTGCGGTTTTTGATCAATTTCACACCGAATTGCTATATGCGGTTTTTTAAAAAAGAAATCTTAAATTGCGGTTTTGAAAAATAAAACCATATGTGCGGTTTGGAGCGGTTTGGACGATTGCGGTGCGGTTTTTAACTGACACAAGTAAAATGCTTATATTTTGTTAATATTACTACATTTGATTAACGAGCCAAAGCTTAAATAATAAAGTCTTACATATTAGAACCAAGTCCAGTAGTCAAATCATAAATATTTTAAGTTTCAAAGCGAAACAAAATAATAAAACATGAAATAAATTATTTTATTAGTTGTAAATGAACTCTGATCTTTATAATATGTAGATCGAAAGATGATGAAATCATGAGTGTTAATTATGACCCAACAGGCCAGGTAAATATTTTAGGAGAAATTATCCTGTAAATATTAGAAGAGAAATTAGACAACTAGCTTTATAATATAAAAATTAAAATATAAATATTAGGTCAAATTATTATTAAGCGTTTGAGTAATATCAATTTCAACTTTAATTAATCATTTAGTATTTCATTATTATGTAATTATAATCTATTAATCTAAAAACTAAAGTTAATTAGCATAAAAATAAAATTAGATGTAATTAATATTTGACTAGTATAATGATTAAAATAAATATAACTATTAAAAAATAAAAATACAAAAGTATGGTGCGGTTTGAATAAAAAAATCAACACGAACCATTTTTACGGTGCGGTTTGATAATGAAAATTAAACTGCGGTTTAGGCGATTAATTGAGTAGGTCGGTGTGGTGCGGTGCGGGCGATGCGGGCGGTTTTTTATAATCGATGCACAGCCCTACTTTTAGTCCCCAATTAGATAATGATAATGTCTCTAAATTAATTTCTTAATATTCGATCAACTTGTTCGTCATTTATTAGGGTAATAACGTGGCTTGAGGGGGGCCTGATCACCCACAGTTTTTTTTTTGTTTTTCATTTTTATAAATTTTCGACAATTATTACATTTATTATATCTAAAATTAATAAAAATTCACGCATTTCATTAAATTCGATTACGTTTTGTATCACATTGCACGATGCTTGTGTTCTATTATTACTTTATATTTACATGTATAGTTTAAAATATTTAATAGATGAAACTATAATTTAAGTATATAAAAAGAAAATTACTATGTAAAAATATATTTGTAATAAATTAAAATATTGAAGGATAAAATAATAATTACCTGAATTAAAATAAATTAAAAATATAATGATAAAATAGTAATCATTCAATGAAATTAAATTTACAGACAATTTGACAGTTTTTATCATGCACTAAGCGTTTATATAATAGAATAGATATCATAATTTCATTCCCAAATGTCAAAATTTTCTTATGGTGATGGTACTTAAATGCTGCAAGGACCCTCCAAATAAAAAAAAAATCCAAAAAATTTAATATAATAGTGATTCTTATCATGAATATACACTTTTTACAGTAATGTGAATTCAAAAGGCATTTTAACATCTGTCAGCATTGTGGGAAAATGAACTTTTGGGAAGGCCAGAAAGGGATGTAAAATGGCCACATTGCAATAGAATTAAATGTCTTCATGGGTCACATTATCCAATTTAATGTTATTTTTCTCCCAACTACAACCACAATGACAACGGATATTTAATACATATATATATATATATCTCATAAAAGAGATAGGAGGAGACATTATTATTTGATTCACATTATTCCTATGCTTTTAATCATAAGAACTGAAAGAGCATAATCTTAATTGTTCAATAGATTGTATATGTACCTTGTGGGGATCCAAATTGAGGGTATATTTCATATTTTATTTGTTTTTCAAGATAATACTAGTTATTTTATATGAACTATTAGTTTTAATATTAACGTTTTTTTCTAGAGTATTTCTCTTTGAATAAGAGTTTGCCATGATTTTACAAAATATATCTGAGAAATGGACCTCATACTGGCATCAGTAATTCAAACAATGAAGTTATGGATCTTGATTGGATAATATCAAAAGTGCTTGAAGAAGAAATTGCAATTGATGATATTATTTGAAGAAGCGATTGCAATTGGTGATACTAATTTATCTATCTTTTTTGACATTCCTTCGTATTCTTCTGCAGTATATATTGATTACATTGTAAAATTTTGTCCAATTGATATTATGGAATGGAAATATTCTTTTCTTCAAAAAAAATATTACTAATACGTGGTATCAGCCACCATAGTTTTCGTTGTCCGATTATGTGTAGTTTGAATCGAATATGAATCTCAATATTGGCTATGAAACGACCCCAACTCACAGCGTGACTAATACGTTATTCCAAGTTCACAGTTACAAAATTCAAGTGAAATCGAACTTATGACCTTCACACAGAAAATATAGAGCTATTATGTGTTCCACTGCTTCACTTATCACATGAAAATATCTATCTATTACCAGGAAATTGCAATTGCTTAAAAACCATGCATGATATTAGTTTAGTGAACTTGCCATTTTTGTGTAGGTAATGGTAAAAAAAAAAAGGATTTACTATTATTAATTTAAGAGTTTTAGAATTTCGGCTGTGTTTTTTCTGATTTGAAAGGACATTGCAACTAGATAACAAAGAAAGGGGTCCAACTCCAAAGTGGGTTGAGATGTCACGTACTTTAAATGATTTTGAAATTTTGAAAATGTCACCTATAATAATAATAATAATAATAATAATAATAATAATAATAATAATAATAATAATAATAATAATGATTTTGGACTTTGATAATGTGTTTCTATACCTAATTAACCTAACAGAAAAAAACTTCATGGTTTGCACAATGAACTGTCTCCGTGTATTTTTTATATTTAGTCAACCATAGATCCCAAGATAACTAAAATATTTTGAATTATATATATAACATTATAATAAATAATCCCACTGTCATTGTATTTGCTTGCTGCCTTTGTACATATTCAGGCTTCTTACCTTCCTTTCGCTTATGATCTGTCATTACAATAAAGAAACAAGCCTTGTCCCAAAGATTGTGAGATATGATGCATCTTACGTCTCATTGAACTAATCAAACAAATAAAAAATAAATAAATAAACAATTTCCTCGTATTAATTACACATACATACATGTTCCTGTCAGAAACTTAGATTTCCATTTTTCATCTTTCTTCCCTTCTTCTCCATCTTCTTCATCTTCTCCCAACGAAATTAATTCCAAGGGGAAAGCTTCTCTTTCTTTAATCGTCTCCATTACAATACAATCGATCAAAGATAAAGAAAGATGAGAGACTTTGCATCTTGCTTCAGTGAGTACGCCGTACAAGTCTCCGACACGTCGTCGTGCTCGAGCTACAGAAGCACTTCATGCATTTCTCCGACCTTAACCTCGTCGGTCCTAACCGCCGTGACTTGCCTGTACAAGTCGACTCTCTCCCCTCAGAAGCAGATCCTAATCACGCTGACGTGGACCAAGAACGCCCTGTCGCAAGGCCTGAGCATATCCTTCGGCGACAGTAGCAACGATCGCGCCGATCCGCCGCCGCCGTCGCCGCCGTCGTCCCTCAAGCTCAACACGAACTCCAGGCTGTTCAGGAAGCTCAAGGGGTCGAAATCCATCGAGTTCCAAAAGCTCAACGTCGAAGTCTTTTGGGATCTCTCCACGGCCCGATACGAATCTGGGCCCGATCCCGTCGACGGCTTCTACGTTTTCATCACGGTGGATTCCGAGCCCGCGCTGGCTCTCGGCGACTTGGCCCAGAAGAAGCTGAAGCCTGAGAAATTCTCGCTGATCTCTCGGCAGGAGAACTTCTCGGGCAACGTCGCCCTTTATTCGACCAAGGCCCGGCTGGGGGAAACCGGCGGCTGCCACGAGATTCTGATCAGATGCGGCGGAGAAAACGACGGGCTGAAGCACCCTGCTTTGATGGTGTGCATCGACAAGAAGACGGTGGTTCGAGTGAAGAGGCTTCAGTGGAATTTCAGAGGGAATCACACCATTTTCTTGGACGGCTCGCTGGTCGATCTCATGTGGGATGTTCACGATTGGTTCTACGACAGGCCGCCGGGCGCTGGTAATAACAACGCCGCCGTGTTCATGTTCAAGAGGAGGAGTGGATTCGATAGCAGGCTGTGGTTGGAGGAGAAGATTGTTCAGAGAGATCAAGAAAAGACTGACTTCTCCTTGTTGATCTGCGCCTCTAAGACTATGTGATGCTTTTCTTTTTCTTTTTCTTTCTTTTTTTACTATTTCTTTTTTTGGGTAATGAATAATGGGTTTTTGGTTTATATCTGCTTGACTGTCGATTAAATTGGCTGTTACTGCTTGAAGATTACTTTTTTTTTTTTAAAATTGTGTATCATATTTAACAAACTTCTCATTGATTGATTGATCCATATATGGTTTGCATAAGAATACATTTTGTATTAAACTCCATATTTTATCATCAGTTTCAAGGTTGGATCTGAAAATTCAGATTGATTCATTGGATAGAGTAGTTAAACTACCTATTTCTATATTTTTCCTATAGTTGGTAAATATTTGATACTTTCCACATTTTGTTTTTTCTAATATATGTAGCAGATACACAACATTATATTGCCAAAGAAAGAGTTGACATGTTATTTGCATTAACCCCATCTATCTATCTATCTATCTATGGACCACTATTTGTTAAGTTGAAAACTACATGTAATAGATGTGACGTTGTATGCTAAAACAAGGAAATATGGCTTAATCCTAATAAATACGAACCTAATATAGGGTTTGGTCAAAAAAATTAAAATAACTAACATATAAAATGTAAAAATAATATATATGTTAGACAGCAACAAAATGGAAAAATTCGAACTCATTAAAAATAGGGTTTAGAATTCAATAATATATATATATATATATATAAATATATTCTTCACATGTGAATGTAGCATGTTCTTGATTTGGAAGTATTGGATGGGGTGGTCGTGCACATGACATGAATGGTCTAAGCTAAGCTTCAAAGCATTTCCATCAATCTCATCATTTCATGTCCACAAGTTTTCGGCAAACAGCTAATGTAATATGATATGATATAATATAATATAATGTAATAAATGCATTGGATTAATAGAAAAAAAAAAAAAGATTCAATTTCATTACCAGCATCAGCTGATCATCATTCTCTGGTTCAAACACAAGCCTGAGCATCATCCCCAATTACAGCAATACCATTGATGGATAACATTGTGGTAGTGAATCTAGAAATATGTTTGCAAGATTTTAGACAAGACTAAATAATGATGCATGGATTTCAGACAAGTATGAGGAAGCCAATCGGTACGAAGATGTGAAAATCATGGCTTTTTCTCAGCTACGATGTTTTCCAGCAGTGACTCGCAAGCGTCTTCGAGTAAATCAAGAACCTGCATTGAGGGGAAATCAAATCTCCATTGATCTGTGTCGTTTTTACAAAGTATGAACTTCTTGTCAAGGTTTAACGATACCCCGAAAAAAGTTATGCCACAAATACCAAGCTGACTAAACATTTATTGAAGATTACAATGGCTGGGGAGGGGTATAGTTATCAGTTTTTCAATAGGTAAGAAACCGCTCTATAATTCATGAAAGCAAATCATGTCGAGATGTATCGAAACATCGCAAATTTACATAACTTTCCCCGTCAGCAACCCCGGGAAGAGGTGCATTCATATGCCTATTTCTAACTCATACTTAAGCCTATTGATTGTCTTTGAATCAGAAATCAAAACCAATGAACTAACCATAACTGACATATTATTTGTTACCTTCTCAAAACCTTGCGGTCCGCCATAGTAAGGGTCTGGAACTTCAGTTTCGTCGTGCTTCTTGCAGTAGGAACACATCAGACGAACCTACAATACAACCATAACAGCCTTATGTAATAATCATGAGATGGACGAAAAGCAAACAACGAAATAAGCATTGTCCAGTCAAAACAATCAGATAAACCAAACTTGGCCCTCTCCATATTACGTAAGAAATTCGAAGATAACCAACCTTTTCATGTGCGTCCGCCGGTAATGTTTCTCTGTGCCGCCACCTCTCAAACGACCCAAGTATATCCTCTTCATCAAAGAAGATCGATCATTCGCATTCAGCTCATAGGATGGTTTATATGAATGTAATGGCAAGAACAAAGTTCGACGAATGCTCAATACTCTTTAAAATTGGTTCGAATTCAACAGCACTAAAATATACCTCTGTTTTGCTTATCCATCGCAAGAATGAGATCAAAATCCCTGAAATCCGAAGGCTTTATTGGCCTCGAAATTGAGGTTATCTCTATTCCACGCCTTTTAGAAGCTGCCCTCATCCTTGGGTCAGCTTGATTACCCTAAATTTCACACGATAAACAACCACAAAGCACAAAACACCACAGATACATAGCATGGTAAAAGTACAACGTAGCACCCAACTATATACATCATAAAGATATGATCTTTAACCACAAATGCGATCGAAAAATCATAACGAAAAAAAGAAATGGAAAACTCACAAGCTTGCAATTAAATTAACAAAAAAACCCATACCTCGTGATAATTAATTGTGCCGGCAGAATCAATATAGAACTCTGAATCGACGCCTTTTTGCTTAACAAGGTGTCTGAAAACACCTTCAGCAGCTGGGCTTCTGCATATATTGCCAAGACAAACAAATAATACCGAAAAGGGCTTTTTAGTGGCCTTTTCTGTATCATCTGATGCAGTTGGTTGAGTAGACGACATCGCCGACACCTTCAATTTTATTGCGAATTTCTTCAGATTGTGCGATGGCTTTATGGAGGAGAAAATGGAGGAGTTGTGGTGGCAATTTGGTAATTTCGACACTCTTAAAGAAGAAAGTGAGGTTGAGTACAAGGTTGTCATTTCTTTGCTGTGGGTTGTGGTATTTTAATGGTGAGTTGAGAGTTGTGTGCTGATGCCATTTTTTTCTTTCTTCAATTTATACTTAGTTAATTTTTATTGTATTTTATTGATATTATCTTCCTATTTTTTAAGTGAGTGAGACATTTGATGCAGAAAACGAGATATAATTTAATTATCTATACTTTTTTTATTAAAGCTAAAGAGGGTATAAAAACTGTATATTTGATATGTACTTTGTATTTCTAATTTTATCCATTTATTTTTAATTAATTACTATTTTATCTTTAATTTTCAATTATATACTTATAAATAATATATAATTAAAGTTATATTATAATTTCTAATTTTAAATTTTAATTAATATATATTAGAGTATAAACATCAAGTCTGAAAAAAATACTAGTATAAAATATATACACTCAGAGTTAGAGTTCATATCAAAATAATAAAACATAAATATTAGAATTTTTTTAATTAAAAAAGGTAAAATATTTTGTAATCTTATAAAAAGAAGAGCTAACTTTTGGTAATATTTCGTGATTAATCAATACTAGTATATCACGCACATGTGTGCTTAAAATAATTTATGAGGATATAATTAAAATAAAAAAAAAATTAAAGAGTATAATTGTAATATTTATATTAAAATTTATTATTAAAATAATGATTAAATAGCAATTAAGTTTACACACCGATTTGATAGTTTTTATCCACACATTTCACCTAATAAATGGTACAGATGCTTTAAAAAACTTAGTTTGATTCGTCTGTTCCATTTTTTGGTTCTCATCTGGTGTTCCACCAATTAAATGTTGACACATATCCACTTATATAATCATGGGATGAATGAAATCATGAGTATGAACACTTGTCAACCTCTAATTGATTGAACATGTAATGAGATCACAAAATGGAACAATTTCATAACTAAAAAACTCAATTTACACAACAGCCCAAATTCAAGTTTTCTATAATCCCTTCCTTGGATTACGGCCCATTTCCCTTGTCCCAAAAAACTCGATTTAGGCTTTTAATAACATCGATTGGTGAGATGCATTTTCTTTTCAATTATAGTAATTTAATAATATTCTTTTTATTGCCATAAATTCGAACTCACTCATCTTTGTGGACAATTAGGCTCATTCATTGTGTACTACACTACGTCATATAATGTCCCAAAAGTGAGTTGGAACTTGGAAGCACGCTTTTGAAATTGAATTTTCCAATCAAATCGAACAATTTACTAATTGAAGATTTTGTGGTTTAAGCATAATAAAACTCAAGTAAAATTGGTATAAAATAATAAAAATATATTGAAATTAATACATTGATTTATAACCAAGTCGGTCGGTCTTCAAAATCTTGGTTGGAAGTATAGAAATTTAATATGTACATTTGTATTTTCTCTTCTAATTAACAAGATATTTTCATTATTAATCTTAGTTAAAATTAGATGAGTCTTCTCTAGAGTTAGAATTTTATCTTTACTAATCGATATTATTATTTAAACATAATTTTATTAATTTATGATTATAATATTTTTTTTGGGTATGATATGCTTTACTAAAAATAAAAAGAATTGAAAATAATATTTATAAGTTAGATTATACATAAAGGAAAAAAAAAAAAAAAAAAGAAGTACCATTTACAAATAGACTTTTCCACTCCCCTCCAAAACTATCCACTCCTATATTTATGCTAAACAAATCCCAATCCATCCACACACATACACACACACACAGTCTCCTCCGCCATGGAGCCGTGTCCCTCCGATATCTCCGACGACCTCCAAAGCCTCAGCTTCAACTCCACCGTCACCACCACCACTACCACCACCACTACCACCGACGTCAACCGCTCCTCCTCCACATCCTCCGCCGCCTTCTCCACCACAACCACCACCACAACCACAACCCACATATCCTTCTCCGACCTCCGGTTCATCAGCCGCCTCGGCGCCGGAGACATAGGCTCGGTCTACCTCACCCAGCTGCTCGCCGACAAGAGTCCCCAAAATACCCCTCTGCTGGCGGCCAAGGTCATGGACAAGAAGGAACTCGCGGCGAGGAACAAGGAGGGACGGGCGAGGACGGAAAGGGAAATACTCGAGATGTTGGAACATCCGTTCCTTCCGTCGCTTCACGCCGTCGTTGACTCGCCGAAGTGGACGTGTCTCCTGACGGAGTTCTGCCCCGGCGGAGATCTTCACGTTCTCAGGCAGCGCCAGCCGTGTAGGCGTTTCGACGAATCCGCCGTTAGGTACGCCGTTTTATGAATTATTTAATTAATTCCATTTTAGTTTTATTTATTTTTATTACTTATTACAGTTCAATTTATATTTAATGCATGTTACATCACATTGCACGTTTCTGATGATAGATCACACTGATATATAATATATTATAAACTATTCAATTTAAAAGGTAACGTTTTGAAGTGAAATAACACTAATTACTTGCCTATAATCCGGAAATATTGTTTTTATTTTTATTTTCCTTTGACTTTAGTATACATAATTTCTTTATCTAATGTATATGAGCTCAGTTACCGTTAAATCATACCAATAGAATTATTATTTGAGAATGAATCCCTTTTTCTTTTTTCTTTAAAATGAAAAGAAAATATAATTTTGAGAAAAAATTAAATATACTGCTGTAAGGTGTAAGATGATTTATAAATGCCTTCTCAGAACTGAGGTCATATATTTATGACAACACGTGCCTCTGAGTTAAGAAGGTGTTTCAAAATTTATATATTTATTTTGAATTTGAATAAAAAAACATACTTGCATACATTATATTTTCTTAACAATGTTTTATTTCATTACAGTATAATAATACTACATAGAATTATGAGATGAGATGCAATTGTTTTCGACTTTGCTTAGTAGTTTGACCAAATCTTAGTAGAAGACAAATAGGGTTGACCCTAAAACAATGCATAAAATAAGTAGTAAAATATGTTTGCTATTGTAGTAACATCATGGACGGCCGTGTAATGTAATTGCTGTGTGGTCCAATATGTATGTTATTAATAATAATAAATTATAATTATGAATTAGTAATTAATTTAATTTTGGGGACAGCTCAATATGACAGCACATTCAGGGCCTTTGTTATTGCATGGTTATTTATTAGATATTAAATTATAAAATATTAATACTCATTATGGCTGACTCTTAAATCATGCAACTGAATGTCGCGTATTCACGTGCTTCATATTAATTTTTATTGGTCCAAATTGATTTTTTGACGGAAATAATAATGTCTACTTATGTAAATTTTTTATTTTTATTTTCGAGGGTACTGCTATGCTAGTCTGTTTTTGCTATATATAAATATGTCATTTATGGTGATAATTAAATTATTTATTAAAAAATACAACTGTTTTAACGAAGCTTTTGGGCCATTCGGAGTTGCAATTGCAAGGTGGATTATTTTTTAATTATATATATATATATATATTATATATATATATATATTCTTTTTGGACGATTTTGGGATATAATTTCTTTAAAATTTAATTTCCAGCAATTTTACATTTTTGCCAATAATTTCTTATCGGCGTAGTAGATATTTGCAGCACGCCGGTGATAGTGTAGGGCATTAAATAATTTTTGTGCCCCTTTATTTTTGATAATATATATGTGACATGCTTTTTTTAGTAATACAATATTTATCCCTGGTGCATGCTCCAATTAATTTGGTATGTCATGCAAAATTACCATTTTATCCTTCATTTTTTTTTTGTATTTATTCATATCTTCCTAAATTAATTTTTTGTTTTTACATACTTAAGAATAATACACAATTAAAATTGAATTATAGACATTTTGAATTACAAATAACTAATATATATATATGTATGTATATACATTCATTAGAACACACAGTGTCTATAAAATATTAGTGTATATAAATGGGTTGATACTTGCTCCCATATTTATTTACCATAATGGTAGATTAGAAATATTCGTCAGTTGTGTCACGGAGTATCAATTATGTTTATTAAATAATTTAGTATTTTATAACGGATTCGTTTATAAGTGGTGCTTTTTAATTTTTTATCATGTTCTTCCGTATATCACTAAAATTTGAAAGGCCAAGTTGCTCCTCCACTACTTATATATATCATATATTAGTTTATCATTAGTTTAATTATAATTATGATTACTATTATGTTTAATACAATAAAACATAATTACAAGATAGGGCAGAGCTGAGGGCCTACACACACACGCATATATATATATATATACATATATATTTGTAGGGGTCCTAAGATAGATATATTAGTCCCTTTCTTCATACGATTAATCACAAGATGATAAAGATATTGTTTCACACCTAAACCATACATGAAATAACATTATCATCTCTTTGCAATATTTTTTTGGGACAAGGATGTGTCCCTTTACATCACAGCTGACGTCATTCTCTTTGGCAATCATCCATGAAAATGAAAACCCTAATACGAATGTTAAATACGTATTCGTATACGTACGTACGTATACGTGCAGGTTCTACGCGTCGGAAGTGGTGGTGGCCGTCGAATACCTCCACATGCTGGGAATCGTATACCGCGACCTCAAGCCCGAGAACGTCTTGGTCAGGTCCGACGGCCACATAATGCTCACGGACTTCGACCTCTCCCTGAGGTGCGACGAGTCCTCCTCGACGCCGGCTCAGATCATCACGGGTCGGAACGGGCAGAACCCTGATCCGGGAATCGAATACCGGGTCGACCCGCTATCCAAGTTCGCCTCGACTTCTTGCATCATACCCAACTGCATGGTCCCGGCGGTCTCTTGCTTCACCCCAAAACGCAGGCGGAAGAAGAAGCCTGCCCGCCACGTGGGGCCCGAGTTCGTGGCCGAGCCGGTCGACGTGCGGTCCATGTCCTTCGTCGGGACCCACGAGTACTTGGCCCCGGAGATAGTCTCCGGCGAGGGGCACGGCAGCGCAGTCGACTGGTGGACGTTGGGTGTATTTATCTTCGAGCTGTTTTATGGGGTCACCCCCTTCCGCGGGATGGACCATGAGGTGACCCTGGCGAACATAGTGGCTCGAGCCCTGGAGTTTCCAAAGGAGCCGGCGGTTTCCCCCGCGGCTCGGGACTTGATCGCCCAGCTGCTGGCAAAGGAGCCGACGAGGAGGCTGGGTTCAACCATGGGCGCGTCGGCCGTCAAGCACCATCCGTTCTTTCAGGGGGTGAATTGGGCGTTGTTGAGGTGTGCGAGCCCTCCTTACATTCCTCCGAGGTTTAACCTTGAGGATTTGTCCGATGAGAGTTTTGAGGATACTCCGATTGAATGTTATTAGCAAGAAAAAGAACCTCTTCTTATTTGACTTTAATTTTCATCGTTTTAGATGGTAATTAAATTACTGCTTCGAAGGTTAATTATTTTTGCCTAGCTTTTGTTAGGGACTTGCTGTTGATGTTTGACATGGGCCTCTTTTATATTATATATGTAAATACATATTTAGGTTGATAACGTCTCTATTCATGTCACATTTGATCATTAATTCTTGAAAGAGTAGCAAAATTAGGGTTTGGATTTGTATGGCCGGATATTTTTTAGAATCATGTATTTGAATTTACTTTCAAAAGACAATATTTGGATTCTTATTGCTCGAGTTGCACCAAATCTGTCTCGGGATAAGACTAGAGAAAAGTTGTCGTTTGTATGCTCCGTGTATTTGTGTTGAGTGTTTCGATGCTTATTTATAACCCAAAACATTACTAGTTGTGTCCATTCACAAACATGCATGACTTCTCCAAAGATAGTATCCTTTGAAGTAGACATATCTTTTTAGGTGGTGATGCTTCTTCGGGTGTTTTAGGGTTTTCGAGTGGTGAGGTTTCGGAGCGCTGTCCCGAACCCCTCTAGGGGCGCTACCCCCTTGACCTCCGCATGCTATCAGGATTACGACATAAAACGATCTACGAGCGTGCACTCCGCGCCTCCTAACTCGTATATGTTTTATTTGCCTATTACACTAAAATATGTAACAAGAGTCCCATGAGAGGATTCGCGAGGAGTATAGAGATTGTCTGATAGTCCATGTTGTGTTGCAATAATTAAGGTTAGAGGAAACTTCGTTTTCAAATTTGCTTTAGGAAGTTAAGTTAGGCCCTTAGAAGTCAAATAAAGGCTTTTGTTTGTGATAAGAATAGATGCCGACAATATGAATATGAACAATCGATGCTTTCAATGCAACAGCCCACATGACTGCTTATTGCATGCATGGTTTTAAGTTAAGTCAACATTAATTTGAGACATTACGCCGCTTGTATTGTCTCTCCATAAAATGCATTATATATAAGCATCCAAAAATACAAATTACCAAACGAAGGGGACGTATGTGGGCTGTGTCTCAAAGATTATGGACACACACACGAGGTTGTGTCTCAATTAACTATTGACTAAATATGAATAATGAATGAGGAAGCTTGAGACAAATCACTAATTTTCTAGATAGATAGATAGATAAGAAACGTGGCAGGGCATAAATAATAACCAAAATTATGATTACCGATGCGACTACCGAAAAGATAATAACTCAGTAACTCAGAAATCATCTATTACAAATCCATAATAATAATAATAATAATAATAATAATAATAAACTATAAAAACAGAGACTGATCACTTGATCTTGTTGAGTTTATATTGAGTGATATTCAGTTACAGTGTAAATAATATCTAGCCTATTAGTTAGAGTTAGCATTGTGATCTATATATACACATAGACATACATAATGTAGATCGATCGATTCTTTTCATTCAATATAACAGTTTCCTCTACAAACTTAACATGGTATCAGAGCGCTATACCTTCATCGATCCTTTTTCTTCCAAAATCACAAATTCCTTTTGATTACAGTAGGTAATCGAAGTTAGATTTTGATTCATCTGAATACAATTGATCCAATTCATTGTTTGATTTGCCATGGCGTCACAAAATGAACCAGATCCAAATGCTTCGAAGACCCCTAATTCAAGTTCATCTGCTTCGAATGTCTACGACAATCCTTCAAATCCATACTTCTTAAGCCTATCGGATGTTCCAAATCTAATTCTGGTTCCTGATGAGTTGAGAGGTTGCGAGAATTACAGTGCTTGGAGCAAGGCGATGATCCTATCTCTCAAGTGTAAAAGCAAACTCGGATTCATTAATGGTAAGATTCCTAAACCTAAGCCAGATTCTGAACATTATGATCGTTGGGATAAATGTGATTCGCTGGTGTTATCATGGATTTTGAAATCGGTGAGCAAGGAAATCTATAATGGTTTGGTTTACTACGACACTGCTTTTCGAGCTTGGAAAGAACTTGAGGAGCAATATAGCAAGGTGAATCGAAGCAGGATTTTCTCTTTGTTCAAGGAAATCAACTCTCACGTTCAAAACACTGAAACAGTTACGACCTATTACTCCAAGCTGAAGCAAATGTGGGAGGAGTATGAATCTTTATTGAATATACGGTTGTCTGTTATTGAAGCATGACAGTTTTCATATCAGACATACATGATGGAGCACAAATTAATGCAATTTCTATCTGGTTTAAATGAGTCATATGCTGCCTTAAAGTCTCAGATTCTTTTGATATTGCCGCCACCAACTCATCAGCAGGCCTATGCGATGATTTGCAATGACGAGATGCAAAGGAATATGACTTCTGCAGGAAGGATTGATAGTTCTATCAGCCTGTCTACCACTCTTCCAGAAGAAAAAAAACTTGATCATGTTTGCAGTCACTGTGGAAAGCAAGGACATCTCAAGGAAAAGTGTTTCAAGATTATTGGATATCCTGAGAATTTTAGAGGCAGGGGCAGAGGAAGAGGTCGAACTAGGGGAGGTTTTGGTGGAAGAAACTACAATGCAAATCACTCACAGTTTGAAGATATCTCTGCTCCAGAAAATACCAGAGTTGAATCTTACTCTGATGCAGGAAGTGCTCAGCTATTTGTACCTGATCAGAGCACTATGGCTGTACCTGGACTGTCTCAAAGGCAATATCAGCAATTGTTGAAGTTGTTGAATGTAGCTGCTGATAAAGAGGTTATTCCAGCCCAATCTCATATGGTAAATGCCTCAAATGCCAATGTCTCAGGTATGATTTCTGGCAATGTTCTTTGCCTAAATACTATCTATGCTCATGAGTGGATAATAGATAGTGGAGCTAACCAACACATGACCTGCAACCTCGAAATGTTTGATTTCTCTGCTGAAAATGCACCTTCAACGGCATATGTTAACTTGCCAAATGGGAATACAGTTTCAGTACAAAGATTGGCACAATCAACTTGACCTCGAGCCTTACACTTCATAATGTTCTTTATGTTCCAAATTTCAAATATAACCTGCTGTCCGTCTCAAAATTCACTAAAGATAATCATTGTTCTCTTGCTTTCTATCCAAAATTTTGTGTGTTTCAGGATCTTTGGACTGGCAGGATAAAGGGGACTGGTAAAATGCAAAATGGCCTCTACATATTCGATCCAAAGGTTCCCATAAACTCTGTTTCAGATCTTTTAGACTCTTTTCAAGTTCCTATTTGTAGCAAGTCCAATATGATCAATACCTGTCTCAGAAATAATATTACTCAATCTGATGCACTCTTGAGCAATGAATCTGTTATGCTTAATTCTTCAGTTGATCTCAATTTGTGGCATTTAAGGTTTGGTCATGCATCTGTACATAGATTGAAGCATCTATCAATTCCTAGCATCAACAAAACTCTAGAAAACTTCCACTGTGCTGTTTGCCCTCAAGCTAAGCAAGCTCGACAATGTTTTCAAAATAGCATGCATGTAAGTAAGAAAGTTTTTGAGTTGATACATGTTGACATATGGGGACCTTATAGAACCCCCACTTACTCTAATCATAGATATTTTTTGACTATAGTTGATGACTTTTCGAAGGCAACTTGGATTTTCTTGATGCAGTATAAAACAGATGTCCCAAAGCTATTAGAAGATTTTTTTTCTTATGTTAAAAACCAGTTTGAAACCAATGTGAAATGCATTAGAACTGATAATGCTAAAGACTTCTTTCAAGTGTCATGTTTTGAATTTTTTAAAAAGAATGGGGTTATACATCAAAGTTCTATTGCATATATACCTCAGCAAAATGGCATTGTAGAGAGAAAACACAAGCATATCTTAAATGTTGCACGAGCATTAATGTTTCAATCTCATGTACCTATGAAGTTTTGGGGAGAATGTGTTCATACAGCTGTTTATCTCATTAATAGGACTCCCACACCATTGTTACATGGAAAAACACCATTTGAAGTATTGTTTCACAAACAACCTAACATAAAACACTTGAAAGTTTTCGGTTGTTTGTGTTATGCAAATGTGCTTCCCATTGATCATAAGTTTGCATCAAGATCACGCATTTGTGTTTTCATGGGCTATTCCTTGACACAAAAGGGTTATAAACTGTTAGAGTTATCCACTAACAGATTCTTTACTGCTCGAGATGTAATATTTCATGAGAAGATTTTTCCTTTTTCATTGACTGAACCAACCAGTTCAGACCATTTTATGGTCCCTGACCCTGTTGACTTCAATATTGATCTTGTTCATCCCTTTCAAAATACATCCTCATACCCTGTAACGTCTCAAATGCGATCTCACTCGCCAGCCATGTCCCCTACACCAGCTGGTCCAGGGTCAGATGATGCACAAAATTCAGACTTATTTCTTGATAATCAAATGCAGGTTAGTCCTTCTTTACTTAATCCAGATTCTATTTCTTTTGCACCTAGAAGGTCTTGAGGACCTTCTAGGAAACCAATATGGAGCAATGATTATGTCTGCCCTACCATGAAATCAAACAATGTTTTGTATCCTATTTCAGCTAATCTCTCATATGACCATTTATCTTCTAACTACCAACAAACCATACATTCTTTAGCTTCTATTACTGAACCTACTAGTTACCATGAGGTTGTTATTGATGCTCGGTGGAAGGATGCTATGGATGCAGAGATTCATGCATTAGAGAAAAACATGACTTGGTTGGTTGTAGACCTTCCTCCTAGTAAACACCCTGTTGGTTGTAGATGGGTGTACAAGGTCAAGCTTAAACCCGATGGCAGCATTGATAGATACAAGGCAAGGTTAGTTGCCAAGGGGTTCACTCAACAAGAGGGGCTAGATTACCATGAAACATTTAGCCCTGTGGTTAAAATAGTTACAGTTCGGCTTGTTTTGTCTTTAGCAGCTATATATGGGTGGAAATTACATCAACTTGATGTAACTAATGCATTCCTCCAAGGAGATTTGGAGGAGGAGGTATATATGCAGATTCCACCAGGTGTTGATGTTCCAGAGAAGGGAAATAAAGCTTGCAAACTGCTCAAATCTTTATATGGCCTGAAGCAGGCTTCTAGGCAGTGGAACAACAAGTTTTCCATGGCTGTTTGCAGCGTAGGATACGAGCAGTCTAAGCATGACTATTCACTCTTTGTTAAACGAGTTGGGGATAAGATTGTGATGCTATTGGTGTATGTGGACGACATCATCATTACAGGCAATGATGAAATGATGATTGCAGCTTTAAAGAAGCATTTAAATGATGTTTTTCGCATGAAAGAACTTGGCGAGTTGAGGTACTTCTTGGGAATTGAAGTTGCTCGGAACAAAGATGGTATATGCTTAAATCAAAGGAAGTATATTCTTGATTTGTTAAAAGAAGTGGGGATGACAGCTTGTCGACCAGCAGATTCTCATGTAGAGTCCAATATTAAGCTCACTAGCTATGAGTATGATGAACACTTGAAGATGAATCAAGAAGACAAGCTGCTTGATCAACCACAGGAATTTCAGAGGCTGATTGGAAAATTGATTTATCTTGGCATGACTCGACCTGATATCAGCTATGCAGTTCAACATTTGGCTCAGTTTATGCACAAGCCAAAGTCATCACACATGAAAGCAGCTCTTCGTATTCTCAGATATCTCAAACACACACCCGAACTAGGACTTTTTCTGTCCAGTAAGAGTGATCTGCGAATACAAGCCTTTTGTGATGCTGATTGGGGGGCGTGTTTGATGACTCGACGATCTCTCACAGGTTTTCTGGTCAAGATAGGGGACTCATTGATATCTTGGAAAACCAAAAAACAGAAAACTGTGGCTCGTTCTTCTTGTGAAGCAGAGTATAGGGCTATAACATCTGTTGGATGTGAGTTGATTTGGATCAAGGGGCTGCTAGCTGATTTGCATGTTAACTTGTCGGGACCAATGGAGATCTTCAGTGACAGCAAGTCGGCTATGAGCATTGCTAACAATCCGGTGTTTCATGAGCGTACGAAACATATCGAGATAGATTGTCATATGATACGAGATTTGGTGCAAGAACAGATTGTCAGCATTTCTTACATCCAAGGAGAGAGGCAGCCTGCTGATTTACTCACTAAGGGTCTTAGTAATGATCAATTTCATACATTACTACGCAAGTTTGGTCTCATCGATATTTTTCGATAGGAGATCAAACTTGAGGGGGGATGTTGAGTTTATATTGAGTGATATTCAGTTACAGTGTAAATAATATCTAGCCTATTATGAGTTACGACTAATATCGATAGTATTGCGGTTAGGGCGGTTTTTATGTTGAGTTTATGTTGAGTTTATATGGGGCGGTTAGGGCGGTTTTTATTCAAATTTTAGCCCGACCCGATGTATTGCGATTTTTAATAATTTACCCCAAACCCGATCATAAAAATTTTAACCCGATACACTGCGGTTTGCTTGGGTTGGGTTGGGTTGGGGCGGTTTTTGCGGGTTTTACATCTTTTATTTCATAACGAAAAACCAGTAACCTATTATGAGTAATATTCTGTAAGTATCGATAGTATAAAAATATATATTATAAACTTATTTATAAAAGTTAAATTGTATATAGAAAAATGTCATCATAACAATAAACAATAGTAACAAATAATAAAAAATTAACTCGAATAAGATCACATCCCCTCTATCATGAACGAAAGAAATTATTAATATTATGAATCACTAGTTTTTTCATCTATTTGGGTCTTTTCAATTTGTATTATTTACATTGATGATTATGACCTTACCAACTATTATGAGTTACGACTAATATCCATTAATTTATAACATATTTAATAAAACATACTATAATTATAATATTATTAAATACGGTTGGATGCGGTTTTTTGCGGTTTTAAAATACAAAACCAAACCCGATTGCAAAATATGCGGTTTTATTTTTTAAAATCCAAACCAACCCATCAAGTCGTCAACCCGATACATGCGGTCTGGGTTGGGTTGGGTCGATTGGGTGGGGCAATCCGACGGGTTAAATGCCCACCCCTAGTGTTTGGTACGTGAGTTTATATAAAACATAAGTTTACATATAACAGTTCTAAATCCATGTATATGGGTTAGGCTTGTCAGTGGGGCGGAGATTCCCCGTCCCCGCGGGGATCCGCCCCGAATGGGGCGGGGAATCCCCGAATTTTGATCCCTGCGGGGCGGGGACGGGGAGACATTTTTCCCGCGGTGATCCCCGCCCCATTCCCCGGCCCATTCTCCGCCCTAATATAATATATAAATAATATTAAAATATTATAAATAATATTAAAATATAGTTTCTATAATACAAAAATTAATATAAGTAAGATTAAAATATACTTTATAATATATTCTACCAAAAAAATATATTAAATTTATATATTAAATTATAAAATTTTAATTTTTTTTAAAATATTGGTGGGGCGGAGAATCCCCGCGGGGCAGGGATGGGGCCGATTTTTTCCCCATTTGCTTCGCGGGGCGGGGACGGAGATTAGATCCCCGCCCCCGATCCGCCCGTTGACATCCCTAATACAGGTCTAGATAAACATATCTTTCAAGTGGGTTATTATAAATCCACTAACCAAATACACATTTTATTTTATACCTACTAATTAATTCTATATAAACCTTACTAACTTAAATCCTTCTAAATATAAATCCACGTACCGAGCACTAAAGTTATTTCTTTCGTCCCATATTTAACAAGAAGATATTTTCTAACAATAGTACAAACTACAAACTAACATGGATTTTAGATTTTAATTATCTCCTGTCTGTCGCCCGACAAATCGCAATACCTACCAGCACTAACAATTTTTTTTAACAAATAGAATATATATATATAATAAAAAAGATCAACTAACAATCGACAAGCGTATCTTATAAATTTATGAATGAAGCTAAACGGGCAAATGGCAAAACGTTAGAACGACATCGACCAATAATACGATAATATTATGAAATATTAAATAAATATGTGGATGTATATTGTTTGGAATGATGGTTAAGTAAAAGGAGTGGTTTAGAATGGAGGTTGTGATTATTTTATTGATTAGAATGGTAGATGAGATTTTTGTGTGGTTGATGTAATATTTTATTTTGTGGATGTAATTGGATGAATTTGTGTATAAATAGGTGATTTGGGATGTGTAAAAAGATAAGAGAAAGTATTGAAGAAAAGAAGTTATTATCTCTCTAATTATATCGTCATTAGTAAAATACTTAATAGTTATAATATTTTATAACACGTTATCAGCACGAGCGCTCTCCGTCATCAGTTTCAACCTCAGTCGAAGATATTGTACGAGTTTAGGTATGGAAATTTTATTTTGTATTTACATTAATCATTCTCTAATAATGTTATATATATAATAAATATTTAATTTTAAAATTTATAACTAAAACGTCGATAGTCGAGTGGTTTCGCGGATTATCGTCATTACAAGTGACGAGAGGTCCAGATTTCGATCCCCGGTGTTGGCATGTGGAATTTTTTTTTTTAAAAAAATGATTTGGGTTGGATTACCGTCTAATTACAAATTTGCTTTAGAGCGGAGTACCGCCTAATTACGAATTTGACTTGGATCGGTCATTCTCCCAGATTTACTTAACATTTTATTTACAATATTATCGTTATTAAAAATTTTAGGTTGGATTACCGTCTAATTACAAATTTGCTTTAGAGCGGAGTACCGCCTAATTACGAATTTGACTTGGATCGGTCATTCTCCCAGATTTACTTAACATTTTATTTACAATATTATCGTTATTAAAGATACTAATAATAATTTATCTATGTTATCTAATTATTATGTTATTTTTCAATTATAGAATCATGTCGTTTTATACAAAGATGGATCTTCTTCTTCTTACTTTATTTACGGTGATCCTTACCGCTATGTGGATAATATTTTTAAGGCTTTTTAAATATTATGATTAATTGTACTTTTTCCTTTGATGTTATAATCACGAAACTTATTTTACATTTTTGTAATTGAAGGATGTCGCTCTATCTGATGTTTAATCTATTGGTCATGATTATTTTTACGGCGACACTTATATGGATGTGGATATCGTTTTTCATCAGAACTTTTACAAAAGAAGATTTAAAAGAAGATTAATTATATTTTTTTTTTGTATAATGTTTTAATTATTATAGCATGTTTTGTATTTTAATTATTATAACATGTTTTGTATTTTATTATAGTAAATGTCGAATTTGACGAGTCTTGAGTTTGTTGCACTCGACATCACTGGCAAAAATTATTTACCTTGGGTTCAAGATGCCGAAACCCATTTGACAGCAAAAGGTTTAGGTGACACTATTGATCCCACGAAAACAACAACTATACAAGACAAGGCGAAAGCCATGATTTTTCTTCGCCACCATATTCACGAAAATCTGAAAGTTGAATACTTGACAGAAAAGAATCCAGCTGAGTTGTGGAAAAATCTGAAAGAGCGATATAGCCATCTGACCACCGTTATTCTTCCCAATGCAAAGTACGAATGGCTGAATTTACGATTGCAGGATTTTTCATCGGTAAGCGAATATAATTCTGCTGTTATAGAATTACTTCCACACTGAAATTATGTGGAGAGATAATTACCGATAATGATATGCTGGAGAAAACATTTACCACGTTCCATCCGCAGAATATGATATTACAACAGCAATATCGGGAGAGAAAATTTAAAAAGTATTCCGATTTAATTTCTTGCTTACTTTTGGCTGAGCAAAATAATGAATTGCTGGTAAAAAATCACGAATCCCGAGCGACTGGTTCTACTGCACTCCCTGAAGCGAATGCAGTCAAAACTAATAATGATAATAGTCGGGGTAATGATCGTGGACGTGGTCGTGGTGGATTTCGCGGCCGTGGACGTGGTCGTGGTCAAGGTCGTGGTCAAAGCCGAGGTCGTGGCCGAGGATATTATGGTGGTGGTTATCAGTATCATCGTGGTGGTTATCATAATTATCGTGGCAGTCATCAAAATCTTCCCCAGAAGAGGAAAATTTATGATAATAAAGATGAGAAGAGGCAAACTGAACAAAAGAATAATGATGAAAAGTGTTATCGTTGCGGTGGTTCTGGCCATTGGTCGCGCAATTGTCGTACGCCCAAACATCTTGTTGAGTTATATCAAGAATCTCAGAAGGGCAAAGGAAAGAAAATTGAAATGAATTTTGTTCAGGGTGAATTCCCCTCTACCTCTGATGCCAATGATGAAAATGCTCATTTAGAGGCTTCGGATTTTCTGATCGAAGAAAATTAATCTGCTTTGATTTTATTTATGTATTATGTTTTACTATTGTGTGTTTTATTTGTTTTAAGTTATCTATATGTTTGTAATGCAATATTTCTTTTTCATTAATAAATATTATGTGTTTGTTTATAAAGGATATTTATTTGATGGATGCGAGCATGTGCAATGGAGAATTATGTCTTGCAGACTGTGCAACGACTAATACGATTCTGAAAAATAAGAAATATTTCGATCATCTTGATATGAAAAGGGCCAGTGTTATTACTATATCAGGCAGCACAAATATAATTGAAGGCTCCGGAAGAGCTAATGTTTTACTGCCTAGAGGGACAAGGCTGATGATTGAAAATGCCTTGTATTCTCCTAAGTCTCAAAGAAATTTATTAAGCTTTAAAGCTATTCGACATAATGGATATCACGTTGAGACTGCAGAAAATGGAGATATTGAATATTTGCACATTACAAAAGTAACTTCGAATGGTAAACAAATTATGGAAATATTACCATCTTTTGATTCTGGCCTATATTATACATATTTTAGAACGATTGAATCATATGTTATCATAAACCAGAAGTTTATTAATGACAGTAAATTTGTTGTTTGGCATGACCGGTTGGGCCATCCCGGTTCAGTTATGATGCGAAAAATAATTCAAAATTCACGTGGACACTCATTGAAGAACCAGAAGATTCTTCAATCTAATGAATTATCATGTGCTGCTTGCTCTAAAGGAAAGTTGATTATTCGACCATCACCAGTAAAAATAAAGAATGAATCCATAAGATTTTTGGAACGTATACAAGGTGATATTTGTGGACCGATACATCCATCGTGTGGACCATTTAGATACTTCATGGTATTGATCGATGCATCAACTAGATGGTCTCATGTATGTTTGTTATCAACACGCAATGTAGCCTTTGCGAGATTGCTTGCTCAGTTGATTCGATTAAGAGCACATTTTCCAGATTACCCTATAAAGAAAATACGACTTGATAATGCTGGTGAATTCACTTCCAAGGCATTTAATGATTATTGCATGTCTATTGGAATTGATGTTGAGCACCCCGTGCCACATGTTCATACGCAAAACGGTCTTGCAGAATCATTAATTAAAAGGTTGCAATTAATTGCAAGACCATTATTAATGAAGTCGAAACTTCCTTCATCTTGTTGGGGACATGCTATATTACATGCAGCTGCACTAATACGCATCAGGCCAACAAGTTATAATGATATCTCCCCGATACAAATGGTTTATGGTCAGGAACCAGATATTTCCCATCTGAGAATTTTTGGATGTGCGGTTTATGTTCCAATTGCTCCACCACAACGCACTAAGATGGGACCTCAAAGGAGGTTGGGAATATATGTCGGATTTGAATCTCCATCAATAATAAAATATTTAGAACCTTTAACTGGAGATTTATTTACGACTAGATTTGCCGACTGTCATTTTGATGAATCGAATTTTCCGACATTAGGGGGAGAAATGAAACAACTGGAAAAGAATATTAGTTGGAATGAATTATCGCTAAATCATTATGACCTCAAACGAAAGAATGTGAACTAGAAGTTCAAAAGATAATTCATTTACAAGGATTAGCTAATCAACTGCCAGATAGCTTTACTGACCTTAAAAGAGTGACTAAGTCACATATACCAGCTGTTAATGCTCCTGCAAAAATCGATGTTCCTGCAGAACATACAAAGAGTGTTATCGAGCCTAGACCACAATTGAAACGTGGCAGGCCCTCGGGTTCCAAAGATAAAAATCCTCGAAAAAGAAAAGGAGCAAATAATAAGAATGGTCCAGTCGAGGATTTATCGACTCTAGAAGAGTCAATGGGCATTAATGATTATGAGAATGAAAATAAGGTACCTGAAAATTCTGAGAATAATGATAATGAAGAGATCTCGATAAACTATGCCCAAAATGGAATTAGATGGAACCGAGTAAAAGTCAACGTTGACGATAAATTCTCATTTAACGTAGCGCTACATGAAATGAATGAGATGAATGAGAATGAGGATCATGAACCAAGGTCTGTACAAGAATGCAGACAAAGAAATGATTGGCCAAAATGGAAAGATGCAATCGAGGCAGAATTGAAATCACTTGAGAAACGAAAAGTTTTCGGACCTGTAGTCCGCATACCAGAAAATGTAAAGCCGGTTGGATATAAATGGGTTTTCATCAGAAAGAGGAATGAAAACGCCGAAATTGTGAGATACAAAGCACGACTTGTTGCACAAGGCTTCTCACAACGACCTGGTATTGATTATGAGGAGACATATTCTCCTGTGGTGGATGCAACTACTTTTCGTTATATAATTAGTCTGGCAGTACGTGAAGGACTCGATATGCGTCTTATGGATGTTGTCACCGCTTATTTATATGGATCACTTGACAGTGACATATATATGAGACTTCCCGAGGGATTTAAGTTGCCTGAAAATTCAGGGCTCCGACACGAGTACTCGATTAAGCTGAATAAATCGCTTTATGGATTAAAGCAATCTGGGCGTATGTGGTATAATCGCCTGAGTGAATATTTATTGAAAGAGGGGTACAAAAATGATCAAACTTGCCCCTGTATATTTATGAGAAGGCGTAAAAGTGAATTTGTTATCATCGCAGTTTATGTTGATGATATTAACATAATTGGAACTCCCGAAGAGTTATCAAATGCTGTTATTTGTTTAAAAAAGGAGTTTGAAATGAAAGATCTCGGAAAGACGAAATTTTGTCTTGGACTGCAAATTGAATATTTGAAGAATGAGATATTTGTACATCAAGAGACATATACGAAAAAGGTATTGAAAAGATTTTACATGGATCAAGCTCATCCATTGGATACTCCGATTATTGTCCGATCATTAGACGTGAATAAAGATCCATTTAGACCTCGTGAAAATGATGAAGAATTACTTGGTCCCGAAGTACCATATCTCAGTGCTATTGGAGCACTAATGTATCTTACGAGTCATACGCGACCTGATATTGCGTTCGCTGTAAATTTATTGGCGAGATATAGTTCGTCACCGACTCGTAGACATTGGAACGGGGTTAAACGTATATTTCGATACCTTCAAGGAACAACTGATATGGGATTGTTCTATTCAAATGAATCGAAAGCAGATTTAATTGGGTATGCAGATGCTGGTTTTCTATCTGACCCACATAATGCTCGATCGCAAACTGGTTATTTATTTACATATAGTGGAACCGCTATTTCATGGCGATGCCACTTCATCTAATCATGCAGAAATTCTAGCAATTCATGAAGCTAGTCGAGAATGTGTCTGGTTGCGATCGGTAATTCAACATATACAGCAAACTTGTGGGATATTATCTGAGAAATTACTTCCAACGATTTTATATGAAGATAATGCGGCATGTATTGCCCAATTAAAGGAAGGATATATTAAAGGGGATAGAATAAAACATATTTCACCGAAATTTTTCTTTACACATGATTTGGAGAAAAATGGTGATATTGATGTACAACTAGTGCGATCAAGCGAAAATCTTGCAGATTTATTTACAAAAGCACTTCCTCCCATTATTTTTAGAAAATTAGTATATTCAATTGGAGTTCGAAAACTTCGAGATCTGAAGTGATATTGTCATCAGGGGGAGCAAGTGCGCGTTGTACTCTTTTTCCCTTAACTGTGGTTTTTTCCCTATGAGGTTTTCCCAGTAAGGTTTTTAATGAGACAACAAGTGAAAGCGTACAAAAGGAAGTATGTACTCTTTTCCTTCACTAGGTTTTTATCCCGCTGGGTTTTTCCTAGTAAGGTTTTAACGAGGCATATTCCTTAATATACATCCAAGGGGGAGTATTATGAAATATTAAATAAATATGTAGATGTATATTGTTTGGAATGGTGGTTAAGTAAAAGGAGTGGTTTAGAATGGAGGTTGTGGTTATTTTATTGATTAGAATGGTAGATGAGATTTTTGTGTGGTTGATGTAATATTTTATTTTGTGGATGTAATTGGATGAATTTGTGTATAAATAGGTGATTTGGGATGTGTAAAAAGATAAGAGAAAGTATTGAAGAAAAGAAGTTATTATCTCTCTAATTATATCGTCATTAGTAAAATACTTAATAGTTATAATATTTTTTAACAGATAACATAATATATATCTTCGTGACGCTAATACATTAGCAAATAGTCAAAGGACCATCTGAACATACCATATGATTTTCCTTTCCTTCCTAAAAAACCTTACAAAGCAGTAGTAATATAACATGTAAAAACACTAGTGTATACTGATGCTTGTCTAGTTGTCATCGTCGTCTTCATCCTCCTGTATAAAATGAACCCAAGACAAACACAAAAGAGTTACGAGGAAGAAATATCGAATGATTTTACTTTTATCTGAAGCTACGTACCTCAGAGCTGGCGTCATCATCATCATCGTGGTCGTCGTGAATTTCGGACTTGGATTTGTCAGATTCATCTTCGGCTTCGTCCACGGAACTCTGTTCATGGATCGATAGAGTTTATAGTTGAACACAAGCTTGATGCTGAGAGGATATTGAGAGAATTACCGTCTTTTTATTATATGCATCGAGGTTTTTCTCGTACTCAGCTTTCCTCTTCCCTGCCTTAGCAACATAAGGAGCTTTCTCCTACCAAATTAGAAAGAAAATCAACAAAAACTCCATTGAAACGACATAGAAGTGAATTCATCAGATCTAAATATCTTACAGCCTCGGACAAGGATTTCCACTTGTCGCCGCCAGCTTTTCCGACCTAATGGCGGACCAGAAAGAACAAAAAGCAACTCTTAACGCCCAAAATTTGGGGGAAAAAAAGAAGAAATTGAATCAGATCCGAAGAGGATAAATACTAACAGCTGCGACTGATTTGTTGTTTGGATGCTTCTCCTTGTATTGCTTTCTGAAGTCCTCCCTATTTTTCAGCAGATTAGATAAGATAAATCAGAAACAGCAACGATGAGAATAAATTAAATAGCCAAAATCGTACATGAAGACGAAAAAGGCACTAGCAGGCCTCTTCGGCTTGTTCGGATCCTTGACCGCCTTCGCCTTCGCCGGCGCTTTTCCTCGTCCTTTTTGCACCGACAGCCTACCAAAAAAACAGAATTAAACAACGAAAAATATCCAAAAAAAAAAAACGAATCAAAAAACGGTGAAAATTCTCACTTAGCGTCGGCTTTCTTGGTCTCCGCCGCCTTGGATCTTCCTCTTTTCATGTCTTCCGCCAATAAGATGATGTGAGAGAGAAAAAAATGAGATGGAAGCTTGAAAGCGTAGGTAGTATATGAGGAAAGTGAGAGATGAAGGGTTTCAAAGGGAAAACACCTTGAAAAATCTATCCAATATTCCTCACTTGCCCAATTGAAGCTTGGGTTTGGGCGGGATTTCAAAATATATATGCCACGTCATCGATCCGTGTGCTCATCATCAAAGAGCTCTCATTGGCTGGATAGGCTTTATCGCCCCAATCTCTTGGCTTTGTGTTTTCACTGTGTTTGTTGGGGAGGGCATCAGGACCGTTAGATGACGATGAGGAGGTGACATGGCTCGATCCGACGGTGGCGAGTGTTTCACTAGTTTAACGTAAATGACGGAATTAGCCTTGGAAGTAATTACCATTTTGGTCATCGAAGAGTGCCGAGGTGCCCCTTTATTAAAGAAATAAGGATAAGGGAAATTGACTGTGATATGCCGCCGGGTGAGCTGTAAGGCTAGTGACGTAATTTCAGTGGTTCAGATATTTTGCTCTTCTATTTAGCTGCTTATACTGCGATTTCCTATTAAATGGAGCGTATTTAACATGAGTTAAGTATTGATTTTTCTTAACTTTTATATATCTAAGTTCATCGACATTATGATCATTGATTTCGTGACTTTTGACGAATCACTTTGTATTAATGAATTTTATTCAATCTATTCTATTTAATAAAGGATTAATTCTTTCCTACCCATACTGAAATAATGTCTAAATCTCTTAAGACGTTGACAAATTATCAAATTTTTTAAATTTTGATAAAGCGTCACTGCATCGATGAAGTTCTGTTGCTACCTAAGTGAATAGGATAGAAAAGAATTATAGGGTGACTGATAGATAAAACTTTTACTAATATTTTACTATTTTATTTTAATTTAAGTAATTATCATTTTACTCTTCAATTTTTATTTATTATAACTCGTATTTTACATACACTCGATGTGTGTTATAATATATAAATGTATATAATATTACTGTAATTTAAAATATTTAATAGATGAAATTATATTTTAAAATTTAATTATATATTATTTTTTGTATATAAAAAAGAATAAATTGATTTGTATAATTATAATAAATTAAAATTTTGAAGGTGTAATTTTTTGAATTAAAATAATGATAACATATGAATTAGTCAATGAAATTAAATTTGAGATACCATGGCAGTTCTTGTGATGCCAACTCTCTAGATAAATAAATAGATATAAAAGAATTAAACTGATAAACCAAGAAGGTTTCTATGATGTCATCGACCAGTGGCGGAGCTAGAGAGTGATATCACTGGTTCCAAATTTACATACAAAAATTTATTCAATGGGTCCAAATCTAAATAAAATATTTTAGCGGGGTCATTTCTACACATATTAAATAAATTATATATTTTTTTATTAAAAATGATAAAAGAAAAAAAAAATTAGTGGTAGTGTCCTCGACAATGATAAAATAGAAACGTGATATGGTTACAAATTAATTTTTTTCTTTTATATATTTAAAAATAATATTTCATCTATTAAATATTATAATTAGGGTGAAGTTCACTTAAATCCCCATCAGGTAAACTTTCTATCACTTAACTCCCCATGTCAGAAATATTTTCAGTTAAGGACCAACTGTGAACTTTTCTATTATTTAAGGACCAATTGGATAATACCCCTCAGAACTTACATTATTACAATTTTATCAGGATTTTTAATTTAAATAAATAAAAAAACGAAATACCTGTTTAGATCGAACAAAAAACGAAAACACATCTCTCCATTGAAATTCATCACCAAATCAAACTCCCAAATCTTACACCCACGAAAATCTCCACCTCAAAGGAACGAGTTATGGTCTCCTCTCTCGTTCGATCCCAGTATGCGTCGTTTTCGTTTCAAATCGCTGACCCAAATCGTCTGAACCAATTCGTCTGATTCAAAACGATAAATATTTTGTGTTAGCTTTCGGTTAATTACTTAATTAGGCTTATTAGGTCTCGATTTGAGCATTAGGTCTCAATTATGACGTTATTTATGCTTGATTTGAGGATTTTTTTAGGTTTTTCTCGATTAAGCCTTTCTTAAGTTTAAATTGGTTCTTTTCGTTTTGTTTTTTGGGGTTCTCTAGGTTTTCAATTAGGGATGACAACTTTTATTTTTGATACGCTGTGCGTTTATTTTTGATACACGTTACTTGCAAATTTAGTACAGTATATGCATTATAATGGTACTATATATTTATGTAGATTGGTATTGCATGTTTGAACATGATGATATTGGAATTTGATTATGTTGTAATTGTCGTTTTCGTTTATGCATTAATGGCACCAAATACAAATTCCACCCACTGTCATATTTTTTATTTCGATCAAAGACGACAAGTATAAAGAATAAGATGACCAGTCCGACTTGATAACTCGCATCGAGCAGGTGCAAGCCAAGTTAAGGGAGTAGACGCATGTTATTAGAGACCTGATGTCGTCAGTTCCCGAAGATATTGGTGATGATGAAGAGATTGGTGATGAGGAACAAGCGCAATAGGGAGGTGGCGAGGTTGCTGCTGAAGGCTGAGTAGTGGTAAGGCACGAGAGATTATCAGTATCTTTGAGGGAAAGGAGGAGGAGGATGTTACTATAAGTGTAATTTTATGTGTTGGATGTTTATTATTTATTTAGAGACTATTTTTGTTTATTGGATGGTGTGTATGAACTAGCTTGTAATTTGCATTGTGGTGTTCGTGAAATTTTTAGGTTTGGCAAATGAGGTACATCATAATACAATGTTGTTCAATCCATTCTTTTGTCCATATCTTTCATATATGTTATGAAATATTTTTTGACCGAATGGTGCATATATGTTGATTTGTTTGTTGATATTTTGATTACGAATATGTTTTTGGTGTTGGTGTAATGTTGAATGTATTCTGACAACGGATAATGTTATGGCCAAACTGTTTTGTATGCCTGAAATTTTAGGTACATTAACAATGTAAAAAAAGGTACGGTAACCGTGTTTACAAAGTACAATATACTTCAACTAAATGGTACGCTAAACGCTATAAATTGGTACACTGTATTAAAAATTGTAAAAAAAAAGTGATGAAAAAAATACAAAAAAAATCAATATTATCTGTATCTGACATTTTTTAACTGTATATGGATCAAATTCTAACATTCATTGAAAGTTCTGACACGCACAAAAAACTATAATAAACTTGGTACAGTTTGGATATTTATCTTGGTACGACAAACTACCAAAATGTGATACACTATATGCTCACTATATGGTACAGTCAGCTTGTTCTCAATGATACATTATACACGCTATATTTGATACAGTTTATTAGGGCAGACATTTTTCGTCGCGTTCGAATTAGTTTTTCATGCAAAACTATTTTACTATACGTATATATATTATATATTTTACTTATTATAAAATTTAATGGTTTAACCCTTACACATGGTTTTGTATTCCAAACACCAACTTTCATAATAAGAGAATGATCATTGTAAGAACATCTTACTATTGAATCTTGCTTTTAAACTACAAATCTACGATTTTGAGGGTTAACCAATTAAATATGATACGAAATGAAACTTATAACATATTTATGTGTATTAAAGCGTTTTTGCATCGAAAGTAATGTAAAACGCGACAAAAAACGATTATCCTAATAAGTTGTACCAGATATAGCGTGGATATTGTACCATTAAGCAGTATGTGACTGTATCTACAACTGACAGTATATTGTACCACATCTAAGTAGTTTGTCGTACCTAGATAAGTACTGATATCGTATCAAGTTTTATGAGTCCACATAATATCTAAATTACGAGTCTAGATCGTCCACTAATAAATGTAAAGCATTAAAACAATAAACAAATAGAATATTAAACAAAAAACATATGTAATAAGTTGAACATTTTCACTTTAATAAGCATCTATACTATATTGTAGTAAATTGTTCAACATTATGCATCCTCTTCTAGTGAAACTTGAAGTTTGTAATATAAAACCATGAGTGTATGAGTTACTCCGTCAAATAAGATACGAAGTGAAGCATATAACTGATACATATGGAAATGTGGTTTCCCGAAAAAAAAAATCGAATTGCCACGAAAAACGCTTACCCTAATAAGTTGTACCAAATATACTATGTATAATGTACCATTGAACAACTTGTAAATGCACCTTATTATGGAAATATACTGTACCACAATAAAGTAGTTTACCGTACCAAAATTGAAGAACTTTCTCATGGAGGAGATATCTTGTACCTTTCTGATGAAAAGATTTCCGTGCGTGTCAGAACAGCCTGTACGTGTCAGAACATTCTTTCATGTGTTCAATAATACTGTTAAAATTGTATTTTTCTGTGTTGTGTCATAACTTTCTGATTTTCTGTATTTTCATAACTTTTTTTATAGCTTTTAATATAGCGTATCATTTTAATGTGCTTAGCGTATCATTTAGAAGATGTTCGATGTACCTTGTACACACGGTCACCATACATTTTTCAATATAGTTACTGTACCAAAATTTTTTCAACATTGTTATCAGAATAAATCCAACATTACACCAACACAAAAAACGTGCTCGTAATTAAGATATTAATTTACAAATCAACATATATGCAACATATGACCCAAAAAAATATGTCGTATGCTATATGCAACATATGGAAAAAAGAATAAAACGAGGAACTAAACATGTACGGTTAATATGGCTAAAAAAAGATTTGTCCATCTACAATAAGTGTGTATTCTGCTTGTAAGCACACAACCCAAACAACGTCCCCCATGAACTACACTTATAGTTGTTTACCGGTACAAATAATTTAGCAACTGTTGGCAATAGTACATTCTCCATATATTAAAAGATACACTATATAAAGAAATATGATACACTAACCATACATTAATATGTACACTATAAAAAGAAATATGGTACCCTAACCATACATATAAAGGTACACAATATACATTAAATTGATACCTCATTATAAACACAAAATTAGCAGTTAACTGGCGAATATCTCTGTAGCTCCAAAGCCAAAAACCGATACAGACCATATAAAGGTACGCCATAATAAGCGAATAGATACCATAACAACAAGTAAATTGATACACAATATACATAAAATTAGTACTACATAACAGATGTAAAAAAATCGAGTTTGCAAACCATTAACGTCATTTACTGCTACAAATCCTAAACCCCACATTATTGTTTCATGTCGTCTGAAGTTCTATGACCATGCCGGACTGTAAAAATCCACAATTTCAAGCAAACCCACTAAGCACTAACTAGCATCGAACAAACTCACGAAAAATTGGGATAATTTCGATTTATTTTCGGCAATCCGCGCTGGACTTTTATCGAACAAATTTGAGCACGAAACAGCTTGAAAACCCAACTCTCTTGTTCTTTATTCTCGGAATTCTTCTTTTTCTTCTTCTTGTTCGATGAGAAACCCACGTGAATTGACTTGGATCGAGAAAACTCGCGTCGAAGTCCTCCTCCTTGTCTTCTTCTTCTTCTTCTCCTCTTCCTCCTCCTTCTTTCTGTTTTCGTTTTTTTCCCCTTATTTTTTTTCCTTTTTCTTTATATTTTTCCTTTTTTATTTCTTATTTACTCTTTTAACGTTTTATTTCATTAAAGAAATGAAAAACTTAAAATAAAAATCATAAAGTAAGGGCAAAATAGTATTTTTTAGTACATCTGGTCCTTATGTATAGGAAAAGTTTCCAACTGGTCCTTAAAAGAAAAAAAAACTGACATAGAGAGTTATGTGTAAGTATTTTTTGCATATAGGGATTTAAATGTAGTTGTCCCTTATAATTATACATAATTGAAATATAAATTAATATTATATATATTTATATCGTGCATAAAACAGTAGTATTATTTACTAGCTACCGTGAATGGCATTACTTGTCGAAATGGATGGGCTAATGGGCCGTCTTAACTGGCCCAATAAGCCCAACAACCAATGGATTGTGTAGCACAGAAAGTTATCAAATCATTATCCGCCGCGTGGCATGTATTAGTTACCCGCCGTTTGACTGCGTCACTTTGCAAGCCTTTTCTTCTGTCCTTTTACCACTGAGGTCTTTTCCACTGCTGTTCTAGAAAAGAGAGAAAATCAAGGAAAAAAAGAGCTAAAATAAAAAAGGTAGGGGTGAGTATATTTGAGGTAATGGCGGATGAATTGAGTGGCGGAGGAGGTTTGACGGCGTTCATGAAGGTGATGACAGATGAGCAGATGGAAGTCCTGCGGGAGCAGATCGCTGTTTATGCTACAATATGTGAACAGCTCGTTGAGATGCATAGATCCCTCACTGCCCAAAACGATCGTGCCGGTTTGTTTCTATATTGATTAAGTGTTCAAATGGATGATTTTTTCTTAATTTTGTTTTATGTTTTCGGTATGAGTAGTGTTTGTGTAATTGTTTTGAGAATTTCTGTGATCTTTATATTGGCAATTGGGGAAACATTTTTTCTTTTGCTGCTCATCATGTTTATGAGATATGATGAATGAGGATAATCATTTTAATGTCTGTTCGAGGCATCACTGCTCTTCCAATCTTACTAATCCCTGAAGAATGTAATGATTCAGCTTCAGCTTTTGTCCTTGATGCAGAATGATCCTTTTTAGTAGAATTCAAGTCTTTTTTTCAAGTTGATTTTTCATCTATGCTGATGCATTGAATCATAGCAAAGTATAAGCATAGACGAAATCCAATCAAGGAAATGCAATAAATTCACTATGTAAATTTTTCTGGCAGGACCAAGATTGGGAAGTCTGTACTCTGACCCTTTGATAATGAGCTCTAATTCTCACAACATCACCGGCAGACAAAGATGGTCTCCAACTCCGAAGCAACTTCAGATATTAGAACGCATCTTCAACCAAGGGGTTAGCAGTCCCGGGAAACTCAAGGTTCCAGAAATAACGGCAGAGTTATTACAACACGGGCAAGTCACCGACACAAATGTCTATAACTGGTTTCAGAACAGACGGGCCAGATCGAAGAGGAAACAACAACCTGCCACGGTTCATAATAGTAATGCTGAGTCTGAGGTTGAAACCGAGGAAACGCACTCGAATGATAAGAAGAAGACTCAGGATTTGGAGACGGCAAATTTATCTAGTTCGAGGGCGAGGGCTGAGGAAGATGTCTGCTTTCAAAAGTCTATTGCAAGTTCTGGGATTCTATATCATGTGGATCCAAGCAGTAGTAAGCCTGAGAATGAGTTGTTTCAAGAAGCTGGCAATGACAGTTTTGAACAAATGGATTTCTATGGAAGTGTAATGCAGCAGAATCCAAGTAGGTATCTTTCACCCCCCCAGTGATTTACTTCCCAGGCGACATACCATGCATTAGAATCTTTGTCTGAACATGAAGTTATAAATGCAATATGTTTCACCATCTAGCTATAGAAATTTAAGGAATACAGATGGATTAAGAAACAAAAATGTTTGTTTTTTTGTACATGGTTGTTGATTTGTACTAATTTCCTTGCGAAATTAATTGTTTGTCTGAATTGGAAAAAAACGCAGGGATGGACCATCTGATTGGCAAAATGGACGTTGGGGGAAGCTGTGATTCTTATTTACTGCACGAAGACTATGACACTGCTGGATGAACTTATATTTCTTACATTTTTGTACATGTATTTAAAACAGTGCACTGTGTGTTTCATTTTGCAGGTCATTCATTCCCTTCCAACACTGCTATATCTAAGACCTTCGTGGTAATGAAATGAACACATATTACGATCAATATTCATGGAAATGGTTCAGCTTATTTTGTGAAATGATTTGTCCAATGAATGTGATCCCTTGTCCCTTAGACGTTACTTCATCGATCGGGAAAAAAAAAAGCGTTGTTCGGCGGTTACAAATCCCACAAAAACATAAGTAGCTAAACTTGCAACAATCCCTATCCATAAGTAGTTCATTGTGTTTACACTCGGACATAAAAAAGGGAAAACACATAATCTGAACTAATTTAACTAATAAACTTAGCCAAACACAGACGTAATGGACACGAGGGGCTTACGTAGAACTGCTTGTGGATCAAAGCACACCTTCAAATAAGGGTAAGCTGGAGCTTTGGCCTATTGGGTTGGGGTTCTACGACCTCCATGTGGATCATCACTGTCTGTAGAACACCATACGAACCATCTCCGTTCGTTTTCTTTATCCTTTGCTGTTGCTCATCTATGATCCACTCTCCACTGCCTTTTTTATCTTTGGATATCAAGTATACAGGCCCTTCAATACCATATCTGCAATGATTGCAAGCGTTAACAGACAAAGGAGATGAAGGGTCTCGGGGAGAATTTTGTAACTTAGTCATGTCTCAAAGATGGGAATGTATCCTAGCCATATTATAGTGGGAATGAATTGATGGAACAAACAACAGACGCACGTGTAGAGATTAATTTTATCTTACTTGGGCACAAAAACGATGAAGCCATTGGAACGTATCTTCAAAATTCTGGCTTCGGTGTCCGTTGGCCTGAATAAACGTCAAATGAAAAATACATCAGTGGCAGACAGGAGATGGGGAGCAAAAAGATATAAGGCGATAAAGAAATTACCTATTCTTGAAATAAATGAGCGTATGAAGCTCAACTGAGGCTCGACTAGCCATCTGGGCATTTTTGTGGCGATAATTTAAATCTGCAAGGAGAAGATCACAAAGAGAAGATGAAAAAATTGGAACTACACACATACACACCTACACTCATCACACTGATGAATAGGTAGAATATTATGGTGGGGAGTAAGATTCTAATACCAAAAGTTTCAGTGTAATCTCGACTAGATGTTTCAAAAAATGATGGTGCATTTTTGCATGGAAGATGAGTAAAGCGAAAAAAAAAAAAATTCTTACTGTCTGCTACACTTGTAAGCTTAGGTCGGTCTTGGAAGGAATCTGGAAGTTTGTAGATTCCTAACGATGCAGCAAGCAACCGATGAACTATGACATCTGCAAGGGAACATTACGATAACAAAATCAGATCACAATGCAAAAAAAGTAGGGGGCAAAACAAAACATGTTCTTTGATCTACCTGCGTATCTTCTAATGGGCGATGTGAAATGTGTATATAAGGGAGCTGCAAGACCATAATGATAAAACTCGGGAGGGCTTAGATCTCCACTGCAAAAGTAAACTGCCTGAAGACAAATAACATAGCTTTTAAAACACATCGTAGACCTTAAATTTGGACAAGATGCACATGAAGCTAAATATTCATAAACCTGGGTCATGCATCTTGTCGCCAGAATTCGAATAAGTTTGTTGAAGTAAGGATCATTGCCCTGAAATGGAGTAAAATTAGGGACAGGTCACATAATTGTTGAAGAGCATGTAATAGGTAAGAGATTTTTTGATTGGAAAAGGCTAAGTTACGAGAAGTGAAAAAAATCCTTAGAAGATAAAAGTTTTTCTAAATTTAGAAGTTTAGCTGCTGAAGTTCAAGAGTGATAGCTAACTTACCACAGCATTATCAAGAGAATCAGCAAGTGCCTTAGAAGATGTCACGTCCAGAGAAATACCAACTGCAGCTGCGGTCTGGATTAAAGGTTCAAGCATCTCCTTGGTTGGGCTAGGATGGCGTCTGCAAAAAAATTATGCTAAAATGATATAACTATGTAGCGCAAAATAATTTAGAACGAGAAAAAAGACTCATAAATGCACCTTAATAGTGAGGTATATGGAAAATGATCGAGAATTTTTGTAGCTACTGATATATTAGCAGCAAGCATAAATTCTTCAATCATTTGATTTGCTTCGCGAATTTGATACATACCTACACAGAAACGCAGTAAAAACCATGCACAAGATAAGAAATATGATTAGCAGACTGGGTCACGAGGATCAGTTCATTTCCTTGATTCCAAATTCAGTTGCTGGAACTAATGAATTCGTACTTTTGTAAATTCAGTTTCAGGAAGAATCGTACAAATTTGAGATTAAAAAACTGAACAACATACCGATATCAAGAGGATCATGAGTTTCTGTATCAATTTGGAATTTCACTTCAGCCGAAGCGAGCGTTAGAGCGCCTCTTTCGATGCGTTTTTGCCTCATTTTCTACAAAAGTGCAACATTATAAACATTTTTGCTGCTTCTTTTCTTGACAATTTTTTAACCAATGGAAACCTTCAAAGTTACCTTTGCTAAGGCATTTAGATTCCGCAAATCTGTAGTTAACTGGTCCATTAATCGGCTGCACAATTAAGTAAGGACGAGAATATTATTAGACTATATGAAACATGATTATAAAAGATAAAATGAAACTGTATAAATAAAACGAAAATAAGAAAGTACGGATTATCGTGCATGAATGAAATAAGAGAACAGCCACCAAATCCAGTTTCTTCATTTGATACAAACATTTGAAGAAGAATTCTAAACATGTTACCTATCGTCCATCCTTGCCTGAGCCTCAACATAAGATAACGCAGCACAAGATTTGATAATGGCCTTCGTGTATGATGTAGAGATTACCTCAGCTTCAGGACTCATTTCCTAAATCATATTAACGAAGAAATTTAAAATCATTAAGGATAAGTGTTACCACATGATGGAAAACATATATGTATGTAACAAGTATGTATTGGGCAGATCCAGATAATCACAAGCACGTCTTTCTTTCGAGGAACACCCATTTAAAATTCTTTCTTTTCAAGTCCTTTGAAGGATTGAAGGGATTAAGTGCTGTGAGGCATATAGCCATATTTCCAACTGGTGAAATGCACTGAATTTCTTACAAAGTCCTCTAAATAGTGTCCGTAGCAACTCAAGACCCATATAAATTATAAGGAAAGAACATACCCAAATAACAGAAAATGTAAGCCTCTCTACGTCTGCACGCAGCGAACATATATCTAGAACAAAATAATAGAATTTGTTAGAAATTAGCAAGGCTTCAGACAGTCATACACACACGCCTATGAACCACAAAAAAATTATTGAGCTAGAATGAACACCTTCTGTTAGGGGTTTCGGAAGCATGTCAATGCGCCTCTCAACAAGGTAGGTGGAGGTGCCCCGCTGTGAAGCCTCATCGTCCAGTGGGGTCCCAGGATGAACAAAATTTGTGACATCAGCAATATCTAGCTCATGTTATTAAGAATACTTTAACTTCCACAAGTATCCTCTTCAATTTAAAAAGATTACATATAGAAAGCAAAACATTAAGATGAAGTTTATTTGTGGGGCTGGCTCGAATTTCCTAATACCCTAAAATGCTGAAGCACAAGGTTCTTTGACAGATTAAATTATTTTCGTAATATTTTGATATGAAAAAATATGAAAAGTTACGACAGGGAAGGATACGGACTCCCACTTCATAATTTCCAGTAGGAAGAAGTGTACAGTGTAGCGCATCATCAATATCCTTACATCCTGCACCAAAAAGATGACTTCATTAACAGTAAGAAAGATATAGAAAGCAACATAAACTAGAAGGATATATAGCATCATATCACATATCAACCATTACCTGGAGGATCCACACTGAAGACACGTAAATGTCGCAGATCTTTCCGAATTGGATTTTTTATGTCTTCGTCAGACACAGACCAAGGTAAGGGTGGCAAACATGCCAAAATTTGAGAAGAGAATGGTCTGGCATCAATATCATTCTCTATCAGCACCACCTGAGATATAGAGAAGCCTGAAATTACTGATAATCGACACCCCTTAACTAACAGAGAGTTGCTTCACTCCATTTTGATTTAAACGAAAATTGGCCTAGAAAAGTAAATGTATTAAACTGAAAATTTCTTTCCCATGACAATACTTCAAACCGATGAAAATGATGTCTTTTCTAATGGAAGGCCCAAAACTGTCGGTGGCCCGCAGCTCATAAATAACAGATCAAAGATATTAATCGACAAGAACAGTGTCGAGGAAAGCTAGAAAATCCGAAGAGTTGAAAAATACAATAAAAAAAGGCACTAAATAATGAAAAAGTTCAATTCATTAAATTTTGTGGCATACCTCGCTCTCGGTATCCCGATCTCCTATCTGGCCTATTGTTCTCACATAATGTCCAGAGGGATATCGAGACAAGCGGTCCCATGAATCAACAGCGACGATGATTCGTTTGTCTAGTAGATTTCCAAGCTGTCTTGTCTGTATGCGAATCTTTGGAATCCTCCGATCTTTGGAAACAAATAATGCATTGGCTATGCCACCCGCGCCCGCAGGCATTGGCATTGGGTCAAGGGATCCACAATACCTGCACATGTGATGTTGCTCGAAGTTTAGTGGGAGACGAGTAAGGATACATTTCCTTTGTCACCCACTGTTTCAATCCATTTCAGTAATACCATACAGTAATATGTTTTTCAGTTCAGTTCCTAATAGAGTGATCAATGTCACCACAAATATATCCTAACAAATTTATAGCAATGATTTGACAATGCAGGAAATAGAAACAATATTTGTAATCGCTCAAATGCCAAAACATTTCACAGAGAGTGGGTTAACTTTTGTCATCATTCAACTTACGAGTGCCAGTTCCGTTTTATAACACCAACAACGCGTCCAGATGGTCGAGTTGGTGCAGCATTATTTTCCTCTGGCAAAACCTGCGTTATGTTTGTAGTTCGAGGAGCATCATCTGCACTGCCCGGAGCTAAATGAACATCATCTTCCTCCTCTTCCTCTGTAATAATCATTGAGATATCGCAAGTGAAAAATAAAATTCAGTAGATTAACTAAAGAAAGCACAGTAAAAGAGAAGGTGATGAGAAAATCAGTTTTCTGCAGTCACATCTAATCTAATCCAACAAATAGAAAAGTAAAACAAAAGATAGTAAACCATCATGTGCGATCACGATGGATTTTTCTTCTTGCCACTGATCTCGAGGCAAAATTTCCACAGCTACCACATCACCATCAAAAGCCCTATTCAAGTTTGTACGTCCATAGATGATAATTTCATCGCCAATACTTTCACTCCCAACATACGATTCGAATGGATTGTATCTATTAACCCGAAGCTTCCCTTGATGGTAAAGTCCACGGTGCAGCCCAGATGTAATTTCTGACATGGGCTTATGCTGCATCAGAGACAGAGAAGTAAGCAACAAAGACTAGAAAATATAGCAAAAACAACATACCAGATATCAATATTAGCTTGAATACCTCAGGGTAAATTGTTTTCCTCTTCGTGGGCCTGAGGTCTTCTACATCATCCATAATAACATCTCCAGATGAAGGCTGAACAATCAGATCAAGCAACGCCGGTTGACCAAGTGATTTCACGTACGATTCAACTGCAAGGGATATTATATTTTAACATAAAAAATCTAAAAATAACCTCCTAATTAATGATTTAGTAAAAACATGCCAAACCTGTCTCTGCGAAAATCCCATCCTTGATGGCTTTATTCTTGTTATCTATATCATTTGTAATAAGTAGAACTCGTACACTGCCAAGATGATTCTGATACCATTGGGCCGCAACACGAATTGCTGAAAAAGCATCCTCAAAGTCAAGAAAATAAAAAGCGAAATTCCACAAAAAGACAACATCAATTCGAAATCTAAGAAATATGAACACAATTAGTTACACATAAGCTCAAAAATAAAGATTGTGAAGACGCCATTACCTCTGTCATTCCGATCATTTGGACTTTCACCAGTCTCAATCTTCACATATGTATCTCTATAAGATCGACAAAACATAAATATATCATTAACTAAGGTAACAAAAAAAAAATTCAAGTCAAATAGGAGGTACAAGGAAACCGGAAAATGGAAATCTTAAAGCAAACGCTAAAACCTCTTGCAAGAAAAAACTCCATATTTCAAGAATTGAACTATAAACCTAAAAAGTGAACATACTTGTGGTATTCATTCGAGAAAACAAAAAACCTCCGCTGCTGGTTGCCGCACAGGGCCCTCAATCTATTATAAACTGCCAAATTTTTATTCTTCACCTCTTCCAACACCACGGATAACACAACCACGTCATCTATTGCCGGATTTTCCAGCAAGTCAATCTACAAAATTCCAAGTAGATCCCATGAACGAGAAAAAAAAAAGATAACATCCAATTGAACATTATTATCCATAAGCTTCATCCATACTACGAACTCATTCGTGAAAAGCCTCCCCAACTCTTTTAGAATGAACGTACTTCAAAAAAAGTTCTAACCTGATGAAGAACAACATTGGTATCGACAACAACGACCGTGGATGGATTGGAACTGAGGCGCGCTGACGTAACGTCGCACACTTTGCAAAAAGGGGCTCCACAATATATATCATCTCTTAAATAATGTTCTCGAACCACCTAATACATGATGAAAAAAGGGCCGATCAAACGAAACCTCCACTTCACAACAAACGATTCCTCGCAAATATACGCAAACAGAGTCGATTGAACAAAGAGCTCAATTACCTTCAATACTTTGCCCTGCTTGGTTTTCTTGACGAACGACTTGCTCTGCAGCATCTTTAACTTCGAACAAAAAAAAAATTCCGTCAATAACGGCGGTTTGAGGACGAGGTTGTGACTTGTAAGAGGGTGAAGCGCAGGGCTGAGCTGGGCTGTGTCTTCAACTTAAACCCCTCTTCGTTTCTGAAAGAAAATCAGCTTTTTTCGGTTTAATATAAAATTAAGGAATTTCTTCTTATTTTTAATTTTGTTTTAATTTTTATATAAAATTGCGATAAATGGGCCCAAATAAACAGGCCCAATATTTAAGGTCGCTCCATCATCTCTCCTCCTCCAATCTCACCTCCAAAAAATGTCGACGACCCTGAAAGAGATCCTCGCGCGCCGCCCAGTCTCCGCGACGATCCGATTAACCGTCCCGGCCGGCGGAGCCAAGCCGGCACCACCGGTGGGACCCGCCCTGGGGCAGTACCGTCTCAACCTGATGGCATTCTGCAAGGACTTCAACGCGAGGACGCAGAAGTACAAGCCCGACACGCCGATGTCCGTCACGATAACGGCGTTCCAGGACAACACGTTCGAGTTCACCGTCAAGTCTCCGTCGGTGTCGTGGTACCTGAAGAAGGCCGCGGGGATCGAGAACGGCAGCAGCAGGCCGGGGCACGCGACGGCGTCGACGCTGACGCTGAAGCACGTCTACGAGATCGCCAAGATCAAGCAGGGCGATCCGTTCTGCCAGTACATGTCGCTGGAGAGCATCTCGAAGTCGATCATAGGGACGGCCAATTCCATGGGCATCAAAATCGTCAGAGAGCTTGAGTAGGTTTTCCTTTCTTCCCCCCTTTTTGTATTGCGTGATATCATTTCGAACATAATAGCATAAGGGCGACCTTTGATTCTATTCCGTTGTGTTGGGCGTTGCTGCTGCTTTCACTTGATTAATTGAAGGTTTTCAATCACACCTTACCATTATTAATATCAATCGTTCTAATTAGGGATGTAAATGGGTCGAGCTCGGCTCATTTTCGAGGCCCGAGCTCGAAATATGTATATGGACGTGCTTTTTTTCTTTCTTAGTTTGGGTCGTGAGCTCGTTTACTCGATGAATTTGATATTTACGAATTCGAGGTAAAAAAAATAAAAATAAAAAAGATCAAGCTCGAGCTCAACCGTCGTTAGCCCGACAATCATGAGCTAGAAGTCGACCGTCATGAGATAGAATTGAACTTCAGTCGAGTCGGCCCGTCAAGATTGAAATTAAGAAGCTAGAACTCATCTGGCATAAGTACGTGCAGAACTTCAGTCGAACTGGCTCGTCAAGATTGAAACTCGTGAACTAGAATTCGACTATCATGAGTATGAATTGAACTTCATTTGAGATGAGCTGATGAGATTGAAACCCATAAGCTAAAACTCCACTGTCATGAGTATGAGCTGAACGTCAGTCGAGCCGACCCATCGAGATTGAAGCCCGTGAGCTAGAACTCGACTGTCATGAGTACGAGCTGAATGCCAGTCGAGCCGGCCTATCGAGATTGAAACCCATGAGCTAGAACTCGACTGTCTTGAGTACGAGCTGAACTTCAGTCAAGTCGGCCCATCAAGATTGAAACGCATGAGCTATAACTCGACCATCATGAGTATGAACTGAGTTTCAGTCTAGCCGCGGCCCGTTGAGATAGAAACTCATGAGCTAAAACTCGACTGTCATGAGTGCGAGTTGAACGTCAGTCGAACCGGCCCTCGAGATTGAAACTCGGTTTGTGTCCAATTACAAAGAGCAATCTGAGATGTCATTTAACCAATAATATGATGTCTTTTACAAAAAAAAAAATTGTTGCTACAAACATATTTACTATTTATGGACAACTCAAGTACTGAAAGAATAGATACAGCAAAATCCGATTTAGCTAACAATCTGTCTCAGCTATATGACTAATTATCACACACAACAAAGCTTCGAATGAAACTAAGAGATTACACACAAAAAACAACAGTGGAAACATTACCAGCTAGAAAGCTCTCCAACTATCAGTGTCCTTTTTTGGTGTCTGAGCCTCATGGGACGACCTGAAGGGTTCGCTTGAACCAAAAGGATCGGTCGTATCATCGAATGATGCGAATCCATGGCCATATTCGGAGTCCCTTGTACTGCTCACGGAATCAAATCTAGTCAGTGTTGACTGGCGAGGAGGAACTGGACCGAAGTTGTAATCTGAATCAGCCGTGCTTCGGAAAGAGTCGAATCTTGCAAAGGAATCTTGTGGAGCTGAGGACCCTCTATCGAATTCCGAATCTCTTGTGCTTCTCATGGAATCAAACCTTGACATGGAAGAATCGAAGGGGCTGCTATCGTTGATATTGAAAGAATCAAATCTTGAGAAGCTGCTTTCGAACGAATACTGCTCTTCTGAACTTCCATTGAAATTGCTATTGTGCATTGGGGTGCTTGGGACGGAGTCTGCGAAAGCAAATGGGCTGTCCTTTATGAACATGTTATCTGTCGAATAGCCTCCATGGGCGGGGGTGCTTGGGACTGAGTCGAAAAATGGGCTCTGCTTCTTGTGGGGTGAGTTCGCAGAGCCATAAAGTGGGGTGCTCGGAACTGAGTCGAAAAATGGGCTCTGCCTCTTCTGGGGTGAGTTTGAAGAACTATAAAGTGGTGTGCTCGGAACTGAATCAAAGAATGGACCTTGCTTTGCAGTTATGCCTGTAGACCCAGTTTTAATTGGGTTTAGACCCCAATCGTCAACGCCGAACAAAGAATCCCCACCATTCCTCTCGTGACCATCACCCTGCTTCAATGGGAACATATTATTGCTATGGTGGTATGTGATGAGTTGCAACAGTAGATTTAAAAGAATGCTGATGTACCATTGGAGTGGCAGGATCATAATCCCATGCTGCGCCTGAATCAAAACGGGTATCAAAAGAACCCCATGCTGGTTCGTCAAAACCTATGCCGACAGACTCCGTGCCACCAAATTCACTGCAGTTGAGAAGAAATTCTTGAATTAAGCATTGAGAAATAGATTGATAGCCAAAAGGAACTTTGACTGCACTACTTGATTCAGTACTACTAAACTAGAAGCTAAAGAGGAAAGCCATTTTTTATTCTTTGTTTTCAAAAGGCTAAAAGAACGAAATAACCTTTGGGTGTCGAATGCTCGTGGTGAGCCATCGAAAGTAGCTTCCTTTGGCATTCGTAGTTGTGGTAAGTTCTTGTACGGGCTGCCAACTTCACTGCTAGCTGCTGGACTGTCTGGGGGGCTTTTTGCTGTCTGCTCCATGTTGTGCACATTTAGTCTCTCATTCCCGTGTACTGTTTCATCAGAACTTGGTTGTTCTGATGGGTCGTTAACTTTGGAAGGTGAGTTTTTGGCACCTCTCTCATCAGCAGCAATGACTTTTTCTCTCACTAATGGCGTCTTTGGTTTGGGAGGGGCAGTGACATTTTGTATCTCAAGTGTAAGTTCTTTGGCATAAGTGTATCCTGAAAGGCGAAGTTCGAGGAAAAAGCAAATCAGTGTGAATCATCTAGTGAAGAAAAAACAGTTACGTGAAGAAGTTTTCGAAATCATCTTTCAGAGATAACTTCTGTAAAAAATAGTACCTTCATCTTCAAACTTGTCCCAAGCTTCATCCCAATCAGCAGCAGTTGCTTCAATTCCACGCTGCCAACCTGGCCAAGGATATCAAAGGCAGTAAGAGGGCGTTTTGGTACAACTGATAAGCTGAAGGAAAACTTAGAAGCTGGTAAAATATGCTTGGTAAAAAAAAAATTGCTTTGCTAAGATAAGCTCTGAATAGTTAAGAGTTAATAATATATATATATATATATATATATATATATATTTTATGACTGTTACAATATAGAAAAAGATATAAACCCTTGAAAAAGTTAATTAATTTTCAAATACATCTCTCTCATCAAGGCAGCTAAATATATCTGATTCGAGTCAGAACTAGTATTAATTCAGTAACTCTGGCAGTAAGGAAGTAGGAAATACTAAAAGGTTTCGATGTAAAACACTAAGTTGGCGTGAGCTGGTATAACATCAATATTTTTGTATAAATGTAACAAGAAGTAGGAGTCAATCAGTTTTATGTAAAGGGAGATTTACCAAATGGAAGTTCCACAAGTGTAGTTGGTTTTGCACGCAATCCATAAGTTTTGCATTGCTCGTTCAAGGCTTTAACTAATTCTTCAAGATCGGACTGGATTTGGTTCACGTGATCCTGTAAACAAACCAAAAGTTTAATCACAGAAAAATCTCCCATCAGCATTCATTGAATCCGCCAATGGAACACAACATACCTTCACACTATCAGCGTTTTCCTGTTCTAATTTGACGATTGCCCGATACAGTTTCATCTTCTTTTCCTAAAAATGGAATGGTACACCATTTTGTTATCTATGCATGCTTGCCAAATGCCAGTATTAAAAGCATAAAGTGGTTACAGAGGCACTGCTACCCAACCAGAGAAAGAGCTGAAACTTACCTGAATCTCACGAAAAGTGGCTTCTTCAATTGTTAACCTAGAAGCTACATCTCCAACCTGCTTGTATTTCTCTTCATATTTCTTGGATAATTCTTCAGCCTAGCGAACACATCACTCAAGTGAGTCCACGAACTATATATGCGGTAGAGATTGAACATGTGCCATAAAAATATACCTCTTTTTTGTCCCCTACAACTTTTTCAGAGATCTCATTCAGCCTGCTATCACAGCGACTTTTGTATAAAATCTGGGATCAAATGGTAGAATTAGAAGGGCGACATATGATAGAGGGTGAGGCCTCTTATAATTTCATAAAATCAAGGAGAATCAAAGTAACTGGGATAGAGAAATCGGGCAGGACAAGACTTTGACCAAGAAATTAATAACAAATAACATATTTCTTCCCATTGAGTAAACTTTAAGGGGGATAGTGAAATCAACAGTTACATATTTTGATGGACGAATACATCCAAAAAATATGGGTGCCTGTGCATGCATATTGTCTTCTCTTGAGTGCATAAAGAAGCACATGATATGTTAATGTTCCAGATTTTCATTTCAGCAGTTAGGCCAATATACTCACAATTTCCTGCATCTTTGCATGGTAGAACTGAGTCTTCTGCTTGGCTTCCAAGATTTCTTTTTCCAGATCAGCCACCTGCATAGGAAGAAATGAGTAAATAAAAATAAGATATTCTGGATAAACTGCAGTATCTAATAACCACAACTTTTTGAATGTAATATTGAATGAATTATGCCCCCAGCCTAGGCCCAAAGGGAAGTTATTGGGATATGCAAGGGATACCATAATATACAAAATATGCTGCTTAGGTAATTTTGAGAAGAAAACATTAGGAATAAAATACTACTAACACCTAGCTAACCAAAGATTAACCTTTTTCTCTGCATCCTTCGCCTCCTGGAACTTTTTGTTCAGTGAATCCTGTTCCTCTGTGCTGAGTTGATCTACAATATGCTTTTCCAGCTCAGGGACTTTGGGTTTCCATTGGATAGGCTCATCGGGCTGAGGAATGGGAACTGGACGTGGCGGCAGTCCCCCAGCAACAGAAGTGAAAGGTCGTACAATCCTAGTCCCCTGTGGTTGCTGGAAACCTGATAGCAGCACGATAGACCATGAGAATACTGCTCATCGAATTTCAATCTAACCATTAAAATATTGTTGTACCAGGAGAGGGTCTCCAGGATGCATTTCCATAAGGCACAGTGGGTTGACCGACAGGTAGTGATGTTTCATCAAACATGATAGAGTTTGGAAGCACTCCAGGAAGGGATCTTCCCTCCCTATATCGCTCCATCAAGTAAAGAGCGACACAGAATTCCCTCAAAGATAGCATACTGTCCTTGTCTTGATCAGACAACTCCCAAACCTGCTTCAAGATCTCTAGCAACACAAATGTAATAACACGAATAAGATCCAACAACATAAAAAGAAATGGTATAACTATGTGAAGTTTCAACCGTTGAAAATTAGTTTTGGCCTAGGATTGGTAAAAGAAACCAAGGAAGCACTAGTGCATCTACTCATAGGATATGTCATAAAAAAGGCTTAACAGAGGCATGTAAGGGGGAAAAAGGAAAATCTTTCCGAAATGGAAAATGAAGGCCCTACCACGTGGTAACTTCCAACTCAAAAACAAGTTGTGTGCCTGTTCACCAGTGATTTTTCCATCTCGGTCGGTGTCCACTTGCATAAATACCTTGCTATACTTCTGCATATCTGACTGGGTCATTCTCGGCCATGGAGACTGAGTAGGAAATGCAGAGGCGGTTTGAGGCGAGACATGCTGGCTTCCCTTCCCTGAGACATGGACAGGCAGAGGTTGAGCAGATGGAGTTGGACCAACATTATTTTGCGTAACCGAATGCTGTTCTCTTGAATAAGTCAAAGTATCAGCTGAAAAAATGAGGTGCACGACTACCAATATGTGATGTTTGTGTATATCTTAAATAATTGGAGATACTGTCACAGGAAACGCACCTCCAGGAGCAAAGCCATTCCCTGAAGCTGTGGGAGATCTATCTTCTTCCTTCACAGCCTGTGAGCTCAATAATGCACTGTTTGGCACTGATGCAGAAGATTGTAACAACGCTGAATTTTCTGGTGTTTTAGAATGGGAAGGGAGAGATCCCCCAGGGAGCAGACTGCCCTGCACCATGGAAGGAACCTGGCTGGTCCCTGACGCTTGTGAGGAACTTACTACACCAGGGAGATTGGGAACAGATGAGGATCCTTTTCCAGGAAGACCATGTGTTGAACCTGCATAAGACTGTAATCTTGAATTAGGAAGAGGAGGCCGCGGTGGCCTCACTATGTGGTTTGGCTGGTCTGAAACCCCTGGTGGGCGTACAGCACCGATACCCTGAATGGGGAATGCCGCACCACTTGACTGAGCAGTGGATGGAATTGACATGATGTTTGGCCGGGGACCTTGTGTAGCTGCAAGATTTATCTGCGGAGCAGGGATTTTGGCTGAGGCTGGACTATATAAGGCCGCCTTCACGATTTCCGGTGTCAGGTCTCGTTTGCTTTGTGCCACTGTGACAAGTTTAAGAGCATTATAAAATTCTGAACGACCGAGAAAACCAGACCGATTTTGGTCTGCGTACGTCCATATCTGCACGAGAGAGGCGGAAATGGATTTTAAGTTACAGCAACTAAAAAATTATAGAAAAAGGACTTATGCCAAAATATAAAGCATGTCATCAGGACTTTAGCCTGTATCTTTCCAATCAATTTGAGAACTTAAGCAAAAGCAGTCTTATAGTTCAAAGCACCTATGTTAATGCTTCAACAAATGAGAAGAACATATACACATCATAATCACAACCAATAACATAACATCAGGCCTGGAGAAAGGACCTTTATATGGGGAAAAATGGAACTCTCCATCTTTGGACACTATCTACTATTCTTACTTCAATCCCACCCCAGTCATGCTTGAATTAGTTTTTTAGACAGAACTTGCGCCAATAAATACAAGAGTTCCTCGCATATCCTCACGGAGTTTCTCTGCTCTCTCAGCCAATGCACCATATCACAATACAGGTACAAGTGATCACAAGACACAAATCCAAATCCTCCTCAAGCTACTGATGACAAATCCTCCTCAAGCTACTGATGAATTTAGTCGACAAGGCACTATTTTACAGCTGCTTATTTTGAGTACTGTTTGCATTATGTTTTTGTGCATCTATTTCATGCCAACTGTGAACTGCAATTACCCACCTCACCCTATTGCATAAATTTAATAGTCACATAGTTACACATTGATAACATATATTGAACTCAAACGCGCTAAAAAGGCCCAATTCAACACCCTCCAAGTAGAGAACCAAAGTGCGTACGACATTAACCAACAAACTATTCCGCTTCATCATTACTCACATCATGGAAAACCGCAAAAGTTCAAATAATGACCCAACGATGACAAGTCAAATTGAAAAACATGCATATCCACCTGAGCAAGGACTGGTCGTGGCAAATTCGAAGCTTGCAGAAACGAAACGGCCTCTCTTCCACTAATCCTGCCGTCCCGATCAACGTCAGCTCTCTGAAAATACACCTCGAACGGATCCATATTCGAGGTTTGCCCCGCCATTCTCCACAAAAATCTACAGCCTCCGAAAACAACTCAATAGGATCAATGAGCTGCTGGGTGCAATCCAAAAATCGGATGATTAAGGATGTACAATCGGTAACCCCGGGTATATTGGGGGCGATCTATGCAGAAACGTTGGCGACGCGCAGTTCGAATCAGATTTTGGAGGAAATTCGATTGAACTCGGACAAACGACGTCGTTTGTCTGGGGAAAACGATGATGCCGGTAAAGTCTGGGGAAGGGCAAATTGGGTACAGCGGGTTTTAGCGGGGTTTGGAATAGACTATAGAGTGAGATAGAATTGCATATCTAATTTCGTCTTAGCAATAAACTCCTTCGTTTTCATTTGTCGTTATTTATTATTATGCGTGGCAAAATCTCCGCGGTGAACCATCTCCATTGGGACTCGAGGTTATTGAGACGGAGAATTTCCGGTCAAAACGGGGATGGAGAGTTGACGGTGGTTCTCCGTCAGTGAAAATACGGTGATGGTACGGGGATTGTATTGATGTTCTCCACCCATCCTCAATCCCGAATCCGATCCCGTTTGAGTCAAATGGCGATTCACCGTTCCCTAATTATATTTATTAATAAATAATATAAAATAATATATTTGAACAAATAATTTTTAATGATTAGTATTTTTCTTTTAATTTTCATATTGTTTTTCTAAAAAATAAAAGTAAAACCAAAAGTAACTCTAAATTGAACATAACAAATACACAATCATTTACTGTAATGATCGATTATTATTGTTTGGACCGGTGAATGTGTTTAGAGGGGAGGGATGAATAAACACTTGTCGATTTTTGCTCTTACTGAATCTTCACTGACCGGTTGATGCGGAATTCAAACCGGTTCGTGTGGTGAACTTGAGTGAGTGCGGTGTGTGTTTCGGTTTGTATAGAGAGAGAACTTGTTTATGGAAGTTCGGAGTTAAAATCTCATACGTCTCCCCTCCATCCCAGCAGGAAGGTATCACTAGAAGACTCGATTTATACACACCGGTATACAACCTTCCTTAGCTAGACTTACACAGCTATAACCCGCTAGTTATACTCAGCTAACTAAACTCCTAGCACAACAAACTTAGGCAGTTTTTTACAGTCCACCTAGATATACCAGCTTATTACAGTTCGGTATTGGGAAGACCATCACAACAACAATATGATAACTTCTAGTTTGACTCGATTTGAGCTTTTGGTTTGAATGCTTATGGATTTGAATTTTCGTTGTATGCTTCACTCCCGTCACAAATGTTGAGCGACTCATATTTATACTCGTTTCTTGAGCTTGTGACCGGTGTTTGGGTGTGGGCCATCTTTATTTAATAGCTACACAGACCGCATTGATGATCTTTCCTCTTTCGGCAAAGGTGCAGTCTAGCGCCAAGTATCAGCGATATTGTCTTCATGTCTTCTTTTATGCAAGTCTTGACATTGCTTGATCTTTTACTGTTGTACTGCAGATCTCTTGTACCTTCTTGATATTTGAATCTTCAACGGTACATTTTGGATCGGTTGTCATCGTAGTATTAATCGGTTTGGTCTTCTCGCTTCGTCATGACCGATATCTGATCTTGTGGCTGGTCTTCAAGACCGGTATACGATCGATATGTGACCGGTATCTTCGACTGCTATTTGTGACCGGTTACTTAAGAATTGGTTTTGTTGACCGCCAAAACTTTAACTGATTTGTTTACCGATTTGATCTATCAATTATAAATAATTTTTTTATATCTTCATTTAAAAAAATAAAACTAAAACAAAACTCAATCCTAAAAAATATATCTTAGTCGTTATTATATATCGCAATTTCTTTTATCGTGAATGTTTCGTTATTTTTATTGTCTGCTTTGTCGATATTACTTAATTTATTTATTTGGTGCAAAAAATTTTAAAGTTGTTGGATATATGAAAATGTGGAACCCGAATTTCCCACGGTGAACCCGATCACCGAACGGTGATTCCCCGTCTCCGAACCAATTCTTCATAAGTGGTGAATTAGCGGGTATGTTATTTGAAATGGGAATATGGTACGGGGATGATATGTTCAATACCAGCGACGAACCCGTCCATTACCACCCCTAGTCGTTATTAAGGTAACGAACGAGGATCCATATATTATTATTAAAGACAAGATTTTTAATAGCCTTACATGGAGAAGTTCATTTCCAATTACATAGTAAGGAACGAACAATCTAAGTTGATGTCTATATTGCAATGCTGTAAAATTCGCTATGCGCTAGTCGGACGCCCGGTGATGGCCTAGCGTCCGGACGACCTAAGCGGGATCTAGGCGAAAATTAATCGGTATACCCGTTTTTTATTTTTTTTTACATATATTGCATTCCAAGTGCATCAAATTTATCAAAATATTCGAAATAAATAATGTCAAATTAGTTTAATATTAGTACAAATATTTCTATTTTAAAAAAAAATTAAAAAAAATTACCAACCGATTAATTAGTCGTCTAGCCGATTTTCGACACGGAAAGGGCAAACTAGTGCATAAACGCCGTCTAGGCCGATTTTTACAACAGAGCAATATTGATATATATCCTTTAATATTTCAGTTATTTAAAAACACATCCAATTTTGTTTTTTGTTTTTTTTGCCTTATCTTAAAATGTCTAAAAACATTTCTATCAACATCTATTGAACCATATCCTTATTATCAGAACTGAAATTCGATTTTCCAAAGATGTTAATTATCATTTTGCTAACTATAGTCGTTAAAGAAAAGTCCTTCATTACCACAAGTCGTCTCAGTCTCATCCGTGAAATAAACCAATGGATTTAACGATAATGTCCAAATTCTTTACGACATATCTCGACGTAAGAAATTAATGCGTAATAAAAAAATATATATTCACATATAACATATATAATATCTCATCCACATACCCAAACTCGTCCACCTTCATTAATACAAACTAGCCACTCGAAAATTTGAACTTAATTTTGAAATCTATATACATTAATGATTTAATAGTATTTCCATCAAATTCGATGCATGCGTTTTAGTATATAAATATATATAATATTATTTTATGTTAACATAGTATTTCCATCAAATGTTTAATCGATGCATGCGTTTTAGTATATAAATATATATAATATTATTTTATGTTAACATATTATTTTTAATTTAAAATGTTTAATCTATGAAAACATAATTTAAACTAGCTAATTTATTAGGATATAATTAGAATAAACTAAATAGGTGAAGGATAAAATGGTAATTACAAATGACACACCAAATTAACTAAAAGACCGTTACTCTAGAGTGCTGAACAATAGTATATAGTGTAAATATCATTTTATATATATGCCACACGCATTATAATACTATTCACACCTTCCCCAAACACTTCAAATTTATAAACTATTTATCTAATTACATGAATTCAACAATAATTATTTTATTTTTCATAAAATTCAGCACCATTAATTGCATGAGTTATTCAATAATATTAATTAAGTTCTTCTACCCAATGGCCATCGATATAATATTTAATTTATTTTTCATTGTATTACTCCTTATATTAATAATATTCGTTAAATTGATGCAGTATATAATTAGAATTGGTTTAATTTAATGATAAGTATTTAATGTTTTTAAATTGGTAAGTATTTAATGATTCAAAATAATTATTTTTAGAATTGATAAATATTTAGTAGTTTAATTTATATTTTAATTAGAGGGATGCATTATTATGGTAAATATTTAATGATTTTAAATTATTAAGTATTTAATGATTTAAAATAATTATTTTGGTATATATTTAATAATTTAGTTTAGTTAGAATATGGAAATAAAATAAAGGAGTGCCATCAATATAATTATCATACCCTCTATGCACTCTACTCAGAAGTCAAAGAGGTAGAAAGAGAGAGGAAAGAGAGAGAGAGATGCAGATTTCTACGGCCATTGCCATATCTATAGCAGTATTGCCAGTTATTATATCTATCCTAATCTACCAGCTCGACAGCTTCGAGCCATCTTCCTTCGACCATGAACTAATATCCCCCAAAGGGCCAAAGCTGTCGTTCCCTTACACCAACGGCCGGCTGCTGAACTGCTCGGAAAAAATCGGGGACGGCGAGCTTCAGGCGCCGGAGGACATAGCCTACGACGAGAGGAGCGGGCTCATATACACCGGCACGGTGGATGGCTGGATCCACCGCGTGGCCTTGGATGGCTCGAAGATAGAGCGATGGGTCAACACTGGGGGCAGACCGCTCGGGCTAGCCCATGGGCTCAACGGCGAACTCATCGTCGCTGATGCAGAGAAGGTCAAAATAAAACTGCGTCAAAGATTGATTTTTATTTATTTATTTATTATTATTTGGGGCTATTGCAGGGGCTGTTGAACATAAGTTCGGACGGTGTAATAGAATTGCTCACCGACGAGGCCGAGGGCGTAAAATTCAAGCTGACGGACGCCGTCGACGTCGCTAAGGACGGCAAGATATACTTCTCCGACGCATCGTATAAATACGGCATCAAAGAGCACATATTCGACATATACGAAGGCCGACCCCATGGAAGACTACTGAGCTACGATCCATCCACCAAAGAAACCAAAGTGTTGATCAGAGATTTGTACTTCGCCAATGGCGTCGCCCTTTCGCCCGACCACAGCTATGTTATCGTCTGCGAAACAGTCTTGTGAGTGAGCTTTCGTATGCCAAACACAGCATTATTATATAAGGGCCATCGAAAAATTGAATCTTTTTTTCTTTTTCTGGGACAAAAAAAAAAAAATTGCAGGATGAGGTGTAAGAGGTACTACATAGAAGGCGAACGAAAGGGTACGGTGGATATGTTCGTCGAAAACCTTCCCGGGCCGCCGGATAACATACGATACGACGGAGAAGGCCGATATTGGATCGCACTGTGCTTTGTAAGAATAATTATTCATCAACCTAAAACATTCGTTTTGCTTTTAGGATTGAATACTTTTTTTTTTTCGTCCCGTAAGTTAGGAGTAGCGGCACTTTTAGGACACTTAACTTGTGCGGTTGCAATTTAAGGGCAATAACTTTCAATATCGAAGCAATTTAAGGACGTAATGTGTAGGCATCGGTAAATAGTAACTCCTCAAAGTGCCACCCTCCAACTTATAGGACGAAAAAAGTAGTTGGGGACTTATTTTTATATAACAAGCATTTGATTTCTCTCACGATTTCTTCTTAGGACTCGTCCCTCATGAATTTGATGCGTAAATATCCGACAATCCGAAAAGTCCTCGCCATCCTCGAGAAGACGACGGGGCGGCCTCATTCCGAAGGCTACGGAGGAGCTATGGCCGTCGACTTAGATGGAAACCCCATCGCTCATTACTACGATCGAAATGAGTATCTTATCTCGAGCAGCATTAAGATCGGCGAGAATTTGTACTTCGGTTCGGTAGCTAAGCCTTATATGCTTCGCCTGAATCTTACTCAGTATCCGGCCACTACATGAATGTTGCAAGAAATATTTCTTTCATGAATGTGTACTCAATATCAAGACATCCAAAATAAATTTTATGGTTCATCAGCAATACAGAAAACATTACGAACGAATCAGTCGAACGATGTAATAAAAAAAAAAGTCGGGGGGTCGACTTATTCAGTTTTCTTGGCGCCGGCGGCGAAGAACTCCGTGATGACCTCGAGGGGCATGCCCTTGGTTTCGGGGACTTTGAGGTAGACGAAAATCCAGGCGATGATGCAAAAGACCGTGTAGATGGCGAAGAGGCCCGGGAGCCCGAGGGCCCGAAGCATGATGGGCGTGGAGTAGGTCACGGCGATATTCCCGAACCAATACGTAAGGGCGGTTATGGCGATGCATAGCCCGCGGACTCGGGTCGGGAAAATCTCGGCGCATAGGATGTTAGGGATGGGCCCGAACCCCATGACGAAGCAGCAGAGGTAGAGGATGACGGCGGCCGTCGAGATTATTGCATGCAAAGTCGCGCCGAGGTGGATGACGCTTCCTAGGAGGAACGTCACGAGCGTGACGATTAGGACGGGGATCGTCCATAGGAGTAGCCATCTGGCGAAGTAGAAAGAAAGAAAGACAAAGAAAATTAGGCGTAAGATATAAAACTTGAATTTTTTTTAATGAAATTTCTTTTCGTTTATTACTACGTTACCTTCTTCCGGCGAGATCCATGAGTTTCATCGCAACGCCGATGGCCGGAAGCATCAACAATGTCGTAAGAATGCTTATGAGAAGAGACGCAGAGTCCGAACTAAGTCCCAAGTTAGAAAGAAGGCTGCCGACCCCGGCTTCTTCCAGCATTTGAGGCGTGTAGTAAAGGACGCCGTTAATGCCCGAAAACTATGTCGATAAAAAAATAATCAGACAAGCGTCGTAATGAACGAAGAAACGAAAATGGCATCGATCGATTTTTTTTTTATCTTACCTGTTGGATGAGCTGCAATAAAACCCCGACGAACAATGCGTTCTTCACGCCGGGTTCTAGAAGGTCCCTCCAGCCTGGCCCGTTCGAAGCCGAAGAAGCCACCGCGGGCTGTTTTCTATCCACGGCCTCGTGGATCGAGTTATGGCCTGTAATATCCTCGACCCGCAGAACGGACTGGCTGACGATGGCGGCGGCATGCACGAATTCCCCTTCGCCGGGCCCGACGTCCCCGCCGGGAAGCGAGATGACCGACCCGCGCCTGGAGCCGCCCGGCCCGCCGCCGGCTTCTTGATGGAGGTATATCCTCTGAAGCCCGTTCGAGCTCTTGTCGTCCTTTTTGTACGCCAGCTGCCAGCCGCCGCCTATTTCCATCCCCGTCGTAACTTCCTGCTGATGATCGTAGCCGCCGTCCAACTCCTGTCGGGAGAGCAAAGGGCTCCTTAGGTTGCTGCGGTGGTTATCATCGTCGGACTCTGTGTCGGAATGGGGCTCGTGGTCGTGGTGCCTTGCGTTCTCAACGTCCCAATCCTCGGTTTTGCTGACGTGGTCCGTGACGCCGAACATGCTGCCGAACTTTGAGAACAGTGCGCTCCCCATGGCGCTCCCGGAACCTTCCGGAAGCTTCTCGTGGATGCTCCCGAAGAGCTGGACTGTGGGGTCCGCGAGCACGCTGCCCTGGCGGGCCATGCTGCTCCCCCGATGGGACAGCACGCCGAGGGTGCTCTGGCCACGGACGGGTTTGGCTATCCAAGACTGCCCCTCCTCGGCTCCGTAGAGCTTGATCCCGCCCTGGTCCAGGGCGTGGTCTTGGTCGTCCGGGCCTATTATGTACTCTTCTATCGACGTCTGCCCTCCTCGTCCCATCCCCTCGAGCAATAAAGCCATTTCGCCTGTCAAAGAAAAGCATTACAACATAAACACTTCCGTAATAAAAAGTCGAAACGACACCCAAAAAAGAAACTTACCCGACACGTCTTCCCGCCCTCGCAGCTTCTGCAAGACTTTCTTGGCCTCTTTCATCCTCCCCTGGCCGACGAGCCACCGCGGGGACTCGGGCAAGTAAAGCACCGCCAGGAAAAAGTACGCCATGGAAGGGATGGAGAGGACGCCGAGCATGAGCCTCCAGTCGGGCGAGGGGGTGAGGGAAATCCCGAAGACCATGCAGTAGGAGAGGAACATCCCGCTCGAACCGCACAGCTGCGGGAAGGTGTTGAGCAGCCCTCGTATCTCCGGCGGGGCGGTCTCCGATATGTAGACGGGGACCAACGTGACCGCCAGGCCGATGCCGAACCCGTCCAAGAGCCTGGCGAAGAGGAGGACGTAGACGTTCGGGGCCCACAGCATGACCAGCCCGCTCATGAAGTAGAAGCACGAGGAGATGATCAGCATCGGGCGCCTCCCCAGCCTGTCGGAGACCGGGCCGGAGAACGTCGTGATGGCCGTCGCCCCGATGAGCGACATGGCGACGATGAGGCCTTCGATGGTCGGCTGGGTCTGCAGCTTGAACTCCCTTTTGATGTAGATCACGGATCCTGCGGGGAGGAAAATCCGACGGTAGGGATCTCATCTCATATTTGCTTGAAACTACAGATAATTATTCCACCAAGAAATATGTAGTAGTAAGAACAGTTCAGTTTTGGTTTCCCACCTGCAATAACTGCATTATCCCATCCTTGCAATAAGTTGCCGATGGCTGCGGTGAAGGCGACTAGCACGGCCCCTTTCATCGTCGTCGGCCCGTGAATTTTTTTCGATCTTTCGGTCAAATCGGGAATTTACCTTCTGTTCTTAGGCTGCATTAATATGCAGTCTTAATCAACGATGATCCACTGAATAACCACAAAGTGATACGAATGATGCAAAAGTATTGATGGGATCAACACTACTACCTCGAGATTTAAAGGGCTCGAAGATATATATCAGAAGAGATTTGATAATATACTAAAAACATCAACGCACGCACACACACACACACACACACATTATATACAGAAAAGAATAGATATTACACTCTCTTTATTATATTGATAGAGCAGATCAAGTTGAGGCAAAGTTGATTCAGACATAGATAGACCTTGACACACAGATGAATAGGAGAGAGAGAGAGAGAGAGAGAGAGAGAGAGAGATCCAAGAACGTGCCTGGGTGAAACGATCAGTCTTGGGATTGTTGTGCATGGCCATTAATGTTTATTTTCATTACATTCAGGAATTTTCGTAATAATTTATATTCAGTTGGGTCTGGCGATGAGCAGAAGCTTTCTCCATTCTTCGGATATCCAACAGTTGCGGTGAAAGCAGCAAAGAATCACCACACGTTATTTTGGTAGTAAGTTCATTTATGGATATATTAATTATTATTATTATTATTATTATTATTATTGCAAACTAGTCAGCGGGGAATTTAAAACTTCGCTGGCACTCTTTAAAGGTCTTGATTTATATATAATTGAATTATAAATAATTTGGGTAAACTATCATCTAGAGAAATTGTAATAAATTAATTCAAATACCCATATGTATATATGATTAAGCACGATTCAAATGCTCCTATCATTCATTATTAAAAAAGACCATTATGAGACCATGAATAGCCATTAGCCAGTTAGTAATAGGGTTAAGTGGCTAGCTAACATTTTCGGTAATTAAAATGATTGATTAGCTGACATACAATTATAAAAATACCAAACAAGGAACAGTTATAAAAATACAAATAAACAAACTTACGCACATGTACACAATTTATTAACGTCAAATTTTTTTAGGCTCTATGTCACATAATGCCAAATTTTTAGAGCCAAATTAATCAAATGTTATCACATCATTAGGGTCTCAAATTTTAATACAAGAACGAGGTCACAATAATAATAATAATAATAATAATAATAATAATAATAATAAAAAACGGCTCTACTTACGCAAATATTAAACTAACGGTCGGCAACAGTACATCGTGCTCAATCGTCGTTGCCATGTCATGAAGAGAAAAGTAAGCTTATCAGTTTAACTGTTTAATGTTGACAAAGAGACATTTAATTAGTGCTTCTCTCCTCAACACAATATAAAATGTAGATAACAAACCACATTTTCATCTATGCTCACCTATAATCAGAATCGTCAAGGTGACAAGTTTGCTAGTATGTGTATCTGCAATATCCACTTGGGTTGAAAAGGGTAATCTTTATATTATTTGGAATTAGATTAGAGACATTTGTGTCTAGTTTTGTGAATCCATATTTCCATATAAATAATTAGATTGAATAATGGGCGTTGCATTTTAAAAGTACATTTTTGAGCTAACAGTGCGTGCAGCCAGCCAATACACGATGAAAGGTGAAATGCTTATATCGTCTTCGACATTCATAATATGATTTTAGATCTGAATGTTGAATAGTTCATAAATTCATATTATTATTATTATTATTGTTATACTAAGAGTGGTTTATTGTTTTTAAGCTACTAGAAAGTGTGAACTAATAGTTTTTGCTTCAATATTCTAAGATGTAAATTAATGGCGGCACAGGATAAGGAAAATGTATATCATTAACATTAAGGTTTTTAAAATTCATTATTACAATGAGATGGGAAAGTTAGAGGAAATATTGTAAGCCCATTTATTTATCAACTTCCTGGGAAAAAAATATTATATTACGGACCTAATCATAATTAAATTGCCTAAAACTAAATATCAAGAATTCACCTAATTATCCAAAAGATAAAAAAATAAGTTCATATCCATATGCAGCACCTTATTCATCATTAGTTACAGAATCGCGTACATTATCTTCGTAATCGCACAATTTCAGAGAAAACAATCATAGGAAAAAGGAAAGTCAATGGTTAGACATTGAAAAGGAGTGATGTAGTCTACTCAATTATTTATTATTTGTTATTATTTTGGAAGGACTTTTAAAACCTTTCATTGAATTTGCTTAAAAGATATTAATCACTTTTCCTCTTTATATGATTTGTCATTACAATCTTCCCGCAATATCATAGCCGTAATCCATCCATTTATTAACTTTTAAGTTTGACCGAATAATAAATATGGTTGCAATAATATCACATGTAATAAAAGAGAAATCTTCCCATAATATCGAAGGTTCTACCTCATGACTCTTATATATATTTATATATACATAAACACACTCAGTAACGCAGCACACACAAAAGTCAAATCAATTTTTTTTTTGCTTATTATTATCATGTTTAAACCATTCTATTATTACGCTTTTGTGTTACTTTCTTTTCTCTTCATCATCCTTTGTAAGGCCCACAAAATTAGTGACTCAAAAACATATATTATTCACGTCACAACGCCTCCATATGAGATCAACAACGACGACTTGAAAAACTATCATGAGTCGTTTCTTCCCTCCGAAACGACGACAACCTCGGACGGCGGCGATCAGCAACGCCGACAACCCATGATCTACTCTTACAAGCACGTCATAAGCGGATTCTCGGCCAAGCTAACGCCCGACGAACTTGATTACGTAAAGGCCAAGCCGGGCTTCATCTTCGCCAACGAAGAGAGCATCTTACACCTCCACACCACTCACACGCCCGATTTCCTCGGCCTGCACTACGGTCAGAAATTAGGGTTTTGGGAGAGTTCAAACTACGGGCAGGGAGTGATCATCGGGGTGCTCGACAGTGGCATTTTGCCCAACCACCCCTCGTTCGACGACAAGGGCGTGCCGCCTCCGCCGAAGAAATGGAAAGGCAAATGCGATCCAGCTGGATTCAACGGCACAAAGCTCTATCATTGCAACAACAAGCTCATAGGCGGGCGGTATTTCGCCTACGAACCCAATAAAGGAACTGACCTCATAGACCGCTATGGACATGGGACCCACACGGCTAGCACCGCGGCGGGCAATTTCGTGGCAAATGCGAGCGTTTTAGGTAGCGCCCTAGGGACGGCGGTGGGCATGGCCCCGCGAGCCCATCTGGCGATATATAAGGTGTGCTCTTCACAAGGCTGTCGCGACAGCGACATATTAGCGGGATTGGACGCTGCAATAGAAGACGGCGTGGATGTCATCTCCATGTCCATCGGTGGCCCGCAGGGCGGTGTATTGAATTTCTACGAAGACATCGTCTCGATAGCATCCTTCGCCGCGGTGCGAAACGGCGTGCTCGTGAGCTGCTCCGCGGGCAACTCGGGTCCCCGGGGCACGACCCTTTCAAACGACGCCCCGTGGATACTTACGGTCGGCGCAAGCACTATGGACCGCAGCATAAGGGCCACGGCGAAGCTGGGTGACGGCCAGGAGTTTGACGGTGAGTCCGCCTTTCAGCCTGCGGATTTCCCCTCGTCCAATACCACCCAATACCCTCTCGTCTATCCGCCCAATGGGCTTTGCTTTACGTTGGAAGGGGTAGACGTGAAGGGTAAGATTGTCCTTTGCGAACTAGGAAGAGGTATCGACGGCGTAGAACTGGGACGAAATGTGAAACATTATGGTGCCTCGGGTATGATCATTGCAAACATAGAGTTTATGGGTTCTACCGTCCTCTCGCTGAATCACTTCCTTCCCGCGACGGCGGTTAGCTTCATGGCCGGCGAGAAGATTAAAGCTTACATAAATTCCACAAAGAATAATAATCCGACGGCCACGTTTGTGTTCAAAGGCACGGTGATCGGGGATGAAACGACGACGGCTCCGACCGTCGCGTACTTCTCATCTCGCGGGCCAAGCATGGCAAGCCCGGGGATTCTAAAGCCCGACATTGTAGGCCCGGGAGTGAACGTATTAGCCGCTTGGTCCGTTCCCCTGAAGGACCCATTCCATTTCAAACTCGACTCGGGGACGTCAATGTCGTGCCCTCACCTGAGCGGAATTGCGGCTCTGCTGAGAAGCGCTCACCCCGACTGGTCCGTGGCGGCGGTAAAGTCGGCGATCATGACGACCGCCAATGTGGTCAACAACAAGGGTCAGCCGATCGCCGACCAGACGCTGAAGCCAGCCGACGTCTACGCGACGGGCTCGGGCCATGTGAACCCGTCTCGGGCTAACGACCCGGGCTTGGTCTACGACATTGCCGTCGACGATTACGTGCCGTACCTTTGCGGTCTGAAGAACTACACCGAAGAGCAGGTGGGCATGATCGTGCGGAAGAAGGTGAACTGCACAACCAAGATAAGGGAAGGGGATTTGAACTACCCAACCTTTTCGGTGGAGCTCGGGTCGAAGTCGGGTAGTGACAATAAGAGCTATTCGAGGACCGTGACGAACGTGGGCTCGGCGAGTTCGACCTACTTGGTGACGGTCGTCGAGCCCAAAGGGGTGAGCGTGAGCGTTGTGCCGCAAAAGTTGGAGTTTAAGGGTTTGAATGAGAAGCTGAGTTATAACGTAACGTTTACTCGAAGAATCAAGAATGAGGTGGTGAGCGAGGAGAGATTATTTACGCAAGGCTATTTGGAGTGGATCTCCGGGAAATACCTTGTTAGGAGTGCTATAGTTGCAACATTTGTTGCATAAGTCTGTCTAATAATGGTACGTATATGTATTCTAATATTATATAAATAAATTAAGGTGAAGAAGAAGATCGAGCATTTTATCAATGTTTAGATTGTAGTAGTGGCTTTTTGAAACTGGCGAATTTGCGGCGGCTTTTCGATAGCAAAATGTCGTGGGCAGATATGCGTCAGAAAACATCATCTTGACACGGTTTTTGTCTTCTTTTGTCCTATGGTTATTCCACCGCAAACTATAGTTCATGAATTAATTATGGTGGAAGACAATATTGGACGATAGATAGAATACTCTGTTCCACTCATGTTTCATATTTTTCGAAATTTTTACTACTATTTATATTGATATATATTTATTACATTTATATACAAAATACTAGTTTTTTTTTCCTCATGCACGGGTATTAATAATGTATCTTAATAATGTTTTCTAATGACGGATCGTATGGATTGCTAAAACTAGATTTTTTTTTTTATTATCTATTACAATTAAAAAACAGTTACAATTTGTAAGTGTGAATATGTGAGTGGTAGTTTTTTATAATAATATTGATTTATTTTTTTAATTAATTAATAATAAAAATAATTGGACACATGGCATATTTATAAGAAACCTACATTTCTATTAATATATAAGATTGCAGAGATGTGGGTTGGTTCTCGATAATAGCACTCTTTATTCTTTTATGCTTATATTTTTAATTATTAGCTTATAAATATTTATATTTTAATAATTCGCTTATGACACTTTTAACACTTCTCATTCTTTAATGTTTATCGCCGCCGCTCGCCCTCACTGCCGCCGCCGCCCACCACCGCTGCCTTCGCCGCCAACCCCGCCCTCGTCGCCTACCGCCACCTTTTGCCGTTCACCCACGAGTCTCCCGAGTAGGGAGCTCGTTTCTCCCGGCCTTATGGGCCAGGAGTTCGTGTCTCCCTCGTTGGAGCTTATTTCTCCCTTTGTGGAGCCCTATCCGAAGAAAGTATGATCCTCGTATTCGAAGACCGAAGAAAGTGAAGAGTATTGTAGATTTAGCTTAATAGTTATTTTTGTGGTATGTTATTTAGTTCTTCGTGTTCTTGATCGAATTTCTCTCTTTCTTTCGGCTTTTTTTCTTCTTTTTGGTGTTTGGTTGTTGATACTCCTATGTGAGCTTTTGTTCTCAACCGGCACATGATGTTACCGGAGAGACCCGTTGGGCTATTTAGTCCGTGTACTTTGTTGTTAATGAATTCAAGCTATCGTTTCGAAAAAAAAAAATCTTTAATGTTTATGTTTAATAACTTTAATTATTTATTAAGTCTATAAATGTTTTTTACTAATACACCATTCAACAATTTTTATATCTTTTAACTAATATCGTGTTTGATTTCCAATAGTATTATATAATATCTATTAGTTGATTAAGTTTTTGTTTAATATTTCACTTAACTCTCTTTTCACATTTTCTAATTCATAATCCATTTGAATTAACTTTTAGGTTTAGATTTAAGTCGAATTTATTTGGTTAACATTTTTTTTTCATTTTTTTTTCATTTTTTTCTTGATTTTTATAATTATTTAATCGTATAATTTTAAAAATAACATAAAACAAAATAAATCAATATATACAGTTCAAACTTCCCCTGACCGTGAAGGAACGACATTACATCTTTTCTTCGAGAGCTCATAATTTTTATAGATATCCAAATTTATGAATTATTATTTATTCTTATCATATAAATCACATGAAATAACCATGATTTTATGAATTGGTAGAGTGTGTATTAAAAGTTAGAAAGAAATTAAAAAATAAAAAGAGTCATAACACGTGTAAGTCTCGAAATGGGACAATCACATTTGAAGGGTATTATAGTCATTTCGATGTTATTAGTATGAGTTGGATTAATTATCTGACCCAACTCCTTCCGATTATTTATCTCGGATCCATTAGATAATTATAGTGAACCTTCTTCATATTATGTTGGGCTATACAAATAAAATTTTATTGGAAAGTGAACAATATAAAGTTGGATAATTGGACCATTATCTTGCATTATCCACCCAACAAAACGCAACCTAAGATGTAAATTAGTGATTAGAGCCGTCAAAACGGTCCGGCCCGTAGCCCGCCAAAGCCAGCCATTAGGCGGGGCGGGCAAGGGCCGGCCCGCCATTCAACGGGCCTAAGAATTGGAGGCCCTGGCCCGCCTTTATTAAGAAAATTAAAGAAATAATAATTAAGATTATTATTAGTTTATTGAAAAAAATAAAACCTAAGGCCAAAACAATAATTTATTGTAGGTCCATTAGTCCATTAAAAATAATAAAACTTAAAGCCCATATTAATATTTAATTAAGATAATATAATTAATATATTTAATAACTATTTTAAATAATATGTGGGCCGACCCGCAGGCTAGCCCGCCCCGCCAAAGCCTGCGGCCCGCTCCCTGGCGGGCCTAAAAAATCGAGGCCCAAACTGCGAGCCGCAGGCCCATTTGTCACCTCTATTAGTGGAGGCACATCATATGGAAAATGTATATCATTAACATTAAGGTCTTGTTTGGTTAACGTGTTTAGACATTTTGAAAGTTAGTTTATAGGATATTTATGTATTTAGTTCATAGGTTTATATAAAGTATGAGTTTACATATACCAAGTTTAAGCTCTTTGATAAGGGTTTAAATAAACACATATATCAGTTGTGTTTATTTAAACATGTTAACCAAACACACATTTATTTTATACTCACTAATTAGTTTTTATATAAACTTTACTAATTTAAACCATCCTAAATATAAACCGACGAACCATCCTATCAGATGTGTTTATTTAAACATGTTAACCAAACACACATTTATTTTATACTCACTAATTAGTTTTATATAAACTTTACTAATTTAAACCATCCTAAATATAAACCGACGAACCAAACGAGCACTAAGGTGTTCAAAATTTATTATTACAATGTCATGGGAAAGTTAAATGAATTATCGTAAGTCCATTTATTTATCAACTTCCTATCATACATGGGGAAAAAAAGTTATATAACCGACCTAATCATAATTAAATTCCCTAAAACTAAATATCAAAGAATTCACCTAATTATCCAAACGACAAAAATAAGTTCATATCCACATGCACCTTATTAATCTTTATTTACAGAATCGCGTACATTATCCTCGAAATCGCACAACTTTAAAGAAAAAATCATAGGAAAAAGGAAAGTCAAATAATGTAAATGGTTAAGACATTGAAAAGGAGTGATGTAGTCTACTCAATTATTTATTATTTGTTATTATTTTGGAAGAACTTTTAAAACCTTTCATTGAATCTGCTTAAAAGATATTAATTACGTAATCCATCCATTTATTAACAGAACTTTGACCGAATTATAAATTGTTGGCAATAATATCAAATGTAATAAAAGAGAAATCTCCCCATAATATCGAAGGTTCTACCTCATGACTCTTATATATATATATATATATATATACAGTAACGCAGCACACACAAAAGTCAATCATTTTTTCTTTGCTTATTATTATAATGTTTAAACCATTCTACTACTACGCTTTTGTGTTATTTTCTTTTCTCTTCATCATCCTTTGTAAGGCCCACAAAAGTAGCGCCTCATCAAAAACATATATTATTCACGTCACAACACCACCATATGAGATCAACAACGACGACTTGAAAAACTATCACGAGTCGTTTCTTCCCTCCGAAACGACGACAACCTCGGACGACGGCGGCGGCGGCGATCAGCAACGTCGACAACCCATGATCTACTCTTACAAGCACGTCATAAGCGGATTCTCGGCCAATCTAAAGCCCGACGAGCTTGACTACGTGAAGACCAAGCCGGGCTTCGTCTTCGCCAACGAAGAGAGCATCTTACGCCCCCACACCACTCACACGCCCGATTTCCTCGGGCTGCGCTACGGTCAGAAATTAGGGTTTTGGGAGAGTTCAAACTACGGGCAAGGAGTGATCATCGGGGTGCTCGACACTGGCATTTTGCCCAACCACCCCTCGTTCGACGACAAGGGCATGCCGCCTCCGCCGAAGAAATGGAAAGGCAAATGCGATATTGGATTCAACAACAATAAGCTCTATCATTGCAACAACAAGCTCATAGGCGCGCGGTACTTCGCCAACGAACCCGTAAAGTTCCGATATCATAGACCACAACGGACATGGGACCCACACGGCTAGCACCGCGGCGGGCAATTTCGTAGCGAATGCAAGCGTTTTGGGCAGCGGGCTCGGGACGGAAGTGGGTATGGCCCCGCGGGCCCACTTGGCGATATATAAGGTCTGCTGTCGGGAAAGCGACGTATTAGCGGCGTTGGACGCCGCCATAGAAGACGGCGTGGATGTGATCTCCCTGTCCATCGCCAGCAGTGGTACGTCGGCTTTCTACGAAGACATCGTCGCTATTGGATCCTTCGCCGCAGTACGAAATGGCGTGCTCGTGAGTTGCTCTGCGGGTAACTCGGGTCCCGCGGGCAAGACCCTTTCCAACGACGCCCCGTGGATACTTACGGTTGGCGCAAGCACTATGGATCGCAGCATAAGGGCCACGGCGAAGCTGGGCAACGGTCAGGAGTTTGACGGCGAGTCCCCCGCCAATAAGCAGTACCCTCTCTTCCGCGCGCCCGATGGGATTTGCGATGAGTATTCGCTGAAAGGGATAGACGTGAAGGGTAAGATTGTCCTTTGCGATCAACTGAAAGCCGGCGATAGCATACAAGTGGGAGGATTTCTGAAAAATAAGAGTGCCTCGGGTATGATCCTCGCAAACGCAGAGCTTATGGGTTCTACCGTTTTCGCGGAGATCCACGTGCTCCCTGCGACGGAGGTTAGCTTCACGGCCGGCGAGAAGATTAAAGCTTACATAAACTCCACAAAGAATAATAATCCGACGGCCACGATTGTGTTCAAAGGCACGGTGATCGGAGATGATCCAACGGCGGCGGCGGCTCCAACCGTCGCGTATTTCTCCTCCCGCGGGCCAAGCAAGGCAAGCCCGGGGATTCTAAAGCCCGACATTGTAGGCCCAGGAGTGAACGTATTAGCCGCTTGGTCCCTTCCCCTGGCGGATACGGACCCATTCCACCGCAAGGTGGAACCGACTTTCAAATTCGACTCGGGGACGTCAATGTCGTGCCCTCACCTGAGCGGAATTGCGGCTCTGCTGAGAAGCGCTCACCCAGACTGGTCCGTGGCGGCCGTAAAGTCGGCGATCATGACGACCGCCGATGTGGTCAACAACAAGGGTCAGCCGATCGCCGACCAGATGTTGAAGCCAGCCGACGTTTATGGGTCGGGCTCGGGCCAGGTCAACCCATCTCGGGCTAATGACCCGGGCTTGGTATACGACATTGCCGCCGACCATTACGTGCCGTACCTTTGCGGTTTGAAGAACTACACCGAAGAGCAGGTGGGCATGATCGTGCGGAAGAAGGTGAACTGCACAGCCAAGATAAGGGAAGGGGATGTGAACTACCCAACCTTTTCGGTGGAGCTCGGGCCCAAGGCGGGGAGTGACAATAAGAGCTATTCGAGGACCGTGACGAATGTGGGCTCGGCGAGTTCGACCTATTCGGTGAAGGTCGTCGAGCCCAAAGGGGTGAGCGTGAGCGTTGTGCCGCAAAAGTTGGAGTTTAAGGGTTTGACTGAGAAGCTGAGTTATAACGTAACATGTACTCGAAGAAGCAACGAGGAGGTGAGCGAGCAGGGATTTACGCAAGGCCATTTGGAGTGGATCTTCGGGAAATATGTTGTTAGGAGTGCTATAGTTGTCACATTTGTTGTTTAATTCTAATAATGGTGCGTATTTGTTGGGAAGAATCGTGATGATATATAAATAAATTAAGGTGAAGATCGAAACCTACTTTAAAATACTAACATATACCTATTATAAGGCCATCCTAACCATTCTTCTATATATTAGTTTGATACAGTATAATTCCTCCATATTTAGAGTTTGAACAGTGTGATCATACTCCAATCATTTTCTTAATATTTTCCTCTATATAAATATATTTCTCATATAATTTTTTTAATGTTTTCTATTGAAAAATAATAAATTTTTATGAAATATTAATAAATATTAAAATAAATATGTGGATGTATATTATTTAGAATTGTGGTTAAGTAAAAGGATTGGTTGTTAAGTTAAGAATGGAGGTTGAGAAAGTTAGATTTGATTATTTTATTGATTAGAATGGTAGATGTGATTTTTGTGTGGTTGATGTAATATTTTATTTTGTGGATGTAATTTGAGAGATTTGTGTATAAATAGGTGATTTGGGATGTGTAAAAATATAGAAAAAAGTATTGAATAAAAGAAGTTACTATCTCTCTAATTATCTCTCTAATATTTATATAATCGTCGTTAGTAAAATACTTAATAGTTATAATATTTTATAACACGTTATCAGCACAAGCGCTCTCCGTCGTCAATTTCAACATCCGTCGAAGATCTTATACAGGTTTAGTTGAGGTTCGATAATTTTTATTTTATATCTATACTAATCGTACCAAGTTGTGTTTAAGTTAATATATATATATATATATATATATAAATATATTTTATGATATATTATTTTACTTAACCAATATATTACGACTTTTGATTTTATAAAGATATGTCATGTTATACAAAGATGGATCTTTTACTTCTTACTTTATTTACGGTAATCGTTACCGCTATGTGGATAATGTTTTTACCAATGTTTCTAAAATATAGTTATTAATTGTAATTTCTTTAATATTATAATTACTGAAATATATTTTATTTTGAAGGATGACGCTCTGTCCGATGTTTGATATCATTTCTTTAATATTATTATTACGGCGACACTTATCTGGATGTGGATATCATTTTTCATAAGAACTTTTTCAAAAGAAGATATCGAAGAAGATTAATTATAAGTTTTTTTCCTAATATGTTTTAATGTTTTAATTGTTATAACATGTTTTTATATTTCATGATATTAATCTTTGGGTAAAGAAAAACTAAAATTTGTGGCTCTCGAGATTTTTGATACACTGGCTTGAGAATTGTTCATATGTTATATGAGTCGCCATGTTTCATCAATACGACCAAATGCCGTGAAAAACAAGAAGCAAAAAATATTATGATATATTTTGAAAATCAAGAAAAAGGCATAAATTTCGACCGAATGATCATGTTGCATTTCCTGAAGTGAATGCATTCGCAAACAATTAAAGTGGTCGTGAAAATTATATTTACCGTGGTTATTATTTCCCCCGAAGTGGAAGATTAACGGGCAATCGAGAAAAATGTATTGAGCAAAATAAAGATCATTATAATATTATCATTGGTTATTATTCGCATCAGAAGATCCCGTTGATCTTTCTAACGAGCAATTAAAAGTGAAGTGGCATTGAAATTAAATTTTGCTCGTATTTGCAATATTACAGAAAATTGGTGCCGGATCTGATAAAATACTCAGTCGGATGTTATAAATTTTCGTACAGATCCGAATAAAGAAAATTGATTCCAACGGACTGAGATTTTATTTACGCGTTATTTATTTTCTGTTTATTGTTATATATATATATATATTTTATTTACGCGTTATTTATATTTTCTGTTTAATTATATATATATATATAATTTTATTATTTTATTTTATTGATCAATAATATTATTATATATTATTAAGGATATTGGTACGAATGGATACGAGTATGTGCAATAGGGAATTATGTCTTGCAGATTGTGCAACGACTAATACGATTCTAAGAAATAAGAAATATTTCTCCCATCTTGAAACGAAAGAAACAAGTATTATCAATATATCGGGTAGCACAAATATAATTGAAGGCTCCGAAAGAGCTAATGTTTTATTACCCAGAGGAACAAGGCTGATGATTGAAATGCCTAATATTCTCCTAAGTCTCAAAGAAATTTATTGAGCTTTAAAGCTATTAGACATAATGGATATCACGTTGAGACTGCAGAAAATGAAAATATTGAATATTTGCACATAACAAAAGTGGTTGTTGAAATATTACCTTTTTTTTATTCTGGATTGTATTACACCTATATAAAACAATTGAATCGCATGCTATCGTAAACCAGAAGTTTACTGATGATAATCTATTTATTGTTTGGCATGACCGGTTGGGCCATTCCGGTTCAATTATGATGCGAAAAATAATTCAAAATTCACGTGAGCACTTAATGAGGAACCAGAAGATTCTTCAATCAAATAAATTATCATGTGCTGCTTGCTCTAAAGGGAAGTTGATTATTCGGCCATCACCAGTAAAAATAAAGAATGAGTCCATAAGATTTTTGGAGCGTATACATGGTGATATTTGTGGACCGATACACCCATCATGTGGACCATTTAGATATTTTATGGTAATGATTGATGCATCGACTAGATGGTCTCACGTATGCTTGTTATCAATGCGCAATGTGGCGTTTGCGAGATTGCTTGTTCAATTGATTCGATTACGAGCACATTTCTCAGATTATCCGATAAAGAAAATACGTCTTGATAATGCTGGTGAATTTACTTCCAAGGCATTTAATGATTATTGTATGTCTATTGGAATTGATGTTGAACATCCAGTGTCACATGTTCATACGCAAACTGGTCTGGCAGAATCATTGATCAAACGATTACAGTTAATTGCAAGACCATTATTAATGAAGTCGAAACTTCCCTCGTCCGGTTGGGTACATGCTATATTACATGCAGCGGCACTAATTCGTATCAGGCCAACAAGTTATAATGATATCTCCCCGATACAAATGGTCTATGGTCAGGAACCAGATATTTCCCATCTAAGAATATTTGGATGTGCAGTATATGTTCCAATTGTTCCACCACAACGAACTAAGATGGGACCTCAAAGGAGGTTGGGAATATATGTTGGATTTGAATCTCCATCGATACTAAAATATTTAGAACCTTTAAATGGAGATTTGTTTACGGCTAGATTTGCCGACTGTCATTTCGATGAATCGAATTTTCCGACATTAGGGGGAGAAAAGAAACAGCTGGAGAAAAATATTAGTTGGAATGAATTATCGCTAAATCATTATGATCCTCGAACGAAAGAATGTGAACTTGAAGTACAAAAGATAATTCATTTACAAAGTTTAGCGAATCAACTGTCAGATAGTTTTACTGACATTAAAAGAGTGACTAAGTAACATATACCAGCTGTTAATGCTCCTGTAAAAATTGATATTCCTGCAGAACATATAAGGATCGAGCCTAAGCCACAATTGAAGCGTGGTAGGCCATCGGGTTCCAAAAGATAAAAATCCTCGAAAAAGAAAAGGAGCAAATACTAAGAATGGTCCACTCGAGGATTTATCGACTCCCGAAGAGTCAGCGGGCATAAATGATTATAAAAATGAAACTCATGTACCTGAAAATATTGAAAATAATGAAAATAAAGAGATCTCGATAAACTATGCCCAAAATGGAATCAGATGGAACCGAGACAAAGTCAACGTTGACGATAAATTCTCATTTAACATAGCGCTACATGAAATGAATGAGATAAATAAGAATGAGAATCATGAACCAAGGTCTGTACAAGAATGCAGACAAAGAAATGATTGGCCAAAATAGAAAGATGCAATTGAGGCAGAATTAAAATCACTTGAGAAACGAAAAGTTTTTGGACCTGTAGTCCGCATACCAGAAAATGTAAAGCCAGTTGGATATAAATGGATTTTCATCAGAAAGAGAAATGAAAACGGTGAAATCGTGAGATATAAAGCACGGCCTGTTGCACAAAGCTTTTCACAACGATCTGGTATTGATTATGAGGAGACATATTCTCATGTGGTGGATGCAACTACTTTTCGTTATATAATTAGTCTGGCAGTACGCGAAGGACTCGATATGCGTCTTATGGATGTTGTCACTGCTTATTTATATGGATCACTTGACAGTGACATATATATGAGACTTCCCGAGGGATTTCAGTTGCCTGAAAATTCAGGACCCCGAAATGAGTACTCAATCAAGTTAAATAAATCGCTTTATGGATTAAAGCAATCTGGGCATATGTGGTATAATCGCCTAAGTCAATATTTATCGAAAGAGGGGTATGAAAATTATCAAACTTGCCCGTGCATATTTATGAAAATGTCTTGAAGTGAATTTATTATCATTACAGTTTATGTTGATGATATCAACATAATTGGAACTCCTGAAGAGTTATCAAATACTGTTAATTGTTTGAAAAATGTGTTTGGTTGCGATCAGTAATTCAGCATATACAACAAATTTGTGGGTTATTGTTCGAGAAACTACTCCCAACGATTTTATATGAGGATAATGCGGCATGTATTGCCCAATTAAAGGAAGGATATATTAAAGGGGATAGAACAAAATATATTTCACCGAAATTTTTCTTTACACATGATTTGGAGAAAAATGGTGATATTGATGTACAACAAGTGCGATCAAGTGAAAATCTTGCAGATTTATTTACAAAAGCACTTCCTCCTATTATTTTTAGAAAATTGGTATATTCAATTGGAGTTCGAAGACTTCGAAATCTGGAGTGATATTATCATCATGGGGAGTAAATACGCGTTGCACTCTTTTTCCCTTCACTGTGATTTTTCCCATGAGGTTTTCCCAGTAAGGTTTTTAATGAGGCAACAAGAAAAGCGTATCAATGGAATTATGTACTCTTTTTCCTTAACTAGGTTTTTATCCCACTGGGTTTTTCCTAGCAAGGTTTTAATGAGGCATATTCCTTAATATACATCCAAGGGGGAGTATTATGAAATATTAATAAATATTAAAATAAATATGTGGATGTATATTATTTAGAATTGTGGTTAAGTAAAAGGATTGGTTGTTAAGTTAAGAATGGAGGTTGAGAAAGTTAGATTTGATTATTTTATTGATTAGAATGATATATGTGATTTTTGTGTGGTTGATGTAATATTTTATTTTGTGGATGTAATTTGAGAGATTTGGTGTATAAATAGGTGATTTGGGATGTGTAAAAACAGATTGAAAGTATTGAATAAAAGAAGTTATTTATCTCTCTAGTTATCTCTCTAATATTTATATAATCGTCGTTAGTAAAATACTTAATAGTTATAATATTTTATAACATAAATTACTTAGTCATGCATTATTAATATAATAATAGTTACATTTTTAATTAACTATTTTAATTAATTATAAAATAAAATTAAGATTATTGGATAAAAATAAAATATTCAATTATCTATTTTTAAGAAATATTTTTAAAAAATTTAGTAAATTATTTTAATTAATTATATCATAAAACTAAGTTACATTATTTCATTTATTAATAATCTTATATTTAAAGTAAAAAATTATTATTTTAGTTTTCTTTTAACACTATCGTTCTCTCTCCTCTGTTCACTATTCATCGTCTTCCTCGATGAAAAACGATACCAACAAAGTCATGAGAATAAAACCCTTACTTAACAAGAATTGAAAACAGAAATTAAAAAGCAAAAAAAAAAATTAGAAAAGTTGATAGCGGGGGAACAGTGCCTTTAGCTTCCGCCAGGTTTACAGTAGCTTTTGACGGTGGGTTGGAGAGCCTCCACGGCCAAATCTTTAGTGGAACGCAGATTTGGCGTTTCATTGGAGATGGTCTAAGAACATGCATATACTAAGATGTAGTGGCTTTTTAAAACTGGCGAATTTGCGGCGGCTTGTCGGTCGTCGCACGATAAATATCCGTGTCAGAAAACATCTTGACTGTTATAAAAATATTAATTGTGATTAATATTATATTAAGATTATTTTATTGTAATTATACTTATATTAAGATTATAATGATAATATAGCTTATAATAATAAAGAGAGAGAGATTAGAGAGAGATTAAGTATTTCAATACTTGGTGTGATTTACAATGAACTCTAATCACCTATTTATACTACTAATAATTCACTATTACAACTAATCACATTAATTACAATTATACACCTCACATTAAAATACAAACTTTTCAATTAAACACCTCATCTTATCACTTATCATCATTATCATCATCACATTTAATACTTCCAAATCATCAATCATTTAACTAATATTATTATTTAAAACATCCACATTTAATTATTTCATAATACTCCCCCTTGGATGTTTTCAAAAATATGCCTCGTTAAACCTTATTAGGAAAAACCAATGGGATAAAACCTAATGAAGGAAAAAGAGTACATGATTCTTTTAGATACGCTTTCGATTGTTGCCTCATTAAAAACTTACTGGAAACCACATGGGAAAAACCTCAGTGAAGGGAAAAAAGAGTGCAACGCGTATTTACTCCCCCTGATAAACATCATTTAATCTCGAAGTTTCGAACTCCAATTGAATATACCAATCTTTTGAAAATTATTGGGGGAAGTGCTTTCGTGAATAATCTGCAAGATTTTCACTTGATCGCACTTGTTGTACATCAATATCACCATTTTTCCTCTAATCATGTGTAAAGAAAATTTTGGTGAAATATGTTTGTTCTATCTCCCTTAATATATCCTTCCTTTAATTGGGCAATGCATGCAGCATTATCTTCATATAAAATCGTAGGAAGTAACTTTTTCGATAATAGCCCACTGTTTGTTGTATATGCTCAATTATCGATCGCAACCAAAACATTCTCGGCTAGCTTCATGAATAGCTAAAATTTCTGCATGATTAGAAGAAGTAGCCGTTAAACTTTGTTTAACTGACCGCCATGAAATAGCGGTTCCGCCATGTAAATAATAGCCCGTTTGCGATCGAGCATTATGTGGGTCAGATAGAAAACCAGCATCTGCATACCCAATCAAATCTGTTTTTGATTCATTTGGAATAGAACAATCCCATATCAGTTGTTCCTTGAAGGTATCGAAAATCCGTTTAATTCCATTCCAATGTCTACGAGTCGGTGACGAACTATATCTGCCAATAGATTCACAGCGAACGCTATATCAGGTCGCGTATGACTCGTTAAATACATTAGGGCTCCAATAGCACTGAGATATGGTACTTCAGGACCAAGTAGTTCTTCATCGTTTTCGCAAGGTCTAAACGGATCTTTATTCACATCTAAAGATCGAACAATCATTGGAGTATCCAATGGATGAGCTTTATCCATATAAAATCTTTTCAATACCTTTTTCGTATAAGTCTCTTGATGTACGAATATCCCATTCTTTAAATATCAATTTGAGTCCAAGACAAAATTTCGTTTTACCGATCTTTCATTTCAAACTCTTTTTCAAACAATTAACGGCTTTTGATAACTCTTCAGGAGTTCCAATTATGTTAATCATCAACATAAACTGAAATGATGACAAATTCATTTCCAGATCTTTTCATAAATATGCACGGGCAAGTTTGATCATTTTTATACCCCTCTTTCGATAAATATTCACTTAGGCGATTATACCACATACGCCCAGATTGCTTTAATCCATAAAGCGATTTATTTAGCTTGATTGAGTACTCATTTCGGGGCCCTGAATTTTCAGGCAACTGAAATCCCTCGGGAAGTTTCATATATATTCACTATCAAGTGATCCATATAAATAAGCGGTGACAACATCCATTAGACGCATATCGAGTCCTTCACGTACTGCCAGACTAATTAAATAACGAAAGTAGTTGCATCCACCACAGGAGAATACGTCTCCTCATAATCAATACCAGGTCGTTGTGAAAAGCCTTGTGCAACAAGCCGTGCTTTGTATCTCACAATTTCACCGTTTCATTTCTCTTTCTGATGAAAACCCATTTATATCCAACCGGCTTTACATTTTCTGGTATGCGGACTACAGGTCCGAAAACTTTTCGTTTCTCAAGTGATTTTAATTCTGCCTCGATTGCATCTTTCCATTTTGGCCAATCATTTCTTTGTCTGCATTCTTTTACAGACCGGTTCATGATCCTCATTCTCATTTATCTCATTCATTTCATGTAGCGCTACGTTAAATGAGAATTTATTGTCAACGTTGACTTTTTCTCGGTTCCATCTAATTCCATTTTGAGCATAATTTATCGAGATCTCTTCATTATCATTATTCTCAAAATTCAGGTACCTGATTTCCATTATCATAATCAATGCCCATTGACTCTTCTAGAGTCGATAAATCCTCGACTGGACCATTCTTATTATTTGCTCCTTTTCTTTTCGAGGATTTTTATCTTTGGAACCCGAGGGCCTACCACGTTTTAGTTGTGGTTAGGCTCGATCATTATATGTTCTCCAGGAACATCAACTTTTGCAGGAGCATTAACAGCTGGTATATGTGACTTAGTCACTCTTTTAAGGTCAGTAAACTATCTGGCAGTTGATTAGCTAATCCTTGTAAATGAATTATCTTTTGAACTTCTAGTTCACATTCTTTCGTTCGAGGATCATAATGATTTAGCGATAATTCATTCCAACTAATACTCATTTCCAGCTGTTTCTTTTCCCCCCTAATGTCGGAAAATTCGATTCATCGAAATGACAATCGGCAAATCTAGCCGTAAATAAATCTCCAGTTAGAGGTTCTAAATATTTTATTATCGATGGAGATTCAAATCCGACATATATTCCCAACTTCCTTTGAGGTCCCATCTTCGTGCGTTGTGGTGGAGCAATTGGAACATATACCGCACATCCAAAAATTCTCAGATGGAAATATTGGTTCCTGACCATAAACCATTTGTATCGGGGAGATATCATTATAACTTGTTGGCCTGATGCGGATTAGTGCCGCTGCATGTAATATAGCATGTCCCCAACAAGATGAGGAAGTTTCGACTTCATTAATAATGGTCTTGCAATTAATTGCAACCTTTTAATCAACGATTCTGCAAGACCGTTTTGCGTATGGACATGTGGCACGGGTGCTCAACATCAATTCCAATAGACATGCAATATTCATTAAATGCCTTGGAAGTAATTCACCAGCATTATCAAGGCGTATTTTCTTTATTGGATAATCCGAAAATGTGCTCTTAATCGAATCAACTGAGCAAGCAATCTCGCAAAAGCTACATTCCGCGTTGATAACAAACATACATGAGACCATCTAGTTGATGCATCAATCAATACCATGAAATATCTAAATGGTCCACACGATGGATGTATCGGTCCACAAATATCACCTTGTATACGTTCCAAAAATCTTATAGATTCATTCTTTATTTTTATTGGTGATGGACGAATATCAACTTCCCTTTAGAGCAAGCAACACATGATAATTCATTCGATTGAAGAATCTTCTGGTTTTCATTAAATGTCCACGTGAATTTTGAATTATTCTCCGCATCATAATTGAACCGGGATGGCCCAACCGTCATGCCAAACAACAAATGTATTATCATTAGTAAACTTCTGGTTTACGATAGCATGTGATTCAATTGTTTTAAGATATGTGAATATAGCAGAGTCAAAAGATGGTAATATTTCCACAATTCTTTTGTCATTCGATACACTTTTGTAATATGCAAATATTCATATCTCCTTTTCTGCAGTCTCATATGATATCCGTTATGTCGAATAGCTTTAAAGCTTAATAAATTTCTTTGAGACTTAGGAGAATATAAAGCATTTTCAATTATCAGCCTTGTTCCTCTGGGCAGTAAAACATTAGCTCTTCCGGAGCCCTCAATTATATTCGTGCTACCCGATATAGTAATAACACTGGCTTCTTTCATATCAAGATGATCGAAATATTCTTATTTTTTAGAATCGTATTCGTCGTTGCACAGTCTGCAAGACACAATTCTTCATTGCACATGCCCGCATCCATCAAATAATATCCTTTATAAACAAACACATATATTTATTATTGAAAAAAATATTGCATTACAAACATATAGATAACTTAAACAAACGATATAATAAAACACAATAGTAAATCATAATGCATAAATAACATAGCAGATTAATTTTCATCGATCAGAAAATCCGCAGCTTCCAAATGAGCATTTCATCATTGGCATCAGAGTAGAGGCGAATTCACCCTGAACAAATTCATTTCGATTTTCTTTCCTTTGCCCTTTTGAGATTCCTGATATAGCTCAACAAGATGTTTGGGCGTACGACATTGCGCGACAGTGGCCAGAACCACCGCAACGATAACATTTTTCATCATTATTCTTTGTTCAGTTTGCCTCTTCTCATCTTTATTATCAAACTTTTCCTCTTCTGGGGAATATTTTGATGACGCCACGATATATGATACCACACGGAAATATTGATAACCACCACATAATATCCTCGGCCACGACCACGGACCTTGACCACGACCACGTCCCGGCCGCGATATCCACCACGACCACGTCCACGATCATTACCCTCGACTGTTGTTATTATTAACTTTGACTGCATTCGCTTCAGGGAGTGCAGTAGAACCAGTCGTTCGGGATTCGTGATTTTTCACCAGCAATTCATTATTTTGCTCAGCCAAAAGTAAGCAAGAATTAGATCTGAATACTTTTAAATTTTCTCTCCCGATATTGCTGTTGTAATATCATATTCTGTGGATGAAATGTGGTGAATGTTTTCTCCAGCATATCGTTATCAGTAATTGTCTCTCCACATAATTTCAACGTGGAAGTAAGTCTATAAACGGCAGATAATTATATTCACTTACCGACGTAAAATCTGCGTAAATTCAGCCATTCGTACTTTGCATTGGGGAGAATAACAGTTGTCAAGTGCCATATCGTTCTTTCAGGTTTTTTCCACAACTCATGGATTCTTTTCTGTTAAGTATTCAACTTTCAGATTTTCGTGAATGTGGTGGCGAGAAAAATCATAGCTTTCGCCTTGTCTTGTTCAGTTGTGGTTTTCGTGGGATCAATGGTGTCACCTAACCTTTGCTTTCAAATGTATTTCACATCTAGTACCCAAGGTAAATAATTTTTTCCAGTGATATCGAGTGCAACAAACTCAAGGCTCGCCAAGTTCGACATATTACTATAATAAAATACAAAACATGTTATTAAAACATTACATAATAAAAAAAACTTATAATTAATCTTCTTTTAAATCTTCTTTTGTATCTTCTTTTGTAAAAGTTCTTATAAAAAATGATATCCACATCCAGATCAGTGTCGCCGTAATAATAATCATAAGTAAAAGATCAAACATCGGATAGAGCGACATCCTTGACTAAACTTGTACGAGATCTTCGACGGAGGTTGATCTTGACGACGGAGAGCGGTCGTTGCTGATAACGTGTTATAAAAATATTAATTGTGATTAATATTATATTAAGATTATTTTATTGTAATTATACTTATATTAAGATTATAATGATAATATAGCTTATAATAATAAAGAGAGAGAGATTAGAGAGAGATTAAGTATTTCAATACTTGGTGTGATTTACAATGAACTCTAATCACCTATTTATACTACTAATAATTCACTATTACAACTAATCACATTAATTACAATTATACACCTCACACTAAAATACAAACTTTTCAATTAAACACCTCATCTTATCATCTTATCATCTCATCAACATTTAATACAATACTTCCAAATCATCAATCATTTAACTAATATTATTATTTAAAACATCCACATTATTTAATTATTTCATAATATTGACAAGGTTTTTTGTCTTCTTTAGTGCTACGATTATTCTGCAGCAAATTATAATTCGTAAATTAATTATGGTGAATGTGAAAGAAACTGGTGGACGACAACTTTGTAATTTCGTGATATTTTCGTCTAAATAATTTTGCAGCCTTCGTTGCTAATTGTATTTTAACTTAGTTTTTTAATCTTTTTATTTAAATAAAAAAATATCAATTTATAAACCATATTTATTTGCAATAAAAATTTTATATCCAATTTTAATTAAGCATAACAATTTAACTCTTGTTTTATTGTTTTATTTTAATATCATATATTTCTTTGTGTAATAAATTAATTTATTAATTGTTATAGCTTTCAATTATATTTTATTACTTTATATAGGTTTCAATACAAATGAAATTACTAGTAAAAGGAGTCGAGAAGAAATCAAACGAGACTAGTGATTGTTTTCTCTCAGATTTATTAATATGTTGTATCAAAAATATTTTTTTTGAAAGTATTGGAAATAATATATATATATATATATATATATATATTTTGGGCAAATATTTCAAGATATTGGTCATCAAAATCATTGTTACAAGTGGCAATTTATTCTAATATTTGTAACACATTTGTTGCGAAAAATGTTTGAGCCATCTTGAAGATTTTCCATAGACTCACATTTCTCATTATTTATGCTTTACAAGATTCTTCGACCCCTCATATTATAAATACATGTCCGTACAACGAGAAGCATGCAAGTGTCGTGGAGGTAGACTTTTATAAATATATTAGTGAAGGCATCCACGTAAAAAAATATATTTCATTTTTCTGTCTTTCTTTTTTGAAAAAGTTTACAAGTGTCCGATATAAATATATTAAATCTATGACCAAAAATTACCTAAATTCACCATAATCAACACAAATAAAAATCATGAATAAGGCAAATCAATGATAACATTGACAAAGTTCGAACAACGATAAGACTTTACGATTGGTATTGCGTAGCGAGATACCGATTAAAGCGAGATTTATGTTTATATGATATAATATTTATATAATAATATAATATAAAGAATAGATGAGGAAATAATACAATTGACGTGTCGTGGAGGCAAACTTTTATTTTATTTTTATTATTAAATCATATTACATAATTACAAAAAAAGCAAGAAAAACGAAAAAAAAAAAAACAAATAAATGTGACAGTTAAAAAGTTAAAAATCAATTTAAATGGATTATGAAAAGAATTAGAAATATTAAATGGGTATAGATCCGCCCTATGCTAGATCCACCCCTGATACCCAATATTTGATGGGTCTCAAATAATTGGGTATAGACCCAAATTCATTGTGTCTAACGGATAAACGGATTTTAATAGGTATTAAACGGATCTTTTAATTTTTAATGGAACATTAATTAGATAAGTCGATACATCTTTTTGTAGCATTATATAAAGATAACAACGATATCTTGGTCGCTAAAGCTCTAATTATGATGTAGTTACGAAGTTTTTTAATTGTTCACATTAGGGGTGTAAACGAGCCGAACTCGGCTAATTTTTTAGGCTTGGGCTCATCTTTCATCTCAACTCGAGCTCGAGCTCATCGAGCTTTTCAACTTTGAGCTCGAGCCGATTAAAGCTAACAGAGCTCGAACTCAACCTAAAGCTCACGAAACTCGTCGAGCTCGAGCTCGAGCTTTAAAAAAAAAAGAAAAAAAAAAACTCACGAGTCAGCTCGAGAGCTTTCAAGCACTCATGAGTGAGCTCGAGCTCGAGCTCGGCAAATATGAGCTTGAGCCGAGCTTAACTCGAGCCGGCTTGGCTCATCTTTCACCCCTAGTTCACATATTTGAGAATTACCACTACAAAAATGTTCAAAAAAAGTGATGGACCATACGACGATTTTTTTTTCTCAAAATTTTGCGACGAATAATTGCAATGGGAATTTCGCTACCGATTTTTCGTCGCAAACAATTCGTTTCGGTCGCAAAATTTTGCTAGCGATTTTCCATCACAAATTTGCGACGACATAAACGCCTTAAAAATTTGCGATCCAAAACCCGTCGCAAAGTTGTGTAAGATATTCCGTCACAAAAGTTGCAAACAACATTTTGCAACGAGGGTTTTCCGACGCAAAAGTTGCAAAACGGATTTTTTTTTTCCAACGAGGTTTTTTTTGTGAATGACAGATACTGTCGCAAACAACGTTTTGCGATGGATTCGTCCGTCTCCAGATGAAGGTTTTTTCTTTAGTGTACAAAAAATTAGAAAGAAAAAAATAACTACTAGGATCGGCGAATGAAGATGATGGTCGGGGATTGGCTAACGTCGGATCGGCGAAGGACCAGTGATTGGCGAGATGTGTGAGAGATAATAGAGTGGGAGAAATAAAATAATTAGAGCTTTATTTCGATAAAATGGGTAAATGGATAATACTCATTTATAGCTCATAATTAATTTGATTAGGTATGGTCGGATCCATACCCATTATATTTAATCGAATCGAACTCATACTCATTGTTAAAGGGTAGGGTCTTAAAATAAAGATCGAGAGCATGGAATGTGAGTATAGACACCCCTCAGAAATCGAGGATTTAAACAATGCCCTTATGAACGTTCTCTATAAAAGAAAAAGAAAAATAAAAAGAAAACATGAGAGGTAATGTTGGCATGGTAAGGAAGACAAGTGCATGGGGGAAAGAAGTTGGCTATGTCTCACCAGTAATTTAAAATATAGAGAGTTTAGACTTTAAAAGGGATGTGAAATCTTTCCCCTTTTATTTTATTTTATTTGCTTATAAGTCTTGGGGTTGCACATAAAAACAATCGACATATTTAAATTATATATGTTTCGTTGGAATTCAAAACACAAATATTAAAAAACCCCTAGTTTGAGATAAAACTCCTTTTTCTTGAGTCGGTTATTGAAACGAAGTATTACGAACTTTCATGTATATTTTTATTTTAATATGGATGACATTCTCAGATATGGTTCGGTAGCCGCGCAAATAAAAACTCATATTTTCTTGTATATTTGTAAAATTTAAAAAAATAAATAAATTTTCACTGTATATTCTCAGATATGGTTCGGTAGCTGTGTTTAGTTGTCTGTATAAGAAAACGTCCTGCAATTTTATCTCAAGATTATAATTTATTCATTTGTACGGGTTATGTGTTCACTTTGCAATATTAACAATCCGACATTTTATTATTATCTTGTTTAGTTTACAAGATAACAAAACTTTTGTCTTTGTATTAATTATAAAATTACAAAAGTAACCTTTATATCATCAAAACTTAATTTACAAAAATAATCATTCTTATGAATATCGAAAAATATAAGATATGGATGTCAATTTGATCGTCATGAAAAAAGGAATAAATTGGTATTGTTTATATATTTTTATCATATAAATCACATGAAATAACTATAATTTTATAATTTAGTGGAATAAGGGTATTTTGGTCTTTTCGTAATTAATAGGTGGGTTGGATTAATTATCTTATCCCCATCGTATGAATTATGCCGGGCTTGTTTGATAATAGTAGCGGGCCGATGTTTTATAGCGGGCCTTATACAGTTGAAATTTATTTATAGTGAACAGTATTAGATGTGATAATTATACTTTATCTAGGCTTATACGGACAACTAAACGCAGCCTTTAAATATAATGTTCATCAAACAAAACAAGTATAAGGTCTTATAAAATATAAAGTAAAATCTAAAAAAAAATTCTTTCTTATTAGTAATAAGAACTAATTAGTAATAATGACATATAAACTATAAAGTAAGATCTAATTATTTTTTTTCTCTTATTTGAACCGTGCATTGATACAATACCCTTAAAATTCTATTGGTAATAATGAGTGGAAAAAAAATAAGTACAAAGTAATTATTTTTATTCTATCGTTTATCCACGATGAAAAGCATATAGAAACATGGATTATTGAAAATGAAACAATTTTTCTCTTTTTTACCATCAAAGAATAATTAAGATTGTCACCGATTATCATTAAAAAATACAAAGTAAAAATATAAAGCTTACTAAAAAAAAACATTCTTTCTGTTGTGATAATTCAAAGAAATAAAGCAAAGTCCTTAAATATTGTAGGTCAAAGCATGGAAATACTTTGCATGCAACATATATATCTGATTTTTTTTTTCATGGTATTTCTTTCTTATTATTGTAATTATAAATGCTCGTCGTAATAGTTCACAAATATTGAAGGGCAAAGCTTCATATATTTGTCGAAATAAAATGTGACATCTAATTAAGTTTGATAGCTCAAATATATATAATCACATGCATAGCATAGCCAGTGATTTAAAGCAATAATACCCACATACTAAATGCAAAAATGTCCTATAGCTGAATGTCAAAAAAAAAATAAAAATGAAGAGAAGTCGTGACCCACTACATTTTATAATGAACAGTTACAGTGAAATATCACATTTTTACTAAAATGGAGATGAATATGATACGTACATACAGTGAAATATCACATTTTTACACTTAAATCCCAATTCATATAAAGTTTTTATGAATCAGTACCTTGTCAGATAAGTTTTATACTGAGGTACCTGTTTGAAACATTTTTTTGCTTAGAGGTACCCATTGGACAATAATACCCTTGAGAATCTTATTTATTACAATTTTACCTAAACTTTAACTAAATAAAAAAAAAAAGAGAAAAAACTAACCTATTAACCAAACGGACGAACCCAAAGAACGAACCAATGAAGAAAGCAAAATTTCAATCGAAGTCTGTCCCGATTTGTCTCGCCGGACGATTCCCGATATCTCTTGCTCCAAATCGAATGAATCTAAAGATTGTTATTCCTGAAATCCCTCGCGATTGAAATTAAAGGTATGTTTCGTGTTTTTGAATTTTTAGTCGCATTTTCGATTAATTGCTCGATTCCGGTAAATTAACGTTTCGATTATGGTTTATATTAGTGGATAAATTATGGGCTTTCTATTTCGGTTATCAATTTGGGATTTTTTTGTTTCAAATTGGGAATTTTTCGGTGTTTGAAATTGGTCTTCGATTATGCATCGATTTAGGGCTTTTTCGTCGGATATAACTTGGCCTCGATGTACTTCGGTGTTGCTGTGTTTGGAATTCATGGGCTCGTAATTGTCGTATATTTTTTGTATGGTATATGCTTGATACTTAGTATTGTATGTGCTTTATAACGGCACTCTTTGTTTTCGTAGTTTGGTACTCACATGTTTGAAACGAATGGTAGTGTATTTTGATTATGTTGAAATTTCTTGTTCTCGGTATGTGCAATAATCATTGTTGTAAACCTCGGGCTAGGCGGCCGCCTAGGCGCTAGGCGCCACCCTCCCGCGACGAAAATCGTCTAGGCGGCCGCCTAATTGATTGAACCGATTAATCGGCAAGGCGGTCCAATTGTTTTTTTTTTTTTTTTTTTTTGGAAAAAAAAATTTTAATACAGATTTTATTATTGGGATTGACATAATTTATTTGGAATATTTGGATATTTATTTTAAATGTTTGGATAAATTTCATGTAACTTTACTTTGGTAAAATATTAGCATATTTGATATATGGAAGATAAAAATAATAAAAATGTAAGTATACCGACTAATTTCCGCCTAGAAACCGTCTAGGCCCCGCCTAAGCCGTCTAGGCGCTAGGCCCACCCCGAGCGCCCGACTAGCGCCTAGCGAATTTTACAACATTGGCAATAATAACATCGAATAAAAATTCAATCCAATGTCCTATTTCTTTATTTCGATCAAAGATGATCGATATAAAAAATAAGATAACTAGTGAGCAACGTGAAGCTATAAAAAAGGCTCATTTTTGTTTGTTTTTAGACATGCCTAAAGTCTCTTATTCATTTGTTAGAATAGTTGCAGTTTTATGCCTATACAATGTAGAGCCTAATTTGTTTCAATTTGGGGAGAATATGGATATTATTTTCTTGGGACAATGTACCGACACGTGTTGTAAGAGAGCCGAGTCGCGGGTTCCTGAAGAGACCGACGATAATTATGAAACTGGTGATGATGAGGATCGAGCGTAGGAGGGATGTGATGAGGTTGTTGTTGAGGGCGAGAGTTTATCTATATATTTGAGGGAGACGATGAAGAGGAAGATGCTACATTTAAGTGATTTCATATGTTAGATATTGTTTATTTTTTTGGAGTCTTTTTTTTTTTGTTGGATGTTGTGAAAGAACTATCTTGTAATTTACTTTATAGTGTTCATGGAAATTTTGAGTTTGGCAGACGAGGTACGACATAATAAAGTCGTTATATACCATAAGAATGTAAAAAAGGTACAACAAACACATTTAAATGGTACGACATATTAATAGCCATGAAAAAGTGACGAAAAATATGTAAAGACAATATCTGATATATTAGGAACAATTTCTGACAGTTTCTGACATGCCATAGAATGTTTCACCTGACCGAAATAGTATTATATGTCAGCTTCTTCCTTTAAAGATTTTGGTACTACAAACTACTTATAAATGGTACGATGTTGCACCAAAATAAGATACATTCACAAGGTAATATGTGGTACCATATGCACGTTTAATTTGGTACAACTTATTAGGGTAAGCATTTTTCGCCGTCAATCGAATTAGTTTTTCATGCGAAACTATTTTATGTTTCACTTGGTATCAAATTTGATGGTTTAACCCTTACACGCATGATTTTGTATTCCAAACCCCAAGTTTCATAATGAGTGAATGATCCTTGTAAGAACATCTTACTATTGAAGCTTGTGTATTAAACTACAAACTCGTGGGTCTAAAGATTAATCCGTTAAATATGATACGAAATGAAAATTTTAAAAGATTTACTTATACTAGAGTGATTTTGCGTCGAAACTAATGCGAAACGCGACGAAAAACGTTTACCCTAATATATAGTACTAAATATGTGAATGGTATGGTACCCAATTTTACTCTGTTAGAGTACCATGTTACGGTTGTATATAGTACCAAATCTACAAAGAATGTAGTACCATATATTGTCAGTTCGTTTACGATCTACAAATAGTTATTCAGTACCTTAAACTAATGAATGTTAAACTAAAGTTCACTAATTATATAGAATATTAAGCTACAAGCATCTTATTCAAAAAATATAAGTCGAAGGTTTCGAATTTCACAACAACATAGTGAAATGTTCTTACAAGGAACTCTCTCTTATATTGAAGCTTGAGTTTTAATCTATAAATTCATGATTTTAAGGGTTAACCCGCTAAATATGATATGAAATGAAACATACAAAATATTTATGTATACTAAAGTGTTTCTGCATCGGAACTAATGCGAAACGCGACAAAAAAGTTTATCCTAATATTTATTACCATATTTAACCTTGTTACAATATCTTATTACGTGTTCATGTAGTACAACACGTAAGTATGATGCATTACCAAAAATATTCATTCTTCATAAAGATTTTCTAGCAGACACCACCTGACACGTCAAGCATTATCTGACATGTGAGACACATTCTCTGACATGTCAGATGTTTTTTTCAGATACCTTAAAATGATGCGAAATAGTACCAAAACTACAAAGAATGTAGTACCTTATATAGTCGATCCATTTACGATCTACAAATAGTGGATTATTATAGGACCTCGCATTTTTCTGGTCACATTTTTGTAGTATCATATTGCTTGTTATTATAGGACCTTTTATGGAACATTTGTGGTACTTAAATTTAGTATTGTACAGTATATCATCTTCAAAATCGTAAAATATCAATCATAGCACCCAAAAACTACTACAACCAACATTTCATGAGTAACCAACATGTTACAACTGAAACCAATCAAAATCTAGCAAAATGCAATAAAAATATATCCAAATCGAGCATACTAAACAATTAAGTACCGAAGAAAATTATACCGCTATAAACCTTATAAGGCACGACATACTAAACAATTAAGTACTATACCAACATGTTCAATGGTACACATTTATAATAAAAATTGATACTAAATAACGTTCATATAAAAAGTTAAGATATTCAAGAAATTAACCTCACTCACAACAAAAATAAACCACTCAACTTATAGTTGATGCCTAGTTAGTTTTACATGCGTAGAAGGACTGAAAAACACACTCTTTAATTGTTATAGTTCACCAGAATTTGTTCTTCACCTCAACATCATTTTCTTCAGATCACAGACAATTATTCTTACTCGTTCTCGATAAATCATAGCTTGAATTGCTTCGTTGGAATAAATCGGGCCGACAATGAGAATGTCGAACTGCCAAAATAATTCCTCGATACTTCTCTGAGAATGCAGTGGGATGAAGACTAGTGCAACGATCAAGAGCGATTGGTTGATTTTCAGCCTAAAATGAAGCCCAATTGCAAATTCTAAAAACACAAAATTCGGATGAAATTTGGACTGACTTGACCGAAAATGATGATGTCGTGTCGGAGAAAACGATCTCGGCATTTTTTTGGCAACTTAGCAGCTTGAGGATGGAAACTGTGAGGATTGAGTGAGTTAATTTTCTCAGAGATATTCTATTTGGTGATGAAAATGATGGGTTTCATTTATTCACGATGAAAATGACAAAATAATATTATAATAAAAAATAAGGGTATTTTGGTCTTTTCAACTATGGGTACCTTAAAGTAATAAATAATTTGAGATGGAGAGTGCAGAATAAAAATAATCCCACAAGGTACTGACTAAAATTTTTATATGAAAAGGAATTTAAAACAATAATTTGTAATAATAATAATTCTAAACGTTTTAGTAGCATATAGGATAACGTTTATAGAGAGCTCCTAGGGATTATATATGTATTTTTTATTTGACAAAAGCTGTTGCACAATTAAGTGCCATAGGGATAATACGACGTCGTTTTAAGTTAAAACAAAATCATATCACGATATAATGGATATTTTCACGAGAAGTAGGCCATCATAACGAAATATAGACTAGGTCAAGAAACTACAAAATTCATTTAATCATCGGCATATATTTGTGCAAAAAATAAAAAAAAAAAAGAAAAATCGGCATATATAAGTCGATGAATTGGTGGGCATTAGTGTGAAAGCTGAAATTGTGGGGTCTAAGGTTAAGCTAAGAAGTGATATTTCACGTTATCTATATTCTATATATCATCAGTCTCTGTTTTTTTTTTAGTATTAATTTCGAAGGATGATTCTATAGTCTTTATTGGAAGGTGTAGTTATTAATACTGTGCGATAAGTCAAAACTTAGTGTTCACTTTGTTTAATGCCTGCCTTGGTATAGAATAATAATATATGCCAAAATAATTAAATAAATGAGCTGTCTATCCATCCATCCATATCCACTTCAGACGTCATATCATCGTGTATATAAATAATATCTACCAAACTGTTGGTTATCAAGAAGATAATAATATCAAGAGCTATATGACTAACATTAATATTATGGGAAGCAATAAATTGGTTTTGTTTTGTTGTGAGCGTTATGATTAAATTTGCGTAAGATCGATCTTAAAGGGTATTTTGGTTTGTAACATTCATATTTATATATATTAGTTCACTAACTGAAATAAATATAATTAATTATTGGTAATGGAATATATTGTATCTTATGCAAGAATATGTCGTAAGTAAGAATAAAATCATTGCTACCTGCTTAGCATGAGGAACGATGTATGCAAAAGATACGGTGTGTGATTAATGAAGTATTTTCATTTCTCAAAAAATAAAAAAAATATATTATTATTATTATTATTATTATTATTGAGTAGCTTTTCATGTCTTCTCTATGCCATGCCTTGGATAATGACATCATATCCCAATTATTGTGTGTAGTCAGTGCATATATATTCTTCTATTTTAAATGGAACAATAAGTGAAAATGAAATATTTAATTTGCTCGAGAGTATTGGAAGTACCAACTATTTTATTTTTGTTAGGAATTCGGCGATCTCTGATTCGTTTCCCAGATGTAGATTATATCAACAACTCATATGTAAAGATTAACAAACGAATTGCTTGAGTTTCACTCAGGTCGAAAGAAGTCAGAAAAAATAGAAAAATGTCACAGATATTTACGTGGTTCGGTTTAATAAAACCTACATCCACAGGGCCTCAAGAAGATGATATTATTACTACTTTTCGGATTTTTACAGTATGAGCTCTACAAGTTTCGTGTTTACAACCTCTCGAGATAATCACTCTACAGAAAGTTATACAAGTTTCGTGTTTACAACCTCTCGAGATAATCACTCTACAGAAAGTTAGAGACGCTCAAACTTGGCTACATCAAACTGATAATGAGCAGAGCTAGCTAATAAAGCCATTTTCATGATCAATAGCAGTTGCTGCCTGTCATCCACTACCTCTCAACTGCTGAATAGGTTTAACATATGAAAAACGCTCGTAGTAGTAGCAGCAGTTCCATAAGGCTTAACTTCCAGCAACTTTTCCTTTTGATTCCAACAACTATACTAGATGAGCAGAAGCTAAACGCTCAAGCTATTACTAACTTCCTTGGTTCATAATTTATTTACTTACCTTGACAATTTTGATATCAATAAATGTCGTCGATCACATCAAGTAGCTGTTGCATATATTTAGATTTTCGATTTTTCATTCATTGTTGTGTTGACACAAAACTCGAGGAATTCATTATATATAAACGTAAATATTCAACAATATATACTATACTATACTACCAACCTACTACTTAAAATACGTCATTATTTTTTCCTTATTTTATTTTAACCACACGTACGTACGTCGTCTTCGTCGTCCGCCACGTAGCTGAGCCCAGCGGAGCGATCTCCTTTGCGTACTACTTGCAGGTCTGATCCCCAGGCTGCAGCACACCCGCCGGTATCAATTCCACTGGCCGGAACTGATTGCCGCAGGTGAGGAACAGTGCTGCAATGGACAGAGATTTGAAAGGGTAACCTGCTCATATAGGTATCAACAAGCAGACGCTGAGTTAGATTCACTTCAGGACACTGATCATCATCACCTGGAAAGAATTAAATTAGAATGGCGGCAGGTGGAAAAAAAAATTAAGAATTTATTACTTTTTTATTATTATTATTTAAATGCTGTAGAAGATATATAATTATTTACCTTGGACTACTATCCTTGACAATGCAAGAACACATAAAAAAAAAATGTATCGGACTTATCATCGAAGACATTTTCAAATTTTTTTTTTTCTCTAAGTAAAATAATGTTTTGTTTGTGATTTAATAAGATGAAGGTTGGGGGTTTTTATAGCGGATAAATAAATACAAGTGATTCATTGAATGTGGTTTTTTTTTATATAGTCTTATATTTTCACACTCAAACACATATTTATGTTATAATTTCCATATTATCGAAAAAAACAATAAAAATCTAACACGCAAACGCTTTATTAGTCTTATTTCTCCATTTTTATTTGTTTCTTTATTTTTTTTTATTTTCCTCTCTCTTTTAATCTGTATAAATTCCCATTTTCGAGACACATGGATTAATTAAAAGGATAAGAAAAGCAATCAGTTTAATAATTACCTGCTGTAACCTCGAAAATGGGAAATGTTGATTGATTTTACCTAATAATATATATTAAATAAGAGTGATACACGTTAACAATGAAATCCTCAGCTCAGACCACCTAAACGTTGGGAAAACCACTACACCATTAGTAATATGTTATTTGTTATTATCGGCACTAACTACGATTTTCAACAATGTGTTCGCTAAGTATCAAATAAAGTAAAGTTTATCCAAACATTAAATATGACATCCATGCATAATTACCCCGCTATTGTTGTGCATCGATTTTTTAAGTTCTATGTGTACTTTATAGTTCGAATAAGTGCATCGATTTTTTCAGTACTATGTATAGTTTATAGTTTGAATAAGTAAATATATAAGGTTATATTCATGTTTATAGTTTATAGTTTTCAGTTCTTTTCATTTTTTGTTTTTTCTAATTATTTAAACATGTGATTTTATATATAAACAAAATAGATCAATATACACAATTTTTTTTTTGTGATCTCCAAATATATACGCAATAATTTGATATTTATTTCCTCCTTATTTTATTTATACCATATTATTGTTATATTATACAAACATAAAGCTGGCTTCGATGTTGTTCGAATCAATGTTATCATTGATAATCTTTCTTGTATATTGATTGTACCGAATTTAAGGGTTTTTTCATGATTAAAGATTTGGTTTGTTTCACTCGTAAAATATATTATGATTGATAAATATTTTTACAAAAAAAAAGGGTAAATGAAAATCAATCTTGTATGCTGACCTCATTACTAACGTCTATATCAACTATGATTTGTGTGAGTGTGATGATTTTAACTATGGTTTTCCAATAGTCACGTTTCTTTATATTTTAAATGATTGACTTGTGTGTGCGTATGTGATATAAATCTAATGCCACTTCTCTACAAAAAGAAATATTAATTCCAAATTTGTGTTTTGATTACTTTTGTCTTTATTTTTGGTTCAATGTAGTTGCTTCCACTATCTCTACAAAAAGAAATATTAATTCCAAATTTGTGTTTTGATTACTTTTGTCTTTATTTTTGGTTCAATGTACGTTGCTTTTGTCTTTATATTAATAACGCAATTGGGATGAAGCTTATTTATTAACAGAATAATCTACGGTTAATATGAGGAAGACTTCTTGGAGAATGAAATTTCAAGGCTCAAATAATAACTCTTGTGAAAATTGAAACTACTACGTTCGTTAATAATAGCTCGAAAAATTAAACCTAACTTGTAGGCCATAATATTCATTCAATGATAAGTAAAAATTAAAACTATGAAAAATGTCTCGTGAGTATTATTAAACAAGACTTCTTTGATTTATATATTAAAACATGGGTTCGTTCATTTGCGAGGTTGTACCTCGAGCTTTCAGACTTGTACAGCGCGCTCCACCAACTTATAAAAGCGCTATCTATTCCTTTTTATAAGTAATCATCTCAGCCATTGATCATCTCTTTACCCGCCCAGATCGCACGGTTCGTATTTAAACTGAGAATTTCCAGGACTTGAACAAATTCCCCACTGCTCTGACCGAGCTTCTTCTTCAGGTCTTGATCTCACCTCAGCTATTGTTCGATCATTTCAGGCCTCGATTTGCAGAGCTTAGGCTCACAATTCTCAACGCCCTCCCATCGGCATTCTTGCCCGATTCTAACACGGAGCTCCACTGGATTAGTCATCCAATGATCAGTCGACTAGGCAGAATTAGGCTCCCAGCTAGAAGAAGAAGAAGAAGAAGAAGAAGAAGACAGCCGCCAATGCTGTTGTTGGCTTCCCGCATAGCTGTTGCTTCCGGAAGATTCCGTCTCTTCCAAACCTTCCCCGCTCGCCGTCACGTACTTCTGAAAGCTCGGCTCCATCAGATCATCGTCCTTGACCACCACTTCAGATTCGATGATAAAGGGCTCTCTTATCATCCATCTGCTGTGCTCATTACCTTAGATGGCTTCTCTGAGTTTTTATTGCTCCTTCGATCCTCCGGGATATTAGAGCCCATGCTCGAATTTAGATCGGCAACTGCTTCTAGTATGGAGCAGGCCTTGGCGACAGAAGCCGCCGCCGGGAGGGAAAAGCTCGGCGGGGCGTTGTTCTTTTGGTGGAAATTTTGTATGTCTTCGAGCAGCAAAGCCGTGTAGGACCCGTTTGGATTTGCATTATTCTTCGTCGGGTCCTCGGGATTAATGGCGTCTAAATCCCGAGAGAGACGCTTGGATCTGTTTCTAGCGGCCATGTTCGGTTTGAGGCCTTCGTTGACATGCTCCGGAATATTGCTGTTGATTTTGTGTTCTTGGCTTGGCTTCTGAATATGGGCCTATGACATGAGAAGAAGCATGATTCTAATCTAGGTAGCTTCGAATAAAGAAATGGTAATGAGGATAAAAGAAAGGTTGTTAAAGACAAACCTGCGGTGTAATAATATTGGTATCGATCTCTCCGAGAGGGTTGTTCCTTCGACAAGGCGATTGCTCGGCTTTCCTCGAATTACTCCTACGAAGGGTCGTAGTATTCAAGATCTGGCCCGAGACCGAAACCCTAACCCTTGCCGGCGACCGAGCCCGTGGAGACGCCCCGCCCCTCGAATCATTATTACCGCTATGGCTACGTTTTGCCTGAATCCTCTTAACGCCTGCATTTGTGTTTCCTTCACCACCACTACCACCTATGTTACTACCACTCTTGTCTGTGGCTGGAACTGAAACCATCTTACCAGGCATATTATTACCACCACCGTTTGAAGCAGGCGGGCCGTTGGGATTAGTCGTCGGAGACTCGGACCTACGGCCCGGAGATCGGCTCACCCGCCTGGCCGTGCGGGTGGAACTGTTGCCTCTCTCCCTGCTCTTGCCCGACCGTTGCTGATTATTTCCTCCTGACGAGCCACCGCTGTCTCTTTCTCGGCTGGGCGTCCTCCTACGGCCATGGCTTCTACTTCTCTCTCTTCTTCTGTTTTCTCTCTCTGCAGCCACACGGTCGTCTTCTTCTCCACCATCTCCGTTGGTCAGATTCTCAGAGTCGAAGTCATGGCTTCGCTTTCTAGAACCACCGCCCTCCGACGGAAGGGTGTGGTGGGCTTTTACGGCGGATGAGCTCCGGCTGAGCCGGCCGCACTGGATCAGAATAGCCTCCACTTCTTCTTTGGTGCAGCTCGAAGTCCTTACAGGGGCTGACGGCGTTGCCCTAAGACCACCGCCGGTGAAATCAGGGTTTTCAGAACCCTCGTTTGAAGATGGAGATTTGACGATTTCGACGTCTTTTTCATGGGACTTTCCGAAATCGGATCTTTCTTCCTCCGATTTGCTTATAGATCTCTCGTGGCTACTGCGGTGGTTGATGATGACAACGGCTTCTTTCTTGACAACGTTTGATTCTTCCCCGGCCTTGTTTGTGTCGGAATCTGCGTCGGCTTTGGGCTTCTGTGGCTCTTTTGGAGACGAAGCGCAGGCAGCGTTCGTCTTCTTGCTCAAACAACTACCCATTGTTGACGAAGACAGTGAAAGCAAAGAAAAATAAAGAACTAATTTCAAGATCTGTGTATTAAAACAGATCAGAGGTGTTTATTACACGGCGTTCAATAAAAAACATTCAATCAACACACGCAGAGAGAGAGAGAGAGATTATAGGATTCAAATTTTGGAAACTAAAGAGGATAATGAATATAGCCGTTGTAAGGGGACTTTGTTTTCTTTATCATCTAATGTCAGTCAATTGTTTTGTAATGAACAGAGCATGCATGTCGCAGTAAAAGGAATCTTTATCCCAAATGTTTGAAGTTGTTTCAAAGGTCATAACGTTCATTAGTAACGAGATTTTTAATTTTTGTCATGGGTTCAAAAATTCAATTTTTTTCCCCTACACAGCATCAAGATTTACAATCTTTCTTGTTTAATTAATACTCTTTTTTTTCAGCATTCTGTATATTCGTGTAGAAACACCAAAGCCTTCGATATTCATTAATACGTTATACATAATACAACGACCACCATAAAGATGAGAAAAAAGAAAGGAAAAAGAAAATCCAAATATGGATTTATTATTACATAAGTCAACATATGGAATACCATACATAAAGCAGATTGATTACTCTTTAGGCAGTCAGCAGCAAAGTCACAGCAAGCGATATGGAGCACATCGCAAGCCCCGCCAATCCAAAGTAACTATATTTCCTGTATCATCAATCCAATGTAATAATAAATGGCAAGCATTTACCAAGACCTCAGGCAATCACTGTAATACAATCAATCCATGGAACAAGTAATAAAAGAACAAAGCCCCTTACTAACCCGAGGGTGATGCGATTACGGGGATCGCCGGTGGAGTAGCCCGTGAAGTAGAAATAGCGGGCCAGCGTGTAGATGACTCCACACAACGTACTGATCAATGGGTGTTTGATTCCTCCCAACGCCATCAGCAAGACGAACGTAGGCATCCATTCGAGCGAGTTTTGATGGCCTCTCTGTAGTTAGGCAAATAAGACACAAGACGACCAAAACCATTTTAGTTTAGACATTATCGCAAACACATTCCAATCATGATGAAGTTGAAATGAATGTTACACCTGGATACAGTTGAATAGCTTAGCATCCTTGTTCTCAGCTTCGGTTGCGTACATCGTTGGGTAAAACACTTTGTATCTGCCATTGAAATTACAGCATAGAACTCAACTGTTACCTCCTATACTATGCCCAGCAATATTTTATTACAGAGAGAAGAGATTATTACCTTATCCTTGCTTTTCCCACCTGAAAAGCCATCCATAAATTGCAGAAGCAATAGAGAACCAGGACAAGAACCACGTATCCATACTCTCTTGGCAGCGATAGTTCTACAGCACCCATTTCTTTCTTCTTTTTTCTATAGCTTTTTTACTTTATTTGATCTTTGGTTTGGGTCAAGCGAAGTGGAAATTCGTGTTTTAATGGCGGGTGTAGTCGTGTTCCTCAAGACGAAGAAAGAAGTAAATGTATGTATGTATACGCACGCCCCCACGTCATTCTCATTACATGACCGTCATTGCTTAGGTCATTTTTGTGTTAGATAATCAGTGGCATATAATTAATTGTAAGGATCGAATCAACCCAATCGTCCCAACCCTATAAACCTTGTGGGGTTCTACTCTAAAACTAATTGGCGTAAGAGGGAGTGGCCCACAAGCTTATAAACAACTCTCAAATTTACTAACTAATCAATGTGGGACTTTTGTTTGATACCCAACAAACCTCCCCTCAAACACAAGAACATCAAACGGGCCTCTCCTTGAACGATAATCATCTTGTACCGCCGTTTCCACCGAACGGGACACGCTGCCTAACCACCATCAATGTCAGGAAGACTTTCGACATAAAGCATCAAACCGGATTCAAACATAATCCGCACCGTTGCAAGGGCCGGAGACATATTATCTCACATCGTATCTGGGCTCTCCTTCGGTTACTTGATTCTAGATCCACGATCGATTTCTTGATCACGCGCTCGATCCACGCTCACCGCACCATTTGTAAAGGATCGAATCAACCCCGAACCGCCCCAATTCTATAAGCCCGTGGGGTTCCACTCTAAAACCAATTGGCAACAGAGGCCAAATGGGTCTCCCCTTGAACGATAATCATCTTGTACCGCCGTTTCCACCGAACGGGACACGCTGCCTAACCACCATCAATGTCAGGAAGACTTTCGACATAAAGCACCAAACCGGATTCAAACATAATCTGCACCGTTGCAAGGACCGGGGACATATTATCCCACATCGTATCTGGGCTCTCCTTCGGTTACTTGATTCTAGATCCACGATCGATTTCTTGATCACGCGCTCGATCCACGCTCACCGCACCATTTGTAAATGATCGAATCAACTCCGAACCGCCCCAACCCTATAAGCCTGTGGGGTTCCATTCTAAAACTAATTGGCAACAGAGGGAGTAGCCCACAAGCTTATAAACAGCTTTCAAACTTATTATCTAACCAATGTGGGACTTTTTGTTTGATACCTAACAAACCTCCCCTCAAACACAAGACCACCAAACGGGCCTCCCTTTCAACGATAATCATCCAATCGTTATTATAAGGGCCGGGGATATGTTATTCACATCGTATTCGGACTCTCCTTCGGTTACTTGATTCACGATCCACGATCGATTTCTTGGTCGCGCGCTCGATCCACGCTCACTGCTCCATTTGTAGAGGATCGAATCAACCCCGAACCACCTTAACCCTATAAGCTCGTGGGGTTCCACACTAAAACCAATTGGCAATAGAGAGAGTAGCCCACAAGCTTATAAGCACCTCTTAAACTTACTAACTAATCAATGTGTGACTTTTGTTTGATACCCAACATTAATATATGAGATCTATAATTTATATCGTTTTCATGAAAATTAGGGGTGCTAAAAAATCCCCGTTGGTGAAAGAGCGGGATCGGAACGAGGATGAGATCACACCCATCTTCGATCCCCTTTGAATCAAACGATGATTTTCCTATTCCCCAATTATATTGATTAATATATATATATATACATATATATAATATGTAATGTAACATGTAAAAAAAATTTATATAAGGTGAATTTCTAACATATTTATCATAAATATTACATTATATATATTATATATATATATATTGTTCTTTGTTTCTCTAGTAGGCATTTTGTTAATGTTTTTTTAGCGTACTAAAGAAGCAAACAGTTATTTTGTCGCAATTTTTTCGTATTATTAATGTTTATCGTAATTTGTTTTTCTATCGTAAATGTTACGTAATATTAGTATATTTTTTAAAAAAAAAAATTAGTTGTTGGATAGATATGAGGAACTCAAATCCCCAACGGGATTTTCGTATGGTGAATACTCCTTTCCGAACCAATTCAATATGAGCGGTGAATTAGTGAGAATGATATTTGATACGAGGATTTGGTATGAAGATGGTATGTCTAATATCAGTCATGAACACGTCAATTACCACCCCGAGTAAAAATTAAAACATTGAAACCTAGTCTTGAGATTAGTCACATCCTCATAATGTATGGATTAAGCTAATCGTCGATTTACCTTATCTTGAAAATAAATTAATAAAATAGGTTTAAATGTATAAGAATTAACAAAGTAAGTATTTTGATGGCTATGGTCAAGATGCTTTTAATATCATTTTTGGGCCCACATATTTAAAGACTGTGGCTTGTGAAGGTGGGACAACATCGGGCAACACAACAGGCAATGAAGGAAGCGATATATGCGGTAAACGAACGGTTGAGACGGCGACGGCGGTGGCAGGAGGTGAACATCGGGTGGTATTGGTGAGTGGCAAATGGCAAGGGCGCGACAACAACGACAAGATGTAGATTATGGAATAATATAATTAATGGTATGGACGGTGGTGGGACAACAGTGCAGGAGGGAGAAGAAAGACGGTGGTGACAGAAGACTTGGCCGGCGAATGAAAGAGAAAAAAAGTAAGGCTCGGCAGCGTTGCTACCAATGGCCGCGACATAGTTACTACCAATAGTCGAAAGTCTGTTTGAAAGAAAGATGAGAGGGCTGGCCCACCCAAGCTGGACTCGAGCTCGTAAAAATTGAGCTCCACTTCGAGATACTCATAATCGAAAGCTTACGAGCGGACTCGTGAGTATTAAGAAATTGAGGGCTTCATCCTAAAACTAATCGGTGATAGATGATGTTGCCTCTTGAGTATATTAGGTGAGTCGTACGAGAAGAATTATGGACATATGAATCGGATGACTGTGAGCAAAGATCGAACCCGTTCTGAAACTATATTAAGAAATTGAGGGCTTTATCCTAAAATCGATGGTGATATGTGATGGTGCTTTTTGAGTATATTAGGTGGGTGATGTAATGAGAATTATCCTAATAGAAATCACAACACTGAATCCTTCTTTAAATATATATATATATATATATATATAAATATATTTCTAATCCAACTGAAAGTAGTAGCACTTATTTAAGGGACAATTTTATGTCAGGTTCTTTTAAATTTTTTAATTATTGTTAAGACCCTGTCAGAAAAGATATTAGTTTAAAGGACCTAGTTTCTATAAAAGTTAGAGTAAAGGACCAAAAAATATGATTTGACGAAAATACCCTTACTTAAATGCTTTTTTTTTTCTCTTTCCAGCGAAAGTCTATATACAGAGATAGAGAACATGTTGTTTCTGGGTCTAATATGAAGAAGTACTTTTACTTCAGTTTTCTGTTACTCACTTACATTATATTGTTACTTTAGAAAACATACATGTTATTTTTAAATGATATTGTGTTACTTCGATATTATAAAATGTTATCAACAGAATTTTTTTTTTTTATGATCGAAGTCTTTTTTTTTACACTGAATCGAGCACAAAAAATTCGACTGCCCCATCAACCAACCGATTTCGACGTGTCATGTTGGATTTATTATGATATTGACGACACACGATGTAGAATTTGCTTGCCTAATTAGGGTGCAAATTGGAGAATATAATGGTAAATCAAAGCTAGATTTCGACATAAATTGCAGCTAATCGGTAGAAATTTGAGGCACCCATGGTTTGGACGTTTACCAGTTGCTACTAACGTCGAGATTTGAACGATTTTCAATATTTTTTGTTGTCATTCGCAATTTTCCATAAAATATCTGTCATCTCTTGCTTGTGTGCAGGATGTGGTATTGATAAGAAATGAATCGTTACTCTTTTGTGTTGATTTGTTATATTTTATAAGACATGCATCGTATTTTCAGCAGAAAGTGTTACCCTACAAGCATATTAATTCACAAAACAATTCAATCTTATGCCATGTTAAAATTCGAGGTACACATACTCTGGACATTTCGCCACGCCCTCAATGTTAGATGGCTTAAAGATACAAGCGACTTCAAAATTTAGGGTATATTTTTGCTACGTAATTAGATTAAAAAAAATGGTATGAATTTTGAAATATTTGTCATATAGAAACACACAAGAGATATTTCTATATGACGCATGATTCTACATTTTTAAAGAAGATGTATTGAAAAGGATTCAACTGATATTAGTTGACGTATAACACATGTAGTTATGACAATAACTCATCATTTAAAGAAAATAACAATTTATACAACAATTGTAACAAATATCATGTAGTATTTGTAGTATGTGGGGTATATGAATTAGTATAAATATAGTACAAAACGTTGCTACATAAACCTTAACATGTATTTTTCGTCTATCATGGTGTTGCTTCATCATTCGTCGTTCAAAGTTAAAAGACCTAAAAATTCAAATCGCCAAGAATATACTACTGTTCTATAATGTGGTATGAATTTTGAAGCATTTGTCATCACATAATTACTAAAAGGTATCTTGAGTCGAGTGTAACAGCCCGCTCACGGGACCTGTGGGGTTGGGCCCACTGCACTTCATTGATTGTCTGGCCCCACTGTATCACCACTAGCCTTCCAGCGTGCTTTGTCCTCACTCGCACACACCCTGAGCTACTTTCCAGGGGGTCACCCATCCCAGTGTTACTTCAAGTCAAGCACGCTTAACTTTGAAGTTCTTATGGATGAGCTCCCGAAAAGGAAGGTGCACATTGGTGATATGAGTAGCACAATCAATTCTCTTATATCATTCTTTTTGACTTGACACACCCATACATTGCCAGTCTCAGAATCCCTCTCATTCGGATGTGGAATCGGTTCATTCATGTATCCCTCCGCCTAGAAGCCTCGTCGGGAACCGCTCCTTGTCAGTGCTCCTCTTTGGCACCGGCGATCACTCCCCGCCCTCATCGGCCCCGGGTGTTACATCGAGCATGTGGTATAATAATCTTATATGTGGTATCAATTGTCTTTTATTTGGTATTGTGTTTCATTTATTCAATTATGTGATATTGTTCTGTCAATATTTGTTATAAGTTACATAACATGTGTTATATGTGTTGCTTGTTATAAGTTACATAACATGTGTTATATGTATTGCATAAAGTGTTACTCAGCTAGCGTGTTGACCCACAAATGTTTCAATCTTGTGTCGCGTCGAAATTCTTCATTATTTCATGATTAACATCAATATTTCCCGTTGATTATTAAGACACGTGATCAAATTGAGTCGATTTTACCTTATTCGACCATTAAAGTCGAGATTTCACCCGTTTTATAATGAAATTTTTTAATTGGGTTTAACACGTTATTCTATTACAAACTTCAATAGCTTTCGATGATTTTTAAGACCCATGAGAAATTGAGGTCGATTTAACCATATCCGGTCATTAAAGTCGTGATTTCAGCCGTTTTCAGCGATTTTTTGGTGTCATCCGCGGTTTTCGATCTATTCCTCGCGGCCCTTTGTTTGTGTACAGAATACGTTATTGAACGTAAAAGAATTGTTATTTTTTCTGAATTATGTGTTATCGTTCTGGAAACATTTGTTATAATTTACATGACATGTGTTATATTCGTTGCAAAAAGTGTTACCTAGTGTGTTAATTAGCACTCGTTTCAATCTTGTATCGCGCTAAAATTCTTCATTATTACATGATTAATATCAACGATTCTTATTGATTACTAAGACCCATGATCAAATTGAGTCAATTTCACCTTATTGAGTCATTAAAATCGCAATATCACCCGTTTTGAAATGAGATTTTCGAATTGGATTTGACGTATTATTTCGTTAGAAACTTCAAATGTTTTCGTTGATTGTGAAGACCCATGAGAAATTGAGATTGATTTCACCTTATTCGAACATTAACATCGGAATTTTCGTCGGCTTTTGAACGTGAATCTTGCTTCGATCGCTTGGAAGAGACAATGGCAAATAACTGTAATTTTTTGCATTTTGGAAGGGCAAATATGTCTTTTCTCAGCTTTTAGGTAGTTTTCTCTAATATTATGAAAAACTAGATCCTTAACTCTAAATGATATTGTAATAGGGTCTGAACCCAAATAAAAATATATTAATAGGGCCTGAATCGAAATTAGCCCCCTATTTAATTGTAATCGAATTGGAGCTTAAGGCGAAAAAAAAAAAAGATCGAAGAGGTTGACTAATTTACAGGCCTATAGCCGAAACCCTTGCCCACAATGACATCAAATCAACCCCGAATTTTGGCCACAAAAAACATTACCATTAATCGTCACTCACTATGTTGTGACTTGTATGATAATTGATAAAAACAACTACTTTATTAATTTTTTCAGAATCATCCTGTTTAATAAATCATAATAAATCAACTTATCAAAACTGCTTAAATTATTAAAAAGGAAAAAGCTAATTTACAATCAACCCTTAAAAAGAAAAGAAAATAAAGATATATATATATATATTTATATGAAAAATAAAATCATTATCGTTTTCTACGACTGTAGTACTCTACTACTGCTTAGCTGCTTCGCGAGTTCCTTGTTCTTCCGACGAAGCAAATGGAAAACAACAAACGCAAGCGATCTCCTTCGCCTCAGCACAACCCTAATGAACCCATAGACTTCTCACTCCTCGAAGCCCTAGAGCAATCCCAATCACAACAATCTCAAATCCAAACCCTAGACCTCAAAACGGTGAAGAAGCTCGCCTTGTCCCTGGAGCGCCGCCTCAAAGCCAACACCGCCGATCGGCTGAAGCACCCCGACAACCCGGAGAAGTTCGCCGAAACCGAACTCGCACTCCACGAGGAGCTCGTCGACCTCAAGGTCCTCGCCGCCGCGCCGCATCTTTATCCAGACCTGGTCTCCCTCGGCACCGTCGCCTCCATCGCGTCTCTTCTCAGCCACGACAACACGGACATAGCCATCGACGCCGTTAATTTGGTTCAGGACCTCACGGACGTGGACGTGATAGAGGACAATGACGAACCTGCGCAGGTGCTTGTGGACGCTTTGATTGAGAATAATGCGCTGGAATTGCTGGTGCAGAACTTGTCGAGGTTGAATGAGAGTGATACGGATGAGTATTCTGCGGTTTACAACACGCTGTCGACGGTGGAGAATTTGATCGAGGTGAGGCCGAATGCTAGTGAGCTGGTGTGTGAGAAGACTAAATTGCTGAAGTGGTTGCAGGCTAGGGTTAGGGTTAGGGAGTTTGATAGTAATAAGCAGTATGCTTCGGAGATTTTGGCCATTTTGTTGCAGAATAGCGCTGCAAATCAGAAGAGGTTCGGTCAGATGAATGGGGTCGATACTCTCTTGCAGGTAGTAAATTTATATGTGGAATTCAGACATCAGTTAGTTGAGCCTAAAAATTCCTTCTCAGTAATTTAGACTAAGATCGAGAAGTTGGCTTTTTTAGTAAAAGATGATAGGTTCAACAAGTGACTTGTTATTCTTTTTATTGTGCATACTCTGTGCTCAGAGTTTCATTCAAACACATTTTTTTCTCGGCTCAACTATTCAACACACCAGGATGGCATGATCGTTTAGCAAACAGTCTTTTGTTTGTGCTTGGGCTGATTTTTATCCTTATTTTAGGCTGTGGCAATGTACAAGTCAAGGGATCCAAAGACGGGTGATGAGGAAGAGATGGTGGAGAATTTGTTTGATTGTTTGTGTTGTTTATTAATGCCATTGGAGAATAAAGAGAGGTTTGTGAAGTCTGAGGGGGTTGAGCTGATGATTATTATTATGAATCAGAAGAAACTGTGCTACGGCTCAGCAATCAGGGCTTTGGATTTTGCCATGACGAGTTATCCGCCAGCTTGTGAAAGGTTTGTTGATGTAATGGGGTTGAAGACTGCATTCCCAGCATTTATGGGTAAGGCAAGTGATTTGTCCCATTGCTTTGCCTTTTCAATAAGTACGCTGCATCCAATGCTTCTATAGCTATTACTATATATAGTCTAGAATAGCACATATGAATATGGGCAATGCAGATATATGTGTTCTTTTACCTGCTTATTGTGATTATTACATTGGGCAATGCAGATATATTTGTGTTCTTTTACCTGCTTATTGCGATTATTACATTGCTTAATATGAAAGCTGTTTTAACCCTTGCGTCGGTATTATTTATTTGCTAGTTATCATAGATACATTTGTGCAGATGTTACTTTGTTACGCTATCTTTGAAGCTAGTTCTTTTCATCTCACACCTTACGATTGTACTGTTTAGATACCATTGAGCAAGAAGAACAAGAAAAGGCGCTACAAAGAAGAATTAGAAGAGCGTCTTATATCAATCATTGCATCACTATTTGGTAAGAAGAAATGTTCGCCTTGGAAAACATTTTCCTTTGTATCTGAGATTGGATGTAAGGAACTGTATCTTTTTCCAAGCTTGTATGTACACCAGTATATAATTGAGTAGGATGATACTGCTTTGTATCAATTAATGCTGATCCTTGAAACCATTGTTTATATATCTTATAGATGCCAAGTCGTTCAATAATTTATTGTTTTCTTTCTTTTCGCCATGGATCAGGTGGAATATTGAGGGGTTCCAGGAGGGAGAGGCTGCTGGGTAAATTTGTTGAGAACGAGTATGAAAAGATTGATCGACTCATGGAGCTCTATATTAGGTATATATTTCGGCTAAACACATCCTTATTTGCTTTCAGTATATCTGATCGTGGCGTATTGAGAGTCACATCATCTTCTTGATCACCAAATTTTTTTCATGATTGTCGTATGTAGATATTCTGATAGGGTTAAAGCAGAGAACGAACGGATAGATCAGATTAAACTTGATGATCTTGAGGTGAAAACTTGCCTGCATCCTTTGTAGTAATTAATAGTGATTTTCCAAACAATCTCTGAAGACTAAATATCTTACGAATCCACATTTACTTATTCTGCATTTTGCATCTTTTTCTTTTGGCACAGATCGATGAGGAGGAGAGATATAGTAGGAAGCTGGACTCTGGACTTTACACTCTTCAGGTATATATATCCTTCAACAATCATTGTGATTTGTAGCACACTCACCAATCTTCGTGTCATTAACTGAGTAGTTCCCTACTTGTGCAGTTAATTGCTGTAATACTGGGCCATCTTTGGACATCTGAGTAAGTACGACAATAACAATAACGTAACTCGACTTGGTCATGGAGTTTTGTTTTAGATTCTAATTGGCGTTTTTGTCTTTCTTTTATAGACACTCTGGGATGAGAGCGAGAATCGAACTGCTGTTAAAGCAGCACAAGTTAACCAAGAAGGATGTAAAGGATATACTTCAGGTATTTATTAATCTCGACTAGAGTATAATGGATGGTATCGTAAAATATATTAGTTATAGTATCATTATTGTGCGTCATTGTGTTTCATTCGTAACCTTGTGTATACGACAGGAATACCATGACTACATAGGAGATCTCGAAGGCCCAGAGGAGAAAGAAAGAGCGCAGTCTAAGATCGTGAATTTCATTTCTGCTTTTACGTGAAACTTTTGAAGTGCCGGAGATTATTTACCTTCCTAGTTCCTACTACAGTCAAGGAAGTCAGAAACTGATGAATCGCCGTGAAAGCGCATGATCTTAGAATAGAAGTTGGTAAGAAACTATTTTTACTTTTTGTTCCTTTTAATTGTAGTGAAGAAGTTCGGTTTAGTATTTCGTTGTATTCCGATTGGATGGATGTGCTTTCGTTTTGATATATTTTGCATCACAGACCTATAGTAAGAGGATGGATCGAAGAAAGGGCATTGTAACATTATTCCAGAAATGTGATTGCATTGTAGAAACTAATCCTATGTTATTCTCTATTTTGTAGAACTAATGCATCGTCATCTGCTATCCAAAGAGTTGTGAATCATAATTTGTAGTAATAGTAGTCACAATTCTTTCGAGATTTACGATACAGATTGAATGAGTAAAGTGTATAATGAGTTTATCAGTTCATGTAGAAACTAATATGTTCCACATCTACGAAAATGTGTGAGTTAAAATACTAATGGTAAAATTGTGAGGTAATTCATGATTGTAATTTTTTTATTCTAGTAAAAATTTTGACAACTTGATTTTTCCACCTTGGATTTGTTTATTGAATTTAGTTGCTATTTCCTTTTTAATTGGTAATTTATTTATAATAATTTCATGTGAGCAAGAGCCCAATTCCAATGGCCCAATAATTAGTCCATCAACACATCATAAATGGGCAATTCGAAATTACTGGCGGAACGAAATGGTAGAATATGAATCGATCTTCGGCCAATCTCAACGACGTTGCATCTCCATCACTTTGATCCAAGACGGACGGCTGGAAATATCCAACCACCAGGCGTGGACGCTTTTGCGCCGTTCGATCAGGTGCTTCATGCCGCCTTCGTTCATCAGAAACCTCGTGTTAGACAGATGGCTCAGATCGGCTATGGTGAATTTGTCTCCGGCCAGGTACTTGTTCGCCGACAGCCTCGCCTCGTAAACGTCGAGCACTTTCTCCAGTTTTTCCTCGCACTCGCGGACTATCTTCATGTCGCCCCCTTGACCAATCCGCGGCAGTACCAGGAGCTGGAGGACCATGGTGTAAATTAGAGGATTGTAGTTCTGAGCCTCCACGTCGAGCCATTGATCAACCACTGCCTTCTCCTCGAGCGTGCTGCCGTAGAGGTTTGCTCCTCCTTCACTTGCTGATTTTGCTGCGTAGTACCTGATTATTGCCCTAGATTCTGCGAAAATTACAGGGAGGTTTGATGAGTAAATCTTTGAAGGGTCGATTAGATGTAACATAATATATCTCCTCACCGAAAAGCTTGAAGTCGCCGTCTTCTATTGCAGGAACTTGACCAAATGGCTGCTCAGGGCATCATAATTTAGCAAGGTAAATTCAAAATATGTGCATTGTTTCGCTCTATCACATGAATTTAAGGAAAATCTTACCTGTTTTAATAAGAATTTCGGACTTTTTTGCTCCATAGATTCGAGATCGATCGGTACGACTTCGAATTCGATGCCTAGCTCAACAAGACAAGCCAACACCCTTTGTGGGCATGCTGCATGAGCTGGGCCGTACACCTTAACCACCATTCTTACAAAGGTTAGTTTCAGACAGCTTTTTTTCGTTTGGTTAATTTAGTTGCAGAGACAACACATCCATACATATATATAGATGAGTCGATGGTGTTTTATAGTATGGTGGTTGCACGAGCTGCTAGTCATTCTTTGTTTTCTTAAGACGTTGACTGCATTTTCTCTCTGTCGGATGGGGAAAGTTTGGTGCTGAGTTATGGTGGTTGGTAATTGAAAACGATAAAAAGATTGAACCTTTTAGTACAACAAGTAATATAACTTTCTCTTCCTTTGGTGTTATTTTTTTTACATGTACTTCATTGTCATAGCTTACACGCACATTTAAGACCTGATTTCTTTCATCAGCTACATAATTCACCAGTTACTACAACACATTTACAGCATAACTATTGAACATTTTGTCATGCCTTAACAGATGGAGGAACCATGGACTTTGCATATGAAATAGGGAGAGCTAGAATCTTCTTCGGTTTGCTCACGTAAGCCCTTCTTGTGAAATTGTTGTAGTCATTCGCTTCGATCTCGTCCAGTATCTGTCTATACAAAAGCAATGATGCCCAAACCTGCAAGATTGACAGACGATGTAAGGATATACAATGATCATACATGAAGTTTGAGATTCTTTAATGGTAAGAAGGTGATTACTGGCCATCTACTAGCCGAGCTTAACTCCGTGACACCTTTCTCAGCATCGTCAAAGACATTGCGAGCCCTCTTAATCTGTTTTTTCATGAAATTTCTCCATGTATCCGTTACATTACCTGCAAATATGTCCTCATCGGATAGCCCGGCTTGTGTTAGTTCATCTTGTGGTAGATAAACCCTTCCTCTTCTTGCACTACAACAAATATCCTAGAATCAGATCACACTTTCACTAACATCATGAGTATTCATCTTCGTACGTCATTTTTGAACTTTGTAACCTACTCTTCTCCAACATCCCGAAGGATATTGGTCAGCTGATTTGCGAGCCCTAAAGCCAAAGCAGCATTATAAACGCTCTCGGTGCTGGCTTGAGAGTCGGGTGCTATGCCCATAATAGGAACACTCATAAGCCCCACTGTACCAGCAACATAATAGCAGTAAAGATATAACTCGTCGAAGCTTTTGTATCGAGATTTCCTCAGGTCCATTCTCATTCCCTCGATCATGTCTCTAAAGGGCTGCAAAAAATGTGCCTTGTTTAAGCATATATTTAATTTTTACTGCATGTGAGTGAGGTTATGTACTGATGATCTCTTACCTGAATGTCAACAGGAAACTTGGAAACGGTGTCTGATAAAGCAGCATCGAGCATATCGAAAGGGCGGCCTCGGAAAATGTCGTCGAGCCTCGCTTCCCATCGATCCAAGGCTGTAGGACTTATGTGAGACGCATTAGGACCATCGACTAGCTCGTCCGTTCTCCTACACCACACTGTTTTCATGGGACAAAAAACAAAATTCATGAATTTCCTTTCTTTTACGTGGGAAGTAGGAAATTCAATAAACCGAGACTCACCATATATCGCCCATATGGCTTTGCGCCTCTCGGGAGTCATCAACAAGGTACCTATAACCGATAAAAATCAATGAAAAGTTGCACTTTTTATTATTTCCCTAAACTCCCATGATCTTGAGATACATTTTATTACATTGCAGTACCTCCCTCAACAGTTCTTGGTAAACCAAAACATATTTGATATGGGATGGAAATAAATGAGATCTAACCAAGGTAAAACGTCTTGGCGTACTCTGCACACACTTCCCCACAACGATCGTAAGCTTCGTTCAGTACGGTGAGTGATCCGGGGAGAACTATTTCAGGTTTAACTTCCATGCCGTCTCTGGGCTTCAACTGTCTGTTAACTAGAGCTGCCTGCTTTAAGACAACATCGTACACCTTTTGCTCGGAGGATAAAAGAGCTATTTCTCCCGACGGGCTTGCGATCAAGCTCAACCTGAGCGAGAATCTGCCTCCATCGGCCAGTTTCGAAGTTCTGAAGCTGAGATTTCGCTCGTTTTTGGGGTTCTTGTCGGTAATCGGACTCACCGATAAGGACTGTAATGACCCGACACCACTTGAGGCTTCTGAACTTGGAGAAATCACCCACAACAAAGTGACAGGCATGATCAAACTCTGTCGCTATTTTGTGGATTAAACAATTAAAGATTACTGATCTTTCTTGAAGTTTAGACTTTCAGATTCACTTTGAAGCACTTGACGATTGAGAAGTCGACCAAGGATTCAAGCGGGCCGGGTCGGGGCGGGTTTGGAACAGCTAGTGAAATCAGCAAATATGGCTTCTGCAAGAAGGGGCCAAAGCAAAAACAGAGCAATGATAAGGAAACGATGCAGAGGTCATCCATCCACTAAGCAAGAAAATAAAAGAAAATGCTTCTCGACAAACTGTTGATGGGCTATGTGCACTTTCGAGATTTAGTCACCCTTACAATTACTATGTCACTCTTCTATGCTGTCCACACAAAGTTTTTAAGATAAAATCCAACAAAGCTGATAGAGGAGAAAACAGGGCAAAACGTCGAATTTAGAAGTAACCACAGTAGAAAGAACAATCTTAAAACAAGTAGGGAGGGAGGGAAAAGAAAGCATAAACGAAAGGTGCTGTAAATGATTTGACGGAACTTAATGTTGATATTACAGTAAAGAAAGAAACCAAAAACGAAAAAAAAAAAAAAGAAAAAAAAAACACAAACCTTGGATGAGTCGAAGTGAAGGGCCTCTGAGCTACAACAGCAACGAATTGGAAGAAGCAAAAATTGAACAGTGAATACTAAAGAGCTTCAACAAATCTAAAGCCACGCAAGGAGCAAAGTTCTCTCTATGCACTTGGAGAACATTAGCGACGGACTCAACAGTGTTGTCTCTATGCTGACTTCGCAAACTATTGTTTAACCATATAATTTGATGGGCCTCTTTTTTAAAAAAAAAAATATATATATATATATATATAGAAATTTTATAGCGCTCGCCTCACCACACATAATAATAATAATTAATGTATGATGACGTGATAATGACAATGTGAGAGAATATGAGTGGTGCTCACACATGGTGCTCAGAGCATTATAAGATTTCTCATATATATATAGGGATAAAACCCAAAATGGTTCTCGATATTTACTATATGGATCAATTTAGTCCCCGATGTTTCGTCCAAACCAATTTAGTCCACGATGTTGTCGATTTTGAACCAATTTGATCCTTCCGCCATTATTAACGTCAATTTTAGCGGGTATTTCGCACGCGTCCCACACTAAATTATTTCTAAATCAATAAAATTGAAATGATTACTGAAATTAGGACACGAAACTAGAAATTTTTCCTCCAAAATTCGAATTTGAGCTCTAGATTGTCTGTTTCGCCGAACTTCATTGACAATAGAAGAAAACAGTAAAAACCTCCCAAATTTTTCGATCCATACATGATAGGCCATGTGCGAAATTCCCGCTAAAATTGACTTTAATCATAACGGAATGATCAAATTGGTTCAAAATCGACAACATCGGGAACTAAATTGGTTCATGCGAAACATCAGTGACTAAATTGGTCCATAGGGTAAACATCGGGGACCATTTTGGGTTTTATCCATATCTATACTATTTATTAAGGGTGAGGGGTGGCTAAAAACTGATATTTGATCTGTCACTTACAATTACAATTTTATCCTTCTATTTTATTATTTAATTCAATTTGAAAAATTATCATTTAATCCTTTATTTTTATTTATTATAATTATATTCTAACAAATTGTTTTTTGTTATAAAAATATTAATTGTGATTAATATTATATTAAGATTATTTTATTATAATTATACTTATATTAAGATTATAATGATAATATAGCTTATAATAATAAAGAGAGAGAGATTAGAGAGAGATTAAGTATTTCAATACTTGGTGTATTTTACAATGAACTCTAATCACCTATTTATACTACTAATAATTCACTATTACAACTAATCACATTAATTACAATTACACCTCACACTAAATACAACTCTTCAATTAAACATCATCTTATCATCTTATCATCTCATCAACATTTAATACAATACTTCCAAATCATCTATCATTTAACTAATATTATTATTTAAACATCCACATTATTTATTATTTCATAATACTCCCCCTTGGATATTTTCAAAGAATATGCCTCGTTAAAACCTTATTAGGAAAAACCTAATGGGATAAAACCTAATGAAGGAAAGAGTACATGATTCTTTAGATACGCTTTCGATTGTTGCCTCATTAAAAACCTTACTAGAAAAACCCATGGAAAAACCTCAGTGAAGGAAAAAAGATGCAACGCGTATTTACTCCCCATGATGATACATCATTCCAAATCTCGAAGTCTCGAACTCCAATTGAATATACCAATCTTTTGAAAATTATTGGGGGAAGTGCTTTCGTGAATAAATCTGCAAGATTTTCACTTGATCGCACTTATTGTACATCAATATCACCATTTTTCTGTAAATCATGTGTAAAGAAAATTTTTGGTGAAATATGTTTTGTTCTATCTCCCTTAATATATCCTTCATTTAATTGGGCAATGCATGCATCATTATCTTCATATAAAATCGTAGGAAGTAACTTTTTCGATAATAGCCCACTAGTTTGTTGTATATGCTCAATTATCGATCGCAACCAAACACATTCCCGGCTAGCTTCATGAATAGCTAGAATTTCCGCATGATTAGATGAAGTAGCCGTTAAACTTTGTTTAACTGACCGCCATGAAATAGCGGTTCCGCCATGCGTAAATAAATAGCCCTTTTGCGATCGAGCATTATGTGGGTCAGATAGAAAACCAGCATCTGCATACCCAATCAAATCTGCTTTTGATTCATTTGGATAGAACAATCCCATATCAGTTGTTCCTTGAAGGTATCGAATATCCTTTAATCCATTCCAATGTCTACGAGTCGGTGGAACTATATCTTGCCAATAGATTCACAGCGAACGCTATATCAGGTCGCGTATGACTCGTTAAATACATTAGGGCTCCAATAGCACTGAGATATGGTACTTCAGGACCAAGTAGTTCTTCATTTTCGCAAGGTCTAAACGGATCTTTATTCAATCTAAAGATCGAACAATCATTGGAGTATCCAATGGATGAGCTTTATCCATATAAAATCTTTTCAATACCTTTTTCGTATAAGTTCTTGATGTACGAATATCCCATTCTTTAAATATTCATTTGCAGTCCAAGACAAAATTTCGTTTTACCGAGATCTTTCATTTCAAACTCCTTTTTCAAAAATTAACGGCTTTTGATAACTCTTCAGGAGTTCCAATTATGTTAATCATCAACATAAACTGAAATGATGACAAATTCATTTCCAGATCTTTTCATAATATGCATGGGCAAGTTTGATCATTTTTATACCCCTCTTTCGATAAATATTCACTTAGGCGATTATACCACATACGCCCAGATTGCTTTAATCCATAAAGCGATTTATTTAGCTTGATTGAGTACTCATTTCGGGGCCCTGAATTTTCAGGTAACTGAAATCCCTCGGGAAGTCATATATATTCACTCAAGTGATCCATATAAATAAGCGGTGACAACATCCATTAGACGCATATCGAGTCCTTCACGTACTGCAGACTAATTAAATAACGAAAAGTAGTTGCATCCACCACAGGAGAATACGTTTCCTCATAATCAATACCAGGTCGTTGTGAAAAGCCTTGTGCAACAAGCCGTGCTTTGTATCTCACAATTTCACCGTTTTCATTTCTCTTTCTGATGAAAACCCATTTATATCCAACCGGCTTTACATTTTCTGGTATGCGGACTACAGGTCCGAAAACTTTTCGTTTCTCAAGTGATTTTAATTCTGCCTCGATTGCATCTTTCCATTTTGGCCAATCATTTCTTTGTCTGCATTCTTTTACAGACCCTGGTTCATGATCTCATTCTCATTTATCTCATTCATTTCATGTAGCGCTACGTTAAATGAGAATTTATTGTCAACGTTGACTTTTTCTCGGTTCCATCTAATTCCATTTTGAGCATAATTTATCGAGATCTCTTCATTATCATTATTCTCAAAATTTCAGGTACCTGATTTCCATTATCATAATCATTAATGCCCATTGACTCTTCTAGAGTCGATAAATCCTCGACTGGACCATTCTTATTATTTGCTCCTTTTCTTTTCGAGGATTTTTATCTTTGGAACCCGAGGGCCTACCACGTTTTAGTTGTGGTTTAGGCTCGATCATTATATGTTCTCCAGGAACATCAACTTTTGCAGGAGCATTAACAGCTGGTATATGTGACTTAGTCACTCTTTTAAGGTCAGTAAAGCTATCTGGCAGTTGATTAGCTAATCCTTGTAAATGAATTATCTTTTGAACTTCTAGTTCACATTCTTTCGTTCGAGGATCATAATGATTTAGCGATAATTCATTCCAACTAATACTCATTTCCAGCTGTTTCTTTTCTCCCCCTAATGTCGGAAAATTCGATTCATCGAAATGACAATCGGCAAATCTAGCCGTAAATAAATCTCCAGTTAGAGGTTCTAAATATTTTATTATCGATGGAGATTCAAATCCGACATATATTCCCAACTTCCTTTGAGGTCCCATCTTCGTGCGTTGTGGTGGAGCAATTGGAACATATACCGCAATCCAAAAATTCTCAGATGGGAAATATTTGGTTCCTGACCATAAACCATTTGTATCGGGGAGATATCATTATAACTTGTTGGCCTGATGCGGATTAGTGCCGCATGTAATATAGCATGTCCCCAACAATATGAGGGAAGTTTCGACTTCATTAATAATGGTCTTGCAATTAATTGCAACCTTTTAATCAACGATTCTGCAAGACCGTTTTGCGTATGGACATGTGGCACGGTGTGCTCAACATCAATTCCAATAGACATGCAATATTCATTAAATGCCTTGGAAGTAAATTCACCAGCATTATCAAGGCGTATTTTCTTTATTGGATAATCCGGAAAATGTGCTCTTAATCGAATCAACTGAGCAAGCAATCTCGCAAAAGCTACATTCCGCGTTGATAACAAACATACATGAGACCATCTAGTTGATGCATCAATCAATACCATGAAATATCTAAATGGTCCACACGATGGATGTATCGGTCCACAAATATCACCTTGTATACGTTCCAAAAATCTTATAGATTCATTCTTTATTTTTATTGGTGATGGACGAATAATCAACTTCCCTTTAGAGCAAGCAACACATGATAATTCATTCGATTGAAGAATCTTCTGGTTCTTCATTAAATGTCCACGTGAATTTTGAATTATTCTCCGCATCATAATTGAACCGGGATGGCCCAACCGGTCATGCCAAACAACAAATATTATCATTAGTAAACTTCTGGTTTACGATAGCATGTGATTCAATTGTTTTAAGATATGTGTAATATAGCCCAGAGTCAAAAGATGGTAATATTTCCACAATTCTTTTGTCATTCGATATCACTTTTGTAATATGCAAATATTCAATATCTCCTTTTTCTGCAGTCTCAATATGATATCCGTTATGTCGAATAGCTTTAAAGCTTAATAAATTTCTTTGAGACTTAGGAGAATATAAAGCATTTTCAATTATCAGCCTTGTTCCTCTGGGCAGTAAAACATTAGCTCTTCCGGAGCCCTCAATTATATCGTGCTACCCGATATAGTAATAACACTGGCTTCTTTCATATCAAGATGATCGAAATATTTCTTATTTTTTAGAATTGTATTCGTCGTTGCACAGTCTGCAAGACACAATTCTTCATTGCACATGCCCGCATCCATCAAATAATATCCTTTATAAACAAACACATAATATTTATTATTGAAAAATAATATTGCATTACAAACATATAGATAACTTAAAACAACGATATATAATAAAACACACAATAGTAAATCATAATGCATAAATAAAATCATATCAGATTAATTTTCTTCGATCAGAAAATCCGCAGCTTCCAAATGAGCATTTTCATCATTGGCATCAGAGATAGAGGCGAATTCACCCTGAACAAAATTCATTTCGATTTTCTTTCCTTTGCCCTTTTGAGATTCCTGATATAGCTCAACAAGATGTTTGGGCGTACGACAATTGCGCGACCAGTGGCCAGAACCACCGCAACGATAACATTTTTCATCATTATTCTTTTGTTCAGTTTGCCTCTTCTCATCTTTATTATCAAAACTTTTCCTCTTCTGGGGAATATTTTGATGACCGCCACGATAATTATGATAACCACCACGGAAATATTGATAACCACCACCATAATATCCTCGGCCACGACCACGGCCTTGACCACGACCTTGACCACGACTACGTCCACGGCCGCGATATCCTCCACGACCACGTCCACGATCATTACCTCGACTGTTGTCATTATTAATTTTGACTGCATTCGCTTCAGGGAGTGCAGTAGAACCAGTCGTTCGGGATTCGTGATTTTTCACCAGCAATTCATTATTTTGCTCAGCCAAAAGTAAGCAAGAAATTAGATCTGAATACTTTTTAAATTTTCTCTCCCGATATTGCTGTTGTAATATCATATTCTGTGGATGAAATGTGGTGAATGTTTTCTCCAGCATATCGTTATCAGTAATTGTCTCTCCACATAATTTCAACGTGGAAGTAACTCTATAAACGGTAGAATTATATTCATTTACCGACGTAAAATCTTGCAATCGTAAATTCAGCCATTCGTACTTTGCATTGGGGAGAATAACAGTTGTCAAGTGGCCATATCGTTCTTTCAGGTTTTTCCACAACTCAGCTGGATTCTTTTCTGTTAAGTATTCAACTTTCAGATTTTCGTGAATGTGGTGGCGAAGAAAAATCATAGGTTTCGCCTTGTCTTGTTCAGTTGTGGTTTTCGTGGGATCAATGGTGTCACCTAAGCCTTTTGCTTTCAAATGGATTTCAGCATCTAGTATCCAAGGTAAATAATTTTTTCCAGTGATATCGAGTGCAACAAACTCAAGGCTCGCCAAGTTCGACATATTACTATAATAAAATACAAAACATGTTATTAAAACATTAAATAAAAAAAACTTATAATTAATCTTCTTTTAAATCTTCTTTTGTATCTTCTTTTGTAAAAGTTCTTATAAAAATGATATCCACATCCAGATCAGTGTCGCCGTAATAATAATCATAAGTAAAAGATCAAACATCGGACAGAGCGACATCCTTCAAATAAAATATATTTCAGTAATTATAATATTAAAGAATTACAATTAATAATTATATTTTAAAAACATTGGTAAAAATATTATCCACATAGCGGAAATGATCACCGTAAATAATGTAAGGAGTAGAAGATCCATCTTTGTATAAAACACATTTTTTCTTATTAAAGAAAGATTAATATATGCCGCTACTGAGGTTGGGATTACCGCAAGACCTCGTGGGCTTGTGTTGTGTACGTGCATAAAATAAAAAAAAACACACGCCTCCACGGGGATCGAAACCTGGACCTCTCGTCACTTGTAGTGAACGATATTCCGCGAAACCACTCGGGTATTGGCGTTTAGTTATAAAACCTTTAAATAATACTTTTATAATATATTTTTAAATTAATCACAATTAATATATGATTAGTATAAATTAAAAATTAAATTACCATACCTTGACTAAACTCGTACGAGATCTTCGACGGAGGTTGATCTTGACGACGGAGAGCGGTCGTGCTGATAACGTGTTATAAAAATATTAATTGTGATTAATATTATATTAAGTTTATTTTATTATAATTATACTTATATTAAGATTATAATGATAATATAGCTTATAATAATAAAGAGAGAGAGATTAGAGAGAGATTAAGTATTTCAATACTTGGTGTATTTTACAATGAACTCTAATCACCTATTTATACTACTAATAATTCACTATTACAACTAATCACATTAATTACAATTATACACCTCACACTAAAATACAAACTCTTCAATTAAACACATCATCTTATCATCTTATCATCTCATCAACATTTAATACAATACTTCCAAATCATCAATCATTTAACTAATATTATTATTTAAAACATCCACATTATTTAATTATTTCATAATATTTTTTTCTTTTTATATATTTAAAAATAATATATAATTAAATTTTATATTTAAATTTTATCTTTTAAATATTTTAAATTATAAATAATTCAAAATTAAAAATATTATATATACTTATTTATTATAGCACACGCATCGCATCAAGTGTGCATTACATAGTATATATAAAAGCTGCGGCTCTAATTAAAAGCTGGGATTATGTGATTCTCCTTATTTTCATTGACCGTCGTTATATTTTCTTGTGGTGTGGGTGTGGCCGTAAGTTTATTACAAGGCTGCTGTCTTTTGCTAACAGTTACTATTTTACTTCTTTTATGATTATTATTTCTTACACGTTGGAACATTACCAAAATCAGTTGAGATGTCAAAAAATTGAATTTTGATTAACTATCAGTACATCAATAGAATTAGATTGCTACATATAATTAAAAAAAAAAAAACCCTTTTTTCATTAAGGTTGTTCCACCGCCGACTTTGCTCGAGTCCCCTTTGGCTGTAGCAGAAAGTGGAAAATAATTTTTCTTATATTCATCTTTACTTGGTGCTCTATTGATTCTCTTATTCAGCACAGATGACTGAAGAGTCAACCAAGAATATATATATATATATATATATGATTTAAATCGGAAACATAAAAGGAGAATTAACATAACATGATGTTGACCACCTAACTAAAGTTTATTTCTTATATGCCTGATTTAGTGTACGTGTTAGACCGACACGTTGATTACCATTATTATTATTATTATTATTATTATTATTATTATTATTATTATTATTATTATTATTATTATTATTATTATTATTATTATTAAGTTGGCTTTCTGTACTTTACAATAATCCATTGCATCCACCAATGAGCTGATGATAACCTTATCAATACATTGATTTATTATTTTGATAACGTGGCTTTCTATGATTGAATAAGCTAAAAGTCCTATTTTGATCACGCAATAGCATTCAAATTTAAAATTATTCGCTGTTAATTACTTTATGGACCGTTTCATATATGAGTTTGAACTTAGATTTTCTCTTGGTTTTTTTTTTTGTTTCGATTAAACTTTATAAACAAGAGTGCCCCTAAAAAAAATGTAGTTATTGATTGAAGTCTATTTAAGATTTTATGTGAGTACCATTTGTAAGTACTTCTTACATGGCATTCATTAATGTCATATCAACATGTTACGTAACAGCGGAAGAGCTGATGTTGCATTTATTAGCGAAATTGTATTTATTAGAACTTCTTATGTGGCATTCATTAATGTCATACCAATATGTTACGTTAGCACAAGAGCTGATGTTGTATTTATTAGAACCTTTTACCTATGAGCATTTATTAGGCCCAAGTCTGCTTTTTTTATTTCGGGCCGGGCGGGTCGGCCCACGGACTCATGCACAAATTTTTAGCTCTAGCATGATATTTATTGGCACCTTGTAAGTGGTATTTATGAGCACTTCTTATATTGATATAATATATTTATTAACACCTTTTACATGGTATTTACGAGCACTTGATGTTTATATGGCATGAGATATTTATTGATGTTATAAAAATATTAATTGTGATTAATATTATATTAAGATTATTTTATTATAATTATACTTATATTAAGATTATAATGATAATATAGCTTATAATATAAAGAGAGAGAGATTAGAGAGAGATTAAGTATTTCAATACTTGGTGTGATTTACAATGAACTCTAATCACCTATTTATACTACTAATAATTCACTATTACAACTAATCACATTAATTACAATTATACACCTCACACTAAAATACAAACTCTTCAATTAAACACCTCATCTTATCATCTTATCACATTATCATCATTTAATATAATACTTCCAAATCATCAATAATTTAACTAATATTATTATTTAAAACATCCACATTTAATTATTTCATAATACTCCCCCTTGGATGTTTTCAAAGAATATGCCTCGTTAAAACCTTATTAGGAAAAACCCAATGGGATAAAAACCTAATGAAGGAAAAAGAGTACATGATTCTTTTAGATACGCTTTCGATTGTTGCCTCATTAAAAACCTTACTGGGAAAACCACATGGGAAAAACCTCAGTGAAGGGAAAAAGAGTGCAACGCGTATTTACTCCCCCTGATGATGACATCATTTAAGATCTCGAAGTTTTCGAACTCCAATTGAATATACCAATCTTTTGAAAATTATTGGGGGAAGTGCTTTCGTGAATAAATCTGCAAGATTTTCACTTGATCGCACTTGTTGTACATCAATATCACCATTTTTCTCTAAATCGTGTGTAAAGAAAAATTTTGGTGAAATATGCTTTGTTCTATCTCCCTTAATATATCCTTCCTTTAATTGGGCAATGCATGCAGCATTATCTTCATATAAAATCGTAGGAAGTAACTTTTTCGATACTAGCCCACTGGTTTGTTGTATATGCTCAATTATCGATCGCAACCAAACACATTCTCGGCTAGCTTCATGAATAGCTAAAATTTCCGCATGATTAGAAGAAGTAGCCGTTAAACTTTGTTTAACTGACCGCCATGAAATAGCGGTTCCGCCATGTGTAAATAAATAGCCCGTTTGCGATCGAGCATTATGTGGGTCAGATAGAAAACCAGCATCTGCATACCCAATCAAATCTGTTTTTGATTCATTAGAATAGAACAATCCCATATCAGTTGTTCCTTGAAGGTATCGAAAAATTCGCTTAATTCCATTCCAATGTCTACGAGTCGGTGACGAACTATATCTCGCCAATAGATTCACAGCGAACGCTATATCAGGTCGCGTATGACTCGTTAAATACATTAGGGCTCCAATAGCACTGAGATATGGTACTTCAGGACCAAGTAATTCTTCATCGTTTTCGCAAGGTCTAAACGGATCTTTATTCACATCTAAAGATCGAACAATCATTGGAGTATCCAATGGATGAGCTTTATCCATATAAAATCTTTTCAATACCTTTTTCGTATAAGTCTCTTGATGTACGAATATCCCATTCTTTAAATATTCAATTTGCAGTCCAAGACAAAATTTCGTTTTACCGAGATCTTTCATTTCAAACTCTTTTTTCAAACAATTAACGGCTTTTGATAACTCTTCAGGAGTTCCAATTATGTTAATATCATCAACATAAACTGAAATGATGACAAATTCATTTCCAGATCTTTTCATAAATATGCACGGGCAAGTTTGATCATTTTTATACCCCTCTTTCGATAAATATTCACTTAGGCGATTATACCACATACGCCCAGATTGCTTTAATCCATAAAGCGATTTATTTAGCTTGATTGAGTACTCATTTCGGGGCCCTGAATTTTCAGGTAACTGAAATCCCTCGGGAAGTTTCATATATATCACTATCAAGTGATCCATATAAATAAGCGGTGACAACATCCATTAGACGCATATCGAGTCCTTCACGTACTGCCAGACTAATTAAATAACGAAAAGTCGTTGCATCCACCACAGGAGAATACGTCTCCTCATAATCAATACCAGGTCGTTGTGAAAAGCCTTGTGCAACAAGCCGTGCTTTGTATCTCACAATTTCACCGTTTTCATTTCTCTTTCTGATGAAAACCCATTTATATCCAACCGGCTTTACATTTTCTGGTATGCGGACTACAGGTCCGAAAACTTTTCGTTTCTCAAGTGATTTTAATTCTGCCTCGATTGCATCTTTCCATTTTGGCCAATCATTTCTTTGTCTGCATTCTTTTACAGACCCTGGTTCATGATCCTCATTCTCATTTATCTCATTCATTTCATGTAGCGCTACGTTAAATGAGAATTTATTGTCAACGTTGACTTTTTCTCGGTTCCATCTAATTCCATTTTGAGCATAATTTATCGAGATCTCTTCATTATCATTATTCTCAAAAATTTCAGGTACCTGATTTCCATTATCATAATCATTAATGCCCATTGACTCTTCTAGAGTCGATAAATCCTCGACTGGACCATTCTTATTATTTGCTCCTTTTCTTTTTCGAGGATTTTTATCTTTGGAACCCGAGGGCCTACCACGTTTTAGTTGTGGTTTAGGCTCGATCATTATATGTTCTCCAGGAACATTAACTTTTGCAGGAGCATTAACAGCTGGTATATGTGACTTAGTCACTCTTTTAAGGTCAGTAAAGCTATCTGGCAGTTGATTAGCTAATCCTTGTAAATGAATTATCTTTTGAACTTCTAGTTCACATTCTTTCGTTCGAGGATCATAATGATTTAGCGATAATTCATTCCAACTAATACTCATTTCCAGCTGTTTCTTTTCTCCCCCTAATGTCGGAAAATTCGATTCATCGAAATGACAATCGGCAAATCTAGCCGTAAATAAATCTCCAGTTAGAGGTTCTAAATATTTTATTATCGATGGAGATTCAAATCCGACATATATTCCCAACTTCCTTTGAGGTCCCATCTTCGTGCGTTGTGGTGGAGCAATTGGAACATATACCGCACATCCAAAAATTCTCAGATGGGAAATATTTGGTTCCTGACCATAAACCATTTGTATCGGGGAGATATCATTATAACTTGTTGGCCTGATGCGGATTAGTGCCGCTGCATGTAATATAGCATGTCCCCAACAAGAAGAGGGAAGTTTCGACTTCATTAATAATGGTCTTGCAATTAATTGCAACCTTTTAATCAACGATTCTGCAAGACCGTTTTGCGTATGGACATGTGGCACGGGGTGCTCAACATCAATTCCAATAGACATGCAATATTCATTAAATGCCTTGGAAGTAAATTCACCAGCATTATCAAGGCGTATTTTCTTTATTGGATAATCCGGAAAATGTGCTCTTAATCGAATCAACTGAGCAAGCAATCTCGCAAAAGCTACATTCCGCGTTGATAACAAACATACATGAGACCATCTAGTTGATGCATCAATCAATACCATGAAATATCTAAATGGTCCACACGATGGATGTATCGGTCCACAAATATCACCTTGTATACGTTCCAAAAATCTTATAGATTCATTCTTTATTTTTATTGGTGATGGACGAATAATCAACTTCCCTTTAGAGCAAGCAACACATGATAATTCATTCGATTGAAGAATCTTCTGGTTCTTCATTAAATGTCCACGTGAATTTTGAATTATTCTCCGCATCATAATTGAACCGGGATGGCCCAACCGGTCATGCCAAACAACAAATGTATTATCATTAGTAAACTTCTGGTTTACGATAGCATGTGATTCAATTGTTTTAAGATATGTGTAATATAGCCCAGAGTCAAAAGATGGTAATATTTCCACAATTCTTTTGTCATTCGATATCACTTTTGTAATATGCAAATATTCAATATCTCCTTTTTCTGCAGTCTCAATATGATATCCGTTATGTCGAATAGCTTTAAAGCTTAATAAATTTCTTTGAGACTTAGGAGAATATAAAGCATTTTCAATTATCAGCCTTGTTCCTCTGGGCAGTAAAACATTAGCTCTTCCGGAGCCCTCAATTATATTCGTGCTACCCGATATAGTAATAACACTGGCTTCTTTCATATCAAGATGATCGAAATATTTCTTATTTTTTAGAATCGTATTCGTCGTTGCACAGTCTGCAAGACACAATTCTTCATTGCACATGCCCGCATCCATCAAATAATATCCTTTATAAACAAACACATAATATTTATTATTGAAAAAGAAATATTGCATTACAAACATATAGATAACTTAAAACAACGATATATAAAAAACACACAATAGTAAATCATAATGCATAAATAAAATCATAGCAGATTAATTTTCATCGATCAGAAAATCCGCAGCTTCCAAATGAGCATTTTCATCATTGGCATCAGAGGTAGAGGCGAATTCACCCTGAACAAAATTCATTTCGATTTTCTTTCCTTTGCCCTTTTGAGATTCCTGATATAGCTCAACAAGATGTTTGGGCGTACGACAATTGCGCGACCAGTGGCCAGAACCACCGCAACGATAACATTTTTCATCATTATTCTTTTGTTCAGTTTGCCTCTTCTCATCTTTATTATCAAAACTTTTCCTCTTCTGGGGAATATTTTGATGACCGCCACGATAATTATGATAACCACCACGGAAATATTGATAACCACCACCATAATATCCTCGGCCACGACCACGGCCTTGACCACGACCTTGACCACGACCACGTCCACGGCCGCGATATCCACCACGTCCACGTCCACGATCATTACCTCGACTGTTGTCATTATTAACTTTGACTGCATTCGCTTCAGGGAGTGCAGTAGAACCAGTCGTTCGGGATTCGTGATTTTTCACCAGCAATTCATTATTTTGCTCAGCCAAAAGTAAGCAAGAAATTAGATCTGAATACTTTTTAAATTTTCTCTCCCGATATTGCTGTTGTAATATCATATTCTGTGGATGAAATGTGGTGAATGTTTTCTCCAGCATATCGTTATCAGTAATTGTCTCTCCACATAATTTCAACGTGGAAGTAACTCTATAAACGGCAGAATTATATTCACTTACCGACGTAAAATCCTGCAATCGTAAATTCAGCCATTCGTACTTTGCATTGGGGAGAATAACAGTTGTCAAGTGGCCATATCGTTCTTTCAGGTTTTTCCACAACTCAGCTGGATTCTTTTCTGTTAAGTATTCAACTTTCAGATTTTCGTGAATGTGGTGGCGAAGAAAAATCATAGCTTTCGCCTTGTCTTGTTCAGTTGTGGTTTTCGTGGGATCAATGGTGTCACCTAAGCCTTTTGCTTTCAAATGGATTTCAGCATCTAGTACCCAAGGTAAATAATTTTTTCCAGTGATATCGAGTGCAACAAACTCAAGGCTCGCCAAGTTCGACATATTACTATAATAAAATACAAAACATGTTATTAAAACTTTACATAATAAAAAAAACTTATAATTAATCTTCTTTTAAATCTTCTTTTGTATCTTCTTTTGTAAAAGTTCTTATAAAAAATGATATCCACATCCAGATCAGTGTCGCCGTAATCATAATCATAAGTAAAAGATCAAACATCGGACATAGCGACATCCTTCAAAATAAAATATATTTCAGTAATTATAATATTAAAGAAATTACAATTAATAATTATATTTTAAAAACATTGGTAAAAATATTATCCACATAGCGGAAATGATCACCGTAAATAATGTAAGGAGTAGAAGATCCATCTTTGTATAAAACGACATTTTTTTTCTTATTAAAGAAAGATTAATAATATGCCGCTACTGAGGTTGGGATTACCGCAAGACCTCGTGGGCTTGTGTTGTGTACGTGCATAAATAAAAAAAAAATCACACGCCTCCACGGGGATCGAAACCTGGACCTCTCGTCACTTGTAGTGAACGATATTCCGCGAAACCACTCGGGTATTGGCGTTTAGTTATAAAACCTTTAAATAATACTTTTATAATATATATTTTTAAATTAATCACAATTAATATATATTAGTATAAATTAAAAATTAAATTACCATACCTTGACTAAACTCGTACGAGATCTTCGACGGAGGTTGATCTTGACGACGGAGAGCGGTCGTGCTGATAACGTGTTATAAAAATATTAATTGTGATTAATATTATATTAAGATTATTTTATTATAATTATACTTATATTAAGATTATAATGATAATATAGCTTATAATATAAAGAGAGAGAGATTAGAGAGAGATTAAGTATTTCAATACTTGGTGTGATTTACAATGAACTCTAATCACCTATTTATACTACTAATAATTCACTATTACAACTAATCACATTAATTACAATTATACACCTCACACTAAAATACAAACTCTTCAATTAAACACCTCATCTTATCATCTTATCACATTATCATCATTTAATATAATACTTCCAAATCATCAATAATTTAACTAATATTATTATTTAAAACATCCACATTTAATTATTTCATAATAATTGACACCTTTTACGTTGTATTTATTAGCTTTTCTTAGGTTAATGTTGCATGAATTATTTATTGGCACATTTTATCTGGTAATTATGACCACTTCTTATGTTGGCTGTGACATCGATCAATACTATACTAGTCTTATGTTGATGTAACATTTTAATGTTGAAATCAATCAATACCAAAAGATACTCACATTGGTGAACAGTGTAGAATTTTTCGTCTTAACTCATTTTATTTTAATTTTTCTTTGACGTATAAAATAATAAATAGTTGAAACCATGTCGACTTTGATTAGTTCATTTTTTTTCACTCCACTAGCAAATTCCATTGACTTGGCAACAGAACAGAGGAAGAAAAAACAATATTTTAATACTGTAGTAATGGAAAATAGAATGATTGATATTATAGAATAATAGAATATGCCATATTGCTTGATTAGCTCATGGCACACATCACAGCCAGACAATATTGCGGGACTTTTTTGTTCACTTTTCTATTATGGGTAAATAATAAAATATAACATTACTACTATTAAAAAGAGGTAAATTCAATCAGTATAATTAGAGATGAGCATTTAACCCGTTGGACCGCCCCATCCAATCTACCCAACCCAATCCAGACCGCGAGTATTGAGTTGACAATTTAATGAATTGGTTTGTATTTTAAAAAATAAAACCGCATCTTTTGCAATCGAGTTTGATTTTGTATTTTTAAGATCACAAAAAACAGCATCCAATCGTATTTGATAATACTATAATTAAATTATGTTTTATTAAATATGTTATAAATTAATAAATATTAATCGTAACTCGTAATAATTAGGAAAGTCATAATCATCAATAATAATCAAATTAAAAAGACCCAAATAGATGAAAATACTAGTACTGATTCATAATATTAATATTTTTTTTTGTTCATGATAGAAGGGATTTGATCTTATTCAAGTTAATTTTTTATTATTGTTACTATGACATTTTTTTATATACAATTTAACTCTTATAAACAAGTTTATGATATATATTTTTATACTATCAATACTTAAAAGAATATTATCCATACTAAGTTATTGATTTTTCTTTATGATAAAAAAGAGGTAAAACCCGCAAAAATCACCCCAACCCAACCCAGCCCAAACAAATCGCAGTGTATCGAATTAAAATTTTTATGATCGAATTTGAAGTATATTATTAAAAACCGCAATACATCGAATCGGGCTAAAATTTGAATAAAAACTGCCATAACCGTCAATAGGGGCTTCCAAAGAACTGATCCAAAGAATAATGGGCTTCAAGCATAGGCCCAAATGAGAATTGGCCCAATTAAATCCATCAACTACGTTTACCTTCAAAATGTGACATATTTGGTGGAAAAATAAATAAACAAATAAGAAAATTCAGTTTAATGATCTAAAGGGGATGGATCAGATTTATGGCTTGAAATTCCTCCAAAAAAAGGAAGGAATTGAAATAAAAGGTAGCATAGTATAATCAACTTCGATCATCTGGGGAAATAATCATCACATCCATCCACTCCATATCATCTTTTAAGTCCAAAATAATAAATATAATACATAAAATTGTTATGTCGAAAGAAAGATGGATCAGAATATATTGGCTTGGATTTTCTCCACAGAGAAAAAACGAAAGAGCGCTCAGTAATTTCAGCGTCGAATCATCTGGGGAAATATTCATCACTTCCATCTCAACAAAAAACAAAAAAACAAAGGAAAATCCACAAGGAATTGCAAACGACGAACCTCATAAGAGCAAATTAAACCTCGACAAATGCAAAAACACAGTAATTAATAATATATATATATATGTATGTATGAGCCTCCGACAGCCACGAAGAATGCGAATCGAACAATGTAAGTTGAGTTCCACACAGACTATGAATATATAGAGAAGGAGGGAGTGAAGAGATAGGGTTTACAGCCGCAAGGGTTTATGGAACCCTAATTATTCATCTACAGGCCCATCTTCAGGCCCAGTAAGTGACTTTAATATTCTTAATTTTCTTTATTTCCCTTATATCTCTACTACACTACATCTTTTTATTTTTTTTCCCATTACTTATATATATATATATGAGGAATTTTATGGCTCACCAATTTTATGGCTCATCTTAAGTGAGCACCTAGTGTGGGCAACGGTTGATGTGGCACTGATTTATGCCATATCAACGTGTCACAACAACGTCAGAAGTGATGTGACATTAGTTGAAACATATTAGGTGCAATTTATCGAAACAGCTGAATGCTAATTGATGACCTGGTGAGAACTACTTTTTTCATATATCATGTGTAATTATAATTATTTTTATTTTTTATTTATTCTGATTATATCCTTAAGAGTCTTTTTTTTTTTTATATCCTTACAATTCGAACTAAATTGATTTATAATTTCACAATACTTTAAATTAAAAATAACTCCAATTTAATAATCCAGGCAAAACTTGAATACCAAAAAAAAAAAAAAAAAAAAAAAAAAAAACTATCTCCAATCTTGAGATAAAAACAAAGATCCTATCTATCAACATTATAGAGCTTGGACGGCTTCATCTCATGAGTAACATTAAAGAACTGAAGCACATTCAGCCACTGATCCCACCTCTTCAACCTATGGACGGCAATAGTATCCCCTATAAGCTCGTGGGAGCACCGCCCGTTAGTCCCAGGGTAGTCGTACATCGCCGGCTTATTCGAGACCCTATTCTTCCCCTTACCGCCGCCATCCAGCCACCGCCCCACCAGCCTATCCTCAGGACCCACCGTGTCGTTCGCCGGGATCGACGAGCCGGCGATCCATTCCACGAGATCCCACGAAAGAACGAACCCCATGCCCGACATGTAATGGACGAATGGGTTCGTACTCTGACAAGGGATCACAAAGCCGTAGTATAAGTCCGTCCTTGGCAGCGGCTTGAGAGAGGCTGCCAATGGCTGAAGTCTTATGTAGACGTCGTCGTCCGCCTTCATTACATAGTCGTACCTATTTTGTAATAATCGGCGAATAAAAACGACGAAAGGAATGGTTTGAATTTGGATGTTATAGTAATACCTGCTCGGGAGTATCCGAGGAAGGCTGGAGAAGTAAGTGTAAGTCTTGCCGCTATTCATGTTCTCGGGGCAGTCGAGGATGATGACGTCGCCGAACCTCATGATCTCGAGGGAGACGAAGGCCCTCTGTTCGGGCTTCGTCAGGTTGCACAGCACGAACTTGACGTCGATCCTTGCCACGGGCGAAGATTGAATCCCATATACGAGCCTGAGGAAATGGCGCTGATCGTACCTATCTGGGCGTGTAAGAACGCCTATTAAGAGGCTGAACTGATGCTTTTCTTGGAGATTTGCTGCTTTATTGGGAGGAGTTGGAATGTTGGGAGATTTGTATCTAACGGTGAAGAAGACGACGAAGATGAAAAGGGCGATCGAAACAGCAGATAATGTAGCTTGGATTAGTCTTAGCCTCGGCATAATTTATTACAGTCGATTACTTTTCTGATTTACTACGTTGTAAGGATTGTGCATATACAATGAATAAGATATTCCCAGAACATCACAGTAAATGTGAGGAAAAGGGAAGGAGGCTGGGCTTTTCGTCATGGCGTGAAGCTCGGGCTTTTGCTATATATATACATATATATAATATATATATGCTCATGAAAAGCAAGCAACACTGTGTGAAAAGTGTGATGAAAGCACATTTATGTACTGAGAGTTCATAGCTGATTAAGGTTAATCCATGTGTTCTTGCATCAGAAAAACTGTGGAAAAAAAAGGGAAGAAAAATCTTGGATTTAGCAAGGGACAATGGTGGGCTGCAATGGAACAGAGCTGTCTCTGTCGCAAGTTTCTGGTCCGTTAACTACAACTCCATCGCCCTGTAATGAAGAAAAAACGAAAGAGTGAATCGGACGTTTTTCTGCTGTTGATTAGTTTTTATTAGACGAGATTATGTAAGATAGGGTCGTCTTCTACGTTCTTTTACCTTGGCTATGTTTCTGAAGAACGTCGTAGTGTAGTTTCCCGACGGGAATAAAACTTCGACGATGTCGGCCAGGACTAGCTGAGGCTGAGATATGGCTCCGTCGTACCAATCTTCCGCAGTAATTTCATAATGAGATGTAAGAAAAACAGAAGCATGGAGTAAGAAAAAAGGATGAACTTTACCAAGAGCAGTAGAATTGTGAGTCCTTTTGTCGTATCTCCACAAGCTTTGGTTGGCCATGAAAGCAAAGCAAGACTGATCTTCGACGTTCAGATTATGTAGAAAGGCCGACGATCCGTAGGACGATGGGTCGGGCGTATACGTCTCGTCGATCACCACGTCCACGGTCTAAAACGTTAACATCAAGATTATTGGAAAGTGGGGCTGCAAGAAAACTGATCTACTGCTAGGACTAAAAGCTTCGGCGTGATTTCAAGAATAGCTTACACACAGTATTGCGTGGAACGCCTCCAAGTCGTCGGGCACTGAGACATTATACGTTATCTTACTAATGGAGCCGTCAATGTTTTCGCCGCCTGAATCCTCCACATACTTCACGAACCGTAAGTAGGTCGAATGAGTACGACTTGTACTAAGAATGTCGGGATTTTTGTGCAAGGAAAAAAGGGATTACCTTTAATTTGTACGCCTCTTTCGTGAAAGACCACACACCCTGTATTACATGAAACACGGCGGTTAAGACGGGTTTATGCTGTAGTAAGCGTAGTTTCGATAGATTTCTACTGCAATAACGCAGATTGCGTACATCGTTATATGCCATCCAAGCAACTATCGGTTTGAACGGTGCGTTCCTGCTCGTCGCAGCCTTGCTGATGCACAAGTAGTTCTGCTTTATCTGCCAGGCAAGAAACTACTACCTAAGATCGAAACCTTAATTCAGACATCAAGCGAGAGAGAAATGAAACCAACATACTGCGTCGTAGACTTGATTCGCCACTGTTTCCAAATTGGCGAAAACTCCGAGGTACTTGATCCACTCTGCCCTCTGAAATCGACCATTACATATTCATAGTAAGACCATAAAGAATCTTTTTATTTTCGTCTAGGCAAGACATCGTCGGATAGTAGGGCATACCTGAAGTGGAGCATCCTCGGCGACGGGGATGAACGTCGCAAAGTTGCACGATTGGGTCTGATCGGCGTTGACGATGAAGTGGGCCGCAAACTGCGTCAGCTGCTGAGGCTCGCTTTTGTTGATCATTTGAACTTGGCCCTCGTTGTAAAGCTTGAGGACGCATTCGGACACCACGTAGTCTGACGTAATGCCCTTCAGATTTCCTAGTAATCCTAAGAGCTGCGCTTCGTTGGTCATAATAAAACAGAAGCTTGTTAGCTGCTCATTATGTAAAGGAATCAGACCGAAATAAATTGTGACTCACCTCAAAGAATGAAGCTGCAAAGATTCAGGCGAGGAAACACAACGTTAATATTGAAAGAAAATGTATAGGTAAAGAAAAAAAAAATGAGAAAAAACCTTAAACCTGGGAAATAATCAGCATCCATTGAATAATTAGCTAATGGGATAACAAAGGATTTTATCCTTGAAGTGCAGTATTTCGTCTTAGCGGCCATCTTCGAACTATTCTGCATAGTGTAGCAATGAATATTTTTGAGATGCCAAAATCAGTTGGATCTTATCCTAAAGAAAGAAGATAATGAGATGTAATAATGTATGTACTATGTGCTTACCTGAATGAGAAGATAACTCTTTCCGTCGAAGCCATTCTTGATAACTTTAAACGTCTGCCCGTAATATATCCGAAAGTACGCTGCATCTTCTGCTTGCGAAATGTTCCCAGGAACGTTAACAGTTTTACCACCATAAGCACAATGCCATAAAATCATTAAAACAAATGTATGGATACATAAACAAGAACGTAAGAATCTCATTTTTCTTGGGCTGATTATGCAATGTAGCCAAGCCAATAGAACTCTCAAGCACGTTATATCCAAGAAAGAAAGACACAAGTAAAACCCAAGTTTCTGACCCTTAGAATTATATATATACATATATGTTCAAACTTGACTATAATGTGAATAGAATGTGTGGGACTGTGTGCTGTTTTTGGACTGAAATGATTTCTTTTTATGTAAGAGAATTCTTGGCATGTGTAAAAAGAGAAGTGTTGGTTAGTGGTTAAGTCCATTGCATTATGACCCGTGAAGCGATTCCTTTTTTCTGTCATCTTCTTTCTCAACTCCTAACAAGTCTTTTTCTTTTCTTGGATTTTTCTTGCATTGCATCTCTTTGCTCTAACATCACATGTGACACACACAAACACACACACATATCTAGCTTTTTATTTATTTCCATACGGTTGGGACTGAAAGATATTTATTTATGTAGTAGGCTTTTTGAGTGTGTATGAACAGTGCATGAGCGTGGGAATCAAATCAACTGAGAGGCTTTCCATTCCATCTTTGCATACAAACAAAAAAGTAAAACCAAAAGGCAGCTGTGAACAGATTGATTAATCAAATATAAAGCCAACATTTTTATTAGAGAAAAAAAGGAAGAAAATTTATTAAAAACAAGATGAAGCATGCCTCGGATAATATGGTATGGAGCTCCCCCTATTCAAGATTCAATCCCATTCATCTTTCTCATCATTCCAACGAATTCACAAACCTTTTCCTCCTCGGGAAGAGCTTTCGCCACACTCTCCCTCTCCTTACACCTTTCCATCCAAGCTGCTATTTTCGGACACTCTTCAGCTACCTTAAACCCTCCGAACTTCTCATACGCAGAAAACCACGAAGCCAAACCAATGGCGGATATGTCGAGGAAGCCAAAAGTGTCTCCATTGAAGTAGTCTTTATCCCCCATTGCACCTTCAAGTTTCTTGAGTATGTCCACGAACTCATTCTTGGCTGACTCTAGTTGCTCGCCGCCTTTGCTCTGCCATATCCCACAGCCGCCGTCAAATACCTGCAAAATCATAATAGTACAAACCCAAGCAGTTATGCAGCTGAATTTTTTACAAAGAAGTCTAAAAAACAGACCTTTTTGTCGATAAAGTCTGCCCAGAAACGAGCCCTGGACCGTCCGTACGAGCAAGACGGCAACAGCTGTGGCTTCGGCCAAGTCTCATCGATGTAGTATACGATGTTGTTGGACTCGACGATTGGTTTGCCGCTGTGTAAGAGAACTGGGACTTTCTCATAAATGGGGTTCGACTTCAAGAGAAGCTCAGTTTTGCCTCCGAATATATCTTCCTCTTGCGTTTCGTAGCTCACCCCTTTCTCCCCCAATGCGACCCTCACCCTCGTGGAAAAGGGGCTGGCCCAGAAATCTAAAAGAACTAACCCTTCGTTCGACATCTTCTTCGAAGTTTTTTTAGATGAGATTCTCTCTGCTGTCAGGCGGTTTCGATTGCCTTCTGTGGATTTGGGTGAAAGCCTTTGGTGTTTATATAGGCATGTTGATTGGTTGGCGACTGCAATGTGAAACTTTGGTAATGTCAATTCTTCGTCGAGGGCTTTCATTGTTGTGCTGTGTTGTTGCAGTCGTTGTTTTCAATGTTGATTAAAAAAATTAAAAAATGAAAAAAAAATTTATCCAAAATCGAAAATGGGTCAATTTAAAGAGAGGTTATTTAAAAAAAAGGGATTTTAACTTTGTCAATTAAATAAAAGGGATTGAGTTTATTTAACGTATAATTAACTTAAATAATCATTTAATTTTTTTAAATAATAAAAAAATAAATAATAAATTCAACTACCAACCGACCAACGAACATTAAATCAAACAACCAACTAAAAAAACGAAGTAAGAACAAGATTTACTAACACACATCAAGATCCAACACACAACATCACTAAACAACATCGTCGAAGATATAAGATCGAAGCAAAACACATTCGTACAGGTCGAACACATCAAATCCGCACAGTTCGAAGCCACCAAATTAAGGTTGATTTTTCACATATATTTTGATTCCATTAATTTCATTCAATTTTCAGCATACATTGTTCATTATTCATCATGGGTAAGTCCAATCTGAACTTATTTTGCATCGTCATATCCTGTGCAGCTCGATTGAAGAAGTTGAGTTCATTCATTCGGTTCTTTTCGAATTTATATTTAATTCAAATTTTATTCGATTATTAATTCGATAACCCAACTCGAATTAAATATTAATTCAAGTATTATTCAATGTCAATTCGTTTTCCTTTTTAGAATTAAGTTTTAATTCTAATTTAATTCTATTAATATTAAATTAAATTTTCAAATAATTTTTAAATTCGATTCTAATTCCAATTTAATTCGATTTTTTTGGAATAATTTTTAACTCAAACAAAATTCAAATAGAGATTCAATTTTTTTACTGTACATGTTATGCCGACGAGTATCATTATTAACTACGACGGAGAATGAAAAGTCGGTGTCGATAATGTGGAAATTATAAAGTGAATCATGAGAATGTGGTTGTAAATCAATTTTGACGACGTTCACGAAGAAAAATCAGTGACGAATGTGGAGGGTGCGACCATCGTTCCTAGTGATCGATATTCTTTTACGATCGGTTCTACCATAACAATCAGTGACGAATTTAAAAACAAGAGCGCGACAAAAAAAAAAGATTCAAAGAGTTGTCGTGGATGCATCATTTGAAATTCGGAACATAAAATCATCCGTCTACGCCGTACAATGTAAAGAGAATGGATGTACTTGGAGGATTTGGACATCACAGATGAATTGTTGATGTAATATGTTCTACGAAGGAGAGTTATTGATATTAAAACCAAGTAAATTGTGAAATATCAATGATAAACATCCAACAAATCATCATATAGGTATCAAACTTGTTATTACTTGAGCTTATACATTTTAAATGAACATTGTACGAAATTGTTCACGAGCAAGAACGAACACTAATCGAGCTTGATCACGAGCTACAAACAAATGACCTTTTTCTGTCATTTTAGTTTCTTATTTGAAAACTAAACGTTATATAGGATGTAATTGAACTATAGTCAATCATCTGTACAATTGACTAAATATATCAATAACACTACAATAAGTTTTGCGTTCATAAAAATCAAATTGCTAGATCTTTAATATCCAACATAATTGTTCATTATCTCAGAGTATTATTCGGTCCACACATGACGCTTTGCTTAGTAGTAAAAAGTAATGTTAATGTATTATGTTCCACTTATTTTTTTTAAATGTATTATCTGTTGCATTTATAGTGATATATTATGTCCTTTTATTGGATCTACTTGTTTAGAAATATATTATTCTACTATTTTGGTTATATTTTATAAAATCGAGTAAATTTCGAATTAAAAAATAAATCTAAAACAAAACTCGATATTTTTCGAATTCGATTTCGAATTAAATTAATTCGAAAAATTAATTTGAATGTTTTTCGAATTATTATTAGAATTAATTTAATTAAAAATTTAATTCGAAAAAGAATTTTCGAATACATTCTAGAATTAATTTTAATTCGAATATTAATTCGAAAATTATTTGAATTATTTTTTGAATTAATTTAATTAGAAATAAAAATTCGAAAACTATCGAGTTTCGTTTTAGATTTATTTTTTTATTCGAAATTTACTCGATTTAATAAAATATAATCAAAATAGTAATTCTATTAGAATTCCTTTTAGAATTCCTTTAGAATTCCTTTAGAATTCCTTTATAATTCTAATATAATTCTAATAAGAAATTATAAGTAAAGTATTGTCGACGAATTACTTTTAAATTAAATTCGAGTATTATTTCGAGTTTTACTAGAATTCAACTAATTCGATTAAATGTAACCAAATTATCACCGAATTAAAATCGATTTTTACTCGAATACGTTCTAGAATTAATTTTAATTCGAATACTAATTCGAAAAAATATTTGAATTCTTTTTCGAATTAATTTAATTCAAAAACGAATTCGAAAAACATCAGTTTAGTTTTCGATTTAATTTTTCATTCGAAATTTACTCAATTTTATAAAATATAACAAAATAGTAATTCTATTAGAATTCCTTTTAAAATTCCTTTAGAATTCCTTTTAGAATTCTTTTAGAATTTTTATTAGAATTCCTTTTAGAATTCCTTTATAATTCTATTATAATTCTAATAAGAAATTCTATGAAAAGTACTGTCGATGAATTACTTTTGAATTAAATTCGAGTATTATTTCGAGTTTTATTAGAATTCAACTAATTCGATTATGAATATCTAACCAAAATCGATAATGAATATGAAAAAAAAAAGCTCGTATTCAACCTAAATATCAAATATCCATCAACCCTAAACCCAAATCTTAGATCTACGGTCTTCCTCTTCAGTCTTGCTATCGTTCGATTTCCGGCGACGACGAGTATTCAGGGCTTCGATTTTTTTTATCTCGGGTTTTTGTTATCTCAAATTCTTTTTTTTCACCTCTCGAGTTTTTTTTTTCCTTTTGTTAACTCTAAATGAACTCGACTACTAAGTTTAAAATTAAGTAATATTAACTACGACCAACCGTTTTTTTACTAAGGGTATTTTGGTCAATTTCATATCCAATCCCTTTTTGTTTAATTCTTTTAGATATTGATCACTTCTATCAAAATTATCCCGAAATCGAATACACAACCAAGAACCCTAAAATAAAAAAAAATCAATTAGTCCTCAAAATTATGTTTCCATCAACAAAGGCCTCAATTTTCTGGAAAACTACGCACGCATTGCAATGGGGTGACCTCAATTTGGAGTGGGATTGCGCCAACTTTACGCTTATCTCTGAGCCTCAGCTCCGATCGATTTGGACAAATATGCAAAAATCACACAGCTTTGGATGATGATTAGGGCTTTGAAGATTAGAAAGCCATTAATGATCAAATAGCGAGGCAGATGAGGTGAAACGCAGGGTGGAAAATGGAAATCAATTGCCCACGAACAGAAACAAACTATATAAGATGGAGCACTGAAGGTTCTTCCATATCTTCAGAATCCTATCAATTAGGTTTTTCTCGAGCAGAGAAATTTGGATCCGACGCCTGCCAAGCCAACCAATCCTCGCAGGTTCGTCATCTATATTCTGCACTTAATTCTCATCAATTTTATCCACTGTTCAAAGATTACGATAATCACTTTAAGCTTGTAGTTAGTGTGTGTGTGTGTGTGTGTGTTTGTTTAATCGTACCCCAAATCCCATGTAACTCTTTGGTCAGCTCTATATTGGGTTCTGATGGGCACGGCGAGGTGGCGGCATCTGACCAGTCATATCAGCGCAGTGTTCTTCAGCGACGTGGGTCGTGGTGGCCGGGGACTCCCAGTCGAGGGAGATGGCCCTAGCGTTGCTGGCGGTGGTGATGAGATCAAACGGCCTGTGGAAGGTAAGGCACACTAGGGGACGACGAGGCCGGGGTGAGAGGGTCGACTTTGTGTGGGCCCCGTACGTCCTTCAGCTGACCGAGTTTGTAGGGGCAGGTGAGACGCGGCGGTAATAACGTTCTGCCCGATGTTTTGGTGATGGGGTCGGGGCTATGGGACATGCTGTACCTGCACAATGCTTCGATCTACGGTGGTTCGTTGGGGGATTTGATGGGCTCCGTTCGGGCACTGATGCGGGCCGGGTCGAAGCCCGCGGGAATGCATAATGATGCGGCGGAGACTTGCCGGTGTATGGCCGATGGGATGCATTTGCGGCGGTTCAGATTATGTTCAATGTTTTGCTCATGGAGTCATCTATTTGATTACATGGATGATGATGATGATGATGATGATGTTAGACTTAAAGTCGTTCGTTATAGGCAAATTACCACATTTATATTGATGCAATGCATAAACTAGTGGAACGTGCAATAGACAATTTCATTTTTAATAATATCATCAAGTATATCACACGATCAAAAAAACTATTGTCGATGTTGAAAGATATAAGTACTTGACAATCGAGAAAATAAATAGTGATGTATATGCACAAAGAGACTATTAATGTAATTTAGAAAAGCATACTTATTTTCGAAATGTGTTATTGTGTATTTCAAAAACGGTATTTTCATGCCAAAATAAAGGACTAAATCATTGTTGTTAAAAATAATAGAATCTTTTGTATGTATGTTATCAGTTTATGATAGGAATAAATGTTATTTAGCGTAGTTAAAATGGCAACTTCTTCCTTTTTTATTTTTTTATATATATTAGCATTCCTAATTCACAAGGCAAGGCGTTATCATTTCAAGTCCATTTAACTTGGCCCAGACGTAAACTACACGAGCTTTAATTGAATTTATTTCTCTTGGAAATTTTACGTAGTTGACTTTTTGTAATATTTCGGTAAAATTAATAGTTGTCCAAATACATTACGTCCATAATTAAGTTGAAAAGAAATATATATTTATATGCATTGTGCTTGGACTTTGTAGTATTAATAGTTGTCCAAATACAATAGTTGTCCAAATACAATACGGTAATAATATGCATTGTGCTTGGACTTTGTAGTAATTGATTGTCGATTTGACCAATGAGCCATGTTCTGAACAAACAAATATATATTTATATATATATTTATTTTCTTTTTGTGTTATTGATCTAGAGCTTTCTCTACAGATATCAAACGTTTATTAGGTCCTGAGGTTGTTATTTATTGCATTCACATATATTAATTATCAGATGGTGGTTGAGAGATTAATTTGACTTCTTTTGCAAAGACATTTTTTAATTACATGCTTAGTAATTCTGACGCCACAAATTAAAATAAAACAAAAAAAACAATTAGGTATCAAAACGGTGCAAACGCTTACCCAAAGATCTTTAATTTTTTTCCCAATTATGGGTTTTATTTATCCAAAGTTTCATGACTACTAAGGTAATAGTAACAGGTGTCCATCCCTCGACCACCTCAAAAATATCCGCCAAACTTTGCCTTAAAAAGCTAATAAATAAATATCGTGTGGCTGTTATTTTTCTTGTTGGATATATATATATATATATATATTAATTTATTTATTTTTCTAAATAATACCCCAAGCAATGCCCAACTTACCTAGGGGTGTGCATAGTTCGGTAAATTGATCGAACCGACCGAAAAACCGAAAATTCGGTACAAACCGAATACCGAACAAAAATTTCGGTTCGGTATTCGGTTTTTGTTTTTTGAAAATTCGGTAATTCGGTTCGGTTTCGGTATACTGGTTCGGTATACCGAATCGACCGAATTACCGAATTTTTTAAAAAATTAAAAAAAAATACAAAAATTATAAATTTAATAAATTTTTTCGAATTTTAATATATAAATATATTAATTTTTTATTTTTTTTATGAAATTTCGGTAAATTCGGTACAAACCGAAAAAACCGATTTAAATTCGGTAAAAACCGAATACCGAACCGAGTATTTCGGTTCGGTATTCGGTTTTGAAAATGGCCGAACCGAAATTTCGGTTCGGTTCGGTTCGTACCGAATGCACAGCCCTAATCCTGACCCGCGTCGAAGGCGCGACAGCCGCCGCGTTTCTCAATAAACGCAAGGCTCGATGTCAACACACGGTCCGAAATCAAATCGCACGGAAGAAACGATACTCGATAAAGGAAAATAGATATAGATATCGAAGGAGGCTTTACAATATAAAGTGTCGATACATCGGTCAACGAATGAATAATGTACAACACAACCTCCTTCCAAAATATCCCCGCCAATGGATCCTCCAACATAAAAGAAAGATACAATACCAAAGTGGAAGAAGATAGCAGCGGAAAACGATGATCGAAGAATGACGAACCTCCAGGCAAAAGAGATATCAACAACCTAGGAAGAAATATATATAAATGGGGTGAGCAAACCACTAGCTCAGTGAGATGATAATACAGACACACCTTCCATGCACAGAAGGCGTGTTCTCAACGATGATATCATAGCAAACTAAATATATCGACTACTTCATATTTACAAGGTAAACAGTATCCACCGCTCGTACGAGGAAAATACGACAATAAAAATAAATCATAAAACATATCAAGAACATCGAGAAAGTACACGTCATCACATAAACGACGCGTGGGTAGCCGTATCCTCCTCGAACTGAACTCTCCGTCGAGAGTCAGACGAGTCCGTCACCGTACTCTAAACACAATGCCAATGAACAATCGTATCGACTAGACCATGAAAAATCATATCAAATAAATGTGAAATGCATGTCCTACACCGGTGACGTTGGCCGTAATAAATCCTAACGATCACCTTCCAACAACGATGGCGAATGGACAAGTGACATCGTTAGGCCACACTTACCCGGGCTCGCCAAGCCACGGGCTACTAATGGCAGTCTCACTCACCCGAATCGTGGCAGTTCGGGCTACTAATCATATGCCACTCTCACTCACCCGAATCCTGGCTAGTTCGGGCTACTAATGTCTCGGAACCGAGTATACGCAATATCAACAAATCATCGGCATCACAGCCATAACTCCACAAATCAAATCAACAACGTGGAATAGTGACATGCCTTCACGTCACATATCCCTAAAATCATGAATGCAATTCACCAAAGCACATAGACGTTCAAATACTTATTAACACCATTCACGAAGCAACATAAACACCCAAGTTCTCATCAACATAAGGATATGAACATACTATAGCCGGCAAGGCCCACTAATGCATAATCCAACAATAACATATAATCTAGTGAAAACGACATAAAATAACCCATCGCGAGGTTCACACATCCCGCGAAGGGAAGGTGTCCCCGTACTATCAACTCACAACGTAATGGCCTAGTTTTTCTTCAACGTCTGAAGCTGCCCTCGAGTCACTTGTCCACGTTCCTTCGCCTAAAATAGGAGATCATGATTTTTCAACATTGAACGAGCAATCGATAATATTTAACGTCTTTTTAAACTATAACATAAAACCGATCTTCCGATATCCAAAACTGCCCCGAAGGTGCTTAAAGATCATATAAGTGACTCTGTGCTGCTTTTTGAAGAACAATTGAAGCAGCAAGCAAGAGAAATTTTAAAATACTTCAGCAAACTACTAAAATTCTCAGTTTTGCAGCAGCAACTTCAAAAAATCATAATAAATAGTAGAAATATCGTATCGAACCAGTTTCAACGGCTGTGAACAGCTCAGGAAGTCAGCTTTCCACAGAAACAAATTTGGAAAACATCGAAGTAGTATAGATAGGGCAAAACTTAATAATACAGAGGCTACATATATGATTTGGAGAAAAATTCCTGGTTTGCAGCAGGGACTTCAGAAATTCATCAAAAATCGTATAATGATCGGATTTATTTGATTCCAGCGGCTATGAAAAGCTGAGAAAGTTATCTTTCAATAGAGACATTTCGGAACCATTGGAACAGTATAGATGGGTTAAAACAGATAATTACAGAGATAGTAGAAGCAAGGTTCACAGCAGCAAGTTCACAAATTCATAACAAATGATAGGGATGTCGGAACGAGCTAATTCAAGCGGCTGTGAAAAGCTCCAGAAGCTAGCTTTCAAACGAGATTAGTTTTATAAGATGTGGTTCAGAATGATTTCGTATTTTATATTTATGAGGTGGGCCCCACCCAAACGTTATTAAATTGTGGGGGCGGTGGGTGGTGGTGTGGTGTGTCCACGTGGCGAAAAAGTTCAAAAAAGAGATCAGTCGCCACCACCTGGGCCCACCAGAATTTATTTCTTGGTGATTGAAATTTAATTTAATTATTATATATATGAGAAAATAAAAATATAATTGTTTGTCACGCACGGTCAATATCAATCTCATCCACAATACACCTCAGCACTAGATATTGAAATAAAAATCCACCACACTTTGCCATTCTTGATCCAATCCACAACTAGGGATGTCAATGGGGCAAGTTCGGGGCGGGGATCTAATCTCCGTCCCCGCCAAGAAACGGGGACGAAATTGTCCCCATCCCCGTCCCCACGGGGATCCCCATCCCCGCGGGGATCCCCGTCCCCGTCATATTTTATTTTAAAAGTATAATTTATATTATATTATATAAATTTTATACAATATTTAAATTGTATTTTGAATATTATCTATATTTTAATAATATATATTGTATGTTTTTATAATTTACATTAGCGGATCCCCGCGGGGAACGGGGCGGGGAGTATAGTCCCCGTCCCCGTCCGCGGGATAGAAAGTCGGGGATTCCCCGCCCCATTCGGGGCGGATCCCCGCGGGGACGGGGAATCCCCGCCCCACTGACAACCCTATCCACAACCCTTGGCTTTTATTTTCTCATCATTTATTTTATTTTATTTATATATATTTTGAGAGGTTGTAGATATTTTATACTTTTACATGATAATAAATAGTGGAGATATATTAAGCATAAATGTCATTTAAAAAAAAAAAATTATTGTATCCTACAAGATACATTACTACGTCTATTCAATTTTATCGTTTTATATAAACCAAGTCTTTGTCACATGTCGTGTCTTGTAGAAGGGTCTTATGACATGTCACATTTTATTTTTTTTAAATATCGTAGAAATGGTAGTTGAGTTGTAAAATCATTTTAAGTGGCTGTAAGATATTTAAGTTTATATTTATATTAATGGGTGTGGGGATATTTATGTGGGGAATAGCAAAGCTGTGAGGAAAGGAAAGTTTACTAGCCACTAAGTCTTAACATGTGGCTCGTATGATGTCTTTTCCATTTATTTCAAGATAACATTATTTCTTAATCATATATATCTTTACATATTGCCTGCCAAAATAATAAAACTAAAATCATTCCATTTTCGTATCATGGGACGATTTGGTCTCCCTCTTATTTTTCTCGTCCCAAGTCCAAACAAACATATTATAATAAATAACCTCGTACGAATTCTAACTCATAACCTTCAGTTGTCATGATAAGATCGACAAAACTCTTTAATAATTCACTAAGATTTTATCATAATATTGCCCACTTTTTTATTGTAATTTTTTAACATAAAATAATAAAAAGAAAAAAAAGAGTTCATTTTTTTTAAAAAAAATTAACAATAAAATAAAATAAAATAAAAATCTCAAGAGCAAGACACAACCCAATCTCAGTTTGGCGTAACTAATAGATTACACGTGATCATGTCCTCCTCGAGTTGCCTGTTTGGTCCGTGAGATAAATAAAAATAAATAAATAAATAATTAAAAAATAAAGTAAATAAAAAATAAATAAATAAACGACCACTATTCAACCTCCGCGTGGAGACAAGCTGCTGGCGATGCTTTGAGAAAAAGCGAGGGATAAAGCGCAGGTTGCAAACGCCACGTGTCATCTCGCCTCTCTTTGAATCTCAGCCACAAAAGTGCCTCAACAACACTTTCTCGATCCTTCTATCACAAAACCCCCTACACTTTCACCAAATTACATTACTTTGTAATTTCTACCCCCCCATCTGTTCATGGTGTACTAATACAATCAATCTTCAGCTGCCGCAGAAAAAAAAATATATATCAAACTTTAGCTTAGTGCCTTATTGTTTTCCTCTGCTCCAATCGTTGGTTTCGGGGAAAAAGATCCCACCTTTGAGATCTTTTTTTTTTCCTACTTATTTCCCAGTTCTTTTTCTGCGTTGAAATTTTGAATTTTCTTTTTTCCTGGGTTCAGTAATTAATCTTCAGAATCTGTGATATCCTTTTAATTTTTTTTGTCTCTGTGAGGAAGTAATTAGAAAGTAAGCTCAGGGAGAAGCAGAGAAAGGTTTGAAACGCTTTGATGGTTTCTGCAGCTATGCAGGTGAGTCGTATGTTCAGATCTCTGAGTTTTTTGTAATTACTTTGACGAAATTGATGTTAGCCATGATTTACTTACAACTGTAACATGTGCGTGGTTTTCTTTTTATTGGTCTTTGCTGTGAGAACAGAGCAATACCTTAGATTCTTTCGTTTTTTGAGGCTGCCTACAAATTGCTTTTGGTTGATTAGATATATGTGGAAACAGATATTTATGGATTGTATTCTATCTAAATTGGAAAGAAGGAAGATCAAGAAAGTTTCCATTTTTGTACTTACTGTGTTTCTATATGTACTTGTTCTTACACTGAAGGTATTGAAACAGAGTCTCATTACATAGATAGTAAATACAATACCTGATTTTCCACAAAGGTTGTGAGTTAAAAGTAGTAAATGGACCATTTGGGGTATAATCTTTTGTGGTTTTGTCGATAAACGAAGCGGCTGGGTAACATCACATGCTCGCTCGATACCCCTTTTCTTCTCCTTTTTGGCATCTAAGATGTGTTTTTTGTCCTCTGTTTCAGGAAGAACATGGCGACTGGGGTTCGGGCAGGCCACAGTCGTTAGACGACAAAGTTTTGTCTGAAACTGTTAAGGGCATTGCAATAAGCGAGCAGCTAAATCCCGAGGATGAAATGATTCCAAAGGTTTTATGCTCTCTAGTGTTCTTAGTTTGAACTAAAGATTGGACTGAATCATCAAACTCATCAATGTCATTGTCATTGAACTTATCCAGGTGAGAAAGCCTTACACGATAACTAAACAGAGAGAACGATGGACCGAGGAGGAGCACAAAAAGTTTCTCGAGGCACTGAAACTTTACGGTCGGGCCTGGAGGAAAATCGAAGGTGAAAACTTAATCTATATTTGCACATGCGTATTTATGAATGCGTTGTTTCAGTATCTGATTGACCTTTTCTATCGCAGAGCATGTCGGTTCGAAGACAGCAGTGCAAATCCGAAGCCATGCTCAGAAATTTTTCTCCAAGGTCTTCTTACCGATCAATCTTATCACCCAAAACGAAAAAAAAAACACCATAATATGACCTTAAAAAAACTGTTATGCCGCCTTTGCGAGTAAGTCGTATATCTTATGACACACACCGAGGCGAGCAGAATCCACACACATTGGTTATGTATGAATGTTTGCTGACGATGTAAATTTCCCTTTTGTCTGAATTTTAGGTTACTCGTGAGACTGACTCTGGCAATGAGAGCACTCTGAACCCTATCGAAATCCCGCCTCCAAGGCCTAAGAGAAAGCCCGTGCACCCTTATCCCTGTAAGATGGTCACGCTAAAAAGGTCCTTGTCGACGAATATGTCCATTTCTGACCAAGAAAACCAATCTTCATCTCCCACCTCTGTCTTGTCTGCAATTGGCTCGGACAGCACCCCTAATGGGAGTTTGTCGCCCGTCTCTTCTAATCTTGGTGTGAAAGAAGGCAGTTATAAATCTTCGGATGAGGCGGAGAACTCGAGTGAAGACGAGCAAGTGAGCTTTGTGTCATCAAGATTAACTTCCACGATCTTATCTCAATCTAACTAGAGTTAACTTCTTGATGCAGATTTTGGACCTTTTGCCTCATCATAACAACTGTGCTGCAGTTAAAGGGTACTCAAATGAATCGAATGGGCAGTTTCTGAAGCTCTTCGGAAAGACGTTAGTGGTGGCTGATGCTGAAGCAGAGACTTGCAAGCCCGAATCGATGTGTAATAACTACATTGTATCCCCTACTAGAGTTGTGGCCAGAAAAATTTCTTACACAAACACTTCTGAGTGTGTTGGCCCTGATCTTCCATGCCTGTCACTGTACAGTGGAGCATCACTTTCCGTCCATGGAGTGCTCAGTCCTACGCCAATTAAAGCACATTTAGAGTGCAGCAAGATTGGGAGAGTAGACAATGAGGAACCAAACGAGAGCTTTTCTGATCCGTCGGATGGAGAGGGATCATCGACGGTTGTCGAAAGCTCTCTTGAATTTAAAGGGCAGGTGAGGAATTTGATATCTTCGTATGAGTTAAGCAAGAGGATATCAGCGGACTCGTTGAAGGGATTTGTGCCGTACAAAAGATGTGTAATGGATCGAGATTCTGATGTCTCGTCTGCGGAAAATCCAGACGAAAGGAGTAAACAGCGTATTTGCGTCGAAGCTAACTAACTAGCAAGCAATTTTCTTTCCCTAAGTTGTCCTCTCAGTTTAGGGCAGTTTTTTTTTTTAAGGTATTAAAGTGTTTATGCGTTGTAATGGATGCAAAGTTTTTTGTTCTGTTGTATGTATGTATCAATTGGAACTGTAAAACCTTCCATGTGTATTTTTGCAAATGCTACGGTGTTTGTTTCAACATATTGTATGTTTTTTTGACCGTTGAAGATGGTCGAACATGTAATAACAACTTTATACCGTTAATGGGATTATAGAATTTTTTTAACCATTTTTTCTAAACATCACAAACTCTTGCACAAAAATCTATATTCTTTTCAATTTCTATCCACTATTTTGTTAAGAATGGAGTAAAAATCACTCCTTTTCTTTTGTTTTTTGGCTTTCTTCGTTTTTAATTCTCTCGATTTTGGAGCTTTTTTTCTCCTTGTGCAGAGTTGTTTCTCTCATTGTAGAAGTTCACCTGTTTTAAAACAAATTCTTTGAAATTGAAGATAGAAAAAATCGAAGAATATATATGAGTTCATAGTTGTTATTATTAATTATGGAGTTTTAGGTTTATTTGTAGTAAGGTTTTTAGTTTTCTTTTTCAAATAGTTTTTCTTTTTTTTTATTTGTATTTATTTTTCTCTCAATAAGAGCTATTTTCTGGATAGTTAAATATTATCTCAAGGATGGGCTCTTATAGCTCTTACCTAGTGAATCTTTTTTATTTGAATAAAAAAATGTGGAACAAGCTCATTTTCATTTTAGGATAAAGATTAAGAATGCAAGCATATATAGAGAGAGAAGAAAAGAATGTGAATAAACTGTGGATCTCATGCTTTAGAGCATCTCCAATGGAACGCCATGTCTGGCGTTCCACCGGAGGTTTGGCGGTGGCAGAGCTCCAACCCACCGCCAAATGGGACGCTAAATTCGGCGGGAGCTACAATGCCCCGCAATCCTAAGCAGGACACTGTTCATCCGCTATTCAATTTTTGATTTTTTTTTTTTTTTTACTTTTTAGGGTGAATGTGAAATAGCAAATTGGGAAAGAAACACGATGGAGAGATGATGAGGAAGATGATGACGAGGAGATAGAGTGTTTATTTTTTATTTTGTTTTTTCTTTTTCTTTATGTTTAATTTCTTTTTTATTTTTATAAAGATTAGAAAAATATGTCTAATTTATGTTTTAAAATTTTTTTATTGTCTAATTTCTGAAAAAAAAAAATTCTTAATTTATTTAATTAGATATCAAAGATTTTTTTTTTCTTCAGTTTTTTAATAATTATATAAATTGATTTTTTTTAAAAACCATAGTTTATTATAAAAAAAGAAAGTATTAAAATTATATTTATAATTAATATTTAGAATATAAAATAATATGTGATAGAATATATTGAGAATATTATTTTAGAGGAAAATATAGAGGAGATGGTTCGACTTATAAACACTGTTCAAACTCTATATATAGAAGAATTGAACTGTAGCAACTCTATATATAAAGTATATGGTTGGAGATTGCCTTATAATTTATTTTACGAAAGTAGTTTACTTTATTCTGTTTCATTTATTTCATCCTTTATTCCTTACGTGACATTCGAATATTAATCTTTATCTTCAATGTTTTTATCTTCAAATTTAAGATTTTTTTTTATATCCCTAAAAAAATTAAATAAATTAGATAAATCATTTACGGCACCACAGCCTTGTTTGATATAGGCCACAAAGCGTTTTTAGCCGATTGCATGCCCTCCTAACGGCCCACTATCAATTTAATAACGTGGGGCCCAAAACATAATTTTGTCCGAAAATAACAATTTACGCAACCGAAAAAGGAGGGAGTCCCACGTGGCATATCATTTTCGCGTAATTACGTTATTACCCTTTCGCATACTGAAATTTTCCCTTTGTGCTGCCCCATTCACTCATTTATAAACAAACGCACGCACTTCTGTTGTCTTCTTTGCTTCTTTTACATTTCGTCGTATTACTGTGTGCGCGCTTCTAGATCCTGAAAATTAGAGTAAAGCTGATCGGTATTTGATTTGGAAGAAGAAGGGAGAAAAATGTCTGCCGCTGCAACGTTGAGCCATTCTGATGCAGAGAAGCTGAACAAGCTTAAATCTGATGTCGCCAGCCTTAATCAGATCAGGTTTGCTGATTTTCTATTTTTTGTTTTTTTTTTTTTTTGCGATTTGTTTCGTCTGAGCAATGTTCTGCTTTGTTGATCCGATTAATGATGGTTTGATCGATTTTTTTTTTTTTAGTGAAAATGAGAAATCTGGATTCATCAACCTGGTCTCTCGCTACCTCAGGTAATGGAGCTCATCATGCCTTTCTATTTACTGAATCTAAGATGTTGAGAAGTGCATGATTTTCAAGTCCATTTAATCTTGACTGTTGCTGTTGTGTACACATTTTCAATAAACAACCAATCGCTGGTGCACGAACGTTAGAGTTCAAGAACGTTTTAGCTCCTTAAATTGCGACTAAGTGGAGATATGCTATAACTTTTCCAATAATTGTGTTGTTGATCTATTATAGCAGTTTATACTTTTTGCGCGATGCATTATTTTATACGTCGGTGTTATTTCTGTAGTTCATTTGTTCCTCGAAATCTGCAGTTGCTTGTAAAGCTGGGTGCACAGATTTATCATATTTGCATACTTAAACGAGATTAACATTTCAGTTGTGTGTTTCTGGATAGAAATCTCAATGGTCTGCACTCATATTTGGGTTGGTTCTATTTGATGACCATTTAGTTTTGCACTAATATTTGAATTTTCTGTTGTAACGTAAAGTGGTGAAGCTCAATATGTGAATTGGAGTAAGATTCAAACCCCAACTGATGAGGTGGTCGTGCCTTATGACAGCTTAGCCCCTGTACCAGAAGGTGGTTTCCATTATCTGATCTTTCGTCTTGTTAAACTTTGTTTCATGTATAGCTTCTCTTCTTAACTGATCAAATCTATGTTACTGGACGATCCATTATAATCTGATATCGTATGTCTTGACATTTTCAGATCTTAAGGAGACCAAGAATCTGTTGGATAAACTTGTGGTGTTAAAGCTCAACGGAGGCCTGGGGACAACAATGGGATGCACTGGTCCAAAGTATGCCTTTTTGTTATTTGATAGTTTTCCAGTTAAAGTTTTTTTTTTTAGGTTTTAATGTTCTGCACCAGAAGTTTATCATTAGTGTTTATGTGATAGAAACTTTTATTTTGATATAGGTCAGTGATAGAAGTTCGGAATGGCTTGACCTTTCTTGACTTAATTGTAATCCAAATCGAGGTATTGTTTTTGCTAATATTCTACGTCACCTCGTCTTGTTCAAAAGGGTTTGCAACTGATATATGTAGTTGTTTGTAGACACTCAATGCCAAATATGGGTGCAATGTGCCTCTGCTATTAATGAATTCTTTCAACACTCATGATGACACTTCGAAGGTAGAATTCGTACTATGCCTCTGGATTATGATTTCTTTCACAAACAAACCCTTACTCTGATCTGTTTCATCTCGTAAATTGCAGATTGTTGAGAAGTATACTAATGCAAAAGTGGAAATTCATACATTTAACCAGGTGTCGCAGCTATTTATTCTTCTCTATTTGATTGATGAGGCCAATGCAATAGCTGATATATAGGGACAGCTTTTAATATTAATCGCTTATTCTTGTAATTTGCAGAGCCAGTACCCTCGTCTGGTAGTTGATGATTTCAAACCACTTCCCAGCAAAATTTCCGGAAAGGATGCATGGTAACTTTGTGAATTTAGCTTTTCGTTCTTGTCGTTGTGATAGCCACGGTCAACTCAAATAGGCCAATTTACACGAACTTGCTAAAAACAATCAAAAGTTCTTTATGTTTGAGTGCTTCAAATATTTCCTTTTTGTTTTTCGAATATGTTTCGCTAAACCCAGGTATCCTCCCGGTCATGGTGATGTCTTTGCATCTTTGATGAATAGCGGGAAACTCGATGTTTTGTTATCTCAGGTATAGGCTTGTTAAGTTTAGTATGCAATACTTCAGTAAGCTTAAATATCTATTGTCTTATCTTTTGCTCTGTCACTGTTTTCTTCTCAGGGGAAAGAATACGTGTTTGTTGCAAATTCAGATAACCTGGGCGCTGTTGTTGATTTAAGTATCCTCAGTTACTAGATCCTTGTGATAGCAAAATTTACTCTCCATTTCATTTTATACTCTAGTTTATCCTTAATTTAGTTCTGCAGAAATTCTAAATCATTTGATCAATAAAAAGAACGAATACTGCATGGAGGTAACTGGAATAACACATTATTAGATATTACATTTTTTTTTTCACAAAAATTTGTTTATTCACTCTGGTGTAAAAAATTTTCAGGTCACTCCCAAAACACTAGCTGATGTGAAAGGTGGCACTCTAATTTCATACGAAGGGAAAGTACAGGTACATGTTTCTTTTTATTTTGCTTTGGCTGTAGGTTATTTGATATTTATCTTATAAGATCTTCCACAAATTTTATACCCTGGAACTTTATCTTGGATGATGCTCTTTGTTTTATGATGTATAATATTCTACGCCCAATAACACAAACTGTTGCTTGTCTTAAACTGTAATTTGTTTGTTGTGCTACAGCTTCTGGAAATAGCTCAAGTGCCCGATGAACATGTGAGTTCTTGCACTTCTAATCTATATTCATTGTTTTGCATTTTGGAGTTGAAACTAGCATACTATTCTACGAGTCCGTGTTATATGTCAACTTTTGCATGTAAGTGATTACTGATGTAGTTTGTTGCTGGTGATGCAGGTGAATGAATTTAAGTCAATAGAGAAGTTCAAGATTTTCAACACCAACAACTTGTAATATCCTTATATCGCTATCATCCATGTCAGCTCAGCCATTTCACAAGTTTTAATGGTAAAATCCTAACCTCGTGAATTGAAAAAATTCTCCAGATGGGTGAACTTAAATGCGATTAAAAGACTCGTGCAAGGAGATTCCTTGAAGATGGAAATTATACCGAACCCAAAGGTGTCATAATATTCTCTGTCACCAGTTGATTGATGCGGACAAATTTTTCTTATTGCATAATTTTCTTCTCTCATTTTAGGAAGTGGATGGAATCAAAGTTCTTCAACTTGAGACAGCTGCTGGTGCTGCAATCAAGGTACATAACAGCCTAATATATTGATTTTGCTTCTTTGTATTTGCATGGACCATTTGCTGCCTTCATATCTATTTGGATAAAGTGAAACAAATCTCTCTCTTGCATGCAGTTTTTCGATAATGCTATTGGTGTTAACGTTCCTCGCTCTCGATTCCTGCCCGTGAAGGCAACTTCAGATCTTCTTCTAGTCCAAGTGAGTCGAATGTCAAAATCCACATTCACGAAGCAGCATCTTATATGTTTATGATGTGTGAAGTGATTTTAACATATATATGTTCACAGTCTGATCTCTACACCTTATCTGATGGTGGCTATGTGATTCGGAACCCTGCAAGAACCAATCCCGCTAATCCTTCTATCGAATTGGGACCCGAGTACAAGAAGGTTACAGTTATCATGTTCCTTTTATCTCCAGCGATTTAATGGGAAAATATCTTCTTAGGTATCTTCATATATATAAATTATCTTATCTCCAGGTGGCTAATTTCTTGAGCCGTTTCAAATCTATTCCCAGCATCATCGAGCTGGACAGCTTGAAGGTGTCCGGCGACGTTTGGTTTGGAGCTAACATTACTCTGAAGGTGCTTTAGCTATGCTTTCCTTCACATTTCTACTTGTCATCTTTATTTTAAATCGGTCAAAACCCATAAACTGCATTGAGCTTATACAACATATCTCAAAGTTTAATATGTAATCCTAATTATTAGCATTTAATCCTTTTGGCTGTCGTTGTTTGTTATACCAATATTCAGGGCAAAGTGACCATTGTTGCAAAACCTGGTGTGAAGCTTGAAATTCCTGATGGTTCTGTGATTGCTGACAAGGTATGACTTTCATGGCGCACCTTTCGTCATCTCTCTCTCTCTCTCTCTCTCTCTCTCTCTCTGATAATGTATGGATGTGTTTTTTGTCAGTTGGTTCATTTATACATACATGTTTGTATTTTCTTTAGGAAATTAAGGGGCCCGAAGATATATAGAAGAATGAATGACATCCTTGTCGGCAAGTCTCTTGGAAACGGTCGACGCTTTGTTTTTGTTATTCGATATAATAAGGTGGGATTTTGCGATCCAAAGAACAATTTGGACTTTGACTCTACATGGCTAAACATATTATGGACCAGAGCACAATACATTTTGCTTGTGTTTTGTGTGAAACAGTAAAGTATAATTAGTAAAACTAATTGTACTTTTTTTTAAAAATATTTTTTTCATTTCATAAATGAATTAAATAGTCTGCATGGACACGGTGAGATAGAATAAGTTAGGTGGTGTATCTTTAGTACAACTTGCGAATCAATCATCTTCCACCTGCAATGCAACAATGAGGACATTTATAGCATTTAGTTTTGTTTTCAACTGCAAGGATTCCATATATCTTAGAATTCTACACCTGTTGGCTTGGAAGCTACTTGTTTCGATTTCACAACCAAGATGCTACATATGCTAAATAGTTCAAAAGTCTCTCTAGTAACATCAGAATCCATAAGTCCCCAAAGGATTGATTCTAGTGGTTGGGGTTGGCATGCTAACTCTTAGGTCACGGGTCGAATTCCACCTGAATGAGATTCATTTTAACTATCGTTGTCAGATGAATTTTGGGACATATTCACCTGGCCCCGGGGATTAGTCCCACCACTGGAGTGTGTGGTGTTGGGGTGAGCCCGTTTCGACTGACGGCGGCCCCCGAACAGCGCGACGTGGCCTTAGCGGAAGCGATCCCGTAGTGTAGGTGCCGAATTTTAAATTTTTTATCATTTAAACTCGCACGAACACGTCCCGGGAACGGTCCGAGGACCCAAGCACTCCGGCCCGAGCCTCGGGAGACCATGGCTGTTCTCTGCCATGGTCCACGACCAGTGGCACCACGGCCCACGCCCGTGGACCAGCCTTAGCTGGAGATGGCAGCGGTGGACCTCGGCCAAAAACTGAAATCTCTCGTTTCGAACCCCGAAATGATTTCCGATCGATTCCAAACTTTATACCATGACTCCATACATGTATTAAGACATTTTAATGGATCATTCGAGGTCATACAAGACCATTCGGGATTTATCATATAAATCTAATCTAAAGGTTCGAAACCATACCCTTGTTGCGCGTGGCTAGTTCGTCACAGCACGGCGTTCGAAAACGCGAAGCTTGAGCAAATCCTTCTTCGTCTCGGACTGTCCCGATCAAGTTCGAAACGCCGATACGCTCTCTTTGGCACCTCAGAGCAACCCACGGATGGCTAGAGTTGTTAGGAGGAGGTTCTAACTTAGCTATGAAGCTTAGTTGAACTTGGATCAAACTTTTCTTTTCTTTTTGTTTCTCCCTCAAGATCCTAGATCTATTCTTGCTTGAAACCTCTCTTACTTCTTCTCTTGCCCATTTTTGTTCTCATAGTGGTATATTAGCTAAAACATGACAAAACATTCAACTACCATGTAGTTGATATGCCATGTAGTAGTTGAGATGCTTTTTGTCATGTTTTTCAACCAAAAAAGCATCTCAACCACTCCAAACCACTCAAAAAACGTGAATGGTTTTAACCAAGAGTAAGTGGCACTTAAATTAATATTTAACCAAGTCTAACCCATGCAAAGATTTGAGGTTTTGCTATTGGGCCTTTGGAAAAATCGAATTAGTTCGATTGAGTCCGAATGATAATAATTTGATCAAATAGATCCAATCCAATTAATCTAAATTCTAATCAAGCCCAAACTTAGTTAATAAATTAAGTACTTGATCCATCACAAGTCTTAATCATTCCCGAGATCAAATTCGGAATTTAACTAAGTGTCTATACCCCGTATAGACGTGCCACTACGTCAATGAATTCTCAATTCGTTACACACCTTTGAAAAGTTTGTCCCGACCAATAGAGATTGTTATCCTTTTTAAGCGTGACTCACTTGGTTCGTCTCAACTAGCACGGGAGGTATCCGCGAGTCCGGTATTCGCCTAGCCAATCCCGCGGTACCGAACAGATCCTAATTGAGAACGAATTTTGATCCAATCTAAATTCTGTCGAACCGAATATAGATATTTGTTGAATATTCTTATGCCCTTCACATGCGTCCCGGTCGAGTGAGAGTCATGGTTACCGTCAAACTCATTGAACTCAACACTATGTTATAATTGAGACTGTCGCGATTACAAAACTACGCTATGTGTCTCACACAAGCTAGTTTATATTGCTCCGGCCGGAGGCTTAGTAATCACCGTCCTCAATTATCTCATAGGACGTTAACCTCATATATGAGGTAGTGAATCCCGAGAGCACTCAAAGCCCGGAAATCACCTCCGTAAAACTAGCTGCGTTTTGCCGCTGGCCCATACCCTTTATTAGAGCATTTAACGGGCCTAGCAAACTAGCGTCAAACCGAAATCACGGAAGCAAATCCGTCAATGAGCCTAACGGTCTAAGGATGCTATAGTCTTCGTTCGATCGTTGACATCCCCGCGTTAAGCCACGCGATCGAAACGAATATCGAGCCATGTGTTCGAATACTCCGATGCCCCGATCGGTAATATTTCCGTCACGACCTCCCATCTTCCCAAGATGAACGATTGACACAATCGTTGCGTTGGAGCCGTCAGCGGATAAGTCGTAATCGGTAATCTAGTCACCCCACTAGATTCCTAAGACTTGCGAATGTTTATTTAGTGCGGAGAATAAGATCCAATCGATGTCACCTCTCTCATCCCATGAGAATCAATCGATCAACTCGTGCACAAGGATTTTATTTATTTACCGCACTACCGGAAGCTAGTAGACTTTAAACTCGGTTAATAAATAACGAATGCCTCAAATTAATAAAATACAATATTTTATTAATTAAACAGTTACAATAAACCATTTATATTTTTCGAACTAATACAACAGGGGTTACCCTATTCAATTCAATCCTCTGAACGGCATTCCGAGGGCATACCTCCTAACGGCCTCCCACTTGCACTCTAATGCCGTGCGCGCTGCTCTCAACGCCACGCTGCTTGGTATCGAATACCCATCATTTCTAGATGCCGTTTCAGCACTAGCTGGGACAAAGGCTTTGTCAGTGGGTTCGCCACGTTATCCGCGGTAGCAATTTTCTGCACAGCTACGTAGCCGTTTTCAACGAATTCTCTAAGAATATGGTATTTTCTCTCGATGTGTTTGGATTTGCTATGAGATCGTGGTTCCTTCGCCTGCGCGACAACACCGCTATTATCGCACCATAGCGTTAGCGGTCCGTCCGCAGCTGGGACCACCGAAAGTTCATTCAAGAACTTTCTCATCCAAACAGCCTCTTTAGCAGCCTCAGAGGCCGCTATATATTCCGCCTCACACGTGGAATCGGCAGTCGTGCTTTGCTTAGAACTTTTCCAAGACACTGCCCCACCGTTGAGCGTGAATATAAAACCCGAGGTAGACCGTCGGTCATCCACGTCTGATTGGAAGTCTGAATCGGTATATCCCACTACCTCTAGTCCCGCATCTCCATAGACCATCATCAAATCTTTAGTTCGCCTAAGATACTTAAAGATTGTTTTGACTGCTGTCCAGTGTTCTTCTCCCGGGTTCGCCTGAAACCGACTCACCACGCTCACAGCGTAGGCGATGTCCGGTCGCGTGCAAAGCATCGCGTACATCAAGCTACCTACTGCAGACGCATAGGGAATTCCATTCATTCTTTGTCGGTCCTCCTCACTTTGAGGACACATCGACTTTGAAAGATGAATCCCATGTCGCATCGGTAAGAAGCCTCTCTTAGAGTCATCCATCTTGAATTTCTTCAAGATCTTCTCTAAGTAGAGGGCTTGGCATAGGCCGATCATGCGCTTCGCTCGATCCCGAAATAAGCGAATCCCTAGGATATACACCGCTTCTCCCAAGTCTTTCATGGAGAATTCGGTCGAAAGCCACGCTTTCACCGAAGAGAGCATGCCTACATCGTTTCCTATTAATAGGATGTCATCTACGTATAATACGAGAAACGATATCATACTCCCACTGCTCTTTTTGTAGATGCACGGTTCGTCTACATTTTTCTCGAATCCGTATTTCTGAACTGCTTCATCGAATCGTAGATTCCAACTACGAGACGCCTGTTTCAGTCCATAAATGGATCGATTTAGTTTGCACACTTTCTGAGAATTTGCATGTGACTCAAAACCCCGTGGCTGTTCCATATAGATCTCCTCCTTGAGGAATCCATTTAGGAACGCCGTTTTGACGTCTATATGCCAGATCTCATAGTCGTAGTGCGCGGCTATTGCAAGTAGAATTCGTATGGATTTGATCATAGCAACAGGCGAGAAAGTCTCCTCATAATCGACCCCTTCCTTCTGGTTATAGCCCTTGGCAACCAGTCTGGTTTTGTACGTCTCAACTTGTCCGTCAGATCCAATCTTTCTCTTGTAGATCCATTTGCATCCAATCGGTCTAAAACCGTTTGGAAGATCCACTAGAGTCCAGACATTGTTAGCATACATCGAATCCATTTCCACTTTCATAGCCTCAACCCATCTCGTCGAGTCTACGTCAGTCGTTGCCTGATCGAAAGTTAAAGGATCTTCTATAAGAAGTGCCTTTGTCACAGCATAGCCATGCTGGATTTGTGCCATGTCATAATACCTCTCAGGTTGGCGTGACTCTCTTTCGGATCGGCGCAATACTGGTTTTATTGGTTGTTCGCTTGGACCATCCAATACTATATCCTGTGAGGGCGTTTCGGTCGACTCTTCCAGAGTCACCTCTCGCCCAACGCCACATTCTCGAATGAACTCATCCTCGAGAAAATGTGCGTGTAGGCCCACAATGATCCTCTGATCCTCGTGGAAATAGAATAGGTACCCCATGGAATCCTCGGGGTATCCTACGAAACGGCCCTTCGTAGCTCTTGACTCCAACTTGTCTGTTTTTAACTTTTTCACATAGGCGGGGCAACCCCAAATCCTAATGTGATTCAAGTTCGGTAAATGGCCAGTCCATATCTGATACGGAATGTCATTTTCAACAGACTTTGATGGACACCGATTCAGGGTGTACGCTGCTGTCAAAAGTGCGTAACCCCACAATGATAATGGTAAGTCCGTATAGCTCAGCATAGATCGAACCATATCTAATAAGGTCCGATTTCTGCGTTCAGCCACGCCATTCAACTGTGGCGTGCCGGGAGGAGTCATCTGTGATATGATCCCGTTCTCCTTCAAGAACCGATCAAACTCGATACTCATGTACTCGCCGCCTCGATCCGATCGAACGGCTTTAATGAGTTTCCCAGTTTGTTTTTCCACTAACGCCTTAAACTCTTTGAACTTTTCAAGAGTTTCAGCCTTATACCTTAACAGATACACTAGCCCGTAACGGCTGTGATCATCCGTGAAGGTAACAAAATAGTGGAAATCACCTCGAGCCTTTATATTGAAAGGTCCGCAAACGTCCGTATGAATTAAACCGAGAATTTCAGTGGCTCTATTAAATTTCTCGGTGAAGGGCGATCGAGTCATCTTACCCCGAAGACAAGATTCACACGTTGGATAAGGGTCTGATCCCAATGGCTTAATAATGCCAGTTTTCTCCAACTCGTGAATTTTGCGCTCTCCAGCGTGACTCAATCGGAGATGCCATAGATATCTCGCGTTTGTTTCTAACTTTCGTTTGTTGTTGATTGCGTTCACAGATTTTTCAGTTTGGAGGTTTAAATAGTAAAGGCCATTTAAAAGAGTTGATGTTCCGACAATTTTGTTTCCAAACAAAATATTGCATTTATTTCCTTGAAAATTAAATACATAACCACTCCCGCTCAAAACGGGAATAGAGACAATGTTCTTTAACCCTCGGGGAATTACAAGTACATTATCTAACAACATAAAACCAGGATCTAAACATAGTTTTTTCGATCCCATGTGGCTTGCCGAGACACTGTGTCCGCTCCCCACGTTGATCATCACCTCTTTGTCCTCGAGCCTTCTACTTCGTTCCAGATCCTGCGACATCACGGAGATGTGAGAACTGGCTCCAGAATCCAAGATCCATGAAGTAGAGTATACAGACATAGAACATACAGTTTCTAAAACATATAGTTCTTTACCTGAAGCAGCCTGCTCACCTTTGAGCTTCGGACAATCCCTCTTCCAGTGGCCCAGCACACCGCAATGAAGGCATTTGTCCGTTGGCTTCGGACCGGTTTGTTTGGACTTCTTCTTTTTGTCAGAAGTCAGCCTCGAAGGCCTTCGCTTGTTCAACCTCATTTTGCCCTTCGCGGGCTTAGTGGTTGCCACAAGCGCCGTCTGTTTCCCCTTCATCATCTGAGACTGTGCTGACACCAACTGATTTAACAGTTCAGATAAAGTCAGCTGATTGTCATTCAGATTGAAGTTCACTATGAACGAATTGAAGGAGGGGGGCAGCGACTGCAGAATCAGATCGCATTGGAGATCACAATCAATAAGAAAGTCGAGAGTCTCCAATCTCTCAATCATATTGATCATTTTCAACACGTGATCTCCAACGTTTTCACCCTCAGACATCCTCGAGCGAAAGAGTTGTTCCGATATTGAATATCGGACTGTCCTAGACGGTGTACCATACAATTCTTTCACATGCAGCAATATCTGGCGTGCATCCGCCATGTGCTCATGGCTACACTGCAGAGCATTGCTCATTGACCCGAGTACATGTGACTTCACGATTTGTTCGTTCTTATTCCGCTTATCGTAAGCAGTACGAACTTCATCGCTAGCGTCAGCCCCTGGGGCCGGCAGGATTTCAGAGTCCAACACATAAGTCAGCGATTCAATCGCGAGAACTATTCTCAGATTGCGTAACCAATCAACCTAGTTTGATCCAGTCAAACGGTTTTCTTTGAGCAGTATGTTTAGTGCGGAAGACATTTTGTAATTGAGAGAAATACACAAATCTGCAGAAAATAAGACATGTTAGATCGTTGTATAGTTAATCAAAAGCAAACAAGGACTTTTGTTTCGTTTGACTCCCACTATCTTTTCTTAAACCCCATACTCCCATTAGAGGTTTCAGAAGCTCGTTGATAACTTCGATAGTGGAGTTGATGTCCCCGTAAGCTTAAGCAAACCTCAACCTCTGACGTTTTATTGATTTGCCCAAGCCAACAAAGTCGCGTTCCACACGAACTCGTCTCACGAGTGTTTCAACTATCTTTGTCTCAGTCAGTGACCACTGCCGGCTAACCCGAAACAAGGCGGTATAACTGTCTAAGTGCCACCTATCAACTTTGCGCGAACCGCATACTTGAACCTCGCCTTTCGGACGTAGGTGTGGTCTTGGCGAGCGGCGTTTGACCGCACCCGAATAAGCCGAAACAAAAGCGAATGCAAGGCGCCGGCTAACCCGAAACCAAAACTTGCATTGACTTTTGTAACATCTGATCCGACCTTGATAGAAGACAGGGATTCAAATCCCTTTGCTCACTTAGTATTCCATCGGGAGATACATTCGAGGTCTCATAGCATGAAAATAAGCACGAGCACGTTTATGCATTATTTAAATAACTAACCCTAGGAAAGCCATCTAAACGGACAATACGCGGACTATCTATACTGGTCTTCGATCTTCGAGGAATGCCATCCTTAGACAACCATGGACATCGAACCACCCATCCTTGTTGCCTCGCAACGAAAAGCCGCCTTTTATCTAACTTTATCTAATAAAGCGATAAAATACAACACGGGGGGAATTATGTCCCAAACATCCCGTAATCCATGTACATACCGGGGGGCAACAAGCGGCCCTTAAACAAATAACCCGACTAACCTAAGTCCGCGATATTGTCCCACATAAACATGCAATACACAATTTTGAAGTCGGTTGTCGACCGACGTCACGAGCGACGTAAGTTTAAAACTTTTGTCGACCGCACGTTTGCCACATCGGCTTTCGAGGCCTTTGGTCGAACCCGATATTGAGCCGTAGCTCTGATACTACTGTTGGGGTGAGCCCGTTTCGACCGACGGCGGCCCCCGAACAGCGCGACGTGGCCTTAGCGGAAGCGGAAGCGATCCCGTAGTGTAGGTGCCGAATTTTAAATTTTTTATCATTTAAACTCGCACGAACACGTCCCGGGAACGGTCCGAGGATCCAAGCACTCCGGCCCGAGCCTCGGGAGACCATGGCTGTTCTCTGCCATGGTCCACGGCCAGTGGCACCACGGCCCACGCCCGTGGACCAGCCTTAGCTGGAGATGGCAGCGGTGGACCTCGGCCAAAAACCGAAATCTCTCGTTTCGAACCCCGAAATGATTTCCGATCGATTCCAAACTTTATACCATGACTCCATACATGTATTAAGACATTTTAATGGATCATTCGAGGTCATACAAGACCATTCGGGATTTATCATATAAATCTAATCTAAAGGTTCGAAACCATACCCTTGTTGCGCGTGGCTAGTTCGTCACAGCACGGCGTTCGAAAACGCGAAGCTTGAGCAAATCCTTCTTCGTCTCGGACTGTCCCGATCAAGTTCGAAATGCCGATACGCTCTCTTTGGCACCTCAGAGCAACCCACGGATGGATAGAGTTGCTAGGAGGAGGTTCTAACTTAGCTATGAAGCTTCGTTGAACTTGGATCAAACTTTTCTTTTCTTTTTGTTTCTCCCTCAAGATCCTAGATCTATTCTTGCTTCAAACCTCTCTTACTTCTTCTCTTGCCCATTTTTGTTCTCATAGTGGTATATTAGCTAAAACATGACAAAACATTCAACTACCATGTAGTTGATATGCCATGTAGTAGTTGAGATGCTTTTTGTCATGTTTTTCAACCAAAAAAGAATCTCAACCACTCCAAACCACTCCAAAAACGTGAATGGTTTTAACCAAGAGTAAGTGGCACTTAAATTAATATTTAACCAAGTCTAACCCATGCAAAGATTTGAGGGTTTGCAATTGGGCCCTTGGAAAAATCGAATTAGTTCGATTGAGTCCGAATGATTATAATTTGATCAAATAGATCCAATCCAATTAATCTAAATTCTAATCAAGCCCAAACTTAGTTAATAAATTAAGTACTTGATCCATCACAAGTCTTAATCATTCCCGAGATCAAATTCGGAATTTAACTAAGTGTCTATACCCCGTATAGACGTGCCACTGCGTCAACGAATTCTCAATTCGTTACACACCTTTGAAACGTTTGTCCCGACCAATAGAGATTGTTATCCTTTTTAAGCGTGACTCACTTGGTTCGTCTCAACTAGCACGGGAGGTATCCGCGAGTCCGGTATTCGCCTAGCCAATCCCGCGGTACCGGACAGATCCTAATTGAGAACGAATTTTGATCCAATCTAAATTCTGTCGAACCGACTATAGATATTTGTTGAATATTCTTATGCCCTTCACATGCGTCCCGGTCGAGTGAGAGTCATGGTTACCGTCAAACTCACTGAACTCAACACTATGTTATAATTGAGACTGTCTCGATTACAAAACTACGCTATGTGTCTCACACAAGCTAGTTTATATTACTCCGGCCGGAGGCTTAGTAATCACCGTCCTCAATTATCTCATAGGACGTTAACCTCATATATGAGGTAGTGAATCCCGAGAGCACTCAAAGCCCGGCAATCACCTCCGTAAAACTAGCTGCGTTTTGCCGCTGGCCCATACCCTTTATTAGAGCATTTAACGGGCCTAGCAAACTAGCGTCAAACCGAAATCACGGAAGCAAATCCGTCAATGAGCCTAACGGTCTAAGGATGCTATAGTCTTCGTTCGATCGTTGACATCCCCGCGTTAAGCCACGCGATCGAAACGAATATCGAGCCATGTGTTCGAATACTCCGATGCCCCGATCGGCAATATTTCCGTCACAACCTCCCATCTTCCCAAGATGAACTATTGACACAATCGTTGCGTTGGAGCCGTCAGCGGACAAGTCGTAATCGGTAATCTAGTCACCCCACTAAATTCCTAAGACTTGCGAATGTTTATTTAGTGCGGAGAATAAGATCCAATCGGTGTCACCTCTCTCATCCCATGAGAATCGATCTATCAACTCGTGCACAAGGGTTTTATTTATTTACCGCACTACCGGAAGCTAGTAGACTTTAAACTCGGTTAATAAATAACGAATGCCTCAAATTAATAAAATACAATATTTTATTAATTAAACAGTTACAATAAACCATTTATATTTTTCGAACTAATACAACAGGGGTTACCCTATTCAATTCAATTCTCTGAACAGCATTCTGAGGGCATACCTCCTAATATGTGGCGCAACCAAAACCTCCGCCAGGTCTGTGTGGCGCAAGCTCACGCTGGTATTTAGGGACTAGCTTATAACCAGGTCGAATGGAGATACCTCGGGACTGAAAAAAAAAACATCAGAATCCATAAGAAAAGAAAGACTTACATATGAGCAGATTATCCAGAAACCCAAAAAATAAACAAAACAATAAAATATGAAAACAATAAGAAAAGAAGTCTTAAACATAAAGAACTAAAAGAATTTACTATGGAATAGCTTAAAATTCCACGAAAATGGCTAATTAGTCTAGATCCACAGTATTTTTTATTTTCTTTGTTCTTCAACTCTGCAGTTTTAATCTTTTTGGGAGGTGACACTCCGTAGAAAAAGAAATAAATTCCGAGACGAAACTCCCACCAGTGCATACTGAGGATAAAAAACAATATTAAACTAAAGAAATTGAAAAGATTAAAAGATGAGTTTCCTTAATCTCCATTAATGGAGGAAGGGGAAAGATGGAGGTTTGTAGATTTATGCTCTGTTTGGTTTGCGGAATTCGGTTAGAAAAAGAAAATGAAAGGTGTAGAGGTACAACGATTGAAGCGTAAATTATAATTGTTTGATGCATTAACTTAGTTTTTCATCGCGCTTTCCACGCACGAATTTCGCAAATCAAACGCACACTTGGAATTTTTTTTTAGAGATAAAAGAGGAGAAAAATCTTTATAGAGAAGATACTAAATAAATGGCACGCACTGACTATCAATATTTGTTATAGGTACAAGTAAATATTACCCCGACCAAAATTGAGGGCTTAGAAAAAAACAAAAATATCTACAAAAATGGCCCACAGCAGAATCCACTTGAAAAAATATATCAAACGTTGGCATGGACGATAGATACAGTAGTAGTACAGCGCAGCTAGTGAAACTAAAACAAACCATCTGTCAAATCTCACTAATCATCTTTACACACTTTAGCTACAACTGCTTCAATTGATCGTCGAACTACGAACAAGAAATTAAGGGGAGTAGAAAAAAACAAGACAGAAAAGAAATGGCGTTCGAAAAGATCAAGGTGGAGAATCCCATAGTCGAAATGGATGGTTAGCTTTCAGACCTCTCTGATTTATTTCGTTTCTTTTTCCATTTGTGGTTAGTTTTGATTCGGGTTTTTCCCTTTGGTGATAGTTTTTTTTGTGATTTAAGTTTGTATTGATTGACATGACCATGATTTTAGATTCATTGCAGCTCTGTACTACTGTATCTATCTTATCAGGCTTGTCTTCATAGACAGGCTTGTTTTAGACAGATGGTTTGTTTTAGTTTCACTATTCATTCCTAACAAAAATCCGATCGAAAGGAAGATGAACACAAACAATACAAACGATTTTAACGTGGTTCGGATTAAGGTCCTACATCCACGGGGCGAACAGAGAAGAATTTTATTGATCACCCTTTGATTACAGTGTTTCTGTAGATCATCTCTAGGAAGAAAACTACACTATCTAAGTGTTTGTGTATATGTCACAGTGCATATAACACTATACATATGTATATATATATGGAGCATTCCCTCGCAAAAGTGGTTAAAACTGATTTAAGCTCCCTTTTTTTTAAAACCGTCGGCCCCATCAGCATTTTAGTAAGTGAGCTTTTGTCTGCTTCACACAGCGCGCCTTTTTACTCCTTTAAAAACGACTTCTCCTTTCAACCTTGAAAAGTTCTATTTCCAAGTCCTCTCATGATCCTCTTCTGCTTTTCTTTGCTTTGATAATTCCAGTTTGCCTTCATAGACAGGCTTGTTTTATTCGTTGAAAACTTTGGTCCCCTGTTACTTTATTAATGCTTCACTAAGATAATTGAAGGCTCGGTCGGTCGTTGATTTCTTATTTAGTTCATATTTTGCTTGACTCTTTTTAAGTTGATGAAACTGAAGTAAACTTGATAAACTTTGTGTTTGATTGAATTATTTGTTTCATTGAATTATCAGGAGATGAAATGACGAGGGTCATCTGGAAGTATATCAAAGACAAGGTATTTATTATGACGAAAATTCTGAGCTTGATCTTTCTTGTTTGGTTTTTGCAGCTTTAAACCATCGGTGTTTAAAGTGTTAATGGCTTCTTTTTTTTTCTTCTTTTCTTGTGTGTGGTTGCAGTTGATCCTACCTTTCTTGGAGTTGGACATTAAGTACTTTGACCTCGGGCTTCTCCACCGTGATGCTACCGACGACAAAGTTACTGTTGATAGTGCTGAAGCTACACTCAAGTATGTGGTTTTAGATTTTCTTTTTCGTAGAAAAGCTTCATTTTTTTCATGAAAGATGCGAAATCATCATAAAACGTCCGTAGTGATGGTTTGTTTAACTATTGTGCCATTACATTGAAAGTTTGGAAACCTCAAATTTCGTTCAAATTACAAACCCGTTACTTTGCAGGTACAATGTTGCTATCAAGTGTGCAACAATTACTCCAGGTAGGGCCTTATTGATGTTATACATTGAAGTTTCTCTACAGTCCTTCCATATAGTCCATCTAATACAGAACTGTAAATCAATGCGCTGTTTGATATTTGCAGATGAAGCTCGTATGAAGGAGTTTAGCTTGAAGCAAATGTGGAAGAGTCCCAATGGTACCATTAGAAATATATTGAATGGTATGTGAAATCGGTATTAGTGTTTTATATTACCAAACTAAACTGTGAATCATCTCAGTCTTGCATTATGATTTTTTATGCGCAGGCACGGTGTTCAGAGAACCAATTCTCTGCAAAAATATCCCCCGTCTTGTGCCGGGTAAAAAAATTTCATATAGTTCATCGTTTTTTCCTTTCCCTTCTTTGTGTGGATTTCAACTAACTATAGCGCTGCATATAGGATGGACTAAACCCATTTGTATTGGAAGGCACGCCTTTGGTGATCAGTACAGAGCAACTGATGCAGTTATTAAAGGACCGGGAAAGCTCAAGCTGGTGTTTGGTATGGCCTCGTATTGTCCATTATATGTCATTTCTTATTATATGCCATTAACGACTTATTTCCTCGTAATATTCTCATATGAAAATATGTTGCTTTGATGTATGTAATGAAATGATATTCTGGGTTCAAATACTGTTAGTGCCAGAAGGGAAAGATGAGCAAACAGAGATGGAAGTTTACAATTTCACTGGCGATGGTGGGGTTTCGTTGGCCATGTACAACACTGATGAGGTTTGTTTTGTCCAAGTTTTCCATCATGTCTTAATATGCAAATATACAAGTATCTTGATTTATATTGACTGTAATTTCATGCAAAACCATGGGATAGTCAATTCGTGCTTTTGCCGAGGCTTCAATGACACTGGCATTTGGCAAGAAGTGGCCACTATATCTAAGTACGAAGAACACCATCCTCAAGAAATACGACGGCAGGTAAAAGCAGTTTCCTTAGAGTATAATGTAATCTGTTGCATTAGTTAATCTTTCACCCTTACTATGGAAAAACCATGTCTTTACGATTTGGATTTACCCTTTTTCATTTCTTCATGATACCCATTTTTCCGTCGTAAAGATTCAAGGACATCTTTCAAGAAGTTTATGAGGCTAAATGGAAGTCCAAGTTTGAGGAAGCAGGAATATGGTGAGTTTTCCAAAACCTTTTCCGTGAGCTCTTTTATATTCTCAAGTAATTGTGATCGTTCAATTGTGAAACTTCCCAGGTATGAACACCGTCTCATCGATGACATGGTTGCGTATGCTCTTAAGAGCGAAGGAACTTATGTATAGAGTGACTTCTTGGCACAAGGTATATATCTCTATTCTATACCTCAAAAGTTCATTCTATGTCCTTTGCTTTAGTTGTATATTTTTATACGAATAAATACTACTTTTTTTTTTACAGGGTTTGGATCTCTAGGCCTGATGACCTCTGTCTTGGTATGTTTGGAGTCTTTATAGATATCTTTCTTGACATTTCTTCCCTTTCATTACATATGTCTGTCAATCATAATATTTTTGTATTTATTACAGATGTGTCCTGATGGTAAGACAATTGAGGCAGAAGCAGCCCATGGAACTGTTACGCGCCACTTTCGAGTTCATCAGAAAGGAGGTGAAACAAGTACGAACAGCATCGCCTCTATCTTTGCTTGGACTCGTGGGCTTGCACACAGGTCGGAAATCCACACACACACCATATGCTTCATTTTTGAATTACTTGTGAGGTATACGACAGCTGAGAAACGTTGAGCGAAAACTTTCAGAGCTAAGCTGGACAACAATTCCAAGCTTTTGGACTTCACACAAAAGTTGGAAGCAGCATGTGTTGGCGTGGTGGAATCGGGGAAAATGACAAAGGACCTTGCCCTTATCATCCATAGATCCAAGTGGGTTTTCTTCGGCCATTATTTAGAAATCTTGCCAATATATTCTCTTTGTAATCATCGTATCACTTCTTTATTCTCCCCATAAAATCATTGTAGGCTATCCAGGGAACACTATCTCAACACGGAGGAGTTTCTTGACGCTGTGGCCGATGACCTAAAAGCAAGACTTTCCTGCTAAGCCAACCGTATGTCATGCTCAGCTCATTATATGCGTTGAATATAGGGTACAAGTAAAAGAATTCATCTATTCATCTTCGTTGATTGTTCTTACATGTTTTAGGTGTCTATTGCTGCAAAGACACGGCGGGCGGCCTTTTGTCGGGATTCTGCTGAACGTTTTCCCCGATATTGTTAGGCGATGATGAGAACATGCTAGTTATGCCGAGTAGACTATGGGAGATTTTCAGAAACTACATTCTAATAATTTATCCTCCATATGTTCTATGTAAGTATGTACTGCCCAGACAGAGAACCATGTAGTTTGACTTTCGGAATGGCTTAAAAACTTAAAACGAAAATTTTCAGTGAAATATGAAAAAGATGTCCCAAAAATCTCCAGTAAATATTACAATTATCAATCGTTTTCTGTCAAACGTTTTGATTCCCCCCCCCCCCCGCTTACATTCCTTCCTTATCTCATACTGAAACACCCCGAATATTTTCAGGGGGGATTAATGATCAGATCATACCATAATATGTATCCTTTTCCGTTTACAACTCAAACAATGGTTCTTGCTTTTGCTCTGTCTCAATGGCTGGTTCTAACCAGCAGCAATGAAATCCAATGTCGACCGCTGATCGACAAAATAAAGCGTCTTAACTTAGTCGTCAGTAATAGTCTGACATCATTGAGATAAGCCATGTATTCCATGATCCCTGTTGGTGAAGTTTATTTTGTTGAACATGAAACAAAGGAGATAATAATTTCAACCCAAAAGTCGTTAAAGCATGATGAGCAATTCCTTACCTAGATATAGCCTCAGTTGCACATATTCGATGGTTGTCTTAAATCTTGACAAGAGAAAGAGAGAAGAAGGATCTGAAATTTTGTGACAGTAGACAGCAAGTGTAACTCAAGTGATCTTTACGGCCACTGCACTTACATAAAACCCAACAGAGATAAATAGTACATGTTTTACCTGATCGATGGATCATTGCCTCTTGAGATAAGCCACGCAACGCACATTTAGCGTAGCATAGCAGTCTGATACGTTGAGGAGCTCCTAACTTGCTAATCAAGGATCTTAACAGGCCACTGCACTTACATAAATCAGATATTCTCATTAGCTCATCAGATGCCAAAATCAGAGAATGGGGTTCTTACTCGGTTCTCAGTACGGTAAGAAAGTCGGGTGGTAATGACTCCATGAAAGAAGATATGTCCTCCATTTGTAAAGACTTCAGTTCCTCCTTCAGATGTTTTCTTTCCTCAGGTGTCATTCCTCCCCCAATTGCAGATTTACTTGACGCTCATTTGGAATAAGAGAAGCTTATCAGTTGTATGGAGATAGAAATTTGGTACCATAATGTCAAAAGGAAAAGCTTAGTTATTCTGTAACAACCCAGCCTACGATGTCGTCCATATCGGACATCAATGCCCTCAAGATTTTAAAATCCATCATGCTAATACAAGTGAAAACCATTCACCTGTTAATGGTTCGTCCAGTAAATATAACAGGGAAGAATTTTGCATATCTCCCGACACCAAAAGTTTCGCCTATGTGTTGTATTTTCTCTGAATCCATCAAAATTAAAGCCTTCCAGAGATCGCAGTAGCTTTTCCTGAAATCTTCATCCAACTGCTTATAGATCCCATGATCCAGAATAACTATCGGTTGGAAAATGAGAAGTCAAATTCTTAGTCAGTCGATGAGATAAACTTACTGCTGCAACAGTAAATAAGGCATTTTATGCAATCACCTAAACAAAAGCCACCATGTCCTTCTGGAGAAACTAAGATATTCCCAGGATGTGGATCTCCGTGCAAGAAACCATGGACAAATATCATATCTGCAAACACATCCGACAATTCTCTTGCGACCTGCATCATTACCATCAGGCAAGATGCTCACTAGAAAAAGACTGAGACGCTTCTATTCCTTAGAAATTCTGTGTAGACCATATCACATTAAATCACATAATCAGAAAAATACAGACCTCCAGTGGACTAATTCTCATTTTCCTCATATATTCCAAATCATCAACCTGAAATAAAAGTTTAATGGAACATATGTTATCATAAGTACAAAAATCAGAAATAGAAAATGGCAGATCTGAGAACGCTTGTCAAAATTCCAAATTTAGAGTTACCCTTTGACCTTTACAGAACTGCATAGTCAAGACCTTGCTGCTCGTGAATTCCTAAACACAATATTAAGTCAAAGATAAAGGAAAATTCAACTGGTTTAAGCATAGAAAAATGAAAGCACGAGCTCGTCAGACGAAAATGATGTGCAAAACTGATGATCATGTAGCATACCCAGTGAACAAGAGGAATCTTGACCATCCTGTGCGCTTTTAGGTTATAAGCGGCTTTCTCTGAGTTTTTAGCCTCATGGATGAAATCTACAAATTCAGTAAGTACAATATAATCTAAGCAAAAGTATGCATATATTGCATAATTATGTTGGTAATATTCAACAAACGGTGCATGCAGCGGCTACTAAAAGGAGACTTATAATCGCGCTGAATTAAAGAATAGAAAAACTAGTAAACTAATATGCATAATCAGGGTAATTAACATTGGCACCAGGACTAATGCAGCGAGATAGGGATGACATACCCGTAGGCCGTAATAAAGAAACAAAAAATCAACTAATAAGAATTTGTAATTTAGTCTATATTGTTTGATGTTATTGGCCATGACATATTAGCAACCCATACATTTCAGGAAAACAGTGACATAAATCTCACCAAGTTCACAAGCGATAGATTTGGAAAATTCGGACACCATCCATTCAAACCTGTATTCTGGGAATAGCTGTTAAAAGAAGCAGTGAATAAGCTATTAGCCGTATGAATCAACTAAAACTAAAAGCCATGAAACTTGCCTTCTTTGTTTTACCACGACGAAAATTTCCTTTCAAATGGTTAAGTGTTTCACACCAACAAACGCATGTTTTTAAGGGGATTTATTGATGAACTAATCCAACTTCAAATATTGCAATGCAATATAGATCAAATTGTTTATGCCATAGGCTTCATTTATCTTGATTTGGTATCAAAGTTGTATGCATTTAAGATTTATTTTAACTAGGAATGTCAAAATCTTACCCATGCTACTGATTTTGATAGGAAAGCCATGGTCCCAAGATCAAATTTCATCTTCTGCTCCAGTCCTGGATATTGGACCTAATGCATAATATTTAAATTAAAATTAAGCAGGTATATCATCCTTGCAAAAAATGAACGTCAAGCAATAAAAGATTAAATAATCACGATATATAACGGACAAAAACTAAGCAGCTAACACAAAAAGAATAAATCGGACCATGCATTTTCAAATAAGAGAATTTCCTAATTTGAGGTATCAAAAAATTTTAATGAAATGTATACTCAATGTTACTTTTGAAGGACATGATTGCAAAACAAACTTCAGTTCCACAGATTAACCTTGACTGCTACTTCCTGTTGGTCCTTCAGCAGGGCACGGTGTACTTGAGCAATTGATGCAGCAGCAATTGGTTGCTCATCAAAACACAAGAATCTGAAATTCATTGATAAACAAGAATTTAATGGCTAAAACTTTTCCTAGTCAGCATAGTTTCTATATAAAATAATGAATAGGAAAAACAAATATAATTTATTAGTAGGCTCCACCTCTTATGTCTTATATAGAGGTATCAAAATTAAAAGAATATATTGTCATGAACAGTAATAAACTACACTAACTCTAATAATTTTAGAGACTAATATAATTACCAAACTAAATAACAGATGCAAAACCGGATTGGTGATAAAATACGCCAATGGAGATCAAGCTTAGTTTTTGATTCCAAAAAGAAACACATTTCGAACCAAACATATGCATGGAAGCCGAACAGAGGTGATAATTTAATGATAATATGAATCGCACCGACTAACTTACATGTCAGACAAATCCTTCCCCAGACTCTCCACTATAACTTCTTTGATGGCTTCAAAACTACAAGGAACTGCCTAGAACATCACTTTACTCGAATTAGCACAAAACAAGACAAGAATAGAAACTTGAAGATGGATGAATAAGCTAAAACCTGATCATGCAAAGATGAAAGCGTTGAAGAGTACTCTTTCGGGACTTGGCGCATGGCTGCAACAAATTGACCGGCTTTGACATAGAAACCTTTGTTTGTATCACATAATTTTATGATCCTCCTAGCTGATCGTAGATGAATCTTGAAGGCAATTAAACATTAAAATTCAGCACGAAGAAAGACCATTGATTAGAGTCCATTTATGAAACATTCAAAACCAGGTTTCACCCACATTTTTGCCGATCATCATTGTATAATAATTTTCTCACCAGCTAGAGACAAAATAGAACACCAAAAGTAGAAATAAACTACAGTCTACAGAAAACAGGGATGCTGACAACTCAATCAATATTTATTGTGAAAAACAAGGGGCAGCATGATTTAAACCAAGCATGTGAACCTATCAAATTTGTGAGGGTGAGCCAAATGTGACAACACACATCAAATCCACTCTGATACTATGTTGAATTTGAGGATCCATCGTAAACCTAATTGGTATTAGCAAGGGCTTCTGTGAATTCAGATGGATTTAGATTCCCATATGGGACACGTAATCTCAACAATATACCACCAACATGTAAGTGTTTTTCTCCCTTGCATCCAAGATGATGCGTAAACTTCACTTGACTTGCACATTCAGTTTCAAAGCTCTTCAAAGTATTCATATTCAAAATCAACATATATGGAAGAGGAATGACAACATCCAAAGGTAACAAAAAAGGCCTAAATCGGCAAACCTCAGATAACGAGCTTCGGTAATCATCTGAATCAGAGCTCAAACCGATCAGCGAATACTTGTAATCAACTACGCACGAAGTAATCTGAAGAACAGAAAACAGTACACTCTTGTAAAATCGAAATTTTCGAGGTATTCCCGCGACAGATAGAGAAACGAACAATTACAGTGAATATAGCGCGAGACGAGCGAACAACACCGTTTAAGAAGTTGGACGCCGAATCGCCGCCGTACAAGTAGGCGAAGCCCGTAGCTGCAAGCACACAAAGCGAGGTTTTGGCGCCTAACTTACATAGTTTTACTCCATGTTTACTCATCTCTCTCACTCGTCAGCATATGCTGAATCAAGAACTGAAATGAAGAAGACCAATATGCCTTTTAACTATAAAATCTAAAATGGTCTAAATGTTTACCGTATAAACCAATTTAGTTTCTCATGTTTCGCCTGAACCAATTTAGTCTTCAATATTGTCAATTTTGGACCAATTTGATCATTTCGTCACAATAAATATCAATTTTAACGGAAATCTCACACGTAGCCCATACTAAATCATGTATGAAACGAAATTTGGAATATTTGCAAGATTTAGGGGGGGTTAGAACTATTTTTTCTACCGTCAATGAAGCTCGAGGAAGCAGACGATCTAGAGCTCATATTCGAATTTTAGAGTTGAAATTTTTAGTTTCATGCTCGAAAATTCAGTAACCATTTCAATTTTATCGATCAAGACATGATTTATTGTAAGATACGTGCGGAATTTCCGTTAAAATTGACGTTTATCATGACGGAAGGACCAAATTGGTCCAAAGTCGATAATATTGGGGATTAAATTTGTTAAAGCGAAACATGGTAGACTAAATTGGTGTATAGATAAACATTGGGGACCATTTTGGATTTTATCCCGCTTTTTAAGTATTATAAAATGTTATTTGGGCCAAAATGGGCCTGATAATGGGCCTCAAGGGCCGACACCTTCTACAACCGCTACTCCTCCACGGCCACCACCACCACCACCACCACCGAGCACCGCCTCAATCCAAGCCTCCCGCGACGGCGGATGCGGTGGCCTAGCACCTTTTTTAATCCACTAAAACTAATTTTGATCAATGTCAACGCTGATTACTTTTTAATTCTCGTGGTTAGGCATTAGCTATCAATTACATAGTTGACCCTCATAATTTTTTAATCGTAAATAGAATAACATAAATAAAATATAGAAAAAATAAAATAAAATGAAAATATCTTCTTCCCATCGTTTCTTAGATCCAACTCTTCTTCGCACGTCTGAAGCTCTTAGAACTTAACGTCGTCTCCCTTCTCCCTCACCACGTCTTAGATCTGCATACACACTACTACCTCTCCTCCCCACCTTTCTCTATCTATGGCGATTAAGGATGTGTTATGTGGCGTCGTTTTAGTGTTGGGGTGCATCGCAGCTGTGGTGAGATCCGACGCATCGGATCACAAGTACAAAGTAGGGGACCCTGTTCCTCTCTATGCTAACAAAGTCGGGCCATTTCACAACCCTAGGTACGCATTCGATCGCTGTAATACGTATATGTGTGCGGCATTTTCGTTAGAGCTGGGTGTAATTGAGCTCGTGATAACTCTTTTGAGTGGTTGAGGAAAGCGGAGAAGGATATGATTTTTGAATTGTGGTTGGTAAATTTGTCGGTCTCCTCTCTGAAATGTACCTTACCGATCCTCGTCTTAGATAGAATTGAAACTTGATAGTAATGCGTTGAAGGAGGTAATTGAAAACCCAAAATGATGACTTTTATGTAACCAATCACTGTCGGTGCTTTTATATAACGTTCAACCTTATGGCTTGGTTGAGCTTCCTGAGTGTGAGAACAATGGAGATCGGTTTCGATAGTCCATAATTTTTGCTTCAATCTGGATAAAATTGTCATTTTTGGCCATTTTGGGATGTCGGTAGTTGTGATTCACTTGGTTCTTGTAGTATAGAAATGGGAAGTTAAGACCCGTAACATAAAGTGCGAGGATTAGTATTAATTACGCTATAAATATGGCTCCTCCTCTTAAAGGCTGATTGTATAGACATGTTATTGTAGGAAATAATCCTTGTGATTCGGTTTCCTTAATTAGTTAGGATAAGATTATATTAGTTTAGGAAGAGATTGTGTTTTCCTTTATAGTGTAGGCTAAATTAGTGGTATGATTTTAGGCATTTAATAGCTTCCATGTAAACTATTATTTAAGGAGGATAAAGGCTACAGAAACGGTAGTCGATTTCAGCTACACCATACAAGATCGTGTTCATTCATAGTGTTCGCGTGAGTTATTCCAACAATTGGTATCAGAGCCTCATCCAGGGACCATGGACGATGGAAGCAAAAAAGCCGAAGCCTCCGGTGCCGACGGAAGGAAGAAAGCCGATGCCTCCGGCGCTGTGATCCAACGAGTGATTCGTGAGGTGGGCGGCGGGAATAGCTACCCCGTTCTCACCAAGACCAATTACTCCGACTGGGCTCTCATGATGAAGGTGAAGCTGAAGGCCAGGGCGCTATGGAACGCCATCGAGAAGGGCACTTCCGACGAGCAGGAAGACATGATGGCGCTCGACGCGCTGGTGAGCGCGGTCCCACCCGAGATGGTGTCGACGATCGGTTCCAAGGAGACGGCCAAGGAGGCCTGGGACGCGATCGCGACCATGCGGATCGGGGACGATCGTGTGAAGAAGGCAACGGCGCAGCAGCTGCGTCGCAAGTTCGACCTCGCCACGTTCAACGACGGTGAGACCGTCGAGGAATTTGCGTTGCGCCTCAATGGCATGGCGGCTCACCTCACCACATTGGGGGATGAGGTGAAGGACAAGGAGATCGTAGCGAAGATGCTACGGAGTCTGCCTCCCCGCTTCAAGCAGATCGCGATTGCGATCAAGACGTTGCTCGATCCATCCACCATGACGGTCGCCGATCTCACCGGGCGATTGCAAGAGGCGGAGGAAGAGTTGGATGGACCGCCGGCGTCACTACAGCATGAGGGCAAGCTGTATCTCACTGAGGAGGAGTGGGACGCGCAGCGGAAGAAGCGAGAGTCGGAGAACCACTCTCGCGGCGGCTCAAGAGGCGGCGGCGGCGCGAACAGGGGAGGCGGCCGACGAGGGCGCGGTCGTGGGCGAGCTGGCGGGTCGTCGAGTGGGTCGGCGACCTCGAACAAGAAGGCGGACGACGAATGCCGGAATTGCGGGAAGTTGGGCCATTGGGCCCGGGAGTGCTGGTCGAAGCCCAAGAAGGCGCAGGCCCATGCGATCCACGAAGAGGAGGAGGCCTCACTCTGTCTCGCAAGGTGCTCGACCATTCTCTCCCCACCGACGCCGCAATCGACGGCGACTTCATCGGCGCCGCCCTCATCGGCGGTTGAGCCGCACGCCAGGACTGATCCAGCGCCATTGGGGGCATCGCATCAGCATGGAAGAGGCGGATTTGGGCGGGCGCCGTCCGTGGCCCATATCGAGATCTGCGAAGAGAAGGTGTTCGCGCAGCTCGGGGAAGAAGAAGAGGAACGGGAGGCGGAGACGTGGGTCCTAGACTCGGGGGCAACCAATCGCGCGGCACCTTCTCGAAGCTCGACGTGGCGGTGCGCGGCACCGTGCGCTTCGGCAACGACTCGGTGGCACGGATTGAAGGGCGGGGCACCGTTGTCTTTGTGTGCAAAAACGGGGAGCTTCGATCGTTCGACGGGGTCTACTTCATTCCTCAGCTGACGACGAACATCGTGAGCCTGGGCCAGCTCGATGAGGTCCGCTACAAGATCGAGATCGAAGCTGGCGTGATGCGCATTCGGGAGCTCGGCGGTCAACTGTTGGCTAGGGTGACGCGCGAGGCGAACCGCCTGTACCTGCTCCGGATCAAGATAGCTCAGCCGACGTGCTTAGCAGTGCGCGGGCGCGGCGACGAGGTGGCGTGGCGCTGGCATGATCGCTTCGGTCATGTCAACATGGCGGCGCTCCGGAAGTTAGCTCGGGAGGAGCTAGTGCGCGGCCTGCCGGAGATCGGGCAGGTGGACCAGCTTTGCGACGCATGTCTAGCTGGGAAGCAGAGGCGCACCCCATTTCCGGCGAAAGCAGAATACCGCGCGAAGCAGCGACTTGAACTTGTGCATGGCGATCTATGCGGGCCGATCACGCCAGCGACCCCAAGCGGCAACAAGTACTTCTTGTTGCTCGTCGACGACCTCAGCCGATACATGTGGGTAGCCGCGATCCCTACAAAGGATCGTGCCGCGGCTGCCATCAAGGAACTCCAAACACGGGCAGAAGGGAAGTCCGGGCTGAAGCTGGGGGCGCTCCGGACCGATCGTGGTGGCGAATTCACTTCCCTCGAGTTCGCGGAGTACTGCGCGGGAGAAGGCATACATCGCCAACACACCGCACCATACAGCCCGCAACAGAATGGCGTGGTCGAGCGAAGAAATGGGACGGTGGTGGCGACAACGAGGAGTATGCTCAAGGCGAAAGGGCTGCCGGGGTGGTTTTGGGGCGAGGCCGTGATCACCGCGGTATACATCCTCAACCGATGCCCAACGAAGAGCGTGGACGGCATGACGCCGTTCGAAGCGTGGCATGGGAAGAAGCCGGCAGTGCATCACCTGAGGACGTTCGGCTGCATCGTCTACGTCCGGAACAAGACGCCACAACTGAAGAAGCTCGAGGATCGCGGCTGCAAGATGATCTTCATCGGCTACGAGCGCGGCTCCAAGGCGTACCGCGCTTACGATCCTGTCACGAAGCGTGTCCACGTGACACGCGACGTGGTGTTCGACGAGGGAGCCCAGTGGGACTGGGGCTCTGTAGAGGTCGATGGCGAGCCGAACGGCGACGATGTGTTCACGGTGGAGTACTCCATCGCAAACCAGGGACATCCAGTGGCTGAGGGCACCGAGGAGGGTGCAACTCAGGAGGACGAGCTGACACCGCCAACATCGCCTCAAGGTGGCGGAGGCGCTGTACCTGTGGGGTCCGGCGGGGCTCAGGAGGTGGAGTTCGCCTCACCGCCGAGCGAGGTCGGCGAGCACCTGGACGCCGACCACGACGACGACGCTCCCCTCCGGTTTCGGCGGATCGACAACATTATCGGACCGGCTTCGCCGCGTGGCTTCGTACCACGGGCACTGGTGGCGGAAGAGCTCCACGCCATTAGCTCCGACGAACCTGCGACGTTCGCCGAGGCGGAACGCAGCCCCAGCTGGAGGAAGGCGATGCTGGAGGAGATGGACTCGATTGAGGACAACCGGACGTGGTCCCTCGCCGACCTCCCGCCTGGCCGTCGGGCGATCTGTTTGAAGTGGGTTTTCAAGGTGAAGAGGGACGAGCATGGGGCGGTGTCCAAGCATAAGGCGCGCCTCGTGGTGAAGGGTTATGCACAGCGGCACGGCATCGACTACGATGAAGTGTTCGCGCCAGTGGCGCGGATGGACTCGGTGCGTCTAATCATCGCCATCGCGGCACACGAAGGCTGGGAGGTGCACCACATGGACGTCAAGTCGGCGTTCTTGAACGAGACCTGGAGGAGGAGGTCTACGTCGAGCAGCCGCCGGGGTTTGTTATCGCCGGCAAGGAGCACAAGGTGCTCAAGCTCCGAAAGGCGTTATACGGACTGCATCAAGCGCCGCGCGCGTGGAACAAGCTGGACAGCACGCTGTTGTCGTTCGGCTTCAGGAAGAGCCCGTCGGAACACGCCATCTACATCAGGCAAAAGACGGCAAGCAGCTGGTGATAGGGGTCTATGTCGATGATCTCGTGATCACCGGCTCGAACGGCGGCGATATCAGGTCATTCAAGGAGGAGATGGCGGCCGCGTTCAAGATGAGTGACCTCGGCCTACTCCACTACTACCTAGGCATTGAAGTGAAGCAGGGCGCGAGGGGGATCTCGCTGAGCCAGGGCTGCTTACAAGGGCATCGTCTGGAGCTTGAGGTATTTGGTCAACACCCCTGATCTAGCGTTTGCGGTTGGCTATGTGAGTCGGTTCCTGGAGGATCCACGTGAGTCACCTAGCAGGTGAAGCGCATCCTTCGCTATGTGGCCGGGACCCAAGATTGGGGACTGTGGTTCGGCAGGAGGGAGAAGGAGGAGCTTTATCTGACAGGCTTCGTGAGTCGGTTCCTGGAGGATCCACGTGAGGATCACCTAGCAGCTGTGAAGCGCATCCTTCGCTATGTGGCCGGGACCCAAGATTGGGGACTGTGGTTCGGCAGGAGGGAGAAGGAGGAGCTTTATCTGACAGGCTTCAGCGACAGTGATTACGCCGGGGATGTTGATGCAAGTAAAAGCACAACTGGCGTGATTTTCTTCCTCAGCGGCAGCCCGATCACCTGGCAATCTATGAAGCAGAAGGTGGTGGCTCAGTCGAGCTGTGAGGCAGAGTATATAGCAGCTGCTAACGCTGCTTGTCAAGCATGTGGCTCGCTCGTGTGTTGTCTGAAGTGCGAGGAATAACAGCAAGAGCGCCAATGCTGAGGTTGACAATAAATCTGCCATTGCTTTGATCAAGAATCCAGTACTCCACGGACAGAGTAAGCACATTCGAGTGAAATATCACTTCATCCGGGAGGCTGCAGAAGAAGGCTTGATTGATGTAGAGTTCATCAGAAGCGAGGATCAGTTGGGCGACATTCTGACGAAGCCGCTTGGAAGGACCAAGTTTCATGAGCTACGAGGCAGGATCGGCCTAATCGACACCAACGGTGGACACAAGGCTTAGGAGGAGATTGTAGGAAATAATCCTTGTGATTCAGTTTCCTTAATTAGTTAGGATAAGATTATATTAGTTTAGGAAGAGATTGTGTTTTCCTTTATAGTGTAGGCTAAATTAGTGGTATGATTTTAGGCATTTAATAGCTTCCATGTAAACTATTATTTAAGGAGGATAAAGGCTACAGAAACGGTAGTCGATTTCAGCTACACCATACAAGATCGTGTTCATTCATAGTGTTCGCATGAGTTATTCCAACAGTTATCAGAGAGAATTTCCATTCATAATCTTGATGTACTAATGCTGACTTTTTCCCTTCCAGCGAAACGTATCGTTACTTTGATCTCCCTTTCTGCTCTCCAGGTATTTAACTCCGCCCTTTTTGTTTCTTCTATGATCAAGTCATAGTATTTTCTAGGTAATGTATTTTTCCTACAGTTGATGTGAAAGATAAAGTTGAAGCTCTTGGGGAGGTGCTTAATGGAGATCGGTTGGTCAGTGCTCCATACAAGCTAGACTTTTTAGTCGACAAAGAGTCGGAGGTCATATGTAAGAAGAAGCTGTCGAAGGAAGAAGTTGCCGAGTTTCGAAAAGCAATTGCTAAGGATTACTATTTTCAGATGTACTATGATGATGACTTGCCCATATGGGGTTTTCTTGGAAAAGTTGACAAAGAGGGCAAATCTGATCCCAGCGAGTATAAGTATTATTTATTTAACCACCTCCACTTTGAAATATCATATAACAAGGACCGTGTTATTGAGATCACTGCTCAGACAGACCCCACTTCTCTTGTGGACCTCACGGATGATAAGGAGGTTGATGTGGAATTTGTATACGAAGCCAAGTGGAAGGAAACAGATATTCCTTTTGAGAAGAGAATGGATAAGTACTCTCACTCATCTTCTCTTCCTCGTCACTTAGAGATCCATTGGTTCTCGATTATTAACTCGTGTGTCACTGTCCTTCTCCTTACTGGATTCCTTGCTACGATTCTCATGCGAGTTCTCAAAAATGATTTTGTAAAGTAAGCATCCATTTTCAATATTTTCAGAAAAGTGATTGGGGAATTTTATTCTAAAGTCATGTTATTTTGGTTTCACTGAAGATATGCTCATGATGAGGAAACTGCTGAGGACCAGGAAGAAACTGGGTGGAAATACATTCATGGGGATGTTTTCAGATTCCCAAAATACAAGTCAATCTTTGCGGCAGCTCTTGGAAGTGGGACACAACTATTTTTCCTGTAAATATCACTTTGGTTATAAATCGCATATTTTAGGTGTGCTCTGTGTTTCGCAGCATTGGAAACTCAACAAAGAAACCACTTTCTTATTCTACAGGGTGACTTTCATTTTCGTACTGGCCCTTGTTGGCGTGTTTTACCCTTACAATCGTGGAGCTCTTTTTACTGCATTGGTGGTTATATACGCTCTGACATCTGGTATTGCTGGCTATGTAGCAGCCTCTTTCTATCAGCAACTAGAGGGAGCAAATTGGGTAAGTGAATGCAACTTAAAGCACACATTTATTCCCCATTCATAATCGTCATCCTTCTTGTTATAATTGCTTTTGTTGATAGGTTCGCAATTTGTTACTCACCGGTGCCTTTTTCTGTGGACCTCTGTTTCTGACTTTTTGCTTCCTTAACACCGTGGCCATCACCTACCATGCCACCGCAGCTCTACCCTTTGGCACCATTGTCGTAATTTTCCTCATATGGGCCCTTGTGACGACGCCTTTACTTGTCTTGGGAGGTATTGCTGGTAAGAATAGTAAAACAGAGTTTCAAGCTCCGGTTCGTACCACAAAATATCCCCGAGAAATCCCACCTCTGCCTTGGTACCGCGGAACTCTTCCGCAGATGGCAATGGCCGGGTTTTTGCCATTCAGTGCCATTTACATCGAACTCTACTACATATTTGCTAGTGTCTGGGGCCACAGGATCTACACAATCTACAGCATCTTATTCATAGTCTTTATCATTCTCCTGATAGTCACGGCGTTTATTACCGTTGCCCTGACTTATTTCCAACTTGCTGCTGAAGACCATGAATGGTGGTGGAGGTATGTTATATTACCCATTATCGTACAACTTAATGTTCTCCTCCCCATTCAATTTGTGAAATACATTCTCTGTGCTTCTATTTATTTGATTGATATGTTCCTTACACAGTTCTTTTCTAAAATGTAATTTCCCCCTTTCCCATTCTCTATTGGCTTTCCAGGTCTTTCCTATGTGGTGGATCGACGGGATTGTTTATTTATGGCTACTGTCTGTACTATTACTACGCAAGGTCGGACATGTCGGGGTTCATGCAGACTTCGTTTTTCTTCGGATACATGGCTTGTGTGTGCTACGCTTTCTTCCTAATGCTTGGAGCCGTTGGATTTCGCGCTGCTTTGTTCTTCGTCCGCCATATCTATAGGTCCATCAAGTGCGAGTAATTTAGCCGAATGAAAAAAGTTGTAATTTGGAGAAAACTTTCAAATACTGTGTAGCCCAATGCTACTGTTTTACCATAGCTCAGAAAAGTTTTGCTCTTTACTGCATTGTTGCTATATATCTAGTCTGATCTCTGTTTGCTTTAACGTCAGTATAACAAAAAGGTTTACATTACTGCATTAAGGAAGATTGAATTGATAGAGGAATCTAATCATTTCTCAGCGGAGTTGAGAACAAGTAAAAAATAATACGGATGGGATCTCTCCCTCGAAGTAATAACATAATACATATGAAAACAAAATGCTACAGTATGGTGGTGTAAATATATTGAACTTGAAATTGGTTCAAGGAATACAGAAGTATCCTTCACTTCACTAGCACTCTGTTTTCCATAAAAAACGCGCAAATGAAACAGCCATGGGCCAAAGATGATGGCAAAGTCCGCCCTCCCCCATGATAACGCTCCTACCTCCACGTTGAAGTACCGAGCCTCATTACCTCCTCACTGCCACCAGCCCTGCTCGAACCCTTGTCTTTCCCAGCATCCTCTCTTTGGTTGCTTAAGTCCCCATACATCTCTTTAAGCTTCGCCAAGTTACTAGACGGAGACGCTTTATCCTTGGCACCTTGTCTCGATGGACTAGAATAGCTTCGATCATTTTCAACACGTCCTTGAGCACTTCTGCTCCTGCTTCGACTCCTTCTATAGCTTCTCTCTCTTCTATAACGATCTTCATGATCCCTTCTAGAGGTATCTTGGGATCTTCTATCATAACCATATCTCCTATCCCTATCTCTTTCCCGATCCCTTCTTTCTCTGTCTCGATCCCTATCTCTATATCTGTCTCTGTCTCTGTCCGAAAACTCGCGGTTGGATAGATCGCGGCTTTGGCTTCTGCGGCGGCTAGGTGATCTTTCATCTTGGTCGTGAGAAGGGGTGGCGTTCCGGCGAACAGGAGACGAACCCCGGGTTGAGGAGCGATGAGGGGCACGCTGACCGAAAGAGACGGAGAGAGAGGCTTTGACGGAGGGTGGTCTACGGGCGGTCTCTTCTGATCCACGGGTCGACTCTCCGGTCACTCCGCAGTGTTTTGTGGGAAGCTTCATGCTTTCGAGATTGGAGACTATTGTCCGCATGACTGGTACCGGGATCCGAGGGAAGAGCGTATCGAAGTAATACTGCATGCATTGAAAAGACGAAAGGAAATAATGTAAGGGGCTCACCAAATATACTGATAGTAATGAGAAAAAAGTGATCTTTACCTGGCCGAGGAGCAAATCGCGTATGTAGACGCCCATTGTAGTCATCCGGCCATTCGAACCTGGGGAGAATTCCTGAAACAAAAAGAAGAGGTGTTATATGGTGAAAATGGAATGTAATTATTTTGAAAACCAATCCAAAGTTCATGTAGAATATGCACTACAAAAAGATCACGTGGAAACCAACCGAATAATTAGAGGAACAAGGTTTAAAAAAGGTACCAAAAGAAAAAGAAATAAGAAAATAGAAGCTCGATTGTGAACTTGTGAAGGCCTTGAAAACATAAAAGCAACTTAGAAATCATGATGTACCACACAAACGCAGTTCTCCAGCAGGAACCATGCTGATGTTCATTGAGAAATTGTAAAATCCTTTGATCCTGGGCCATTTCGGGTTAGATAAACAACAGAAAATTTTCATATTATTATATACGAGTCGCCAAGTCTGCAGACAATTCACTACGTCACGCAGGCACGGTAAGAATCTTTTATGAACTAGTGAAGAGTTGTGACAATTACTGCAAGCGGGCCAAAGAAGGGCTTCCAAGATAGATAAGACCAAGAATAAATAAGGCATTTCTAAGAATAAAAGAAAAAAAATATATAATATATAGATAACCACTTCCCCCTCCCCAACAAAAAAAGAAAACAATGTGAACCAGTCTACATTGGCAAACACAATGGATTCATCTATCCAATCATATCATTTAAATTCACTATCTAGTACATAATTATGACACTCTCCGCTTCATGATATAAAATAATAAATTTAGTTCTTCAAATCACAGGACAAAAAATTATCGGAAGGAAAGAGTTGAAAAAGGAGGAACTCAGGAGGAAACTTTACAATACCTCATCATCTTTTAGGTATGGCTCATACCAACTCCATAATGTCTTGGGATCTGCAACATACCGTAAGTAGAGAAATCCAATCTGTAAAATCAGATTTCACCATAACAGTCAATGAAACAGTTCCTCAAGATCACCGCAAAAGGTAAAGAATTTAACGGTAAGGAGCTACTTACTGCTCTTATATACGGAGAATCTGGGTGCTTCAGTAATCCATGCATTTGTTTGACAGTGAGCTTCATAGTAAAGAATTTGTAAAGAAGGCAGAATGCAGTTGATGGCCCCCGACAGTTACCAGTCATCCATGGCTCAACGTGTGTCACAGTAACATAAATCTCGTCAATTACTTCATGATATGTTTGAAGTTTCAGAAGGTCCCGGAAGTAATCAGAAGAAACAATATTCATGCACAGAACCTTCTCCAACAATAGATCAATTGGCCTCCCAGACGTCTTTATCTCAGCCATTGTTAATTATGCAGCAATCTGCACCAAATAGCATAACATGTTATTAAGAAAAGGAGACTGATTTAGCATATTAAACTTACATCACGGCGTCCGGCCCTAAAAGTTATATCTGCAAGAACCACAAGTGAACCAAGAACCAAAAGCCGATAACCCGAAAAAAAAAAAAAACACCAAAAAACTGCAAACTGCGATCAAGAACAAAAAGAACACATCCATCTTCACAAATTTATTTATTTTATTTTCAAAGTTCAAATTGACCAAGAAAGTAATAACTACAAAAACCTCCGCAACTCGGAAGAAAAATCTCAGCCTCTACGAGCAGAAATAAGCTTCAAAGTTCACCCCCGACACACCATACGCGAAAAAAAATGAATAAAAGCCAAGCCTTTCCACCGTTTTGAACGAGACTAGATCGACACACGAATACGCTAGCTACCTAGTCATGCGCACGCATCCATAAATCAAAACAACGAACAATTCGATAGAAAAGAGAGGTGAAATGATATCGCCCTTACCTCAATTTTATTTCGCGAGCTTTACAACAAACCCTAGATAGCAATTATTACGCAATTAGGAATTTCCTACTGTTCTCCCTCAAGCCTTATAAATAAGGGAGCGAGCGTTATGGACGAAATTCCAAATTTATCCCTAACAAGATAAAGTTATATGTGATAATAATACAATGTTTTTCTTCAACTAATCATTTTGCTCTTCAATAAATGACAATTAAATAGTATGGATAAAGAGTGGATCAACAATTATATAATAATAACTACTATTTTTTCATACTCACTCAATTGCGTGTGCTATAATATATCAATATATAATATAATTTTATTATTTAAATTATTTATAATTCAAGATGTTTGACTTTAATTTTAATTGTATATTAATTTAAATATATAAATAAAAATTAACTTGTGAGAATATAATTAAATAAAAAATTAAGATGTTGATGAGTAAAATAGTAATTGCAGTTGACAGACGAATTAATTTGAGATTGGTTATCTATTCTATTATATTAAGGCTCAATGCATCAATTTTAATTTAAATTGGTCTGTCAAACAAAATTACTATTTTACCTTTTAACTTTTTACAAATAAAATTAATATTTTACCCTTTATTTATTTTAGATTGAATAATCAATATTGTACCTTTTGTTTATTATAATCATATTCTTATAAATAATTATTTTTAGAAACTTAAAAAAAATACACAATTAATTTTAAAATAATATCTAATATAAGAATAGAAATGTAGGCGGATTATAACGCTGCCACGTGTCTACTGTTTCTTATTTATTACAAAAAATAAATAATAACCCACGATCATCACTAATGCTAAAAAACTGACACGTCTTTTTTTACTATTCAATATTGCCTACAACCAGTCCAGTCCTGACAATTTGATATTTTTTATTAAATTAAATAAAAAAAACTACCCACGATAGTGATGTATGAAGTAAAATAATTATACACAAATATGCCTCCACCCACCGATTCCCACCGTCACACTCGGGCAGCCCTCACCAGCAACCAACGCCACACCGTGTTCGTCGCCCGAAGATACACTAGCCCTCATCTAAACGTACTGGGACAAATGGTACTCTCTCCGCCGCATAAATCTGAGGGACAACCAATGGCAACAGATCGCTGATGAAATCTCGACCAAGTGCCTTGCCGCGACGCCCAAGACGTCGCTGCAGTGTCGCCACAAATATTCCTTTACCCCAACAACCCATACACTAACCCTAATTTCAACCCAAATCAATCCATAATTGGGACTTTTTGTGGTGTTGGTATGAATGATGATGTGGTCCGAGCAAGATTCCTAAATAATGAGTTTCAGTGAAGTTGTTAGTGAGTTTCCAAAGAAAAAAAAGTTGTTGATGGTGGAGGGATGAATGATACTGTAACAGGTGTACATGGAGGTGACGTTAATGACGATGGAGTTGAAGAGAACATAGATGGTACTCGAGTCCTAGCAGAGGATCGCTGAGGCATTTGCGAAGGATGTAAATGAGAGGAAGAGGAAAAGGGGAAGACATCAACAACAATGAATCATTCAAATCAGTGAAGCAGGTTCGATAAGATATCCAATTTCTTGATCGTGTTTGTCCTTCCTCAAGCTTTGGGATCTGTGGAAGAAGTTGAATAATGATTGTGTATTGCTTTGTGAGATCAGATTAGAGTGCGTGTTTCATCATGTTGTGTGTTCACTTGAATTAGGTGTTTGCCAGTCTTAGCTTTTTTTATCTTGATAAAAGTTACATCTCATGAAGTTTTAAGCAACAAAGATTTTCTTGCTTCAGAAGGAATTCCTGATGCTGATTTTGTACTCTTTGTTACGACAAGGCCACAACAGGCAATCCCCTTGCTTAGGCAGTAGCATGCGAACTTGATCAATGGGGCAGTGCTATTGCCGGTATTTTCTTTTTAATTCTTCAAATCTTCAATGATCTATCTTCATCGTATATTTAAGCTTTAAAAAAAACAAAATATATTTTTATATTTATTAATATTGAAAAGGGAGTGATGATATAATGTTTTGTGCAGGGCATGTAAACGCAGCACCTCGCCATTTGACTTCCGAGGCCGAAACTTTACCCTCTGCCGCTGAGTTAATTTAATTTTAAACGTATTGGTTAAGCAAATTAATAAATATGGTGGTTTTGTTACTGAATCTGCTTTCTTTTCTATTTAGGTTATGCATGTACTTTGATTCGATCCCCTGCCTTTTGCTCATTTCCGAGATGAAAGGAAACGAAGACTAATCAAGGTAATATTTTATATAATCCCATTCTCTCATCTAAACTAAGAGAAAATAACATTTCGTAATTTTTATTAATATCTTTTACTTTATATGCATTGGCATCAAATAATCCTCTTTATTTTAGGTCACCGAGCAAACTATGGATGAAAAATTATGTTGAACGGTGACAAGGGTCGTGCTCCCACGAGTTATCATGCACTCACGTTACAATTAATGGTATAATTCATCGAACATTCTTTTTTTTTTTCTGTAGAAGCACTCATTTCTTGAATTAGATAAACACTTTGCTCGAAAATTATTTTCAAGATTTGACTTGAATGATAAAGAACTATTTCCCCCCGGTCTTTGTCCGAGAGTTTCACCGGTTTGGAGCTCGAATACCGTGGCAAGCGTCCCGCTTCAGGTTATAATTTTTATTTTATATATGTGACACACAACATATGTAAAGTTATTTTATTTTTTATTAAACATTGCAGGGTCTCACTGGGATAAAAGATTATTAATGAATGAGATAATGACGGGATCGGTTGACACGAGGGCTGACTACATTGTCGCACTCAGCAGGTATTGTGTTTTCTTTCTTGCAGTTATTGATGGTTTAATTATATCGATTGTAAGGTTTAATAATCTTTGTTGAGTGGGTGTATTGGATGACACATGAAGAATCTAGAACAGGTAATCTAAGCAAGGAGACATATGATGCTTACTTCAAGATGGACCAAACATGAAAAAAAAAAAAAATGCTTTGTGGATCGCTGACGTCGTGAATATTTTGTCCGTGTCGAACATACTCTCGGCTTATCCCGAGTTGAAAACAGTGTTGATTAGCAAAAGTGTTTCTTGGGGATCGTAGCTTATTCCGCTAATATTCTCCGGGTTCTCTAGAATGCAGAGATTTCCGCCGCACCCTTGTCCGTCAACAATGCTGCTGCAATGGGTTCGGCACAGGAGCCATCGGTCGGAGTGGTCGGTCGCGCTGACGTTGGGGACTGCTGTTCCTCTGGCATTGGTCGGACTCACAGCTGCCGCTGTGGGGACAACTATAACTGGGGGATTGGCGGCGGATCAAGGAGTGGAGAGAGATTCTCCCACGGCTGCATATAAACTGGGGGAGGGTTTCTGCATGGTCATACATACTGCACCAAAAGCCCTTCATGTCCACTACGGTATATATTCCTTTCTATTTTTCTTCTTTTTTTAACTATTTTTTTTATTGACTGAAATATTCTGATTTGGAAATAACTAGCAATGTATGCATTGATGTATATTTTCAAAGGTGTGGTCTATCTATGAAGTATGAAGTCATACCGGCATCCCCCTTTCGTCCCCATCTCGACCGACAACCTGATGTTGAGCGTGCTGCTCCTCCTTTCCATGTACCAGCTCCGCAACGTCCACGTGATTGAGATGGGGAAACCTTCTCTATTAAAAACTTCATCACCCAATCGGAAATCATACAACGCTTACAAAGATTCAACGGAAGTGACTGGTTTTCGACTGCATCTACTCTCATCCCATCTCCGAGTTGGGCCTCTCTTCCATGCCTCGAGGCCAGGTAATAAAACTCAATACGACGCATGATATAATCAAAGAGTGGTGAGCAAATCATTTTTATATACAAAATAAATTGTAATAAGGCGGTGAGTGTTCCTCAAAGCGATCAAGAAGATGAAATACCATCTAATCGGCGGGCTCTCCGTTACAAAGGAACAGACCTGGAAAATCGTGGGAAGCGTAAGCAGTATAGATATTTGGTTCTTGCGGATCAATCCCGATCTATTTGCGAATTTCAGGTAATAAATAGTACACATTCATTGTCATGTTTGTAAATCGAAGAACTAATGCATGTGTTTGTTTGAAGGGAGCTGAATGTGAGTGTGACTTTATAAGTATTGTGGATTTGGCAAACAAGAAGGAAATGAAGAAGAATGTTATTATGCCGATCATGTGCAATGCCGATGCGATGCTCGGTAGTGCAATCGACACGTTGGCTTTGAATTTTTTCCCCAAAATCTGTGATCGAAGGGGAGAGCTGCGAGGTCGTGAGCGTTGTCACATTAGTTGTAGTTAATTAAGACCCGTGCATTGCACTGGCAAAAAACTAGTTACTTCCATATATTAAAGTACACGCATCGGGGTGCATAAAATATTAATTATAGATAAAGATACACATAAATTACAATTGTTCAATATAAATAAAATTGCCTTACAAAATATATAACTTGAGTTTCAATTGAACCTTACAAAATTGCCTTGTAATGTCTGTAAAAAAAAAAATGGAATGAAAATATGGAAACACCACACCTTCTAACATAATCTTGTCTTCTTCTGATGATTTTCCTACGCTTAATGTTCAAACAACCTAAGCCCAGCTTCGAAGATCGACTGATGTAGTGGGGAATCAAAGATCGTCGCTTGGTGGTGCCCATGGACATTTTGGACCGCTGGTTCAAGAAGTTTCAGGAGAGGGCTAAGAGGGACGCTGAATGCTTGAAGAGTTTCTCACTGTAATGTTTAAATCATCATCTTTCTTAAGGATCGCACGATGTTGTGTTGTGCAAGAATTATCAGAAATTGTTAGTGTGAAGTAGCTATTAAGGCCTTGGTAATTATCTCCGTGAAGGAGATATCCTTTTCTTACAACTTTTTGGCGGTGGGTTATTTCTTCCCAAATACTTTCATAGCCTCGGCTCTTGCTCGAGCTTGCCATTTTCTTGATGTTTGCTCAACATATGCTCGTCCCTTCATTCTTATTACCACGCTCCTTGATTTCAATAGAGAATTAGATTCCATTAATTTGCCCAATAGGTCATTGGTAGCTGTTTTGAATGCTTTCTGTCTATTGCTTAAGAGACCTCAGAGCAGAGGTTGAATATCCTTGGAGATGCCTCTCTCTCTTCTGATTGCCTTGGTTGGGAAGTATTATCTGAGAAAAAAACTACTAAGAATCAAATTTATAGCAGAGTCATGAGTTCTTGAGGTTTTTCCCCCCTTTTTTCTTTTAACCTCCATCCAGTCCAGGCATAGAAGTCAAGTGCAAAGAGTTCTTAAAGGAGATTGATTTGCTCTTGTTGGAGCTCAACTAGCCTTCTTCCTTCTTCATAGCTGTCTCCTAATGCTGTTCGAAATATTACATCGCAAGACAGGTATGAGAGATAAGGCCAGACATGAATGACCGCCATTTTATTGCCAGAAGCAGAAAACAGGTAATTCCATGTTCTCTCAACATTCTCTGTGTCCTAAACCCGATAACGAGTTGGTGAAACCTAGTGTTAAGACAGAACGATGACATAGAAGAAGTCTACTTCCATCTTAATTTTTTTTTGTAACCACCAAGACTGAAAATTTGTTTGTCAGGCTGTCAAAGTTATGGCAGTCTTTTTAGATTATTTAAGGGGAAGATCAAAGCCCATTAATCATTCACAAGCTTAGAATCCTATCCTAGCAGTTGCCAATAGTATATTATGGTTTTAGCTTATGATATTCTTTGTGCATAAGACAAGTTGCTAGAAGCATACGTTAATGTAAGATGATCCAAATACATAATGACACGTTCTTATTTCGAAACTGAATTGGATCCCACATACAAGCTATGTAATAATGACTGATTTCATTTCATACGTAAAGATCACCAGGAATACTGCTTGTGCATGATCAGTGGAACACTGTACTCAGGGCGAAGAGTAATAGTTGGGAAAGGAGCATGCTTGTAAGAAGGGGACAGCTCAAACGTGAAGCGTTGTAATATCATTGCCAAGGCCATCTTCGCCTCAGTCATTGCAAAGTTCTGCCCGATGCAGATTCTCGGACCTGCGCCAAACGGTACGTAAGAAAACTTGTTCCTACATGCACCTGATATTCCTTGACTAAACCTCTCTGGTTTGAACTCATTAGCTTTGTCTCCCCAAATCTCGGGATCGAGGTGAAGCAGACCTATTGCCAACATTAAAGGAGTGTGTTTCGGTAGAGTTATGTTTCCCAGTTTAGTTGTCTTCACGGGCGCCCGAGTAGTTAAAGGGAGCGGAGGATATAGCCTTAGCACCTCATGGAGAATCATGGTCACCTGACGGGTTTAGCATGATTGGGTAAAACATTCATTCGTTCACACACACACACACACACGAGGCAAGCATTCTTACGGTTTTCAGACGGTGTAAATCGTTAAAGTTCGGGTCTTTCTTACCAAACACTTGCAAAACCTCGTCTCTCGCAAGAGCTTGCCATTCCCGATATTTTCCCAGCATTACCATCGTCCATGACAGCAGCAATGAGGTGGTTTCTGAACCAGCAAAGTAGAACACTTTGCACTCTTCGATGATTTCTTCTATGCTCATCCCTTTGTTTTCATTGCCATGCTCGTTGATCTCTCTAATATTAGATTCGATCAATATGCTCTGTAAGTCATCGCTCATTGTTTCTCCCGCTTCAGTTGCTCTCTGTCTTTTGTTGATGAGACCTCTGAGCAGAGACTGAATCTCCCTGGAGATTTCGCCCATTCTTCTGTTCGCCTTGGTCGGTATGTATCTGTTGAAAAACCCCCTCAAGAATTATCTTTCTACCTAAATTATGACACTCAGTTGATTTTTTTTTTTCTTACCTCCATCCAGGTATAAAAGCCAGGTGCAAGAGTTCTAAATGGAGATTGATCTGCTCTTGCTGGAGCTCGAAGATCTTCCTTCCTTCTCCGTAGCTGCTCCCAAACGCCGTACGCGATATTACATCGCTGGATAAGTACACGAGGTAAGGCCAAACATCAATCTCCGCCAACGTTCTCTCGCCAGCAGCAGAAAACAAGGAATCCCACTTGCCAATCATGTCCGAACAGCTCAATCGAATCGCCATTTCCATGTTCTTCATATGTTCAGAAGACAGTTTTATTCCGAAACCAACTGTCGAAAGACCTTATGGGGTAAGATAATGACTCAGCTACTCACCTTCAACTTCTCTGCATGAAAAGCAGGATTCATGATTCTTCTGTGCTTGGCCCATTTCTCGTCCTCGAGGAACACTATTCCCCCCACGATGGCTTCTCCCACAGGGTCGGGCCGGGCTTTGTGATACACGTCGGGCCTCGACAGGATTTCCCTGATGAGGTTCGGGTCAGTGATGCACAGCTTCGGGGTTGGCCCGAACCACATGAAAGCATTCTCACCTGGAATCATCGACTGTAATAACACGAAGTCTGTCTAATGCTGTCATATATTACATCTATACGAAGAAAAAGTGTGTACCGTGCTTGCTTTTGGTCTGGTGATAATACGGAAGAATATGGTACGCTAAGTTTTCGGAGAACTGAATCGATCTTTTCTTTTCTGTCTTTGTGGGCGACTAAGTCACGGACATCTCCGAAGAGGAACCTGTAAGGATTTCCGTCGAGACCTTGTCGTCTTAACGCTACCTCGAGCCTCTTAGGCCTGAGCCAGAGGTAGTTAAGTACTTGTGTTGTGAATGCAGTGAGTCCTAGAGTTAAGACAGAGACGAGGATCGAGCCGAAGTTCAATTCCATCATTAATGTTTTGTTGTAGAAGCTCTCTAAGGTTTAAGTACATCGCTCATCAAACTTCTTTGCCCTTCCAAATGTCTTTCCTACATGGTCTTAAAATCTTAGGCGTGCAAGTTGTCCGAAAGTTCTACAAGAGGAAGTGTTTTGATTCTGTTTAAGATGGGGTTTGCCTTTCAAAGATGGTCTTTAGAAATAAGTCTTTCTTCATAGTGCTTGAAAAATAGAAATAGGTAATTAATTCTTCACTTGGGAAGTAATTTCCAATAAAAAAATTAAAAAATAAAGAAACCTAAGCCTTTAGGTAAACTGATTTATCTGTTCGCCCAGTAAGATGTAGAGCAATAAATTATAAATTTAGGTCATTAAATATATCAAATTTCAATGAATCGTTTACCTTGATTAATGCAATAATATGTCATTTTAAAAATGTTCAATTCCAATAGTCTGAAAGGCATGAAATATTCATATGATTTCCAACTTATTTCATAAAAAATGACCGAGATCTAGTTTTATTCCAATATCTATCTATCTATTATATTAAGGATGATGGGATTAGAGTAACTATCTTCTAATTAATTGGTATGGCATGTATAGTTATTATTTTGTCCTTTATTCCTTGTTTATTATAATATTAATTTATTTATATTTTATAAAGGATAGTAATTTTTCAAGTAATTGGTATGACAAGTATAATTACTATTTTGCCATTTACTTCTTAACTTTATTATAATATTAATTTACACTAATTACTTTTACATACATACATACAAAAAATATTTAATTAAAATTAAATTTATGATTTCGTTTATTAAATATTATCAATACTAAAATAACAACTAAAATATAAAGTAATATTATATATATATCATAGCACACGCATTGAGGGTGCGTAAAATACTAGCATACTAGTATAAAGTTACGAGTTCTAAAGTTGATATAAATATTGACCAAAATTTGTAATTATGCCCATGCATATAAGATTGGACGCTTTTAAGACTTACAAGCTCATTAAGGAATGAGGCTTTTGATATCCTCAAAAAAGTAATTAACAAAAATAAATAGATTTTAAATATAAATATGCTTATTGGGCTTGGGCCGTAAAACTTGGAAGATTTATGGGCTTTTGGTCCAAAACATCTCTCTTCCCTCTGCGTGGGACCCTTAAAATAGATCAAGATAACTTCTCTGCCCTGGTTGGTAATAACATGACATTTGTCCACGTGTCATCAGTTACGAGACATTTGTCCACCAAACTAGCGTCCTTTCCTTTGACCACTTCACTTCGCTTGGGATTTAATCCTCACATCACATGACAAAGATGAGGGGAGAAAACCCATCGGCTTCTTTTCTTGACATAATCATCATCCTCATCATCAGCAGCAGCAAGAAGCAAAATGGTTTACAGTGGAGAGACTGTCGAGAAGGCCAACGGGACAGTGCTTGCCAATGGGCACAGTGAAGGAGAAACGACGTCGCAGGAGGACGTCACGCTGCCGACCATCCTCAACCGTCTGGCCGGCGCCATCTTCCAGCCCGATCCGACTTCCAAGGAGCATTCCCTGCCGCAGAGGATAAAAGCCTCTGTTTCGGAGAATGCTCCTCTGCTTCGCGCCGCGCTGAAGAACAGCGGCGGCCGGGCCATCGCGTGGATCCGTCAGGGCAGCCCTCTCCGCGCCCTCCTCGCCGTCTCGGTGAGTGTGCTCCGCTCCGTCAACGTCGGCGATGACGTGTCAGTTTGAATTTCGAAAAGATTACGTTGTCCTCATATTACTGCTCTGTTTTTTAAGGTCGGGACGATTTGCCTTATTACCTTGACGGGTCTGCTTGTCTTCATGCTCTTCTTCGTCACGGCGACCATCAACGCCGTCATAATATCCCTCGTAATGTCCTTAGCAGCAGCAGGTGGATTCATGGCACTGTTCTTCACCTTTGCAGCTGCAGTTTACATCGGAGCATTGGCCGTCGCCGTCATTGTCATTTCCACCATCGCCGCCTTCTCCATTGGCCTCGTCCTTATAGCTACAGGTCATATATATATAGTGCCTGATTGTTTTTCTTTCTTACGGCCCCATTTATGATGACTCATTGGAATCTAATGGTTGATGGTGAAATAGGGTGGATTGGATTCTTCTTTACCATGTGGCTCACGGCAAAGAAGAGCATTGATCTGGCCAAGCTTTCGATCTCCATGGCGGGAAATGCCCTTCGGGCTCACTCTTCGGCCCGGCGGCCCAAAGAATCGAAGATGGCTTGAGTCAAGGGATCAAATTAGTTTCTGCTTGGTTCCTAAATGTGTTAATGCAGTTTGAACTTTGTTGTCGTTGGAATAAAATTTGCAGTAGCTTCCTCTGTTTCTTTTCTATGTTATTACCTTGCAGTTTGTCTTTTGGAATAAACAGAAAGCAATTGAAGAAACCTAAGACAGAAACTTAACTAGAAAGACATACCGACAAATCTCCCATGTATGTGAAAACAAGAGCATTTATCTACTCGAAGATCATAATGAATGACGAAGAAATGCAATGAATAACAAAGCAAACAGAGGATTTCATGTCCAATGATCCTCAATAGAGCATAAGTACTAACTAGTTTCTCACACAGTTGTTGAACGCATTGTCAAAGATTTCTCCTCCCAAAGAATAATTTCGACCAAAAACGCCTTTTAATACTACCACCATTATCCTTACCATCTTTCCCTTTTCTCCGATGCAAGGCAGCAGCCGCCGACCTACTCTTCTTGAGGACATCTGCGTACGGGCAAGTGAAGCTCATGGCAGGAGATTCCAAACACGACGAACCATAGGAAGATGAAGACGTATCCGACGAATAAACCGACGAAGACGAAGGCCCATGTCTCCTATACCTCCAGCGCGACGAATAATTAGGATTCTCGGACAGCTTAGAGAGCTTGAGATTCAGGCAAACGGAGCAAACGCCGGGAGACTGCTCGTGGTTGGGATGCTTCTTGCAGGGTGGGTTGTGCTTGGATCTGCCTCCTCGTACTACTGTGGTTCGTGCCCGCCGGCGATGGCTGTAAGAATTGTTCATCTCCCTTTGTTTCCAAGATTCCATTTTTTTTTGTATGATTTATTACTCCGTGGTACGAATATATGTAACATATATATATATATATATATATATATATTAATACTTGTTGAAAGAATGATGGGTTTGGTAGTAAAATGAGTTGTTAGATGCTTCTTCAATGCATGGTGGGATGGTTCCACGATATTGGAAGTATGTATATTAACTATGAATGAGCCTTTGGTTTAGTGGTGAGGGCTTAAGGATTTATGAGTTTGGTCGTGTTCCACAATTTCTTGAGTAGTCTCCATATTTATTTCTCATGATTATCGTTGTCAGGTGGATTTGGAACGTATTTATGTGGCTCGGAGATTAGTCACACCACTGGAGTGTGTGGAGCAATTAAGTCTTCGTCACGTCTGTGTTGCGCAAGCCCAGTATTTAAGGGCTAACCCATAGTCAGATCGAATGGAGATATATCGGGACTCAAAAAAAAAAAAAACTATGAAGTAAATTAAAATTAATTTGTTCAACGCTTGGAAAATATAGGCGTGGCAAACGCTCGCAAATTCCGTGGAACTCTAATCACCGACAAGTAAGATTAGTTGTTCACTTGTTTGTTGGGGCCAACAAGACTTGGTCATATGTTCACACTCACTAAGTCAGAATAATTAATAAAACTGCGTTGGAATGACGAACGGTTTGGCATACCAACAACTCTATCACATATCAGACAAAACCACAAAGGTCTTCGTCGTCGTCTACGACGAAATGTGCAAGATTTTCTCACACCTGTGTCACAGAACTCATAAACCATGCTGTCCCCAAGAAAAGAGATACGGCCATGGAATGGACAGTTCTTTAAGGTCACTTATTAAGGCCATCAAGTGGGCCAAGCCATAGCCAACTCATTTGTAGTTTCCCTCCCTCCCAGCATATATACATAACATACATATACATAAGGTTTAATTAGCTTCAAGAATTATAAAAAAAAAAACAAAAACAAAACAAAGATCCCACAAGAATCTTCAAAAGAAAAAAAAAAAAGTACATAAAATTTTTGTTATGGCTGCTAAAACCTTTTAGTTCCAGCATCAATGCAAGTAAGAAATTGTCGCAATGCCATGTAAGAGAGATATCGAAGAATGACAGATTATGAATTGATTTTTGGGCCTCATAATTGCTTGATAATAATGTTATTGGGCCCATTAGTATTGGGCCACGTCCGTTTAGTGTCATGTGCTTAGAGCAACTTCAATTTATTATACTTGGCAAAACTTACCTCCAATTCAACTCTATTTTCGCCTTCATTTTTGGGTTTAGCGTCGTTACTTTATTTTTAGTTCTATCTTTAATGTGACATTGTTCAGAATTCTTTTTTTATTATTATTATTTTTAAAACTTATTATGATTATATTTAAAGCATTTTATATCATTATAATAAAATTACACCTATACTATACTACAAGCTATTTTTCATTACTATTAATATTTTTTGCTTTAAATTAAATTTGTATTAGTATGCTAATTACAATTTAATTGATCCTGAATATTAATTATTATTGTATATTGAATTTTCCAAGAAATATAATATTTGAGCAAAGTGAGCACTAAGTCATGATAGGCGTTCCCTTATAAATCCACCAAAAATAAAACAATTCATATTAAAAACAAAATAAATAAAATGAACTGTTGATTTCACGACGATCTTATAATTTCGGGGTTGGTTGTGTTTTTTTTCCTGATATCCTTACGACATGTGTGAATGTGAAAGAAAATCTCTTTTAACATGAAAAGATTGAAAGAATGAAAATACCCTAAATAAAATAAAAAAAAGCAAAAGCTGCCACCATATAGAGCCCTTTTATATTTATTTTCTTACATATCTCATCATCAGTTTCAGGAACCATGGAGAAAGGAAAAAATAACAATGTAGTACATGTTATAAAAATATTAATTGTGATTAATATTATATTAAGATTATTTTATTATAATTATACTTATATTAAGATTATAATGATAATATATCTTATAATAATAAAGAGAGAGAGATTAGAGAATGATTAAGTATTTCAATACTTGGTGTATTTTACAATGAACTCTAATCACCTATTTATACTACTAAAAATTCACTATTACAACTAATCACATTAATTACAATTATACACCTCACACTAAAATACAAACTCTTCAATTAAACACCTCATCTTATCATCATTTAATATAATACTTCCAAATACATCAATAATCCAAAAACATCCACATCTTAATTATTTAACCATCCATAATTAACTTATTTCATAATAGTACCACATTTTTAGGGCCACACTTAGCTTTCCCAATAACAAAATATATAATCAGATTTTGCTATGTAGACCGTTAGAAATTGAGGGTTTATCTTAAAACCAATTTTGGTGAAGAAGTCTATTTTATTTATATATTGAGTCGGATGAAGTTAATTTACGGACGTGGGACAAATAATCTCTAACATAGACTGCAACCATTTCCAAAACTGTAAAGGCTATACACACAGTTTATCTACGTAATGATCTCTTCAAGGTTTGAGCCATAAATTAACAGATTGATCTCTTGCAGAGGGATCCTCCAAATTAGGGTATGTTGATCGGTTAAGACTTCCTACTGCAGAGAGACTATACAAATCTTACATGATCCATCTGAGACAAAAAAAGAAAAAAAAGATGTCCTTATAGACTATATTAAATGACTATTTCACTAAAAGCGTGTGGAGAGTATGTAATATATATATATATATATATATGTTATTGTCAACACGGTACGCCCTCACGTTTAGGTTTTTTTTTTTCCTTATCTAACCTCAAACGCCGATTTTTCTTTCATGGAAAGTCTTGAAAATTCTTACACATAAACTCTTGGTTTGAGCTATGATATGATATGATGTGGCATGGCCACTTCATCCCAAATACATTATGCTTATTTTAATGCAAAATGTTGCATAATTTTGTACATAGAGCATATCCACACGTAGTGCATTTTACAATGCTCTCTGAAGGTACCTGAGGAAAAAGCAGAAGGCTAGGCTAATCTGTGGTTTTAACAGTTCTGTACATCTGCAAAGGAAGAAAATTACGAGCACTTTTTAAGACAATTGATTACAAGAAAATGTAATGATATGGAAATGATTAAACACTTTAAACATTCGACTAAAAATCGATCTATCCCTTTCTCTCTAGATGCTCGTGTAGGCGTACAAACATACACATACGTCCAAATTTCTCTCCTATATAGCTACTGCAGGTAGTACTGCTGAGATAGCTAGCTAGCCTTCTCTTTAGCTATCTATCATATTAACCATTTAATCACGAGGCTGAAGTTTTCGAAAAGTTATTACAAGTTGAAGCTGATGTATTATTGGGAAATGATGACTTTGCCTTTGTCCTTTTTCTCTTGATACTCTACAAATCTATAAATCTGAATATTGTACTGTCAGCAACCTATTAAAGACTTCTACTTCCCTTTTTCTTTGATTTCATTCATTCAGTCTCTGCATTGCTTCGGCAAATGTGTGACAGACGTATATACACAGAGTGATATAAACACTGACAGAGAACAACAAATTCGAGCATCCATCTTTGTTTTTCTACGGTTTTTTTTTTGTTTGTTTAAATCAATCTATATAATTTAGAATTTATACAGTTTTAGTTCACTTATTCTTCTAACCTGTAAGTGGCTTTTGACATGAGCAAGAGTGAGATCTTTGACGTCCATGAGCTCAAGTACTGACTTTGGAGTAGCCCCTACAAAATATTATTAAAACACTCAGTCAAATAACTGTTGGAAGATGTAATAATAACACTAGACGAAGGAACCAAAAAACCCCCCACTAAATCATAATTTTCCAAAAGAAAAAAAGATGTGTTGAATTGTACTGTAAATGAAGAACATGGATAAACTATAAAGGCTCTCTTTGTTTACTTTCATGACCGCCAAGGAGTTCAACAGCACGAACAAATCTAGAATGAAGTGTAGTTGTCCATCTCATTCTCGGAGCCCTCATGCTACGTTTCGCAGGCATCTTGGACAAGAATCTCGATCTCATAATCCCATGATGATTGTTAGAAGAACCCTCCTGATGACGCTGGGAATAACTGAGCCGCCCTTGACCTAAATGGTGATAACTATGATCATGTCCATGGTTATAATGGAGCTGATACACGCCATTAAACCTTGCATTTCCACTGCCAGATATTGGCACACGACAATCCGAAGATGAAGGACTTTTAGGTCCCAGATTCAGTAAAGGGATATGATGATCGAAACTACCCCCGAAATAATCATTTGAAGTCGTCACAAAAGGAGGAGGAGAAGAAGAAGATATGTTAGATGGCAAAGAGGGGTTGCTCTTATTAGACATGATGTAGTGATGAAAGAACCTTATCTTTGGAACTTTGGCACTGTCCATTCCAGGCGAGAAACTGTGGGGATAAACAGGGATGCCCTTGATTGGCGCTGAGCCGTCGTATGAAACACCTAAGAGCCTTTCTTCAAAAGCGGCGGCAGGATCGAATTTGTGGCGATGATAAGGGTTTTGTGGTCTCTCAACGTCGAAGCTGCTACTCTTGTCAGTTATAGGCTGGATTTCGGAAGGTCCGCTGTGGTTAAGTACTGAAGGGCGGTGGGCCAAAGAGAGCTCGGTTAAACAGTTGTTCGAGGCAAGATCGAAGCTCAAAACGCTGTCGTTTCGATGGGATGATGATGATGATGAAGTTGTGGTGGTAATACAGTTTGGTGGGCTAATGTGTAATGAAAGGTCAGGGACGACTTGTTTCGAGGAGGGCACCATGAAAACATCATCCATTCTCTAGTTCTTGCAAAAGCAAACAGTGGCTTTTGGCTATGGAGTTTCTTGAGCACAAAAAAAAACACCACAAACTCAGTTCTAACTTCTAAAGTATAACGATATATACGAGCAAAAATAATTTGGTAAAAAGTAATCAGCTGAATACAATAGAACCCAAATCTGTAATAGAAGATTTTGCTTCAAATTCCTATAGATATTGCAAAAGATGTTAGAAAAGAGATCACTACGTTAGTTTGAAAAGCTAATTAAAATACAAAAGATAAAGGAGCAGTCTTCAGAGTAGATATGTTGAGAAGAGGCTGGAAAAGAAATGAAGATTTATTTATTTATGTTTTTTTTTGCTAAATTGCATATAACCCACATGTGGTTTAAAAAATAAACACCAAAACCTTTATGGTTTTTAAATAGCATAAAACACCCTCGTGGTTTAGTTAATTCTGCGCTCCTTAGCATTTACATCCCCCAATTGGGGGATACAATGCTATGTTTTCGATATCATCGGGGGTACGGTGCTAAGTTTTAGATAGCATAAGGGAGTTTGACGCAATAAAAAAAGCATAGCGTAGTAATATGCATTTCAGTATATCCACGTGGGGTATGACACAATTTACCCTTTTTTTTTTTCCTCAAAGCTTTAGATAATTTTAAGAGAATAGAGCAGCAGAAAAATACTGTTTGGAGTGGGGTAGATTTGATGTCTGGCGTAATTCCTACCTCGGGAGTATATCTTGGAAAAATGACACTATGATCAACAAGGCTCATTAACTCACTTGTCCCAAAAAATAAAATAAAAAAAAATGGTTAATTACTTTTTTTAGTTCAGTAATCTAGGGAGGGTGCCATTATAGGGAAATCGAATTTAACGAATTTAAGGGGTGATATTATACGGACAATAGCTTTTAAAATTGAGCAATTTCTGGACATTACACGTCAGAACCTTAGATTTTGTCCTAAAATTGCTTAATTCCAAAAGTTATTGTCCGTATAACGCCACCCCTAAATTTCACTAGAACCGTAGATTATAAGATGAAACCCGATAATTTGGTGCAAGTTTTCGACATATAATGTCCCTAAATTGCTGAATTTTGAAAGTTATTTTCCCTATAATGCCAACCCCTTAAATTCGATATACATTTAATGCTTAATTCCCTAAATTACAGGACTAAGAAAAATATTCAAACCTAAAAAAAACAACTTATTACTATTATTGAACTAATTCGAACAAGGTAAGAACAAGAAATGCCATACCACCTCAACAATACATGTAAAATTAAAAAAAAAAAAAAGTACGTGAAAGTTAAAATCCTTGAACCTGAAAGTAACATTGTTTCGTTTCTATTTGTAGTACCTTTTTTTTTTTCACCCGAGAACCTATGGTGGTACCAAGTAAACCCTGCACCTACGAAATAGGTTGAGATTTCTGTTTATTTAATCGGATAATTTTTCTTATCCGACCCACCTAATATACTCAAGAGGCACATTTACCTATTACCAATTGATTTTAGGTGATTTCTTAATAAAATATATGCCAACCAGAGAAACCACAGTAATCCACGTACAGAAATCATATAAGAAAAATTGGTGGATTCGATCGTGTGACATCTATAAGTCCTTGAGGCATCAGCCTTGAATATTAAAACAAGACCTTGTCGCCATCTAAATTAATTTAAATTAGATATTGCTTTCTTTTTTTTTGGTTTTAGGGTTTTTGAACTTGTCTTAGATGTTACAAAACAAAGTAGTTAGTTGTATTACCTTCTTTCCTCACCAATATAGTATATTATACTTAGTTTTTGTTAAGAGTTACAAAAGTTAAGTAACCAAAGACACACACACATATATATGTAGTTGATGAGTTGCAATATGTTAGCTATTAATGTCGTCACATGGTCCAATTTCTGACACGAGTTATTTGTATAATCTGGGCGGACAAATGATGTCTAAGATCGATCGGATAGAATAGAAAGAGTAGACCACCCACTGACTTGGGTTGGGAGATGTGGGAAATATATATATATATATATATATATATGTTATGTGTGTATATATAATAGTTGAAAGGGTTTTTTTTTTTCGTATATATAGTAAATGGTTGATCATCTGCACAAACCAAAAATAAAAAATAATAATAAGACCCACATATATGATAAAAACCCAAATACTCTCTTATTTTTTCAATGGAATCTTGGGTTTTATTATGTCTGAAGAAACTCATCGTTGACCCTTTCAACACTACCCAAGTTTTAGTTAACTACGGTCTCTAATTTCAAAACCCTAGGTTGGATCAAACGGCTATATATGCTCACACAACTCACATTTTCTCTGTCATTGCCACGTTATTATACATTAATTATTATTATTATTATTATTATTATTATTATTATTATTATTATTATTATTATTAGGATGATGTGAGTGGTGCTCACACATGTTCACAATAGGTGACACTATAAAATTCATCTATATATATATTATATTAAGATTATCTGTCTATGTTGATAATTAACTGAACTCATGAGCACTCTTTTTTTTATTATTATTACCAATCATTAGTAATCCTAGTTAAGTTATAATCTTGACAAATTCACATTTAAAGAACTATTACTACAAATTAATTGGAAAATAACATACAAGAAAAACGATGGTTTAACACATAGATTATACTTGCTACCTAAACATCATTTTAAATTTTGTTTAGAGATATCACTGAATTTATATTATATATACATTTTAATTCCAAGGATAATATGATGTGAAGGAACGTGAGACTCTTTGACGAACAGTTTTTTTCTGATTATAGTAAATTCACGAAACATCAATTAAATAATATATAATACCTATACGAATGTCTAATTCCTCTTTCATGAAAAAGTAGGAAGAAACGTATTGAGTTTTACTAATCTTTTCATTCAAATGGGACTTTTCGTTTCGGGCAATCTTTTCTATCCAAAAAAAGGCGTTTCCTTCGGGAAAAAAGGTGATTAGACCTTTGCGACATGAAAACTAATCATGTTAATTATATTATGGGTTAATTAGGTTTCAGGCCCTTCTATAGTTTTAAAATAGTGTTCAGGTCCTGTCAGAAAAAATATTTATTCTAAGGACCCAATTTCTGTAAAACTTAGAAATAAGGACCTAAACTTACAAAAGTGTTATAAAGTATTATTGAAGAGGTATCAAATATACTTTTTGTGTTACAAACTTACAATGTATTGTTATTACAGTACAATAAAGTGTTACTATAAAAATCGGGTCCTTAAAACTAATTTTTTTTCTGACAGGGCCTGAATACTAAATTTATATTCTGACAGGGCCTGAAATAAAATTTGCCCAAAAAATTATATATATACAATAAGTACTTAGCATAGTTTCAGTAAATGTCAATTAAAGAAAATTCATTGACTGCAATAAAATGTTACTCCAATATCAATAAGATATTCATCTTCAAGAAAGGTATATATATATCCGAATGAAAGACATATTGTCGCGCTGCCAATGAGGCATTGGTCTAGTGGTCAAGAAGGATGCCTTAAGAATTTGTGGGTTAGGTCGTGAGATCGAATTCCCCTTCCCACAATTCCTTGAGTAGTCACCATAAGATTTATTTTCCATGACTATCATTGTCAGGTGGGTTTGGGACGTATTCATCTGACCTAGAGGATTAGTCCCACATGTCGCAAATAAGCCTCCGTCAGGTCTGTGTGGCGTAAAGCCCACGCTGGTATTTAGGGCCTAGCACATAGCCAGATTGAGTGGGGATAACTCGGGATAGTAAAAAAAAAAAGGACATATTGTCGCGCTACACATGTATGCATTCTCTCACCATAGATGTCCCTTTTACATGCCATGCCAGTTTTTAATATATTGTAATAAAGAAGGAAAAGGAGATACATATGTGGTCTTAGATAAATATTCCAGTTAAGTTGGTTAGTCTAATCAATTTTATTTGCAATATTTGTACATTATATTGAAAACATCTACATATATGTACACGAATATGCATATACGAGGGACCCAAATTCATTGAAAGTTTTGCTAACTAAAAATATTGGAGATCGGAATCGGACAACGATAGTCATGGGAAAAAAATCACATGCGGACTACTCAAGGAATTGTGAGAGGGGTAATTCGATCCCACGACCTAACCTATAAATTCTCAATGCTTCTTCCTTAACCACTAGACCAAGAACTCATTGGCTTTTGTTTTTCCCTTTCATTAACCTTACTTTACATTGAAGTCTTATTTTTTATAAGTAATTTTAACCACGTGAGATTCCTAAAGAAAGAAGAAAAATAGTTTCTTACAAAAGAGTTTCTTTACAAAGCTGGCACGTAAACGTCAAAGTTAGTGTCTTTCATTGGTTGTTCCCACGTGCACTTAATTCTTTTTGCTTTTCCCGACTTTTCTCATGCAATTATTTACGTAATGATACCATAGTAAAAAATGTTGATTATTTTTTTTTTATTAGTCTATGGAAGATATAGGTGTCTAAGGTTAGATTATTTATCAAAGATAATTATTCATTTTGACTAAAAATAAATCTAATAACTAAAGTGAGACGACATAGGCTAACAAGTTACAATTCTATAATCTAATAATAAACTCCCTTTGTTCTTTGACCCTACTCGTGCCATCTTTTCTGCGTAAAAGTCACAATATATATCGATTAATGGATTATTGTATTTATCTATTTGTTACAAGTTATATCATTGACAGATAATTCAATATGCATTTTGAATAATATTGAGTCGTGATGCATGGTAGGTACTATAATGAGACAACATGCAACCTTATTATACGCAAATCTTTGCAACCATTTTATTCTAATTATTAAAGGGAAGGGTGATTTATTACAAAGCAAAAGTTAATCACTTTCTGACAAGGGAGTTTCTTTCTTCTAATGTCCTTTCACTCTCTAATACGTCACATAAGATCAAGTAAATTTTAAAAGAAAAATTCCAAAATCCATGAAATTAAACGTACTCATATACAAGGGACGTCTCTTCATAATATGAGGCCTAAAGCGAGTTTTTAAAATTGGACCTTTTTTTAATGAAATAAAATTTGATATCATATATTAACAAAAAAAATTTACGTGTCAACCTAGCACAACCCTTTCCGGGCTTGAAACCGATAATTATACACTTAAAGTTTATAGAAGGCGGAGTTAATAAATTTAATTAAAATTCTTTTTTTTTTCTTTTAGTAGAATTATTTCAAAACAAAAAACAAAATTTTTACATAATTATTTTTCTAGCTTTTTTTTTATGCAAAATCTTGTATAAAATTCTCATGATTAATATTTTCAGTCAATTCATTTTCTATTTATAAAATAGCCAATTCATTTTAACTTTTTTTGCGACATTGTGGATCTTAAGTATTTTTCTATATTTTTAAATCTAGAAAAAACTTCTTTCTGCGGAAGCAACAATTACAGGAATCGTCAACATAATCCTATATACAATATACACATTCGTAAAATATTTAGTGTAATTTAGAATTTTAATTGGAGTGTTAACTTTTGCAAGCACAACATTTTTTTAAATATTTTAGTTCTTGAAATAAATCGTACTCATTAATACTCTTTTTTTTAAAGAAAAATATTTTATTGATCTTGAACTTTTAGTATTGCTTATTGTTTAACACATAAAACTTAAATTAGTGGGTGGTGTTAATTTAAAATTTGGGTATTTTTAAACTAATTAAATTTTATTTATATATAAACATCACTAAATTGGGCCCACGGAATATAGGGTTTCTCCCCGACCCCGCCTACCCAAGCAATGTATGATATTCTATCTGCGGATTGCCGTCAATAATATATATCAGTTTTTCTTTCGAAAAAAAAAAAGTTCCAATGTTACTGTGATTTGTGTTACTTTATTTGTGATGTCGATCAAGTGGTAGTAAAAGCTAAGGGTCAAAAGTTGGTGGTGGTATTGATTTGATATGTGACATTTTATTTCTTTTCATTTGAACATCTGCCTATTCTATTATATTAAAAGCATTCACATCATAGTAGTAACTTGGGTTGCAAATGAATCGAATCTTTTTGTTCGATTCGAAATTTAAGATTCAAATTTAAAATATTAGAATATCAAATCCGAATAAGAATATTTTTTTCGATTCGAATAATTTTCGAATACGAATACAATATGACAATATTCGATTCGAATCTTTTTCGAATATTCGATTCGAATAATATATATATATATATATATTATATAATATAATATATTATAAATACTTGTAATTAAAGTAACATATTAATATGAATGAAATACTTAAAAAAATATATATGGCCCAAAGTGAAAAGCCCACATGATTTAAATAAAAATAGTTAAACTAATAAACAATTAAAAGTAAAGCCCTAGACATATTGAATTGCTTCTTGCAATAACGTGAGCGGCAGCCGGCAGGCCACGTCGTCTACCCACGCCTGACGCAACCGTAGGTCTGCTCTCCCTCGCACAACCACCTGCCACTGCCACCACCACCACTCGCATCTCTCTCTCACGGCCACCAGAAGTCGGCTCTCCCTCGCGGCCACCATCAGCAGCTCTCTCACACGGCCACTCGCGGCCACCATCACCGCTCTCTCGCACGACCATAGTCGGCCACCATCAGTTAACGTATTTATCCTATGTAACCGTATATTTCATCCACTACGTATTTTTATTTTGCTTTATTTGTTTTTTTAAAGCAGATTTTCTGGAAAAAAAAATTATTTGTATCCGAATATTCGAATATTCGCGAATATATTCGAATATATTATCAAATCGAATATGAATCAATTTTAATATTCGAATAATAAAAGAATACGAATACGAATATTCGAAAAATAAAAGAATACAAATAGAATATGGTGGTATTCAACTCAATTCGATTCGTTTGCAACCCTAGTAGTAACTGCCATGTTATGTCAATTTCAATTTTATTAACTAATTACTAATTTATTCTTATTTTATTTATTTATTTTAATTTATATAATTACCATTTTACCCTTTAAATTTTAAACTTATTATATTTGTATTCTTACAAATCAATTTAATCATTTTATATACCTAAAAATAATATATAATTAAATTTTAAATTATAATTTCATCAATTAAATATTTTAAATACATATAAACTAATTATATATTTATATATTATATAGTACACATTGAGTGTGCCCAAAATATTAGTGTAAATTATGAGTTTTTATCTTAAACACCATCTGGCAATATCATAAATGCCCAAGTCGGATTTTCATTTTTTAATACGTCGTTATAATATGCCCAACCGAATACATACACATATTTATATTAGTATTCTCTGCGTGGGATAACTAAAATTCATAATGTGAGAATGAAACGCAAACATTATTATTGTCTATGAGCACACAAATTCATTTCATTTTTCTGACAAAAATAATTTGAAAATCTCACTTTGGCTACCTGCTAGCTAGAATTTTTAAATTATTTTATCGAGAAAAGGATCGGAGACCTAAACTTAATACTAATATGAACTTAGTGATCTATTTTTGCAATTATGAACTGATCTAAAATCGCCAAATTTTTTATTTTCCCAAATATTATTAGTCTTTCAACACATAAATCCGATTCATCGTAAAATTAGGTATCGTGCCGACGATCGAATAAATAAATTAAGGGGATTTTTAAGGGATAAAATATGAGAAGCAATGATATAATTGTAGAATTTTTTTTTTTTTTTTTTTTGTTTTACAAAAATATAATTGTAGATAGTGACGTAAGAATAGAGAATGGTCCGTAAATGTGATGTGTTGTGTCTAAACTTTGGACAAGAATTTAAAGAAAGAAACCAAAAGCTAAGTGGGCATTTAATTATGAAAACTTTGTGATATCGAATGCACAAACAAAGTCGACAATTAATCATTATTCTCATTTATTTGTACAATCGCATCGCCTACACGACGTGACAACGAAAATACACACCTTCATCTATCTCTATCATTCACAAATTAAACTTTTTTTTTATATTTAATTAATACATTTCAATATGTGCGAAATATATTACTTCCTCTCATTTTTAATGGATGACATTTAAGTAAATTACACAATTATTAAGAAATAGAGTGAAATGTGTACTTAATTAATTGTTTGACCTAACTTAATTAACATTTTGTGCTTTTATTTATAATGGGTAAAATTGAAAAAAAAAAATTAGATACTTTTTGTTCATGCTTGTACATTTGCGCAAATACAAAAATGGAATAGAGGAATAAAACTATTTCTTTGGAAGGACATTAAATAACTTCGAAATTATAGCTTTTTTTTTTTTTGTTTTTTCTTTTGATGTCCATATTCCCAAGAAATGAAGATAACCCTATAGAACAATTAAATTACAGCTTGAAACTTTCAAGATCACCATCATTAACTGAATAATAATAATAATAATAACAACAATAATAATAGAGAGAGAGAGAGAGAGAGAGAGAGAGAGAGAGAGAGAGAGAGAGAGAGAGAGAGAGATGGTCCATACCTCGAATAAAGAGTAAATAAATACAAAAGGGACGGAAGGTTACTCAACTTTGTTTTTTTTTTTCAGTAGAACAGAAAAGACGGATGGGAGAGAGAGAGAGAGATAAATGGAGCTGAGAGAGATTGTGAATCATTTTGTAATCGATTGCTTTATGATTGCAGAGAAAAATAAGAGACTGAAAAAGAAATATCTGATTGTAACTGCTGACGGGTCACTTTTTTCTGTCTTTAGCACAGTAAATATATATATATATATATATATATACACACACAATACATATATTTAGTTAGACTAGACAGACACTAGACAGTGTATCAGTATTCACTTACACCAAATAAATATTCACCACTTTTGAAAAAAAAATAGAGGGAAGAAAAAAACACAGATATTATTACCACCATCATGCCATCTCTTCATAATCCATATATTACAAATCAGTATTATTAGTACATTAGCTTCAGAAATAAATATCACTCTATAATTAAAAGGAGACATGGGTATTCGAGTGAATTCCTACTTCACACGAAACGCTTATGTTACCTTTTTTTTTATATTTATTTTCTTGATCTTCAAATGGGAAAAATTATGACTCTACGTACGGCTATGGTAGAGAAAATAGTAATGTTCATGATTTATCGTAAGGGCATGATGACATTATAATTTATACACCACCATATCTAACACAATTTGTTGCCTTTGTGTTTATTCTTTTGTAGCATAATTTGCATATATATATATATACATATACATTACATACATATATTTGCATATAATATCATATATTATCTCTCTCTCTCTCACACACACACACACACAAATACAGTACAAGCTCTGCCCAATCTTGTTTGTATTATGGGATTGGGACATAGTTTGGAAGGTAAAGGAACCTGCCCGCCCCGACCCGACCCGACCCGACCCGTATTGTCTACTCCGCATTTAAAGCGTGCAAATCTACTCCTCATTCTCTTGTCTATTTCTCGTTCTTTAAATATCCTTTATTTGTTTTTTCTTATGTCAATGGTTGTCGTGTTTTATTGTATGGTCTCTTTTCAATTTTCTTATATTTATGTTAATTATCGTTTGTATTGTAGGGTGGTGGTATACCATATCAAAATGATCCATTCATTATTACATTTGTCTCATTTACTACCCTTTGGTTAGTTTAGTTGTACGAAGATCACAGTTTCGTTTTCAATTAATTAAAGCTTTGAAAAATCATGTCGATTGTTGATTTAAATACGAGAAATTGAGATCAAAGTGTGTGGTCTTTCACGAGACACGTAGTATGTAATACGTTATCATATCTTTTTGCATTTAATATATGTATTGTAGATAGAGGACTATTGCATTTCATTTATTCAAAGCCATTTACTTTATTATTCAGTCGAGACTTTTTTTTTTTTTGGATTTAATTAATTTAATTTTAAAACCCTAACCGCGATATCGAAAGTTTTATTCTTATATTCCCATCATAGTTGGGAAAGTGGACCTCAAAATTAAAATTGCACACAGATGGTGAAATTGCATTTAGAAAGTGGGGTCCACGCCTCTTGTACATTGAAGGAGAGATGTTGATATTTTGGATTTTAATTTGGCATACACACATACACACACAAATATATACATATATATATATATATATTCGATTTTCAAAGTCTATAGTTAGCTGCTGAAATTATTCTCATTTCCATGTAATTAAGGATCCATGGCTGCTGGCTTCGGACATATATGTATTTAAGTTCTTGAATTGCAGAGCACTTTGGTCATTTAAAATTGTAATAAAAGCATGGGATGATAATATTCAATCATCTAGTATTATAATAAAAATGAAACCTCTATACATTTATCCAACATGGCTTATTATACTTTTTTGTTGGGCTACGATTAGAAAGTATCATTGCCTTATCACTAAGAGAGAGAAGCCTGAGTTTTGGCCCAAAGAAGAAAAGATTTTCCAAAGTTTGATTAGTTTATTTGTAACGAATTTCTGTGGCTTTTGAAGCGTATTATATATGTAATATATATCATGTAAGAAGGTTAGTATAAATCTGCAATAGAAAAAGAAGCCCTTATGACAATACAATTATTCGGGCACTAATACAGTTTGGGCTCTTTTCTAGGAAATTTTACCAAGTCAATAGAATTAATATACCTTCTTGTAAAAGTATATTTGTCATTTGTGTGGTTCGAAAATTATCATAAACAACACATTGAAGAATTTTAAAACGTGATAAAATTATTCGAATTATAGTATCCACACCACACCATGTATTATATATATATATATATATATACATGTATCATAAATTCTTTGAATAATGACGTCACAGTCAAACGTCAGGTATGACGATTATCTGATATATATGCACAAAATAAAAGGACACAGTACGTAGATCGCAGTGTAATTCATTCATGTCATTGTCCACTAAATGTATGTTGTGCATTGTATTGTATTTGCTCGGACAAGTAGACAGAAAAAGGGGTCCTTTCACATGCATCATAAATTAGCTACCTCTAATGAAAGGGTCGACGAATGAACATATCAAAATAATTTATTTGGGAGAGTTAATATATACTCAATGATCTTTGCAAACTGTAATTTAGATTTATGGTCCATAATATACTAACCCACAGAATTTCATTCAACTTCATGATTTAATAATCCTGATACTAATCAATATTTGCTTAGTACGAAAACGAACTAAAGAAGTGACTATAATGATTGTTGCTTTATAAAGTTCCAAAGCAATCAACTTGAATTTTCACAAAAACAATTCCAATGTTGCCACTTCATTGTTCTCTTATTCTATGGAATAATCAACATATGGTGGGAGTCAAATGATATATGTGCAGGTCTGCCAAGACACATCTAGACAACCATCAACCATATGTAAGACTAATAAGTGCTTGTGTATTAAGACAATCATTATGTATATGTAGTTAGATTTACTATTATTAAAACGCCAACAAGAAATCTACTTGTGTGAAATCATGGAAGAAAAAACATAGATCTATCATAGTATATAGTATCATGGTGTGAAACACATGAAAATGAAAGGACAACACTAGAGAGACTGTAAGAACGCCTTTGTTTTAAGGGAAACTTAGAGAATATGCCTCTTAAAATGTTGCAGTCGAAGAATATTCGAAGAACTATTCATAGTTGAAATAGCTAGGAATTAGAAGATCTTGAACTTGCAAAGATCTAGGGTTTTAAATAAGAAATTGAAATGAAAAATGGAGAAACTCAAGACTTAGATCTAAAATAACTCGATTGAATCAAGAATTAAGATCATAGACTCCATGAAAGAAATGTGAATTCTTCGCATTATATTAAGCAAATGAAAAACAGAAGAAAAAGAAATAATCATGTGAAACACACATATCATACGAATTAATCTTACTTACATACACATATAGCCCCCAAAGAATGTTTCGATCTCTCTGTCTTCAATCATTGCTGCTCGAACTCATGGATAACAACTCTTCCAACAGATCAGATCCCAAGTCCTCAAAAACCACGAAGTCTTCTTCCTTAGTCTTCTTTTTATTACCAGAAGAAGTATTTCTCTTTTGTTTCGTCGAAGCACTTAGTGTTCTATACGATTCTTTCAAAGCTATGGCCGGAGAGGAACCATCTTTGCATATATAACTCATCTTTCTAAGAGACTCGACGACCTTTTCTATGGGAAAGTTGAGTGAAACCGAAGATCCACGCATCGAAAAAGCAGCTTGATCATAGGCCAAAGCAGCTTCTTCCGCCGTGTCGAATGTTCCAAGCCAAACCCTCTTTCCTTGCCTAGTGGAATCCCTTATCTCCGCTGCGTATTTTCCCCATAGTCGTTTTCTCACTCCGACGTAGCATTTGCTACTAGATTCGTCTACTTTTATATCATTATTACAAAAGGGCTTCTCCTCTTCTTGGTCGTTTTCTCTTGCATGAGAACTTTGAGTAGAATTAGGGCTTTCACTGTAATTTTCTTCTCGCTTGAGTCCCAACTCCATCTTCGAAACTTCTCTCTCTCTCTCTCTCAGAACAAGTTGCGATATTTTCTTGGAGAGATGTAATAAAGATATGAGACTATTTGGAATATTTTAAGCAGCAGCCAATTGCCAAATGAGATGCTCGGACAAAGATATAAGTTGGGGTTTCATTTTTAAAATATGTATATGCCCATTATGATTTGTATTTAGGTCGATGATAAGCTATATTAAATATCACTATTAATTTTCTACAATATGGGAAATACTTTTAATGGCATCAAATCTAATAATCTAACATAAACAGATTTGTGGGACTACGCTAATTTCATATTTAATTCAGTGTTCAAAGTGCCGTTGGACCTAACTCGATGTGTATTAATTTCTTTGTTCAAAGATGAAAGTAATTTTTTTTTTCCGGTCAGCTAGTATACATCCCCACACAATGTCACCGTAGTACATACACTCCGATTAGGTTTGGTCTGAATGGAATCCGAACCTTATCATCGAATATGGGATGACCACGGCTTCCAGCGGCACTAATCCTCTATGGTTCATGAGACCCACCCCAAAATCCCACAAACAACGATAGTCAAGGTTCCTAGAGAATTCGTACACCTAACCTCTCGCTTGAATGGTCAGGGAATGAACCGCTAGATCAAGCCCTTAGGGGTAAAAAACGAAAGTAATTTACTTGATCTAAAATTATACCACATGGGTAAGGTGGTGGTAAGGCTAATTAATTGCCCTTAGGGTTTTGTCTTCTTCCGTCGGCGGTGCCACGTCAGCTCCAGTCTAGGTTTTATTTTAATTTAGTCTGAACAAACTAATAGGGTAGGGACAAGGACGTATCAAAACAAGCACGTGAAGTACATATACATATGCGAAGTATATATATATAGAGATTTGCTATGGTGCATACCCTATCGTGAGCACCCCGTGAGCACCACACACGTACTTTGCCTCTTTTCGATCCAAAACGAAATTTTTAGCCCAATGTTAATCATATCCCCCTTACACAACAACATGATGATGTTGTAAAACAGATTCATCTTCATAAAAACACGAAGAAGATCGATAAGAAGAATTTATTTAATATCACATCCGTGTGATGCTTCTTCGTGTTTTTATGAAGATGAATCTGTTTTGCAACATCATCATGTTGTTGTGTAAGGGGGATATGATTAACATTGGGCTAAAAATTTCGTTTTGGATCGAAAAGAGGCAAAGTACGTGTGTGGTGTTCACGGGGTGCTCACGATAGGGTATGCACCATAGCAAATCTCATATAGATATGTATATATATATATATATATATATATATTATATCTATACTATATTAAAGGAAACAATAATTATCATCAAATTGATTTGGTATGATAGTATTAATTATCATTTTACCATTGCTCTTCAAATTTATTTCAAATATATCCCAAAACTCATATTTTTAATTTATAAAAAAAAATAAATTACAATTAAAATTAATATTATAACTTCATATTCTTCAAATTTATTTCAAATATATCCCAAAACTCATATTTTTAATTTATAAAAAAAATAAATTACAATTAAAATTAATATTATAACTTCATATTATAAAAATAATTTTATATTTATATATATTAAAGCACATGCATCTGAGTGTGCATAAAATACTAGTATATATATAATCGAGAAGGTAAGCAAGTTTGCTAGTTCGACTCATGGAGACATATTCAACTTCTTAGTGAATACTATGCTATTGGAATATTTCCAGATATAATTCTATACATATTTATGTATAAAATAATATATAATATATCGAACGTGTACATGATAAACTAATTTTATTATCAAGACTAATTAGACGCTATATTTTTAAAACAATATTACCCTCTTCATGTGCTTATAGAATATGACAAACACTTTTTCAAGATACGACCACAAACCTCTAGTAATATGAGTACTCAAGATTCCTAGACCATAAAAGTTATTTGATGTTTTTTAGATTATCACTTGAGTTTTTTTAAAATGAAATATATGTTATAAAAATATTAATTGTGATTAATATTATATTAAGATTATTTTATTATAATTATACTTATATTAAGATTATAATGATAATATAACTTATAATAATAAAGAGAGAGATTAAGTATTTCAATACTTGGTGTATTTTACAATGAACTCTAATCACCTATTTATACTACTAATAATTCACTATTACAACTAATCACATTAATTACAATTATACACCTCACACTAAAATACAAACTCTTCAATTAAACACCCCATCTTATCATCTTATCATCATTTAATATAATACTTCTAAATCCATCAATAATCCAAAAACACCCACATCTTAATTATTTAACCATCCATAATTAACTTATTTCATAATACTCCCCCTTGGATGTTTTTCAAAGAATATGCCTCGTTAAAACCTTATTAGGAAAAATCCAATGGGATAAAAACCTAATGAAGGAAAAAGAGTACATGATTCTTTTAGATACGCTTTCGATTGTTGCCTCATTATTTTCGATTGTTGCCTCATTAAAAACCATATTGGGAAAACCACATGGGAAAAACCTCAGTGAAGGGAAAAAGAGTGCAACGCGTATTTACTCCCCCTGATGATGACATCATTTAAGATCTCGAAGTTTTCGAACTCCAATTGAATATACCAATCTTTTGAAAATTATTGGGGGAAGTGCTTTCGTGAATAAATCTGCAAGATTTTCACTTGATCGCACTTGTTGTACATCAATATCACCATTTTTCTCTAAATCATGTATAAAGAAAAATTTTGGTGAAATATGCTTTGTTCTATCTCCCTTAATATATCCTTCCTTTAATTGGGCAATGCATGCATCATTATCTTCATATAAAATCGTCGGAAGTAATTTTTCCGATAATAACCCACAAAGTTGTTGTATATGCTCAATTATCGATCGCAACCAAACACATTCTCGACTAGCTTCATGAATAGCTAAAATTTCAAACAATTAACAGCTTTTGATAACTCTTCAGGAGTTCCAATTATGTTGATATCATCAACATAAACTGCAATGATGACAAATTCACTTCTAGATCTTTTCATAAATATGCACGGGCAAGTTTGATCATTTTTATACCCCTCTTTCGATAAATATTCACTTAGGCGATTATACCACATACGCCCAGATTGCTTTAATCCATAAAGCGATTTATTTAGCTTGATTGAGTACTCATTTCGAAGCCCTGAATTTTCAGGCAACTGAAATCCTTCGGGAAGTTTCATATATATATATCACTATCAAGCGATCCATATAAATAAGCGGTGACAACATCCATTAGACGCATATCGAGTCCTTCACGTACTGCCAGACTAATTAAATAACGAAAAGTAGTTGCATCCACCACAGGAGAATACGTCTCCTCATAATCAATACCAGGTCGTTGTGAAAAGCCTTGTGCAACAAGCCGTGCTTTGTATCTCACAATTTCACCGTTTTCATTTCTCTTTCTGATGAAAACCCATTTATATCCAACCGGCTTTACATTTTCTGGTATGCGGACTACAGGTCCGAAAACTTTTCGTTTCTCAAGTGATTTTAATTCTGCCTCGATTGCATCTTTCCATTTTGGCCAATCATTTCTTTGTCTGCATTCTTTAACAGACATTGGTTCATGATCCTCATTCTCATTTATCTCATTCATTTCATGTAGCGATACGTTAAATGAGAATTTATCGTCAACGTTGACTTTTTCTCGGTTCCATCTAATTCCATTTTGGGCATAATTTATCGAGATCTCTTCATTATCATTATTCTCAGAAATTTCAGGTACCTGATTTTCATTATCATAATCATTAATGCCCATTGACTCTTCTAGAGTCGATAAATCCTCGACTGGACCATTCTTATTATTTGCTCCTTTTCTTTTTCGAGGATTTTTATCTTTAGAACCCGAGGGCCTACCACGTTTTAGTTGTGGCTTAGGCTCGATCATTATATGTTCTCCAGGAACATCAACTTTGCAGGAGCATTAACAACTGGTATATGTGACTTAGTCACTCTTTTAAGGTCAGTAAAACTATCTGGCAGTTGATTAGCTAATCCTTGTAAATGAATTATCTTTTGAACTTCTAGTTCACATTCTTTCGTTCGAGGATCATAATGATTCAGCGATAATTCATTCCAACTAATACTCATTTCCAGCTGTTTCTTTTCTCCCCCTAATGTCGGAAAATTCGATTCATCGAAATGGCAATCGGAAATCTAGCCGTAAATAAATCTCCAGTTAGAGGTTCTAAATATTTTATTATCGATGGAGATTCAAATCCGATATATTTCCAACCTCCTTTGAGGTCCCATCTTAGTGCGTTGTGGTGGAGCAATTGGAACATATACCGCACATCCAAAAATTCTCATATGGAAAATATTTGGTTCCTGACCATAAACCATTTGTATCGGGGAGATATCGTTATAACTTGTTGGCCTGATGCGGATTAGTGCCGCTGCATGTAATATAGCATGTCCCCAACAAGATGAAGGAAGTTTCGACTTCATTAATAATGGTCTAGCAATTAATTGCAGCCTTTTAATCAACGATTCTGCAAGACCGTTTTGCGTATGTACATGTGGCACATGATGCTCAACATCAATTCCAATAGACATGCAATATTCATTAAATGCCTTTGAAGTAAATTCACCAGCATTATCAAGGCGTATTTTCTTTATTGGATAATCCGAAAAATGTGCTCTTAATCGAATCAACTGAGCAAGCAATCTCGCAAAAGCTACATTCCGTGTTGATAACAAACACACATGAGACCATCTAGTTGATGCATCAATCAATACCATGAAATATCTAAATGGTCCACACGATGGATGTATCGTTTCACAATATCACCTTGTATACGCTCCAAAAACCTTATGGATTCATTCTTTATTTTTACTGGTGATGGACGAATAATCAACTTCCCTTTAGGGCAAGCAGCACATGATAATTCATTAGATTGAAGAATCTTCTGGTTCTTCATAAAATGTCCACGTGAATTTTGAATTATTCTTCGCATCATAATTGAACCGGGATGGCCCAACCGGTAATGCCAAACAACAAATGTATTATCATCAGTAAACTTCTGGTTTACGATAGCATGCGATTCAATTGTTTTAACATACGTGTAATACAATCCAGAGTCAAACGAAGGTAATATTTCAACAACTCTTTTATCATTCGAAACCACTTTTGTAATGTGCAAATATTCATTATTTCTCTTTTCTGCAGTCTCAATGTGATATCCATTATGTCGAATAGCTTTAAAGCTCAATAAATTTCTTTGAGACTTAGGAGAATATAAGGCATTTTCAATTATCAGCCTTGTCCCTCTGGGCAGTATAACATTAGCTCTTCCGGAGCCCTCAATTATATTTGTGCTACCCGATATAGTGATAACACTTGTTTCTTTCATTTCAAGATGGGAGAAATATATCTTATTTCTTAGAATCGTATTAGTCGTTGCACAATCTGCAAGACATAACTCCCCATTGCGCATGCTTGTATCCATTGTATTGATAAATATATAATAACTAGTATTATTAAATAAATAAGCGTCAAAATAAAATTATATATATAAAGATAAAATGATAAATAAATAATGCTTAAATAAAATTTATAACGATGTATCAGTTTTCTTTATTTGGATCTTTAACAAAAACCAAAATATTCAAATGAGCATAGGATCTAGCACCAATTTTCTGAAATATCGTAATCTTGAGCAAAATTTAATTTCATCGACACTTCACTTTTAATTGCTCTTTATAAAGATCAACGGGATCTTTAGGTGCGAATAATAACCAACGATAATATAATATAATCTTTATATTGCTCAATACATCTTTCTCAATCATATACTAGTTGTCCACTTCGGGGGAAATATTAATAATAACCACGGTAAATATAATGTTCACGACCACTTTTATTGTTTGCGCATACATTCACTTCAGGGAATGCAACATAATCATTTAGTCGGACTTATGCTTTTCATTCATCCATCATAATATTTTTTGATCATTTTCTCACGATATTTATTCGTATTATATCCGATGGACTGAACGTGGTGAATGCTTTATAATACACCGTAGTAACTGTGTAAATCAGTAGCAAGTATAAAATCGAGATTGATAAATCAAAGTTTTGCAAGATTCAATTTATTGATATCATGAAAATAAAATCATCATTAAAATATTAAAAGGAAAAATTATAATTAATCTTTTTTTATATCTTCTTTTGTAAAAGTTCTAATGAAAAACGATATCCACATCCAAATAACTGTCGCCGTAATAATAATCATAAGTAATAGATCAAACATCGGACAAAGCGTCATCCTTCAAAATAAAATATATTTCAGTAATTATAATATTAAAGAAAAATTATAATTAATAATTATATTTTAAAAACATTGGTAAAAATATTATCCACATAGCCGTAAGGATCACCGTAAATAAAGTAAGCAACAGAAGATCCATCTTTGTATAAAACGACATGATTCTATAACATGAAAAAGAACATAATAATCAGATAACATATAAATTAATGATAAAATATATGAATTGTTTTATGAAACTCGTTCTTTATTATTTCATAATTATTGTCCAAGCTCCGATAAGGTTGCTGTAAAAAAATTTGTCCAGTGTCCAAAACTATTCGGTCCAATAATTACTTCAAGATTGTTCAATAAAAAAATCAATAATATGCCGCTACTGAGGTGGGGATAACCACAAGACCTCGTGGGCTTTTGGTGTTGTGTACGTGAATATATATAAAAAAAATAAATCGTAAATAAAAATTCCACACACCACCACGGAGTATGGAAATCTGGACCTCTCGTCACTTATAGTGAACGATATTCCGCGAAACCACTCGGGTATTGGCGTTTAGTTATAAAACTTTTAAAATATACTTTTATAATATATATGTTTAAATTAATCACAATAATATATAATTAGTATAAATTAAATATTAAATTACCGTACCTCGACTAAACTCGTACGAGATCTTCGACGGAGGTTGATCTTGGCGACGGAGAGCGTTCGTGCTGATAACGTGTTATAAAATTATTAATTGTGATTAATATTATATTAAGATTATTTTATTATAATTATACTTATATTAAGATTATAATGATAATATAGGTTATAATAATAAAGAGAAAGAGATTAGAGAGAGATTAAGTATTTCAATACTTGGTGTATTTTACAATGAACTCTAATCACCTATTTATACTACTAATAATTCACTATTACAACTAATCACATTAATTACAATTATACACCTCACACTAAATACAAACTCTTCAATTAAACACCTCATCTTATCATCTTATCATCATTTAATATAATACTTCCAAATCCATCAATAATCCAAAAACATCCACATCTTAATTATTTAACCATCCATAATTAACTTATTTCATAATAATATATAAAATATATTTTCATAACAAGGGAGAGAATAAATGCTACAAGATATATGAGATTTTATGAAATATTATAGTATATTCGAGCTTCTAGAAATAGCAAATATTTATTGATGTTGTTTAAATTTGCTAAGAGTTATATGTGTTAATTGGTGGCAGCATCACCTTGAACATCCTCAGTTCTTTAATAAATAAATAAATACAATCCTTTATAAAGTGTTTTCTTCAAACCACTTACTAAGGTAACAACCATTGCAATTTCTATTTAATTTTTTCCAACATATATTAGCCAACGTTAGTTGAGCTTGGAACCTCGAATATTTTAATAAAAATACGTAATACAACAATAATAATAATAATAATAATAATAATAATAATAATAATAATAATAATAATAATAATAATAATAATAATATCAAGAAACAAGCTAAACTAGATTAATAATCCGGCACTTTATGTATATCCGTGAGTATGAAAAAATTAACTTGATGAATTAGGACAAAAAGAAATAAATGGAAAGAATAAAAAAAAAACGTTAGTTAAAAGAAGAAAACTAAAAAACACTATCATGAAATAACTGATTTAACCTATCATATCACCAACCTTTATCATCTGTATGCGCAACAGCTTATATTTATTTATTTATATATTTATTTATGGGTATGCAAATGCTTTGAATAACACATTGTTCTTTTGTCATTGCCTTTTGAGCTGTGAAATTGTGTGTATTTTGTCTTCTTCCGTCGGCGGATGCAAATAGTTAATTAATTCATACATTATATGTAAATAAATTATAATATTAATGGAGTTAATATTACCTCAAAAGTAGCATTCTTTTGATTATTGTAATGCATGCTCCACTCGATTTGGGCCAATCTTTTGTGTTTTAATTAATACCATCAAGCCTTTCGCTTATGCTGAATTTTCCATGCTTTGTTGGAAGTGAAACTTCCAAAAAGTCTCTCAATCGTCAAATAAAAAGCATATATTATATAAATATATATCTCTTTAAATATTTCAATCAAATTTATTTGAGCCAACAAAAACTTATTATACAAATTATCTATACTATTATATCCAATTAAATTTGGTATATTAGGTAATTACAATTTTATCCTTTAATTTTTTTATTTATTGTAATTATATCTCACAAATCAAATTTTTATATACTTAAAATCAAATTATAATTTTATATATCAAACATTTTGAATTAAAACTAACCCTAAAAAAAAAAATTATATATATTTATAATATAATATCATTTTCTGAAAATATTCATGTAACACGATCTAAGTTTCTAGATAAACCATGGTTGAATTGAATTTTATTATTCCGTCAAAATCGTGTAACTTGAATATAAAAGGAAAAGGAAAAATAAATAAATAGAATATATAAATGATTGACAAACAAGTAACGTCGACCCACGCGGACAAAGAGTGCGTTCTATAAATAAAATGAAAAAAAAATTAAAAAAAAAATCCCAATTCAAATAGCACATAAAACATTCCGGTCAATCACCGACCGCCCGGGTTTGACCCACGACCCGGTCAGCAAGTCAAGAGGCAGCCAACCTTCAAAAATTTATTCTTATTTATACCAAAGCTATCTATCTATCTTATATTCAACCATTCAACGGTCAAAATTCAATTCAAATACTACGAACGTAATAGCTTTCCCATAATTCATAAACTAGAAATCTAATTTATTACATTTAACGTGCCCTTTGACCTCCATATTATTACATTATATATAAAGCAACATTCTTGGTTCTTAGAGTACTAAATAAACATTGTGTAATAAACCTTCTTTGATATTCTTTTCTAACACCATACAACAATGACCTTCTTGTGGAGGCGTCGAAGGGGCAAAAGCAGCGGCCGTGACAGAAAAAATAGGTTCTCATCATCAAATAGTGTAATGAATTCAAGCATGGAACTATCGATTATTCCATCTCATTTTCGATGCCCGATATCTCTGGACCTAATGAAAGATCCCGTCTCTTTATCGTCGGGGATAACCTACGACCGAGACAACATCGAAAAGTGGCTCGAATCAGGGAGATCGACCTGCCCCGTGACCAACCAAACCCTAAGAAGCTTCGACCTCGTGCCTAACCACGTTCTTCGGGAGATGATCCAAGAATGGTGCGTGGAGAGCACTTCGCATGGATTCCCGAGGATCCCGACTCCTAAAATCCCGCTGACGGCCCACGACGTTTCGGACATTTGCTTACGAGCCTCATCCGCCGTGGAATTTAAGGACGGGGAGAAGTGCCTCGAGTTGGTAGTAAAGATCAAATCTTTAGCTAAGGACAGCGAGCGCAACAAGCGCTGCCTTGCGGAGAATGGGGTTGGCTCGAAGTTGGCGTTAATGTTCGAGGCATTCGTTGAGTTCCCGGAGAATTACAGACATAAGGATTTCTTTCAAGAAATCTTGTCCATACTAACGTGGTGTTTCCCGCTGGGCGAAGAAGGTTTGTCCACGCTAAAATCGCCGGCTTCTCTACGTGGGATTTCGTGGTGTCTGAAGGGCGAAGACCTCTCCTTGAGACAGAATACTATATACGTCTTAAAAGAACTCATTTTAGAAAACGAGGGCTCTATCGACGAGCTGATGAAAATCGAGGGCATTCAAGAAATGCTGGTGAAGGCCTTAAAGGAGTCCACATCTAGCAAAACCACGCGGGCATGCCTGGTAATAATCCATCGCTTCATGTCTAAAAGTCCCGCGATCGCATTAGGGTTCGTTGAAGTCGGTTTGGTTCCTACGATCCTCGAAGCGCTCATCGACGGCAATAAAAGCACCTGCGAGAACGCTTTAGCCGTTTTGGACAGCGTCTGCGACTCGAGAGAAGGAAGAGAAGCCGCGTGCAAGAACGCGCTGGCTATTCCTCTCCTCGTGAAGAAGATCCTGAGAGTCTCCGAGGCGGCGACTAGGGCCTCGGCTTCGATTCTCTGGAAGATGGTTAGGTTGGGAGAGGACGAAGAATCTCTCGTCGAAGCTCTGCGGCTCGGGGCCTTTCAGAAGCTCTTGGTCGTGCTGCAGGTCGGGTGTGATGAGGCGACGAAGGAGAAGGTGACTGAGCTGTTGAAGATGATGAATCTGTACAGAGATAAGGTCGACTGCTTTATTGATTCGTCCATGGAATTTAAATATCTCGAAAGGTCGTATTGATTATGTTAGGAGATTTTTTAGTGTTTAAGTTTGAAATTTCTTTTATGTATTTACTACAGAAACATACATAGAATCAGCAGATATTTTTATGTATTTAATTCACGGATCATTCACAACTGTTCCCAAATTTGCACATAAGTCTCAAAACCAAAGACCTAACAATGTCAAAATCCATAAAAGATCAAGAAAGCAGGCAATTCATCATAATTCAGTTGAGAATCACAAAGTGAAATGTTAGAAAGGTGGCAGTGTTCTATAACATACTATTTATTATCAAGTGCCCTAGAGATGTTTAGCCCTCCAATCAACTTTTAGATTATCATCTTCTCCATCGCTTGACGAATTATCATCACTGCTAGATTCCTTGTGTGTAATAACAGCAGCATTCTTAGCACCTACAACGTTTCTACTAGCCCTGAGATCTAGCTTCTTCTTCCTTAGCATCTCAACTCTCTCCCTATAGGACCTGAAAACTCATAATAGCGTCAACCATGAGTGAGCAACAAAATGGATTTGATCGACGCACCATCATCATATACGAAATTCTCTTTCAGCACATTGGCAAGGCAGGTTAAGTTACCTTTGTTCAACAGTCTCCGCCTCTTCAATCATCTCAGCCGCATCAATCTGCAAATATTGGGACGTCAATACCGTAATGTAAAAACACTTGTGCTTGGTTGGATTAAGAAATAGAGAAACCAATTGAGCAATGTAAGATTACATTGAACAGTATATCTTACCTCTTCTTCCTCCAAACGATCATCTACTTCCAGTAAGTCCTCTTGGATTAATTTTTCAAACTCTTTGTATTCATCCCTGTCATGATTGTAGTGTTAAGCCAAACTCACGAGTTTATTAAAAATAAGCTCAAATCAGCGAATTATAAGGTCATCAACCAAACATGTTAATCAACCCGCAACTATAACAGTGAAAACAATGTATTGCCAAAAAATGAGTAATAAGAACACTCACTTCACATCTGGCTTCACCGGTGCAATGCCCCGTGCGCGTAAATCAGCGTCTTTGTCATCAAAAAAGCCTTGAGGTAAAGCTCCTTTAACTTGATTGGATTCTGAATCAACACTTGCTTCGGATGATTGCGTAACTTGAGTTTTTTCTGAGGAGTGAACCTTCTTCGGAGAATGGCGATCCACAGACTTTCCAGAGCCGTTTTCTAGAAGAAAATGTGCATGTTACAAGCAGTTTTACAGTTCAGCTTTCATAGATGCTCCCATCTTGAATCATAACGATGGTACCAGTGTAGTGTACGGAAAAACTAAACAAATCACCTACCAAAAACTAAAGTGTAGTGTGTATGGATAAACTAATAACTAAACAAACCAATCAAACATTCCTACCTTTTTTTTGCCTTTTAGACTCCTGATTGTCAAAAAATTTTGGAGGCAGAGGAGGTCTATGGGCGGGCATTTCTGTTGAAGGTTCAGACTTGTCTTGCAACTGTGTGGAAGGCTCTGGTGTAGGCTTCAACTCTTCAGCAAACTCAGTCTTAGAATTCGTCGACCGATTTAGGGCAGCTGCATTGGCTTTCAATTTTTCAACAGCCTGAAAAAAAAATGATGTAGTAGAAATTTCAAGCAGCAGTTATGAAAAAATTGAACCAAAACAGAAAGACCCATACTCTGCATTATTAATATGTGAACAGGTGGATAACCGCTATTATGAAGATTCTATGACTTCAACTACTATGATTTCTTTTATGCAATTAAAAGTGTACCTCATGATGCTTGCGTGAAGCTTGATGTGCAGGCCAATGTGATTCAGATTTGATAACAACCTCACAAACCCGACATATGGGTTGGTCAAGTTCATTATACCTGTATTTACAATGGGCGGAATATTTTTAGATATTATAACCAACTCAAAAGTTTTTTTACATAAACTATTACACTTTTCAACAGCAGTAAACATAAGACCTCAATGGTACAACACCACCACATTCGTTTGCATAGAACTAATTCCGAATCACGGATTTCAACCATGACCTCATCATCCCACAAAATATGAGCTACTCAGCAATATGTGATACAAAAACAACGGGCAAGGAAAATCAAGTTCAGGCTCAATTCAAACTTTCTTTACTTGCAATACAACTCAGTTGACCTAATAATTAGCCAATTCTTCCAGGAACAGACATCAGTGGGCACTTAACCAGCTGCACTTTTAGAAAACCAAATACCGTCCGATTCTAAACAATTACAGATGGGTAAACTTTCACATAAGAAGTAAAGATGATACGTACATGACAATTTTCATCGTCTCAAACGATAAATACTGGAAAGAAACTAAATCATCGAACAGTTTCAAGGGCTTACGGTCTACCTCGTTTCGAGAAACTCTTAACACTCTAAAATCTTCGAAAATCAAATTCAAACATTTCAATACCACGTGGAAATCTATTCAGCTTACACCGATTGATGAAAATCAGCTATGATACCTTACGAGCCGAGGATCAATGCGTTGCTTTTCCTGCTTTTGCGCACTGAGCTTCGCTCGAAACAACGCTTTCCTCTTCGCTTGGGCATCCATCCTTTGTAATTTGGGAAATAGCTTTAATTTCTATTTGTCGCGGCGTATTGGCGATTATTTATCCAAAGGAGAACAGAGAGAATACGACGTCGTACGCAAACGCAGCCGGGCCGGACTATTAAACGGACTTATATCCCCGATCCGACCCTAAAACCCACCCATTTCCCAAAACGTACAAATTACACGAGGTTAAATATATTTTTAATTCTGTATGTATGTTTAAGGGGTATCGTTTAAGGACACTTAAGTTAAGAGTGATAATTTTAGTCATGTAAGTATCAAAATTGAAGTAATTTAGGAACACTTAAGTTAAGGGTGACAATATCAGTCCTATAAATATTGAAATTGAAACAATTTTTAGGACAGTTAAACCCAGAAACTTAATTTCAGCCCGAAATTTACATATGTATTGTCGAATATGCTGATTTGGACTAAATTTATTCTCTTTCCTTTAATCAAACGTCACTTCATCGTCCAAGTCAGCATTTTCGGTTCTATGTGTATAAATTTTGGGTCGAAATAATATTTTTGGGATTAACTTTCTTAAAATTACTTCACTTCTAATACTTGCATGACTAAAATTTATTCTTTTTCCTCCAAATAAGCTCCTACTTATTATTTTACTTATGAGGTGACGAATAATTGGAGGAAAGAGAAAACAAATTTAGTTCAAGTCAACATCTTTGGTACCACGTATATAAATTGAAATTAGATTTCTAAGTTTAGTTGTCCTAAAATTGCTTCATTTATAATACTTATAGGACTGAAATTACCACCTTTAACTTAAATGACTCTAAATTACTTCAATATTCATATTTATAGGACTAAAATTGTGATCGTTAACTTAAGTGTTTTTAAAACGCTATCACCTCACATCACTAAAAATATATTTGCCACTAAAATATATTAAAAAAAAAAAAAAAAAAAAAAGGGTGAGATCTATGTGCTCGCCATCGCCACAAGGCAAGACCCGCCATAGCCAACACTCCTCAGTCTCACCGACGAAAATCTTTGCAACAGCAGCTGAGAAATGGGTCTGACCCAACTAGCCGCCCGAACCTTCCTCAGATCCGCCCGTCTCCAATTCCTCCGCCGGACGATCACCTCCACTCCCAACCTCCACAACTCAGAACCAGCTCCGGCGCCTGCACCCGAGCCTGATCTCCCCAAACGGAGTCCGTTGGCCGGGGCAAGGGTCCATTTTGCGAACCCAGATGATGTCATCGAGGTCTTCGTCGATGACTACCCCGTTAAAATTCCGAAGGGTATGACCGTGCTGCAGGCGTGCGAAATCGCGGGTGTTGACATTCCGAGGTTCTGTTATCATAGCAGGCTGTCGATCGCTGGGAATTGCAGGATGTGTCTGGTTGAGGTCGAGAAATCGCCCAAGCCCGTTGCTTCGTGTGCTATGCCAGCTTTGCCCGGTATGCCAGTGGCTTCTTTACTGTGAAGATTGGGGGTTTGATCTATTTACTGAACGATTGGGATGCTTGCAGTTGGACGTATCTTTCACCATAGAAATGTCGAATTTTTGCGATTTTGTGTGGTGATATAGGGAATTGGCATCGAAATTTAGGGTGTCTTTTCAATGTAAATCATCGCTGGTATTGTTGGGATTTGAGTGTATGGTTGGAAAGTTGGTGCTTTTAATGTGAATCTGTTTGAATATTGTGTGAGGTTTCTGATTAAGAGACGATGGGTGGAACGGGCTTTTCGAGTTTGAGATAATCGAAAAGCTGAGTGCCTGAATCCCCGTATCTAGCTATGGAATATTTTATTTAGGGGACGGATATGAATGTTGTATAATCATAAAATCCATTTTTCTCTCGAAAATATTATGAAGATGATGAATTTTCTTAAGAATTATTCTGTGAAGAAATCTGCCCTGTTTGCCACATATTCTTGCATTTTTTATGCAGTGCTCTTTAACAAGCTTAATAACTTTCAATTGGCTATGCGTGATTCTTATGTCCATTCATGTTAAAAAGTCGCATTAATCATCTATCTGTCATCAGTTACCATTCATTATCTTAATGGTATAGTTTCTTTTGTTAGGAATGAAAATTAAGACAGATACTCCAATCGCCAAAAAGGCTAGAGAAGGCGTAATGGAATTCCTGTTGATGAATCATCCGCTGGACTGCCCAATTTGTGATCAGGGTGGAGAGTGTGATCTTCAGGACCAGTCCATGGCTTTTGGCTCAGATCGTGGTCGTTTCACAGAAATGAAGAGATCAGTTGTTGATAAGAACCTTGGACCATTGGTCAAGACGGTGATGACCCGTTGCATCCAATGCACAAGGCGAGTTTATTTCCATTGTTCTTTGACTAGAATATGGTTTTAATCTAAATAATAGGGAATAACTTATCAGTAAGATTCCAAATTATCTGTCGCTTTCTTGGCAATGAATGATGTGGATAATACCATTCGTATATTATGTACCATTGCTCCATTTCACCATTCCAGACGGTGGTAACTTGTTCTAATCCTTGTCGAATGCATTGTGTTTTGCTGGGCTTTTGAATAGGTGTGTAAGATTTGCATCAGAAATAGCGGGTGTTCAGGATCTGGGTATGTTGGGTCGTGGAAGTGGTGAAGAAATTGGAACTTACGTTGAGAGACTTATGACAAGTGAGCTCTCCGGCAATGTGATCGATATTTGTCCTGTGGGAGCTCTGACCTCGAAGCCTTTTGCCTTTAAAGCCCGTAATTGGGAACTTAAGGGAACAGAGAGCATAGATGTCTCTGATGCAGTTGGTTCAAACATTCGTATCGATAGTAGAGGCCCTGAAGTCATGCGCATTTTGCCCCGATTGAATGAGGTATTTCTAATTTTCTACCTCCATTTATCGGTCCCAAAATTTGAAGCTGTAAACCTCTTCGTGGACAATAATTTCTCTACCATATCCACAATTTCAGGACATCAATGAAGAATGGATATCGGATAAAACCCGTTTCTTTTATGACGGTCTGAAGAGGCAAAGGCTAAATGACCCCATGGTCAGAGGACCAGACGGACGTTTTAAGACTGTGAGCTGGCGCGATGCTCTCGCGGTAGTTGCTGATGTCATCCACAAAGTGATACCAGAAGAAGTCGTTGGTATTGCCGGTAAGCTGTCTGATGCGGAATCAATGATGGCACTGAAGGATTTCCTAAACAGAATGGGATCGAATAATATTTGGTGCGAAGGAAATGGCGTGAATCCTAACTCTGACCTCCGTTCTGGATATATCATGAACTCTAGCATCAGCGGATTGGAGAAAGCCGATGTTTTTCTTTTAGTTGGCACGCAGGTGAAGTATTCGCTTGTTCATGTTAATGTTTTTTTAATACGGCTTATCTTCGCTAGTTTGCATGGTACTCATCGTTGCTTCCATTGACAGTAAATTTATTATGGAGCACCTTTTCATTCTTATATCCACTGACTGTTTTGAACTCTCAGCCAAGGGTTGAAGCTGCCATGGTCAACGCCAGAATCCGAAAAACCGTCCGTGCAACCAATGCCAGGGTCGGCTACGTCGGCCCGCCAACCGATTTCAACTACGATCACGAGCATTTAGGCACCAGCCCAGACACACTCTCAGAAATCGCCGGAAAGCGTCACCCATTTTCTTCTCTCCTATCAAGTGCCAAGAACCCATGCATAATCCTCGGTTCCGGGATATTCAACCGAAAAGACAAAGATGCAATCTACTCGACGGTCGAGAAAATAGCAAAGGACTCCAATGCCATCCGGCCCAATTGGAACGGCCTCAACGTCCTCCTACTCAATGCTTCTCAGGCTGCATCGCTGGACTTGGGGCTCGTGCCCACATCAACCAAAGCCCTCGAAACTGCCAAGTTTGTCTACTTAATGGGAGCCGACGACGAAAACTTGGACAAAATTCCCGAAGACGCCTTTGTGGTCTACCAAGGCCACCATGGAGACAAAGGAGTGTACCGTGCCAACGTGATATTGCCAGCAACTGCTTTCAGCGAGAAAGAAGGCACCTACGCCAACACGGAAGGCTGCGCTCAGACCACCGTGCCGGCTGTTCCTACCGTCGGTGATGCGAGGGACGATTGGAAAATCTTGCGGGCTCTGTCTGAGGTGGCCGGTGTTTGTCTGCCTTATGACACGGTCGGTGGTGTCAGGTCAAGGATCCAGACGGTGGCTCCTAACCTTCTGCAGGTCGATGAGAGAGAGCCTTCTGCTTTTTCTACCGCCCTTTTGAGGCCTGAGGTGAAGGAGACGATGGACAAAGCTCCTTTCGCAGCTGCGGTCGAGAATTTCTATATGACCGACTCGATCTCTCGGGCTTCGAAGATTATGGCGCAGTGTACCGCAATGTTGCTGAAGAAGTGAATGGTGATTGTATATGGGGTAATTTAGTAATAAGAAAGATGGTCATTACAGTTTTCTATTTTGCTGGGCCTTCTTTGCTAAAGAGATGTGTGGACTTACATTGTAATGATGTTCATTGCCTGCCATAATCTTGTGGTCAAAGATGGCTTTCTATGGTTTGTAACTTAAAAAAACTAATATTATTCAATCTAGGATTAATTATATTTTTAGTCTCGTATGTCTGAGGGGTAGCGTTTAAGGACACTTAAGTTAATGGTGACAATTTTAGTTCTGTAAGTATCAAAATTGAAGCAATTTTGGGACACTTAAGTTAGGGTGGCAATTTCAGTCCTATATAAGTATTGAAATTGAAGCAATTTTAGGACAGTTAAACCCAGAAACTTAATTTCAGTTCGGAATTTACACATGTGGCTCCGAAGATGCTGATTTTGACTAAATTTGTTTTCTCTTTCCTTTAATTAAACGTCATTTTATAGTTCAAGTCAGCATTTCCGGTTCTATGTGTATAAATTTCGGATCGAAATGATATTTTCGGGGTTAACTTTCTTAAAATTGCTTCAATTCTGATACTTGCATGACTAAAATTTATTCTCTTTCCTCCAAATAAGCTCCTACTTATTTTTTTACTTATGAAGTGATGATTAATTGGAGAAAAGAGAAAACAAATTTAGTTTAAGTCAGCATCTTTGGTGCCATGTGTATAAATTTCGGGCTGAAATTAGATTTATAGGTTTAGCTGTCCTAAAATTGCTTCATTTATAATAGTTATAGGACTGAAATTGTCATTCTTAACTTAAATGACCCTAAATTGCTTCAATTTTGATACATATAGGACTAAAATTATCACCATTAACTTAAGTGTCCTTAAAACACTACCCCCTCAAACATACATGACTAAAAATATATTACAGACTATAAGATGATTTTAGGCTGCTGAGAATATTTGCAGCTTCTTTGGTACTTTAAATTCTCGGCACAAAGCTATCGTATTACTCATATTAATTCAGTCTCAAGTGAAAGCTATGAGATGATCTTGTTTTTAGCGGGATTAGTCCTCCTAATCTGTTTTAGCGGGATTAGTCCTCCTAATCTGTGTGTTTCGTCCGAAGTCCTTAAAACGTCAGAATGTCAAAAATATTTATTGATGAGTCAACTTTTCAATTGAATTTTTCAACTAGGTCCCTTTTCCATGCAATTCACTTAATATAATAATTATGAGGTAAGAGACAATAGTAAGGACAAATACAAGAAAGATAATTGAGACAGATTTACAGACAATTGGCCTGTGGTTTTCTCCATTGCTTGTTTTAAGAGGATGTAAAGAATTTAATATTGATAAAAAAAAATGGATTCTTATTTTATTTATTTAAGTCTAATTAATGAGAATTAGGTTGTTGGTAAGTGACAAGAAATGAAATAATCAACGTCAAGCTTTTGTATTATTAAACGGATGGCATATATCTTATATTGACTAATCTTCCCCATACAATTAGGTTGTTGATTAATGAGAATTAGGCTGTGTTTGGTTTGATGAAAAGCCCAGAAAAGTCCATATAATATAAATAATCAGATTTAATATTGTGTTTGGTTTAGTAATTTCAGCCCGGATTTAATATTTCAGCCCGTTTTTAAACCAAAAGCCCGTTACAAGTAAACTGAATTAAAAAGCTGAGATAAATTATCTTGGGTTGTTGGATAAATTTTTTATCTTGGGCTTTATCTTGTGCTAATAACCAAACGGACCCATAGTGCGAGTAGCTAGAGACCAAGATTTGTATGGTTCCACCCGTCAAAACGGGCCGGCGGGGCGGGCCCGCCTGTAGCTCGCCAAAGCCCGCCATTTGGCGGGGCGGGCGCGGGCCGGCCCGCCATTCAGCGGGCCTGTGAAATGAAGGCCTGTTCCGCCCCGCCGGCGGGCCGGCCCGCCGTAGTAAAAAAAATAAAAAATATATAGAATTAAATTTAAATTAAAATTTTGGTTCATTTAAAAAATAAATTGCAATACAATAATTAATTATTGGCCACTGATCCATTGAAAAATAAAATCTAAAGCCCAACATAATATTTAATTAATATAATATAATTAAAATATATAATATAATATTTTTTAATATTAGGCGGGCCGGCCCGTAGGATAGCCCGCTCCGCCCCGCCAAAGCCCGCGACCCGCGCAGGCTGGCGGGCCTGAAAAAGTGAGGCCCAACCCGCCCCTTTGGCGGGGCGGGCTGGCCCGCGGGCCGCGGGCCCAATTGACAGTTCTAGTTCCACCAAATCATTCTATATATCTTAATATATAATATATATTAATAAATATTGTTTTAAAGAATTAATAAAAAAAACACCGAATCTCTAGCATTCTCATATTTTGTCCGAACAAAACAAAACATCTAGCCACTCTTGATTATTCAGATTAAACAGTTAATAATTCCAAACAAAAACAAATGTATAACAAATCTAATAGCCCACACACACACATAGACTCTGCCATAACATACATATATGTATTAATTTGGAATAAATGGTCCCCAATGTTTACCATGTGAATCAATTTAGTCTTCAATGTTTCGCATGAACCAATTTAGTCCCCAATATTGTCGATTTTGGACCAATTTGGTCCTTCCGTCACGATAAACGTCAATTTTAACCGAAATCTCACGCGTGCCTCAAAATAAATCATGTCTGGATAGATAAAATTGAAATGATTACTGAAATTTGGGTTGGGCACGAAACTAAAAATTTCTCCTCCAAAATTCGAACACGAGCTCTAGATCGTGTGTTTCGTCGAGCTTCATTGACAGTTGAAAAGAAACAGTACGAAACCCCCAAATCCTGTAAATATTCCAAAATTCAATCTAGACATGATTTAGTGCGGGATGCGTGCGAGATTCCCGCTAAAATTGACGTTAATCATGACGGAAGGACCAAAAAAGTCCAAAATCGACAACATCAATGAACTAAATTGATCCACATAGTAAACATTAATTACCATTTTGAGTTTTCTCCCAATTAAATTTCTTTAATTTCGGTCAAGACATATCGCTCATGCAATGCATAACTTTCAATTTATAATGTCAAAAAACTAAATGAGTTGCTACCAAAATATTGATGCGACCCATTAATGTTGCAAAAGATAGATAACGTTTGACTACAAATACATAGAACCGAGGCGCTCCATTCCCAATCATCCAACTATATGTAATAATAATTTATATTTTTTTAATATCTAAGAAATTAAACCAGTCAACAACTATATATTATAACGTTCAACATGATAGATCCGATAAGTTCAAAAATAATATTGTCTAATTCTCTATAATTTTTTTTTGTAGCAATTAATTGGCAGCTTAAAACATTCAATCACACGACTTCTTCGAAATGATGGCAGCTTATTTATGGTAGGCAAATAAAGAGCTTCCTTTTGAAGTTTCTTAGTCTCTCACTGTGATGTAATTTTCCAGCTGGAAAGCAAAGCTCAAAAGAAAGAAAGAAGAAAACATTATTATTTATTATTATTAGTCTTAGCCAAAGTCATAATAATATGTAAAAAATATATATATATTTATATATGGAAATTTTCAATTAAACGAAATTATAAAAAGTAATGTGAACCTTGTAAGGGGATGAGTATATATACGTTGGACAAGTGTGTATATTATATTCTTATGAATATATAAAATTCGAACTTTACTTTTGAAAATAAAAAAAAAAAAAAAATATTCTTAACAAGCAAGACAAAGTAAAAGTCGGAAAATAGTGAAATTTCCTAATTCTATTAATGAACCACCTACACTCCTTTCTCGAAACATCTACAATTTGTTCTTTGATGTGTTGTTCAATTTTAAAAGAAGACGTGTCGTGCATAATAATAATAATAATAATAATAATAATAATAATAATAATAATAATACATTTGTCTGTATTTGAAAATAGAATAAAAAGAACTTTAATAATTATATTCAATGCGTCGAAAAAAGGAAGAAAAAAAATGAAAAGAAAAAAAATAAAAGTTAGGAAAATGAAGATGAAGGTCCCCCGTCTATTATTGTCCCAACTCCCTCATATTACTTTACTACCACCTCAGCTGTTATACATCATATCATATAAAACCCTAACTCACCTACTAATCACTTGCTTATGTGTGTTAATTAATAATTAATTTATTATTATTAGATACAACCACTCAAATTATAGCTAGAAACCGCGTTGTTATCTTCTTACACTATGTGTATAAATATCCTAAGTGAGTAGTAACTAAACTATACACATGCTCCACACTGCTCACAATTCGAACTCACGAGAAAATTAAATAAAAAAGAAAAAGAAAAAGAATGTCGAACTTCAACGTCAGAGCTATGTTGTCTCTCTTCGCTTTCCTCGTATGTCTGAGCTCTTACTTCTTCCATGGAACCATCGCATCTTCTTCTTTACTTCTTCCACTGACCTTATCTCCCATGCCCAAGAGATCCCACGGCTCGGAAGGCAAGCTGCTCCTCTCCGACGCCGGCGCGGCGCAGTCTCCTCCGTTCGGCTACAATTACAAGTCGTCGTTCAACTACTCGATGGCCCTGATCGTCTCCTTGCCGATCGGCACGCCGCCTCAGGCCCAGCAGATGGTGCTTGACACGGGCAGCCAGCTGTCGTGGATACAGTGCCACGGCGAAGTTGTGGCGAAGAAGCCACCGCCGAGGTCGTCGTCGTCGTTCGAGTTCGACCCTTCGCTCTCCTCCTCGTTCTCCGTCATTCCCTGCAACCACCCGTCGTGCAAGCCGCGCATCCCCGACTTCACCCTCCCCACCACCTGCGACCAGAAGCGGCTGTGCCACTACTCCTACTTCTACGCCGACGGGACGCTGGCGGAGGGAAACCTCGTCAGGGAGAAGATATCTTTCTCGAATACGAAAGCCACCCCTCCGCTGATCCTCGGATGCGCCACTAGCTCCGGCGAGGCGGAGGGCATTCTGGGGATGAACACCGGCAGGCTGAGCTTCGTCTCCCAGGCGAAGGTTCCCAAGTTCTCCTACTGCGTGCCAGCTGGGAGCAAGGCGCGTGGGGCCACGAACCCTACGGGCGCGTTCTACCTGGGAGGCAACCCTAGCTCGAGGGGGTTTAAGTACACGCGCATGTTGACTTTTGAAAACAGTCAACGCATGCCCAACTTTGACCCCCTGGCCTACACCGTCAAGATGGTTGGGATCAGAATCAACGGCAGGAGGCTCAACATATCGGAGTCCGCCTTCCTGCCCGACGCCGGCGGGTCGGGTCAGACGATGATAGACTCCGGCACGCAGTATACTTTCTTGGTGGATGAGGCTTACGGCAGAGTGAGGGATGAGGTCGTGTCCCTGGCCGGCGCGAGGATGAAGAAGGGGTACGTCTACGGCGGAGCGCTGGACATGTGCTTCGACGGGAGAGACGCGGCGGCGGTGGGACGGCGGATAGGGAGCGTGGCTTTCGAGTTCGACGGCGACGTGGAAATTTCTGTTAGCAGCGATGGAATTTTGGACGACGTGGGCGGTGGGGTCCACTGCGTCGGTATCGGACGGTCGGATTCCCTCGGCGTGGCGAGTAACATCGTCGGAAACTTTCATCAGAGGAACCATTGGGTGGAGTTTGATGTGGTGGGGAAGAGGGTGGGGTTCGGCGTAGCTGATTGTGCCACCGTCAAGTAGATTTTTTTTTTCTTTTATTATTTTGTTTTTTTTTTAAAGGTCGATATATATATATATATTATATAATTACGTGTATATTAACTTGTGTATTTAACGTAGGCACCTCTCTCTCTCTGTGCTGAATGTGAATTTTTGAGTTTGGATGTATTTCACTTTTTACTTAGTAATTAGATATTATTTAATTTCTTACAACATGGTTGTGAATGGTGTTAGAAATTTAAATGGAGAAATATAAAAAGGGAAGACTAAAATAAAAGCGTGCGATTATTTTATAACTGATTTGAAAAATGAGGGATGAAAACAGAAAAATAGAAAATAAATAAATAAGTAAAAGCATTGTTCAAGAAAATGTCAATTAACTCTCCGTGGTCGGCCAACTATTATCGTTTCATTCATTATTAGGCCGTTGGCTTTTCAACTTTCGGACAAAGCATTGAAATTCTTGATAGATTTATATTAATCTTTTTCAAAAAACACTTTTAAGATTGAGTTAAATGGAGTGGTTCAACACTTTAATGCAATGTCGTCGAGTCCACGGTTTCCAATTTTTTACTGCCCCACTTGTAGATATTTATATTATTAGATATATGTATATATATATATATATATTTGGGGGAATTAAATTTAGTCGCTTTTTATGATGTTTGAAGGGTGTCACGTCCTCTATACATCTTTGTTCCTAATATGTATATACATAATTATATATCATTATGGTTCCTAATTATTATTAGTATTCATGAACATTTTCTTAATGAGATGACCCCAAACGATATGCGACTCTAGAAAGAAGTTCTAATTTTTTTTCGAAACAAATATATTACATCAACGTCCTTACATAAATTACTTCACGGCTCCACCAATATTTATTAAATATCTATATATTGGAATTTGTAAAAAGGACGACATAAATGAAGAATTTAAGGAAAAAAAAAAATAAAATATCTAAACCTCTTCAAGTGGGGTCTACCACTAACATATCCTGCTCTCAACGTGGAAGACAAGAGCTTGTGAACTATTTACTACATTGAGATTAGCTTTTGGACATACCTAATAAGGTAATTAGAATTAATTGTTAAGATTTAAATTAATTATGTGTCGTAATCATATTTATCCTTTTTCCCATCCCTTCACGTGGCGGCTTATTATCTCCGCTCCCATGGTCCTAAATCCTAATGAATGATGTAAGAATCCTGTTAAGTAGCTAATCCATCAACTTTTTAATTATTACACTTTTAGCATATTTATATTTTTTTAACAAAATTACAATTGTGGGCTTGCATGTTTTACCTTCTTTTAATTTATTTTTAAGCGTCTGAAAAAATCTTCCGCTCAACGATGCATTGGAATCAATCGGTCATATGAGCCACCTTCGTTAAATTCTTGCAATATCACGAGAAAATACATTTGAAGTGCGTCATTGCCGGCGACGCTCCTATGACGCTCAAGTCGGTCGAAATTTCTTTCTTTCTTTTCTTTCGGTAAAATATATATTGAATGATCACTTCACCTAAAAGCTTAAGCCTATAAGGAGTGTGTCATTTTTTAATTTTACATATTTTATTTCTAACATGTTCCCCACGTCTAAGCTGGTCTTATCTAGTCATTTCTTTCTTATCTAGTCTAACACGTGTACTTTTTTTTAAATAGGTGATCGTGAGGATTCGTACTCATAATTTGTCTTAGTTTGGGCTCTAATATCATGTTGAATGACAATTTCATCTAAAAGCTTAAGAATGAAGGGAATGTATTATTTTTTATTTTATTTTATTTCCAATAATATAAGATATAAGAGAGAGAGAGATAGATAGAGAGAGAGATAGTAAGATGTGAAGATAATAAGAGAGTTGAAGAGGAGATAATAATATGTGAAGATAATAATGTATGAGAATATGAGAAGATACTATTTCAATGTGTTTATGTCCCATATATAGGAGTTGGAAAGATTCACAATTAAATATTACCTTGAATATCTACAAATATGTTTCTTTAGTTGAGAGATATTCTCAATCGAAATATCTCTTACGAATATAAAAGATATTACCTGATTAAGGCCCAAAGTAATGGACTTATAAAATCATAAATATTACCTTGAATATCTACAAATATGTTTCTTTAGTTGAGAGATATTCTCAATCGAAATATCTCTTAACAAATATAAAATATATTACCTGATTAAGATCCAAAGTGACGAACATACATTCCTAGTATTTCCAAAAAAAAAAATCATCGAATTTTTTATCGTGAAAAAAAAAATCAAATATAACAATATATATTTTGATTTTGCACATATAAATAAAATACAAGGAAAAGTTATGTAATTCTCCATCATTAATAATCACACAATAATAATAATGTTATTATCGAACAACAAGGGAGTTCAACTCAACCTTGAAGCTCTCTTACAAACCCCCTAAAAAGCAGCCAAACACACAGATGCGAAAGCGAGTCTACAACTTACAAATGTATACTGTTCTTTAAATATCGTAAAATGTAATAAAAACACAATTTCTTGATTTCCATGGAGAGATAGAGAGAGAGAGAGAGAGAGAGACTCTTTTAAGGTTTGGAGAGAATGGTGGTCTCAGCAATCATGGAAGTGACAACGTACGGATCCATGTTAGAAGCCGGCCTTCTGTCCTCGAAGTACCCTTTGCCTTCCTTCTCCGTGTCCCGCCCCACACGGATCGAAGCTCCACGGTTCGCAACGCCCTGTCGAATTTCGAAAAAACGTAAAAGATTCAATCTTTTATCGAATTCAATGCAGTAGAAGACATTTCAAGAATGTTTATTGCAAGGAAAAGGAGCAGTTTTTTTTTTTTACCCATTTGAAGGTGTGGATGTTGGCAGTTTCGTGCCTGCCAGTGAGGCGGCGCTCGTTGCCCTCGCCGTAAGCAGCGATGTGTTCCTTGTGCTTCAGGCCGAGCTTTTCGATGGCCTTTTTGATGACTTCATATCCGCCGTCTTCTCTCATAGATTTCGTGCTGAATAAAGCATTAATCGATGAAGATACATTATACAAAGTTATTCGAATATCTACATTCATTTAGAAAAAAAGAAAAACTGAGATTTTTTCTTTGCGATTTCCTACCTATAATTTGTGTGAGCACCAGCGCCATTCCAGTCGCCCTGACGATGTTAAAGAACGAAAGAACATAACCATGTAAGAAACATCCAAAAAAATACGACACAAAAGGGACGTAAATGCTTTACCTCGATAGGCTTGGGATCGAACGAAAGCACAACGCCAGCAATTTCAGTGATCCTCTGCGGAAAAAAAGAAATCTTTAATATCTCATTTAGACGGTCACATTGCATATAGATATAATTTAAACGGCAAAGCTTAGCACCTCCAAGATGTAACGAGCGATCCACAGCTCGTCGCCCGCGGAGATTCCGACAGATGGCCCGACTTGGAATTCCCACTGTAAAATATAATTTCATCTCAGATTAATTATTTTGAAAGAAAAAAAATTATAAGCGTAGAGAAATCATCATACCTGGCCAGGCATAACTTCTCCGTTGATGCCGCTGATGTTTATTCCGGCGTAAAGGCATGCCTTGTAGTGTGCGTCTACTACGTCTCGGCCGAAGGCTTTGTCCGCTCCGATCCCACAGTAGTACGGGCCCTTATATGGAAACAACCATTTGTTGTTATTACAATATGTGCAAGGAAAAAAAAAAAAAGAAAGAAAATTTTTAAGGCCTTATGGTTTCTTACAAAATGAAGGGATTGTAATGTAACCCACCTGAGGGCCGGGGTAACCACCGGCGGGCCAGCCAAGTGGCCACTTGACGGTCTTCTGCAAGAGGGTGTACTCTTGCTCAATGCCGTACCTATAAATTCGTAAAATACTACATGAAAATGCATCGAAAGAAAGATTGGTGATGTATATTATTATCATTCGATTATTTTTTTTCTGGGTTACCATGGCACTTCAGCAGCAACGTCGGGGTGGCTGAAGATCTTCGCTGCGGCGTGCCTCTTGTTCGTCGGGATTGGCTCGCCGGCTGGAGTGTAAGCGTCGCACATTACCTAAAATAAGGGGAAAAAATGGTTCATTATTGTAATAAATCAAAAAAAGGTAAATCCATTAGAAGCAGAATATAAGATCATTGACAATGGCTCACCAAAATGTTGTTTCCCCTCCTAAAGGGATCCTTGAAAATTGCTTGAGGGCTGTTTTGATATCATAATCAAATGCATTATTACCAACGATAATGTATTCTTTCTATTAATATGTTAAAACAAGAAAATATAGTTCTATTTGGCATACTATAAGATCACTTCGCTGTCCTCCCCAGGGGCTTGGCCCGTGCTCGAGCCGTCGTAGTTCCATTTCGGGAGCTTGGAAGGATCGCTGACCGGCCCAGAGAATGTCTGTCGAAGAAACACAAAAACGAATAAATCATTCGATCGATTCGTAAATGTAATAACAAGCAAGAAAAGGTGAAAGGTATGCCATATGGAATGAAATATAAATTCAATAATACCCTTGCTTTGCTCCTCATGTCCATGCCCGAACCACCAATCCTAGAAGATAATGCAAAAAAAAAAAAAGGTTTAATTAAATATTAAACAGTGATTAATAGTATGTTATTTAGATCAACAATTATTTTGTTTTCTTTTTTCTTCCCAACACAGAAAAGGAGTATTATGGACTCAGCAGTTATTACAGTGGAACTATAACATCTCCATAGCAGCAGATCAAAGATCTAAAGTCAACCCTTATCTATATGTAGTGACAGAGATTCCTTTTACAACACAAAGAAACATTGTCTGAGTTAGAAGACTGAACCTTTTTTCTTCAGACCAATCAAACAAAGAACACACTGAAAGAAATACTAAAGGGTTGAGGAAAAAAAAAAGAAACAAATCTCAGAACAATATTCTCCAGCTAAAAGAACACAAAAGCAGAGGTATAAACCGATCGAGAAGATGGTGGCACTTACCAGACATATTCGGCGATGATCTTGTCAGTTGAGTCGGAGAGATTAAGGTTGATGAGATCTGAGAGCAGCGACATGGTTGCAAAGACTTCAACAGCTTTGTACTAATTTTTCTTTTTTTTTTTTCTTTTTTTGTGTGTCTTTGTTAGATGAAGAAACTATGTTGGACGATGGGTTCCTCTTATAGTGGGTGGTAGTTGTAGAATAGTTCATAGGTTGCGTCCTTGCAATGTATCTGACATATGACTAAATTGTTAAATTACCCAAATATTACCTTTTTCTATTATTATAATACTATAAAAGTTGTGATATAACTTTTTGACTTTTTTTATGGTTCGCCATTGAAAAGGAATCAGAAGAGGATACCCAATACCTATTACTACCATGTATCCCGCAATAATATTTTGAAAACTTTTTTTAAAAAAAAAAATAGGGGAAAAAAATGAGAAAAAGCTTGAGGAAACTTCCAATTGAAAAAAAAAAAAGGATTAATTACGTATGATTGTGTAATTTTGAGATAAATGATATTTCTATTTGACTTTATGGATTTAGTTATTCGAAATATGAAATGTATGGTGCCGTTTGTTTTATTTAACTAGTTGATATAGATTTATCAGAAAAGAAATTTTTATTTAATTAGGAAGAGAAATAAATAAAATTAGTTACGCCATCCATGACATGAATGTTCCAATTACTAATGTATAATCACTTCAAAATTGAAATGTAAAAATGAAAATTATTGAGTAATGATTATAACGAATGACATTACATATAAAAATAAATAAATCTACGAAGAGAATAAAAAATAAATAAAATTTTAAGCGTTTTTGTTACGGCATAGGACAATGTGAAAGTTGGACATTGTTTCAATCGTTAAATAATATGTCGTGTTCGAATGTTTTGTAGTGAAAAATAAGCAAATATACATTTTTTCTTTAAATATTAAAAACATCTAAACTTTGTAGTGCCATCCATCTTATATGAATGGTTTTAGTTACTCGACAAATTTTAAATTTTGACCTTTCAAGAATACGATCAAATTAAATTAAATGTTCCCATGAAACATTTTTTTAAAGAGATAAATTAAATGTAAATTTAGAATAAATATTGTTTATCATAGTGGGGCTAGCTAGCTATCTACACAAACCTTTGAAAGTAACCAATGAGGTTTACGATAATTGTCTTGTTCTTGGGAACTAAGCCACAAACAAGATTCTTTCGATGCTATTATTTATTCAATCGTCATAATCAGTGTGGAAAATTATTGCACCTACGTTTGGAATTTTATCGATAGCAAGTGGAATACCACTCAACTCTCACCATATTAAAGCACACAATAATAATAATGATGATAATCGTATCTTGATATTTTGATATCTCCATGTATGGCTGATATTATGTTATTGAAAATAATTCAATTTTAAAAAAAAAAAAAATCTGAAACTGATTTATGGTTGTGCAATTCATAGGGTTACGGTTAATATCCAATTCATTTCATAATCATTGTCCTCTAGAACAAATATTTCTATCTACTAAACATGTAATATGAGGACGGAAATTAATTAAAGGCTTGGGGATAAACCTCAAAATGGTCTCCAATATTTATCTTATGGACCAATTTAGTCATCGATGTTTCGCCTGAACCAATTTAGTCCCCAATGTTGTTGATTTTGGACAAATTTGGTCATTCCGTCACGATAAGCGTCAATTTTAACGGAAGTCTCACACGTTACCCATACTAAATCATGTATGGGTTGAATTTTGGAATATTTGTAGGATTTGGGGTGTTCGTACTGTTTTCTTCTACTGTCAATGAAGATCGACGAAGCAGATGATCTAGAGCTCATATTCAGATTTTAGAGAAGAAATTTTTAGTTTCGTGCTCTAATTTCAGTCATTATTTCAATTTTATCTATTCAGACATGATTTTTTGTGAGGCACGTGCGAGATTTCAGTTAAAATTAACGTTTATCGTGACGGAATGACCAAATTGGTTCAAAATCGACAACATTGGGGACTAAATTGGTTCAGACGAAACATCGAGGACTAAATTGATCTATAGAATAAACATTGAGGATCATTTTGGGTATTATCCCATATAAGTTGTTTACATATACAATGTTAATCATTAAAATTATTACATTATCTTATATGGATCTATGCTCCAAAGGACACGTGGCAACATTATCTCCACCAATGCAGATGCTCTATGCAGCAGTCATTTAATTGGATAATTATAATATTATAAAATAATAAAGGTAAAACTTAGAAGGATCTCAATGAATATACTAACGCCTACCCCAGGCTGAAAATTTTGAATCTTTACACAACTTTAGGGATATTCATTATGAAGTCAGATATTGGTTTGTCCAACATATAATAACATATTTTTTTTATTCAACATTCTATTAAAAACAAAAATACTATTTTCAGATTTAGAATTAAATGTAACAAAGCAATATATTAATATTCAATGCGTCGTTTAGTAATCACTATATTTTATCAAGGTATTTGTATTTGTCAATTTATTTCCAATTATTATATAATAATGTCCGTGAGATTTGGTCTTGAAAAATTGGTGTGAAATGTATTTCAAAAGTCAATAGCATTAATTGGTCACTGAAATATAAAAAAAAGGTTCCTTTTTCTTTGACTTTTAGAAAATGGCCCATAACATTTGGCTGGGTTATTTATTCAATCAAGAGCAGAATATTTAACCCTAATTCCCCAAAATCATACCAATTGGTACCTAAGCAATTCCAACCGTAGGATCTAATCAATCCTGACCATCAAATAAAACCGCAACGCGCATAGACAACCTTCTATAAAATTTTAGTAGTCACGTTTATTTAAGAATATCATCTGCAGATTGATAATAATTCATTTCAATTAGTAAAGATGCTTTCTATGGAAAAAAAATAATAATAATGAAAAGTGACCACATGTATAATAAATATTCCCGAACCTATGAAGGGTCATCCTCGACGACGGCTCCATGAGCCAGTCCGTGAGCCGCAGGCACTCTCCTGGGTTGCATCGAGGCCCGCCCTGCCGCCCCCGTGGATGAACACGCGCTGCACCCCATCCCGCCGAGGTTGAACCTCTTGACTACGGGCCCGAGCCCGTAGCGGTTCACGACCATGGACGAGAGGGATGGGGTCGGACTGAAACAAGATGTAGTTGACGACGAATTATCCCGACGTCCTTAATTAGGGCTTGTCCCCGCCTGGCTGAGGAGGGAGTCGAGGGCACCGAACATGACCGCCTCGGCCTCGAGCGGGGCCTGGCTCATGGAAAGGTTCGGAGTGACCCACGTGATGCCGCTTGGGAAGTAGGTCTCGTCCCCAAGCCCCGAGCGGCGGGCTATCTCCATGCATGTCGTCTATATGCTGCTGCTAATCGTCTCTATACCCTCAATACTCCTCGTCGTCTTCTTCTAGCATTACCTAACTATAACGGCCTATATTTCTATCTAATTAATGTTACATCCAAGTTGATGGCTTTATTCTTTATAGCTGCAAGAAAATGTAGATAGATAAAAGGCTTTGTCTTCTTTCCAAGTTTTGAATCTCGCAAAACTTTAAATGATCATCTTGTAAAATATTGACAAGAAGGTATTTTTAAGCTTTTGCTTTACCTAAATAAGTATGGAGTCAAATTATAAAAGTTTTGTTCTAAGGTCAACATTTTTTATCGATTGATTGATTGATTTTGGATTATTTGCTTGCCTAACTCAAGGGCATTGTCGTTATTCATTTGTCCCCAAGTGCATGGCCTAGTGGTTGAGTCGAGACATATTTAGTAAGAGGTCTTGGGTTCAATTTTATTTGGGGACATTGACTATCGTTGCTGAGTGGAGAGTGAGACATTGACACCTGATTGCGATGATTAGTATCATCATTGAAGTGTGTGATGTAAACTCATAGTCGACTGAGTGGAGATATATTGGATCGCTAAAAAAACATTATGCATTCAAATTAGGGGTGGGCGCGGGTCGGGTTTTTGACGGGGTCGGGTACCCGACTAGGGCGGGTAGTGATTTTCCTACCCGATCCCGACCCGATGTATATCGGGTACCCGATTTTGTCGGGTTCACGTCGGGTCGGGTATTGGGTACCCTATTTAAAATTTTATTATTTTTAATTAATATTTTAGTAAGATTTATAATATTTATGATATTTTTATATGTTATTTCTCTTTTAAATTTTTTAATATGAGGAGTAATAATTAATTTTAGATCATTCTTAATTATTTTATGACTATAATAAATTGATTATACTATTTTTTCATAAATTTTTTAATTTTTAATTTATGATCGGATAATTCGGGTAGCCAAATGCTACCCGATACCCGATCCTATTTTTTAATGACGAGTATCGGGGGTAGTACCCGATATTCAATATTTTTCGGGTACCCGACCCGATCGGATCGGGTCGGATACCCGATACCCGCACCCGTTCGCCCACCCTACCCGATCGGGCCGGGTCGGGTACCCGATACCCGCACCCGTTTGCCCACCCTAATTCAAATGTAGTACGGTCTTAGAGGACTACAAGGCTCCAACATCTCATAAGCACAACAATTTAATCAGATTTCTACTATCCTTCACACACAAAAAATAGCAATAAATTCTAAAATCCAATAAACACACATGACATAATAATAAATACCCTAATTATGGGTAAAAAGTTTGTTGTAATGTAATATAATTAATTGTTAAAGTTAAAAAAGATATATAAAAATCTAAGTCATCTGCATTTTACACATCAGATCCAAATTCTTGGACCTGTCATTCTTTCTTGGGCTTGAACATAATAATTACACATCATTACCCAATATTAGGTTAGGTTGTATACGTTTCTCAGGTCCGAACCTTTAAAATTTAGCTCTAAAATTGTGTAGCCATGTGCAACAAGCCAGTATGTACATGCCTAAAATCGGCCCGGCAAAGGACCACCGTAGTCGGCGTGCTTCGACTAGTAAATATAAACCTCATTATCTTACACTCCGACTATGTTCAGTATGAAGCGTATTTGAATCTCACTGTCGACTATGGAATAACTTTGACTTCTAACATAACAAATCATCTTCATATGCGTTGTCTCAAGTTCATACAGACGTTTAAGGTCTAAGGAATTGAAATAAAATCTAACTTCTCATCAAATCATCATTCGACCACTAACAAGCCTATCTCATATTTAAAAGCTACAATTTCCCAAGTCTACCAATAAGGAAATCGAACTAAAAGAATAATCACGCATATAAATAAAATGCTTTAAACGAATAATAATATATTAACACAAAAGTAAAACAAGACAACGTGAAGACCATGGAAAGAAGACTTCCCAAGGTAATAACCAACCAAGAACACACTAGACAAGGAAAGGCTAAGGCCGCCCAACTAAAATCCTAGATCTTATCTAACTAAACTATAAAAGTTGACTATTTGCCAGCCATGTAATTACCAAATTAGAATTTTTCTAAATAAAATAATACGAGCATGCTTGATTTTAAAAATCAAATTTTTAACTCTTACCATCAATTTAAGGAAACATATGAATTAGGAATTGTGATATCAATTATGGGTTTTCGGGCAAAACCCGCGGCCCATGTCGGATATTCGAACCCGACAACCCGCCGTTGATCGGGTCTGATTTTAATATTAAAATTATTAAACCGAAAACTCAAACCCTACATATGATATAAATTCCAAAATTGTATTCCTCCCTAACTATCGATCACCACGTAATATCGTAGCTATTTTCCAGGAAGGAACTTTGGTAGCTGCGTAAGTCGAATCATATCAAATAATTAAAGAATAATAAAAACTCCCCTAGATAGATAGATAGAAAGATAGCTCCCATCGATAGCAACTATAGAAGCCAGCACGCATACATCACCTCCTTCCTATTACATATTATATATATATATATATATATATATATATATATATATATTCACTAGCTTCTACGTAGAGCTAAAAGGGCATATCTGTTGAGACCCAAGAATAAAAAACCCAATATTATCATCAACGCAAACAAATATAAATTGCATATCCCATAATTCAATGCCTTTGGTTTGAGTTTCGATTAATGGAGTCGTGCGATGAAGGAGGAAAGCCAGCTCGGGGCGGCGCCAAGGCGTGGGTGGTGGTTTGCTTGGGTTCGTTTTCGTTGAGCATGGTGGGCGTCATGATCTTGACTTGGTGGGAGCTCAACTACCACCCCACCAACGACCAGCAGTGGATGGTGCCGTTGGGACTCATACTCTTGGCCACGCCGCTCATCATTTTGTCGGCGGCGTTTGTCTCGGATTTCTGCAACCAAAATAATAATAGCTCGTCGCCGTTGTAGGTCGGAAAAGAGGAGATGGGATGATGACTCTCAATTATAATGATCTTTTTTTTTTCTTTTAACAGTTTTCAGCCATCTTGATTATAATATATGTATATTGTCTATTTTAAGGGTTTTGTCAAAGTGAATTCAAATCTTCTATATTCTTACAGTGTTTCATCTTTAGCGCCTGCTGTCCGAGAAATGTGAATCATCGGCGATAACGAAAACTGTGTATAGAAAGGAAACTTGAGATTGACGACTCCATAGTCGTTTCTGATTGATATTAGGCGACCAGCTTGCTTAAAGAATAATAGATTAGAATAGATGACTTTGTTGATAAACTAATCATTAAAAGAGAGTTTTATTGATAATATATATTTATATATTATACGTATATATAGGCAACTCAAGAGGTATCATCAAGTAATAACGTATGGGGGGAAAAAGAATTCCCCTAAGCGAACCTTCCTCAGAAGCTCATTGAATCTTACAACTGCGTGGAGGAGGATGAGACCATTTATATCACTGAATATAGATATGTAAAAATATTATAAGAATTTGAAAACTTAGTTTCTCCTTCATTTTGCTATTAAATAAATTGGTAATGAGAAAGTTATTATTGATTTTACCTATCATGTGAGTTGGATCCTAGATTCTTTGGTCGTAAAATATTTAATTTACTATTTTAATTTATGACTTCAAGATGGCATTTGAAAATGCAGTTAATAAACTGGTTCTTTGAACACATCAGCCCACTAACAAACTAATACAAGCCAAATATTATTGGGTCTCAATGGAGCATGATATTTCTAATTTTGAGATCCATATAACATACAATATTTGACATTTAACCAAAAAAAAAAAAAAAAAAAAACAGTTAGCTCATAAGTCGTATCTGTCCTCCGATGACTTGCTTTTTCACCTCCGAAACAAAAGTCAACTACTCTTAGTTTGATAATGAGACATAAATAGCCCAAAAAAGGATAAAAGAGAGAAGAAAAAAAGAGCAAAAAGGAAATTTATGTGTTCACAGTTATTGCAGGATGTACTTTGTGGTTGGAGATGAATAGCAGAGCAGAGGAGAGCAGCCTAGGGGTGGTAAACAGGTCGGGTTGGATCATATTCGGGTTCAACCTGTTTAATAAACGGGTTGAAAACTTCAACCCTAACCTGACCTGCTTACTTAAACATGTTGAAATATCGAACCCAAACTCGACCTGCTTTAACCCAAATTCAACCCATTAACCCGTCAACCCGTTTAAAATTAAAAAAAAAGGAACAAAAAAATAAACAGAATTAAAAATCAAAATTAAACTAAACAATAAGAAAAAAAAACGGTTTTTTTTCTAAACCATCAACATAATTAAGAAATAATTAAAGTTCCAAATAACAAAAGTCTCACAAACATAATTAAATATCAAGTTATATCATATCGTCATCAACTATCAACATAAGCCATAGATATTTGACTCGAACTTTCAACTATGCTCTCTTCCATTTGATCTTCCACCCTCGTCTTCATGATATCTCCGCATAATTCATCTAGAGACCACCGGCGAGGGCTTTGGGATGTGCAATTTGTGAATCAGAATTATGGATACTAAATGGGCAGAGAATTAATTTCGGATTGAGAATTAATTTAAAATCAAATATGTAAATGGATTAAATGAGTTGATAAACGGGTTGATGTCGGGTTGATTTCGGGTTGAAAAATCGAACCCTAACCTGACCCAATTAATATTTGGGTTGGGTTCAGGTTGACCCAATTACTTAAATATGTTGAAAATGTCAACCCAAACCTGCTATTTTCGGGTGCGGTTCGTGTCAGGTTGACTGGTCGGGTTAGTTTTTAGCAGCCTTGAGCATGAGAGAGAGAGAGAGAGAGAGAGAGAGAAATAAAGGGTTTCACTGTAATGTAATGAATGAATGAATTGAATGAGCAGTGATAAAGAAGAAAAAGCTATGGGCCCAATTTTCACGTGAAACCATTCAACACTTCCACATGCAGTCGCATCATACATAGGCTATTATTAAACCTCATAAAACACATGCGTTTTTTATAAAATAATAATAAAAAAACAAATGAAAAACGGAGATATGCACTTAAATACCCATTGATGTAAAAAATTTTGAGTTCAGTACCCTGTCAGAATTTTTTTTCTCTGAGGTACCCATTTCAAATTTTTAGTACACTTAAGTACCTAATGGACAAAAATAACCCCCAACTTTGCATATTTACAACGTATATCCAACTATTATATTTAAAAGAAAAAACAAAATAAAAAGTAAACCCACGATCAACTCAACCCCCATTGAAAAGCTTCATATCTTTCTCACTCAAAATCCACAATCGAGCTCATCTCTCCCTCGACGAATACAACTACGTGTTCTATTTGTCAGCATTTTTCATGGTATGTTATTTCTCGTTTACATTTTACTGTAGGTATTTTACCCCGATTTACCCTAATCAATTTCACTTTCCTTTTACTGGTATGCATTCTTTCTTGGTTCAATGAGTTTTTTTACACCAATTTCCTCATAGGCTGATTTCATGTATATGGGTGTATTGTTTCAAGGATTTATTTTTTGTTGGTGTAATCGATATGCTAATCTTTGGTTTATTTCGTGGATTGTGGGTTTTCAGCACCTAAATAGGGTTTATTGGACCAATTAAAATTATCTGTTACAGTCCCTGCAAATTGTTTCTATTTATGTGTTGTTGGTATTTTGATACTGCGTGATAATATAAATGGGTACGCCATATGTATGATTATGGTACGTTATGTTTCTTTTTTTTGGTACCATATGCCTGATTATAATTATTGGTTTTATTGATTCCCCCTGGCAGTTTATCTATTTCGTAGATTAGGGCATCCGAGTACTCAATTAGGGTTTGTTCGTTCCTTTGAGATTATCTGACATAGTCTCTATTGATTGGTTTGATTTGTATGTTGTTAATATTTTGGTAGATCGTGATAACATAAATTGATTTGAAATATGTAAAGATGGTGTCGTAAATATCTTTTTTTGGTATCTCATGTCTGACTCTATTACATTACATATTCATGTAATTGATTTTGCTTATTTCCTAGTTTACTTGAATGATTGGAAAATATTTTTGATGAGAGATCATCCACGAAGTTAGAGCTGCACAAAGATTTTGAAGGATCTTCGAATTTGTGTTGAAAACGTTTTTTTGCTAATCATCCATGGTATGTTAATTTGCAACTATAATTTTCTATTTTTATATATATTTGTTTTTGGTACGTTATATGCATATCTTTAGTACGGTATATACATTATAATGATACTGTAAGTTTCGATAGATTGGTACTCCATGTTTAAACAGAATGATTTTGGTTATGTTGCAATTGACATTTTCCGTTTATATAGTAATGACGCAAACACAAAATGAATGTAGTATTGTTGAAATTATATTGAATGTATTTGTCCATATGTTGCATATAGGTTGAGTCATATGTTTGGGTTGATTACGAACGATTTCTTATTACGAACAGATGTTGGCTGTAAATATTATTGGTTGATGTATATTAATTAGAGACTGATTCTGAATGATTATGGCAGATTTCTTTTCTGATATGATTGGTATTTTGTTAAGATTGTCAAACAGTACGACAATATCGCTATATTTAGTACCCCAATATATCGACATTAGGTACCACAATAACATAAAAATGGTACTACAACAATATAAACATGATACTGCATATTAGTAAAAAAAGGTACGCTAAAATAGAAGTCGTTAAACATAAGACATAAAGATAGTATTTGACATGCCAGAGATTTTCTGACATGTCAGATGGTGTAATATGCGACCAAAAAGATGTCAGATATGTCAGAGATTGTGAGAGATTTGTTTGAACACAATGTAAATATTTGGTATTACAAACAACATAAGAGTGACACCCCTTAATAACGTAATAAAGTACAATAACCTAGTTATATATAGTACATTATCCTTCACAAATTTGGTACGACTTATTAGGGTAAACATTTTTTATTATGATTAAAACTAGTTTTTTATGCGAAACTATTTTACTCTACGTCTATATATTATATGTTTCACTTGATATCAAATTGGATGGTTTAACCCTTACACGCATGATTTAAGATTTCAACACAAAATATTAAACGCTTACTCCAACAAAAAATAAAGCAGTACCTCAATACGTTTTGTTGCAGTACCATAATAAGGTAAGAAGTAGCACCTTAACATGGCAAAATATAGTACCAAGACAACAAAAATGCAGTATCATATATTTTTGGTCCATTTACTATATACAAATAGTAGTTTATTACCTTAAACTAATATATGTTAGACTAAATATCACTAAATAAACAAAATATTAATTATAAACATGTTATTCAAAAAATTAAGTTGAAAGTTTCGAATTCTCAATCTACATAGTGGAATGTTCTTATAATATACACTCTCTTATATTGAAACTTGAGTTTTAAACTACAAACTCGTGACTCTGAGGATTAACCAGTTAAATATGATACGAAATAAAAAATATAAAAGATTTACGTATAGTAAAGTAGTTTTGCGTCGAAACTAATGTGAAACGCGACTAAAAACGCTTACCCTAATATGTAATACCATATTTGTGAATGGTGTGGTACCCTATTTAACCTTGTTAGAGTATCTTATTATGTATGCATATAGTACCACACATAAGCATGATGTAGTACTAAAAATATTCAGTCTTCACACAGTTTTTCTAGCAGACAACACCTGACACGTCAAACATTATCTGACATTAAGACATTCTCTGACATGTCAGATTTTTTTTTTCAGATATGTCGGAATTCTTTTTGTATATCTTACACTGTTTCTAATTTCTTGTAGCAATTTTAATGTATTTGCAGTACCATTTTCAGTGCGCTTATAATACCATTTTAATGTGATTGTAGTACCTTTTATAGATATGTTGGGGGTACTTACGTCTATATTATATACCTCGCTTCAAGATAGAAAAATAACAGTCATATCAGTAATAAAGCGTGAAATCCTTGGAATTCATGATAGCAAAAGCATTGGTATCGTATGTCTCTTCATTGTAACAAAACTAAGCACTCTCCATAAGACTGAATATGATGATGTCCAAACTCTTCATCGTTACTTTCTTAATCGTCTATACCGCAATCAAGTAATAGTCCAAACCAATGGAGCTGCTTAAGTGAAACTCTGCAAAATAAAATCAAATTTTTCAAAAAAGATATTATTCTTGTGACACATGGTACGACAACCAAATTAAAAAGGTACTCTGTTAGCCTCTTATAGAGGTACTGCATAGAAAAAATTAAGTACTACAACAACACTTCCAATTGTACACAATAAAATTAAAATTGATACCACATAACATTCATATACAAAAATTAGGATTTTCGTCAAACTAACCTCATTTACTACCAAAAACAGATCTCACATACTTAAATATACTAAAATCTGGTGCCTAAATAACTTTACCACTGTGGAATTCTGATAAAACAACTTTCAATCACCGTCTTATAAAGGTACTATATATTGAGAAATAAGGTCCTACAACAACACATTCAATGGCACACAATATAATTAAAATTGGTACTACATAACATTCATATACAAAAAATTAGGATTTTCGCCCAATTAACCGCACTTACTACCAAAACCAGATATTTCACACTTAAGCATACTAAAATTCGGCGCTTAATTAGCTTTGCTCGTGTATAATGCTGGAAAAATAACTTTCAGCCATTTTTTTCTTATAAAGGTACTACATATTGAAAAATAAAGTACTACAACAGCACGCCTAATGGTACACAATATAAATAAAATTGGCACTGCATAAAATTCATATACAAAAATTATAATTTTCATCAAATTAAACTTACAGATGTTCTTTAACGGCGTTTGCAGCCTTTCCGCCCCCAGAATCTTCATGAGCAAGATTTTTTTCGGAGACGATAGTTTCTAGATAAAACATGAACTAACTCAGACCAATAGAAACTACAATCGAGATAGATGAACTGTTTAGGTGCGAAATACAGATCTAAATCTAAAAAAATGCAGATAAAATTTGCATATCTAAATCTGATAAAAAATGCAGAAATATAAAAAAACCGAAGAAATTCTAGACTTACCCGACTGGGGAAGAGAACGTCAGACCAAGGGAAACTTTTCGACATTTTTCCGGCGATAAATCGTGATGGCGGCGAATTGAGATTTCGATGATGGCTGCATCTCTGTTTTTTGGGTGAAGAAATGAGAATGGTTCGATGAATCTAGGTCTAAAAATTAATATAAAAACATAAAATAAGGGCATTATGGTCTTTTCAGTGAAATGGGTACCTCAGAGTAAAAATTAAATTCAAACAGGTACCTCCTAATAAAAGTATTCTGACAAGGTACTGAATTAAAAAATTTTTATACCAAGTGGGATTTAAGTCTAGTTTTCCCCAATGAAAAATAATAATAATAAATAATAATCTTTGAAGTTAAAGGCATGAGGATTTGGACTATTTGGTAAGAGATCGTAATTGTTTAGACCAAACCTATGCTATGATATGCCCCATGTTGCTCACGTTAGCAATATATAATATTGTCCAAGGTAGGGTTTTTATTATAATATATTTGGAGTTCATAATATTTTATTATTCGCCTATCTAATAACTGATGTATTGTGTTCCCATCTCATGTTGAGTTCAATCAGATGACACTTCAGTCGTCTATATCTATGCTTTGTGTAATAAAATGAAGAGTGATGATCGTTTTCTGTCTTTATTTATTAATTATTATCCTTACACACGTACAAGAAAATAGTATCTTTATCAACTATATATATATATTCACTTAACTCCTATGATAGTGGTAAGTTCATCAAGTGGAGATGTATATTTTGTATTATTGTTAGAAGGTCCCGCATGTAGACATGTTCGTAAGGTTTTAAAAATCGGAACCGAACCGAAACCGAACCGGTGGTCAACGGTTCGGTTAACCGGGATCAACGGTTTCGGTTTTTGTTTTTTGAAAACCGAAACCGGCGGTAACCGCCGGTTTCTAGAATAAAAAAAAATTATTGAGTTGTATTTTTTTTCATTATATTGAGTTGTATTTTTTTTAGCAATAATAATTATTATTTAAATATTGAAGGTGTATTTTTTTTCGCATTGTATTTTATCGAGTTGTTTTTCTTTAGCGATAATAATTTTTTTTAATGTTGAAGGTGAATTTTTTTCACATTATATTGTATTGACATTGTGTTGTATTTTTTTTTTAACGATAATCAAACTTATTTTAATATTGAAATTTGAAGGTGTAATGTAATTTTTTTTTCTTTTTACATTGTATTGAACTAGTAAGTTGTAATTTATAAATTAGACGGATTGGAAATTGGAATGAAAAAGATTTTACGTTATTAAAAAAAATCAATTTCCTTTATCATTTTTCAATTAATAAACAAAAAAGCAAAAAAAAAAAAAACGGTTTGAACCGGAACCGGCGGTTCCAAACCGGTTCCAAACCGTAACCGAACCATGATTAACCGCGGTTCGGTTATGTTTTGAGCTTACAGCGGTTTCGAACCGCCGGTTCGAAACCGAAACCGTATGAACACCTCTACCCGCATGGTATATATAGCGATATGTTTGTGTTGTATAATGTTTAAATGAGCATATATATTATGTAGTTAAATGGAAATTGTATTTTGAGTGTTAAAAGGATATGGGTTCGAGGCTCATTTAAATTTTTTATTATAAGCTGGCCATACACAAAACCCAATTAATAGTCTTACTTTTGATAAAACTTATTAAAATTAAAACAATAACTTTGATCCCATAAAATGTTATCGTTCATTTGTTTTCAATATCGAAATTTCTTCGTTTGAGTGTATTTAATTTAAGTTTCATGTATTTCAATGAAAAAATCTATTTCAATTGATAAATTTTTCAAAATAAGAGGTCATGAAATAAATAAATATCTTTTTCCGATAACTTCATCGTCAATGTCCATATATATATAAGAATTCTGCATTAGAGAATTCTGCATCAGCCCTAATTAGAAGGTTTGCGTGGGTAGTAAAATTGAGGGAAAAAAAAACGAAAAAAGAAAAGAAAAGAAAAGAAGTAAACTCAAGTGAGAACGACGTGACACTCTTATAGGGCACGAAGGGGCCCACATTGCGTAAGGATGTTATTACATCGCATGCAAATTAATTCAAGCCCCTAAAAAACAAGTTGAGTTTCCCCATTGAACAAAGTGTTTAATTCGATTAACATCGCCTGTAGAGCTCTTTCGATAGTTTTCTATATCGATGAAAATGAGTTCCAACTAAATATTTATTTATTCAGCATATGGTAAGAACAGAATTTGCTGTGTGTCGTAAAATCAACCAACTGACAATCCTAACCCACTTGCATGGTAAGAACAGAATTTGCTGCTCATTTGTACGAGCAAAGAGACGACGTCGTATACAAGTTCTACTGCAACCTCCCAATGATGGCGTTTCTCAGACCATCCTCGCACCTAAGCCTGGTATTGTCTGTCCGAAGCGTGACGACGACGTCCTGAAGCATGACGCCATTGACGCACGATATGCTGGCGTGGTGGACCTGCAATTCAAGGTCCCTGATTGCGTCCATCAAGCGAGCCGAGGGATGGTTAGCGTTCTCCGACTGAACCCTTATCATCCCATCGAGCCCCACGATCTTGACCTCAACTTGCGAGTTGGAGGATGACGGCGAGCTGTTCTTATTATTGGTGGTGGAATAATTTGAGGCCGACGAGTACTTAGTCGTCGTAGTGGCCGTGCTGCTGTGGTTGTCGTGATGAAGATGATGGAAATTATTACTGACGACGTTGAGTTTATTGTTATTGCTGATGATGTTCTTCAGCTGAGATTCGAGGGTTTCTATTTTAGACTTGAGCTGTTCTATGTAGGAGACTGCGTCGGAGAGGAGTGAGGCCTTGTCCATCCTTGAGACGTTGGGCACCACCGATCGGAGGGCGTAGAAGCGGTGGTTGAGCTTCTCTCTCCTCTGTCTCTCTGCCTCCACGTGGTGCGACGGGCCTTGGGTGGTGTTGCTAGGTTTTCGGCCTCTCTTCTCCTTATTAGCTACGTCTACTTGGGCGGCGGCGGTGGCCATGTGGAACTCGTCTAGATCTGAGTCTATTTCCGACGACATCATCGTCTCCAGGTGGTGGTGACGATCTTCTTCTTGTGACGGCGGCGGCTCTTGGTCAAGAATTACGACCAAATCGTCGTCGTTCTTAAGGGGCTTGCTAATATTAATATTCGAAACGTTGCTGCTACTATGATCATCGGCGGCGTCGAAGAGGGTTTTGACCTGTTGCACCAAGGCCCAGCTCTCGTTGACGACGGCGTCGGATCCGAGCTCCACCACGCCGACGCCGCCGTCGAGAGGGATACATACCATGGTCTGCATCCCGTGGATCTGGGCTTCCTTGGCCCGCCGGCAGTTGTAGAGCCTCAGCTGATTCCCGCCGCTGAGCCAGATAAGGTTCCTCGACTGGAACGCCTTGCCCACGATCCCATCCCCGAGCGAGAAGGACTGAGCCAGCGACGTCACGTAGAACCACTCCGCGTCGGTGATGACGTCCACGTCGTCGACGTCGTCTGATGCCTTCTTTGTCTGCTCGCCGCCGTCGTCGTGATGAGACGACGACGGCTTGTTGTTGCATGGCTTTTTTCTGGCCCCCTGGAAGTGGCCGTCTCCCCAGCTGAGGAAGACTCGGCCCGCCGGATCCTTCTCTTTATTATCTTTCGCCGCCTCCCAGAGAATGGCGTACGACCACCAGTCGTGCGGCGGCTGCCTCTGGAGGAGCTCTTGGAGCTTCTTCTGGAGGTCCGATTCAGGCGACTTTTGGCCGTGATGAGCCGCCGCCGATGTTTGTCCAGGATATTGGTACGGAGAATTAGGAAGCATATCGGCCGAGGAACATGATGGAAACACCATAACTACTGTTGTAGTACTGCAATAATACGTTCTTTCTTTTTTTCTATATAGAAGAAACTGTGTTTCACAGTGAAGTAAGTACTGAGATGCACATATATAATAGCTACGCTGCGTTATCCTATTATGCGATATACTAAAAATTAAATAAAAAATAATAATACATTCTTCAATAAGATAATATGTTATTACAGTACATTGCTTAATTTGAACATAGATATGACAACATTCAGGCAAAGTACTCGCGCGTGGTTGGTGTTTTCTAACCACCAGTAATTCACCGACACGTGTCCTATTTACTTAATAAATGAATCTAAGTACGTTACAACTAATTGATAATTAATTAACATACATAGTAATGGCTTGCTTGGCGTGACAGTTGACTTCATAATTTTCAAAGAAATCATCACTAAGACAGAAATTTAGTACAAATGTAGAGGTTAGGTAAATATTTAATATGATATTTCGTAAGCATAGTCTTACTCCACTTCTTATTGTATAACTCATTCCCAACAACTTGGGCCAAAACTAATTGCGTATCGTTCCAAGTTCATAAGACTATCGTAATTAAATAATTTAAGTGGTGTGAAACCATTAATCTCCTTAAAAAATAAAAACTAGACCACTTAACGTTATTACACGGAGGTGATTTGGACACATTGAGTTTTTCGATTGCTATTTGTTGTTTTTAATATAATATATATATATATATATATGTATATCAACTTTGTTCCAATCAAATATTGACGAGGAGGATCCAAAGAGGAGAGGCGAAGAGGCGGCTAAGGTAAGGACTCCGCATGTTTTTAGTAGGAAAAAACAAGCACATGAACATATAAACGCACGTTAAAAATATTTTTATTTTATTTTTTCTTCGTTTTTGATTGTCAATGATTCATTCCATAGAATAGCTAGGCATTTGCATCACCAACCTTTAGTCAACTCTCTCTCTCTCTCTCTCTAATGTTGAAAATAAAATATATATAATATATATCTTAATGTTGAAGATAAGGAATTGGGCCGATGCCTACGCCTTATGTTACGACCAAGTGCTTTAAGTGGGCCTAAAAAAGATCGATGAGGCCCAAGTACCATAAATTTGGGCCAAGACGTCACATTTTTTAGATTCTGACACACTAAGTAAGCTACAATGATTTGGCGGGTTAATGGATCAACCGGCTCCATAGCCCACCCAACCCGAGGCCTGAGCCGCACTTCACTGCATAAAGTACATCAATGGTGTGTTTGAAATGAAGAAAGTAGTAATGGATCAACCGGCTCCATGGCCCACCCAACCCGAGGCCTGAGCCGCACTTCACTGCATAAAGTACATCAATGGTGTGTTTGAAATGAAGAAAGTAGTAATGGATCAACCGGCTCCATGGCCCACCCAACCCGAGGCCTGAGCCGCACTTCACTGCATAAAGTACATCAATGGTGTGTTTGAAATGAAGAAAGTAGTAGGGAAAAGAAAATAGGAGAGAAAATGATTTCCATAAGTTTTTCTTTTATTTTCCTCACTATTTGGTGAAGAAATTAGTTTTCTTGACTTTTAAGTGTAAACTTTACTAGATTTGCTTTTCTTTTCTTTTCCTTCTCTATTTCTTCAATCAACCACACATAAAAGTTAATTTTCCTTTTCCATTTCATTTTCCTTTCCCTATTAATTTTCACAAATCAAACACACCCTTAGTTTTAAGTGTAAACTTAACTAAAATTTGTTTTTCTTTTCTTTTCCTTCTCTATTTCTTCAATCAACCAAACATAAAAGTTAATTTTCCTTTTTCATTTCATTTTCTTTTCTCTACTAATTTCTACAAACCAAACACACCCCAACTGTTATTCTAGTTGAAAATGAACGAAAATTTTAAGTGTGTTATTTATCTATATGGACAGTATTTGTTCATTGACAACTATTATATCTTTTACTTCTTATTGAAGGAAATAACTCCCGTGTCCATTCTCATTCAAAAGCTGTAACATATATACATGATCATCAATCAATTCCTAGCTAAACTATAGCCTATAATTAAATATAGCTTAACTATAGCCTATAATTTAGGAATTAAATATTTACAAAACTTATCTATTCTATCTATCATACCCCCTCAGTCGAAGCGGAAGGCGGCCGTATGCTGAGACTGTCACGAAAATCATCAAAAAGTATGTGTGGAAGTCCTTCATGAATATATCAGCTATTTGGTGTCGAGAAGGGACATGAAGCACCCGGACTTGTCCTTTTTCAACTTTTTCTCGAACAAACAGTATATCCATCTCAATATGTTTAACTCCTCGATAAATTGCCGGACAGATAAATTGCACTCACGATTACACAGTAAACGAGTGTAGCCTTTTGTACCGGTACATGTAACTCTAGATAAAGTGGGTTGTCGTTTAGACGACCACGAAATCAAATTATCCCCAAGAAAAACACAATATCCAGACGTCGAACGGCGTGTATCTGGACAACCCCCCAATCAGCATCTGTATAACTTGTGAGGGATGAAAATGTGGATTTGTATAAATGCAAACCATAGTCCAACGATCCTTGAAGATAACGTAGGATCCTTTTAAGAGCAGTCATATGAACGTCCTTCGGGTCATGATGCATATGCAAGCAAACCTGTTGTACTGCATAAGAGATATCTGAGCGCGTAAAAGTGAGGTACTGCAAGGCTCCAGCTAAGCTGTCGATAATGCGTCGGATTAGCATAAGGTGTACACCCAAAATTGCTTAACTTCGACTTCGTATCCACAGGGGTAGGTGCTGATTTGCACGAAGACATCCCTGCCCTGTCAATAATATCTTTCGCATATTTCTTTTGATTAAGAAATAATCCACCTTTGTGATGACTTACAGCAATGCCCAAAAAAGGGACCCAAATCCTTCATAGCAAATTCTGATGCAAGGTTCGATATGATAGTTTGACGTAGTGACTCCGAAGAAGCGGTAAGAAGTATATCGTCAACATAGAGAAGTATATAAGCCATATCTTGTCCCTGGCGATAGATAAACAAAGAATGATCAGACTTGCTATGAATAAAACCAATTGTGGAAATAAAATCCGCAAACCGTTTATACCAAGCTCGTGGAGACTGCTTAAGACCGTACAATGATTTCTTGAGCAAACACACATAATCTGGATTGTGAAGGTCACGAAATCCCATAGGTTGATGCATATAAACAGTTTCATGCAAATTTTCATGTAAAAATGCATTTTTAACATCCAATTGATGTACTGGCTAAGATTTCGACACAACCAAGCTAAGCACCGTACGTATCGTTGTTGGTTTGACGACGGGACTGAAAGTGTCGTTACATTCAATTCCAACCTGCTGAGACCTGCCATCACCAACAAGACGAGCTTTGTGTCGCTCAAAAGACCCATCAGATTTCTTTTTATGACGAAAAATCCACATACATTCACATTAGACGGACGGGGCACTAACTCCCACGTCTTATTTTTTATTAGAGCATTATATTCATCCAACATAGCCGCTTTCCAGTTTGGGTCGGACAAGGCAATTTTTGGGTTATTTGGCAGTGGGGATGGTGTCACGAAAGAGGTCAAGTTGAAGTGTTGTTTTGGTTTCACTATCCCATGCATGTTGCGGGTGCTAGTAGGATTGGTTTGATGTGTATGTGAGATATATTCTGATATTGGGGTTGTGGCATTATTTCTTGGAGGGCTGCAGACAGAATGGTGGACCTATGTGTGTTTAAATATGGAGAGTAGGTAGGTGTATGGACCGGTGGGGACTCGATTGGAGTATTATGACATGGAGCATGTTCTAGTGGGGACTCAGGTAGCAGAGTATGAGGGATTTGAAGTCTATTGAAAATTGGATGAATGGAATCATCGAGAAAATTATATACCTGGGTGGTTGATGTATGTATCTGAGAGAAAGGAAATTGCGTCTGTCTCATCAAAAATCACATGTCGAGAGATGAAGATTTTACGACCTGAAAGATCATAACACTTATATATTCATTGTAGCTTAAAATTGGTAAAAATCACATGTTTTCCATAAATACACGAATCACAAACAACCTAACTGCAATCAATCAATTTATTTTTCAAAAGAGAACTTAAAATAGTAACTCCGAGACGATTGTGCCATAACTTAGGAGTAAGAGCAGCAAAAGCAGATGAATAGCTAGCTTGGTGTTTGGTGGCGGATGAATAAGCAGACATCTGAGTGTTGTATTTTTGTTGCGGGCGAGGACCTTGTTGCCGCGTGGTTGGAGGCCGAGCCCAAGGCATTGTTGGGTATGGGCATGGAGGTGCTGCCCAATATGGTGGTATCCAGCTAGTGTTGGACCCCCACCATGATGGTTGCTGCCACGGACGGAAGGGAGCCCCCTGCTGGTTCTGTCCGCCTTGACCTCGTCCTTGTCCTTGACCTTTTCCTCTTCCATTATTGTTCCTTCCATTTCCACGGCTGTTCCGATTCCCATGACTCCTGGTATTTTTCTCACGACTTTCACTATTGTTACGATGTTGACCACTGTGATTTCCAGCCCCCTTGGTCGAACCCTGAGTGTTGTCGTTAGTAGTGACAAGAGCCGCATCAGATGAATTAGAACCCACCTTGGCCTACTGTTTGGCTTAGCGAGTCTCTTCCAACGCGCTTCATAAAACTGAGGAAGCGGGTTCATTTGCTGCATGAACGTCGCCACGCCATCGTAGTTCTCATTTAATCCCGAAATGAGCTGTAGAACCAAACGTTGATTATCCACCGGTGCTCCAACATTAGAAAGTTGATCTGCAATCATCTTGAGTTCTTGACAGTATGTTGAGATGTTAGGAAAATTGTCCATACGTATCCGAGAGAACTCATTTTTCCAAGTACGCTGCCCTAGCGTTCTTATTGTCTTGAAAAATGTTTTCTAATCGTTCCCAAGCCTGTTGTGCCGTTAGATTTGGTGCAAGGATAGTGTGCAATAGATCAGCGGATATTGTACCATAAATCCATTGAAGGACGACAGCATCCAATCGAGACCATAGTTCGTCATGAACGATCTCCTTTTCCTTACCCTTTTTTCTGATGATTCCGCCATCGGAGGAATAATATTATGCTCACTCACTTGATATGCCCGGACGTGAATCTTGAATAACTCCGCCCATGAGGAGTATTGGCCTTTCTCCATCTCAAGAATTATAGGGATAAAGTTCTTGATATTATTCACGGTAAGAGCGGGGTGAAAGCTCGATTTTTCAGCCATGATGGAATTGAGATAGAAGAAGAAGAAGAAGATCAGAATATAAGAAGAAGATTAGAAAAGAAGTTTAGTGATAGCTCTGATACCATGAAGGAAATAACTCCCGTGTCCATTCTCATTCAAAAGCTGTAACATATATACATGATCATCAATCAATTCCTAGCTAAACTATAGCCTATAATTAATTATAGCTAAACTATAGCCTATAATTTAGGAATTAAATATTTACAAAACTTAACTACGAATCTTATCTATTCTATCTATCACTTATAATTCTGAAATAGGCACTGTAATAACTCTGTACTCAAATGTGTTAATCGAATTTCTAATATTATAATATTATTAGAGATATTATTACCTACAAGGCTGCAACTTCCTACTCTATAACTAGAATATAATATTAATATAATAGGTAGCTTTCATACGTGTATTATTTTACCTTATCTTAAGCAACGCGACCTAAGACATACACTAATTGACTATATTAAGAATCCTTACTAAATATATATTGTAGTTAGCGAATATCTCTAACATACACTAATCTTCTATATAGACTGTGCTTTCACATTACTCTATCTGACGAAATGGATAACATATTGGTGACAATTGAGAAAAAAGAAGCTGAAATGTAATTAGGTTTTACTGCTAAGACATAATCCAATCGGAAGAAAAGATACATTTGGTATGAATTATTTACAAAATTAATCTTCTCAAAAATATTATTGTTCATTATTTATATATATATATTCATGATAGGGATTTGATGCTCATGCGATCAACACTACGTTACAGACGATACCATCATTATATCATATCAAACGTTATCAATACAAATCAAGGGCCGAATCATTTACACAGTCCAATGTTATCGCACGACTTACTGTAGGGTCGGAGGTTTCATTAGGCGAGCAAGCCAAAGCATCATCAAGCAAAAAAAAAAAAGCAGTTGATTCCCCATATCGTGAAAGTAAAGGAACGAACTACTAAGAAAATAAGATGCGGACGCTTACAGCCTACCTACGCATCAGCCAACAATGAAACTTTTTTCTTTTGCCATTGTGTTTATACATAGCACATAAATCAACAACATTTTCAGCTGTAAACTTAATGAATGTGGTGGTTTATGGTCGCTCAGGGTTTGATGTTCTTTGCTGACTGATATCGCTGTTAAATATATATATATATATATATATATATATAGCGTGGTATATATTCTTTCATGTTTTGATAATGTTGGTAAGAAAACAATTTCATGGAAATATATGCTTGAATTATTTCCAAATTATTATACAAAACACAAATTATATCATATTATTAAATCTCCACATACAGACGGATTATAATTAAAATCGAGACGCACATTGTGCGACCAATATGCACTAGTTTATATATACATAATGTATCTATTCTATTATAATAATGAAGAGCAACAATTAAAAACTGCCATAATTTTGGTCCGTCAATTTGAGTATAAATTTACAATTTAACCCTTCATTTTATATTTATTTCAATTATATCCTCATTATTTTTTTTATTTTAAATAATATATAATTAAAGTTAAATTATAATTTCGTATATATTAAATTACTATAAAATAAAATATATGTTTATATATAGTGCACACACATCGAGTGTGCTTAAAATACTAGTATATATTATGAAAAAGGCAGAGATGAGTCAAATCGGCTCAATTGAAGCTCAATAGGAGATCATGACTGTCGAGTTCGAGCTTGAGATCCGTTGTGATTGTTCGAAACTTTTTTTTAATAAAAATTTAGAAATTTGAGCTTCAATCTCAAGTAAACTTATCTTGTCGAACTTGGGCTTTAAATTAATACTTGTAGATATCAAATTCAAAACCGAGATTAATAAATAATTCCTTTAATTTTTTTTATTTATTACGAATACATCCTCACAAAGAGATTAATATATATTAGAGTACACACATGTAGGGGTGAGCAAAAATATCCGAAAACCGGATTCTGATCCGATATCCGGTTTTAAAAAACCGAAAAATCGGATATTTGGTTTTTCGGATCGGATATTCGATCCGCTTTATTTTAAAACAAACCGGATCGGATGCGGATAGTGACCGGCCTAAAATTCGGATATCCGGTATCCGGTTTTATATTTTCAAAAAATATAATAAATTAAATAATGACCCAAAAAGAAAGAAAAATGTGGCTCAAAAGGAAAAAAAAGAAAAAGAAAGAGCGGTCCAACATTTATTATTGGACTATGACACAAAATACAATATATAGAATTTATATTATTCTTACAAAAACAAATTCAAAGAAAAAAAGAAAGAAAAATCAGAGAAAAGAAAGTGAAGAAAAGAGAAGAAAGAAAAAATGAGAGAACTATAAAGTGAATTTTTAATAGAGTACCATCGTGTGGTGCAATTTAGATTATATCCATATCATTTATAAACTCAACACTCTATTGTAATCACTTATCAAATAATTTGGTATAAAATTTCTAGTTACAATTTTAATCATTTTATTTTTATTTATTTCAATTATATTCCCACACAATTTTTCTTTTATAAATAATAAACATTTAAAATTTAAATATTTTCTATTAAAAGACATAAATTACAAAATAATTAGAGCACACGTACCAGGTGCGTTTAAAATATTAGTATATTTTAACCGTATTTATGTTTTGCGTGAATTATTATGTGTAGGATATGTGATATATATATTTTTATTGGGTAAGAAATAGATAAAATTCACAATTTTTAAAAAATAAAAATTAATTATAAAAAATAATTTTCAATTTTAAATTTAAAAGCGGATGTGAATATCCGGTTTTAAATATCCGAATAAACCGGATATTTGATTTTCGGATATCCGAATAAAATCGGATCGGATGTGGTATTCATTTTTAGCTATCCGAAAATCCGAATATCCGCATTTGCTCACCCCTGCATACATGAATGTGAATAAAATATTGGTAAAGAAATTATTACCCTAAAATCTCTTTAACATAATATTATAACAATAATATTTTTGTAACAATTTTATATTTAGTTCCCAAGAGAAGTTGTATGAAAAAGACAGAATCGAATTGCGTCAGGACAAAGACTTCTATAGGATTTGAAGTATCCGTAGATGCCAAAGCCGATATAACACTAATATCTATTATCCATTTTCTATTTTTATTTAAATTATTTTTTTTATATATAAGTAATTGAAAGTCCTACTAACTTTACTTCAATTGCACGAATAATAAGAAATGATTAATTAATATCATGGCTCGCTTCACTTTTCACGGGTCCTATTTTGACCCGAAATCCCACTGGCCTTTAATTTAATATATTTTAATTATTACAGTTATAATTATTATTATTATATTATAATAATAATAATTAGAAAGAGGCGAAAAGAAAGGCACAACGTAATAATTCTGAAAATAAAAGAAACAGAGACGCGCAGGGAGGGATAGATTAGACCAGACCAGACCAGACCAGACAGTGTGCGCTTGCTTTGGTTGGGTGCTGATGGGGCAGTGCTATGGCAAGACGATCCCCACCGCCGACGACGGCCCCACGACTACAATCACTACCACTGCCGCCGCATCCGATCCTCAGCCTCCTCAGAGCTACGCTTCAGGAGGCACCCCATCGGTCAAGAACACCCCGGCGAGATCCTCCGCCGCCAACAGCCCATGGCCCAGTCCGTACCCTCACGGAGGGACGGGGGAAGCCTTCGGGGTTTCCCCTTCCCCGGCCCGCTCGTCAACGCCGATGAGATTCTTCAAGCGGCCCTTCCCTCCGCCGTCTCCGGCGAAGCACATCAAGGCGTCGTTGAGGAAGCTGAGGCCCGGAAAGAAATCCTCCGGGGGTCCCACTCCGATTCCTGAGGACGCGGCGGAAGAGCAGCAGAACCAGCAAGATCAGCTCCAGCAGCAGCAGCAGCAGCAGGCGCTGGATAAGAATTTTGGGTATGATCGGAATTTCGGAGCTAAGTATGACATAGGGAAGGAGGTGGGCAAAGGGCATTTCGGTCATACTTGCTCTGCCAAAGCTCGGAAAGGAGACCTCAAGGACGTGCCCCTAGCTGTTAAGATCATTCCCAAAGCTAAGGTAATATCATTAATTCTATCCCTTTGGAAGGTTAATTGAAAGACTTAGCTGATGAATATCATTTGCGTGGGTCTCTATTCGCTGGCACTAACCTGTGGTACGGGGAAAAACGAGGCATTTATGTAAAGGGGTCACTAAATATCTTGGCATTCTTGATTTTTCTTGACTTCCTAATGCTTACATCCACGGAGCAAACGATTATGATTGACTTCAGAAAAACACTTGGGAAGCAATTGATAATCATAATTTTCAAGGCAAAGTAAAACTCTTGAATAAAAAAGGGGAAAGGGTTCTTGAAGATTACTCTAGAAGTTTGGACAAAGCGTCGTATTATTTTGTTCCTTGTGTAGCACCATTTTAAGTATCATGTATGTGTGTTTCATCCTTGGGCGGATGATGGTTGGCCTAGTGGAGATTGAAGCTCCGTAAGTATCCTTATTGATAAGCTTATGCTCAGAGTCAGAGTCACAGTATAACATAAAGAAGTTTTTTTTTTTTCCCTCTTTGCATGTGGTAAGTGTATACTGACAACTGAACTGTATAAGTAGTCACTGTGTGACGGTGTGATAACTACTATTCCAGCTACATATGAATATGCAAGATTATGAAATACTGTAGGATGAGAATTGCCCTAAGAATGAGACTTGTTGGTATCTCAAAATCACGTCTTGTAACACATTTCTGAATCTTAATTTTGTTGTTGGAGGTATGATAAATCCTTGGAAATCATTACCAAAAAAATAGTGCTTTTGCAGAAATAAACCTAGAGCAGGATGGTATTAAAACACATTCCTTTTGGTCAGATAAACTAAGTTATGCAGTTTCATTTTATACTTACTCGCCTAACGATCAGTTCCACTTCCTTTTGTGCACAAACTGAGCTCAACAAATTTTTTGACAGATGACCACGGCGATATCGATTGAGGATGTTCGACGAGAAGTGAAAATTTTGAAAGCTCTTTCTGGCCACAAGCATCTAGTTAGATTTTACGACGCATGTGAGGATGCCAACAACGTTTACATAGTGATGGAGTAAGTACACTTTATCATCAATTTTTGTCCAATTGACACTGTTCTTGCATATTCTGAAATCGTAATATTATAGAAAATGCAGAGTTGTTTATACTTTTTTGATGTTTCTCTTGGCTTAGTTTTAACCTTAATACCTTCATTCTCTTCTGAAACCTAACTTTCTTTACGTTCTATAGCTGTGAAACCCAGCACCGTTAACAGTTGTTTCCATCCACGATGGTGTATGAGACATCAATGTTAAAAAATATCCAATAGAGAAAATAACAATTTTTGTTTAGTCTCTTTCTCGCCAGAACTCTAGTTCCCCGATTAACTTACCAATATATTGTCTATATAATTATACTATTTATTTTGAGCAATGTTCATGGGTCCGATTCTATGCTCTCCGACTCTTGCAAATTAGCACTCTTATATGTCTTATTCCTATATTAGTTGTTGTTTTTCGGGGTCTTACAGCTGTCCTGTTTAAGCATAACTTAAGCTTTTAGCTCTCTCTTTTTTGTATGACAGGTTGTGTGAAGGAGGAGAACTACTGGACAGAATATTGTCTAAGTAAGTGATAATACATTTGTTTTTAAGACTAATTACCTTTGTTCCTCTAGTACATAGAAGAGAAGAGGCAATGTGATAACGAACTCTCGCTTGCTTTAAAAGATGTCTCTAGTATGAATGCAGCAAAACTTATAAATGTGTCTTATTTCAGAGGTGGTAGATACACAGAAGAGGAAGCTAAACTCATAGTTGTTCAAATCCTCAGTGTTGTTTCATTTTGTCACCTTCAGGGTGTCGTTCATCGTGATTTAAAACCAGAGGTGCATTATTATTACTCTATTCTTTGTACTATTTGCTAGATACTATACTGATAGTTCCCCTGACGTGATGGTAATCTCTCGATTTCAGAATTTTTTATTCACTGCAAGAAGCGAAGATGCAGATATGAAGCTTATTGATTTTGGTCTTTCAGACTTCATCAGGACTGGTAGACGTCTCATACTTTTTGATGTTTTGCCATTTTTTTCATACCTCATATGATTCCACTTACACAACATGAATACTAAGGATTCATTTGAAGCCAAATTGGTTAAATGCGTACTGCATATATGTTGCATTTCCCTGATTGCCATTGAATTGGTTTTTTGTTATTGAATTATATGTAATCCTATGTGTCTTTGCAAAGAATTTGAGCTGTAATTTCTGGTATTTTGTGCATTTCTTCTCAATATCTGTGATCATGAGCTCATTTTAATATAAGGTTACTGAGGCTTTCCAAGCAGAAAGTATATCTTAATACTGCATTTGGTCTTTATCATTTTCATGCCATTTCTTTATATCCTCTCCTGCATGTTGGGATCTGCAGATGAAAGGTTAAATGACATTGTTGGAAGTGCTTATTATGTGGCACCTGAAGTTCTCCATAGGTCTTACAGCGTCGAGGCTGATATCTGGAGTATCGGTGTCATTGCTTATATTTTACTATGTGGAAGCAGACCATTCTGGGCAAGGACAGAGTCTGGAATATTTCGTGCAGTTTTGAGAGCTGACCCAAACTTCGAAGATCTACCATGGCCGTCAGTCTCTGAACAAGCCAAGGACTTTGTAAAACGACTCTTAAATAAGGACTACCGTAAAAGAATGACTTCAGCACGAGCTCTGAGTTAGTAATCTGGACCCTGAATGTCTTATAGCGATTTTTGTTTCTTGAACTGACTTTCCATGTCTGAAGTATGTTGTGTTCAGCCCTTGTTCATTGAATCCTATTTGTGGGCCAACTTTTTCACTTTAGATCAATTTATATATATATTGTGCCGTGATTAGAAATTTTTTCCTTTTGTTCAGTGGCCTATGCTAGATTCCTTCAAAGAGTAGCTAACTGAGCCATATTTTAGATGGCATTGCAATTCTTTAAATTTCCATTCTTGTACATTTTTTGTTTGTTTTCATTGATACTAAAATGCTAATTTTTTTGTTAAAAAAAAAATGCAGCTCATCCGTGGTTGCGGAGTGAGAGCCATCCTGTTCCATTAGACATATTGGTGTTTAAGTTAGTGAAGAACTACCTGCATGCGACACCATTCAAACGTGCAGCTTTAAAGGTATATTACATGCTGGATGATGTCAAAGAGTTGCATGTTGATGCTTTTTTTTTTGGTCGATTCGTAGCTTTTTAGGCTGCTTATTTTCCTTTGCCTTGTTGTCATCACACGTGATATATCGTAGTCTTTCAATATCATTTTTTTTGTCTTAACTTAGGCCACATTTTGATTTGATTTCGTGCTTTTAGGCTCTGTCAAAAGCTTTGACCGAAGAAGAGTTTATATACCTCAGAGCACAGTTCATGCTTCTGGAACCTACCGAGGATGGAAGAGTTTCGCTGGATAACTTCAGAAAGGTACTACTTTGTGCTTTATCCCCCGCCTTTTGATCTCTCTTGCCCTTCTTTCCACATAGTTTCGAACCTTCCCTTTTCTTGTAATTGAGTTTCAACGTGGTCATAATTATGTTTCCCGCTAGCCCGAACTGTTTCTGTTAAAAAAAAAATCGAGATCTTTATAGATACTTTATTGCAGGCTCTTGCACGAAATGCCACCGATGCCATGAAGGTCTCCAGGGTACCCGATATTCTTCAAACGGTCAGCAGCTTACCTCCTATTTCCTTCATCCTTAACTTCCGCAGACTTGCCTAGCATTGTCTTTTTTTTTTTTTTTTCGTTTTCCCGTATATTACATAGGTTAATGACAATTCCATAATCATCAATTTATTTCCTCGATTCTTGTTGGTGGTTCAGATGGCTCCGTTATCGTATAGAAGCATGGACTTCGAAGAGTTCTGTGCAGCCGCAGTCAGCATATATCAGTTGGAGGCCCTCGAAAACTGGGAGCAAATTGCCTCCACGGCTTACGAACACTTCGAACAAGAGGGCAATCGCATAGTTTCAGTGGAGGAACTTGCTCGGGTGGGTATACATCGATTATTACAAACTGTTTTGAAAAATAAACACTCGGGACCATAGTCGCCGTTCATCGTCCCATGATGTTCGTTTTTCTGACCGTGCAGGAGTTAAACGTCGGGCCTGCTGCTCATTCGATCCTCAGAGACTGGCTGAAGAGCAATGGAAAACTCAGTTTACTTGGATACACCAAGTTTCTTCATGGGCTGACCCTTCGGAGCTCAAATATCAGACATCATCACTAGGTGTAGCCTCTCCTCTCACTCACTGTATTACATTCTTGTATTGAATTCTTTTTTCTTTTTTTTTTCTTTTCTTTTTTTTTTCTTTTCTTTTTTTTTCTTTGTCGTAAAAATGATGAGGAATATCATTACAATGTACAAAAAATCAAAGCTTTAGTCGTTTTATTAGCGTACTCTTGAAACGCCTAGTAGTGGGCATCTGCTTTTCTCTGGAAATTTAGAATCCGATGATGACGTAATTAACATGCCACACATGACGTCATCACAAAGCGATATTTGTTCATGAAAAAACCTTAAAACAACAACACAAACTTACAACGTAATACTAAGTTACATCAACAAACGACGACGTTTATAGGCAATACAAACCCTTCAAAAGCAGTACATTAACATTTACCACAAGAGGAAGATAGAGGACTGATGATCAGAGATCACATAACAGCATCTGCAGCAAAATATAGAAATTTGGGTTAAGAAATTATATAAGAATATTATATATATATATATATATATATATATATATTATGTTGGTCCAAATTAATGAAGTTCTTGAAACCTTGTATGGGAAGAAGTGAATCGAATTCGCCAGAACCCGCAAGAGCGCTCTTTGGCGCGGGATCAACGTTCTTGTTGCTGTTAAGGCCGAGCTCGGGATGGATCTTCTTCTTCAACATCTTCTTCACCAACTAATTAATCATTGTACGTACACCGTCGAATATGGTTGAGAAGACAAGGAAAAAAAACCGTAATAACGTGTAATATATAGTAGATTGCTACTCACACGATGCAATCGTTTACCCATAGGGCGGGCAGAAGCAGCGTCTTTCCCGGGACTTTTCTTGCCCGCAGCAGACGGGATTCGGCTCTTATCATCGCGCGGATTTTCTTTCGTTTTCGACGTTTTCTCAGCATCGATCATCGCAGCTGATTTGCCTTTGCTTCCCTCTTCAGATTGCTCAGCAAAGAACAGTTCTGCTAGGGTTTTCCTCTCCTTCTTGCTGGGCACATTATCGACCTCGACCACCTCCTCCTTATTCTTACCATCGACGGCGGCTTCTTCCTCCATTTTCAGCAGATCCTCGTGGGCATAAGCCGCAGCTGCGTGCTTCATCAGCGGCTTGACTTCCTCGTCGCGGTCTGAACCGACAATAATCTGCTCGATCTCATCAGACGAAACTATTCCTTCGACATGATGATCGTTGACATGCTCTTCTTCGTCGTCGTGATCGTCATCACCGTCGTAGTAGTGACTCTCGAGAGGGTCGTATCCAAACGTTCCAATGGTCAAGAAGATGCCTCCTTTCCAGCCGCTGAAGCTGCTGTTATCGCTCACGGCCACAAACTGATTGTGATCGATACCGATGATTTTGCGATCGCTTTGATTCGCATCATCTTTCGCTAGCTCGCCGTCTTCTGCAGAATCATAGCGAACTTTTTCGAATTAATTCGATTTTAGATGGTCTACTTGGAATTATGATAAACAGATCGAAGAGAGGGTTTTTTTTTTATCATAATCAAAACGTATAACCTTTGTGATTATTATTATTAAACCTGCGGTGGACCCAGTTGAAGATCTACATGTAATAAAAAACAACATTATGTTATGAAGAACAATATATTATATCATCTTCTCATTAGTTGAAAAAACGATGAGATATTATTACATACTTGCCTTCATATTATTGGAAGAAGAGAGACGCAGCCCAAGCATATTTGACTGAAGATTAAATGTTATGAAACAGAAGATGTTATAGCTTATAATTTGTGCTGTTAATGGAAAGATCGAATGCCACGTGGAACCCTTCTGTGGGCCACCTAGTTTACAGGCTTTGCCCTGGTCCTGGAAGGATTCTCATTGGCTGCTTCCTCCGAGGCGAGTTCGATGACGGCCAAATCACGCGAAATGACTCATCTGCCCTTGCCTCTTTGTTCAATTTACGACGGTGCACGCGTGAATTGCACGCGCTAGACAGTTCATGCATGCCGCCAAACAACGTCAAGATATGCGGAGAGTGGCCATGCATATGATATACATAGCTATCTGATATTTTTTTGTGTATTTATTATGATCTCAATCATATTATTGTGTATGTATAGTCGATGAACAACAACTCTCGTATATAGTTGATTAGGTTGCTTTGGATTCTCACACACACACACACTAACTCACTCACATGTTATTTGGATTAGATGAAATGACTTGTCGGACTCTTTTGATGACCCAACAACTATACGATATACATATATATATATATAGATATATATATATAATATACTAACCTTAGGTAGCACACTATGTATGTATTTGTACAATAATGGGCAAGCTTGCATTAGTTGTTAGAGAACGAAAAATATCCATGAGAAGTCCCCCAAGCTCTTGCCATTTGTTGGTAATGAAAATACACATACGGTTATACACAAAGAATGATATAGTAGTAGATCAAAGTGGGTCAACTGTGCTATGAATGTTGGTTCTTGCGGTAAACGACGTGAACAGTAGGTTAAGGAAATTCCGAGTTTGTGCGAGGCACAATTTCCTTAAGACAGATTTCCTCGTATAGGTCTGTCTCCCAGGATATGTCGGAAGAACGCGACTTCGTCGTGCACTGAAGAAATCACCGGTGAACTTGAACAATATCTTTGAACGGTTGAGCAGAAGACTGAAAGCTTTTTTGAATGAATCTTCCTCACTGATTTCCAGGTTTATTTATAGGGAGCATATACCCTTTGAAGAGGCATGCAACCCTTTGAAGACCCTTCTCTGTCAGAACAGAAGTGTCTGTTCGAACAGTCACCTTCAAACAGACATGACTGGTGTCTGTTTGGATATACATGTTTGGGCAGTAGCCGTTTGGCTAAATTTAAATATATTTTTTTTTTCTTTTTCCGAAAAAAAAAATAAATAAAATAAAATAAAAATATATAAACCGGGAGCAAAATGCGAGTTGATCAGGCCCGCTCGCACACAAGTCGGCTGGATTTGCACCCCCCCTGCGTGCACACGCGAGCGACATAGTTTATGTATAATATTGCTAGCATTTTTTATACAATAAAATACACAACTATATATAAGGTGCTCAAAACCTCTTGTTCCAACCAATGTGAGACAACATCCTTATTTTTCCTTTCTTTTTATTTTATTTCCCAAGTTTTAAGCCCAAATCTCATTCAAACCCAATACTAATAAGTCCAACAATGAAAAGCGTCGATTGTGCATGAGACGGACACATTCATAATAATAATAATAAGTGATGATGGTGGGCCCTACGATTAGTTTTCCAAATCTAAATATCCAATCTCCTTAGCTCCAAATGGAGGAGAAGCGACTTTTTTTTTTTTTTTTGCAAGGAATTATTGGACTTGGCATCAACAAAATGTGTATGCAAACCGTTGAAAAAAAAAAGAAGTTTTATTTGGATGTAATTTGTGTTTGTAAAGATGGAACGTACATAAATTGATCGTGCAAAAACATATCAACGGTGAGTACAATTCTGAATTTCAAATTTATTTAGTTGGGGCAAAGATATAAACTTATTGGGCAAAATTATAAATTTGGGTCATAAGTTTGCATGTTTTCAATTTTGGATCACTTTGGGAATTGTTAAAAAAAAGATGGTCTACTAATTTTATATGTCCGAACAAATTTAATTCTCCGATATTTTTTCGATAAAGTAAATCGAAAACCATATGTGGTTTGTCTTCCAAGTCATCAACCAAGTGGGTATGAACTATGAGACAAGTAGGATTTTCGACTTATTTTGTCAGAATCATGACGGGAGACCCAAATTTTTTTCCGACATGAGTTTAGTGATATATTTTGCAATTACCAAATATAATCATCCAAAACCGATAACTCGCATGCTTAGCAACTCAAATTTGTAATTTTTATATGCCATTATTAGTACTCATGTTGTATACTAGATTATGATGAGATGATTGATGTTATTGTTCATAAGGCATTCGTTATTTTCTGGGCTCGAGCTTGAGCTCGATTAAAGACAATGGAATTCGAGCTTCCTATTAAATAAATAAATAAAAAAAATATCATGAGCTCGAGCTCGATTGTCAGGAGCTTGAAGCCATTTCCTAAACACAACACAAAAATACATTTAATTTTACACAAAAATACAATTACTACAATATTTTTACTCTAATATAACTCATTAGCTCTGTCTTCTATACTAATTTTTACTTCAACTGATTGACTCTATTTTCTACACTAAAAATAATATTTCATATTTATAAAAATAAAATAACATAACTTAAATTTTAATTGTGCCTAAAAATTATTTATTATTTATATTTTAGAAATATAATTAATAATTGGCTTAATGTTTTTTTTGGTCCCGTAATTTATTGGGGGTGGCGTTATAGGGACAATTAATTTAGGGGTTGGCAAAATACGGACAATAACTTTCGAAAAAATGGCAATTTATGGACATTATACGCTGCGACCTGTATTTTGACCCAAATCCGCTGATGTAACGCCCGATCCGCTGACATGTGCGATTTAATGGCTCGACACATCATTAAAAGTATCCGACGTGGCGCCACGCCATCATCTGAAATTTAAAAAATAAAAACAAAATCGATTTGTTTGTTTTTGCGTCTCAAACCCAACACCGCCGATCTCCTAAAGCATCCCGACAAATATTTTTTTATTTTAAAAATCAATTTTGTTTTTATTTTTTTAATTTCAGACGATGATGTGGCGCTACGTCGGATACTTTTAATGATGTGTCGAGCCATGAAAGCGCACATGTCAGCGGATCGGGCGTTACATTAGCGGGTTTGGGTCAAAATACAGGGTCGCAGCGTATAATGTCCATAAATTGCCATTTTTTCGAAAGTTATTGTTCGTATTTTGCCAATTCCTAAATTAGTTGTCCCTATAACGCCACCCCAATGGGGACCAAAAAAAAATTAAGCCTTAAAAATTTAATTTTATAATATTAAATCTGCTAACTGTATATATTAAAAGCAAACAACACTTATTCTCTATATAAAAAGATAAATATTTTAAATATAATTACAATAAGTTTTAAAATTAAAAATAAAAATAAAAATAAAAACAAAAATCATAACGCTATTTATAGCGTTTAGGAATAGTGTTACGCTAAAAATAAAGTATCACTATTCATCAACACAATAGTAATATTAAACTAGTATTTCCCGCACCCTCGATGCGTATGCTTAAAATATAAACAAAATATAAAATTATTTTTATAATATGAAATTATAATATTAATTTTAATTGAAAAATATGTTTTATAATTTAAAAATATGATTTTTGGGGTATAACTGGAAAAAAATTGAAGATTAAGGGTAAATGATAATTATCAATGTCATACCAAATCAATTTGAATTTGTCACACCTCACCAATTATATAAAGATATAGATATAGAATTCGATTGGAGATTAAATATACATTATTTATGTATTTTACGCAATAAAGTATCGGTTAGAAATGCTCTCAATCTAGTCATTACAACTTATTGATCTGTCAAACTTTATTGGGCCAATTTTAATATGGGCTTATTAGCCATAAGTGGGCTTAAAAAAATACAAAGAGCAACTTACAAGATTATTATAATATAACATTACATGTATATTCAAAGGAAAGATGCACCATAATTATTATTGTAAATGAAACATGAAAGAAAACAACGTAAGAGCACTAGCTCAGCACGCGGCGACGACGACGACGGTGAAAAACAGCTGAAACAAAGATCACGGTATTAACGGACGGTGAGTTTCTTTTGAAGATTCGATTCATCCCTGATGATGGTATTGGTTGGGGTACTCCTTGGAATGGCCGCCATTCGCCTTTCTTGCGAGGGAGAAATGGACGCCGGGATCTTTGTGGCTTAAATTGGAGTTGAGAACGATGGAGTTGTTTATTCCCTGAACGTTACTGTTGAATATTGCATTCGTCGGCGGAGATTGATGAGCTGTCGCTCGACCAGCTTTGCCCTTGCCGGTATTTCTTCCAGCTTCTTCACCGCTTTCGCTGCTCGAATGATCACCGTCCAGACGGGTCTTTTTCTCCTTCAGAAGCGTGCGCGGCTTGCCCGAGAAGATTTTGCTGCTGCTCTTCTCGCGCTGGGAATTTGGGGAATTAGGGCTGCTCGTTAATTCCATGACGGCTCCTTTGTTCTCGCCGGCGAGTGTGATCATCTTCGTTCCGGAATGATCGTGATGTTTCTTTCCAGATGCCGCCTTATCCTTCATTGCTTGTTTCCCATTGGCTGAATTGTTGCTATGATTATGATTGGCAGAATTGGGGATGTCTTGATGCATTTTGTCTGCAGGTGGTTTGCTCATCTTATCTTGCACTAACACATTCTTTTGCTCGAATTGGTGGTCATCAGCAGTAGTACTGTTGAAATGCGCAGGTGGGAGTTTCAGAGGAGAAGGGTGATTGGGCTGAGATAGAGGCCTGGCCTCAGCCTTTGGAGATTGTATTGGAGTGCTTGTCTTTTCAACAATAGGTGGTGACTGTAGTTTCACCACTTCTTTTGGAGATAATGCGGCAGGAGTTGCCGCCTTAACACTGCCTTTGGCTGCTGTGTCGTCAGGGACATTGGTAGTAGCAGTAGTATTAAGTCGAACAGAAGGAGATAATGGTTTTGCCCTACGCTCAGGAGGACTCAGAGGTGCTGGTGGAGTTGGAGATGGGCGGGGCGATGCGACTTTTTGTGTCTGATTTACTGGAGAGCTCAGTGGTGGCGGTGGTGTCGGAGTCACAGACCGGCGTGGGGGTGAAGGCACTTGCTCTTTGGGTGGAGGAGGAGGCCTTGATGCTACCACTTCTGGGGATTTTGGTTGTACAGGGCTAGGAGTTGGAGAATTTTTCGGTGGTGGTGCAGCGGGCTGTGGGGGTGGTTGTTGTGGTGGTGCTGCCTCTTGAGGTTGTGCTGGCTGTGGCGGTGGTGGAGGAGCCCTGACTGGTATCGCGGGCCGCACGATCGGTGGTTGTGGTGGTGCAGGGGCAGGAGCGGGAGCAGGCTGTGAGGGTGGTGGTTGTGGCGGTGCCGGCTCTTGAGGTTGTTGTGGCTGTGGTGGAGGAGGCCTGACTGGTATCGCAGGCCGCACAACCGGCGGTTGTGGTGGTGCAGGGGCGGGAGCTCGCGCACCGATGTTTGGGAAGCGGAACCATGGAGGGCGTTGGCTGGCCATTTTGGTTCGACTGCGTGATGATACAAACTGCTAGAGGTAACCAAACCAACCAATTTTTGAATCACAATGATAGAAATTCTGGCTTATGATCATGCTATATATATACAGGTTGATAATGGCATGAAACACACACCAATGCACATGGAGTACATATGACAAAAAGAAAAGAAGAGTAAAATGCTAAGCAAAGTATCAGATTCATCTGCACAGGGGAAAAAAAAAACATTAAAGCTCAGCGAAAAGAAACGTTTCTCTCGGCTAAAGATTGGCATCAAAACCTGACGTGGGGTCATAACCATTCTTTCACTCACAAGACAAAAAAGTTCACAAGCAAAGGTGAGACATGGTATTGTATATCGAATTAAGAATTGGTAAACTAGTGCCTTCTTTGCAAGTGTCCCATTCAACAGCACAACTGTTCGACTGGTGGCCGTTAACGGTTGAAACATATTCGTCTCTTTGCTTCGTCAGATTTCATATCGTGATTTTAGTTTGCGGCTGACGAAGAATGATGTTTGCAAGCAAAAGTCAGCGTTTTCGTCTATGCATTTTCTCGCAGATTTTATTCCAAGGGCCACGAACGATGTTGAAGCTGGCACGCAGTGTCTAAACGTGACAAAGAAGATTGGGACACAAAGTATTCACTCTCTTTATCAGTTTTTATGGTACCATTTCCTGATTTTGCTTGCTTACATGTTTATTCTTTCTTTTCTTTGAGGTTTCTTTTACCATCTAAGACTTGAAGCTTTGTAGAACAAGTCTGTCCTCTGCTTTGCTTATGCAACCAGTAATAAATTGAAATTACCATCCCTGTAAAAGTTCCAAATTGCAGTTTGGTCCCGCATAAGTTTACAAAATTATTCTTAGGCCTAAACAGTTGTTGGTAGGTGAACTAAGGAACACCCCATGCAATAATACAAACTAGCATTCATTGCACACTCAACTCGACGTGTGCTATAATATACAAATATAATTTTATTTAATATTTTAATTATTATTTTCAAAATATACTATAAATGAAATCATAAATTCATTTTTAATTATAATTATATAATATGTGTAAATATCTTAAAAAATTGATTTATGAGGACAAAATTAAAACAAAATAACTAAGTTTATACTAATTAATTGAGATTGATAGAAAGAGAACATCGGTTAATATTTTTAGATTTTTTTAATAATTATCAATTGACAAATCAAATATGACAGTTTTTAAAAGTCATTGAGGCTTATATAATAATAGAATAGATACCTATCGAGAAGAGGATGTGGGCTCTCTCTCAGTAAATAATGGGGTTTTTTTTTTTCTAGCATTTGTGCTTGAAGAACAAATATTTATAAAATTGTTGGTCTTCGCACCAGATACCGTTTTATATGAGTAAAAGGTCGAATGATGAAAAAGAATCATAAGAGTATTGGGAGCTCAACTGTTTAGTATGGAAAAATCATGAATCTTTATAAGCACAAACTTCTCTCCATGCATGCCTACGCTTCGTATCCCTACAATTATCGGAGAATTCCAGCCTCGTTCCCAATAGAAAAAGCCTGTGGCCCGTGGGCCGCCCCACCCCGCCAAAAGGGCGGGCTGGTGATTTATGAGGCACGCCTCGGGCCCGCCCACGGGCCGGCATTATGTTATTAAAATATATATATTTTAATATTTTAAATTATATTATATTAATTAATTATTATATTATATTTACATATACATAATATTCAGAATAAACCTTTATAGTAAGTTAATACGAAGTAAATCGATGATCGTAAAAAATTTAGTAGTTCAATGTATCCAACGGCCTTATATTTATCCCACGGGGAGGATTTCGGCGGAGAACGGAGAGTTCTTACCCCATTGCCAAGCATATGCATGCCTTTATCATTGACGAAGTAATGAATATAGAGTGGCCTAGTAAAATATGGGCCTTTTGAAGCCCAAACCACATACATAACTGGGCCCGAATGTAAATGTTAATTTATTTATTTTTTCTTTTCTTTTTTCTTTTTTTCTTTTTCTATCCTTATCGTTTCGTTTCCAAGATTGTTGTCCAATTAAAAGCGAAGTGGTCGGAAAACGTGACCGTCTTTAATTGTTAGCTTTTCAACAAACGAAAACTGAGCAACAAAAAACGTGCAATCGATCGTCGATTCTACCTTTCCTCTAGGGACTTGTTGCGAGCAATCGACAGAAATAATCGTAATCGATGGGGAAGCTGTATGTGAAGATGGAGCCGCCGGTGGATCAGAATAAGAACACGGAGTGGTTCACCTACCCTGGGGTTTGGACGATTTACATATTGTTCCTCTTCTTCGCCTGGCTCGTCATATTATCGATTACCAATTGTACCCCTGGCATGGCTTGGACGATCGTCAATCTCGGACACTTTGTGGTATGGTGTCTATTCGGATTTTTCTACCCCTTATGCCTCTCATGTTCGTTTGATCGAGTGATTTTGTGTTTGATCATTTTGATTGAATCTTTTTTTGTTTTTTGGGTTTTTGTGCTATGGGCTTGTTTTGTTGTCAAAAAATCATGCTTGATTTTTTTCACCCCTGATGTTAAGTCGTTCTGCTGTATCTTGTAATAATTATGATGAAAAACTCAATAAAGATCAGACTTGTGGCACTGTCGTTGGGTGTTAGAAGTGTAAGCTGCTACTCTGTATGTTTGCATATTGTGCGGAGTGTTTGTTGATTGTTTCAAGCATTTGTTGTTTGATCCATAAATGCAAAAGTTTCGTTCTTTTTTCCTCAAGTTGAAAGTGTTTGCTCCTTTTCTGATCTTAGGTAACTTACCACTTTTTCCATTGGAGAAAAGGAACTCCGTTTGGTGATGATCAGGGAATATATAAGGGACTGACGTGGTGGGAGCAGCTTGATAATGGAAAACAGCTCACTCGCAATAGGAAGTTCCTCACCGTCGTCCCTGTTGTTCTGTAAGTCTTAAGACATTTCTTTTCATGTCTGCGTGTGTTAGGTTCTAAGCTTTCAATCTTTTCCGTGTTCATTTTCTCGCATGTGACGATATGTTGACTTTCTGTCCAATGCTTTGTTATGCGTGGTTTATTTTGAGAGTGCGGCAGTTAATGTTGTTAGATGATGGTTTTTATATTTCCATATACGTCTTTGTTTGGTTCTACTACTTCTGTATGTTTATTTATTGTTCACCATTTCCATATCGGAAAAGTATGCGGCTACTACAGTGACCTCTTATGTGACTTGGAAAAAGATGAACTTTAATATACGTCAATTCTAAGCTGTAAAATCAACCTGTTAGTACTCCGCAGCAGAGTTGGGAAAACAGATGTGTGAAAGTGAATTTATGAGCTGACTGATTAAGCTGGACATGTTCCTTCATTAAGTTTACCATTGATGTATAATTTTGCAGGTCCATCAATAGCTCCCCATAACATTAATGTCATTACATTTTTGTAGTATCCATTTTGTCGAACTTAGTTATTTATCTCTTCTCCGACTGCTCGAATTAATCATTTGTTTCCACGTCCGCTTTTGGCTTGCAGATACTTGATAGCCTCACATACTACCGACTACGAGCAACCTATGCTGTTCTTGAACACACTCGCAGTGCTCGTGCTGGTCATCGCTAAATTCCCGAATATGCACAAGGTTCGAATCTTCGGTATCAACGGGGACCAGTGAACACAACTTATCTCCGAAAAAGTTTCTTTCGAGCTGAAGCCAATATGTGATGGAATTATTACAAGATGTAAAGAAGGTTGTATAAAATCATGTAAGATACATACTTGGGTGGGTTTGTTATCAGTTTCCATTGAAGAAAGATATATAATATTGTGAGAGTTGTATGTACAGTACAGTGCTAGAACACATTTGAAATTTGGAGGAACATTGAAGGAAATTTGCTAGCCTTGTTTAGATTATTCGAAATCTGATCGACAGCATGACGTCGTAGTTTATTTTTCGTTCAGTTCTTCTATTCAACACCTAGTTAAGATATCTTCTGTCCTTTAATGGTAATGAAAATGACAGATGTTCGAACATCATGATCTCACGAAGAAAAACCCGCAAACAGTATTTACAGCTTCGAAAGAGCAATCTTTCGTCTGAGTTCCTTGCTTTTCTCCTTACATACCTTAATAAAACTTACTAGGTACTAACTAAAGCAAGTCTTTTGTTTTTACCAGACTTTCCATTACATAGAACACGCTCCGAAGAAAAAAAAAAACGAGTCGAACACAACATTGTAGCCTGGCTTTCGTTCAGGCTGACGAGTGAACTGTCGTGCTATTGCTCATCTTCTTCACTTCCTCAATAGGATATATGCATATTCTCCTAGCAATTTTATGGAATTCTCTGCAAATGACGGGAAAAAAAACTCTCTTTTACATATACTAATGAAAAATACGATCTTTTAAAAGCTTCAATCAACTTACGGCCATGGCTTGCGACCAAGAACCATCATCTCCCCTTCATTGTCGGTGTAAACTATTTCCCATTTGTTCCGAGGATGAAGCTGACCCTTAATCTCAAACATATCCTCCAGCTCTGCGATGAGATCCTCATAGCCGTTGAATGACATCAAGTCCACGCCGCGCCCAACAGCTTTTCCGTGCATTTGTACCTTCCCAAATGAAAAAGAACGCAGAAAGATTATAAAAAGCTAACTCCTAAATGTAAATCGAATAAGTTACCTTAATTCGTGTCCTTGAGGATGATGATAGATGAGCAGACTCATTCTTACTACTCTTTTTCTCATTCGATGGATTCGACATGTCCATATTTTGCTGCATCTCATCAGTTTCATGTCTTCTTAAGGATAAGTCGTAGACATCTCTATCAGAACTTTGAGAAATGTGCGAACGAGGATGACAAGGCACTTCATTTTCTGCTGGGAGAGTACTTCTGACAACACTGTTCCTCAAATCAATACCAAATATCCAGCAGGCAGAAGCTGTCTGGGCCAGATTCTTCGTCTCTTCGCCTTGTTCTAGACCGGCGATTGCTTCCCTTGACGAGAGTGGATGTTGCTGGCCAGGAAGAAGAGTACGTGTCGAAACATTATTCTTCCTATCATCGTCTTTGAATTCTCTAAGTAAGTTCAGAGAACCATCCTCTTCTAACTGAGAATGGCTGTTCATGTTGGATAAGGTGCTCGACAAATCTTTTCTCTGGACAGCATTATTGTCGCAGATTAAGTGGCTTGACTCGAGGAATCTAGTTGGTCCACTTCGCATGGGGGACACAGAAGAAGCCATGACAATTTCTAACATTTGAAAAAAAAATTCTAACTCAGATGTCTGAATGCTTTTAGAATCCCACGATGTTTGAAGTTGTCGAAGTTCATACCAGTTCGAGGCAGATCAAGTGGTCGAGGTCGTTTGATCTTAGTGTTAGTTGGCTGTGATACTTCAACAGAATCAGAAGCTATGGACAGTTCTACATCCCACGGTGAGACACTCCCAGGCCGTTGTATACTTGCACGTTCATCCCATTGAATCTAAATTAGTGCAAAAGCATGAAAGATATCAATATACGTTAATGGGATTCATTGCAGGTTTAAGGTAATTATTCTACGAAAATGGTAATAAACCTTAAGAGAGCGCCAGTTAGAGTCTGGCCACTGTGAAGATAAATCTCCTACGCCGACAATAGTACCAGAAAACCTGAAAGACACAGAGTATAGTAGTCACATTAGCAGAAGCTTCTTCATAAAACAAGACGAAAAATGAGTCGAAGCTCTTAGAGACTAAGACGAACAAACAACCTTCTCTCTGGAGAATCTTCTCCCTCGAATTTCATCTTGAAACGCATGCCAACAGAAAGTTTATGGTTCATAGCCTCTATGTATCTATTCAGCCTAATGATGTATTGACTTGTCCTGACCATCAATAACAAAAATATCTGAATCAACTACAGAAGGCTATTAATAAGCTAATGATCTCCTCAGAGAGAATGAGAGAGAGAGAGAGACCGTGGCTTGTAGTACACGACAAACCGTGTATTAGTTGTAATGGCATGTGAAGCAGTTGCAAGCACGCCAAGATGCATGCTTTGGCTGGAAATGACAGAAGGCGGCATAGAGCTCTGTTGCCGAGCAGCACGGCGAACACCGACGCGCAGCTCGCCGTTCTCACCCCTGTAATAATTTCAGAGTTGTAAAAAAAAAACAACAAAATTTTAACTTCAAGAACGCACAAATACAAGAAAGGGAAAACAAACTATCTGCTGCTACATCAAGTAGGTCAAACAACTACCTCAAGAAAATGAAACAATCGCCTGCTGTTAGTCTCTTTGAAGTGACAAAGGTACTCCATCCAGTAGTCAATAAGTGTCGCCTGGGCTGACCTGAACAATACGAACGGAAACAAAGATGACAAGCGAACAGTCTCTTCTTATACGTAAGTCGTAACTGAACTGAAGAAGCTGATAAACCCCAGTTAAGCGAAGTAAAGGTTGATGTCGCCATAATGGAATGATCATTACCTCTGAAAATGTGCTTGAAACGCCATTCATAACCATGTAAGTCTTTGGCGACTAAATCCTGGGTTGGGGTTGGCTGGCTCATGTCCTAAAGGATTAGAGATTAGAACATGAGAAAGATTAGAACATGCAGCCCATCAGAGAGACAGAGAGAGAGAGAGATTGTTTATTACCAATGGAGGCAAACACTCATTCGCATGCTTTCTGAGAACAGAGAAACCTCCATGCGTGCTTGTATCAGATGCTGTCAAAATCTTATAGAAAGAGTAGACATTCTGCTTCGGAGGGTCGGGAGTAAAAGGGTCCATAGTAGAGGGCTCAGTTTGCTACAAGTATGTTTGTGCAGCACATTCCATATCGAGAACATACGAAAACAACAAATTTATCAGCAAAGAAGCATGATTTTCCATCCCATGGCAGCTAAATGGAATTAAATTTTTTTTTTCTATATCGCAATATAAAATGCTTACGTCCATTTCCGGCTGCAAAGTAATCTGAGCATATACTTCATCAGTTTCTTCTTCAGCCTGTCAAAATCAAGCAGAACACTACATAAGAAGATCTTGAAATTAGTACTGTGAAAACTGCTATAACATCAATGTCTAGACAGTACCAATAATCGAACATCAGCAACACGACAAAGGATCTTCGGGGGAAGGTTGAAATGCGGGATTTCTTGATTGAAGCCCTGATTCGTCGATGCCTCTAACTGCAAATTAGAGTATTGGAATCAAACTCAGATCTGGCGAAAGTAAAAAAAACTAAAGACGAAAGTTTTTATCGCCGGAGTAAAAGGTTTATTACTTGCTCGAGATGACCTTGAGGGAAGTAATAAACCCTCTCTCCAGAACATGGAATGTCCACCAAAGGCCCCGCACAAGCCTTCCACAGCTCTCTATATAAATCATCAACAACACCTACCATAGATGAAAGCACTTAAAGATGATGTAGACTGCAACTGAAGCTCTAAAGAAGTCCATACATAAAAATACCAACTTTGAAGCAGAATCTGACACCATAAGTGTTTGACAACAAGAATTCTCAGATACTCAGAGAACTCACCTTCGCCATGAGAGCCTCCTCTGATCAAGCCATCAACATGCGCCATCAAAAGGCCAAACAAGAAGGAGAAGACGATATAATAGAAAAAAAGGGCTTGATTTTATGATACAATAAATCACCAGGAAGCAAAAGTTAGTCTTTGAGATGCTACCGAGTGAAAAAAAAGCTCCAATCACCCACTTCAATCTACACCTTGTGTAATAAATATCAACAGCACACCCATAACTGTCCTATTTCTCATCAAGAACGAAGACAAAAAACAAAAAACAAAAGATGGAAGAAATCAGCCCTCTTTCAAAGCATTCTCATCTCTTTCTCTTTATCTCTCTCTCACTCACGCGCTCGCACAATATACACGTACCTCTGTGTGTGTGTGTGTAGGTGCTTTCTAACAGCTTATTTTGTACGTGTGTGTGATGAATGAAAAGAAACGCAGCTCATGATGTTTTTCTTTCTCTCACTTTTCAGTTACAAATCCGCCCTCTGCTCTGCTTTTTGTCCCTTCATGACCCAAAACCAGCCTTTTCATCTTCCTTTCTCTTCTCCCACATAAACATTAAACTCTCTCTCTCTCTCTCTCTCTCTCTCTCTCTGTGATATTTCTGGCAACAAATCATGTACTGTAGTGACACTACTATGTTTGCTAAAACATGTTTCTTTGCTCCTTTTAGTCGCAGCCTTTACGTGAATCACTATTTAACTACGGTTAACTCCCTTTAACTTTTCATGTTCTTCCTTCCCTTTTCAACTATAATAATGTAATAAAGCATGGAAGGAAGGAAGGGTGGTTAACTTTTCAAATATAAAATGTAATAAAGCAAGGAAGGAAGGGTGGTTAAAAGTTAGGCATGTCAATTGTCAACTGCCTCATCTCATCTCAAGAAATGATAATTGCCCTTAAACGGGGGAATTTATGTCTCAAAACAGCATATAAACGCATTAATTAAATCAGTTAAATATACTTTAAAAAAAATTATTACCATGCTGTAAAAGAAAACCCTCCCAACATTTTCTTTTTCTTCGTGTGGAAATGATCCATCCACTGTGGACACTAAGAATATCTATAGATAATGCTTTGAAATTTGAACATTCTAAAATTGAAAGGGCAATATCTTCTTTTTTTTTCATTTGTATTTTTTACAGGGAAATTTCCTTCTTTTTTGTTTCTTTCATGCAAATGAGGTTTGGCTTCAAAGGTTGACTTGGAAATCCTCAGATTAATGTTTCTTTAAGTCATTATGGTACAGTAATAATGATAATATTTAATTAATTAACTAATAATAATTATGGTCGTTATGGATTAAAACAATAAACACAAACATATTTTTACGATGCACCATGGTCTTTTTATTCAAAATAAATAAATAAATAAAATAAACACAAACATATTTGGATTCGGCTTTTTTAGTTAAATAAATATTTTTTTAGTTTTTATTTATAAAATAAATGAAAAATAATAATTATTAATAAAATAAGTATTTTCGTACTTGTTAGATACGAGTTATAACTCGTATCTCAAAGATACGAGTTATGGCCCTTTTTAAAAAAAATGCCCACATAAAAATAATATTTTATTATATATTCCACCAAATCATTAAATCATCGTTACTTTATGAGATTTATGTTATAAAAATAAATAAGCACATCTAATTTATTCATTTTTTCATGACGATCAAATTGATATTCATATTTATATTTTTCGATATAAGAATAGTATTTTTTGATAAATTGTGAAATATGGAACTTGGAATGAAAATTGTTGTATAATATCTGATTAAATTTAAATTTGAACATGTTAAGCTTGTATTGTATCCTTATGCAGTAGTCACGCCTCGTTATTGTACCGCTGAGATCTATGTTAAGCTTGTATTGTATCGTTCTGCATTATCCACGCCCAGTTATTGTATATAGGGCTGCTAAAATCTAACCCGACCCGCCAACCTGACACGAACCGCACACGAAAATAGCAATTATCCACGCCCAGTTATTGTATATAGGGCTGCTAAAATCTAACCCGACCCGCCAACCTGACACGACCGCACACGAAAATAGCAGGTTTGGGTTGGCATTTTCAACCTAATTTAAATTTAATCAGATATTATACAACGATGTTCTCCATGTTCCATATTTCACAATTTATCAAAAAATATCATTCTTATGAATATCGAAAAATATAAGATATGGATATCAATTTGACCGTCATGAAAAAATGAATAAATTAGATGTGCTTATTTATTTTTATAACATAAATCTCATAAAGTAACGATGATTTAATGATTTGGTGGAATATATAATAAAATATTATTTTTATGTGGGGTCCATTTTTTAAAAAAGGGCCATAACTCGTATCTTTGAGATACGAGTTATAACTCGTATCTAATAAGTACGAAAATACTTATTTTATTAATAATTATTATTTTTCATTTATTTTATAAATAAAAACTAAAAAAATATTTATTTAATTAAAAAAGCCTTTGGATTCAGTCATTACAAAATATAATATAATTTTGTCCAAAAAGGCGACATGTCGATCTCATTAAATCTTTATTGAGCCAACTTCTGTTTTAATATGTGGGCCACATACACGTCATCATTGAACGTCTTATGTTCTGCCACGTGGCGTTATACAGAAGATGGGCGTCCAGCCTGCCTTCAATTTGTTTAACCAACACAAAATTTCAATGGAAATAAAATAAAATAAAAAATTGGCCCTACCGTTGATAATAAAATTATTGATACATGTAAATATTTCCATGCTGAATTAGTGAAATTCTTAAAAATACACTTATATAAAATAACTGCTCAAAACCCCCTAATTTCGACATGTTTCTTTCTTTCAAGGGTTTTTTTTTTAAGTAGTTTTCCCAATAAGATTTTCCTATCTAGGTGATCATTAAGTCACAACATTAAACAAGAATATATATATATATATATATATATATATAAGATATATCCACTCTTAGTTCCTCCTACAATTTATAAATATTTTGTAGCAACTTTTGTCCTATTTAATGTCATTTGTTCTTTTATGTTTTTTATTTATTAATTTTCGAGTATATATATATATATATATATATCTATTATCAAAAGGTTTCATCCAACGTAATAAAATACGATGATGAATGCTTTTGTGATATGATCATAACAAGGAGGCAGAGACAAGATAATTAATATATTATCATCGTGGAATCCATATCATACATAATTATTATTAACTAGCATCGTTTTATATATCTTTAATTCCATTTTTTGGATCTTATGCTTTTTCTAAAATCTCAATGGACTAAAATTAATAATATCCCTTTGGATTCTTATTCCCCAACATCCCCGTAATAATATGAAGAGATAATATTGAGAATCTTCTTTAACAACATTTCCCTCTCCTTCGTTTCACACATGCACAACACAACTTGTATCAATCAACTTATTGCGAGTGCAAATAACAGTTTTAATATCTATCAATTTCAAATAAACTTGCTTTTTGAGTAATATCCAACATTATTATTATTATTATTATTATTATTATTATTATTATTATTATTATTATTATTATTATTATTATTATTATTAGGATGGATAAAACTGAAAATGATTCCTGGTGTTTATCCTATGGATCAATTTAGTCCCCGATGTTTCGTCTGAACCAATTTAGTCCTCGATGTTGTCGATTTTGTACCAATTTGGTCATTCCATCATGATAAATGTCAATTTTAGCGGGAATTTCGCACGCGTTTCACACTAAATTTGTCTAGATCGATAAAATTGAAATAGTTACTGAAATTAGAGCACGAAACTAAACTGTTCTCCTCTAAAATTCGAACATGAGCTCTAGATCGTCTGCTTCGTCGAGCTTCATTGACAGTAGAAGAAAACAGTACAATCCCCCCAAATCTTGCAAATATTCCAAAATTCGATCCATACATGATTTAGTGTGGGACACGTGCGAAATTTCCGCTAAAATTGACGTTAATCATGATGGAAGGACCAAATTAGTTCAAAATCGGCAACATCGTGGACTAAATTGGCGAAATATCGAAGACTAAATTTGTCCATTGGATAAACATCGGGACTATTTTTGGATTTTATCCTATTATTAGGACATGAAACTTCAACATTATTTTAGGCTGCGATAGTATTATATAGTACGATGTATTGTGGGTAAAGCTAGGCAAAGGATGGAAGATGGAAAGCAGCTGATATATTATTAAAAATGTACGGTTAAGTTAAATGCCTTCTATATTAATAAATATGTTTTTAGTACAATAATGGAGACTTAGTGCTTGAAAGATTATTCAAATTTCAGTTGAACTTTTAGAGATCCCTTTTGTCCGTACAATTTGACCAACCAAACTTGTGATGCTCTGCCCTCCCTAGCCGTTGGATTGGATTTTACTCTCATCTTTTTTGTTTGCTTGGTAAATAGTTAATGCCGAGCTTGACTCGTGAGATCGTTTACTCAATTATTAAAAAAAATTAAAGCTCGAAAAATAACAAAATTTTTAAATATTAAAGAAAAAAATAGTGAGCTTCCGAACACTAACGATGAAACTAGAGCTCGAGCTTGAGTCCATTTGGCTCAACTTATCTTTTACTTTTAAGGCCGAGGAAGAACTTATAGTTACTTGTAATGATATAGTGACGGGCCTAATAGGGTTTTTTTAAACATATAAAAATAATATTTTAGTGTAATTATAAAATAAAACATACACGAGTTATGATGTGCGGACGCTCGAAAATCGTTTTATTTTGGATCCCAATTACCACGCGGGGGTTAAGGGGGCAGTGCCCCGAAACCTCACCACTCAAAAAGGCATCACCACCTTGAAAATGCATCACCACCGGAACTGACGTGTCTATTCCAAAGGACACCATCTTTGAGGAGTTTTGTTTGTTTATGAATAGACATCATATTTTGGGTTATAAATACCTATCGAAGCATTCAACACAATCACTTAGAATTCATACAAACGCAACAGCTTTTCTCTAGTCTTGCCCCGAGACAGATTTGGTGTAACTCAAGCTAAAGGGTCCAAATATTATCGGTGGAAAAATTAATTTAAATACACTATTCTACACAATATCCGACCATACAAATCAAAACCCTAATTTTCTAAACGAAACCTTGTCAGATAATGCCCTCCATGTCTCGCCTAATGAACTCAACATAATTTCTTCTCAAAAACCACTGAGATAATTCCGAAACACTTCCTCTTCCTCCATGTACAGACAAATGTTCTCATCCACTGCAAACAGCAGCCCGCAGAGCTCATCAACCAAAGCAAGCCCAATCATTGCCATTGCCACTATATCTTCCAAAGAAGAATACTTCTCAGTCAAATACTCCTTGAGGTGGTTCTTGAAGCTGACTGCAGCTGGGCGACGACTCGGAGGAGGACGGCGAGACCGTAGTTTGGCTTGTTGGCCGCGTCAGCTAGAGCTGTTTTTCTTTTCGGATATATGCAGCGTAAAACGTGCATGAACAAAGGGTTGCACTTGAACAGACGAGACGGAGTAATAAATGGGCGTTACGATGAGTAGGCCCATATTTTATCTGGGCCTACAATGGATTAGTCGGCCCAAATGTTATACCGTTGCTTATGATGCTGGGCCTTGAAAGTCGGCCCAAGTGAGTGTAGTTCTATTATTATACTATATACTAGTATAACTTGAATTTGAATTTGTTTACTGATAAAAAATTATTTTGCGCAATATAAATTAATTGATATTAATTGATCAATTTATCATAATCATCCATTCACCACGATATAAGTCAACTTATTAACTTACATTAACTATACAAAATTAAGACACATGTATTGCCCGTGAAAAAACTAGTAATTATAAGTAGAAATGTAATTAGGGGTAAAAGATGAGTTCGAGATATGTCGTAACTGTTTGGAGATTTATCTTTGAGCTCGACTCGTTTATACCCTTAGATACAATGTTTGCAACTTCCATGAAGCTTAACATATGCCATAGCAACGTATGTTGAAAAATAAAATTAGATAGTAGATTATATTTGATGAGCATATTTAATGCAGATGCCACCAATTTTGTTTCTATATACTTAAATGGTGTTAAAACGGTTGTCTTTTTTTTTTTTTTTTTAATTCTTCTTTTCCCCATAGACCAGCATTGAAAGAAATGCTGCTGCTGCTTCTGCAGAAATAATAAAAGCTATATTTATGATTCCCAGCAACACTACATTTATCTTGAAAGCAGCAGAGCAAATGGGACATACATACATAGACATACATGCTTTATTTATTTAATAATAATAATTATTATTGTTATCTCTTATTTCTTATCTAAGATCCCATCGCATCAATATGCAAGATCCATTATCCATACGTTTAATTTATTTTCAATCATATTCATAAATAATATATTCGCTTCATTGAATTGGTGGGCTTATTATGCTCTTGCAGACAGCTTCACATTGTTTGCTAATTGAGCGAACATGGATTAGGTTCCCGGTTTGAAACCTCCCTTTTCTATTCAAACCGTTCTTTTTTTTTTTAATTTATGAAAACATTTTTCTTAAGGAATTTAAACGGTCAAGAAATATGACCGATATTGACATTGGATATTTTTATTTTATGGTCTGAATCGATCTCGAACCTCATTATTAGACGTGTTCATACGATCCATGGTTCAAGCTCGTTGGTTACGGTGTTAAAATCGACAAAACTGTAACCAAACCTTCCTCCCGATTACGTTACCGTTTTGAATTGGCTGTTATAATTACGACCGCCGGTTCAGGGTTGAACCGTTTCACTTTTTTCTTACAAAGAAACGGTTTAAACTTGTGGTTGGAGTTAAAACTGGTTGTTCCAGCCGCCCGTTTTAAACCTTTTTTTTAAAATAAAAAAAAATCAATAGTCAAAACTGCCAGTTAAGGTTTTTGTTTTTTAAAAATCGTAACCAAACCTTGAAAATTACAACCATTAGCTTCCAGCGAGATTAACCGCTTTGATCCGAGCTTTTCGTCTCAAATCTACAAACAACGATCATAAAGGGACCAAGTGAAATCAAACACGTGATTTTCTCATTTATAGGTTTCACTGCTTGACCACATCCAAACCTTATTTAACTTGACTATTGATGTAAAAAAGAAAAGAAAAATTGCTGATTTACGGTTTAGAACATGGAAAATTGAAAACGAACCGCTTTCATTTCGGTTTAAGTGAAACCATTGACCAATGATTCGGTTCCGATTTTTGTAACTAATCAAGTCTAAACATGGATCATATTTTGTGCATTGATAGTGTCCACTAGACCAATGAGGACTTGGTTTAGTGGTCAAGGAGGAGACCTTAAGAATTTGTGGCTTAGGTCGTGGGATCGAATCCCTCCTCCCACAATTCCTTGAGTAGTCCCCATGTGATTTATTTCTCATGACTATTCAGGTGGATTTGTGACGTATTCATCTGACCTCGGGGATTAGTCCCACCACTGGAATGTGTGACGCAATTAAGCCTCTGCCACTGGAATGTGTGACGCAATTAAGCCTCCGTCAGATCTGTGTGACACAAGTCTACGCCGGTATTTAGAGGCTAACTCATTATTGTTAGATCGAATGGAAATAGCTCAGAACAGTAGAAAAAAAAAAAAATAGTGTGCACTGTTTGGTTTGAGAAAAGCAAAATCTAAGTTAAAAAAAAAGAAAAAAGAAAGAAAGAAGACCATAATATATTACCAATCCACCCCTCCCCTCTCTCTCATAAAAATTAAATAAGAAACACAAAATTCACAAAAGGAAAGTGAGGAAGAAGCTCCATCAAGAAAAGCACCTCCAATTGAAAACCCTCCCACTTTCTTTTTCGTTTTTTTTTCCCTATCTTGTTCATGTTCACAACCCAACAATCTCTCGAGATTATCATGAAAGCTTGTTCATTTTACCCTCTCAATCGCCACCCATAGGCAATAGCTTGATTTAGAAGCTCACGAACAACAAAAGAAGGAAAGAAAGGAGAGAAAAAAAAGAGATTATATTGAGAAGAAATGGAATCTAATATTGAATGCATATCGTCTGCAGATGGGCTTGATGAAGAGGAGATCTCGCACCCACATCCGTATTCTCAGTTTTCATCTTCGAAGCCGTCGCACAACAATAATGTTGTTAATGGGGTTGTGATTAATCCGGCCACAAGCGTTCATGAGCTTCTGGAATGCCCTGTTTGTACGAACTCTATGTACCCGCCTATTCATCAGGTAATTTTCCCTTTTGACCATCTTGGATTTTGAATTTTCTGAATTCTTCCCTTTTTTTATGCCAAGATTCAATTCAATCTTTGTATTTTCGGCCAAACCCATCGCATTTCCGATGGTTTTGGTAGCAGTTTGGTGATTTACGTTGCTTTTATTGGGATCTTGAATTGTGATTTGCCGGGTTGACCGATTATTTTCTTGTCTGTTTTTGAGTGGGATTTCTATGTTGGTATCAGCCCAGCTCTTACATATCCATTGCATTTCCTGGGAAATGGCTGCTTCTCTGATCATTTTTGTTTAGGTTAACTTGGACTATTATGTAAAGATTCTAGATTTTAGTTTTGGGAGAGTAGAAGAAGCACATGTTAGAAGCCTCAAAAGCTAAATCACGAGTCATTTTTTGCATGTCAAGTAGTATCGACTAGCGAAGAGATCAAAAGATGGAAAAAGTGGGGGAAAGAACTAACGGATGAGAAAGACGTAATAACCGAAAGATCCTAATTTCACGGCCACTTCCATCTTTTTTCTCGCTACACTTATGTATGCGTCATATTTAGCTGCTGAGAGATGTGGAATACCGTCTTTATTGTATCATTTGCGTGTTCTAGAAGTTCATCCATGTTAGTCCACGGAGACATACATAAAAGCGCATAGTATTTGCTGCTTGATGGATGTATTTTTTCTATCCAATCCCGTACTTCTTGCCATTCGTGCTCTAGACAATACGACATCTAGTTTTTGCTAATGGTGGATTCTTCTTCTTCTTCTTCTGCAGTGTCACAATGGTCACACCCTTTGTTCAACTTGTAAAGTAAGGGTTCACAACAGATGTCCAACGTGCAGACAAGAACTCGGCGACATAAGATGCCTGGCCCTAGAGAAAGTGGCGGAGTCTCTCGAGCTTCCTTGCAAGTACACCTCTCTCGGGTGCCCCGAGATATTCCCTTATTACAGCAAGCTGAAGCACGAAGCTGCTTGCAATTTCAGGCCTTACAACTGCCCCTACGCTGGATCAGAGTGCTCCGTCGTTGGAGACATACCATACTTAGTCACCCACCTGAGAGATGACCACAAAGTGGACATGCATTCTGGATGCACTTTCAATCATCGCTACGTCAAATCCAATCCTCGTGATGTAGAAAACGCCACGTGGATGCTGACGGTGAGTGATCTTACTACCTCTTTGCTTTCTTTCTAATGCTGACCCATGTGTAAAAAAGGAAGCACCTTTCTGTTTTTCTTCATTTGGTAATAACTTGCAATGATCAAGAAAGTTCTCTCAATTGCTGGGCAGGTGTTCCATTGCTTCGGTCAGTACTTTTGCCTTCACTTCGAAGCCTTCCAGCTGGGAATGGCGCCTGTGTACATGGCGTTCCTCCGTTTCATGGGAGACGAAACCGAGGCTCGAAACTACAGCTACAGCTTGGAGGTTGGAGGGAACGGCCGAAAGCTCACTTGGGAGGGGACGCCGAGAAGCATCAGGGATAGCCACCGTAAAGTTCGAGACAGCCACGATGGCCTTCTTATAATGAGGAACATGGCGCTTTTCTTCTCGGGCGGAGATAGGAAAGAGCTTAAGCTTCGTGTCACGGGGAGGATATGGAAAGAACAGCAGAACAATCCCGAGGCAGGGGCTTGCATACCTAACTTCTGTTAAATCTTGGGGGAAAAAAAATGGTGCTTGGCTTGGGTGGTTTTAAATGCACTTTTCTTGATGTTTTCTTCTCTTCTTCCTCCGAAAACTCTCTAGTGATGATCTGCTTGATAAGTGTGCTGTTGTTGATGTTTTTTTCTGCTGCTGAATTTCGTGAAGACGATGCCATGTATTCCCAAGAGCTGATTAAATAAATGTACAATATATTTCTCATAAAAAAAATTAAAATAATTATCTCGTTAATTTTCTTTTCTTTTTGTTTTTTAAAGAATTGCAGAAGAAAAGGTTTATAAACCTCAAGCAGGTAAACAATTGCTCTCATCTCATCGTCTTCTTTAGGCACCTCTCTCTCTCTCTCTCGCCATGGAATTAATGTAATTAGAGTGAGGCAACAAGAAGACCATGGAGTTTCTGAATTCGAAAATCTCGTTCGTTTCTCAGCCATTACCTTCAGCTCCATCAATCAGATGCAAAACCCCTTCCAAGCTAATTGTACGACGTAGCAATTTCAGAAAATTCACCCTGAATCCTTCTTCTACTATATACTCATTCTCAGCGAGAAAATTCCAAGTTACAGCTCGTTTCGGCAGGCGCGGCACGCGTGAGAATTATCTGCGGAAAAAGCTCACTCAACCGCAGCATCAAGAGGTGAGTCAGCTACAAAACCCAGTTCATGATTTGCATAAAAATGAATTAAATGTCGATGATTCAAATGAAAAAACGGTCGCTTATGATAAAAGTAATGATCTTGATGAAAGTTTGGATAGTTCTGTGGGAGAAAGTGAGAAACTCGGGGCTGAAAAAGATATTTTGTCGAGGAAAAAGCAATTTGGTGAATCCATTATGTGGAATAAGTTAGAGGACTGGGTTGAGCAGTATAAGAAAGACTCTGAGTTTTGGGGCATAGGCGCTGGACCTATATTTACTGTTTTCCAAGATTCGGAAGGTAGAGTGGAGAGAGTGGTTGTTAACGAGGATGAAATTTTCAGACGTAGTCGTGTTGATCCAAGGTTGAACTACGAAACCGAGGACATGGATGAAGTTAACTATAAGATATCTTTTGCAAAAGACATGGCTAAAGAAATGGAGAATGGAAGCAATACGATACCTAAGCATAGTTCTGTGGCAAAGTTTTTGGTTTCTGGTGAGAAATCAAGTCTTACGGAGACGATTAGTGGTAAGTCAAGTATCATGGAAACGATTATTAAGGGTAAATCAAGTTTTACGGAAATGATTAATGATGTCAATTTGAAACCAGACTTGCTTCCTAGAATTTCTAGATTTGGAGGTTGGTTCTTTTGTGGTTTGGTTGTGGTTTGGGCTGCTAGAGGAATATTCTCTGTTTGGGGTGAGATTGATGAGGAGGAATACACAAGGTCGGAGAAGAGAATGTTACAAAGAAAACTGAAAGCAAGAGCCGAAAAAGAGAAGGCGATCGATGGGACCGTGGAGGTGATGCCGGCTCAAATAGAGCCGAAGTGTATGCCTTTCAATAGGCCTCAGCTCGATAAGGAAGAGCTTATGAGTAACATCATTAAGGCGAAGGGATCAAATAATGATCTGGGACCTGTTGATGAATCAGTTTACCAAAATAAGAAATTTATAGATAAAATCGAAGAAATCAAGATCATGGCAAGGGAAGCACGAGAAGCTGAGAAAAGAAATCATCTCCAGAATAATGAAAGTGTAGAGGGGTCTCAAGCATTGGAAGATCTGTCTATTCAAAATGAGGCGAATGTTGAAGAGTTTGATGAGATTACAGGGCCCGAATATTCAGCGGGCCTTGAAAATGTTGGAAAGTCTATTGCTGATGAATCGACAGAAAAACTTGAGGCGCAGTTATATAAGATTCCTAATGCTGTAGTTCCTAATGATAGCCATAATTTGAAATGTGAAGTAGGTGAGGTAGAACAACAGCCTCTGAAGTCCTTAGAATTGAGTGAAGAAGATCTACATTCTGATCTTTCAAAAGTCTCGTCAGCTTCCCGTGAAAGTTTTCCAAAAAAGAAGTTAAAGATTATAAGGTCAGCTAAAGAAGCCAGGGAATTCCTCTCAAGGAAGCATAAGGCACCAGAGGTGAAACAGAACGGTGTTGCTATGAATGGTAGGCTTAGCTCCGTAGATTTAATCGATGGAGTAAGCTTTTCTTCTCTTTCAAATGGTTTGGATGATTTTTCTAGTCATTCTAATCACAGCGACGACATTCAGAGGGCTGAAAAAAGCATGGATGAGATGGGTGACATGGAAAAATCGAGTATATCCCCAGCTCAAGAAAGCATCAGTAATCAAGGTGCTGCAGTATCTGATAATACTGAAATAGACCCTGTAAGAGAACAGAGACATGATCTCGGAGATGGTTTATCTTCTTCGGTAGGTGAGATGGCATGTTCAACATCTGATGAAGTTAATGGTTGTGTTGAAACAGAGGAAGTATTTGCATTGCCCAATATTCATAGCTCTGAAGATACTGTAACAAATGAAAGATTGTTCGATCATCATATGCCTCAGTCGAATGATGGTCAATATATTGAAGAAACCGTGGCACCAGCAACATCGGTAAAGAATGAAAACTGGATAGAGAAGAATTTTCAAGAATTTGAGCCCATAATGAAAAGGATGGCAGTAGGTTTTAGAGATAATTACCAAGCTGCAAGAGAGAAGGCAAGTGAGGGATTGGATTTGGTTTCTGATTTTAGGTCAGATTCAGGCGAGAGTGAAGTTGAGTGGATGAAAGATGAAAAACTTAGAGAGATTGTGTTCAAAGTTCGAGACAACGAGTTATCGGGTAGAGATCCATTTCATCTTATGAGTGAGGAAGATAAATCCACTTTCTTCGGAGGGCTTGAGAAGAAAGTAGATCAAGTTAATGAAAATCTGCAGAAGTTGCATGAGTACTTCCATTCAAACATCGAAAACCTCGACTATGGAGCAGGTAAATCTGTGCCTTGAGAGATTATTTTTCTTTCAAACGAGCCAAAACAATCCGACCTTTATCAGACAGAAATGTCGATGAATGAGGACGAGACAGTTAAATTCATATATTATATACTGTTTTCCCATTGTCACTTTACAACAATCAAATTGATATGTTGCTGTGAATCCTCAATTTTTTTGTTATACAGATGGCATTAGCTTGTATGATCCACCAGAGAAAATCATACCTCGTTGGAAAGTCCCACCTGCAGAGAAGAATCCCGAGTTCCTGAACAATTTCACGGCACAAAGAGAGTCATTTATTGCCGAAGGGCTCAAGAATTCACTCCGCACGAAGAAAACTGACCAAAAAGATAATTTGGATGAATCGAAAAACAAACCTTCATCTTCATCAGATGAGAAGTTAGCTGCTGCGGCAGATTTATCTCATCAAGTTACGAACGCCGGGAGAGATTCTTCTGTGCCTCCAAGGACTGTTATAGAAGGCAGCGATGGTTCTGTTAAAGCAGGCAAAAAAACCGGGCGAGAATTCTGGCAACACACCAAGAAATGGTCCCAAGGATTTCTCAAGTCTTACAATGCTGAGACAAACCCTGAAGTCAAAGCCGAGATGAGAAACATTGGCAAAGATTTGGACAGATGGATCACGGAGAAAGAAATACAAGAAGCTGCTGAACTGATGGAGAAAATTCCCGAAAAGGGACGAAACTTCATCAACAAAAAGCTGGAGAAAGTGAAGAGAGAAATGGAGCTCTTCGGACCCCAAGCTGTGGTTAGTAAGTACCGCGAATACTCAGACGAAAAGGAAGAAGATTACTTGTGGTGGCTTGACCTACCCCATGTATTGGTATGCAGCTCACCTTGTTATTCTTTCATTATATTTTACACAAATGCGTGACTAAATTCATAGTTCTTGGCGACGCATCATCTTCCTCAGTGCATAGAGCTATACACCGTTGAAGATGGAGAACAGAAAGTGGGTTTCTATTCGTTAGAGATGGCCGCCGATCTGGAATTGGATCCAAAGCAATACCACGTAATCGCTTTCGAAGACGCCGGCGACTGCAAAAACATGTGCTATATAATACAAGCTCACATGGAAATGCTAGGAAATGGACATGCTTTTGTTGTTGCTAGACCACCAAAGGTAATATAATTGCATGCCCTTATCTTGTGTTAAAAAGTTTTCTTCACTAAGGCAGTGAGCTAGATTCTTGAACTATCTTGCAGGATGCATTCCATGAAGCAAAAGCAAATGGGTTCAGCGTAACGGTCGTTAGAAAAGGACAGCTTCAACTCAATATAGACCAAACACTAGAAGAAGTCGAAGAATCGATCGTAGAAATAGGCAGTAAGATGTACCAGGACAAGATCACTAAGGACCGCGGCGTGGACATCAACGCATTGATGAAGGGCGTTTTCGGCATCAGCAAACCAGTAAAGAGGTAATGAATGAAAATTTTTAACTCAAACAAAGTGAATTTCGAGCTGCGGCGGCGATGCCCAGCTAGAAAAATGTAATCTTTATCTGGTGTTTGCAGGAGGAGATCAAAGTCAAGATCGAAAAGGCGCATAAAACCTTAAAGACGAAACCTTTGGATTGTGTTATTCGACAACGTATTTCGAAAATCTTTAGGTAGTTGCAACAATGAGAGATCAAACTAACTTCTTGCATTGAAAGTTCGAACAGCAGGGACAACTTCTTTCCCTGCCCTTTCATCAAACAACAATGCTCTTCACCCATTCCCTCGATATATCTATGCTAGCAATACAATATGCACAATCTCAATCTGCTATTACATAATGTTATCGGAAGTTCTACCTCGGATTAAGGTCGGAGGAGCCAGTAGGTGTTAGCACCTTAAGCCCAGAACAGAGCCGCGCGTGACCTCCACGGCCACCCTACACTTGACCCCACTCTCGACTCGGTGCATGAACACCTTCAGCACCCTAACTCTCCCCACGAGCCTCATCTTCGTCTGAACCTCCATCACGTTCCCCCCAACGCCGCCTTCCACAGCCACCTTCTGAGGCTGGGCTGCCGCGGGCAGGGGATACTCTTTGAGATCGAACTCCGCCGACATCTTCTGCCAGCTTCCTCCGGCGATCCTACCTGCAGGTATGAACACGGTGCCCACGGGCTCGCCGGAGTAGACGAGGAGCTGCAGCGAGCTGTCGTAGTGGGAGAACTCGTCGCGGTTTGGGTTGGTGACGGTGACGTACTGGAAGAGCTCGAAGTTGACGGTGTTGTTGTCGAGGGAGAATGTGGGGAACTGGACGGCGTTGACGGAGATCAGGGGCGGCTTGGGTTTGAACAGGAAGAAGTATACGGCGGCCGCAGCCGCGGCGACGGCGAGAAGGAAGACTGTGGCGACGGCGCACGATGCGAGGCAGGTGTGGCTGGATTTCTTGGGGTTGGCGGTGTAGCGGTGAAAGTGGGGATTTGGGTTGCGATCGTTGCCGTCGTTGGATCTGCGTGTGGATTGAGGTTGGCCGCTCATGTCTGCGAGAGAGAGAGAGAGAGATTGTTTGTGGGTTTTGGAATCAAAAGTAAGATCATTACATTATAGTTGAAGTGTGCTTTTGCCCATAAACGCATGCCATTGCCACTCTCTACTTTTGTCTACGGTAAGTACATCGTAATTGAAGCAAACTTGCAAAGAGAAAGATTAGGGGGGTGTTTGTTGGGGGGTGTTTGTTTTGGGGTGATCCTCCAAAATATCAACGTAATCTTTGCTACTGCTCTCTATCACTGCGTTTGTTTGATCTAAGTAATGAGTCAACACCGTAATGAAAGATCACCTAGGTGATGAAAACGGGGTGATATTTCGCATTACGGATCACCCCGAAAAACCTCAGTGATCCTTCATCACCGTGATGGGGTGATATTTCTGATTTTTTTCGGACAAAATTATCCCTTATAATTAACTTTATTTCTTTTCATTACCCCTAAATCAAATCAATAATATTGAACAATTAAATTCTTCGATAACCCAAATAATATCCCATCGTTCATGCTCCTAAATCAAATCAATAATATTGAACAATTAAATTCTTCGATAACCCAAATAATATCCCATCGTTCATGCTCCTGCATATCTCTAAAAAAAATAAAATATTCTCATCTTATTTTATTATCTTCTCTTATCAGAATTCGAATAAAACTAACGTCATCTTTTTCGTTCTCCTTTCATAAGACATACATTTTTTTATAAAGTTGTATATTAGAGACTTATAAAAATAAAAGTTTTTTTTTTGTAACTATAAAAAAAAAAGTTGATATTTAAATATTAATCTTTATCACTTCTCAAAAAATCACCCCGAAACAAACACGTTAATCCACAACACCACGGTGATATACAGAGGGTTAAATACGATATTTACACAACATCACCCTACATATCACCGTGATTAAACAAACACAATATTCTAATATCACCATGATATGCAAAATGAAATATCACCCCAAAACAAACACAGTGATGACATATCACGTTGATCCACATCACGGTGATACTAACATCACGGTGATGTGTATATCACCGTAATGTCGGATCATTTCAAACAAACACCCCCTAAAGGAAAAACAAAAGGCCATTTTTCCTTTTTTTCTTTTTCTTTTCTATTCTTTTATGTGGGTCATGGTGGTGGTAATAAGAAATGGTAATTGCGATGATGATTGAGATGATAGGAATTACTAATAATATTATTATTACAATTAAAATTCTGACATTCTACTCAAAGAATTGAATGTTTTATGGTGATGGGGGGTACTTAGATTGCTGAATTAATAAGAAGTTTTTAAAGTAAATTGGGCATGAAGTTGCTTAAATAATAGTGTCTAATGTCAAGCTTGATTTAGGTAACAAATCACCCATCTTAGTTTGTTTATTATTATTTTATTTTATGGATTTCTTCAATCAAAACTGAGCAAAACACTACATAGATTGGAGGTGTTAAGACACAAGATTTGAGTACCCAAAATTTGTTCAACTACAATCTGAAGTACATTCAAACTAACATCTTTGCCGTCTTGGAACAGCACACTTCTGCAACGGTTCTATAATCTTCAGACAAGAAGAGCAAGCCATGTGGATTGCCCTCAGATCAAGCAGTATTTTTTCCGACATAGTACGTCATCAGATATTAAGTAAGTTCGACAACTGCAAAATGACTTCATGCGGTGGATATATACATGTCTACCCTGTCAATCTTTTGTCTTCTGTCTCAGACTTCGTAATGAAGCTGGGGAAAGTCATAGTTATATCCCTGAAATAGCAAGTAAGATTACCATCTAAATGTGTGTGCATACAGCATAGGCCCGAGAAGATGAGGTTATTATCGTCAAATTGAACGGTCGAATACTATGTAAAGGAAATTTGAACGAGTAAGATACTACTGACGCACATCAGATATAGAAGAGTCATGTTCCTCAACAATAAAGGGTTCTTGGTTGCGTATTCCGTCCATTCTGCTTCATCGATCTTGCCATCTTCGTTACTATCTGCTTCCTTAAACGTCTGTAAGGACAACCCCGAATACCACCAGATGTAATACTTAGTGCTTGAGACTACGAAATTTCGTCAGAGAATCACGATGAAAGAAAACATGCTAACCTTATCCACAATAGCTTCTACTATGTCGTCGGACACAATCAAGTCAGATTCGCTCAGAAGAGCCAACACCATCTCCTTCAACTGTGTTTGGGCACGGAATGAGTTACATTCAGATATCATAGTATAATACTCAAGTATGATTCAGTCTCCAAATGACATAGAGTTTTACTACTAGCGCTCGGAAAAGGAAACCAGCGAGAAATCAGATTAAGTGGCAATATATTTGGTCAACTAACCTCTTCACGTTCGATGAAGCCAGTATGCCTCAAGTCATATAGCTTGAATGCAGCTGCATAGTAACATAATGTAGAAAGATATGAAAATGAATGCTGAATGTATCAGAAAAATCAAAGCTAGAAATGGAAAAGAACAGTGATGATGAATATAGTCACACCTGCAACTTTTTTAGACACGGGCGTTCTGGGGTGAAAGATGCTCAATGTACTAACAAATTCCCCAAAATCAATCCGTCCGTTACGTTTGACATCGAAGAGATCAAATATCTGAAGAAACAAACAAATTATCGAGAATGAAAGTTTTCTAATCTTCACTTAGAAGGAAAGTTCAAGAACAGAATGAGCTCAGTAAGAATTCATATATACTCTGTCGGCAAAAAGGTTCTTTTTACTTGTACACCTAAATAGCGCAAACACAAGCTCTTCCTGGGTCCAAATGCGATAAATTAATCAGCGATTTTTAATGTAATATACATAATCACATAAATCAAATGGTACGCTTCTCAGAGATGTTACTTAATTACAAGATAACCTTCCGGATAAAGCCATCATCAACAACTGAACTACTTAATCTCTTGTACAATTCATGCAATGCTTCCACTTCGCTCACAGTAACTGCAATAGTTTCATTACAAAGATAACTGCAATAATCATTGTGAAATCCATACAGTCCAATGAATCTTCACAATAGGCAAGAAACTCACAAAGTGTTTCTGATGCCAGTTTTTCGGGATCCTCGTATCCAGGCGCTTCAGCCCTCCTCTTCTTCGAGAGTTTGGACCCCATTGGTCCCAGAAAATATCAGACCTTGTGAAACAGCTCAGACCTGCTTCAAGGGAATTATATGATCAATTTCTTGAGCATAATTAAATCAGCTTGGGTGCTTTCGTTATTTCGATGCCTTATCCTCCTGCCTGAACATCAAGAATATATAAACCATCTCTAATATTTAATGCATTAGTTAGTGGCCACAATGGATTGTTGAATATTCATATATGACAAAATCACAAAACTTTACAGTATATGGGTTGGGCATCAACCATCAAACCATCTTTTTTCAGCTGTATAAAACCAAACCACACATCACAGAAATGACTGATAGGTATTAAATGAATCCCCAACGACTAAATGCTTCAGCTGAAACGATGTATGCTATAGCTGAGAACGCATTCTTTTAAGTTTAATCAGTTAGTTTTATCCATGGCAAAAAAGTATAATAATCTTACAGGATGAGAAGCTCGCAAGAAAGAAGAATGCCGATCAAGGTTGTTACGATCGCTTCGCTGTTCGATGGACGACGGTCGATTCTGTAAGAAACATTGCCCTGAGGTTTTCCTTTTTGGTTCGGACAATCAAATAGTCAAAGACGTAAGTGATTACGACACGATGACATTGACGAATCGGCACGCGCCGCCGTCGTCATCCATCACCGTCACCCATTATCTGTGTTCTTTAGATATTTAGTCAAACAATACAAAGCGATGATGAATTATATGGGCTTAATGAATATATACGGCCCATTTAAAGCCCAAAAACTATTAAGCCCATTTAACCTTCAAATTTCAAAACGTAGGAAGCAAAAGGACAAAGTAACGGCATGGAGCGTCCACACGGTTGTCCGACCCCACTCATTCGACGCCGTTTTAAAGTAATCACAAACCTCGAAGAAACTCATGCTAAATTGAAGTTCATTCATCTCTCTCGCTCTCTCTATAGCCTAAATTCGAGATCGAAAATTGGATAACAGTCGTTGAATCATCCTTTTTTCCATCGAAATCTTCAGGAAGTGAAGGTGTTATAGTAATAGCAATAAAGGAGTCAGCTATCAATTTTGGATCTTTGACTCGGAGCTGACTTGAGCTTAGATATGGAGAATTTGATATCGTTAGTTAACCGATTGCAGAGAGCTTGCACTGCTCTTGGAGATCAAGGTGATGATAGCGCGTTGCCTACTCTGTGGGATGCTTTGCCTTCTATCGCCGTCGTTGGTGGTCAGGTCTGATTTCTAATTCTTTTCTTCTAATAATGTAAGCTAACTTCATTCTCTAGCAAAGTTTGTAGCTTTTCTCGAATTTCAAATCTGTCGGGCTGCTTCAAACGTTTACGAGTAGATTGCTGTTTAGATCTTTTCTTTTTTTTTTTTTTTTTTTACATATTCGTTTTTTTATGCATATTAGTTTGTAATATTTTTTTATTGTTTTGTGACCTCTCTGACAACTGTATTCAAAAATATATTTGCAGCATGTTGATGATTATTTTCTTCTGATGTTTGAAGTCTTATTACTTTTTCATTTCAGCTTCTCGTCTTTAAGTTTTGGATCTTATAGGCAATGATGCTAAAAGTTGGTTATTTTGTAGAGTTCTGGCAAGTCATCTGTGCTGGAAAGCATTGTTGGGAAGGACTTTTTGCCCCGTGGATCAGGCAATTGGGCTCTTTAATTTGCGTGAGATGGAATCATTATTAATTATAATGTGATGTTTTTACATGTATTTATATTATTCCACAGGTATTGTTACTCGTCGTCCGCTTGTTCTGCAGCTTCATAAGATCGACGAGAATCGAGAGTATGCAGAATTTGGGCATCTTCCGAGGAAAAGGTTTACCGATTTTGGTATGTTCTATAGCAAGGTGTTGCTTTTTTTGTTTTTGTCATCGGTATCAAATGTGCGTTGATACCTTGCTCTCTGTAATAATTATCTTGGGTCACTGATTATGGTATTTACTAGTAATCATCTCTCGAAATTGTTGGCCCTTCACTTCATGGGTGTCTGTGTTTGTGAATTGATGATTTTTAAACCTTCTGTAATAGTTTTGTTTAAATTTGTGTAGCTGCTGTCAGAAAGGAGATTGCTGATGAGACTGATCGAGAGACAGGCCGTACTAAACAAATTTCATCTGTTCCGATTTACCTGAGTATTTATTCGCCAAACGGTGGGTAAAGTCTGCAATTTGTTATCTAATTTGGATGCTCATTTATGTAACAATTTTGTACTAGCTGCTGAAAGCTCCTTATAACATTCAACTAGAAACCCTCTTAAAAAAATGTTTGTGAATCTCTGGTGTGAGTTCAATTCTCATTGACCTGCCCACTTATTTTTGTATTTATAAGAGAATATATCTGGAATAGTTGCATCAGATGCAACTTTGATGGTGCTCAGTATCTTTCGAATTTTCCTTACAATTTACACAACTCTCCCGATTGCAGTTGTGAATTTGACATTGATTGATCTTCCGGGTTTGACAAAAGTGGCTGTGGGTGAGCTATAGTCCTTATTAATACAGATTTTTTTATGCATTTCTTTCATAATGTCGCTAACTTATTTGGTCGGCCAATTGATTTATATAGAGGGTCAGCCAGATAGCATTGTAATGGATATTGAGAACATGGTCCGATCTTTTATTGAAAAGGTAATTGATCATCTTAGTCATTCTTTTATCCAATGCTGTGTTTCTATCTACAACATATATTCAAGTTTGTATTTTCTGAACTGCTCTATTTCAGCCAAATTGTATCATTTTGGCAATTTCTCCTGCTAACCAAGATCTTGCTACATCTGATGCAATTAAGATTTCTCGTGAAGTAGACCCAAGAGGTACCTAACCATACTGTTATCATGTTGTGTGGTTGTACCCTTCTATTTGATTTTTTATGTGGCTAACCATCAACATCAATAGAAATAAGATCATTTTATTATGTTATCGTGAAATTATTTCATTTTGTGTTGCAATGTCCAGGTGAAAGAACATTTGGAGTCTTAACGAAGATTGATCTAATGGACAAAGGCACTGATGCTGTAGATGTAAGTTTATTTATGTATATTGATAAAGGAATAGAGCTTAAGCTTCTGCTCTCATTGCCCCCAATGTATCAGATTTATCGTTTCTGAATTTTCTATTTAACAACTGAATGATAAATATGTTCAGATTACTCCTACCTGCATCAGTTCTTTTTCATTGATTGTCGTAGTCCTTCAAAACTCTGGCCAGTTTAATGTTAATTCTTATATGATTGTTTGAAACACTAAAACTATGTACATTCTGACTTGTAGTTATTTCGGTCTGCAGATATTGGAAGGGAGATCATATAAACTGCAATTCCCATGGATAGGTGTTGTTAACCGTTCTCAACAAGATATCAACAAGAATGTGGACATGATTGCTGCTAGGCGTAGAGAAAGGGAATATTTTGCTCAAACCCCAGAGTACAAACATCTTGCTAACAGAATGGGTTCAGAGCATCTGGGGAAAGTCCAATCCAAAGTAAGTAACTCCTTGACTTTTTCAGTTCTGCAGAAGCTTGCAGTCGGCCCTTTATTTTTTCTATTCCTGTTTAATTAGTTTTTTGTCGCTCGTTTAGAGTCGAGTCGCTTTATGACTACACCTATTTATGATGTTTATTGATAATGTTTCATACTCCAGCATTTGGAAAATGTCATCAAATCAAGAATTCCAGGCCTTCAGTCACTTATCAATAAAACAATCATTGAGCTGGAATCTGAATTGTCTCGCCTAGGCAAGCCCATTGCTACAGATGCCGGAGTAAGATTTTTTGACTTGCCTCATTGCAATAGTCATTTTTATACTATCTGTTTATCCCATATATATTTATTTTTCCAAAATGCTGCATGCTTCATGAATTGCTACTTGCTGGCATGTGTTTATGTGTGCTATAATTAATTCAGGGAAAGCTGTACATGATTATGGAAATCTGCAGAATGTTTGATGGAACATTCAAAGAGCATCTTGATGGAAGGTTGACATCTTATCATCATGAAACATCCCTTCATACCTTATCATTCTTCGTTTTAAGTTTTTTTCTTCCATTTGATTATGCAGTCGACCCGGTGGTGACAAAATATACAATGTTTTTGACAACCAACTTCCCGCTGCACTGAAACGCTTGCAGTTTGACAAGCATCTTGCTATGGAAAACGTAAGAAAACTAATCACAGAAGCTGATGGCTATCAGCCACATCTTATAGCACCCGAACAGGGTTATCGCCGCCTTATCGAAACAGCATTAATCACCATCAAGGGTCCCGCCGAGGCAGCTGTCGATGCGGTAGGTGTATGGCATGTAACAGTTGTCTGCTTAGTTCCGTCTGAATCGTTTTGCCAATCTGACAAACTTGTGTTTCTTTTGTATCCTCAGGTTCATGCATTACTGAAGGAACTAGTTCATAAGTCAATTAACGAGACTCCGGCAAGTCATTAGGGCTCTTAAATGATTTAACATTGATTTGCTTATACAACCATCAGATAATTTCAAATTCTGTCCAATCTACTACACTGCGATGAAAGCTTGGCCGATGAATAACATTTCAGTGTCCTTAACCGCATCGTCTTTTCACCGTTCTCATAAACTATCGTGTTGCTGGTTCGTAACTAAGTATGCAAATTCCATATTTTTTTTACTTTAATTGCAGGAACTGAAGCAGTATCCCTCTCTCAGAGTGGAGGTCAACAGTGCAGCCGTCGAATCATTGGAGCGGATGAGAGAAGAAAGCAGGAAGGCAACTCTGCAGCTTGTAGAGATGGAATGCAGCTACTTAACCGTCGATTTCTTCCGAAGACTTCCTCAAGATGTTGAGAAGGGAGGAAATCCAACTCATTCTATTTTCGACAGATACAATGACTCGTATCTTCGGAGAATCGGTGAGGACATTAGAAAAAAGCTCAATTTTTTCAAGATCTCAGAGCGCCGTTCGATCAGCTAATTCTTTTTTACCTCTTACTCTCTCTCTCTCTCTTGCAGGCACAACCGTCTTGTCTTACGTGGACATGGTCTGTGGAAGTCTCCGCAACTCCATTCCTAAGTCCATCGTCTATTGTCAAGTCCGCGAGGCAAAACGCAGCTTGCTCGATCATTTCTTCGCGGAATTAGGCAAAAAAGAGGTATTGGAGACTATTCGTTCTTTTTCGCCAGTCTAAGGCATTGCTGCGATAATTAAAACATCGTACATGGTATTCTTTGAACAGGGAAAGCAGTTGGGTAAGCTGTTAGATGAGGATCCCGCGGTTATGCAGCGACGCACATCGCTTGCTAAGAGGCTCGAGTTATATCGAGCGGCTCAGGCAGAGATTGATTCCGTCGCCTGGTCCAAGTAGCTACAGAATTGACTTCTCTCTCTCTCTCTCTCTCTCTCTCTCTCTATATATATATATATATATATATACTTCTGCACACGCATCTGTTGCTGGCTGTTCCTTTGATTTTATTGCTGGCTGTTCCTTTGACTTTTAGTGATGTAATGTCGTCGTTGCCCGTTAGACTATTTTTTTGGTATTCTGAGACTATTATATATAAGATGAAATATATAATAGTTACTTCGACCGTTAGAAAGATTCTTTAAGGAGGAGATATATTATTGTTATAATTAAAAAATAAATATTAAATTAACAAAAAATAAAATAAAATTAAGAACCATTAAGTGGAGGTGCGGGGAATCGAACCCGTGCCTCTCGCATGCGAAGCGAGCGCTCTACCATATGAGCTACATTTTGTTTTCTATTAGTTACTGTAGCAATTTAAATTTTAACTACTTTCTATCTACATTATTTGAATGCAACGTAACGTTATGAGTGGGGATGAAAAATGAAAATGTAATACTCCCTCTGTCCTGCTAATTTTATCACATTTTTCCATTCCGGGCGTCCCGATAATTTTATCACATTTTCTTTTTGGGTAAAAAATTAAACACCATTCCAACATTTAATTACATTACTTATATTTAATCTCTAATTAATCAAAATAATTTTTTTTATTTAATTGTTTTAACTAAAAAAACCAACTAACCCTCATTTACCTAAAACACAATCGATCGACCCTCTTTCTCTCTTTTCTTCAAAACCCAAATCATCTCCTTGAAAAACCCTAATTATGAACGACACATACGCTCTGTTGCCGGCCATCGTCACCGCAAGTCCCACCAACGACCCGGCGACGAATGCTGAAGGCGATGAGTTGTCTTATGTTCCACAACCCCTTAGTTCCAAGTTGTTCTTGACACGTTTGACCCGTCTCTGATTTCCTTACATGCAGACTCCGATCTGCCGTCTTTGAAGCCTGTGTATGGTTCTTGTGGTGAAACAGTGGCTGGAGACGACGAGTGGTCTTTTGTCCCAGAAACACCTGAGTTCCAAGAAGATAAGTACTCCGACTCTTTCCTTTACTCGTCTCTGTTTTCTTACATTGGAGGCACTGATCCACCCTTACCTTTTTTTGGCTATGGTGATGAAACGGTTCTTCCAGACTCCTTTCTGTCAAACGGAGCTCCAGATCTGGGTGATTCAGTTGCCGATCTGGGGTTGGAATCTTGGAGCGAGGAAAGGCGGATCATGTACCTTAAACTGCTTGCCATTTGGTGTCCAGCCGCCTTAACTCTGGTTTATTTTTTGTCTCTTTATTTTTTTCCTCTTTATGTTTTTTATTCTGTGATTGTCGTGCTCCTTGTCTGTGACTCTAATTGTGCTCTAATTGTGCCCTAAATTGTGTCCTAATTGTGCCCTGAATTGTGGCCTACTTTTAAACGTTAATGTTCACTGTCATTATATGATCATAGCATGCACCTCATTGATTTTACATCACTGAATTTTCATGATCATAGCATGCATCAGAACTTAGCTTCATATTTTGATTACATCTTTACATCATTACATCATACATTCATCTTTACATCATTACACAGCTCAAATGTCATCACTGTGATTTTACAGCATCCATATTTTGCTTTAAAAGTGACAAAAACATCATCTATATTGTGCTTCAAAAGTGACAAAAACAACATCTATATTGTGCTTCAAAAACAGCATCTATAAGTCTCCAAAGTACTCCATTAGCTGACTGTGTTCAAATGTTTCTCCATTTTCAATTAAGTACTGTATGCATTCCTTGACTAGTGCATCATCCACCCCTAGAACACATGGTAGCGTACCTTCTCTTTCTAATGTGGCTTTTTTCATGTGTGGTAGTTTGTATTTGTTGTGTCCCTTCACTCTCATAATTTCAATGAATGCAGCTTGTAGACTTAAGAAAACTTTTATGTCTCATGACTTAGATGCTTATAAGACTCCACTGCATTCACTAATTGCTCTATTGTGTATGATGCTGTTTGAACCTGTAGTGATTGAATTGCTCTAAACCAACCTAAATCATTCACATTAGTGTCTGGTGAATTAGGTGGTTGACATATTAACCTGATATTGAAACCTCTCTGTTGTGCAGCAGCTCTGAACTCAGGGTCTAAGTCTTTAATGTGTGGTTTTGCATTATCTTGCTGGATGATGATACTTTTGTCTGCATTACATGGCCATTTGTCCATTTGTCTGCTTTATTCCTTCAATGTCTATTTGCACTTTTTTCCTTCGCTTTTGCAGATTTGAGGGGACCTTGATATGCACAGCCCTGCCCGCAGATAATTGTGATTTTACTGTCTGCCATATCAACCAAATCGTTCGCCTATGCACTCCAAACATCCCCGCTACTTCATTTATTTTGCCACGAAGAAGTTTACCATCTGTATAGCTGTTAAGAAGCTGTTGTGCTATCTGATTCTTTTGATCTTGAGTTAGATTTGGTTTAGCAGACTTCATTTTATCATGTCTTGAACTCAGTTGCTGTGCTTTATGTTTTCTGTTTTCTGCTCTTGTGTTTACAGCCCATCTTGAACTCAGTTGTGTGTATTTAGTTGGATTTCTTTGTGTTGAACATGGCTGTGATGTGCGATCTGTTCTATGGATGAATATGGAGTGTTTAAAGTTTGTTGCTTTTATGGTGATGGTGTCTTGTTCTGCTGTGCGATCGTGTGTAATGGTGATGATGTCTTGTGTTTAGACTTTGGTGCTTTTATATGTGTGTGAAATGCTTTAAATGTAATTGGAGGGAAAAGTAAATGGTGGGAATAATTAGGAAAAGATTATAAATTTAAACAAGTTGTTTATATCTAACCCCATTGTATTATATTATTATAATAATGCCACCTTAATTTGCGTGCCCAGCAACTTATGTGATAAAGTTGCTGGGACAGGGAGTATAACGTATCGTTCGTTAAATGGGGTAACAACTCTCTCTCTCTTTTTTTTTTATTAATCGATTTTGCCCGATCTTTCCTGCTATGAATTTGAGGCACTGATTCTTGTTAATGAGATAATAACAGCTCATACATACGTTACATTTCATGTTGTTGTCCTTGTGTCTGCATTCAGTTAGTATTAACATGTTTAGTTACAATGTTTTACTTCCTTATATTTCATCTGCCGCACTGATGATGGCTCGCTCGCCTTTCATCAAAAGAAATCAATACAACAGTCATCCAAGGAAAAAGAATTAACAGACAGAGTGTTTATTTCAAGTCTCTCCTATGAAATGGCTGTCCAAAAATTCAACCACAATGTAAAAAAGGAAAACAGTGCATCAGAAAAATCAAGAATCCTCTCAAGTGAGAAGCTGAAAGAAAAGGTTATGCAACTGCGCTGCGCCCGACAAAAGAAACCGACCCAAAAGTAAACTTCCGAAACTAAAACTGCCACCTGCGATTAAAAAAGAAAAATATTTCTAACAGTTTCGAACATAGAAGGAGAAGGAATAACACAAAAGCTAACCTGTAATTGTTGAGTGAGCCTATCTGTGGCATTTACTAGATTCTCACATAACATGGCTGTGACTGTTATTGTATATCACCCACCCGAAAAAACAAATATCGAACGTCGTCATGCAGAAGTGGCGGTGGTAGTGTCTCTCAATTCAAAACAGGTGGATCGAGGGACTTCTGTTTCCCGAACAACTCTGCAGTATTCGCCTTTAAAAGATTGCGAACTATATGGCCTTTTGAGCAGACTTAATGGCATCCTCAAAACCTGCTTTCTCCTCCTCCTCCCTCTGACCAAAATACTGAAGGTTTTCTCATCCTCAGCAGCAGCTGCGGCCCTCTGTTGCCGTTGTTGCACGTGAGGATCATTGCACGCGTGTATGTCTTCGTTGGGACCAATGCTGCTGTTCCACAGGCTAACTGGCAAGGGAACGCTGTGGAAGTTCGAACTATTGGCGGTTAGATTCTCCACTGCGTCAGAATCTGGAAGAGCAACTTCTTTCTTGGACTCATTTCCAGAATCGAGGTCCACGGGTAAGTTAGGCGGCAAGTTTAGGTTCTCAGGATTATTAGGCTGGTCCCTTGTCTCTGAGATGGGTTGAGGAATCGATTCGACCACAGTGGGTGAAGATGGGAACTCTATCGGGTGGCTAACAGGCCAGACCGAGCCGGGAATGTACTCCGAAGTGTTAGCACGTATTTGCCACGCAAACTGAGGGAATGAGCTAGGTGGTAGTGACTGGGGCTGAGTGTACGGCGGGTACATAAACGGCAAAGGATGGATCATGTTCGGAGTGGCTGGTGGGGAAGGATACGGATGGTGAGGAGTGGAGCAGATTGGGTTGGGCAAGATAGTAGTGTGACCCGGAAGAAGGGTCATATTCATGGCCCATGGTCCAACGGGCTGAACGGGTCGTGAACCAGGCGGGACAGATATGTTGATAGGCAGCGGTGAAACTCGTGGAGAAACTATCGACGGATTGTATGGGGCAGCGGATGCAGAAAGCTTCTTGTTCGGAACTTCTCGAGAATCAACTGAAACTGATGAAGGTTTCAACTTTGCTTCTTCCACCTCTTGCAAAACCGACTTTTCATCTTCAGGGGATTCAGTGGGCTCCGCCGGATCTTCAGCAGAGATAATCATCTGAGGGGAATGTAAACCAACCGCATCTATCTGATTTGACTCGGAGGAAATGGATTTCTCCAAAGCAACTCTTTCAGGTTTTAAAGCTGAATCTTCATCATCCCGCGTTTCATCTGACTGAACTTCCTCTTTCTTGATGGATGATCCACTTTCATTATCCACAAAGGGGACTTCAATGTTCTGCTCTTGATTGTCTTCTGCATTCAATACGACAGAACTGGAAAACTCCTCGGCTTCGTGAGGCTGCTCTGCATTTTCTGGAAGTTTGGCCTGCAACATAGAGATAGTTCCAGGCCGTGCCAAAGCTACTTCCTTATATGAAGGAGACTTTCCCAAGCTTACTATCGAGCTTTTCTTAGAGATGGCCCCGACCTCTTTAGGTACAGTATCTGGACCTTGTTCTGATGGCGGGTTTAGTGTGTCGGCTTCTTTCGTAGCAGTCTCCAACTCGACATCCTTGGTGGATGAAGAACTAGCCTTCACCCTGTACGCTACTGTCTTCACCATTTTTCGTCCGAATTTGCTTCCCGGAGGACTCTTCGCTACGTAATATTCTGTAGTTCCCGGTGATGTTTCCCGTTTCTTCAATACGTAATATTTACCATTTTGATGGTTATTTTTCGGTTTAGGATGATCTTGTAGCTCCGCAGCTAAATCTTTTTTCTGATTGCTGAATACCTTACTTGTGTGCTGACGTCTCTGCCTGGGTCGCCTTCCGAACAAACCAGCCGATCGTGGCCTTTGAACAGGCTGCCAACCGTCTTCCCCCCCAGCGTGAGTTTCTGTTATGATTTCGATAGAAGCAGCAGAATATGGCTTAACTTCGGCTTCTTCAGACAAAGAATCGACCTGAACAGGCTTTTCCTGCGCAGATTCTTCTACTTTTCCTTCGGATGGAACAGGCAAAGCAGTATCTTCCACAGACAACTCAACATCGGAATCCCGAATTTGTTTGTCTTCATCTGACTCATCCCTTGGAGTATCTTTTGGGATTTGTTCAGAGTCAGAGGAAGAAAGATTATTTTGAAGGGACTTCGCCTTTGCCTAAAGGGAAAAGATATAATTGTCAGAAAACTATACAAGAATTTGGAATTGGAAGCTTATCGGCAAACTATAACACTGCTTTTCGTGTAGATAGTCGTATTAATCAAAAGAACGGTGACGACCTTCGCAAGGTAGTTTCTTCTCTTAGTTCCCATAGGGTCTCTTTCTTTGGCATCATCGTTTGGATTGATGTAGTCAAGCAAATCTGATACACTGTAAAAACAAAGTCTCGTGAATTGCCTTAGATGACTGATGGAGAACTTTTTTCGGTAGCAAAGATGTCAGTGCTTGCAGATAATAGAAAAAACATTGCACTATACCAACAACCTCACTAAGTTTTCACAAACCATATCAGATTCATTCTGACAACCATTTCTGGGAAATTTTAGTTTACCTTAAGTGCCCTTTGCTGGCTATAGAAGCATCTGGCCTTCGAGTTCCGTTGCGAGCAGCCTCTTGCTGTTCAAAGGCCTTCGACTCGAAGTATTCAAGCCATGCAGCAGCATCCTGCAGCATCATAAAAATATTATGGAATTAGACAATACAATCTTAAAGTAAAAAAACAAAGACTAATTTCAACGTGGAAAGTTTTTACACGGGATTTAAGTTTTATTGTCTTAAGAAAGTTGAGAGCTTTTAGGAGCCAAAAGTTGAAGTTCCATAAATCACATCTGATAAATTATCAGTGAGTCCAGCTGAAACTGGACAATTCCTAAAGAACATCAAGCACCTGTGTTCGAAGGTCATCCGGTCCCAGCTTTGCTCGGAGTATCTGTAAGGTTGTTTGTTCATGTTGAACACTCAAAGGATATGCTTCCATCAATGAAAGAGCAATTGCAATGGCATGATAACTAGCCGCTGTCTGAAAAGAATTAATTAAAGGTATTAGCATATTGTTTCTCAAAGAAAGCAGAGGAAACTTAAACAGACTTTGTGAAATATAGTTAATTATTGTCATGAGTAGAAAAAAAAAATCCCAGAACCAATGTTCTAACGCAGATACATTAAGAATATGCATGCAGGGAAGCAAGATTATTACTGAATAAATATTTCAATCCTTGAAACAGGCTGATGGAGAGAATGCTAAGATGATCCGCTAGACAGATAAATTAGCAAAGTACCTGAATATGGTCCGGGCCAAGAAGCCTTTGGTTGCACTTAAGAGCTTTATGAAGATATCTAAGCGCAACATGCACATTACCTAGACCTTCCTCCATCATTGCGACATTTATATATGTTGCAGCAGTATTTGGATGTGATGGGCCACAAGTCAGATGTAATAGGTACAGTGCTCGCTTTACGTATCTGTAAAAATCAAATTAAGAAAACATTATTATGCTATATACTGAAGGCTTTTTTCTCCTACGGAAAGAAAACTCAAGGGATTCGTTTTCCAATCAATGCTAGATGACTACAGAAACAGATGTTTAGGAATATATAGGCTTGGAGGCAGCTTGAAGGCCTTGTTTGTCGTTTGACAGATGAAGTGAGTTCCGGATAAGAAAAAACAAAGAGAACTAAAACATTTACTATCTCATAACCAAATAGCCGAAGAGTTCTAATTCTAGCAGTGTAATTTAATGTGTAACATCTATACTAAGATTTTCTAAAAATTGGCAAATGCCATGCGCAAACAGCCTGATAATATTAAATTCCTAGCAACTGTCTTTGAGAAAAGTTCTTAGAGCTGGTTAAAGTAGATAAGGAGGCATACTTAAGGGCCAGCTCTGTGTGCTGCAATCTGTAGTAGAAAACAGCAAGATCCCCATAACTTTTCATGGTATCCGGATGATCAAGCCCTAGTTCTCGCTCATTTATGTCCAAAGCCTTTTGCTGATATATAGTAGCCTGTAAATAATGAATGTGAAACAAGAGAGTTTAACATCATGGAAATGTGGAAGATTGATAATATCAAGTCTAATGGAACGGAACCTAAAAGGACTGTTTCAATCTGGACAGGAAAATCATATGACTATTTGAATGCTAAATAACTCATGAGATTAAAAACAACCTGATTGAAGTCTCCGGTGTGATATAAAACAACTGCAAGAAGACTGTAAGCACCAGCCGTCATTCTATGATAAGGACCACATACTGCTACTAGCTTTGCAAGGGCCTGATATCGTTATAAAACACAAGTCATGTACACTGTGGTTGGAAATGCAATATTACAATTTTACGCTTATGCATGTTTCTAAATAAAACTTCCCCTCTTTATTTTGCAGAAATTTCAACCAAAAAGGGTCAAATAATTCATCTTACTGTTATGTTTTTTATTAAATTAGTTATCTAATATCCACTAAGAGAACATGTGAACAGACTTTTAAGAAACTTTCTTGTCAATTAAAAGGATAAACTGACACCACAGGCAATAGAATTCACACCTTTGTTCCGTAACTAACAGCTTCTTCAAGTTTTCCCTTATCAAGAGCTGTTTTAGAAGATTCCAAGAGTTGTCGCCCATCAGCCGAAGAGCATGCTGCTTGCTGTGTGAACCGACCATAATTTCAGTTCACATGTTTTCATGTTAATGAGAAGGACGAGCAAAACATTCACTTGAATACTAAAAAGGAGCATAGTTCACCTTATGTACAGGGACAAGACTGACTATGTCTTCTTTTCGGAAAGGGTGGGGAGATTTCATATCAAAGTCTCGTGTTACAAGCTCAATTCCAACCTACAAAGAATGGAGAGACCTTTTAGAGCAATTAATGATGATGTTTTATTCTGAGTCATCAACTTCCAGAAGCAAGACTTCCCAATCACTAATAACTATCGGAAGTCAGATTTCTGGATAAAAGATTGTCAACTAAATAAACAGTCACAGTAATTGGCCAGCGATAGTAACTTAATTCAACTTACCTTATGGCATAAGCCCCGGAGAATTGCAAATTTTCTGACATCTTCATAGTTTGCAATGCTTAAGTTCCAGTCATATCGCTTTTTAAGAAACACTTCGAGCCATTTCCATACAAGGGAATTAACACTACTGGGTTCATCTAATTGTCCATTTTCAGGAACACCAAGCATCATGTTCAGTGTTGCTGCAATTGCTGCAGCCATTTTATCTTCGTCAACAGATGATGTTACTGCCTGCAGGATGTGCTTAAAAGCTCGCACTATCATTTCGTGGATGCAAAGAGACTGCACATGTGATAACTTTTCTGAAAGCTTAACCTGTTTGATGTATAAAAGTTACAGTAGTCAGTAAGTCTACTCAGATAACCTGAAAATCAAGTTTCTGTTTCCACTTCCTCCCCATCCAAGTTATATTATCATTATATATACTACATGAAACGGTAAACCATAACAATCACTGCATTATTTTCGGAATCTGCATCCACCAACCATTAATGTATAACTCGACTTTTCACAGAATAAGCTATGCTCTAGTAAGCACAGGAAAAAAAAAAGCATGCTCATAGAAACATAAAACTCAAGGAGTAGAACTTGCCACTTGTCCAAGGGAACGCATTCTTAGACCTCTCGTATGCATGAAATCTGTTAGTGTTCGGCCATCAACTGGTGACAGTTCCAAAGAACCAAAATCCGAAACCTGCGTATTAAAAGATTTGTAAGTGGATTGAAAGATATAGTTATTCACTTTACCAATTTTGGATCATCCACTTTACCAATTTTGGTAGGGCGACTTCATTATAATACTTTTCAGATAACTCCATAAGCTCGTTCAGGGACTGTCAAAAAAAGAAATCTTTTATACTTTCTTTTGACTGCCTTGAAAACTATACATTGATTAATAAAGAATGCATAGATTATGCTACCTTTGCATGAAGTCCAGTCTCAGACTCCTTCAACCTAGTAAAAGCTGCATCAGACAATAAGGTCTTTAGCATGAGTTCAGATTCACCTCCACCAGTATCAAGCTGATGCGCTGTCTCATTCGCAGTTGGTTGTTCAGTCTCACCCTTCACTTCATCTAAAACAGACTTTGGTTTCTCAGGTTCAGCTTTACTTTCCTCTGCAGTTTTCTTTCTGTTTTTCAGGGATTTGAGAGGTTTTCCCAGCCCCTCAACTTTCATCTCATTCTTTACCTTCTCACCAGATGGTTTTTTCTCTTTTTCTGTTTTCTTCTGGTCCTGTAAATGTTGGATCCAGCAGGCTCCAAGTTCCCATCTCATGAAAGCATCTGTTTCATGTTCTTCTTGCTGCAGTTTTGCCAGACTTTCTTCAAACAAGCCCTCCACAAAAGCTTGTGCAGACTCCAGATCATAACAATCCGATGATCTAGACTGCGACAATGATTTATTTTGTTCAAGATCCATGCTTTTGTGAAGAAGTAGCCTCAAACTGCAGATACATTGTGAAAATCGAGACCAATTGAATATAAAGACTAGAAGTCAAAGGATATTAATGATTGACAAGCTTATGTAATAGCTCGATGAGGTATTGAGCATATATAGCAGAAAAAGTATATGGAAAACCTATTAATATTGAGGGCATTCGCGCCACCATCTTCCTGCTCAAGAGTTATTTGGCTTTGAGGTGTGGAGTCCAACTGTTTTTCATCAATCCCTTGAACTTTAACACTTGCGATGTAACCAAAAAATCTTATGTTTACGATACCTAGGGTTGCAATATCCTGCACCAACAGAAACAGTAATCATAAAATGAATTTGTCCAGCCATAAGCAAGAGAAAAGCATATAAGTGACGTTTTCTGCTCATGCAAGAACTTCTTACTTGAGCTGCTGTATTTTCATCAGCAGTGATACCCTTCAGAAGGTTTCTTTCACCCAGTTTTCTGGGATTTAGTCCAATAGCTTGTTGTCCGTCGATTTTTGTATCAACTTTACATCCAGCATTGGAAGAGTCTTTCATGATAGCTATGCTCAAGTCGCCAACCTTCTCAGTATAGATAACTTCAGTGTTTAAGACAGAACGACCCATCTCTGGCGTTTTCATTACATGTTGAATAGCTGCAATGCCTCTAAAAATGGCCACATCTACGAATAAGCTGTGAAGAAGAAAAGCTTTTCTATCGCGGATTTGCCTTTCTTCAGCTGTTTTACATGGCATGGACGCGAGAAACAAAAGCTCATTCGCGAAAGGCAACAAATCACTTTTTCCATCTCTTCCCAGTCCACCTCCGTTTCCTCCCCATTTTTCATCTTCGGCTGGAAGAGGTGGAAATGTAGGCGGTGACAGCGCTGCGATAGGCGGGATAAGCCATGTGTTGGCTCTAAAGCCAAAAGGGAGATTACCAAACTGCAGAAAGAATATGTCATTAAATTGTCGAATGAGCATCACAAAAGAAAAGGATTGAATAAAGCATTGACGTATCAAGGAAAACAACCTTATTCCTCTCTGAGAAGGCTTTCATGAGCTCGTCGTAAGCCTGAAATGAAGAGATAAAAATCCGTCAGATAACGCATTTTATTGATTTCAAACAAGAACATTCAGCAATTTTTCCCAAACAAAAGATAAACTGCCAATTGTACATCGAAAGGACAAAAGGAGTTACAGCATAACATATGGCACAACTGTTAAATGGGATTCTGAACTCAGTTTGCAGACGAAAATTCAAAATGACTAATAACAAATTCACTTTCAGCAATCAAGGTTTCAGAACGAACGTTATCAAACGCCCGACTTAGCTGTCTCAACAGGTCGACCAGATTGTGACATCGGATTTGCTGCTTCCCCGTGCTGTAAAACCCTTTCCTGGAAGCTTCCACAGTAACCAACTTACCATTGCACAATTTTACCTGCAAAGAAACAGCGCAGCACAGATGAAGTCATCGTTCTATAGCTCATGGCAGCAAGTGAAAGCTCTTCAAGGGACTCACTTCAAGAGTACAAAGATGATCAGCCGCAAAAACTCCAACATCTGCTTTCTTCACTGACCTCTTTATAACTGAAATTGTATATTACACCACAAATTTCATGAGTCTATACATCCAATCCAAGTAAGAGATTTCCAAGAAGAAGAAAAAATTACGAGTCATGAATTTCCGAATACCATAATGCGTAACAATTCGCCTAAAATACGCATAACCCAAGAGATAAGAATAGACAGAGACGTTACACTGGACAGGATGCGTCAGATGAGACAGCGAGAAGAACTCATAGAAGCTCCCAAGCTTCGGCGAAGTATTATTCATCTCTCCTTCTCCTCCGTCCATCGTCTCCGGCGAACCATCATTAGCCGCCGGCGATGAGCTGTCGTCTCTACTCTTCCCTCGAGGAGACTTGCTCGGCTGTTTCTTCGAGGCCTTATTATCCTGCGCCGCGCCGCCGGAGTCATCTTTCGAGGAGTCCTTGCCCGCCGATGGTCCGAACGACGTCGTGCACGCAACGATGTCTAGAAGCCTCCTAACGTGCGCCATCGCGCTCTCTTCGTCGTAGTCCTCTGCATTAAGGGTAAATATGTAATTTCATATTATTAATTTTGTTTTTAATATTATATTATTTTGATATTCTCCTTACCTTCCACAAGTACGAGGGAGCAAGGTTTCAGTGCGGATACGTCCACCGTGTCCTTCAGACGTGGGCCCCTCACCTTTCCAAGCCATGAAGGGCAAAACGGTAAATAGACAAAATAAACAATTCGCTTTTTTTTTTTTTTTTTTTTTTTTTACAATAAAAAAAAAATAGAACTTACCTCATGGGATAAAGAGAAGTTAGTGATATTGCATGTTATTGTGCTAACTGATAGAAGTCGACGAACGTCAATGATTCTATCGGTTGATATTCCCTGTTCCAAAAATATGAATATAATAATTAAATTAAGTTTTTTTTTTATATAGTTAATAATAATTAAGAGGAGAATAGTTAGTAAGCCATCTCTATTAATCTACCGTAATTTGAATCATTCCAAGGCTCATTCTTTGTCTTGTTCGATGAAAACCATAGTGAGTTGGTTGTAATAAGCAAATGAAGAGTGCACGTTATAAATAAACTAACGACATTTCTTTCTAGTATTTTCTTTCTTTATTTTTTTTATTCATTTCAATTTCTTTTTATAAAATGTAACTAAGATAGGAAAACCAAAAAACTTCATTCTTGCCTTCATGCATACACTACACTTGCATGATAACTCTCGGCCTACATTGGCTAGAAGATTGTCTTTATTTTTTATTTTTCTCTCATGAGGCTTATATAATTATATATATGTATATATATTGCAAGAATTTTAATTGGGTAGCCACAAACCTTCAAAATAACATGAGTCTCGTCGGGGAGAATTACTTTAATGTCCACGACAACTGGAAGAACTGAAAAAAAACAATAGAAAAAATTCGTTGTAATCGACTTCTTTAAAGAGAAAAAAAAAATGATATTGTATTTAGAAAATTAAATAATGTTCAAGGGAAAAAAATTATTAGAAAAATAGGTGCATACCCTTCTCTTCTTTCTTCTTCTTGTCACCACCCTTTGTCTTGCCACGAGCATTCTTCGGAGCCATATTTCAAAGGTGAAAGGCTGAAAAAAGTCTTCAATACATACATCATTCAAATAAAGACAAAATTTTATATACTCTTACACATGTATATATACGTGACGAATAATTCAAATATAAGTAAAGTCTCATATATCTAATACATATACATGTATGCTCCAATCCAATGAGTATATAAAGAACAATCAATACAACATTAAAAGTCCCATATATCTCACTCACCGCAGGTAGCTGAAGACTAGGATGAGATTCTGACAGTTGCAAATGTAAAGATATTGATAGAGAAGTCTCTTCAATGCTGTAATAAATACCTCGGAACCAATAAAGGTATTATGTTTGAGGTTTATGTAAGGTTTTTGAAGTTGTGGATAAACTTATGAAAACACACCACCAAAGAGAGTAGTAAGTAAGTAGTGTATAAGAAGAACCCTATCTTTTCCTCTAGCTCAACTGTTATCTATAAAAAAAAAAAATAATAATAATAAAAAATAATTATAAAGAAGAATCTATGGGGGTGAAATCAGAGAGAGGGAAAGAAATCGAAAGAGATATAGAGAGAGAGAGAGAGAGAGATAGAGAGATAGAGGGTTAAGGTGGGGATGTGCTGCGATAAGGAACGAAGGGTTGAGATTCATGGGTCAGAATTATAATTCATATATATGTCAGTATTCGCCGAATGCTACAAATATTTTGTTCGTTTTTATATTAGAAAATGATTTTATTTTTTGTGAGCCTTATACATACACATATGTGTGTCTAAATATAATTATTATTTTTGTTGATAAATAGAAAATTATGCTTTTTGAGAGAGGGTAAAAGGAGGCAACAGTCGAGCAGGTCTTGCTGCTGCAGGGCCAAGACGAAAGGGACCACGATTGTTGATCAACAAGCCAGATAGCCTACCAATCCACTTGTTGAATGTGGTTTTTGTAAATTTCTTGGATTTACTAGAAAACCCTTTTTTATTTATTTAATATCAATATGTAATATTTCAAGAAACGAAAAGCCAAAATATTTGATTTTATTTTTCATTATATATAGAAAGTGGGTTGGGGATAATCTCTATCCTAGAAGTCTATATTTTTATTTTTTATTTTTTGTTATTTTTTTTTATTTTTCTTGTCCCTAATGCTGGGTCAAGTGATCAGATCGTGATATCTTCAGAAAAAGGTCACGAGTTTGATTTCGTTTGGTCGTCTTGACTATGGATATTGTTTACGCACAAATCATGATGATTAGTTCAGCTGGAAGTTGGGTGGTTCCATAGTCGTAAATGAGATTCTAATTCGATTTCAGAGTAAATTTAGTGGGAGTGTAGAAATTTTAATATATATATATTGAAAAAATGGATGCGTTGAGGATAATATAACAAGCACCACTCATTTTATTTAGTATATTATATATTGTCTGATTTTATAAATTTTAGGAAAATTGACTGAATGATGGGCAATTTCTAAAAGACAAAAGTGACTAAGTGCGTTGTGGAATCAACTTGCTATTCTCTAGAAATTGTTGATGTTTACTAATTTCAGAAGTTTATTTCAATTTCAAGCCATTTATTAATAACGGATAAAGCCTTCTTTTTTTTTAATATATAATACTCATTATTATTCAAACCAGGCAAGATTCAAATATGGGGGTTATAAATAAATTAATCAAAACCATTGATATGAATTTTTAATGACACTAATGAAATGAGTGTACCATATTTGTTGGCTACTATTCTTGATCAAAAAGCATGCTTGGTCTCTTTAATGACACTAATGAAGATTACATATTATTTTTTCGATTTGTGTGTTATAATAATATATAAATATATGATATTGCTTTATATATTGAGTTATATGTAATTTAAAATTTAATTGTTTATTATTTTAAAAAAAATATAAAAAAATTATTTGTGAGAATATAATTATAATAAACAAAAAAACGAAGAGTAAAATGATGATTACTCTAATTAAATTAAATAAAAAATAGAAGAGTAAAATAATAATCATATTTGACATACTAAAGGCAATCACTATACACCCCGCATTGGTTATGTATAATAATATTTTAAGTACGTTTAAATGTGTGTATTTTAATATATAAATATATATAATATAATTTTATAATTTAAAGTATTATTTTTAATTTAAATCTTTTAATAGATGAAATTTTATTTTATTTTTATTTATAAGTATATATATTAAAGAAAAAAATTGAGTTGTCGGGATAAATTAGAATAAATATAAAATATAAAGGATAAAATTATCATTACAAAGGACATAACAATATGTAATCACTGTGTGGTGTTGAGCCTTCATAAACACTAAACAGTATAGATTATTATTTCTATAGTAATTATTATTATTATTATTATTATTATTATTATTTCAAAATCATAGAAGAACTTAATTATATTTTTTTATTAATATGAATTGATATATAGGGCAATTAATATTCAAATTTAACAAGCTTTTTCCTTTTGTCTAATATGTATATGTTTACTAATTTGACATTAAATATGTCCTATCTTTAATTTTTTTTTCTTTTTGCAAGTCATGAGGTATCCCCGCACAACGTCACTATATTCCCACTTTCTGATTAATTTCATTATGAATAGAATCTTAACCTTAATGTCAACTATGGGACAAACTCGAAATCGAGCACGACTAATCCCAAGACGTGTTACATTAAAAGTACACATAAACTACGATAGTCAAGGAGTTAATGTATATCCGAACCTCATGGCCTATACGTCGCACTTTTAAGAAAACGATTTATTAGTAAACTAAGCAACTTCATTTAATATCCTTATATATTGAACCTATGTCACAATAAAGAATTGTTGTAATTGTTTCATCACTAAATGATTTATTTGATAATACTTAATCTCTAAAGCTTTTTGTGAGGCTTGCAGTAAATAATAATTAATTTTATATATTAATTAAAATTGGCCTATTCTGCTAGTAATCTATTAATAATTTGGTTAGACCGTCGATAAAAATTGTCAACTTTGATGTCACTTAAAATTACTATTTTTATCTTTCTATTATTTATTTATATTTGAATTTGATAATTAACGAATGGGTTTTTGATGTCTTTCAATACACTTAATTTTTCATATAATGAATGTCGACTCGTGTTAAAGCCCAATTTGTTTCGCGAAACAAAAAATTATTGCATAGATTAAATTCTTTTTTTTTTCTTCCACATATATACATATAAATATTACGTTGTTTTCTTAAATATTTAATTTGAGCGTTACATTTAGACCAATAAACGTTAGGTACAGTTTTTATATATTAACAAAGTGTAGAATGTTTTTTTTTTTAAATATAACATATTCTTTTAAAATCAATTTGAATCGGGTGAAATAATTTTTTATTTAGATATGTTAATTAATAACTCAAAAGGTTATTTAATTTTTCAACAATGATCTCAACATTTTTGGGTTTCTTTGGACAGGTATAGAAAAATAAAAATCATCACTCGATCATAATTGGTACATTGTATTATTTATAATTCAAAATTTCAATTCATTAACATTATAAATACACACACACACACACACTATTGAATTCCGCATGTATAAAAAATGTTTCGGCAAATCGTATGAATAAAGGCACAACCATTGGATGAAATAAGTCAACCTAAGTGACCACTAAATCTTTACTAAATTAAAAGCAATAAATTCTTTAATAAATCATCTCCTAATCAAGAAAAATTTGGTGGGGCGGTGAAACATTACCGTTATGGCGTTATCTAACAATTTTTTTTTATGATTTAAGTATCTATTTGGTCCGTACGAAATTTCATTAAATTAGTTATACAGTAATTTGCACTTCATTATGATAGAAGATTTCTGAAATTAAAATGCATTCATCAACCAATAGAACGCACGCATTGTTGTTCCTTTGATAAACCAATGGCGATTTATCTAAATCTCCACTCCACAATAATGGGATTGATTAATCATGCTCCATCATATTTATTTCTTTATCGTATGATTGGTAAATAAAAAATAAATAAAAATTTAAGAGGCTGTCCAATGTTGGTTAGAATTATTATTAAATCGTGTGACTATAAGTTGGAGACTACTATTAATCACTAATTGAAGAAGATGCAATTAGATTATAGGGAAAAAAAAAAAAATTTTAAGTGGACTTCATGAAGCCCACTATAACATTGCTTCATCGATGGGCCAAAAACTCGAATGAAGCCCAATAACAATGGAGGAAGACATTAGGGATAAAGTTGTTTGATATTTAATGAGATTGGAGTTTGGGCTCAATTGAATTAAATAAATCGTTAATATTCATTTAAGGTTTTTATAGAAATCGAGATGACATCGTTTAACGAAACTGGAAATTATTTAAGATTTTAAATCTATGTTCTAAGGGAGATCAATAGACTATTAATTTTCTCAAAATCGATATCGCGTGAATGTGAAATTATTAGTTATTGAAGTCGGCCCGATTTAGAAAAATAAAAAATTATAAGAAAAATTATGTGTTGACGTGACCCCACGTGTCGCTGAAATGGCAGTAATTGGACGTGCTATCAACTGAAAGGGTGAATGGTGAATCAGTTCAAGAGTTGTGATTATTCCAGATTAATCCCCGGTCAAATCAAGTCAATAGCCAAAAGTTGTGTTTATTCGCAAATTGACTCCGTTCAAAGCAAGTCAACTGCCAAAGGTTATGACTATTCGCGAATTGAACCCATCAACTTTTTGGAACCTATAAATAAGTTCCCTGAAAGAAGAAAATTTCAGTAGCATACATACAAACACATCCCCTCTTTTCAAAGTAAACAAGAAAGCTCCGAATATCGAGTAATTCACTGAGATTTTGTTTCGTTGTGGTACGCTAACAAAATAAAATTTTTTATCTTGGGGACGATTGTCGTAACCCGAGAAGCACTGTAATTCAGGACAATTTTGCCTTATAAAAATTGACTCAAACTCGTGACTCGACATATCAAGTATATACCCCTCTAGCTATATTCCAGCAACCGATAAATACACCGACCTTCGGAAAAAACAAAAGTTCAATATGAAGTGAATCTAAATCTCAATGTTGGCTATGAGACAATGAGACTAATCCTCCTGGCATGTGTGTATCGTTTTAAGTCCAGACAGTCAACGAAAATTAACAAGTCTAAGTGGAATCGAACCATGACTGATTAACGTATTTTCTTATGTTTATTTTTGTTATAACTAAGTCATTATCGAGCTAATCGGAGTCATTTTGAATACTTTTAGTGTGGTTATACGTTTTTATGCTTTTGTAAGACTTTAAGACGACAATTAGAACGAACAAGAAGAAAATTAGGCGAATATGACAAGAAGGGAGCTGTCCACGGCCGCGATCCATCCAGTCCACGACTGCGGACGTCTACTCGGAGCTCAGCAGGAAATTCCCACGACCGTGGGAGACAATGTTTCTACTCGTGGACTGAGGCAGTGAGCTCAAGCATCGAATAGAAACAATGCCCACGACCGTGGAAGGGTGAGCATCAGGTCGTGGATGATGGCAGTAGCAACATCTTCGAAGACAAAGACCTACCGACGACCGTGGACTCGTGTGCGCGCGCCCGTGGATGTCAGCAAAATGCTCTAGCAAGGAAGACCCAGATGTCCATGGCCGTGGACCCATATGCATGCGCCCGTGGATCATGGAAGAATGTCCAGAATCACTCCCCCGCTATGTCCACACCTGTTGAAGCCTGTACACACGCCTGTGGGTCGTGCCGACTTAAGCTAAATCACCCGAATTTCGGCCCAATAAGCAAGATATCATGCCATATATAACATCTGACCCTTGGAGACAAAAAAAAAAAACACATCTTAGAAGGTCAAGAACCCTAGAAACACCCTCTTTGTAATTTCTAAATGTGAAAGAAAGAATTTATGAAGATCAATTCGAAGAATCAAGCGAAGAACGTGTGGATCAACCCGGAGCCGAATCGTATGGGAGATATTATGCTTTCTCTATCGTTATCTTTGTCTTTCCTTGTTCTCTCTTTTTATATGAGTAGCTAAATCCTTTATATTTGAGATTAGATGAACCTTAGCAAGATTGAACCTAATCGTTTACTGCAGTTTTTCTAATATTATTATGATTCGGTTACGAATTATATGTTTGATTTCAATTATGTTTATGTGATTGGAATTGTTTATTTATCTTGATTATGTCTATGCGATTAAGATAATTTATGAGAAATAGTGTGTTACGCTCGAAAGAGGAACGAACGATTAGCCTACTCGTAAATGAACGAAATACACTCAACACTAGAGATAGGTTGAACTACCCCGCCGGATTAGAGTCAAATCTAATAGTGTAATTCATCATTTTCTAATGCATTTCTAGGGTTAGTAGTTAGAGAAGATATGTCCGTCTATTTAATCCGTAGGATTAGTTGTTGACGTGTTTATGTGATTAGGAAAGTTATGTCCGGTTACATGAACTCTAATGCATGATTTAGAAATTCTTACGGTCTTATAATTAGTAAAAGCTTCGTTATACATGTTAGCAATTTCGATCGAGCTAGGAGGATTCTAAGTCTCGAATACATTTGTTTCAACAAAGTCGTCGATATCTTTATTTTCGTAGTTTACATAATTATTATTTACGTTTTCGTACGATGTTAAGAAATCGATGGCTTCATCCTAAAACCAACTGGTGATAGGTGAGATTACCTCTTGAATATATTAAGTGAGTCGGGTGATGAGAATTATCCGATGTGGGATAGAATAGAAATCTCAACACGCCCCATCACGTGTACGTGATTGGCCTAACACGTGGACATATGAATCGGGTGACGGTAAGCATAGATTGAACCCGCTCTGATACCATATTAAGAAAATGAGGGCTTCATCCTAAAACCAACTGGTGATAGGTGAGGTTGCCTCTTGAATATATTAAGTGAGTCGGGTGAGAAGAATTATCAGATGTGGGATAGAATATAAATCTCAACATACGATCAATCAACTTTTTCACTAGAATATTTAAACGGCGGTTTTCATTTTTTGCATAGTTCATTTGGGTTCGATACTCGAATATTTGCCACATCTATACTATTATTGATAGGTTCACTTACCTATTGAGCCCATGATAGTTCGTAATTATTCGTTTTATAAATATTATCAATTGCGATTCTAGCTCGTCAATATCATTGATCGAAATGTGCTCGGCTAGTTGACATATCTTTGGGGAACGATATCTATGCTATAATTAATATATATCGAGATCTATAAGTGTTGACATTTGAACATATCTACCTTGCCCAGCTGACATTTAATATGTATGCATCTCATGAATTAGCATTTATGGGTTAATATATTGTATATTTCTTTTCTATAATTATATTATGGTCAACTGCTTCTGACAACAACTTTTGTGATACATTTTTTTAATATTTCACATTAATCACTTGATCTTATAATATTCCCAACCTATACATAATTAATTTAGAAATAAAATATATAAAATTAAGATATGATATATTCTCCTCGAACTTCAACTTTTAGGTGAAGTGGTCCATAAACATGATATCAAAACTCTGGCCAGGAGGTCATGATACGAATCCTTACGACCATACATAGAAAGAAAAATAGACATAAGAGAGCTAGATAAGAAAAGAAGTACAAATACTTTCGATGACACATAAAAAGAAATCAGCATAAACGCGCGTAAAATAAAATATAAAGAATACATAATACATTCCATTTAACATGTTCCATGGAACATTTAAATTAACCTAAAGTCATGCATCGATGCGTGATGGCAACGTAGTGTGATCTGTGTATTTTCATGTTTTTAATTGATATCTGCAACTCGTGGATGATTAACTAACCTAAAGTCATGCATATATATATATATATATATATATTTATATACATGCATATGATACCGCAGAGATGTTGAGAAGATAATTAGAAAGTTAATAAGAGAGAATGTGGAGGCTTAAGGTTGGCGAAGGTGAAGACAGTCCTTACCTCTACAGCACCAACAACTACGTCGGAAGACAAGTATGGGAATTCGATCCTAACTACAGTTCGTCGGAGATGAAGGAGAACATCGAAAAAGCCCGTCGTGAGTTTTGGGCTAATCGGCACCGTGTGAAGCCCAGTAGCGATCGTCTTTGGGTTATCCAGGTAAGCTATATATGAATATGTACAATGTGTGTACATATGTAATATATATTTCTCTCTGTGTGTGTGTGTGTGTGTGATCTTGTTCATCCAATGCAGTCCTTGCATGAAAAGAATTTCGAACAAACAATAGCGCAAGTGAAAATAGGCGACGGCGAAGAGATAACCTGCGACAAGGTCACTACCACACTGAGGAGAGCCGTTCGTTTCTTGTCGGCGCTGCAAGCGAGTGACGGTCATTGGCCGGCTGAAAACACTGGCCCGTTGTTCTTTCTACCGCCCCTCGTGAGATTTTTTCATTTTTTTTAACATAATTAACGGTCGATCATGTGATGAAACATATATAATAAACTGAATGAATTGCAGGTCATGGTTCTGTACATTACAGGCCATCTCGACGCCGTGCTTTCGGAAGAACACCGAAAAGAAATTCTGCGGTATATATATTGTCACCAGGTGAGTGAGGATCGATATATTGTGATCAAATATATGCATACATGAATTTTTTTATTTATTTTATATGTATCTTTAATTTATTGATTGATCTTAGAATGATGACGGCGGGTGGGGACTTCACATAGAAGGCCACAGCACGATGTTTTGCACGGCCCTTAACTACGTGTCCATGCGCATCTTAGGAAAAGGACCCGAAAACGACGATGCCTGCGCAAGAGGCAGGAAATGGATAATCGACCATGGCACCGTAACTGAAATACCTTCCTGGGGAAAAACTTGGCTTTCAGTGCGTTGTTTGAATCTATTACACATATATTCTCTTACTTATGTACAATGTTGTCGAAAAAAAAAACCCTTGATTTTTACGGTCGTTTAGATACTCGGACTGTACGATTGGAGTGGGACCAATCCAATGCCACCTGAGTTTTGGCTGCTTCCATCTTTTCTACCCGTCCATCCAGGTAGTAATAAATAGCTAACGTTATTGACAGTTATGATTCAAATATATTTGTAATGTGTTTCCCCGAATAAATCAATGCAGCGAAAATGTGGTGCCACTGCCGAATGGTTTACATGCCGATGTCTTATTTATACGGAAAACGATTCGTGGGGCCGATCACGCCTCTCATCGTACAGTTGAGAAACGAGTTATACGATCAGCCATTCGAAAAAGTTAACTGGAGAAGCGTAAGGCACAGCTGTGCGAAGGTAGTCGATAACTCATATCGAAAAATCGAGCTGCAGCGTATTATTACCAGACGAAGAGAAGGTACTGATGAATATTATGTGTCTATCAATGCGCAGGAGGATCTGTATTATCCACATCCGTTGATACAAGATCTGTTGTGGGACAGTTGCTATGTATTGGCCGAGCCTCTCTTGACTCGTTGGCCTTTCTCGAAGCTGCGGGAGAAAGCCCTTAGAGTGGCGATGAACCATATACACTACGAAGACGAAAACAGCAGGTACATAACCGCAGGATGCGTGCAGAAAGTGCTGTGCATTCTGGCTTGTTGGGTTGAAAACCCTAATGGAGATTACTTCAAGAAACATCTCGCTAGGATTCCCGATTATCTATGGGTTGCCGAAGATGGCATGAAGATGCAGGTAATAGTATTGTGCGAGTTTTAGTCGAGCATCAAAGTTGCTATATCTTCTATTGGGAAAAAGAGAAAAACGTCGAGTTCTATGACAAGTGCAGAGTTTCGGAAGCCAACAATGGGATGCGAGTTTCGCCATACAAGCCTTGATTGCCAGCAACATGACGGATGAAATAGGCGAGACTTTAAAAAGAGGGCACGAATTTGTTAAGCAATCTCAGGTCTGCAACTCTACTTACTCAGGCTTGTTTTCGGTATTTTTTTTTTCCGACTCATTTTCATGATGCTTGCAGGTCAAAGATGACCCGTCGGGCGACTTCAAAAGCATGTACCGACATATCTCTAAAGGCTCGTGGACTTTTTCGGATCAAGATCAAGGATGGCAAGTATCAGATTGTACAGCAGAAGGATTGAAGGTGTCCGCCAGTCTTTTTTTGCTTAGAATCCTATGTTCTTTGTCTGAGGAAAAAGAGTTTCTCAATCGTTCTTGTTGATTTCTGTTTCGCAAGTGCTGCCTTTTGCTTTCTACGATGCCGCCAGAAATCGTCGGGGAGAAGATGGAAATGGAGGGATTCTATAACGCAGTCAACGTAATTCTGTCTCTGCAGGTGGGCGTATCGTTACATATGTCATTTCATTACGATAGAAAATAAAAAAAAAGTATCGAAAAATATCCGAGTGAATCATGTTTGGGAAGGAAGGCAGCGGATTCACTCATCTAAACTCACCAATTACAGAGTTTTCTGTTTTACATATATACTGCTCAATTTAATAATATAACTGGAAATTACATATTTACCCTTCTAACACTTTATATTCCTAACACTCCCCCTCAAGTTTGATGTTCAAATAAATCTTGAACACCAAACTTGGACAAAAGATATTCGAATTGTTGTTTCCCGAGTACCTTCGTCAATAAGTCTGCGGGCTGTTCCTTCGATGAGATGTAGACGGTATCAATGACCTTCTCGAGAATCTTGTCTCTAACGAAGTGGCAATCGACTTCGATATGTTTTGTCCTCTCGTGGAAAACCGGATTCGCTGCAATTTGAATGGCCGATTTGCTGTCTGAATATATAGTCACCGGTCTTTGATCTACTATGCCAACATCCTTCATCAATCCCTTTATCCAAATAATTTCGGCTGTTACCATGGCCATCGCCCGATATTCCGCTTCGGCCGAACTTCTTGAGATGGTAGTTTGCTTCTTGGTCTTCCAGGATATCAACGAGTCTCCAAGAAATACAGCATATCCTGTCAAAGATTTCCTCGTCATCGGGCACGAAGCCCAATCTGCGCCACAGAAAGCCTTTAAACACACATCATTATCAGCCTTAAAAGTTATACCAAGACCTGGCCTCCCCTTAATATATCTCAATATTCTGTACATAGTGTCTACATGGGATTTTCTAGGATTATGCATAAACTGAGACAACATTTGTACCGAATAACATATATCAGGCCTGGTTAAACATAAGTATATGAGTTTGCCTACAACCCTTTGATATTCAGCAACACACTCAACCAAAGGATCAACATCATTATCATAAGGTTTAGAGATACTCCCTGCATTATTATTCAACTTCAGGTTCTGATCAATTGGAATAGCCAAAGGCTTGCTCCCAAGCATTCCTGTTTCTACAAGGAGCTCAAGTGCAAACTTTCGCTGATTCATCACAATGCCCTCCTTGGATCTTGCTACTTCAACACCTAAAAAATACTTTAAGAGCCCCAAGTCCTTCATGTGAAATGTGTTATTCAAATAACATTTGGTCTGATTAATCATTTCATTATCATTCCCACTAATCAAAATATCATCAACATATACTAAGAGGATAACTATGTTACTCCCCCTTGACTTGACAAACAAAGAATAATCATTCTTTGATTGTACAGATCCAAAGTTATTCATGGCCAAAGTAAATTTTGTATTCCATTGCCTAGAGGCTTGTTTTAATCCATACAATGACTTTTCAAGCTTACAAACCTTATTCTTACCATTGTTGGTAGATATATGTAATCCTTGTGGAATAGTCATATATATCTCCTCACTCAAATCTCCCTGTAAAAAGGCGTTAGTAACATCCATTTGCCATAACGGCCATTTATAGATAGAAGCCAAAGACATTATAACGTGTTTCGCAACAGGTGAGAAAGTATCTGTATAATCTAATCCTTCGATTTGACTATAACCTTTTGCCACCAATCGGGCTTTATACCTTTCTATCTTACCATTTGCATTGTATTTGATGGTGTAAATCCACCGGCAGCCTATTGGCCTCTTCCCCGGGGGTAGATCCACCAATCTCCATGTCTTGTTTAACTCCAGAGCTTTTAATTCAGCATCCATAGCCTGCTTCCAATTTTCAGACCTCACAGCTTCTTCATATTTGGTTGGGATTTGTTCTGAACCCAAGGCCTGCAGGTATGTTTTATGGTGCTGCTTGACTCCTTCATACTGCACATACCTTGAAATAGGGTATCTTATAGCTTGAGCTTGGTTAGTGTCATTTGTTAATGGAGAAATAAAATCCTTTGCCCAGTAAGGAGGTCTGCTCACTCGGCTGGACCTTCTTAAAGCTTCATGATCATTATTTGCACTTTGATGAATTGTATCATCATGTACATTAATCTGGTCATTTGAATTTTCCTGGGCAAAATCATTCCCATTCTCACCTAGTTCATGCTCCAAATGTATATTATCAAGGTGATCATGCGTGTTATCTACTTCTAAGTGACTATACTTATCATATTCTGCTGGAACAGATTTATGAGAAACTGGAAAAAAATCAGGCCTTTTCTTTTCAGCAAAAGGAAATATATCCTCATGAAATATAACATCCCTTGATACAATAAAATTTTGAGAATCAAGTTCTAACAGCTTATAACCTTTCTGGTTAATAGCATACCCAATCAAAACACATGGCTTTGATCTCTTCTGGAATTTGTCCAGTGGGGAGAGGATTTTTGCATAACAAAGGCACCCAAAGACTTTTAGGTGCTGAAATTTGGGATCTTCTCCATATAAAACTGAGAAGGGTGTTTTCCATCCTAACAATGGCGATGGTGTTCTATTAATAAGATAAACGGCAGTTTTAACACATTCGCCCCAAAATTTTGTGGGCAAATGTGATTGGAACTTTAAAGCTCTTGCAACATTCAAAATATGTCTATGTTTCCTTTCCACTACCCCATTTTGTTGAGGTGTGTAAGGACATGAGCTTTGATGGATAATTCCATAGTTCTCAAATAGTTTCTTGCAATTATTACTAAAGAATTCTAAAGCATTATCACTTCTCACCTTTTTTATGCCACTACCAAACTGTGTCTTAACATACGATAAAAAATTCTTTAAAATTTCATAAACTTCATTCTTACTCGTCATCAAGAAAATCCATGTTGCCCTAGAGAAGTCATCAACTAAGGTAAGAAAATATTTCTCACCCTTGTACGTTACTTCTTTATAAGGTCCCCAAACATCAACATGGACTAATTCCATTATGGAATTAGTTGTTGATGTTTTTTTTGGGAATTGTGACCTGCTGTGCTTTGCTAATGGGCAAACATCACAATACTCATGACAATTTGATGATTTCAAGTTTAAATCTGGTAGAAAACACAATCTAGAGAATGACATGTGGCCAAATCTTTTATGCCATAAAGAGATCCTATCAACTTCTACCTTATTTGACATACTATGTAATCTGCTATTTTTTCCATTACATACTGACATCTCAACATCATTAATATTCTTTGCAGTTTTATCACATGCACCATGTAGGTAATATAAGCCATTCCTCACTTTACCAATCCCCCTTATCCTGCCAGTCCAGATCTCCTGGATTAAGCAAAAATCAGGGTAGAATACAATGCACATATTATTATGATTAGTGAGCTTGGAAACAGATAGCAAGTTGTGTTTAAAGGATGGCACATACAACACATTATCAAGCTTCAAATTTGCTCCTAATGTTACTGATCCACATAACATAGCTTTAGTCATTATGCCATTAGGTAGCTTGACAGTAGCATTACGAATAGAGTTCATGCTATATTTATCATATAAATTCATGTCAGAAATCATATGTTGATTAGCACCGGTGTCAATAATCCATTCATAGCATGAAGTAGTTTCAGAATTAGATTTACCTTCCCATATACCTGCTTGATTTGCCGAAGCCATCATTGTCCCCACAGCCTGATCAGTTTCTTGACCTCCGATAATATTCAGAATTTGCTTGTATTGCTGTGGTGTGAACTGAAGTGCAGGTGCCTCAGGATGTTGATGATCTTCTGTGCTCATGTGGATTCCTTACTGGTCAACATAGGTAGAATTGGCTCTTACAGCACCTTGACCATTTGCTCTCCCTTGGCCAAGGTTATTGAATCTTCCTCCTCCTCTTCTAGCACTAGAGCCTCTCCTACCACCTCTGCCCCAGTTTGGTGGATACCCGTGAATCTTAAAACATATCTCCTTGTTGTGGCCCGAAATCTTGCAATGCTCGCACCACATATTAATCTTCTCGGCTTGAGTATACTGCGGCCTGCTAGGTGGTATATTAGTCATGAGAGCAATAGTTGTTTCACTACTAACTCCTTGTAGGTTGATGTTTCTCTGAGCCTCCTCATTTAGGACCATTGCGTAAACTTGTCCGTGCGTAGGCAGGGGGCTCATCATCAATATTTGTGACCTTATTACAGTGTACCCTTCATTTAAACCCATCAAGAACTGCATCATTTTCAGCTGGCTACAGAAATCAATATACTCCGGTGACACCTTGTCTGCGGGCGAGGGGATAAGGCTGTCGTATTCATCCCATAATTGCTTTAATTTCGAGTAGTAATCTGCCACCGAATTACTGCCTTGACTGATAGTATTAATCTGCCTGTATAGAGAGAAAAGCCTCGCTCCATTAACCTTATCAAATCGCTCCTTTAGATCACTCCAAACCATGGACGCCGATTCGCAATACACCACACCGTGCACTAATTCTCTAGTTAAGGATCGATTTATCCAGGATCTAACCAAAGCATTACAGCGCTTCCACTGTTGAATCATTACCTTATCATTCTCCGGCTGCTTACAAGACCCGTCGATAAACCCCAACTTGTTTTTGGCTTCAAGAGCAATAATCATCTCTCTGCTCCAAATTTTGTAATTCTCACTTCCCCGCAGCACCTCTGTAACTAGATCGAGATTAGGAGTATCGGAAGGATGTAGATACATCGGATCTTGAAAGTCGATTGAGCCGAGTTGTGTCGTCTTCTTCAAATCTTGAATCGTATCGTTGTTCTTCACAGTTTCATCATAGCTCTTCGTCATTGTAGCGGATTATCACTAATCGCGTGCCCTGGAATCAATTTGCTGAAGAAATTTTGAAATCGTCTATGGTGTTCCTTGCTCTGATACCATGAGAAGGAAGGCAGCGGATTCACTCATCTAAACTCACCAATTACAGAGTTTTCTGTTTTACATATATACTGCTCAATTTAATAATATAACTGGAAATTACATATTTACCCTTCTAACACTTTATATTCCTAACAATGTTCATGATTACCAACAATTCTTCAATTTGCAGAGTACAAATGGTGGCTTAGCTGAATGGGAGCCCGCTGGTTCGTCAGAGTGGTTAGAGGTGGGCTCATTTGTACAACGTCTCAAAAAAAATAAAATTTGCTAGCAGAGCACATTTGCGACCCTCTGCGATTTTTGCAGCTACTCAACCCAACAGAGTTTTGCGCCGACGTTGTTATAGAGCACGAGTATGTCGAGTGTACTTCGTCGGGGATTCAAGCTTTGGTTCTGTTCAGGAAGCTGCACCCTCAGCATCGAGAAAAAGAGATCGAAAACTTCATAGCTAAAGCTGTCCGATACCTAGAAGACTTTCAAAGGCCCGACGGCTCATGGTACACACATAACCGTTGAAGACAGCTACGTAATAATCATTGTGCCACTTAATCCTTATAGCACGGTACTAATTCGTGCCTATATAGGTACGGGAATTGGGGAGTGTGCTTCACATACAGTTCTTGGTTTGCACTCGAAGGATTAGCGGCAGCTGGTAAGAGCTACGAAAACTGTGCAGCTGTAAGAAAAGGCGTCGATTTTCTACTAGAGGCGCAGAAAGATGATGGTGGATGGGGCGAAAGCTACCTTTCTTGTCCAAAGAAGGTAACCTTTTCTTTCTTTTTCTCTTTCACTAGCTGATGACTGAGAATGATAAGACTGCTAGCAACACACAAGCTCTGTGTTTTTCACGGGAATAGGAGTACGTGCCCTTAGAAGGAAATCGCTCGAATTTAGTGCAAACCGCATGGGCGATGATGGGACTACTTCACTCGGGCCAGGTTAGCTTTTCTCGTCTAAGCAACGTAATAAGTACCATCGATCAGTAGCAAGTATATATACTCATCGGATCGAACGATCCATTTTAATAGGAGCAGAGAGATCCAAAGCCACTCCACCGAGCTGCGAAGCTTTTGATAAACTCTCAGCTGGAAAGTGGAGAGTTTCCTCAGCAGGTGAAAGCCGGTCTAATTGTCGAAGCGAAGGTCTTAGATTGGACTCGACGTTATTGAAAGTGATTCGATGTTTTGGTGCAGGAAATAACTGGAGTGTTTATGAAGAACTGTATGTTGCATTATGCAGCGTACAGGCACGTATACCCGTTGTGGGCTTTAGCAGAATATCGCAAGATGGTTTCAACCAGTGCTTGATCGACTGGACATATGCATTTCTTGCTGGCTGGCGTCGAAATACCGATCGAAATAATTTATTGTTTTTACGAAGCTGTGTGTATCTTTACGACTTTTTTCATCAGACAATAAAATGTATCCGCTTGTTTCGATGCTTAAGCAGTGCGCCTTTTTAATGTTTATACCAACCGTGAAGTGTAAGAAACCGGGCAGGATTTCAGGTTTAGTTCATCCAATGACGTCGCTTTCTTTCCGGAAAAAACCTTAACATAACGATATATGGAGATCAAATGAATCATCTGAGGAACCAAAGTCAGCTTCTTTTTTTTTATTTTTTTTCTTCTCCTATCCGAACTCGTGGGGCCCACACCCTCCCGGGGGTAAATTCTCCGCCGTAAATTTTGGAGGGATGATGAAATTCCCAACAAATGGGACAATAATGAATGACTCCCAGCTTTTGTTTTGACCAGTAGCTATGGATCTTGAAGAACAGTAGTTATATAAATATTATTGCATATATATTCCTTGTCTTTAACTACACAGGCTTTGTAAAGTTCATATTTACAGACAAAAAATGTATTCTTGCATCTCTCTTGAAAGATCAGGTTTTTCCTCCATAGCTCAGTTCAACACATATGAACCTCCTTGGATTCTCCGCCGTTGTTTTCTCCTTCGTTTCCACTTGATCTAGTTCATTACAGAAACAAACTCAATGATTCGATAATATCAACTAACTGAGGAACGTACTGATTAGGTGTATGCAGGATCGATGGTCCCCGTCAGTGTTTGGGTTGTAACGCCTGCAATGGTTTCGTTTACGGTAGTCATAGTGCCATCTATCATTTATGGTCTCAAAGTTTTCAAAAAGCAAGTTGTTTTCACCAGATCGAACGTTACGTCGTGTTAGTTGATGGCCATCGACGCCAGGTTCATAGGTTATTGAGCGAAATAAAATATTACACAGCACTATCTTGTAGATGGGCCGCCATGAAGTTCTTGAATTTGTTTTTAATGGTGTAAGTAAAACTTGCAACCGTTTTTTTCTTACAGATGCATAATTCATAATCGAAATCGATGAAATATAACACTTGCAGCAGCTGAGCTTGAAATGATACCTAACAAACAAATGCTGTACAATATGTCCAATGTCTTGAAGGAGCTTGTTATAATCCTCCCTTTCTCTGTCGACTTCTACATATTCATTACTACAAAAGCGATTGCCTCGATGGAGGTCCTTACATACAGCTCTATGATCCCGAGAATTGCCTAATGAAGAAACCCCATGATTAACTCTGCTAATCTTTTCTTCTTAACTATCCTTTCAATAATGCAATGAGCCACTCGAGCTACAGGTTCGACGGCAACTGTCCTAAAGACGCGGGTCCAATCCCAGGTGGAAATGAGAATTTTTAGTATTTTCGCCTATCGAGTGCCTAACATGGGGCCTCTTTTTATTCAATTTCTGCTGTTTTTTTTTTTTTTCGAAATCGCCACACAATATGTTTGCGTTGATTGAACTGCAGCAGCATCAGAAGTTGGCTTTTGCGGTGGAAAACGTACTCCCAGTTTGAAATAAAGCCCAACGATGATCTTTATTTGACTGAGAACTATGCTACTTGCATAGTTACAACCTTTGACATTGCCTTTTGCCGGTGGGAAACTACGTATGAAATTGCTTCTTCATAGATAAAAAAAAAAACGTTTTTTTCTTTCTTTCTTCACTGTAATAGAAAGCATGCTCAAATCAAAACATTGATCAAGTCAATGGCCTCCGTCCTATCCTACTTGTCTTCAACCCAAAGTCTTTGTCTGAGTATTACCGTGTCGTTTCTCCACATCATTTTCAGTTTTCAGTATCTTTATTCATTTGCCGGCTTATTATTAAAGCAATTTGAGTACGTTTAACGCCGGTTAGTCCAATTTTTTTTGTTTCTTCCAGAAAAAAAAAAAAAAAAAAAAACGGAGGAACAATGGATTTCACAGCGCATCAGATTATGCTCCTTCTCACCGTTCTCCCGACGATGATCAGCTCAAAGACTTCATGTCCGACCACGTACTGCCAATCGAACGCAGGTCCCATTCGGTACCCTTTCACGTTAGAAACGAAGAATCAAACAGCGGAAGCATGCCGAGATTACGTCGTCGGTCTGAAATGCACTGACCAGGGCAAGGTCACGATAAATCTAACATCATATGGCGAGTTCGAAGTGAAGTCGATCAACTATTTATCGAAAACTATTACCTTGATTGATCCTGGAGATTGCCTGCCCAAAAGGCTTATGACTAGAGAGTTATCTCTGAGCCCTTTGGTGGCCTTTTTCTACGAGAAGTACACTTACTACACCTGTCCTAGAGAGCCCGTGGAATCTCTACATATTGCGATCGAATGCCTCAGCAACTCCACAAATGCTACAGTAGCTGCGCAGTTTACGCCAGAGGTAATGAAGAGCAAATACGGCTGCGAACCAATCTTTAGCACACAAATTCCAATTTCGAACGATAATAACTATCCGTATGCGATTTCTCGTGATCTTGAGTTGACTTGGGGCGTCCCTGATTGCTACGATTGTCAAGATTATAGTTTCGCGATACCAGGTATGTCCATACCCGTCACTTACTTCTAGTACGATGTTGTTAGGATATACTTAACGGACTTCACTATTTTTTTCTCTAAGCAGATTCTCGGAGCAAAAACGCCAGTTTTTTCACGTCCCTGATCTTCATTACAATTGCTGTTATCTTAAGCAATGTGCTTTTTTACATACCAACTATGTAATGTAAGCAATCGAGCAGCATCTTATGGTTTAGATCATCCAATGACTTTGCTTTCTTTCCCGAAAAACCAGTTCGGCAATACCTTAACACAACGAAGGAGATCAAACGAATCATCCTTTCTATTCTCATCTTCTCTTTAATACATGGGAATGGGATCAGTTCTGAAAATTCTCTTTTTCTTCGCCGTTGCATCCCTTGGTCAAGCAATGTGCCTATAGAGAACGATCACGTCTTTCTCCCGTCAAGTCGAGCAATCCTACGACGGTGGGCACCTCAGGTTGCTCAAGCCTGAGTAGACAGAGTGATCACGTCTGTCTCCCGTCAGGTGCACCTACGAGTCTTAACCTCACAAATCTCTGCCAAAGAAAGGCATATACTCTCCCATCGCGCAAATGCGATCAATACTCTCGTCATGACATGCCGTGAATGTATGCACAACAACTCCTAAGCCATATTTCGCATATATGAACAACACCAAAATTATTAAATCATACATTTAAATCATATTCCCAAAATCTCGAAAATACTTTATATTAAAAGATTTGGGTTGAAATTTGGACTAAGACTCAAAGTATTCCCACCAGGCCCATGAAAAGCCCACTAAAAGTTGACCTGGCGAAAACCATTTCTTTTAAGTGGCGAAAAGCTTAGGCTAGCGAAAAGTAGCGAAAAGTTTTGGTTCGCGAAAACCTCACAAAAGTGGCGAAAAGCTGGTTCGCGAAAACCTAACAAAAGTTGGCGAAAAGCTTGGTTCGCGAAAACCTAACAAAAGTTGGCGAAAAGTTTGGTTCGCGAAACTTCCCAAAAAGTTGGCGAAAAGCTTGGTTCGCGAAAAACCTTTTTATTTTGAATAGTGACTAGCGAAAAGCTTAATTCGCGAACACTAAGTGGCGAAAAGTTTTAACCTCATGAAAAGTGGCGAAAAGCTTTGGTTCGCGAACATTAAGTGGCGAAAAGCTTGGTTCGCGAAAACCTAATTATTGGCCCGCGAAAACTTTTTCCTCTCACATACCGAAAACCTTAGGCCCGCGAAAACTTTTTCCTCTCAGTTCGCAAAGTAACTGGCCCGCGAAAACTTAAAATGGCCCGCGAAAATGGTTTCGGCCCGAAAACAAGAATCACTCGAAAGTAAAGAACAGCATACGAAAAACACTAAGTTCTTCAATTCTTCATATCTTCAACAAATTCCAGAAACTCATAACATAATTAAAACCCATATTTTGGGTTTTTAAACATCAATCATCACACGTAGCATTTTATCGAACCAAAAACGATGGTGATCCTTTCACCTAAATATAACAGCTTAAAAATATCAGTTTTGGGTTCGTAAGTTTCACATACCTCACTTCCTAAGCAGTGTTTAAGCAGATTTTTGTTGATGAAGATTGGAAGGAGCTTTTGCCAAATTTCCTTTGTCTCTTTCTTCTTTTTCTCTCCCTTCTTCTCCTTTATCTCTTGCTCCTCTTATTTATCTTCTAATGATGGTTTTTACTGCTTTTGTTCAGCAGGTGATGAAGCATGGACGTGTTTTTCCTCATGTCCTAAGCAACCCATCATTTGGTCATTTAGACTTGGGCTTACTATTATTCTTCAGCCTATCAAAGTTTTCCTTCTTTATCGGGCTTGTGCCCAATTATTATTTGGGCTCAATTTCAAGCCCGCCCAAACTTATCTTCACCAATTTCGAAGTCTTGCGAAATCCCCGTATTAAATTTTACGGGTATTACAGAATAGCTGAGGGGACATCCCAATATACGCTCCGCATCAAATGGTAGGAATATCGATCGAATGAGCAAAGTATTCCAAGCCCCAGAATCTGTTCGCAGCTCATTACCGTCATGGCAGCAGAGTTGCGGCCAATGGGGGTAATGAGACGCGGCGTCGAGTCCCTTGGTAATAGTCCCCGTTCCTATTTGCCAAAAGTTCAATGAAGCGAATCTGAGACTCAACGTCGTTTATGGGACGATCCCGATTTTCATCGTGACTAATTCTCCTGGCATGCGTGTACCATTCCGTCCACACGGAGTACAAAAATCAATGAGTTTGAGTGAGATCGAACATGATATTTATATGGAGATATCATGAGCTCGGTCGCTTGACGTATCCCTTGGTATGACATCTCTGGTTATAAACAATGTTGATTTTTCAATATTTTATTCTTCACTCTTTTTCTTCTCCTGCAATTATATATTGCTCGAGTTTATCGAGAACATTTAATAATATATCAAGATCATGCATTTTAGATATAATATATATATATATATATATATATATATATATATATATATAAAGGTTGGATAGGGACTCTCCTGCTGCGATACGTGGACAAGCAAACGTCCTTTCTGTTGACGTGTAGTGATATGGAAAAGATTAGATTATATTTGATTTTATATTCTTTTCCATGTATAGAAGATATCATATATTGTTCTATATGGATACCCGATGTATTCTCCTATAAAGAAGAGGAAGAATAGTGAAATAAGATAAGCCTTTATTTTCATCATGGTATCAGAGCTCAGAGACCAAAGAGGTCTTGGGTACGAATCATCACGGCCACCCATTTAAGAAAATTACACGTCTACGGCTATATAAGAAAGAAATCAGTCTAGACGTGAGGGGGGCGTGTTGAAAATAAACTATATAAGATTAAAAAAAAATGATACATTTCGTTTAAGTTTAAGCTTTTAGGTAAATTTGTTGTTCAACTTGGTATTATAGCCTTATTATGTCTTGATAACCTTGTCTCTATACAGCTTTTATCGTTGTAACTAATCCTTATACATTGCCTTCATTGTTGTGTTCCGATGGACTCACCTGAAACCTCACGTACAAACAATCCACCACCTAATAACCCCAATGATTCCTACAAGACTGAGTGATTTGCAGAATATGAGACTCACTTATCGGCTCAATGGAAAAAAAATTATTTGTGTTAGAGTTTTGGTTGACGATGTTGAGTCAACTGTGGAGTCCATCTGTTGGCTTGGTTTATCTGCCCGGAATTTGACTTTCTTACCCTAAAACCGTTGACATATTATTATGGTTTTTATTTATGTTTCGTGCAGGAAATATTCTAGAAGTAACGAAGGTTGGAGCCAGGCTTGGAAGAAGAAAGTGGCTAAGTTAAGAAGTAACCACCAACCCACTACTTCACATTAGAGTAGTGGAGCGGTTATACAAGTGTAAGGTTGGAGAGAAGTTTCATGTGAATATATTGAAGCCTCCACACTTACGTTTGTTGTACTGAAAACCGAGAGGAGAAGAAGGGAAGATCACGGAGCATTGCAACGATAATCTCAAGGATCGAGTGCTTACTAGAAGACGTTTCTCTTCACGTCTGTTTTCAGTCGGTTTGCCTAGAGTTTACCCTTTACACTAGAGTATAGAATTAACGTTCTGTACGTGAGTCTTGGTGTGAAGTTTTGGAGTGTTTTCACTCTTGTCTAGGCTAGGTTTATAGTTGTGTGACAACTAAGTTTATGGTCGTGTGACGACTTAGGTTTATTGTCTTTTGACAATTACGGAATGTTTTTGTAAATCACTTTTATAGTGATATTTTGCCCTGAAGGCGCGTAGCAGGTTATTGGACCTGCTGCAAGTTTTGAAACCCCGTGTCAAATCTTTTTACTAAGTTTCCGATGTGCAAAGTTTTCTGATCCCGAAAGTTGGTACAACATTTGGGTCAACATTTCGTCTAACTTAGTAGTATCCATATCCACCACACTGTCAATTTGAATAGGCCCCAGTTTGTGAGGACTTATTTGAAGGGTAAGGGTAGGCTTTATCACCTTACCTCCGCTGCACCCGCACAAGATAACCCAACCTTCAAAGCATGGCATGAAGAAGACTCAATGATCATGTCATTGCTTTGGTACTCGATGGAGCCTTCAATCAGCGATACCTGCATGTTCTTAGTCACAGCAAAGGAGATCTGGGACTACATCCAACGTACATATTTCAAAGCCCGCAATGCAGCTCTGATATATGAGATCAAATCCTAAACTGCCATACAAAACAAGGGCAAAAGATTGTTACTGAATATGCTCAAATTCTGCAGAATGTATGGCATGAACTCAATTACTATCGTGTGATCGAGATAAAGTGTGCTCATGATGCTGTTGTTTTAAAAAACTTTATAGAAAAGGATCGAGTGTACGATTTCCCTGGTATGAATTCCGAGTATGATCAAGTACGGGTACAACTTTTTGGAAAGGCAGAGACAGCTTCGTTGGAGGAAACCATAGCCATTGTTAGAGGAGAAGAGAGTAGAAGAGACAGCTATGTGATCATTAACCTCGGTTCTGATCGATCTTATATTCGGGACAGTCTTACGACAAGTCTACCTTACCATGCTTCTTCTTTATCACGTGGGGTTGTTGTTCATACCCCTCTTGGGGAACACATCGCTCGATATTGGTGTTCAAAGGCTGTCCCATCTTGATTAAAAATTCTACTCTGGAAGCCGACTTGATACCTTTACCATTGACCGATCTAGATGCCATTCTTGGCATAGATTGGTTGTCTTATCATCATGCAGTTCTTGATTGTCGAGCCAAAGTTGTTACTTTCCGCAAGCCTGGATTCCCAGAATTGATTTTTGAAGGTGAACCCACCAATCTGCATCACTACCTATCATTTCTATGCTCTCGGCTCACAAACTAATGCATAAAGGGTGTGAAGCATTCTTGGCTTCGATCGTTGGCACATCTCATTCTGCGACTAAGATAGACGATGTTCCCCTTGTGAAAGAATTCTCTGAGGTATTTCCAGATGATCTACTAGGACAACCACCTGCTCGAGAAGTTGATTTTGTCATGATACCCTTCCCGAGACTACTCTTGTATATATACCTCCTTATCGAATGGCCCCATCTGAACTTAAAGAACTCAAGACACAACTGGGTGAACTCTTAGATAAGGGATTCATTCGACCTAGTACTTCGCCGTGAGATGCTCCTGTTCTTTTTGTCAAGAAAAAGGATGGATCGCTTCGTCTATGTATAGACTATCGTCAGTTGAACAAGGTGACGATAAAATACAAATATCCTCTTTCTAGGATTGACGACTTATTCGATCAATTGCAAGGAGCCACCGTTTTCTAGAAAATTGATTTACGATCTGGTTATCATCAGCTCAAGATTAGGGAAGTTGATATCCCTAAATCTGCTTCTCGAACCAGATATGATCATTTCGAGTTTTGTGTTATACCTTTCAGACTCACAAATGCTCCTGGAGCCTTTATGGATCTCATGAATCGAATTTTCCGTCCTTACTTGGATAAGTTTGTTATCGTCTTTATCGATGACATACTTATGTATTCTAAATCTGACGATGAACACGCTCGTCATCTTAGAATTGTACAGGAGATTCTTCGAGAAAATCGACTTTACGCTAAACTTTCAAAGTGCGAATTATGGCTTCGTGAAATGAGTTTTCTGAGCTTTCGCATATCCAAGGAAGGAATCTTTGTAGGTTCAGCAAAAAAATCAAGTCATATTAGATTGCGATCGTCCTAAGAATGTGAATGAAATACGGAGTTTTCTTGGATTAGCTGGATATTATCGAAGATTCGTCAAGGATTTCTAATTATTAGCTTCCTCCTTAACTAAGCTGACTAGAAAGGGTGTCAAATTAGAATGGAATGACGATTGCGAGAAGGCATTTCAAGAGCTAAAAAGGCGACTCACCTCGGCTCCTATTCTTACATTGCCTGATCCGGAGATTCGAGAATTTACCATCTATAGTGATGCGTCGAGACAAGGCTTGGGGTGTGTTCTTATGCAAGAAGGCAAAGTGGTGGCGTATGCTTCAAGACAATTAAAGAAGAACGAAGAAAATTATTCGACACATGACTTGAATTTGGTCGCCATTGTCTTTGCATTAAAAATCTAGAGGCATTATCTTTACGGTGCGACTTGTCGAATCTTTACAAATCACAATAGCTTGAAGTATATCACCACTCAGAAAGAGCTCAACCTTCGACAAAGACGATGTATGGAGTTGATTAGCGACTACGACATAATCATCGACTATCATTCATTAGGCCAACGTTATAGCTGACGTTCTAAGCAGAAAATCTTCGACCTCACTTGCTTCGACCCAATCGGATCATCTTTCTCTTTTGGAACAATTTAAAGGTCTTCGTATATCGCTTCATCGTGGGGAGTCAAGTGATGCTTCATTGCTCGCTAAGTCTGAAGTCAGACCTACCTTGTTCGAGGAAATTCGAGAAAAACAGTCGCTCGATACTCACTCACAAAAAATTCCAAAGCACAAACAAGGATAGATGGGAGACTTCAGAATCCGAGACGACGGGCTTTTTATCTTTCGGAATCGCATTTGTGTACCGTCGAACTTAGATCTTCGTATAGCTATTCTTGAAGAAGCTCATTCTTCTGCCTACGCTATGCATCTAGGTAGCACGGAGATGTACAGAGTTCTTCGAGAATATTATTGGTGGCCCGGTATGAAGCGAGACATTGTTGTATTCGTATCGAAATGTTTATCATGTCAACAGATCAAAGTTGAATATCAGAAACCAGTGGGCACACTTCAACCTCTTCCGATTCCCAAGTGGAAATGGGAAAATATCACTATGGACTTCGTATCTGGTTTGCCTCGAACCCAAAAAGCAATGACTCTGTATGGGTTATCGTTGATCGCTTAACAAAATCAGCTCATTTTCTTTCGGTGCGTACCAAAGATAGTTTAGAAATATTAGCAAAGCTTTATGTGGATGAAGTCGTGAGATTACATGGCGTATCCGTGTCAATTGTCTCAGATCGAGACCCTCAGATTACTTCACACTTTTGGCCAAGTCTTCAAAAAGTATTAGGTTGGTACTAAATTGTTATTCAGTACGTCTTATCATTCTCAAATTGATGGGCAACCCAAGAGGACGATTCGTCCCTTTAGAAGACATGTTACGCGTGGTGGTTTTGAATTTGAGCGGCAGTTGGGACAAATATGTGGCTTTAATGGAGTTCACATATAACAATAGTTACCACTCACGCATCGGAATAACACCGAATGAAACTCTCTATGGCCGTAAGTGCCGAACATCACTAATTTGGGGTGAAGTTGGCGATAGAAAGATTGAACAAGTAGAACTCATTGAAGACGCGACTGAAAAAGTCAAAATCATTCGTGATAGGCTTAAAGCTGCTCAAGATCGACAAAAATAAAGTTATGCCGATAATAGAAGATGGGAACATGAGTTCAATGAAGGGGACATGGTTTTTCTAAAGATTTCTCCTTGGAAGGGTGTGTTACGATTTCGTCATCGTGCGAAGTTAAGCCCGAGATATATCGGCCCGTTAACCATCAGATAAAGGATTTGTTGTGTCGCGTATAGATTGGAACTACCACCAGAGCTATTGCAAATTCATAATATATATTTATTTTTTTTTCACGTCTCCATGCTTCGAAAATATGAACCCGATCCTTCACATATACTCGAGTCTCCTCCACTTGATTCTCCTACGAAGTCCAACCTGTTCAAATCCTAGATCGACAAGAGAAGAAGCTTTGTAGCAAGTCCATTCCGATGGTGAAAGTTCTTTGGCGAAGCGACAAAGTAGAAGAAGAAAACTTGGGAACCAGAGGCCCTTATACATCGTCAATATCCACATCTTTTCGACTCGCCAGATACGTTTACGTTTCGAGGACGAAACTTCTTGAAGGGGAAGATAACTTATAACACTTAAATATATTAAAGATTGGCCCAACCCAATTAACTTAAAACTTTTCAGCCCAAGTCTAGATAATTGTTGTTATTGCAAGCATTTATCATGATTATCTCATAGTATTCCTTCACTACTAAGCTACGTGAGAAGAAATGAGAAACATCAAAGGAGCAGAGGAAAAATAAAACATCTGGGGATTCTTCATCACAGAGGACAATGGATAGTTCTTGCTTGACTGAGCTATATTAAGGTAAGGAGTGTTCTTCAACTAATACACCAAGAAGTTTCATACTGAAATTTCATCCTGTGCGCAGTTTCTGTGAATGATAAATTTCACCTAGTTATAGTGCTCAGATTCTCTCGAAATTTAATTATTTTGAAAGCTAACTTTCTCAGTGTTTCACAGCCATTTGAATCAGCTAGTTCTGACGTTCCTACGATTTGTTATGAATTTCTGAACCTTCTGCTGTGATCTTGCTTCTACCGCCTCTGTAATTGTCTGTTTTAACCTATCGGTACTACTTTGATGTTCTCGAAATTAGTTTTTGTCTTATTTAGCGAAACGTGAAATCGACTTCAACCAGTCAAACAACAAACCGCACGTTTCGAGGAAATGTTCCGAGCACAAAGTCTCACATGCTGGTCGTCATACACTTCATTATTCAGGGGAGTTCCTTTCTTTTCATTAAGTTATTTCTCTCCATTTTTGATTTCTTCACGTTGAGGACAACGTGTTTCTCAAGTGTGGGGAGGGGGTACTCTTATCTTTTAAAATTTCCCTGAAAATTTTTCATTTTCTGCACTCGAGTATGACATATATAGGAATAGACGTACTAAGCTTGGCATGATTAGTTGATATGTTTTAGTAAGTAGCATGAGTAATTAGGACACGCATGAGTAGTTGATTGCTTTTTCTACGTGATTGACCTAGTTGCACGTAAGAGATTCACACAACATAACCCCATGCTTTCTTTCGTGAGATTTTTGAGCCTATGAGCTTTTTCGCTCCTATTTTCTTGGTTATGTGTGTAGTAGTACCTAATTTATGTTTCTCTAGAACTTGCTTGTGTCATACGTGCTGAAACTACTTGAGGTATTATTTTTGTGGGAAATGACGGAGGCAATAGGATTAAGTCCATTGCCAAAGCTTCCAACCACGACTGGCCACCGTAGTTAGCCACTTTGAGCCTGTGCCTATTCTCTTTCGAACCCGGGTAATGTATGAGAACATTTGACTGTAAACCTCCAGAGACATCTGAACCTGAGAAACCGCAAAAGTGAACGTCGAGTGTCAGAGTCAGGGGTACAGCCGAGCGTTCAAAAAAAAAAAAAAAATAAAAATAAAAAAAAATCCTTGCCAAGCAGAAGAGGACGAGCTCAGTATATCCGTGAAAGACGGAGTTGACACTAGGAACTTTTCCTTTGATAATCTTCCGTTTACGGGAGAAGAGAAGCCTAGAAATGTCAGCTCCGTTACAATGACGAACACGAGACCGACACGATGCTTTTCTTCATATTCTTAAAGCCTTTATAGTCATCATCTTTCATTTTACCAAGACCTCTAGATTCCCGTAATATTATTATCAAAGGTAGTAGTCGGTACGATACACTTGCAAGCTTATGGTAGGAACTAGATTACGGCACGAATTGAGTGATTCTTTATGATTTACGACCCTATACACTGAGTGTTGAAGTGAATCACTTGCGAGGTATGAATCTTGAATCGTGTTCTAGTTGCTATCTTTTCGTATTTACTATTTCATGTCGAGTGGCGTAACTCTTAACTACACGTTCATGCTTTAGTGTAATTTTGCTTGAGGACAAGCAAAAGCTTAAGTGTGGGGAGATTTGATAAACGTATTTCTATACGTTTATTAGATCGTATTAATATATATTTGTTGTGTTTATTGACTTCGTCTAAGTACTTTCATGAGTATTTACTTCTATTTTATTGTTAATTGTGCTTAGGACGAGTTTTGGGATGATTCGGATGAAAACGGGGCGAAAATGAGCTAAACAGAGAAGATCCACGTCCCGAAGCAGGATGACCCACGGCCTTGGATCATGACAGAAGCTCGTTCCAGAGCTAGACTACAGTCCACGGCCGTGGAGATATTGCTCCAGACCGTGGGCAGCGGCTGGGGATAACCCACGGTCAGATGCAGATAGTCCACGGCCGTGGACGTAGTGCGATTTCTGCCAGCACCTGAGTAGCATCCACGGGCTGAGGCATATCGTTGTCCACGACCGTGGCCCTTGATCCAGATCCGAGTCCATGGCCGTGGATATGATGCAGAAGACCGTGGACAGCGGCAGAAAGGGATCCACGGTTTGGGACCTTTGTGTCCACGACCGTGGATGATGGCAGAACGCGTAAGGCCCAGAATATTTCAACACTCCACGGCCGTGGGAGGCCCATCCCCAGACCGTGGATCGAGCGACAACACTGATTAAAGCTTAGAATCAACCCAGAACGAGGGAGGACACACACACACACACAACACACACTAAACCCTAAGGTGGCTAGGAGGCGATTTGGAGCAAGAGAGACGAGAGGAAGGGCTAGCACACCTCAAGACGCAAGGATTTGCTCCCGGAGCGTGATTCAAGCACAATCCCAAAGGAAAAACCATCCCGAGCGTGAATCCCCTCAAGAACGAACCTTGAGCTATTCAAAGAAGGGAGTTTCATGTTTATCTTGGTTTCCTTCCGAATTTGTTTTGTGTTTGAGTATAATATGAGTAGCTAAATCCTTAGTGTTCGGGATTAGATGATTGCTAGGTCGGATTTGTTGTTTTGATGTTGATTTCCCGTGAACATGTGTTTGGATCTACTTATTGTTATGAAATTGATTCTTCGTTCAATATGTCTATGTGTTGATACGAATATTTGTGTATCGTCGAGGGCGACAGCTAAAGACGATTAGACTATTCATAAACGTTAGGGTTCGGTTAGAGGGCGACAGCTAATAACCGACCCTCGCTAATAGCAATACCAATTTAGATTCTCGAGACCGTCTAGGACGACATCAAATTCGGCCTCGAGTAGGAAATTGTTGCGATTTAGGAATAAATACGTGGGAACGGGGAATTACGGCATTAACAACGAGACCTAGTAAGATTCGAAATCCCGAGCACGTCTTTTACCAATCGAGTACCTCTACCTCTACTTGTCTTCGTTATTTTAGTCATATAATTAGGATTGTGTGTTTGTGGTTCCATTAGTTAGAAAACCATCCAACTATTTGATAGGCTAGATATTAAATCCTAGGATTACTACTAGTACTTACTTTGTTCCTCGTGATCGATACTCGGATACTCATCTAACTACGCTACGTTCGATAGGTACACTGCCTATCGCGCTAGGGTATTATTTGTTATTCATTTTAATTATTACTTGTCGCACAACCCGTATTTTACGTACACCTTAGCCGCGATCAATCACCACTCAGAAAGAGCTCAACCTTCGACAAAGACGATGTATGGAGTTGATTAGCGACTACGACATAATCATCGACTATCATTCATCAGGCCAACGTTATAGCTGACGTTCTAAGCAGAAAATCTTCGACCTCACTTGCTTCGACCCAATCGGATCATCTTTCTCTTTTGGAACAATTTAAAGGTCTTCGTATATCGCTTCATCGTGGGGAGTCAAGTGATGCTTCATTGCTCGCTAAGTCTGAAGTCAGACCTACCTTGTTCGAGGAAATTCGAGAAAAACAGTCGCTCGATACTCACTCACAAAAAATTCCAAAGCACAAACAAGGATAGATGGGAGACTTCAGAATCCGAGACGACGGGCTTTTTATCTTTCGGAATCGCATTTGTGTACCGTCGAACTTAGATCTTCGTATAGCTATTCTTGAAGAAGCTCATTCTTCTGCCTACGCTATGCATCTAGGTAGCACGGAGATGTACAGAGTTCTTCGAGAATATTATTGGTGGCCCGGTATGAAGCGAGACATTGTTGTATTCGTGTCGAAATGTTTATCATGTCAACAGATCAAAGTTGAATATCAGAAACCAGCGGGCACACTTCAACCTCTTCCGATTCCCAAGTGGAAATGGGAAAATATCACTATGGACTTCGTATCTGGTTTGCCTCGAACCCAAAAAGCAATGACTCTGTATGGGTTATCGTTGATCGCTTAACAAAATCAGCTCATTTTCTTTCGGTGCGTACCAAAGATAGTTTAGAAATATTAGCAAAGCTTTATGTGGATGAAGTCGTGAGATTACATGGCGTATCCGTGTCAATTGTCTCAGATCGAGACCCTCAGATTACTTCACACTTTTGGCCAAGTCTTCAAAAAGTATTAGGTAGGTACTAAATTGTTATTCAGTACGTCTTATCATTCTCAAATTGATGGGCAACCCAAGAGGACGATTCGTCCCTTTAGAAGACATGTTACGCGTGGTGGTTTTGAATTTGAGCGGCAGTTGGGACAAATATGTGGCTTTAATGGAGTTCACATATAACAATAGTTACCACTCACGCATCGGAATAACACCGAATGAAACTCTCTATGGCCGTAAGTGCCGAACATCACTAATTTGGGGTGAAGTTGGCGATAGAAAGATTGAACAAGTAGAACTCATTGAAGACGCGACTGAAAAAGTCAAAATCATTCGTGATAGGCTTAAAGCTGCTCAAGATCGACAAAAATAAAGTTATGCCGATAATAGAAGATGGGAACATGAGTTCAATGAAGGGGACATGGTTTTTCTAAAGATTTCTCCTTGGAAGGGTGTGTTACGATTTCGTCATCGTGCGAAGTTAAGCCCGAGATATATCGGCCCGTTAACCATCAGATAAAGGATTTGTTGTGTCGCGTATAGATTGGAACTACCACCAGAGCTATTGCAAATTCATAATATATATATATATTTTTTTTCACGTCTCCATGCTTCGAAAATATGAACCCGATCCTTCACATATACTCGAGTCTCCTCCACTTGATTCTCCTACGAAGTCCAACCTGTTCAAACCCTAGATCGACAAGAGAAGAAGCTTTGTAGCAAGTCCATTCCGATGGTGAAAGTTCTTTGGCGAAGCGACAAAGTAGAAGAAGAAAACTTGGGAACCAGAGGCCCTTATACATCGTCAATATCCACATCTTTTCGACTCGCCAGATACGTTTACGTTTCGAGGACGAAACTTCTTGAAGGGGAAGATAACTTATAACACTTAAATATATTAAAGATTGGCCCAACCCAATTAACTTAAAACTTTTCAGCCCAAGTCTAGATAATTGTTGTTATTGCAAGCATTTATCATGATTATCTCATAGTATTCCTTCACTACTAAGCTACGTGAGAAGAAATGAGAAACATCAAAGGAGTAGAGGAAAAATAAAACATCTGGGGATTCTTCATCACAGAGGACAATGGATAGTTCTTGCTTGACTGAGCTATATTAAGGTAAGGAGTGTTCTTCAACTAATACACCAAGAAGTTTCATACTGAAATTTCATCCTGTGCGCAGTTTCTGTGAATGATAAATTTCACCTAGTTATAGTGCTCAGATTCTCTCGAAATTTAATTATTTTGAAAGCTAATTTTCTCAGTGTTTCACAGCCGTTTGAATCAGCTAGTTCTGACGTTCCTACGATATGTTATGAATTTCTGAACCTTCTGCTGTGATCTTGCTTCTACCGCCTCTGTAATTGTCTGTTTTAACCTATCGGTACTACTTTGATGTTCTCGAAATTAGTTTCTGTGGAAAGCTAACTTCCTCAGCTGTTCATAGCCGCCGGAATCACATCGAACCGATAAGTCTGCGAATTATTATGAATTTTTGAAGATGAGGCTGCGAAACTGAAATTTTCTGTATTTTTTTCGAAAGATTTCGAGACTATCTCAGTTGCTGTTTCAGAATGCATTTTGACAGTATTTCGGACCCCTCATAAATATATTTAAATAGTTCTGGACAGCTCGTGATAGCGGGGCATGTGTTTTATACCATAGCTTGAAAGGACGTTGTGTATTATCGATATCTCGCCTAATGTTGAAGTTGAATCGTTATCATTTTTATAGGTAAAGGAATAGCGATCGGGAACACGAGAGAAGTTTCAGCTCTTGGGGAACGCTAGACTACACTGTGAGTTGATAGTACGGGGACACCTTCCCTTCGCGGGACATGTGAACCTCGCGATGGGTTATATTATGTCGTTTTCACTAGATTATATGTTATTGTTGGATTATGCACTAGTGAGCCTTGTCGGCTATAGGGTGTTTATATCCTTATGTTGATGCGAACTTGGACGTTTATGTTGCTTCGTGAATGGTGCTAATATGTATTTGAACGTCTATGTGCTTTGGTGAATTGCGTTCATGAGCAGGGATGTGACGTGACGGCATGTCACTATTCCACGTTGTTGATTTGATTTGTGGAGTTATGGCTGTGATGCCGATGATTTGTTGATGTTGCATATACTCGGTTCCGAGATGTAGTAGCCCGAATGGCCACGTTCGGGTGAGTGAGAGTGGCATATCGAGTAGTAGCCCGTGGCTTGGCACACCCGGGTGAGTGAGGCCCAACGACTGCACCCTTCCAGTGCCATTTGTTCCTATTGATTATCGTTGAAGGGTGGTCGTTGGGGAGATTATTTTGGCCAACGTCACCGTGTGTGGGACATGCATGTTATAGTGGTTGATACGGTCCATGGTCTAGAGTACGGTGACGGACTCGTCTGACTCTCGACGGGGAACTCAGTTCGAGGGAAGAGATGGCCACCCACGCGTCGTTTATGTGATGACGTGTACTTTCTCGATGTTCTTGATATGTTTTATGATTTATTTTTATTGTTATATTTTCCTGATACGAGTGGTGGATACTGTTTACCTTGTAAATGTGAAGTAGTCGATATATTTGGTTTGCTATGGTATCATCATTGAGAACACGCCTTCTGTGCACGGAAGGTGTGTCTGTATTATCATCTCACTGAGCTAGTGGTTTGCTCACCCCGTTTATATATATTTATTTCTAGGTTCTTGCCATCACTTTTGACCGGAGGTTGCCTTTCTTCGATCATCGATTCCGTTGCTCTTTTCTTCCACTTTGGTATTATATCTTTCTTTTATGTTGGAGGATCCATTGGCAGGGATATCTTTTGGAAGGAGATTTTTGTCGTACATTTATTCCTTCGTTGATCGATGTGCCAATATAGTTCGTACCTTGTAAAACCTTCTTTTAACATCGAATATTTATATTTCATCGAGTTTTCGTTATATTTTCTTTCGTGTGATTTGTTTCGTGATTATGAGTTGATATCGATGCCTTGCGTATATGGAGAAACGCGGCGGCTGTCGCGCCATCGATGCGGGTTGGGGCGTGACAGCTTGCAACACACAAGCTCTGTGTTTTTCACGGGAATAGGAGTACGTGCCCTTAGAAGGAAATCGCTCGAATTTAGTGCAAACCGCATGGGCGATGATGGGACTACTTCACTCGGGCCAGGTTAGCTTTTCTCGTCTAAGCAGCGTAAGTACCATCGATCAGTAGCAAGTATATATACTCATCGGATCGAACGATCCATATTTAATAGGAGCAGAGAGATCCAAAGCCACTCCACCGAGCTGCGAAGCTTTTGATAAACTCTCAGCTGGAAAGTGGAGAGTTTCCTCAGCAGGTGAAAGCCGGTCTAATTGTCGAAGCGAAGGTCTTAGATTGGACTCGACGTTATTGAAAGTGATTCGATGTTTTGGTGCAGGAAATAACTGGAGTGTTTATGAAGAACTGTATGTTGCATTATGCAGCGTACAGGCACATATACCCGTTGTGGGCTTTAGCAGAATATCGCAAGATGGTTTCAACCAGTGCTTGATCGACTGGACATATGCATTTCTTGCTGGCTGGCGTCGAAATACCGATCGAAATAATTTATTGTTTTTACGAAGCTGTGTGTATCTTTACGACTTTTTTCATCAGACAATAAAATGTATCCGCTTGTTTCGATGCTTAAGCAGTGCGCCTTTCTAATGTTTATACCAACCGTGAAGTGTAAGAAACCGGGCAGGATTTCAGGTTTAGTTCATCCAATGACGTCGCTTTCTTTCCGGAAAAAACCTTAACATAACGATATATGGAGATCAAATGAATCATCTGAAGAACCAAAGTCAGCTTCTTCTTTTTTTTATTTTTTATCTTCTCCTATCCGAACTCGTGGGGCCCACACCCTCCCGGGGGTAAATTCTCCGCCGTAAATTTTGGAGGGATGATGAAATTCCCAACAAATGGGACAATAATGAATGACTCCCAGCTTTTGTTTTGACCAGTAGCTATGGATCTTGAAGAACAGTAGTTATATAAATATTATTGCATATATATTCCTTGTCTTTAACTACACAGGCTTTGTAAAGTTCATATTTACAGACAAAAAATGTATTCTTGCATCTCTCTTGAAAGATCAGGTTTTTCCTCCATAGCTCAGTTCAACACATATGAACATCCTTGGATTCTCCGCCGTTGTTTTCTCCTTCGTTTCCACTTGATCTAGTTCATTACAGAAACAAACTCAATGATTAGATAATATCAACTAACTGAGGAACGTACTGATTAGGTGTATGCAGGATCGATGGTCCCCGTCAGTGTTTGGGTTGTAACGCCTGCAATGGTCTCATTTACGGTAGTCATAGTGCCATCTATCATTTATGGTCTCAAAGTTTTCAAAAAGCAAGTTGTTTTCACCAGATCGAACGTTACGTCGTGTTAGTTGATGGCCATCGACGCCAGGTTCAAAGGTTATTGAGCGAATAATCGAGTCTTTTGCTCGATGTTTCTGGCAGTAATAATATTACACAGCACTATCTTGAAGACAAATGCTGTACAATGTCCAATGTCTTGAAGGAGCTTGTTATAATCCTGCCTTTATCTGTCGACTTCTACATATTCATTACTACTAAAGCGATTGCCTCGAAGGAGGTCCTTACATACAGCTCTACGATCCTGAGAATTGCCTAATGAAGAAACCCCATGATGAACTCTGCTAATCTTTTCTTCTTATTATCCTTTCAATGCAATGAGCCACTCGAGCTACACGTTCGACGGCAACTGTCCTAAAGACGCGGGTCCAATCGAGCGCCTAACATGGGCCCTCTTTTTATTCAATTTCTGCTGGTTTTTTTTTTTCGAAATCGCCGCACAATATGTTTGCGTTGATTGAACTGCAGCAGCTTCAGAAATTGGCTTTTGGGGTGGAAAATGTACTCTATTTTGTTATAAAGCCCAACGATGATCTTTATTGACTGGGAACTATGCTACTTGCGTAGTTACAACCTTTGACATTGCCTTTTGCCGGTGGAAAACTACGTATGAAATTGCTTCTTCAAAGATCAAAAAAACGTTTTTTTTTTCTTTCTTTCTTCATTGTAATAGAAAGCATGCTCATATCAAAACATTGATCAAGTCAATGGCCTCCGTCCTATCATACTTGTCTTCAACCCATAGTCTTTGTTATTACCGTCGTTTCTCCACATCATTTTCAGTTTTCAATATCTTTATTCATTTGCCGGCTTATTAAAGCAATTTGAGTACGTTTAACGCCGGTTTGTCCAATTTTTTTGTTTCTTCCAGAAAAAAAAAAAAAAAAACACACGGAAGAACAATGGATTTCACAGCGCATCAGATTCTGCTCCTTCTCACCGTTCTCCCGACGATGATCAGCTCAAAGACTTCATGTCCGACCACGTACTGCCAATCGAACGCAGGTCCCATTCGGTACCCTTTCACGTTAGAAACGAAGAATCAAACAGCGGAAGCATGCCGGGATTACGTCGTCGGTCTGAAATGCACTGACCAGGGCAAGGTCACGATAAATCTAACATCATATGGCGAGTTCGAAGTGAAGTCGATCAACTATTTATCGAAAACTATTACCTTGATTGATCCTGGAGATTGCCTGCCCAAAAGGCTTATGACTAGAGAGTTATCTCTGAGCCCTTTGGTGGCCTTTTTCTACGAGAAGTACACTTACTACACCTGTCCTAGAGAGCCCGTGGAATCTCTACATATTGCGATCGAATGCCTCAGCAACTCCACAAATGCTACAGTAGCTGCGCAATTTACGCCGGAGGTAATGAAGAGCAAATACGGCTGCGAACCAATCTTTAGCACACAAATTCCAATTTCGAACGATAATAACTATCCGTATGCTATTTCTCGTGATCTTGAGTTGACTTGGGGCGTCCCTGATTGCTACGATTGTCAAGATTATAGTTTCGCGATACCAGGTATGTCCATACCCGTCACTTACTTCTAGTACGATGTTGTTAGGATATACTTCACGGACTTCACTATTTTTTTCTCTAAGCAGATTCTCGGAGCAAAAACGCCAGTTTTTTCACGTCCCTGATCTTCATTACAATTGCTGTTATCTTAAGCAATGTGCTTTTTTACATACCAACTATGTAATGTAAGCAATCGAGCAGCATCTTATGGTTTAGTTCATCCAATGACTTTGCTTTCTTTCCCGAAAAACCAGTTCGGCAATACCTTAACACAACGAAGGAGATCAAACGAATCATCCTTTCTATTCTCATCTTCTCTTTAATACATGGGAATGGGATCAGTTCTGAAAATTCTCTTTCTCTTCGCCGTTGCATCCCTTGGTCAAGCAATGTGCTCTTCTACTATCCTGCAACTGCATGCTGAAATGCCTTCTAGACCTGAACGTCTCGTCTTCTCATTTGCCCTTCTGAGACAGTGAAGAAACGTTTCATTGCCATCGTCTGAGCAACTCCACCTCGTCTGACGGGTTCGACGAACCGTTTCAATGCATTTTCGTCGATACAGATTAATGGGCTGTGGGAGGAGATTCTTACCAAGTCTCCAAGAAAAAAATCCTCTCGGTTCGGTCGGTATGAATAGCTGAGGGGACATCCCAATGTACGCTCCGCATCAAATGGTAGGAATATCGATCGAATGAGCAAAGTATTCCAAGCCCCAGAATCCGTTCACAGCTCATTAACCGTCATGGCAGCAGAGTTGCGGCCAATGGGGGTAATGAGACGCGGCATCAAGTCCCTTGGTAATAGTGCCCGTTCCTATTTGCCAAAAGTTAAATGAAGCGAATCTGAGACTCAACGTCGTTTATGGGACGATCCCGATTTTCGTCGTGACTAATTCTCCTGGCATGCTTGTACCATTCCGTCCACACGGAGTACAAAAATCAATGAGTCTGAGTGAGATCGAACATGATATTTGTATGGAGATATCATGAGCTCGGTCGCTTGACGTATCCCTTGGTAAGATATCTCTGGTTATAAACTATGTTGATTTTTCAATATTTTATTATTCACTCTTTTTCTTCTCCTGCAATTATATATCACTCGAGTTTATTGTGAACATTTGATAATATATCGAAATCATGCATTTTAGATATATATATATATATATATATATATACTATTGGTTCCGGTGTATATGGTCTAGTCGGTGACTGAAGAAACTTCGAACAAAATTCGTTAGAGCGAAGTCGAGGCACGTACTACGTACGATGTCCGTAAGATGTTATTGCCCCGTATTTTCAGTGTCTCGGGTTTACGGCATCCGTCCCGAAGATACAACGACTTCAGAATTTTGATCGTTGCGCAACGAATCAAAATTATCGGCGAATCTACTCAAGACTCGAGCCTTTCTTGCTGTTCTTAACTATAGGATGTGAATGCAGAAGCTTTATTAATGCTGGGAGTGAATTGAATGAATTTCCAAATCTGTCGGGGGTCTATTTATAAGATTTAAGGGGATCTGCGGCGAATCTGTGAAGGAAGACAACTCTTGGGCATGGACTATTCTGTGAATAGCCATATCTTTTAAAAACATCTGCCCATATTTGATCTGGTCCGTCCGATCTGGATCCATCACACCCCTTCCCAGTGACCCATTGGTTCGCGCGCTGATCTTGGGTCTGGTCGGACCCTCACTAACGGCTCTCACATTCGTGAACCGTTGCGCCCCATCGGACCCTCAACGGGTCCTGCCACCTTAGCCTCATCCTACGCAGCACTCTGCTAGCACCACGTCGTCTTCACTTGCACATGTGTCAGCGACACGTCACTTGCTTGCCATGTCACTCGAGGGGCCACGTCATCAGCACGTCGAGCGCCACCTCGCCGACACATCAGTGCCATCGCCACGTCACGAAGCATAACGATCCAAATCACACCCCTTCCCAGTGATCCATTGGTTCGCACGTGAATCTTGGGTCGGGTCGAACCCTCACCAACGGCTCTCACATTCGTGAACCGTTGTGCCCCATCGGACCCCCAACGGGTCCAGCCACCTCAGCCTCATCCTACGCAGCGCTCTGTCACTGCCACGTCGTCTGCACTTCCACACGTGTCAGTGACACGTCACTTGCTTCCCACGTTACTCGAGGGGCCACGTAATCAACACGTCGAGCGCCACCTCGCCGACACATCAGCGCCGCCACCACGCCATGGAGCATAAATTTAAGGGCTCCTCAATGCTCCTCGCTCCGATGCGGTGAAGTGCAAAGTGCGCGCCTCAAATGCGCCCATGCGCACTATGGCACGGCTCGGTCTCAGGATCGGCCTCGGCCTCGGCCGCGGGAACGTCGGTGCGAGGCACCTCCTCGCACTTGGGTTATTACTTTGAGCAAAACCCCCCACATAGGCTTTTTAAGCCCACTTAGCCCACTTAACCCATCCACTTAGGCAAACCCTTTTGATTTACCTATACAAGGAAACTATATATATACACAAGTGAAAAGGATATGGATTAACCAATGTGGGACAAACTTCCCTTTTATACACTTAGTTTAATTTTTTTCCATCTCTTTATTGGGCCAACTTCGAAAATTGATTTTTCATTCACCCGATGTCGATTTTGAGCCAATTAATATTCCATAAATTCCCCTCGAAACGTAAAATATGAATCTTTCATCAATTTTGAGTTTCGACCAACGACGGCTTTTCGATTAATTAAAATCGGTTAAGCTATTTGTTATTGGGTTAAATACCCATTTTGGGCCCAAAGCCCAAAATCCAACAAATACATATATATAAGTTGGATAGGGACTCTCCTGCCGCGACTCGTGGACAAGCAAACGTCCTCTCTGTTGACGTGTGTGTGTGTGATGTGCAAAAGATTAGATTAGATTTGATTTTATATTCTTTTCCATGTATAGAAGATATCATATATTGTTCTATATATATACACGATGTAATCTCCTATAAGAAGAGGGAGACTAGTGAAATAAGATAAGCCTTTATTTTCATCATGGTATCAGAGCTCAAAGACCAAAGAGGTCTTGGGTACGAATCATCACGGCCACGCATTTAAGAAAATTACATGTCTAAGGCTATATAAAAAAGAAATCAGCCTATACGTGAGGGGGCGTGTTAAAATTAAACTATATGAGATTAAAAAAATATGATACATTCCGTTTAGGTTTAAGGTGTTAGGTAAATTTGTTATTCAACATGGTATCATAGCCTTATTATGTCTTGATAACCTTGTCTCTATACATCTTGTTGTAACTAATCCTTATATACTGCCTTCATTGTTAATGTTCCGATGGACTCATCTGAAACCTCACGTACAAACAATCCACCACCTAATAACCCCAATGATTCCTACAAGACTGAGTGATTGGCAGAATATGAGACTCGCTTATCGGCTCAATGGAAAAAAATTATTTGAATTGGTCCCAGTTTGTGAGGACTTATTTGAAGGGTAAGGGTAGGCTTGATCACCTTACCTCCACTGCACCCGCACAAGATAACCCAACCTTCAAAGCATGGCATGAAGAAGACTCAATGATCATGTCACTGCTTTGGTACTCGATGGAGCCTTCAATCAGCGATACCTGCATGTTCTTAGTCACAGCAAAGGAGATCCGAGACTACATCCAGCGTACATATTTCAAAGCCCGTGATGCAGCTCTGATATATGAGATCAAATCCTAAACTGCCGTACAACACAAGGGCAAAAGACTGTTACTGAATACGCTCAAATTCTGCAGAATGTATGGCAGGAACTCGATTACTATCGTGTCATCGAGATATGAAGTGTGCTCATGATGCTGTTGTTTTAAAAACCTTTATAGAAAAGGATCGAGTGTACGAATTCCTTGGTGTGAATTCTGAGTATGATCAAGTGCGGGTACAAATTCTTAGGCAGATACAACTTTGTTGGAGGAAACCATAGCCATTGTCAGAGTAGAAGAGAGTAGAAGAGGAGCTCTATCCTAGAACTACAACCTATTGAATCTTCTGTCATGACTTTAAAAACAGATATCAACGACAAAGACAAGGGTGAGATGCCTAAGAAACAGAATAAGGAAACTCAATGGAAGGTGAATAAGGATGATTTGTGGTGCACACACTGTACAAGGTCGAGGCATACTAAGGAAACCTTCTGAAAATTACATGGAAAACCACCAAGCAAGGAGTGTGGAAATCGTGAGAATCAGCAGAGATCACATGCAAATATGGCTGAAAATATTGAAGGAATGGTGACTGTAGGAGGATTCAATCATGAGAAGGTTGACAACTTGAGAAATTTAATTCAATCCTTGAAGAAAACAACCTCCGCAAATTGTTCATCGACTCCGTCGGGTAAACTGATATTCTCTATGTGTTCACATGCTTCAGAAACTCCAAAATATCATATTTGGATTCTTGACTCAGTTGACACTGACACATGACCCCAAAATTTAAAATTTTCCGATCATATCATCCATGCAGGGATAGGAAAGTCTTAGTTGCTAATGGTTAATTAGTAGTTGTTGCGGGGATTGGGATATATACCTTACACCAACTATTATTCTCAAAAGAATTTTGCATATTCCATCTCTTTCCACTAGCCTCATATCTATTAAAAGATTAACCCGTGACCTTAATTGTTACGTGGTTTTCTTCCCCTCTTACTATACTATTCATGAACAAGGAAGGAGGAAGAGGATAAGGGACGGTTTGTACTATCTCAAGTCACCTTCAAAACATGAGAGTCATCAACCGGATTTGAATGAAATTTTCTTCATGGGGATCTAGAAGATGAAATTTTCATGAAGCTTCCACCTGGATTTGAATGAAAATCGAGTGAAAAAGTTTGCAGGCTACGAAAAGATCTCTAGGGTCTTAAACAGTCTCCTCGAACATGGTTTGGGAGATTTTCCGAGGTGATGAAGAAGTCACGGTACAACTAAAGCCAAGGAGATCACACATTATTCATCATAAACACACAACCGGCAGCAAAATCATGGCAGTTCTGGTATAGGCACATGGTATTGGAGTCACAAGAAATGACGATAAAGAAAGACTTGCACGTGAGTTTGAGATTAAAGAGTTGGGAAAACTCAAGTACTTTCTTGGAATCGAAGTTTCTTATTCTTCACAATGCATATTTATATCGCAACAGAAGTACGTAACCGACCTATTAAAAGAAACGGTAAAGTTAGGGTGAAAACTGATCTCAACTCCTATGGATCCGAATTAGAAACTAGGAGAATCCAAAGATGAATCACAAGTGGACAAACAAATGTACCAGAGGCTTGTTGGAAACGGAAGAACAATGGATTTCACAGTGCAGCAGATTCTGCTCCTTCTCACCGTTTTCCCAATGCTGATCAGCTCAAGGACTTCATGTCCAATCACGTACTGCAAATCGAATAATCTTCCCATCATTACCCTTTCACGTTAGAAACGAACCCTCAAACAACGGAGGCATGGCGGGATTACATCAGCCTGAAATGCACTGATCAGGGCAAGATCATGATAAATCTTACATCTTACGGCGAGTTCGAAGTGCATTCGATCGGCTATTTTTCGAAAATGATTATTTTGGCAGATCCTGGAAATTGCATGCCCAAAAGGCTCATGGAAGATTTCTCGCCGAGCCCTCTGTTGGCCAAGTTCCACGAGGAGTACACTTACTACACTTGTCCTAGAAAGCCCGTGAAGTTTCTACATACTACGATCGAATGTCTCACTCCACGAATGTTACAGTAGCCGTGCAGTGCCACGCCCCGACCTGCGTCGAAGGCGCGACAGTCGCCGCGTTTCTCAATAAACAAAGGCTCGATATCAACTCATAGTCATGAAAGAAACGCTACTCAATAAAGGAAAATATATATAGATATCAAAGGAGGTATACAATATAAAGTGTCTCGATACATCCATCAACGAAGGAATAATGTACAACAAAACATTCTTCCAAAATATCCCCGCCAATGGATCCAATATAAGAAGATGATACTGTACCCAAAATGGTAGAAACAGCAGCGGAAATGAAGATCGAGTATGGCAAACCTCCGAACAAAAAAATATCAACAACCTGGATAAAAAGAAGTATATATATATATATGGGGTGACCAAACCACTAGCTCAGTGAGGAGATAATACAGACACACCTTCCATTCACAGAAGGTGTACCCTCAACGATGAACAACATCACAACCATCCAAATCACAACAACATCCCAAAGATATCAAAGGAATCAAATAGCACATATAGACGCGTGGGTAGGTAGCCATATCCTCCCTCGAACTGAGCTCCCCGTCGAGAGTCAGACGAGTCCGTCACCGTACTCTAGACAGTGTACCGTGAACTACCATATCTATCATGTATGATATGCATGTCCCACACCGGTGACATTGGCTGAGTCTCGTACTGGACTTTGTTACCTTCCCAACTATCACCCTCCAGTAATAATCAATACGTGGCAAATGGATAGGTGACTCGTTGGGCCTCACTCACCCGGGTTTGCCAAGCCACGGGCTACTACTCGATATGCCACTCTCACTCACCCGAACGTGGCCATTCGGGCTACTACGTCTCGGAACCTAGTATATGCAACATCAACAAATCATCGGCATCACAGCCATAACTCCACAAATCAAATCAACAACGTGGAATAGTGACATGCCGTCACGTCACATATCCCTGAAATCATGAATGCAATTCACCAAAGCATATAGACGTTCAAATACTTATTCACACCATTCACGAAGCAACATAAACGCTCAAGTTCTCATCAACATAAGAATATGAACATCCTAGAGCCGGAAAGGCCCATTAATGCATAATTCAATAATAACATATAATCTAGTGAAAATGACATAAAATAACCTATCGCGAGGTTCACACATCCCGCGAAGGGAAGGTGTCCCCGTACTATCAACTCACAACGTAATGGCCTAGTTTTTCTCCAACGTCTGAAGCTGCCCTCGAGTCCCTTGTCCACGTTCCTTCGCCTAAAATAGGAGATCATGATTTTTCAACATTGAACGAGCAATCGATAATATTCAACGTCTTTTTAAACTATAACATAAAACCGATCTTCCGATATCCAAAACTGCCCCGAAGGTGCTTAAAGATCATATAAGTTACTCTGTGCTGCTGTTTGAAGAACAATTGAAGCAGCAAGCAAGAGAAATTTCAAAATACTTCAGCAAACTACTAAAATTCTCAGTTTCGCAGCAGCAACTTCGAAAAATCATAATAAATAGTAGAAATATCGTATCGAACCAGTTTCAACGGCTGTGAATAGCTCAGGAAGTCAGCTTTCCACAGAAACAAATTTGGAAAACATAGAAGTAGCATAGATAGGACAAAACTTAATAATACAGTGGCTATGCATATGATTTGGAGAAAAATTCCTGGTTTGCAGCATGGACTTTAGAAATTCATCAAAAACCGTATACTTATCGGATTTATTTGATTCATGTGGATACGAAAAGCTGAGAAAGTGAGCTTTCGACCGAAACAAATTTCGCAAAGATCGGAGAACATTAGCTACGTCAAAATGGAATAAAACAGAATCTGCACAGAGATGCATTTTCCAGCGAGTAAAAGCTTTATACTGAATTAGATGAAGAACATGGCTTACCTTAACAGAGCTTAAATCGAACAGGGACAGTATATGATCAGGTTCGATATGTTGCTGGCCTCTCTCTTTCTTTGTTTTCTTTTGGGTTGTTTTTGTTCCCACTTAAGATACAAATGAAGGTAGCTTAGGATTGAAGGAATAAAATAGATAAGTATGAGAGGTAAATCAGAAATAATATTGGGTTGGGCTATTTATGTTAAGTTTTGATTGGGCTTAATGATTTGGGGCAAATCTTTGATTAGTTTAGGTGTGATATGCAGTCTGCATCGGAGTTAAATATGACGAAATATGGCTGCGAACCGATCGTTAGAACACAAGTTCCACTTTGGTACGATAATAACTATCCGTATGGGATTTCTAGTGATCTTGAACTGACTTGGGGCGTCCCTGATTGCTACGATTGTCAAGATTATATACCAGGTATGTCCGTATACCCATCACTTACTTCTAGTACGATGTTGTTCGAATATACACTTAACGAACTTCTTCTCTATGTTTTTTTTAAGGTGGTTTTCGGAGCAGACGGGCTAGTTTTTTCACGTCTTCGATCTTCATTACGATTGCTGTTGTCTTAAGCAATGTGCTTCTTAATGTTGTTTATACCAACCATGTAATGTAAGCAATCGCGCAGCAATATGCTATGGTTTAGATCATCCAATGACTTCGCTTTCTTTCCGAAAAAACAGTTCAGCAATACCTTAGCATAACGAAGGAGATCAAATGAATCATCTCAAGAATTATTACCAAAGTCAGCTCCTTTTTTCTTTTTATCTTCTCTTAATTTAGCACATGGGATTAGTCCTGGAAAATCTCTTGTATTCTTCGCATTGCATCTCTTCTTTCAAGCAATGCACGCAGCGTCAAACGCTCGTAAAACCCTAATTTCATGCTGGTAAGAATTATTATATTAATACCAAAATTCAAATGATTGGGTTGGTAGATTCAGAGCCAAATCTATTGAAAATGATCACACAAAGTACATTCTTCTATCAATTAATAGCACATTGTCAACTCTATATGATACTTTAAATTATTTTGGCTTTCGAATTTGGGCTTAAAGGCAAAATCGTTGTTTTCTTTTCGTATTTTCATTCGAATAATCTGCTTTAATTCAGAACATAACGAAATATAATCGTAACGCACATATGGTTATGCAGATTTTCAAGATCGCCACGCTGTTCGTAGTCGTTCCAGCACTGGCCTGCCCGATCTGCATCTCATGCTTTTTATTCGTAGTCGTATGATAAGTTAGGATTTATGCAGTTTCTATACCCGTAAACATGCATTTTCGATCGTTATCTGTCTAAAATATCCTATATGTATGTCACATTTTATTTTATTTTTTTATAGATATCGAGGTGTTGTCCACCCCCATTGGCAACTCGAGCATCTTGATAGGCGAATTCTCTACCTTTCTTTAGATGTTTATGTTTGTTTCATCATTGTTTTCATCTTTTAATATGCTAGCTTATATTAATTGTAATTGAGGTTGTGTTAGGGCGAATTATTGTATGTATGGTAATCTTATTCTATTAGATCGTATGAATTAAGTTGTGTGTTCTTCGTTTATGTTTAATGTTCGTGTATGCTTGATCACAATATGCTTGATATTTGACTGGTTTATGAGTCCAGGAGAAAATTAAACCGGTTAGAGCGAAACGTAGAATACCACGACATAAAATCGGATAGAGATGGACTCGATTTCGTACTGTGTGGTTTATCGAGCTCTTACGCCTAAAAGTGTCTAACCTCGAGAAGTTTAATAAAAACGAATGCATACGTAGGAACTACAATCATATAGAGATATAGAGATTGGTTCACTATCATGTAAGGTTATGTTGCACGAGGGATAAAGTAGTAAATACATTAGGAAATTCCACATTGACTAGATTCATGAGGATTCGACAGAGCGATTTCATGAATAATTAGGAATAATGTGTTGAGCACGTGCCTTGATCACGTATGTCTGTCAATTGATCTACCCATGTTATATTATCTACGTTTATTTACTATTTGCATTTTAATTTTGTTGGCAAAATTATGAAATTGGGTCACTAAGTATACATGTTTTCGTTTTTGGGTCACTATGTTTGATAATTGCAAAAATATGTCACTAACTTTGTATGTCAAAACAATTTTGGGTTATGTTTTCAATTTTGGACCACTAAGTATATATTTTTCGATTTTGGGTCACTAAGTATCAATTTTTCAATTTTGGATCAATTTTTAATAAGTCAAATGAGTGAGCCAAAATTCAAAAATTGATACTTAGTGACCCAAAATCGAAAAATATATACTTAGTGATCCAAAATTGAAAACATAACCCAAAATTGTTTTGACATACAAAGTTAGTGACCTACTTTTGCAATTATCAAACATAGTGACCCAAAAATAAAAACAAGCATACTTAGTGACCTAGAATTATAATTTTGCCTAATTTCAGTTTATCACTCATTCAATATAAAAATCTTCTTTAGTCTAAATCAAAAGTAGGAAGAAAATCTTAGAACTAGTTGAGTTGTCTCCGTGAATCGATATATGGACTCGAATCCACTTTATTACTTGTACGACCTATTAAAAAAATTAGGTTCTTTGATCATCTTAGTCAACAAACATCGTCAATTCTTTATCTTTTAGGATTCATAATTGACAAGATTAAGATGAAATCTGCCGGCTGAGCTATTTTAGTAAAATGACTCACAGCTTTGTTTTTGACCAGTAGATAGATCCTTCTGAAGAACAGTAGTTATATAAATATTCATGCATATATATTCCTTGTCTTTAACTACACAGACTTTGCGATATCCGCAAAAAAATGTACTATTCGTTGTATATACGGACGGGCAAAGAGATGTTCTTGCAGCAGATCTCTTAGACGTTAAGGTTTGACCTCCATAGATCAACACATATGAATATCCTTTGGTTCTCCTTTATTTTGTCCTTTGTTTCTTCCGTACAGTCGAAGAGCCACTGTCCGACCTCCTACTGCGGCGAGAACAAGAGCTTACCGATCAGATACCCTTTTAAGCTGCGAGGCCAAACTCTTACAGATTGCAACTACACCGATCTGAGATGCACAGACCAGAACATACCCGTCCTAACTCTCCCTTTTTCGGGAGACTTTTACGTGCGCGATATATACTACGAACACTCCGCAGTCCAGCTCTACGATCCCGACAATTGCCTGCCCAGAAGGCTGATGAGCTTGAATCTTTCTTCGAGCCGTTTATACAGTTTTTACAACCAGAATTACACGCTGTACAGATGTCCCCCCGAGGTCGTCTCCCTCGCAAATCTGACGTCCATCGATTGCCTGAGCAACGCCTCTTCTTCCGTGGTGGAAGCTCATGAGGTGTCGAGCGAAGTAATGGAGAGGTTGTACGGCTGTCGTGGGATTTTCAGCTCGATGGTCATGGTTCATGAGACTGACTTTGTCTTGGGATGGTCCTCAATTTCTTGCAAAACTTGCCCAAAGGACAGAGGTAATTGATCTTGTCGAGAGCTAGTTTTTATAACAGATACAAACTCGATGACTAGAGTATATCGACTAACCGATGTATGTACTGATTTGGTGTGTGCAGGAACAATGGTCCCTGTCAGTGTTTGGGTTGTAACAACTGCGATGGTCTCATTTACGGTTGTCATAATGCCAGCAATCATCTGCATAGGCTGCTGCGCACATTTCGCCAAGCTGTTCAAAAAGCAGGTTGTTTTAACAAGATCGAACTTTACGTAGTATCAACACCATATCAACGGTGGTTTATCGAGCGAAAAGCACAGTCTTTTGACTCGATGTTTCTGGCAGTAATAATATTACAGCTCTGTCTTGTAGATGGTCCATGAAGTTCCTGTATTTATTCTTAATGGTGTAAAACTTGCAACTGTCCTTCGGTAGGGAAACTTCAGACCATGTTCTTCTTACATATGCATCATTCATAGTCGAGATCGATGAAGCATAACAGCGATTTCAGTGCGCCTGTTATATTCCTCCCTTTCGCTGGAGAGTTGGTACATTCGTTACTACACGAGCGATTGCCTCGAAGGAGGTCCGATCCTTGCATACAGCTGTAAGATCCCGAGAATGTCCTAATCTCATGATTAGGCAGCGAAATTTCCTAGGGGGACATCGTTTCTAACTCATTCGACGTAGTTACAACCTTTGTATCTTTGTCTTATACTCCTCGTAATCATCGTTGGATATTTAATAAGGTCAGCCTGAATGAACTTACTACTGCTAGTGCTGAGATCAATAAAACCCTTCTTTCTGTCTATAATATAGTAGAAACTAGCTCAAATCAAGACATTTGTTCAAGTCGATGTCTTCTGTCGTATCTAACTTGTCGGGTAAGGACGAACACAACGCTTCTTTGTCTGTGTTTTCTTTGTCAGTTCTCCGAGTTCTTTTCAGTTCCCATATTGTTCAAGTCAATGGCCTCCGTCCTATCCTACTTGTCTTCTATCCAATTCTTTGTCTGTATTTCATTGTCCTTTCTCCACATCGTTTTCAGTTTCCATATCTTTAATCATTTGCCTACTTATTAAAGCAATCTAACCACGTTAAGGCCGGCTTGTCCATTTTTTTCTTTTTCGTTTCTTCCAGGAAAAAAAAACGGAAGAACAATGGATTTCACAGTGCAGCAGATTCTGCTCCTTCTCACCGTTTTCCCGACGATGATCAGCACAAAGACTTCATGTCCAATCACTTACTGCCAATCGAATACTCTTCCCATTCATTACCCTTTCGCGTTAGAAACGAACCATCCAACAACGGAGGCATGCGTGGATTACATCAGCCTGAAATGCACTGATCAGGGCAAGATCATGATAAATCTTACATCGTATGGCGAGTTCGAAGTGCATTCGATCGGCTATTTTTCGAAAATGATTATTTTGGCCGATCCTGGAAATTGCATGCCCAAAAGGCTCATGGCAGATTTCTCGCCGAGCCCTCTGATGGCCAAAATTCAGGAGGATTACACTTACTACACCTGTCCAAGAAAGGCCGTGAAGTTTCTACATATTACGATCGAATGCCTCAGCAACTCCACGAATGTTACAGTAGCCGTGCAGTCTGCATCAGAGTTAAATATGACGAAATATGGCTGTGAATCGATCGTTAGAACCCAAATCCCATTTTGGTACGATAATAGCTATCCGTTTGGGATTTCTAATGATCTTGAGTTGACTTGGGGCATCCCTGACTGCTACAGTTGTCAAGATTATAGCTTCAACATACCAGGTAATTATGTCTGTACCCTTCACTAACGTCTAGTACGATGTTGTTAGAATATGCTTAGCGGACTTCACTTTTTTTTTTTTTTTTCAAGCAGATTCTCGGGGGAAGCGGGGTAGTTTTTTCAGGTCCCCGATCTTCATCACAATAGCTGTTATGTTTGCAGCGTTCGCCGGCGCAGCCATAGTCTTGCGTTTCTTGAAAACTATAACGAACCTGCGTAACACTGTTCCCGCGGACAATAACCTTGCAATAACTGCCAGCCCAACCGCCGCTACAACCCAGTCAGCAACCGCCGGAAGTACGTCGTCCTTGCCTCAGCCTGACACCGGCGGCGGACTTGAGAAGTGCAGACTTAAAGATCAAACTAAGCTGATAGTCCTAACTGAGGGCCAAAATGAGTCTCTTCTTAGAAATTCGACTTGCCCGATATGCCTAGAAGAGCACCGTGTTAGAGATACTGTAAGGTATTTGGCTCAGTGCGGGCATTATTTCCATGCTCCATGTATAGACGCGTGGCTGCAAAATCATGGTACTTGCCCAGTTTGCAGGGATGGCCTTGTTAGAGAGTAGTAATCTTATTTGTACTAAGATTCATATGGTCGCTGTTCAGTGTGTGTATGTATATACAATTTCATGTGGCTATAACAGCTTTTTTATCCTACGACGCCCTTTTCGATTAAGACGACAATGCAAGAAGGTATATCGTCTATTTTAGAAAGAAAATACTGCTGTTTGATGCCGTAAATGGTCTTCCGAGGAGGCTAATGAGTTGTACTCTTTCGAATTCTCCTTTTGTCGCCCGGGGCTTCTAAGAACTAGTCAGAGTAATGGCGTATGACTGAGTTTAACAGTTTAAGGGTGGAAAAGAACACAGAAATCTTCATCTTTATGCAGTTGACTTCATTAAAAAAACTATATAACTTAAGAGATGTGCTCTCAACTCTCCTACTCATAAACTTCAAGAACGCTAATGGCCATCAACTTCTGTAGCCGTTCGTCTTCTCCGTAGTTCACGGTAGACAATATTGCCCGCTTCTTATTGCAAAGGAAGAAACTTTTCGATACGTACAGTTTCCCTCCTGGCTTCAAGATCAGCAACCTAAAGATTGCTGGTGAAAAGAATGAAAAAAAATGCGCAAGACTGTGAAATGAACACAGAGGATTATGGTGGTTCAGATTCAAAGAATCTTACGTCCACAGCTTATAAGCTTTTTGTATTTTTATTCATAGACACGATCGTACATGAGGGATTTTACAGAGAGCTGTGTATCTAAGACTTATCTCAAATAACTCATAACACTCTTATATATATATATATATATATATATATATATATATATATATAGCTCGATGCCTAACGGTTATAACCGTTTTTCAAACACTCCACCCTTAAAGTCGCTGGTGGCATCTGCGAATTCATAAGTGACCTGACAACTTTGCTTTCCAAGAGCGTTTTCAGCTTCATGTGTATTCCTTGTCTGATCCAACGTTGTCTGATCCAAGTCTACTCTGCTCTCATGTTTCAATATGCCCCCGCAAGATGGATGGTATAAATTCACCACAGCCATCTTGACTATAAGGTGCTGCAACACAGGCCCTGTAAGTGGTTTTGTGAACACGTCTCCTAGCTGAAGTTCTGATCTCACTGGCAACAACTTAATTGCTCCATTTGTGACGTGATGTCGTATAAAATGGCAATCTATCTCTATGTGCTTCGACCTCTCATGAAATCTGGGATTTGATGCTAACTTTAAGGCTGATAGATTATCACAAAACACTACATCTGGCCCTCGGGTCAAATTTTCTTCTGCCTGCTGCATGTGTAGAAGAAAAACAAAGGCACCCAAAGACACGTAGCATATAATAGTTAACAGGCCTTTGATATAGTAATTCATATGGAGCCTTATTATTTAGCATCAAAGAGGGAGTTCTATTAATGAGAAAAGTAGCTGTTAACACACATTCTGACCAATATTTGATTGGAATCCCAGATTGAAAGTACAAAGAACGAGCAACATTCAAAAGGTGTTCATGCTTTCTCTCCACAATAGAATTCTGTTGTGGTGTATGAACACAAGACAAATGATGCAAAATGCCCTTACTCTCAAACAAGCTTGTCAAGTTGAATTCTTTAGCATTGTCAGTCCTAATGGTTTTAATTTTTGTCTTAGGGTCATTAGAACAAATTGTCTTAGGGTCATTAGGAAAACTGTTTCTCTTTTGTTTAGCAATGGGACAAATCTTAGAGAATGAACCAACAGACTTATTATCATGCTTTAATGAAGACTTCAATGTATCTAAGACCCTATCTGATGGATGCCCAAGTCTACTGTGCCACAAATCTACTGACAACTAGTTCAGATACACAGATTTATTACTAAAAGGAAATATAGAACTGGGACTATCTCTCATGATGTACAAACCACCAACTTGTTTACCCTTGCCAATCACCCGCTGTGAATGATCCTGTATCAGAAAACTCTATGCATCAAAGGTGAACCTATAATTCCCTTTACTAGCCAGGAAGCTCACAGACAATAGATTAAAATGAAATTGAGGGACACAAAGTATATATGTCAAGGTAATGAATTGATTGAGTCTAAATGATCCTGCTTTATTGACCTTTATGATTGTATTATCTGGTAACACTACATTTGACTCCTTAACCTCATGTAAGTCAAACAACAACCTATGATCACCACAAACATGTCTTGTTGCGCCTGAGTCCACGAGCCAGACCTTTGTATTATCAAGATTGGGTAAATTAAAGGACAAGCAAATACATGGACCCTTTTCAGGTTGTTGCATTTGCTCAACGTTCTCTGGTTGGACATTTGCTGCTGTCTGATTTATTAAGGCTCTTAGATTCTGCAGCTGATAGGGAGTTAATTGTAGCTGAACTAAACCTTCCCCTGTCATGGCTGAGCTAGTATTTTTTTGACTGGTCTGCTGATTTGGTCCAGTGAACACATCAACTGTATCTTGATTCATTCTTGCCCCTTTGAACTTTGAGTTTGGCCTGAAACCAGGAGGAAATCCATGAATTTGGTAACAGGTTTCAACCGTATGTCCCCTCTTGTTGCAGTGTGTGCATAGGGGTTTCATTACATCCTTCTTCTGACTGAAGAATCCTTTCTTGGCCTGCTCTTGGCTGTTCTTGGCTGCCAACATAGCCATATTATTCATCTGATCATCACTTGGTCTGATAATGCCAGGACCAATCGATCTTTGCTTTTCTTATTGGATTAACAAAGAGAAGACCTTATTGATAGATGTCATTGGATCCATAAGGAGAATCTGTCCCCTGACCTGGGAGTAGGACTCATTTAGTCCCATCAAGAAAGTTAACACATACTCTTCATCAAGATAATCTTTAAGGGCTTTGATTCCTCCACATGTACACTGGCACGCTGGTCTGTAATTGACCAATTCATCCCACAATGTCTTTAACTTGGTAAAGTATACTGCGATGTTGTTTGGACCATGTGCAATATTTATCAATTCCTTCTTCAATTGGAAGACTCTTGGCTTATTCGTCTGTCCAAATCTCTCTTGAAGATCAACCCATACTTCTCTTGCCGAAGAGCCATAAAGGATACTTGCTGAGATCTCCTTCGAAACTGAATTGATAATCCACGAAATGACTACATTGTTATTTCTTTTCCAGGCATTGATCCGAGCCTCTGTAAGATCTGAATTCTGCGTCTGAGCCTCTGTATCTGCAGGATTTTGCGCTGTAATTACTGGAGGTTGAAGATCACCATTGACGAAGCCTTCTTTATTTCTCCCTATGAGTGCTATCATCATGGCTCTACTCCATGTCGCATAGTTATCCCCGTTCAATTGCTCATGAACAAGAAGTTGTCCAGAAGTGTCGTTGGCATTCAAGAAAAATGGATCGTTGATCATACTCGCGGAGCTTGACGATGTTGATGGGATTATTGTCGCCATGGTGTTCGACAAAATGATCAAGATACACTGCGAGACTTTGATGATTGCAGCTTGAAGCAGTGCTCTGATACCATGAAAAGAATGAAAAGAAATGCGCAAGACTGTGAAATGAACACAGAGGATTATGGTGGTTCAGATTCAAAGAATCCTACGTCCACAGCTTATAAGCTTTTTGTATTTTTATTCATAGAGACGATCGTACATGAGGGATTTTACAGAGAGCTGTGTATCTAAGACTTATCTCAAATAACTCATAACACTCTTATATATATATAGCTCGCTGCCTAACGGTTATAACCGTTTTTCAAACACTCCACCCTTAAAGTCGCTGGTGGCATCTGCGAATTCATAAGTGAGCTGACAACTTTGCTTTCCAAGAGCGTTTTCAGCTTCATGTGTATTCCTTGTCTGATCCAACGTTGTCTGATCCAAGTCTACTCTGCTCTCATGTTTCAATAGCTGGCGAAAAATCATACTCCAAGATCCCGACGACTTCCACTTCAAACGATTTATCAAGCTGAACCTCACGTCTTCGCCCTTTTTGCCTTATTACTATGAGACCTACTACACCATTCGCAGCTGTCCTAAGGGCAAGGCCGCTTTGTCTGCAAATGCTCGACGAGTTGTATACCACGTGCAAGAAAATCATGACTTTACAAGTCCCGGCATCACAAGATTCTCGTTTTCCCGACAGACTTGAGCTGACGTGGGACCCTACTACAACGGGTAAGTTCTCTTCTGTTCATCGGATCTGAACAAGTAAGACAGTTGTAGTTTCGATGAAGATATCGGAAAAAAAAAACGACGTATTGATTTAATCAACTGTGACTAGATGCAAGGTCAACTGTACTTTATTACATCACATTCAAGAACCAATAGACTCATCTTACATAAGTACAAAAACTGCCAACTTGATCTTGATAGTACAACTTCTTATTACCGGCACGCCAGACAGTGATGGCCGGGCCCGATTGTCTTACTGTTTGTAGAATCAATTCCCCATAGCTCATTTCGCCACGAAGTAATATTCCGACAACTGCCACTTCAACGGCTTCTGAAGTTGAACCTCTCTCGCCGTCACGTCCTTATAAGGCTGATCGCTACGGATCTTACATGATGATCCTTAGCTGTCCTAAAGGCAAGGCATATAGGGATGGCATCACCTGCCCTCAGCAATGGCACGACGGACACCTTGGCCACAGATCTCTTCCTATATTCATTATATCCCACTTGCAACGTAACGATGGTTACGATTCCCGCCAGGTTATGATGGTCCAGACAGTAAGTTTCCCTTCATTACTGCATAGAACAAGAATCAAGAATTTGAGCTAGTAAGCTAAAAGTTGTTTTGATGAAGACATAATAAAAATAAGTATAAATACAGTCAACTACGATAAGATGCATCGAAAATTTCCATTTGGGTTGATTGAATACATACAACTAGTTAACTCTTCCAAAGTAGACTAACAGTATTCTCAATCCAGAATCAAAAGTCAGCCTGAGAATTATTTCCTGCAGCTGTGTAATAACCAGAGAAGCTTCTTTAATTCTAAGCTAAGTCTTCCATTACATCAACATTCAAGAATCAATTATTAGAGAATGTTATGTAATATATATATATATATATATATTGTTATAAAAATATTAATTGTGATTAATATTATATTAAGATTATTTTGTTATAATTATACTTATATTAAGATTATAATGATAATATAGCTTATAATAATAAAGAGAGAGAGATTAGAGAGAGATTAAGTATTTCAATACTTGGTGTGATTTACAATGAACTCTAATCACCTATTTATACTACTAATAATTCACTATTACAACTAATCACATTAATTAAAATTATACACCTCACACTAAAATACAAACTCTTCAATTAAACACATCATCTTATCATCTTATCACATTCTCATCATTTAATACAATACTTCCAAATCATCAATAATTTAACTAATATTATTATTTAAAACATCCACAATTAATTATTTCATAATACTCCCTCTTGGATGTTTTCAAAGAATATGCATCGTTAAAACCTTTTTAGGAAAAACTCAATGGGATAAAAACCTAATGAAGGAAAAAGAGTACATGATTCTTTTAGATACGCTTTCGATTGTTGCCTCATTAAAAACCTTACTGGAAAAACCACATGGGAAAAACCTCAGTGAAGGGAAAAAGAGTGCAACGCGTATTTACTCCCCCTGATGATGACATCATTCAAAATCTCGAAGTCTTCGAACTCCAATTGAATATACCAATCTTTTGAAAATTATTGGGGGAAGTGCTTTCGTGAATAAATCTGCAAGATTTTCACTAGATCGCACTTGTTGTACATCAATATCACCATTTTTCTCTAAATCATGTGTAAAGAAAAATTTTGGTGAAATATGCTTTGTTCTATCTCCCTTAATATATCATTCATTTAATTGGGCAATGCATGCAGCATTATCTTCATATAAAATCGTAGGAAGTAACTTTTTCGATAATAGCCCACTAGTTTGTTGTATATGCTCAATTATCGATCGTAACCAAACACATTCCCGGCTAGCTTCATGAATAGCTAGAATTTCCGCATGATTAGATGAAGTAGCCGTTAAACTTTGTTTAACTGACCGCCATGAAATAGCGGTTCCACCATGCGTAAATAAATGGCCCGTTTGCGATCGAGCATTATGTGGGTCAGATAGAAAACCAGCATCTGCATACCCAATCAAATCTGCTTTTGATTCATTTGGATAGAACAATCCCATATCAGTTGTTCCTTGAAGGAATCGAAATATCCGTTTAACTCCATTCCAATGTCTACGAGTCGGTGATGAACTATATCTTGCCAATAGATTCACAGCGAACGCTATATCAGGTCGCGTATGACTCGTTAAATACATTAGGGCTCCAATAGCACTGAGATATGGTACTTCAGGACCAAGTAGTTCTTCATTATTATCGCAAGGTCTAAACGGATCTTTATTCACATTTAAAGATCGAACAATCATTGGAGTATCCAATGGATGAGCTTTATCCATATAAAATCTTTTCAATACCTTTTTCGTATAAGTCTCTTGATGTACGAATATCCCATTCTTTAAATATTCGATTTGCAGTCCAAGACAAAATTTTGTTTTACCGAGATCTTTCATTTCAAACTCCTTTTTCAAACAATTAACGGCTTTTGATAACTCTTCAGGAGTTCCAATTATGTTAATATCATCAACATAAACTGAAATGATGACAAATTCATTTCCAGATCTTTTCATAAATATGCACGGGCAAGTTTGATCATTTTTATACCCCTCTTTCGATAAATATTCACTTAGGCGATTATACCAAATACGCCTAGATTGCTTTAATCCATAAAGCGATTTATTTAGCTTGATTGAGTACTCATTTCGGGGCCCTGAATTTTCAGGCAACTGAAATCCCTCGGGAAGTCTTATATATATATCACTGTCAAGTGATCCATTCCATACAAATAAGCAGTGACAACATCCATTAGACACATATCGAGTCCTTCACGTACTGCAGTGACAACATCCATTAGACACATATCGAGTCCTTCACGTACTGCCAGACTAATTAAATAACGAAAAGTAGTTGCATCCACCACAAGAGAATAGGTCTCCTCATAATCAATACCAGGTCATTGTGAAAAGCCTTGTGCAACAAGTCGTGCTTTGTATCTCACAATTTCACCGTTTTTATTTCTCTTTCTGATGAAAACCCATTTATATCCAACCGGTTTTACATTTTCTGGTATGCGGACTACAGGTCCGAAAACTTTTCGTTTCTCAAGTGATTTTAATTCAGCCTCGATTGCATCTTTCCATTTTGGCCAATCATTTCTTTGTCTGCATTCTTTTACAGACCCTGGTTCATGATCCTCATTCTCATTTATCTCATTCATTTCATGTAGCGCTACGTTAAATGAGAATTTATTGTCAACGTTGACTTTTTCTCGGTTCCATCTAATTCCATTTTGGGCATCGTTTATCGAGATCTCTTCATTATCATTATCTTCATAAATTTCAGGTACCTGATTTTCATTATCATAATCATTAATGCCCATTGACTCTTCTAGAGTCGATAAATCATCGACTGGACCATTCTTATTATTTGCTCCTTTTCTTTTTTGATGATTTTTATCTTTGGAATCCGAGGGCCTACCACGTTTTAGTTGTGGCTTAGGCTCGATCATTATATGTTCTCCAGGAACATCAACTTTTGCAGGAGCATTAACAGCTGGTATATGTGACTTAGTCACTCTGTTAAGGTCAGTAAAACTATCTGGCAGTTGATTAGCTAATCCTTGTAAATGAATTATCTTTTGAACTTCTAGTTCACATTCTTTCGTTCGAGGATCATAATGATGTAGCGATAATTCATTCCAAATAATACTCATTTCCAGCTGTTTCCTTTCTCCCACTAATGTCGGAAAATTCGATTCATCGAAATGACAATCGGCAAATCTAGCCGTAAATAAATCTCCAGTTAGAGGTTCTCAATATTTTATTATCGATGGAGATTCAAATCCGACATATATTCCCAACCTCTTTTGAGGTCCCATCTTTGTGCGTTGTGGTGGAGCAATTGGAACATATACCGCACATCCAAAAATTCTCAGATGGGAAATATTTGGTTCCTGACCATAAACCATTTGTATCGGGAAGATATCGTTATAACTTGTTGGCCTGATGCGGATTAGTGCCGCTGCATGTAATATAACATGTCCCCAACAAAATGAATGAAGTTTCGACTTCATTAATAATGGTCTTGCAATTAATTGTAGCCTTTTAATCAACGATTCTGCAAGACCGTTTTGCGTATGTACATGTGGCACGGGGTGCTCAACATCAATTCTAATAGACATGCAATATTCATTAAATGCCTTGGAAGTAAATTCACCAGCATTATCAAGGCGTATTTTCTTTATTGGAAAGTCCGAAAAATGTGCTCTTAATCGAATCAACTGAGCACGCAATCTCGCAAAAGCTACATTCCGTGTTGATAACAAACACACATGAGACCATCTAGTTGATGCATCAATCAATACCATGAAATATCTAAATGGTCCACACGATGGATATATCGGTCCACAAATATCACCTTGTATACGCTCCAAAAATCTTATGGATTCATTCTTTATTTTTACTGGTGATGGACGAATAATCAACTTCCCTTTAGAGCAAGCAGCACATGATAATTCATTAGATTGAAGAATCTTCTGGTTCTTCATTAAATGTCCACGTGAATTTTGAATTATTCTCCGCATCATAATTGAACCGGGATGGCACAACCGGTCATGCCAAACAACAAATGTATTATCATTAGTAAACTTCTTATTTACGATAGCATGCGATTCAATTGTTTTAACATACCTATAATACAATCCAGAGTCAAATGAATGTAATATTTCAACAACTCGTTTATCATTCGAAACCACTTTTGTAATGTGCAAATATTCAATATTTTTCTTTTCTGCAGTCCCAATGTGATATCCATTATGTCGAATAGCTTTAAAGGTCAATAGATTTCTTTGAGACTTAGGAGAATATAAGGCATTATCAATTATTAGCCTTGTCCCTCTGGACAGTATAACATTGGCTCTTCCGGAGCCCTCAATTATATTTGTGCTACCCGATATAGTGATAACACTTGTTTCTTTCATTTCATGATGGGAGAAATATTTCTTATTTCTTAGAATCGTATTAGTCGTTGCACAATCTGCAAGACATAACTCCCCATTACACATGATTGTATCCATTGTATTGATAAATATATAATAACTAGAATTATTAAATAAATAAGCGTCAAAATAAAATTATATATATAAAGATAAAATAATAAATAAATAATGCTTAAATAAAATTTATAACGACGTATCAGTTTTCTTTATTTGGATCTTTAAAACCAAAATATTCAAATGAGCATAGGATCTAGCACCAATTTTCTGAAATATCGTAATCTTGAGCAAAATTTAATTTCATCGACACTTCGCTTTTAATTGCTCTTTATAAAGATCAACAGAATCTTTGGATGCGAATAATAACCAACGATAATATATAATAATCTTTATATTGCTCAATACATCTTTCTCAATCATATACTAGTTGTCCACTTCGGGGGAAATATTAATAATAACCACGGTAAATATAATGTTCACGATCACTTTTATTGTTTGCGCATACATTCACTTCAGGGAATGCAACATAATCATTTAGTCGGATTATGTTTTTCATTCATCCATCATAATATTTTCCGATCATTTTCTCACGATATTTATTCGTATTATATCCGATAGACTGAACGTGGTGAATGTTTTATAATACACCGAAGTAACTGTGTAAATCAGTAGCAAGTATAAAATCGAGATTGATAAATCAAAGTTTTGCAAGATTCAATTTATTGATATCATGAAAATAAAATCATCATTAAAATATTAAAAGGAAAAATTATAATTAATCTTCTTTTATATCTTCTTTTGTAAAAGTTCTAATGAAAAACGATATCCACATCCAAATAACTGTCGCCGTAATAATAATCATAAGTAATAGATCAAACATCGGACAAAGCGTCATCCTTCAAAATAAAATATATTTCAGCAATTATAATATTAAAGAAAAATTATAATTAATAATTATATTTTAAAAACATTGGTAAAAACATTATCCAAATAGTCGTAAGGATCACCGTAAATAAAGTAAGCAATAGAAGATCCATCTTTGTATAAAACGACATGTATCTATAACATGAAAAAGAACATAATAATCAGATAACATATAAATCAATGATAAAATATATGAATTGTTTTATGAAACTCGTCCTTTATTATTTCATAATTATTGTCCAAGCTCCGATAAGGTTGCGATAATAAAATTTGTCCAGTGTCCAAAACTATTCGGTCCAATAATTACTTCAAGATTTTTCAATAAAAAAATCAATAATATGTCGCTACTGAGGTGGGGATAACCACAAGACCTCGTGGGCTTTTGGTGTTGTGTACGTGAATATATAAAAAAATCGTAAATAAAAATTCCACACACCACTACGGGATATGGAAATCTGGACCTCTCGTCACTTATAGTGAACGATATTCCACGAAACCACTCGGGTATTGGCGTTTAGTTATAAAACTTTTAAAATATACTTTTATAATATATTTTTTTAAATTAATCACAATTAATATATGATTAATATAAATTAAATATTAAATTACCGTACCTCGACTAAACTCGTACGAGATCTTCGACGGAGGTTGATCTTGACGATGGAGAGCGGTCGTACTGATAACGTGTTATAAAAATATTAATTGTGATTAATATTATATTAAGATTATTTTGTTATAATTATACTTATATTAATATTATAATGATAATATAACTTATAATAATAAAGAGAGAGGTTAGGGAGAGATTAAGTATTTCAATACTTGGTGTGATTTACAATGAACTCTAATCACCTATTTATACTACTAATAATTCACTATTACAACTAATCACATTAATTAAAATTATACACCTCACACTAAAATACAAACTCTTCAATTAAACACATCATCTTATCATTTTATCACATTATCATCATTTAATACAATACTTCCAAATCATCAATAATTTAACTAATATTATTATTTAAAACATCCACAATTAATTATTTCATAATATATATATATATATGTGTGTGTGTGTGGTTTATTATAGGCAAAATTATAATTCTAGGTCACTAAGTATGCTTGTTTTCGTTTTTTGATCATTATGTTTGATAATTGCAAAAGTAGGTCACTAACTTTGTATGTCAAAATAATTTTGGGTTATGTTTTTAATTTTGGGTCACTAAGTATATATTTTTCGATTTTGGGTCACTAAGTATTAATTTTTTAATTTTGGGTCACTCATTTGGCTTATTAAAAATTGACCCAAAATTGAAAAATTGATACTTAGTGTCCCAAAATCGAAAAATATATATTTAGTAACCCAAAATTGAAAACATAACCCAAAATTATTTTGACATACAAAATTAATGACCTACTTTTGCAATTATCAAACATAGTGACCCAAAAACGAAAACATGTATAATTAGTGACCCAATTCATTATTTTGCCTTTATTATATTATATCTTTTTCTTTCTTTTATTTGGTTACTGTAGCATTGATTTCAAAAGACTCAGAATTTGTAATTTAAGGTGGAAAGCTTATTACATTTACTTGGTCGTCTGTTTAGTAGCTCATCTTATCCTATAAATAAATAATTGGGCCGGCCCACAACAAAATAGCCCATAATAATACATTGAAATACTACGAAATTACAATATTCCACCCCCAAATATTACACAATTGTCAATAAGACCACAAATCAGAAGTTCATCAACTATCCCTATTCTCATATTTGCTGATCAAAACATGACTGTATCGTGACTACTATCCATCCCGTTGGAAGAATGAAGAAGCACGGTAGCAATACTAATGTTTCGGATAAGGGTCGGACGCTAATCGCCGACCCGAACCTCCCGCGATTTCTTTGTCAGAATTGCCACCAAAGCCTCTGCATCGTGGGCGTGGATTCGTATGCGGATAATAAATTTGTCACCTCGGGTTAGGATTTTGTTTTACTTCTTCCCTTTCTAATTGCTCGTAATTTAATTCTTTTAATGATGAAACGGGCTTCTGTTCTGGAACTGAGCTGAACTGTGAGCTTGCATTATGGGTCTTAATCATTCATATTAGGTATAAACACGTTGTGAGCTGATTGATTGAGGAAATAGCTTTTTGTTTTCGTTTTCATGGGAATTTTATGAGGTCTTGAGATGAGGTTGTATTGATCGTCAGGTTAATGTTTTAGTTTGATTGGGAAAAGATTTAAATTTTCCACACTGCATTAGATGGCTTTTTGTTCTAGTGATCTTGGTAAAGTTTTTTTTTTTTTTTTCGGTTGCATACTGCTAGTTTTGGGAGGATTTAGAGCCTCTGCTGTTGGTTGTATTGCGGTATTGAAAAAAAATTCGAGCCTGACTGTCTAGGCTAGGTAGTCTCTGCTACTGCTGATTTGAAGTGATTCAACTTTTAAAGCCCAATTATAGTATAGGTAAGGTTAAATGTTGTCTGTTTAATTTGGTAGATTTAGCATATATGTATTGTTTCATCTCATGTGAGAACATTGATTTGTTAGATATCTAATATTTCAATCCAATTATGTAGTCAAATTGTTAGTTCCAATGAAACACTTAGCTTCTTTTTGCATAATGCTCCACAAAAATATGTAGGGATGCAAGGTTCTTCGGTTCTTGGGAATAGTAGTAGTGTTGTAAGTTCAACACCAGTCGACCATTCATTTATTGTGTTGCCGAAGCAAAGGAATCAGACGTCAGGTGTTACTCCTCGTCCACGTGGTGGACTAGCGAACCCTGAGGCTGGGAAGGCAATGGACGAATCGTTTGTTGTGTTACCTCCACCAGCTGCTTCAGTGTATAGATCTGAACCTGGAACTGATGGTGGTGGGCCCAACGTTCCGTCACCTGAGAGTGAGGTGGCTAACGTTCCAATGCAGCCTCATAACTCTGGCTTCCACTCCACGATAACTGTACTCAGTCGTGCATTTGAGATTGCCACTTCACAAACACAGGTAGTGTTATTGATCTTCAGGTCAGATAATTATAATGATATAATTAAATACATAATAAACGTCATGCGGGTCCTGATTTAGTATCATCCGTGCTCTACAATCATTTCATAATGCTGATGTTTGTTAGCATTCTTGCAGGTTGAGCAGCCACTCTGCCTTGACTGCATGCAGGTTCTGTCTGATAAACTTGATAAGGAAGTTGAGGATGTGACCAGGGACATAAAGGCGTACGAAGCTTGTATTCAGCGTTTGGAAGGAGAAGCAAAAACAGTTCTTAGCGAGCCAGAGTTTCTCAGGGAGAAATTGAAGGTTCTATCTAGTTCAATGATTATAATACTTGTATTTTGGATATTAAGGAAATGACATGAGTTGGCAGATGATAGATGAATTGGTTCTATCTACTCTTGTTAAATTGGAGTTTTTCTAACCAAAGGTTGATAATGATTAGATAGAAGAAGAAGAACGTAAACTTGAAGCAGTGATTGCTGAAACTGAGAAACAATGTGCGGAAGTAACTGCTGAACTGAAGGAGCTTGAGTTGAAATCTAGTCGCTTTAACGAGCTTGAGGAGAGGTAATTTTCTGTGAACATCATTATCTTAATTTTATATTCTTCTTGAAGCTGAATGTTGTTACATATTACATCAGCACGACCTTGTCATGTTCCAGTTTTTGGTTTGGTTTTAGTTGTACTTGATTAAACTTAGACTTCCTTCTCTGATCTTGATCGTAAACGTCATCTCTCCAGATATTGGATGGAATTTAATAACTTCCAGTATCAGTTGATCACTCATCAGGTTTGTTGCCATATCCATCATCCCTGGAATGTTGTACTTATCATGTATGGACATAATCTAGTATGGGATGGACTTTTAGGGTGCATTTGGATTCTGTGAATTTCGGACCCATTACTCATCTGCAGTTTTTAAGAAGATTATGCCATTCATGCGAAATCTGCTAACTAATAATTGTGGAAGAAAAATCAACTACTCGTATGTTACATATGTGCTACTTCCTTTTCGATGTACTTTATAACCATCATAAAATCTACAGGAAGAGTGTGATGCAATTATGGCAAAGATTGAAGTCTCACAAGCTCATTTGGAGTTGCTTAAGAGAACTAACGTACTAAATGATGCCTTTCCTATTTGGTATGATGGAGAGTTTGGAACCATTAACAACTTTCGCCTTGGGAGACTCCCTACAATCCCGGTACATAGATATTAAATAATTTTCAACTTCTGCACCCATATTATTTTCCATCATGAAAGCCCCAGCTTTGATTGCACGTGGAATTGCGTTTAGGTTGAGTGGGATGAGATAAACGCTGCTTGGGGGCAGGCTTGCCTTCTGCTTCATACAATGGCTCAGTACTTTCGGCCAAAGTTTCAGTATCCTTTACAAAACTGCAGATACATTCTGTTTTTAGAATTTCCGCTACACTCTAAAACTTATGTATTCCCTTTTTCTCTCTTTTTGCTTTGTTTTGATCTTGGTTTAAATCACGTTCATCAATGCTTATCGTTTTTAATTCCTTAATTTATCTGTTGAGATACCGTATCAAAATCATTCCTATGGGAAGTTATCCTCGAATAATGGACAGCAGCAACAATACTTACGAGCTGTAAGTTTAAATTGCTCTTAACTTTGTTACTGTGTTGTTTACAATCATGGTCGGGTCGGAGACACTGAAGGAGCATTTAATGATATCGATAGTATTCTAACTATTATTCGTATTTCAGTTTCGGTCCCGTGAATGTATTCTGGAGCACACGCTACGACAAGGCAATGACACTATTCCTTACCTGCCTGAAGGAGTTTTCAGATTTTGCAAACGCAAAGGACAAAGAAAACAACATCCCTCCCGATAAGTGTTTCAAGCTCCCATACAAGTAAGTCGGTCGTCATCACCTCCTTAACCATAGTTCACATTCATCACAGTTTATAGAATCACCGCGACGTACAAAGGATTGTGCGAGCTATTTGCAAATAACTTCAAAAGCATTCGGGTTGTGTAAACCTTTATCTTTTTTGCAGGATTGAGAATAACAAAGTCGAAAGCTATTCCATCACACAGAGCTTCAACAAGCCGGAAAATTGGACTAAGGCTCTCAAGTACACCCTCTGCAACCTAAAATGGGCTTTGTATTGGTTCGTCGGGAATACAAACTTTCAGCCGCTCACGGCAAGTGCTTCGCCGCATCTCGAACCTTCTGGTGCAGCAGCAGCAGCAGCAGTCTCCGTACACCAAAAACGATCAGCAGACGCCAAACCGCAAGCTTGAACTTTTAACTCTTTCACTCTCACAAGTACATATGCGAATGCTGTATAGAATCATTACAGAATATGTATGCCTGCTTCTAAACTGATCCATGTCCTGATTTCAGTATGAAAAGCATATCTATCTATCCTTCTGAATTCTTTTATCATTAATATTCAGTTATTTCTATATTGTCAATTGGGTATTCTGAAAATATTACACAAAATCGAAGCATTGGCAATTCCAATCTTTTCTTACCACAACTCCCATGAAAGCGCAGCGTCAGAACTGAAGAAAACAGCTTGAAAGATAGCATTGCAGTTTACCTTATACAATCTGTCTGCACGTAGTCAAATGTCAATGGATAAACATATTTAAAATGCATATATAATCTTCATCAATGCCAGGGAACATCTCTATATGAGAGAGAGAGAGAGATGTTGGAGAAAAAACGTATCGAACGAAGGATGTGGCAGCATGAAACCAAGACAAGGCTTTATTCCTCTCCCAAAGGCTTCGGATATTTTATAAGTATGCAGTAATATATACCGGAAACCTTTGAGGGAGAGAAACAAAAGCTTCCCTGGCGAGATCGATGGATCGAAGTAGAGTACGGTAGGAGTGAGTATCACTAGGCCATAGCTGCTGCTTCTATGAGCAAAGCCACAAATTGTTAGTCTCCACTCAAGACCTCCTAACGAACAATGCTTCATCGATCAAACAACAATGCTACCGACGAGCATGAATCAAGCCAGAAGCCCTTGAGGGAGAGTAACAATCAATGCTTTGGGAAGGCTTGCTTGTAAGTTCTTCTATGGTTTGATAGCTAAGCATGGAAGGAGAAACCTATTTATAGCCTCAAGCCAAGAGAAAAAATGCAAGAAGCCAAGAAAAAGGAAAAAAGCAAAGGTGGGACCTGAATATCTGTAGCATTTGGATATGAGTGGCTTAGCAGATCCCTTTGTGTGTTTGTGGGAGTTGCTAACAAATCTGAGCATATATATAAACAGATATGATCCCTCCTAACACTGAAAGTCAACCCCTCCTTGTATGTAAACCAAGAATAAAAGCATATTATCTAGATAAAATCAATTATTTATGATCACATTTTGATTCCTTTATGCTTCTTTATCAAAATTTGAACTGCAAGTATGGATGGAACAAACTATTCGATTCGTAGGCTTTAACGTGTTATTTTTTATATCTGGCTTTTCGGGTCTAAGATCACTCTATGAACATTCGAGGAAAAGATAGAGCAGCCCAATTAAAAACTACTACGCGAAAGGTTAATCTGTACGAATAACGTCGCTATAGTTGTTCGAAAAAAATCCCATCTTTGCCAGGACGCGGAGGATCGCACTTACATGCAAAACTGTCGATTATTTTATGTGTAAGAAAGAAAGTTAACTTAGAGAGCTTAAAAGATCATGTAATGGAGCCTATCATTTTCGAAAGATTAGGTCCCTCCACTTGTATTATACAGACAAAAGACCCAAGCCTTAGTGGGGGGTTGTTCTCCTTTTTACAAGTGACACATGGATCATGCTGTTGTCTCCACCACAGCAATTATCTTAATCCATGGAAGCGTATCTCAGTTATTAAATCCAAGCTTCTCTTCAATGTGTTGTTTAAGGAGTTGAGTCTATTGCAGCAGATGATGGCTTGCAGAAAGATGAACTGAGGTTATATTTCTGATGAAGCAGATGGATCTATAACATTAATGGCGGAGGACAGCAGTAATGAAAGTTGAACTAGTGTTGAATAAAAGACAATGTTCCACGTTTCAATCAAGAAATCCTTAAAGAATCTAACCATTTGGATTGGATAGTAGTGATAGTACTTTGGCCTTTCAAGTCTACCAAAGATTATTATGATTATTATTATTACAATGCCTGCAATTCCTCAAAGATTAATTCAGTAAAAATTAATAATAAAGACATTAGACGTCTCCATCTCCTCTTAAAAAGTGATCTTTCCATATTTCTGCCAGAAAAAAGAAAAAAAAAGGCAACTTTGGCCACATACTGCTGTTTATAAAGTAATAATCAAATCTAAGTTGCTTTCCGAGATATGGGTAATTGAAGATCTAATCAAACCACACACACAGACACACAGAAATAGTAGTAATAGTAGAGAAGAAAACACAAGGGTGGTCTGTGTTGAAGATATAAAATGTTACTAAGTATCCCTTCAAAGTTCCAAAATAGACTGAGAAATTCATAGATAAGATTGCTTTGTAAAGAGCATCAGGACATGTCACTAGGTAATAAACATCCTTGGTAAACCGAAAACCATTGAGCACATTGCACAAAGCTTATATAGTTAACATTTGTCCTGGACTGTAATCTGTAATTGTAGTATATATGCTCCTTTATCTTACCACCGTTCTCTAGCCCGACCATCCGGGAATGTAGGAACGAGAACGTTATTATCGCTTTTCCTCGAGTCACTGCCTTGTTCGGTTTGTTTGCTAATTTCTGAACTTGGCGTCGAAAAGTCTTCGTCTTCGCTGAAATCTGGAGGAACATCACCATCACCATCATCGTCACTCCATTCATCCTCCTCATCATCATCGTCGTCATCTTCATCGAAATCATCACTTCCTAAACTGTTTTCGATCTCGGACCAATCATCTTCCTCTTCTTCGCCAGACCGTTCTTCTGCTTCTCTTTCTTCCGTGTTATCAGAATCACTACGTGGGGCACTTCTTCGGGGGAATCTAGGAACATTAACAAGTGCACGAAGCTTCTCCTTGATGAGCAGCATCCTATCTTTTTCTATCAACTGCGAATCATGATATGCTTCGCGGAGGAAAACTGAGTCCCTATCCCCTTTCAAAGACACGTAGAACATATCGGGATGCCTTATCAGCATCCCTCTAAGCTGTTGTGAGAATCTGAATTCCTCTCGAAAATGAGTCAAATGATCCACTAGCGTTCTCTTCTCAAGCGTTAGGCTCAAGATCTCATGAATTACACCACAGGCGTGCTTTTCTTTCTCAGGGCTGCCAGGCTTCAGCTCCGAAAAGTCAGAATACGGCGAAACGTAAGGCATATCACGAAACTGAGAAATCCTTCTCATCTCACCTTTAGAAAGATTAAGTCCTTTCGGTAGCTTAACCCTCTTGAACCTTGGTGCACGATCGATTATTAGATCTCTCTCTTCTTCTTCTCTTTCTCTGTTCTCTTCTTCTGCAAGCTCTGCAGCGGACACTGCAAGCTCGGGATCCCAATGAGTCAACTCTAGTGCAGGTCCTCGACCCGTAATAACAACCTTAAAATACTGAGGATAGCGATGACAAATGGTATCGCGAAATTCCACGGGCAGCCCCAAATCAGTCCTCAGATGTGCGATTTTCTCCAAGAGAATACGCTTATCGATAGACATCATCAGCAACTTCCTCAGCTTAACAATCAGCAAATCCTCCATTTCATTCCTAATCCTCATCTCCTCGAGGTAAAGCCTTTCGGCTTCAGAAGTCAGCTTGAACCTCAACGAATAGACCCCTTCCTCTACGATCTCAAAGACTGCCGGGAATTTCCTCAACAGGGCGATAAAACGCCTTCTTTTATCAAGCCCTAACGCCTTTCGATACCTACCCAAATCACGCAGAGCCATAATTCTATCAGGGTGGCTCATCAAAATCTTTCTAATTTTCAGAACCAACTTCAGCTTCTTATCCCTTTGAATCACATTATCAAAAGGAAGCTCTTTCCTCCTTTTAACAGGACCAGCTCTTACTACAGGAAAATGGGTCCTCAAACGCAGCGAAGACTGATTAGTTCCCCTAATGTCTAAAACTTGGCCTAAAAACAGAGTCTTTCTTGACTTCTCACACGAAAGTGATAAAGGGCCACTCAAACAACACTGCGATTTCTTACGTAGCGATGACTCACATGAGATTCGAAATGGAATAGCGCTAGGAGACGGTGAAGATATATGTGAAGAAATCAAGAACTTGGGCTCCATATTCAGACTTCGGTAAGCAGAATCGCAAGGAAGATATACAAAAGCAACGCCCACACACAGCCCGCCGGGAATTTCACATGTATCTTGATAGTTTTCGAGTAAATTATTACATGAAATGCAAAATGGAATGGCTAGGGTTTATTTATTAAACCCTCTTCTTGCAATCATTCCTTTTTTCTGTTATCTTCGTTGTGAGATATCTAATTTTTCATATGACCATTTTACCCCTGAAACTATCTCAGAAAATAAATCATTCCACTATACTAAATTTTTTGACTTAACATCAAATTTAACAGAGAATTGAAGCTCTTTGTTGGAGGATGTTGTCTGATCTTATGATGTAATACATTGGCTCAGCTTAACAGCATGTCTTACCGATGTTTTGGATAAGTGAAAGAACTGAGGTTAAGTCTAAAGATCAACTTCAAGTTTTTCCAAGAAAAAGGTAACGATCAACAAGCATGTTTGGACATTCTTGACCATTACAGGGCATATTACAGACGCACTTATCGCCGCTCGCAAGGATGTTTGGCCGCAGAGGAAGTTCAACCAGCCGACGGTGATCCTATGGCGTTCGAAGTAGACAGAGGAAAACATAGTTGTAGGAAAGAACAGAGTCAAACGGCACGCAGAAGATGCCAATCTGCTAATGAAAGATTTTGATACCGAGAAATATTCTCCTGACTCCAACTGAAACTGGAAATCATGGTAATAAACTATTTTCCGAGAATGCCGACTTTCATGGGGCGAATTGTTTTGTTCGTAGAAGTCTAACACAAAGCATATACAATACAAACACAACACACACGCGCACGCACACACAAAAGTTACAAATACGTGGGCGTCTAAGCCCTAAGGATATAAGGAAGGTTGTCGATTCTACAAAGATTACGGACAAAAAAAAAAATCCAAAAACAGACATCGAATACATACATGTGATCAGTGTTTACAAACTCCGAAAAGTGTAATGAAAACCCTGTATTTGCAGCCAACTATTCGGTTCTCGCTAACCACTCAATATAACTTAGTAGAATTACCAGCAATTTCAATCCAACCTATGGTGCTAATTGGCGATTTTCCTGTATAAAACAAGTGTTTCGAGTATTCAGTAGCATGCCGGTTTATGCAGCTGTTTTTGGAACTTTCATGCCAAAGCCATGCTTCGCCCTCTCCACACTGCCAAAAAATCTCACGCTTTAGTAATGAATTATAGTAAACCGAGAAATTAACTTGAGCTTAATGTGAAAGAAGAAGCAGATAGATTAACTCACATTGGAGCTAGCTTTCCGAGGCTTTCCAGCTCCTCGCCACTGTCTTCGTCCAAAACTCTGCCCGAAATTTCTATGATGTAAGACTTGTGACTCTCAGTCGGTAGCCCTCTGCTTGCTAGCAAGTTCAGATCTTTGTCGTTGAGTTCTCTACCGTTTACAAAGATCTTTGCGTTTCCAGCAGAACAGTTTATGGGCATGGGATAGTTAAATTCCTCTATGTATGGCTGCAAGAAAATTACAGCTTAGGAATCAAGAAAGATCACATTGGTCAGAAAACTTTTCTAAGTAATCTTACAGGAATAATGCCTAGACAGGGACCCCCCTCGACGCCCCAGAATCCAGCTCGGAAATCATACCTAGAAGAAAGTTGAGAAGATTTTACATATTTAGTTCTACTTCAAAATAATCATAAAAGACCAACTCGGAAATCATACCTAGCGTTCATACACAGTTTTTCTTTTACCAGCCATCAGGATAAGTAAATTCTTACCAGTAATTTCCAGGTTGTATCCGTCCAGCTAATTTTTCAGCTATCGCTACCAACTCATTCGTTATCAGCTGCCCATTAACAGTCACACTGACCTTTTCTGCCTTCAGAATTTCACTTGTCCGATTCGAATTATTGATGCTTCTTAGAGACTCACCTGATCTAACACTATGTTTCAGTTTATCTCCTTCTCCACTCTTTTCAACAGAAATCGAATTCTCCGTGTCTTCTTCAACCTCAGTATATGTTGGCAGCTTGTCTCTTTGTTGACCCACTGAAAACTCCCACTCTTCAGATGAAAATCCATAATCATAACCATCAGATGAAACAACTCTCTTTTCACGGTCCAAGTTCTTTATAGAAACCATGTTATGATTCTCAGCCTCAGCAGAAGTAATTGATTTGTTCTCCTTGGTACTCGAAAGTATGACAGAAATCGTCATGGAACACGACGCACATCTGATTTTATTACATCCCTTGGTCTCGACTCTCTTAGGCAGCACAAGGAGCTCAAAACAGCTACAGCACGTAAGAAACGGGGCACCACCGGCCATAGGGCGGCGATGTCGTACGTTCATCTCGGAGGACGCTGCTATGCGACCCCTTTGACCATTTTGATTCACAAATGCATCCGCTTCATAATTCAAATGCGATGTCCCTCCATTTGATATCAAATGAGAAGGATCCCACGGAACCAACGAGCCTGGATTTACATGATATTCGAACATCTTACCACTCGGGACATTACTACAATAAGCTGTTGGTGGAAATGGAACTTGTCTACCGTCAAGGCACTGATAACATGAGCACAAAGGAAGGTGATGGCTAAAATGTCTCATTTTGCCTACATAATGTGGCACAGAAGCAGCATCACCATAAGGCACACCAGACATATATGCTTGATATGGGGCGTAATCTTTATGCAATCTCGGAGGATAAAATCTGTCGCCTCCCATTTTTGGCCCATACGGTCTTGGGAAAGACTCGGCGTAATGCCTTTGATAGGTCCGTCCTTCGAAATCTGGACAATAATTTTCACGAGCGTAAACATCCCGGTGCATCATCCTCGTGTCAACGGGAACCTTTAGTTTCCCCTTATCGATCAAATTTCCAGACCGACCATCCAATTCTTGGAAAGCCTCGGCACGATCATCCCCGAGATCATCAAATTCTGGGATGTCAATCTCATTCCAGTTTCTCATTCTATTCCCATAAACATAGTCATGTCTTGATGGGCCGCCCATTCGGTGCCTCGTACCTTTGATCAACCCATAATCGATATCGTCAAATGCTGTTGAATTCTCGAAATCCGAAAACATGCTGTTATTCATCAAAGGGCTTTCATCTCTATAGCGTGAAATATTTCTCCACGAGCTGATGCTTGAACTCGATTCCTTGTCCGAATTATCGTCGATGTCCACTGTTCTCTTCTCATTGAGCATTAACTAAATTTTCGCCCATCTGCCTTCTCACAGAGCCTATCCAATTCAACCCCTTTGTTCTTTCAACATGAACACTAGCGAAACCAATCAGATCGTGACAGTGTTGGGCTTCAAAAACTAGAAACAAACAGAGGAATATCCAATAAGATTCAGCTCGCTTGGATTATTCCTTCAGGCTTCCTTCCCACTTGCACTGCGACACTATTAATCCACTTGCTACCCTGTAATAAATCGCTATTTGCTTCAAGTGGGAAAGCTCCCGCGATTGTCTCCCACTTGCATACTATGCCGAAAGCAACGTATCGATGGCGTTCAAAATTGGTTGAAGCATTAATCCAATCACAAAGCGGTAGCTCCGATGGACTTGGTGCAACGAAAGTTCCATTACAGGGCCACGCAAGTCCAAGGAGCCGCCCATGATGTTCGAAGAAGGAAAAAAAAAAGACGTAGTTGCAGCAGGCGAGAATGACTCATCAGACAAACTGCAGAAAACGCAAAATCAAGAAAAAAAAATAAAGGAAGGAATATATAGAAAGTATGCTCTGCCTTGGCCTGACATTGCGATTCGTTGATCGACCATTGCAGCTCTTGTTGGGACAAACGTTCTTTGATTTTCATCTGCAAGTTCTTGCAATCAAATGATCGTGGTCGAGATTATTCTCCTAGTCGAAAAAGACTAATTCTTTCATTTTCATCTGCAAGTTCTTGCAATCAAATGTCGGGATGAGACACATAAATCGACGAATTAGTCTTTTTTGAAATCGAGATTGTTTCATAGCCGACAATGAGATTCAGATTTATTAACGATCATAATCTATGTGTACTTGTGACGAGACAAATAGGCCTATAGTGATTAGTGTAGCAGGAAGCCGTGGTCGTCACATAGCTGATGGTGGAATTCAGATTCGATCAATATCGTAATCTATGTGTACTTAGAACAAGACACGTAGGAGAAATTAATTACGTTGGAAGTCGGGATCGTCCTATATAGCCGACAGTGAAATCCGTGGTGAAATTTTATTTTGGGCCTAACTCTGAAGTTCTTAAGGTCAGTGAAATTAGTTATGCTGGAAGTTCTATCGGACGATGAGATATGTGGCGAAATTGTATTTTGGGCCCAACTGTGAAGTTCTCGTCTAGAATGGAACTCAAGGCCCAATAACAACGTAACAGTTTGGGCCCAATATGATAACCAAAGCCCATTTCGCATAGAACAGAGACGGTAACAACGACCTTTCGATGCGTATCCAATCGAGAGGATTAAGATGTTAAGAGAGGCGAAAAGGAGACAAAAAGCTAAAAGATCGAAAATTTCAAAATGATCTATCGAAAATGGAGCTTGCTTACGGGTCCGGCTGTTATTCTGGCCGGAGTAGTGGGGACCATCGTCGCCGCCGATCTCCTCTTTGTCGAAAATGTTGACTTGTCCATTCCCTTGTTTTAATTTACTGTGCGCAGTTTGACTAATTTTTTTTTGTTCTTTCTCTCGTTGGGATTATCGCATTAGTTGTTGATTCTGCGTTTTTGTGCTGTGGAGATCTATTCCTTTCCTGCTTATTCTTGCTCTAGCTTGATTTTGCATTAGCTGGTGATTTTGCAGTATGGTATTTCTCCATATGTGAAGAAAATTTGGGTAGCTGAACACTTTTTTTGTGAATTGATGGGATATTAAGAATTTCTTATGTCTGTTGTTGGTCTTGCTGATGAAGTTGATCTCGGATGGAAAAAAGAAAGGAAAATGCAGAAAATTGACATGCTTCACTCTTGCTTGATCTAACGGATTTTTCTCTGCGAATGTGCAGGATTGGTTATTCAAGAAAGAAGGTAAGAAGAAGGAGCTGCTAAGATCAGAAAAGTAGAAATGCAATGATGCTTTGGAATTTCCACGGATTGGTACAACAAAAATGTGATTTATTAGTTTGGCCGAGATGGCCTTTTTTCAATCTGAAATATTTTCTTGAACTACTGCTTGATGTTTATCTGAATAATAATCCGAATTGATCTTTTTACTAGTTGGATGCTCCAAGATTCAACGATGCGTTATTGTTTTCGACGTGATTTGATTCTCTTGTGATTCTTGCATATATTACATTGGATCATTTTTAGGTTTCCTTTCGGTAAATCTGTGGTTCATCGTAGAATCAGTTGGTGTTCATTGAATTTTTCGCAATCTCATGAACTCAGTCACTGTTTTGCCATCTGCCTACGTAAATACATTGTAAGAAGCCTTCTCTATTCCACAGAAATCTCAGCTAGGGCAAAAAGTACATCATCAAGCATGTACATAGAAAATCTTAGCACTCTCATATGCAGGCTATTTTGTAATAATAGTAATGCTGTCTCCACTTGTAGCAGACAAACTCAGTACAAGGTAGTAATCAAACCCTATTTCTAAGCTTTTTATCTCAAACTTGTCATGAACATCTCCATCAACAGGTCATTCCAAGAATCGATGGGCCCGGGCAAACACCAATGCAAGCAATCGTTCTGCAGCTTTGCGTTCGCATCCTTCCCTTCGTAAGGATGAAACTCCCGATAAACTCCCGGGTGACCGTCGGGCCTTAACAGCGAGACCATCATCGTGTCGAATAGTTTCATATCAACCCCATTTTCGAACCCTAAGTTCGCTGCTCTATCGAATTCTTCGAGTTCAACAGCTCTCATTATGCCGTCGACGTTATTAATCTCTATGTCACCGTCTTTAAACGGCCTAGTTCTATTACAGTAACCCCCAGTGTTCCATTCTCCGTTCTCAAAGTGGTCGGGCGTCGTGGTCCTGAAGAATACAAAGGGCTTGTGCTTGGACTCCGAGACGAACTTGAACGTGGAGTTTAACACCTTACGGTACGCATAATCGAATCCCAGCTCGGCGACATTCGGGTCATTACAGTTGTGGCAGCCAATCACTTTCCTGTCGTCGTAGTAAACTGCCGATTTGAGGAACCATTTTCCTCCCGCGATTATTACATAGTCGAAATTCTTGTATTGGTCCGCCCAGACGGTGTCTATCTGATCCAAATGGAGCTGGACTAGGCCTGACGAAACTCCATTGTCGTCCTCAAAAGTGACGGCCTTCGCAATGTAAGGAGACCAATGGAGAGAGACGGTAACTCCATGGTCGGGAAACGACCATCTTCTGTTCTTGTAATCCTCATCGTGGTACACGTCGACAGCTTGTTCTTCCTGCAATAAGCGACAAATTTACTAACGGCGTTTGTTAATAAAGTCAACCCGCCAAGAACGATCACATTCATGAGAAGCTAAGATGGGCTCCTTATGACAGCTGAGCTCTTAACCATATCTATACATTGCTGCAATTCTATGATGTCCCCACAAATAATGGAGCTGAGAAACGTTGATAAAGATCAATCTAACACAAGTAATGTAAGAACGATCTTATAGAGCTCACAAAGATTTTACCTGGGAGAGAAGGCAGAGGAAAGATTGGACGTGGTTACGCATAATGGAATCGCCGATGAACGCTATCGATTTACCCCTCATTACGGTAAGAAACTTCCCGGGATCTAAATAGGGCAAAGCACAATCCTTGGGCTTCCATTTCCAATAAAGATAATCTGTGTCTGGCCTTCCATTTCTCAAGCAGTTCTGAGGAGGTTCAATGGTGTTGCAAGTGGCATTAGTGTACCTTGGACCATTAGGATCTCTAATCCATTCTCCTATGAATATATTACAGCTCTCTGCTAAGACAACATAAAAGACAACGAAAGTGATGCACATAAACACATCGGTCTGAAGCTTATACGATGGCAGCATGCCACGTGGCGCAGTCATATTAATCATAAGACTCAAAGAATGATGAAGCCAAGAACTGTGATTGATTCACCAAAGTGGTAAGCCTCCTTCAAAAAACCCATCAAGGGAACGCAAAGATATGAACTTTTTAATCGATAGAATGGAAAAAAGGTTTGATCTTTACCTTGAATTCAGACAGAGAGCACACTAAGTGACAGTACGATGAAAAGGGCAGCACAAATAACGCATGGATTTCAGATAAAGAAAGGAAAGGAAAAGAAAATTGTCCACACACACAAACGCACCATTTCGAGCACTGAGATTTTGAAGATTCACAGGCTGAGTGCTGCCAACACTCAACGGAATCTCGGCGCCGCCGTCGCCCACCAGCGCCGGCGAAAACTGCGGAAAGCTCGACGAGTAGAGCCTATAAGCAAGTCCCAAGAACACAAAACACAGTGTGAATTTTACGAAAGCCAACGAAAACGTCTTCTTTTGGACGATGTTTGCGTTGAATTGTTTCATTGCTTTCTTGTCTCTGACGGCTCGATGCATAGACAAAGACGGAGAATTACAGATGTCTGCAGCAGAAACTGTGATCCGTTAGATGAGAACTAAGGGAAAAAAGGGTTTTAGAGGAAACTGCCGAGAGTTTTTCGGCAACTAACTAAACGATAATATCGTCGGTCGGTATGTTAAAAATTAAGTGGAAAATCATCGAGAAAGAGGTTGATGAAGTGCGCCATGAAAAAGGATTCTAACATTTCGAAAGCATAAAACGTCTGAACAGGCTACTATCATCTTCCCATTTATTGCAATCTACAAATGAATGGCCGCTAATATGGAAAGCTAATGTATGCAGTTAGATCTCTCTCTTTTTTCTTTTTTTTCTTTTTTGTTTCTTTCTTTATTAAAAGAAAAAAAAAACGCAACTTTAATGCATAAGTTAATAAAATAAAATGCTGGGTTATGTTTTATTCATTTTAAATATATATTAATAGAAAGTTTATTTCAATTTCAAGAGCATTCCAACTTCATCAAGACAAAATAACCAAGTCTTCAACTATAATATTTGTTTAGGATGAGCTGTTATTAATTATCTCACCAACCAAGATTTTGTGTGGTATAGAATTTATCTATGTATATATGTACTAAGATTTGTTAATTGTATAATATATGCTATTTAAATTATCTAAAATGAGGAATATTTGTTATAGAGGAATGTAGTTAAAAATGTATTATCTTCTTCAATTGCAGACATTAATAAAATTGTTTACTCTGCAAGTTATTTTGTCCTCGAATTGTTTTTTTTTTTTTTTATTGCTTTTCTTTGAAGTTATAAATGTAATATATTTATGATAGATCAGTGAGACCATAACAACCATCAGTCTCAAGACAGCTTGCATGTAATCAATGCCACCAATAAAATTAGTACACTGTAATGGAACCAATAAGTTTTTTTTTTTTCTTAATAATTTCTTATATTCCGACTAATTTCCTCACCATCGGCCGGACGATTTCTGGCTTTCAGTGGGACTAATTGCACTGATCCGCATGCCATGACTCAAGTCCATACAGATTAGACTATCATACATGTTTTGTCTCAAGTTCACACATACTACGATAATAAATGGATTCAATTGAATTCGGACCTCCATTGTCAAGATATAATGGAACCATTCAGATTTACCTATTCCATTTATATGATTTATTTATTTTTTATTTGTTCTTTTTCATCCTTTTCATTTTTAGACAGGACTTAACTAAATTGCTTTTTCGCTTTATGCTTTGATTGCTTTGCAAGCTTCTGCTGCCTTCTCTGTTCTTTTTCCCTGATCAAGCATAGACACAAATTAAACATCATTAAGGTTGACATCAAGTAATCTTTTCTTCACCTAAGTTTCAGCAACACTTATAATAAATCTATGCTCATTCTTACAATATATATATATATATAGAGAGAGAGAGAGAAGCATTGGAGCATATATATATATATATATATATATCTATATTATACACGTATATGTGTGTGTGATTATAATGTTCCCATGGTCTGGACAAAAACTAGTAATAAAGCAAACATGGGAATATATATATATATATATATACATGCGAAGAACATCATAACTGTGTTCACAAAGATGTAATGAAAATCATACATTACTGTACATCCAAGACAAATCCAAGTATTTGCAGCCAAATATACAGATCTCTCAAACCTATCGATCAAACGTAAGGTAGTTTAAATCCAACGTGGTGATAATGGGCGATTTTCCTCTACGAAACAAGCGCTCTTAGAGTATTCTGAAGAATGCCGTTTTACGCAGCTGCTTTTGGAACTTTCATCCCGAAGCCATGCTTCGCCCTCTCCACGCTGTCACACAATGTCTTAGCAAGTAAGCAACGAATGATATTCACAGTAGTATGCAAATCGCAGATGAATCTATACTGAGATCATTATACTTAGAATGTAGTTTTATGTGAGAGGAGGTATCAGATTGATCACTCACGTTGGAGCTAGTTTTCCGAGGCCTTCCAACTCCTCGCCGCTGGCCTCATCGAAAACTCTGCCCGAGATTTCTAAGAGGTATGACCTGTGAAGCTCGGACGGCAGCCCTCTACTTACTAGCAAGTTCAGATCTTTGTGGTGGAGTTCTCGACCGTTTACGAAGATATTCGTGTTTCCACCGGCACAGTTTACGGGCATGGGAAAGTTAAGTTCTTCGATGTATGGCTGCAAGAAAATTACAGCTTAGGAAGAATCAAGAAAGATGTCAGAAAACTATTTTTAATGGTGAAATCTTACGGGAATAACGCCGAGGCAGGGCCCCCCCTCGACGCCCCAGAATCCAGCCCGGAAATCATACCTAGAAGAAAGTTGAGAAGATTTTACAGAAAGCTTACTTTTTTATAGGACTTAAACAACAATAACGCCGAGATTTCTATTTACCGAGAGTTTATTACCAGAAATGCAATGGAAAAAGTTACCAGTAATTTCCCGGTTGGATCTTTCCAGCTATTTTTTGAGCTTTCTGAACCGACTCGTCAAGTATGGCATGCCCATTAACAGTCACCTTGACTTTTTCCTTCTTCGGAGTTTCACTCATTCGATTCGAATCCTTGAGGCTTCTTCTCAAAACTCCCGCCAGAAGGGACTCAGCTGATCTACCACCACCTTGTTTCAGTTTATCGCCTTCCCCACTAGCTTCGTCAGAATCAAAGATTGTCCCAGAGTTATAAAACTCGTTGGATGACAAATCTATTTCAGTCGCCGATGAAGCTTTCTTATGCATGACTGCAGGTTTCTTTTTAGCTAATAAAAGCTCGCCCTTTTCGTGCTGACTGCTTCTATTACCTTCTGCCATGTGATTCAGATTCCCCCTGTAATACTTGTTCGAAAATTCAAAGTGTTCTAGAAGAGGTGAGCCCGCTGGCGGTCTTAAATCTTCAACCGATTGGAATACTTTCTTCTGAGGAGTTGGATTTTCTGGCGGTTGTGAATCTTCGGCTAACTTATGTTCGTTCTTATCAGAAGTTGGCTTATCTGAGTCTTTTTCATCTTCTGAAGCACAATAAGATGCTGAGTTACGATTTTTCGTCTCCGTAACCTTAACAACTCTTTCATGACCCACTGAAATATCAGCCACTTCTATATTCTTAGATTGCAATTCATAATCAGAACCATCAGATGAAACTACTGTACTTACACTGTCCAGATTCTTACCACCTCTTGTAGGTACCATGTTGTGATTATCCTTAACCTCAGCACTAACCGAAGGAATCGAGTTGTTCTCTTTTAACAGTATAATCGGATTATCCTCCTTCGAAAATACCAAAGAAATAACGGTGGAACATGCCCCGCACTTCATTTTACTACAGCCCTTAGCCTCAACTCTCTTAGGCAACACAAGCAGCTTGAAACAACCACAGCACGTCATAAACGGAGCACCACCAGCCACAGGGCGGCGGCGGTGCTGCTGCACGTGCAGCGTCGAGGAGGCTACTTGAACTCTTTGAGCACGACGATTCACAAAACCGTCCCCTTCAGAATTCACACCCCCAGGCGGCCCCGTCCTGTTATTAAACCTCAGATGGTGATCTGAGACCACTCTATGGTCATAGTCCCGAGGACCAAACGATCCTGGATTCCCACGATAATAATCGAACATCTTACCACTCGGGACGTTTTCGTACTTATCCCAGTAAGCTGTCGGTGGAAGAAGAACATGTCTGCTGTCGAGGGATTGTCTGAAATTAGAAGGATACGGTCTCATTTCATCCATGTACGGCGGTATAGCAGCATCACCACTGTAAGGTAGACCAGGCATATATGCTTGATGTGATCTTCTTCTAACCATATGCGGCCTTAACGGATCTCCAAAACCTTGTACAAGACTAGGGCCATACTCATATCTCGGGGGATAAAATCCATAGCCTTCCATTTCTGGCACATTCATTCTCGGGAATGACTCTGCGTAGTGCTTTTGATAAGGCTGCCTTCTGAAATTTGGATCTAGATGATAATTTTCCCGAGCATAAATATCCCGGTTCATCGTCCTCGTCTCGAGGGGAACCTTTTCTCTCAGCTCATCCAATCTTTCCAAAGCCACTCCACGATTCTGATAAACATAGTCATGTCTCGATGGGCCGTCCATTTGATACCTCGTATCCTCAGAATCCATTCTAGTAGGTCTCCAAGGACCTTCAACTTCACTTTTTAAAGCATTTCCTCCATTTACTAAATGCTTAGATCTTACCAACCCATTACTATTACCACCATATACCGTCGAATCCTCGAAATCTCGTGTGATATTCATTATAGGGTTTATGTTATGTTCATCTCTATAGCGCGGAATACCCTCAGCTCGGCTCGATGGGCCGATGCTTAAACTTAGTTCATGATTGGAACTATCACTCATATCCATCGTTCTTTTCTCCGAAACATCGACTAATTTCATCGTCATGCCTTCAGATTTTCCCCCATCTGACCTGACTGAGGATGATGCATCAGAGTCATTTCCATCGTTCTCAGCTGATTTGAATTGAGCCAACCATTCGACATGAACAATAGCGAAGAAAAATCAGATCTTTATACTTGTAAATAAAACGAACCAAAAACATGACATCCCTTGAAAAAAACCCACAAAATATCTTGAAAGAAAGGGTGAAAAACAAGACGCTGATAACATTTTTCAGTTCCGAGAGCTACAGACAAACCATAGATATTACATACTAAGAACGTTGACAGGAAAACCATACCTTTAATATTACACCGAACCACACGGACTTTTGCTGCTTCAGACGCCATTTCCTTTCTTTTTCTTTTCTTTTTTGGGTTTCAATCGGTCTTCAAAGCTTCAAAAAGATGGCTTCAAAGTGCAGAAAATGCATAAATAAATCATTAAAGCTCAGACACGATGGGCAGACAGAAGATCATCAAAGACCCATTTTTTAAGGCGAAAGAACTGCAAATCTTTCGTTCAAATTCAGTATATCTTGTTTGAAGAAATTTCAGGGAGAGGATAATCTTAGCGAAATTTCCTACACGATGTGAGGATTAACAGCGTAAGCTGATGATACGTCCTTCGTTCTTCTTTCTTCATTCTTTGAATGTTCAAAAATTATATTTATTGTAAAACAGTGTGTTTGACTTTTTCTAATATGAATTAAACTATAACAGCCCCGTTCAGTTCACATATTAATGAAAAGTAAATCAAGAAAACAATCGATATAATAAAATCTTATGAAGCTCAATAATCATGTTTACTTTGCCACTTTATCTGTAAAATAATCTTTCCAATTATACAACATATATTTCTTACATACACGCGCACACAACAATGATGAAAGCACAACTATCGATCCATTGGCAGTTGCCCTATGCAGCACAACAAGTTCCAAATGTACATACACAAACATATTATCAGACCCATTTTGGCATAGAAGAATCGGTGCGGTGCGATGATGATAAAAATAAGAGTTGAGAGTTGGTAAGGATAATAAAGTAGAGAATCAGACACAAAAAGCATACTTGTCAATTATTTAGTAAGAATGGGAATGTAATCTCCCTCCTCCTTCCTTCAACTATCACACCTCAAGTAGGAACAAATGAAAACTAGATCATATCAACCATCCAGGTCACAAGCAGTAAAATACGTAAAGCAGCTTTACAAAAGTGGTAAATCAAGAACCGATAGGCAAGGAGACAAACGGCTGGATGGCCCAAAATCAAAGCATAGCTAGAATGATACTTCATTTCCAAGGCTTCGAATTCATGACATTTGAGCAAATTATAGAGAAGAAAACAACTAGAGAAAGTAGCATTTCAAGGTTTTCATAGCAACACGTTCGAGAACCAATATCGCGCAGAGACAAGTCATTTTGCTGCCCAAATCGATTCACCTCGTCAAATAAAATTCTCAAGGGTTTTACTTTTTTCAGGGATATTTTGGTCTTTTGACAATTAGTAGGCCCACACCCATTAGATAAATTATAGTAGGTTTTCAGGTTTATAGCAGCGGACCGTTGATTTATAGCGGGCTATATACAAATGTACATATTTCAAAGTGAACAATATTATTTAAGATTAAAAGGCACATACCCAACAAACTAAACGGACCCATAAATTAAATGGTTAGCAATACTTATTGTCTTGATTGCCATCTAGAAGATTAACAAGTACCATTTTATCTTAAACTCATGCGACTGTGGATGTAACTTATAAAGAAAGAAGACGATTGAAAATCATTGGCTTATCGTTATTATTTTTTGTACGACTTATGTATTTGATAGTGATAAGTATAAAAAATAAAAAACGAGCATGGCTTTGGACTTTGTCGAAGTGAGATTTAGATCAAAGAATTGAACAACTCAACAACAACCAACCATATATCTAATTAAAAACGAGGGACCCACACAATGTATATTCTATAATTATATATACTAATACTTTACGTAACCTCGAATTCGTGTGCTATGATATATATATATATATATATATATATATAAATTACTTTATATTTTAGTTATTATTTAATATTCAAAATATTTAATAAACGAAATCATAAATTTAATTTAAATTAAATATTTTTTGAATATATGCAAAAGTAATTATTGTAAATTAATATTATAATAAACTTAAGAAGTAAATGACAAAATAGTAATTATATTTGTCATACCAATTAATTAGAAAATTACTATATTTACCCTTAATAAAATAAATAGATTAATATAATAATAAACTTAAGGAGTAAAGGGCAAAATAGTAACTACACTTGCCATACCAATTAATTGAAAAGTAGTTACTCAAAGCCTCTCACCCTTAATATATAGTATAGATAATAAATGAATTTTAGGGGTAAGTACCTTGCGTGAACACCTGTTGATTTGACACTTCGTACCATATTAACATGCCACATCAACATCAGAGATGATGTGTGAGACCTTTTAGGTGCCATTGATCGACACATATGGTGTTGATATGGTATTTTGACGTGACACAGAGTAGTATTATACATCAGGTGTCACATAAGTCGTCAATATGCCACATCAGCATCGAATGTGTCGATCAATGGCACCTAAAGGTGTCAACTAATGCACCATCACCTCTGATGTTAATGTGACATGTTGATATGGTACGAATGAGTGTCACATCAACAGTTCCCACGCAAGGTGCTCATATAATTATGAGAAATTTTATGGTGCTCACCTTATGTGAGCACCTTCGCGAGCACCTCACACGTGGTATTTGATCAATGCCACGTCAACATTTCAAATCAATGCCTCGTGATGTATTAATAGTAATGTGCTGATGTTGCATGTTGATGTATTAATAGTAGTATGCCACGTGATGTTGCATATATTAATAATATATATAGGAAAATTCTATTGGCACCCCCTATATTACTATTTACACCCCCTTATTCATTATCTATGATACTTTATTAATTACTCTTTTTTAACTTCATTAATTACTTATATTATCTCAGCTCTTTATTATATATAAATTGAAAACGAGAATATTGATATATATTTATTATATATCTTTTTAATTTTTTTTAGATTGGCTTTGTTCTTTTTGTGGGTTTAGAACTTTTATATATGTTATTGTTATTGGAAAAACTCCATATAAGAAAAACAGTAATTTATATAATTTGCTTGTTACAGTATTTACTAAAGGAAAAAAGAAATGTTGGTTTTCATTTCTATTTGTATAAATAATAAGAAATGTCCATATTATATGAATTTTATTAATATTGTTAATTTAAAATATTAATTCTAAGCCACTTATAAAAACGTAAATTAAAATATAAAAATAAATTAAAAATTAAAACTGGCGTTGAATCAAATATTGAATCAGAATGTATTAATCTGCAATAAATTAACCAATTAATGCTTATTAAAATTATATGAAATTTGCAAACATTAACTACTTTTTACAAATTTTAGGTATTTTTCACCGCCTAGAGGGGTGTATAATATATATCTTTCTTTTTTTTTTTCTCGATATATATACTTTCGATTATATGTTTATGGTTTTCTTTGGATTAGCGTGATATTGCCAGAGAAAAATTTCAATTGCCACAGTAATTTATGTCACGTGTAAATTTGTCCGGATAGATTCTTTACTTCAAATAATAGTAATAACGAACTGTGACATCAGAAAATAATTAATGAAACCTAATAATTACATCATCATCAATTAGAAATAAAAATTATTTGATTAATAATCTCAAATTGAAACCAAACAATGTTAAACCTACAATTTCATCATCAGTGCGATAATCCCATAAAAAATTCGACTATCAATAGGCTTTTGGATGATCATAAAATAAAACCAAGACAGCAAAATTAATCTTTAACAACCCAAATCTTTATTATGCCAAAAATCGCAACTTTATGTGATATTTCTCCATGGGAGACATAATTCCCACTGTTATAAGCATAGGGGGGAAACGATTTTGAGTAGGGAGATGAAGTGGTACGCCGTCGCTTCACTTCTCACCGTCCTAACGAGCTCTCAGGTAATGTTAGACTGGATTACACACAGCTAGGAGAATGAGATGAATCTTGATTGCTTTATATTTCGTGTATTTGTTCTAAATCGTGATTTTGGCAGGGAATTTTGACGACGTTGTCGCAGAGTAATGGGGGGTATAAGTATGACTATGCCACTGTGCCTTTTCTTGCAGAACTTTACAAGGTACTAACTTGATCCTGGAGATTTGCGTGGTTGATTAAGTTTTTAAGTCCACCTTTTAGGTGATTTTGTATCAGCTGTGTTTTCCCATCTTCACTTTGTCATTTCCGATTTCTGTGAAGATAAGCTACAGCTAACCTTGAGTTGGTGAATGAATCGAGCATTTCGATTATCTAAGTGTTGATGTTGGGGACATTTTATTGTTTGCTCTGCTGTAGATTTCGTGCTTTGCTAATTGATTTCAGACATGGGATGAGTTCGTTTTCATTATTTTGAATTGGACTGTTCGTCAAGTGCTGTGAAAACTGATTTATTCCGTTGGAGTAGATCGCTGCGGTCAAGAATCAGAGAAGTTTTTTGCTAATGTGTGTGATTTTTTCCGTGCTGAAGTCTGAAAATAATGCAGCTATCGGCTAATCTTGTTGTAATGCAGCTTATTCTGTCAAGTTTGCTGCTATGGAGAGAATTTCAGAACTCAGTTCCTCCTAAAATGACAACCGATTGGAGAAGTATTCGATTATATCCGATCCCGTCGATCATATATCTCATCCACAATAACGTCCAGTTTGCTACATTGACATATGTCGATACCTCGACATATCAGATAATGGGCAACTTAAAGATAGTTACTACTGGAATACTCTTCAGGTGTAATAGACTCGTCCAGTTTAACTAAAGCTAACACTTTTGAATCTTCCATTTCTAATACTGAAACTCCACTATGTGAAGATATTTGTTTCCTTTTCTAGGCTGTTTTTGAAGCGGAAGCTCTATAATTTGCAGTGGATGGCTATTGTTCTGTTAACTATTGGTACAACCACAAGCCAGGTGTGCTTCTTGGACCTATTGTTTTGCATAGTTCAGTCATACGTAAATTAATTCGGGACCTTTTGATTATGAATGATTGAAATTTGTGACAATTTATTTTAGCTATCAGATAGTTTTACGTACGATGTGGTATAAAAGAAACTCCACTAAAGTTTCTTCTATTTAATGAGTATATTATGTGATGATAGCAGTGCAGAAGCTCAAGTACCTCGAACAACAATTCTGAAGATGATTTTTTTTCCTACTCGATATCTTCGAATATTTGGCCCTATTAAGATAACTGACCATTAGATCTTGAGGCCTTTTTTTCTTATCATTAAGAAATTTTATGTGAATATAGGTAAAAGGCTGTGGAGAAGCGTCGTGTGATTCACTTTTCTCATCGCCAGTTCAAGGATACATGTTCGGTGTATTATCTGCATGTCTTTCTGCATTGGCCGGTGTTTATACAGAATTCTTGATGAAGAAGAACAATGACAGCTTGTACTGGCAGAATGTTCAACTATACACGTGAGTATAACGTTCAATATCTCATTTTTCTTATGGAGCTCGCCTGTTGATCGAGCCTGGCTCATATTTACCTTCCATGATCGATGATTTCTTCAGATTTGGCGCAATATTCAACTTGGCAAAGCTAATCTCAGATGATTTTAGAAATGGATTCGAGAAAGGACCGTGGTGGCAGCGTCTTTTCAATGGATACAGCGTCACAACTTGGTTGGTAGTGTTAAACCTGGGATCGACGGGCTTATTAGTATCGTGGTTGATGAAATATGCCGACAACATTGTCAAGGTAGTATGTCTCATTTTCACCATCTTCTGTCTGAACAATTTCATCTCCTTACCATTCAATATCATTCTCCCATCTTCTTTACTTCAAACTTTGAGTAATCTGCCTTTTCTCTTCTTATTAGGTATATTCCACATCCATGGCAATGTTACTCACAATGGTGGTATCTGTTTTCTTGTTCAACTTCAAGCCAACTATACAAGTAAGTTCACCACCAAACAAACACTTTCCTCCTATAATCGCTTATATTCCTTACAAATTTTCTGAGCTCTGTTAAATTTATCGTAACCTTAGTCTCGACGTGTTCTAATATTGCGTATGCCATGCAGCTCTTCTTGGGAATTTTTATCTGCATGATGTCACTCCACATGTACTTCGCACCTCCGAGCATGCTTGTCGAACTGCCCGTGACCTCAAAAGCAGAATCCGAGAATCTAGTGAAAGTTTCCATCGATCGAAGATCAGCTTCTTGAGATGATAACGAATTCTATTCTTTGCTCTCTTCGACAGATGTTCTTGTATGCTTTCTTTCCACTCATTCGGACTCGTAGTAGTAAGATTAACATAAATACAACGGTATTCTTACACACACACACATGGTTAGAGCATGTTTTTCCAATACTCATTAGTGTAAGATTAACCATAAATATACATAATTTATATTAAGATGATCATTGCTAAATGGGATATGCAAGATTCATTCATGCTCCAAAAGAACTTAATGCAGTATTAAGATTAGACAAAGACCAATCAATAGGACATCAAAGTCAACGTTCAATAGCATTCACTATGAACAATTTTCAAACCATTCAAGAGTTTTCAGATTTTTCAACATTACATCCATGTCATGGATGAGAATAAATGGATAGGTAAAGAGAGGGGTGTTCTAAGACAAGTTTTTGTTTTCACAGATTGGAGTTTAAGAAACCAAAGTAATAGAACAATCGAACTCAGCCCATCGCATATTTCTGAGTCCAGCTTCGAGCAGTTTGTTCATACTTGCCCCTGTCCGTTTTGTACATGTGTGCAATCTCAGGCACCAAGGGATCATCGGGGTTTGGATCGGTCAGAAGCGAACAGATCGAGAGCAAAACCTGAAGATAATAAAGCAACGATTGATCAAGATTTTGTGAATTGTGAGTGGTAGTTCTTGCGAAACTTGGGAATGATGTGAAGAATGTGTCTTCTATACAAAAGGTATGTGATTATTATGAAGTTTACGGGAGAACAAAAAAAAGAGAATGATAGACCTTGGAGATTGTCAAGGCGGGGCTCCACTGTTCCTTTAGGATGTCAAGGCAAATGCTGCCGTTGCTGTTGATGTTGGGGTGAAACACTTTGGTTCTGAAAGCAACCTTCAAGTACCAACCGAAGGAAATATTGCAAAAAATTATGGTGATTTCGATAAAAGTCAGTTAAAAAAACAAAGAAATGTTTTCAAGAAACCAATATTAATTCCAATGACCAAGGGAAATGCAGATATGGCATTTTAAAATCACTCAATGAATGAGTAATATCTCAAGAGTTGAGAAGGACCACAAGCAAGCAGCGTGTGGTCACTTCATTAGGTGTGCATCTAAATCGTAACAAGGTGGCTATTTGGCCATTTCATTACATGAATTGGAAGTTAATTTCAGACCAACAAGGGAAAATAATTTGACGTGAAATAAGAATAACACAAATTAAGACAACAAGGAATATATGCTAATGCCTATTTATTACCTTTGGCGGTTTGAAAGGGTAATCCGGTGGGAAGTGAATCGTCACTAAGAACACTCCCCCAGCATAAGGGCTGTCTTGAGGACCCATTATTGTTGCTTGCCAATGGAACATGTCCTCACCAACAGGCCCTGAAGAGTAATAAGAACGAAAAGAAGAAGTAAGAAATAGGCATGATTCTCAGCTGAGGCTAAATTACAGGAATCTAAGTTAAACGTTATTTTCGCGATAAGGGCGATGAAGGTTACAGCGTACTCAAACTACCAATTCTGAACTGAATTGGAAAGAAAATCGCATTGAATAAAGCAGCCTCTAGGTTAAGAAAAATGTTCGTTGATTCCGTTATAAGTTATACAGTTCAGACTCGATACAAGTTGCAACTATGGTACATAAGGTGTAATCCAATTAATACAGCACATCGAAAGAGTGTTAATTCATTAGCATGATCAGATACATCTACAACGAATATTGTTGTCTCCAAGATTAACATGATCATACACATTTACATGAAATAAGTTAGTAACAAATATAATTACCCAAGGGATGCTAGGAAAACAAAGATCATAATTCATATATTACATAAATGGTTCGAAAATTTATCGAACTTCATGTATAAGTATAACCACACAAAGGGTGTTCACGCTGCTGCAGCTAAGCATATTTATCACTGGCAACGGCCAAAGAACAGAGCAAAGCAACTCCCATCTACAAACTCGATCCTTCTCACACAGATAAAACATAACAAAATCCACAAATTATAGGTTATGAAGCTCATTCGTCCCGGCCAAATAACAAAAAACAACCGTTCAGAAAAAAAAAACGCGAACAAAAAAAAAATATATACACACCAGCACTGCAAGAAGTCGGAGGATCTTTCTGCAAATCCTTAAGCTCCTTCAAGATCCGTTTCGAAGCCATCGAACAACAAAAAGATCAGTTCTGTATAGATTAGATTAACAGACGAAACTGATGTTTATTAGACCAGAAATTTGAAGGAAAACAAAAATCAAATGCAAAAAAGGGGCGAACAGATTTCGATTTGTAAGTACTTGCTAGGAGAGAAGCGTTGAAAATGAACTTTTCCTCTCTAATTCCCACTTTCTCGTCTCAGCTCAGCTCCACAGCCGTCTCTGCTTTTCTGTACGCTATCCTTCGACGCGTTGAGATAGTCTTATATATGCGTGTGTGGCTTTTTTAAGAATAGAATATATATATATATATATATATTAATTTAGTATATCAATAACAAAATTACCGAATAAAATTCAAAATGACCATCGATATTTATTTTATGAACCAATTTAGTCCTTAATGTTTTACGTGAACAAATTTAGGTTGTCTATTGCACGTGCACCACACTAAATCATGTATGGATCGAATTTTGAAATATTTGGGGTTTGTACTGTTTTCTTCTACCGTCAATGAATCTCGGTGACGCAGACGATCTAGATCTCATGTTCGAATTTTGGAGGAGAAATTTTTAGTTTCATGCCCTAATTCAGTACTATTTCAATTCTATCGATCTAGACATGATTTGGTGCGGGGCGCATGCAAAATTCCCGCTAAAATTTACGGTAATCATGAATTAAGGATCAAATTGGTTCAAAATCAACAACATCGGAGACTAAATTGATTCAGGCAAAATATCAAGGACTAATTTGGTCCATAGGGTAAACATCGGGTTAGTTTTGAGTTTTATTCCACAAAATTACATACAAAAAATAAATGAATTATTTCATTAGATAATTAATTAAAAAATAAAAGAAAACCCACTAAAGGCTTCAATAAATTATATATAATGGCTTAGAGATGACGCGACTTTTTTAAAGGCTTGACCTTGATTACGTGGCGTCACTCCGACCATTCTTTTTCTTTCAATAAAGCACCAAATTATATAGGGTTAATTTCATTTCAGACCCCTTTAACAAGTTTGGTATAGAGTTCAGGCCCCATTAAACTTTCATTTAGAGATAATGACCCAATATTTGAAAATATTAGAGAAAACTACCTAAATACTGAAAAAAGACTTATTCGCCCTTCAAATATGCAAAAATTACAGCAGAATGCCATTGACTCTCCCACACGATCGAAACAAAAATTATGTTGAAAAATTGTTGAAATCTTCACGTTAATGACCTAAATAGGTGAAAACGATCTCAATTTCATTATGTGTCTTAATATTCGATGAAAATTTTTAATGCTAGAAATGAAATAATGCATCAAATCTAATTAAAAAAATTTCGTTGAAAAAACGAGTAAAATATCGACTTTAATGATCGAATAAGTTGAAATTGATTTAATTTGATCATGTGTCTTAATAATCAACGAAAATTATTGATGTTAATCATGGGATAATGAAGAATTTTGAAGCGATTCAATATTGACGTTAATGTCTCACTGTTAATGACTAAATAAGGTTAAATCGACCTTAATTTTTCATGGGTTTCGATAATCAATGAAAATTTTGGAATTTTAAATGGAATAATACATAAAGTCAATTCGAAAATAAAAGGTACCTCTTAAACCATTCTCGGTACCACTTAAACCATTCTCGGTGCCTCTTCTTTAAAAATTATAGTTTGACATTGAATACCTCTTATTTGTTTCGTGATAACAAATGTTTTGACATTCATAACACTTTAACAAACAATGATTTACCCTAAATTTATCTGCCGATTTCATTTTTAATTTCGTTAACCTTGGATGACGAACGATAGAGCCAAGCGGATAGCACGACGAAACGTCTAAACTATGGGTAACTCAAATTTATACAGATTAGTTGCAATTGCTGCCGAAATCTAGTTTAATTTACTAATATTTTCTCGAATTTGCAACCTAATATAGAGACGAAAAATCATTACAAATATGACATCGTACGTCGTCAATATTAAAATAAATCATACATGACACGTCGAAATTGGTTGGTTGATAGGACAATCGAAATTTTTGTGCTCGATTCAGTGTAAAAAAAAAGAGTTTTATCATCCCAAAAAATAAAAAAATTTCTGTCGATAACATTTTACAGCCTCAAAGTAACACAATGTCATTATAAAGTAACATTTCAATTTTCCATATTAACAATATATTGTAACTGTGTAACAGAAAATTGGCGTAAAATACCTCTTCATATAACGTTTTATTAAGGGTATTTTCGTCAAAACATAATTTTTGGTCCTTATCTCTAAGTTTAACAGAAAATTGGTCCTTAAAATTAAATATAATTATGACAGGGCCTGAACAATGATTTTAAACTTTAGGAGGGCCTGAATAGAAATTGTCCCATATATATTAAGGTTAATACACTTGGGCCTAAAGGTACAAGACCAATTAATTTTGTAGCCCAATTAATTTTGAAGCCCAATTATCAACGTCAAGCCCATTACAAACGACCTATCTTCCGCCCCAATCAGACGTCTGACTACTGCCGAACTTGACAGTCGAACCTACGTACAGTGATACAAACACACAGAAATACGCGCGAGCATCGTGTTCGTCAATGGAGTACGTGAATCCTGAGGGTTTACGGCTGGACGGTCGACGTCCCATGGAGGTTTGTTTCAGTGTTCTATTTTTCGTTTCTTTTTTCCTTTTTTTTTTTTTGGCTTCTTTAGGTCATTACTACTGTTGGTATGCATTGATTGTGTGACTTGCGGTATCAGATGAGGCAGTTTCGGGCAGAGATAGGCGTGGTTACAAGAGCTGATGGGTAAGAAAATGTTTTTGACGAGCTACTCTTGTTTTCGTATCAGTACCATCTGAAGCCCGAGGGCTTAGAATAAGATTTCTATGTTATTGAATCCTTTCCCTTCCAAGCTCCTTATGTGAGGTTAAAGATGTATGCCGTTTTCTAGTTATCTGAGACCACAGGGGATTTGCGTGATGTGTTTTTTATGTTTGAAATTGTTTATTATGCTGTGTGTGAGTTGAAAAAGGTTATGTATGCATTCATTTTGTTGATATTGTAGCTCGGCAATGTTCGAAATGGGGAACACTAAAGTCATTGCTGCTGTTTATGGTCCAAGAGAGGTACTTTTTTGCCTCTACATTTGAGTTTCTTTGGTTTATTTATTGGTCGTGTTGCCTCGGATGATCGTTAGCAGTTCGGAAACTAACAACTCACCACTTGGTGAGCTTTTAAGACGGAGAAGCCGTGATGTTTTCCATTTTATCGTTTTGGGATGACTTAGTCGTCGAGAAGGAAGACTTTCATATATTGTTTGTAAAGGATAATGTGAAACTAGTTCTTTTTATATGTTTGCTTGCTTCGAAATTTATGTCTTCTTTGACGACTTGGAAAAATCTGGTTCTAATTTGTTGTCTTACTGAATCTATCAAAGCCTAGCATTTGTCTCAGAAATCGATCGATGATGTTGTTTCATTGAAGGTTTTCTACCACGTTAACAAATCTGAAAGAAGTTTCTTGGTCAGGTTTAGACATAGTGGAGGTTTTGTTTGTTTTACGCTGTTGATTTTCTTTCAGGTTCAGAATAAGAGTCAGCAAATGAATGATAAAGCCCTGGTAATTTTCTATCTAGTAATATTTAGCACTTAATGTGGATCTTTAAGCTTCTCTGCAATCTTTTATGTTGGAGTTTTATCATTATGTCCTGAATCCAACCTCGATTTTTCAGGTGCGTTGTGAGTATAGCATGGCTAATTTTAGCACTGGAGATCGCAAGAGGAAACCAAAGGGTGATAGGTAATAAGCTTATTTGATGAGCGGTGTTAGTTCCTTCCAGTGTTTGAAACGCGATCGCCTAGGCGACCGCTTACTCTAGTCGAGCATGAAATCACCTGAGCTAAATCACTGAGGCGGTCGACTGTCTAATTTTTAAATTTTTTATATATTTTTTTTACTTTTTTCCTTTTTTATATAGTTAAAAATAAGAAAAACCTTACTTATATTAAAAAAATCAGATACCTAGAATTAAAAAAATCAAATTGCAAACCCTAGAAGCTCCAAACCCTTGATGGATTTGAACCATAAGCGATTATTACTTGTTAAAGCTATTGTTAATTGCTTCATTAACTATATATTTTGAACCACTTTTGTTTGATTCCTATGTAAGGATTATTTAATCTTATCTCTATCTTCGAAAACATAAATATAGTCTTACTTAATATTGTTCGCCTAGATGTTTCGCTTTTCGCCTAGGCTTGCCTAGGCAATCTAGGCCGCGAATCGCCTTGGCTTGCTTTTCGCCTTTACAAACACGGGTTCCTTCTTAATCATTTGATATTAGAATACCGCATATGTGAACTAGTCTTGTGTTAATATTCATATTTATTACAGTCCAAATCATTGACATAACTCCAACTTCAGTTGGCTCATGTATGAGTTCGAAAATGTTGACATAACTCTAACTTCATTATCGATCTCATATTACCTCATAATTCATATTAAACTTACCTTTAATCTAGAGTAGTTCACTTTCACTTAAAATTTTCCTATACAGGCGATCCACTGAGATATCTTTGGTCATCCGCCAGACAATGGAAGCATGTATCTTGACGGATCTGATGCCTCGTTCACAGGTTCTTCTCCATCAGCAAGAAGGATACTTCATTTCTTATTATGTCATAAAACATTTGCACGTCATTTCTGCAGATCGACATTTTTGTCCAAGTTCTCCAAGCAGATGGAGGTAGATAAGAACCACATTCATTGCCATTTAATTAATTTATAATTGGCTCGCACACTTTTTATTTACTTCCCTTTAATATTACGCAGGAACAAGATCAGCGTGTATAAATGCAGCAACCTTGGCCCTCGCTGATGCTGGTATTCCAATGCGTGATCTTGTTACTTCGTGCAGCGCTGGATACTTAAATGGAACTCCTCTTCTTGGTAAATTTGTGTTTTCCTCGCATTTTATAATCTTAACCACACATTGATTTGTTGTTTTTATTCCATTTTATGACCATATAACGAGTCCTTTTCAATTCGAAAACAGATTTAAACTACACAGAAGACAGTGCTGGTGGACCCGATGTTACCGTCGGGATCCTTCCAAAGCTGGACAAAGTCACACTCCTTCAGGTTTGTTGGCGAATACCTCCCGCCGTAGAAATTGTCTCTTCTTACGTTAGACACAGATGATATAATACAAGTCTGACACGCCTTTTCGGGGCAGATGGATGCTAAACTTCAAATGGATATGTTTGAAAATGTCATGCAACTGGCCATAGAAGGCTGCAAGGCAGTCGCAACTTACATTCGAGAGGTAATAGAAAACCGTCGATGATAACCGTCGTGAGCCCAATCCGTCCCCATAATTCTCTTAAACATGCAGCGACGCATTTTCCTCCGTTTCCCTTAATAAGCATATCCGCGCCATCATCTTTATTCTGCAACGAATCTGATAATTTTTTGCAGATACTATTAGAGAACACAAAGCAGTTGGAGTTTCGAAGGGGGTCTTAATGGGTAGTACGTTCATGATCACAAAACATTAGAGAGTTGGACAAATGAGAAAAATAGTTGCCTGGTAATGAAAATTAGGCTGTGCTAGTATATGTTTGAGGCAGTCATTTGCTTGCATGGGTATGCCTGAGATTAGCCAACATGCAATGACTGAAATTTTGGATTATAACATTTTACATTAAATATTTTACTATTGTTTTTGTTGGGACGAAATCTGAAGTAACAATACATTGCAGGCTTGTCAGGACGAAATCCTCGCAGCACATATAAAATTAGGAAACTCCCCAAGTATTAAACAGTGCTTTTGGCATACACACTATTACTATTGTTAGGAAGTAATGCTGGGCTTGTAATTATGCCAACATTACTCAGAATAACTAGACAGAGAACCATTGGCTCAATCTGAAAATTAGGGAATCAACTGGCAGCTACAGCATCAGACCTCGGGCTGGCGTCGAGAAGCTGATGGAGCTTAGCTTTCGGACTTGTGTTCATGCGTGAGTCGCCGTTGTCGTCATCCTCGGTCCCTTCGGTTGAGTCCGAGGAATTATCGACTCTTTCGAGGAGGTTTACTGTTCCAATAGGCTTCAGTACAAGATCATTGTTGATCTTGCGGGGATTTGCCTCCTCGGTTTGGCCCAGTCGTGCGTTTTTCAGCTTCCCCTGGAGAATTTGGACAAACTTAGGTTTGTTGATGTCGATGGAAATTTACGGCACCATAACCGACCAAAGTTCATGTGATTTTTAAAAGGAAAAAAAAAAGAATACCATTAGTGCGGCATTTTCGTGCCTCAGTTTCTCCGAGTTTTCCATTAGCTGGCTTATCTCAGACTTCAAGGTCATTTTCTCAGCGGTCAGAACCTGAATTTTCGCAGCCAATTCCTCAGCCTCAGCCTTAAAAGAAAGAAACAAGTGAAAATTAAAATCTCAGGAAATGGAGAAACGATAGCTTGATATAACATTTGGAATGAAAATTGCTTTGGACCAAAAGTGTCCATGAACAAGCTGAGATGGACTTGAAGCTAACTGAGACGAAGTTTACCTGCTTCCTCAGTCTTGATCTTCTCGCAGATTCTCGATTGGATTGTTTTCTTCTCTCCCTTTTCAGCTCGCGTTCGTTCTGAGAAGCAAATGCACAATATACTAAGCTATGACCGAGCAAAATGTTCAGCACATATCAAAGATTTCACTAATATTGATATACAGTGTAGGAAGACTGATTAGGGCCGGGAGGAAAGGGAACATGCAATTATGTAAAGGGAAAGTATGCATTACACATACCTGCAACCAAATCTCTTGAGGCACAGAATGCAATGAAACGTTGGCTGGATCAGTGAGATCCAAAGCAGTGTTTGTGTTGTCCATTATCTTAACTGGTTTATGATCCATCTTCTTCTCAGAAGCTTGGTTGTTTTCCATCTCAGCGCTGGAATTGCTTTTCTTCTCAGGTTTGTCATTTTCTAAAGTGCAAAAAATAAGGCACCTTATAAACAATGCGACGCAAACTAGACCGAAAAATATTTCTGACGAGGAATAAGCTTTCAAATCTATGATGCCATTGTAATATAATAGGGCAGGTTCCTTGGCTTACCAGTATTGGGAGAAGATTCCCTACTTCTTTTCTTCCCATTACGATTAGCCTATTAAATCAAGAACATGATACGCATTAAGCAGACATTTAGCAGACAAGAGACATAACATTTGACACTAAACGAAATGATGTCTAATTTCATGATAGAGGAGAGATGCCCACCCTTGGTGTGGCCCCATTACTTCCATCACTGGAACCTTCTGTGTCCTCACTGATTCACCAAGGATGAAATTCAAGCCTCTTCGTTGTGTAGATTATTGTATTACAGTAGCAAAACATAATCAAACATACAAACCTGTCTGTCATTTTTTGGTCGTTTCCATGCTTAGCAGTGTCAACGTTCCCAGTGCCAATCGACATTGTCAGCCCATCAAATTCTTTCAACTTCTTCATAAAACCTCCATCGCCATTTTCAGTTGGCTTGACTGGCGTGTCCATGCTCAAAGGGGTACTGGCCTGTGAAAGCCCACATAAGTAATAACTAATGAAGGGTGTTTATTTATACTAGATTATTTTCCTACTTAGCGAAGAGAAGTGAAGTCGCGAAGGTGGCATTCGAGTTTTGCAGGTAGCAAAAGCCAACAAGTTTGTCAAGCACAGGGAAAAACTACTTATATCCCTAGACGGCAGCAGACTACTTTAGTCAATGTAAGAGAAGAGACACTTACTACAGTAACAGAAGGATGTGCATAGACTCCTGGATGAGCATAGAATGCAGCATAAGGAGCCCCATACGGAGGAATCATAGACTGGGGTGGAAAAAATATTATTTAGTGTATGTAATAAATAGAAAGTCTGTTAAAATTTTCAGAAAGAACTGATTTGGCCATTAATTCAGTGCAATACCTGAGGTGCTCCCCACATGTATGGAGGAGTATGAGGAGAACCAACTGCTGAGTTCATATATGGTGGCACAGCTAGCCGAGGGCCGTAATAAGCCTGATTAACATACCCCATATTTATATTCAATGCATTCCATAATGTAAACAAAAACCAACTTTTTCTTCACAAGCATTCTTGTCTGTGAAAGAGAAAGTTGTAATAATGGAAAGTTACCTGCATCATAGCCCAGTCAGGATACACATGAGCATTATTCTGATCCTGCTCATTTGATATGTAATAAAATTTAGTAGGAAACGAACAGCAAGAGAAAATACATTACAGGAAATCGAAAAGACGAAGGAAGCTTTTCCCACACACTTAATCACACATTGAATAATATTTCTTGAGAACTTAAATTTAGTTACACTCACTGTTGCAGGTGAAGAAGGTTTTTCTGGCTTCGAAACCTTAACTTCTTCGTCATTCCCCATGTTATGTCGAAGAAATTTTTGCACCTATTGCTGAATTAGAGTGATAAGAAAAGGTGTTACAATATGTCAATGTAATAAAAAGATCAAATCCCACGAACATCAAATTGCAATTCTAACATGTTAAACAACCCGTGCTAGGAGTATGGTTGAAGATCATAAAGAAGAAATGATAACAGATCATTGCTACCAAACCAGAGACCCATATTCACATGAACTTCCATTTAAACAAAATGTGTTCTTTTTTCCATCCATTAATATTTCCCTCACTAAACACCAAGATCTAAAAAGAGGGAAGCGAAAAAAGAAAATAGAAAAAAAAAATTAAATATTATATCATTTTGCAGAAAAGCAAAACAAAGACATATCCCTGTAAGACACGAGGTCAAAGCGAGCGTGTTCTTCGAAATTAAGACAACGGTAGGTACCACAACACACACAGTTCCTTTCAAAGAGGTCAAGGCGTATGTGTTCTTTCTGTACTACCCAAAAACACCAGCCTCAAAAATTTCAAGGACAAACCTCCCCTGTTCCCTATTATGCAATGACAATTTTACCCCCAGACAACCACATGAAATTCCCGAGCTTGCGAACATGGCAGATTGGCATGCAATGAAAGTTAGCTTACCTAAAAATGAAGAGTACAGAAAAATAAACCCAAATGATGAAACGATCCACTAGCCCATGCAGATTTTTCCAGCACTTCCCTTAAACTGACCGTTTAAAAATCTAAATTTAGATAATGAAATTACTAAATCAGGGTTTTTTTTTTTCTTTTCCCAAACCTTCGCCAGCCTATACAAAAACACAGACCAGACCAGACCGAGATTTACTCCAAAGTATTCCATTTAGAATAATTAAACCAACGTATGAACAGTCTGACAAGCGATCGACCACAAAATCCCAATGAATGCCCACAAAAACAGAAAAATAATAAGACAACTCCGAAATCAAACATACCTCGAGAAGTCGAAAAATCAGACGCTGAAATTGAGATTTCGGAAACTCTTTATGGTCCTAAACTGCGAGCATTTCTTCAATTTTTCTAGGTCAGCCTTTGCTGTGAGTAGAAAAATGCTGCTTTTTCTTGAGAGAGAGAGAGAGAGAGAGAGATTGGCTTGTAGACGACGGAGAAGTGAAAATGAGGCAAAAGGAAGAGAAAGGGGAGCGCCAAGGCAACAACACTCCACGTCACTCTACACGTGGCACTCCACAATTTCTTGTTTAATATCGTATAATAATAATTGCATCTATTGTACCATAATATAATAATAATAATAATATATCTCAGAAATTAATAATTATTTTATTATTGAGGAGGATGAGATATGAATTACAACTAATCACTGTCGTCATCGTCACCACTTTTCTCAATTAGCTGGCATGTGAAAGTGTAATATGTAGTAAATATTACTCTTTCTTTTTCTTTTTTCTTTTTTTTCCAAATGGTTGACTAAACCATAAATGAGTAAAGTAGTAAATACAGGGATAGACGTATTTATGATAAGGTACGCTGACTATGTAGATAAGATATATACATACAGATTTAATCAAATAATTTTAATATTATCCAGAAATTACACGAGTAGTAGCTTTGTAATAAAGGTATATATTTATTAAAATTAATTTTGTCAAATTACAGTAATGACTAATACAGATGATAATGGGGGGTTGGTGAGCTGGCAGGTAGAAATACATTCGGCTGGCTGAATATTAATATTATTATTATATATTCCAAGTCATCTGCGACCGTACACGTGGCAATCAGATTCGACCTACACGAGGTGGTGTTTATTAGCCCAACTAATACAACTCCCAAGGCATGTGACCTACGTGTCCCTTCTTCTTTAACTAATAATTATTAACTTTGCTTTTTTTTTTTTTTTTTTTTTTTTTAAATTAACTTGATTTGATGGAGCATTTGGAATCCGAAGCATGGGCCCGTAACCTCGTTCATTTCTTGGGGCCTGTTTGGTATATATATAATATTTTAATTCTTTGCTTTTCTTCTTTCTTTCTTTTTTTCCTGAAATATAAATTTCTTGTTTCGAAAGAAGAATGTTAATTTTTTTTAAAGTTAGGGGAAAAAACAAGGTATTAGATTCTTTCGAAAGGAAAATACAACTAATTACACACTATCCAGTCAGATTTCCACTTTTTACAATTTATTTTATTAAAATAAAATATATTTAGACAATCCAAGCATTGCTTTGTTATGGGCCACGTGTCCACACGGCTATCCTTTTTAATTTCTCACCAAAGTCAACAATTTGGGTCCCACGGTCGACCGTACACTTGAGGCTTGTTTGGTGGTAATAAGATGGAGGGTGACTTCAAAATTGAAAACTTTAACTCGAATCCATATATTTGATATGTCAATTATATTTATAATTCTAATCCTTTTATTTTTTTTATTTTTTTTTATTTCAGAATTATTATTTAATCCTTTAACTTTTTAATTTATTAAAATTATATCGTTACAAATTATTATTTTTTCTATTTTTATATACATTACAATAATATATTAAATTTTAAATTATAATTTCATCTATTAAATATTTAATAAATAACTTAAAATAAATATTGTGTGCATAATAGTTATTATATATCGGGGTGAAAGATGTGGTGGTCGTTCAAGCTCACTCATTAGTAAATTAAAGCTCGCGAACCGGTTCGTGAGTTTTTTTTTTAAATTTATTATTGTTTTTATTCTTTTCAAAATAATTTATTATTTTTTTCGAGCTCCATTATTTTAAAATCGAGCTCAGATCGGAGCTAAAAAGTTTGACGAGTTCAACCTCGAACGTAAGGGCTCGAGCTCGATCTCGAACCCGAAAAACGAGTTGAACCCTCCCATTTACACACCTAATAAAAGTATGGGGCGTCCCCATATGACTATAAAGCTTACTATGGGATAATCCAACGGTCACTTATCATCCACGACAAGAGAAGAATATCTCCGCCAAAGGCATCTTCATGCGACTCACTGACGTGGCAGTGTGCCACACGGGACCCAGCGCGCGTGAGCAGCTAGCTAAAAGCTAGATCAAAATATGCACTAATAACAAGGGAGAAAATCCAAAATAATCCTTATCATGTAAATTAATTTAGTCTCGATGTTTTGCATGAACCAATTTAGTCTCCGCTGTTGTCGATTTTTTACTATTTTGGTCTTTTTGTCATGATTAACGTCAGTTTTAGCGAAAATCTCGCGCGTGCTCAATACTAAATCATGTCTGGATCGAATTTTAGAATATCTGTAGGATTTGGGGGTTTTCTTCTACCGTCAATGAAGTTCGACGAAGCAGACGATATAGAGCTCATATTCAAACTTTACACTCGAAAATTTTAGTTTGTGACATAATTTAAGTAATTATTTCAATTTTATGATCCAAACATAATTTATTGTAAGACAAGTGTGAGATTTCCGTTAAAATTGACATTTATCATAATGAAATGACCAAATTGGTTCAAAATCGATAACATCATAGACTAAATTGGTTCAAGCAAAATATCATAAATTAAATTGCTCCATGGATAAATACTGAGATCATTTAAAGTTTTACCCTAATAATAAATAGTCCACATAACATGACCTTCTAGATAAAAAAAAATAAAAAATAAAAATTACGAGGGGATGGGGTGGGGTGTGGTGGGGCCACGTGCTATCCACGTGAGCGTGAGGAACGTGCCCCTCATCTCATTGGTGGGGTGCGGTGTGGGTTTGAATGTGACGCCAGCGTTTCATCTCCTTGATGGACGGCGATGCGTGATTTGTGGATGATTTAAAGAAGACGACGTGGCGCAGCCTCCGATCGCTTGTGATGGGCTGACGTGTCGACCACACGCCACGTGAATGTGACGCCCATTAATTGCGTCGCTTTGACGTTTTCGCACTAAGAATCTTTTATTTATCTCACAATGGAAATGAATGGGCTAATATGCTTGTTTATATTTGCTACAAAACTACACAAAAATCTCAATATTTAGTCCCATTCTCCTTATTAATTTCTCGAGGCCCATATACGTGAAAAGCCCCATGTCACTGATTTTATAACATAATAATTGATTTTATAACATATATCACGGCCCAAGTGGATGGGTCCGTGATATTTTAAGTTGGAGCTCACGGCTTTGATTCTAATTAGAGATCTTGAGTAGAACTGTCAATTTCGCCCGCGAGCCGCGGGCTTTGGCGGGGCGGGGCGGGCCAACCCGCGGGCCGGCCCACCTAATTTTAATAATATATTTATATATATTTTAATAATAAAATAGCATTAAAAATATATTTATATATATTTTTTAATAATAAAGTAACATTAAAAATTTAATTTTTAAGATTTTTAATAATAAATTAATTAATAATTACTGAAAAAAATAAAAAAAATAATTAATTAATAATAATAAAATATATTTTAATTTTTACCTTGGGCGCCCGCCAATGTGGCGGGGCGGGCCACCATTTCCTAGGCCCGCCAAATGGCCGGCCCTTTTTGACAGTTCTAATCTTGAGTGTCGTTGTTGGGTGGGGAGTTAAGTATTCTCACTTGGCCCACAAGTATGCTATGACTGTCCCATGAGAATTGACATATGTGGTTATGGTGATAACTCCAAAAGGAAATAAAGTTACGAGTTTGATTCTACTTCTCTGTAAGTATAGATTTTGGATGGAAAATGCGAGCCGGCGAAATTATTCGAGTTGGAAGTCAGTGATTGTCTCATATTCGATAGCAGTGGCGGAGCTAGAGATTGATGATATCAGTGGGGTTCAAATTTATATAAAAATTTATTCAATGGTGTTCAAATCTAAATAAAATGTTTTAGTGAGATCTTTGTCATATATTAAATAAATCATGTATATTTTTATTAAAAATGATAAAAAAAAAATAATAATAATGAACCCCATTGCCACCCACGTGGCTCCGCCAGTGTCCGATAGTAAGATTCGGGGGTCGAATCAAGAGTGTTGAGAGTAATGGTGTTCGTGGGCATTCCTCCCAAAAAAAACTATTAATGAGTGAAATGGAAAAAAAGATTAATGGAGATTGTTTAATCTTAAAATAATTGCAATATTTAGTCGAAGATAGAGTTTGTTTCAAGATTTTGTCGTTATACATGTAATAGAAGGTAAGCATAACTTCTCTAAGATCTAAGGTTGTTTTGTTTTGTTAGGGATACAATATAGCTTGTTTGTTTTAGCAGCATGATAGATTATGTCATAACTGTTTGCGTATGTTAGACCATCTCCAAGCGAAAAACTCATTTTTAAACTCAAACTCATTCTCAAATTCAAAATACAGTAATTCTTCTCCAACCATTAAACTCATTCTCAAACTAAAAAAAATATCAACTTCTACAAGTTTTCAATACTACCCACATATTTTATGATTTTACAAATTTAATCACGATGTTATTTTAAATTCGATGAGAAAATATTAAATAAATTATAACAAAATTTTTATTGGTACCAATTTAATAATAAAATTTTTATTTTAATAATAAAATTAAATTTTGTTAGAAGAAATTTAATAAAATTCTAGTATCGTGGTCAAATAAATTTAACTATTGTAATACATAGAAACAAAATATAAAAAAATTAAGTAATAAAATATAAAAATTATTTCTTAAAATAAAGAATTATTTATTTTGATAATTTTATAATCATAATTATTAATAAATAAGTCTGCATTTTCTTCTTTTTTATATTTTTATTTATTTTTTATTTTTGTATAGGAGTGATTTAGTAATTAAATTAATAATAGGACCTCAATAGTAATTTTTAAATTTCAAACTCATAATATGCGTACAAACGCAAAATTGAGTCTGAAATAGGAGAGAGAATGTAATAAACTCATTCTGAGTTTGAGTTTGGGGTACCATTGGAGTATTTCTTACCCCATTTTTTGAGTTTTGCAGTATGATTGGAGTTGCGCTTACGACGCTCTGTAATAAGACCCATCAAACTGCATAGAGATACAAGGTTAGCAGTTGCAATAAAAATCTGAGACATACTGTCTCTTCTGATGCATATTTTTGCTGCATTTTATTGTTTTTTGAAAATCAAACAAGCTAGAAAAAGTAGTGCAAACGAAGTTTTATAATATCGAAATAAAATTAGTGGATTCTATCTCTGCTTATTCATAATATTGTTCGCTTCAATGACTTTTGAAGGACTTCGCGGAAAAGTCATTATATTAACTTTCCTCGAAGATGAATTGTGGCTCTTTAAATATTTCCTGGACTTGATCTCGAATCTTAATGGGCATCTTTAAAATTCGGTGAAGAGAACTTTTGGAACGTTTTTTTATGGGCTTTTGACCTTTATCACGAACTTAAAATTCTTTTTATATTTGGTGGAGATGTTTTCTTTAACGTTTTTTCGTGGGTTTTTGGATTTAATCACAAATTTAACGCTTGAACTTAGTGAGCGCTTTCGGGATTTGGTGAACCAGAAGCGACTATGATCCTTCTTCAAACTTGAATGTGTAACTTGTTGCTTCGATCCTCTTGAGTAATCTTGACGTTAATCCGCATGCTTTCGAGCTTCCGTGCAGATCCAATGTCCTCGACAAACGTCTTCAATCCACGCACTTCCAAGCTTCTTCGAGGATCCAACGCCTTGGTCTCTTACTCTGTCTTCAAGCTTCAACTTGCATACGGAGAACATCATAGAGAGATTTATGAATGCTTTTAAAGTCTTATATCGAATTTTCTCGAAGTTTCGTCTCTACATTGTCTTGTGTCTTATGAATTTCCGAAGCCTCTTATTTATAGGCGTAGAGAATGGACAATAATATAAAATACTTTTCCAAATTGATTGTTCATATTTAGTTAGATTCCGTCCATATTTGATTTTGATTCATTCCACATTTGATGATCTGGTCCATATATGATTTAATTCAATCCATATTTGGTATGATTCCCTTTACTTATATACAAATATGATAAAACATCTCTTAATATCCTATAAATTTTGTATAAAAGAAATATAATACCATCTTTTATGGAAAGAATTTATTAATTAAATTAGCTATATATTTATTTGAGATTAATTTTATAAGTGTAAAAAATAGCAATTTAATTAACTGAAATTATTGTATTTCCAAAAGAAAAAACAACAAGGCAATTCAATTAATTGTCTACACACATACTTCCAAAGTATGTAATATGTAATTTTTTGACACAAAACCATATCCACAAGCTCCAAGCTGCTTGCTACTCTGAGAGAGAAAGAGAAACCTTAACAACAATGCTTCTTCACTCTGTGTTATTTGCAGTTTTGATCACCATTTTAATTCCCACAAGCAATGCGAAATGTGAGTTTAAGGCCATCTTCAACTTCGGCGACTCGAACTCTGATACAGGAGGATTCTGGGCTGCTTTTCCGGCGCAAAACCCACCCAATGGCATGACTTACTTCAAGAAACCCGCCGGCCGAGCCACCGACGGAAGGGTCATTACCGACTTTCTTGGTACTTCCTTTCCATAATGGTCTTACTTTAGTTGTAATAATTCAGTTCTTGGAGCATAGGTAGTAGACAATTAAGGATCATTTGAGTTTGTTCTATAAGCGTCCTATGATATATGTGATTGTGAAGTTGGTCGTTTTTAGGACAAAACCTCAATCTTTGAGCAGATAAAACTGTCGATTTTGCTATTTTCTTTTTGGCGGAGTTTTCGAAATTCTTTCGAATGATTAGCTTCGGACAACATTTGTGATGCAGCACAAGGTCTAGGCCTACCGTTTCTGAGCCCATATCTCAGGTCGATCGGTTCGGACTTCAGGCACGGCGCCAACTTTGCTACATTGGCCTCCACCGTTCGTTTGCCGCAGACTTCCCTGTTTGTCTCAGGCCTCAGCCCTTTTTCTCTCGCTATTCAGCTCAATCAGATGAAAGAACTCAAATCGAAAGCCGACGAGTTTAACAATTCTGGTAGTTTCAAGCCTATGTATACGAATTTGCAAAGCTCGTATAATATACGAACAAAAGAAAAAAAAGACTGATAAACTTCTTGTTTTACAGGCGGTGTAAGGAATCTTCCCCGGCCCGGCGTATTTCGAAAGTCGCTATATACGTTTTACATCGGCCAGAACGATTTCACGGGGGAGTTGGCCAGCATAGGCATTAGCGGGGTGAAGCAGTATCTGCCCGAAGTTGTTTCGCAGATCGCATACGCCATTAAGGTAGAGAACAAGAATTGGTTCAATCGTCATTCGACTTTTATTTTCTTGAAATAATGCGCTTTTATTTTCTTGAAATTATGCGACCGAATAACAAAAAAAAAAGCTCTTTATCCTCCGTTTGTCAGGAAATCTACGCTTTCGGCGGTCGAACTTTCCTAGTGCTCAACTTAGCGCCGATCGGCTGCTACCCTGCGTTTCTAGTGGAACTGCCGCACAATGCTTCGGATGTCGACTCGTTTGGATGCCTTATCTCTTACAACAACGCCGTAAACGAATACAACGATATGTTAAAGGAAGCGCTGAGGCAGACGAGGATGACTATCCCCGATGCGAATATCATATACGTCGATATACACTCAGTGATGCTCGAGCTTTTCCGCCGTCCCACTTTGCATGGTACTACGCCTCCATCATTTTTTAAATTTTTTTTTTTCTAAACGCAATTTATCCCGAAAAATCAGAATAGAAAGCAATCTTAGAACGAACGTTGTCATCGCATTCGAATAGGGATGAAGCATGGAACCAAGGCTTGCTGTGGATACGGCGGCGGGCCCCAAAACTTCAACCCGAAGGTCTTTTGCGGAAATTCGAAGCTGATCGATGGAAAGAACACGACGGCGAGAGCCTGCCGTGATCCTTACAACTACGTAAGCTGGGATGGGATTCACGCCACGGAAGCGGCGAACAAGATAGTGTCCGAAGCTATCCTCAATGGCTCTCTCTTCGATCCGCCTTTCTCGCTTAGTAAACTTTGTGATATTCAGCCCATTGATTGACTACATAATACAGTTAGTTTGGTGCTGTAAGAGAAGAGAAAGAATATAAAAATTAATGGTGGGATTATCATTTCTAACATCATTTCACTAAATTTAGAGACTTTCAGCATTGATTATATGGAGGGTTTAAGCCTTCAATCTATGCATATTGTTTTACATGAGAAAGCTAAGTCCCAACTACCCATTAGCTTTTCTTGCAGAAGCTTGATGATTTGTCATTACACTCCTCACAAGCAGACAAAATCTGCAGTGGTTGAGCTTAGTCTCAATCTACTCATATTATTAATGCATTTTAGCATTTTATAACATGCTATATGAATAGGCCAAAGGCAAAGTGTCCAAACATAAACCCTCCTTGATTATGCTTTAGGGTTGGTTCATTACGTTTGAAGACAATGATATTCAAGTAAAAGTGACAAGAAAAATGGCAGAATATATTCATATTTTCACTATGCAAAAGAATTAAAAGAACAGAAAAAAGGATTAAAAAATTAAAAAAAAAAACAAGAAAATGTTCAAGGAACATAGTTTTCCTCGAGTTCTGGCTGTGTTCTGATGCTCGAAGCAGAAGGCATTCTGCTCCCTACGATCCAAACCGTATCCAATCCCTCGCTTATTACAGATTCTCTTTCCATGCTTCTCATCCTTAAACTTCTAACCAATCTGTATCCCAAGATTCCTAGGACGACCAACAAGTTTAGCACCGCGAAAAAGCCCGCAATGGCGAACATCCACCACTTCACCGCCTTCCTTCCCTTTTTCCCGTTAGGCCGACTGTAAGGCGCTACGACGGCGAAATGCCCTAGCCTCTGCGTTAAGCAGGAGTTTCCCTCTCTTACATTGCTGAACTCGACCGTACCGTTCGTATCGAATCTCACGCACATCGCCGCCGCCGCATTCTCCTCCACGTTAGGAAACCGAACGACGACTGAGTCGTTAGCTGTTACGTTGAGCTCGATCGGACCATGGCTCGACGAGTTTGCATTGGAGTCATAGGCCAAGAGACCTATCACGGGCGTGACCGCAGTGTAATTGGGCACGCTGTAATAAACCGAGGAGAGGTTCCCAAGGTTCTGATAGACTAAGTCGACCCTCTTGGTAAAAGGCGACGGCAATACTCTTGGTGGGATCTCTACGGCGGAGGTGAAGTTAGCTCCGTCCTTCCACAGCCGGCGAGTTCTGAGGCGAAAGATCGAAACTTTCACGTCCGATAGGTTCGTTGGAAGAGAGACGGCGGTGTACAGCCGGCCCGTGTGGTGGTGCCTGGGCATGCTCGCGGCCGCATAGCTGTGGAGGAAAGAATCTAAAGAGTCCCTGGTGAAGTTTTCTGCTGCTTGACATGCCGTCGATGCGAAGAAGATGATCCAAATAATGATGATGAGACAAAACCCTTTTGAACCCATTCAGAGATGCCAAGATTGACGCCTCTTCATGCCTCGGCTTGAAGCTTCTAACACATTCAAACGGGCGTAATAGAATATGGACGGTCGTTGCTTACTTAGTATTATATTCTATGAGAAGAGAACACTTTTGAGTTGTTCTTGGGTGTTGGCTAACATTGTTTAATCAACTTTGTATGAGTTGGATTAGTTAGGACAATAATACAAACATACACCGCTGATTACGTTCTATTTATCTATTTTCTTTAAATAAATACGAGAGAGAGAGAGAGAGAGAGAGAGAGAGGGAGGGAGAGAGTTTCACATACGCAAACAACCAACCATTTAAACATTCCAAACGATTTTATTAATACAATTTCTTGGAGAAGCCACTTGGACAAAGGGTTTGAAGAGTGCCTTGTTTTGGGCAATCTTGTTAACAATAAAGACTCGTTCTAATAGATATTGTAATGATATGAAATGTATTTATATATATATATATTTGATCATTAAGACGGTTAGCATGTCATGATCAGGCGGCTAATACTCTATCAACAGATGGAAGAAGGAGATGATTTAAAAAGATTTCTGAAGAAAGAAAAATAGAAAATAACTGGCGGGTCAACTGTCAATTTTCAGACGGAAAAATGCCGATATATGAAAGAAAATAATAAACACGAAGGGAAAAAAAGAATTAGATTCACATGCTCTCAATGGGCTGCCGACGTTTTTCTTTTCTGGCCCCCTCCAAATTCATAAAATTATAAATAATTGTAAATTTGAAATATAATATCTATAATATGCTGACACTCTTAAAGAATGTAAAAATTCACGCAAATGAGGCCCAAAGGCTGACCCTGTCGGCGGCTAGCTCAAAAGAGTGACCCGTTAAACTTTCAAGCCGCGGCGGCAATGATGGGCCGAGTCGGGCTTGCTTTTACCTGTGCCTGAGATTAGAACACGAGGGAGACGACAAAAGATTATCAAGATAGATCGCTGACCAATGAAGAAGTCTATTTTCTCCACGTGGCAACCTCTGAAATTAATTAGAGCATCGAATCGAACCAAGAAAGAAGGGGAAAATAGGTGAATCTTTGGCAAAGCAGGAAGGAAAAGGAAAATTTGTATATCTGCTTTGTTGGGTCTGTTAGCTAAGAGAAATGGCGTCTGCAGCAGCTTCTTGTCACGTAGTAGTATTGGCCCAGAGTGTGCCTTCAGTCAAACAAGGCATAGTTTTGTGTCCGACCACTCAGAATCGTTCTTTCACCTTCCATCCTTTGAAGCCCCTTAAAGGTACAATCTTTCCGACCTATTATGTCTTCATGTTTTCCTAGGGGCAGGTGAAGTCGAGGGTTTCTTTCGATTTTATCCTCGTTTGTGATTCTTGATGGCTCTTTTGATTTTTGCTCTGCAAAAATGAGGGATTGTTCTGTAACATTCCTGAATTAAGGTTTTTGGTTCCTCGCATCATAGCACAGATGTGATAATTGAGTTCATAACAGTCTGATTATGGGGTTTTCTTCAGTGTTATAAGAACTTGTATAGTCTTGAAGAGTTTGTTCATCGGTTGATATTAGTTTGAGCTTTCAGTTTTAACTATCTCTGGTAATAATTGTCGGATGTAGTGATAAAAGTGAATTCCCTTGGGACTTACTAGAGTTTGATGATGTGTGATTAAGTTCATTTATGTTGGTTAATCTAATCCTTGAAAACCCAAGACAATAACCTCATTTACGAACAAAACCGAGGTCTCCGCTTCGTATTTGTAAGCTCACGCGGGGGCTTTATCACGATGAAACAGTTGCCAAGAGAACTTCCCAGGTATTGATTAAGGCCTCTCCATCAGATGAGAGCTCAGTTGATCCCAATGAATTCTTGACGGACTTGAAGGAAAAGGTAACCGCGGTCAACTCATCAGCATCCTAACTTGGTTAGTTAATACTTCTCAGTTCTCATATCTTTTTTTTTTTTATTCATTTGGCCGGGAAATTCGACAGTGGGATGCTGTCGAAAACAAGTCCACGGTGCTTACCTATGCTGGTGGAGCAATCGTCGCGATTTGGCTGGCTTCCACTCTTGTCGGGGCAGTCAACTCAATCCCTTTGGTACACTCTTTCACTCGAGACTATATTTTTTTAAAAGCATATTTTCAATCACAATGTGCTGCATTTCATGGAAAAACGTTGTCTTTTCAGCTTCCGAAGATCTTGGAGCTGGTCGGGCTTGGGTACACGGGATGGTTTGTGTACCGTTACCTTCTTTTCAAGGTAAGGACAACTGCCGTCTAGTTAGTTCTACATTTGTCTCGTCATACGTACGTATATTCTTACACGCGGTGTTCCGTACGTGCAGTCGAGTAGGAAAGAACTAGCATCTGATATAGAGTCTCTGAAGAAGAAAGTTACAGGGACTGAATAAGCTGCTTCTGCTGCTGTTAAAGTTCTAGAAATCTTTTCTGCTACTCTGTCTGGACATTTCATATGTATCTTTCTTTTCTTGTATTATGTATGTGTTTAGAGGAGATGTTATGATGTAATAATGTAGAGTGGACGTTTCTGTATGCAACGACTCAATGTTACTTCTATTTATGTTTATGTGGCTTGACTTTCGATGAATGAAAACTCGATGGGGCGGGGATATGGTTCGTCGGAATGGTGTTATAACGGCCAGAATGCGCGTTTCGGAACTCGAACGGTCGCCTCCGATAGTGCGGAACGACGTTATATCGAATGGAGCGGCAATATTTAAAAAGACTTTGAGTGAGATATTTGGAATTAAACGAGCATATGAATATTCTCGGATTAGCTAGAAACCCACCAAGTGCCTTAGCCACATAACTAACGATTCAAAAATGATAATTGAGTTTATGAATAATTCAGTTATATGGTCTTTGTGTATTCAGTTATGCGGTTTGGGTTCGATAGAAAAGTAGCATAAGGGTCTTTATTGTTCCGCAACGATGTAATGGAACTTGAACACTCGTGTGCGTTATGGTGTCCGCGGCGAACCATTGGTAGGGATGCTCCGTTTTCGTGGGAATATTCTCGGATAGGAGCTGAGAATCACCGTTTTTCTCTCAATGAGGAGCGGGAATGGAGGAAATTTTCTTCCCGCCCACAGGGACTAGTGGGGATGGGGATCATAGTTCCTGCCACGTGGGGATATCCGCTCCGATCTGTTGGGAATTTGTAACGTTAAATTACTAAACTATCTTTGCTAATATATTAAACTTTAATATTTCTTCACCATTTCTCTCTCTATTCATCCTCAATGCCACCATTGTATCTCTTTATTTTGTTTACATTTATTCAACCTCATTACCATGAGTGAGTCATGATAATATTTGCCCCATCATTCGCCGGCTTTCCGTCATCTCAGTATTTTTACAAAAAAAAAAAAAAAAAAACTATATACTAAAAATATGTGGGGCAAGGATTTTCTGCCGGGACGACGATCTCGAAGGGTTTGGAAAAGGGAAGAAATTTCTCTCCGTCTGCTTAGCGGGGATGGGGATTAAGCTCCGCCACCAGCCCGCCCCATTACTGAGCCTACTTACAAGCTATGTCCAATATATTCTTTCTGGGTTAGGCCCAATATTTATATGGGCTAGGCCCATTAGTTTGAGGCCTACTAAATGAATACATACGTATTAGTTATTATCAGTTGAAGCCAGGCAGGAAAATAAATAGTATTGTATGCCTAAAGCCCTAAAACCCCCCAAATAATCGTAAAAGAAAGAAGGAAAGAAAGAACAACGCGAAAAGAAAATGATGAGCTCTACGCTGATCAAGAAATTGAAACCCTCGAATGGTTCTTTGAGCTTCAATCTTCTGCAGAAATGTTCGGTCAGTGGGACGGCGAAAGGAAAAGCCAAGATCAAGGCCGGACAGCCCTTGAAAAGGAACAAGCTCACGACGAAGAAAGGTTCGCCTTCAGCTTCCGCCACCAAGGAAGGGCCTAGGAAGAAGAGCGAATTCGACGAATTGGTCGAGCAATGCCTAACCTCCACGTCACCCTTACTCTTCATGAAGCCTAAGGAAAAGGCCCGCGAAGCTGAGAGGGAGAAAATGGGGCTCATAAGCAAAGCCGCCGAGCAGGCCAAGTCGAAGCTTAAGAAGAGTAAAGGGGAATCGAAATCCGATTCTCTTTTCCTGATGGGTACTCCGGGAATGGATCTTATCAGCTTGGGTTTGGTGGATGCCGATAAGATTCCGAAATACGAATTGAATGTGGAAGATGGGAGAAGGTTGGCTAAGGAGTACAGTAGGGTTTTGATGAGGAGGCATAGGGCTCGCCAAGCTGCTGAATCTACTTTTTTGAGGTTGAAGAAAGAAGCTATCGAGGCTTTGCCGGATCATTTGAAGGAAGCTGCTTTGGTCCCCGATCTGACTCCGTTTCCGATGAATAGGTTTATGGCTACTCTTACGCCTCCCATCGAAGGTTATATTGAGAAGATTAACGAGGCTGCGAGGAAAAGTTCTGCTAAGGGGAAGCTCCGATGATTGAACTTTGGAAGGTTAGATTGATTTCTTTTTTTGTTTTTTAAACATGTCCAAAACCATTGCTTGCAAGCCGTTTCTTTCTCCTTCGTTAGAATTCTTTACCAGATTGTGAACTAAAGGTTGAGAATAATCAGATTGTGAAGTATGTCAAAATCTAATTGTCTGATATGGGGTGCTATAACTTCAGTATTTCGGTTTCTTTTGCTCGATTTGCTGGTAGCACTATGCAGTGCTGCATTTTGCTTATGAGGTTTGATGATAGAGTCTTATGCTTAAGTTATTCTATAGGCAGCAGACTGAATATATGTAAGCTGCTGCTATGCTCGTGCAAAAATCTTTTGCCTTTAATAGCAAATAAAACTGGATCGATTTCTTGAAGTGCTAGGGCCGATGAGATGTTAGTTGATCTGATTTCGAATAGGTCGATATACTTGATTCCTTTGGTGTGTAATTTTCAGAAAGGTTTAGCATCCTAATAAGATCTCCATGCTGCCAAAATCAAGAATCAATATATTAGCATTTGATCTTGATGTGGAATCTATTGATTTTTCAACATATTATATCTCATGGCTACTTAGTAGCCTAAAATAAGCGATCCGATATTTTCACCCAATCTAGCAGATTTGAATTGTGCTGCTGTTCTTGGATTGCAAGTGAAGAAGGCATTCAGCTGCTTATGTATGGGCCAGTTTACTCATTTAAAGGTGTGAGGAGCTGATTGTATCTGATGTTCTTGTTAAGAAATAATGATCAGTTTGTATTTTTAGGTTTTAGACTTTGGGCAATTTTTATCCTGACTGGAGAGGCAATGTAATGCTTATTATCATCATCGTTTTCTCTTGAGATGTCAAAATTATGACTGTTTTAGCAGTAACATATCCTTGTAAGAAATAAGAATCTGTTCATACAAAAGAACGAACGTACCAAGATGATGATGAATCATAGAAAGAAACATACAAGTACAATCGTGTCAGAAAATTTCAAATCACATTTTCTTTCAATAAAAAGAATTAAGCACATTTTCAATACACACATCCTCTTAAGTTTCATTTAATCCAAAAATATAAAACTCTTTCACATCATCTTCAGCATCGAAAGATCTTGAAACCCTAAAAATCGAACTTCATCAAGGATCGAGTTCCAGCCTGGGTTCGAAGCAAAACCCCGAGAAAAGCTGGAGTGGGAACCTCTTGGCGACGGGGCACTTCTGCGACCATCTCCACAGCTTCTGATTCACATCGAACACTAGAAGGGCGGGAGCGCCGTAGCTCTGTATATATATAAGATCGTCGGTCCCACTACTAGCAAAGACGTCGTCGAGCTCTCCGAAACCTTGGAAAAACTTATGAGGCATTCGGGCGATTTCTTGCCACTCTCTTCCCTTGAGAACCCATATCCCAATCCCTTTTATTATGTCGGGTCGATCTTGCCTCCCAATCCCACCTACCATTACGAGCTTTTCCTTCAAGTTCATGAGACGCCCGCATGTAAGAGAGCACGGTACTGCAATAAAGCTCCTCATCAGCAGCCCTTGCGTAAATCTACTCCTCAGCTTGTATGTAATGAGACCGTGCCTGTTGTACGAAGGGCCACCACCGCCGCCGCCGGTGGAGTATATCAGAAAGTAGAGCACCCCGTCGCAGATTACGCTCTCGTCGCCTCCTCTCCAGCCCGTTAGTGTTTCGGTCAGCGTGGTGGCCCACTGGCCCGTCTCCGAGCCGAAGAGATGAATCGAGAGGTCCCACTGAAAGAAATCCCCCGGGACTTGCTTGGACTTGACGATCGAGACGGTGTAACTGTGTGCTTCCCGATTGACCGAAAGGGCCAGCCCGCTGTAGTCGGGGAACTTCGGGCCCGGGGGCCCGCCAAGCTCCTTCCAGGATTTGGTTATGGGGTTGCAGACATAGAGCTGGCTCCTGCTTTCGTTGTCCATGAAACAGACCAGACCGTACGATGATGCGATGATCCAGCTCGATGTCTCGATGCGGGGGAGGTCGATGCTGTGCCATTTTCGAAGGATGGGATCGAAGGCATAGCCAACGGGCTCGTCCGAACTTGTGAACATAAAGTACCATGGCTTTTGGGAGGATAGGGCTGAGCTGTTCCATAAGAACCTCTTCGATGTAATGATTTCGTGCCATCTCTTACACACGGATCCTGCCCTGAAGATGCTGGCTATGGGGAGGTATGCGAATATTCTTTCCAAGAGATCGTCGGGTAAGATTAAGTCCATGGAGACTGCATTGGCTTCCCTGTCAGATTCTTCGTCGGGATCTGAGAAAGAATCGAAATCTGGGGTATGGCTATGGAAGCTTTCCATGCAATAGTGAGTGACCCATGAAGTTTCATCTTCCATATTCGAAGAGTTTGCTGGACGTAAAAGAAGAAATCTTTATCAGACGGAATATACAGAAACCGCTTCAATTGAGGATGAATTACCAGACAAAAACCACATACTAAGATATGCTTGCAATGAAACCGTGAGTTCAAAAGGTAACTAATTAATGACCGATGAAACGAAACAGCATTTCATACGATAATGCCTCAGATCAGACAAGAAACATATATGGCTTTGTTCACTATGCCGATACAGATAAATATGCCCGACCGGAAATATCTTATAAACATAGAACGATCAGACGGTACCAAAGGCGCCGAATTCGCATAGCAAATTTCCAAAAGAGCAAATATGACACCTTTGTCGCGATTCGACGCGCAACTTATACGAAGCTTTTTAGCTACAAAACCCTTTCTTCAGCATGTATCAACTTGTCCAACTTATGTGGCAAAGACAAGACTTTCGAACTGAAAGAGAGAATCTAGCTAACACATACTTCTTACAATGATGCTAACTAACCAACCTAAATTAGTGAGATGCAAACAGTATTATGTATAACTTCTTTAAGCAACCACATGCTGAAGAAATTCCTTTTGGGCAATTGAGAAGCCTTTGTCCGCACGCAAGGATCAAATTCTACACCTCATGCGCATGATTCGAATATTTGCAGCCAATTTGAAGTGTTTTTTCTTCCACAAAAGGCCAAAAAAATATTTCAACAAGGACTTGACGTATGGAACTACAAGCCGATTTCACACAGTTTTAACACACATTAAAGACATAGATGGCATTATTCCAAGAACAAACCATTTGAAACAGTCCACTACTCATCATTCAATGAAACGCAACGCAGTTACTCTCATAACTCTTCTTCTTACCAAAACCCTTAAACGTTTGTCCTAAAGAAGGAACAAAGAAACAACAAAAAAAAATCGAAGGTGGGCGAAAAAGAAATATAACGAAACATCTGACCAACCAAATGAAGAATAAAAATAGACAGACGACGTAAAGAAACGCAAACAAAAAAAAAAGCTGAGATTTTCAGCTCAAGAACAAACAGATCTCAGAAACAGACGCTAAAAATCGCAACTTCAATGAGGTTGAACGAAGAAAGATTATACCTTTGCCTCACAGAACAAATGGGTCTTCCGAAAATGCTCAGAAAAACTCCTCGAGATTCACAGAGAGGTGTGAACAAAACGCGCCGAATAAGCCGAAGGGACGGTGGTTTCTTTCTTTGATCATATATAATATAATAATAAGAGAAGGTTTCAAAGAAAAAGGCGTCAGATACACCCACATATATACTGTAAGTCTGCCATTGTAGGATAGAGGACGCAATAGGTGGTGAGTTCCCCGTTTGGTGCCTTTTTAGCCTTCAACATAGCCGAAAAACGACAAGCATTGACAGTAATGAAAGGGAAGGGAAATCTTATTTAAATCAATGGTTTTTTCGGTGACAGAATGGACAAAACGCAGCCTCTTGTGTGTGTGTGTGTGTGTGGATTGAGATGTATTCTCCGAGGCATTTTAATGGGGTTTTTTTTTTTCTGATGTTAGAAAATAAATTATTAATTAATAAATAAAAAGAAAAAAGAAAATCTTGTGGGGAGTTGTTCTTAGTTTGGCTCACAATCCAAAAGTGCAACTGCAAGAAATAATGCTGTCTTGGTCATCAACACTACACGCCTTGCATTTAATTTCACTGTCATACCCAATTATTCTTTTATTTTCATTTTGCCCCCTAAAGAAAAAAAGAATTTTTATTTCAGGCTCTGTCAGAAATATAAATTTAGTATTCAGATCCTATCAGAAAAAAAATTAGCTTTAAGGACCCAATTTTTATAGTAACACTTTATTGTACAGCAATAACAATACATTGTAAGTTTCTAACACAAAAAGTACGTCTGATACATCTTCTGTAACACTTTATAACACTTTCGTAAGTTTAGGCATTATTCCTAAGTTTTACAGAAATCGAGTCCTTTAAAATAATTTTTTTTACAGGGTCTGAACACTATTTTAAAACTATAAAAAGGCCTCAAACTTAATTAATCCAAGAAAATGGTAATTTTTATTTCAGATCCAGTCAAAAATATAAATTTGGTATTCAGACCCTATCAAAAAATTCTTGTTTAAACATTACATTTTATTACCTTTAATAATGTGAATTAATTAAGACAATTGACACGTGGGCGTTGAGATCCCATCGCACTATGAAAGACATTTTTCCACCAATAAGCATGCTTTACCTAACCTTCTGTCCACTTCAAGCTTTTGTGTTCGATTATTCATGTCTTTAAATCTTTGTTTATCCATCCTCTTTTTTTTCTTTAAATGTAAATTAAGCAATAGAGGGGCTTTGTTATAGGTATTATCTATCGTCATAGGCCGAAATATAAAAAATAAAAATAAATAAATTATAGTTTGTACGGACAAAGACATTTTTTTATTTTATTTTTGGATCTTGAGAACGACGTTACTTGGTAAAAGCATATTAATTTTCTGATTATGAATATTCGGTTAACAAATGTTGTGATAAATGCAAAGCTGCAGCCCTATGTAACGATGTATCCTATATGATTAATATTTGATACGTATATGTTTGTGTGTATTTATGAATAATTTATTTAAAATAAACTATTGCAATAGAATTTTGAGATCGTGATTTTTTTTTCATGTCATTGCATAGCGCCACTCTAATCGTCTCACTCATACTAAGTTAAGTTTGAAACCTTATAATCGTCGGCTATAGAACGACCCTAATATCCAGCGGGACTAATTCTTCTACTTTTGTGTATCGTTCTAAGTTTACAAGTTGATTACATAGTTGTAATTAATCAGAAAAAAAGTAGGATATATCTATCTTCTTGCATGAGTCAATTACAGCATGAAAACCCTTGTTTGAGAATGTGTGGTAAACAATGACCCTTTAATTGTTTTATTTTAAATATATTTTACTTAGTTAATCAACATCATCATCTTGTCAAGAGCCTACAATGACACAAATATTAGATGTAACATCTTTGTTATTGTAGAATAATCAGTTATTATAAAGTAATATATATATATATATATCTGTATGTATAAATAACTTCAAGAATAGAATAAGAAGCTTGGGGAATATGCCGTCCAATGGCAATTCACAATGGGAATATGTAAACCAAATTATCATTATTTTAATACTATTCACATCCCACTAGAGGACACCATCATGCGATATTAAATAAATGTCATGCAAATTGTCGTGAGCAATAGGGAAATATATTATAAATTTTACTATAGGTTTAATCATATTGTTTGTTTTCTTGTGTGCATGATTATTAGTACACGATGATACATATCTTGGAATTTCGCTCTTATATACATTTATATAAATTTTTTAAAGGACCACTCGTAATAAATAACCTACACTTCAATATTCAATATATTATAGCAAATTTAAATTTTTTTCCCCATAGATTTTGTAAATAATTATCAATAAACATAATGAAGAAGATATATATATATATATATATAAATGATCATGTGGTTGTTGGAGAGTTGGTCGAGCATGCTTGACAATATAGACAGCAAGTGAAAACGTAGTGCTATGACCACTACAACGTCTCTTTCCAGCCAAGCATTAAATACATATATAATGTAATTAATTAACGCAAAATTATAATTCTAGGTGATTAAGTATGCTTGTTTTTGTTTTTTGGTCACTATGTTTGATAATTGTAAAAGTAGGTCACTAACTTTGTATGTCAAAACAATTTTAGGTTATATTTTCAATTTTGGGGGTCACTAATTATATATTTTTCGATTTTGGATCATTAAATATCATTTTTTGAATTTTGGGTCACTCATTTGGCTTATTAAAAATTGACCCAAAATTGAAAAATTGATACTTGGTGACCAAAATCGATAACTATATACTTAGTGACTCAAAATTGAAAACATAACTCAAAATTGTTTTGACATACAAAGTTAGTGACCTATTTTTGCAATTATCAAACATAGTGACCAAAAAACGAAAACATGTATACTTAGTGACCCAATTTCATAATTTTGCCAATTAATTTAATTAAATTTGATTTTAAAAAATAATTACAATATTTATATTCCGAATCATTCATCCAAAAACAAAAACACCTGCGATATTTTCCTTTTAGCAAAGCTAAGTATCCTACCCAACGTGTAAAGTTAAAAAAACATATGTACGTGTGTGAATTATATTTAATTTAATCATTTAAATATTAAAAAAAGGAATGTAATTAAAAAGTCACTTTTCTTCGTATGCAAATGCACCTCTTTTTTTTTTTCGTTTCTTTAATCGTACGGGTAATAAATAAAAAAAAAATGTTGCTTGAATGTTTTATGATTTGAAATTTTATTTAAAAAAAAATAAATTGTGCAACACTGCTCGAAGTCTCCAAGAAATTAAATCAAACAACTGTTAAATATTGAATAACATTTATTGTGGGCAAAAGAAATATATTAAATACCAATAAATGCTTCCCATCCCAATATCGTTTTTATTTTCATGTGTACCTAAGATTAATGATGGCATTTAATATTTGTTTTAGGGAATCATAAATGATTTCTCCACTAATACTATTTTTTTTATTATTATTATTATTTGAAGAAGAAAAAAAAATATGGGGAAGAAACAAAACAAGTAAGAATCGTTGTGGGATTTGGCTTTTTGAGATGCCGAGTCAAATCGGATTAGACATCAACAGAAACAGAAGAGAGCATAGCAGCACCACAGCACAGCACAGCACATCACAGAAGTGTGTGAAAGTACAAGAAAGTCCACAACTATTAATTCAATTTACCAAAAATTATTATTCAACTCCATTCAATTCAAAACTAGATTAGTAGTAGGCTTCCCCATCTTATAATAATTAATATAAGCTCCAAGTAATAAACATTATTATAAAATAAGGTCTATTCTACAAGTGGGAGTAATAATCCAACTATATTGAGATTATGATACATAAGCAGAAGAAATTTGTTTTGCAGATGTATTAAAATCCCTATGAAATTGAGTTGCGTGTACCAACATGAGTAGGATAGTTATCGTAATATAAATCATATAGATTTTTTTGAAGTATCTCATTCAATCCACACTCAGGCTATGAACTTACACGACATTCTAATGATGGGACTAAATTTCGATATCTGGTAAAAGTCATTTCAATCGACTAATGAAACTAATCTTCGAACTCAAATGAAATTCATCCCAAATTCATTTAGTAAAAGTCATTTCAATCGACTAATGAAACTAATCTTCGAACTCAAATGAAATTCATCCCAAATTCATTTAGTAAAAGTCATTTCAATCGACTAATGAAACTAATCTTCGAACTCAAATGAAATTCATCCCAAATTCATTTAGTACAGTAGTCTCATGAGATAACGAACCCATGACCAAGCCTTGAGGCAAACTCCATGGGAACTAATATAAATCATATCTATTGAAGAGGAACCTTGGAAAAATGAATTGGGCTATATATTCACCTTCGTTCTTGATTGTTTATTTCACGCATGAGAGTTGAACTTACAAATATTTATTTATTTTTTTTTTTTTTTTCAAGAATTCAAATGGAATTGAAAACAAAGAAGGAATCGCTTTATTGCAAAACCCAACCAACACACAATACAAGTAAGGAAAAAGCCTTGACCAAATTACAACCTCAGATGAGTTCAAACATCAAGATACAAAGAGACCACCATGCGAGGAAGTAGAACATCACTTCATTCTTGCATTGCTAGTTCATTCAGCCATCAGTGGCTTTAACTAACCCTTGCTTCCGCCCACCACATCGAGCCATCTTAACGGCCATCTTCTTCTTCTTCTTCTTCTTCTTCTTAGATAGTTTATTCTCCAAATCATTAATTCTGCATGACAGATTGGATATAGTGTTAAGCTGTTCTTGGCCTGACTTGATCAGCTTCTCCATCATTTCTCTCAGCTTTTCGTTTTCTTCGATCAGTTTCCCATTTTCCTCACGACTTTCGCCTTCTTTCTCCGTTTCGCTTGTATTAACTTGGCTTATTATGTCTCCGTATGCTTCCACACTCTTCTCTTCTTCTTCGAGAGCTGAGACATTATCGTTCTTTTCTTCTTCGTCGTCGTCGTCGTCACAAACATGGCTTGGTACATGATCAGAAATAATGTTGCTCTTTTCCTCCTCTTGAACTTCTCTTGGTATGTCATCGGATATAATTCGACTCTTTGCTGCTTCTTTTTCTTCACGAACTTCGCTTGGTACGTAACCCTCTTCCTCTTTTCGAGCCAAGAATGCATCAGAATCATTTCTAACATCATCGGATTTGTCTTTGGAGATCTCAATCATGCCCGTTGTCTCGTTGATTACTTGCGGAGAATCGCTGCTAATCAGACTATCATCGTTTTCGACGTCTTTACTACTATCACCGAGTTTGTTGTCTCCCGGAGATTCATTTGCCGTTCCTTCGGGCATCGGCGGCGAGTCTTCACAATTTTGATTAAGATGTTGCTCTTTTTCTTCTCCTATGAAATCCTGCATTTCGGCATCTTCACAAGGGCTGGAGTTATCTGCAGGAATGTTCTCAGGCATCAACCCCTCGTTAATTATATTATCCCATACCTGATGGTGAACCGCCATATGTTCTTTATCACCATGAGCATCAGCACCACTCATCTCTAAAGCTCATGTTTCCTCAATTTTCACTTGCTCCAATTGCTTGCCTTGATCAGAAGAGACATCCGAGGTTAAGACTTCATGATCCTCATTCTTGGCAACTACTGAGACTTCTTCGCGTTCTTCTTCGCTAATCTCACGCTCTTCTTTGCGTTTTCCATGATGGCTTCAGTTGATAATTCTGCAGCATTGGACGTGCTACTACTCTCTGTTAATGGTTCTTGACCAACTTGTACTAGATTCTCGCTCGACGGTTTACCCGCTTCGCCATTGTCTGAAACTTCCGAGCTGTCATTAGATTGAGATTCTCCATCAACATGGTTCTGTAGTGGCTCAGGTAAATTAACCTCTTGGGGTGACGTATCATCTTCATTTACAAGTGCATCAAGCTTTTCTTGACGATTCACAAGCTCTCTTACCACAGATTTTCTGACATCCCTTAGGCTCGGGGGCAAGCCCTGTAGGACAAAGCAAAGGCGAAGATTTTATAAACAACTCTTTTGATGAAAGGAAAGTTAAAATATGACTAATGGATGAAGTTTAACGAATTAAATTATATGATATCGCATTCCTCTTACCTGTATGGTATCCAGCTTCAGAAGAAGGCTCATAATATGTTCTGAAATTATAGTTCTTTGCTTATTGCCACGAACATCAGATGATTGCTCCATTTCTTGAATAAGGTTCTTCTCTTCACCTCAGCTGTCTCCTCGCGCACTTTGGCTATTTGCTTCAGCTTCTTCAAAGGCTCCCATCGTCGTACGTCAAAGCCGCGGTATACTGATTGAATAACAACAGCAGCCTCCTCACTGGTCAATTCTCATTTACTCTTGCTTATTTCCTCTTCTTTAGTCCCATCTCCACGCTTTATTACCTCTGCATTTTTCTCCACTTGTTCGGATACAGGACCTTCAGATTGTGAGTTCCTTGGACCTTCACGACTTTCGGAATAATCCTGAGGAAAATTTTCCTCCTCCAAATCCTTACTGTGGTGCTTTGTTATGATTTTATCAACGGTGATTTCTCCACCATCCCTTGTACTCCCATCTATGACCTGTATATTCTTCGTAGTTCCCTTTGTTTTCTTAACTTCACTCTTAGTTGTATCATCTGACTTAGCAGATTTATCCGGTGAACTGTTATCAGATGAAGTTTTAGCCTCATTAGGCTTCTGATTCACAGCTTTCTTACTACCATTGTCACCTTTCCTCTTCGGCAAGGGATCAACTCTCAAACAGACAGGAGGCAACTTGGATGGTGATTTCGATTTAGAAATAGACTGCCTCTTAGCTCCATCTGCATTATTTGCATCCTTTTCTCCATTCGAATCGACATTCTTCGCAGGGCAAGACTCCTCTTCTTTATGACGCTTCATGCCCTGATTGACTTTGATGTCTTTCTCAAGACAAGCATCCTTAATTGTCTCCGTACACGCTTTAGGCTCAGCGTTTTCGATCTTATGATGTGCGCCCCTTTCGTTCTTTTCCTTCTCCTCGGGCTGATGAGGCATCCAAATTATTGGAAACGGTAGCCGTGCATCATTGCCATCTTCTCTATGACGAAGTCTTCGGTTACTCTCCCCAGTTGCATTTTCCTGGTTCGACGATCCCAGTTTTCGAAGATCGGTCAGACCCAACTTCTCGGGGAGGCCACCTTCACCACCCTTAATGTAATAATCACGTGGACTGTTTCACGCCACAGGGAAAGGCCAATTCTGTAATGAGTAGGGAATCAATGAATCGCTCTTTTTCCGATCTCTAATCGGTTCCCCCTCTTCTTCAATTTTCACGTTTCCCATCTCCTTCTTACCACACATATGATTAGGACATCCACAACAATGATTAGCTTCTTTCGGAGCAATCCCCTGAAAATCGAACCATGGCTGATAACTCTGCGGAGGCATATACTGAGGCGGCGCAGGGAAATTATAGAGGTGGCTGTACGCATAAGGAGGTCTCCAAAAGTAGTTAGGTGTCGAAAAACTATTGGAACCACAGTTTTGGCATATCATGGGACATGAAACGCTGAAAGTGCTATTCCATGGCTGATAATCACAGCTTGCAGGAGGCTGAGGAGGGTTCAAGTGCATATGATGCGGTACATAATGAGGTGGCCAATAGTGCATTTGATCAGCATGAGGATACAGAGTGCAACTGTGTCCTTGATCCATCTGAGAATACTATTCGAGAAAAGGGCTACTCCTAGAGTAGAGCAACTAAAGCCTGAACATGCTAATAATACCAAGAATAAAACCTCAATCTTTCATCATAAGAGAAGATGAACACAGCAAGCTTTGAACAAAAATCTCTCAGAAAAGAAAAAACAACATCAGATACGAGATTTCAAATGAGGCTAACGATTAAAATCATCACTGAGAGCATAAACTCAGTATACATCATTCTCAAACAAGAGGATTTAAATCAGCTACTAGATTGTGAATAATAATTGCACAATGTATACGAAAACAAAAACGAATCCTCGAAAACACATTCTAAAAAGCAGAAAACCATTAAGAGAAAAAGGATAACTTACAGGTCACAATTTCCTTCCAAACGAAGCCCATTTAAATATCCTAGAAATTAAGGGAAATTTATTTTCAGATTTTTTTTTGCGAAATAATAGCTTAATGTATAAACAAAAATACTGAGGTAAATAACCTAGTAAGCACTATAGAGATTCATTTTCTAGTATACATAAAAATCACAAATAAATATTTGCACCATACCAAAAATTTTCGTTGTGAGCTATCCGAGGTTAGTGGAAGAGGGATGTAGAGTTGCCTATGATTTCCCGTTGGTGAAAGCACGAAGACAGAATGGGGATGATATCCCGACGTCGACCTCATTTAAATTAAACAATGATTCCTTGATAATGTTTATTAACATATATATAATATAATATAATATTTTATGTAACATTAAAAAAAAACCTTTATATCCAACATTTATACTATATACTTCAATATGTTTGAAATTATAATTTTAATTTAATTGTATATTAATTTGAATATATAAATAAAAACTAAATTGTGAGGATATAATTGGATAAATTAAAATGTTGATGGACAAAATGATAATTGCAATAAACAAAGGTATAATAGATAAATCACAGTCCTTCAGTATAAATAAAATCAATGACTCGGATTTCAATTGAGTATCATAACAATAAGGTGTTTATGCTTTATATAAAGGTATAGATAATTGATGAGGGGTCTATAGTTAACTATCACCAAATTAATTGATATGTCACTTGAAATTACTATTTTGCCCTTTATATTTTAATTTATTTCATCCTTACTAATTAATTTTCTATTTATATATTTAAAAAATAGATAATTATAATTAAGGTTAAAATTTCATATATCAAACATCTTGAATTATAAATGACTTAAAATATAAGTAATATTAAATATTTATATATTAGAGCACACACTTTTTTTTCTGTCCCGATGTATCCCCACTTGACCTGGCTATGGCTAGCCCCTAATTACCGGCGTGGACTTACGCCACACAAACCTGGCGGAGATTTTGGTTGCACCACACACTTCAGTGGTGTGACTAATCCCCGAGGTCGGTGAATATGTTCCAAATTCACCTGACAATGATAATCAGGGTGAATCTCACCCAAGTGGGATTCGACCCCATGACCTTTGGCATGCCAATCCCCAGTCACTAGAGTCAAGCCGTGGGGACAGAGCACACACATTGAATGTGAAAAAAATACTACTTATAAGTTATTAGTGCCAAAGACAATTTTGCCATTTGAAGGTCTACTATTTTGTTCTACAGAGTAGAGCTTTATTTTGTCGTATTTTATCATAGATTTATCGTATTATCAATGTTTCTCAATTATTATAGTTCTAGTTCGTCATAATTTGTTTTTTTTATCGTAAAAGTTTTGCTATGCTTACTGTCACTTTTGACAATGTTAATTTATTTATTTTTGTTGTAAAAAAAAAAAAACTTTTTGGACTTACATTGGGAACTTATTCGTCATAAACGGTGAATTAAAGGTGATAGTATTTGAGAAATTTTTGTATAATATACAAATCACATGCCTATTATCAGTCCCTAATCCGCCCAACGATTACAGTTGTTGCCTCAGGCCTTCTCTGTCCGAATAAGTTTGTTTGACTAAGTTCGAAGTTTCTTATGCAGCAGAAAAAAAAAAACAAAAAAAAAAACTTTAGCCTCGTGATAACCATCTTCCTTATTATATTGTCGTCAGACTTCAAATTTGTTATTAGTACCGACAAATTGAAGGAAAAATAAATACCATTCAAGACACAATCAAGAATATTAGTTTGTATTATTCTTCCATTCGACGGCTTCTTACCAAGTAGTATATCGTTAATGCTACGCAGCACAGCCAAAAGAAAAGATCATATCAAGCCCAAAAAAAAAACAAACAGAAGCCAACTATTTGTCTTATAATGTTCTCATTATCCTTAGCCCTATAAGAAGGAAGCCATGATGATAGATGATAGCATCTCATTCATCAACATCAACAAAAAAAAAAAAAAACATCTTTCGATTTATTTCCCGATGGGTTCGATCAGCAACTCGAGATTCTCGAAGGCTTTTCTTGCGCTGACGATGCTAACGCTGGCGGCCACCTCCGAAGGAGGCGGGATATCGATCTACTGGGGGCAAAACGGCAACGAAGGGACCTTATCCGATACTTGCGCCTCGGGAAACTACGAATACGTCATCTTGGCCTTCCTCTCTTCCTTCGGAAACTATCAGAAGCCACAGCTCAACCTAGCCGGCCACTGCGACCCTTACAGCAACCAATGCGTGGGCTTGACCTCGAACATAACCCTCTGTCAGTCGAAGGGCGTAAAGGTCCTTTTGTCCATCGGCGGCGGCGCAGGCGGCTACACCCTCGTTTCTACTCAGGACGCCGAGCAGCTCGCCGCATACATATGGAACAACTTCTTGGGCGGGAATTCCCCGAGCCGCCCCCTCGGCCCCGCCGTTCTCGACGGTAATGATGTCGCTAGGGTTTCTTATACTTAAGTTTGTTGAGATTTCTATCTATCCCAGATCGGATAATTCTACTCATCCGACTCACCTAATATGCTCAAGATGTACATTCAACTTTCACCAATTGGTTTTAAGTTGAAGCCCTCATTTTCTTAATATGGTATCAGAACGGGTTCGATCTTTGCTCACTGTCTTATTCATGTGTCCACGTGTTAGTCCAGTCACGCCACACGTGAGGGGACATGTTGAGATTTCTATCTAGATACTTCTACTCACCCCGACTCATCTAATATACTCAAGAGGCACCTTCAACTTTCACCAATTGATTTTAGGATGAAGCCCTCGATTTCTTAATAAAGTTAAAGATGCAAGCAATCCCATGAATCAAGAAAATTAAATTCTTGTTTCTCTGACAGGCGTCGACTTCGACATAGAGGGCGGGACGGCCGAGCACTGGGACGAACTGGCGCGTTTCCTCTCTTCTTACAGCACGGGCAGGAAGAAGGTGGTCCTAACGGCGGCGCCTCAGTGCCCATTCCCCGATGCATGGATCGGAGGGGCGTTGAAGACGGGGCTATTCGACTACGTCTGGGTTCAGTTCTACAACAACCCGCCCTGCCAGTACGTCGCCGGCGATGTCGGGAATTTGGAGGCATCGTGGAAGACTTGGACATCTTCGATTCCCGCCGAGAAGATATTCTTAGGCTTACCAGCGGCGCCCGACGCGGCGGGGAGCGGGTTTATACCAGCCGACGACTTGACCTCAACGGTCCTGCCAGCGATCAAGGGGTCGGGCAAGTATGGAGGTGTTATGCTTTGGTCCAAGTATTATGATGATGAGACTGGCTATAGTTCTTCGATCAAAAGCCATGTGTAATATAGTGGGAAGCTTTGTATATCCTATTTTATGTCATTTGTGTGTATATATAATATTGTTTACAGCGTGTTAATGTCGTTAGGGAATCATTAACATTAAGCTACTTCAATTCCATAATCAGGCAGCAAATGAAGAAATAAACTATCTGTAATGAAAGGGACAAACAAGTCTTAAGGGTGAATGTGAACATATTTTGACAAAAGAGGACTCTTTACTCAAATGTAATAATAATTCATGGTCAAAATTGTCATTCTTGACACTTAAAATGTAAGTTAACCTATCAGTCAACCACCAATCATCCATATATAAAAGAAAAGAAGAAGAATAATTGGGAGAAAACCCAAAAATAATTTGTTTACAATATCGATTAATTTAGTGCACAATGTTTTGAATGAACTAATTTAATCCATGATGTTGTCGATTGTGGACCAATTTAGTCCTTCCGTAATGATAAACATCAATTTTAGCAGGAATCTCGCGCGTGTCCCAAAGTAAATCATGTTTGGATTGAATTTTGAAATATTTGCAAGGGTTGTAGGTTCATACTGTTTTCTTCTACTGTCAATGAAGATTTGACGAAACAGACGATCTAATTTTAGTAACCCTTTCAATTTTATTGATCCATACATGATTTATTGCAAGGTACGTGCAAGATTTCGGTTAAAAATTGACGTTTAAAATGACGGAAGGATCAAATTGATGCAAAATCGACACTATCAGGAACTAAATTGGTTCAAGATAAACGTAAGGGGATTAAATTGGTCCATATGATAAATATTAGGATCATTTTGAATTTTATCCCAAAAATAATTATTTAAATAAACAATATATATATAGTTGTCAAAATTAAATGTAATTTATAGTACAAAAAATGAGAAAAGGAAAGAAAATAAAATAAACATTACTCCAGAACGAACACTTTAATAAAAATAAAGAAAAATATAAAATGAATAAAAACTTAAAAGCTATTTAATACCCTCAGCTACCCACAAAACCTAACCGCATATCGCATATCGCTTTTACACATCGACCCCACGAAAATCGAAAATTACACTATTGTCCCCTATAAAAAAAATATCCCCCCCAAATGGTCGCGTCGCCGTCACCCTCTTCGCCGACCATCGGCGTACTGAGAGAGAGGCACAACCTCCTGCAGCGGCGTGGAAATCGGCGTCGGCAGCGGCGAATTCCTGCAAACCGGACAGGAAGCGTTCAGCTTCAGCCACGCGTCGACGCACATCACGTGGAAGCTGTGGCGGCAATCCGGCAGCATCCTCAGCATCTCCGATTCTCTGTACTCGCAGAGGCAGATCGCGCAGACGGCGTCGCAGTTCTGCGGCCGCTGCCCCTTTTTGAACAAGAACTTAGGGTAAGAGTTGATAACGGCTTGATCCAGCCCGACGACGACGTTCTGCGACGAGGCGGCGTTGTTCTCGGCATCGTCTTCCTCCGAGACGAATATGATGCGTGGGAGATAGGTTGTGGTGGTAGAACTGGGATCGAACGGCGTCGAATTGCCGCGGCGGTGGCTGTTGGGGTGTCTGTTTATACGGCGTCTGTGTGCTTTGCAGCAGAGGTAGGATGATAACAGTAGAGTGGAGAAGAGGACGAGGAAGGCTAGAGCAATCGCGATTGAGTAACCCAGGCCGAGAGTGGCAAGGCTGCGTGAGAGAGAGAACGGAGGAGACGACGGCGGTGGTGGTGGTGGTGCTGGTGGCGGTTCGAGTGTGGTTGACATTGGTGTGTGGTGGTGGAAATTTGAGGAGGAATGGCCATTTGGTTGATGGGTTCCGCAATTTTGGTGGTGAGCTGAGCTGCAGCATTTAATACTGTGTGTGTGAAAGAGAGTGAGACCACTGCTCGGCTTATTTAATGAGGAGAAGCGAGAAGCTGTCCCCTTCTTCTACATTATTTCTTACAAATATTATATTATTCATAAATTATATTATAATTAATGTTATAAAATATTATAACTATTAAGTATTTTACTAACTACGATTATATAAATATTAGAGAGATAATTAGAGAGATAATAACTTCTTTTATTCAATACTTTTTTCTATATTTTTACACATCCCAAATCACCTATTTATACACAAATCTCTCAAATTACATCCACAAAATAAAATATTACATCAACCACACAAAAATCACATCTACCATTCTAATCAATAAAATAATCAAATCTAACTTTCTCAACCTCCATTCTTAACTTAACAACCAATTCTTTTACTTAACCATCATTCTAAATAATATACATCCACACATTATTTAATATTTCATAATACTCCCCCTTGGATGTATATTACGGAATATGTCTCTTTAAAACCTTACTAGGAAAAACCCATTGGGATAAAAACCTAGTTAAGGAAAAAGAGTACATAATTTCCTTGATACGCTTTTCTTGTTGCCTCATTAAAAACCTTAATAGGAAAATCCTGTGGAAAAAACCATAGTGAAGGAAAAAAAAGAGTGCAACGCGTATCTACTCCCCCTGATGAGAATATCCTTTAAGATCTCCAAGTTTTCGGACTCCAATGAATATACTAACTTTTCGAAAATTCTCGGAGGAAGTGCCTTTGTGAATAGATCAACGAGATTTTCACTTGATCGAACTTGTTGTACATCAATATCACCATTTTTCTGAAGTTCGTGTGTAAAGAAAAATTTAGGTGATATATATTTTGTCCTATCACCTTTGATGTAACCTTCCTTTAGTTGAGCTATGCATGCTGTATTATCTTCAAATAATATTGTGGGGAGTAATTTTTCAGAAGATAACCCGCAAGTCTCTTGAATATGTTGAATAATAGATCTTAGCCAAACACATTCTCGACTAGCTTCATGAATTACCAATATTTCAGCATGATTTGAAGAAGTAGCTGTTAAACTTTGTTTGACCGATCGCCATAAAATAGATGTACATCCATATGTAAATAAATAACCCGTTTGTGATCGGCCATTATGCGGGTCAGATAAAAACCCTGCATCTGCATAGCCAATTAAATTAGATTGTGAATCATTAGAATAGAATAATCCCATATCCGTAGTTCCTTGAAGGTAACGGAATATTTGTTTGATTCCATTCCAATGTCGTCGGGTTGGTGCAGAACTATATGTCGCTAATAAATTTACAGCAAATGCTATATCTGGTCGAATATGACTTGTAAGATACATTAATGCGCCAATAGCACTAAGATATGGAACTTCGGCACCAAGTATTTCTTTGTTATTTTCGCATGGTCTAAATGGATCTTTAGTTACATCAAGGGACCGTACGATCATCGGTGTAATTAATGGATGCGCTTTGTCCATATAAAATCTTTTCAAGATCTTTTTCGTATAAGTCTCTTGATGGACAAATATTCCATTATTTAAATATTCAATTTGTAGTCCGAGACAAAATTTCGTTTTTCCGAGATCTTTCATCTCAAATTCCCGTTTCAAACATGTAATAGTTTTAGTTAACTCTTGAGGAGTTCCTATAATACATGGACATGTTTGATCATTTTTATATCCCTCACTCAGTAAATATTCACTTAGGCGATTATACCACATTCGTCCCGATTGCTTTAAACCATACAATGATTTATTCAGTTTTACTGGGTACTCATTACGAGGTCCCGAATTTTCAAGCAAACGAAATCCCTCAGGAAGTTTCATATATATGTCACTATCGAGTGAGCCATACACATAAGCAGTGACAACATCCATAAGATGCATATCGAGTCCTTCACGTACTGCCAGACTAATTAGATAACGAAAAGTAGTTGCATCCCCCACATGAGAGCATGTCTCCTCGTAATCAATACCGGGTCTTTGTGAAAACCCTTGTGCAACAAGTCGTGCTTTGTATCTAATAATTTCACCGTTTTCATTTCTATTTCTGATGAAAACCAATTTATATCCAACCGGCTTCACATTTTTTGGTATACGGACTATTGGGCCAAAAACTTCTCGTTTCTCAAGTGACTTTAATTCTGCCTCGATTGCATCATTCCATTTTGGCCAATCACTTCTCTGTCTATATTCATTTACAGATTTTGGTTCATGATCCTCATTTTCAATAATCTCATGCAGCGCTACATTAAATGAGAAAACGTCGTCAACGTTGACTTTGTCTCGATTCCATCGTATTCTATTTTGGGCATAATTTGATGAGATCTCTTCATTCTCAATATTTTCACAACTTTCAGGTACCTGATCATGATTATTTACGCCCATAGACTCTCTTGGAGTCGATGTGTCCTCGATTTGGCCATTTACAATATTTGCTCCTTTTCTTTTTCGAGGATTCTTATTTTGGGATCCCGAGGGCCTACCACGTTTTAATTGCGGTTTCGGCTCAGTTTTGTTTGCATCTCCAATGGAAGTATCAATTCTAATAGGAGCATTAACAGCTGGTATATTTGATTTAGTCACTCTCTTTTGGTCAGTAAAACTGTCTGGCAATTGATTGGCTAAATTTTGTAAATGAATTATCCTTTGAACTTCGAGTTCACATTCTTTTGTACGAGGATCAAAATGAGCCAATGATAATTCATTCCATGTAATATCTTTAACCAGCTATTTATTTTCTTTATCTCCCCCTAATGTTGGAAATTTAGATTCATCAAAGTGACAGTTGACAAATCGAGCTGTAAATAAATCTCATGTCGATGGTTCCAAATATTTTATTATCGACTTTGATTCAAATCCAACATATATTCTCATTCTCCTTTGATGTCCCATTTTAGTGCGTTGCGGTGGGGCAATAGGAATACCCGCACATCCAAAAACTCTCAAATGGGAAATATTTGGTTCCTAACCGAAAACCATTTGTAATGGAGAAACATTATGATAACTTGTTGATCTAATGCGGATAACTGATGCTGCATGTAAAATAGCATATCCCCAACATGATAAATGAAGTTTCGACTTCATTAGTAATGGTCTTGCAATTAATTGTAATCTTTTTATCAATGATTCTGCAAGTCCATTTTGAGTATGAACGTAATATCAATTCCAATAGACATACAATACTCAATAAATGCTTTAGAAGTGAACTCACCAGCGTTATCAAGGCGTATTTTCTTAATTGGAAAATCAGAAAAATGTGCTCGTAATCGAATTAATTGAGCAAGCAATCTAGCGAATGCAATATTGTGAGTTGATAATAATGATACATGCGACCATTTAGTTGATGCTCGATTAAAATCATAAAATATCTAAATGGACCGCATGGTGGATGTATTGGTCCACATATATCGCCTGGAATACGTTCCAAAAACGTAATAGACTCGGTCTTTATTTTCACTGGTGATGGTCTAACGATCAATTTTTCTTTTGAGCAAGCATCACATGATAATTCATTGAACATAATAATCTTCTTATTTTTTAATGTGTGTCCACATGAATTCTCAATTATTCTCCGCATCATAGTTGAACCGGGATGGCCTAACCGGTCATGCCACACAATAAATAAGTCATCATTTATAGAATTTGCCTCAATTGTATTAATGTAAGCATAGTATAAATCGGAGGATAAAGCGGATAATTTTTCTACAATGCATTTTTTATTTAAAATTACATTTGTGATTTGAAGGTATTCATTATCATCTTCTTTTGTAGTCTCAATATGATATCCGTTTTTACGAATGTCTTTAAAACTCAATAAATTTCTTTGAGACTTGGAAGAATATAATGCATTTTCGATATGCAATTTTGTTTCTCCGGATAATATGATATTAGCTGTCCCAGAGCCTTCAATCAATTTCGTACTTCCCGAAATGGTATTAACATTTGCTTCTTCAATAATCAATCGGGAGAAATATTTTCTATCCGCGAGAATTGTATGAGTCGTTGCGCTATCCACAAGACATATATCTCCACGTGTATTCATTCTTCAAGAAAAATAATAATAAAATATCAAAACATTGATTATATAAATTAATGATAACAATACACAACATATATGATAATACTTAAATAATACACAACATATATGAAAAACACACAACATATATGAAAATATAAAATAGTACACAATAATAACATTTGCTTAATTAGGATCGGTGAGGAATTCATCAACATCAAAGTCACCAATCTCGTTAAAGTTGAGATTAGAACCGCCTTCATCTTGGATAAAATTTGTCTCAACTTTCTTCCCCTTTTCGTCAAGCAATTTCTGATAGAGATCAACTAGGTGTTTTGCAACGCGACAAGTACGGGCATAATGACCTTTCATACCACAACGAGAACATGGTTCATCAAATTGTTTTTTATATTGTTCACCGATTTCCTCTTTATTTTTCATTTTTCTTTTCTGGAAAAAACTATTATAATTGCCATAATATTCACTGGCACGACCACGACCATGGCCACGTCCACGTCCACGACCACGACCACCACGACGACGATTATTGTACCGGCCACGACCGCGACCACTATTACCTCGATCATTTTGATATGTATTCATGTTGCCTTCAGGTATAGGGGCAGAGCCCGTCGGTCGTGATTGATGATTCTTCAATAATAACTCATTATTTTGTTCAGCAACGAGGAGACACGAGATTAACTCTGAATATTTCTGAAATCCTCTTTCTCGATATTGTTGCTGCAGCACCAAATTCGCTGCACTGAACGTGCTGAATATTTTTTCTAGCATACTTGCGTCAGTAATATCTTGTCCACATAATCTTAATTGAGAAGTAATTCTGAACATAGCAGAATTATATTCACTTACAGATTTATAATCTTGGAACCATAAATTTGTCCACTCGTATTGAGCATTTGGCAGTATCACGGTCCTTTGGTGGTCATATCTTTCTTTCAGATCAGTCTGCAAAGTAAGTGGATCTTTCACAGTAAGATATTCCACCTTTAAACTTTCATGAAGGTGGTGACGGAGAAAAATCATGGCATTGGCCTTATAATGGCTCGATGCCTCATTTTTAGCTTTTATAGTATCTCCCAGACCTTTTGATTCAAGGTGAAGTTGGACATCCAAAATCCAGGATAGATAGTTCTGGCCTGTGATATCGAGAGCAACAATATCAAGCTTTTGAAGATTCGACATCTTACTATAAAAAAAATAAAGATATATTAAATAATCATAATAATAATCATAATCATAAAAGTTAAGAAAAATAATATTCAAGTATAAATAAGTATTAACGTGATTATAAAAAAATCAAACTTTCATAAAATGACATAATTCTAAAAAATTCAACGCCGCATCTGGGATTCAAAATCTGGTGCTCACGCCACAAGTTTGTGGGGATCAATGAAGTGCAGTGGGTCCAACCCCACAGGTCCCGTGAGCGGGCTATTACAAATGGTATCAGAGCACAACCTCTTCTAGTACGATGTGGTTCGGGGACGAACCAAGCGGAAGCTGGTGGGCATGTAACACCCGGGGCCGATGAGGGCGGGGAGTGATCGCCGGTGCCAAAGAGGAGCACGGACAAGGAGCGGCTCCCGACGAGGCTTCTAGGCGGAGGGATACATGAATGAACCGATTCCACATCCGAATGAGAGGGATTCTTAGACTGGCAATGTATGGGCGTGTCAAGTCAAAAAGAATGATATAAGAGAATTGATTGTGCTACTCATATCACCAAGGTGCACCTTCCTTTTCGGGAGCTCATCCATAAGAACTTCAAAGTTAAGCGTGCTTGACTTGAAGTAACACTGGGATGGGTGACCCCCTGGGAAGTAGCTCAGGGTGTGTGCGAGTGAGGACAAAGCACGCTGGAAGGCTAGTGGTATACAGTGGGGCCAGACAATCAATGAAGTGCAGTGGGTCCAACCCCACAGGTCCCGTGAGCGGGCTGTTACAAATGGTATCAGAGCACAACCTCTTCTAGTACGATGTGGTTCGGGGACGAACCAAGCGGAAGCTGGTGGGCATGTAACACCCGGGGCCGATGAGGGCGGGGAGTGATCGCCGGTGCCAAAGAGGAGCACGGACAAGGAGCGGCTCCCGACGAGGCTTCTAGGCGGAGGGATACATGAATGAACCGATTCCACATCCGAATGAGAGGGATTCTTAGACTGGCAATGTATGGGCGTGTCAAGTCAAAAAGAATGATATAAGAGAATTGATTGTGCTACTCATATCACCAAGGTGCACCTTCCTTTTCGGGAGCTCATCCATAAGAACTTCAAAGTTAAGCGTGCTTGACTTGAAGTAACACTGGGATGGGTGACCCCCTGGGAAGTAGCTCAGGGTGTGTGCGAGTGAGGACAAAGCACGCTGGAAGGCTAGTGGTGATACAGTGGGGTCAGACAATCAATGAAGTGCAGTGGGCCCAACCCCACAGGTCCCGTGAGCGGGCTGTTACAAATTTTTCGGGAGCTCATCCATAAGAACTTCAAAGTTAAGCGTGCTTGACTTGAAGTAACACTGGGATGGGTGACCCCCTGGGAAGTAGCTCAGGGTGTGTGCGAGTGAGGACAAAGCACGCTGGAAGGCTAGTGGTGATACAGTGGGGCCAGACAATCAATGAAGTGCAGTGGGCCCAACCCCACAGGTCCCGTGAGCGGGCTGTTACAATTACCGCTAGGCCCAGTGCGATTTTTGTGTTATAAGATGTAAAAATAAAATGTATATATGATACCTCGGAATGATGGTGTCGAAAAACTTCAGAGGACGGAACTCTCGTGCTCGGGGTGATGACGTCGACGAACTTCGAAAGATCGGAGCTCTCGTGCTGATAACGTGTTATAAAATATTATAACTATTAAGTATTTTACTAACGACGATTATATAAATATTAGAGAGATAACTAGAGAGATAATAACTTCTTTTATTCAATACTTTTTTCTATATTTTTACTCATCCCAAATCACCTATTTATACACAAATCTCTCAAATTACATTCACAAAATAAAATATTACATCAACCACACAAAAATCACATCTACCATTCTAATCAATAAAATAATCAAATCTAACTTTCTCAACCTCCATTCTTAACTTAACAACCAACCACCATTCTAAATAATAATACATCCACACATTATTTAATATTTCATAATAATTAACATATTTTCGGAAAGAACTAATTATGTGTTTCAAACGTAATTAAATAAAAACGCTAAATTATGGTTGTGGTAAACTTATAATAATACTTTAGATTAATTAAATTGATAGAATTTTAATAAGATATCAGTAATATAAATATAGAGTAAGGGTGAAAGATAAGTTGAGTTTTGCTTATGAGGTCGATGAACGGCTCGATTCGAAAGTCAATGCTGGTTTTAGTAGGCTGCTAAAAATATCAATATTATCTATACATTATGTTAAGCATGAGCGGTATATTGTAAATCATTTTCAATTAATTGATATCACATGTATAATTACTATTTTTTTTCCTTAACTTTTGTAGTTTATTATATTATTAACTTTATAAATCAATTTATATATATATACATACAATGTATAATTAAAATTAAATTTATGATTTCATTTTCGATTCATAAATAATAACTAAAATATAAAGTAATATTATATATATCATATCACACATGTCGAGGATGCATGTAGTAGTATTTTTAGATTAATTAAATTGAAAAGATTTTAATATGATAGAAATCTAAACTAATGGTGAAAAATCAATCGAGCTGGCTCACGAGCTTGATGAGCCCTGAACTAAAGGTGAAAGATCAGTCGAACTGACTCACGAATTGATGAGACACTCTGAGTTCTCAGTTGTTCGAAAGCTCACGGCTCATGATATTATTATTTTTTTTCGTTTTTAGAATTTTTTTATTATTGAGACGTATTTGTCATGTTTGAGAAAGCTTTTGATTAACCCCCCAAGGCTTAACCTGGTGGGTCGAACCTTGACTTTCAAACATGAGATTAGGTATTCGATTCCTGTCAGGAACGTTCACTGTCGTAGTTTGTGGAATCTTTGGAGTGAGTCCCCTGGATTAGGGAGGATTAGTCCCGCTGGAAGCCGTGGTCGTCTCATAACCGACGATGGTGTTCGGATCCGATTCAGATTGAATCTTATCAGAACATGGGAATTATCGTGACGTTGTGTGGGTATACCTAAGCGACCAAAAAAAAAACTTTTTGATTATATATATTTATTTTTTCATGAAAATATCACTATATTTTAGTTAGCCCAAACCCATATAAATAGGCGCCCATGGTTCCCAGTCGCCATGTACGTCGGCCCGATCCGAAAGCATACGTTTAATTTCCGCCGTCCACTTGGCAGATCACTTGTATGCCTCCACGCGCCGGTGCCTGCGTGATACGCACGCTCCACCGGTCACCTTCCTCCACTCTTTTTGTCCCACACCCTGCAAAAAAATATCACCCCCACAAAAAGTTGAGATCTGAGCGAAAATAGAAGAATGAAAAAAGAAAAATCAAATCACCGTATGACCTAATTTCACCAACACCATCGCCATTTGTTCCCCTGAATCGCCGAAAAAAGAAATGGAGGACTACGGTTTATCCGATGATGATGAATTGATCTACAAAATCCCTTCTTTTGCCACCAAGAACATACTCGAAATCCGCCTATTCTACGTCCGAATCTCGCCTTGCGACGTCGATCACCTCCCCGAATACCTCGTTCTCCGCCACCTCCGCCGCGACCTGGGAACCGTCCTTGAAATCAACGGATCTCGGATCCCCCCATCGGAAGACGCGTCCATCAAGCTCCGCCGCGATCGCGTCGACAAGGAGTCGTCCGAATCGACCTACGTATCCACGGACAGCGTCAGGCTCTCTGGACTCTCGGAATTCGAGGTGGGCAAAGCTGGAAGTCTCGATTCCGATGCCGATGGGGGAAATATCATCCTCTGTGGGACCCTTCAGAGGGCTGACATGGCCGAGGGGAGCAATTGGGATATGGAGTGCTACGGTGCTAACGGGAAGGCGTTTGGCGGTGGGTCCTTGACGATCGAGGTCTACATGGCCGGGTGTTGTTTGGGGAAGCCTGTTATGTTGGCAAAGACGGTTATTTTGAGCCCGAGGAGGAAGGGTAGGGCAAATGGGACGGTGCTCGATGCGATACCAGAGGACGAGGAGATGGTGGAGAAGGATTACGGTTTGATTGCTGGTGGTGAGAATGGTAATGGGTTGGTGAGGCCCAGGAAGCTGCAAGTAAGTGCTGAACCTTTGAGCTTATATATGAATCCCAGCAAACCATATATATTCACTGGCGTTGTGGCACTGATTGGTCCAAATGAGATGCAAAATGGGTGGACATATGAGATATTCATCCCTGTAAATCACATATGAACAGTGTCTTTATATATTGACACATCTATGCATGCCCATTAGCTTACTTATTCCGGCATTTCTTGCAGTTGGTGGAGGGAGATTTGTGCGACAACGAGGGAGACCCAAAGTACGTGCAAAGCCACCACTACCCAGAAGACATGTATTACGGTGAAGATGGGCAGCTCTCATGGTTCAATGCGGGCGTGAGGGTTGGCGTCGGTTTAGGGCTTGGCATGTGTCTTGGTGTTGGAATTGGTGTTGGTCTACTCATGAGTTCTTACCAGGCAACCACCAGGGGTTTCAGGAGGAGATTCTTCTGATTCAAAATGTTACTTGCCTACTTACAGAAATGGAATTTTAATTCCATTTTAAGGCTCGTGAACACCGACGATCGTTTGTGTGGTTGCTGATGGAGACCTTAAAGCATCTGAAAATTTTTGCTGCCTGTTTATAGAGATTGTCTTGGCGATAGATAGAACATGTAAGCAAGTGTTGGAACATAGTTTTGTATGGCCACATTTGTCTATAAGAGGTTGTTTGAGTATTGTTTTTTTGTTTCTTTTTTCCGTGGAGTCGTTTTAGGTCAATTTTGTTCGTTCGAAGTGTCCGAATACGTTGATGTAGTTACGAAAGATAAATGGTGAGTTTGTATTCGATCAACAAGGCATATATAATATTGTGCTTCTGCTTCTTTAGATTCATTTCTTGCTTCTCCTGCGGAGCTTTTCTTCTGTTCCTTTCTCATAAGCTCAAATGAAGCTGAAAGGAGATCAGTTTAAACCAGGCAGCATTAAGGCAATGACAGGGAAGACCACTATAACTAAGGCAGCTAGCACAGCACAAAAGCCTCCAACTAAAACAATTTTTTTTCCTTTTATTGTCCCCAATTGTCATTTCTCTGAAAATTGGAGGACTATTGTGTAAATTTAGAAAAGTCTTATCCTCTTTCACCATCCAAATAAACATGTAATAGACCAAAAGCCCATAGCTGCTTCAATTCGCTACTCTGCACCACACCACCAATGGCGTTATCTCCCCTAATCCTACACTCCACAGCTTCCAAATTCACCGGCCGATTATCGGTCCCATTTTCCTCCGGCGACTCTCCGTGCGGTCGGTACAGACCTCTTACCGTGAAAGCCACTGGGGTGCTCGTGGAAAAAACCGAGGCCGAGAAAGTTCAAAGGCTCAAGGCCGCTTACCTCGACAAAATCGTTCCTTTGCTCAAAGATGAGTTCAGTTATACCAACATTCACCAGGTGTGACGTTTCGTTGTGGATTTTTTATGCTTGATATATCTTTTCGTAGTATCATCGGCGAAGAACTGATGGCGTGGCTATTTATTTCTGATTGATAGCCTGCCAGTTAGAATTTTGGTGGAATCATTATCTTTCTAGTATTTCTTCGGTTTCATTGTGCTTTTAGAAGGCAGCTTTGAGGTTGAAGTTGCTAGTTACAATTAATGGAGTCTAGTCTACTAGTATTGTCTGTGTTAGTAATGCTTATTGGGATGATTTCTCAATGGCTATGATGTTGAAACTTCGTAGGAGATTCACCCAAATCCGTTTATGTTTACTTATTTTTATTGGAACGAATTAATCTATTTATTTTAGCGATTACTAATACGACTATACAATGCCGTATAGTGAGCTCTTTTATCCTTTTTGTAGGTTCCGAAGATTGAGAAGATTGTTGTCAACTGTGGAATAGGAGATGCGGCCCAGAATGCAAAAGGTTTAGAAGCAGCTATGAACGATTTGGCACTTATCACTGGACAAAGACCGATTAAGACGAGGGCAAAGAAGGCCATTGCTACCTTCAAGATTCGAGAAGACCAGCCTCTTGGAATTGCTGTTACTCTCAGAGGAAACGTAAGCACGTTTTAAACACCCTTTATTATTCGGATTATATATATTATATCTGATAGTACATTTCACATTTTGATATTATTTGGAATATGGGTTTCGTCGTGTAGTTTCATGGAAGTGATAAGAAATCAAACGATGCTCACAATCTCTGTCATTGAGTTTTTGAGCCTGGTATATGGATTTTTCTTTGTCCTAATGAGTGGCCATGAAGAATTTAGCTCAATAACTCTTTCGAATATGTTTAACCAAACCTATCATTGCATAACTCGGGTTTATTCTGTCATTGCAGGTGATGTATTCCTTTCTCGATCGTCTGATCAATCTCGGGCTCCCTCGTACAAGAGATTTTCAAGGGGTGAGCTCTAACAGCTTCGATGGTTACGGCAATTACAGCATTGGATTTCGCGAGCAGAGTGTGTTTCCCGAGCTCAGCTTCGACATATTAGGCAAACCGAGAGGAATGGATGTCTGCATAACCACGACGGCGGAGACAGATAAAGAAGCGTATAAATTGCTTGCTCTCATGGGCATGCCTTTCAGAGAAGGTGCAGAGGCCACTACAATGGTGAGGAAGAAGAAGCTTAAGTCTCATCATTTCGACTCCAAGTCCAAGTCCAAGCAGAGAACGAAGAAGAGATAGATAGAACTGTGTTGCCTTGTTTCTGCGTTTTCGTTGTTTTTTTCTCTTTTTCTGTTCATGGAGCCTTTGATGTGGTTGTTCTGTATGTGCTTGATGTAGCTAATATACCAAGAGATTGTAATATGATATTTTTCGACAGTTGAAGACTTGTTCTCTGATTAATCGAGGTATCACTTATGCTACATGGCAAATTTCCGAATAAGTTTTTAGGAACGCGATTTAAAAAGAGGGGGAAAAAATAATGAAAAAGGCGTAAAAATTACGTAAAATTTAATTACTAATAACAAAGAATAGCTCGACGTTCAATATATGTCGTGCTAGTCGACTTAATCGTTTTGGCGATAGAAAACGGTGTGTTGTCAAATTTATAACGCTCTTGGCGTTCTTAGGAATGTCAGTTTCCATTTATCTCGATGAATGGTCTTTCATTTTCGGTGTCCAACGAACACCTATTGATTAGGTAGTTCTGTGCAGCAGTGAAAAATAGTTGCGCCAGATGTTACGACATTGTGATACTGTACGTAGGACGGGCTTGGAGGGTGAGGAGTCGCGGCCGCGCTCGTCTGTTTCTTAATCCGAGCTGAGACATCTGTGCGCAGAACTGACTCTCGGGTGGGTGCGCTATTAAGAACGTGGCATTCTTTTCAGCAGTGGAAGAGAGGCGGCGTAACTCTCAATCGGCATGCTCAGTGTTGAAACCGTACAGCTGTTCTGAGATTATTGCTGTACCAACTCCTGCTGGACGACGATGAATGGTAAATGTATCAGCAATGTATTATTCTGCCGCGCGAGAGTTCTTGGAAATATTTCATTCACGATAGAAGATTTCAGAATAATGTGCATCCATCCGCAACAAAACCTGATGTACTCTGCGCCTAGGATCGCAGAATCTACTAAAGAAAAAGCAACGAAATAACAGTATTCAGTTCGAAATTCACACCACTCTTTACATTCGAAAACTAGCATAGGTTAGCATCAACAGCCAAAGGGACTGTCTACACATTCTTGTTCTTGTCACCTTTCTCCGGGCGAAAGGCCACCACCATGAGCCTATCCGTCAGAGCATTACGCCTGGATATTAGCTTCTTGAAGAAGCAGTCAACCTCCTTCGAAAGAAGCTCCAGCCCTTGAGAAAATTCTTCGGCTGATTGCCTGAGATCAGCTGTCGTGTCTACCAAACCAACAGCTTCGGAACAGCCAACCCCATCTTGTAAAACAGGGTACACCTCGTTGACACCTTCACTGATTGCTTTCACCTCTTTCAGCACGACGGCTTTTCCACTCGACCATACATTCCTGACCTTGGTATTCACAGCAGTCTGAAGATCATCAAAAGCTCCAGCCCACGAATACACATTGGGAACCTTAACATCCGTCAGCTTCTCGGCAGAGCCAGAGAAAACTGCTGTGAATACGCTGCATATGAAGAGCGTGACCGCTTTAAAGCCGTTCAACGCTTGAATCAGCACCTTCTCCTTATCAGATGTCTTGGGGAGGTCGGGAGTTTGAAGAAAACCGTCAAAGACAGCGCAGCACTGCTGAAGTGATTGATCTTTCAAACTGACCAATTCCATCCACTGGGCAAGAGATGCGCGTGCATTGCAAAATCCTTCAGGCGTACCCTTGCTTAGGTGTTGCAGAGCACACACAAGATAGCGCTGGCTCTGCTCCAGCATGTGGATTTGCGAAATCAGTGAATTTGAGATGTCAAGTAGCTTAGTGGTGTCATCGAAGTAAACCTGAATGCACTTATCCTTCCAATTACCGACAGGAAGGTCGACGGCAGTTATGAGATTCTCGACATCTGAATATATCGCAGACAATGTCTCTATTGCGCATATCATCCACGTTAAGTGAAACAGTTCATCCGTGCCGGCTGGCATGAGCCTCTGGACTCTACTCGAAAAGGAATTCTCAAATTTTTTCTGCACATCAACCAGTTCAGAGGGCATAGAGGAGCCCTTGGAAAACATCGTACGTAAGGTGCTACCGAAATGAAATGCCGGACGACTGTGGCCATCTTGTGCACGCGACATGTTTGATAAGCTGTCAACAATAAATAGATAAACCATATTATCTGACTTAACGCATGCGCCTTCTAAGAGACCATTCACATTCAAACATAATGACCATGAATTCCCCGACAAACGAAATAACTGAGAATCAAGACAGGTAAACACTATTCTGGTAGAAAACAAGGCAGAATAAATGATAGATAATGATTAAAAACTGTGCAAGAGGTCAAATATAGCACATTTAATAGGCACGCGCCACGTTAAAAACATACCGAACACCCGATATTACCAACTTCACGTATTTGTCAAATGCAGTCTAACTAGACAAATAGTCAAGAGTACTTCAATGAACAGTCAAGATAACCAGAACTCTATCAAACATCATAGATTAAGCACAAGCACATTATATGAAAGAGGCCGAATATAGAAAAAAAAAAGAGCAAAAGATTATCACCGTACAAATAATTCTCAATTATATCCATCGCAAAGAGGGGCTAAAAACGATCAAATGACCAAAACATCAACTTTACCATTGACGGCCATCAACGGTCAAACAACCACCACAAAAGGAACATACAGTAAAAAAAATAATCACACCTCACAACTGGCAAAATCAGCTCCTGAGTATTCCACAATCTAAAATCAAAACATAAACAATCATAAAATTCAACAGATCTAACCACGCTAACCAGTAAATAACACAGAAACACCTAACAAAAACAGATACACAGACATCATAACCCACAGAATTGCAAAAGGTAACAAACACACAGAAACGCTCACCATGATCTTCACAAAGCAACCAGTAAATGAAATCAAGCCAATCTAACGATTATCAGACAGAAGCTAATCATACAAATAAATGAAATCAAATAAACAAACCAATCAAATATACATTCCTACGCAAGCAAAAAACGTGCGCTGACTTACAGAGAGATTAAAAAAAAAAAAAGCCGTACCAGAAGTTTGTACTTTAGAACGCGTAGAAGAGTGATGAAACTTCGTACAAATGTCGCAAAAGGCGCTTCAATTTGCTTTCCGAGGGATTTGATTTTGTGAGAGGGAAGCAGCAATACACAAATGGAGGGCAGCTGATGAGACGACGTCGTTCTATTTATAGGCCAAGTGGAGCAGTCGCGTGGTGAGCGGGCGATTAGCTGTTAGCTTTATTTCCTTTTTTGATTTTAGGGTTTTAATTTAGTTGAAATTTCAGTTTAAGTCGAGATATTCCTCTATTTTTCATTTTGAATCCCAAAAAGGACCAATTTGCAATGCAATTTAATTAGTGATTTTATTTTGTAACTTCTTTCAATTAATATATGGATCTTCTACAAACGGTCATACGAAATATTTTAAAGAAAATGATTTCATCATGGAAATAGTATCTCCAATTCAACACTCTATCTTAGTCACCTTATTTTGACCTTTTTAAACAATTTTGAATTGAAATACAATAAAAATAAAGAAAATGCAGTATTGCGTACGAAAATTAATTTTTATCCTAAACTAATCATCACTTATAATAAGATGAAAATTGATATTGCCTATTTTCGTTTTCCTCTCATCTCTTATCACAAAACAAAAAAAGTAAAACTCTGGAAAAAAAGAAAAAGAAAAACTCGTTATATTTTAAGAATTATTTTTAATATATAAATTGTAATTAAAATTCAATTGACTGATTTGTGAGAATTTAAAAAATTGATGGATAAAATAATAATTATACTTGACATACCAAATTAATTAAATATAAATACTTAGATGCATCGCATTTATATATACTAGCAATTTTACGCACACTCGATGTGGGTGCTAAATATATCAATATATATAATATAACTGTAATTTAAAATATTTAATAAATGGAATTATAATTTAAAATTTACTTATATAATTTTTGGTATTTAAAATGATTAAATTGATTTTTAACGATATAATTACAATAAATATAAAATTTGAAAGGATAGTTTTTGAATTAAAATAAGGGTAAATAGTAATTAACAATTGATTTAAAATTAAAATTGACACATTAAAGCATTTTCTATATGTCCTCTGTCAATAATAAAATAAATGTTATAAAAATATTAATTGTGATTAATATTATATCAAGATTATTTTATTATAATATACTTATATTAAGATTATAATGATAATATAGCTTATAATATAAAGAGAGAGAGATTAGAGAGAGATTAAATATTTCAATACTTAGTGTAATTTACAATGAGCTCTAATCACCTATTTATACTACTAATAATTCACTATTACAACTAATCACATTAATTACAATTATACATCTCACACTAAAATACAAACTCTTCAATTAAACACCTCATCTTTTATTGTTTGCGCATACATTCACTTCAGGGAATGCAACATAATCATTTAGTCGGACTTATGTTTTTCATTCATCCATCATAATATTTTCTGATCATTTTCTCACGATATTTATTTGTATTATATCCGATGGACTGAACGTGGCGAATGCTTTATAATATACCGAAGTAATTGCGTAAATCACTAGCAAGTATAAAATCGAGAGTGATAAATCAAAGTTTGCCAAATTCAATATATTGGTATCATAAAAATAAAATCATCATTAAAATATTAAAAGGAAAAATTATAATTAATCTTCTTTTATATCTTCTTTTGTAAAAGTTCTAATGAAAAACGATATCCACATCCAAATAACTATCGCCGTAATAATAATCATAAGTAATAGATCAAACATTGGACAAAGCGTCATCCTTCAAAATAAAATATATTTCAGTAATTATAATATTAAAGAAAAATTATAATTAATAATTATATTTTAAAAACATTGGTAAAAACATTATCCACATAGCCGTAAGAATCACCGTAAATAAAGTAAGCAACAGAAGATCCATCTTTGTATAAAACGACATGATTCTATAAGATGAATAAGAACATAATAATCAGATAACATATAAATCAATGATAAAATATATGTATAGTTTCATAAAATGCGTTCTTTATTATTTCATAATTATTATCCAAACTCGGGTAAGATTGTGGTAATAAAATTTGTCTATTGTCCAAAATCTGTTCGATTCAATAATAACTTCAAAATTGCTCAATAAATAAATTAATAATATGCCGCTACTGAGGTGGGGATAACCACAAGACCTCGTGGGCTTTTAGTGTTGTGTACGTGAATATATAAAAATAAATAAATCGTAAATAAAAATTCCACATACCACCACGGGGTATGGAAATCTGGACCTCTCGTCACTTATGGTGAACGATATTCCGCGAAACCACTCGGGTATTGGCGTTTAGTTATAAAACTTTTAAAATATACTTTTATAATATATATTTTTAAATTAATCACGATTAATATATGATTAGTATAAATTAAATATTAAATTACCGTACCTCGACTAAACTCGTACGAGATCTTCGACGGAGGTTGATCTTGACGACGGAGAGCGTTCGTGCTGATAACGTGTTATAAAAATATTAATTGTGATTAATATTATATCAAAATTATTTTATTATAATATACTTATATTAAGATTATAATGATAATATAGTTTATAATATAAAGAGAGAGAGATTAGAGAGAGATTAAATATTTCAATACTTAGTGTAATTTACAATGAGCTCTAATCACCTATTTATACTACTAATAATTCACTATTACCACTAATCACATTAATTACAATTATACACCTCACACTAAAATACAAACTCTTCAATTAAACACCTCATCTTATCATCTCATCAACATTTAATACAATACTTCCAAATCATCAATCATTTAACTAATATTATTATTTAAAACATCCACATTTAATTATTTCATAATAATAAAAAGATAGTTATGGAAAATATTCACATTATAGAAGATTTCACAACAACTCCCATACATCCACAACAAAACCTGAACTACTCAGCGCTAAAGAAATAAAACATCTAATAACAGCCAAAGGGACTGTCTACTACACATTCTTCTTCTTCTCACTTTTCTCCGGGCGAAAGCCCACCACCCTGAGCCTATCCGTCAAGACATTGCGCCTCGATAGAAGCATCTTGAAGAACCGACCCACCTCCTTCGACAAAAGCTCAAGCCCTCGAGAAAATTCCTCCGCTGATTTCGTGAGATCAGCCGTGCATTGATCAAACACACAGATTCAGAACCACCGACCCCATTGCGCAAAAAAGGGTACACCTCGTTCACACCGTCATGGATGGCTTCCACTTCTTTCAGGACTATAGCCCTTCCACTCGACCATGTGTACCTCATCTCAGCATTCACGGCATTCTGAAGATCAGTAAATGCACCGGCCCACAAATATAGATTGGGAACCTTAATATCCGTCAGCTTCTCGGCGGAGCCCGAGAAAATTGCCGTGAAGCGCACACGAAGAGTGTGACCGTTTTAAAGCCATACAGGGCTTCGATCAGCACCTTCTCCTTATCAGATTTCTTGGGGAGGTCGGGAGTTTGAAGAAAACCATCAAAGACAGCGCAGCACGTCTGAAGTGATTGATCTTTCAAACTGACCAATTCCATCCACTGGTCAAGAGATGCGCGTGCATTGCACAATCCTTCGGGCGTACCCTTGGCTAGGTGTTGCAGAGCACAGTCAAGGTAGCGCTGGCTCTGTTCCAATACGTGGATTTGCGAAATAATTGAATTTGAGATGTCGAGAAGCTTCGCGGTGTCATCGAAGTACGCCTGAATGCACTTGGCCTTCCAATCACCGATAGGAAGGCCGAGGGCAGTTATGAGATTTTCTACATCTGAATATATGGCAGACAGTGTCTCTATTGCGCATATCATCCACGTTAAGTGAAACAATTCATCCGAGCCAGCTGTCATGAGCCTCTGGACTCTACTCGCCAAGGAATTTTCAAAACTATTCAGCTCAGAAACCAGTTCGGAGGGCATACAGGAGCCCTTGGAAAACATTTTACGGAAGGTGGTTCTGAAATGAAATGCTGGAGTGCGGGGATTTTGGGCACGCGACATTTTCGGTAAGCTGTCAACAATGAAATAGACAAAACCATATTATATGAGTTAACGCACGAACCTTCTGTGAGAACGTTTAGATTCAAACATAATGATCATGACTTCCCCAACAAATGAAAAACTGAGAATCAAGATACGTGTATGTGATGTGATGGGTAAATACAATTATGGAAGAACAAGGCAATATAAAAGATAAATAACGATTGTAGACTGCAAAAGAGGTCAAATAAAGCGCATTTAACAGGCACGCACCACATTAAAAACTTACCGAACAACGATATAACAACTTCACATATTTGACAAATGCAGTCTAAATAGACAAATAGTCAAGATATACGAAGATAACCATAAGTGTATGAAAGAGGGCGAAGATAGAAAATTTAAAAAGGAGCTAAAAATGATCAAAAAGCCAAAACCTCGACTTACCACTGGCCGACATCAATGATCAAACTACCACCACAAAAAAGAACATACAGAATGTACTTAGACCGCACCACCCCTGACAAAATCAGCTCCTCAATATTCCACAATCAGAAATCAAAAACTTAAAAATCACAGCACCGGACAGATCTAGCCACGCAAACCAGTAAGTAACCCAGAATCACCAAACAGAAACAGGTACACAGAGTCATCACGATCCACAGAATTGCAAAAAATAAAGAAACACTCACAAAACAACCAGTCAATAGACACAAGCCAATCTGAATATTATCAGACCGAAGCAAATCATAAAAATACACGAAATCAAATGGACAAACCAATCAAACATAAATCCTTCGCATACAAAAAATGTGTGCGGACTTAATAGAGAGAAAAAAAAAAGTTCCGTACCAGAAGTGTGTACTTTAGGCGTAGAAGAGTGATGGAGTTTCGTACAAAGGTCGCAAAAGGCGTTTCAATTTGCTTTGCTTGGGATTTGATTTTGGGAGAGGGAAGCAGCAATACACAGCGAGAGAATGGTGGGCAGCTGAAGAGACGTTGCCGTTCTATTTATAGGCCAAGTGGAACAGTCGCGTGGTGAGCGGGCGATTAGCTCTTAGCTTTATTTCCTTTTTTGATTTTAGGGTTTTAATTTAGCTGAAATTTCATTTTAGGCCGATGACTTTCCCTGGTTTTGATTTTGAATCCCAAAAAGGACCAATTTGCAATTTAATTAGTGACCTTCTTCTGTAATATATTTTCAATTATTATGAAATATTAAAAATATTAAAAAATGGAATGGTGGTGTCAAAGGAAGTTCGAGAGGTTTGATTATTTTTGATTAGAATGGTAGATGTTTTTTGTGTGGTTGATGTATTTCTTTTGTGGATGTAATTTGATAGATTTGTGTATAAATAGGTGATTTGGGATGTGTAAAAATATATTGAAAGTATTGAATAAAAGAAGTTGTTTATCTCTCTAGTTATCTCTCTAATATTTATATAATCGTCGTTAGTAAAATACTTAATAGTTATAATATTTTATAACACGTTATCAGCACGAGCGCTCTCCGTTGTCAATTTCAACCTCCGTCGAAGATCTTATACGGGTTTAGTTGAGGTTCGGTAATTTTTATTTTATATCTATACTAATCGTACCAAGTTTTGTTTAAGTTAATATATATATATATTATAAGCATAGAACTAAACGCCTTAGCTCGAGTGGTTTCACGGGATATCGTTCATTATAAGTAACGAGAGGTCCAGATTTTGATTTCCGGTGGTGGCGTGTGGAAATTTCTTTTTACGAGATTTACGAAAAAGATATTAAAATAATTTTTATTTATAGTATTATATATATTTCATAATATATTATTTTTCTAAATTAATATATTACGACTTTTGATTTTATAGAAACATGTCATTTTATACAAAAATGGATCTCCTTATTCTTACTCTATTTACGGTGATCCTTATCGCTATGTGGATAGTATTTTTACCAATGTTTTTAAAATATAATTATTAATTGTAATATTTCTTTAATATTATAATTACTTAAATATATTTTATTTTGAAGGATGACGCTTTGTCCGATGTTTGATCTATTGCTTATGATTATTATTACGGCGACACTTATCTGGATGTGGATATCATTTTTCATAAGAACTTTTTCAAAAGAAGATATCAAAGAAGATTAATTATAAGTTTTTTTTTTCTTTCCTAAAATGTTTTAATGGTTATAACATGTTTTTATATTTTATGATATTAATATTTGGGTAAAAAAAACTAAAATTTGTGGCTCTCGAGATTTTTGATACACTAGCTTGAGAATTGTTCATATGTTATATGAGTCGTCATGTTTCATCCATACGACCAAATGCCGTGGAAAAGAAGAAGCGAAAAATATTATGATATATCTTGTAAATCAAGAAAAAGGCATAAATTTCGACCGAATGATCATATTGCATTCCCTGAAGTGAATGCATTCGCAAATAATAAAAGTGGTCGTAGAAATTATATTTACTGTGGTTATTATTTCCCCCGAAGTGGAAAATTAATGAGTGAGCGAAAAAAATATTGAGCAATATAAAGATCATTATAATATTATCGTTGGTTATTATTCGCACCAGAAGATCTCGTTGATCTTTCTAAAGAGCAATTAAAAGTGAAGTGGCGTTGAAATTAAATTTTGCTCATGTTTGCAATATTACAGAAAATTGGTGCCGGATCTGATAAAATACTCAGTCGGATATTGTAAATTTTCGTAAAGATCCGAATAAAGAAAATTGATTCCAACGGATTGATATTTTATTTACGCGTTATTTATATTTTCTGTTTATTGTTATATATATATATATTTTTTTTATTTACGCGTTATTTATATTTCTGTTTATGTTTTATATATATATATATATATATATATAATTTTATTGTTTTGTTTTATTCATCAATAATATTATTTTATATTTATTTATTAAGGATATTGATACAATGGATACGAGTATGTGCAATGGGGAGTTATGTCTTGCAGATTGTGCAACGACTAATACGATTCTAAGAATAAGAAATATTTCTCCCATCTTAAAATGAAAGAAACAAGTGTTATCACTATATCGGGTAGCACAAATATAATTGAAGGCTCCGAAAGAGCTAATGTTTTATTACCCAGAGGAACACGGCTGATAATTGAAAATGCCTTATATTCTCCCAAGTCTCAAAGAAATTTATTGAGCTTTAAAGTTATTCGACATAATGGATATCACGTTGAGACTGCAGAAAAAGAAAATATTGAATATTTGCACATAACAAAAGTGATTTCGAATGATAAAAGAGTTGTTGAAATATTACCTTCTTTTGATTCTGGGTTGTATTACACCTATATTAAAACAATTGAATCACATGCTATCGTAAACCAGAAGTTTACTGATGATAATATATTTGTTGTTTTGCATGACCGGTTGGGACATTCCGGTTCAGTTATGATGCGAAAATAAGTCAAAATTCACGTGGGCACTTAATGAGGAACCAGTAGATTCTTCAATCTAATGAATTATCATGTGCTACTTGCTCTAAAGGGAACTTAATTATTCGACCATCACCAGTAAAAATAAAGAATGAATCCATAAGATTTTTGGAGCGTATACATGGTTCTATTTGTGGATCGATATATCCATCATGTAGACCATTTAGATATTTTATGGTATTGATTGATGAATCGACTAGATGGTCTCATGTATGTTTGTTATCAACGCGCAATGTGGCGTTTGTGAGATTGCTTGCTCAATTGATTCGATTACGAGCACATTTCCCAGATTATCCGATAAAGAAAAAAAGTCTTGATAATACTGGTGAATTTACTTCCAAGGTATTTAATGATTATTGTATGTCTATTGGAATTGATGTTGAGCATCCAGTGCCACATGTTCATACGCAAAATGGCCTGGCAGAATCATTGATCAAACGATTACAGTTAATTGCAAGACCATTATTAATGAAGTTGAAACTTTCCTCGTCCGGTTGGGGACATGCTATATTACATGCAGCGGCACTAATCCGCATCATGCCAACAAATTATCATGATGTCTCCCCGATACAAATGGTTTATGGTCAGGAACCAGATATTTCCCATCTAAGAATATTTGGATGTGCAGTATATGTTCCAATTGCTCCACCACAACGAACTAAGATGGGACCTCAAAGAAGGTTGGGAATATATGTCGGATTTGAATCCCCATCGATAATAAAATATTTAGAACTTTAACTGGAGATTTGTTTACGGCTAGATTTGCCGAGTGTCATTTCGATGAATCGAATTTTCCGACATTAGGGGAGAAAAGAAACAGCTGGAGAAAAATATTAGTTGGAATGAATTATCGCTAAATCATTATGATCCTCGAACGAAAGAATGTGAACTTGAAGTTCAAAAGATAATTCATTTACAATGTTTAGCGAATCAACTGCCAGATAGTTTTACTGACCTTAAAAGAGTGACTAAGTCACATATACCAGCTGTTAATACTCCTATAAAAATTGATGCTCCTGCAGAACATACAAGGATCGAGCCTAAGCCACAATTAAAGCGTGGTAGGCCCTCGGATTTCAAAGATAAAAATCCTCGAAAAAGAAAAGGAACAAATACTAACAATGGTCCACTCGAGGATTTATCGACTCCCGAAGAGTCAGCGGGCATAAATGATTATGGAATGAAACTCAGGTACCTGAAAATATTGAAAATAATGAAAATGAAGAGATCTCGATAAACTATGCCCAAAATGGAATCAGATGGAACCGAGACAAAGTCAACGTTGACGATAAATTCTCATTTAACGTAGCGCTACATGAAATGAATAAGATGAATGAGAATGAGGATCATGAACCAAGGTCTGTACAAGAATGCAGACAAAGAAATGATTGGCCAAAATGGAAAGATCCAATCGAGGCAGAACTAAAATCACTTGAGAAACGAAAAGTTTTCGGACCTGTAGTCTGCATAACAGAAAATGTAAAGCCAGTTGGATATAAATGGGTTTCATTAGAAAGAGAAATGAAAACGGTGAAATTGTGAGATATAAAGCACGGCTTGTTGCACAAGGCTTTTCACAACGACCTGGTATTGATTATGAGGAGACGTATTCTCCTGTGGTGGATGCAACTACTTTTCGTTATATAATTAGTCTGGCAGTACATGAAAGACTCGATATGCATCTTATGGATGTTGTCACTGCTTATTTATATGGATCACTTGACAGTGACATATATATGAGACTTCCCGAGGGATTTATGTTGCCCGAAAATTCAGGGCCCCGAAATGAGTACTCAATCAAGTTAAACAAATCGCTTTATGGATTAAAGCAATCTGGGCGTATGTGTTATAATCGCCTAAGTGAATATTTATCGAAAGAGGGGTATAATCGCCTAAGTGAATATTTATCGAAAGAGGGGTATAAAAATGATCAAACTTGCCCGTGGATATTTATGAAAAGGTCTGGAAGTGAATTTATTATCATTGCAGTTTATGTTGATGATAACATAATTGGAACTCATGAAGAGTTATCAAATGCTGTTAATTGTTTGAAAAATGAGTTTGAAATGAAAGATCTCGGAAAGACAAAATTTTGTCTTGGACTTCAAATTGAATATTTGAAGAATGGAATATTTGTACATCAAGAGACATATACGAAAAGGGTATTGAAAAGATTTTACATAGATCAAGCTCATCCATTGGATACTCCGATGATTGTGCGATCTTTAGACATGAATAAAGATCCATTTAGACCTCGTGAAAATGACGAGGAGCTACTTGGTCTTGAAGTACCATATCTCAGTGCTATTGGAGCACTAATGTATCTTACGAGTCATACGCGACCTGATATTGCGTTCGCTGTAAATTTATTGGCGAGATATAGTTCGTCACCGACTCGTAGACATTGAAACGGGGTTAAACGAATATTTCGATACCTTCAAGGAACAACTTATATGGGTTTGTTCTATTCAAATGAATCAAAAGCAGATTTAATTGGGTATGCAGATGCTGGATTTCTATTTGACCCACATAATGCTCGATCGCAAACTGGTTATTTATTTACAAATGGCGGAACTGCTATTTCATGGCGGTCAGTTAAACAAAGTTTAACCGCCACGTCATCTAATCATGCGGAAATTCTAGCTATTCATGAAGCTAGTCGAGAATGTGTTTGCTTGCGATCAATAATTCAGTATATACAACAAACTTGTGGGCTATTATCTGAGAAACTACTTCCAACAATTTTATATGAAGATAATGCAGCATGTATTGCCCAATTAAAGGAATGATATATTAAAGGGGATAGAACAAAACATATTTCATCGAAATTTTTCTTTACACATGATTTGGAAAAAATTGGTGATATTGATGTACAACAAGTGCGATCAAGCGAAAATCTTGCAGATTTATTTACAAAAGCACTTCCTCCTATTATTTTTAGAAAATTGGTATATTCAATTGGAGTTCGAAGACTTTGAGATCTAAAGTGATATTATCATCAGGGGGAGTAAATACGCGTTGCACTCTTTTTTCCTTCACTGTGGTTTTTTCCAGTAAGGTTTTTAATGAGGCAACAAGAAAAGCGTATAAAGGGAATTATGTACTCTTTTTTTTTTAACTAGGTTTTTATTCCACTGGGTTTTTCCTAGCAAGATTTTAGCGAGGCATATTCCTTAATATACATCCAAGGGAGAGTATTATGAAATATTAAAAATATTAAAATAAAGATGTGGATGTATATTATTTAGAATGATGGTTAAGTAAAAGGATTGGTTGTTAAGTTAAGAATGGAAGTTGAGAAAGTTAGATTTGATTATTTTATTGATTAGAATGATAGATGTGATTTTTGTGTGGTTGATGTAATATTTTATTTTGTGGATGTAATTTGATAGATTTGTGTATAAATAGGTGATTTGGGATGTGTAAAAATATATTGAAAGTATTGAATAAAAGAAGTTGTTTATCTCTCTAGTTATCTCTCTAATATTTATATAATCGTCGTTAGTAAAATACTTAATAGTTATAATATTTTATAACATCAATTAATTTATGGATTTTCTACAAACGGTCATACGAAATATTTTAAAGAAATTGATTTCGTCATGAAAATACTCTCTCCAATTCAACAATCGTAGTTACCCTATGATTTTTTTTATACACTTTTGACTTGAAATGATAAAAATAAAGATAATGTATAGTATGGAGTACGGAAATTATTTTTTATCCTAAATTAGTCTTTTTGTCACTTGTAATAAACTTAAAATTTTGGTGTTGGAGACGAAAATTGATATTGCCTCTTTTTCGTTTTCCCTCATCTCTTATCACAAAAACATAAAAGAGAAAAAAAAAAAACCAAAATAAAGAAAGAGAAAAACGATACCAATGGAATTATAGCCCATTAAGATGTGGTTTGCTTTGTATGTGCTTGATGTAGCTAATATTGTAATATGATATTTCTGGGCAGTTGAAGAAGCCTTGCAAAACCTCTACTGTCTTGTTCTCTGATTAATCGAGGTATCTCATTACGCTAGACGGCAAATTTTCGAATAAATTGTTAGGGAGGCGTTTTGAAAAGGAAAAAAAGATAACGAAAAAGGCGTAAAAAAAATTACGTAAAATTTAATTACTGGTCGCAAAGAATAGCTCGATATTCAATATACTTCGCGCTAGTAGCGATGTTTCGGCGATAAAAATGCGGTCTGGGGAATATTTCATTCATGATAGAAGATTTCACAATAATACCAATCCATAAAACAACAAATTCTCAGGTACTCAGCGCCTAGAACTGCAGAATCTAAAAGAAAAGCACACTATACAGACAGGGGACTGCTTACATTCTACTACACATTTTTGTTCTTCTCACTTTTCTCCTAGCGAAAGTCCACCACCCTGAGCCTTTCCGTCAAGGCATTGCGCCTGGATATAAGCATCTTGAAGAACTGCCCCACCTCCTTCGACAAAAGCTCCAGCCCATGAGAAAATTCCTCCGTTGATTTCGTGAGTTCAGCCGTTGCATTGGTCAAACCTACAGCTTTGGAACGGCCGACCCCATCGTTCAAAAAAGGGTACACCTTGTTGACACCGTCATCAATGGCTTTCACTTCTTTCAGCACTATAGCTCTTCCACTCGACCATGTGTACCTCATCTCAGCATTCACAGCATTCTGAAGATCAGCAAAAGCACCCGCCCACAAATATAGATTGGGAACCTCAAAATCTGTCAGCTTCTCGGCGGAGCCGGAGAAAATTGCCGTGAATGCGCTGAACACGAAGAGTGCGACCGCTTTAAAGCCGTAAAGGGCTTCGATCAGCACCCTCTCCTTATCAGATTTCTTGGGGAGGTCGGGGGTCTGTAGAAAACCAGCCAAGTCAAAGCACCACTGTTGAGGTGATTGATCTTTCTCACTTGCCAATTCCATCCACCGGTCAAGAGATGCACGTGCATTGCAGAATCCTTCGGGCGTAGCCTTGCTTATGTGTTGCAGAGCACACACAAGGTAGCGCTGGCTCTGTCCCAGCAAGTGGATTTGTGAAGTCAAGGAGTTTGAGATGTCGAGCAGTTTAGCGGTGTCATCAAAGTACACCTGAATGCACTTGGCCTTCCAACTACAGACAGGAAGGTTCAGGGCAGTTATGAGATTATCTACATCGGAATATATTGCAGACAGTGTCTCTATTGCGCATATCATCCACATTAAGTGAAAGAATTCATCCGTGCCAGCTGCCATTAGCCTCTCCACTCTACTCGCCAAAGATTTCTCAAAACTGTTCAGCACAGAAACCTGTTCGGAGGGCATAGAGGAGCCCTTGGAAAACATTGTGCGGAAGGTTCTTCTGAAATGAAACGCCGGAGTGTGGGGCTTTTGGGCAAGCGACATTTTCGGTAAGCTGTCAACAATGAAATAGACAAAACCATATTATGTGAGTTAACGCAAGAACCATCTATGAGACCATTTAGATTCAAACATAATGATCATGACTTCCCCAACAAATGAAAAACTGAGAATCAAGACACGTGTGATATGACATGATAGGTAAATACTATTATCGTAGAACAAGGCAATATAAAAGATAAATAACGATTAACGACTGTGCAAGAGGTCAAATAAAGCGCATTCAATAGGCACGTAACACATTAAAAACTTACCGAAAGCCCGATATTAACAACTTCACATATTTGACAAATGCAGTCTAACTAGACAAATAGTTAAAAGTACTTCAACGAACTCTCAACATAATCGTAACTATCGAACATTATACATCAAACACAAGTACATTATATGAAAGAGTCCGAAGATAGAAAAATTAAAAAGGAGCTAAAAATGATCACAAGCACAGATAATTCTCAAACATATCTAATGCAAAAAGGAGCTAAAAACGATCAAAAAGCCAAAACCTCGACTTACCACTGGCCGACATCGATGATCAAAACTACCACCACAAAAATAACATACAGAAAGTACACAGACCTCACCACCACTGACAAAATCAGCTCCTCAATATTCCACAATCAGAAATCAAAACATAAAACAAAAATCATAAAATTCAACAGATCTAACCACGCTAACCAGTAAACAACACAGAATTGCAGAAAATAAAAAATAAAAAAACACACAGAAACACTCACCAAGATCTTCAAAAGCAACCAGTCAATACAATCAAGCCAATCTAACGATTATATGACTGAACCTAATCATAAAAAAGACATGAAATCAAATGGACAAAACGATCAAACATGCATTCCAAGGCATACAAAAAACGTGGGTGGTATAGAGATATAAAAGAAGCCGTACCAGAAGTGTGTACTTTAGAAGGCGTAGAAGAGCGATGGAGCTTCGTATAAAGGTCGCAAAAAGCGTTTCAATTTGCTTTGCAAGGGATTTGATTTTGGGAGAGGGAAGCAGCAATACATGGAGAATGAATGGTGGGCAGCTTCATGAGATTGCCGCTCAATTTATAGCAGTCGCGTGGTGAGTGGATGCTTAGCTGTTAGCTTTATTTCCTTTTTTGCTTTTAGGGTTTCAATTTAGCTGAAATTCCAGTTTAGGTCGAAACCTTCCCCGGGTTTTGGTTTAGGGTCCCCAAAAGGACCAATTTGAAATTTAATTAGTGACCTTAATTTGTAATTTTTTTTCAATTAATATGCATTTCTACAAAATGTCACACGGAATTTTATAAAAAAAAAAATGATTTCGTCATGAAAAATATTTTCTCCAATTCGAAACACTATTTTAGCACCCTTTTGAAATTTTTTTTTAAATATAATTGACTTTTTTTTAATGAAGAAAAAGATTTCATAATATAATTTTGACTTGAAATAATAAAAATAAAGATTATGTATTATAGAGTATGAAAGACCTTTTTTATCCTTAATTAGTCTTTTGATTATTTTTAATTAATACTAGTATTTGTGCGCAATATATTCTATGTGTGCGCTATAAAATATAAATATATATTATAATATAAAGTTTAATTATAAATTATTTTTAAGAATATAAAAAGAATAAATGATTAGTGAGAACGTGATTATAATAAATCAAAAATTAAAGAGTAGAATGATAATTAACTAAATTAAAATATATAAGTTATAAAATGGGCAAAATAGTAATTATAATTAACTTTTCTCAACTGGGTAGTTTTTCAAAACTTAAATTCGACATACAAAATTGACAATTTTTCACTTGCATTGAGTATTAATAAAATAGAATAGATAATTTTCGTCTTGCGGTGAAGATTGAAATTGCTATTTTTATCCTCTCTACCCAAAAGCCATAAAAGGAGAAAAAAGAAGAAAAAAAAAAAAAAAAAGAGAAAAGAGTTTATTTATTTATTTTTTTCGATAGGCCCACCAACTAGTTTATTTATTTATTTATTTTTTTCGATCCCGAGGTATCCCCACTCGATCTGGCTATGGGCTAGCCCCTAAATACCGGCGTAGGCTTTTGCGCCACACAGACCTGACAGAGGCTTAATTGCGCCACACACTCCAGTGGTGGGACTAATCCTCGGAGTCAGATGAATACGTCCCAAACCCACCTGACAACAATAGTCATGAAAAATAAATCTCATGGGGACTACTCAAGGAATTGTGGGAGGGGGGATTCAATCTCACAACCTACCACACAAATTCTTAAGGCCTCCTCTTTGACCATTAGGCTAAAGCCTCATTGGCCCACCAACTAGTTATTAAGAGGTGAAAAAGAAAAAAAAAATTGCAGCAATTCAATGACGAATTGATACTAATGGTGAAGATTATATTTTCATGTGGACCGCAAACTAAAGGCAACAAAAATCTACTCAAAATCGGTTCATAAAGAATCGTGGCTAATGGTTACGAAAATACATATTTTGCTATTTGTTTTGTAAATTAAACTTATTTTATTAACTAACGTAAAATAATCAAATATCCCATTCTCCCCAATTTATTATCTAATGAAAATGGCAATAAATAATCACAAATGAATACGATAGCATCATTGGACTTAGACCACTCCCCATGTGAACGAATGTTACTGCTGACATATTCAAGGAACCCTTGTCCGCAATGGACGTGACCCTTCTATTAAAAATCGAGGGCTTCGTTCTAAAATCAATTGGTTATAGGTGATGTTGCCTCCTGAATATATTAAGTGAGTAGGGTGGGTTGAATTATCCGATTCTCAACATATCCCGCCGGACGGACCTACAAGAGGAGTTGAAAACCTGATATGATATACTCTGCACCCAGAATTGCAGAATCTAAAAGCAAAATAATAAAAAAAAATCTGCAGTTCTATATTCACACAACTGTTTACATCCCATACATAACTAGCAATGATGGCCTGCCCTGTCTACTCCTTCTTTTCACCTTTCTCCATGTCAAAGGCCACCCTCAGCCTACCCGTCAAAGCGTTCCGCCTGGATAGGAGCATCTTGAAGAAGCTGTCCACCTCCTTCGAAAGAAGCTCCAGCCCTCGAGAAAAATCCTCGGCAGATTTCCTAAGATCGGACGTCATATTCGCCAGACCCCCACCTTCGACCCCATCCCGCAAAACCGTGTACACCCTGTTGACACCCTTACCGATGGCTTTCACCTCTTCCAACGCGATGGCTTTTCCGCTCGACCGTACCACTGTGTTCACGGCGGTCTGAAGATCGCCAAAAGCACCCGCCCACAAATACACGCTGGCAACCTTAATGTCTGGCAGCTCCTCGGCGGAGCCAGAGAAAACTGCTGCAAATACACGGCACACGAAGCGTGTGACCACCTTGAAGCCATACAAGGCTCTAATCAGCACCTTCTCTTTATCAGCGGTCTTGGGGTGGTCGTGAGTCTCGCGAAAACCATCCAACACAGAGCAGCATTGCGCAAGCGATGGAGCTCTCAAACTAATCAACTCCGTCCACTGATCAATAGATGAGCGTGCCTTGCACAATCCTTCGGGAGTGCTCTTGCTTAGGTGTCCCAGAGCACAGACAAGATAGCGCTGGGTCTGCTCCAGCATATGGATCTGCTCAATGAATGCATTTGATACGTCAAGCAGCTTCACAGTGTCATCAAAGTACACCTCGATCCACTTGTCCTTCCAATTAGAGACAGGAAGGCCGAGGGCAGTGGATAGCTTTTTGACATCTGTGTGTATGACGGACAATTGCTCCATTGCGCGGATCATCCACGATAGGTGAAGTGTTTTTTCTCCGCCAGCTGGCATTAGCTGCCGGACTCTATTCGCCAAGGTTCTTTCAAATTCGTCCAATAACGCAGCCAGTTCGGAGGGCATTGAGGAACCCTTTGGAAACATCTTACGGAATGTGCTTCCAAAATGAAAAGCCGGACAGTGGGGATCTTGGGCACGTGACATTTTTTATAAAGCTGCCAACAATAACACAGACAAACCATATTATGTCACTTAACGCACATACCTTCTATGAGATTATTTACATTCAAACATAATGATCATAACTTCCCCGAAAAACGAAAAAACTGAGAATCAAGACATGCGCAATATGACATGACAGGTAAACACAATTCTAGTAGAACAAGGCAGAATAAATGATAAATAAATATTAACAACTATACACAAGATTTCATGCAAGAGGCTAAATAAAGCGGATTTAATAGGCACACACCACATTAGAAACTTACCGAACACCCAAGATTACCAACTTCACATATTTGTCAAATGCAGTCTAACTAGACATATAGTCAAGAGTACTTCAACGAACGCACATATACCACGATAAACATAACTCCATCGAACATTACAGATTAAACACAAGTACATTATATGAAAGAGACTGAAGATAGAAAAATAAAAGAACCAGCTAAAAATGATCACAGCACTAATAATTCCCAATCACATCTAACGCAAAAAAGGGGCTAAAAAGGATCAAACAACCAAAACCTCAACTTTACCGTTCACCGTCGTTAAAGATCAAAAAACCGCCCCAAAAAGAACATATAGAAAATACTCAGACCTCACACTGACAAAATCAGCTCCTCAATATTCCACAATCAGAAATCAAAAACTTAAAAATCACAGAACTGGAAAGATCTAGCCACGCGATCCAGTAAGTAACACAGAATCACCAAACAGAAACAGATACACAGAGTCATCACGATCCACAGAATTGTAAAAAATAAAGAAACACACAGAAACACTCCCCAAGGTCTTCACAAAACAACCACTCAATAGACACAAGACAATCTAAAGATTATTAAACCGAAGCCAATCATGAAAAAGCACGAAATCAAATGGACAAACCAATCAAACATAAATACTTCGCATACAAAAAACGTGTGCGGACATAATAGAGATAAAAAAAAAAGTTCCGTACCAGAAGTGTGTACTTTAGAAGGCGTCCAAGAGTGATGAAGTTTCGTACAAAGGTCCCAAACGGCGTTTCAATTTGCTTTGCTAGGGATTTGATTTTTGGAGAGGGAAGCAGCAATACATAGAGAATGAGAATGGTGGGCAGCTTGAAGAGAAGAGACGTTGCCATTATATTTATAGGCCAAGTGGAACAGTCGCGTGGTGGGCGGGCGATTAGCTGTTAGCTTTATTTCCTTTTCTGATTTTTAGGGTTTTAATTTAGCCGAAATTTCAGTTTAGGCCGATGACTTTCCCTGGTTTTGATTTTGAATCCCAAAAAGGACCAATTTGCAATTTAATTAGTGACTTTATTTTGTAATATATTTTTAATTAATATATGGATTTTCTACAAACGGTCTTACGAAATATTTTAATGAAATTGATTTCGTCATGAAAATACTCTGTCCAATTCAACAATCTTAGTTACCCTATGATGACTTTTTTATACACTTTTGACTTGAAATGATAAAAATAAAGATAATGTATAGTATGGAGTACGGAAATAATTTTTATCCTAAATTAGTCTTTTTGTCACTTGTAATAAACGAAAATTGATATTGCCTCTTTTTCGTTTTCCCTTGTCTCTTATCACTGAAACAGAAAAGAGAAAAAAAAAACCAAAAAAAAAAAAAGAAAAAGAAAACGATACAAATGGAAAGATAGGCCCATTAAGTCTGGTTTGCTTTGTGATGCCGCCAGAAAAATCCGGTCCCCCGCCGGGCCTTCGCGTGGCTTTCTCCTTGCAGCGAAGAAAGCCTTCTTCAGCCCGCGAACCGACCGTCGCCTAAAAAGGGTTGCCGGGGCGGAAAATATGAAGCATCAATGATGCGTCGGAGTTCACCGGGTCTTCTTCTTCGAGTTCGTCTTCCTCGCAGGGTTTCTGAAATGTCATGAAAAACACGCTAGAAAGGCGCCGCTTTCGGCCGACGCTCAAGTCAGAGTCATCATCATCGTTCATTCATTATTCACGTAGGTGTAAGAGTCATTGAGAGAAAATGTACCCTAGACAAGAGAAGTTATCAAGTATTTATAATAATTGGGAGGCATTGTCGTAAAACTCGGGCTAGGCGCCCCCCCCCTCCCGCGGCGAAAATCATCTAGGCGGCCGCCTAATTGACTGAACCGATTAATCGGCTAGGCGGCCGATTAATCGGCCGAGTACTCGGCTAGGCGGTCCATATTTTTTTTGGAAAAAAAAATTTTAATACAGAATTTTATTATTGGGATTGATATAATTTATTTGGAATATTTGGATATTTATTTTAAATGTTTGGATAAATTTCATGTAACCTTACTTTGGTAAAATATTAACATATTTGATATATGAAAGATAAAAATAATAAAAAGATACGTATACGGACTAATTTCCGCCTAGATACTGCCTAAATCCCGCCTAGACCATCTAGGCGCTAGGCCCACCCCGGGCGCCTGAGTAGCGCCTAGCGAATTTTACAACATTGTTGGGAGGAGATGCCACTTAACTGCCCACCTTTACCACTTCTTCATGTTCCTTCTTCTTTTCCATCATCCCACGATGATTGTAATGAGAAACCAACGTGTATTGCCCATGACGAGGACATAGTCAAACCCACCTTTCCATCATCCTTGGACTGACCAAAGCAAAAAACCGCCATATCCACTTCCTCGAGACAATTTCCCGAATGATGTTGCTAGTCTCTCTCGGGCCAATACTCGAGAAGGAACGCAACCCAAGCTTATTCCCGAGTACTTCCTTTCGCAGGTGTCTCCCGAAGAGGCATTTATTACATCGACATTATTTCGCCCGGGTGGTTCGGTCGAATATTTTATCGGATAAATCCGAGGATAACACTTTGTATGTGCTTGAGCTAATATTCCAAAGATATTGTAATATGATATTTCTGGGCAGTTGAAGAAGCCTTGCAAAACCTCTACTGTCTTTTTCTCTGATTAATCGAGGTTTCTCATTATGCTAGACGGGAAATGTCCGAATAAATTGTTACGGAAGCGTTTTGAAAAGGAAAAAAAGATATCGAAAAAGGCGTAAAAAAGATTACGTAAAATTTAATTACTGATCGCAAAGAATAGCTCGATATTCGATATGCGTCGCGCTAGTAGCGGCATAATCGTTTCGGCGATAACAATGCGGTCTGGGGAATATTTCATTCATGGAACTGCAGAATCCATCCAACAACAAATTCTGATGTACTCTGCGCCTAGAACTGCAGAATCTATAAGAAAAGCACACTATACAGACAGGGAACACAGCTTACATTCTACTAAACATTCTTGTTCTTCTCACTTTTCTCCGGGCGAAAGCCCACCACCCTGAGCCTTTCCGTCAAGGCATTGCGCCTTGATATAAGCATCTTGAAGAACCGACCCACCTCCTTCGACAAAAGCTCCAGCCCTAGAAAAAATTCCTCGGATGATTTCTTAAGATCAGATGTTGCGCTCGCCAAACCCACAGCTTTGGAACAGCCGACCCCATCGAGCAAAAAAGGGTACACCTTGTTGACACCATCATGGATGGCTTTCACCTCTTTCAGTACTAATACATGCAAATCACGGCCCACAAATAAGATTGGGAACCTTGATATCCATCAGCTTCTCGGCGGAGCGGAGAAAATTGCCGTGAATGCGCTGCACACAAAGAGTGTGACCACTTTAAAACAGGGCTTGATATCCCTTATCAGATTTCTGAGGTCCTGTAGAAAACCAGCAATCAGAGCAGCACCGGTCAAGATGATGATCCTTCAAACTTGCCAAATCCACCGGTCAAGGGCGCGTGCAGCACCTTCGGGCGTACCCTTGCTTGGTGTAGCAGAGTCGCTGGCTCTGTTCCAGCATGTGGATTTGCGACAGTTTGAAAGTCGAGCGAGCTGTGGTGTCAAAAGTGCCTTGAATGCACTTGGCCTTCCAATTACCAACAGGAAGGTTGCGGGCAGTTATGAGATTTTCTACATCTGAATATATCGCAGATAATGTCTCTACTGCGCATATCATCCACGTTAGGCAAAACAAATCATCCGAACAAGCTGGCATTAGCCTCTCGAGTCTGCTCGCCAAGGAATTCTCAAAATTGTAGCCAGTTCGGAGGGCATAGAGGAGCCCTTGGAAAACATTGTACGGAAGGTGCTTCTGAAATGAAATGCCGGAGTGCGGGGATTTTGGGCACGAGACATTTTCGCTAAGCTGTCAACAATGAAATAGACAAAACCATGTTATGTGAGTTAACGCATGAACCTTCTATGAGACCATTTAGATTCAAACATAATGATCATGACTTCCCCAACAAATGAAAAACTGAGAATCAAGACACGTGTGATATGACATGACATGTAAATACTATTATGGTAGAACAAGGCAATATAAAAGATCATTAACGATTAACGACTGCGAAAGAGGTCAAATAAAGCTCATTTACGTACCACATTAAAAACTAACGGACAACCGATGTTAACAACTTCACATATATCTCAAATGCAGTCTAACTAGACAAATAGTTAAAAGTACTTCAATGAACTCTCAACATAACCATAACTCTACCGAACATTACAGATTAAAAACAAGTACATTATATGAAAGAGACCAAAGATAGAAAAATTAAAAAGGAGCTAAAAATGATCACCAGCACAAATAATTCTCAAACATATCTAATGCAAAAAGGAGCTAAAAACGATCAAAAAGCTAAAACCTCGACTTACCACTGGCCGACATCAATGATCAAAACTACCACCACAAAAAAGAACATACAGAAAGTACACAGACCTCACCACCACTGACAAAATCAGCTCCTCAATATTCCACAATCAGAAATCAAAACATAAAAAAAAATCATAAAATTCAACAGATCTAACCACGCTAACCAGTAAACAACACAGATACATACAGTCATCATAAACCACAGAATTGCAGGAAAAAAAAAAACACATTCCTACGCATACAAAAAACGTGGGTGGACTTATAGAGATATAAAAGAAACCGTACCAGAAGTGTGTACTTTAGAAGGCGTAGAAGAGTGATGGAGTTTCGTACAAAGGTCGCAAAAGGCGCTTCAATTTGCTTTGCGAGGGATTTGATTTTGCGAGAGAGAAGCAATAGACAAATGGGGGGCAGCTTGAAGAGACAATTGCCGCTCAATTTATATGTCAAGTGGTGCAGCCGCGTGGCGAGTGGGTGATTAGCTGTTAGCTTTATTTCCTTTTTTGATTTTAGGGTTTAAACTTATCTGAAATTGTATTTTAGGTCGAAAACTTTCTCTGGTTTTTTAATTTGTATCCCAAAAAGGACCAATTTGCAATTGAATTAGTGCCTTTTTCAATTAATAACGAATCTTTTGATTTTTACCTAAGGTCATGTGAAATATTCTGAAGAAATTGATTTCGACATGAAAATATTTTCTCCAATTCGAAACACAATTTTAACACCCATTTTGACTTTTGTTTATATATATATTATATATAATGTTGAATTCTTTTTTTTTTTTGAGATTTATATAATTTTGACTTGACATAATAAAAATACAGATAATGTAGTGGAGTACGGAAATTCTTTTTTATCCTTAACTAGGCTTTTTGTCACTTTAAATTTTAATAAATTTAATTTTTGGTGTTGGCGGTGAAGATTGAAATTGCTTCTTCTTTTTTTTTTTTTTCTTATCTATACACAAAAACCATAAAATTAGGGGTAAAAAAACGTTATTAATGGAAAATAGGCCCAGTCCAATTTAAAGAAAAATCTAATAGCTTGGGCTTACTGAGGCCCATACGTCTTTAATTTATTTATTTTTTTTCAAAACGATAACTTAAATTTCATTAACAACAACGTATATTGGTTAAATAATCAAACGGATCTTTCCAGTAATATCATCATCCGATAGAGAACAAAGGCCCACATAAGAGCACGAACAATCAAACATGAAAAAAGAAGAAAAAGGCCGAAAGAAAACGAGAAACTCGGTATTGAACACGAAGAACTAAAGAACATACCACAAAAATAGCTATTAAGCTAAATTTACAATACTCTTCACTTTCTTCGGTCTTCAACTACAAAAATTTTACCTTCTTCGGAGAGGGCTCCACAAATGGAGAAGAAAGCTCCACGATGGAGACAAAGCTCCCGACCCTCGGATCGGGAGACATGTGGATGGGATGGCTCGAGCGGCAGTGGTGGATGGCGGCGACGGTGGGTGGTGGCGGAGGAGCGGTGTGTGGCGTGGGGAAGAGCAAAATAAGTCATTTTTTTTGTTTTTTTTTTAAAAAAAAAGCAACAACACTTCCGTCCTCACTCCGGAGGACGGGGAGCACGTGGTCGGAGGGAAGGGAGGCTTGAGTTGACGGTAGTTGGGAGATGGAGGGGAGTGTGGTGGAAAATGTAGAGGTGGTTAGGAGAAAAGGAGATTTTTGGATTATGGTTTTTTAGAGAGAAGGAGGAGAAAAAGGGTAGAGAAAGGCATTAAAATAGGCGTTTTTGTGACCATTGTGACTAACGATCATTACATTTCCTAGAAACATATCATCATGTAAGAAAACGAAAATTGAGCCCAAAAGAGAACAATAATCTACAACAAAACCATACATACACCGCGGCTAGAAATTGCAGAATCTAAAAGCAAAGAACTATAAAACCATCCTATTAAAGTTTGCAGTTGGAAATTCCCAACTGTTTACATCCCCTAGCTAGGCATCAATCACAACCCATGGACAGTCCTACTCCTTCTTAGACTTGTCACCTTCTGCCGGGTCAAAGGCCGCCCTGAGCCCACCCGCCAAAGCGTTTCGTCTGGCCAGGAGCATCTTGAAGAAGCTGTCCACCTCCTTCGAGAGAAGCTCCAGCCCTCGAGAAAATTCCTCGGATGATTTCCTCAGATCAGCTGTCGTGCTCACCAAGCCAACAGCTTCAGAAACGCCGACCCCACCGCTCAAAACACGGTACACCTTGTTGACGTCTTCATTGATGGACTGCACCTCTTTCAGCACTATACCCCTCCCACTCGACCATATGTTTCTGACCTTGCCATTCACGGCATTCTGAAGATCGTTGAAAGCGCTGGCCCACAAATACACATGGGGAACAACCTCAACATCCGTCAGCTTCTCGGCGGAGCCAGAGAAAACTGCTGAGAATACGCGGCATACGAAGAGTGCGGCCACCTTGAAGCCGTACATGGCTCGGAACAGCACCTTCTCCTTGTCGGAGGTCTTAGGGAGGACAGGAGTCAGGAGAAAACCATCCAACATAGAGCAGCATTGGTGAAGTGATGGATCTTTCAAACTGACCAATTCCATCCACTGATCAAGAGATGCGCGCGCATTGCGAAATCCTTGAGGGGTATTCTTGCTTAGGTGTTGGAGAGCACCGACAAGATAGCGCTGGGTCTGCTCCAGCATTCGGATTTGTTCAATGAATGCGTTTGCCGCGTCTAGTAGCTTCACTGTGTCGTCAAAGTACATCTTGATCCACTTGTCCTTCCAACTACAGACGGGAAGGCCGAGGGCAGTGGACAGCTTTTTAACATCTGTATGTAACGCAGTCAATTGCTCCATTGCGTTCGTCATCCACGATAAGTGGAGGAATGTATCTTCGCCGGCTTGCATGAGCTGCTGGACTCTATTTGCTAACTAAGGTTCTCTCAAAATCATTCAACAGGGCAACCAGTTCTGATGGCATGGAGGAGCCCTTTGGAAATATGGCACGGAAAGTGCTTCCGAAATGAAAGGCCGAACGGCTGCGGGGATCTTGAGCACGCGACATTTTTTGATAAGCTGTCAACAATAAAATAGACAAACCATATTATGTGACTTAACACACACGGTTCGCATTCAAAAATAACGACCCCGATTTCCCCGACAAATGAAATAACTGAGAATAAAAGGTATGCAAGGAGTTCGAACAAAGTACCACATTAGAAACTTACCGAACACCCGATATTACCAACTTCACATATTTGTCAAATGCAGTCTAACTAGACAAATAATCAAGAGTACTTCAACGAACACGCATATACCAAAATTGACAAACAACCCCCACAAAAATAACATAGAGAATGACCTCAGACCTCACCACTGACAAAATCAGCTCCTCAATATTCCACAATCAGAAATAAAAAACGTAAAAATCATAAAATTGAACGGATCTAGTCTAGCCATGCTAACCAGTAATAACACAGAACCACTAAACAGAAACAGATACACAGAGTCATCATGATCCACAGAATAGCAAAACAAACAAAAAAAATTACAGAAACACTCACCAGGATCTTCACAAAGCAACTAGTCAATAGAATCAAGCCAATCTAAAGCTTATCGGACTGAAGCTAATCATAAAAAGCCATGAAATCATATGCACAAAGTAATCAAACATACATTCCTACGCATACAAAAAAACGTGACCGAACTTATAGAGGTATAAAAGAAGCCGTACCAGAGTATGTACTTTGCGTAGAAGAGTGATGAAGTTTCGTACAAAGATCGGAAAAGGCTCGTCAATTTGCTTTGCTACGGATTTTGATTTTGTGAGAGGGAAGGTACACACAAATGGTGGGCAGTCGAGGATAGGGATGTCAACGGGGCGGGGCGGGGACGGGGACGGCCCCGCGTCTAGGGGGAATCCCCATCCCCGTCCCCGCCAAGAAAACGGGGACAAAACCGTCCCCGTCCCCACTGGGATCCCCACCCCGCGGGAATCCCGTCCCCGCAATTTTTTTTTAAAAAAAAAAATATTTATATTATAATATATAAATTAAATATATTATTTAAATTATATTTTAAATATTATTTATATTATAGTAATATAAAATGAGTATAATAAAAAATTTAAATATTATTTATATTATAATAGTATTGATTAGATATAATAAATATTATTTATATTATATAATCCCCGTCCCCGCCCCATCCCCGCCAACGGGGGGAGATCTCTCCCCGTCCCCGCCCCACTGGGATAAAAGTTCGGGGATTTCCCGCCTTGTTCGGGGCGGATCCCCGCGGGGACGGGAAATCCCCTCCCCATTGACAAGCCTAGTCGAGGAGATACTGCCGTTCAATTTATAGCTAAGGTGGGGTAGTCGCGTGGTGAGTGGGCGCTTAGCTGTTAGCTTTATTTCCTTTTTTGGTTTTAGGGTTTCAATTTATCTGAAATTACATTTTAGGTCGAAAACTTTCTCTGGTTTGGATTTTGGATCCCAAAAGGGACCAATATGCAATTTAGTTAGTGATTTTATCTTGTGAATTTCTTCAATTAATACGCATTTTCTACCAAATGTCATATGGAATATTCTAAAGAAATTGATTTCGTCATGAAAATATTTTCTCCAATTCAACACTCTATTTTAGTCACCTTTTCCTTTTTTTTTTTTACTTTTTTTATATATAATTTTGACTTGAAATAATTAAAATAATGATAATGTAGTATGGAGTACGGAAATTCTTTTGTTCCTTAATGTATATTTTTTTGCTTCAAATAAATATATATTTTGGTGTTGGCGATGAAGATTGGAATTGTTTTGTTTTTCTTTTCTTATAACTACAAAAAAAAAAAAAAAAAAAAAAAAAATCTACACAAAAATCATAAAAAAGAAAAAAAATACGTTATTAATGGGAAGATAGGCCCATTAACCAGCTTATCAATGTCAATCTAAAGAAATTTCTAATAGCTTAGGCTTATTGAGGCCTTTACATCTTTAATTTTTTTTCTGGTCAGGTAGGTATCCCCACACTCCGACTAGATTTGGTATGAATCGAATTCGAACCTTATCGTCGGTTATGGAACGATCCACGGCTTCGAGCGAGACTAATCCTCCCTGATTCATGAGATCCACCCCAAGATCCCACAAACAACGATAGTAAAGGTCCCTTGAAAGGTCAGGGACCGAATTGCTAGGTCAAACCCTTGAGGTCCCTTACATCATTAATAGTACAGTCATTTTCGTGACAACATGACTAATGTTCACGACGTATTTGAATTCAACTGGACATGCTCAGTTCATCCTATCAACGGAAAAGAGAAGCCCAAAACACTACAAATTAAACAAAACGTAGTTCAACGACGAATTGATACTAACGGTGAAAACGGCATTTTCACATGGGGGTCGCATATCATAAAGTCCATGAAAATGGTTCGAAATTGGTTAGAAAACCCACATGATCAGGGGCGGATCTAGCATAGGGCTCTCGAGGGGGCCACGACGCCGGAAAGTTTTCGAACCATTGCATGTATATAAAATATAAAATTTGATCTTATAAAGTTGTGTCCTCTTATATTTTTGATAGATGCACGTAGTTTAGTGGTGAATGCTTAGTCATTTACGTTTATGGTACAAGGTTCTCAAATCTCATTTTGTGGATTTTTATTATTTTGTGTGTTGAAACTTAGACCCCCATCTTCTAAAGACTTGACAGATTGGAGTCCTAAAATTTTAAAAGAATTATTGGTATTAACTTAGCTGGGCTGCCAAATAAAAATAAAATAAAAATTACATTGCAGATTCATATATTAACAGTCTGCTTATCTTCATTTTCTTTTTATATTGATATTTTATTGTTTGACTATCCTGAAATTATAATTTTTTTTATGATTGTAAATTTCATAGGAAGAGGGCTAATGAAGATATATCTTCTTCGATGACAGCATTCATCACCAACACCAACGCCAATATCAAATGAGAATGATCTTTCATTCGAACTTTTAGGGTGTGTTTTGGTTTGTGTAAATTAGTAGGGAAAGGAAAAATGAAATGAAAAAGAAAAATTAGATTTTATGTTTGATTGTTTGAAGAAATAGACAAGGAAAAGAAAATAAAAGAAAATTTAGTTAAATTTACACTTAAAACTAAGAAAAAATAATTTCTTCACCAAATGATGAAGGAAACGAAAGAAAAACTAATCAAAACTTTTTTGAGATTTACTTTTCCATAATACTTTCTTCATTCCAAACACAATATTAGGATGCGTCGTGGAAATTGATATGTAATTTATGACATTTCGGCTCTATCTTCATGGTCATGTAAAAGAATGTCGTGTTTTTAGGTACAACTGATTGGTATCTTTGATCAGATTGAGCATTGTCTTAGAATAGAAAGAAAGATATCTTCATGTCAGAAAAACGAAAATTGAGCCCAAAAGAGAACAATAATCTACAACAAAACCTGATGTACTCTGCGCCTAAGATTTCAGAATCTAAAAGCAAAGCAATGTACAAAACAACCTATAAAAGTTTGCAGTTCAAAATTTACACAACTGCTTACACCCCATATAACTAACCTCACATCCAAATGGACAGCCTACTCCTTGCTCTTGTCGCCTTTTGCCGCCGGGTCGAAGGCCACTCTCAGCCTCCCCATCAAAGAACTGCGCCTGGATAGCAGAATCTTGAAGAAGCCGTCCACCTCCTTCGAACGAAGCTCAAGCCCTTGAGAAAATTCCTCCGAAGACTTCCTAAGATCAGCAGCAGTCGCACCCACAAAACCCGCATCTTCAGAACAGCCAACCCTATTGCGCAAAACAGTGTACAACCTGCTGACGTCTTCATCGATGGATTGCACCTCTTTCAGCACGATCGCTTTTCCACTCGACCGTATGATGCTGACGTCGACGTTCACGGCAGTCTGAAGATCGGCAAAAGCGCCGGCCCACAAATACTCAAGAGGAACCTTAACATCAGTCAGCTCCTCGGCGGATCCAGAGAAACTCGCCGTGAAAGCGCGGCACACAAAGAGTGTGACCACCTTAAAGCCATACAAGGCTTGAGTCAGCACCTTTTCCTTGTCAGATGTCTTGGGGAGGTCGGGAGTGTGGATAAAACCATCTAATACAGCGCAGCACTGCTGAAGCGATGGATGTTTCAAACTAATAAGTTCCATCCACTGATCAAGAGATGTGCGTGCGTTGCAGACGCTTTCGGGGGTACCCTTACTTAGGTGTTGCAGAGCACAGACGAGATAGCGCTGGCTCTGTTCCAGCATTTGAATTTTTGCAATGAATGAGTTTAGAACATCAAGAAGCTTCACGGTGTCATTAAAGTACACCTCGATCCACTTATCCTTCCAACTACTGACAGGAAGGCCGAGGGCAGTGGATAGTTTCTTTACATCTGTGTGTATCACAGACAATAGCCCCATTGCGCGAATCATCCAAGATAAGTGAAAACAATTTTCTGCACCAGCTGGCATGAGCTGCTGGATTCTATTCCCCAAGGTCTTTTCAAAATCATTCAACAAGGCAGCCAGTTCGGAGGGCATAGAGGAGCCCTTTGGAACCATCGCACGAAAAGTGCTTCCGAAGCGAAAAGCCCGACTGCGAGGATCTTGAGCACGCGACATTTTTGATAGATAAGCTGTCAACAATAATAGATAAACCATAATTATGTGACTTAACGCTCATGCCTTCTATGAGACTATTTGCATTCAAACATAATGATCATGAATTCCCCGACAAACAAAATAACTGTGAAAGTGAATCAAGACATGTGTTATATGACATGAAAGATAAATACCATTCAGGTAGAACAAGGCAGAATAAATGACAAATAACGAATAACGATTAACGACTGTACACAAAAGATTTTATGCAGGAGGCCAGATAAAGCGCATTAAATAGGCACGTATCACATTAAAAATGTACCGAACACCCGATTTTACCAGCTTCACATATAGTCAAGATTACTTCAAAGAACGAGCATATACCAAAATAACCATAACTCTATCGAACATTATAGATTAAACACAAGTACATCATATGAAAGAGACTGAAGATAGAAAAATTAAAAAACGAGGTAAAACTGATCACAGCACAAATAATTCTCAATCATATCTAACACAAAAAGGGGCTAAAAAAGTTAAGCGACCAAAACCTCAACTTTACCATTGACGGACATCGATGATCAAACAACCACCACAAAAAGAACATAATGACAATACTCAGCTGACCTAACAACTGAAAAAATCAGCTATTCAATATTCCAGAAACAGAAATCAAAACATAAAAAATCACAAACAGATCTATACACGCTAACCAGTAAATAACACGGAACCAGCAAATATAAATAGATGCATACAGTCATAACATAATAATCCACAGAATTGCAAAAAAGAAAAAGAAACACTCACCGAGATCGTCACTAAGCAATCACCAATAAAATAAATCCATTCTAGAGATTATAAGACTGAAGCTAATCATAAAAGGACAATAAATCAAATAAACAAACCAATCAAATGTACATTCATACGCATACAAACATGTGTGCCGACTTATACAGATATATATAAATAAAAAAAAAGGCCGTACCAGAAGTGTGTACTTTAGAACGCGTCGAAGAGTGATGAAGTTTCATACAAAGATCGCAAAAGGCGCTTCAATTTGCTTTGCTACGGATTTGATTTTGTGAGAGGGAAGCAGCAATACACAGAGAATGGTGGGCAGCTTGAAGAGACATTGCCGCTCAATTTATAGCAGTCGCGTGGTGAGTGGGTGATTAGCTGTTAGCCTAATTTCCTTTTTTGCTTTTAGGGTTTCAATTTATCTAAAATTGTATTTTAGGTCGAAAACTTCCCCTTGTTTTGGTTTTGGGTCCCAAAAAGGACCCATTAGCAATTGTTTTTTTTTTCGCTAAACATATTAGCAATTTAATTAGTGATTATATTTTGTAAATTTCTTCAATTAATAACGAATCTTTTGACTTTCGTTTCAATTAGTCACACTAATAAGATCATATGCCGATTGCATATTCTACCAAAGGTCATATGAAATATTCTAAAGAATTTGATTTCGTCACGAAAAAATATATTTTCTCCAACCACTCTAATTTAGTCAACTTTTTTTTTTACTTTATGTATATAATTTTGACTTGAAATTTAAAAAAAAAAAAAAAAAAAGGATAACGTAGTATGGAGTACGGACATTACTTTTTTAATCCTAAATTAGCCTTTTCAGTGACTTTTTATAAATACAAATTTTGGCGTTGGCCTTGGCACTTGGACAGTGAAAATTGAAATTGTTTTTTTTTTCCTTTTTTTTTCTTTTAAATTACCTCAAACCAAACAAAAAAAAAAAAAAAAAGAAACACGTTTCTAATGGGAAGATAGGTCCGTTAACTAGCATATTAAGCCCCAAATTTAAAGATAAATCTCCATATATACTAAAGTTTTTCTCTTTACACACTACATCCTCCACCTTTTCTCCTAGACACCCACACTCACAAGCTTCTTATCCCCCTTCGCCCATTAACGTAGGTTGGGGGCTCATTTCCAATTTTTTCTCTTGCTTTTTCTTTTTTTTCCCTCTTTTTCAGTGTGTTCTTCGTTTCTTAGTCTCCCGATGTGGGAGTTTTGTCTCCTCTCGAAGTTCTTTCTCCCTCAATGGGAGTGTCACTCCCGAAGAAGATAATGTTTAGAAATTGAAGACGAAAGAAAGTAAAGAATACCGTAAATCTGAGTTAATAGTCATTCTTTTGGAGTGTTAGGTTGATTTGTAGTAGGTTCTTTAGTTTTTTTTGTCCGAACTTTGAATTTTTTTCTTTTGAACTTGTTTGTCTTTTCTATTTATTTAGATTTGTGTTCGTTTATCTCCGAGCTTTTCTATCTATGAATGTCACATGTTACCAGTGGGTGCATATCAATTCTTTATCCCTACTATCGTTTAAAAAAAAAACATTATAAATCTACTGGATTAAAGAATTAATGCTACTGCTGACATATTCAAGCAGCACTTGTCCGCAACCGCTATGGCCTGTCTACTCCTTCTTGTCCCCTTTCGCCGGGTCAAAGGCCGCCCTCAGCCTACCCGTCAAAGCATTGCGCCTGGACAGAAGAATCTTAAAGAAGCAGTCGACCTCCTTCGAAAGAAGCTCCAGCCCTCGGGAAAATTCTTCGGCCGATTTCCTAAGATCGGACGTCGCATTCGCCAAACCCTCGGCTTCGACCCCATCGCGCAAAACGGGGTACACCTTGTTGACGCCTTCATTGATGGCTTTCACCTCTTTCAGCGCATTGGATTTTCCGCTCGACCATGTATTCCTGAATTCGGCCCACAGATACACACTGGGAACCTTGATATCTGTCAGCTTTTCGGCGGAGGCAGAGAAAATTGCTGTGACTACACTGCATACGAAGAGTGAGACCGCCTTAAAGCCGTACAAGGCTCGGACCAGCACCTTCTCCTCATCAGAGGTCTTGGGGAGGTCGGCAGTCTGTAAAAAACCGTCAAAGACAGAGCAGCGTTGCTGAAGTGATTGGTCTTTCAAACTAACCAATTCAATCCACTGACCGAGAGATAATCGCGCATTGCAAAATCCTTGTGTGGTGCTACTGCTTAGGTGTTGCAGAGCACACACGAGGTTCAATAAATGAGTTTGACACGTCGAGCAGCTTCAAGGTGTCGTCAAAGTAGACTTCAATCCACTTGTCCTTCCAACTAAAGAAAGGAAGGTCCAGGGCAGTGGAGAGCTTTTTTAGATCTGTATGTATTGCAGACAGTTGCTCCATTGCGCATACCATCCACGACAACTGAAGGATTTCTACTTCGCCGACTGGCATGAGCTTCTTGACTCTACTTGCCAAGGTTGTTTCGAAATCATTCAAAACAGCAACCAGTTGTGAGGGCATCGAGGAGCCCTTTGGAAACATGGCACGGAAAGCGCTTCCAAAATGAAATGCCAAACGGCTGCGGGGAGCTTGCGCACGCGACATTTTTTATAAGCTGTCAAATAGACAAATAATTCTCAATTATATCTATCGCAAAAGGGGGCTAAAAACGATCAAACGACCAAAACCTCAAATTTACGGTTGACGACGGTCAATGATCAAACAACCACCACAAAATGAACATACAGAAAATGCTCTGACCTCAGCACTGACAAAATCAGCTCCTCAATATAAACAATCAAAAATCAAAACACAAAAAACCATAAAATTCAACAGATCTAACCACGCTAATCAGTAAATAACACAGAACCACCAAACATAAACAGATACATACAGTCATCGTACTCCACGGAATTGCAAAAATTAAAAAATAAATTAAAAACACACAGAAACAATCACCAAGATCTTCACAAAACGATTAACGACCAGGCAATGAAATTAAGCCGATATAAAGGCAATCAAACTGAAGAAAATCATTAAAAAGACATGAAATCAAATGGACAAAACGATCAAACATGCATTCCTACGCATACAAAAAAAAACGCGGGTGGACTTATAGAGATATAAAAGAAACCGTACCAGATTTGTGTACTTTAGAAAGCGTCGAAGAGTGATGAAGCTTCGTACAAAGGTCCCAAAAAGAGCTTCAATTTGATTTGCTTGAGATTGATTTTGTGAGAGGGAAGCAGCAATACACAGAGAACGAGAATGGTGGGCAGCTTCAAGAGATTGCCGTTCAATTTATAGCAGTCGCGTGGTGAGTGGGAGATTAGCTGTTAGCTTTTATTTCCTTTTTTGATTTTAGGGTTTCATTTTAGCTGAAATTTCATTTTAGGTCGAAAACTTTCTCTAGTTTTGATTTTGTATCCACAAAAAGGACCAATTTGTAATTTAATTAGTGACTTCATTTTGTAATTTTTCTTCAATTAATATGCATTTCTACAAAAGGTCAAACGAAATTTTCTAAAGAAATTGATTTCGTCGTGAAAATATTTTCTCCAATTCGACACTCCATTTTATTTTTAGCACCCTTTTTTGAATTTTTTTTTATATATAATTTTGACGTGAAATACTAAAAAGAAAGATAATGTAGTATGGACGGGAGTGCGGAAATTCTTTTTTTTATCCTGAATTAGTCTTTTTGTGACTTTTAATAAATAATAGTATTTGTCCATACTCTATGCTATAAAATATAAATATATATTATAATATAAAATTTAATTGTAAATTATTTTTAAGAATATAGAAAGAAAAAATAATTTGTGAGAATATTATTATAATAAATAAAAAATTAAATAGTAGAATGGTAATTAAATAAATTAAAATGAATAAGTAATAGAAGGGGCAAAATATTGATTACTCAACATAGTGGGTAACTTTTTTTATAATAATTTTATTAATTATTTTATATTTAAAAAAAATAATTTTGACAGACCAAATTGGACGATTTTTTACTTGCCTTAACCCTTAATCTATAATAGATAAAAGAAGTATTCGGACTGTCATGGGTTGACACGTCAGCAACACAATTCGAACCCATGCATGACACGTCAGCAGGGCATGTGCAAATGACCATTTTGGGGCTTGCCATTAAATTTTAAGTTACCTGGATTGTATTTAATGTTTATTGCTTTTAGTGACATTAACTTTAAGTTAGATGCATTGTATTTAGTGTTTATTGCTGCAACCAACAGTCATGAAGCAGTTCTTGAACAGTCGTGCATGTAGTGTTGTTCATTTACACGTCAGCAGGGCATGTGCAAATGACCATTTTGGGGCTGTTGACATTAAATTTTAAGTTACATGCATTGTATTTAACGTTTATTGCTTTTAGTGACATTAAATTTTAAGCTAGGTGCATTATATTTAGTGTTTATTGCTTTTAGGATGTATTGGATGATGAATGCATAGCAACCAACAGTCATTGAGCAGTTCTTGAACAGTCGTGCATGTAGTGTTGTTCATTTACACGTCAGCAGGGCATGTGCAAAAGATCATTTTGGGGCTGTTGACATTAAATTTTAAGTTACATGCATTGTATTTAACGTTTATTGCTTTTAGTGACATTAAATTTTAAGCTAGGTGCATTATATTTAGTGTTTATTGCTTTTATGATGTATTGGATGATGAATGCATGGCAGCCAACAGTCATGGAGCAGTTCTTGACCAATCGTGCATGTAGTGTTGTTCATTTTTTGAGGCGCTACATACATGTTGACCAACAGTCATTGAACAGTCATGCATCGCGACTATATATATATATATATTATATATATATATATATATATATATTTGGTATAAGTTGCATTTTGGGCACTCAACGTAGCAGTCTTGCATAGTCGTGTAGGAGATGGCTGAACCACAAAATTATTCGATGCTTGGCTCATTGACTCCGAAGGCCGGCTGCTGCACTATTGTTGTCCCTGTGACGACACGTCAGCAACGCAACCCCCTTCCCATGCGACACATCAGCGAAAAACTCTCATTTTTTGGGATCGTTGGTATTAATTTATGTTGGGAAATGAATAGACTATTACATGCATTGTATTTAGTATTTATTAGGATAGACTATTACATGCATTGTACTTTGTATTTATTAGGTTCAATTAATACTTGAGAGAGACTATCCTAATTCCTAGGAGGCTTTTGACGGTTTATTTTCATTGGGGGAGATTGTTGATGCCCTATATTAAAATCTATGCATTAATCATAATGGTTATTAATATCTTTAAAAATATACGTTCTTAATATATTTTCTTTTATTTTCCAAACTTCTCTTTCGTTTCTGCGTTGTCTATTTTATTTTATTTTTCTTTTCTTTTGGGTGTGATCTTCGTACGTTTTCAGGTTAACAATCGGCAGCAAACAGAGACAGGTACGGCGAAGGAGAAGAAAAAACTTACTACTATGAAGCAAATGTCAGGTTAATTAATATCTTTTCGGTTGGATTTTCGAATTCCATAAAGTAATATATTTTCTTTCTTCTTTGATCGAATATTTTGTTTTGATTAATTCCACAGAATGTGTTTTGCCTTTTCGTTTTTAACAAAATCTGTTCTTACGATGGCAATTGATCTCTTTCATTGACTGTCAATATGCTTTTGTCCGGTGATTAATTGATTCTCACGTGGTTGAATCTTCGTTGAATATATTCTTCTTACCAAGTGGTCGTTCTTACTTTTTCCTTGCATGTTCATATAATCGCAGAAGCACAGCTTATTTTGGTTGCTTTCCCTTTTGAACTCTTTTTTGCTTCTAATCTCACCTTAAATTTTCATGCTAAAATCTGTTCGAATATATTTAGTTGTCTGCTTCTTACACTCATCTAATGATCGCATCATCTCAATCTCAAAAAACTGGGCTCAACTCTTTCATGGGAGCACGTCACCAAAAAGGTTTGTTCATCTTATATATATATATATATATTTAATATATATATATATATATATATAGTTTTACTGTCAGCTTTGTCGGGATACCCAACCCACAAAATACTTTCGATGTGATATTCACTGCCGCGGCGTTCGACGAGCATCTCTGGTACAAGATCGCTACGGTGAGTGACTGAAGAATTCTCATCCTATTTGATTAACTTAGCTTTGATTCTTATGGCCTATGACTTTGACAACTGGAAGGAAATCAATCATTTCTCCTTCGACGCCCACGTACGCGCACATAGTCCACCAGTTGGTTGGCAGAGCAAAAGTTTCACAGGTACCACACACAACCACTATCTGCAAATGGCTGAGCACAGTCGTTCTGCAACATAATCAAATCAGGTGATTATATATCAGATGGTTGGTAATTTGGATAAAGTGTGGGTTATATGACTACTAATTATATTATTCTGAGGTTCTTCCTAGCATTGATGGGTTGAGGTTTATGCCCTAGATGTCGTACGAGGATTAGATAGTACGAGGGCATTAGTGTAATTTTGATGTGTTTAACATTTGTAATTGAATTATTTGATAATGAAATTATTATTGTTTGTTTATTGTCGATATTAGCATAACAAACAATACAAAGGCAGATTATTATTTCGTCTAAATAAATTAACCTTGCAGTCGGGTAATAAGACGAATTAATAAAACCCCAATATTTACAGTTCAGTTACTGATTCTGTGGGGACAGAGAGGGGGCACCAGTAAGCTGACATATTGTAATATTAAATTAAGTCCACAAGTCTTAGTCTCCAGTATGGTGACTGGATTGACGAGTACGACTTGTTTGTCGACGGGGTACACGACGCATTCACCGACTTCCTAAGGTCAGCCGTCGCTTTAACCAAATCGACAGCTTCGGAACAGCCGGCCCCATCGCGCAAAACAGGGTACACGACGCATTCACCGATGGCTTTAACCTCTTTTAGCACGATAGCTCTTCCGCCAGACCACATGTCCTTGACCTCGGCATTCAGTGCATTTTGAAGATCGGCAAAAGCACTGGCCCACGGATACACATTGGGAACCTTTCTTACATCCGTCAGATTCTCGGCGGACCCAGAGAAATTTGCAGTGAATACACGATATACGAAGAGCGTGACAATCTTAAATCCGTACAAGGCTCGAATCAGAACCTTCTCCTTATCAGATGTCTTACTCTTAGGGAGGTCGGGGGTCTGGAGAAACCCGTCCAAGATAGAGCAACACTGCTGCAGCGATGGATCTTTCAAACTAATTAATTCCATCCACTGATCAAAAGATGAGCGTGCATTGGAAAATTCTTCGGGGGGTGCCCTTGCTTAGGTGTTTCAGAGCACAGACAAGATAGCGCTGGCTCTGTTCCAGCATTTGGATTTGCGCAATGAATGTGTTTGAAACGTCAAGTAGCTTAACGGTGTCATCAAAGTACACCTCGATCCACTTGTCCTTCCAACTACAGACAGGAAGGCCGAGTGCAGTGGATAGCTTTTTTACATCTGTGTGTATCACAGACAATTGCTCCATTGCTCGAATCATCCAAGATAACTGAAGAAAATTTTCTGTGCCGGCTGGCATGAGCTGCTGGACTTTATTCGTCAAGGTTTTTTCAAAATCGTTCAGCAGGATAGCCAGTTCTGAGGGCATGGAGGAGCCCTTCGGAAGCATTGCACGGAAAGTGCTTCCAAAATGGAATGAAGGACCGACGACTGTGGGCATCTTGTGCACGGGACATATTTGATAACAAACCATATTATGACTTAACGCACGCGCCTTCTATGAGATTAATGATCATGACTTCCCTACTGAGAAGCAAGACATGCACACTATGACAGGGCAGGTAAATACTATTCCGGTAGAACAAGACGGAATAAATGATAAGTAACGATAAAAAACCATACAAAAAAAAAAAAAAAAACTTATGCAAGAGGCCAAATAAAGCGCATTTAATAGGAACACACCACATTAGAAACTAATCGAACACCCCACATTACCAACTTCACATATTTGTTAAATGCAGTCTAACTAGAGAAATAGTCAAGAAGAGTACTTCAACTAATGCCCATATACCATGACACCATAACTCTATCGAGCAAAATAGATTACACAAAAGTACATTATATGAAGATACTTAAGAGGGATATATAAAAGAATGAGCTAAAAATACTCACAGCAGAAATAATTCTAAATCATATCTAACACAAAAAGGGGCTAAAAAACGATCAAACAACCAAAACCTAACCTTTACAGTTGACGGTCAACGAAGATTAAAAAACCACCACAAAAAGAACATACAGAACATACCCAGACTTCACCACTGACAAAAATCAGCTCCTCAATCTTCCACACTCAGAAATCAAAACATAAAAAAATCATAAAATTCAACAGATCTAACCACGCTAATTAATAATATGACATAGAAACACCATACGTAAACAGATACAACAGTCATCGTAATCCACAGAATTGCAAAAAAAAAAAAAAATTACACGCAGAAACACTCACCAAGATCTTCACAAAGCGACCAGTCAATAAACTCAAGCCGATCTAAAGACTATCAGACTGAAGACATGAAATCAAATGGACAAACCGATCAAGCATGCATTCCTACGCATACAAAAAAAAAACGTGTGTGGACTTACAGAGATATAAAAGAAGCCGTACCAAAATTGTGTACTTTAGAAGGCGTAGAAGAGTGATGGAGTTTCGTACAAAGGTTGCAAAAAGCGTTTCAATTTGCTTTGCAATACACAAATGGTGGGCAGCTGCAGAGCAGATGTATCGCCGTTCAATTTATAGGTAAGTGGGAGCAGTCGCGTGGTGTGGTGAGTGGATGCTTAGCTGTTAGCTTTATTTCCTTTTTTGGTTTTAGGGTTTCATTTTAGCTGAAATTTCATTTTAGGTCGAAAACTTTCTCTGGTTTTGATTTTGAATCCCAAAAAAGGACCAATTTGCAATTTAATTGCTGATTTTGTTTTGTAATGTTTATTTTTTTTTCCGATTAATATGCATTTCTACAAAAGGTCACACGAAATTTTCTAAAAGAAATTGATTTCGTCAAGAAAATATTTTCTCCAATTCAACACTGTATTTTAGTCACCTTTTTTACTTTCTTTTATATACTTTTGACTTGAAATTAAAAAAAAAATAAAAATCAAGATAATGTAGTATGGATTATTATTCTTTTTTTATCCTAAACAGTATAAGAAAATATGGGTGATATTTTTTTATTAAATATGCAAGAGTGTAAAGAATGAATGAATTAATCCATACTACATTATAACAATACAATACAATATTCATACTAATCCAATAATAATTTAATTAGATCACAAAATAGTATACATCATAAAGCAAAGAAAATTTTCAAACTACAACAACAAAGGGATTCTTGAATATAGCTAAATCATCTCCATTTATGGCTATCACCTTCCCCAGCTTCTTCGTCGCCCTGCGATTTACCGACTATATGTCGAACCCTTTGGTTATCGGCTCGGAGAGAACTCGAAGATTCTTCGCCAGTTCTTCGTTCCTTCAAAAAAAATATTCACGTCGAGTCAAGCCCTTCGGGCATCAGTACTTACGTTGTAATAGCGTAAATATATACATACATCGCGGGCTAATAAGTCCTCTGATTCAAGCATGTGAACCACGTGGCCCATCTTAGGCCTCTTCTGAGCGTCGGGGTCCACGCACCGCAGCGACGCTAAGATCAGGCGCTTGAGCGCTTTCGAGGAGGGTTTTTCCCGCATTTTAGGATCCACTACTTCCTCGGACATACGGTTCCCCACCATCGTCTTAAGCCATTCGACCAAGTTAACCTGCCAATTAATTGGTGTGGATTGCTTAGGCCATCTCCAACTCACAACATTAAAATACAGCCAATTTTACACAAAAATAATACAGTTGCTACAGTGTTTTTACTCCAACCCATTAAGTCTATTTTCTACGCTTATTTTTACTCCAACCCGTTATCTCTATTTTCTATACTAAAAATAATATTCTATACATATTCCTACTTATATACTGCATATAACATTAATATAGGTATGTCTTCACCTTTTAAATTTAATATAACACAATTATTAAAAATTCAACATTTTATAATAAATAATATTTAATATCAATTAAATAATAATTAGCATATTATTTTAAGTTTAATTTTATTAAATTAAAAATTAAAAAAAATATAAATAAATAAAGAAAAATAACGTTTATATAATTTTAGGTTTATTATTAGAATGATATAAAATATTTTAAATATAATCAAAGTAACTTTTAAAATTAAAAGTAAAATAAAAATTAAAAATGATAATGCTATTTTCGATGTTGATAAATAGTGTTACGCTAAAAGAAGAGTACCATTATTCATCAACACTATAATAGCGTTAAATATAGAGTTTAATTGAAGAAGAAATGTACTCTATTTTAGCGTTTTACACTAAAATAAAGTACTGGTTGGAAATGCTCTTACAAAACCAATACGAAGGCCGGCGGCAAGCGTTAGAAAAAACTACCAACCTCGCCCTGCGGCCTACTGTAGTCAACGGGGGATCGCCCGGTAATAATCTCCATAATCAAAATCCCGAAGCTATACATATCGCTCTTCTCGTTTAACATGCCCGTGCAAGCATATTCCGGGGCAACATATCTATCGACAAACAAAAACCGATGAGTATGACGTATCGACGTTTTTGAAGAGAGATAGAGAGAAAAAGAACGATCAAGAATGTACCGACCCGAAGGTTCCCATGACCCGAGTGGTAACATAAGATCTCTCGGAGTTGAGAAGCTTGGCGAGCCCAAAATCAGACAGCTTAGGATGCCAAGTTCTGTCGAGAAGTATGTTGCTGGTCTTTATGTCACGGTGGACCACTTTCGGCTCCAAACCCTCGTGCAGATAAGCCAACCTGTGTAATGAATAACCGTTTTTTCGATCTTCGAAATCGAAAAGACGATATATATATATTCCGAAATCGTAAGTAATTTGTACCCTTTTGCAGTTCCTACGATTATATTGAGACGAATTTCCCACGTCAAAGGGCTTACGTCGCCATGTAGCCATTGATCTAAGTTGCCATTGTCGACATACTCATAGACAAGCATCCTGCGTAAAATTTAAAGAACGTAAGATGATCGACGCCTTTGTCGACGAATTTAGGGGAAAAAAAGGTTTTTGTTTTTTAAAGTACCGATAAGCTCCTTCGACGCAGTAGCCGAGCAGTCTTACGAGGTTCTTGTGCCTAACCCGCCCGATCGTTTCGACCTCGACCCTAAATTCTTTCTCAGCTTGGCCCCTAAATCATAAGCCCACAATCAATAACTGTTATTGAATCCTATTTTTCGATGCTCAAAAGACAATGAGAAGATTATCCTTACATCCTTAATGTTCAAGAATCATGCCTTAAAATGGAGCTTATTTATTAGTACCTGTTGTTCAACAGATTCTTGATGGCGATATTCGTATTATCGGCCAAAACGCCGTAATAGACAATGCCATATCCGCCCTCGCCGACGACGTTCTCGTCTGAGAAGCCATTGCAAGAAGCTTCGAGCTCTCTCAGAGTGTACCATCTTCCCCAGCCCAGATGGGAAACCTCAGGCAGTGAGCCGCTGTTGTTGAACGACGCACCGTCGGCCGTGGCTCGGCTCTCGCCGCTCGATGCTCCTCGGTCGGAAAATACCACTCTGTGCTCGACTTTTCCCATGTCTATTTGAATCTCTGGGACCTAAAAAGAGTATTGAAATTCGAGCTCACCATAAAAGAAAGAAAAAAAATCAGATCTTTAACACACACCTGGGGCACAATCGGACGGTGCTCAGCGGCCGACGTGATTTCCTTAATCTGTTTGGAGACAGCCGGCGTGTCGTCGGTCGCCGGCTTCTGGGACTTGGGCCGTCTGGAAGTACTGCGGCGGCGGGAGGCGGTGACGCAGAGTGAGATTAGGAAGAGGATCAGCACAATCGCAGCGCCGAGAACTATGCCGATTACGACCCATAAGTGAATACCAAAGATCGGCGTCTTCTTCGATAGTTCGTTGTCTACAAAGCCAGCACTGTAAACTGACATCACCTCACTCAGCCAGCCCAAAAAAAGATTTAAAAAAAAAAAAGAAGAGAAAATTCCAAATCTCAAGAATGATGAAGCTCGAAAAAAGGGAAGATGTATTCAAGAAAATGACAACTCACTTTTCTTCTAATGGGATTGCATGAATCTCGAATTGTGGGGTTTGTGACGATAGGAGAACTTTTGAGTGGATTTCAGTTGGCAAGAAAATGCGTTTCAATTTGGCAAAGGGAGAGAGAGAGAGAGAGAGAGAGAGATTGAACAGTACGTATCTCTCTGTGTCTGAACTGAACGCATTTCTCTGGCTCTCTAAAAACGCCAGAGAAGAAGAAGAAGAGTACGTTAGCTTTGTTGAAGGTGGACAAGACAATTGAGGCAAAACTCCAACCTTTTTTTCTTTTATTTTAATATTTATTGCATTATATTACACTAGAAAAATAGTTATTGTTTGTAGTGATGAGATTCTCCAATTACCTTTTTAGTCGTTACGTAGGGTGATAAAAAAGAAAGTACTTTGTTGGTGATGAATGTGTAGTCCACATTAAACGAATATATATATCTTTAGACACGACGATTCTTGCTTGGTAATATTTTGAGCTTGTGTGGAGTGGAGAAGGGAATATTTTTATTTCAGACAAATTTTATTTAAACAGAATAAAAAGATAAAGATATTGGAAATAAATGAAAACTTTTGTGTGCCCATGAAAAGTAAACATCATGACCTTTTCGGCCCCAACCCCTAACGGTCGGTAAGAACACACTAGAGGGAAAAAAAAAAGGAAAAAGAAAAAAAAATTGGGATGACAATTCTATTCTTTATTAGGAAAATAAAAGTGATATTTATTAATTGCCATACTAATTTCTAAAAGAAAAATCACTTTATACATCTATATGTATATATATAATAAATACCATACATCCAAACAAGTTTAAAAGAATTCATATTTTGATGGGAACTTTCTAATTGTTGGGAAATAAAATCCCGTTATTTCATTTTGTTCATTGTAATTAATATTATTTCAAGTGGGATTTTATTCTAAATAAATTGGTAGTAGATTGATGAGATACACATTATAAACTTTTGTAATAAATGGATGCAGAAATGAGTTTGACGGCCAACTTTGGTCTACATATTTTACTTAGACCATCTCCAACCGAAAAACTCATTCTCAAACTCAAACTCATTCTTAAACTTAAAATGTTGTGACTTTCCTCCAACCATTAAACTCATTCTCAAACTCAAAAAAATATTCTCAAAATATTCTCTTTCACATCAACTTTTACAACTTTCAATATTACCCATATATTTGTAATTTTACAAATTAGTCCACGTATTATTTTAAGTTCGATTGAGAAATATTAAATATATAAAAAAACATAAAAAAAATGCTTATCAAAAACACTAAAAATCGTAATTATAATTGAAACGATCGAAAAAAAAATTACATTACACGAGGAAAAAAATACATCGAATGCATAAAAAACTTTATTCTTACAAGTAAATGATAGATAATTTTATTTTCAGTACTTGTGTGTTATTTTGGTGTCTTATTTTAATGAAGTGTTGTTAGTTATTCAATATATGTTAAAATAATAGGCGGGGATAAGGGAAAACAACATATGATACCACCAGCCAAGGGTGCCCCGTCTCAGCATAGGGTCCTCATACTTAACATAAGTAGGAGGACTTGGTGGGGGCGACTCGAACAGAGCTCGGAAATATTATGATCGAGTCCAAGAATAGAGCGTTGGACAGCTCGAGGATCAAGTAGTAGGTTAGATGAAAACTTCAGCTGCTGTCCGAGACAGTGGGGAGCCGAGACAGAGTGGGGCAGATTCAGCGATGATGTTGAAACGTGGACTTAGACATGACGTCAAGGCTTCAGTTGTTGTGCGAGGGAGGGGCACAGATCTGAACGCAGTGCACTAAACGGAGCCGAGAGGGTGCTGTTGAGTACGAGGACGGGCACTTCAGAGCAGTCCAGGTGTAGATCTTCGAAGCCTCGAACCAGTAATATAAGATATAAAAAATAGTTTATTCAATTAAATATAAAAAAAAAAGTAAAAATGAAATGTTTATACAAGTTTGTACGGTGTGTGTACAGTAATACTATTTTTTTTTGTAATTTTATTTATTTTTATTTTTATATGGTTTGTTTAATAAATAAAAAACTAAAAGGACTTGTGTGTAATTTGCAAACACCAAATGCATTATGAGTAAGGTAAATGCATATTTGAGCATGAAATAGGAGAGAGAAACCCAAAAAATCATTTTGGGTTTGAGTTTGCAGATCCATTGGAGTATTTTTCCCCCAATTTTTTAGTTTTGGGTCTCATGGGACATGGTCTTAGGGCATTAAAGCTTTTGTTAAGTTGGGAGTATTCAAAATGAATGTCATTGATATGAGCTTCAATAAAGCATCGATGGGTAGGTACTTAATAGATGCCTTTTATATTAAAAATAAATTATTCAAAAATACAGAGAATTTAATAATCTTTGGTATCTTAATCTATGGCATCCACGTGTTATTAAAATCGTGGTTCACTAGCCTAGTAAGTGTTTCGGCCTACTTTACCCAATGGGCTGTGTACTGAATAAAGTAGCCCAACTAAATAATAGTATCATGATGGATCCTTATATGGGCCTCAATAAGCCCAACATGATAATGATTCGGTTAATCCTGGTCTTCGATTAACTGTCAAATTTTTTTTTAATTTATTATAAATATTAAGTATTATCATTAATTAAATATGTTTTTCAAAATATTATAAGTAAATAAAAAAAAGGTAGTTTGTTGAACCAAAACTCAAATCAAAATGACTGGTTTCAAATGGTAACCGAAACCAGAGTTACCACCAATCCCATGAACCGAAATGGGTTGACCACGTCGTAGTTTTTTATATTGACTCCAATATTAGATAACAAATAGACCAGCTTGAATGTTTTCTAATAAAGTTTCATTAATTTATATATATATATATGTTTGTCATATGAATATATTATCTAATTCTTTTAATGTGTTTATCAAGTATTTGACTTTTAAGTAATACATAGAGCTAAAAAATGGTCCATAAAAACGCAACGCACCCAATGTTATCCTCCCATCATATCAACTCCATTAATATATTTGAAATGTACCCAACTGTTCTTCACCCTATAAAGTGCGTGAGAGATGATTCAAAAGCAGCACTTTCTTGCAGCTGATCATCAACTCCACCTTGGTAATAATCCATCCCCCCCTCCCCCAGAAAAAAATAAAAAGTAAATAAACCTTCATTTCATAGTCCTTTTCAATGGTAATTATCTTCTTTGTCCTGCCATGCCCCTCATTGTGCGGCCGAAAGCTCTTATGATGAATCTAACCCCATCTTCATTTGAACTTGGAAGATTTTGAAAGTACATGCCACGTCGACATTAAATTAAAAATAATAAAAAAAAAACTAATAGGAGAGATTGTAAGAAATAATTAAAAAGATATGTTGGCTGGAGTTCACACACGTGGAGGCACACACCAAGCACACGCACTGTGATTCTTGGCTGCATTTTGACACGTGCCTGCACACATTTCTATTTACCTTCTATTACATCGTCAACTTGAATAGTATTAGTGAAAATCTACCGTAGCATTCCATGCCTCTCTCTATCTCTCTCTCTCTCTATATATATATATATATATATATTATATAGGCTCCTGATGACGTGTGCTAAATTCTGCTGCATGGACCATGCACAATGAAGGGTACTGCAATAAGACACACAATCCAAGGTGACATATTATAGCTAAAAAGAAAAAAAAAAAGTCAAAAGTAATTTGTATATTATATAATGCAAGTATCATAAGAGAGAGCTAAGATGGGTCGAAGTATTTGTCGTGGTTCTTGCTGTATATTTGATTGAATATAGCGACAACTTTCCATATTTATATTTGTGTGTCGCGTGCATGTGTGCGTATAAGTATATATATATAACGCCATCATTCTCTCAACATTCCTCATTACAATATCATCCCATATTATACACTCGCCTCTAAACTATATACCAAAAAACCCTAAAATGGATCATCCACAAAGGTCGGCGGCGGCACCCACTCGGGGTGGTGGTAATAACGTGATTAGGGCGGCGATCATGGCGGCTGCGGTGGTGGTTTTCACCGGCTACCTTATACTGGTGGTGATGATGCCGACGAATCAGTATAAACTCACTTGGTTGCCTAAGCTACGAACACAAACAACTACCACTTACTTTGGCACCAATCAAGGTATATAATAAAGCTTTGTGAATTATATACTGCTAGTTATATTATATGCTATCGTCAATCCATAAATATAATCATAATAACAGAAATAATATTAAATATTGCATAATAAATGCGCAGGAGCAACGTTCTTGGTATTCACATTCCCTTTGCTATTCATTGCTGTATTGGGATGCGTATACCTTCATCTAGGAACCAAATCAAGGGATGATCATATTACAATGTAAGAATATAATAATTGAATCATAGTATTATTATTATTGTTTTAATATCATTTCTATATAATTTAGTTCATTACATGCGTGACGATGCAGATCATCAAAAGGTGATGATCATCGGCTAGCAATATGGAGAAGGCCGATGATAATCAAAGGACTGGGCATAGTCTCACGCATCGAGCTTGCCTTTCTTCTTATGTTCATCGCTCTTCTCATATGGAGCTATGCCACCTACTTACACCTCAGCTTTGCAAATATTACTCCCAAGTCAGCCGCCAAAAATGGAGAGAAAGTGTAAGAACAAACTCATTCAAATGGACGATGATTTCATCATGCGTACTGTGTATTTATGTATGGATGGATGACGTGGCAGGTGGGAATCAAAGCTGGACTCGTCGGCCCTCCGGCTAGGGCTCGTCGGAAACATAGCGTTGACTTTCCTCTTCTTCCCGGTGACACGTGGCACTTCGATTCTTCCCATGTTTGGGCTCACTTCGGAGTCGAGCGTTAAGTATCACATATGGTTGGGACACATCGTCATGACCCTTTTCACGGCTCATGGGCTTTGTTACATTGTCTACTGGGCTTCCACTCATCAAATCTCCGAGGTAATTTGTTTCCTCGTAGGTTGAAAGTACGTCGGACTTTGTCGGAACAACATATATATAGTTTCTTTAAAAATAAAAAATTACAGATGGTGAAGTGGGAAAACACTGGAGTGTCCAACGTAGCTGGAGAAATCTCATTGCTGGCAGGTTTGATCTTATGGGCTGCGACGTTCCCGAGAATCCGACGAAAGTTCTTCGAGCTCTTCTTCTACGTTCACCACATGTACATCCTCTTCGTCTTCTTCTTCGTCCTCCACGTCGGGATAAGCTATTCATGCATGATGCTGCCCGGTTTCTTCCTCTTCATGATCGATCGCTACGTAAGGTTCTTGCAATCCCGACTAAACGTCCGCATCTTGTCTGCGAGGGTCCTTCCTTGCGAGGCATTCGAGCTCAACTTCGCCAAGAGCAAAGGTAGTTATAGTTCTTGAATTAAGCGCAGTTTTCTTGAATTTATCGAAAGATTAAATGATGGTTTTTCTTGGTTAATTTTTTTTTTGTTACTTTTGGGGGCAGATTTGAGCTATACTCCGACAAGCATCATGTTCTTGAACGTTCCGAGCATATCTAAGCTTCAATGGCATCCTTTTACGATCAGTTCGAGCAGTAGTTTGGAGTCGGATAAGCTCAGCGTGATCGTCAAAAGTGAAGGCTCTTGGTCGAACAAGCTCTATCAACTGCTCTCTTCGCCTTCTTCCATCGACCGCCTCGGTGTTTCCGTCGAAGGACCTTACGGGCCCGCTTCAACCGATTTCCTGAGGTAATAATTACTACGTCTAATCGATAAACCGGAAGAAATATCGAGTCTTTTATGAAAACGTCGCTCTTATTACAGGCACGATCTACTTGTAATGGTGAGCGGAGGAAGTGGGCTGACCCCTTTCATCTCCATAATCCGAGAGCTCATTCACGCGGGCGAGACGTTGAAACTGAAAACCCCGTCGATCCTCCTCATAAGCTCGTTCAAGAACTCGAACGACCTAACCATGCTAGACCTCATACTGCCCATAACCGACGCACCGTCCAAGTTTTCGAACATGGCGTTGCAGATCGAGGCGTACGTTACAAGGGAGAAGCAGCAGCCCACGAACCAAGAAAAGGGGACCATTCGAACCGTGTGGTTCAAGCCCAGCCCGTCCGACGGCGTAGTGGCTCGAGTCTTTGGTCCAAACAGCTGGCTCTGGCTCGGTGCTATAGTCTCGTTATCGTTCGTCATATACCTCATCTTCATCGGGATTTTGACCCGCTACTACATATACCCCGTCGATCGCAACACTAACAAAATATACTCGTCTTCATCGAGGGCTACCCTTCACGTCTTGTTCATCTTCATCGGCATAGTTATTGCAGCGACGGCTGCGTTTGCTTGGAGCAAGAGTAAGAACGGCAAGGAGATAACTCAGATTCAGAACATGGAAGGTACAACTCCTCAAGCATCGCCGGGCTCATGGTACTACAATGCTGACAGAGAATTGGAGGGCTTACCTCAAGAGTCGATCTCTGAGTCCGTCAATGTACATTACGGCGAACGTCCCGACCTAAAGAGTAGGTAACCCTGACTGAATCAATCATATACTTATTATGCCTTCGTTCGATACGATTGATTAAATGGGTCTTTTTTTTTTTCGATGACCGTCTAGGATATCTCTTCGAGCGTAAGGAGCCGAGCGTCGGAGTTTTGGTTTGTGGGCCGAAGAAAATGAGGCACGAGGTCGCTAACATATGTTCCTCTGGCTTGGCGTCGAATCTGCACTTCGAATCCATCAGTTTCAGTTGGTGATTTCCGTTTTTTCTTCTTAATCGCCCAACTTCCCACACGTATAAAAGATGCATATTCGTATATGTGAAGCCACAATGAAATGGCTTTGGTTTTCCTTTACGATCTCCTTTTGGTTTGATACTTGTTTTCTTCCACTCTTCCTACTGCGTGGAGCATCCATCGTCATATGCGTAAAGGTCTTGTTTGTTCTTCCGTTGTATAAATTTCATATTTGAACGATGTAATAATAAAGTGGACGTCTTTTGTAACAAAAATATTTCCGAATCGAACCTATAAATGGGTTTCCGAGAGCTGAAAGTTAGTGCTCGTTTTCTTCCGAATCTGCAGTCGATGAAAGCTTCGTTTCCAACTCTTCAAGCAGATCATGGTATATAGCAAAAGGTCCATGAGCCTTATAAAAAGAAAACGAAGGGTGAGGCAAAGTTAAAGAGAATATATGCAACTTTCGGAAACATTGTTAGAGACATAAAACGTACTTGTATAGTGAGACTGTATGCTTTCCAAAGCCGAGCATCGTGTCTGAACAAGTCAAATAAGACCTGAACCAAAAGATTGTCAGAAAACTGTATCAACACAGGAGTGTAAAAGCCCTTAAATGCCATTGATGATCGGTAAGAAAAATATATGTTGAAACCAAAGATTGCGGGAGGTAGTAGACGACGAGTAGGTGTTCATCGGTGCAATTCAAGGATGAAAGAGATAAAAGGTATATGTATACCATGATTTTTAAAACAGAGCGTGATGTTCTTTCATATACAATGACATTGCGAATAAAAAGGTGGGGAAACTAAAAATGTACAATAGCAGACCACAAAAAGTGTGAGAGCACAGCACTCATTATGACTACACCCAAGCAGATGCAGAGGGCCAAAAGATATTTCCAAAAGGACGACTAGTTGAACGTAATAACAACATTAACTTTACCTCGGAACGCCTCAGCAATGTGGCCAAGATTACTATCCACTCTTTGAACTTGACCGAGCACATATGAGACAATAGAAATTCTGCATCAAGACGGTTTTGTAGCATATCCATTTGAAGCTACACAGAACACAAAGATGTCAACTTGGCATAGATGTTTCTCAAAATTAAAATCAACAAATATGGTAGGTATCCATCTTTGGTTATTTTTAGGTGGAAATGTACATTTCGGCCAGCTAAAAACACATGTAAGGAATTAAAAGAATTAACGAAGTAAGTAGACACGCTCCGATGCTTTTACCTTCTGCCCAATCATCTCAAGCCCTGAGGCAAAATTTTCCAAACGTGCACTTCCATGTCTTTCCCGCTGAAGATATTCCTGTTATAAATATTAAAAATGAGCTCAAAGCAATGGCAAAGTAGTACTCATATCAACCAAAGTAAATAATTTGCATACCACAAGATCAAACTGGGTGCCTTTGACAAATGCTACCATCTTCGAAAGCTCTTTCCCGGACATCAAATAGCTGGCGTGGCTTTCTAAAATGAAAAACATTAAAAAAAAAAGAAACGCTTCTTCAAGATTGTCTGAGCAGAGGAGATATTAAACCAAAACACTCAACTCTGGCCTAAATTTACCTTTTCAACTCTTGTGGCTTTCTGAAACTAGAAGGGAAGAGAAAATAGCCCAAGAATCTAGGAGAGTCTTGTTCAGAATCAGTGATCTCGGGTTCATATTCTCTTCCAGATCTTAGTAAAAATCTCACCTAACAATAAAAAAGGAGAGAAAGTCAAAGCCATGACTATCAGAAGTTAAGCCATTTCTTTAGAATTGAGATGATGCAGAAAAATACCAGTTCTCCAGCCAATTCATATAGGGACTCGTCGAGCGTAGCCTATACAATAGAAAATCACTCATCAAAGCAATGTTGATTTAATATACCCAAGAGGGAGGAGAAAAAGGAAAATATAACAGAGCATCGCTTGTTTGTTAACAGAAAATCAATTTATTGAGCAACTATTATGTGAAAAACTATAGCTAGCGCAAAAGCTTTTGATTATATGGCAGACTCATGCACAAGCAACACAATGATCCCCGACTTCAGGTTCTGCACCAACATCATTAAGGTCCTTCTAATTGTTTTGCATGCATTTATTAGACAAATGACGTGCATCAATTTACAGGATATCGCATAATTGAGATTAATAGCATTAGCACTAATCAGTAATTGGTGAACGGCCTAATGAGTCATGTCTTGTTGCCATGACAAGCAGATAATAATCTTACAAGTATATGTATGTCTAAATTAGGGGATGGAGTTAAGGAATTCTATCATCACCTGCAATAAGCGCAAGGCACAATATTGACTCACAGCAGGACCTTCAAGCTTCGCAATGACCTGCAACAATGCACCAAAGATTAGATTTACGGAACAAAAAATAGATAAATAATATGAAACTAAATGTATGATAATTTAATAACCAGATCGGCAATCGAGTCTGCCACATAATCATTTTCTACCATAGTCAATTAATTCAAGCAAAGTAAGTAAACATTTTCCCTAATTTTTAAGTTTTTCTCTTGCACTTCAACTCAAAGTGATGAGAAAGTCAATGCAGGGCACTTCTCGCTTACGTGACTTACAAAATGGATACAAAAAGACCTATAGGGTTAAGCATGCAATAAAAATTAGATGGGGATTGGAACGGCAAATCTATGCAATGAGAGAGAGTACTTACAAGTATGTAGCAGGCTGCAGTACGATACCATCTCCGTTGGAAGCATTCCTCAAACAACCTAAAAGGTAAGGACAAATTTCTCAGGATCACAATGAGTAGCTAATTATACAGAACTTTTAGCTAGATGGTTGGTCCAAACCTACATAAGTGTGCTTATGCGAAATTAAAAACATAAATAAAGAAAAATATTGAAAACTCATTGGGTTAAACACCCAGGTCCAAACATATATTACTAAATTTTGTCATTTTAAGCAATTACACTACTAAAATAAACGATGAAACCCAACGTACATACTCTGTTGATCTCCCAGCAGCAGAAAACAGATCGTGCCAATGCCTACCATCTGTTTTTCGCGCGACACTGACAACAACGTCATAGTATTCAGGAAAATTTCTGATTAGCTCGCAAGTCTTTTCCAAAAGAGATGGGGCACGATCAACTGCTGCGTGGTTTTTGGTTGAACTTTGTCTGCCCAGGATGGTTATAAGCATTAAGTTCAATACTTTGGCTAGAATATTTTATAAGAATAACATGATATATCAGCCTAGTATACAGATTAATGATCGAGCTCCTTAGGGAAAAATCACCACCCTTTCACGAGAAAAATGGGAAAGGACATTGATAAGGTGAGACTAAACCAATGACTCATAGGAAAGACGAATTTTATTTGATCAGACTAGAACAATAAGAGAGAGGTAAACTTTGATCAGGTTTCCAAGTATTAAAATCAATCAAGTAGATCCCTAATAGACAATTTCCTAAATAACTTACCTCGAGATTTCAGCGTCAAAAACTGTAAACAGAAGCCACTCCAGGCAATGAGAAAAATGTGGCTTCTCTTCTGATAACCTTGCTAAACGTAGAGCCTCTTCCTTTTTATCCCTCTGTGAAAATTGGACTAGAAAATAAGATGCACTCTCAGAATAAAAATAACGAGACTGTTCACGATAACATAGGCATTATAGTCCACTAGCAAAGACTACAAAAAACAAGTTCTCAGAACTTCTGGCCGATACATGCATGTGATGAAGAATAGACAATGATCAATTATCACGAAAGAAGACAAGAATAATTTGTCATTAGTGTACATCTCCAAATAGTCAAAATCTGAATCTTCCTCATAAATAAACGTCCAACAAACAAACATATATGATCACTCCTCAAAATGTGCTAAACTTAGGCTAAGTCTCCGATGGGCGATGAGTAAAATCCCCGATGTTTCCAAAATTGAGTCTTTGATATGCAATAAGATTCATCATAAAAAAAATTAGGAAAATTGCTGTTGATAGTAATTTATCTTGAGAAATTTGAGTAACGTAAAACAGCGTTGGTCTAATGTTAACAAAAAGGAGAAGTGTTCTACAATTTTCGGCTTCATAGTCCAAAATTTTTGTAAAGAATCAACCATTTCACGTATGCACAGTTTGGAGTAACTCAATTGGCCATACCTGAAGAAGATGCCTAAGTAAACAATGCAGTATCGTTTGTGCTTGAGGAGATGGCTCAAAACATGGGATCTCTGTACATGTGGAAAATGACATTCTCTGGGAAACACCTACTACTACACCAGCACTTGGGAGTAGACCAAGTGGGTAAACCTCACGATCAAATTCAAGCTCTGGATCCAACTATTGGATTAAACAACATAGTTTCGACATATTAAACAATTTAAAATATTCCAAAAGCATAAAAAATACTGGAGAAGTCACAGTAAGAAATAAACATGCTAATGGACAAATATATCGAAAACAAATTTGATTTGATACCCATGCATAATATTTATGACATTAAGCCTTAGGGACTTCCAAAATATGTGAAAAAAGCTTCCCTAAAAGATATTATCGATCACAGATTTCAGGATAACATTTAATCCACAGGTATTCTTCTCTATTGGTTTCACATGTACATGAACATTCATCATATTCTCATATGTATAGAAACGGTAATGGAAAACATTTGTTGCAAAAATATCTACAGGCTGATTGTAAAAGCACCTGCAAGAAGTCTTCCTGCTCAAAAGCGTCAATGCCTGGAGATGGATACCAAACCTGCAGATAAGCATCAACTTATCCATTATCCATATCGACAACTAAAAGGTTGAGAGTCGATGATTTTTGCACTGAAAGACTAAGGTGACGAAAACTATTACCTGCATCCCTCGATAGCCATAGTCTAACCAGGAAACTTCCTCAATCAGGTTTGTTTTCTCCTCAGACTGACCACACGTAACCCAGAATAACTCTACAGAGTCACTGAGTTCTCTTTCCCTTCCTTCGTCCAAGTCAAGCATAGAGAGGTCCCCATTCATTCGCAAAATTAAACACCTAAAAAAAGCCATGCAGTCAGCTAAACTCAAACGAGTTATATCACAGCAAGAAGCGCCTACCTGGAGGGTTCTCGTGCTGATCGATCAGAAGAGTGTGAAATACCATTTTGTAATGCAGATTCCAGCAAAATATGATCAGGAATAAATCGCATTGCAGAAGGATGGCTTTTCGCAGTCATGATGGAAAGTTCTCGTACTGTAGAAAGCTGTTTGTCATTTATATCATTTAAAAATGCAGGAACAATATAGAGTATAATCATATGTCACCATTGCAAAGAAAAGTTCATCGGTTAGCACCAACGGGGATACAAAATATTGCAATTATGGAAAAAATTAGAACTTTCCGGGCATATCCCGTGGAAAAAGTTATTACCTCAAGATTTGGAGTACTAGAAGGAGACAATTCCCCAGATAATTTCACATGGTATACATGAACGTCAAATGGACGATAAGTGACTAGCAGATAGTCCTGATAAACATCCATGACCATAGGTTTTGTGAGCAATGGTTTCCGAAAGAGCAGTGATCTTTGGTCAAGGTGATACCTCGGGTAGAAGAGCAATTCATATCTGCAGTTACCAGCAGTTGAAATCGAAAGTGGGTGCCAATGTAGTAAATACAAGGTACGAGTTTCGGCAGTAAATTAAGCAAGCGTCAAAAGGTATAAATCTGGGAGAAGCTTATGTGAGGTATTATATCAAAACCAACAGATCTACTAGATAATGGACATTAATTTCTTCACGGTCATCATATTTAGTAGAACTAGCTTAAAATCATAAGTTAGCAGCTTCAGTTATTTCATATAAATTATCCTCTCATAAACTCTAGTAAGGAAAAATCTTATGAAAGAAAAACTGAGAAAGAAAGAAGGATAATGAAAATAGATTCCTCAAAAATCTGCAAGTCCAACTTTAAAATATAAATCAAGTTAAACTAAGAAAAACTTATATATGGGAATGGCATCTCACGTGTTGGAAGACTCTACATAGTTGCAGACCACAACAATTTTCCCCAACCATAACAGACCCTGGCATTGTATTTGCTGTTCTTGAGTAACATCTCCAAAAACTCTCCACCGCTTCAACCGAATGTCATACAAGATTAAACCATGAAGCCCAGCAACCGCCATGTACATGCCATCCTTACTAGCAGCAACATGTAGAACAGGCCAGTTTTGGGAAATATAAGATACCTGGCAAATACAGACCCCATCAGAAACACCATATAGTGACTTACGAAATCAAAGCAGATTTCAGTTTGTTTAACTCTGACACTTAACTGGAAGATTGAGGTTTAACATTTTAAGTTCATCGGTATCTTCTGACTGTACAACAAGCAATCTGTCTTCGCCATATATAACTTGGCGTACATATGTTGTCCCAGAAACTCCTCTATTGAGGCAGCATTTACCAAAAGAAAATCCGATAATTCTCTCAGTAGATCCTTGCTCAATAGCATAAAGTCTATATCCATGTTCATCCCAATGCATAAGTGAGGTGCCAGCCATCATTGGTTCATACTTGAAATCCTGATTTGGTTTACCGACAGGAGAAGCAGCAGAATTCAAACCTATCTGGCGGATTGTAGACATCAAGCGACAACCCGAGACAGACCAAACCGCAAGTCCTCTTAACTTCCAACCGACTGCAAAAGCAGAGCCGTCTGGCGTCCAAGCGATAAAATTGACAGGCCCAGTATCTTCAACAGAATACCTAAATAACATCCACATGACGTGAAATAACATCACCATACAAACTCATGGAGTGACAGAATTAAATGTCTGATGGCATAGCATAAAAATGGATTTGAAGAGAATCATGAAAGAAATCGCATTTCAACAATGACATCCACAAGATTTTGGATTTTGAATACCGCCAATGTTTTCTTTTTGTGATCATATAAATGAAACTCATTAAATGTTTTCCTATTAAAATTATAGATATTTGATCTTACAAAGATTAAATCATACACAACTTCCAATTAAATATAAAGCGGAAAACAAGCAACTCAAAGCTAGCATCAGCAAGGGAAATAAAAACATGTGCTATCAATGTACATTATTTGCATTTACAAGGTTTATGAACTAAAAGGCTTACCCCCAGTCACATAAAGAAATAGAGCGAATGAGCAATTGACCATCTGCAAGGTCAAATAGTTCAACTGTTCCCTTTCGGGTACCTGCAGCAAGAATAAGTTGATCTGGAGCTAATGAGACACATACGATGTCTCGAGAAGCCAACCGTCGTTCAAATTTAATTGCTTCTTTGTGCTTTAACCCTTTTTTGCTCACAGTACATAACACGAGTTCTCCACTAGCAAACACGATAAATAGCAACCGCAACGTGATGGAAAACTCAAGCTTGACCACAGCAGAATTTTGGAATACAGCCTGATTCACAGGGCTGGACTCATGGAGACCTTCAGTTTCACCAGAGGCTACACCATTGGTCAGCTTCTGGGATAATTTATTAGCACCGTAATCAAGAGAAAAGGATCCACAAAACTGTGCAACAATGAAAACACAAAGTCAAATCAACTTATAACGGTGAAAGAAATCTTCGAGTAGGTAGCAATAAAATTAATTCGATAAAAATAAGACATTCTTTTATGTTTTATCAAAGGGCATACCTCACCCTTCCAAGACATGCTATACAGCGATCCATCAGACAATCCAATCAGCATGTGTTTGTTATAAGAAATAATGTTGCTCCTGTCGTTGAAAGATGGGATAATCAACATAGTGCTGTGTAATCTTGAGCAACAAAAGGTCAGATCCTACTACAACAACCCAACTAAGCTATGTGCATCAACTTCGTATTCAATAAATCGTCAATTTAATGGATGGAGTGGAGGGTCAATGTAATCAACTTGGATATGTTTGTTTTATCTTTATATTCATAGATTAGCGGTTAGGCAGAAAGAAGAAAAGGTCACATAAAACTAAAAGAGAAAAACTTCATAGTCAGAGTTTAGTCTTTTTGCGGATTGTGTGCTAGTATAATCTTAGACATTTTAGTCCTTGTAAGAAAAAAGGACTATTAACCAAATAGGACAAGTTCACTTCCAACTCTAGGCGAACATAAAATATCTTAAAATGGAAAAGATTAGTCCTTGAGAAAGCCAATAAATAGCCAGTGTTTACTTTCTTGTCCATCTTAGGTGTGGATTTAACAGAGTTAACCAGATTGAGAGTACTATTCACCTCAACAGGACATGGTCACTAGCTGGTATGGTAGTAAGTACATATATATGTCACAATTAAAAGAATGATCTGGTGGAGAAGGTCAAAGAGAAAAGAGAAGAAGCAAAAGCTAGTCTAATGCTTACATTGTAAGACTCTTATTTGCAAAGGGAACTTGCTCGCTAAGGAGCATAGAGATGTTAATGAGAAATAATCCACTTGGGTGCTTCCCACCAATGCTAATCTTATTTTTCGTAGTTTGCACATTGAAGATATGAAGAAAATGGGACGATGTCTGCAAATAGTAAAGAAACCATAAATGATTCAGGTAACTGGTAAAATACATTCATACTGTTTACAGTTATCAAACAAAGAAAAGAAACACAACCCATGACATGATCATCAAAATAGATGACCACTGAATATAAAAAATAACCATCTCAAAAACATTTTCATTCAAAATTTAGGAGTTCCTCCAGCTCAACACAAACCACAAGGATCGCGAGTGAGGCCAATAGAACTAGTCACGAATTCAAAAAGATCTCGCATGGTATTTATACTACCCATTCTCAACTAAGACAACAATGTTCACACACAATTCACTGATTCTACAACTCACAATAACCGCGACAAGCTTTGCATCGGGGCTCCACACAGCCTGAAGATTCTCACCCTCTCTCCCCACCCAATCTGCATCTCGCTTGTACTTACCCAATCTCACTCTATGCTGCATTAAAATTACGAAGAAAGAAAATAAAACGCCAATGTCATTTCTTCAAAATGAACAGTATTTACAGTCACAAGGTGAATTACACCTCGACAAACCAACCTCACGAAACACACTAAACCTACCTGCGAAGAAGACCAGAGCTCAAGATGAGTAGGCGCCACAACAAGGAGCATACGATTCAGAACCTTGAGGTACACGATCTGCTGAGCTGAAGGGCAATTCGGTGATTCCAGAGGGATCACCTGAGGCCATCCATAAGCCATATACATCTTCGATTGCTCGGATTGCAGAGTGATTTCAGTGCGAACTATGTCGAGAAAGACATCAACGTTCAGAACAATAGATCTGCGCTGCGACTATCGAATGAGAGGTAAGATGGTGAAGAAGAATTGGATCGCAACCAAAATAATTTTTTTTTTCTACGTATGATCAAGAAGATAGTAAATTAGTAATCGTTTTCTTTTTTTTTTAAAAAAGAAAAAAAAAATATATCGTCGGCAGCAACGACGATATGTGAAATATGTTACCGTACACGCGAGAGCATTGTTGCAGAAATCGGTTTAGGCGGCCGCCTAGGCGCTAGGCGCCGTCGACCGTGGCGAAAAAGGGCTACTCGGCCCATAAAATTGCTGGGACCGATTAATCGGCGCCTGGCCCGATTAAGCGGCGCCTAGCCCGAATAAATGGGCCGATTAATCGGCCCATTAAAAAAATAATTAAAAAAAACTAAAGCTTACGTGAACAACAGGAAAGAGACATTGAATTTTTTAACCTAGCCCCTCATTGCTCCATTCTCTAAGCTCTGTGTGCTCATCATTCCTCCACCCACCGCACCGGCCACCACCTCCGTCGGTCGCTGTGCCGCCGCCCTACCCGTGACGCACTGTTTGCAGATAAGATTTTAACATACCATTGTGAGCGCCACTGTTGCCGAGCTCTTGATTAGAAATGTGGAAATTTATTAATTTAGTGATAATCTTCAATCTACTACACCACTGCGTTGGTTTGTGTTGGGTTGTTGTTTGCTGTGGAGAATGTAGATAGATGTTGATTTATATTATATTGTCCCTTGTGATTTATTTCAGATTTTTTATTTCTACACCATTGCCTTGGTTTGTGTTGGGTTGTTGTTTGCTGTGGAGAATGGAGATAGCTGTTGATTTTTATATTATATTGTCCCTTTGTGTGTGATTTATTTCAGATTTTTTGAAGATGGCAGCTTCGAGTGGAGCTTCTCAGAGCGTTTCTCAAACATCGAGTGTTCCGTCTATTCTGAAACGAAATTCAAAAGATGTTGGCTGGGATTATGGCATGCTAGTAGATGCTAAGAACATGGACAAAGTTCTTGTGATGAGTTGAGGAGTTTACAGAATCAAAGAACATATAGCACATATTTGCGGGAATGTTGCTCTGTGCTCAAAATCTTCTAAAGAGGATCAAGCTATCTGTAGAAACGCAATCAACGACGCAAAACTTAAGAAGAAAAGGAAGAAGGAGGAAAGTGTAGAATTGAGATCACAAGTTAATATTAGCAATGACTCTAATGAAGAGCAAATTCTTGGAGATCAACAAGAGTCTCGTGGGCTATTGAAATCACCTCGTTCTCTTGGTCCTATGGATAAGTTTGCTAGTGCTATTAGTCCGGAGAATTCTATAATTTGTGGTAAGAGCAAGTTACGGGATCAAAACATCAATGAAGCACTTTTCAAACAAAGAACGGAGGCTGTGCGAGAATATGTTGGCGATTGGGTTTATGAAGCAGGTATTCCATTTAATGCTATTGAGCTAGATAGCTTCAAATTGATGGTGGAAGCTATTGGTCAATTTGGACCCGGGTTTTTGCCACCGACAAGATATGATTTGACATATCCAATATTAAGGAAAGCAGTTGATAAAACTAAGAGTTTGTTGAAGACGCATGAAGAAGAGTGGAAGATAAATGGATGCTCAATTATGACAGATGCTTGGAGTGATAGAAAGAGGAGGAGCATCATGAACCTATGCGTCAATTCTCGTTTAGGTACCGTTTTTCTATCTTCAAATGATTTTTCAAATATTGCACACACAAGTCAAGTCATATTTGAATATGTTGATAAGTGCATTGAGGAAGTTGGCCCTGAGAATGTTGTTCAAATTGTTACGGATAATGCATCGAACAATATTGGCGCCTCAAAGTTATTAAAGGATAAGAGGCCAATGATCTTTTGGACTTCGTGTGCGGCTCACACAATGAATCTCATGCTTGAAGCTATTGGGAAACAGACAAGGTTCAAGAATGTCATTGATCAAGCAAAGACATTGACTATTTTTCTTTATGCACACCACAAAGTCTTAGCGATGATGAGAGCACATACAAAAAAGAAGGACATTGTGAGGCCGGGGGTGACACGATTTGCTTCAGCATTTCTTACTCTACAAAGTTTGATGGAAAAAAAATCCGAGTTGAAGATGATGTTTGGAAGTTCTGAATGGGAAGAATGTAAATTTTCAAAGACCGGGAAAGGAAAGGAAGCTTACACAACAGTAATGAGTTTGGATTTTTGGAATGGGGTGACATCTTGTCTACAAGTGTTCACGCCTTTAATAAAAGTACTTCGGATTGCTGATTCTGATAAAAAACCATCCATGGGCTTTTTATATGGTGAGCTTATTCGGGCAAAGGAAGAGATCAAGGTTTCTCAAAATAATATTCTGAGCAATTACGAGTCAATCATTGAAGTTATTGAAGAGAAAATGAAAGGTAGACTCGATAGTCCTTTGCATTTGACGGCTTATTTATTGAATCCATATTATCATTACAAGGATCCTCTCCTTCAATTCAAAAATGAGGTATCGATTGGTGTGATGGATTGTATGGATGTTTTATTTCCTGGAGATGATGTCATGCAAAATAAGATTTTGTTGGATGAGCTTCCTATGTACAAAGAAAAAAGTTCAATTTTTGGAAGATCAAATGTAGCATCTAGATGCCTCTCGAACGACGACAATTTTGATCCAGGTACATTCTTTACATTAAATTTTTATTTCTACAATAATTTTTTTATGTAATGACGGTTTTCTATTGTTTTATTTATTTATATAGTGACTTGGTGGTCAACATTTGGTTCAATAACTCCAAACCTTCGAAGTTTGGCTATGAGAATCCTCTCATTGACAACTAGTTCATCCGGTTGTGAAAGAAATTGAAGTGCATTTGAAGGGGTTAGTGTAGTTGTCACAATTAATAATGTTATATTACTTGATACTTTTTAATATTATTCATTTTGTAACTTATTTTTGTAGGTTCATACGAAGAAAAGGAATAGGCTTAATGCAACTCTACTCAATAATCTTGTTTTTATCCAATTTAATGCAAGGTTGTTGTGTAGACAAAAAAGAGAAAAAGATAGAAGTGATGTAGATGTGTTATCATCCTATGATGCATCTACGGCACAAGAATGGATTGTCAATGGAATTGATGAAATTAGTGATGATGATGTGGCGGAAGAGGGACATCAAGGAGTAGATGAGGTAAGAAGTGTGAAGTATCGAACAATAAGGGAATTGTATGATGACGATTTCGAATCTGAAGATGAGGCAAACGAGGATTAAGTGGGAGGTATGTTGTTGTATTGAAGTATTTTGACCAATATTGAACAATAAGGGACATATTATTGGACGGTTTGAACAATATGATGTTGTTTTGAGATATGTTGTTGTATTGAAGTATTTTGACCAATATTAATGTTGTATATTTGGAAGTGTTGAAAGTTTATGTTATATAGATGAAAAATAGGTGAACCGATTAATTTCCGCCTAGAAACCGCCTAGGCCCCGCCTAGACCGTCTAGGCGCTAGGCCCCCCTCGGACGCCCGACTAGCGCCTAGCGATTTTTACAACATTGCGCGAGAGTCGAGACGATTTATGGACGTGGACTTGGAATAGTAAACTTTAGATACATAAAATATTTTGAGCCTATTAAAATAGGACCATCAATATGTGGCCCAATTGTTTAGTTTAATTTTTCTCTTTATCTTTGTTTTTTTGTTACGATATATTCTCATATAACATTATCTCGTAGTTTCTACACTCCATTAATATTAAATTTGAACAACCGTTGATATTGATGTGACGTGTTGATGTGGCACGAATCAGTGCCACATCAACAGGTGCCCACGCAAGGTGCTCACATAAGGTGAGCACCATAAAATTCCTCTATATATATAGTAGTTTATTCAATTATTGAATTTATTTTAATTATATTTTCTTAAATCAATTAATTAAATTTAAATTATAATTTCATATATTAAAAAATTTAAAGTAAAATAACTATTAAAGATAATACATAAAATAGTATTATATTTATAAGATATATTACAACACACACATCAATTAAAATTAAATTATTAATTCATAAATAAAGGTTCATTGGAACCACATCATCCTTTTCCACAATTTTTAGATTACCATTATCTATCTCCTCCTCCTCCTCCCTTCCCCCTTCCCTCATCTCCAACCTTTCTTCTAAATAATAAAAATTCATCCCAAACCAATAATCAAATAAAATGCCCTAAGCTCGTTAACCATGGTTAACCACTTTAACTATGAATATTCTAGCCTTTCCATTCAAGAAACAATCATTAGAGTTACTTATAAAAATATCTTAGTATTAAGAATTAGATTATTTCAAAATGATTAAAAAGGTAGGTTCGACAATTCTTAATAGATGCCTCAAAGTTCAAATCAAACCACCATCATATTATACGTACATCAATATAAACCTCATCTCAAATTCCCAAAATACCCTCAACCCAACCAAAACACACTCTTAACAAGCCCATGAAAGTAACCATGGTTAACCAATTACAATTTACAAATATAAGTAACCACAAAATTCATTATAAACCCTCCCAAATCTCAAATCTCTCCATTTCCATTTTGCCCCTCTTTTTTTTTTTTTTCCCCTCAAATCTAATAATTCGCCTTTGCCTCATTCAACATCCAATCCAAAAATATATCTCCCATAATAAAAAAGAAATAAAAAAAAAGTCCAAACCCTAGCAAAGCAAAGCCAATAGGAGGTCAATCGATTGAAGAAAATTGAACATTTCTTTGACCCGACCCGACCCAACAAGCACACGCAGCAAATAGAAAATCTCCATCTGGTATGTGTTTCTTAACTCTCTTCTCTTTTAACCTTAAAATGAAAAAAAAAAAAGGAAAATAAGAATCTCCTCTTATTCCCTCCTTGAGGTTTAGTTGGTTGTGATCGGTCATGTTGAGAAAGTTATATAATCGATTGGTTTTTCTCAATATCTTGAATGAGATTGTCACACATGAATCTGTTTTGCAGAATATTGTAAATTACTTTCCAAAGGTATGTGGGTTTAAAAAAGAAAAGGATATAGTAAGTTATACCCTATATATAGGGAAATACACGTTATTATTTTATAATTTTTTTAATATGCCAAACTTCCTTGTACTTTCTAAAGCTTAGCACCCTTATGTTCTTGATTGAAATAGTATTTGACCCACATTTTTTTACATAAAATTACTTAAATATCCCTCAAAGCCATTCTCCCGACGCTCTATGTATATACAAGGGTATAATTTTTGTTTGATCTTAAATACAATTTTGGAGGGACAGAAAGTGTATGATGCTTAAATGACGTATGAGACTGTTTTAAGCTATTTTCAAATTAGATAATTTTATATTTAGTTATTAAACCTAATATATGCAATTTAGACAAAAGAAAGAAAATCAAAGCGGTCATTTAGTGCTTGTTTGGTAGATAGATTTAAAAATTTTAAATCTTGGTTTAAAACTTGTTGTGGTATTTGGTACGTAGGTTTATATAAAACATATGTTTATATATAACAGCTCTAAACCCATGTATACGGGTTTAGATAAACATATATCTCAAGTGGGTTATTATAAACCCACTAATCAAATACACATTTTATTTTATACCTACTAATTAGTTTTATATAAACCTTACTAACTTAAATCCTCCAAAATATAAACAGCTGAGCACTTACTTTTTCTTAAACGTATTCATATAATTTTTCTTGGTTTTTTCTTCAAACGGATCTCCTCGGCCGCAAACAAAGCGTCGTTTCTCTCTCACTCTCTCTCTATTAGAGAGAGAAGAGGGCGGGACGATCTCAGCTTTGCCGTCTCAATCAGGTTTCGTCATGTTTTATTTCTGTTCTTCGCTAATTGTATGTCCGAGTGAACTACGACCTCATCGTTTCGTTCGTCCCGCCAAAAGCCCACCTCAAAAATATGGTCATTCTTGTACCTCCACTATGCACACACTTGCACGGTCACTGCGTGTTTTCTTTCTGCTCGTATGAAGGGTTTTCACAGTATTTTGGTCGCTCCTTCTGTTTGTGTATGTTTTGTGTGGAATGGATGAGATTTGGCTTTTTAGGGTCTTTAACGTCGTATATGTGGTTCAGCAGACTGCTCAGTGCTCATGACACTCTCTATTGTTATTGAGGCGGTGCAAACAATGCTGATAAAAAGCTAAACTCTTTGTTTTATGAGTTTGTTGGTTGTCTCTTCAATGGAGTTCATGGCATTTCTTGTTGCAGGTTTGTACCTCATTTGGCTGGCGAAGGGATTCAAGTTGATATACTAATCGTGGGTTTGAGCATATAAAAGTGGCTGGTCTTATTTTGGTGTATGTCAAGTACTTGGATGCATTATTCTTTTGAAAATTTTTTGAGAATACAGAGGTGGATAGGTCTGGGATTTTCGTATGGATTCATACTCTAATTTGGAGCCCTTTTTGCCGAAAATCCTGGGTAAAGATAGGAGTAAGGAAAACATGAGATCAATGGAAGCTAAAAGTGTTAATGGTAAATTGAGAAGTGAAGACAGAAATGGTATGGACACCCATAAGAAGCAAACTGCCGACGAGGGTGATAATGGCGATGATCAAGTGGCGGGCGAGGATCCCTCGAGTCGAAAGAGGAAGCGTGAATGCTGTAAGAACGTGGTGGATTGGATCCGTAATGTCGCTAAAGATCCGTGCAATCCTGATATTACACCGTTGCCTGAAAAGAGTAAATGGAAGAGTTATGGGAATGAGCTTCCATGGAAGCAGATTCTCTTGGCTCGTGATGCAGTTCGGTTGAAAAAGAACGTTGACGTGAGTTTCCTGAGCACTCGCTTTCTCTATGGTTTAACATGATTTCTTGATGACAATATGAGCTTGAGTTCTTATATGCTTTAAGCATTCTATTGATCTTATTGGATTTTGTTCTATGGTGTTATATATTTGAAAATACTGCATAAACAACTAGTAAACATGCTATATATCTGCTTATATATGGTATATATACCAATTTTGTGCGTGCTGGCTGTTATTATTTTCAATATCACGATTGAACGTCATCGAATGATCGTTAGATAGATAGCCGGGCTGAAATTTGACGCTAACGTTTTTAATGATTCAATTTCGCCCCGGCGTTCAGCTTTCTTGAATCTATCTTCTTTCTGCTTTCATAGTTGTGCAATGTGGCTTACAAAATTATATTGAAGTCTTCTATAAGTGATAGCTTCCTCGTTTTTTTGCAGAAGAATCAAAAGATGCTTCCCAGTATATATGACGATGATCCATTAGTTTCCGAAAGACTAAGAACCAGCCAACGGCTGGTGTCCGCCAAGGGTCCTTCTCGAAAGAAACACAAACAATCTAACAAACCCGCGCCATCACCTTCGGACAGCGAAGAAAATGAGTATGTCCCTGATACACCTAAACCGTCTCCTCATTATTGCTTCACCAGGGGCAAGAAGAAAATCCCGCTGGGCCCACTTCATCAGGCGGATTTGCCTGAGTTCTCTAAAGAAAACTACGAAAACGACTCCAAATGGTTGGGAACACAAATATGGCCACTGAACCGAGCCGAGCAGAACAAGAACCAATTGATTGAAAGAGACCCTATAGGAAAAGGAAGGCAAGGTTCGTGTGGTTGTCAATCTCCAAGCTCTATCGATTGTGTACGTTTTCATGTTGGTGAGAGGATTAAGAAAATGAAGCTTGAGCTGGGCTCAGCCTTTTACATGTGGGGAATGAACTGCATAGGCGAGGAAGTGGCGATTTCTTGGACGAAACAAGACGAGCTCAGATTCGAGGAGGTAGTGAAATCAAACTGCTTAACTTCAGAAAAGTACTTCTGGGACGAACTGTTCAGACATTTCAACAACAAAGGGAGAGAAGCCCTGGTGAGTTACTACTTCAATGTCTTTCTCTTACTACGTAGAGCTCAGCAGAATAGGAGCGGCGGTAAGAGCGATATATACAGTGATGACGAGGAATCAGAGTACGGGCCCGTGGCTGATAGGTTCGGTAGGATAGCTGCTAATTCTCCGGGCTCGATCTTTTGCTCGCCGAAGAAATCTTACATGAACACATGAATAGGTTCTTTTTGTTTTTTTGTTTTGGGACATTGGTTGGTGGTATATGGTATACCTTTTGACAGAAGATGTAAAAAACAATTGCAGTTGTTTCTTAGCAAGGGACAAGAAATTCTGGGATGAGTGATTAAGTCGAAATTTGAACATCAAGAACTAACTGTGGTACAATGTTTGGAGCTTTGGATTATTGCAATTGCTTGCTTGGTTATACTTAGTATTCTGATTTCATATGTTCTAACAGAAGTTATATCTCACAAGTTTTTGTTGCCTTGTGATAAATATGTTGCATTTGATATGCGGAATTCGTTAAGGAAATGAGAAGGAAGTGTGTAGAGGTACAACGCTCGAAGTGTGAATTTCAATTTTTGATGCATCATTAACATAGTTTTTCGTCGTACTTTTCACACACGAATTTTGCATACCAAACACACCCTGAAAGAGATAATTACGAAAGAGAATCCATCACTAAAGTAATGAACACTTGGAATGATTTATTACAAGCAAAATTTTGAAATCGTCTATCTCATGTCTAGGTGATTGAGCATATAATATCTCCGACTTCGTAAGTTCAATCTCAATTGAACTCTTTAACTTTTATTGTCAGTGTGGACTTGGAATGATATAGACAGACCAAGAGGGGATAGATCAAGTAGTAAAGCATGTGATATCTTCACATGGAGGTCGTGAGTTCAATCCCAATTGAACGCTTTGACTTTCGTTGTCGTGTAGAGTTGAAACAGTACACAAAGAAAACCATGATGGTTAGTCTCACTCGATATCAGGATCGTCTCATAATCAACGATGATGTTCAGATTCGATTCAAAACGAACTTAGTTGAACTGTGGGGCCACCGTAAGTTCGATCCCAATTGGACTATTGACTTTAGTTGTCTGTGTAGAGTTGGGATGGTGCAAAAAGACCGGTTAGTCTTCTCGAAAGTCGGAATCGTCTTATAGCCGACGTTGATGTTCAAATTCGATTCAAACTGAATTTAAGTTAGCCTTTGAGGGCTTTTAGTGATAGTAATGTAAAAGAAAAAGTGAGAAAATCATGTCATCATCATGTTTTATGTGGTAGCTAGCACGAGGTTAGAGTGAATTTCGAGGTAAAAATATTATGGTCAGTAAAGAAATCTTGGATAGCCATGCGAGTACGACATGTCAAGTTATAGGTCTTGAACATTGATTATCGTTGTTAGATGAGAGTTGAACATTTCCATCTGACCTTGATGATTAATTTCATCTTCAGAGTGCGTAGCGCAAGTTCGATTGAGTGGGATATCCAATTGCAAAATATATAATATATCTATGAAGGAAAAGAATATCTAGGTGTGTATAACATTTTAAATAAAATAAGAATGTTACATACATCTAATCTATCTACACAACGCATGATGCAGCTGCTAATGGCCTAATCGTCATATATATAATACAAGGAACACTGACGCCTCTGCCTTTGCCTGCCTATCTTCTTGTTTATCTCCTTTCATTTCTTATTATTATTATTTTTGTATATTTGGGGTACCCTCCAGAGAGTTGAAAAAGCAGCTCTGTTCTTGAAAATTAATCACAAAGAAAAAGAAAAAGATTCAATCTTGACGAAGAAAATCGACCATGTCTTCCCCCAGCAAGAGGCGTGAGATGGACTTGATGAAGCTGTAAGTTCTCTCTTTTGTTTTTTTCTGGGTTTTTGCCCTTTCCTCGTACTTTGTCTTTGGGTTTGCTTGTAGTTTGGAGTTGGGTTCTTATCATCAAGGATTGTCTCTCTTTTTCTTCTGATAATTTGATTTTTTTTTTCCTCTGGGAATAGGATGATGAGTGATTACAAGGTGGAGATGATAAATGATGGGATGCAAGAGTTCTACGTGCATTTCCACGGCCCAAGTGACAGTAATAACCCCTCATACTTCTCGAGCTTTTGAGTTCTATATTTTCCGATTTGAAGATTGATTTTGCCTTCTCATCTTTCACTGATTTCTCAATATGATAGTGCTTCGATTTTTCTCTGAGGTCTTTTTGAGTATACGAGCATATGAACTGAACCCAAGAATTCGGACCAGTTACTTGTCTTTCACCGTTCTCTGTTTGCCAAGAAATGATAATGGTTTTCTTTCTCAGGTCCTTACCATGGAGGAGTATGGAAAGTAAGGGTCGAGCTGCCCGACGCTTACCCTTACAAATCGCCATCGATAGGATTCATCAACAAGATGTATCACCCCAATGTAGATGACATGTGAGTCCCTTTCCTTCGAGTACCCCGAAAAAAGACTCACTCTCACGGTGTTGATTGATATATATATATATATATTATAGGTCTGGCTCGGTTTGTTTGGATGTCATAAACCAGACATGGAGTCCTATGTTCGGTAATAGACCTTATTCATTACAGTATTACATACATACATACCAAGATTGTTTCTTCTGCTCTGCTGTTTGATGCATTTCGAATTTGATTAGACCTCGTGAATGTGTTCGAAGTGTTCTTACCACAACTCCTTTTGTATCCAAATCCGTCCGACCCTTTGAATGGCGAGGCCGCTGCTCTACTGATGCGCGATAGAACTGCGTATGAACAAAAGGTCAAAGGTAACTAAAGAGAAACTTACCTCAAACACATATAATGGTTAAATTGTATATACATAGTCTAATCTAATCCAATCTTACATGTTCTTTCGATGCTGTCCGTAGAATACTGTCAGAAATATGCGAAGCCAGAAGACGTAGGAGCTGTACCAGAAGAGAAGGCAAGCGACGACGATGAGGAAATCAGTGAAGACGATTACGACTCGGGCGATGAGGCAGCTGCCGGGAAATTAGACCCTTGAGACCTCTGTCTCAAAAGCAGCATAATGTAATGTCTGTACAATCGTATGATTTATGTAGTGTTTGTTCTGTCAAGATCTTCAAATCAAGCAATTGCATATAGGTTGGAAAAACTATTCATGGGCATGGATGCAAAAAAGAATGCTCTTTATTTCAGCTTTTAATGTTTTTTCTTTTATTGTAAATAGATGATACATTGTCATATGAAGCTTCTGTTGTAATGGTATTGTGGTCTTTTCTTTCCACTTTTTGTATTTGAAATGAGTTAGCAAACTGACTGAAAAAGCTTGGAAATGGGGGGGAGGGATTTCCCGTTCCCGCGGGGATCTGCCCTGATTGGGGCGAGGAATCCGCTTTTTTTCTTCTCTCATCGAATAAGATGACAAAAATGCTCATTAAAGACCCATTTGAAGATCCACTGTGTCTGAGTCGAATCTAACGGGTCGTTCTTTCAAGTCGCATCTATACCAATCAGTTTAATCGAATCAATCGATTCATGGTCTGAATCTAAGTGAGTCTATCCATTGCCACCCCTACCTCGATGTGGGGATGGATGAAATTTTCTCTCCATTTGCGGGGACATGGCAGGAACGAACTTCACACTCCCCGCCTGCCCCCATGGGGATCCCCGTTTCGTCCCTCGTGGGCTTTAAATACAATAAATTACTAAAATTATCATACGGTGTATAAATACTTCTCATAAACCCTAATCCATTTTCATCCATTTTCTGTTCATTTCTAATGTTCGCTCACATCGATTACTAATAAAGTGGCACGAAAACGAATCACGGCTTATCAATTATATGTTTAAAAATACGTGGGGCGGGGATTTATGATGGCGAAAAAAAAAAAGAATTAAAAAAAAGAAAATTCCATGTAAATTTATAATGCAAATGTGAGAGGGGAAGACAACAAATTGCAAATAGTTTATAGGTTTAAAAATAGATCCACCAATGCACATTTAGTCTCAACTCAATCGCACTAAACCCAAATTCTTCCCATTAAGATGTAAATCGTCTTCAGCTTCTCCGCCTCTTCGGTGGGTTTGCCCATAAGGCAAAACAACCAACGCCGCTGATCCCATCCAACAGAGAAACATTCGCCCCGGACCGTTGGCCCGGACCCGAATCCGAACCCGGAGCTCTTGAATCGCGGCCCGACGCAGCTGGTGACGGAGGACGCGATGCCGACGCGCTTTCAGGTTTGGCAGATTCATTTTCCCTATCTTTTCTTTTCTTCTTGCGTCTGAGTTCGCCGGGATTTCCGTCGCCTAATTGGCTCGATTTTCTGATCTTACCGCTACTGTTAGGCCTCGATCTCTTCTGCGGCATTACCTTTTTCTTGACAGCCTTGGACGTCTTACTCTGCGGTTTTTGGGAGGTATTAGATGCAGAGTTTCTCCGGGATTTAATCGACTGATGCACATCACTGGCATTTGAGGGTTTCCTTGACGGTATAGTCTGTTTGCTCTTGATGGGATGAGATTTGTTTTTCTCAGATTGCACCGAATTAGAGCTCGTCGGAACTCTCTTAGACGTGTCTTCCCTCGTCTTTGATCTGTGCTTTCGGTCAATACTGAGTGGTTTTGTCTGAGAAGAATCCCCTGTTCGAACAGACTCTTCGTCGCCAAACTTCTCCTTGGACTTGCGAAAAGGCACTTTGTCCCTTGGCTTCTTGTCCAACTTCTCTGCACTCTTCCGTTTAATCTTCGGCTGCAACACATGATCGTCTTCACCATCATCATGTGACTGGAAATTATTTGGAAAAAAACAGAAACACTGTCATATAGCTGTCTCGAGTCAAGAACAAAGTATATGTATATTATCGAGAAGCACGTTAATGCTTACAGATTTCTTCGATCGTTTCTTGGATGGGTTTTCTGAAGCAGATAGCGATGCGAATTTCTTCGAAGACAGAGAGGGCGACACCCCTCGGATTAATCTTCTACTTGCAGACAAGGATGCAGATGAAACTGCTTCTTCAGACTGTTCTTCCCCATTTTCAGGTTCGCCAGGGATGTTCTTCTTGCGTCTTCGCCTTTCTCCTTCATCCGAACTAGCAAAGAGAGGTTTATTAGAATGCTTCTTCGACGAACTAGCAACAGCAGCCTCCACGTCTCTAGTAGCAGCACGGAGCCAATTGGGGACCTCACTGTGCCGAATCATCTCCTCTTCATCACACTCCTCATCCATCTGATCAAAAAGCTTAACTTCCTCTTCACTCCGGGCAATCATGCGGTTCACCTCGTGGAGAGACGGAACGTCATGAACGGTTTCTTGGTACCTCTCCTCATCGTGCAGTAGGTTTTCCAAAGTCTGCCTTCTCTCTTCATGAGTTGTCCTCTGGTCAAAGCGCCCGGCGTTAATAACCTCATCAGCCATGTCGATCTTATACTGTTGGATGTTATTTCGAATGAGGGTCTCGATCGAACCCACATACTGGTCCTTCACAGCAAGGTCATCATCATCGTCTGAGTCGACTGATCGTCCGTTGACGAACTCATCTTCCTTCTCATGGCTCGAGATCTTGTCAACGACTGCTTCCATGTATATTACCTTAACCTCCTTCGACTGGCCGATACGGTGAGCCCGAGCCACGGCTTGTTCTTCGTTTTTTGGGTTCGGGTCGGGATCGTATATGATGACCGTGTCAGCGGTTTGAAGGTTCAGCCCACGCCCAGCCGCCCGGATGCTCAGCAAGAAGATGAAGCAATCAGTTGTCGGGCTGTTGAAGTCCACAATGGCATTCTCGCGATCTTCCAAACTAGTGGTTCCGTCGATTCTCCTGAACTCAAGCCCCCGCCACTCAAGATACTCCTCCATTATGTCGAGGAGCTTTGTCATCGTGCTGAACAGCAGAACCCTATGCCCAGTTCTCTGGAGCTTTACCAAAATCCTATCAAGAACCCACAGTTTCCCGCACGATCTCACGGTGAAATTCATTGGAAGTTCGCTGAAGAGTGGATAATTGAGCGACGGATGGTTGCAGGCTTTTCTTAGCTCCATGCATTTGTTGCTTAAAGTCTTATACGCCTGAGGCTGATATTTTGGATTCCTTTCTGCTTTGAGATTCTCTTCTTTCGGGTCAACCCTAATGCTACCAGTGGCCTTAATCCAGTCGTAAATCGCACTTTGTATTGCGGACATTCTGCATTTCAAAATGATTGAGACCTGCACATGAAAGCCCGATTAGAGACGATCCATCCGAGTTCATCAAAAAGCTATTGTTATAGTACAAGGCACACATACCTTGGGAGGAAGTGATCCTTCTACATCTTCAACGCGGCGCCTGAGCATGAAAGGTTCTAAAATTTGGTGAAGCCTGTGAATGATTATAACCTTCTTCTCAGTCTCAAGCCAATCATCTTCCCCGTTATGTGCTGGCCCGTCTCTTTGAAAAGGTTGAGAGAACCAATCATGGAATGCTTTTTTATTATCGAAAACTTCTGGGAGAAGTAGGTTTAGAAGAGACCAGAGTTCTTTGAGATCGTTCTGTGGGCAACGTAAAAGGGCAGATAAAGGTATGGTTTCGTTTCACTTAAAGAACTACAATATTGATAAACATTCGTTAATGGAGAAATTGTACCTGCAGGGGTGTCCCGGTTAAAAGCAAGCGCCGTTCGCATCGGTATTTATCAAGATCGCGAGCTAAGACTGAGTCTCTATCCTTCATCCTCTGTGCTTCGTCAATTATTACGTACTTCCAGTCAATCCTAGAGAGTTTCGAGCGATCGATCATGATGAACTCATAGGTAGTTACAAGGACATTAAACTTCATGGACAGCACTTCCTGCATAAGAGACAGACGAGAGAGTAAGTGAACGAAACAGAAGGTAACTTTCGAAGCCATAGTTTCATGTGCAAAGCCCTTTTAACCTGAGAGAACAACTTCGACCTCTGATCTTTACTGCCTACGTAGTATATGCAGGACAACGTTGGAAGCCAAGTGTGTAATTCACTCTGGATCGACAAATCAGGTCAGATACTATCGAGAGAAGATATTCACTGTATCTTTAAGGAATGACATAATGTACAACCTTCCAGCTTACTAGGACAGCGTTGGGAACTATAATCAAGTGTGGACCGTTATTTCTTTTGAACTCCATCAGGTAAGCGATCAGTGCCATGACCTGCAAGACGAAAGACATGCTGATCAAACTCTGGAGTTGATGCGAAAAGTAAGTACGAAAAGATCAGTACTTTCTCTTCTAACATGCTCAGTTGATAAAAACAATTCACCTGGACAGTTTTTCCAAGGCCCATCTCATCAGCCAAGATTCCATTTAGTTTGTTGTTATACAAAGACAGCATCCACTGTAGACCAACCTGCAAATTCGAAGGAAAACAAAATCGGTTAAGACGGATCAATGGCCATCCGCATATACGGATTATCATTCTCAGCCAAAAAAGAAAAGGAAAACGGAAACTGACAAGCTGATAATCTCGTAGAGTTCCTGCCCGAAGCATTGATGGATGCCTGATGACCTGTTCATCAACGGCATGCGCAAGGTTGTAGTATCTGGTGAAAAGCGAAAGGAAGGGGACTGTAAGTAAGTGTTATCTGAGAAAGTAACATTTATAACTGAAACACGGAATAGATTTTCACTTGTGCAGCACGAGACAGAAAACATGGGAAAACCATATCAGTATACAAAATCAGATGAAAATTGGGAGACTGTAGAATGAAGCATTAGCTGATATAGTAGTTATTTCTGTCCCAGCATATGCATGCGATGAGTGGCATAAATCGGTGGAAAGATGCTTACTTGTTAACTGATGAACTATCTTGCGGAGCATTCATCTCAGAAAAGCAATTGCTTATCATCATATTTTCTCTAGCACGAGCTGCTGCAGCTCTGACTTTTTCTTCAGATAGACCCTAAAAGTAAGAAGACCCCAGAAATAAAAAGAGAGGAAAGTATGACATAAGTCTCGGAATATTTTTCCTCCACGACGTACGAGAAAACAATAATATAGAGAGCGGGAGGGAAGGAGGGAGTGCCTGAGTTCGTGCAGTTGCAGCTGCAGCATTAGCTGCCTCGTCAACCTTCTGCTGGTTCTTAGCAGCCGTTATTTTACCTCCCAGTTTGTGAAGGTATTCCTCTGTTTGAGTTAGAAAAGTTGAAAGGACTGCATATCTTTCAGCAGCCACGCCAGGCGTGTTGTTTTGTTGCTCCAGCAGCATTTCCATGTATCTTTCTACATCATTATTCTTTAAAGCTTCCATCCGTCTGCTGCGGTCTTCATCCTTACTCTTAGAAAGCTCCCTCAACATCCTCTCGCAGTGCTTCAGAACTCCTCTATTACGAGCAGCACGAGCATCACGGATCGCCGATTGTGCCTCAAGAAACTTCCTACGCCACAAGAGTATGTCTTTGAGGTTTCTTTCCTCACTGTCCTGTGATTGCCTTTTAGGTCCTGACGCTGACGCTCGCACAGTCGGACAAATTTTCTATAGGGTCTGTCTGGCATTTTCATTATCTCTGTTTGCTGCCGTTTAATCTCATCCCTTAAACGCGCCTGTTGTACTACCAGCTGTAGCTTTTTGGACTCAATTTGCAGCTTCAATGCAAGCTCTGGACTAATTATCTTCCTCTCTAAGTTAACTGCAAGAATGTTGTCAATCTTTTGAAGTTTCTCATCCCGTCTATGCTTACGGATGCGTGCAACCTCATCAGCAGACAGGCCCATACTATCTGCTAGAATCAAGTTGCTGTTTCCACTCATCACTGATGATTCAGAAGAGTTGACATCCTCCAGATGGTTCATTTTGCTTGGTTGGGCTGTTTATAGGTAACGGAGGTCGGCATGCTCTTATTATGTACATCTGCGTTTTCTACAGCTGATCTATCTTTGTCACCACTGGCAGGAGATGGAAAAACCTGCTGCATCTGCTGCACATCAAGGGGCGGAGGTGTAATAGATTGGAGCAACCCAAGCGGCACGGATTTGTTTTCCTGCAAGAAACGCAAACGAGGAAGTATTAAATCAATACATGAAGAAAATGGAAAAGCAAACGAAAACTAGGAACAATCCAAGGGAATTTAGTATCAGACCTTCAATAGGTGTAGAACAATTATTTGCGCTTCAAGCGCGCGCAACTGCTGCTTCGTAAACCCGGTGTTCGACTGACGCATCTGGGGCTGCTGTCTACCCTGAGACGGGGCTGCCGATTTTCGATGTGATTGATTAGTCTTTGCATTTTGCGTCTGAGAAATTTCAGGTACACGGCCTGCAGCTTTAGGGGGCAATGGAGAGGGATTCATGGATAACCACCCCTTCCCAGAGCTTTGCCCAGGTTTATTCCCAGAGTTGTTGACTACTGCTGCACTTGAAGTTAAGCCAAGATTACTAGGCGAAGTCGCCTCTCTAGCTTTAAAAAGGCCAGACGGTCCCAAGGCATCACTCAAAGAGTTGCCACAGGGAAAACTTTCATGCCCAGCTTGAGGGGAGCTGCCGAATTGTTTCAGGGTAGATGCCTGCATTGCCTGCGTCTGCGATGACATAGCAGTTGGGCCGATCGCCGCGTTCGTTGTATTTTGTGGTAGTTGCCACCCCATGATGGATATGGAAGGCATTGCATGACCGGGCAGTGAAGAATGGCCCGAGGCTGGCTTGCGTTTGTTCTCAGACGCTGGTTGCTGACTATTTTCTTCGGTTCGCCTTTCAACAAGAGCAGCCTGAGATTGGTTCGCTGATTGAGCAGGAATGATTTCTTGCGTTTTCGTATTAGCCGTCCACAGATGCTGATTTTCGCCGGGAAGACCGAACCATTGCATCCCTGGGCTAGGGTTTTGTCGACTGGCCTGGTAAGAATATTGAAAGTAGGCTTGGTGGATAGGATTCAACCAAATATATGTATCATACCTTCATCAATGGTAATTATAACTCATCCAACTCAGTGTCAGTAAAACAAGGCATTAAAGCAAACAAGTATAAGCACATCAGTCTGAACATATAAACATACATCACAAGCACAACGACGAGCTTACAATTTCAGTTGTAAACGAAGACGAAAAGCAATAAGACAATGCCGTGTACGAATGCAATGAAATGTTACTTGTTGTTGTTGTTGTTGCTGTTGTCGATCAAATGGAGCAAGCGACCATGAGGAAGGCGATGCGGAGGCAGGCGCAGCTATGCTCCGCCCATGTCCGCTGCCTTGATGGGGCCCGCCACCCGCCTGCATGTAGCTTAATTACACCAAACACCCTCCGAAAGGAGAACCTAGGCAACACCTTTCAGGCAGTTGGAGACCTGCAAAGACAACAAAAAATGAACTCATTTAGGACAAATTAAGCCTCAGTTACTCGCTCGTTTCCACGCGATGAAAAGGAAAAGATAGAGGGACTAGCGATTCAAGAATCAGAAAAACACGAAGTCCTGAAAACCCCATGGAATTAGAAGCAAATTCCCACATTAGCGAGCATATGTGACAAAGCGTGAATTTTCGGATAAATGTAGTTTCTTAATCAAGCTTGAAAAAGATTTGATTTTGGAGCATGGGGCCTATACGACGACTGACCTGCGCCAGGCGATTTCTCTGAACTCGAAGGATATTTATGATGTAATTTGTGTTGAGTAGATGGGGTTAAGTATGAGACTATGGTTAAGAAAACGAGGAAAATGAGTGAAGTAACCATGGTTAAGTCAAGATAATACAATATGATAGGTTGTTTTGGTAAACTCGGTCCTAGAAAGTGATATTTACAGAGGTAGACGATGATTGATTGGAGCGACGTCGATATCATGACAACTGTAGTTATCCAGCCATTAAATATTCACTTATCGAGAAAGACTATAATTAATAAAAAAAATTAAATTTGACGAATGAGATTCGTAATTAATGACATTTTGTAATTTCGACTACACGAAATATTGTGCGGATTAAAAAATTAATTTACAAAAAGTTATTACAATAATGTATTTAGTGAGTAAGGTGGATTAAAGGTCCGTGTTTCTTTCATATCTCGTTGCCCCTTTTTCTGTTCTTTTGGTTGGTTCGCTTGTCTCCCTTTGTTAGAGTTTTGTCTCTCATTTTGGGAGTTTGCTCCCCCTGTGCGGTTTCCTTCCTGTATTTGGGGTTTGTCTCCCTCGTGGAGTTTTCGTCTCCTCTTTGGAGCTTTTCCCTCTTGTTGGGATTTTTTCTTTTCCGAGCCTTTCGGTGTTCATTAGAGGCTCCAACTTCATTTGTCACTACAATCGTTGTCCTCACCTACTATCGTGACATCATCCCCTCGGACCCACGCGCCACAGAGCACAAAGGCTTCCTTCTCCCCCAGGGTCTTTCGGCGGTTGTTTAACCCATGTACTTACCTTCTCTTTAATGGGACATTGAGCTTTCATTTGAAAAAAAAAGTAAGGTGGATTAAATGCAACGGATTAAATATTTTTCATAAACCCTAATTCATCTTCATCATTTCTCTGTCTGTCATTTCTTAAGGCAAGCCCATATTCTTGTTTGTTCACTTCTAATGTTCACTCATATCGATTCCCAACAAAGTGGCACGAAAATGTCCCGCAGTCTGAAGGAAATGCAAAAAATCAAACTAGGTGGGGCGGGGATTTATGATGGCGAAAAAAAAAGAAGAAAAAAAAAAGAAAAATCCATGTAAATTTATGATGCAAATGTAAGAGGGGAAGACAGCCAGTGACGGAATCAGAACATAAAATTTGGGGGGTCGAAATGACTTTGAGGACCAATATTTTGAAATTTTGTAAAAATTTGTTTCATTTCCAACATTTTCAGAAATAAATATTTCATGCAATATATCAAAAAAATTGCGATAAAAGTTATCATACATCTTGTTTATGTGTTCTCAACCCTTTTCAATCAGTGATTTCATTTGCATTTAAATCTTTCAATGATATTTCACTGCTATCAATTTCAGCTGTGGGGTTGATATTCTCTCTCCATTCGAGGCTTGAGTTCTCATCCTTACTCTGCATCTTCTACCTCTGCCATTCCACGAACATTTGGACAATTCTGCATTTCTATTCTCTAAATATGTCTCCTAGTCTACTTATACCAAACACAACCTACCATATCCAATCGAACAGTGACATGCCTTAGTAGAGCTTATCTTCTCTGTTAGCCGAAGCCTTAGCTCCTTTTACCCTCTCCACTTGTAAACTCGTAACCTAAACGGAATACCACTTTGAGTCATCAGAAGTAGCAGCTCTTTTAGGAACCACAACCTGTTTGAGAAAATTCCCAAAGAGCAGTCTAACCTTTTATTTCTTTCTTTTCATCTCATAGTGGAAGATGGAACAAGATATATCTCTTAGCGAAGAAGAGTGTCTAAGAAGCTTAATCGGCAAAGTCTGTGGGATGAAGAAAGCTAACTTCCTAGGCACCCCTCGATTCCTAACATGCTGTTCTTTCAAGTGTGTGTGATAAACGAATCAAGAAAGTCGATCGAATCGAAAAACAGCAAAAGATAAAACTCAGAAAAACAAAATTTCAACGTGGTTCGGCTGCGACTTTCAGACTACTCCACGGACCAACAGAGCCTCTTTTATTCAAACTAAGAGAATGGTTTACAACTATGCCATACCCTCTACAAATCTCTAGTTTACAACTCTCTCTAATTCTCAATCTACAAAGAGAGATGAAGGCTCAAAGATAGCTAGTTGAAAACCCAAATCTGATATGTATAACAGAAAGGAAATGATCTGGCCGTTGAAACCAGTTACAACTGATCGACCCTTTTGAACTTGTACCAGCTCCATCGAACGGCTAGGATGAAACCCATTGAAAGTCAAATATCCAGTTAACTCCTCCAGCTCATAAACGATCAGAACATGCTTGAACAACTTCAGACCAAATCAACACATGAAAAGCACAATCTCTCGTATTTGGCCTACCAAGGAACCGATTATTATTAGAGAATTTGGGAAGAATTTCTTCCAATTTGTTTCCAAGTCACAAGCTGAGAAAGAAAAGATTCTGCAAGGATGGCAGTGGTCTTTTGACCAACAATACTTAATCTTGAAAGAATGGACTCCAACCCTTCAACTCAAGGATGAAGACTTCAGGAATGTGGAACTCTGGATACAAGTTTGGAACCTTCCAAATCAATGGCTATCAATGAAAGTTGGCAAGAAAATTGGGAAACTCTTCACTCAATGTGAGGATATCATTATCCCTGTGATAAGAACGAAAATCGGAAAATCAACGGTGAAGCACCGTTGCCCAAGCATCTAGGCTAATAACCTTTTTATTATAAAATGATGAGAATTACAGAAGGGGTCGATGCCCTTTTATAATCCCTACTACTATCCTAATAATAGCCTTGATTCTAGGAATCAATAATAAATGCTAGGAAATCATAATAATTAGTAAGGGTGATTTGCTCCAACTAACTATCGCTTATTTATAGAAATAAAATAATATAATTAATTTAGAAGATTCTCCAGCTCACGAACAGTGGGCTCAAGCCCGTTCCCGCCTTCGTAAACCAATATGGGCCTCGGCCCATGCTCCTGCTCTCTATCAACTCCATTCCCCTTCGAAACAACCTTGTCCTCAAGGTTGAAATCCGGAAACTGGCTCTGAAAAGTGACCTTACTCATCCAAGTAGCATCATCACCGAGCTGCCCCACCCATTTAACCAACAACTGCTCTTTCTTCTTAACCAATAGGACCGAGCTCGAGAATGGGTTCGAACTTGGTCAAATGATGTGCGCTCGCAATATCTCATCAACTAACCTCTGAATCTCATCCTTCTGTAAGTGGTCATATCTGTGAGGCCGAACGGACACGGGCTTCGCCCCCTGGACCAACTCATCCGTCGCGCAGCGTGGGGGCAGTCCTCGTAGCTCCGCAAACACCTCAGCATGCTGCCCGAGAACATCATCCAATGGCCTTGTCACGACATCAAATAGTTTTGTTGGTTCGTGGTCAAGTACAACAGCCCAGAATTCGATCTCAGCTGTCTTGACCAGGGTGCAAAGGCTCACCAAGTTTCGGCACATCGCCAGATCCCCCCATAACTCCACTCGATCTCCACCCCACTCGAAACTCATGGTTAAAGTCTCTCAATTCGTGCGAACTTCCCCCAGCGTGGCGAGCCACGCCACTCCCAGAATTATGTCAACCCCGCCCAACGCAAACACATAACAGTCTGCCTTGATAGCACACCCCGGCAATGAGATAGGTAGCTGCCTACCAGACTCATGTCTATGGCCGTCTCCGAACTACACTCCGAATCTGCCCGTCTTATCCGGGTTCAGCCGAAGTAAGAAAACCAAGGAGGAGGAAATAAAATTGTGGTTTGCGCCACTATCAATCAATATCGTAACCGTACATCCTCCCACGATGCCTCGAAGCCTCATAGTGCGAGGGCTGAAGATTCCGACCATGGAATAAACCCGAAAATCACCCCTTTCTTCATCCGAACTCACCTGGTCTTCCCGAACTTCCTCCTGCCCCGTCACCTCACAATACTCATGTGTTGGAGATCCAACTCCTCGCCCTCCTCCACCAACATCACTCTCAATTGTTTGAACGGGCAGTCATGTCCAGGTGTAAAGGGTTTCTTACACTTAAAGCACAACCCTTTTGCTCTCAGGTCTTCTAATACTCTCGGTGGAAGTCGAGTGAATCTGGAACGGGCAGTGGACTATCTGGACAGCCCCGAATTCGTTCCCATGAACTGCCCATCCGGCTTAGAGAAACTGCCAGACGACCCCCGTGTGTTGCTGCCCCCTACTATCGCATTACTTCCCCCAGGTAGCCTCGAAAAATTGCTCGAACTCATCCCCAAACCACCAAAAGATTGACTCTCTCGTCCTCCATTCTGAAGAGACAGATTATCCTCAATATCCCTGGCTAGTTCCATTGCCATCTCCAAATCATTTGGGCGAAGCAGCCGCAATGAGGCCCGAATCGGACCCTTCAACCCATTCATGAAATAGCCCAAATAACGTGCATCAGATAGTCCCGGAACTTGACCCGCCAATTGGACGAATCGGACCCTTCAATTCAAACTGTTGTTCGGCCCGTGCTATCCACCCAATCGGATCTATCCCCTCAAACGACGGCAGAAGCGCCAAGGCAGCGCCCCCACGCGCCTGATCATCCGCGGGCGGCGTCACCTTGCTCGTGATGGACGCCTCCGTCTCCTCCTCCGATGACTTCAGAATCACCTTTGACAACGCAGCCAAGGACGCCGCGATTTCAGCCAATTGCGTACCGTGTGCGTCCAGCTTCGCACCTTGTGCGTTCAGCTTCTCCCTTACGTCGGCATGATCGGCCTCCAGCTTATCCAAACGATCGCTTGTCGATCTCGTCATTCCGGCGGGAACGGAATCCGGCAGGTCGGACCACTTGATAAGAACGAAAATCGGAAAATCAACGGTGAAGCACCGTTGCCCAAGCCTCTAGGCTAATAACCTTTTTATTATAAAATGATGAGAATTGCAGAAGGGGTCGATGCCCTTTTATAATCCCTACTACTATCCTAATAATAGGCTTGATTCTAGGAATCAATAATAAATGCTAGGAAATCATAATAATTAGTAAGAGTGATTTGCTCCAACTAACTATCGCTTATTTATAGAAATAAAACAATATAATTAATTTAGAAGATTCTTCAGCTCACGAACAATGGGCTCAAGCCCGTCCCCGCCTTCGTAAACCAATATGGGCATCGGCCCATGCTCCTGCTCTCTATCACCCTGAAACTGGCAGCAGTAAAGGACGACATTTGAAAATAAGGGCCAAAATAGACATCTCAAAACCTCTTATGAGAGGAACCTTTGTGAAACTGGGAGGATGCAGACAATGGATTGAATTTAAATATGAAAACCTGCTAAATTTTTGCTTCCACTGCGGCCACATTGAAAGAGAAGGAGGGATATCAGTAAACTGGGGAAGGTGAAAATGCAATTTGGAGAGTGGATGAGAGCTAAAGGTAACCGTAGTAGAACCAGATTCAGGTCAAGTGGGAGCCAAAAGATGAAGGAAGGGATGAATGAGGAAGGGGGGAACGGTACCATAGAACATAACACAAAGCACACAATGTCAAGTGATCTACAAATACCAGGGAGGGAGAACAAGCAACGGACACTTCGTCTGATATTGTCAATATCGAAGCAGTTGATGTTAGTCCCATGGTAACCGATACAATACCAGATTCCACATGATTTCCTTATAAGCCGATCTAACACTATAATTCCCATTCTTTTCTAAGCTCCAGATAAATAGGTCTCTTGGTCCATGTTCCTTGATTGGCGTTTTTTCAATAATCTCAGCCATCCCGTAGATACAATAGATCTGATCACATTTGAGTTCCACCTGGTGCCCTCCTCATTTAAAAGTTCATAGACCCATGTATAGTGCGCATCATTCTGATTGGAAGAAGATGGCACAAATCCAAGTCCACCCTCAGCTTTTGTCATGGTTAAATGAGTCCACGCCCTCCAATGCGGCTTAAAAGCACCATCCCCATTGGACCCCCACCAGAAATTGGATGCCAAAGAGATAATCTTCTTACAAATGCTCATCCGAATCTTGAAGCACGACATTGCATAGGTAGGTAAAGCATTAATGACAACTTTCAATAGAACTTCTTTACCTGCTTGATTGAGAAAGATATTTTTCCAGCTTCTGAGTCTTCTTTCAACAACTTCTACGATATAGTTGAAGGTTTCTATTTTTGATCTTCCAATACCCAAAGGTAAGCCAAGGCACTTGGATTTTGAATGAGCCTGGATACCCGAGAGGACAGTGCAAATTCCTTCTCTAATTTCAGGTGATGTGTTCTTACTGAAAAACACCGAAGACTTCTCCATGTTGACAATCTGTCCAGATGCTGCTGCATAGAGCTCGAGTAGTTCCTTAACAACCAGGGCCTGTTGATGGGAAGCTTCACAAAACAGGATAGAGTCATCAGCGAAAAAAAAAAAAGATGAGTGATAACTGGGCCTCCTCTACTGATCCTAATTCCTTTGTATTTCCCAGATTGTGCCGCTTGGGAGATAAGGTTGGAGAAAGCTTCTGAAATGATCAGGAATAGAAAAGGAGATAAAGGATTCCCTGTCTAATCCCTCTAGAAGGTGTCAGCATTCCACAGACCTTCCCATTAATATTAAAGGAGAAGGAAGATGAGCTAATGCATGAATAGATCCAAGCAATGAATTTCCTATCAAAACCCATCCGAACAAGGACATGTTCCAGAAATCCCCGCTCAACTCTATCATACGCTTTAGCCATATCTAGCTTAAGGGCCATAAAACACTTTTCCCGTTCCTAAGACTATTGAGGTAGTGTAAGCACTCATGTGCCACAACTACATTGTCAAAAATTTATCTACCCTGAACAAAGGCTGCTTGGCAATGGTTAATACAAGTGTGAGGGCATGGTCTCATCCTATCAGCGATGATTTTAGAAATGATTTTATATGCGACATTGCAAAGACTAATAGGTCTATAGTGTGAGACGAGGGAAGGGTTCTTGATCTTTGGTATGAGAGTAATGAGTGTATGGTTAATACTTCTAAGCATTCTATTATGTCTGAAAAAGTTCCTCACCGCATAACACAAATCATTATGAGTAATAGGCCAAAAGTGCTGAAAAAACAGAGGATTCATACCATCTGGGCCGAGGGCCTTGGTTGGGTGCATGGAGAATAGAGCTTGTTTGATCTCTGTTTCACTGACTGGACTGGTAAGCACCTGGTTCCTAGCGGGGGAGATGGACCGAGGTATTCCAGGGTTATTAGCAGGATGAGAACTCGAGAACAACTGCTCATAGTAATCAGTAACAATCCTCTCAATTTGGTCCTGATTATTGCATATGATACCTTCAATATTCTTAAGAGATGTAATGGAGTTGGTAGCTCGTCTCTGTGAGTTGACCGCATGAAAGAATTTGGTGTTTTTATCTCCTTCTTTGAGCCATTGGATCCTGGCTTTCTGGCTCCAATATATCTCTTCATCCCTATAGGCTTGATGCAGATCAGCCTTAAGTTTTAGCCAAAGGCCCAGCCCCTTGCACCATTATGTTCCTTCATGTAATTCAGCTCATTTTTTAGCTTCTCCACTCTAATGGCACTGTTGGTCATTATTTTAGAGCTCCATGTCAGAAGGTGTCTTCTGCAGTTTCTGATTTTCCAGGTGAGTTGGAAGAGAGGTGTCCCTGCCTGTTCCACTTCCCAATCTTGCTGCACCGTTTCACTTATACCAGGTTGAAGCAGCCACCTTTTGTCAAATTGGAATCTTTTCTTGGCTTTTCTCTCCATGGGATCTGAAACAAGGGTTAACATGCAATGATCCGAGGAGATTTTGTCTTCATGATATACCAAAGCCGCAGCTCTTTTAGGAAGCCAGTGAGGTGCAACAAAAATTCTATCAATCCTCTCTTCAACAAAACCTTCTCCACTTCTGTTATTGGAGAACCTTTCATGCTTAGGCGCCGCGTTGAAGATGTATAAGGATCACTTCCTCCCAAGGTATGTATAACAATAGCTTTTAGATAAACTCAGATGGATCGTCTCTAATCGGGCTTTCATGTGCAGGTCTCAATCATTTTGAAATGCAGAATGTCCGCAATACAAAGTGCGATTTATGACTGGACTAAGGCCACTGGTAGCATTAGGGTTGACCCGAAAGAAGAGAATCTCAAGCAGAAAGGAATCCAAAATATCAGCCTCAGGCGTATAAGACTTTAAGCAACAAATGCATGGAGCTAAGAAAAGCATGCAACCATCCGTCGCTCAATTATCCACTCTTCAGCGAACTTCCAATAAATTTCACCGTGAGATCGTGCGGGAAACTGTGGGTTCTTGATAGGATTTTGGTAAAGCTCCAGAGAACTGGGCATAGGTTTCTGCTGTTCAGCACGATGACAAAGCTCCTCGACATAATGGAGGAGTATCTTGAGTGGCGGGGGCTTGAGTTCAGGAGAATCGACGGAACCACTAGTTTGGAAGATCGTGAGAGTGCCATATTGGACTTCAACAGCCCGACAACTGATTGCTTCATCTTCTTGCAGTCGTTAAGGTAATATACATGGAAGCAGTCGTTGACAAGATCTCGAGCCATGAGAAGGAAGATGAGTTCGTCAAAGGACGATCAGTCGACTCAGACGATGATGATGACCTTGCTGTGAAGGACCGGTATGTGGGTTCGATCGAGACCCTCATTCGAAATAACATCCAACAGTATAAGATCGACATGGCTGATGAGGTTATCAATGCCGGGCGCTTTGACCAGAGGACAACTCATGAGGAGAGAAGGCTGACTTTGGAAACCCTACTGCACGATGAGGAGAGGTACCAAGAAACCGTTCATGACGTTCCGTCTCTCCACGAGGTGAACCGCATGATTGCCCGGAGTGAAGAGGAAGTTAAGCTTTTTGATCAGATGGATGAAGAGTGTGATGAAGAGGAGATGATTCGGCACAGTGAGGTCCCCAATTGGCTCCGTGCTGCTACTAGAGACGTGGAGGCTGCTGTTGCTAGTTTGTCGAAGAAGCATTCTAATAAACCTCTCTTTGCTAGTTCGGATGAAGGAGAAAGGCGAAGACGCAAGAAGAACATCCCTGGCGAACCTGAAAATGGGGAAGAACAGTCTGAAGAAGCAGTTTCATCTGCATCCTTGTCTGCAAGTAGAAGATCAATCCGAGGGGTGTCGCCCTCTCTGTCTTCGAAGAAATTCGCATCGCTATCTGCTTCAGAAAACCCATCCAAGAAACGATAGAAGAATCTGTAAGCATTAACGTGCTTCTCGATAATTACATATACTTTGTTCTTGACTCGAGACAGCTATATGACAGTGTTTCTGTTTTTTTCCAAATAATTTCCAGTCACATGATGATGGTGAAGACGATCATGTGTTGCAGCCGAAGATTAAACGGAAGAGTGCAGAGAAGTTGGACAAGAAGCCAAGGGACAAAGTGCCTTTTCGCAAGTCCAAGGAGAAGTTTGGCGACGAAGAGTCTGTTCGAACAGGGGATTCTTCTCAGACAAAACCACTCAGTATTGACCGTAAGCACAAATCAAAGACAAGGGAAGACACGTCTAAGAGAGTTCCGGCGAGCTCTAATTCGGTGCAAGCTGAGAAAAACAAATCTCATCCCATCGAGAGCAAACAGACTATACCGTCAAGGAAACCCTCAAACGCCAGTGATGTGCATCAGCTGATTAAATCCCGGAGAAACTCTGCATCTAATGCCTCCCAAAAACCGCAGAGTAAGACGTCCAAGGCTGTCAAGAAAAAGGCAATGCCGCAGAAGAGATCGAGGCCTGGAGGTAAGATCCGACAATCGAGCCAATCAGGCGACGGCGAGCTCAGTATATGCAAGACGAAGAAAAAAGATAGGGAAAACGAATCTGCTAAACCTGGAAGCGCGTCGGCATCGCGTCCTCCGTCACCAGCTGCGTCGGTCCGCGATTCAAGAGCTCCGGGTTCGGATGGGATCAGCAGCGGTGGGAGTTTTGCCTCATGGGAAAACCCACCGAAGAGGCGGAGAAGCTGAAGACGCTTTGCTTCTTAATGGGAAGAATTTGGGTTTAGTGTGATTGAGTTGATCTATTTTTTTAAAACCTATAAACTATTTGCAATTTGTCGTCTTCGGGGACGGAACCACATGGGGCCAAACGGGTCGGCCGACCCCCCGGCGGCCGGCGCTGTAGTGGTGGTAGAGAGGTGTGATGGTGGCTTTAATTTTGTAAAAGTTGAGGATGATAGGGAAAACCCTAATTTTAGGTCAATTAGATATAAGTTTAATAATGAGCTAATTATTTGTACTGGGTGTTTTTAATCTCTGTATTTATTGGGCTGATTATTATATTAAAATTTGGGCCAATTTAGTTTTAAATTATTTTTTATTTAAATGAAAACTTAAATTTTCAAATGCTTAAATTCTAATTCATTGCATTTTATAAGTGGATAAACACTGTTTTTGTTTTCTTTTATTTTTTTTTAAATATTTGCATTATTTTTAATATCTTCTATTTTGATATAATAAATTACTTTATTAATTGTGGTTGCTAGTATGTTTTATTATTTATCGAAATGTCTCTAAAATGTTTTTTTAAGCCTAAAAATAAAAGTGAAATATCAATTTTTTTTCAACGAAAGCTTGCTATCTCATTCAACAAAAATAATTATATTGGCTAAGTAGCCACATGGTTCCTCTGGCAACGTCGCAAATACCAGTAGGAACAAAAGCTCGCCAAAGGATCAAAAATCATTCCACTAACTAACTAAGCAATCAATGGAAAAAAATCTGGTAAAAAGCAAGGAAGCAACCACCAAATAATGTATAAAAACAGCTCAGGTTGAAAAACGACAAAAAAATCCCAGCCAAATCCTGCTTCTCACCAACTGAATTCGAAAGCCCTAGCAAGCCGCAAGTTTCATCAGATTCAGCATCGTTTCACCCCAAGCAACACCCAATGTAGCCGAGAAGGAATCAAAAGATGCACTGATCAAAAGAAAACTATCCTACACCGTTTGAAGAAGACAAAAGACCCTCCAAAAACCAGAATGAGATACCTGATGAACTTCAGGTTAAACCGCATTTGAAAATTCAGCCCATTCTGACACTGCCCGCTTAGCAATGTCCAGCTCAGGCCATCTCTCACCATTGAAAATCCAGAGATTTCTGGTCCTGCACAACATCCAGATAATGTAGACAGAGAGTTGCATTCGGTCAAGAATACACTTAAGGTTTTGGCCTGTTGGGATTTATAATCGACTGACTCGATTCAACTGACCCAAGATAATTTAAACCCACGATAAAAATGTAAAGATGAATCGAAAGACAAGAAATTTAACGTGGTTCGTCTCGAATCCACAAAAGATTTTTATGACTTTTTTTTTCTCTTCACTCACTTTACTTTCAATGGAGGTAGGCGATGTTGGCCGAACAACGTAAATCTTGTGTTCTTTGGTGTGTGCGGTGTGGGTTTCAACCCTAAGGGTGGAACCTTTTTGTTGGTGTGAGAAAATTGTTTCTCTCTCAAGGGGAATGATGCAATTTGTGTTGAGTAGATGGGGTTAAGTATGAGACTATGGTTAAGAAAACAAGGAAAATGAGTGAGTAACCATGGTTAGGTCGAGATAATACAATGAGTATGATAGGTTGGTTTGGTGAACTCGGTCCTAAAAAGTGGTATTACAGAGGTCGACGATGATTGGTTGGAATGACGTCGATATCATGACAACTTTAACTTTCCATCCATTAAATATTTACTTATCGAGAAAGATTATAATTAGTAAAAAAATTATATTTGACTAATAAGATTCGTAATTAATTAATGACATTTTGTAATTTCGACTAAACGAAATATTGTGCGGATTAAAAAATTAATTTACAAAAGTTATTACAATAATGTATTTTAGTGAGTTAGGTGGATTGTTTTGGCCACCGACCATAGAATGAATATTTTAAATTGATCCAAAAAACAACCTTTTCAAGAATGATTAGTCGAAGTGACGTCGATATAATGAAAACTGTAATTTTTTTGCTATTAAATATTTTTCAGTATTGCTGACTACTATAACCAAAGTCGAAAGTTTAAATTTGATAAATGAATTTCGTCCCTATTTGACTTAATGAGGTTGAACGAATTATTATTACGAAGATAAAAATGTTAATTATATAAGTTATAGTGAGTACATAGAATGTTTTGATGATGACTATAGAATGATAACTTTGGATTGTTAAACAAACTAGGTGTTGCCCCGTGCGATGCACGGGGACTATTTTATCATCAAATTTTAATATAATTATTCAAATGCAGTATTATTAATCACTTGTAATTTATAAGCAAAATAAAATAATTAAATGTATGAAATTTAAGTATAGCGAAACCGACATTCATCAAACATAATCATATACCAAATTCTGTTAAAACTATGATATACTATAACCTCGCCGTCTCAATATCGTGTTCTTTGATGCTCAAAATCTTAATTCTAGCATGCTACATAACTCGAGTCATGCCAACATATAACTGGTCATATGTGAAGTTGTTATCTCATATAGATTATCACCCAAAAATATCATGGTGAATGTATTTTGCAGCAACTGTACGGAACACTCCCCACTGTACATAACGATTAGACAGATGGTTAGTAAAGTTAACAAAGACAACATTATACATACCAAGTGTTGTTTGATTGCAACCTCACTGATTGTGCGGAAGATGTTCATCTCGCTTAGCAATCAATGCCAACTTTATGATATACTATGTTGACGACCTCGCCGTCCTCAATATCGTGTTCTTTGATGCTCAAAATCTTAATTCTAGCATGCTACATAACTCGAGTCATGCCAACATATAACTGGTCATATGTGAAGTTGTTATCTCATATAGATTATCACCCAAAAATATCATGGTGAATGTATTTTGCAGCAACTGTACGGAACACTCCCCACTGTACATAACGATTAGACAGATGGTTAGTAAAGTTAACAAAGACAACATTATACATACCAAGTGTTGTTTGATTGCAACCTCACTGATTGTGCGGAAGATGTTCATCTCGCTTAGCAATCAATGCCAAATCTGAATTAGCTATTCTTAATACTTACGGCCATATATTCTGCTAAATCATGGTGAAAACTTTATGATATACTATGTTGACGACCTCGCCGTCCTCAATATCGTGTTCTTTGATGCTCAAAATCTTAATTCTAGCATGCTACATAACTCGAGTCATGCCAACATATAACTGGTCATATGTGAAGTTGTTATCTCATATAGATTATCACCCAAAAATATCATGGTGAATGTATTTTGCAGCAACTGTACGGAACACTCCCCACTGTACATAACGATTAGACAGATGGTTAGTAAAGTTAACAAAGACAACATTATACATACCAAGTGTTGTTTGATTGCAACCTCACTGATTGTTGCGGAAGATGTTCATCTCGCTTAGCATCAATGCCAAATCTGAATTAGCTTCTATTTAGACTATTCTAGTACTTATTAATATCTGCTAAATCATGGTGAAAACTTTATGATATACTATGTTGACGACCTCGCCGTCCTCAATATCGTGTTCTTTGATGCTCAAAATCTTAATTCTAGCAGGCTACATAACTCGAGACATGCCAACATATAACTGGTCATATGTGAAGTTGTTATCTCATACAGATTATCACCCAAAAATATCATGGTGAATGTATTTTGCAGCATGCAACTGCACGGAACACTCCCCACTGTACATAACGATAGACGATGGTTAATAAAGTTAACAAACACAAACATTTACATACCAAGTGTTGTTTGATTGCAACTCACTGATTGTTGCGGAAGATGTTCATCTCGCTTAGCAATCAATGCCAAATCTGAATTAGCTATCTTAATACTTGCAGCAAAGTTTGATGACTACGACTGCGACTATAAACAACTATGATGACATGTCGGCAGAAAAATTCCCCCCACCCCTAATGCCATGAGCTTTCCCGTCCTGTGAGGACACGTGCCAATCAATTATATACGGTGTATTTAGTTATTTGTGATAGACTTTTTATGTTCAATGTTCTTATGCATTTATCAAAAATCGATTGATTACAACTTATAATATTTATGTTGTATTTATTTTGGTGGCCATGCTCATATGCACGAATGTGTCATAAAACTGTTCAGCTCGTGTTTCATGTCGAGGCTGCGACAATATATTAAACATTGCCACTCGATGATGCAAGGAAGGATGTGTATGTTATCATCTTTTTAGATTCAAGATTGTGTTAATATGCAATCTATTGCATCTTTCCCATATTCAGCTTATAGATACGTGGCAGGATTTAGACTCGAAGTCTCTCAGGAAACTGCAAGAAGTCATTGATCCATGGTCTGTTTCTCCATTTTATATTGTTTGATGCATGTGGTACGTTCTATGATCAAAGCATTGCAAAATATAATAGTCAAAAGTTACAAAGGAAAACAAACACAGAACATAACTTAGACTAAAACTTTATTAATAACCAACTAAAGAGCAATCATGCATTATCGTAAAACAACAACAACAACATTTAAAACCAAACAGTTATTACAAATGAGGATATAGCCGATTTTCCTAATTTTCTTGAACATTTGGAGTATATATATAATTCCATCCATATCGCGATACAATGTCAGTTATCTTACCAACACAAAGGAATTCTCTCTCCTATTTCCTTTCACTATCAAACAATTATAAACATCGAAAACACCACACGTCGGTATTTCAACACTGATGATTGGCCCTCCAGCTCCTGATAAAACAGAAAGATGAAAACAATGATCCAATGTAACCGAGATTATCTAAATAAACAAATCTCATCTTGTATAGAAGTAATTCATTTTCCATAAGGATGGTAATTACCTACCCGCCATAGATGAGAAGCCTTTTCTCAATCATTATGGAAGAGTGCCCACAACTTGTGGAGGTACTGTACTCGAAACAGACAATCGAGTCCACTCCAGCGAAACTGTACAAAAGCAATGAATATCAAGACCCAAGTTAAGCTGATGAAACATATTGAAACAACACTAACAGAACATAAAAAAAAATAGTGAATTTAATTTTTGCTTGTGTCGTGGATATAGACATCTCAAAACCACTTTTAAACCTTCGTAAATCTTGTAAGACTGTAAGCCTGCAAGCTGTAAGACTTCAAAATTATAATATTACAGTAACAACTGTCAGACTGCAGTAATGACAGTAGAACTATCGAGCTATAAGACTGCAGTAACATAACTGTAGAACTTGTACGACTGCACGGCTGTAAGACTGTGAAATTCCAGAAACATTGCAGAAATGTAAGACTGTAAGACTGGTCAGGGAAACACCACATGTCGGTATTTCAACACTGATGATTGACCCTCCAACTCATAAGAAACATAAGGAACGTACCTACGGAACATACGAAACGTACCAATATACACAACATGCACAACAATAGTCTATCAATGAAAGAAAGGGAAGCAATAGTTACGTCGCAATTTTGCGGTCATGGCTGAAGTAGCTACGAAATCCATTGATGAAGGTAAGTCCCAAAAAGTGGTAAGTTTTGATCACCTCATATCTACCATAAAAAGAAGCTAACTAAGCACTATTATAATATTGTAGGAAATTGTGGATATTTTTAGAGTTCTTATCAGTATCTAGAACTCAGAAATCTTCCCACCTCGAAGTTGGGAAATCACTATCTAGTGTTTACAACAAATAATGGAATATAATTGATGCACTTTGTATTTTCATTACCTGTTTCCACCAAACCTCCTTTCAAATACAAATATGTGACCATCAATTGCCATAGCAATGTGAAACGCCCTTTGACTGGGTCCCACTCTTCAATCGGCGTGCACTCTGGTTGAAACCATGTATTATTCTATGTAGTTTTTCAAGATAAAATATATAAAACTATGAGGTATTTTATAGTAAACCGAGTTCATATTTATACATCCCATAATATACAGAATCGTTAAGCTCAATATATTTAACAAAAAACTCGGTGCTTGATCTCCACTAATGAGAATCGAAGAGAAAACATCTTATATCAAAATGCTTTATCACAATCCTCTAGTACATGGACCAACATATGTCATAAACGATAACATCATTAAGGAACCTCATGTCCAGCAAATTACAAAACATAATCAAAATAATCATAAAAAGATAGAATAGCATGTCCAGCGCATGAACCGGGCTGACGAAGAGTGACGTTGGATAAAGTTTTATTACCTGAAATGAAGCATGTCTCGTGGCAACCCTTTTCAGTAAAGGCTTGAATCTTCCCTGCAACATCCTACAATAAGATTCCACTACATCAATGCTAGGAAGAACCTCAGAATAATATAATTAGTAGTCATATAACCCACACTTTATCCAAATTACCAACCATCCGATATATAATCACCTTATTTGATTATGTTGCAGAAATATTGTGCTCAGCCATTTGCAGATAGTGGTTGTGTGTGGTACCTGTGAAACTATGCTCTGCCAACCAACTGGTGGACTATGTTGCAGAACGATGTGCTCAGCCATCAACTGGTGAAGGAGATTTGATTGATTTCCTTCCAGTTGTCAAAGTCATAGGCCATAAGAATCAAAGCTAAGTTAATCAAATGGGATGAGAATTCTTCAGTCACTCACCGTAGCGATCTTGTACCAGAGATGCTCATCAAACGCGGCGACAGTGAATATCACATCGAAAGTATTTTGTGGGCTGGGTATCCCGACAAAGCTGGCAGTAAAACTATATATATATATTAAATATATATAACATGAACAAACCTTTTTAGTGACGTGCTCCCATGAAAGAGGTGAGCCCATTTTTTTGAGATTGAGATGATGCGATCATTAGATGAGTGTAAGAAGCAGACAACTAAATATATTCGAACAGATTTTAGCATGAAAATTTCAGTTGAGTTTAGAAGGAAAAAAGAGTTCAAAAGGGGAAGCAACCAAAATAAGCCGTGCTTCTGCGATTATATGAACATGCAAGGAAAAAGTAAGAACGACCACTTGGTAAGAAGAATATATTCAACGAAGATTCGACCACATGAGAATCAATTAATCACCGGACAAAAGCATATTGACAGTCAATGAAAGAGATCAATTGCCATCGTAAGAACAGATTTTTTTAAACACGAAAAGGCAAAACACATTCTGTGGAATTAATCAAAACAAAATATTCGATCAAAGAAGAAAGAAAATATATTACTTTATGGAATTCGAAAATCCAACCGAAAAAAGGTTAATTAACCTGACATTTGCTCCTTCGCCGTACCTGTCTCTATTTGCTGCCGATTGTTAACCTGAAAACGTACGAAGATCACACCCAAAAGAAAAGAAAAATAAAATAAAATAGACAACGCAGAAACGAAAGAAAAGTTTGGAAAAGAAAAGAAACTATATTAAGAACATATATTTTTAAAGATATTAATAACCATTATGATTAATGCATAGATTTTAATATAGGGCATCAACAATCTCTCCCAATGAAAATAAAACGTCAAAAGCCTCCAAGGAATCACGATAGTCTCTCTCAAGTATTAATTGAACCTAATAAATACTAAATACAATGCATGTATCCTAATAAATACTAAATGCAATGCATGTAATAGTCTATTCATTTCCCCAACATAATTAATATCAACGATCCCAAAAATGAGAGTTTTTCAGTGCAGCAGCCGGCCTTCGGAGTCAATGAGTCAAGCATCGAATAATTTTGTGGTTCAGCCATCTCCTACACGACTATGCAAGACTGCTACGTTGAGTGCCCAAAATGCAACTTATATCAAATATATATATATATATATATAGTCGCGATGCATGACTGTTCAATGACTGTTGGTCAACATGTATGTAGCGCCTCAAAAAATGAACAACACTACATGCACGACTGTTCAAGAACTGCTCCATGACTGTTGGTTGACATGCATTCATCATCCAATACATCCTAAAAGCAATAAACACTAAATACAATGCACCTAGCTTAAAATTTAATGTCACTAAAAGTAATAAACGTTAAATACAATGCATGTAACTTAAAATTTAATATCAACAGCCCCAAAATGATCATTTGCACATGTCCTGCTGGGTGTAAATGAACAACACTACATGCACGACTGTTCAAGAACTGCTCCATGACTGTTGGTTGCCATGCATTTATCATCCAATACATCCTAAAAGCAATAAACACTAAATACAATGCATCTAGCTTAAAATTTAATGTCACTAAAAGCAATAAACATTAAATACAATGCATGTAACTTAAAATTTAATGTCAACAACCCCAAAATGGTCATTTGCACATGCCCTGCTGACGTGTCATGCAGGGGTTCGAATTGTCTTGCTGACGTGTCAACCCATAACCGTCTGAATCCTTCTTTTATCTATTATGGATTATCTGATGACGATGAGTATTGATAGATTGAAGTGACGTTGATATCATAAATATGACTACCAAATATATTTTGAAGAGGGAACGTTTATTAAGTTTAGAAAGATAATAGAAATATCATATACTATAGTTCCTTAATGAAATTTAAACCATAAATTGAAAATAACAAATGAAAATTGAAACTATTAATAGAATAAATATTTTGCAAGAGAACATTTATTGAGCTTTGAAAGATAATAGAAATGTAATACACGGCTCCTTATTGAAATTTAAACAATCAATAGAAAAAAAAATGAAACTTAAAACTAATAGAGAAAATAAAAAAATGAAATAAATATCCGACTTGCCGGATTCGAACCAGCGACCTAAGGATTTCAGCAACCAAACTACAGTCCTCCGCTCTACCAACTGAGCTAAAGTCGGATTGTTGGTTTACTTTAGAGTTTTATTTATATAATTGTAAAATATACACATACAAATATATTTTAAATATTAAATAAAAACAAAATAGAAGGTTTAATAATTATTTTCGTTCTCGGTGAAACACAAATTGCTTCACTTGAAACACAATTTGCTTTAATTTTGAAATTTAATGTTCTAAAATTACTTCAATTTTGAAATTTTATTTTCTAAACTTGCAATCATTTAATTTATGTGCCCTCAAATTACTTTAATTTCGATACTTATTGTTCTAATATTACTATCCCTAATTTGGACGTCTCTCCCAAATATACAGGATTAAAAAAAATAATTTAGCCCAAAAATAGAACAAAAATATATTTTCATAATCATCACTACTCCACCCTTCCTTGATTAAAGTTAGTTATTATTAATAGAAATTCAATAAGGCTGCGCTTGGATTCGTATATTTGAACGAAATCGAATAATTTTAAATTATGAATTTCAAAATTTAAATTTCAACTTAAAATCCATTATTTGGCAAACATTAGGATTTCGAAATTCGCATTTGGTCGCCGGCGGACAGTACACGCCGGCCAGCCGACCGCCGCCGACGACAACATGCCGACTGTTGCAGACCGCCGCCGACACACACAAACAGTTCTTCAATAAGTTCATTCATATATAAGCAATATACACACATTGATCTTCATCGTACTTAGCAAACCCTTTTTCACAGCAGAGAATTCATTACACAAATCATATAATATATATAACATCAACTCATCCATTCATTCCTTCAATCCACTTCTACTGGCTGCATAGCTTCAGCTTCTTTCCTCAGCTCTTGAAATAAGACAGACGACAAGTATCTTTCTCCAAAGCTAGGATGAACAGTCTGGCAATAAAAAGACGGTGAAACAAAAAGCCGATTGTCGATGATAGCTTATTAGTTTTTATGTCTTTCTGTTTATTAAGCTCATACCACAATGAGCTTTCCCTTGTTTTCTGGCCTCTTTGCGAGCCTCAGCGCCGCCACAGTGTTTGCTCCCGACGAAATCCCGACCTACATAGGGTCGTGCATGAATTCGTTGGTAGTAATTATTCTTTCGTCGCTTTGCCTTGAACTATATATATATTAAGTGTATAAGTTACCATGAGACCTTCCTTCAATGCTAATTGCCTAGCCATGTTAACAGCGTCTTCACTAGAAACCTTTTAACAGAAGAATCTTCGATCAGTTTATATGGATGTTTTAACTGAGAGAGAGCTTTTTCGACGGGCGATGATTACCATTAAGACTTCTTCCATTACATCCATGTCGAGGATGTCTGGTTTGAATCCAACTCCATTGCCAGTAATGTGATGAGGACCTATATATATTATATATATATATATATGGTTGAACATTAACATACAAATATATTTGTTTTTATTAGCTACTAATAATGTTAACCATATAATTACCTGGTTTTCCTCCGTTTAGAACATTGCTTTCCTCTGGCTCGAGTCCGTATATCTTGATCGAAATCGCCGTTTAAAATAGACATCATTAGTTATTTCAAACCAATGATGTGCATATATATGTGGCATATGTCTGTTTTATTACCTTAACGTTGGGGTTTTTCGACTTTAGATACTGTCCAACCCCCGAGACTGTGCCTCCGCTTCCTATCCCCATGATGAAAATGTCGACGTTTCCGTTCGTATCTTCCCATATCTCAGGCCCCGTCGTCTCGAAATGTACCTGCAATTAAACTCATAAATCAAATATATATATAAGTTATAGTTGTTGAAAAGATAGGATTTTTGATTGAAAAAAAAAATATATACCCGAGTGTTTGCTGGATTTGAAAACTGTTGAAGCATGAAAGCGTCGGGCGTCGATTCTAACAGCTGGTACGCTTTCTTGACTGTACCTCCCATTCCTTTGTTAGGATCCGTAAGGATCAAATCGGCTCCAAAAGCCCTCATGGTCACTCGTCTCTCCAAGCTGGTGTAAGAAGGCATCGTTAGGACCATCTTGTAACCTTTCATGGCGGCCATAAATGCCATGCTTATTCCCATATTTCCCGACGTGGGCTCGATTAATGTTGTCTGAAAATTTATCTTTTTTATTCAGATAAGGTGGATTTAACAGAAGGTTAATGCTTCAAAGGAGGAGCCTTTAACTTAACTAACCTTTCCTGGTGTGATTAGGCCTTTGCTTTCGGCGTCATTGATCATGGCTAATGCTGGCCTGGCGGTCGATTGAATTGCCGTAAGAAAGTGAGGCAACGAAAAATGTGTCAGAAGCATAAATCGACATCTATAAAGCACACCGACCTATCTTTGATGCTAGCCGTGGGCTGCATCATTTCTTGTTTAACAGCTACATAAGCACCACAGCCCTCTGTTACTTTGTTAAGGTAGACAAGAGGTGTTCTCCCTATGAGCTGCACATAAGGTTGAAAATGGTCTCAGATCGATATACATATTTCAAACACGAAAAGGGTGTCCGAAGATATTTGATCTCGGGTTATAACATGCATTTGCGTCCATGAACTCGGACGGATTTCAATCATTACCAAGCGCGGACCCAGCCCACCAAGACTGAGGGTGAAAATAACAAGGAACGCACAATTAAATAAACCACATAAACCACGAGGATGTTTTACGTTGTTTACAAACCATAGGGGTTTTGGTGTTTATTTTTTAAATAACTGAGTAGGTTCGATGCAATTTAGCCTATTAAAAAATTTAAACATAGGAAGATCATTGTATTTTAATTCCCCCTTTTTTTTCAGTTTTTTTAAATATAACAATATAGTTTTTTTTTTCCTCATCATCAACAACCTCAATAATAACATCGAATACTGAGGTGGGCTGAGGTAACTGCCTCATCCACAGACTCAGCGGCTAGCATGTGTGTTGTGAAAGTGAAGACTTCAAAAGAGATTAATTAATTGCAAGAATATATATATTATATATATATATATATATATATATATATATATATAATGAATTGATTATTACATAGATACCTGAGAAACTTGTTTCTTGATCTTAGTCCCAGGCAGATCTTTGGGCAGATCTCTTAGCCTTTGGGCAAAAGAAGGCGAATCCACCAAAGTGCTAGTTGACAAGGAACGAAAGGAGAGCTTATTTCTCTTGGCGAGGTTGCTTAAAGCAGCAGCAGCCATTGATATCAGTGTAATAATAATAAGCTTCAATCAGTTTGAAGTGTCTTTCTGGGCTCAGCTCACTCAGTTATGTCTGCTTCATTTTATTAGAGGTTTGGGTTGGGATAAGAATATAAAGAAAGAATGTCCGACTTTTCAATTTTCTTTACTTTTTCTTTTCTTTCTTTTTAATCATTGATGTTATTTTTGAGTTGGGATCCTTTATTCCAGTTTTTGTATTCCAGTTCGTATTTCAATAAATGAAAATCGTTACATCTTCCTCCGCCCAATTTTAAAACACCCGTAAATATTATTACACCCATGAATATCATTACACCACATTTTTTCTACACCAAAGTAGAAAAATATATAATATTAACTTTTTTTATTTAAACAACTCATAGGTTAAAATACGAATGGTTAAAATACGAAGTGGAATATTAAAATTGGAATAGAAGATCTCTTATTTTTATGTTTACAAGTAACAAAATCTAATATTTTATTAGTGTGTTCTTTCCTTTCCTTTTCTTTTTTATTTTAATCATTGGTGTTAGAATAGGACATATCGCGAGGAGATGCAAAAAAGTGCCAATTTTGAAGATTCCTTGCCGTTTGGTCTATAACTAGAGCCGATTAATGTATCGAGTCGTAGTTACCATATGACACTTTTATTTTATTTTATTTTTATATTATTTTGGTCATAATTGTATCGGCGCTTGAGATCTTATGATCCATAATTATGTTTCAATCTATGTTTCATATTTCAAAATTTATCAAAAAAAATTATTCTTATGAATATCGAAAAATATAAGATATGAATATCCATTTGATCATCATGAAATAAAGAATAAATTAAATATGTTTATTTATTTTTATCATATAAATCACATGAAACAACGATAATTTTATGATTTAGTGGAATGTGTAAAAGTTACAAAAGAATTAAAAAATAAAAAGAAAATTTCTGAGTCACGGGATTTAACAGGTGTCAAAATTTGGGGAATGAAACATAGATTGGAACAGAAGATCTCAAGCGTTCGAGAGACAGCTCAGGCAACCGAACAGATGATATCGCCACGTAAGGTTATTGATTCGAACACATTTGGATTTTTTGACTTTCGTTGTCTGTGTGAAATTGGAACAATATATACGTGTCGGAAGGATTACTCCCCCGAAAAAAGAGGATCGTCCTCTCACTGACGTTGATGTTCATACTCGCTTCATATTGAACTAAGTCGAAGTTCCCCTGAAAGTCGTGGCCGTTCGATAGGCGATGTGTTCATATTCACTTCAGACTGAAGTTAATCGGAGTGTAAGGAATACATTCTTGTGATATAGTGTGGGAAATACGGTTTCATTGTGGGATACCTTCTTACTAAACAAAATGTGTATATATATTACTCACATCATAATTACCATTTATATTATTTAAGAAAAAATGTTGATATATTAAAGCAGCAGCTTGAATTTTCTTACTTGTCCTACACCAATTTCATACGTCATAAACTATAGATTGATGTTGATAAATCAAAGTAACGCCAATGAAGAAAAGACAATTTTTGTATATCCATTTCCGTTTGCATATGTTTGGATTATTACTAACTAGTATTTTAAGCACACTCGATGTGTGTGATATCATATATAAATATATAATTAGTTTATATGTATTTAAAATATTTAATTGATGAAATTATAATTTAAAATTTAATCATATATTATTTTTAGGTATATAAAAAGATTAAATTGATTTTTAATGATATAAATATAATAAATTTAAAATTTGAAGGGTAAAATGGTAAATATATGAATTAAAACCAAAATAAGGGTAAATTAGTAATTAATAAATAAAATTGAAATTCAGTTACTATCATGTCAATGCTAATCATAATCGTTGATTATAAATAAATTTAATGGCTCAAATTTAAATAGAATGCCACAACAATAAGCCTCCTAGCCTTTATATAAAGGTATAGATATCATTATTCTTACGATTTGTCTTTTTGTTTTTTTTCATCTAATAATTTCTTACCATTATAATATTTAGGATTAGTGAAATCAGACAGACTGAACTGAAGCGACAAGCATTTCATATTTGGGCCTAAAGATTTCGGGCCCACTTTTCTGTTCATTTTGGGCCCAATACATTTATGGCCCGAATACACTTTCATTCCAGGGAAAACCGAAATAATCAGTAATTCTCACGAGTCACGCCATTATCCCCGCTTGCACGACATCGTTTTCTCTAAAACCAGTATTTCTTTAGCTCGACTTCCACCGGCTGTGCCGGTCTTCGGTTAGCCCAATCATCTCTATAAAAGAAAGCTGTTCTTTTGATATGTATTGTTTCATTTATTTTTGATCGACAGTCGACGATAATCTTACAAGTGAAGGTATGTACTTTTAGTTGCTGATCGTCTAGATTTTTTGTTGCAGATAGTTGGGCTATGCTACAATCGTTTGGTGCTAATCTGAACTACGTGTTTCAGTTGATTGGATTTAGGAGTACGTGACGTATCCGTGTTTTACACATACATAGATGCGTTTCCTTGGTTTTGTTGGGATTTCTTAGGTTGTTTGCTTCGTTTTGGGCTTCTTTTTTTGGGTTTAATGTATCATTCGGATATGTATTTTCTGTTTATTTCGGGGGAGATTTTAGGGCTTTGTTCTTTAAGTTGAGAAGGATAGTTTTTTTTTTTTTTTTTTTTCAATCGAGTGCATTTTTGGCGCTTTTTTGATAGTGAACTTAACTTAGAGCTAGTGTATGATTTCTGTGATGTGGAAAAGATCCTCCCAACCCATTGTTGTCACGTTGGCTGATTAGGATTGTCAGTCGCGGGATGTAAATGCGATATTGTCGTGTTTTATATCGTTGACTTTATCAAGCTTGAGTCGTCTATGTAAGATTTATCGAATTTGTTTGTGCAAATTGAGTGAGTTGGGAAAATCCAGTCTCACCCTTGCAAAATGGCTTAGCTTCATTTGATCGCGATCAAAATGCTGTATATGTAATTACTTGCATGTTAAAGCACATATTACGGCTTCGCAAATCTTGGTCGATGATATATCTTAATTTTCTATATATTCACAATTCTGCTGTATTCCTTGTCCCGTGCCAAATGGTTTCCGAAGTTTATCTTACATTTGCTACTGAGGAGAAGGGATTGAACACACTGTATCTTTAACAAGCTTCTAAGTCTTTGGGATCCATGTTATCACATTCTTTCGGATATCTATGCTATAACTTATATTTCACTTGGTTTTCCCTAGATGTCGGATTATCAGGGAGAGGAGAGTGTTCCCAAAGGAAACGAATGGGAAGTCGTGGCACTCACAGATTCTACCTATGCTGCAAGCCCAAGTCCCAAAGAAAGTATTTCAGATAGTAGCATTGTTGGGGCTGAGAACACCGAGACTGCTCGTGCAATGTTCATGTCAGGCCACTTTGGATCTCCAAGTAAGCAAGAGAACATGCCGCAAGAAGGAGATCGGACCATTCCTCTGCGTATGTTAGAGCACAGTGGTACATTAGATTCGAAAAAGGAGGAGGATATAAACATGGAAGGATTCGTTTCTGATGGAGGCAAAAATTTCGTTGGGAAAGGTGAAACCATTTCATTCCACAGTTCTGATTTTGGAGATGTTGTGCCCTTAAATTTGATAGAAAAAGAGCAGAGCACGTATGAGTATGGTAAGTCTGGCTCGTTCCATGCTGAAGCTAACACGTCTTTGAGGGATGACTCAGGGATTACCGAACCAGTTGAATCTCTGGACCGTTCAGACACTTCTGAGACCTCAGATATGCCGAAACATTACAAAGAAGATGAATTTAGCAATTTCTCCTGTGAAGCCTGGTGGAGAAAGCATGCTGTGTCATTATATGCTCACACCAAGAATGTTAATCCAGTTTGGTCTATCGTTGTTGTTGCTGCTGTCGTGGGGCTCGTGATCGTTGGGTACCGGCGACAGCAAGACAAGCAGCAAATTATGCAGCTAAAGCCACGTTTGACTCTTGATGATGAGGTATTATTCTATCTTCGGTTATGACCTTATATTTTGCAGTTGACAACTTGCGGCATGTTCCCATTTAGATATAATGAACTTGATAACCATCACAGTTTCGTTGTGACAATTTTCATTTTTTGTGGTCTCCCATCCTTAAAAAATTGCTTACAGCCGTCTAAAAATAATACATCTTATGTATTTTACTTAACCAATACACAGGGGTCTAGATGGATTCTCGGTCCTTTTACTCGGTTTAAAGATGCTATGCTCGGCGGTCGAAACAATTCATACATTGGAGTGTTGTCAGTGGCCGAACATTAAACCATTCAGGTGATAAGGAGTAGTTTGGGCCTCGACCTGCAAGCGCTGATCCGTCGCGTGGCCTCGCACAGTATATATACTGCTGATTTACATATGCAGAAAAGATGATATTAAACATGCATATGCCCCATAGATATTCCTTCATGTTATTAATATACATTCTGGAACTTGAATATGTAAGTATGATGTTGTGCCTCTGGTTTGGACATGATGTTAAATTGCCAATTATAGGGTGGTTGGTGCTTATTCTTTTCTACTCTGATAAAACTCTCTTTGAGTTATTACAACTTTAACGCCTAGTGTTTGAGGGGAGTTGTTAAATTCTTTTGATCATGGGTTTAGATTTCATGACTGTCGATGTTTGTGTGGCTTGGTGCGGGTCGTATGAGTATGGAGGGTAAGTCCCTCTGGAAGTTAGGTTTGCCCCCATAGATAACGTTGAGGTTTAGATAGTTGGAACTTGCGCATACGATGGCGTAGTGTGGTGATGGGTCCATTTCCCAGATCATGTAACATTTGCTTCCTCGGAAAAATCAACTTTTTATTGACTACAAAGACTATTATTTAATAATGTATTATTTTATTTCAAAAGTTGATAAAATTGAGGTCATAAAGTTATAATTTGTCATGGACATTTACCGCCACATTTTATGGGCGGCTCTAAATATCTAATATATAGAGATTTGCTATGGTGCTCACCCACCGTGAGCATCTACCGTGAACACCATAGCAAATCTTCTACCTATGGTGTTTTTCGTTCATCTTTGACGTCGGTATCACCTCCGTCATTCATCTCGACTTTGTCGTCATCTCTGTCGTCCGCCCACCTTCGGCGCGTTGATTTCTCAGAAATTCATCATCTCAGCTCTCTTATGAGAAATTCGAAAATAATGACGAAGTTTGAGAAATCAACGCGCCAAAAGTGGACGGCGGAGGTGACAGCAGAGTTGAGATGGACGACGGAGGTGATGGCAGCGTCGGAATGGACGAAAAGCACCACTGGTAGGAGATTTGCTATGGTGCTCACGGTGGATGGGCACCATAGCAAATCTCAATATATATATATATATATATATATATATATATATATATATATATAATCTATTAAATTAGTCATACAAAATGGATAGGTAAGTGTGTAAATAGCTGATTATAATATTAGAAAATGGAGAGTCGCCTCCACTTCATTTATTTATTTGTAATAAAGAAAGTCGATTCGGGCGTGTTGTGTCAAATGACAGATTCACAACAGAATTGACATATGAAACTTTGTGAATATGACCTATCATCAACTTTTGACGGACTGCATTTGGAAAGAATTCATACAGTTATTCCATTGAGAGATAGCTTACAGTTGATAGCTTTAAAACGTATATTGTGGTAGAAATGATATCTATTTATGGTTTTATTTAATAAGCAATCATTTTTTGAAATATTAATTTATTCCAAAAGGGAATCAAGCACCAGTATACTAAGTTTTGCCGTTATTTTGCCATAAAGCAACAAATGCATGCCTGACTTTAACTCTTTAGAGTTGGAAGAACATATATCAATCAATCCATGCCATATTATTATTATATCGTAATACAGATGGAATAATCAATTTGTTTCAAATACATAATCTGATAATAAAAGTAGTAAGTCTTACCAAACTGTTTAGTGTGTTATCATCTGCCCCATGACAATAAATAAGGCAATAGATAGATAGTTATTACAAAGCAAAGTGAAAACCCTTTATGCTTGTTTAAGTAGCATTGTCGTCTTCACTTTTTAGCAATAAGCTGCAGCATCGTCAGTAAACTAAGTAAAAAAAATCCTTGACATATCTTGTCTTTTGGTTCTACATGTCTCTAGCTAAGAACATACACACACACAAAATAAACAATCATATATGCTGTGTATGTGTAAAAATCATGTTTGTGATCGATCAATTACTCTCAATATTATATTGCACATGGAGGCAAACCTTTTATGGATCTCCATTTGAGTTGAGCTCTCTTTCACAAAAACTTTGACATCGCTCATCCATGATGATTTGGTGGTTGAGGCATCGACATCAACCTCATCTTCTTTGTGGCGTATACTGGGCAATATTTAACCTGAGGACGATTAGCTATGGTGAAAAACTATTGCCCATCTTCTTCAACAAACTATTTGGCCGTTGAGATGAGATCGAAGCTCGACGACTTCTTTAACAGACCTAATTAATATCCCTTCTACCTTTTCTTTTATTTGCCCTGCTTCGCTTTGGAGCTTTCAAGAATACCATCATTATTTTGGGGAGAGAATTTTATCAACCACTGTCTTAATGGGAATTGCAGTTTAATTAATTACATTTACTCAAATATTTAGTTTTTTTAGTTACAACTTTGTCCTTTTTAACACAGCATAATTATTACAATAATACCAAAAAGTAACCGGCCACTCTGGCTATGGATTCACTCTTTTATTTATATATGTAAAGATAAAGATATATATGTGAAAAATCTAGTCCTCGTTTGATGCTAATGATTCCAGCATGAATATATTTATTAAAAGTAAAACTGATAAAGTAATTTGATGGCTATGTTATATAAAAATATCAAATGAAAATTTAAGTGTAAATTGCGTCACCTCTTTGTTTTAATTGGGCCATTGCATACAATCCAATACACAGTCGCCCCACTTGTGGCCCAATATAAGATGAGATGAGCCTTGAATCCACGTGTTACACTATTACACAGTTATTCATTTCCGTTCTTACTGTAAACGGTGTAGCATCTAACGGTAAGCAGCCCTCATTTCACTGCAGCTTCTATAATCCTTCACTTCTCATTTTGTCGCTTGACGCATGGGCATTGGTGGGAGCTGCGAGCTGGCTTGTATTTGTTAATTAGCGCAGTTTCAGGTGGGCTTTATATCCTCGTTAAATTCGATTTCTGTTTTGTTTTGGAAAATCTCTTGGATAAGGCAGGATTAGGGTTTTTCTTCTTATTATGCAGCTGAATAGCAGCTTAACTTGTTAGCTGGGTGCAATTGGTCGTGCTATGTTGCCTGATTGGGTTTGAATGCTGTTTCTGAACTAAAAGCTTTGATGATTTTTATTTTTTTTTTGTTTTCCTTCTTTGGTTTGTAATTGTTCCAGGCTGCGGTTTCTTTCCTGCTTGCTATAGGTTTTGGTGTGTTCTTTTTCCCATTTTTTGATTGCAAGTTTTCTATTGGAAAGTTTGGGCGAATGAAGATAGGTTTTGGTATTTGCTGCTGTTGCTGTTGTTGAACATTTGGTGATTCCTCTGTGGTTTATATGTCTCTTCTGAGAAATGGGTATTTCGCTGTGGATTGCAGTAGAAGTTGACTATTTTTATTTGTTATTTTGGGGTTCTGGGCTGCAGCTGGGATATAATACTTCTGAAGTTAGTCATTAAAATCACATCCTCTCTTTGGAAGTTTTGCGGTATGGCAGAAGCTGATAGTGAAATTATAAAGCCCGAGGTAATGCTTTATATTATTCGAGCATTTCTTGAACATTTATAATAATGGTTCAACGGTGTGCTTTCTTCTGGTTCCTCCATTTTTTCCCCACCTTTTGTTGATTCATATTTTATAAAGTTATAAATTGGAAAGATGTATATTCTTATTGAATATGCTCCGCCATGGTGTTATGATAACAAATATAATCCACTTTCAATACCATATGTTAATATACTAAGTAATCTCACCCTGCTATTTAATGTTCTGTGCTACTGTAGATGCTGAAGGCTTATATTTGGCTTCAAACATCTGATGAATCAATCCAGCAAGTTGAGCAAGATATTGCCATATATTGCCCGTATATATGTCGTGAAATACAATCGGGCATGGGATCTTCAAAGAACCATCCCATCACGCTTCCTTCAAGAGTCAGTCCTCATATGCTGAGCATGATTCTCGATTATTGTAGATTCCATCAAGCACCAGGCCGCTCTAACAAGGTCGTTGCAATATTCTTGAGCCATGCATAATTTGACCTGTTTGTGTCAACTTCTAGTGAAAGAATCTATTTGGAAGCACTACATCAAGCTTGTTCTTGATTTTTGTGGAGGCATAGTTTGATTTTGTGTAATATCTTCATGCAGGAGAGGAAGTCCTTTGACGAGAAGTTTGTTCGAATGGATACTCAAAGACTTTGTGAGCTGACATCTGCTGCTGACAGCATGCAGCTAAGGCCACTGGTTGATTTGACCAGCTGTGCTCTTGCACGTGTAATCGAGGGCAAGACTCCGGAAGAGATAAGGGAAATATTTCACCTGCCTGATGATCTGACTGAGGTGCTCCGTCTTTTCAATCGTTGTACATAGTTTACGTTCTTCATGAAGCATACATTTTCATGATATTTTATATTTTGTTTCCCTATTTTATCCAGGAAGAGAAGCTCGAACCTATAAGAAACACCATGGATGATCCCAGGATTAGGCTTTTGAATAGATTGTATGCAAGAAAGAGGAAAGAATTAAAAGAAAGACAAAGATTAAAGGTGACCTCGTGCATCATTTTGCATTTGATGCCACCCCATTGATTGTATTTCTCTATACCTCAACATGTAAATTGAATAGTCTGTTTTAAGCTGCTATTAGTTTCTTCTTATTTTATGTGCGAAATCAAACTGGATAACGAGTTTCAATCTTTTGGTAGAAGGTTGAAGTTGAAGAAGAGCCGACCGACGACCGCTCAGTGGATGACCTCTTATCCTTCATCAATGGAAACGGTGAAGGTAACTTTTTTAGCGAAACATCTTCGCACATCTGTTGTATGATCCACTTAAATTCTGTATTTTTCTTCTTTCCATTTATCATTAACCTGATACAAAACTCTGTAGATTCCAAGGATAGCAAATCTTCTAAGAACAAAAAGAAGAATCGCCGGAGGAAAGATCATCAAAAAACTCCCCCTTCTTCATGCACCAGTACTTCGAACGGTGGCTCTCTTTCTAGACCTTTAGAACACTACCAAGAGGTAGGAATCACTTCCACTTATTTGATGAACCAATTTAGCAATAGCCTCGTTTGCCTTTTGGAAAGCTGCATTCCATGTGTGGTGCATGATGATACATGTTGTGGTCTTTAAATTTCTTAATATTTTTTGCTACAGAAATCAGATGGGCGCAATCCTTCAAGCAATAATCCTTCTGGCGAGCTTCTGCGCAACCTATGTGACACAACAAAGTTGATGGACATTGAATTGGATGATAGATTAGGACCGGAAGATGATTTCGGCAGTTGTGATTTAGATGATGATATCGACCCTGCGTTGAAAGAAGAGATTGATAGGTCAGCCCAATGTTTTCACAGTGTTGCTCCTATCCTACTCTATTGGGCACATTCCAACTTGGTGCAGATCGTCAATTTTAGAAGTTGATTAGTGAGGAAAAGATAAAGAAAAATTCCAAATTCTGATATAAACACATGACATAATCTGCACCAAGTTTGTCTTGCCCAACTTGGTAGATCAAATGAACCATTTTCTGGCATTATTTAGTTTCCACATTAAATTTGTAGGTCATAAAGGGTAATGGCTGGCTATCCTTGTTCTTTTCTTGTTTCTGTGCTATTTTTTTATTGTTAGTAATTTGTTTAGTGGATTTTTACCAAGCATACGGAGGCAGCAATTGTCTTAATTACCATCGTGTACAAAGCTGCCATTAACAAGTTTGTAGTAGGGACGGATATGTTGTTTGTAGACTCGGGTATTACAAAGTGGATATCTTTTTTTCTTTTTTCTCCAGCGATAGATATTGGCTACTTTATTCTTACTCACAGGTTGTATCCTTATGAAGTAAATGTATGCAATGTCCTTTTAGTCTGACTAACGTTGTTTTCCCATTTGATCGGTCAGGGAAGTCGAAGACTTTGCCAGAAGACTAAACTCAGATTGGCCAGAAAGGATGCAAGAGATACTCTCTCTAGGCCAACAAAGACAGCCGATAAAGTTGAAGATAAATGGAAATAGTTCCTCACGGACATCTGTTAGTATGTTTTGATGCTTTCTATTTCTCAGAGTTTAGCATGTTTTATGGACCTATGGTTACATTTTCTTGCATGACATTCCCATTTCTTGCCCCTTACTTCAGGATTAGGTCAAAACCATGGGTAACTATTCGAGCACACATATACTTTAAATGGACACTGAGAGATTTAAACGCGGGCCAGTTTGAGTTTACAGAACTGCGACGTGGGTCAACGTCAATTGTTATACAAGGTCGTCGGAAAGTTTACGATGAGAGAGATCAAGTTTTTGACGCTGGAAAGTGAACCGTTGTATCAACCGTAGGAACGAACAAAAAGGGGAAGAATGATATATATATATATATATATATATATATATATATGTATATATATACACATATTTACATGGCCAAAGAGTCAATTTTGTTTGCTCTTTTTCTTTTGTTGTTTACTTCTTTCTCTACCTTTAATCCATTTCAAAGTGGTGGACGAGGACTCACCAAAGCCAGACATGGCAGGATGATGATGCTTCAAGCTTCAGGACATATATGTCTGATCATTTGTTTCTTTCTTTCTTTCTTGGGTTTTGCTTGTAAAATTAACGCTTTTGTCGACATATTAGAAGTGGTTGGTTGTTGTATAGTGATTTTTTGGCAAATTTTCTCAGCAATGCTTTTGATATCTAATTGTGTGCTATGTATTATAGAGTTTTTTATTTATTTATTTACCCGTTCTTATATCCGAGTAATACATTACAATTAGTGTTTGTTTGGTAAGTGAATATATATTTAGGAGGGTGTAAATTATTAATGTTTATATAAAACTACTTAATGGATATAAAATAAAATGTTTGTTTGGTTAGTAGTGGTTTGAATGTAATGTACTTGTTTGGTTGGACCTGAGTTTAATAAATGAGTATCTAGTGATAGTGAAAATACATTTATGTCCTCGAGCATATTACACTTACAAGAATATATCGACATTATTACTTGGAGCTACGACTAATGCTCCCTTGTCCATTACACAAACAACGATAGTCAAGAGGATTCGAACCCCTGATCTCCCGCTTGAAAGGTCAGAAATCGAACCGTTATGTCAAGTCCTTAGGGGTTTGAAGCTGTGTATTAATTGAGATGCATATTCTTACTACATATTACACGATGATAAAGGATATTATACAGTAATATATTATATATATATATATTTGAACATGTATATAGTATATATATGTATACGTCACGATTGAATATTTCTTTACGACTTTTAATTATTGCTTGTGCTTTATTATTTCTGAATATTCTTTTATAATATATTTTTGCAAATGAATAAAAATTCGAAATGATCCTCAATATTTCTCATTATTAGTTACAAAAGCACTGAGGTTTAAAGTATTATGTACTTAATGGCCATGCATGACCCACTTTAAATGGGCCAGAGTTAGAATATAGGATCATGGGCTTTCTGGAAAATTCACTTGCAGGCCCATTTAAGTGGCGGTTAACATGTTCTTGGGGATCAGCTCAGCTCAGCACCACTGTCTAAGGAGTAGCGACATCGTTAGTTACACATCTTTCTGGCTTAATTGCTTTCGAGCTCATTCTGCTTCGAAACGACGCCGTGCTGTGTACTGTGGTCTCTGCGTAGGCGATTTCAATTTGTTCTCCGGAAGTTCCCAGGTGCACGCTTTATGCTTCTAATTGCTTTGATTTGTAATTACTGTTTGTTTGTTTTTTTGGTAGCAGTTTGTTTTAGTTGATAATGTAGGGATGCATGTAGACTAAGAAAGCTGGTTCGTTCTGCGTGCTTGGTACAAATTGATGATGTAAAAGAAAGAATTGTTGTTTGATGCGTATATAGTAGATTGTTTAGGCATTCAATTGAACGTCAATAGGCGAATTTTTGCTTGCTAGGATTCGAAGGAGTCGTTTTGAACTAGGGAATTTCTGGTTTTGGTTCGAGGCTGTTTCAAACGCGAATTGCACTGTGTTATCCCACCCTCGTGATATGTGTTCTTGAGGTGTTTCAGCAACAAAAACAGTTTTGAGATTTGTTTAGTTTTAGTTTAATCACGGGAAAGTGTATTATTGAATAATGTTGAAATCATTTTATAGGGTTGGGTTAGGTATGGTCCTCTGCCTATCATGACAATGAATGGAATGGCAGATTTTAATAAAAACTTTCGTCGTTGATCTTATAGGAACAGGGAGTTGTTCACATTCTTATTCGTTTTGTTTCGCTCAGCTGAGGCTTGTATTATTTCCTACTCAACACTAGTTTGATAAGGTTTTTCATTCGACAAAATTGGTTTTAAGATATAACTATTGAAGTTGAAGTTGAACATATGTTGAAATGATCACTGAGATTAATCTCAATAGCAAAGAGTAAGCTCATCTGTCATTTTACTGAAGAGTCGATTTGTTTTTTTTTTTTTTCTCTTTCACTCGGGGGCTTCCAGCACGGAGGATATGTTCATAACCAGGTTCTGTTGGCAAGGAGCTCGTGTCATCAATAATCTGGTAAAAGGTCTGTTCGGACTGTTGCTTTGTAATTTTCTGCTACTTTCTACGTGAAACTTGATTTTACTATCGCATACAGTGCAAGAAACGTGTCACGATGATGATCTTCTGTTCCTAATTTCCAGCATATCACAAAATTACAATCCACGCAGGCCCAACTCTTGCTCCAAGGACATCTTACATACCTCTCGCTCCCAATAAGTATTTGCGGGACCTGGTTAGTTCATTTCCTCATGCAAATAAATTCAGTTTTTTTTTTTTTGGCTTTTAAATTCGATTGTAGTTTGTAACTCCAATGCAGCCAGTTACAAAATATGAAGTAATCACACGTTCAGGTGTTGTTCGAGTAATGTACATATTGATTGTTGAGTCAGTCATCATAGTCTTTCTTCATTATTTAAAGGTTTCAAATTACACAGATGTGGTTCAAAAAATTGGTTATACAATAAAGCTAGTTTGTTTCATAAATAAACCTCATAAAAGGCACAAGAAATAAAAAAACTTGGCAAGGCTCCCAATTTTTCAGTCCTTGACTTTGGAGAAACGAAAATTTGAATAGAATTGTATCGATTTAGCTCATTGATCTGTGCTGAAACATTTTAAGTTGGGTAATTCAAATAGACTATACTGTTTACGTCGCACGATCTAAACTGTTTCTTTTTGTAGGACCAGCGATATGAATTATTTACAACTACAGCAGACAAACAAGACTCCGAGAATTCAGAAAAGTAAGCCATTTTCTTCTATGTCTTTTGAAACATAAAAGAGTAGTTGATGTCTCTTGTTAAACTTTTTGTTAATTTACTACATCATCACAGCTAAATCAGCTTGCTCAGTGTTATTTGAAACCACATTCTGATACCTGGGATGTTATTTTTAACCTTTTAAGTATTGTATCCTTGCTTTGTGATTCATAAACGGCACCATTATATAGCTGTCAGTATTTTTAACGTCTCCGTTTTCTGCCATAATTTCCCATGACAAAATTTGTCACTTGGTGTTAAGTGAACTCTGGGCTCAGATTACCTTCAATGTTTTGATCTTCCAGGATAAATGTTACATTTGTTGACAAAGATGGGGAAGAGATACATATCAAAGTTCCAGTTGGAATGTCAATGTTGGAAGCTGCACACGAGAATGACATAGATCTTGAAGGTGAACTTACTAAAATTGTTCATTCTGTTCTACCACCACTCCTGAAATTTGGTCAAATTAGCCTTTGATCAATGTTAAATGCTGCTTTTTTTTCTGAATGACATAAATTTTCCACTAGCAATCTCATGAATTAGCTATTTTAAAGATCTGTACTTTTCTTTTTTTCCGTGGCAGGAGCGTGTGAAGGATCCCTTGCTTGTTCCACTTGTCACGTTATAGTGATGGTAATTGTTATTTACTAGACAGGTTTAGAAGGTCCCTGGAAATTCGTATTAATTCCCGATCCTCTCTTGCAGGATATAGACAAATACAACAAATTACAAGATCCAACCGATGAGGAAAATGACATGTTAGATCTTGCATTTGGCCTCACAGAAACGTAAAACCTCTTCTACTTCAAACCAGTCAGTTACTAAATGGAGCCTGTAGTTTCAGCAGAATTCTGATACTCTTGCGATTATTTTCTTCAGATCTCGTCTAGGTTGTCAGATTATTGCAAAGCCCGAACTCGATGGACTTCGCTTGGCACTTCCTGCTGCTACACGAAATTTTGCCGTCGATGGTTATAAGCCGAAACCTCATTAGATCTTTACGTATTTCAATGTTTCAAGAGTGTAGATCATAGATGATTTTGAGGTATGCTAAAAAGAGGAATTGAGTAGTCATGCTGACCTTTGGACCCCCTTTGTAATAATGATTTCACACAGTTGAGTGAACCTTCTCTTTTACTTACTAAATAACGTCCGATGTATTGTTATGCTTGTAATACAAAATGAGTTCTGGCAAAGATTAAGAGGACGGCCATTTGATGTTCTTTTCATTGTCTATTTTTATTTAGCAGCATTTTTCAATCTGAATTTTGATATTCTCAGATGCAAGGAACATACCAAGATTTGATGAAAAATTCACTGTGTGACAACCATGAAATAATCTACAAGGTAATGAAATTTAAAATACAGTATAGGACGATTAATAATATGCCAGAAAAACCAAAGAACCCTTCTCAAGATTGTTGCAGCCATTCATGTATTGCAGACTTCAGAGCATGATTAGTCACAAGATTGCGGTGTGGAAGCTTAACGTTCGTCATTGGCGAGGTTTCATGACCGGCGTCTAACCACCCTTTAATCGCTTCCGCCTCATACGTAAAACCGTCGGCTGCCACCGCGGGATCTCTCATGACTTCCTGCAAATCATCGCCAAGAAAAACAGAAAAGCGAAAACTATAAAGGCACGATCAAATCAGTGATATAATGTATCGTTGTTTGGGGTTGTTTGTAACCTGAAAGATGGGACAGACGAAATAAGACGGAACATGGCGACGGTCATGCGGCGATGATACCCCGCAAGAAACATTCATCGGTTCCAAAACTCTCCAAACCTCAGAGACAAGATTGGGTCGAAGGCTCCGCTCCTTATCGCAGCATCGTACCGCCACGTGGGCAAGCTGTCTCGCCTGAACGAACGGCCAATCTCCAGCCGTTTGATCGAGCAGATCTTCGACATTCCCCTCTTCCAAGGCCTCCTTAACCTCGTTCATTATCCGAACGGCCGGTCTCCCAGTCAACAGCCTCAGCAGTATGATCCCAAAGGCATAGACATCTGACTTGGTGGTGATTTCCCCCGTGGTAAGAAAAACGGGGTCCAAGTACACGAACGTCCCCTTCGGGTCTGTCCTGAAACACCTCGTCGTGTCGTCCACCGAAAGCTTATAGCGCGGCAGCACGCGGCATATCCCGAAATCGCTGAGCTTGGTCGATAGGTTGGCGTCGAGGAGGATGTTGGCGGGCTTGAGGTCCCCGTGGACTATTCCCTGTGGCTGGCAGTGGTGTAAGAAAATAAGTGCGGAGCAGAGCTCCGTGGCTATGCGGATTCGAGCTTTCCACGACAAGGGAGGTGCGTTGTTCTTGCAGTTCAGGCGATCTTCTAGGCTTCCGTGGGGAAGGTATTCATAGATGAGAGCATAAGATTGCGGGCATGCGCCTATCAGGGTTACGATGTTCGGGTGCCTCACCTTGCTTAATACGTTTACCTAAGACAACATTTTCAGGACATGAGGATGGTGTAAGAATCTTGCTACATACGCAGCTCATTTGCGTAAGAAAAACTGTTAGAACTCGAGGGTTCTTTCGAAGAAGCAGTTGACATTAAGAAAAAGTAGTACTTTGGTTGCAAAGACTTTTTACCTCCTGCTGAAACTCAAGATGCCCTTGTGAGCTATTCGGGCGTAGAATCTTAATAGCAACTTCAGTACAGCGAAGATAGCCTCTGTAAATAATGCCATAACCACCTTCGCCGATCTTCAAGGCTTGACTGAAACTATTCGTTGCTTCTTCGATTTCCGAGGAAGAGAATTCACAGAAGAACACAGGCGGGCTCGATGCTTCATCAGATAGTCTGTTTCTTGCTTCCTCGAATAGCCTGAGGGCGTCGTCGTAGTTGGCTTGCAAGTCATCTCTTTCTTTCTTGTACTTCTGCAAGAGTTCAACTGCAGAATATAGTTTATGTTCCAACTCCTGGACAGCCTTGTCTGAGTCTGCAATTTGCTGCTGTAAGGAGATTTTATCTTCTTCCCCAATTCTGTGCTTTTCTGTGAGTTCATCTGATTTCCATCTCAATCTATCGGCTTCTTCTTTGCCTCGTGCGAGTGCTTCCTCGATTTCTTGTCTTCGTCTTAGCTCTTCGGCGTACATAGCTTCAGATGCTTTAGCCTGCATTGTTTGTCATAATGAACATCAGTCGTAAGATAAATCATAGACAAAGAAGAATTCAAATATTCCATAGTAACTGTGCTGAGAACTCAAACAAGAGTAAATATGTTGGAAAAACAAAGTTCACCCTGCGGATGGCAACAATGACATCCTTTTCAGCTTTTCTACGCCTTACAGATTCTTCGTATGCTTCTTTTTTCGAACTTTCGGTCTCGGCTAGTAATTGCTCGACCCGATCGTAAAGTTCACAGTTTGGATTCTGTTCCTGTACATCAAGTAGTCAGAAGTCAGAACTATGAACTAATAATGTCTTAAAATAGCTTGAAAGAAATAAAGTTTGCTTACAACACTGCAGGATGTTACTGACGATTGAAGATGATCCACATCATTTTTCTCAAACTTAGGCGATGGATCGAGCCCAACTTCATTTATATCGGCCCTTACGAGTGGAGATAAGGTTACATCCTCGGCATTTTCGAGGAATGAACTAGTTGAAAGGCGAGACATCACCGAAGGACTTCTCCTGTATGTATTGTCCCCACCATTGTTTCCTTCAAGACTAAAACTCCACAGAGGAGATTCCCATCTAGAGAGATTGGCTGGTGATGAGATGTCAGACCACACCCTTCGATGTTCCCTAACTGGATCTTGAAATCTTATTACAGCCCTCGCCTCTTCTGCTATTGAGCGTGATCTCAACGTCAAGGCAACGTTAGCATCAGGGCTCGTCTGAAATAGTGGAAGGCGCCCATTTTGGTCTGCCACATCGGATGTAATTTTCCTAAACCAAGTTTGGCTAATACAATAAGTGATCCAGTCTACAGGGATGGAATCAATGGTACTTAAAATCGAAGTGGAAGGAAAAATAAGACAACCCATGAATGTTGTCTTGCTGTTTGATCAAAGTTATATATATATAACTAACTTAACGGTTTGTCGGGAATTTCAAGTATCAAGAGACAAGGAAAAACAAGACATTAAATGGCTACCTTGCTCCGATGAGGTTTCCTTTGCATACGAACGATATATGACAGCAGCTAGGCGCTTCCTTGGAAACATAGATTGCTCTTTTAGACTTGGGCTCTTTCATTTTTCTGGAATGACAATTAAAAGCAAGGTAGTGCAGTGTACAAAATTAAGACAAAGGAGTTTCGAAGAGACGAGACGTAAGGACATAATCACGGTGAGAAGTTTCATCAAACTCAGCTAATGAACCTTAACTCGGTTATTCTCAGCAGTATTTATCTTCCACTTAAATGAAATCTGCTACCAATTTACCTTGAATAAGATCTATTTGCAGCTGCACCCATTACAAGCCACCTTACACCGTTCTCAGATATTAGCTGCACAAGCCCCTTCTCGACCGAGTCTGCTTCTAACCACATCTTCTCTGCTTGCACCTAAAAGAAGAAGCAACCAACTTTCAGACAACTCAGTCGGTTCATTCCAAGACAACACATAAATTTCAGACATCAGAACTTCTTGGGTGAGAAGGTTTCACTAGCCTTCAAGATTCATTCGTAACTCATATGAAAGAACGAGAAAACATCGGGTATGCATTACTAGGGAGCCCTGTATAACATTTTTGTAACTAGGTAGCAACTACATACATGCTGTAATAAACATAAATTTGCGGTAAAGCATTGATGCATACGACGGAGGGAGACAGAAAAACTACATACCGCAGCTACTTGGTTGCAAGTTCTGATATACATATCAAGAATCTTGAGCATATCTTTCCTCTCATTTTCATGATATGCCTCAACTTCTTGCTTGTTCATTAGGCTAATCGAAAACTTGCCACCAACTGCAAAATCGAAAAAAATGAGAGGGTAAGATGATTGCTGCCTATGAGTTTCATAGATAAAAGAAATTTTCAGGCCAGAGAAGTTAGTCCTATTCTATTATCTTTTCGAGGATCATAACATCATATCTACCATCTTTCTCAAGCTTGAACTGCATTAAGTTTTGGTCCATTATTACACCAATCTGTAATAAAAAAAACAACGATGCAATAATCGAAAACCCTATAAAACTAAGCACTTACTCTTCGTGGCTATCCTCTGCGCAGGCTGATGAACATGAAGCACGCAAATCCTCTTCATCCCGTTTAAATTCTTCAACGCCCACGTCAGCAATGTTTCGCTCTCTTTCTCGTCTTTTCCCAAGGCCACAAACAAGACATCCTCCTTAAGATCGGCCGAAGACGACAGCGGCGACGGCGACGCCGACGCAGCCGTTTCATAATCCATTACCTCATTTTCGCCGATAACACTGATCGAACTCATGGTCCTAACTACTTTGTCTAACTCACAGTTTACGTAATCAACTTCCAAAAAGTTTAAGTTTTTTGGTGGGTTGGATTTTCTTGCTTCGTCTGCTGCGGACTATAAAAAGAGGTTTCTTGTAGCTGTCTCATAGTCGTTGTCACTCTTTATAGATTTAGTATTAGTGAAGAACGAACAAATGGCTTAACTAAGTTTCTAATCGGGGACGAAGATGCAAGGAAATTGCTTGAAAGTAAAATTAAGAATAGCTAATGTAATAATTACTATTGTCACTCCGTTTATCCTATTCGCACCCCTAATAAATATGTAAAGTATTCTAAAAGGTATTTATTTTAAATCATTAAATACTTACCATTAAACTAAATTAATTATAATTTCAAACTATATTAATTAAAATACGTAACTGATCAACAATTCAAACTACATCAACAAGGCAGTACTATAAAATCGTAGTGATTAATATAAGAATTAAAATGAAAAATAAATTAAATATTGTAACGCATGGTTTTGAAACCGGATTTTCAAACTGGATCAAAAATTTTAGTGATTTAAGGTTTAGTGGTTTAATCGGTATAAAATCAAAATAAAACTTAAGTAACATCGATGCCTCTAGATATAATAATCTTATATTTTATGAATAAATAAAGCAAATAAAATGTATTGGGGATTAAAAGGTAATTATAAAATTGGGAGTAAAAAATTACATTTATAACTAGGGGGTCAAAATTAAATGAAAATAAAATGTATTGGAGATAAAAAAAAAATTAATTGTAAAATAAGAGGTGAAATTTAAATTTAAAATAAATTTTAATAAGTATTAAAGAGGAACCGCACCCCAACCTTGGGAAACAAAGTCTAAAATAGTTACCACTAGGCCACGACAGTGTATGTGAATATTAAGTTATATATTTATTATATTAATATTTGTTTTATTTTTTTTCTTTTAATTAAAGCACGAACAGGACTATAATCGAACCGAAATTCTAATCGGTTCGCTTCGGTCCGGATAAAACCCTTATCATTGGGTAAAATAACTTAATTAATATTGTTGAATAACTAATAAATTAATAAAATAATTACAATTGAATTCATATAGTTTGATAAAATAATTTTACAAATTTTAAGTGTTTGGACTAGCAAAACAGTTACACTAATTAATCACAACCGTACGGTACTCGGCCGTCCGTACAAAATGGGTTAATTACACTTAGCACCCTTGAAGTATTTGTCTACTTCTTAAACAACCCCTACAAATGTTATAATTTGAGATAACTATGAATATTATATATATATATATATATATATTAATATATTATATTAGTACGCGTTTTGGCGTGAAAGGTAAGTCCAGCATTTGGAAGAAAATGAGTGAAATATATTATTACATTAATCCATCGATTAAAACATAGTATATTAGCGAGAGATAGACGAGTAAAACAATTAGGATAAGGTCGTACAATAGAAGAATATACTTTGAGCCCACGACATATTCTCATTTATTATATCGTTACTTAACTATCTATCTTAGTAATTAATATTTCATATCATCTTTCTATTTTATTATTGCTCCGCATCCTGGAGTAACTGCTTAATTAATTTGGTATGTCATATTTTTTTTTCCAATTTTACCCTTCAATTGTAAGTTTATTCCAATTTTATCATTTAATTAAAATTTCAGCAATTAACATTTTAATTTAAAAAAAAATTCAAATATAAAAATATTATTTATTTATTTTATTACACACGCATTGAGTGTGCGTAAAATACTAGTTCATTATATGGTTACTAACATGGCCGTTACTATCCTTTTGTGCTTACATTTCATCTTACGATTTGCATATTTGGTCTAAGGTCGTCACTACATGAATCTTTCTGAGAAATTCTTTATTTCCAATCTAGATTGGTCGATTATTATTATTATAAAATTAAATGGAAATTGTATTAGATTGACTATCATTGAGTCTTCCTAGATTATTGGCGGGAAACAAAGAGAAGCAAAACAAACGCTACGGACAAATATTATATTTTCTTGAAGGATTAGTGTGGGGCCGTTATGAGGCCCAGAAGATACTTCAGCCCAATTAAGGTCCACTTGATTTAATTCAAAGCCCAAAGCCCTTCAAATGCATTACTTTCACTCCATTTTCTATAAGCATTGAGAGGAAAAAAGAAAGATGGACGATAAATTTAATGTTTATACTATACAAAAGTCTTTTATTGGTATTCAAATTTTTAAATACGTAGTTTTAGTTCGTGAACTTGGTAGAACCGTTTCTTTTGAGTTCTTTGATCTAAACAAAGGGTAAAAGAACAAAAAATGAACGTTTTTTCAAAGTTCATGAAGTAAAACAAAGCATTTAAAAGTTGAGCACGAATAGTTATAACTTTTTTTTACATGCATACTATTTTGTAAAATTGATCTAAAATTTAGTTTCGATTACCACGAGATTTTTAAACTTTTTTTTTGTTTCGAGAAGTATACCAACACAATCACACTGTAATCCCAGCTCGTTAGATTTTCGACGTATCGTCGAATATTCAAAATTTCAACAACGTGCCGAAAATCCAACATAGTTGATTTACTTCCCAAATGGATAGGAAAGAATAGGTCATCTTTTATTAGTACCTATTAGTATGAATTTCAATCACGACTATTTAAAGATTGGTCAACCCAATACTAAAAATTATATCTTTTAAAAAAAACTCTCTTGCATACGTGATTCTTCAACTGGGTTTCATCACAAAATCAATTATATTGGACGGAGTAAGCTATTTTATTAGAGTATAATCGTAACAAAAATATATATAAATAAATTCAATGTATTTAGGAATTATCATAAGATAGAATATGATGGGCCTTTAAGAGTCGTTTTCAAGACAAGCGTGTCGAAAGAGATGAGAATGTCCACTTTCTCCTACCTACCTACCACTTAACTTTTTTAATGGAGACTTTAAATGGGAACCAACTACGTTTGTATATTGTGTAACAATCTACCATCAATTACTTGTTACTTCTCATTTACGTTCGCACCTAATTGCAAAACCGAATATTTTCAGTGGTCGATATAAAATAAAGATAATATACATATATATATACGCTTAAATATATTTTTAGTCCCATATGTTTGAGGGGTAGCGTTTTAAGGACACATAAGTTAAGGGTGTCAATTTTAGTTCTGTAAGTATCAAAATTGAAACAATTTAGGGACATATAAGTTAAGGGTGGCAATTTCAGTCCTATAAGTATTGAAATTGAAGCAATTTTAGGACATTTATACCTATAATCTTAATTTCAGCCCGAAATTTACACATGTGGCACCGAAGATACTGATTTGGACTAAATATGTTTTCTCTTTCCTTTAATTAAACGTCACTTCATAGTCCAAGTCAGCATTTCCGGTTCTATGTGTATAAATTTCGGGCTGAAATGATGTTTTCGGGGTTAACTTTCTTAAAATTGCTTCAATTCTGATACTTCGCATGACTAAAATTTATTCTCTTTCCTCCAAATAAGCTCTTACTTATTTTTTTACTTATGAGGTGACTATTAATTGGAGGAAAGAGAAAATAAATTTAGTTCAAGTCTGCATCTTTGGTGCCACGTGTATAAATTTCAGGCTAAAATTAGATTTCTAGGTTTAGCTGTCCGAAAATTGCTTCATTTAGAATACTTATAGGACCGAAATTGCCACTCTTAACTTAAATGACCTTAAATTGCTTCAATTTTGTAATATACATGACTAAAATTGGCACCCTTAACTTAAGTGTCCTTAAAATGCTACCCCTCAAACATACATGACTAAAAATATATTTAAGCCATATATATATATATATGTATATATATTGGGATAAAATTCCAATTTAAAAGAGGTAACGAGTACAATGGTTTCATTGAGTATCCGTAAATGTATGTCAGCTAATGCTGCCCACCATGTTATAAGTTTATGTTGTTGAAAAAAAAAAAAAAAAAAAAGTGGGTGTGGTTGACATAATTGATTCTTAATTAATTGATTCTTAATGTCATCACAAGTCCATATAATTTTATATTTGGTTTACTAAATTTACAAAGATTTACAAAAAAAATAGGCCATTTACAAAAATATACAAAAATAGGTCATTTATAAAAATAAGTCATTTGATTTTGTATGTTTGAACAAATTTGTGTCATCGATCATTTTTTCGACAAAATAAGTCGGAAATTCTGTGTCATCGTCTCAGAGGGAGCAGTCAAATGATTAAAGCATATTATAAATCAGCAGTCAGTACTTATTTTGTAGAAAAAATGATTGGAGACTCTAAGTGATGTATTTTGTAATTATCAAATTTAATGATACAAAATTGAAAATGGTGGCTGAAATTTATAATTTTTATCAAGTTTAATAATAATAATAATAATAGATTTACGTGTTCTTGAGTTGTCATATATTATTTTCATTTAAATGTCTCCTACGCGTGCGAGTAAGAGAAAGACAATTCCTTAGTTATATTTTACGTTGTATTGTATCTCTATCAACTTAATATAAAAAAAAAATGGAAAAATACAAAAAAGTAACAACGTAAGCTGTCCAAAACCATTTAATGAACCATCAATTCGCAACCTAGTTGTTTTGGACAGCTTCCCTCAACCCATAAGTTACAATTAATTAATTTCACATTTCTCTTCTTTTTTCAATTCTAATTTTCTTATGATGTAAATTCAGCAATTTTATATATTTATATACTCGCTCTGTTCCTAAAAAAAAAGTCGCTTTGTATTTTTTTCCGTTTCTAAAAAGAAGTCATTTTGATGTTATCAAGAAAAAATATATGTATATTTCTAAATTTGCCCCTATTTTAAATAAAAAGTGAAAAAATTATTATATTGTCAAATAATTAATGAGAAATATAAGAGACATTTTAACTTATTTTTTTATGTGTGTAAATTGTTTAAACGACTTTTAAGAACAAACGGAATATATTGAAAAGAAAGAAAAAAAAAGAAACAATATCTTCTCAGCAGTTATTGTAGACTGTAGTTTATGACATGTCCTCCAAAATCCAAATCCCAAGACTGTGTTTTTTTTTTTAACTTTCACGACATGACTATCTTTTTTTTCATTATTATTATTTATTATATTTTCGTGTCGTGTATATGCTTCCAATTTTTTTTATAGCATTTATAATCTGACAAAGCTTATGTTAAAAACAATGTGACTTTTCTTAAAAATTGCAATCAGGAATGTGAGTATTATTATCCGAGTGCGTGTAAATGAATATATATAGTATTATTTTTTTAATTAAATACGTTGTCCTTGTCTTGTCACCCTCTCTGCATTGGCCTTATTTAGATGTTTATTTGATCATTTATTCAAATTTCGTGGATTAATAGTCAGAAATAGTAATTGTTAAAACATCAGATTACATAATAAATATTAAATCGATTTGGTTTGATTATTTTTACTAATTAGGACGATAAAAAGTCAAAAATAGTAATTAGTAATATTAGTTATGTAATAATTACTGCATTAACTGGTCAACATTCCAACATTAAGAAATCAGGAAAATTATCAAAAAAATTTATTTTTTTTCCTTTTCAATGAATTAACACTTAGGATTGTGTGGAGTGGACCAAGCCCAAGTCGAGGGGGACTACTGATGCAATAAACAAACAAAAGTGTATTAAAAATATAATAATAAAGGAAAATAAAATAATAATACAAAGGACACAATGTTTTTTTTTTCATTAAAAAAGAATAATAAATCTATTTTTTTTTCGCTAATGGCCCCACCACAACATAGGTGGCACATTTGATAGATAATACCAAGCATCTCTCTCTCCCTCTCCAAAAACTTTAGCCCCACTTTCTTCCAACCTTTCTTTTCCTTTTTTTTTTCTTTTCTATAATTTTTATCTTCGGAGTTACAGTCTTTAATGGCTGTCCCACACCTAATCGTGTTGTTTCATGGTTTTAGTAAGTGGGGTATTTGTTGATTTTCACCTCGGGGCCTCTCTCCTTTTGGTCGGTTAGGAATTAGATTCTGGTCAGTGATAAAGCTTCTGTCTTTCTTTGTTCTTCATCTATATATCTTTTTTTTTTTTTTTGAGTTTTTCTACTTTATGTTTGCGTGCGTTGTGTGTCTGTAGATACCTTGTCGGGGCGTGATATCGGAAAGTAGTTTCGCTCAGCTTCTGCTGACTCGCTTGTTTGATGGGATGAAGGCGACTTAAATCTTGATTTGAGTTTCTCCATTTTAAGCTTCTTCAAGAGCAATATGATTATTGGGTTTTGCCTTAGCTCTTGGTGGATTATGACATGCCCTTGAGTCGATTGGCTCTTTGAATAGATCTTTGAAGAAATAGAATTAGTTTCTTTGTTGAGTAAAGTTTCTGGCTATGGTTATGTTATTTTAATGGAAGATCGATTTGCATGAACGTTAATGTGGTAACAGGCAAAAGAGGAAAGAAGATCGCAAGGAGATAACTACTAAGTCCTTTTTTTCTGGGCTTTTAAGGAATGTCATCTAGCTGCATTTTGGATTTGATTGCTGGTAATTTGATATCTCTGTTCTGTCTTATCTTCAGCATGTCTAAGAGATTACATTTGCTAGTTTGGTTATCCAAATTGTCAGATTTAGGTCAGCTTTATTTGGATTGTATAGGTCGTCTGGCTTCTTCATGATTCCTTAATTCAAGACAATTAATCCCAACCCACATTGTTGGATTATACGTTTTACGTTTAATTTTCAGGTGATTCGAGTTGCATAACATCTCTCGGTTCGAAACGTTGGAGCTCTCAGAAAAAGAGAAGGTCGTAATGGCGAAGAAAACGCAGAGACGACCCTCCAGGAATGAAAGAGATCAAGCTGGTTGCATTTCGGGTTTGATTAGCATATTTGATTTCAGACAAGGCCGATCCACCAGACGGTTGCTTGCAGACAGAAGTCGGGTGAACAAGCAAGTTAACGGTACGATGATGATCTCTGTACGACCTTAATTCACCACACAGTATAATTCTTGCGAAAAATTCAAAGGCATTTAAACGCATTTTGTTTTCTGTAGTTGCTAGTGGGCAATCGAATAACCGATCTATTGAATCACGCAATGCTGAGATATTTGATAGCGTTGAGGTATGTTTTGGCTTGACGTTTTACCAAAGTTGCAATGATATGGGTTGTTTTTCTCCTTTCGTTTTCTCTTTATTACAATTTGAATGTATAAATTATTTTCAGGATCATGAGGATATCGAGCTGCCTATGTATGATTTTCCCAGAAGAAGCGTAAAGAAACTCATGGAAGAGGAGATGATAACTGACACTGATCTGACCTTGGAACTAGCCAACTCAAAACAAGGGAATCGTTCGAAGAAAGATAATCATAGGAAGAAAAGAGCTGGTAATAAGTCCACCGATATGGACGTCTCTGAGTTGGATGCTGGCCTTGACCAAACTGATAAGCCCTCGAAAGCCTTTGATTTGGTGAAGTTGATGGAAGAGTTTGTTAGGGATGATCAGATGAAGATACGAACAAAAAGGGGTTCGAATGGTGATGTCGAAATGCTGTCTAATAATACTGCAACAATGGTTGAGGAAAGGTTAGTCTCAGCTGTTAAACTTATCTTGGAACAGAGGATGAGTAAGGAGAAGCATTTTGGAGGAGAAGAAGAAGAAAGCTCAGAGTTCGTCGATGCTTTGGAAGTATTGAGTTCGAACAGAGGGTCATTCTTGAAACTATTAGAGGACCCGAACTCCACGCTGGTTAAGCAGATCGAGCATTTAGAGGACATTCCGATAGGTAAAGATGGCCAAGTACCAAGTTCTATGTCGGGATCCAATTTGCCTGAAGAATCTGCAGACACAATAAAGCCCGACGATAGTCGCATCAGACATCTCAATTTTTTCAGAAGAAGAAGCAAATCTCTCGCTAACTACGGTTTTGTGGATGGGGTCAAAGATAGTCAATCACCTAACAGAATCGTAGTATTAAAACCTGGACCAGCGGGATCGGACAGCCCGGAAATAGGTACTGCAGCTAAGAACACTTCATTACGTTTTTCGGATGTGGACAGTAAAGTGCTTATTACAAGGCATCATGCATCGCATTTTTCTTTCACGGAGATTAAGAGAAGGCTGAAGCATGTTATGGGAAAAGATACATCCCCGGGGAACGCTACTGATAAATCGGCATCACCGAAATTTTCTCCGAAGCACCAAAGCTCAAATCTTGGGTGGAGTTCTCCGAATAGAAACCATTTCTACACCGAAAGATTTATGCCGCCTTCTACAAGCTTGAGAAAGGACGACCAAGTCGGTAAGTCGAAAGAAAAAGGTCTTGTTAATGCGAACGAGATGTCTCTAAGTCCAAGAATTGGGGGATCGAACATATACATCGAGGCAAAGAAACATCTTTCTGAGATTCTTAGAAATGGAGATGAAAATGTGGGGTCTGTCAGCGGGCAGTTTCCGAAGCCTCTGGGCAGGATTCTCTCTCTTCCCAATTATAACAGTCCTTCGCCTTGTTGCAGTCCTAGAAAGTGGGTTGGGGAGATCTCCGTTACTACCCCGACGAGGTTGTCTCCACGGGCCGCGGTTAAGAACGATACAAGTTTTGTTTTGCAAGAAGACCATGACGATCATCCCAGTACAAGTGGTGATAGTTTGGAGAGTACATCGTGCGTTGCTGGCGAGGACTTGCATCACATGAAGTCTACGAAAACAAACGTGGAAGGTTTGGGGACCTACGATCAAGATTGTTCGGGAGAGATTCAGTCCTCTACTGAAGATGTTACTGTCCACAAAGGTGCGTTCCCTTTTCTTTTAAACTATCATCATTATTTTTTAATAAATTGTTATTTTTGTTTCCGAGAGACGTTGTTGTACTTATCAGTTGAAAGATCATCTTCAGTTGTTGCGGAGAGTGAAGAAACAGCAGAATCCAAGACACATGAAGAGGAAAAGATCGTTAGCATCTCTTGTGAATCATTCAATTGTTCGATCACTAGCGATATCATGAATGGAGATGCTACAAAAGAAGATAACGAAGAAGAAGAGTCGTCTCAATGTTTACAATTGGTAAACTAGCTCTTCTCAGTTATGCTTTTAATTACAGGCCCATTGCCTTAATATGCCATGTTAAGTGGTCTCATATGATGTTTTCTGATATGAACGAAGTCTTATTCTTCATTTCCCATTGAAAATTTCTAGGATTCGTCCGAGGAGGATCAACACGTCCATTCTCCAACAATGCCAGACTATGCGCAAGAGAAAATGGAGCGACCGAGTCCCATTTCTATCCTGGAGCCATTGTACACAGACGATGAAATAAGTCCTCAAAGCTTCACGCCTCAACCAGGTTTGTCCATCGTATCAACCAAAGTTTTCTCATTTTTGTCAGTTTATTTCCAATTCTAAAGCGGGACTTTTTCTTACAATATTCAGACGAAGTAGAAGTCGAACCAAGGCGCATCCACTTCGAAGAACAATCTCCACCCGACGAACAAGTCGTCTGCACGAGAATCTCTCTCGAGGAAGAGGAATCTGCATTCGAATACGTGGAAGCAGTGTTGCTAGGTTCAGGCTTGAACTGGGACGAGTTTACGCTGAGATGGCTCTCACGCGACGAAATCCTTGATTCTTCGCTGTTCGAAGAAGTGGGATCGTTCTCCGGCCGATCCCTTCACGATCAGAAGCTCCTCTTCGACTGCGCCAACGAAGCTCTGAAGGACATCTGTCAAAACTGTTTCGGATGCTTCGCCGGGATACCTTGTCTGAAACAGACAAAGAGACGACAAGTAATACCGAGAGGGATGGACCTCATCAACGAGGTGTGGGACCGAGTCGAAACGCTCGTTGCTTCGAACCCAGAGCCTCTTTCTTTCGACCAGCTCGTCAGGAGAGACTTAATGACCGAATCAGCAAAATGGATGGACCTTCGCTCGGACGTTGAGCTCGTCGGTGCTGAAATGGAAGACGATATCTTTGACGAGTTGGTGGAGGACACCATACTTAACTTTGAGGCTATAAGGTTCGACTTTTCAGAAATATGCCATTGACGAGGATACCAACTCGTAGAGTTATAACCTCGACTCGTTTCAAGGCTAAACTCAGTTGTTTTAGCCTCTTGAATACCAAATATAGCTATAGTCGATATGGTCGGAAATAATGCAATGGGGAGTAATGCTCTTCTCGGGAAGGGCATTGCGGTAATTATAGTCAAATTAACGTTGCGACTGGTACTATAATCTGAGCTCTTACTCATGGGGAAGGACTATGAATGTTTTAACTTATTAGCTTCTTGTTTGAACTTAGCTTTGGTGTTGTAAAGAACATACTTTGCGTTGGCTATAGCTTTAGTCCCTAATTAGTTTCATTTCTGCTGGTAAGAATTGGACATGAACGAACTGAAGAATGCATTTGGGTTTTTTCCAGCACAGTATCATCTTCCTCGCCAAGGTTATCGTCGAGCGTAGAAACGAAAAAAACGGAAGGTAGTTAATCCTCTAATACTTTGAAGTAGTTAACTCTCAGTTCTTAAAAAGACAACCTTAAACAAGAAAACTCACTTTGTCGTTACAACACAAACAGACATACAACACCAAGGAACAACCTCAAATGGGAAAAAGAAAGATCATCTTTAACACAATCGAACATACTTTATTGCAGAGAGGAAAATGTATTACCATCTTCAGCACTAGCTAGTGCATGAATCCTCTAAAAAAAATGTCTCTACTCAAGATCATCGATCCAATCGCCGTATATCTTACTGATTTTATCAGGACCCTTCCATTTCTGATTCGCCCGACCGCCGGTTTTTGGTAGTACGCTAGACAGCCTCTGCGCCGAAACTCCGACGTTGTGGTAACCGTCGTTATGAGGAAGAGAAGGAACCGAGGCAACGACACTGTCCCCTGCAGTTAGAGTCGGCGCAGTTCCTTGCTTTGATGGTGTGTCGACCGTCGAGGGGTCTTTCTGCTCCGAGTCCATTGGTCCTCCACCGTACTGATTCAGTTCTGTGTATATTTTGCGTGAGTTTTATTGCAACGACGAATTTACAAAATGGGGTTCGCTGTAATAACCAATAGAAGAAGCAAAAAGCACAAGAAATAGTACCCGCAGCTCCATGAGCAAAATGGCATTTGCTACCGAAGGGACAGTACCCAGTAAGCTCCCACTTATTACAAATCCTCGTCTTCCAATTCGAAGGCTTCAAGTTCACTGCATTTCCACTGTTACTCACATGTCCACCACCGCCACCACCACCGCCACCGCCACCACCTCCGCCACTACCCGGGCCCAGGCTTATCGCCACGCTCTCGCGGGCCCTCGACTGCTCGTCGTGGAGAAAAGTACAGCTGTCCCCATAGGGACAACCTTCCTCAGTGTAAAACTTCTTACACCGCCTCCCTTTGTAAGACCTCTGCGAATCGTCATTCACTCCCAGAATAGGAATCTGATACTCCTCCCTCGGTTCGGACGAAACCCCGCGTTCTTCGTCGTGCGAGGCCACTATGTCCTGCCAGTTGGGGGGCGGTTTTCTGAGCTCTTCAACGCTGTGGGCAAAGTTGCAGTTGGTGATGTAAGGGCACGTCCCGACGCGGAATTTACAGCACAGTTTGGTTTTGTAGAACATTTTCCCGATCAACTTCGAACGGTTCGACCCCGTTAAGTCAACCGATTGGGAGTTTCTTGATCTTTTCTCCGGCGGCTCGCTTCCCGACCGTGAAGCTTCCGAGTTCCAAGCTCCATAGTCTTCTTCAGTTGCCCAAATTGCATCGTCCCCATAAGCCGAACCGTAGTTCTCGTTGGCTGTATTCCCAGGTTTTCCCGCGACAATTTGAACTACGTTTGGGTTAGAGTATCCACTTTCACGGTGATAATCCATTTCTATGAAAAGAAAACACAGAAATAACCCAAATTGATTACCCAATCAAGAAATTGAAGCAGGCCCATATGGAAGTTTCAGCTGATTATGAAGTAAAACCCTTAAAAAACTTCACTGATAAGAAAAGTTAAACAAATAAACATCTTTTGCTTTAGACGTAATCAAATGCACACATAAAGCAGATGGAAAACCTTGGGCGACAACTACAAGGGCTACCTTCGTGCCTCTTCTGACATAGTTGAACACAGTCAATCTTCTTATCAATTAAGTAAAGCAAATAGCAATTAAGTACAACAGCTAATCATCAAAATAATAAGATAAGAAGAGAGGTCTTTACCCAAAAACTTGAATCGAAAAGTGGGGTGGGGTGTACAGATCTCAGGGCCTGAAGCTTCAGGTTTCAAGAAATTGCTCTTTAGATCTTAAAATTGTCAAAAGGGTTTTGATTTGCAGGCTTGAGAAGCCCTAAAATACGGCTAAATGAGTTAAAGATTGCAGCTTTCTTCGTATTTCTTGTGGGAAGGGGAGAAGTTCATTTGAATTTGCGTTGAACTGAAGTTTTATTTTCATTTCTGCAATAAAAATCTGTTTTTTCAGCTGCTACGATTGTAGGAATAATCCTTGTTTACTTTCTTTAATTAGCTTAGGATAAGATTGTACTTAGCTTAGGAGGAGATTGCGTTTTCCTTATTAGTTTTAGGCTAAATTAGTGGCACGATTGTAGGCTTTTATTAGTTTCCATGTAAACTATTATTTAAGCAGTGCAAATGCTACAGAAATAGTAGTTGGTTTTCAGCATTACCAAAACAAGATCGTGTTCACTGTGATCGCGTGAGTTAGTTCCGACAATTGGTATTAGAGCCAGTTTCATCCAGGGACCATGGGCGATGAAAGTAAGAAAGCCGAAGCCTCCGGGACCGTGATCCAGCGAGTGATTCGTGAGGTGGGCGGCGGGAATAGCTACCCCGTTCTCACCAAGACCAATTACTCCGACTGAGCGCTCATGATGAAGGTGAAGTTGAAGGCGAGAGCGCTATGGAACGCCATCGAGAAGGGCACTGCAAATGAGCAGGAAGACATGATGGCGCTCGATGCGCTGGTGAGTGCGGTCCCACCCGAAATGGTGTCGACGATCGGCTCCAAGGAGACGACCAAGGAGGCCTGGGACGCGATCGCGACCATGCGGATCGGGGACGATCGTGTGAAGAAGGCAACGGCGCAGCAGCTGCGTCGAAAATTCGACCTCGCCACGTTCAACGACGGCGAGACCGTCGAGGAGTTCGCGCTACGCCTCAATGGCATGGCGGCGCACCTCACCACATTGGGGGATGAGGTGGAGGAAAAAGAAATCGTAGCCAAGATGCTACGAAGTCTGCCTTCCCGCTTCAAGCAAATCGCGATTGCGATCAAGACGCTGCTCGATCCATCCACCATGACGGTCGCCGATCTCACCGGGCGATTGCAAGAGGCGGAGGAAGAGTTGGATGGACCGCCAGCATCACTACAGCATGAAGGGAAGCTGTATCTCACTAAGGAGGAGTGGGACGCGCAGCAGAAGAAGCGGGAGGCGGAGAACCACTCCCGCGGCGGCTCAAGAGACGGCGGAGGCGCGAACAGGGGAGGCGGCCGACGCGGGCGCGGTCGTGGGCGTACTTGCTGGTCGTCGAGTGGGCCGGCGATCTCGAACAAGCGCGCGGGCGACGAATGCCGGCGATGCGGGAAGTTGGGCCATTGGGCCCGGGAGTGCTGGTCGAAGCCCAAGAAGGAGCAGGCCCATGCGGTCCAGGATGAGGAGGAGGCCTCACTGTGTCTCGCAAAGTGCTTCCCCATTCTCTCCCCACCGACGCCGCAATCGACGGCAACTTCGTCGGCGCCACCCTCATCGGCGATCGAGCCGCCCGCCAGGGCTGATCCGATGCCGTTGGGGGCATCGCATCAGCATGGAGGATGCAGATCTGGGCGGGCGTCGTCCGTAGCCCAGATCGAGATCCGCGAAGAGAAGGTGTTCGCGCAGTTCGGGGAAGAAGAGGAACGGGAGGCGGAGACGTGGGTCCTGGACTCCGGGGCAACCAATCACATGTCCGAATCTAGGGCCGCCTTCTCGAAACTCGATGTGGCGGTGCGGGCACCGTGCGCTTCGGCAACGACTCAGTGGCGCGGATTGAAGGGCGGGGCACCGTTGTCTTCGTGTGCAAAAATGGGGAGCTCCGGTCGTTCGAAGGGGTCTACTTTATTCCCCGGCTGACAACGAACATCGTGAGCCTGGGCCAGCTCGACGAGGTCCGCTTCAAGATCGAAATCGACGCTGGCGTGATGCGGATTCGGGAGCTCGGCGGTCAAGTGTTGGCAAGGGTGACGCGCGATGCAAACCGTCTGTACCTGCTCCGGATTAAGACAGCGCAGCCGACGTGCTTAGAGGTGCGCGGGCGCGGCGACAAGGTGGCGTGGCGCTGGCATGATCGCTTCTGCCATGTCAACATGGCGGCGCTCCGGAAGCTAGCTCGGGAGGAGCTGGTGCGCGGCTTGCCGGAGATCGGGCATGTGGACCAACTGTGCGACGCATGCCTAGCTGGGAAGCAGAGGCGCACTCCATTTCCGGCGAAAGCAGGGTACCGCGCGAAGCAGCGACTTGAGCTCGTGCACAGCGATCTGTGTGGGCCAATCACGCCAGCAACCCCAAGCGGCAACAAGTACTTCTTGTTGCTCGTCGACGACCTCAGCCGATACATGTGGGTAGCCGCGATCCCTACAAACGATCGTGCCGCGACTGCCATCAAGGAACTCCAAGCACGGGCAGAGGGGGAGTCCGGGCTGAAGCTGGGGGCGCTCCGGACCGATCGTGGTGGCGAATTCACCTCGATCGAATTCGCGGAGTACTGCGCGGGAAAAGGGATACATCGCCAGCACACTGCACCATACAGGCCGCAGCAGAACGGCGTGGTCGAGCGAAGGAATGGGACGGTGGTGGCGACAGCGAGGAGTATGCTCAAGGCGAAAGGGCTGTCGGGGTGGTTCTGGGGCGAGGCCGTGACCACCGCGGTATACATCCTCAACCGATGCCCAACGAAGAGCGTGGACGGTATGACGCCGTTCGAAGCGTGGCATGGGAAGAAGCCGGCAGTGCATCACCTGAGGACGTTCGGCTGCATCGTCTACGTCCGGAACACGATGCCGAAATTGAAGAAGCTCGAGGATCACGGCTGCAAGATGATCTTCATCGGCTACGAGCGCGGCTCTAAGGCTTACCGCGCGTACGACCCTGTCACGAAGCGTGTCCACGTGACACGCGACGTGGTGTTCGACGAGGAAGCCCAGTGGGACTGGGGCTCTGTAAAGATCAATGGCGAACCGAACGGCGTCGACGACGTGTTCACAGTGGAGTACTCCATCGCGAACCAGGAACCTCCAGTGGCCGAGGAGGCACCTGAAACTGCAACTCAGGAGGACGAGCTGATGCCGCCGGCATCGCCTCAAGGTGTACCTGTGGGATCCGGCGGGGCACAGGAGGTGGAGTTCGCCTCACCGCCGAGGGAGGCCGGCGAGCACCTAGACGCTGACCACGACGACGACGCTCCCCTCCGGTTTCGAAGGATCGACAACATCATCGGGCCGGTTTCGCCGCGTGGCTTCGCGCCACGGGCACTGGTGGCGGAGGAGCTCCACGCCATGAGCTCCGACGACCCTGCGACGTTCGCCGAGGCGGAACGTAGCCCCAGCTGGAGGAAGGCAATGATGGAGGAGATGGACTCGATTGAGGACAACCGGACGTGGTCCCTCGCCGACCTCCCGCCTGGCCGCCGGGCGATCGGTTTGAAGTGGGTCTTCAAGGTGAAGAGGGACGAGCACGGGGCGGTGTCCAAGCATAAGGCGCGCCTCGTGGTGAAGGGTTACGCACAGCGGCACGGCATCGACTACGACGAAGTATTCACGCCGGTAGCGCGGATGGACTCGGTGCGCCTGATCATCGCCATCGCAGCGCACGAAGGCTGGGAGGTGCACCACATGGACGTCAAGTCGGCATTCTTGAACGGAGACCTGGAGGAGGAGGTATACGTCGAGCAGCCGCCGGGGTTTGTCATCACCGGCAAGGAGCACAAGGTGCTCAAGCTCCGAAAGGCGCTGTACGGGCTGCATCAAGCACCGCGCGCGTGGAACGCGAAGCAGGACAGAACGATGTTGTCGTTCGGTTTCAGGAAGAGCCCGTCGGAACACGCCATCTACATCAGACAGAACGACGGCAAGCAGCTGGTGGTCGGGGTCTATGTCGATGACCTCGTGATCACCGGCTCGAACGGCGGTGGCATCAGGGCATTCAAGGAGGAGATGGCGGCCGCGTTCAAGATGAGTGACCTCGGCATGCTTCACTACTACCTTGGCATTGAAGTGAAGCAAGGCGCGAGGGGGATCTCGCTGAGCCAGGGCGCCTACGCTGGCAAGATCTTGGAAAAGAGTGGCATGGCAGGGTGTAACCCCTGTCATGTGCCCATGGAACCGCGCTTGAAGTTAAGCAAGCACAGCACAGAGCCGCCGGTCGATGCAACGACGTACAGGAGCATCGTCGGGAGCTTGAGGTATTTAGTCAACACTCGCCCTGATCTAGCATTTGCGGTTGGTTATGTGAGTCGGTTCCTGGAGGATCCACGCGAGGATCACCTCGCAGCTGTGAAGCGCATCCTGCGCTATGTGGCCGGGACCCAAGATTGGGGACTCTGGTTCGACAGGAGGGAAAAAGAGGAGCTTTATCTGACAGGTTTCAGCGACAGTGATTACGCCGGGGATGTTGATGCGAGTAAAAGCACAACTGGCGTGATTTTCTTCCTCAGTGGCAGCCCGATAACCTGGCAATCCATGAAGCAGAAGGTGGTGGCTCAGTCCAGCTGTGAGGCAGAGTATATAGCAGCTTCAAACGCTGCTTGTCAAGCATTGTGGCTCGCTCGTGTGTTGTCTGAAGTGCAGGGAACATCAGCAAGAGCGCCAATGCTGAGGGTGGACAATAAGTCCGCAATTGCGTTGATCAAGAATCCAGTACTCCACGGACAGAGTAAGCACATTCGAGTGAAATATCACTTCGTCCGGGAGGCTGCAGAAGAAGGCTTGATTGATGTAGAGTTCATCAGAAGCGAGGATCAGCTGGGCGACATTCTGACGAAGCCGCTCGGAAGGACCAAGTTTCACGAGCTACGGGGTAAGATCGGCCTAATCGATATCAACGGTGGACACAAGGCTTAGGAGGAGATTGTAGGAATAATCCTTGTGATTTACTTTCTTTAATTAGCTTAGGATAAGATTGTACTTAGCTTAGGAGGAGATTGCGTTTTCCTTATTAGTTTTAGGCTAAATTAGTGGCACGATTGTAGGCTTTTATTAGTTTCCATGTAAACTATTATTTAAGCAGTGCGAATGCTACAAAAATAGTAGTTGGTTTTCAGCATTACCAAAACAAGATCGTGTTCACTGTGATCGCGTGAGTTAGTTCCGACATACATTACATATACGATGTTCTCGAGAAAGAAAATCTTAGTGAACGATAGATATTTAATAGTATAACTACGAATATGTCCCTTATAGATGGGCTCAATTACGAAGTGGAGTCAATAGTATTTCCAAAGACTTTAGTTTGTAATAAAAGCTTCGGTTATAGTTATCTTTTACTACAATATGACAACTCATGAAAGGAAAAGGAAACTGAAGTCCCAAGTCGATGAAGGAAACAGAAGTAAACAATTGTACTACAAGGGAGGGAAGGGATAGAAATATAGAATAGAGCAGTTGAATGAAATAAGCAGCTCAAAAAAGCATCTGCTTTCTTTCGTGCGATCTCTAGTCTCTCTCCCTATTACATTAAGGCCTCAAGAGTTCTGAAAATCTAATCAGTCTTTTTCTTTTCTTTCCCCTTTAAAAAGAAGAAGAAAAAGGAAGAAGAAAGATATGGACATTGCTGAAGGAAACAAAGGTAAGGAAGGGAGCTTCATAGGATCATCAGCAGAGAGCAAAGACAAGTTAAAAATGTCTGATGATGAAGCCTTGAAGAAGTGCTTGGAAGAGAAGAAAGGACAAGACTTCTCCTATGCCATGGTATCATGCAATCTTCTCTATCTTTCTTCTTCAATCAAGAAGCCTCTGACGCTTCATTTGAGGAGTGGATGTGCTTCACTGATGTGTATAATTGATGTCGAAATGTTCTTGGATTGTCCTGCAATCTGCTTTGATGAGGACGATAAATATATATATATATATATATATATATATTTCTCTGTTTGATCTCATTGATGTCAGTTTTCTTTCATTGATCATGTTATTGTCTATGGAAATAAACTAAGAAAACAATCACAATGAGGAGAAAAAAGAAGAATCTGCAAAGGAGTTCTACTCCTCAAACACATAATGACGAAAGATTTCGACGCTTTAAGCAGCTAATGATTCTTGGGCTTTCATCGTTTTGTCCGCATGGAGCATATCCTCGATCCAAGCCACGATATTGAACGCCAATCCTTCTAACACTCTCGAATAACTCTCCAACACTGCTTGTCCCACGTCCTGCATATTCATCAGAAACACATGGAATCAATCAATCTATTTCCTTTGTGTAATAACGACAGATAATAGACCGATATCATCCCGAAAAAGAGAGACAGAAAGAGAGACTTGCCTTGTTATAATGAATCTTGCTTGTATCCAACGTAGTCTGCGACAGGTCGGGGTACCTCTGCTTCAGACAGAGAAGCAAAGTCTCCGCTCTTTCCGCCAACACATGATTCTTGTCGCTTCTGTCGATATCAGACATGAGATCCTTGACCATATTCCACGAGGACTTCGAGTGGGGCAGGCACATCTTCCGTCGCCAAGTGTACATCGAGGCCTCGACCTTGTCAGCGAGCTCGAGAGCTTCGTGCTCGGATGTTATGTTAAGAGAGTCGAGTAACTGGGCGGCCGAGAATCTCTCCGTAGCATACATTTGGCGGTATATTGCTTCTCCCACAATTGCCTTACCGCTCTGCATTCAATAGATGAACAATTACTTGGAAGAACTTTCCAATCATGAACACTAAGTTTTAAAAGGAGATGAATAAACAAAGCAAAGTGAATACCTTAGGAAGTGATGCCATGTAAGATTCTGGAATCTGCATCTCGGCAATGATTCCGCCGTTTATAGCCATCGCAGCCTTGTGGATTTGGTTAGCGCAGTCGCGCTTTTGCGTCAAAATCTTCTTACATTTATCGGATAGTCCTTCTGATGGAAGGCAGGGGACGGGCAGCCACCATCTGTCTTCTTTCCTCTGTGGCTGAGGCTGGGCGACCCGTCTGAACGACCCGGACCGGGTCGAATTTCCCGACATGCTCCCTTGTTCTGCGTACCAAAACTCCGTCTCTTGAAAGCTGTCCAAAATTTCCTGCGCCCGCAAGAACATTTTGCTCTAATGACCTCTACTTTGAGCCCAGAGAAAAAAAAAAAAGAAAAAGAACGAAAAATTGGCTTGTGTTCTTACCAGAAGCATGGTGTCGAGCTTTCGCAAGGCGGGTAAGTTTACGTTGATGTCCGTTCTTGGCCTGCTCGTCATCACCTGCGCAAAAGATCTCATTTTTACGATATGTTTATCGAAGAAAATGAAGGTGATAGATATCATTCTATTACAACCTCTACGACGGATCCATCTTTTAAAGTCTGCTGCTTTGGAGCAAACTCCATTATGTAATCACAGACGGACAAAAGGCAGTTCATTTCTCTTTTCCACATCAGCTTCTTCTCAGAATGCAAAGGCTCTAATCTCTGATGTTGACCAAACACTGAAGCTGAAATTATTGCATTTTATTTATCAGATAATAAAAGCTGGAAATTTAGACATTTCAGAAGCAATCAAAATATTACTACATACCATACAGATTTGTTATTGCATTTGAGATTGTTACAGCAGTTGAAACACCTTTCCCACCCCCAGACATGTCTTCCCCTAACAACAGCTTTGAGAATCTCTCCTTCATGAGCTCAAGCTCTGCCACAACATACATACATTACATTCATGTTTTTAGCACATGAAAATCTCTTACAAGGAAACATAGTAAGCAATCATCATACCTAAATCCATGACCTCATCGTCCAATCCATGCTTGCGCTGCCTCGTGCCTAATTTAGCGAGCGCGGCTCGAGCCGGAGACTTAAGTCCTTGCCAACTGTACGGCGAGGCCACCCCCGAAGAGCTGTGATTATCGTCCGTAGGCTCGGAAAAGGCCGACACTTCGGAATTAGTTCGATAGTATGCGAAGGAGTCTGTACTCATGATCGAAAACCTCGGCGTTTCGGCTACTGATTGCTGATCTGCAGATGAAAGTGATGGCTGATATCCCAGTTCATTGCCCTCTTCACTGTTTGATAAAGCTTCCATTTTTTTCTTGATAGAGTGTGCTATGCTAATGAGATTTTCTGCACTTTTCCAAGAATTTGTTAGGACAGTGAGAGATCAAGAATATATTCTGGGTTTTGAATTTGAATGAAATTACTGCAAGAAAAGTTAGAAAAGAGATGAAGAACAATAAAGCAAAAATCGAATCTTTAGAATAACTTCTGCATTTTCCTGAATAAAGAGCATTGTTTATATCAGAAGAAGCTTATGTGTTCTTGAAAAAGCAAAGCAAGATGATGGAGGTGGCCAAGAATTTAATTAAAAATAAAAAAGGTAAAAATAAAAAGGAAAAAATGCAGTGATTACCCTTTTTTTAATGGTGGCAAAAGCAATTTGAAATTTGAACAGTGGATGCTGATGAAGTGAAGCCTACCGTTTAGAACGTCTCTTTCTTCTCCGAGCTTTTGTAATGGCTGCGTCTCTTTACACCACTGTAAAGAACAAAAAAAAAAAAAACCCTCCTTTATTCTGCCATTGAGCTTGGAGGAGCTTTCATTGAAATATATTATATGGGATTTGGTTGACCATGATTCATGTAATGATGTTCGTTAGTTGGAAAAAAAAATAAATAAATAAAGATTGCGTTTGGTCAAATAGAATATTATAACATTGCTATAAGGATTTCTGTTATATTTTCATTTATTTCATTTTCCCATTTTGGCTTTCTTCAAAAATGTATAGGATGTGGTGAAAACTTAATATTTTTTTTAATCATGAAAATAATTTTAAAAAATAAATAAAAATGAATTTAATCTTTAGTCAACTGATCAACGTGCAGACCATTAGTTTGACCCTTTCTATTAGGTTTATTTCAACGCATGCGGCAAATGAACGTGCAAGCTATAACAATTGCATCATCATCATCATCATCATTAATAAGTCAAATGATTAAATATTATCTTACATAAAACTATGAACAAATGTCTTGTACTATTACCACACAACTAGCTTCACTTAATGTCTTCTTACATATGCATAGCTTCTTCCTATTCCTATGTGTGCTTGTGAAGCTTATTTAAAGAAGCGTATGCTCTGTAAGAAGTGAACATCCTCCACCATTTCGATCGCCAGAGACCGACGATCGACGTGCATATGGATCTGCAGAGATCGTTACCTTCCTCAACGTATACTTCTCTCTTCGTGTTTAGAATGGTCTGAAAGAAAAGAAACAAGAATATTGAGAAAAAGCGATGTCTCAGTCAGTGTGTTCACAAACAGCTGCCTTGAAAGAAACAGAGTTTCGATTCGAGCTGCCTCAGATCAGTTTGCAACGACCTCAAGTACGACGATGGCGTAGAGAGAAGAGAAAGCTTACGTTTGAAGTAAATCTCAATCCTATTGTCATCTGCCCTTTGAATGTGTTGTCTTGAAGAACAACGTTATATGGAGATGGACTGAGTTCTACCAGCCCTTGATAATTCGCTTCCATAATAATTCCTTTGAGGTATATTCTGAGTAGCAGCATATTAATAAGAAAAAAAAGATTTAAGATAAACCATATGACAAGTGCATAAAAATTAATGGATTTTGGGAAGGGAAAGCTATACAATGTTTCACCGATAACTTCGCCATCTGAGAAGCATTTCTCATCCACGATCTGAAGTTTAAGGTGGCTCAGAGTTTTCAGCTCAGATTGTGACAGTTCAAGTGAGAACTTTTCGTTCCAATAAACTTTGTCTAAGATTCCTGCACGGAGACGCGCCTCACACGTCTTAACATAATGCTTCGAAATAAGTGAAAATAAGATATACGCGCTATATTTATGTACCAGATGAAGTCTTGCTTATGCGCATTTGAGTTCCACATTTGATAATCACATGATAAGCTGGGGTTCCTGCAAAATATTACCATACTCAAGAATAATCGATTATGTCTAGTGGGAATAAGATTATCGACAATTATAGAGCAATGTCTAACATTTATTCCTTAAACCAAATTTACCGATAAAACTGGCGTTTTCAATGCCTTCCGCGCTAACAAGAAGCACTTCGAGGACAGCACCTTCCATTTTTTTTTCTCCTGCGTTGAGATGGAATGCATATACTTTGTTTCCTTTGTTATATTTGGTGATCTTAATCGGAAATATTGCAACATGGTTGTCCTAGATTTTATACCTGATAGAAAGGGAGTTACAACTTGACATACAATCTCTTAATTGAAGCATTAAATTCAGAATTCAGATATATAACCTAAGACTGTAACTCTTAAAAGGTCAGTTATATGTCTGCATCCATTCCATCAAACAGAAAGATACTTGCATGGTTGATGTCTTAATAAGGGGAAAATAACTCTACTGATTTAGTGACTTCGGTTAAGACAATGTTGATGAACTAGCACATCACTTTCAAGAACAAGAATTAGGGAACTACAAATTATTGTATTATTAATCCACTTCAAGAAAACTATACTTTCTTGCACATTTGAAAACAAGATAATTATACTCCTAACACACTGTATTACCGAGGTTGGATTGTATGTACCTTGAAATGCGTGTGCCGAACCTCTGGTGTACACCCAGATCAAACACTGCTATAGCCCTTAACTTTCTTCAGCGTGGAAATGTCGATAATATTCCTGAGCTTCTCAACTTCTTCCCATCGACCCTTGTCGGCATACAAGTTCGAGAGAACCACATAAGAGCTTGTATTGTCTGGATCCAAACTAATGAGTTTCTTTGCTACAGATTCTAAAACATCGGTAGGTCCGTGAGTGTTTCTACATCCAGCTAAAATAGCTCCCCATATCCTCTTATCGGGTTTGATAGGCATATTATTCACGAATTCAAGGGCTTCTTCGATATTCCCTTGACGGCTAAGCATATCTACCATGCAAGCATAATGCGCAAGTTCAGGCTTTATACCATAAATTGTATCCATTGCATGAAACAAGCTCCAACCTTCGTATTCTAGACCGCAGTGGCTACAAGCAGAGAGAAGTGATATAAAGACAACATTGTTAGGCTTTATTCTGCAAGATAACATGTTTCCAAAAACCTCAAGAACATCCTCTCCGAGGCCATTAATTCCATAACCGTTAATCATTGAACTCCAGCATATAAGGTCATTGGTGGGGTTTTCATCAAAAACAAACCTTCCTGATCGTGTTCTTCCGAACTTGCAGTACATATCAATTAATGAAGACGTCAAAAATGTATTTGTTGAATATCCAGATTTTATAATCTGGGCATGAATGCTCTCACCAGTCTTCATAGAATCGGATGAAGTACAAGCTAATAGCAAACTAACAAAAGTGACATCGTTAGGCTTGTGGTCAGCCAATTGCATGTCTCTTAGTAGAGCAAAAGCATTATGCGCATCTTTGCTCTGCGCGTAAACAGACAGCATCGCACTCCAGGAAATAAGATCTTTCCATCTAAGCTCGTCAAAAATTTTCCGAGCCGACTCAATATCACCAGACTTAGCGTGTACTTGAAGAAGTTCAGTCGCCACAGAAGCAAATGAGACAAAACCAGTTTTCATTATGAAGCTAAGAAAACCATGTCTGATATAGTTTTCATCCACCTGAGAATACGATCCAATTAATTCTAAGATGATGTATTCATCTAACTCTTTAAAACTTTGTGCTCTTAATGCCTTAAAAATCTCAAAGGCTTTGTGAGGACTCTGATTTTCGACGCAACCACTCATCAAAATCCTCCAAGACACAACATCCTTCTCATGCATCTTTTCAGAAACTCGGAGAGCTGTCTCTAAATGGCTGCATTTGGAATACATATCCATGAGTGCATTGCAAAGAATTGTAAAATCACACAACATCCTTCGAATGCAATAACCATGAATTTCTCTTCCAACTACTAGTACACCAAGATCAGCACAAGCAGGGAGTAAACTGGCGATTGTTACATAATTTGGCTGCAAACCACAAGCCACCATTTGCCTAACCAGATTGAACGCTTCAGCATACATTCCATTGCCAACGCAAACCGAGACCATTTGACTATATAAAACCACATCCCTATAATGCATCGAATCGAATAGCTTCCACGCACTCTCCATATCCAAACACGAATAAATCCCAACCAGGGCTGTTACAACCTCCACTTGCGAATGGGTCAACCCAGTCTTTATGGAGTATCCATGAACTCCGCGAGCCAAATCTTTCGACCCGATCGCGCGAACTGCCTTCAGAAAGCTCACAACCGTCACAAAATTCGGTCTTTGTCCGCTGCTGAGCATCGATTTGAACAAAAACGCAGCCTTGTGAGGTTTGTTTGCCCTGACCAAACTCGAGATTTGTGATGTCCATGATTTCACAACATCGTTCTGCATAAAATACTCAAACGGGTCCACTAGATTCACGCCATTGCTTCTTAAAGAAACTCGGGCCTCGATGGTTGGCGGGGTTTTAGGAGATGGTTGTCTCTTGGTGAATTTGTCGAACAGTTGTCGTACTCCACGCAAGCCAGCCACATTTGACATACGAATATTTGATAAAAGATTGAGATCTTCTGAGAATCGAGGACCAGTTTGTTCGTTTCTTTATTTCTAATGGAATTTCAGAATCTGAAAGCCGCGATTTGGAATCACAGTGCATTCAGACAAGAAACAAATTATGTGCAATGGCGGGTGAGGTGAGAATTTATAACTCGTCGAAATTGAGAGTAATCAAAATTGCTATTTAGACCTCAAACTTTTATCGTTTTGCAATTGAGGGCCTAATTTTGGTTTTTTTGACTATCCCGTCCTCGTCGTCAAGTATGGCTTAGAGCAACTCCAATCGAATCCCAAACTCTGACGTAAACATCAATTCTTACTCCAATGGACACGCATACATATACTTACAATGAGTATTTGATGACTTTCTCTCGCCTGAACGCATATTTGCGTTTGTACTATTCATTAACTCATAACTTTTTAACTATTACAAATAGATCCATATTAAATTAATAATTTATTTTTTACTTCAAAATATTTTTAATTTGTCTTTTCTATTAGATTTATATTACTCCTTTATATTTATATAATACATAAATAATATTTATAATTATAAACTAAATACTTAAATTATTTATAACGAATTAAATAATAATTTAATTTGTGTTTTGGTCTAATTTGTAAAAATATAAAATATGTGGGTAGTATTGAAAAATTGTATAATTGATATAAAAGAGAATATTTTGATAATATTCTTTTGAGTTTAAAATGAGTTTAATGGTTGGAGAAACATTACTATTTGATGACACACTTACTACATTTTATGTGTACAAAATAATAATTTTATCATTAATTTATATTAAATATTTTTTCGATCGAATTTAAAATACTAGTGTGGTCTAATTTATAAAGTTGTAAGATATGTGGATTGTATGTAAAAATTGTAAAAGTTGGTAGATGGTCTTAAGAAATGCTCAAAACGTACGACCAGGTTGACGAGGTTTTCAGAAGGTTCGGATTTTACAAATTATGTTTTGTTTTGCATATTTTTATATAATTGTAGTTCATTTTAATTGGTATAATAAATTATCATCATTATTATTTCCCAATAATGAGTAACGTCCATATAATGCTTCAGAAAATAATACTATAAATAAACAAATAAGAACTGGGCTCCAAGGAATAATAATCACGATCATTGTAATAGGAACATATACATGCTACAATTTATGATATTTGACTTTATAACACCATTACTTGCCACTTAGATTTCACTTCCATTCCAATAATGGCAGACCTAAAATAATGTACCCATCTTCTATAATGGTGTGCTCACAAAGCATCTAATTCAACAAGTTGTCACACATATTGTACTTGTATAGAAAATATAAAATGTTTTTTTTTAAAAGAATTCAATTTGCTTTAATTATATATAACTTACCCACAGCCGCATGTTGCCCTACCATGTTGTCTATATTTTATAACTAATTGATTAATACTATGAAGAATAAAAATATAACTAATAATAGCCTATATTTTATTTAATCACCATTTGTTTTTTTTTTATTTTAATAACCATTATTATAGAGTTTTAAGCTAATTTGTTCGAAGTTCTTTATTTTATTGTTCTAACGTTGAATCTTCTTTTTGTTTTTTCAGTCTTATTTTTCTTTTTTGGGTTGTTTTAATTTTTATCTTTGACAAGAACTTACAACCTTTGATGGAATGTTACTAAAAGGGATTATCTGGGTTCCATATTAAATTATTTATATTAATGAAATTATCATTTAAAAAACTATCACATTTTCAATGATTCGATCACATTTTGATTCTTTGACTATCATATTATGTGAGAATTGGAGACTGATGCACATACGTGTTAGGAAATTAGGATCGTTTTGGAAGCCGAAACCGTTCCATAATCAACAATATGGGTTCAAATTCGACTCACCCTAGAATTAATTAGAGTTTGGAGACTACCTAAAAGTTAAAAAAATAAATAATTCCATATCACTCACATACACCACACCATCAAACTAATATATATATATATATATATTATATATATATATACTAGGGAGACAAGGCTATATCATCGCTAGCTTATTAGCTCCCTCTTGAGGAAGAATAGATAATAAAATACAATGATCGATCAACAGTTAGACCTGCCCTTGCTCGACATTTCAAAGCCGTTGAGCCCATCTTCTTTGTCCTCTCTAGCTTCATCCTGCAGAGAGTGGGGTTTTTTCCAGATTATAAATCATGGGATCTCCGAAGAAATGTACGGACAAATCTATTCTCTTTCGGACAAGATGTTCAGCCTGCCGTCCGAGCTGAAGCTCAGGCTAGGGCCCTCGTCGGCGGTCAGAACTTACACCCCTCACTTCATCGCCTCTCCTTACTTCGAGAGCCTTAGGGTTTCTGGCCCGGACTTTGCGGGCTCTGCCCGAAGCTCGCTTGATGTCCTCTTCGGGTCAGATCATCAGACCGTTAATTCTAAGTTCAGGTAGTTTTATATTCTTGCATAATATAACACCTTGGCCCGGCCCGGCCCGGCCCGTATTTCTTTGCCTTTCTGTGACCTATTATGCATGGCAATCTCTTTGTTTTCTTAGGTTAATCTTTCTCCTTATTACAGTCAACTCATGCAAGAGTATGGAAGCAAAGTGTCCGAACTATCAAACGACATCCTCAAGCTTCTGCTAGAAACCCTCGAGCTCGAAGACGACCTCCGAAGAAAATACTTCGAATCAGAATTCAGAAACTGCCATGGATACTTGAGAATCAACAACTACAGCACCCCACCATCAGAAGATCATCATCAAAACCCTAAAGAAGAACAGCAAGAAGGTAATGAAGCCGAAGGACTAGGCATGCACACAGACATGAGCTGCCTAACCATACTATACCAAGACGAGACGGGCGGGCTTCAAGTCAGATCGAAGCAAGGGAGATGGCTGGACATAGTCCCAAGCGAGGGCACGCTCGTCGTGAACGTCGGGGACATGCTGCAGGCTTGGAGCAACGATCGGCTCAGGTCGTCCGAGCATAGAGTCGTGTTTCGTCGCCGCAGTCGAGGGCCCGCCGTCGTCGGGAATAGGTTTTCTTTGGCTTTTTTCTGGTGTTTTGAGGATGAGAAGGTGATTGCTTCGCCTGATGACGTCGTGGGACGCTGTCCGGGGAAGAAGAGGATGTACGATTCGTTTGTTTGTAAGGATTATGTGAAGTTTAGGGAGAATGATGAGAGAGGTAAGTTTGAGAAGGTTGGGTTCACCGTGAAAGATTTTGCAGGCGTTGGATGGAGAGTTAGAAAATAATTAATTGCAAATTAATTAGTGTTTATCTATCTATTATCTTTCTATTTTATTATTGGTGATGACCTTATAGTAGGGTTGCAAATGAATCGAGTTTTTTTTATTCGATTTGAAATTTAAGATTCGAATTCGAAATATCCGAATATCAAATCCGAATAAAAATAGTGTTTCTGATTCGAATAATTTTCGAATATGAATAAAATATGACAGTATTCGATTCGAATAACTATAGAATATTCGATTCGAATTATATAAATAATTTAATATTATATATAAGTTATATTGGCCCAATAAATAATAAATTCACAATATTAATATTCAATATATAATTGAAAGGTAATATATTATAATTCAATATATTTTTATTAAATAAAACATATTATAATTCAACATATATTTAAATATAAGATACTATAATAAAATATATATTTTAAATATAATATTATTTTTATTTTTATTAAATAAAAAAATATTATAATAAAATATAAATTTAAATTAGAATATTCGAATATTCGATTCGATATTCGAATGTTATAATCAAATCGAATTCAAATTGATTTTTAGTATTCGTATTCGAGTTCGAATTCGAAATTTGATAATAGAATATGAATAGAATATCATGATATTCGACTCGATTCGATTAGTTTGCACCCCTACCTTATAGTATAATAACTGTTTTGATGCGTCAATTTAATTTAACTAATTACTATATTACCCTTATTTTAATGATTTATTTTAATTCAAAAAATTATCCCTTCAAATTTATAATTTACCATAATTATAAACATAAAAATCAATTTAATCTTTTTACATACAAAAAATAATATATAATTAAATTTTAAATTATAATTTCATCTATTAAATATTTTATATTACAATTATATTATATATTTATATATTATAGTACACGCAACGTGCACGTAAAATACTAGTATTACATTATTGGTGAGGGCATTATAGAAACTGTCCACCAATTAATATGTCAATTTAATTATGTATAATAACAATTTAATCCTTTTGTTTTTTAATATATACTACTCACATCCTTACAAGTCTTTTTTTTTAATTTATATATTTTAAAACAATCAATAGTTATATTTTAAATTAAAAATAACTCTTAAAAATAAAATAAAAATATATGTATTTATATATTATAGCATACATATCGAATTTATTTAAAATACTAGTAATTATCATTGCATTGTTTAGTGGAGATTATCTAGTTTGTATTGTACGTAAAGTGAAATGAAGCTGGTCTATGTCTTGTTCGCCTTATTATATTATATTTATGAAAATTAAGTTTATAAATAATTAAGTTGCTTCAGTAGTAGTCGTAGTATTATGTTATATAATTTAAGATGCTTGATTTCCAGCTTCCAAGTTGTAACGTTTGTGTGATTTATTAAATTGGGTCAACTTATAATTGTTGTCAACTTGTTAAGAATAATAATAATAATAATGATTGTAATGGAGTGGAACTAATTATTGTAGCATTTTACGATTATTACATTCAATGTGCTTAACGCTAATGGTTTAACTGTGGAAAACCTCCCCCACAGCTACCTATGTACCATGGCCGCACCAATATAATTTCCACGCTACGATTTAATACGGTATGAATAAACGTGTATCTTAATATCTATGGAACGATTTGAATAGACTCAGAACCTAATTATTAACTATGAATAATCAAACCTCATTATTATCGGGCTAATCGTCATGCTCCATGTTTTCCGTCTAAAGTCCACACATACGTCAATGAGAAGAAGACCACAATTCGATTCAATACGATTTGAATAATCTCCAAACCTCTGGGACAGTCTGAATAGACTCCAAATCTCAGTATCAGCTATGGAACAATCAAACTATATTATTAGCGGAATTAATCCTCCTGCTTCATGCTTTCCGTCTCAAATCCACACAGATATCGATGACATGAGGCCAAGTAGAATCGTACCAATTCTCTTACAGAGTGATTTTCGTCCCAAGTCCACGCAGACATCAATGACAAATGAACCAAGTGTCAATGAAGCTCGAGGAAGTAGACGTTGTAGAGCTCGTATTCGAGTTTGGAGAAGAAATTTTTAGTTTTGTGCCCTAATTTTAATATCTATTTTAATTTATCGACTCAAATATAATTTATTTTGAGACACATGTGATATTTCTGTTGTTAAAATTGACGTTTATTGAAATTGAAAATCCCAAAATATTATTCAAGGGAAATGCATTGCTTCACACATTATAATAAATAGACTTTTATAAACTAACATTAGTAGAATAGGCCCACATTCCCAATACCTTTCAACGTCGGCGAATCAGACGAAGGCAACGGCGAAAATTGGACAACCGTCGACGAAGCACCTGAAATTGAAATTGTACCGTTCGCGCTAACTATTAGTTTGTTTTAACCTTCCGAGACTCGAATTTCGGTTATTTTCTGTGAGATGTGTTCGCTTTTGCGGATAAATGCTGCTGTCGATTGGTTTCTAGCTGAGGCGTTATTCGATGGACCTGGCAGTTTCTTCAATTCCAGTGTTAGTTCGCCGACGTCGTTGCATAGGTTCGTCTTAGCTTTCAAAATTTTGTACGAACGCTGGAAGTGCGTTTATTCAATTATTTGATCATTTTTTTTTCAAAGACTTGCTTATTGAGTTTTAATTGTTGATCTTTTGTTTTTTCCATTAATGCTGAAACGTAGGAGTTGTTTGATTGTCAAATCGTAAGTTGAAGAAAACAATGTGCTTGCAATTTTGTGGATATGATACTTTCTGATTATCGATTTTTGTTGAGGAAGTATTATCAATGAAACTTTTTTCACCAGATTCCTATATGTTTTGTCTTTCAATTTTCTGTCATGTATATGTACCGTTTTGGTTCTTACGTTTCCTTGGATCTTCATTAGTCGAGCTTGGGACGCAACCTAATGGTTGATACATGGAAACACAATAACTGTACTGAGCTTGTGCTAAGATATTTTGGGTGGCTATTGAGGTTATTATGGTGTATAACTTGACTGGTTCATGGTATGTTGAGTCCTGCATATTCCTGATAAATGATTTTTTCATGTTTCATTTTTTATGATGCATATGAAATACACATACTAGTGATTCATTTATCGTATGGAGGTGTCATGGCACAAATCAATGTGAAAACTCATGAGAAGCCTGGCTCATAGTGCTAAAATTTTTATGTGTTTGACTATTTTAAATTGATAATTTTGACTCTTCGTTGAATGTTGAAGTTTTTTCTGTAATTTCTTATTACGTTGGTCTCATTCGTTAGTCAAACAGTAGAAAGAAAAATAGAAAAAGGGGATCACATTAATATCAGTAAAAGAATGATTTACGTAACCTCGGCTGAACTTTGGTACCAACCGTGTGCCATTTGTATCGATGCTATAAGTGACCGCTTACGGAGAAGGAATTAATGCTCCAACCTCTCTTTTGTTCCCTGGTAATAAAAGCTCGGCAAACTCTATTTAATAACTCAAGGAGACACCGATCTCCGCTCTATCTCGTTGGCAAATCAGATATATATTTTGAGTTAGATGTGAGATTAATTTCCCATGGATTTTCATCAAGAGCATGGCTTTGCTGTTGAAAATGTTGTGAATCTTCAACCTCGAAACGAGAATTCGAGTCCTGCGCCTGTTAGCCAAGAGGCTCTTCAGGCCACTGAAGACCTTGAGGGATCGTCAGAGCCAAGAGAGGTATTTCAGATACCAGTTGCTATGTTTGCCGATGATGTAAGAACGCATGGACCTAGGTCGATGCACCAATGCAGAAAGTATCTCACCGAGGAAGGTTGCCCGTTTGGTATGAATTGCATGTACCTTCACGGTGATCCATCACAAGAACGACCATCCGATGCAATATGTTTGTTGCCCGGAAATGATGGCGATAGACTGCCAAAAGTGGGTACCTCGAGATTCCGGACACTGCCCTGTTGGAATTGGGAACGTTCAGGCTATTGTCCTTATGGAGAGAGGTGCGTCTTTATTCATCGAGCTGCAGGTATGATTCTACATTTATCTTTAGTTCACTGCGTTCTCTTTGAGATCATTTGTCCCACATCAGCTATGTGATAAACCCCGCCTATTTAGCAAGAAATCATAGGAGACTCAACCTTGGTTTTAGGACATTTAACATGGTATGTTAACGTATTAGATCGATCTACTTGTTCGTTACTCAAGCTGATTTTTGTTTGGCTAGTCTCATCCCTCCTCACTTTTAATCATATTCCATCGAACGACACTCATGAGGATACAATTGAACTGTGTATAATAAGATTGAAAACGCAGACGCTGGGTGATCAGTGAACACATGCGCCCAGTTCAGTCTTTTTACTTGCGACTGCTTATTACGGTATGATGTGATAGTTTAAATCTTCTTGCAACAACAGAGGCTAAGCGTAATGATGAAGGGCCCGTGATCCAAGAAGCTGGAGAATGTTCCACGCCCGCTGAAGTTCGTGTTGTTCCACCGTGGAATTTGCCCATCGTCATGCCGAATCGTGCTGTAGAGAAGCCAGCTCGGAGGTGGAAGGGACCTAACAAGATTAGCAAGATATACGGTGATTGGATCGATGACCTTTGAGATAATATTATCATTATAATTTAGTTAACAGTTTTCATGGGGGTGTTGATAATAATGTTGTTAATGAACTTGGCTGTTCTGTTTTGTCATGCTTGGTTTGGCTTTTGATGACTGCGTAATTGTAATGTTGTGGTGTGCTGTAATAAATAATAATAAGAATGGTGTCTAGCTGCTAATATGATGTAAACAAGTATAATGTGGCGAATCCTAGAACGTCGGGGTGAAAGATGAGTCGAACTGCCTCGCAAACTCGACGAGTTGGCTCGATTGAAGCTCATGATTGTCGAGCTCGAACTTGAGTTTCGTTGTAATTTCGAATATTAACAATTCGGCTCGTGAGCTTTTTATTATTACTATTATTATTTATTTAATTTTTTTTAATCTAAATTTATAATTTCGAGCTCTAAGCTCGAGCTTACGAGGCGAGCTCAAACTTAATTATTCGAGTGGCTCGTTTACGCCCCACTCCCCACTTCAAGAAATATAATCTGATATTTGTATCAATGTATGTTTGATGCTGATATTGTAAAAGGAATAGAAGATAAATTTGGAAAGATACCGCTTTAAGATCAACTCTAATGGTACTGCAAAATCCAAAAAAATTGGCTGAAATCGCTCTAATGATACCCCAAATAAAAAATGAATTACATATTTATTTATTAATAAGTATGATTATAAAATTATCAAAAAGTCTTTACATTAAGATTTAATTTTTTATATTTTGTTTATAAGTAATATAATAGTATATTATTTTGACTGAATTTTATTAAATATTTTCTCATCAATTTAATTAAAATAAAAATTTTATTATTAAATAAGAACAAATAAAAATATTGTTATTCATTTTATTTAACTTTTTTTCATCGAATTTAAAATAATATCGTGATTTACAAATTGTGGGTGATAATAAAAAATTATAAAGTTGGTATGAAAGTAAATATAATATTCTTTTGAGTTTGAAAAAATGGAGACTACTTACTTCTTAGTTGTGTTTCGAGTAGACGGAGACAACTGATTCATGGTAAGGAGTTTCGCAACTATCGCGTGAAGAATGGGATCATTGGATTTATGCTCTATGCATAGACAAAGCTGAGAAGCTTCACATTTATCGGTTGGATCCTTAGCAGTCGAGACTGCGCTGGAAGAAAATTGGGCTTCGAGGTTTTGGATGGTAAAATAAAATCTATCTATTCGGAGGTTGCAGATGCCACTGATGAAGTCCTCAGTGACTGTATTTTTTAGAGAAGCAGCTCAAAAGACAAGAAGCAATGTTGAAGAAGAAGAAGAATAGGATTTTTTTGTTTTTTCTATTTTGATCTAAAAGACCGAAATGAATAGAGAGGTCAAAGTGTTTTTTTTGATAAAAGAGATATCATTTTAAAAATCAGTCACTGCTGAAAATATTTTTAAAAGAAACTAAAAGAATTTGCAAAAAAGGTCCTTGCGTAAAATACCACTGCCACCTCAAAGTCTCAAAGCATTTTTCTTTTGGACCCATAACTTTATGTTATTAGAATTTCAGCCCTCGACTATTAATTAATCGGGTCAGAAATTTTAGGTCCAAACCATTTTTCCCACAGTTTAAGCCCACAACCGAGCAAGGCCTAATAGGCCCTCCCTGTCAACAATTTCTAACTATGATTTTGGGCATCGTTCAAAGGCCAACATATTCATTCACCATTGGAGACTAATCTAATGCCTAAAGAAGAAGAAAAAAAAAACATTAGTGTCAAAATACTAGAATTGGAACAAGATAGAAAACTATAAACTGAACTCCCAATTTAGACAGAGTTCAAGTTTCTCAAATTTGTTTTTACTTCACACATATTGATAAATAGATAATATAATAAATAACCACAGTTTTTGACTATATAACCTTAAAATTATTAATACAAGGGAAGTTAAGCATCTAAGGGTCCATAGCTCAGTGGTAGAGCAATTGACTGCAGATCAATAGGTCACCGGTTCGAACCCGGTTGGGCCCTTTTCTTAAGTAATATTTTTTTATCAATTATTTTTTGATACTCATTTTTCTTCTCTATCTTTCGGTTATTGGTGACAGATTATATATACATTTCATTTTATTTTCAAACATATCTATTATAAGAATAGAGATGTATGATGTTTAGTCTAACTATTCTATTTATTTTAAAATGCATCTTAAGATATTAATTAATCAATTTCTAGTAACTCCTCATCCATCCACCTGATATTTATTGATGAAACAAAAGTTGGCATTAAAATAATAATAATAATAATAATAATGTTGCTTTCTTCCATGATCGAAACTAAAAAGAAAAAAAAAAAAGCAGGCAAAGTAACTCCCTCAATAGTATACAAGCAGAAAACCATGTAACAAACGCAAGCATAAAACTACAATTTGAGTGCAAATGTGCATCACAGCACAACTCCTCTTAAAGGACAATAGGTAAGAACATAGGGATGATAACACAACTAAACAGAATACACTAAAATCTTCGGATATCTTTGGGTGGCTTGAAATGAATGGGATGAGTCTCCGGCGTAGCGGTTAAATCCTCTTTCCACATCTTGATCGTCTTGTCAGCCTCGCAAGTTATAAGCCTCGACCCGCTCATATCAAACGTGGCAGCGTATATACCAGCTTCACTATCCAGAGACCCTGCAATAATAATCAATCCCATTTAGTTGAGATATTGCTTCATTACACAAGATCAACACCGTTATTTTCAACTCTATCGGAAAAATATGTTTTAGGACCACTGTATAAATAAAACAGCTACGGTCTTGGAGACTAATTCGTGTGTATATATATACCAGGCTGAACAATAGTCTGAGCTTGCTGAAAATTATGACCACTCTTCCAATCCCAGAACCACAAACTTCCATTATCACCTTTAGAAAAGAAAGAACGATTCAAAATACGATATAGTAGAAAGAGAGTGAAAATTCTTTCTCGGAGAAGGTAGAACTTTTTTTTGAGACAATATCTGAAGATGGTTAGTAAAACTCACCTGCTGTGGCCAATACACCTTCGTTAGCTGCTGCTGCGTTGATAATAGTCTTCTGTTGGGCGCTGCATAAATAAAATATTTTGTCAACTGCAATTGCCTAGGAGTTTGTAAGATATCTTGTCGACATTGAGACCAAGAGCATAGTGCTCATCGATCATGCTAAATATGAAAGCTAATGGCAAGAAAGGAGATACCCAGCCTTAATATGATAGATAAAATTGCATGGAAAACATTCAAGTTCTCGTGCTAAAATGAGATTTTATAACCGAAAAATGCTAGAAAATGACTTGGAAACAATCTATTGCAAGTGAACAGATAAGGCAAGTAAAATTATTATACACATCGAGTCAAGAATGCAGAGTATTCAAATTTCATGCAAGGCACAATCAGCGCATTAAATTGTTTCTAATACTTGTAGATGTTGTTGCGGAGCCAAGCATTTAAAACTCACAGCATGTTGTGCATAAATTCGCCTCGAGGAAGCTGAAATTTTTTAATATTCTCGGCAGATGCTGAAACAAAGCAGTCCCTGCAAAAGTGGAGATTATTTTGAATCAGGCAAAAAATATAAATCACAGAGAAGAGAACGAGATAAGTATTCAGAGTGGTAATTCCAAATATGTGATGCCTAAAGTTTCTAGAGAAAAGATCGCATACTCCTTAGGATGAGGAGCCATGGCCCGCACAGATTTTTTATGGTGCGTAAGGGTGGCCATCGTTTTACCTAAACATGCACATAACTTAAGCTTCAGAAAGAACGATAATGAGAGTAATAAGAAAATATGCCCACACAAACACATAATTGCATATCTATAATCTCACCAGCCATCCTAAGATCCCAAAACTTTATGGTAGAGTCATGAGAACCTGTCACAACTTGTGGATCCTGCAATTAATATATAGCATGAGTTCTGACAAAACGTTATTAATTAGTGCGACACTGTGCACGTGTACAAAAATAAAATCCATCGTAAATTCATAATTTTATATTATTCCCAATTAACATTAATTGGACAGAGTGTACACATACAGCCACTAATAATCAATTAGCACTCACCGTAGGTCGTGTGAACACTGAGCACACTGTATTTTCATGGCCTGAGAGAGCAAAAGCTTGAATCTTGGTGCGGATGTCCCACACCTGGAGTCATCAAATTACCTTATCAGTACATAATAGTACTACTGATAAACATCACCAAAGTTTAATGTGCATAAGTCCAAGTGGGTAGACATTGATGTCCATACCCTGCATACTGAATCCCGGCCTCCAGTAAGCAAAAGGTCAATGGTTGGATGAAGTGCCAGGCAGTAAACACCACTAAGATGACCGTGATAGCCACGAATTACCTGATAATCGGACGAAAAGTATGAGCACATGAGGTTCCACAAAAAAGGATGACATGTAAGGGGTCTTAGATAAGAATGACCTTATTCTGCTCCAAGTCCCAACATTTAACTAACTTGTCATCCCCAGCAGAGAACATATATGTGTGCCTGGTACTTACAGCCAGGCCTGAAAGATCACATTGGTCTCATCAACATCAACCCGTAAATGATAAAAAAAAAAAAAAGCGAATATATCCACATGGAACGATCTATACCTCTAACTTGATCAATGTGCCCGGTAAGTGTGAGTTTCAGTCGCCCACTTGCTAAGTCCCATATCTTGCCACACAAAAGAGAAACTTGTAACAAAAACAGTACAGAATAAAATAAAATTGCATGATTTAGTTTGAACTTTGAGGAATATGCTCAACTAGTGGAATCGGCACCTTAGAACTAATTTAGCCAAATCGAGGGAATAAAGCACTAACTTTAGATTTAAAAAAAAGAAAAAGAAAAAGACATTGGAATTCCTAACCTTGATTGTTCTATCAGCAGAGCCGGTGCAAAACCAATCATTACTGGGGTCAACAGCTACTGACCGAACCCATCCCAGATGACCACTGATGACCTACAAAAGTGAAAACAAATGTAAGTATAGAATATGCATCAGGCGGGACAAGTAACAATAGTAAAAAATGACCTAAAAAAGAACAACATAAATAATCTTTTTGTCGCAAGAAAAAAGTGATGACAAGTATCATTGAAAGCGATTTTCGTATACAAATGCCTTGCCAAAGCATGTAAAGGGAATCACTGTGTCACTCTCACATAAATATGGACTTAGAAGTTTATAACATCAGATACATCAAAAAAGAACATGAAAGAAGACATGCATGATGCATAGAATCCATACAAACTAGCTCACAGAAGTCCAATACCCTGTAATTCTTCCAGGGGGCGTGCCATTCAGGACGAGGCCATCTACTGGGGATTCTTTCCATAATGGCTGAAGTAGAGAGATTCCTGAACGAAAAAAAATAGCAACATAGGTACATCGGAAATAATATCAACGTCTCAGATACTCCTTTCATCAAATACTCCAACTCATATCAATGGAGAAACAAAATTATGTGGTGATGTTTGCATGTAACACCACGTTAAGAATTTCACACTTCTTTCAACCATTTCTGCATCAAGGGTAAAGATTTGACAGTTTACTACTCAACAAAGTCTGGTGAAGAATCACAAAACGATCGGTTTGAATCTTATTTAAATGTCAATAGATACTTCAAATTGTACAAAATATTCAGTAGGCCAAAGCCCAAACACTCCCAGAAACCCCAAGGCGCAAGGACGCAACTCAGATGGAAAAAAAATGGTGGCTTGGGAAAGAAGTAGCCAAAAATAGAACCAAGTACCGCCCCCGACAAATAATCTAAATTTGGAATAACTACTCTATCATGCAAAAAAGTGACGGGATTATAAAGACACCCAATAAAATATGGAAATCAAAAGTAAGGATACATACTGCACTCCAGTTTTCCCCGAGGAACTGATCACCAACTCTTTATGGGGCACATCCTTTTGTGTCTCCTTTGAGCCTTCCGGACCTGCACAGTAAGGAAAGTCTCACTAGCAACTAAAAAATATTAACGTCTCAATAACAATGGCGCAAAAGAAATATGATCAAATGCAGGTTTTCCAACAAGATACAAAACAGCATTTCCCCATGAAAGGCTTCTATCTTCCTAAATTGCACATGCAGCCATACTCATTGCTTCATCGGAGTTCATACTGAATGAATTCGTATGTTACCTACGTGATAGAGAAATATGTGCATCATAAAAAATGGCACACACTTTTATTACCTGGAAGCGCAAGGGCGGTAGAGGTAACGGATGTCTGGTTTGCATGACTCTTAGCAGCTGTTATGCTAGTGTTTTCAACCGCCACACTTTTCACTCCTTGATACTCAGTGTTGAGCTAAAAGATCAAGCGCAAAATGATCATCATATACAAAACACACAAAATAAATAGATCAATTCGATTCTAACTCTTGGTTGGTCAACCCCCAACCAAAGCACATATTAAGTTCCTTTATCCTTTGATACTCTCTCTTTGTAAAACAACAATCCGTGCTGCGTAATTTCCCATACGAGATAAAAAACACATACATCTCAACAAGTCAACTCTCCTTGCCTAAAACCTAGACGAGCAGACAATACACAAAACACAAACATTCTGAAGATTACAACTAGTTTCAGAAAAAAAGCAACAAATTTAAGAACCAAACACAAAACAATAACATAAAAAATACCACTTTTCATTTATTTTTTCTCGCAACCAAATGACCCGCCACAACTACATGAACCACGCAAGTGCAGTAACAGTACTAACCTTATGACTCAGCCGAATCTTCTTACTGCAAATCAAAACACAAACAAATAAGTCAGGACAAAAATAGGAATAAACTCATGTCTTTCCGAAACCAATAAAGTATATACAGAAATCACTGTTTGCAGAAAAAACAATTAGCCGACGAACCTTTCAGCGTCTGGCGGTGGAAATTGCCCATGGGCAGGTGAGAACAAATCTAGGGCGCGCTTTAGGGATTTGAAGCTGAGCTTCTTCAGCGATTGTGGCTCTACGGGCAACTCAAACTCCATCGATAGCCGTAGTTAATTGTTTGATCTGATTATAACTTCACGACGAGAGAGCTGATGAAAGCCCCAAAAGAAGGGTATAGTATATTAGTGATGTATACGAAGTTAGTATAGTAGAAGGCGGATGGGTAAATATTACATTTTCATCCCTTATTTATTAGTCTTATATCAAGCTAGTTCATTACTTCGTAGTCTTGTCAATTTCATACAAAAAATAAATTAAATTATTAAAATATGAAGAACGTAATGTTGAGTGTTACTACTTTGGCTGTGTTAAATAGGTAGGCACCCTTCCTTGGCTTACATGGTTTGATTAAAATTAATAAAAATAAAAATTCAACATTAGTAATTTATTGTAATGCATTGCTTTTTTCTTCTTAGCTTATGCTTTCCTAGCATGACAATTCCTTGCCTCCTACAATCACATAATTTACAGCTTAATGGCATATGTTCGAGCCTACAAAATGAACCGACGACCATGTTAAGTTACACACTTAGTTTTGCGAAGTGCTAAGTTTTTCTTCTTCCTTTTTTTTCTTTTTTGGTCGTTGAAGGAGATCAAAAGGGTTTTTGGGTCGTGTGGTCGGAAAGTTATCTCCATCCAAAGTGTGGGACCGACCAATATATGTATCTATCAACTCTTCATAGTCTATGTTGGTTGCCAATAATATCTCTATAATACATTTTGGCGCGTGGCGGCGAGCCTTTGCGAGCGAGTGAACGTTAAAGCTCTTTTGGCAAATCACAAAAGGAAAGAAAGCTGACTACATATTGTTGATATGAGAAGTTATCCATCGCTCTTCGCCTTCTTGTCCTTATAGCCAAGAAATAACGCAGCTCATAAACTTGAGTAGCATAAGGTAAAGCACAACAATCCCTTTTCACTGTTATTCATCAATAATGGCCATGCTTAGAAAGACTCAATATTGTTACAGCTTTATCACTGTCTTTGTATTGCTGCAGTAGTGAGTTTTCCGTCGAGGTTTTCTTTCCAAGTTCAGATTAATCATCAAAGATTGTGTCTTTTCGAATATCTTCGCCGGCATGATTTGGTGAGAGTGTTTTTGAGAGCCCTTTTTCCTTTTTCGTTTTAGTATATAGTTCCATGTAGGGGTGTAGTAAAATTATCGTGAGATTTCTGTCTCATTTTTGTCTGATTCAGACACGCTATACTGTCTTGAAAAGCCTGCAATTTACCGAAAAAAAAAAAAAAGAAGAATAAATGCATGGATCGTAGGGACGCATCTGCGAGATTGCCGGGCTCGGCTTCTTCCTACTACACGAACCAAGCGATGTCCGAGCCCATCTTACAGAACCCACCGAGCCTGAGCCCCTTTTCGGGCACCTCGATACCTTTCCAATCCAGCCTGTTGGGTCACTTGAGTGTCCCCACGTTAACCGTCGACGATCCATCAACCTCAATTCCCGCTCCTAACGCTCTCTTGCAAGGCGAACCCATTCGTAGAAAACGAGGTAGGCCTAGGAAATACGGACGTGGCGCTGCCTTTTCGCTCGCATTGTCTACTTCGTTGCCTCGTCGAGGGGCTGTAGTAGGGCCGAGTCAGAAGAGGAGAGGTAGGCCGCTGGGGAGTAGTCGAAGTAAGGCGCCACTAGCGTCTTCTTCCCCTTCTTCTCTTGGTATGGTATTTGTACATATAGTCTGCAGTAAATTATCTTCTTTTTTTTCTAAATTATTTCCTATTATTTATAATGATTTTGACGCCGAGTTGATATTTTTTATTCAATATTTTTTCGCGGAGGAGCTACGAACTTAAGGAGCGCGTCTCTTTTCGATGGGAGTGGAACTACGATGAGTCCGCATATCATCAACGTTGCTGCTGGAGAAGTGCGTCGAGTTCGATAATATTTGATCTTTTTCATTATTAGGACGTTACTCTATCATCTTATCGCGCTTTTTTTTTTTTAACGATTAGGACATTAAAACAACGATACTTTCGCTTGTGCGAGGGCGAGGCGGCGTAGTCGTTCTGTCAGGCGTTGGTTCGATCTTTAGCTGCTAACATCAGAATCCCAGTTTCTTGCGATATAAAAAAATTCGAATATTCTTGCATCGCTTCGTACGCAATTTTACTTCAAATTACTAAATTTTACTCTTTTTTTTTTTATAGGGGCGGTTTGATATATTAACATTGACGGGATCTTACGTAAATGAGGCCAACGCCCCGCACGGGCCAAGCGGTGGTCTGAACGTCACCCTTTCAGGCCCCGACGGTCGAGTTTCGGGCGGCCAGGTTGATTCGGTTCTTATTGCAGCAAGTGTTGTTCAGGTAAAAACTTTCTTCGACTGCGTATGTTTTGTATCATATCTGTATTTCTCTATCGAATAATTCGATTAAACTTTGACATTCGTATATATGATGTATAAGGTGATGGTCGGGAGCTTGCTACCTCGTACCTCACGACCGAAGCTAAAAGCCGCAGACGACCCTCAAATACCTCATATGAACTTGGGCGACTCGTCGACTTCTGCTAATATTCGGGCAATGACTTCGTGGCAGAATACTCAGTAGTCCCAACCGCCGATGGCTTGGACGACGGCGACTGATGTTTAACTTGCGATAATTCCCGCTAGCTAGCTAGATCGATGTAAATTTGGCGTAGGAGAGCTTTTTGCTTCCGTACTTACCGTAGATTCTGCTTCGTAGGATTAAAACTACGCAAAAGGCGACGACTGTAACCTCTGCGAAAACGATTTTGCGCCACTTTGGATGTTCATTTACGTCGTTTTGAACCTTATTTTAGTTTTTCTTTCAAACCACAGTATTATCCAAAGTCATTGAACACTCTCTTGGAATTTCCAGCAGCAAAAATCCCATAAAAAGGAGACTAACTTCATTACATCACTGCACTAAAATCATCAACCCATCTTCTTACCTAAAACAGAAAGCAAAAAAAAAAAAGAAAAATGACAAACTTCGAGTCGATCGCAGTTATTATCCTCCCCATCCTTCTCGCTAGCCTCAACCACGGATCGGCCGTCAGAGGGCTCGAAGCGTGCGGGCCCGAGTGGCCGGATCATAGGCGTAAAGCCACCACCGGGGCAATGCAATGCAACCAAGAGAACGGCTCAGACTGCTGCTAGCCCTGAAAGTCCTACAAGACGTACAAGTGTTCCCCGCCAGTGTCGGGGCCCACGAGGGCCGTTCTCACGCAGAACAGCTTCGCAAAGGGCGGAGACGGCGGCGGCCCGTCGGAGTGCGACGGCCACTAGTGCCACTCAGACGGCCCTCCGATCGTCACGCTGTCGACGGGTTGGTACAGTAATGGGAGTAATGGATACTCTTGTTTTATTTTTATATTACAATCCCAACAGACTTGAGCGTTGGAGGGACGCCGACAGCAACGACGTCCGCCCTTCTAACATATTGTTTTTTCATGATATTACATGGATTCAAGGCAGCTCAGAGAATCGATCGATTCAACTCGTCATCGAGGCGGAGGATTTTTTTTCGAACGCATCAGATCTTTAGTTCTCAGGCATTCTTAAAATCTTTTCAGTTGGTCAGCTACACATAATAATAGCTCAAAAATCAACACACATTTCATAAGATTTTTGCACAACAATGAAATCTAAGACAAAAAAATAGCATATAGTTGAAGTTACACAATAGAGCTTTCCATGCCTGCAAATGTCTGAAAAATAAAAAAAGATATTCATCTACAACACCTTATTTAGACAAAAACAATCAAACTCCAAAAAAATCAGACAAACTCACAACATACTATCAGTTCTAGCAGGCAACCTCCTGAAGAAATTTAGGGCCGAGGACGGCAGCCTCTGCCGAAACCTCGGATGCCTCATGACGTAGAAACCGCTCAAAGCAGCCAAAACCCTAAAAGGGACAGAGTACAGCACGAAAGCCGCCACGACGCAGAACACCATGTAAATAACCGTCGCCCGAGGGTCCCGCCAGCTCAGCAGCGCCTGAACCCTCTCTCCCTGAGACGCTATATCCCCGACCACCACCTGGATCCTCCCCGCCACGCTCCTCAGCCTATCGTACCTCATCCTCACCACGTCGGGGCTCCTCGAAGTGGGGAACGTATCGAACTCCTCATCGAGCTCGTCGGGGTGAACCGCCTCGGCGAAGGACAGCCTCGTGTCCATGTGGGGCGGGTAGGTCGGCCTGAAGCGGTAGTTCCACAGCCCGATGGCGAACATGTAGAGGAAAGCCGTGGGCAGGATGAGCTCAGGGTAGCAGACCAGCATCGCGAAGAGGACGTGGACCAGCGCGGTGGTCACGGGGTTCTTCCACGTGCGGACCCCGTCGAACCACTTATAGGCCGCGGCTACCCCGTGGAAGACCGACATGAGCCGGAAGAAGTTAGCCTTGCTCCTCCTCATGCTCCACAGGTGGGAATCCGCGTCCGACATGTACTCCGTCACCTCCTTGCGGAGGGGCGGCTCCGCCCGGCTCAGGCGGGCCGCCACTATGCTCGCCGCCTGGTGGCGGAGGGCCTCGAGCTGGGCGACGGCGAGGGGCTTCTTGTAATGCATCTTGGGCAGGAGCGGCTTGGAGTATAGGCTCATCATGTTCGCCGTCGAAGCGCATGTGAAGCGAATCGCCAGGTGGAGCTCTCCCATCTTCTTTACGCCCGAGGGGTGGAGGACGAGCAGAGGGTAGGAATGAGTGTAGATTCGTCCCGCCTCGAGGGTGGAGATTCGAATTCGAACCTTGCCGATCTTTGAGTCCCGGCGTTTTGACCGAGCCCTTGTCCCCGATCTGACCGTTGTCGAAAACCCCGACTGTAATAACGGTGGCAGGGTCGTAAACGTCCCAGGAGTACTGCTCGTTGTACTTTGGGTTGAGGCTGTCGGCGATCGTCCTCGTCCTGACCCATTTGTGTCCGTACTTTGCCACGCAGTAAGCGTCTGAAACTCCCCTGCCGTTCCTCGTCTTCGTCGGGACGAGCCCGAGGGCGTTTAAGATTCCCAAATCCAAAGTCCCGACGGGCGGCTTCCAAAGCTGCCTGGCCGACGGCCTGAGGTCGCTGCTGTAGTGAGTCGATTCGTCGAGCACGTGGTAGCCGCCGTCGATAGAGACCCGAAGATGAATCCTGCTGGAGAATTTATCCTTCTTTACCTCATCCTCGGCGTCGGCCGACGAGTGCGATCTCTGCACGCTGTACCATCGGGAGTGGACGGTTCGGTCGTCTAAACGTCGTTCGACCGACGCCAGCGGGATGACGACCCGACCCACGACGACCTCGTCCTTGTTCGGGCCCACCGCTCGATCTTCCACGGTGAGCACCAAGTGCTCGTCGAAAGGCTCAGCCGCGACCAACATTAGGTCTTCGTTCCACCAGGCGCTCGACGACTGAGGCTGGACCGGCCTCGTCTTGAGCAGCTGGCTGCCGAGCTGTGCCCTGACGAGCAAGCTCGGACTGCCGTTTCGTTCGGACAGTACCAAGTCTTGAGCCTCGATAACGTTGACTCTTACGTACCATAGCTTAGGGTGGAGGTAGACCTTCGAGCGGATGTGCGAGCAAGGGACCGAGCTATCGGTTAGGACGGACGCGTCAGAATGCCAGGCGTCGGGGAACGCCTCGTCGGCCTGCGTCCCGAACCAGACGGCGACCATCAAGTCGCCCTTCGCTTTCTTGCGGTCCTTGTTTTCGAGACGGTGCCACTCGGGCGCAAGGGGGCTGTCCGGCGGGACCCTCGTCGGGACTTCGTGGAGGTCGAACCTTACGTGCCCGAGGACGCCGTCGCTGAGGACGTCCTTATCTCTTACAACTACTTCCAAGACCGACGATTGGATCTTGTCCTTGGAGAAGGCGAACACTGTGTTCCACTCGGGGCTCTGATTCTTCTCTAGGTGCTTCGTGACTCCCTTGTAGTTCCCGAGCTTGACCTCGACGTAAGGGTCGACCCCGCCCGAGAGGTCCTTGCCGGGCAGCTCCTGGGCCTTGACCACCCGAACGAATAGGAACTGCATGGGCTCGACGAGGTCGTACATGCTGTGCTTCCTGTCGGAAACCCTAACACGTCCTCCGATCACCTGACCGCCCCCGAGGAAAGGGCTCGTTTCCTTAAGCAAGAAATCCGACGCCCGCGACGACGAAGACGAAGAGGGGCCCGCTGCGTATGAGTAGACGAACGGCGACGGATGGTGAGGTTCGGACATCATATGACTAAACTCGGGATCATTTTCCTGTCTCTGATCTTCTGCCACGGACGAACCGGCCTGGTGCGGCGGGTCCCTCCCAAGGCTGAAGAACGAGCGCCTCCTCGAACCCTTCTTGCCGTTGGCCAACGGACCAGCCTCCTCGGCTCTCGCCGGAGATGTTTCGACGAAAGGGCTCGAAGCTTTGACATTAGGATCTTCGGTTCGATACACTTTTAGGGCAAGCTCCCCTTTGGCACGGGAGAACACGCTCGCCTTTTCCAGGGGATAGTTAAACACGGCGGCCTCGGATTGGGGGACGAACGACGTCGCCGTTATGAGGACTTTCCCGAGGGAAGATTTAGAGGCGGTCGTCGGGCTGTTGCTGCTGTAGACGTGTGCTTCGAGGGTGCAATCTCGGAGGCTCTCGGGATTGGACACGTTGAAGTAGAATGTCTCGTTCCAGTGAGGGTCGAGGTCTTTCTCTTTGGTCGAAGTTCGGCACTTCTGACCGTCGAAGTGGACCTCGACGAAAGGGCTCGACGAGCCCTGGCCGTCTTTCGGCAGAAGGTTGTGGGCCCTTACGACTTCCACGGCCAGCTTGAGGTTGCCCATCTTAACGAAAATCAAAAAGCAGCACTTAGTTATCATCAGTTGTATTAAGAGTTAAGTGTAATAGAGAAACATATTATCAGCACAAGGATATTACCCAACCAAACTATTCGTATGGATCAATCATCAAAACTGAACAAAGGGCTTTTATTTTCATTTTTCATTTGATTTTTAATTGAGGCAAAGACAACCTCGTACTTCATCTCCAACATACATAATAACTGTAACTCCACAAGATATTCCAACGGTATATACTTTTATGTCCGAAAATCACAAACAGAAGTAAAAAAAGCCCAGATAACGAATGAAGAATCGATTCTTGAAAGGATTCTTTAAAGATGCCCACAAAGATCGAGTCTTTACGCTATAAACAAACAGCCCATAAAAAATAAAAAATAAAAAATCGTACCTTTTTTGATATATTGTCTGATACTTTCTATGATTTTCAGCTTCAGAATCGTACGGATGGAAATAGTAAGCGTTGTAGGGATGTAAGAGCTTCAAAGACGAAGAAGGCGTGTGAGATCAGAAGACAGAGAAAACTTTCATGTAGTAAGCTTTAAAGGCTAAGCAATAAATAGAGATTAAAAGTGAATCATAATAAGTGATGGAGAAGAAACATCAAGAAAAGTAGTATTAGGAATGGTGGAGGAAGGTGTTCAGACAGGTACAAACGTGTTATTCATTGTCTGTCTCACTCTCAATATGTATACATAAAATATATATATTTATTAAAAATTAAATAATCCGTCCATAAATCAGATGTGATATGTGGTGGTAGATATAAAATTCATGTCACGCCAAAGTCAGCAGTTGTAGACTGATATAATACTTATAAGTTTACTATGCAATAATACTATTTATTTATATACCGCGTTCTTGAATAGTTGATGATTCTATCAAACTTGTTGACTGATCTTTCATTTATACATTTACATCCTTCAACTTGATAAGCGTTATATTATTGTGGTTGCTGCCTTGTAAATAGCTTTTATGTCATACCAAAATTAAAAGTCCATAAAGTTTGAGTGTATGATAAAAAGTTATAAATCAATCATATAAAGCTATTTTTTTTAAGAGGAAAGTTGGTAAATTATTCTAATATATAATGCAATGACCATATATCTATATTAATATTGCCTTGGCATGGAAGCTGACCACCAGATAAAATCAATACGTGGAAACGAAATAAAAAGAATATAAATTAAATAATATTATGAAATATTAATAAATATTAAAATAAAGATGTGGATGTATATTATTTAGAATGGTGGTTAAGTAAAAGGATTGGTTGTTAAGTTAAGAATGGAGGTTGAGAAAGTTAGATTTAATTATTTTATTGATTAGAATGGTAGATGTGATTTTTGTGTGGTTGATGTAATATTTTATTTTGTGGATGTAATTTGAGAGATTTGTGTATAAATAGGTGATTTGGGATGTGTAAAAATATATTGAAAAGTATTGAAAAAGAAGTTGTTTATCTCTCTAATATTTTATAATCGTCGTTAGTAAATACTTAATAGTTATAATACTTATAACACGTTATCAGCACGAGAGCTCCGATCCTTCGAGTTCGTCGACGTCATCACCCCGAGCACGAGAGTTTCGTCCTCTGAAGTTTTCGACGCCATCACTCCGAGGTATCATATGTACATTTTATTTTTACATCTTATAACACAAAACCGCACTGGCCTAGCGGTAATCCCCAAAACTTGTGGCGGAGCACCAGTTCGAATCCAGCTGCGGCGTTGAATTTTTAGAATTATGTCATTTTATGAAAGTTTGATTTTTTTTATTTAATTATAATCACGTTAATACTTATTTATACTTGAATATTATTTTTCTTAACTTTTTGATTATGATTATTATTATGATTATTTAATATATCTTTTTTTTTATAGTAAGATGTCGAATCTTCAAAGCTTGATATTGTCGCTCTCGATATCACGGGCCAGAACTATCTATCCTGGATTTTGGATGCCTACTTCACCTTGAATCAAAAGGTCTGGGAGATACTATAAAAGCTAAAATGAGGCATCGAGCCAAGATAAGGCCAATGCCATGATTTTTCTCCGTCACCACCTTCATGAAAGTTTAAAGGTGGAATATCTTACTGTGAATGATCCACTTACTTTGTGGACTGATCTGAAAGAAAGATACGACCACCAAAGGACCGTGATACTGCCAAATGCTCAATATGATGGACAAATTTACGGTTCCAAGATTATAAATCTGTAAGTGAATATAATTCTGCTATGTTCAGAATTACTTCTCAATTAAGTTATGTGGACAAGAAATTACTGACGCAAGTATGCTAGAAAAAACATTCAGCACGTTCAGTGCAGCGAATTTGGTGCTGCAGCAACAATATCGGGAAAGAGGATTTCAGAAATATTCAGAGTTAATCTCTTGTCTCCTCGTGCTGACAAAATAATGAGTTATTATTGAAGAATCACCAATCAGACCGACGGGCTCTGCCCCTATACCTGAAGCCAACATGAATACATATCAAAATGATCGAGGTATAGTGGTCGCGGTCGTGGCCGGTACAATAATCGTGGTCGTGGTGGTGGTCGTGGTCGTGGACGTGGACGTGGCCGTGGTCGTGCCCGTGAATATTATGGCAATTATAATAGTTTTCCCCAGAAAAGAAAAATGGAAAATAAAGAGGAAATCGGTGAGCAATATAAAAAACGATTTGATGAACATGTTCTCGTTGTGGTATGAAAGGTCATTATGCCCGTACTTGTCGCGTGGCAAAACACCTAGTTGATCTCTATAAGAAATCGCTTAACGAAAAGGGGAAGAAAGTTGAGACAAATTTTATCCAAGATGAAGGCGGTTCTAATCTCAACTTCAACAGATTGGTGACTTTGATGTTGATGAATTCCTCACCGATCCTAATTAAGCAAATGTTATTATTGTGTACTATTTTATATTTTCATATATGTTGTGTGTTTTTCATATATGCGTGTATTATTTATGTATTATCATATATGTTGTGTATTGTTATCATGAATTTATATAATCAATGTTTTGATATTTTATTATTATTTTTCTTGAAGAATGAATACACGTGGAGATATATGTCTTGTGGATAGCGCAACGACTCATACAATTCTCGCGGATAGAAAATATTTCTCCCGATTGATTATTCAAGAAGCAAATGTTAATACCATTCGGGAAGTACGAAATTGATTGAAGGCTCTGGGACAGCTAATATCATATTATCCGGAGGAACAAAATTGCATATCGAAATGCATTATATTCTTCCAAGTCTCAAAGAAATTTATGAGTTTGAAAGACATCCGTAAAACGGATATCATATTGAGACTACAAAAGAAAGTATAATGAATACCTTCAAATCACAAATGTGATTTAAATAAAAAATGCATTAGAAAAATTATCCGCTTTATCCTCCGGTTTATACTATGCTTACATTAATACAATTGAGGCAAATTCTATAAATGAGACTTATTTATTGTGGGCATGACCGGTTAGGCCATCCCGGTTCAACTATGATGCGGAGAATAATTGAGAATTCATGTGGACACACATTAAAAAATAAGAAGATTATATGTCCAATGAATTCAGTGATGCTTGCTCAAAGGAAAGCTGATCGTTAGACTCACCAGTGAAATTAAAGACCGAGTCTATTACGTTTTTGGAACGTATTCAAGGCGATATATGTACCAATACATCCCCATGCGGTCCATTTAGATATTTATGGTTTTAATCGATGCATCAACTAAATGGTCGCATGTATCATTATTATCAACTCGCAATGTTGCATTCGCTAGATTGCTTGCTCAATTAATTCGATTACGAGCACATTTTCCTGATTTTCTAATTAAGAAAATACGCCTTGATAACGCTGGTGAGTTCACTTCTAAAGCATTTAATGAGTATTGTATGTCTATTGGAATTGATATTGAACATCCCGTAGCACATGTTCATACTCAAAATGGACTTGCAGAATCATTGATAAAAAGATTACAATTAATTGCAAGACCATTACTAATGAAGTCGAAACTTCCTTTATCATGTTGGGGATATGCTATTTTACATGCAGAATCACTTATCCGCATTAGACCAACAAGTTATCATAATGTTTCCCCATTACAAATGGTTTTCGATCAGGAACCAAATATTTCCCATTTGAGAGTTTTTGGATGTGCGGTATATGTTTCTATTGCTCCACCGCAACGCACTAAAATGGGACCTCAAAGGAGAATGGGAATATATGTTGGATTTGAATCAAAGTCGATAATAAAATATTTAGAACCATCGACAGGAGATTTATTTACAGCTCGATTTGCCGACTGTCACTTTGATAAATCTAAATTTCCAACATTAGGGGGAGATAAAGAAAATAAACAGCTGGTTAAAGATATTACTTGGAATGAATTATCATTGGCTCATTTTGATCCTCGTACAAAAGAATGTGAACTCGAAGTTCAAAGGATAATTCATTTACAAAATTTAGCCAATCAATTGCCAGACAGTTTTACTGACCAAAAGAGAGTGACTAAATCACATATACCAGCTGTTAATGCTCCTATTAGAATTGATACTTCTATTGGAGATGCGAACAAAACTGAGCCGAAACCGCAATTAAAACGTGGTAGGCCCTCGGGATCCAAAGATAAGAATCCTCGAAAAAGAAAATGAGCAAATATTGTAAATGGCCAAATCGAGGACACATCGACTCCAAGAGAGTCAATGGGCGTAAATAATCTTGATCAGGTACCTGAAAGTTGTGAAAATATTGAGAATGAAGAGATCTCGTTAAATTATGCCCAAAATAGAATACGATGGAACCGAGACAAAGTCAACGTTGACGATGTTTTCTCATTTAATGTAGCGCTGCATGAGATTATTGAAAATGATGATCATGAACCAAAATCTGTAAATGAATGTAGACAGAGAAGTGATTGGCCAAAATGGAATGATGCAATCGAGGCAGAATTAAAATCACTTGAGAAACGAAAAGTTTTTGGCCCAGTAGTCCGTATACCAGAAAATGTAAAGTCGGTTGGATATAAATGAGTTTTCATCAGAAAGAGAAATGAAAAATGTGAAATTGTTAGATACAAAGACGACTTGTTGCACAAGGGTTTTCACAAAGACCCGGTATTGATTACGAGGAGACATACTCTCCTGTGGTGGATGCAACTACTTTTCGTTATCTAATTAGTCTGGCAGTACGTGAAGGACTCGATATGCATCTTATGGATGTTGTCACTGCTTATTTATATGGCTCACTCGATAGTGACATATATATGAAACTTCCTGAAGGATTTCGGTTGCCTGAAAATTCGGGACCTCGTAATGAGTACTCAGTAAAACTGAATAAATCATTGTATGGTTTAAAGCAATCGGGGCGAATGTGGTATAATCGCCTAAGTGAATATTTACTGAGTGAGGGATATAAAAATGATCAAACATGTCCATGTATTTTCTTGAGAAGAAGTGGAAAAGAGTTCGTCATCATTGCTGTTTATGTTGATGACTTAAATATTATAGGAACTCCTCAAGAGTTAACTAAAACTATTACATGTTTGAAATGTGAATTTGAGATGAAAGATCTCGGAAAAACGAAATTTTGTCTCGGACTACAAATTGAATATTCAAATAATGGAATATTTGTCCATCAAGAGACTTATACGAAAAAAATCTTGAAAAGATTTTATATGGACAAAGCGCATCCATTAACTACACCAATGATCATACGGTCCCTTGATGTAACTAAAGATCCATTTAGACCATGCGAAAATAACGAAGAAATACTTGGTGCCGAAGTTCCATATCTTAGTGCTATTGGCGCATTAATGTATCTTACAAGTCATACTCGACCAGATATAGCATTTGCTGTAAATTTATTAGCGAGATATAGTTCTGCACCAACCCGACGACATTGGAATGGAATCAAACAAATATTCCATTATCTTCAATGAACTACGGATATGAGATTATTCTATTCTAATGATTCACAATCTCATTTAATTGGCTATGCAGATGCAGGGTTTTTATCTGACCCGCATAATGGCCGATCACAAACGGGTTATTTATTTACATATGGAGGTACAACTATTTCATGGCGATCGGTCAAACAAAGTTTAACAGCTACTTCTTCAAATCATGCTGAAATATTGGCAATTCATGAAGCTAGTCGATAATGTGTTTGGCTAAGATCTATTATTCAACATATTCAAGAGACTTGCGGGTTATCTTCTGAAAAATTACTCCCCACAACATTATTTGAAGATAATACAGCATGCATAGCTCAACTAAAGAAAGGTTACATCAAAGGTGATAGGACAAAACATATATCACCTAAAGTTTTCTTTACACACGAACTTCAGAAAAATGGTGATATTGATGTACAACAAGTTCGATCGAGTGAAAATCTCGCTGATCTATTCACAAAGGCACTTCCTCCGAGAATTTTTGAAAAGTTAGTATATTCAATTGGAGTTCGAAAACTTGGAGATCTTAAAGGATATTCTCATCAGGGGGAGTAGATACGCGTTGCACTCTTTTTTCCTTCACTATGGTTTTTCCCACAGGGTTTTCCTAGTAAGGTTTTTAATGAGGCAACAAGAAAAGCGTATCAATGGAATTATGTACTCTTTTTCCTTAACTAGGTTTTTATCCTACTGAGTTTTTCCTAGCAAGGTTTTAATGAGGCATATTCCTTAATATACATCCAATGGGGAGTATTATGAAATATTAATAAATATTAAAATAAAGATGTGGATGTATATTATTTAGAATGGTGGTTAAGTAAAAGGATTGGTTGTTAAGTTAAGAATGGAGGTTGAGAAAGTTAGATTTGATTATTTTATTGATTAGAATGGTAGATGTGATTTTTGTGTGGTTGATGTAATATTTTATTTTGTGGATGTAATTTGAGAGATTTGTGTATAAATAGGTGATTTGGGATGTGTAAAAATATATTGAAAAGTATCGAATAAAGAAGTTGTTTATCTCTCTAATATTTATATAATCGTCGTTAGTAAAATACTTAATAGTTATAATACTTTATAACAAATAAAATAATTAATATGTTGAAATATCAAGGTCGTTTTTCCTTCACCACACGTTAGAAAGACATGCAAAAGTCTCCACTGATCAGCTGCCTTTCTAAACACTTTTTGCTCAAAAACTAAAGCATTACAATAACATCTGCTTGTTATAAAAATATTAATTGGGATTAATATTATATTAAGATTATTTTATTATAATTATACTTATATTAAGATTATAATGATAATATAGCTTATAATAATAAAGAGGGAGAGATTAGAGAGAGATTAAGTATTTCAATACTTAGTGTGTTTTACAATGAACTCTAATCACCTATTTATACTACTAATAATTCACTATTACAAGTAATCACATTAATTACAATTATACACCTCACACTAAAATACAAACTCTTCAATTAAACACCTCATCTTATCATCTTATCACATTATCATCATTTAATACAATACTTCCAAATTATCAATAATTTAACTAATATTATTATTTAAAACATCCACAATTAATTATTTCATAATACTCCCCATTGGATGTTTTCAAAGAATATGCCTCGTTAAAACCTTATTAGAAAAAACCCAATGGGATAAAAACCTAATGAAGGAAAAAGAGTACATGATTCTTTTAGATACGCTTTCGATTGTTGCCTCATTAAAAACCTTACTGGGAAAACCACATGGGAAAAACCTCAGTGAAGGGAAAAAGAGTGCAACGCGTATTTACTCTCCCTGATGATGACATCATTCAAAATCTCGAAGTCTTCGAACTTCAATTGAATATACCAATCTTTTGAAAATTATTGGAGAAAGTGCTTTCGTGAATAAATCTGCAAGATTTTCACTAGATCGCACTTGTTGTACATCAATATCACCATTTTTCTCTAAATCATGTGTAAAGAAAAATTTTGGTGAAATATGCTTTGTTCTATCTCCCTTAATATATCATTCCTTTAATTGGGCAATGCATGCAGCATTATCTTCATATAAAATCGTCGGAAGTAACTTTTCCGATAATAACCCACAAGTTTGTTGTATATGTTTAATTATCGATCGCAACCAAACACATTCTCGGCTAGCTTCATGAATAGCTAGAATTTCCGCATGATTAGATGAAGTAGCCGTTAAACTTTGTTTAACTAACCGCTATGAAATAGCGGTTCCGCCATGCGTAAATAAATAGCCCGTTTGCGATCGAGCATTATGTGGGTCAGATAGAAAACCAGCATCTGCATACCCAATCAAATCTGCTTTTGATTAATTTGGATAGAACAATCCCATATCAGTTGTTCCTAGTAGGTATCGAAATATCCGTTTAACTCCATTCCAATGTCTACGAGTCGGTGACGAACTATATATTGCCAACAGATTTACAGCGAACGCTATATCAGGTCGCGTATGACTCGTCAAATACATTAGTGCTCCAATAGCACTGAGATATGATACTTCAGGACCAAGTAGTTCTTCATTATTTTCACAGGGTCTAAACGGATCTTTATTCACATCTAAAGATCGAACAATCATTGGAGTATCCAATGGATGAGCTTTATCCATATAAAATCTTTTCAATATCTTTTTCGTATAAGTCTCTTGATGTACGAATATCCCATTCTTTAAATATTCGATTTGCAGTCCAAGACAAAATTTCGTTTTACCGAGATCTTTCATTTCAAACTCCTTTTTCAAACAATTAACAGTTTTTGATAATTCTTCATGAGTTCCAATTATGTTAATATCATCAACATAAACTGAAATGATGACAAATTCATTTTCAGATCTTTTCATAAATATGCACGGGCAAGTTTGATCATTTTTTCACGATATTTATTCGTATTATATTCGATGGACTGAACGTGGTGAATGCTTTATGATATACCGAAGTAATTGTGTAAATCACTAGCAAGTATAAAATCGATAGTGATAAATCAAAGTTTGCCAAATTCAATATATTGATATCATAAAAATAAACTCGTCATTTAAACATTAAAAGAAAAATTATAATTAATCTTCTTTAATATCTTCTTTTGTAAAAGTTCTAATGAAAAACGATATCCACATTCAAATATTAAAGAAAAATTATAATTAATAATTATATTTTAAAAACATTGGTAAAAACATTATCCACATAGCCGTAAGGATCACCGTAAATAAAGTAAGTAACAGAAGATCCATCTTTATATAAAACGACATGATTCTATAACATGAAAAAGAACATAATAATCAGATAACATATAAATCAATGATAAAATATATGAATTGTTTTATAAAACTCGTTCTTTATTATTTCATAATTATGGTCCAAGCTCCGATAAGGTTGCGGTAATAAAATTTATCCATTGTCCAAAATTATTCGGTCCAATAATTACTTCAAGATTGTTCAATCAAAATATCAATAATATGCCGCTACTGAGGTGGGGATAACCACAAGACCTCGTGGGATTTTAGTGTTGTGTACGTGCATAAAAAAACTTTAATCATAAATCACGTTTAAAAAAAAAAATCCACACGCCACTAGGGAATCGAAATCTGGACCTCCCATCAATTTTAATGACGGTATTCCGCGAAACCACTCGAGCTATGGCGTTTTGTTATAAAACTTTTAAATTATACTTTTAGAATATATATTTTTAAATTAATCACAATTAATATATGATTAGTATAAATTAAAAATATAAATTACCGTACATCGACTAAACTCGTACGAGATCTTCGACGGGGGTTGATCTTGACGACGAAGAGCGGTCGTGCTGATAACGTGTTATAAAAATATTAATTGTGATTAATATTATATTAAGATTATTTTATTATAATTATACTTATATTAAGATTATAATGATAATATAGCTTATGAAGAGAGAGAGATTAGAGAGAGATTAAGTATTTCAATACTTGGTGTGTTTTACAATGAACTCTAATCACCTATTTATACTACTAATAATTCACTATTACAACTAATCACATTAATTACAATTATACACCTCACAATAAAATACAAACTCTTCAATTAAACACCTCATCTTATCATCTTATCACATTATCATCATTTAATACAATACTTCCAAATTATCAATAATTTAACTAATATTATTATTTAAAACATCCACAATTAATTATTTCATAACACTGCTTAAATAGTACAGAAATATGGTCCCATGCCACGTACGTTTTATTCGATTAAATAGAAAAAGGACAAGAATAATACAAAGATAGCATTACGATAGAAAATAGACGATGTTCTAATATAAATTAAGGCATACCACAGTATTTGGATTTTCCTTTATCTAATGAACACATTAAATAGATAAGCCAAGACAGAAAGAAAACATTTATTTAATTTTTTTTTTTAAAGGGTAACAAATGCAACTGTGAACATCCTAAGCCGAATTCCAAGTGAAGAGAAATATAAAGAAGTAAGGCTAATAATAAATATGAAATTCAAATACTATAGATCGACCAATCAAGATATCCATCCATCCACTCTCCATCAGGCAGCAGCTATATTTCTATCAAAAAAATGAGGAACAACTGAGTTCATAATACTTCTTACTACAAGAGCAGCAGAAAGAAAAATAAATGTATAAGAAGCTCACCAGTATAATTCTTAAGATCAGATTATGAGCCATCAACGACGATATCACTGGCAGTATATGGCTTGATCAATGTGAGGAGGGATCTGCTTAATCTCTGTCCCCAATTCTTGTTCAATCCTATACCTGGAAGATGACGGTAAAAAATGAGTTGTAGACATTTGAACGAAAGCCAAAAGATGAAAGGTAAGAAAGTGATGTTACTAATTGAAAACCGAGTAGATGGGCGTGCTTACAAATTAAAGCGATCCTCATATGTAATCAGATTGACAGCCAAACCGAGGTGCCCAAACCTCCCCGACCGACCAACCTGACAAAGCGAAAAGAGTTGAATGAATATCGCAAAAACTCCGAACAAACAGCGAGATGCCTAAAACGAAAGAAACTTACCCTGTGTAAGTACGTTTCTGCATTCTTAGGGAAGTCAAAATTGATAACGACATTTACAGCTTGGATGTCTATTCCTCGGGTAAACAAGTCTGCAGTATGGGAACAAGTTAGAATCAGATGAGATCAGAAAAATGGTTTTACGTATGCAGCTGACTTTATGTCATTTCACGGACTATTACTATCAAATACCATCAATGCAAGGTTTCATTAGAAAAAAAGTAAAAAAAAAAAAAAATTGATCCAAAGCATCCATAAAACTGAAAGACCGGAGAAGATGCATACCAGTACAGACAAGATTCCTGCATGCACCATTACGAAAATCATGAAACACTCTGTTACGATGATCTTGAAGCATTTTCGCATGAATATAGAAGCAAGAATAGCCAAGTTCGGTGATTTTCTTGGCAAGAAGCTCTACTCGGTTCACAGAATTGCAGAAGATTATTGACTGGTTTATTTGAAGCTGCAAGATAACAAAAACAAGATGGAAAAATCAAACACGGAGACAGGAGGCAGAGAAATCACCATGGTATTGCAGAAAGAGTACATATTAAGTAAGCAAGTAAAAAAACCTTGGAAAAAAGAGTGTTAAGGCAGTGAACTTTCTGTCTTTCTTCCACAAAAGCATAATACTGAGTAATACCCTTTAGGGTAAGCTCATCCATAAGGTTAATCACATAAGGCTTCCGGAGGTATCTGTCTTTGAAGTCCTTTACAGTCACAGGGAATGTAGCAGAGAACATAAGGATCTGACGATTTGGAGGCAGAAATGCAATTAACTGCTCGATGGAAGGCTGGAATTCTGGTGATAAGAGTTTATCTGCCTGAAATATATTGCAGAGAGTCGATGAAAATGATCAATTTTATATCATCATATTATGGAACGATACAGCCCAAAGAAAGGAAGCCAGAAACCAATAAACGTTAATCTTGAAGCAACATATTCAAATGAAAAGAAACCTAGTTTACTAAAACGATGTATAAGAGAAGCCTTCCAGCACCAACCATGAGATTCATATAATTTGTAACAAACTCCTATAATTGCATCCCTGCCTTCACTAATGGATTCAGATCGACAAAATAACGCATCGAGCCAAAGAGAGGATGTCATTATACAAGTGGAATTAATGCGACTAGGTTTTGGATGTTGGTAACTAAAGAGAACTGAAAAATTGAGTATAGATTCAAACAACTGAAGTTAAATGCATAAATCATAAATGTACCTCATCCAGTGTGTATAAATGGTTAACAATTGAAGTTAAATGCATAAATCATATCTGTACCTCATCCATTACTAGCATAGCACACTCAGTTAAGATGCAAACACCCTTTCTGGTAAGATCAAGTATTCTTCCGGGTGTTCCGACAAGTAAATGAACAGGTTGATAAAGACGCATAATATCATCCTTCAAACTTGTTCCCCCAGTAGTAGCCATGACCTGGATTTTTAAGTGTTTGCCAAGCTCTTTACAAACTTGTGACGTTTGGAGGGCCAATTCTCTTGTCGGGACAAGAATAACAGCTGAAAATATGCAAGTGTGTAAGAGACCATAGTAATCCCAGGCATCTTTCAACGAAGAACGAACTAACCAATGCATCAGCGAAAAACAAAATGAATGAAATAAGAGGTTACCAATTGGGCGCTAAAATACAAGGGTCACACTTAAAAGTGACGATTATTACACAACAATAGTTACCAACTAGCTGCAAATTAGACATACAGACCAAAGATTAGTCAATGGATGCCACACATTGTATTCATGTCAACCTTATACCTCTTTAAGATGCTAACTACACATAATTTCACTTTCCTGGAGAGTACACATTTATCTCATTTCTCAGTTATGGCCAAATAAAATGATCACCACGTATAAATTAGTAGTACTTAAGTAAACCGCCCCTTCATGGAAGTGTTTATCTTCCCCTAAAAACTATAAATATAAGGCAAACCTTGAATTGCATTCTTGTCTTGATCAATTTTCTCCAAGGCGGGTATGCAAAATGCTGCAGTTTTACCAGTACCATTTTTGGCCCTAGCCAAAACATCACTTCCAGTAAGCGCAATTGGTATGCTCTCCTCCTGAATGGGAGATGGCCTTTCAAAACCTTTCTCATATATGCCCATCAACAGCTCACGCTTCAGGAAATAGTCTTCGAATTCATTTCCTTTTGTAGCAGTAACGTCCTGGATAGTGAAACAGAAACAAGACAGCATGGACGGCTTTACGAAGACAAACAAACTACAGCCAAATGTACAATTACAAATAAGGGGGGTCAGCACTCCGTTGACTATTTAAGTACATAATCAATAATATGATATCCTAATTGGATTATCGCAACTTGCCATCATGATAAATCACGCGATATCGCTGGCTAACTGGATAATAGCAGGAACTTATCTATAAAACCGTAGAATCCCGCTATAACACCCGAATCCCTTGGCAAAATGCAAAATAATGGCTCAATAACCAAAAATGCCAACCAACTTACTAGGAAGACCAATAAACCAATCCGGCAACACAAACAAACTCAGCTTCTTAATTCAAAGCCCGCGAAACCAAATCTTACCTCAGTTCTATAGCGCCGGTCTGGTGGTGGTAAGTTCAGTCGTCCCTTCCAGTCTTGTGAACTGACCAAGACAAGCAATGTACAATATCCAGTCAGATCATAAATAAAATCACCAGAAAATGCTAATTTGCAGAAGCACAAGCTCACATGAACAACACAATTTCAAAGATCTTTCCAAAGAAACTCAACACAAAACGTGAACTGGTAAAATAGAAAACAGAGATAAAGCTTCCAACCTCGAATCAGCGGTTTCTGATTGCACGGTCTTCTCCACCTCCTCAACAGTAGAACCGGCAACAGTATTTCTTCTCATCCACTGCTGTTGCTGAGGATTTTGATATAACTGACTGTTGGGCCTCTGAAGATACTGTTGTTGCTGCTGATTAGGGTTCCTCATCTGATAATTAGGGTTTCCTCCACCGTGCGAACTCACTCCACCGCCTCGTCCGCTTCCAATCCCTGGCGGCGGATATCTCGCACGGTAACTCATCGCCAATACTCGATTCGCACTAATGAGAATAGCAAACGCACGAGATATGATATAAAACAGCAAAAATATGAAGAATGGACTGTGATTTTTCTACAGCGCAGTTTATCGAAACGATCTATCAGAGTGAAAGGAAGCTGAAAACGACCATCAAACGTTGAGTGGAAGAAAGTAAGGGTTTTTGAAACCGAGACGTGAAAATGTGTTTTTATTATTTCGTCCCTCTACTTTCCAACAATTGCATAACTATCCTCATTCAATATAATCCATTTCAGTTTGAGGACAATTTTGCAATTAGATTAACAATATAGGGATAAAAACACCTCAAAGGGGTGGAGATAATAAGGTTCGAAATTGATGCAGTTTAAGAACTAAGAGAAAATCTAAAATGGTCTCTAATATTTATTCTGTGGACTAATTTAGTCTTTGATGTTTCGCTTGAACCAATTTAGTCTCCGATGTTGTTGATTTTGGATCAATTTGGTCATTCCGTCATGATTAAAATCAATTTTAACGGGAATTTCGCATGTGCCCCACATTAAATCATGTCTGGATTGAATTTTGGAACATTTGCAGGATTTGGGGGTTTGTACTGTTTTCTTCTAATGTCAATGAAGTTTGACGAAGCAGACGATCTAGAGTTCATGTTCGAATTTTGGAGGAGAAATTTTTAGTTTTGTGCCATAATTTTAGTAATCATTTCAATTTTATCGATGTAGACATGATTTATTGTGAGGCACGTGTGAGATTTCCGGTTAAATTGACGTTTATCGTGCCGGAAGGACCAAATTGGTCCAAAATCAACAACATCGGGGACTAAATTGGTTCAGACGAAATATTGTGGACTAAATTGGTCCATATGGTAAACATTGATGGACCATTTTGAGTTTTATCCATTCAAGAACACATAAATTAGATATCACAATTTGAGAATTTTAAAATCGAAGGAATTAGAGAAGATCCTAATTTGTTTTTCTTTTTTCGTCGGCGGCCACAAAGAGTTGGAGCATTTCATTTTTTTTCCATTTTCTTATTTTCAATTTTATATTTTGTTTTTTTCTTTTGTATGAGAGTTTTTATTCTCTTGTATGATAATATTTATCTCTTTATGAGAATTTTAAATGGTCTTATAAAATAAATCTGAAAAATGGACATCGTGCTGGAATTGGTTATTCAAACAATTGAATTATGGATCCCGATTAGATAATGTCAAAAGTGATTGAAGAAGTGATTGAAATTGATAATACTATTTGAAGGAGGGATCGCAATTAATGTGTTGGGTCCGGCCCATCCTTATTGGGCTGGCCCATGTACATATTATGCAGAAAAAAAAAATTACCTACACTATACACACAACACACGCACGCGAGGGCAGCAAGTAGCAAAAAGGCAGAGAGCAAAAAGAAGAGAGAAAAGAGAGAGGAAGAAAAAGTGAGAAGAAAAAGTTCCAATCCCGACGATCCGGTACTCCGATCTTGTTCAAACTTCGGAGGGAGATTCATCTCGACGTGCTCTACGCATCTACCGGCTAGGATTATTCGGTTCGTCACGTTTTTCGGTGGTAACCCGCTTTGTCTCTTTTGGTATTCCGAGCTTGTAGCTCGACGATTGTTGGTGTTCCGAGTTTGTAACTCGACGTATTGTTTGCTTACCTTGTCGGTGTTGTTGTTTGGGGTGTGTTGTTGGATTGTTGATTACCTCGAGACGTTCTCGGGAGGTGTTGTCCGTTGTATCCGTCGAACTCGGTATATAGTAGATTGTTTCCTTGGATCGGGAGGTCGATCCCGTGGTTTTTTCCGTTTTGGGTTTTCCACGTTAAAAGTCGCCGGTGTTATTTTGTTTCCGCTGTTTCGATTGCCGTTTTAATCATCGTTATTATTGCTCGTTATTTCCGAACACCCCAACATAATGATGCTAGTATATCCAACTTATATAAGGTGTCTTTGTATTCCTCATCAAGTTTTGTTTATTGTTTTCATTGTAAAATTTTGCCAAATTGATATTATGGAATAAAATTATCGTTTTTTAAAAAAAAAAAATAAAAACTGAAATAATTAAAGACAATAAATTCAAAATCCTCAAATTGCAATTTTTAATTTATGTGTTCTCATTTTAATTTCGAAACTTATTGTCCAATCTTGAGACATTGAGACTCATCGGTAAGATTGACGATGAGAGGCTCATTCCTCAAGCTTCTCTTTTAAGTTCGTTTTATTTGGTGCACAAAATCAATCCATACAAGTAAAGTTTCCATATCGGCTAACGTCAGCTGCATTATATTTACAGTAAATTTGCTTTGCCTCTTGCGTTCTCCTTACACGTCGACTAGCATCAATGGTTAACCTTAGGGGTATTCAAAAGTCGGTTAACCGACCGAACCGAACTGAAAACCGAAAGTTCGGTATGAACCGAAAACCGAAAAAAAAATTCGGTTCAGTTTTCGGTTTTTTAGAATTGGAAAACCGAAAATTTCGGTTTTTTCGGTTCGGTAATTCGGTTAACCGAACAAAACCGAAAAACCGAAATTTTCTCTCCCAAAATTATAAATACCCATTATAGGCCCAATAGTTTATTAAATGCCCAACCCAATACCCAACTAAATAATAAATTATTTTCTCTCCCAAAATTACAGAACGTCGATCGACCATTTTTCTTCTTCGCTCGTCATCTCGCATCCGGTATCCTTCTTCGCTCACTCATCCGGCATCCCAACACCCAGACCTAAGCTCACTCATCTGGCATCCTTCTTCGCTCGTCATCTCGCGATTCTAAACTATCTCAGGCTCTCTGCTCTCAAGCTCTATTTGGATTAGGTTCGCTAAAGCTTCTGCCCATTTTTCTTGTTTATGTCTCGATTTTTTCTTTTGTATGGGGCTGTTTTATGTTTAGATTCGAGGTGCCATTCGATTACATAGTACTGTAATTGAGCTTTGATTGAGATAGAAAATGTTTAGCGTTTACCCATCAGATCGTCTCATTTAGCTTTACTTTTTGGGGGTTTACCTTGAATTACTTTATATTGCCATGTGATGTTGCAAAGCTCCCCATCCTTTATGGGAAGCTCGTTGTCGGAATGCTGAGCTGATAATTTAGTGCATTTGTATTTATATTTTTTTCAAGTTTTTTCCTTATTTCGAATAATAGCAGAATGGTATTACACAATTTAGTTCTTTTTTCTCTATTTGGGCATTTGTTTATTGGATTGAGCATTTGGAATTGGTGGTACTTGTGTTTGATTTTTATATTTATATGTCCCTTATTATTAGGCATGAACGCCGAAGAAGGAAATTCTCGGACTTCAGTGGATTCTATTGAACCTTCGTCAAGAACTCCAACTCACGAAAATGAAATCAATGATGCTGAAACGGAGGAACAAAGTGCAGAACGTAGTAAGAGGCCAAAGAGAAAGGACACATCTAAGAGATCTCGAGTTTGGGAACACTTCACATCGTGTACCGATAAAGATGGCAGTATGAGAGCTAAATGCAAATATTGCGAGAAAACATATGCTGCTAATCCTTTGAAAAATGGAACATCTGGGATGAATAATCATATGAGGATTTGCAAAAACCATCCCGATAATGTTCGAGAAAATCATACGATTCAGAGTTTTTGTCAAAGTGTGACAGGAGAATTGACAGAAATGCCTTCTACTTGGAAGTTTGATCAAGACTCTATTCGAAAAGCGCTAGCTCGGATGATTATCATGGATGAATTACCTTTCAAGTTTGTTGAAAATGAAGGATTTCGATACTTCATATCAGTGATTTGTCCTCAATTCTACGTCCCATCAAGATCACAATCACTAGAGACTGTTACAAGCTATACTATGAAGAGCGGAAAAAGTTGAAGGGTTATCTTCGAACAAGTGGAAAGAGAATTTCAATAACCACGGATACATGGACTTCGAATCAAAGGCTCAACTATTTGTGCTTGCCCAGGCATTATATGGATGACGACCGGAAATTGCATAAGATGATTCTTAATTTCATTCCATGCCCTACACATAAAGGTGATGAGGTTGGCTTGTTGATTGAAAAATGCTTTCTTGATTGGGGTATTGATGAGATTTTTACCATTACTGTTGATAATGCTTCTTCTAACGACACTACAGTTAGCTACTTGAGAAGAAGACTCATTAGTTGGGGCACGGCAATTTGTGGCGGAAAATTTTTACACATGAGATGTGTAGCGTACATCGTTAATCTTGTTGTGAAAGACGGACTCAAAGAAATGAATCAATCATTGGAACGTGTTCGCACGGTGGTTCGGTATGTTCGACAATCACCTTCAAGAATGAAGAAGTTTAATGATTTTGCTATTGAAGAAAAGGTTGAAAGTAAGAAATTCTTGTCTTTAGACGTTCCAACAAGGTGGAACTCTGTCTTTACAATGCTAGAGACCGCCGTGGTTTTTCAAGGAGTGTTTGATAGGTACAGTTCTTACGATTCTGATTTTCGTGCCGACTTTATGCCCGATGGAGTTCATGGGAAGATTGGTTTACCTAGAAAAGAAGATTGTGTTATTGTTGAACGGTTGGTGAAAGTGTTGAAGCACTTCTATGATTTTACAAATCGTGTTTTTGGTTCGTTGTATGTGACATCTAACACCTTTTTAGATGAGCTTAGTGAAATGGATTTGTTGTTGAAAGAATGGGCGGAGTGTGATGACGATATCTTAGCTTCCATGTCAAATGGTATGAGAGCGAAGTTCGACAAGTATTGGGGAAATATAGAGAAAATGAATATATTGATCTTTGTGGTTGTTTTGCTTAACCCTTGTCACAAATTTAATTATCTTCAGTTCGTTCTAAAGAAGATTTATGGGGTTGATCGTGGCGAGGAAATGGCAAACATGGCAAGGAATGCTCTTTATGAGATCTTTGAAGATTATAGGAAACGCTTTCCCTCTACATTATCTACGTCAACAACTTCCAGAAACACGAGCGATCCTGCATCAGGTAGTGAATCGATTGAAAGAAGGGTGGCGAGGGGTTATCGACGGGATTATCGAGAATTGTTGTCACAAAGTGGTGGTTTAAACCAATCAGAGGTGGACGTATATTTAAGCGAACGAGCTGAGGATGATACAGTGGATTTTGATATCATTGGGTGGTGGAAACTACATAGTGTAAGATTTCAGATTTTATCGAGATTGACTCGTGATGTGTTTGCTATGCCCGTAACTACAGTTGCTTCGGAATCTGCCTTTAGCACTGGGGGTCGAGTTATTGATGACTTTCGAGCTTCAGCACGTATACATTATAGAATATAAAGAACGCTTACATGAAGGTACATAGATTTCTTTCCTTCTTATCTGATGGAGATTAAAGCCGTTGGAGGAGCTTTGAAACTCATCGGGACGCAGTTCACGACGTAGACGGCGATCTTATGCCTGACCCTTCTGACCACCACGGCCCCCTCCCGACCCCATTGCACCACAGCAAAAACTATCCTTGCGATCGGTTTCTTACCACGACGTTCTTTCTTGCCGTAACTCTTATTACCTAATGCTTCGCTCCCTTCGCCCTCGGAATGTTGGCTGCAGCCAAGCGGATAGCTTCGTAGGAAAGCCCTCCTCGTGTTGTAGTCTTCGTATCGAAAGCTTCGAGCTCTAACTCCATCTTCTTCCATGGCTCTTTGATCTTCTTGGTGCGATATGGTGCTATGAATGAGCTTTGTGGCTCGTTCTTTATTTGTAGTGGTTTTGATTGAGCTATATTATGGTGCAAATGAGGGGTATTGTTGTAATTTACTCCTTTGATAAAACTGTTATTTCGTAATCTTCGATGAAGTTATCTAGCATGTTTTGTCTTATTGGTGGATTCTCCTAAATGGGATGGGCAGCGCGTGGGAGACACCGTGCTCCACGCTCTATGATGATGTCTTAATTTAATTGCTTTGTTCGATCATATTGATTGGATAGTTCTTAACGTATGTTTTTAGGTAGTATAACATAAGGTGTTTCATCGTTTCATGTCATTTGAGGGTTTTTATTCAAAATAATAATATTAATTAATAATAATAGTTGTAATTTGAGGTTATCTTCTTTTCATTGTAATTCTTTGAACGCCCTTGCCATGCTGTCATGGCACTTACAACATAAAAGGCACGTTGATTACGATGCCTTTTTGGTCTATCACGTTAAATAGATCAATTTAATTCCTATATAAATCAATACAATATAATTTATTTATCTATTTTTTGTGGATTTGTATCGTATTTTGCGAGCATGTCTCCTTTAACTTTCACAAGTTTCGAAATACATGAACACCATTCGAATCCTTCCTCTAATTGGCAACTTATATGCATTATTTCTATATATATAATACATATATATTCTTTAAACTCAATATAGTATAATTTTGTAAAAGTATTTATTTTACGAGTATTTTGGGTTGAATAAAATCGATAAATACGAAATAGTATCTTTTTACTCGAATTCAAAGGCCTATAGTACACGAAAATATATCCGTTTCATTTCTATTTTAAATTAAATTTATTTATTTGATTTAACGAAGTTTCAAACGGAAGAAACCACAGAAGAGAAAACAGACGTCGATTATTGAGAATTTGTGTACTACGTACTATTTCCGTTATAACGTCCGTCGTACTCCTCCCACCAGTATTTTTTTTATTTAGTTTATTTACGAACCTTAATAATTCCGCTTGCCTCCAATTTTCTTCCCCCCTCCCCTTAACAGCCTCATGCTGCAAATCTCTTGCTTCTCATCGGTCGGTCCATTTCTGCACTGGGAAGATGCCGTTGTGTGCTCAATCGTGTAATATATACTCAGCTCATCTATTAATTTGCTTTTGGCACATGCTAGATTATGCGTTGCTTGATTTTTTTTTTCTTTTTTTGTTTGGTTGATTTTTTTTTCCCTCAAGGATTCAGAGCTGAATTGGCGGTAAGGATATGATGTTTCTGTTGATTAAATTACTGTTTACTGGAAATATTACGATGTTTTGCTCAGTCAGGCCAGTGAAAGCTGACGTGAGGTCAGTGAGAAAGTGGTGAGTATAGTTAGAGATTAGGAATTTTATCAGTTGACCCAGGCGTTTCTCATATTACTGAGCAGGATATGTGAGTTTTACTGATGTGCTATGAATTTTGATATTATTTGTTTTGATTCTGATGCTAGAACCTAAGGATACGAAAAAGTGCTTTTGTAGTTACAGTATGAATAGAAGTGTTCAAGTAGCCCCGTTTTTCTCTATATGTGGCGGAAAGATTTCGACTCTTCAATGTAATGTTTGAATCGCAATAGTAATTCCTCGAAGCTTCTCTTTTGTACAATATAATTTGATGCCGTCGTAGTTTTCTTCGTTTGAACCTTGACTTGTTGATTGTCGTATTGATGCAGAATGATGTAAATTCTGTAATTTGCTGATATAGAAGGGATCATGGATGTCGCATATGGATTCTCTCGGTCAACTATCTTTCAGGGAGGTGAAGTTGCAGGTTGTGGGCCACTTGAAAGTTTTAATTGTGGAAACTTTTCTAATTATAGAGGTTTCTGCTACAAACTTTTTGGAGATTCAAAACTTGTCTCGAAAGCACTGGTGTCAAAAAAGTTGAAGAAAAGCTATGCACATAGTAATAACTCGGCAAATTTGAAAATGCTCAAAGGCAATTTATGGCTCTCGTGTTATAGTTCCAGTGGCATTGAGTTTTCTTTTTACAATTGTGGAGGTGCTGTTAGAACACTGAAGCATGTGGGCATATCACGATGTCAGGGAAATGAGTCATTAGCTTATGTGAATGGAAATGTTAGAGATGATGTTGTTGAGAATGGGAATGATGAGGCGAGCACTGAATCCAGTGTTTCGGAGGAAATTACAAACAACGGTGAAGACACCGCTAATTTGGATGAATTAAGGGAACTGCTACAGAGTGCATTAAAAGAATTAGAAGTTGCAAGGCTCAACAGTACGATGTTTGAGGAAAAAGCTCAGAGGATATCAGAAACAGCAATAACACTGAAGGACGAAGCTGCTAGCGCTTGGGATAATGTTAACGATGTCCTTGTTCACACACAAGAGATTTTAAATGAAGAGGCTATTGCCAAAGAACGTGTTCAGAAAGCTACAATGGCCCTTTCTTTGGCTGAGGCAAGATACCAAATAACTGTTGATTCATCAAAAATTGTAAACAATGGTTCTCCCAAAATTTCTCAAGATAACGTTTCTGATTATGCAAGTGTTAAAGAAGAAGTAAATGAAGAAGATGAAGAAGAAGCACTCTTGGCTGCTCAGCAGGAGATAAATGAATGTCGAGATCATTTAACAAATTGTGAAGCTGAGTTCAGCAGCGTGAAACGCAGAAAAGAAGAATTGCAAAAGGACATGGACAGGTTAAATGAGATTGCAGAGAGAGCTGAAATCAATGCTTCTAAAGCTGAAGAAGAAGTTGCGAAGATAATGAGTTTAGCAGAACAAGCTGTAGCTGATGAACTTGAGGCTGCACAGCGTGTTGATGATATTGAGATTGCTCTGCAGAGGGCAGAGAAGAACCATGCCATGTCCAGCATTGCTGATGTTGATTCTGGAATCGAAGAAACTAACTCTGTTGACCATCTTCCTCAAGAAAGTTCCCCCAATGATGTTGTTGAGAAAAAATCGGAGGTTCCAAATGAGGCTGTAGATGTTGCTGAATTTCTGCAAGCTGACAAGTTGGTTGAATCTCGTATTTTGGATAGCGATACAGAGAATGAGAAAGAGTCTGAAGCAGATTATGTTAAGCTGAAAAATATTCAAATTAAGGTACAAGAAATGCAAAAGGAATCAACAAGGGAAAGTTCATCTCTAAGTACCCCGAAAACTTTATTAAAGAAATCATCTCGGTTCTTTTCCGCTTCTTTCTTCTCCTTCACTGCCGACGGTGAAGAGTTTACACCAGCTTCGGTTTTTGGTGGCCTTATGGACTCTGCTAGAAAGCAGTTCCCTAAGCTGGTTCTGGGAGCATTACTCGTAGGAGCGGGGTAAGCTAAATATTGTTTTCTTCACCTACTGCACCTAAACCAGAGCACTTATGCATGTAGTTAGATTTCTGCGATGATGCTATGTTGACTACTACAATGATTTGTTATTCTCTTTTCGCTGTATGAAACTAACAAGATGATAATCTTTCATACTGTGATTATTAATCGCAGAATTTCCTTCGTCAATCGAAGTGAAAGGGCCTCGCTGCTGTTTCAGCAGCAAGATATCACCACAATTAGCATAGATGAAGTTTCAACTAGTGCAAAGCCTCTTGTCCGACATATCAGAAAACTTCCTGTAAAACTAAAGCAACTGATGGAGAAGATTCCTCATCAAGAGGCATGAGTTTCTCTTAATTCTGTCTTAAAACATATGAGCTCCCCACTCTCTTAAACTTTCTGTTTTTCCAGATAAATGAGGAGGAAGCTTCTCTCTTCGACGTGTTGTGGTTACTTTTAGCTAGTGTTATATTTGTCCCTATCTTTCAGAAAATTCCCGGAGGTAAGCATGTATGGGAGTGATCTCTCCTTCAGTTATTAACATTTCAGCACTCTGACTTTTGATGTAATGAATTGATCATTTTCTTATTAAAATTTTGTATTTCATCCTTAATTTTCACTCATGATTTTGCTGCAATTGTAGGCAGTCCTGTCCTTGGTTATTTGGCTGCTGGAATCTTAATTGGGCCCTATGGTCTCTCTATTATCCGCAATGTTCATGCAACAAAGGCAATTGCCGAATTCGGGGTTGTCTTCTTGCTATTTAACATAGGCCTTGAGGTAGTGCTTATAAGATTATCACAAGGAAGACATGAAAATTGTTTATTTTGGCCTTATATCAATATCAAATTTGGAAGGCTGCCTACTAACTGATGGTTTTCACGCAGCTGTCTGTTGAAAGACTTAGTTCTATGAAGAAGTACGTTTTTGGATTGGGCTCGGTTCAGGTGAGTAAATGCGTGACTTTGACTCATTGAAAATTATCTGATATATGTATGGCAGAATCAATCCTAATTAATTTCTTGGCATGCATTAATACTTACAGGTTTTGGCAACAGCTGTGGTGGTTGGATTGATTGCTCACTATGTATCTGGCCTAGCCGGTCCTGCTTCAATCGTCATAGGAAACGGCCTTGCACTGTCCTCAACTGCAGTTGTTCTCCAGGTAGGCATCATTTCTGACCAGCCTAGATTTTCACAGATTGTTAATGAATATTTTTGTGTTGTTGACTTGGAGTTGTATTAATTTTATATTGTGTAATATTTGTTTTTATAGATTATTGAGCAATGTTTTAGGAGTATCTTTCTAGTTCCTCAAAGATGTTGAAATCATGTGGGGTTTCTATAGGTACTGCAAGAACGAGGTGAAAGCACGTCACGTCATGGGCGAGCCACATTTTCTGTATTACTCTTCCAGGTACCTCCGTACCTGACTATTAAGTGTATTTTTTTTTTTCAGTTCTTATACGTGGATGTTAATTTTGGTATTATGCTGATTATTTTTCTCTTCTTACGTCTGGTAACCCCATCCATTTACTTGATTTTTATCCTTGTGACAGGATTTGGCTGTGGTTGTTCTACTTATACTCATACCCCTCGTATCACCTAGTTCATCCAAAGGAGGGGTAATGATTTAGTTCTGAGTTCATCTTTAACTCAATCAAAGAAAAAAGTTTACAAAAGCACTTCTGCTGTCCTGAGCACTAATCGAAGTGGTTATAATTAAGATTACATAGATTAGTTCCTATCATTATACATCATTGAATGATTATGTATTACTGATCATTAGAACAGATAGTTTCTTTATATGCATTTCAATGGCGTTCAGGTGGGATTTCAAGCCATTGCCGAAGCTCTTGGATTGGCTGCTGTTAAGGCGGTTGTTGCCATCTCAGCCATAATTGCAGGAGGTCGTTTGGTAAGTATATTTTAAATGGCACTCCAGAACATTCATAGACTGGACTTTCTCTTTTCATAAGTGTCTCTTAATGGTATTAAGGTAGTATGCTTCGTATCATCTCATGTTTAGCAGCTAACGCTACATTCATTGTTGTTACTTCTGATTACTGTAGTAAGAGGTCCATTACCTTCTTGTTCTTGCTCCAACCTTTTGTGAAAACGATCTAAAATCTATTAACGGAATGGGAATATTTTCTCCCCATTGCAGCTCCTCCGTCCAATTTACAAGCAAATTTCCGAGAACCAAAATGCAGAAATATTTTCTGCAAACACTCTTCTTGTAATTTTAGGGACCAGTCTCCTAACTGCTCGGGTGAGAGAAATCATTGTTCATTATTATTTGTTTGCAATCACTATTCTTGTTCATTTTTTTTTCGATGTCCTATCTTTGTTCTTCTGGGAACAGGCTGGGCTTTCTATGGCTTTAGGAGCATTTTTGGCCGGACTTCTGCTTGCAGAAACTGAATTCTCTCTTCAGGTCGAATCTGATATTGCTCCATACCGTGGCCTCCTGCTGGGTCTCTTCTTCATGACGGTATTCAATGGAGCATCTCTCTCTCTCTCTCTCTCTCTCTCTCTCTGTTTAAGAAATGTATATTTGTTGTTTGAAATTGAATGTAGGTCAGAAATACTCTTTCAACGTTTGATTTTAAAATGATAATTTTACTTAATGTTTATCGCAGTCTTATTCTTACTCTCCTTAATCAAATTTGATATTCAGTAGTGAGAACTAGTACATTTTCTCTGTAGTAAACGCTAACGTGACTGTTATTCCATTACAGGTTGGAATGTCAATTGATCCTAGGCTATTAGTTTCAAATTTTCCAGTTGTTACTGGAATTTTGGGACTTCTAATTGTTGGCAAGACCTTATTGGTTGCTCTTATAGGAAGACTTTTCGGTGTTTCAATGGTATCTGCAATAAGAGGAGGTCTTCTACTTGCACCGGGAGGAGAATTTGCTTTTGTAGCTTTTGGAGAAGCTGTTAACCAGGTTAACATTAATTATTCTAGCCTTGCCCTACAATTTGCTGCTGACCTTATATTTTGCATCTACATTTCTCATTGTTTTTTTCCTTATAGCAAACAGCACTTTCCCTACCTAGCTAGACAGATTTTCGATAGGAATTAGCATTGCTTGCTTGGTCAGAGCAACTTACATATAATGATGTCAAATAAAATTCTTGTACATTCCAACATTTTTACGTGGTAGATTAGATGAGAGTAAGAACATAAAAGAATCTGCTATTCTTCAACATCTTTACTGGTCCATCGTCTTAGAAATGATCTACATAATGAGGGCCATATGTGTGAAACAAACTGTAGAGATGATATGGGGCTAATTTACAAATTAATTTGCCAATTTCTTTCTCTTTCTCAGGGTATAATTACCCCACAGTTGTCATCCCTTCTATTCCTTGTGGTTGGAATCTCAATGGCACTCACTCCATGGTTAGCTGCTGGAGGTCAACTGATAGCTTCTCGTTTTGAGCTGCAGGATGTTCGAAGTCTATTGCCTGACGAAAGTGAGGTGAGTTGCTAATACTGTAAAATTTAGCTGCTACTTGTGTTCTATTGAAATATGGGAGCATGCAGATTAAGAGATGCCTTTTGATGAATGCCATAACATGGGAAGCATCATTTTCATCTATAAAGAGATAGATATCCAAATATATAAGACCGCTAGTAGGGTTCATAACTATATTTCTTCCCGTGTCCTTATCCAGTTTGAAGCACTTCCTTGAACTTTTTTTTTTTTTCACCAGACGGATGATTTGCAAGATCATATCATCATTTGTGGTTTTGGACGTGTAGGACAGGTACCTTAGAGTTATTTTGCCATGCGCTGATATTGAAATGATCACTCAGCCTGTTCTTTTGCATAATAATTCTATCTGACCTTTTTGATTTCCTTTCTCTGTTTCAATTGTATTAGATTATTGCCCAGCTTCTGTCCGAACGACTGATTCCTTTTGTTGCTCTTGATGTCAGGAGGTACCACAATTTCTTATATTGCAGTATCTATAATGATCAGATTATTGTGCTAGATAAAAGCATCTATTCTAAGCTACTGCAAAGACATGGAAATTGAGAAAGAAAAATAAAGAGAAGCAATGGATTTGCTTCCCAAGAAAATTAGATATCGCATTAATTCATGGAAATGCACGTACTATATTCACGTCGATGATATTGGCATGATGACATTATAACCCGTTTATCTATCGGAAATGTCACCACTGCTACTTAACTATAATTTTCTTAGACAAGTCAAAGAGAAGACGGATTCTCACTAGTTAATGTTTGTCTACTTCCGAACAGTATTGTTCCACTTAAAACATTCACACTTCTTTATTTTTCACTTTAGCTTTTCTAACTCAGAGTAGAGTGCCTTTCTAAAAGGGCACCGTTCAACTTATCCTAATCTTTAATTCATCTATCCCAGTGATCGAGTTGCCGTCGGACGTGCACTTGACCTTCCCGTGTACTTTGGTGACGCTGGAAGTCGAGAGGTTGAAAAAATACACAAAAAAAAATCTAGTTTTGCGTTTTTTTTTCTAGTAAAAAAAATGTGTTATGTACTCTTTTAGTGCTTACTTGATTCATAGGTCCTCCACAAAATAGGAGCAGAACGAGCGTCCGCAGCAGCAATAACATTAGATAGTCCCGGCGCAAACTACAGAACCGTTTGGGCTCTGAGCAAGTATTTTCCAAACGTGAAGACATTTGTTCGCGCTCATGACGTCGATCATGGTCTCAACTTAGAAAAGGCCGGGGCATCTGCGGTACTCTTCTGTCAACTACCTTTTCTTCATACGAAGTGAATTCAATTACAGCAAAGGTAACCTATGAAATTTTTTTACAGGTGGTCCCTGAGACATTAGAGCCTAGTTTGCAACTAGCAGCTGCTGTCCTTGCCCAGGTAAAAGTTCACTTCGATAAACACCCTCTCATCTCGACTGAACCAAGTGAAGATTAACGAATTGTTGAACTGAAACATCCCTCAGGTTAAACTCCCAGTGTCGGAGATAACCTCTGCGATTAACGAATTCAGATCCCGCCACCTCTCCGAGCTTACAGAAGTATGGAAAACATTTGCTGCAAACTTTTAGTCTATTTCTTAACATCACAGATTATTACATCATAATATGTTTATGTGGGCAGCTCTGTGAGGCGAGTGGAAGCTGCCTTGGTTACGGATTTTCTCGGGCTACTACGAACAAACCGAAATCTCAGGCTTCGGATTCTTCCGACGAGAACCAAATCTCAGAAGGGTCATTGGCCATATGATGTTGATGATTCTCCTCAGGATTTTCATTGAAGGTATGAAAAATGAAACCATATGAAAGATTGTATAGCATTTTTGCATTAAAAAAAAAATATAAAAGTAAAAGGAAAAAATCTTTCCAAATTTGACTTTAATATACTAACTCGCGTCTTATTTTGGCCCAACAATAGACACAGTGTACTTCGAAGTTTTGGGCTACCTTTTTTTTGAACCAAAACAAAAATTAACTTCAGTATATGTCCTTTGAATTAATGGCTTTCAACAGGTCCTAATCTTGAGGTAATTTTTCTTGATGATTAGATCGCTTTTATTGTTTATTTCATAATTAATAGACAAGTACCTTTTATATCGTGGTTATAACATAATCAAGTAAATATCATAGTTTAGTATATATATATAGAAAGTATGTACTCCATAAATTCTCGAACGAGTTGTTCCTTTCTCAGATGCCTCGCAATTAAATAGAACACGGCACACAACATTATATCAATGCTTTCACTATTTGATAATGACCCAAAGTAATGGGCTCTCCATATATATATATTATATATCTTATATATTAATAGAAATATAGTCTTTTTACAATGTTGTCACATGTCTAATAATTTTAAAAGATTTATATGATCTTGATTATAAACAGTGCGCGATTCACAAAATAATAAAATAAATCACGATCTACAAGAGCAAAAAAAAAAAATATTTTTTATATATTTTTTGAAATAAATAGAAACTAAAAAAAGTGTATGTTAAATTGATTGATATGCTTTATTTCCTTTAAAATATATCCTCTTTGAAATGAGGATATCGATATATCAAAGAAAAGCGTATCAATACCCGTGCATTGCACGGAAAAAAAAACTAGTATATATATTAAATCCAATGTTCGAAGCAAAGATGAAATTTTTAGAGGCATAATACATTAAAAAAAAAAACACTATTTATTATTAATAAAAATAAAGCCTACACATAACTTTCAGGTAATGTCCATTTCTACCATGAATTAAGGGATTTTTATATCTTTCTTATATGGACAAATCTCAAACGTGTCCAACTTCTAATAGTAAAGCAGAATTGTATGTTGACATGTTGCGTTTAGCCTCACAACTCACTCAATGCTATTTGGCTGTCGCATTATTTCAACTAATAAAGTTTAAGTTAAAAACGAGAAAGAAATAGAATAGAATCAACACACCCCCATTATTCAAAAAACCCTTAGAGCCCGTTTGGTTGGAGGGATGGGTTTAGATGGTATTAGTTTTAGTCGGGTTTATATAATGGAATGTATGAGTTCTTTGGGGTGTTTGGTTGATGGGATTAAATAATGATGTCTGGTATGTTTGGTAGATGGATTTAAATGGTATTAGGTTTAGTTAAACTCAATTACGATTTTACCCTTATTTTGAAATTAAAAATTTTATAAATCATGGAAAATTCTCGGTAAGGAGATAAATACTTTTATAAAAATATATATGTGCAAGAAAGAGAAAATTTGGTTAAAGATAGAATCGTACTTTTCAAGCTTAATTACGGTTTACGTGTCGTGTTTGGAGGGTTTTTATTATCATTGGTGGTCGAATGTTATCGACGTTCACCTTTCGTGGGTGTGCGGTATGTTCGTCCGAAGTAGTTCTGTAGTATATATAGAGAAAACGCTAGAAGACGAAGTACAAGAAATCAAGGGCAATATAGAAAACATATTTTATGATAAAGGGTAAATAGGTCAAAATTGCGTGAGATTAAATAAAGACATGGGTGGAGGCTCCTTTAGTTAATACCCAATAGGAGATATTAGGAGGTATTAACTAAACCCCACCTTTAAATAAACCCTCCAACCAAACACCACTTTCTTTATTCCTTACCCCCTTAATCCCCCCTAATACCCCCAACCAAACACTCCCTTATATATTTATTTAATTCAATGTTCTATTGTAAGATTTACGTGTTATATATATATATATATATATATATATATATAGAATGCATTGAAATAAGGGTAATCTACACTTAAATACCTATTTGTATAAAAAAGTTGCAATTCAGTATCATGTCTGAAAAAAATTATATTTAAGTACCCAACTGGTTGTGTGTACCATTTTACCATTCTTGACGTACCTTTTTTTATGTATATTACGTACCACATCAGGCATTTATGTGATACCTATATACGTTTCTTTATGTTACCTAAATTTATTATGTTATGTACTTTTTCTTACGGTATTATGTATCACAATACGTTTTTACATCGTACCTAAATATCCTTATATGATGTACCTGCGGGCCTGCGGCGAAAACGGGTACTTATGTGTAAAAAATTTGTTATATTAGGTATCTATATGTAAAAAAATTCTGATAAGAGACTGAATTGACAATTTTTTTACAAATAGGTATTTAAGTGTAAGTTTCCTTGAAATAATTAAAAACCCTTTTGCCTAGAACTGCAGTTTATCTGACATCAACTTACTGTTTATATTTCTCCTTTCCTAATAAAACAGAGAGTTGTCCTTTGGAATCATCTGTGGCTATTAATATTATATATATATATATATATATGTAAGAGTTCAGCTAAGGAACTTCTTCTCCTTCTTCAGTTCTCTCTTACACCATCACATGTTCCATAGATGATGTCAGTCACTTTATTAAGTAGTACACATCTGATAAATCTGTTGACCTAAAAACAACTGAGAGAGAGTTTAATAAGCTTTCAATGGAGATATATAATTGAATAATTATTAAACGATTTATATTGAAATAGTTCTTTTTTTTTTTCAACATATTGAAATAGTTCTAAAATACACTAATATGGGCATGTGATATTTTATTTTATTTTCAACGTTGTATCTTCAGGCTGAAGCCTCTCGATTATATATATTTAAGTAGTATTTTATTTTATGTTATTAACTGCACAAACGGTTACTTTCACACACACTGCTGCTGTCTGAACTGTGCGTTGGTCTGGGAGAGTCTCTGAAGAAAGTAATGACACTGTAGAAGCATGAGGATGCCACTGTAGGGTTTTCGAACCAAAAATGGTGGGGGAGCTCTAGGAGATAGAAAAAAAGAAGAGAGGATTATTAATTATTTTAATTATTATTATAATTTATGGTTTGGACTATTCCAAGGGTCATTTTCTAATTTCATTCTGAGATAGATAATCAGATGATCTCTAGCTATCACTTATATCCAAAAAATTATTGAAATATAATTAATCATAAACATGAAAAAGACTACTGATGCATAATAATCAGATCGTACGTATGGCAATTACATTTCAAGAAAAAAAGCTGAGGTATATGAAAGAACAATGCTACGTTAATTACCTCCAAAACCCTATATATATATATATATATATATATATATAATATTCGACTTAGGTATTCCCACATAATAATACGATCCGCTTGTGACTAATCCTCTAATATGTGTTTTCCGTCCCAAATTCATGCGGACAGCGATAGCAAGGTGGTCAAGTGGATTCGAATTCAAAGTTATCTGACTTTGTCATGAATTGAGAAGGTTCGATTTGATTCGTAATTACAATCATTTGCTGATTTGTTGATAATAATTGTTGACCTTTTTGGTCTTATGTGATTAAGAGTTTTGATGATTCCATGTAATTAGAAGCAATAAGGTCTATAACTTAAGTAATTCGAATGTAATGTTGATAGATGTTTAAGTAGGTGAAAATATTCGATACAATGCTCTTTAACGTTGTCTATATTACTAGTATCGAATATGTGATTTTGTGCTTAACTGTTATATCATTGAAATCACTGAAATTCCATTGATATCTTGCTCGTAACATAGGAATATCATCATGAGATATATATGGAAAGTCGTTATGCTCCACATGGAATATATGGGAAGTAGTCCTTGATAAGTTGTCTGTCACACTGTGCTTATATATGGAAATTCCGTGCGCTTTATATATGGAATATCATTCTGTGACATACATGGAAATCTGTTGTGCTATATATGGAAAATCTGTTACTCGATGGGAACTATATATGGAATATTCTGATCTGATTGAGATCTCCCTACATGGAAAGATATGCACTGATTTGATTTTAGATGATATCCATGAAATCGCCTATATATGGTAGGTTATTCCCTGAGCTGAAATTTGTGAATATATATGGAAATGAATCATGCTGATTGATCTTATGACCGTTGTGATATTATATGTTTGGCATGATTAGGATAATGTTGATTCTCGATATATGCATGGATTGTGTGCCGAATTAGTATATTATTTGAAACTAACTTTCCATGTGAAGTGTTGACCATTCGATGCTTATATAAAGAACAACACTTAGAATATCGAGTTTAAGACAGAGAGTGCAGAAGAAACGATTTTATATAGTTGATCCTACACTTGCGAAATATTCTGCCATAGAGCTTCCACTGTGATATCCTTCTGTCGTTGAGCTTACAATTGCGATTCCGAGCGAAATCATTGTGATTCCACCCTTTTGAAACCATCTATTCTGTCTTCGGACTTGGGATTACACAAGGAGGCAAGAGTGAAGTGTGCCTGCACGTGAAGGGAAGGATCGGTGTATCCGGGGGCCCTTCGAGAGCGAGTTGTGTCCAGTCGGGGAGTGGTGATTCCCAGGGAACGACGTTGGAACGAAACTCAGCGTGAGGCAACCTAGCTGCGGTCTAGTATTCATTCCTGTTTCGGTTGTGTAAAGGGCTGTCGATCATTATTGTAACCAACTACGGTGACCAACTACGGTAACACAATAGTGATTGATTTAACTCTTGAGGAACAAACCTCAAGGAGAGGATTAAACCCCAATTGGGGATATAACCTCTATAAAAATCTCTGTCTCACTTTACTTTTACAGTCATCTACATTTCTGTGAGACATAGCCAAAAACCTTTTTAAAACCAAGGAGATAACTCCAGAAACGAGTTCAAGGTTTCAAAGAGATCACGTAGATACTTAATCGTTCCTAGGATATATCTTAGAGATTACACTGTTATCACGTTTTTTAAAGAAAAGGTTTTTGAAAGAAGAAGCATAAATTTTATAAGCCTAATTCACCCCCCCCCCCCCCCCCCCTCTTAGGCATATTTTGAACTTCATTTGGTATCAGAGCCAGGTTACTCAAACGACAGGCCTAACACGCCTGAGTAAAAGATCTAATGGCTTCTTCGAGTTTTGATATGTTTGCAGAGGGACAGTCCCATTCTAGGCCACCACTGTTCGATGGAACGAACTACGCTGTATGGAAGAATCGCATGAAGGAATTTCTCTTGGCTGTTGACTACGACCTTTGGGATATAATCACTGCCGGTCCGTACGCACCTCTGAAGCAAGATGGATCGTCAAAGAAAACTATCGAATACTCATTAGAGGACAAGCGTGAAATCTCACTGAATGCAAAGGCTAAAAACATGATTGCTTGTGCTCTTACGAAGGAAGAATACAATCATGTGAGTGCATGTATCTCTGCCAAAGATATGTGGGAAATGCTCCAAATTACTCATGAGGGAACCAATCGGGTTGTACAAGAAAGAGTAGCGCTTCTCACCCATCAATATGAATTATTTACTATGGAGGCTGATGAAACTATAAGTCACATGTATGCAAGATTCATGACCATTATCAATCAAATATTCTCTCTCGGCAAGATCATTCCAGACAATGAGAAGGTCAGAAAAATATTGAGATCACTTCCAAGAGAGTGGAATGCCAAAGTAACTGCCATCTATGAAGCTAAGGATCTGGACAATCTTTCTATTGCCGAACTTATTGGATCACTCACATCATATGAGATGACTCAAGCCTCACTAAATGAGAAGTCACAAGTCAAAAATCAAAAGTTCATCGCCTTCAACACTGAGCAAGTAGAAGCTGAGTCTGATGAAGACGATGAAGAAGAGGAGGACATGATGAAGGAACTTGCCATGCTGACTAAGAGATTTGAAAAGTTCCGACAAAGAAGAAAATTCAGAGGAAATTTCAACAGATTCCAGCAGAATGGCAAGGGAATATCCTCGTCTGGAAACAACGCACAGAAATGCTTCAGATGTAACAAGTCAGGCCACTTTGCACAAAACTATCCATCAACAGATGATGATAAGAAGGCAAAGAAACAGAAGGCCATGGTGACTAACTGGGATGAATCCGGGAACGAGCAGACTGATGATGAAAACCTCGCTTACATGGCTGATGACGATCAGGTATCTTCCTCATCTACTATTAAAAGGATCAATATCTTAAATGATTTATATGCTAACATGGATGATCTTCATGACAACACTTCCTCGGATTTTGAGATAGAAGAGAGTAAGGAAGAATTGTGTGAAATAATTCAGATTGCTGATGAAAAGATTAAGTCGTTTAAGTCTTTAACAAAGAAACTAAGAAAACAGCGAGATGACTTAGCAAGAGAGAAACATCAGGCTGATCTAGAGATTGCATGCTTAAAGAATGAGATAGATTCTATTAAGAAAGAAAGAGTTGCATGTAAATGTAAGGAACTTGAGAGGAACAATAGTGATATGTCTAGAGATATCATTGCACTTAGGCATTCCTTAGAAGAAAAAGAGCGCACTATCAGTAAATTTCTTGAAGGAAAACAGAATCTAGATATGTTATTAAACATTCCTAGCCATGCTGAGAAAACAGGGATAAGATATTCCATGGAAGAAAAACAGGTTCCAGCAGCAGTTCCAAAATGTTTCTCCTGTGGTCGAGACGGTCATTACTCATACAACTGTTTCTTGAAAAGGGCTAATAAGTCTAAGTATGTTTGGAGGCCAAAAAGGAACCCTGATGGTATCCCATCGAAGGATAACAAGAAGATATTCATAAGATCACATTGCTTGACGAATGATATATCACACGTCAACAGGAATTACTTTGCTGCTAACGTTTTAGGACCCAACAGACATTGGGTACCTCAGAAAAATGTTAATTCCTGCAGGTACAAAGAAGAAATTCCAGCAAGAAGAACAGGTGGTACCTCGACAGTGGGTGTTCCCGCCATATGACAGGTGATATCAGTAAGTTCGTGTCGTTAAAAGCGTGTGATGGAGGATATGTATCATACGCTGACAACACGAAAGCTAAGATCATTGGTGTCGGCACTGTTGGTAACTTATTAAATACCACTATTGATGATGTTTGGCTAGTTAAAAATCTAGAGCACAACTTAATAAGCATTAGTCAATTATGCGACAAAGGTTATTCAGTTACTTTTGAAAATGATAAGTGTTTAGTTAAGGAAGGTAGCAATGTTATCTTGAGTGCATCCCGACATGGTAACATTTATTGTATTACTCTTGATGATATCATTAACCAGAATGTCAAGTGTCTAGCAGTCACGCAGGATATCACATGGTTATGGCACAGGCGCCTCGGACATGCAAACATGGAAATGATATCTCACATAACCGATAAGGAATTAGTACGGGGAGTTCCAACTATGAAATTTACCAAGGACAAAACATGTCGTGCATGTCAAATGGGTAAGCAGACTAAGTCATCCTTCAAGGTAAAAAATGTGGTATCTACCTCCAGACCCTTGGAACTACTTCATCTTGACCTTTTTGGTCCCGTTCAAACTATGTCATTGCGAGGTAAACGATATGCCTTTGTTATTGTGGATGATTACTCTAGGTATACATGGGTATTATTTCTTGCACATAAGAATGAAGCACTAGAGAACTTTGCATCATTATTAAAGAAACTTGAAAACGAACAACGGAAGAATGCATGCAAAATCCGTAGTGATAATGGGCTGGAATTTGATAGTAGATTATTTGCATCATTTTGTGATGAGCATGGATATATCCATAATTTCTCAGCACCCATAACCCCTCAACAGAACGGAGTGGTAGAAAGGAAAAATAGAGTGTTACAGGAGATGGCAAGAACCATGCTAAATGAATATGATATTGCTAAACACTTTTGGGCTGAAGCTGTTAGTACTGCATGTTATGTCTCTAATCGTGTTTTTCTTAGGCCAATACTAAAGAAGACTCCCTACGAACTTTGGAACGGTAGAACTCCAAATATAGGTTATTTCCATGTATTTGGGTGCAAATGTTTTGTTTTAAATGATAGGGATAAAAGAGGAAAATTTGATTCCAAGGTGGACGAAGGGATATTTCTAGGATACAGTCTTCATTCCAAAGCTTATCGTGTATATAATAAAAGAAAGATGACTGTTCAAGAGTCTATTCATGTTACTTTTGATGAAATTCTTACCGCAGATGCTACTAATGAGAAAGGTATAGATTTGCCTATTGCAAAGTTACAGGTTACTGATGGAACCAAGGATGAAATTCCAAAGGAAGAAAATGCTGAAGCAATGGAACCAGAAGTTCCAAATGAGAATCACCAGAGAAAATTCAAGCATGCTTCCAGTCATCCCACTGATCAAGTTATAGGCAATATCACTTCTGGAATCAAGACCAGAGCAGCTGCACGCAACCAAGATACAGAGGAATCACCTAATGCACTGCTATCCATGGTGGAACCACGGACTATCAAAGAAGCTCTTAGTGAGAAATCATGGGTTATCGCTATGAAAGAGGAGTTATCACAATTCGAAAAGAGCCAAGTGTGGACCCTTGTAGAGAGACCAGATGGGAAGTCTATAATTGGAACGAAATGGGTATTCCGCAACAAACTGGACGAAAATGGTAAGATCACCAGAAACAAAGCAAGGTTAGTTGCAAAAGGTTATTCCCAAGAAGAAGGTATAGATTACGAAGAAACCTTTGCTCCTGTTGCTAGATTAGAATCTATACGCATCTTACTTGCATATACATGCTTTAAAAGATTTAAACTTTTTCAAATGGATGTGAAAAGCGCCTTTTTAAATGGTTTTATAAATGAGGAAGTTTATGTCGAGCAACCCCCTGGTTTCGTAAAAGAAGAGTTTTCAAATCATGTTTTTAAATTGAATAAAGCTTTATATGGTTTGAAACAGGCTCCTAGGGCATGGTATGATAGACTTAGTAAGTTTTTGATAGACATGGGATTTACTACTGGAACTATCGATAACACCTTGTTTATCAAATATCATGGAGATCACATGTTGTTAGTACAAATTTATGTTGATGATATTATCTTTGGAAGTACTAACAATCTACTTTGTGAGGATTTTTCTAAGTCTATGCAGCAAGAATTCGAAATGAGCCTAATGGGAGAACTTAACTACTTTCTGGGATTGCAAATTAAGCAGCTTGATACTGGAACCTTCATATCCCAGACAAAGTACACCAAGGAATTGCTGGTAAAATTCGGGATGAGTGATTCCAAGGTACTTCCAACTCCCATGCATAAGACCACAAAAATTGATAGCGACGAATCAGGTACACATGTCGATCAAACAAAATATCGAGGTATGATCGGAAGCTTACTTTATTTAACTGCAAGTAGACCCGATATTATGTTTTATGTTGGTCTGTGCTCTCGTTACCAATCGAATCCTAAGGAATCTCATTTGACTGATGTCAAGAGGATACTTAGATATTTGAAAGGTACCGTTAATTTAGGACTTTGGTATCCTAATACCAAAGAATTCCCATTAATGGGTTATTCAGATGCTGACTTTGCTGGTTCTAGGGAAGATAGGAAAAGTACAAGTGGAACTTGCCAATTACTTGTACATTCCCTTGTGACTTGGTCTAGTAGAAAGCAAAATGTTGTCGCCCTTTCCACATCCGAAGCTGAATACATGGCCTTAGGAAGTTGCTGTCAACAGTTACTCTGGATGAAACAAACCCTTAGTGATTATGGGTTAGGTTATGACAAAATTCCTACATTTACTAGTGCCATTAGTATCACTAAGAATCCCGTCCATCATTCTCGAACTAAGCATATAGAGGTAAAACATCATTTCATTCGAGATCATGTCCAGAAAGGGAATATCAGTGTGGAATTCGTGGGAACTGAAGATCAACTAGCTGATATCTTTACTAAGCCTCTCATCGAAAGTAGATTTTGTGGTATCCGTGATCGACTTGGAATCATCGAGCTTAATCAGGGAAGATAACTTGCTACTTCCAGCAGCTATTCTAAAAATCTTAGGATTCCTTCGTCTATTGCTATTTTTTTTTCTGAAATCCTTCTGTTTGAAATCTTATTCTTATTTCGAAAAATATCCTAAGATCTTGCTCTTACTTGGAAATTATTCTGAGATCTTATTTTTGGAATTCTATTCTCATTTCGGAAGTTTTCAAACTAGGAAAGTAGTATCCAGAAAATCTTATCCTTATTCCATTGAGATGAGCTTAATTCTGCCAAGATATCATTTATGATCACTCTTTCCTTATTAGTTCCACTCGATCGATAAGAGATGATGACTCGTTCTTTTTATCCTCGCTTTTCAAAATTCAAAATCCTTTTTATTCTCCACTACTTGTCATATCAATCGTGTCAAGTAAACTGTTCATCCCTGTCTTCTTTTTCGCCCACGATCTCTCTATCTCTCAAAAACTCAAAATGGTGAAAACGGCTGGAACAAGGAAAGCTGAAGCCGGTTCGAGCACTGGGAAGAAAAGGAAGGAACCGATGTCTGACGAATCCATGTCAGATTCCATGGAGAAATCACCCAAGGCTGCTTCACCACCTCCACCGCCGACGAGAACAACACGGTCGAAGGCAAAATCTTCTTCAAAACCTAAAGGAAAAAGCTCTAAGACACAGAAGAAGAAAGCTAAGGTCGTCAAGAAGGAAGCAGACCCAAAGCCTAGTTCTTCCAGTGACCACATTCAGCCACTTGATTTCACCTTAGAGCAGAGTTCTTCTAGGGTTCCATCCCCTGTTCCAACCAAAATCCCATTGTCTACACCACAAAAGGAACATGTCGTTGAACCATCATCCTCACCAACTGTTGAAGCTGCAAAATCAGAGGATCCCAAGCCACTTGAAGCTGAGAAGGATGAAGATGACTGTGAGATGAGCTTTGATATGATGAAACCATCCTTCGACATCAGCAAACCCGGAGAAATTCCAGACAAGGTAAAATTTCTGAACGATATCTCAAAGGAGAACTTTAAAAATTTCGAAAGTCGGGAAGTTGCTAGGGGACGTGGAGTTTTGTTCGAAGAATTGCCTGAAAGTCGTGCTATATCATGGTTACTAGAGTATGGGTGGGAGAAATTCCTTAGTATCAGTAGGACCCACTACCCTGAAGTAGTAAAGCTGTTTTATTCGAACTTAGACTATGTTGAGAATGGATCTGAGATAACCCTGCAATCGTATGTGCTTGGTAGAAGAGTAGAGTGGACTCGTGAGAAGTTGAACAAAATGCTGGGTGTTACTGATGAGGGAATCTGCCATTTCAGCATGAGTGATTGGTGCGATTCCACTGAGTTCAAGCTGTCAGACTGTGTGAAAACACTGTGGAACTCGACCAGTAGGCCAAAGTTTGCAGAAGGGAAATCTCTGAACAAGTTGGGGATTGATCACTTCTTCCTCCACAAGGTGCTCAATATGACCCTTTGGAGTGCGGAAGTAGGTAGCGGAGGACATTCCACAAACATGAACTATATGAGCACATTCGTTGTCTATATGATCTCCCAGAACAAAAAGTTCAACCTCGCCTATGTTATCATGAAAAACATAATCCAAGCATTTGAGACCACCGAGAAGTTGCTCCCCATATGGAATGCTGCTGACACATTTGTTGGAACTTGATGGAATCATCATGCCACCAAGATGGGAAGACAAAGGTAGACATGATGTGGATGTGATGACCCTGAAAAGAATGAGTATCATTCATGAGGAAGGTAAAGGTTGGCTGAAGGCAAGGGATAGAAAGCCTGAGGGAAGTGTTAAGAAGAATCGGAGAGTAACGGCAAAAAGTAAGGGTAAGATATTCGAGTTGAGTGTGACTGAAGAAGAAGGGTCTGAGGAACAGAACGTTGATGAAGATGCGATGACAGAGATACGCACGAATATTGCTGAGATCAAAAGGGACAGCCTAAAGCGATACAAGAAGCTTAAAGAGCAGTATACTGAAATTACCCGCAAGATGTCTAAGATCGCTAAGCACTTGAAGAAATCTTCCAAATCCGATAGCGATTCCAGCCTCTAACCTTATCTCTGATCGAGTCCTTAGAAACTTTTGCTTCCACCTTTTTGATGCTGAAGGGGGAGAATTTGTGTGGTAATTAATGGTTTCCTAAGACTAAGACTTGTCGTTGTGTAATGGAACCTTAAGGGTCCTTGCTTTACTTTGGATATCTCGCTCTATTTTGGATATTTCTGCTGCTATGCTATGCGATATTGGTATGCTATAACCCTGCTATGTTGATTAATAACTATCTGTGCCTAACAGTTTGCTGATATATTTTGATAGTTGTCTGTTGGTTGATTTTGACATACGCATTTAGACAGGGAGAGCAAAATGATAGTTCCTGGTAACTTCTGAATTTCATCTGTGATATACTTTGAGATTTGCTCTGTATACTGGAATGTGACATGTTACATGTGATATTTGGATACTTTGGTTATTGGAACGTAACTTGTTACATATGATATCTGCATGCGTTGACTATTGGAATGTGATATGTTGCATGAGATATCTGCACTGAGACAGGGGGAGCATACATGTTTTGACTTGAGAACTTGATATATCATATGCTCTACTTGTAATCATACTTAAACATGTTATGCACTTCATATGATTACATGTTCGAATATGCTTATGTGCTTAAGTGGTGCATTAATTACTTGTCATCATCAAAAAGGGGGAGAATGTTGACCTTTTTGGTCTTATGTGATTAAGAGTTTTGATGATTCCATGTAATTAGAAGCAATAAGGTCTATAACTTAAGTAATTCGAATGTAATGTTGATAGATGTTTAAGTAGGTGAAAATATTCGATACAATGCTCTTTAACGTTGTCTATATTACTAGTATCGAATATGTGATTTTGTGCTTAACTGTTATATCATTGAAATCACTGAAATTCCATTGATATCTTGCTCGTAACATAGGAATATCATCATGAGATATATATGGAAAGTCGTTATGCTCCACATGGAATATATGGGAAGTAGTCATTGATAAGTTGTCTGTCACACTGTGCTTATATATGGAAATTCCGTGTGCTTTATATATGGAATATCATTCTGTGACATACATGGAAATCTGTTGTGCTATATATGAAAAATCTGTTACTCGATGGGAACTATATATGGAATATTATGATCTGATTGAGATCTCCCTACATGAAAAGATATGCACTGATTTGATTTTAGATGATATCCATGAAATCGCCTATATATGGTAGGTTATTCCCTGAGCTGAAATTTGTGAATATATATGGAAATGAATCATGCTGATTGATCTTATGACCGTTGTGATATTATATGTTTGGCATGATTAGGATAATGTTGATTCTCGATATATGCATGGATTGTGTGCCGAATTAGTATATTATTTGAAACTAACTTTCCATGTGAAGTGTTGACCATTTGATGCTTATATAAAGAACAACAATTAGAATATCGAGTTTAAGACAGAGAATGCAGAAGAAACGATTTTATATAGCTGATCCTACACTTGCGAAATATTCTGCCATAGAGCTTCCACTGTGATATCCTTCTGTCGTTGAGCTTACAATTGCGATTCCGAGCGAAACCATTGTGATTTCACCCTTTTGAAACCATCTATTCTGTCTTCGGACTTGGGATTACACAAGGAGGCAAGAGTGAAGTGTGCCTGCACGTGAAGGGAAGGATCGGTGTATCCGGGGGCCCTTCGGGAGCGAGCTGTGTCCAGTCGGGGAGTGGTGATTCCCAAGGAACGACGTTGGAACGAAACTCGGCGTGAGGCAACCTAGCTGCGGTCTAGTATTCATTCCTGTTTCGGTTGTGTAAAGGGCTGTCGATCATTATTGTAACCAACTACGGTGACCAACTACGGTAACACAATAGTGATTGATTTAACTATTGAGGAACAAACCTCAAGGAGAGGATTAAACCCCAATTGGGGATATAACCTCTATAAAAATCTCTGTCTCACTTTACTTTTACAGTCATCTACATTTCTGTGAGACATAGCCAAAAACCTTTTTAAAACCAAGGAGATAACTCCAGAAACGAGTTCAAGGTTTCAAAGAGATCACGTAGATACTTAATCGTTCCTAGGATATATCTTAGAGATTACACTGTTATCACGTTTTTTAAAGAAAATATTTTTGAAAGAAGAAGCATAAATTTTATAAGCCTAATTCACCCCCTCTTAGGCATATTTTGAACTTCAATAATAATAATGTAGTTAAATTAGAGATTATTGCATAGAACGAGGCAATATATATATATATATATATATATATATATATATATATATCAACGTCATGCATGCAAGCAGGAGGAGGCAAAGTAGCCAATGGCAATAAAGCTTGATGACGTCATCTTTCTATCTAAACAGTTTCTTCCTAATCATTCTCAGAGAAATAAATGGTGTCTTGCATTATTATTGCAGTGAAATAATAAAAATAATAATGATTTTATTTCGTTTGAAATACATACATTTTAATCATTTTTTTTATCAATTATAAACATGGTATTTAATTTACGAATTTACTTTTTCGGATATGCGCCACGCGACACCATCATCATTTATTCAGGAAAGTAGTTCTCATAAGTCTCTATCTAATTTTTATATATATGTAAAAAGTATGTAAAAATACCACAAGTACTACTGCGTTCAACTCTTGGCATTAATTATCGATTTTGTGTTTAGAGAATAATTTTTTTATAAAAGGAACAATTGGTATATCAGGTCTTGGTTCATTAACTATTAAATATATATAATCAATTTAAAAATTATAACGTTCATGAAAAAAAAAAATTATGTGTGGGTGGAAATTGGTATGTATTATATAGAGGGTTATTTATTATATCATATATTTGACAATGAAATAGATTTATACAGATACAATGTATAGAATATTATCATAGAGGAACCAAACAAAAGCATGAAGCGAATTGAAGTGGTCCATCTAGGATTTCTAAATAGGGAGGCATAGATGTTTTGATATAATCAAATATATCATATAATATATTCTTTATATACATATTATATATATATATATATATATATATGTCTTTGGGCACATGAAAATTGCATAGAAAAATACGCATATTCACATCACTCGTGCACTCTTGAATACATCAATATAATGGATAACCATTCAAAACCGTAGAATTTGATGAGTAATATATTTAACCTTTAAATTATTAGGTAATAATAATAATTAAAATAATTATGTATCTTAAAATATGTGTTTCGACACTTACCAAGAACACTTGCTATTTGACTAATCCAAATATATTATATTAATTAAGAAATACCCTTCACATTGGTCAATGCGCAGTTTATTTTTATTTTCCTTCTATTCATCTAACTTATTTATTTATTTATTTTTAGTATAGAACATAGGAGTTGGTCGACCTAAGCGTGTACCATACGTGTTACCTCAATTTTCTCGATTTTATAGGGACTCGACATTATTATTTAAATTGAGAAATACAAACATTTGTTAATATATTAAAATCGCCTCATATTTTTTCTCCTCAAAATCCGTCAATAGGTGAAGTATTTGAATATCTATTTATCTTTATAAAATAATCATTTTCCGGGAATTTTTCAAATGATATTATTAAATATATGCAAATTGTATGCAAACCTAATTGTGAATATCAACTTAATAGCGTGACAACTATTAAATAAAATTCAAGGTTTATTTTAAGGGTTCCCTACCGATTGTATCTTTTCTTTTCTTTTAAATTAAACCAAGTATAAAATGATACATATTTTAAATTTATAACACATCAACTCAGTAGTGTAATCCTATTATAAGGGAAAAAACAAAATCCAATATTAGATCATTCTTAGGGGTTTTTTTTTTTTTTTTGCCCCTTTTTGTACCAATATGATGTTATTTACTTCAATATAATATACATCATCATAGTAGGTATCGACAAAGGGAATAGATTCGATCTTAATTCTGCAAAATCCTTAAATGAAGGAAAGAAATAAATGCATTATGTCCCACCCCACTGAGTGATTCAATTCATTACCAAATGCCAGCAAAATAAACATATATATACTCGAAATTTTCTCACAAATTAAATAATTTTTCTTTTAACATGATTTAAATTATTGGTTCCCAATACTATAATTACCCTAAGATTAAAAACAATTTCTCTCATGAATTCCATAGGACTTGATGATAACATCTGAAATGCGTCCAAACTCTGCACGATGGTTTTGAATGCATTAAATGTATAGCTATCATTAATTTACCTATATAATGTATATATATATGTTCGAGTCAATATATATATATATGTCTATATATATATATATATATGTGTGTGTGTGTGTGTTTGTGTGTGCCTTTAAATGAAACTGAGTAAATGATTTGTGTTGAGTAAATGAGAAGTAATGAGGGTTTTGATAAAGAAGATTTATTCTGAATTTCAATTTGGATATCATACTAAATCATCGATTCATTTAAAAAGGTTATATATATATATATATATATATATATATATATTTGTCAAAGAAATTCACAAATCACCATGTTTTATTTAATGTGCGCCTGCATCGGAAGTATTGCCGTGGAAAATTCTGAAACAAAAATTGACTTTTGACTATAAAGTCTTTAAAATATTATAATCGATTAATGCTGCATGCAAACCATAATCTCCAAAAAAAAAAAACAGAAAAAAGGGGTGGCCTCATGATAGTTCATTCAATTTATTAACTGACAATTATAGAACCAAAAGCGAAAAAAATATAAATTTGAATATCTAAGTAAACCGGCCGGTGGTGAATTTTGAATAGCTATATAAATTTGATAATTGTAAAAATAAGTTCCTAATTACATTTAGAGAATAAATTAATATCCGAATTAAAAACCCTACATCATCGCAGTTCAGTCAATGATTAAAAATATTCCAAATTCAGCAGTAATCAGGTGGAATTTTCGGCTTATTTTTTCGAGAAAAAAATATAAATAATGATCATAGATTCAAATTTATTTCGACATATAAAGTTAATGACATACTTTTTCAATTATCAAATACAGTGATTCAAAATCGAAAACTCGCATATTTAGTGACCAAAATTTATAATTTTATAAAAAGATAAAATACACTCATCTTTGATAAAATCCTTCCTCAAGAGAACTGACAAAAAAAATAAAATTTGAATCACTCTACAATTACTATAATGTATATATCTTTATACTCTCATTATTGCCTAAATATTTTCGAATATTCAAAATAAACTCATCTTATCTTGATTTTTTTTTTTACAAAGTTCTTGTGACCTCTCACCATCACATATCATATTCATCTTCTCTCTCTCTCTCCACACACACCACTCTACAGTATATATACACATACTCACCACACCTCATTGTGTCAGCTAATCTAAAGTACAAATGGTAAATTAAATCAAACCATATTATAGATATATATCAAGATAATACTTCTCCTCCTTCCTTCTCCACTGATCACTGATCAAATCATGACAGAACCCTACTACCATAATTTCTCCACAAGATTATTCAACTTCATACCTATTCATTCACACTATACAACTTCTTCTTCTTCTCCTCCTTCATCATCATCAAGCCCTTCTTCTAATGACTGCAATTACCATCACTCCCCCTCACAAAAAGAAGCCCTTCCTCTTCTTGAAGTGATTGACCATAAACATCCACCATGCAGCAGTGAACATCAGCAATATCCCATGAAGAAAGATGGTTATGACAGCAATTTTGTTGATGGAGGAGGTGTCAGCATATCGTTGGATTTAGGGCTTTCAAGCCCTAAATCTGATCTGGGCTCAAGGCCACCAAGCGCTAGGGGAGAATTCATGGTGGATGATAAAGATGGTGTGGATATACTATCTGGGCTGCCTTTGTACAAGCTTAACATGAGCCAGTTTTGGATTCCTACACCTTCGCAGATCCTCATCGGACCTACACAGTTTTCTTGTCACCTTTGCTGCAAAACTTTCAACAGATACAACAATCTGCAGGTAAGTAATTTCTGTGTCCAAGCTAGCATGGGATGATTAACTTTGACAGTGTTTTCGTTGAGTATTTAGTACTTTTGGCTTCCCTTTTCATAGACCAAACAACCTAGAATCCCATATTTCCCAAATCCTTTTAAGGTTTAAAGGATGTGCAAGCTTTGATTTGAGTTTACTAGTTTACCCAAGGAACCCTTGGAAAAGACTGTTTTTCTTGATTAATTATTTATTAGCTTTACTACTTAATCATGCTGTTTGTGATTAATAAAGTGGCCAACATTGATTTCCACAAACGTAGAAGTTAAGTTCTGTGAGGTCTTTTTTTACAATATTATTTTCTTTCTCTCGGAGGTTAAGTCTTGTCCAGGAAAAAAAACCAGTCAGTTTCAGATTGAACTGTCACTTCCTAAGTGTCAATCAGATTCCTATGTTTTTGGTCTTTTCTATCACATCCTGGAAAAGAGAAGTCCTTCTGTACCTTCCTAATTTGTAGTTAGAATACTTTCTGTTTTCTTTACCAAAATTTCTTACCACTAATGTGCTTCCCAAAGTCTCGAACAAAGGTGCGTTTATTACTCGACTTTAATTACATTATATACATATTTTCTGTGTTTTTCATTGCATACAGAATAATTAATAGTTATTGCTATGCACTAGTTTTATGCCAAGACCAACCATGCAAATGCCAAAGTTGGCGTTTAAGTTGACTTAAAGATATGATAATAACACCCCATAAAGATCTTATAGTTTCGGATGTTAAAGAGTTCAAAGCTAAAGACAAATTAGAAACTGCCGATCTTGTCCATCTCTGTTACTCCGTTATTTTTTCATTACATGCCGTACTACACTAATAATCAGTTTGGGATTTGAGAAAAACTGAAGTTATAAAAATCTGTTCAAACCTTTGAAATCTGTGCAAAAACAGTACACTGTTACTAACCAGACAAATGCATGTGGCTGCTAAATAAAAATCCGACAACTTACAAAGATCAGATGATGTTTTTCGTATCTGTTTGCTTTGCTGAAAACTGCAGGAAGTAATGATCCTTACTTGGAACAGTAAATGATTGCTGTTTCTGTCTAATATACAGATATAGTAATCCTATATAGTGTTTAGATATGGAGGGAACTGTTTTGTTTCTTACTCTGAAAATCTACTAGAATTACTGCTTATGTAAAATATTATGCAGATATAGAGAGTTCCTTCTTCTTGAATGGCCTTGGTCACACACAACATTCTATATACATATATATTTCAGTAAAATAAACTAATTTAGGTTTCCTAGTATAGTCAAAAGGCGATAGATAATATGTTAAATGAATCTTTAAAAACAGCAAATTGAAAAGGGTAAGTTCTTCGTATTATATTATATGATGATATGCTTTTGAACAACTTCAAAGTAAAGAAGGTTGATCTCTCATTAGTTTTGCAAGGTGATCGCTTTATATTGAAATGATATGTTAGATAACTTCCAAGTTCCCAAAATAGTGTAATAATATTATCATTTGCACCATGTTCCTCGGTCTCCTTAAACCCTTGAATCTCACTCAGTATTAGTGCAATATCTTTCCATTCCCCTATCTTTATCTTGACAAAACTAATGTAATGACCGTATAATTCGCCAGATGCACATGTGGGGGCACGGATCGCAATATCGAAAGGGCCCGGAATCTCTACGCGGGTCCCAGCCCACGGGCATGCTTCGCCTGCCGTGCTTCTGCTGCGCGCCGAACTGCAAGCACAACGTCGAGCATCCTCGAGCCAGGCCGTTGAAAGACTTTCGAACCCTACAGACGCACTACAAGAGAAAGCACGGCTCGAAGCACTTCCTTTGCCGGAAATGCGGGAAACCCTTTGCAGTAAAAGGCGATTGGAGGACCCACGAGAAGAACTGCGGGAAGGTGTGGTACTGCGTTTGTGGGTCGGACTTCAAGCACAAGCGATCGCTCAAGGACCACGTGAAGGCGTTTGGACATGGGCATGGCGATGCTTCTGCGGCTGAGGTTGTTGAAGAGGACGACGAAGATGACGAGGAGGAGGAGGAAGAGTCTGTGTCTGAAATCGAGCAAGGTGGTGGTGAGTATTAGTCATCTAGCTCAAGATTGTGATGGTGATCTGTGTGATTAATGCAGTGTGTGAATGCTTTATTATATATTGTGTGTATGTGTGTGTAATGATATTAGGGTTGTTTGTGTATTATTTTTGGAGAATATATATTTGTCTGTGGGGGAGTTTGAGTTCATGATGTTTTTGATCATCTGGGAAGTTTGAATGACGCTTGTGTTGTTTTGAGTCTTGGCCTATTATTAGGGTTTTATCTCTCGAGGAAGGATTTTTTTTTTTTTTTTTTCAGTTTCAAATTTTTTGATTAGCATTATATTTAGTTACTGCAAATTAAAAGAAATAATAAAGAGTTGATGTTTTTCTTTATGAGACGGAAAAAAGATTGTGAGAGGTGATATGTCAAGTGGTTATGTTATGAATATCTTGAAGTGGATGTTATGTATTCGAATTAATTTAGACTCTTTGATTAACATAGTCAAGAGAATTAATTTCGTTGAAAGTCGGGTTAGTCTAATAACCGACAATGAGATTCAGATCAGCTTCAGACTGAATTTAATTGGAGTGTAGGCATATCAAATTCACTTTAGTGAGATATATAGGCCAGGAAAATTCGTCTCATTAGAAATCGGGATCTTCCCATAGCCGGCAATGAGATTTATGTATGATTCAAACAGAATTTAATTGGAGTGTGGGCGTATCAGATTCACTTTAGGGAGACATATATAGGTCAAGCAAATTAGTCCTGCTAGAAGTTATGGTCTTTCCATAGCCGACAGTAATAAGGTTCAAATTTGCTTCAGACTGAACTCAATTAGAGTGGATGTGAATCAAATTCTTTCATCCTGAACTTAGTCAGAGTTGTGAACTATGACGACGTTTTGTGTGATTCGACGTATTAAAAAAATGGAAAAAAAAACTTCAATAAAATAGTTTTTTTTTTTAAGGGGTTTGCGACTCCCACCCACGAATTTTTTATTTTTTATTTTTTTTTCCCAACGATTTAATAGTTTAATTTTTTTTTGGGCTTATAAAATAGGATAAAAGGCGATCAATAAATACATGGTTAATCAACAGTGCCCCCAATCAGATAAGCTTTCAAGAAGATGAATCTTCCTTGTCCAAACTACGTTCCATACCATCCCAATTATTACAGTCGTCGTTCTTCTTCAAGATTCAACCACAGGCGCTACTCAAAGAGATCTTCCCATATTCTCATCTCCTCCCAAAAGACATGCCTGAGGTGTCGCACCCTCTACGAACCTAAAGACAATTCCCCAACCGCTTGCTCTTATCACGGCCATATCAATGGTATTTTTATTTACCCATGTCGTCAATATCTAGTTCGTTCGTCCGTTCGTTGGTCTGTGTTTAAGATTGTCTGAGAATTGCTTTGGGTTTTAAGATTGTTTGAATTGGGGATGAACAACTTTCAGGGGACAGAGGATTATTTGCGCTGGCGCCGCCTCACCAAGGGATAGACGGAGAGTGGAGCGATAAATCAGGCGTGATTGTGTATAAATGGAACGAAAAGAGCGACCGCCCTAACGCAGGCATGGCAAACTGGAGGAAGAGATGGAGCTGCTGCTCCGAGTACGGCGAGGATGCACCGCCGTGTCGGCGAGGTTGGCACGTCTCTTACGACGATGGCTTCACCTTATACTGAACCGATCGACGGCGGTCGGTGGCGGCTGTTTTAGAGTTTATTTGGAATGTGTTTCTCGAATTATTCACAGAATAACAAAAATAATGCAATTTTAAAAATCTAATTATAAAACTAGATAACATTCTCAAACTATTACAAAACTAATCAATTTTTTTAATTTAATTTCATTATTTCCATTTTCACCACAAATTTATTTACAATTACAAAATTTTCACTATAATTATTTCACATTATCAAAATAATTGCTAATAATTATATTTTTAACTCAATTTATTTTAAATTAAATATAATAACACATCTAAATTATCTGTTACTATTTTCCACATTAATGTTATTATTATTATCATCATCACCGTCATCGTCGTTATTATTATTAATATTATTATTATTATTATTATTATTATTATTATTATTATTATTATTATTATTATTATTATTACTATTTAAATAAATGAGTAAATAGGAGATTAAACTAAAGAGACGTGATTCTAATAGTTTCTTTGAAGAGACACATGCAAAACAAAAAGAAATTCAACGGAAGAGGCGCTAGGTTTCTTCACTCAGCCTCCTCACCTTTCTTTTATCAGGCTCATGTTTGCTGCAATATAATTGATTTATTTATTTTTTATTTAAGAATTGATTCTTTCTATTGTCCGTGACAAAGTTTTAATTCACATTATTCCTAAAAAGATAATTTTTTAATTTGTAAAAATATATCGAATTCAGTTATTGTGACGCTATATTGGGTGACAATTTAATCAATATTGACAATCACACATTTTCTGATCAAGCTCCAAAAGATAGTGGAGTATTATCATGTGGTATTTCAATGAATGTAATGTTAACTCATTTGTGAGAAATTAGCTGGTTGCATGACAATTTATTGAAGATATGTGTATAGCATATGACAATAGATGATACAAATCGTGTTGCATATTTTTTCCACGTCATAGATAGTGATGGCATGCTCTATTTTCTTTCAGGTTTGCAAGTATTTTAAAGTTGATCCATGTGAATATGTTCTCGATTATTCTAAAATTGAAATATCGGAGATAACATATTCTTATCAGTTTGTGTGTCCATTACATGAGTCGTGTTGGAAGCCTCCTTTTCATCTGGTGCATAATCCTTATTTACGTTCAGAGAGAAAAATAATACGTAAGCGAAGATGACGATATCCATGTGAAATGGATCGAAGGTCTCACGAGAAACACTAAAAGAGAAATAATGTAAAGTTGTGAAACTTTTCTTAGAAATTATTTTTTATTAGATAACGATTATTTGAATATTTATGAATTTTTACATTTTTTTCTTGTATGATTTTTTAGTTTATTATGCGTTAATAATAATAATAATAATAATAATAATAATAATATATAATAATAATAATAATAATAATAATAATAATAATAATAACAACAACAACTATGGGTGTTCAAATGGGTGGATTATCGGTTTTCGGGTTATTCGATTTGGGTTATTCGGGTTTTTGACACTTAGGATAACCACCCGCAAACCAAACCAAAACCAATTAAATGGTTTGGTTTTCGGGTTATTCGATTTTCGGGTTAATGGTTTGGTTTTCGGGTAAACCAATTAAATATTGTAGTTTGTATATTTTTAATTATAATTATATAACGGATTTTTTTATATATATTTTTTATATTAAATATATAACTTTCGGGTTAATCGGTTCGATTTGATTTGTGTGAGAGAGCAATTGAGCGATGATATCAATTTTTTACTCTTCATATAATATATAAATATATTTTAAATATAATTAAATAACTCTTATTCGGGTTTCGGGTGAGAATTCGAACCTGACCCCCCCATAATAGTTCAAACAACAACAACAACGATGTTGATGAACAAAGAAAATTTGTCACATCGAGTAATATTTTGTTGGTTAAAAGTGAATTAGGGTTAAAAATATAATTATTGAAAATTATTTTGCTTAGTTGAAATAATTATTAGTGAAAACTTGCAATTATAAATAATTTTGTTGTGAAAATGGAAATAATAATAATTAAAATTAAAAAAGTTGATTAGTTTTGTAATAGTAGGAAAATGTTATCTAGTTTTGTAATTGGATTTTTAAAATTGCACTAGTTTTGTCATTTTCTCTCGAATTTTATTTCTTGATTTTGTTCTAATGATGATGTATTACGTTAAAAATAGGTAATCAATAATAAATCGTCGTAGTAGTAATAGTAATCAAAATAGTAACAATATATACCTCAGCCACTACGCTCTAAAAGAAATAACTCCTTATATATATATAAATAAACATAATAATGAATAATAGAAACTCTAATTCTTCATTACTGCTGCCAGCAAGGAGACAACCAGCGAAGACACCACCACGGCGGCGGAGACCGGCGAAGAGTATCCGCTGCCTGCGTCAGGCGACGGCGCCGGAGACATGTCGAAGCCATCCTGAGCCAGCGCGCTTGTTAGTGTAGCCATAACCGCGACAAACATCAAGAACGAAGCCTTCAAAGCTGCCATTTTTTCTGTCTTTTTTATTTTTTTTGCGATAAAAAGCGAGAAATGAAATGTTTTTTTTTTCTTTTCGTATGATAGTCTTGATGGAGGGTTGTGTATATATAGTATGGTATATGTGCGTGGGGCCTACAAAAGTGTTGTCTGTGTTGGGGCCGTTTAGATAGTACACGTTGGTTAGAAGGAAGAGTTTGATTTGGACAAGGAAAGTGGCTTTGCTTGCCTACCTAAAGTACTTAGCTTCAAAGTTTGAATTTTTACTAGAAAGAAGAGACTAGAATCTTGCAATTTTTCTTTTTTTTGTTCCTTGGAATATCATATCAATTACATTAAGTTTTCACAAAAACATAAATTATTGAAGTATAATAAAAAAAATTAGGATCTTGGATACCAAAAGTTCATGCAAATCGTGACAAACTTCAAAAGAAAAAAAAATATTATATTTTTTCTACCACAAACGCCATCTCTTCGTTGACTGGCGATAATTAAGGGAAGATCTCTTCCCCACAAAAAGCCAAATTATGACCGAAATTAAAGTAACGCAATACAAACGTATTTCCAAATATAGAATTTAAAAATAAAAATAAAAAATAAAACTGAATTTACGGTTGAAATTTGCTATTTATACCAAATCCCTCCATCGAATGATTTCTTGTATTCACACTCTCAAATCCCCTCCCAACATTCATTAGAAATTCTCCAAGACCGACCAATACATATATTTCTTTAAATCATTCTATACAATATAATGACGATGAATGCCAAGACAATCGCCTACGCCGCCCTCTTGGCCGCCGTGTCTGTGACCGCTGCTGTTGCCGCCACCACCACCACCACAATCCAGGCTCCGGCGCCTGGTCCATCCGGCGACGCGGTGGTAGCCCTGCCGGCCGTTTGTTCGCTTGTTGGGGCCTCGATAATGGCATTCTTCGCACTTTACTAGGCTGTCATTATTATAATGTCGATCTACTACGGTGATATATATACATACATTATATGTATAATATCATTGATATATTGTAATAAAATATATATTTATTTTACTCGTCCCTGTATCTCTTTCTCGAATTGAAATTGGTATTATAATATTGTAGCACATTGGTTTTCATTTTCAATGACAATTAAAAAGAAAAATACTACAAAATAGTATTATATGACCGTCTATACGATCATTTATTTACATAAAAATGACACTGAGATAATTATTTAGTAATGTTATCTTATCATAGTTGTTTAAGGTTTGTGCGTGATGGTTTGTGGTTTATTTTCATCCCTGGCGTTTAGTTGCTTTCTAAATAGATATCTTATGCTTTTATTTTTGTCCCTATTTCACTTGTTTTTGCTTCTGCATTTGTTATTTATATCATGCTATATATTCGTGAATCATATGTTTGCCATATGTTTGAATGATGGGTCAATGAGACTTGTCTTTTGGGATTTAGTTTAGCCATTGATTTTTTTTTTATTATTAAATTACATACTATCTATGATGTTAAATTAAAGATATTGAATTCTAGAATATTGTGGTCTTAGCTTAGATATTGACATTCAAGTTGCAGTGGTAATGAAAGAATAATGTGCATGTGAACTCGCTTTTCATTGGGCTGAGTTCCATTACTGCGGTCCAAAATGGAGGCAGACTATTTTATTTCTTTCTTGCCCCATCATTTTAATTATTATTATTATTATTATTTTAGAATTAAATAAATGGGTGTTGCATTATTTGCTGATTTAATTAGGATCGTTGATTTATTTTTCTTTCTGTCTTTTATATTTTATTATTTCTTTCTTTTTCTATTATATCAACATCAAGCCGAAAGAGGATGACTAAATGCAAGTTCGATTTCATCAAGTCATTTTTTTTTTTTTACTTTTATTTTATTTATTGTATTATTTATTTATTAAGCAAACAAAGAAGCCACTTGCTCAAGTCCATTGTTTCCGGGAATTGAGACGCGGATAGTCGTTTCCCCTGGGCCAATGGGAATCAGACACGTGGCAATAGAGCATGTGCGACGCACGTGGGTGGGGAGAAAGCAACTTGCAAGAGGAGAGAGGTGGTCGGAGTGGGGCCGCCGGCGAAGTCTCCTTCGATTGCAAGTGAATTCTCCATTTTGCCCTCGACGGCGCAGTTGGGCGTGTTGCTGGGTTGATATTTTTATTATTATTATTATTGTGAAACAAATGTTATAAAAATATTAATTGTGATTAATATTATATTAAGATTATTTTATTATAATTATATTTATATTAAGATTATAATGATAATATAGCTTATAATAATAAAGAGAGGGAGATTAGAGAGAGATTAAGTATTTTAATACTTGGTGTATTTTACAATGAACTCTAATCACCTATTTATACTACTAATAATTCACTATTACAACTAATCACATTAATTACAATTATACACATCACACTAAAATACAAACTCTTCAATTAAACACCTCATCTTATCATCTTATCATCATTTAATATTATACTTCCAAATCATCAATAATCCAAAAACATCCACATCTTAATTATTTAACCATCCATAATTAACTTATTTCATAATACTCCCCCTTGGATGTTTTTCAAAGAATATGCCTCATTAAAACCTTATTAGGAAAAACTCAATGGGATAAAAACCTAATGAAGGAAAAAGAGTACATGATTCTTTTAGATACGCTTCAATTGTTGCCTCATTAAAAATCTTACTGGGAAAACCACATGGGAAAAACCTCAGTGAAGGGAAAAAGATTGCAACGCGTATTTACTCCCCCTGATGATGACATCATTTAAGATCTCGAAGTTTTCAAACTCCAATTGAATATACCAATCTTTTGAAAATTATTGGGGGAAGTGCTTTCGTGAATAAATCTGCAAGATTTTCACTTGATCGCACTTGTTGTACATCAATATCACCATTTTTCTCTAAATCATGTGTAAAGAAATATTTTGGTGAAATATGTTTTGTTCTATCTCTCTTAATATATCTTTCTTTTAATTGGGTAATGCATGCAGCATTATCTTCATATAAAATCGTCGGAAGTAACTTTTCCGATAATAACCCACAAGTTTGTTGTATATGCTCAATTATCGATCGCAACCAAACACATTCTCGGCTAGCTTCATGAATAGCTTGAATTTCTGCATGATTAGATGAAGTTGCCGTTAAACTTTGTTTAACTGACCGCCATGCGTAAATAAATAGCCCGTTTGCGATCGAGCATTATGTGGGTCGGATAGAAAACCAGCATCTGCATACCCAATCAAATATGCTTTTGATTCATTTGGATAGAACAATCCCATATCAGTTGTTCCTTGAAGGTATCGAAATATCCGTTTAACTCCGTTCCAATGTCTACGAGTCGGTGACGAACTATATCTTGCCAATAAATTTACAGCGAACGCTATATCAGGTCGCGTATGACTCGTCAAATATATTAGTGCTCCAATAGCACTGAGATATGGTACTTCATGACCAAGTAGTTCTTCATTATTTTCACAGGGTCTAAACGAAGCTTTATTCACATCTAAAGATCGAACAATCATTGGAGTATCCAATGGATGAGCTTTATCCATATAAAATTTTTTCAATACCTATTTCGTATAAGTCTCTTGATGTACGAATATCCCATTCTTTAAATATTCAATTTGTAGTCCAAGACAAAATTTCGTTTTACCGAGATCTTTAATTTCAAACTCCTTTTTTCAAACAATCAACGGCTTTTGATAACTCTTCACGAGTTCCAATTATGTTTATATCATCAACATAAACTGAAATGATGACAAATTCATTTTCAGATCTTTTCATAAATATGCATGGGCAAGTTTGATCATTTTTATACCCCTCTTTCGATAAATATTCACTTAGACGATTATACCACATACGCCCAGATTGCTTTAATCCATAAAGCGATTTATTTAGCTTGATTGGGTACTCATTTCGGGGCCCTGAATTTTCAGGCAATTGAAATCCCTCGGGAAGTCTCATATATATGTCACTGTCAAGTGATCCATATAAATAAGCGGTGAAAACATCCATTAGACGCATATCGAGTCATTCACGTACTGCCATACTAATTAAATAACGAAAAGTAGTTGCATCCACCACAGGAGAATACGTTTCCTCATAATCAATACCAAGTCGTTGGGAAAAACCTTGTGCAACAAGCCGTGCTTTGTATCTCACAATTTCACCGTTTTCATTTCTCTTTCTGATGAAAACCCATTTATATCCAACCGGCTTTACATTTTCTGGTATGCGGACTACATGTCCGAAAACTTTTCGTTTCTCAAGTGATTTTAATTCTGTCTCGATTGCATCTTTCCATTTTGGCCAATCATTTCTTTGTCTGCATTCTTTAACAGACATCGGTTCATGATCCTCATCTCATTTATTTCATTCATTTCATGTAGCGCTACGTTAAATGAGAATTTATCGTCAACGTTGACTTTTTCTGGGTTCCATCTAATTCCATTTTGGGCATAATTTATCGAGATCTCTTCATTATCATTATTCTCAGAAATTTCAGGTACCTGATTTTCATTATCATAATCATTAATGCCCATTGACTCTTCTAGAGTCGATAAATCCTCGACTGGAGCATTCTTATTATTTGAGGTAAATAAATCTCCAGTTAGAGGTTCTAAATATTTTATTATCGATGGAGATTCAAATCCGACAAATATTCCCAACCTCCTTTGAGGTCCCATCTTAGTGCGTTGTGGTGGAGCAATTGGAACATATACCGCACATCCAAAAATTCTCAGTTGGGAAATATTTGGTTCTTGACCATAAACCATTTGTATCGGGGAGATATCGTTATAACTTGTTGGCCTGATGCGGATTAGTGCCGCTGCATGTAATATAGCATGTCCCCAACAAGATGAATGAAGTTTCGACTTTATTAATAATGGTCTTGCAATTAATTGCAGCCTTTTAATCAACGATTCTGCAAGACCGTTTTGCGTATGTATATGTGGCATGGGGTGCTCAACATCAATTCCAATAGACATGCAATATTCATTAAATGCCTTGGAAGTAAATTCACCAGCATTATCAAGGCGTATTTTCTTTATTGGATAATCCAGAAAATGTGCTCTTAATCGAATCAACTGAGCAAGCAATCTCGCAAAAGCTACATTCCGTGTTGATAACAAACACACATGAGACCATTTAGTTGATGCATCAATCAATACCATGAAATATCTAAATGGTCCACACGATGGATGTATCGGTCCACAAATATCACCTTGTATACGCTCCAAAAACCTTATGGATTCATTCTTTATTTTTACCGGTGATGGACGAATAATCAACTTCCCTTTAGAGCAAGCAGCACATGATAATTCATTAGATTGAAGAATCTTCTGGTTCTTCATTAAATGTCCACGTGAATTTTGAATTATTCTCCGCATCATAATTGAACCGGGATGGCCCAACCGGTCATGCCAAACAACAAATGTATTATCATCAGTAAACTTCTGGTTTACGATAGCATGTGATTCAATTGTTTTAACATACGTGTAATACAATCCAGAGTCAAACGAACGTAATATTTCAACAACTCTTTTATCATTCGAAACCACTTTTGTAATGTGCAAATATTCAATATTTTTCTTTTCTGCAGTCTCAATGTGATATCCATTATGTCGAATATCTTTAAAGCTCAATAAATTCTTTGAGACTTAGGAGAATATAAGACATTTCAATTATCAGCCTTGTCCCTCTCGGCAGATAACATTAGCTCTTCCGGAGCCCTCAATTATATTTGTGCTACCCGATATAGTGATAACACTTGTTTCTTTCATTTCAAGATGGGAGAAATATTTCTTATTTCTTATAATCGTATTAGTCGTTGCACAATCTGCAAGACATAACTCCCCATTGCACATGTTTGTATCCATTGTATTGAAATATATAATAACTAGAATTATTAAATAAATAAGCGTCAAAATAAAATTATATTATAAAGATAAAATAATAAATAAATAATGCTTAAACAAAATTTATAACGATGTATCAGTTTTCTTTATTGGATCTTTAACAAAAACCACAATATTCAAATGAGCATAGGATCTAGCACCAATTTTCTGAAATATCGTAATCTGAGCAAAATTTAATTTCATCGACACTTCACTTTTAATTGCTCTTTATAAAGATCAACGGGATCTTGGGTGCGAATAAACCAACATAATAATATAATCTTTATATTGCTCAATTAATATTCTCAATCATATACTAGTTGTCCACTTCGGGGGAAATATTAATAATAACCACGGTAAATATAATTTTCACGACCACTTTTATTGTTTGCGCATACATTCACTTCAGGGAATGCAACATAATCATTTAGTCGGACTTATGCTTTTCATTCATCCATCATAATATTTTCTGATCATTTTTTCACGATATTTATTCGTATTATATCCGATGGGCTGAACGTGGTGAATGCTTTATAATACACCGAAGTAACTGTGTAAATCAGTAGCAAGTATAAAATCGAGATTGATAAATCAAAGTTTTGCAAGATTCAATTTATTGATATCATGAAAATAAAATCATCATTAAAATATTAAAAGGAAAAATTATAATTAATCTTCTTTTATATCTTCTTTTGTAAAAGTTCTAATGAAAAACGATATCCACATCCAAATAACTGTCGCCGTAATAATAATCATAAGTAATAGATCAAACATCGGACAAAGCGTCATCCTTCAAAAGAAAATATATTTCAGTAATTATAATATTAAAGAAAAATTATAATTAATAAATATATTTTAAAAACATTGGTAAAAACATTATCCACATAGCCGTAAGGATCACCGTAAATAAAGTAAGCAACATAAGATCCATCTTTGTATAAAACGACGTGATTCTATAACATGAAAAAGAATATAATAATCAGATAACATATAAATCAATGATAAAATATATGAATTGTTTTATGAAACTCGTTCTTTATTATTTCATAATTATTGTCCAAGCTCCGATAAGGTTGCGATAATAAAATTTGTCCAGTGTCCAAAACTATTCGGTCCAATAATTACTTCAAGATTTTACAATAAAAAAATCAATAATATGCCGCTACTGAGGTGGGGATAACCACAAGACCTCGTGGACTTTTTGTGTTGTGTACGTGAATATATAAAAAAAAATGAATCGTAAATAAAAATTCCACACATCACCACGTGATATGGAAATCTGGACCTCTCGTCACTTATAGTGAACGATATTCCGCGAAACCACTCGGGTATTGGCGTTTAGTTATAAAACTTTTAAAATATATTTTTATAATATATATTTTTAAATTAATCACAATTAATATATGATTAGTATAAATTAAATATTAAATTACCGTACCTCGACTAAACTCGTACGAGATCTTCGACGGAGGTTGATCTTGACGACGGAGAGCGTTCGTGCTGATAACGTGTTATAAAAATATTAATTGTGATTAATATTATATTAAGATTATTTTATTATAATTATACTTATATTAAGATTATAATGATAATATAGCTTATAATAATAAAGAGAGAGAGATTAGAGAGAGATTAAGTATTTCAATACTTGATGTATTTTACAATGAACTCTAATCACCTATTTATACTACTAATAATTCACTATTACAACTAATCACATTAATTACAATTATACACCTCACACTAAAATACAAACTCTTCAATTAAACACCTCATCTTATCATCTTATCATCATTTAATATTATACTTCCAAATCATCAATAATCCAAAAACATCCACATCTTAATTATTTAACCATTCATAATTAACTTATTTCATAATATTTGTTACGTTATTAGTAAAATAAATTAATTTTTTATTTATTCATATGATGTTCTACACCCTATCAATGATTGATATAGTAGAATGTCATATTTTTCAATAGAGCATCTCTTTTAATTTGATAGTTGAGAAAGGAATGACAATCTTTATGATGCTTTGCGTTTACAGCCTTGCAAGTTGCAATAGTAACCGCCCTTCTCAACCACTGCAATTATAGCATATTAAAAGGATAACAAAAAAAATTAATAATTAGAGGACCCTTTTTGTAGATTTACAAACTAAAAATAACAAAAGTTCATACTGATTTTAAGATAATCACTTCTCTTTCTATAACATCACTTAATGCTGGTTTAATATGCCGGTTTATATTAGAAGGATTTAAATTATTAACATTTATATAAAACTAGTTAATATGTATAAAATAAAATGCGTGTTTGGTTAGTATGTTTATAATAACTCACCAGAGAGAGATGTTTAGCTGAACTGTGTACATGTCTTTAAAGTTATATAAATACATGAACAAACACATCAACTGATAAACCAACATTTAAAATCTCTAAATTCATGAACCAAACAAGCACTTAGAGTATGTTTAATATGCAGAATTTGTCTATGGACAGAATGACGAAAATTTAAATTAGCACAGTAAATAATTGTTCGTTATGTGTCGACCGTATTGAATTCTCTTTTCCTCATCAAATTTCACGTACGAAAAGCAACATTAAGCTACCAAATTTAAATTAATTTGATAATTACGTCGACATGAGGAAAAGACCAACTTACCCTTCTTCTCACATCAAAAAAATAAATAAAAGATCCGCCATCCCATGCAATTCCACGTCAGACTCAGACCTAATCTAATAGGCTCGTAGTTTCATACTATTCGAGGGGCTATTTCCGTCATTTTCCACCACACACCATTTGCCGACCTTTCTCTCTCCTCTGCATGCCTTCATATCCCCATCTTCCCACAAACTACCACTCGTTTCTCTCTCTCTCTCTCTCTGAAGAAGAATTAAAGGATAATCCCTTTGTGATTTTGCTTCTGAATCGATTCTCTTTTTGTTCGTCGATTTGATTTAATGGCGCAGAAGACGGGAAAGGAAGAGGCAGATTTCAAGGTCGTGCCTCCTCCTGCGGAGGCCATCGCCTCCTTCAACGCCTCGTCTGCGACGTCGCCACCGGCCTCGACGTCGACGACCGTTCCAGCGTCTTCTACTAAGCCAGCGACTTTCAGATCGGAGAGATCGTCGCCAGAGAGGAAGCTGAGCTTTGCGGATACCGCGAAGAGATGTACGAGGGAGTCTCCGTCGGAGATAACGCCGCCTCCTGCGAAGAGAGCCGTGAATCGGTGCTCAGGTTGCCGGAGGAAGGTCGGTCTGACCGGTTTTCGGTGCAGGTGCGGCGATCTGTTCTGCTCCGAACACCAATACTCCGATCGGCACGGCTGCGCGTACGACTACAAAGCCGCGGGGAGGGAGGCGATCGCGAGGGAGAATCCGGTGGTCAAAGCTTCGAAGATAGTCAAAATCTGACGCCGGAAACACGGCCGGAGATCGTGACTAGGCGGCGCGCTTGATTTAATACTTATACGTGGAAGAAATCAAATCGATCGATGCTCGATTACGTCTGTATCGATGGATGCGTTTCTCTAGTCGTCAATCATCCCTTGGGGAAACAAAAAATCGGTTGAAAACGAGGGAAATTATCATCGATTTTAATGATTCTTGCCCTATATGGTTATGCTGTTTGTGATTTAGTTACTTTTAATCTGTGTTTGTATTTAACATTTATCGAGGAATTAAATGGTTTGTGTTGTTCATTCGACTAATAAATTCATGCCTGCTTTCAGCTGAATTTCCAGATTGATGAAAGGTGAATTTGCCTTGAACTGTTAAACATTGACAGCTCGTTGATTAAAATAAACAAATGGTACTATTTTAATTTAGGTACAAATATTTAGTAGAATAATAATAACAATAATAATAATAATAATAATAATAATAATAATAATAAAGAACATAAAAAGGAAAATTCCGATAGGTATCATGAGTTTTCTTTCTTTCTTTTTTTTTTTTTTTTTAACTGTCGGAGATATCCCCACTCGACCTGACTTAGGGCTGATCTCTAAATACCGACGTGGGTTTTGCGCAGCACAGACTTGCGCCACACACTTCAGTGGTGGGACTAATCTCCGTGGTTTGAATATGACCCAAATCCACCCGACAACGATAATCATGGGAAATAAATTTCATGGAGACTACTCAAGAAATTGTGGAAGGGGGGATTCGTTCGATCCCACGACCTAGCCCACAAATTCTTAATGCCTCCTCCTTGACTCAAGGCCTTACTGACATAGGTATCATGAGTTTCAGTTGTGCCCAAAGCGTATTTCAACGCCGGTAGGTATTTCTGTATTTAAGGCATTTACAGTTGTTGTTCAAAGTATTTTTCAACTTCGATTGGTATCCGTATTTTTTAAGGCTTTTTCCCAAAGCATTTTTCAACGCCGGTAGGTATTCCTGTATTTAAGGCATTTACAATTGTTGTTCAAAATATTTTTCAACTTTGATTGGTATCCGTGTTTTTAAGGCTTTTCCAGTTGACATCCAAATTTTTGACCTCTTATAAATTTTTCTTCAACTCTTCAACTTTTCTTTCATTTAATATATTAAAGAATCCAATTTTCGTTCTCAACCCTACTACTCTATCAGTATCATAGCTTATAATGTGTTCAAAGCTAACCCATATGAAGAAATTGCATAATGAGCATCTGAAATGAGAAATATTTTTGTTGTTCACCAATTTTGAAACCTTCAAATCAGTTTGAATTCCGAATGAGGAGACTTTTGAGCTCTAAATTTCAGACCACATTGGCGTTGATTTGTCAAATTTAAAGAACTTTCATGCGAATATGAATCCAACTGAAAAAGCATAAATCCAAGATACTAATCGGAGTTGAAAAATATTTAAGGAACCAATTGAAAAAGAAAAGAAAAAAAAAACCAAACATCTTTCCAAAAACGACTTAAAAGCTTCAAAAGGCCTATATATTATATGTCATAGTGGGCCGGATCAACATACGTAAATGGGCCATTAAGTATGGGCCCATTAACACTATAGATGGCTTTTGTGATGGATGAACCGAACCTACATAAAACCCTACACGGCAATTAGGGTTTCACTTCTAGAAGACAGAGAACAGAGACTAAGGAAGCGCGAGGCGTTGCGCAGCTACAAGGGTAAAAAAACGAAAATGGCTGGCAAGGAAAACAAAGCTCGGAAAGAGGAGGTCGTGACCAGAGAATACACCATCAATCTCCACAAGCGCCTCCATGGATGGTATATCATTATGATCTCTTTAGCTGAACTTTTCTTTTTTTCTTTTTTTTCCTCGTAAATTAGTGTCGTTTGGCGTTTTGGCCTCTGATTTTCTACCTTTTTTTATTTCATGCGAAACTTTCTTAATGCTCAGCTAGTTGATGAGAATCGGCCTTTTGAGGTCGCGAAAGATTGATGTATTGTGAATGTTGGTGTAGCATAGGGATTATCTAAATTTGCCTGCTCTGATTTTGTTATTTTTTTGTCTTTGTGATTAATGCACTGCCTGATGGTGAATCGGTGCCGTCCGTTGTGTTGACTTTTGCAATCAACGTGTAACTGTGCTTTTTCATGTACATGATCTGAGTTCCATTCTATGACAAGACCATTTTATTTAGTGCTCTATACTAAGATAATGGAAAGAAAGAATCCATCTTTCTTTTGTGAATTAGATGTACCTACTTATGATTCTCCATCTTTGGAAGATTGGAAAACAAAATTTCATACTTAAGTGTTTCTTTTAGGACCGTCGAATCTGCTTGGAATTGCATCAAATGTATTGTTCAGAAGAATGGTTGTTTTGCTAGAATAAGGATTCGTCTTTTCTTTTTAGTAGTTAAAACTAATTGGTGTTATTTTGATTGAAATTTGATGTCTCTTGGACGACTTTTTCAGCCGATTTGATCTTATTAATTTGCAGCTTACTGCCATATTATATAGTTTCATTCTAGAATTTTGGGATTTTTTTTCCACATTTGGAGCATACATTTTACTACCCAATACCCATTCGGCTGTTTTAATTAACAGCACATTCAAGAAGAAGGCCCCAAATGCAATCAAGGAAATCCGTAAGTTCGCCCAGAAGGCAATGGGCACGACCGACGTGCGCGTCGACGTGAAGCTGAACAAACACATATGGAGCCGCGGGATCAGAAGCGTCCCTAGAAGGATCCGCGTCCGCATCGCGAGGAAGAGAAACGACGACGAAGACGCCAAAGAGGAGCTTTACTCTTTGGTCACCGTCGCTGACGTTCCCGACGGTGGGTTCAAGGGATTGATCACCCAAGTGATCGAAGATGATGAGTGATTCCTTGTTGTGTTTTTAGTATTATTTCTTGCTCAATTTCTGAATTTTTATGTTTGAACAAGCGCTTGTTACAAGACAGTGTGTTTCTTTAGAAGTCTTTCAATCTTTTTTTGTTTTGAAACAATCTTTATATCTATTTATGGGGACAAAAGAGTAAATCTTTATGAATTCGTAAGAAGATGCCGAACAAAAATGTATGACTTAGTGGTGGGTCCTGTAATTCATGCACATTCTTTGAAAAGAATTAAAAATTCTTACATAATTGTTTTTCTTTTTTCCTGTTCCGAGGTATTTCCGCTCAACCTCGCTATGGGCTAACCCCTAAATAACTCGACCTCGCTATGGGCTAACCCCTAAATAACGGCGTGGGCTTTGTGCCACACAGATTTGGCTGAGGATTAATTGCGCCACACACTCCAGTGGTAGGACTAATCTCCAGGGTCAGATGAATACGTTCCAAACCCACCTGACAACGATAGCAACGAGAAATAAATTCTTACATAATTGTTTATAAATAATATAAAAATTTATTTTTCTATTTTTTCCGAAAAAAATATATAAAATATTTATTGATTTTCCAATAGTAGTATTAATGACAAATAATTATACTGAATTGTCGTAACAATTCATTTTATGAGGATCTCACCGGGTAATATAGACCGATAGATAGATAACAAATACAATTTATTTTATGTTTATTATATAATAATATTAATGTGGATGTTTTAAATAATAATATTAGTTAAATGATTGATGATTTGGAAGTATTGTATTAAATGTTGATGAGATGATAAGATGATAAGATGAGGTGTTTAATTGAAGAGTTTGTATTTTAGTGTGAGGTGTATAATTGCAATTAATGTGATTAGTTGTAATAGTGAATTATTAGTAGTATAAATATGTGATTAGAGTTCATTGTAAATCACACCAAGTATTGAAATACTTAATCTCTCTCTAATCTCTCTCTCTTTATTATTATAAGCTATATTATCATTATAATCTTAATATAAGTATAATTATAATAAAATAATCTTAATATAATATTAATCACAATTAATATTTTTATAACACGTTATCAGCACGAACGCTCTCCGTCGTCAAGATCAACCTCCGTCGTCAAGATCAACCTCCGTCGAAGATCTCGTACGAGTTTAGTCGAGGTACGGTAATTTAATATTTAATTTATACTAATCATATATTAATTGTGATTAATTTAAAATATATTTATAAAAGTATATTTTAAAAAAAATAACTAAACGCCATACCCGAGTGGTTTCGCGGAATATCGTTCACTATAAGTGACGAGAGGTTCAGATTTCCATACCCCGTGGTGGTGTGTGGAATTTTTATTTACGATTTTTTTTTTTTTATATATTCACGTACACAACACCAAAAGCCCACGAGGTCTTGTGGTTCTCCCCACCTCAGTAGCGGCATATTATTGATTTTTTGATTGAACAATCTTGAAGTAATTATTGGACCGAATAGTTTTGGACACTGGACAAATTTATTACCGCAACCTTATCGGAGCTTGGACAATAATTATGAAATAATAAAGAACGAGTTTCATAAAACAATTCATATATTTTATCATTGATTTATATGTTATATGATTATTATGTTCTTTTTCATGTTATAGAATCATGTCGTTTTATACAAAGATGGATCTTCTGTTGATTACTTTATTTATGGTGATCCTTACGGCTATGTGGATAATGTTTTTACCAATGTTTTTAAAATATATTTATTAATTATAATTTTTCTTTAATATTATAATTACTGAAATATATTTTATTTTGAAGGATGATGCTTTGTCCGATGTTTGATCTATTACTTATGATTATTATTACGGCGACAGTTATTTGGATGTGGATATCGTTTTTCATTAGAACTTTTACAAAAGAAGATATAAAAGAAGATTAATTATAATATTTCCTTTTAATACTTTAATAATGATTTTATTTTCATGATATCAATAAATTGAATCTTGCAAAACTTTGATTTATCAATCTCGATTTTATACTTGCTACTGATTTACACAGTTACTTCGGTGTATTATAAAGCATTCACCACGTTCAGTCCATCGGATATAAAACGAATAAATATCGTGAGAAAATGATCAGAAAATATTATGATGGATGAATGAAAAGCATAAGTCCGACTAAATGATTATGTTGCATTCCCTGAAGTGAATGTATGCGCAAACAATAAAAGTGGTCGTGGACATTATATTTATCGTGATTATTATTAATATTTCTCCCGAAGTGGACAACTAGTATATGATTGAGAAAGATGTATTGAGCAATATAAAGATTATTATATATTATCGTTGGTTATTATTCGCACCCAAAGATCCTGTTGATCTTTATAAAGAGCAATTAAAAGTGAAGTGTCGATGAAATTAAATTTTGCTCAAGATTACGATATTTCAGAAAATTGGTGCTAGATTCTATGCTCATTTGAATATTTTGATTTTTGGTAAAGATCCAAATAAAGAAACTGATACGTCGTTATAAATTTTAATTTAAGCATTATTTATTTATTATTTGTTATGTCTTGCAGATTGTGCAACGACTAATACGATTCTAAAAATAAGAAATATTTCTCCCATCTTGAAATGAAAGAAACAAGTGTTATCACTATATCGGGTAGCACAAATATAATTGAGGGCTCCGGAAGAGCTAATGTTATACTGCCGAGAGGGATAAGGCTGATAATTGAAAATGCCTTATATTCTCCTAAGTCTCAAAGAAATTTATTGAGTTTTAAAGATATTCGACATAATGGATATCACATTGAGACTGCAGAAAAGAAAATATTGAATATTTGCACATTACAAAAGTGTTTCGAATGATAAAAGAGTTGTTGAAATATTACATTCGTTTGACTCTGGATTGTATTACACGTATGTTAAAACAATTGAATCACACTGCTAGTAAACCAGAAGTTTACTGATGATAATACATTTGTTGTTTGGCTGACCGGTTGGGCCATCCCGATTCAATTATGATGCGGAGAATAATTTCAAAATTTACGTGGACATTTAATGAAGAACCAGTAGATTCTTCAATCTAATGAATTATCATGTGCTGCTTGCTCGAAAGGGAAGTTGATTATTCGTCCATAACCAGTAAAAATAAAGAATGAATCCATAAGTTTTGGAGCGTATACAAGGTGATATTTGTGGACCGATACATCCATCGTGTGGACCATTTATATATTTCATGGTATTGATTGATGCATCAACTAGATGGTCTCATGTGTGTTTGTTATCAACACGGAATGTAGCTTTTGTGAGATTGCTTGCTCAGTTGATTCGATTAAGAGCACATTTTCCGAAGTATCCAATAAAGAAAATACGCCTTGATAATGCTGGTGAATTTACTTCCAAAGCATTTAATGAATATTGCATGTCTATTGGAATTGATGTTGAGCACCCCGTGCCACATGTTCATACGCAAAACGGTCTTGCAGAATCGTTGATTAAAAGGTTGCAATTAATTGCAAAACCATTATTAATGAAGTCGAAACTTCCTTCATCTTGTTGGGGACATGCTATATTACATGCAGCGGCACTAATCCGCATCAGGCCAACAAGTTATAATAATATCTCCACGATACAAATGGTTTATGGTCAGGAACCAGATATTTCCCATCTGAGAATTTTTGGATGTGCGGTATATGTTCCAATTGCTCCACCACAACGCACTAAGATGGGACCTCAAAGGAGGTTGAGAATATATGTCAGATTTGAATCTCCATCGATAATAAAACATTTAGAACCTCTAACTGGAGATTTATTTACGGCTAGATTTGCCGATTGTCATTTCGATGAATCGAATTTTCCGACATTAGGAGGAGAAAAGAAACAGTTGGAAATGAGTATTATTTGGAATGAATTATCGCTAAATCATTATGATCCTCGAACGAAAGAATGTGAACTAGAAGTTCAAAAGATAATTCATTTACAAGGATTAGCTAATCAACTACCAGAGGTGACTAAGTCACATATAACAGAGTGACTAAGTCACATATAACAGTTGTTAATGCTCCTGCAAAAGTTGATGTTCCTGGAGAAGATATAATGATCGAGCCTAAGCCACAACTAAAACGTGGTAGGCCCTCGGGTTCCAAAGATAAAAATCCTCGAAAAAGAAAAGGAGCAAATAATAAGAATGGTCCAGTCGAGGATTTATCGACTCTAGAAGAGTCAATGAGAATTAATGATTATGATAATGAAAATCAGGTACCTAAAATTTCTGAGAATAATGATAATGAAGAGATCTCGATAAATTATGCCCAAAATGGAATTAGATGGAACCGAGAAAAGTCAACGTTGACGATAAATTATCATTTAACGTAGTGCTACATGAAATGAATGAGATGAATGAGAATGAGGATCATGAACCAAGGTCTGTTAAAAAATGCAGACAAAGAAATGATTGGCCAAAATGGAAAGATGCAATCGAGGCAGAATTAAAATCACTTGAGAAACGTTTTCGGACTTGTAGTCCGCATACCAGAAAATATAAAGCCGGTTGGATATAAATGGGTTTTCATCAGAAAGAGAAATAAAAACGGTGAAATTGTGAGATACAAAGCACGGCTTGTTGCACAAGGCTTTTCACAACGACCTGGTATTGATTATGAGGAGACGTATTCTCCTGTGGTGGATGCAACTACTTTTCGTTATTTAATTAGTCTGGCAGTACGTGAAGGACTCGATATGCGTCGAATGGATGTTGTCACCGCTTATTTATATGGATCGCTTGATAGTGATATATATATGGAACTTCCCGAGGGATTTCAGTTGCCTGAAAATTCAGGGCCCCGAAATGAGTACTCAATCAAGCTAAATAAATCGCTTTATGGATTAAAGCAATCTGGGCGTATGTGGTATAATCGCATAAGTGAATATTTATCGAAAGAGGGGTATAAAAATGATCAAACTTGCCCGTGCATATTTATGAAAAGATCTAGAAGTGAATTTGTAATCACTGCAGTTTATGTTGATGATATCAACATAATTGGAACTCCTGAAGAGTTATCAAAAGCCGTTAATTGTTTGAAAAAGGAGTTTGAAATGAAAGATCTCGGTAAAACAAAATTTTGTCTTGGACTGCAAATCGAATATTTAAAGAATGGGATATTCGTACATCAAGAGACTTATACGAAAAAGGTATTGAAAAGATTTTATATGGATAAAGATCATCCATTGGATACTCCAATGATTATTCGATCTTTAGATGTGAATAAAGATCCGTTTAGACCTTGCGATAATAATAAAGAACTACTTGGTCCTGAAGTACCATATCTCAGTGCTATTGGAGTCCTAATGTATTTAACGAGTCATACGCGACCTGATATAGCGTTCGCTGTGAATTTATTGGCAAGATATAGTTCATCACCGACTCGTAGACATTGGAATGGAATTAAACGAATTTTTCGATACCTTCAAGGAACAACTGATATGGGATTGTTCTATCCAAATGAATCAAAAGCAAATTTGATTGGGTATGCAGATGCTGGTTTTCTATCCGACCCACTATTTCACGGCGAACCGCTATTTCATGGCGGTCAGTTAAACAAAGTTTAACGGCTACTTCATCTAATCATGCAGAAATTCTAGCTATTCATGAAGCTAGCCGAGAATGTGTTTGGTTGCGATCGATAATTGAGCATATACAACAAACTAGTGGGTTATTATCGAAAAAGTTACTTCCTACGATTTTATATGAAGATAATGCTGAATGCATTGCCCAATTAAAGGAAGGATATATTAAGGGAGATATAACAAAGCATATTTCACCAAAAAATTTCTTTACACATGATTTACAGAAAAATGGTGATATTGATGTACAACAAGTGCGATCAAGTGAAAATCTTGCAGATTTATTCACGAAAGCACTTCCCCCAATAATTTTCAAAAGATTGGTATATTCAATTGGAGTTCGAAGACTTCGAGATTTGGAATGATGTTATTATCAGGGGGAGTAAATACGCGTTGCACTCTTTTTCCCTTCACTGAGGTTTTTCCCATGTGGTTTTCCCAGTAAGATTTTTAATGAGGCAACAATCGAAAGCATATATAAAAGAATCATGTACTCTTTTTCCTTCATTGGGTTTTTATCTCATTGGGTTTTTCCTAATAAGATTTTAACGAGACATATTCTTTGAAAACATCCAAGTGGGAGTATTATATAATAATATTAATGTGGATGTTTTAAATAATAATATTAGTTAAATGATTGATGATTTGGAAGTATTGTATTAAATGTTGATGAGATGATAAGATGATAAGATGATAAGATGATATGTATAATTGTAATTAATGTGATTAGTTGTAATAGTGAATTATTAGTAGTATAAATAGGTGATTAGAGTTCATTGTAAATCACACCAAGTATTGAAATACTTAATCTCTCTAATCTCTCTCTTTATTTTTATAAGCTATATTATCATTATAATCTTAATATAAGTATAATTATAATAAAATAATCTTAATATAATATTAATTACAATTAATATTTTTATAACAATGTTTATAATTTAACGGAAATATTCTTTTTAAATTAAATTAAATATTATTTTTTTATGTATTTTTATTTATTCGACGAAAATATTTCCCGCGTGAACCGTGAAGAAGCTTATCGGGCACTCTTGTTTCTTACTTAGGTCTCTCCTCTCTCTCTCTCTCTCTACCAGACGCAACGACCCATTTGGCTGTCTCCCAACTGTTGCTCCATTCCAATCGGCATCAATCTCTTAATTCGAGGTATTCGATCACGGTGGGTAGCGTTTATGTCAGTCTTTGAGTTTCCTTTCCGTTAGCTTTTCGTGATTGTTCTGGTCGGACAAGCTCCTATAGTTTTTCTAGTTGATTTTTGGGGCTAGATTTTGTCCGTTGTGATGTGAATTGGATACATTGAGCTAAAATTGTTTGGTATATATTATTGTATGTGGCGGCAAAAAAAAAAAAAAAGAATTTGAATGCTTGTTTAGATCGGGATGCAAATTGTTATTTCGGGTAGAAAGTTGAGTTTGTTATCTGAAATTGCTGATCGTATGGCACTAAAGTAGGCGTATTTCAATTATGATAAGATGTTATGAATCTGTGGAACTCCCTAATCCAAACATGTTTTCTGTGACATTTGATTTCGGTTGATAGGGTATGGTGTCTATCGGAATTTTGTTTACTTCGAGTTTTCTATTTGGTAAGGAACTGTAAGCCCGGGATTTTCTGTTATCGAAACTCATAGCGAATAAGTACTTGTAAAATCCTTCAGCCTGCTGATTTTTCGACGGAGTTGATGCTTCTCTGTTTGTTGGTGTTTTTATCCAGTGAAGCACGAGAGCCCTCTTGCTAATTGTAATTTATTGTTAGATGTCTGGTTTCAATCTCAGCTGAATGGATTTCTTTTAGTGTGATTTTTGGATGAATGTTTTTCATTTTGATCTCTACCCAATTAGAGAGTGGCTTCAAAACCCTCCTTTGGGATATTTCATGGTTTGGCAGGCTTGAGATATATCTTAACTTCTGTTTTAGAATTCTTTAAATTCTTCTTTCATATTCGGGGGAGCAATAACTGCCCGTATATTATGCTAAATCTTTGTAGATTGCTATTGCTGGACCATATTTGCATCAACTTGTTCTCAGATGGAATGCAACTTGCAAAAGTCTCATAATCTTGGTTCTGATAGTTTCGATATAAAAAATGTTTCTGGACTCAGCACTATTCTGGTCGCCACTATCCAGGAAGCCAAGGACAGAATATCGCAGATCGAATATATATTTTGCCGTCAGCTTTTCCCAAGTTTTCAACTTAATTCCCAGTGCTTGCAGAAGATATATACCGAAGCGAGGAAATCTGCTGAAGACGCATGTAAAGAAACGGAAAAGGACTTGCAACTTCAGATCGAGAAGTTAAAGAATGAAAAGCAGCAGATCTTGGATGAAAATCAATTGCTGAAGTTGGAGAAGGAACATGTAAAGACATTGGAAAGCCAGACATATTCCCGTTTCAGCGCATTTCAGAAAGACTTGATACAGAAGACACAAGAAGTGAATGGTCTTGAAAAGACCATCGATGAGCTTGAAGCGAAAAATTCCTCACTTGGTGAAACACAAAAACGGCTGGAGGTTGAAATCGAAGAATTGAGGCTAAAGCTGACGTTGAAATCCAAGGAAGTTGATAAGGTGATAAATCAAACAAAGTCAGAGGCAGTACAAAAGGAAATTCTCATAAAGGATTTCGAACGGAAGAATAAAGAACTCACTTCGGAACTTGAAGTAATGGCGATTAAGCTTAGACTAAAAGATGATGAAATGATTAAGCTGAAGGAGTTGCATGGTAATTCGCTCAAGAAACTTGATTTCCAAGCCTCGGAAATAATGGAGTACGAGCAGTTAGTGAAAAACTGTGAGAAGGAGAAAAATCTACTTTCTACCAAAATAGAGAATTTGCTGAAACACAATGGCGGCCTTCAGAATGAACTTCATGAGAAAGTACTGAAATTGCAGGAGGTAAGAACAGTGCACGAGCAATTACTACAACCTAGTGCATCACTTCATACTAATAGAAAAATGGGTGCCCATGATTTGCAAGAATTTGCTAAGGAGAAGAAACAGCTTCTAGATGACCAGAAACGCCTGGAGAATAAAGTCGACGAGCTTCAAAGGAATCTTCACGAGCGAACCAAAGAGTCGTCCGAAGGAATGGAGCTTCATGCAAAGTTGTTGCAGCAGATTGAAGTAAAAGATTCCGAATTAATGTCTGAAAAGAGGAAGAGAAGGGATTGTATTGATGCTTACAAGAAGTTGAAGTCTCAGTACAACTATCTTCTCAAAAAGCACAATCTCACAGCAGAAAACATGCTTCCTTCCGTAAAAATGGAAGAAGAAAGTGAGATATCAAGACACAATCAAAATGCATTATCGTCACTCGGTGAGCTTCCCTTGTTTTGCGTTTTGTTTTAAAGTCCAATACTTCCAGATGTGCTTCTATTCATACACCTAGTAATACTTTGCTCCTACATTGATAATCCCTTGTCTTCAACTCACTCTTTCCTTGCATGTTATTAATACCGACTTCATTCTCTTAATATCAAAATGTAGCACTCATAATCTCACGAAATCTTTTGACTTCAGATTCCAAGAACATTGATTTAGAAGCTTCAAAGATTCCCGCTGAAGTAGCAGAGCCAAAGAGTGATAAGAAAGTATCGGAGGATGGGAAGAGAGGAGGTATTATAGCTCGACAACCTAGTAGCAGCGCAATGTTGCTACCATCCGCCGGAGCAAAACGACCTTCGTCTTATTGGAGAGACACAAGATCCCATCATCAGGGCCAAGTGGGACCCGACCCGCACGACGACTTCCTCAATACTCCTCTGGAGAACGTGAGAGATAATCTGAAAAAGGCCTCAACTGACGATAAACAAGAGGTTCCCAAACCAGCCCCGACGAATACAACGAGCCTCGACAACTCCGACGACGAAACGCAGGACATGACTGCCAACGTCAGGCCTCCAAAGGCCGGTCCTTCGTCGGGATTCAAGTACGTCGAGCCCGTGAGGAAAAGGTCGGAGAGGGAAAATCTGAAGGGCGTGGAATGCAAGCAGTGCAAGAAGTTCTACGACGCGGTTCTGACAGAAACGGGCAAAGACAACGAGGGCAACAAGCAGAAGATGCGGTGCGAGCATCACGACCAGGTTTCGAGGCATCGATATAGGTTTCCGCCCCCTTCTACTCCCGAGGGGTTTTGGGACATTGGATTTGAATCCGAAATGTGAGAGTTGACATTCACTTTGATATTCGTCTGACTTGGCAATACCATCAGTTGGCTTCATTGGTTGATCAAGGAGTCTCATAATAGAGAAAAATAAGATGCTAGCTAGGCGAGCACAAAGGTATGCATTTGCTTAAATATGTTATCTTGTTATTTTTAGAACTCTGCATTACTATCAGGCGATTCCCATGGTTTTCATTCGTTACGTTTATTGAGATTTTTTTTTTTAATTGTGTTGAGATCTCACTTTGAAATAAGTCGATTTAACTGATTATCATTGGATTTTTTTTATTTTTCACAATGTCACCACCGTAGTCACCATAATCCAACAAAATGTGGTCTGAAGTGAGTGTTCAGTTATGAGAGGAGTTCTACTTCTAGCTAAATTAATCCTCTTTTGTGTTGTCTTAAGTTCACACTGAGTTAGATGTGAAATTTAACTCGTGACCTATATATAGAGATCTTATAATGTGGCTAGTTCGACCTATTTATTTGAGACTAAGGTATTATTACTTTAGAATGAAGCATTTTTTATTTTTTTTTTAATTTAGGGTATTTCTACACCTATGGGCTTTTGCCACATTCCAATTATGAGACTAATCTTTAAGGTTAAGATAAAATTCGTCACAGCTGGACAGTGGAATGAACTAATAGGTAATAATAGTATAACAGATAAAATGTCCTTGTTTGCCCTACACCTAGACAGTGGAATGAACTAATAGGTAATAGTATAATAGACATGGAACAAGTCACGTGGCCATGGGGACGATTGGTCCATTCCATAGTGTGTAGTAAAATGCCCTTGTTTGCCCTACATTGACTTCTGTCTGATTCTCCTCTGCATTTTTTTTATTATTATTTAATTAAAATTGCATGTAACCACTAGTTATCCAATGCTCATTTTGATGCATTATTATGGATTGGAAAAAAGGTAAAAGACAATAATAGAGCATACAATCATCATCGCCCATTACAAACAACATACTTGAATTGAAAGAAAGCTTTGGCAGATTTTCACGTGCCACCTACTTTATTATATGCAAAACGTGACCGACCAGCTTTTCAAATCAAATATTAACATTAAACACAGTAACAACAACAAAATAATAATAATAATAATAGTAAACGATTCAATTTAAGAATTTATTCAACAAGTACGCAAAGGCATCCCACACAGGCAATCGTTATTAGCAAACGACGACGCCTCAAGATGATCAAACGGCTCACCCATCGGAATCTCACCGCACAAATGGTTGTGGTTTAGGTCCAAATGCCCGATGAACCTCGCCGACGACAACGTCTTAGGAATCGAACCCTTCAAGCTGTTGTACGACAGATCGATGGCCGTGAAGTACGTCCTCGGCCCGAACACGTCGGGCAGGTTCCCTTCCAGCCCGTTCCGGCTAAGGTTCAGTATGTTCAGGCCCGAGTTGCCCAACAGACCGCTCGGTATCGAACCGCTCAGCATGTTGCTGTCCAGGTTGAGCGTCGAGAGGACCGCCATGGACCCTAGCTGGGCCGGGATCGAGCCAGTGATGCGGTTAGAGCTCAGGTCCAAGTCTGCGAGCCTGTAGATGCTGGCGAAGGAGCTCGGGATGGTGCCGGTCAGCTCGTTCCGGCCCAGCAGCGCCCGGCTCATCATCGACAGCTTCCCTATGTCGGTCGGGATGGAGCCGGCGAGCTTGTTGTTGCTCAAGTCCAAGTGCATCAGGCGGTTCAGCCCGACTATCGAACCTGGGATCGAGCCGGTCAGCGAGTTGTCGGCCACGTTCAGCACGGTCAGGTGGGTCAGCCTCCCGATGTCGGCCGGGATGGGGCCGGTTAGCCTGTTCCCGACCAGGTCTAGGATCCGCAGGTTAGGCAGGGAGGTAATGCAGGAGGGAATCCGGCCGGTGATTCCCTTCCAGTCGGCGACCACAAGGGTCGTTAGCCGGTCGAGCTGGCAAACCGACCCGTATATCGAACCGGTCATGTAGCCGGACCGACCCGCTTTCTGGAATATCGGGTCCTCGGATTCGCCCCTCAGGGTCAAGTCGGAGACCCGCTTGGTTTGCGGGTCGCAGCTGACGCCGTACCAGTTGGTGCAGCAGTCTTGGCCGGACCAAGTATTGAAGATGCCCAAGTAGGGCTCGTTTAGGGACGATTTGAACGCCAGAAGCGCCGCCCGGTCCGACGGCGGGCAGGCGTCGACGGTCAGGGTCAGGGTCAGCGTCAGCAGCAGCAAAGATAATGTGCTGACCGGGAAACTCTCGGGCAGCTTCCTCATTGCTTTCTTTTTTTTCTGCCTTTTCTGCGTTTTGTAGATAAGATAATGTGCAATATAGATGGAAGCCATATCTGCTGAGGTGAGTGGTTATTTATGGTGGGAAGAAGTTTAACGTTATGTACGATGATGTAAAGACGAAATTGCCCCTCGGAAGACTGTGAAAGGACATATTGGTAGGTTTGATATAAATAAGGTTGTAAGAAGCCATGTGATTGAGTTCGCTGATCTGACATACATATATCCGTATGTTGTTACTACTATGTTGCCTTTATCATGCAATTATGCTTTGCATTCTTTTGTTCATTGATTATAATATTTTTTTCCCCTTTTCAAGCCTATATAATAAATGGAATCTACAATAATTAAATGTGCCTAAGATTTGAGCATTTTTCATGTTTTTAAAAACAATGAGCAGATTTTTTTGCTTTAAATTGCGCAGTAGTGTAAAATTATTTGGAATGTCTATCTCGATGTTTAAGAGGGATTTCAACGAGGCCGACAGTTGATAATGAATAGCTGGCTTGTGCATGTTATGCTTCGCTTGTGAAAATGACCTTTTTATTTGTATGCTTGTTTAATGTTTACTAGTAGTTAAGTTCTTGCCCTGCCCTTAATTAAAATTTAATATATATATATATATATATTGAAGATTACATTAATTGAATCGTTAACTTTCCTGAAATATATCAGCAATAGCTACGAATATACTACCATTTGCTCATCCATGCCGAAGAACGAGTGATTATTGGAAAATATCATGGAACTATTTATTTATAATAGTAATAATAATAATACTAATAATAAATTTGGAATTATGTAAAATTCCAATTCCATCGAGGAAAAGAAAGCAACTTAAAAATCATTGTATATAATATATATACAGTTCTACTTCTATCTATCCACAGGAAGAAACAAGTAGACGAGAGGGGAAAACACTAGATAGAACTTATTGGTGGACCCAAAAATTTAATTTAAATGTACAGTATATATATATATATATATCATTTAATTTTCTTGTATTACCATAGCTGTAATTTGTTTTTTTTTTTCTGGAAAGTGAGGGCCCGTTATCTATGTAAGCCCATGAGTTATTATTTAGGTTGGGCTTGGTCTTGGGCTTGGTATTGGGCTTGGGCTCAAGGTTTAACACAACGTCTTAAAAACGTTACTTCCTTCGGATTTTGATGTAACAACGTTTTTCATGTTTTTATTTTATTACCGCTTTCACATTTTTCCTTGGATTGGTGAATAGAGATTAAAGAATAAATAAATAGAGAGCTTCACACCTCTCCTTGGGCATTGATTTTTCTGTTGAGCAATTATCCCTCCCATTACAAGGGTTAGCTCTGCGTTGTTTTTCCCCCCTCCCTAAAGATCGAACTGCAGTGAATTTGGTAACCACGTCCTTCCTGTTGATCTTTGTTGAAATTTGACGTTTTCCAGTTTGTTGTGAGGCGATTGCAGTCTGTGTAGGCTTCTTGCTTGATCTGATCATCGCGCGTGGTTGTTAGTGTCTGTGTGTGTGTGTGTCTTTTTTGTATGTTTTGAGGAAATTGTTGATGAACTTCTTTGACCTGGTTGAGGTTGGATGTTGCTTTTCTAATATTTGTGGGGCAATGGGATTTAGGGTTAGGTGAAATTCTGGTTGACCTCTTAGTGTGTTGTTTGGATGATGGAGTCTATTGTTAATGAATGGAATGATGGGAACCTTGTGATTCTCTGGTTCTTGGACGAAAATTGTGAGTCTTCTTATGATTCTTTTATCCCGAATTGGAACTACGAGTTCGTTGAGGGTTTGTTTGTTTTTTCTAATGGGAACTATGAGAATGTTTATAACTTCCTAATTCATTATGAAAGTAATTTTTGCACGTGTCTTTCAAAAATTATTATTTCGTGTTTCTTTATTTACTGTGTCAGCACTCAACATTTGTTATGGCTGAATCCATAGCTAAAACCTCTTTGGTTCATTTACTTGGAAAAACAAACTATGAATATGGTTTTGGATGAGAGCTTTAATTGAAACTCCTATTTGTTCAGTTGACGCTGGCTTGCTTCTTGTTTGGAATTAGATTTTTCCAATTTGACTACTATTAGTAAATTTCTCTTGAGCTTTCTTACCAAGCAGTGGCTAGTTGTAAAGCAGCAGGCAAGACTTGGTGTCAGACGATGGATCCCAAGTTATTTGCAAATGATGGGTCATTCTTGGAGAGGTTCAAACAGATCCAGAAAGAAAAAGAGGAAAAGAGCGATGTACCGCAGAACTCTGGGTCTGGGTCTGCTTCATTTGTGACTTCTACTCCAAAGACTGTGGTCACTAAAACAACCATACAGATGAGGGGTAATGGGTCCCACAAACAAACCCAAACTCCATCCGGTGGAAAACTTGCCTTCAGCTTGAAGCAAAAGACAAAACTCGCTACACCTGCTGTTAAGTTTGGCGAAGATGAGGATGATTATGATAAGGATGCTGCAAATTCTTCGGGCGGACCAGTGAAACGGCCAAAGTTGGGCCAATCCAATACTTCTTGTCATTCATCGAAACCAGTTGATGTTGGTAATTATTTTCTTTCTTTCCTTGTGAAGCTGTCCTGCCAATAAGTTTTGGGCAGTAACCATTATGAATTGTTTAATTGTCGCTTGACGAAGCTTTTGCTGGACCATGCTCATAAGTGACTGGTGGAAAGTTTTTGTTTGACCCTGCTTCATGTCTATGGCATCTTTTATACTCTCCAGTTCCATTACTTCTTCTAATTTTCCCATTTCGTTTACTGAAAATTTGTGAGATTATGTAACTGCTGATCAGCACACCTGGTAAATCACATCATTTGAATTTTCTCTCTCTCCACTTCTTCCTTATCAGCTAAAGTGTTATGCTTTAGTGCAGATATTAGTCTGAAATGTGAGCGTTGCTTGAAACCCACTGAATTTTGGTGATCTGTAAATTGCATCTGTTGATTTATTCCACCGCCTGGATTCATACTTTATAAATATCTTTATGTACGTGTCCATGTGCGTTGTTTAACTTACTGTATTCGACTTCTTCATTCGAGGCTTAAAGGCTTCTCTCTTCTCCCTCTGCTTGTGCTCACTGTTTCTCTGGGTTAACCTTCGATGTGAACCACATAACGTGTTGATAGCTAAGCTACTTTCGCATATATTATATTTTCCTGCAAACTTCAGAAATCCCCCTTTTTATATTTGGCCTTCCTAAGTCTTTGGATAAATATATGAGGATTCTTCTACTTGATCTGGTATTGTAAGGGCAAATCATTCTCGAGTTCCTTGTATATGGTTAATGCAGCCTGTACATATCAGTATCAACGTTGCGGAAAGATGTACAATAAAAGTTTTGTGCCAAGCCTGCTACAAGAGTACTTTACCTTCACTTGTCCATGCCCTTGGTATTAATAAGTTCTTTAAGTGAATGCAGCACCTCCATCCCCTAGTGATCCTACAGTGAGGAAGGTTGCAGACAAGTTGGCAAGTTTTGTGGCCAAGAATGGTAGGCAGTTCGAGCATGTTTCTAGGCAGAAAAACCCTGGGGATACTCCCTTCATGTACGTAATCATTAATAATTTACTCCTTGTGAGTTGTTTTTATTTGAGTTTGAATAGAGCTGTTTCTTAATATATCTTGTTTCGTCATTTATTTCATCTTTCTATAGTGGTTGATTTTGAATCTGCATCTTAGTGGGCCTCTTCTCTGCTATATGACCCAATCTTTACCAAACATATGTGGATCCAATCACGACCCTATAACTATAATAAGAACAAGAGATCTTTCTTGACCAATTCCCTTGCCTGAAATGTACTTTCAATTTGATGTTTGGATTCTCCACTTAGATCTTGGGAGCAACTGAAAAGATACATTTGATTTTTTTTATGTAATTGTATGATATTTAACAGAAGTAAAATTTTATTGATTTTATTGTATGCAGATTCTTGTTTGATGAAAGCTGTTCAGATTACAAATACTATGAATATCGCCTCGCTGAAGAAGAGAAGGCTTTGTCGCAAGCCAGAGACATTGAAAAACCACAAAGTGGTTAGTGCCTTGATTCCAAAACTTACTGCTGCATATATATTTTTGCTGTCATTTTATCCTTCACTTATTGAGTTGAATGCAACCAGAGTAAAGCTTTCTAGCTGGTTTATCTTTCTGAGTTTTTGTAGCATATTAGTTAACTGATGATGATCGTCCCTTATTTGAATATAGCTGGAAGTAAATAGATGAACAAAGGACAAGTTAATAACCATACTACTTATTTTGGCAGATTTCAGTATCCGCTTGATGATATCAGTGACTTGTATACTTTGGCTGCTTAATTGAAGGGATTTTTGTTACAACATGTCTACTATACGTTTCTGATTGCTTGGGTTTATTTATACGGAAAACCAATTGTTTTTATGGACAAACATTCCTTCATTTTCCTATCTAATCCTGGTGTTTTCCTTGTACCTACCCAAATCCCTACATATATTATAATATGGAACTAGCTTGCACATGCTTTTGCATACTTTAAGTTTTATGCATCTCAACTTGGTGATTATAATGTCATTCTGTTTTCTTCGTGATTGGTTTAGGCACTTCTACTCCAATCTCAACAGCAAATTCTCAGGAATCTCGTCATCATCATTCCAAGTATCAAACTCCGGCCTCAGCTTTATATGAACCTCCGGAGAATGCTGGATATTCAGACACATACTCTCAGACCACGAGTCGAGGATCTGGTACTTCTTCGCATTACTTTTATCTTAATGTTGTGTCTTACGACTGCATAAGCTGGATGGTTTTGCATCTCCTGAGGATTGCATGGAAGTAGGGCTGCGTTTCTCCAATTATATACATTTCCCTTTTGTTTCATGAAATTGCTCAGGTGCTCGTATGTTTTGATATATAAATAGTTCGGACTTCTGAAACTATGTATGTGGGGTGTCAATATAGTAACCTATGCGGTACTTGGACAATTGTAGTAGTTTATAGAATTGGACGTCTGATAATGATGAGCATCCCAAATTCTGCTAGGCGAATCAAGTGCCCCAGCTGGATCGGATCCAATTGCAATGATGGAATATTACATGAAAAAGGCTGCACAAGAGGAGAAGCGAAGGCCACTTAAACACTCGAATGATGAGATGCCACCTCCTGCCTCCCTCCAAGGTTGTAGTTTTTCGGTTCATTAATTATATATGCTTCTGTCTCGGAGGGTATTGAATTGCTTCTTCATGGACACGTAGTGGTACATTTGTGCCTTATTTTTAAAGGCACCGTTCGACCATTATACTTACGTATAAATATATTCTTCAAACACATTCAGACACAAGCAAGAAAGGGCATCACATGGGTGATTATATTCCTCCCGAAGAGCTCGAAAAGTTTCTAGCAACGTGTAATGACGCTGCCGCACGTAAAAACGCAATCGAACAAGCAGCGAAGGCGAAAATTCAAGCCGATAACGTTGGTCACCGTCTCTTATCCAAAATGGGCTGGAGGGAAGGTAAGTAATAAATAAGGTCTCATCTTAGTGTAGTCTTTTATGCATTTTGCATTTGTAGAACAGATCTAAACGCATTACGCTATGTATGTAAATTCCGAGTATAAACTTCAGGTGAAGGCTTGGGTAGTTCGAAAAGTGGAATTGCTACTCCAATAATGGCTGGAGACGTGAAGAAGGATAACTTGGGTGTCGGCGCTCTAGCTCCAGGTGAAGTTACACCTGATGACAACATCTACGAGCAGTATAAGAAGCGAATGATGCTCGGTTATAAACACCGGCCAAATCCTCTGGTAAGATTCCTTTAACCTTGATCTTTTCGATTTCCTTCTAGGGTGCTTGGTCAAAATCGATCTAATATTTTTCGTATATTTTTTTTTTTTGCTATCGAAGAACAATCCAAGGAAACAATATTACTAAGTGCTCCAAGAGTATTATACTCAGACAAATCTATGCTTTTGGTTTGTGAAGTTGGTTTGGAATTTGCTTTTTCAGCAAGGAGCCATTTTCTTTCGTGTTTTTCATGAACCTTCTTGACGTTTCTGTTTGATGACTGTGTATCTGATAAAAGATGATTTACGTTAAATTCTCAGATCCGTTTGTGGATGTTTAACACTTAGTATTGTATTTTCGATTAATGCAAATGCATTGTGATCGTCTCCATGGGATTGGCCTAGTGGTTCTTGGCGTAAGCCTATAACCCGACAATGTGGAGATGCATCGGGGCAGAGAGAGAAAAAAAATGTTTTGTAGTAAGTTATTTTTTTGAAAAAAAACGTAGCTATGAGGAAAGCAAACAGATTATTTATTTGATCCATCCATCAGTTCATCATTAGCTTTTGCAAAAACAATACTACGATCTAAGCACATTTATTCATCCTCATGACAATTCTCCATAAGCAATGAAAGCCCTTCACTTAGCCATCTCACCTGCCACAGTAACATAACAGAAAACCATCAAAAAATCTTGGTTCAAGTAATCCGAGGTAGCGATAAAGTAGAAAGAAAGATAACTCTTACATGGTTCGAAGTTGGCGGAGCATTTCTCGGGGAGCTGAATGGCCATAGTACGATCCACCCCCGAAATAGGAGGACCGTTGGCTAGAACGCAGAGACAAGGCTGTCCTAACGCCTTGACCGCAGCACAGCAAGCCTCGGTCGGCGGGATGGGACTGAACGGAGCCACGGAAGCCCGGCAAGGAATGAGCTGAACGAGGGCGGAGAAGAAGGTGCTCCCGCACGGATGCGCATCGCCCCGTTGAACCATAAGGGATGCGAAAAAACCCGCTATTAGAACCAAGAATAGGGCCTCTTTTGAATATGAGAGCTTCATTCTCTATATAAGGGATTGCAATTTTCTCTAATTTATGTGTGTATGCATGTTTAGGACATTGAGATGATATATAGGGTCCCTCTCTCTCTCTCGTGGGATGATGATGATGCTCAGTGCTTGTGTCCTAACTCAGTGTCACACCTGGCTCATGTTGTACTTGATGAGATGAAGTTACCTACTTGCATAGTAGTGATTCTATAGACAAAAGCACAATCCACAAACACACTTTAGGGAGGATTAATGAATATCAGGGAGGATTAATGAATATCAGGGAGGATTAGTCCCGCTGAAAGTTGGGAATCATCTTATAGTCAATATTGAGGTTCATATTCGATTCGTATTGAACTGAGTCAAAGCGTGAGGATTACAATAATATTGTCTTGGCAACGAAAAAAAATATGATACTAAGCTGTTTCAATAGTAGTCAATCATTGCATTGGTAAAATTCAAGAAAAAAAAATAAAAGTCAAAGCTACCAAACTTCAGGTAGATATTAAAAGTAAATCTTGATTAAGAGAACTTGGAATATCAATCAATTAGTATATTATTGACCCTAACTACAAGTTCTTCCATTATATTTAGAGTAAACATCAAATTTGGTGCTTATACTGTATCAAAGTCTCATTGTTGGTGCTCAAACTTTCGAATGTGCCGTTTTGGTTCCTAAACTTTGTAAAACCTTTCATTTTTCGTTCTTTGACCTAACGAACCGATAAAGGAACCAAAAAGGAACGGTTTTGCAAAGTTGAAGAACCAAAATGACACATTTCAAAGTTTGAGCACCAACAGTGAGACTTTTTTTTTCAAATAGACGCTATTGTGTAAACTTGATATAAAATTCAACTTCGATCAACATGTAGTTTTTGAATTTTTTTTCTTTAAATCAAGAGTTATTCCAACACAATCACACCGTAATCATTCCACAATAACATGTCGTAATCCACACACAAAAGCATATATGTATGTGTGGATTACGTACATGTTATTGTGTGAGGATTATGGTGTGATTGTTTTGAGATAACTTTTGAGACAAAAAAAAGTTCAAAACTCTCGTGTTAATCGAATCTGAATTTTATATCAAGTTTACGCAATAACATCTATGTAGAAAAAAAAAAGTCTCACTGTTGGTGCTCAAACTTTCAAATGTGCCATTTTGGTTCTTGAACTTTACAAAACCGTTCATTTTTTGGTTCCTTTACCGGTTCGTTAGGTCAAAATAAACAAAAATAAAATATTTTACAAAGTTTAGAAACCAAAACGGTACATTTGAAAGTCTGAGCACCAACAGTGAGACATTGGTATAGTAGAATCACCAAATTTGTCGTTTACTCTTATATTTATATACATAGGTAAGTTTTTTTTTTTTTTTTATTAAGTTTGTCTAATTTGTTTTTTTTTTATCTCTATATTTAAATTAGAAGCAGTGCCACAAATAGAATAACACAACAAATAGGGATAGATAAACAAATAAGTAAAAACATTCCATCCAAAACACCATTCCTTCATCAAGAGATGACCAAAATATTTTTTAAAGAAATAAATAAATAAGAAGAAAACCAACAGCTAGTCAGTTAGTTGTCTTCCCTTCTACTACTTACTTTACTACAGCAAGCTATCAGTTCTTGCGGGCAACCTCCTCAAGAAGTTCATAGGATAAGAAGTCACCCTATTCCTAAACCTCGGATGCCTCATCGCATAAAACCCGGCCCCACACACCACGACCCTCGGCGGAGCCACGTAGAACCCCACCGACCCGACCAGACAGAACCCGAGGAACAGCGCCGTAGCCCTCGGGTCCCGCCAGCTCAGCAGGCTGCAGCACCTCTCGGCCTGAGTCACCATGTCCCCGAACACTGTCTGAACCCTCGACGCTATCGACCTCAGCCTATCGTACCTCATCTTCAGCACCTCCACCTGCTTCTGAGACGTCGGGAAGGTGTCGAACTCCTCGTCCAGCTCGTCGCTGTGGGCCGTGTCGGCCTGAGACAGCCTCACGTCCATGTGGGGCGGGTTCCTCGGCCTGGTCCGATAGTTCCACAGGCCCACCACGAACATGTAGAGGAGCAGCGTGCTCGGGAGCATCCAAGGGAAGCATGCGAACGACAGGAACAGCACGTGGGCCAGGACGGTGGTCGCCGGGCTGTTCCAAGAGCGTACGTAGTCGAAGAGCTTCGCAGCCTTGACGACGATGGACAGCATCCCGGCGATTCTGTAGTGATTCGCCTTGCTCCTCCGCACGCTCCACATGTTCGAGCCCACGTCGAGCATGTACTCGACCACCTCCCTCCTTAGCGGCGGCTCGGCGCGGCTCAGCCTGGCCGAGACGATCTGAGTCGCCTGGTGCCTCAAGATCTCCACCTGGTAGCAGCTCAGCGGGTGGAGGTAGTGGAGGCTCGGGAGCAAAGGCTGACCGTACTTGGCCAGCATGCTGCCCAGGGACGAGCATGAGAACCTAACCGCCAGCTGGATCTCGCCGGTCTTTCTGACACCGTTGGGCGTTAGGACGATCAAAGGGTAAGAATGGGTGTAGACACGACCCGTCTGAAGGGTGGAGAGACGTATTCTTACCTTGCCTATCCTCGAGTCCTTAACCGTCCCGCCGTTAGTTCCCTGAAGGTGGGAGTTGTCGAAAACGCCGATCGAAATCACCGTGCAAGGATCGAAGACCTCCCAAGTGTACTGCTCGTTCCAGCGGGGATTGAAGCTGCCCGGGATCGTCCTCGTCCTGACCCACTTCTGCCCGTACTTGGCCACGCAGTAGGCGTCCGTGGACCCTCCTTGGCCGCCTTTGTTAGACTTCATCGGGACTAGGTTCGCCGCGTTCAGAACCCCTAGCTCGAGCGCCCCGATGGGTGGGCCCCACAACTGGCTGGCTGTGGGCCGAAAGTCGCTGCTGTAATGAGTCAGCTCGTCGAGGACGTGGTACCCGCCGTCCAGGCTTATCCTCACGTGGACCCTACCGTTCAGCTTGGCGACGTTCCTCTGTCCGTTTTCAGACAGCGTATGCTTCTCTAGGTTGTACCATCGGCTCGCCGGCGGCTTGGAATCGAGCCGCCTCTCGACCGCGGCTAGAGGGATCGAGCACCTCCCCAGGACCTCGTCCTTGCTGGGCCCGACCCTGTCCTCCACGGAGAGGACCAGCGGCTCGTCGAAGGGCTCAGACACGGCGAACAGCAAGTCCTCGTTCCAAGACGGGCTAAGATTCTTGGACGGGGACACCTTACTCCTCAGCACCATGTTTCCGTGGATGGCCCGTATGAAGATATCCGGCCCGACCCGACTGCGATCCGCGACCGCCAGGTCATGGGCCTCGATTATGTTGACCCGCAGGTACCACAGCCTTGGAGATAAGTACACCTTCGATCGTATGCTCGCCAGCCCTTCCCCGCTCACGACGTTCGAATCCAAGTGCCACGCCTCGGGGAAAGCCTCGTCGGCCTGCGTCCCGAACCAAACCGCCAGCATGAGCTCGCCGCTGACCCTTTCGCCCCTATGATTCTCAAGCCGATACCATTCGAGGGCCAGCGGGCTGTCGGGCGGGACCCGCCTCGGGACGTCGTTAGGGTTGAAGAGGACGGCCCCTATTGAATTCTCCCCCGCCTTGGCCTTGTCCCTCACGGATATCTCGAGGACGGGCGATTGAATTCGATCCTTGAGGATCGAGAAGGTTTGGTTCCAGTCGGGGTTTGGCGTGCTCGGCATGTTCTTAGTGACAGACTTGAACCCTCCGAGCTTGACCTCGACGTAGGAGTCCGAGCCGGCAGGTAGGGCCCGGGCTTTCCCGACCCTTACGTAGAGGTACTCCATAGGTTCGACTAGGTTGTAAGCCGTCGTCGTCCCGAGGACCCTTCCGCCGCCGAGGGTCGGCCGGGTTTCCCTCAGATTGAAGTCTTGCTCGGGGTTGTTCGGAGGGTTTGGGTTTCGGTTAGGGTTAGGGTTAGGGTTAGGGTTGGTGGGTTGGTTCGCCATTGTCACTAGGAATGAGTGAGGAATCGATCAATGTTGTTGGGCTAGTAGAAATGATATGGTGATGATGATGATCATGGCTGGAATGGAATCATCAAGAAAATACGAAAATAAATTCAAAAAATTCAAAATAAATTCATGAATGATTTTTACCAATATTGAAAGCGGCCGTTACAGATGAAAAAAATTCAAAATTCTTTTCATTGAAACGGTTATCTTACCAAGTTTTTAGGAGACGATGAATGATGACGTTTCCTTAGTAAGTCCGTAATAATGCTCGGTCATATTCATGAAGTAACGGCTATGATTTTTAATTATTTGAAAAAAAATTAAAAAAAAATTGAAGAACCACCACAAGTGTATTTTTATTACGATTAAATAATTAATATTAAGGAGATTATCGGCAATTTCTCAGTGCTAATGAGAGAGCAATGCAAGTCACCTTCCTATTTGTGTCCATGGGTGACAAGAAGGATTTGAATACTCAATCCCAATTATATTTAAAAATATTATTTGTTCTAATATAAAATGTAAAACAAATGTTCTTGGCTAGGTTAGCAAATTAGAAGACGTGCTTGATGATTTTGGTACCATAAATGAATAACATCATCATCCCTCACATCACTATATCGATTAAATAACCTATATTTATATATATAGGAGAATTTTTAACCGTTCGGGGATAAAAATTACCCTCCACTCAAAGCCTAACTTTAAGGCGAACTAATCATCATAATTGGGTATGCGAAGCCTTCCTCTCAACGCAAATACCCAAAAAGCAGGTTTTTTGGGTGCCATGTCAGCGCCACCTCAAAAGTAAAAAACTTCTATCTCCAAAACAAAACTCCTCCCCAACAATAAACCCAGAACGCAGGTTTGTTTGGGGGATCCACCTCAATTTCATTTAATTCTTATTTAATTTATCAATTATATTTATCTAATTTTCAAAATAATTTATAAATAATTGTATTTCATATTATTTAATTTTTTAAATTTAAGAATTTTTTTATTTATTTTTTCATTACATACAACATAAAAACACAAATTAAAAGGATACCCATAAATAACGGCTCTTTGAATTTCATAAAACCTTTATAAAATTAATAAATATTATTATATAAATAAATATTAATATATTAATATTAATAAATGTGGATATTGGAAAGAATAAATTAGAATATTGAAATGAGAATATTAATAAAAAGGAAAGAAATTAAAAAAGAAAGAAAAAGTTGTCAATCTCGGTCCACGCGCGCGTGAATGCCACTCGCCCATCTATTGGAGTGTGTAGCTCCACCTTCTTTCTTCACACTCTCTTACATATCCAAAAAACCGAGGTTTAATATATTAAACCCAATAAAAAACCTAACACCTCTCTCAATGCTAAAAACCTTTACTTTAATGTTTTTTCCTGTCCACGTCATAAAAAAACCTGTGCATTGGGGGACGGCCAAGAAAAAACCACGTCTTAAATAAAATCAACTTAAACATGCGATGGGTGCGTGTTAGAAATAAAATCCCTTCAAACTAAAGCTTTTATTTAGAAAGCAAAACTTGACGTCTAGATATCTTCTTGTGAATGATCCAAGATTACTATTGTTGTCATTATTATTATTATTATATTATTTATCAATAAGTTGGAGCACGTAGGTAGAACTTAGAAGACGTGGCATTGGAATTATTTTCACTATAAAAATATATTAAAAAGAAAAATATCTTATAATAAAAGCCCTTTTGCCGTGCGGACCACGAACACAACTCACTATAAATAGACGTTAAGAGGTTTGACAATTGACATTATTACATCATAAACTCAATACTACAAAGAGTTAGTTCCTTGAGAAATGGCTTTGCCTAGCTTGTTTAGTTGCTTTAGCCCTTCATCTTCTTCGACTTCACGCATCTCCGATTCAAATGTCGATCCATTGAAAAGCGATAAGAAGAAGAAGAAGAATAGCAAAGGAAAATCTCCGCACGTTCGTCCGCCTATCCCGGTTTCTTATTTCCCGATAGGTTCACATATTTCAAGATTATAGTTACGAGTTTGTATATGTTTGATGTATTAGGTGTTCTTTGTTGTATTCTCGCTTTTGGCTAGGGATGGCGTAGAATCACTTAGATCAAGACATTGATTCGTTGGAGTCGATTAACTTATTGGTATATATTGACTTAATATTCGACTCATGAAAACTGCTCGTATCTGCAGACTCGGATCCATTTAAGATCTAGGACATATTTGCATATTTCTAATTTTGTCTTCGAAGTTTTGTTAAATTTCATGTTCTATTGTACATTCGTTTATTAAATTCTTAGATTAAAGAACAAATAGTAGATCTTAAAATCAATATTTATTCCAACGAACCAAAACTATATGAACTTAGACCATCTCCGACCGAGCTGCAAAATCTCATAGAGTGGAGTAAAAGTGTTCCAATTGTACACCAAACCCATAACCAAAATGGACTTTCATGTTTTTCTCTCCCGTTCTAGCCGCATTTTTGCGTTTCAACTCAAAAAATGTGTGCGATTTAGAAAGTTACAACAAGTCATTTATTTGTTTCAATTATTAAAGTGACCATGTAAAAAAAATGAATAAATAAAATATATAAAAAGTAATTGAATGTTTAATCATAACAGTTCTAGTAATACTCTTTAAAAATACTAGTAATATTAAATTATTTATTTTTTATATTTTATTATATGTAATATAAAGTATGTTTTTGAAAAGTTATAAAATATGTGGATAACATTGAAAATTTGTAAAAGTTTTTGTGGAACGGAATATGCCAAAAATATTCTTTTGAGTTTGAGAATTACTGCTAATAATGCGTTTGAGTTTGAGAGTAGTTTTTCGGTTGGAGATGGTCTTAATATACATATGTGATACAAATTATTTCTAATCTCCAGTAATTCACTTTGCCTCGCTTTAGATTTTGATGTAAATTTGTACGAATTCTCATAATATAACGTTGTGTAAATTTTAGTGGAAAAAATTATATTTAAAAAAATGATTTATGTTAAAAAAAAAAAAGTATTTCTAATAAGACATACGAGCTTATAAGAGAAACAACACTTTTCATTCACTTAATTTATCTAAAAAAAAAACTCTAAGGCATTGTTTGGTTCATGGGTTTAGATATTTTAAAGGTTAGTTTAAAGGGTATCGAGGTATTTGGTTCATAGGTTTATATAAAGTATGTGTTTACATATACCAAGTTTAAACCCATGTATAAGGGTTTAAATAAACACACCTCTCAGATGAGTTTATTTAAACACGTTAACCAAACACACATTTTATTTTATACCCATTAATTAATTTTATATAAATCTTACTAATTTAAAACCTCCTAAATATAAACCCACCAACCAAACGAGCCCTTATGGGTTTAAAATTGTCATCAAACTCAAAACAAAATAGGTAGAAACCGGGGATAATTACAATAAAAGAGGTGAACAAGTGGACAAAAACTTGAATGGTTTCATAACAATTTATAATTATTCATCTTTTTTTTTTTCAAAATCAACAAATATGTGGAATAAAGATATGGTAAGTTTAGTTAAAATTGACCGTTGACCGATTCAACATTTTAATTTAGATCAAAGTTTCTCTCAACTCCAATTGGTTGTCTTGCATCACATTTGCGCCAACACCTTAAGACTATCAAGACTTTTTGGCACTTGATAAATGAATACTAATATATTGAAATTAAACATTGTACTTGTAGTCCTCGATAATTCCTTCAGTAAGAACACTGCGACGTCCAAAAACTATTTGGACTAGTTGAAGGGGGATTAGTGTTGTCCTCGGTAATTCCTTCAGTAAGAATTTTTCAGACACGAAAAGCACTATACTCGGAAGTTGCTCGGGCAGAATACGAAGCGGATTGCTCGGACAAAGTATGAAGTGCATCACTCGGGCAGAATACGAAGCGGATTGCTCGGACAAAATATGAAGTGCATTACTCGGGCAGAATACGAAGCGATAGGAAGACAAGTCGTCACTCACCACATAATGATCCTTATTCGAGTGTTATGACGATGGTCGTTACATTGCATTAACAAGTCATAAAGGACTGAAATAAGGGGCATTTATCCGGACGGTTACAAGATCAAGCCATCTATATATATAGAGCTTTGCTTCAAGACGGAGGATATCGATCATTTTTTCTGGATTAATTTACTTATTTTTACATCCCCTTTTTATCGAGAGACACTCTCTCTCGGTACTCTTTCCAGAATCCTCTCTAACTTAAGCATCGGAGGGTTCCCCTCTAACCCTTTTTTCTTGCAGATTTAAAGCAAAGCTCCCTGGTGAATAAAGTTCAACCATCTCACGGACTCTTGAACTTTCGCCTCGGCCAAGTCTTTTGTTCGGAGGTTTTTCGACGAACATCAGTAGCTATTGAAAATAGAAATAGTAAAATAAAATTTCAATATGATATATTAATCTTTCTCTTTTCTCTAATCTGATATATTAATCATTGATGATTAAATCGAGTTTACAAGTATATCGCAAACTAATATATTGTTTTAATTTATCCATATATTAATGGTGAAAAAAAAATGAAGGGGCATGACGAAGTGTGCGAGACACGGAAAAACTCCTAGTCCTCCTAATAATAATATAATATATTAAATATTTTAAATAATAATCAATGTCTATAAAGTCTTGAGCGTGCTGGGCAAGAACAACACACAGTATAAATACCGTCAATTAAGTAGTCATAGTAGTAGAGTAGAACAACCATTTCATTAAGTAAACAAACAAAAGGAATTGAATATAAATTTTCTTCATCTGCAACTTTTTGAGAAATGCCTCTTTCAAGATTGTTCTGCTGCTTTGGCCATTCTTCGTCGTCTTCTTCGTCTCCTTCGAGACTATCAGATAAGAAGAAGATTGAGAAAAAGGAGAAGGAAGAGAAACGTGCACCGATTATTGTTTCTCATTTCCCAGTGGTGAATTCGCAAGCCTCTCGACTACTATAACAGTCAGTTATTTGAATTATTATTATTATTATTATTATTATTATTATTACAAGAGGACTTGAGCTCATCATCAGTTCAGTACTACGTTTCTATGCTTCTGTGGATGTAAAAATATTGTTTGTTTGTTTTTGTTTTTTAATTCTCGATTTGCTTGGAGCTTCTGTTAAAAAATAAACCTTTCTTAAATGAATTAAAAAGTTTCTGAGGAATTCTCGAGGAGGAATTTAGAAGTAAAAGCAAAAACTTAATTTTGGCAATTTTTATTAGTGTTGGGAAATGCATGCATGACAAATGTTGCCCATTTTGTACGAATGTTGCAAGAATAAAATAAAAAAAAATATATAAAGATAAAAATAACATTGAGTTGAGACTGAGAGTAAAATATATAAAAAACAATAACGATATTTCAAAAACTTGACTAGCTAAGCTTGTGCGAGACATGGAAGCTTTCTTTCTTATGTAGTTTCCTTTCATTTTTATAGACATTTTGAATTAAGGACCAATTTTCACAACGTAAAGAGCCATTAAAAGTCAACTTCATATAGGAAATAGAACTCGTGTAAGTAAAAGAACACAACCAGAAGATCAGCCAACCCTCAAAATCTTACATCCCACATAACTCTACTACAAAGCCAAACAAAAGAAAAGTTATAATAGATTAAAACAAAGATATTGCATGGCCAAAGTATTTGAAAACATGAGTACAGACATAATTTAAGAAACATCAGCTATTTTTTTCTCCCCTAGATACTGTGCTGCAGTTTGATTTCTATCTCCCTTTGCTCGAAGATCCTTTCTTTGAGGTCTTCTTGAAAGATTTCTTATTCGGCTTGAACTTACCTGAATCCGATGATTTTCCCTTGTCCCTCCGCTGCTTCTTCTCCCTCTTCACGTTATACATGTTCACAGCCTTGCCCACGTTGAGAATCTCGTGGGAGTTCTCAGAGATCAACTTATTCAAAATTTTCTCAGTCTGCTGCCTCTCCATAGAACCCATTCCAGAACCTTCCACGGCCGGTAGAAACTTCCTATACTTCTTCTCGTGCTTCGGAGGCTTTTCTCCGGGGAGTTTCTTGTCGAATTTCCCTATGCTCGCCGTCGAAGATGCAGCCACTCCGGCCACATTTTGCAGTTCGTCTTTGCCAAGCTTTTTGGGCTTGGCTTGCGTTCCAGTTATAGGCAAAGCAGTAGCAGAAAGCTGGATATGGCTAGGCAAAGCACCGGCCTTAGCAGCTTCTTTCAAGTTTTTCAACCGATTCTTTTCTTGTTTCTCGACTTTGGCTTTCTTCTCCTTGCGCTTCTCAGCAAAAGGGTCAGTCCCAGGTTCATCCGTGTCCTTAGCCTCGATTATCGGGATGTTATTTTCGTCGTTCACGCGGTCATAACCGTGCCGGCGCTTCCACGATCGGGTTTGCTCATCATAGACGAGCTTTTCTTTGTTTCGCTTCTGTATTCCCTTCTTTTGGGCAAAGATTTCCCATTTCGTAGGCGGTTTGGGCTTCGGAAGAGGCTTTTCTCTGGGCAACTTCGTCGTAGGTTCAGGGAGCTTCACCAATGGACCGTCTGGGCTTTCGACCGATGGCAGATTGAAGAGAGCATCAGCAACAGATTGAACTAGTTTCGTAGCTTCTTCAAGGGTTTCCTTTACTATCTCCTCCCTATTATCACACGACAACAAGAGCACGAAAGCATTGAATATCACAATCTATACTCCCGGATTATTCTTTCTGGCCAACAATTTTTCATCAGTAGCTAATTATTTCATCACAATCTATAATTCATCAGTCACCACGGCAAACAATGATGTGAATACAACCTTAAAATGCAAAATATTAATACCCACGGATTATTGGAACCAAAAATCAATCAATTTTCCTTTCTTCATCAAAAAGATGCGAGAAATTAAACAGAAACCAACGAAGTTACCTGGAAGTAGGAGTATTTACGAATTGATGGTGGGGATTGAAGGCCAAAAGATTTCCCAAATCGATCTCAACCTGCTTTTCACCCATCGGCACTCTCCTCTGAAAAAACCCTAGAGGTTTTGGGGGCAGATTGATTGAGTATAAATCGACCCACTTTGATGTATTATTGGGCTGCGATGGGCTGGGCTGTTCGTTCAGCCCATATTAAACGAGCCTATAAATTGGGCTTATTTATTTATTTATTATGGTATATGAGATATATTGGTAGAATTTGTAAATTAAAAAATAAAAAGTTTGATTATTATTGATGACAAATAATTTAGGACAAATCTTTATTCTATACCACGACAAGTGTTTCCAATACGAGGATTACATTAGTAAGGTAAGATGGGGCCCTTGGTCGGTTTATTAATTAAATCATAAAAAAAAATATTAATTCATGTTGGCCAACAAAAAACTTGGAAAAAAAAAAAAAACTAACCGACAACTTAAGGAACTTAATTTTTTATTAATATTTTGGTAGGGAGTTAATAAGACTAAGAGGAGGAAGACCACGGAATCTATGAATATATTATTACTACGAAGTTAAAAATATATATAAATATATTGAAAAAGAATACAAAGGACTACTACATTACATACATGTGTTGTGTGGTAGCTCAAGGGCGATAGTTAACGAACAACGACCCCAACTGATTCTTGCGTGTCAAAATGAAGCGACTATTAATAGTGAAATTTTAAATAATAATAATAATAATATTATTAAAGTGAATATGAATGACGTTTTGCTACCTAAACCACCTTTGCCCAAACTCAATTTCCCTTTTTTTTTTTGCAAAAATATATCATCATCATAATGTAAGGTTTTAAATTGACTGTAAATATGATGATGGAAAAAATCATCCACCTCGATTATGCGTTTAAATCAATGGGTCCTCTAAGCTGCCTTCGTCGAATTTCTACAATATCACGAAAAAAATACGTTAGAAGGACGGACGTAATTGCCTACCACGCAACTTCGATACTCGGATTTTCTTTTTTTTTTTTCTTTTCTTTCAGTATATTATAAAAAACAAGAGATATCAAAAGATGGAAAGAGAAAGACATGAAATGAGAAGATGATTTGCATGTGTTTACGTCTCATGTATATTGGTTGAAAATTGAGATGATTCAAAAATTATCGTCCGATATTTAACCATGAAAAATCTGATTCTTTTAAAAAGAAAAGAAAAAGAATAATTTGATTTATTTTTAAGTTACGACTGCGTAAAAACATATTTCTAAACTCGTTCTACCAAGTTCAAATGTAATTAGTTCTAATATTAAATGAAGATCAGATTCGATTATAACATTTACCTGCCCAAAAAGTAGTCTTTGACCCATTACTTACGTTCGTCGAGATATTTGTTATTATCATATAATGTTTGTAATAAACTTATAATTGACGTGTTACTAATAATTTGTCACATCATGCTTATTAAATTTTATTTAATACACACATCGTGACCATCTATGTTTGAAGTAGTTATGAACTAAAATAAATGCTAACTGCCGACTAACTGCTCGAAACTCCCAGGTTGTTTTCTTGAAATATCAGTGTTTAGAAACATCGCATGAATATCTTACAAGAGAAAGACATGTGTAACTCTTCAAATAATTATTTATAGGACTAACAAAATAATTTAATATACGACTGAAATTGACTAGACATGTTGATATTTTTATTTTCTAAACGTTCTTATAGAACGAGATATTTTTACTTTCGTGCATATTGCATCAAGAATATCATAATATGGCATGAAGATAATGCTAGTAATCGCTGCGCTGCCTTGCTATTTTCCATTTTTTTTTTTTTTTTTAAGGCTACATAACATCGTTAATTAATTAATTATTTAATTATAAATAAGTAAAATCGAGATATTATTTAAAAGAAATACTTTTTGGGGTCCCTCAAAATCTTGACTTGATAATCACATAATAAATAAAGACTTTAATAACGTGTCCCTCTTTGTCAACATAAGTATGATGTCGGCCACACACCCTTTACACATAATTAATTATAACCCCAAATTAAATTAATTTCTTAATGTCCCTAAGACCAGACATTAAATCAATGAAAAGAAATATCTTATCCAATACAATATCTTTTTTGGTCAGAGATCTTTCCCAATATCTGTTCGGCTGAAGTTAAGTCTAGGAGTTCCAAGGAATAATCAAATCTATTATAGTATGTGCATTAACCTTAATTCATATATATTTATTTTAATTATATATATATATTACATTTTCATTGCATGTAGTAAAGACCTCAAACTCTATAAATAAAGTTTATTTAAACAGCTTTAAACTCCCTTGTTAAGTAAGTCCTTATAACCTTTCGTTATTACAAACTTTTTGTATGGAGTTGGACTTGAGCTTAGGAGAAAAGTCATCAAAAGCCATTGAACCTTCACACGGCGATGACGACACTTCGAAGAACATAACCGTCGATCGACCCTCTGCGGGCTTAGGCCTCATATTCGGAAGCCAAGAATACGAAAAACCTCGGGAAAATAACGAAGACAACGATGATGACGAAGAAGAAGAAGAAGACGTAGTATTCGACGAAAATCATGAAGTCGAACTGAATCTTCTCTCCTTGGCTCCCATGCCACGTCATCGTCACCTTCAATCCCTTCAAGCTTGTTCCTTCGATAATGGTTGGTAGTTAAACTAATATTTTCCTTTTTCATTAATTATTAGAAAAAGAAATATCATAATTTCGTTTTTATTTGTTTACTATTTTGGTTTTGGTTTCCCTATGTAAAAAGGGTGTACGGTGGATGGTTCTTCCAATCACATGGGCTCTCCGGCGACGGCGTTGAGGTTGGATGTGGGCCGGCTGCCTCCGGCGACGGCGGCGGAGGAACTGTCTTCTGATAGAGAGTCGCCAAGAACCTACAGTGACGACGAAGAACTAAATTTTGTGAATAATAATAATCATAATTCGAGGAAAAAGCTCAGATTATCCAAAGAACAATCAGCTTTTCTTGAGGAGCACTATAAGTTACACAAAAGCCTCAATCCTGTGAGTATTAAGATGATTTTTTTCCCTATTAATTATTTAAATTTATTATTATTATTATTATTTTAAATCAAGATTTTATAACATGACTGTCTGGTTTTTGTTTGTCAGAACCAAAAGCTTGCACTTGCTGAGCAACTCAACCTCAGACCTCGGCAAGTCGAAGTATGGTTCCAAAACAGAAGAGCAAGGTATCTATGTAGATTTTGCTTATATATATATATGTGTGTGTGTATGTATGTATATATTGTGTTGTATATCTATCTTTATGACATTGATTGATACTCAGGACAAAGCTAAAGCAGACCGAGGCGGACTGCGAGTACTTAAAGCAGCGTTGCGAAGCTCTAACGGACGAAAACAAAAGACTACACCGAGAACTAAACGACTTAAGAGCCCTCAATACGAATCCAATATTATACAATACTAAGCAATTCCCACCACTCGCCGTGTGCCCTTCTTGCAAACACATCGCCGCCGCTTCACCGTCCACCACCACCACTGCTGCCGCCGTGGCTGTCCATCCGATCTCAGCCGTTGATTCTAGCGCAAAAGATGTTACGGTCCAAGCTAATAACACGCCTAGGTCGAAATTTAGTTTCCCTTTCTCACATCAATGATCAGAGTACATAGTCAAAGTGTTTAAACATTGTTATTCTTTTCCCTTCATATAGTTTAGTATTTCTTTTTAATGCCAGAGCTTTGTTGGATGAAAAAAAAAAATAGTTTTGTTGTATACGACACTGTTGAATGAAAGAGTTAGCTATACTTGTACTTTCATTACACATGATAGATCTCTTTGGAAACCTATGTTGTAAGAATTCAAACACAAAATATATGTTAAGCCTCTCTTTGATGCAATAGTGAGGCTAATTCCATTCATATAGAATCAAATATACACCATCTTCGGGCCAGAATAAGGTGTAATGCAATCTCAATATCGACTGTTAAGAAAAGTATGCATAGCACGCCATCGAACTACGTTGATATTCAGCTAAAAGGAAAAACGCAATCTGCTGCTAAAAGAAGGCATTAATTCGCCAGGTATAAGTAATTTATGGGACAAAAAAGAGAGTATCTACAGCGAATAGAGTTGTCGGTGTCTGGCGGCTCTGAAAGAACTTATTTTGATAAGTTGGATATTATTCGTCATTACAACCTTTTTTTTTTCAGAAAAAGAAGAGCTGCGCCATTGCAATAACCTGATAAAGCAACACATGCATCATGAAATGCAGACAATTAGGTAAACTGAAATCACAAAATAAGATTTCATATACAACGTACCAATTTGCGGGGTAATTGTATGAGATCGGTCAGTTCAATCTCCTCCTTCTAGAAGCATTGGAGTCTCGATTACCCACACCAGAAGTTGACGTTTCATTTGCGCTTCTACTTCTACTTCTGAGATTATAAGGGTAAGAAGGGACAGCAACAGAAACATCGGACGGTTGTAAGGACGATGTACTAACAGGCAAAGCCACGACACCGACGCCAGGAGTCGAATCTCGGACCACACTGTTAGATTCAAACACGTCCAATGATAAAGCATTTGCAACATGTGTGCCGTCTGGGATCCCCAAAGAAGCTAATAGATTTGCATATGAAGCAGACGAAACCCTTGTCAACGGGCGTGGCCTCATTCTTCTTCCTGTTCTTACATTCATGCTTCGGAACGGTTCTGCAGTAAGAACGCCGCTCTGGGAAGTTCTCTGATAAGATGGATTAGGCCCGTTGCCAAAACTAATCCTTATTCTTCTCAAAGCATCTACGACGGGTACATGGGATAAATAAACAGGTATCAATGGCCTAACGCTCTCAACCCTACGAGATTTGGGCCTGGGAGGTACGTTTGAAGTATGCTCCTCATTAGAAACATTTTTCCCTCCACCATTTCCGTAGATAGGGATAACAGTTGAATCTGAGACTTCTCCATCACACACGGGGCATTCTTTAGTACAAGAATCGAAGTAGGGAATGTTGTAAAAACAATTCCAACAGAACAAGTGACCACAGCATGTTATGACAGGGTCTTTTGCCAGTTCGAAACATACGTTACAGTCGTAATAGCTCCCAGCTTTCTTTTTTACCTCCTTTTTAAGATCCAACATTTCTTTCTCCAACGCTTTAGCTACTAAATCAGAACTGTTACTATTGTAGTTCGTCGAAATGTTTTCGCCTTTCGTACCCGCTGAGCCACTTGGGCCGCCATGGTCCCCCCTCGGGCAGCTGCTCATATGGGCACTGAGATGCTGAATGCATCTAATCCTCTGTTCTACCGGAATATTATTTTCCCATTGCAAATCATTGGGGGAATGATGATGATTAACCCTTACAACATAATCTGAACTTGAATTCGAAGGCGTGTTCATCGGGTCATGGTTCAAATCAAGACCCATCTCCATAATCGAGGTGCTAACACCATCCATTACATGCAAATCCACTAAACCACAAAAATCCCAGAACCCATATTAGGCAACTTTTCACAGATGGCTCAAGAATCGCCCAGAATTGAAAGGAATAGTTATTACAAAAACTGAAATTTGTCGATCGGAGCTTCACCAACCAATAAAATCAAATCAAAGAAAGAAAAACCATTACTTACTAACTCGTCGCATACAGCTTTATACAGTAAACGGATGCAGCTTTGTGGGGGCAGCAGGCGATCGATCGTCGGCCCAATTTCTCACTTCATCGACTCATTTGATGCTAGAATTGAGGTGCATAAATAGGGATGTGCATTGAATCTAGACGGTTTAATTCTCAGGAGAGGAGAAAACAGTTTGCCGCATATTTGGTCTCAAGGAGGCTGATTGCGTAGGGTGTGTGCGAAATAATTTACGTTGCTGCACCATGCGACGTCGTTTTACAGCTGTGAGAATCTTTTCTTGCAATTTATTTTTCTTACAAAGGAATATCATAGTCGTAATATTATAATACACATTTCTACTAACAAACACAAACACGTGTATATTATTCAAATAAAATATATTTTGGTCACATATATTTTATTTTATATAACTATATGTTCCAATTACTTGAAGGAATTATCTTGAAATTAATTCTTCGTTTAATTCAAGATCGCATCGGATTATAGAAGAGTTGGATTTTTCTAAATAAAATATACTCGGAGAATATCAACCACATAGCATTATCAACGAGTAAACAATATTAAAATATATTATACTAAAATCCAACCACGTTATGCACGAGTATATTTCTATATCGTATGAGTTTTCTTTTTTTTTTTTTTCCTTAATTCAATAAAAAATATCATATAACAAATGTACCATTCAATAAAATGGTAGGGTATGGAGTTAGCAATATAAACATATATGTTATCCAACGAATATAAATTGATAGGATAATAATTAGAATCAAAATATACAGAAAAGACATAACCTTGCAAGGCTGCTACATTATTTTATTATAAGTTCATGCTTTTGTTTCATACCATACGTACAACTCCAAATGTTACGTCAACACAGCCAGCGAGTAGTGCCCCACGGCCCGCAAACGCCGGTCGAACCAATCAAACAAGCCGGCCCGGCCCTCACCATCGGCACTTTTCAGCCATTGTCGTAAAAGCCATGGAAAAGTTGATCAAAAGGATGCTCATATAAGTGTGATTTCTGTTAGCAAAACTAGAGTTTTGATTTGTATGGCCGGATTTTCTCTAGAATCGTGTATTTAGATTCACTTTCCAAAGACAATATTTGGACCATTTGCTTGAGTTACATCAAATCTGTCTCGAGATAAGACTAGAGAAAACTGTTGTGTTTGTATGAATTCTGTGTGTTTGTGTTGAGTGTTTCCATTCTTATTTATAACCCAAAAATATGACCAGTTGTGTCAATTCGTAAGCATGCATGTCTCTTCAAATATTGTGTCCTTAGAAATGGACACATCTTATCAGGTGGTGACACCTCTTCGGATGGTGTCTCTTTGGGTGTTCTAGGGTTTTCGAGCGGTGAGGTTTCAGGGCGTTACCCCCTTGATCCCCGCATGGTATTAAGACTCCGACGTAAAACGATCTATGAGTTTGCATCCCGCACCTCCTAACTCTTATATGTTTTATTTCCTAATTATACTAAAATATATAACAATTTCTCATAGTCTTTTGTTATTGCGCCTTAGGATAATAAATCGTAGGCGTTCAGAATATAAAATAACATTAATAGACGCGCGCAGTTGAGTTGTTGCAAGGGAATACGTGAGGGCCCCACTTATGCAGCGTTGACATTTCTCTATTTATAAAAGATAGGGATTATAATATAGCACGACACTTCTTCTATAGGATAGTATTGAACATGACATGTAACAATAAAACCCATAAACTTAGACGGTGTAGAGAATGAAAATACATTATTATTACCATGTTGAATGAAGTATTATTCAAATGCCAAATTCAGTATAATTGATATTAAATACCGACCAATCTCAATTATTATTGTAATAATTTTATGGTTTGTTGAGTTAACGAGGATACGACAGCTAGAGCAGTGCAAATATAATATTGAAGATCTTACGAGCAAAAGTCAACCTTGACCTCACTTCTTCGTCTTTGTTTTATAGATGAGTTGACATTTAGCTTAATATTATTTTAGATTCATTTATCGGTTACTAATGCCAACCAACTATTGCAAGCAGCGTTGACCTAAAAACGATATACCATAAAATAAAAATACAAAATTTGAGTTATTCTTCTATATTCAACTAACATATACATACTTTTTAGTCTCTATCACCATCTATATATATAATGTAAGGACGTCAAGCCATTCAAGAACATCCAAATAAGAGAGTGCTGAAACAAATAGCAAAGAAAGAGCACGCAAAAAAGAAGAAACAGCAACAAAAAAATGAAGCACGACAGCCACCCTCACGAGCTCTACGTCGCGACGATGTTCGCCGAAAACCCTAAAATCCCATGTTCCGCCTGCAAACTGCCGTCATTCGGAACCTCCTACGCATGCACGAAATGCAACTTCTACCTCCACAAGTTCTGCTTCGAGCTTCCCAAGTCCACGATTCCCCCACAAGCACGCTCTAGGCCTCGCCTTCCAGCCCGAGGCAAACGGTGCCACTTGCGACGCTTGTAATGGCTCTTGCGAAGGATTCACGTACGTACACCTGCCCTTCTTGCAGCAGCTTCCACCTCCACGCCAACTCCGCCGCCCTGACGCTGAATCCTCGGCGGGGCAAGGACGACGCCGCCCGCGAAGGATACGCCGCGGCATTCTTGAAGCACAAGATGGCCGAGATGAAGACTTTGAGGAGCGAAGTGGGATCGTTGAGAAGAAAGCTTGGATCTTCGAACGGGGAAATGGAGTCGATGAGGAGGGAGATGGGATCGTTGAAAGAAGAGATGGGATCGTTGGTGGAGAAGCTCGGCTCGATGAGGCTTCAGATGAAGAAGGATGAGGAAGAAGAAGAGAGGAGGAGGTTGGAGGATATGGAGTACGCTTTGGAACGTAAGAAGCATGAAATAAACATGCAGCAGCTTAGAAGGATCAATGAATCTATTACAAGTAGAGATGGCAATGGGTAGGGTATGGACATACCCACCTAGACCCATACCAAAACCCAATTAAATAATTGGGTATGGACCCTACCCAATATTTAATGGGTCTTAATAATTTGAGTCTATTCCCAAACCCATTGGATCTAACGAGTAAACGGGTATTAATTAGGTATTAAACGGATATTTAATTTTTAATAGAACATTAACTAGATAAGTCGATAATCTTTTTGTATCATTAGTTCATATAACGATGACGGTGATATCTTAGTCGCTAAAGCTCTAAATAAGATATAATTACGAAATTTTTTAATTGTTCGCATTAGAAGTGTAAACGAGCCGAGCTCGAGCCGAACTCGGCTCATTTTTTGGCTTGGGCTCGCCTTTCATTTTAGTTCGAGCTCATCGATCTTTTTATCGTCAAGCTCGAGCCGAGCCGATTAAAGCTAACGGAGCTCGAACTCGAGCTCGAGATCACGAAACTCGTCGAGCTCGAGTTTTTAATAAAAAATAATAAAAACATATAAAAAAACAAAATAAAAAAAAGCTCACGAGCCACCTCGCGAGCTTTCGATCACTCATGAGTGAGCTCGAGCACGATTGTCACGAGCTTGAGCCAAGCTTTACTCGAGCCGGCTCGGCTCATCTTTCACCCCTAATTCACATGTTTGAGAATTACCACTACAAAAATGTTCACAAATAGCGAAGGATTGTACGACGATTTTTCTGTTGCAAAATTTGCGACGGAAAATTCGCTACCGATTTTCCGTCGCAAAAAATATGTTTCCGTCGCAAAAAATTTCTACCGATTTTCGTCGAAAATTTGGGACGGCATAACCGTCGAAAATATTTGTGACCCAAAAATCGTCACAAAATTGTGTCTGATATTCCGTCACAAAAGTTGCAAACAACATTTTTGCGTCGAGTTTGCGACGTTAAAGTTGCAAAACGAAATTTTTTTTTCGACGAGGGTCTTTGTGGCGGGCAAATTCTTTCGCAAACAAAATTTTGCAATCGATTCGTCTGTCTTTAAATAAATTATTTTTGTAGTGTACGAAAATATTGAAAGAAAAAAAATAACTATTAGGATCCGCTAATAAAGACGACGATCGGCGATTAGCTAACTTCGAATCGACGAAGGACGAGTGATTGGCTACATATGTGAGAGAGAATAGAGTGGGAGAAATAAAATAATTAGGGCTTGATTTGAGTAAAATGAGTAAATGGATAATACCCACCTAAGATCCATATTTAATTTGATTGCGTATGGGTTGGATCCATACCCATTAAATTTAATTGGGTCTTACCCATACCTATTATTAATGGGTAGGGTCCTATGGGTATGGGTAGGGTACAAAAATTTTGCCATCCCTAATTACAAGGCTGGGAGCTATTGGAACCTCTTCAAGCTACGAATACACTTACAGATACTATTGATGATTGATTAATGGCTGCTGCTTGAAGAAGCGTGAGGCAAATCCTTTATTTGGGTGTGTTCTTAGTCTTTCCATGTTTTTTTTTTTGGTTTTTTTTATCTATATATTTATGTGTCTCTTGATCAATTATTTTTTTTTTTCTTTTTATGTATTTATTTTGTGCGAATTTGATGATTTTGAAGTGTTCCTTCACTTCACCCCCAAGGATTTGACCTAACGGTTCGCTCTTTAACCTTTCAAGTGAGAGGTAATTCAAATCATCTAGGAATCTTTGACTATCGTTGTTTGTGGGATCTTGGGGTGAGTCTTATGGACCAGAGAGGATTAGTCTCGCCGAAAGCCATAGTTGTCCCATAACCGACGATGAGATTCAGATTCGATTCAGACCAAACTTAGTCGGAGTGTGAGGACTACGATGGCGTTGTGTGGTGATACCTACCTGACCGGAAAAAAAAAAAAAAAAAAGTGTTCCTTCACTTCCTTTTTCCATCCATTACCCTAACTAACATGAACTTAGCTAAGCCGCAATGACATCAGTTGACAAGCAAATTGATCAAGCTTAGTGGAATACGTATGTATAATCATCAACTTCATCAAGCTTTAAATTTATTATTAGGCAGAGGAGGATTAAGGTAAAAGCAAAACACTATGAAATGAAGTTTTAGTGCAATAAAAGCTCTGTAAAGTAAATGCTCTCTCCTCGAGCAATTATTGAGGAAGAAAATTGATATTCTTCACTGCTTAACATGAGACTTAAGAAGCTGCTTTCTTACAGTAGTTTTCGAGCCAGTCCATCGTCACGCTCTTTGGCCTCTCGAGTGGAAGGCCGAGTGCTCGGTCCCATATAAGCTGGTATGTATAAATTGTTAGCCTCCTTTTGGTATTAAATTTGAAGTAACACAACGATCAAAGTGAAGTTTATTAACCATCTCTACGAAAAGCTTAAGCCGTATATCAAATTCACGCCGCAAAGGAATTGGGGGGTCGTTTAAGGTAAATATGCATCGAGAGAAACAAAAAAAAGGGAAATGATTTGGAAAAGGCCATACCTGAGAGCATATGCCAATAGCTCGTGAAACGCCGAAGAGGACCGTGAAATATCTGTTTATATATCATAGTAGAAATCTGAGGTTTTGAGAAAAAAGAAAAAAGATGTAATAAAAGAGATGTAGAGAGTTGGTACCTAGCTTCGGTTAGACCATAATAATTCAGCAGCACTCCGCTATGGGCATCCACATTAGGCCAAGGATTTTTCACCTGTTAATATTTCATTCCAAAAAAGATGGAGTCGAAATTATGAAATCTAGAAAAATGACGGCGTAAATATGTCATCAGGGAGAAATCGATTCAGCGGCGTGCAAGCATGAAATAGTAAACAACAGTGGTACGAGAACACATCGAAACCTATAATGTTAAATTGGTATTCTTCTCTTTCATCCTCATTCAAACTGTTTTACATCCAAGACGTTGGGATAAACGTAAAAGAATAATTCTAGGCAGTTAATAAACATGTCAACCAAGATGAAACTTTCAGGTCTTGAACAGTCACTTACCTTTCCAAGTTCCAAGAGTATGGGCGGGACAACCTCGTAAAGGTTTGAAACCTTGACGTAAATATAGACAAATGCAAATGGTAAGAACACACCATTCGACGAGATAATTTGTTATCTTAAAAGGCATACATTGTAAATCAAAAGGCTAAAGTTGTCACCAGTTTGAAAAGCGGATCATCAGGCAAGTGTTTGAGTGCAAATTCTCTTTGGCATGTGTATCTCGGATCAGTCTTACGCAGAACTCCATGCCCAAACCCAGGAACGACCTATAATATATGTAAAGATTATTGTTAAAAATAAAATACCAAGTTGAGACAAAGAGTTGACTAACAAATATTTAAAATGGCTGATTTTGTTATAATCAAGATTAGAGACAGGTCCATGACGAAGAGCAAAGAACATAAATGGGCTCGAATGCTGGGAATCAACAGGCATTATGGCATCAGCTTCTGAACTCAAAACATAGTGCGGACTTCATGATTAGTAACAGTAGGAAACTACCTGATTTTCTGGTAATATTCAACTTTACACCAAAGGTGGACAATTGGGACACAATATGAGGAGGTTTTCTGTAATAGAAAGAAAATAGTAATTCCAATTACCTTGCCACTGTTCAATGTTTTCCAGACATAATCTTTCAAGTTTTCTTTGCTGACATTCTCGCCGCATTCTGCTACAACGTTTTTAATCCAGAGCAAGACTTCCTGGAATAGAACAGAAAATAAAAACAAATTAGCGATATTCCCACAGAGATATTTTGATTAGAAATGGTGATAGTCTTCAATCGTTGGATAGTTGATGAGTATTGCAGGATTATACTCCAGTTTTGGTGAAAGGGCCAAATTTGCCAGGCCACGTTTTAGAGTGAAATCTACAATATTATGATATTTGTTACGACATCTATAATATTAATCATTGTTACATAAGGCCAGTTAAACAGCCATTTTTTGATAATTTTTCCGTTTTAACTATAAATAAGACATCAGACTTGTCAGGTCGAGTGGGGATACCTCGGGACAGAAAAAAAAAAAAACGGAAATAATCACAAGGAATTTTCATTTTCTTCATGAGAATGAGAAGCCCAAAGATAAGCACCTGATTAGCCAAGCCATGGAGTGGGCCTGCTAAACCGTTGAGTGCAGCAGCGAATGAGAGATAAGGATCTGACAGGGCACTAGCAACCTACCAGGTATAAGACTGAGATTTCATCAAAAAAGAAAATCCCATTTTTACAGGACAAATGTGTGTAAATATAAACAGCAAAGGATTCAATCTATGACTGAAATTATTTTGGGCACAAGGATTGATGTGTGTGAACTTACAAGATGGCCAGTGTGTGCACTAACATTTCCACCTTCATGATCACTGCATCAAGTAGGATAAAGATATATAAAGCAAATGGAGCAATAGAGAATAATTAACTGAGCCAAAGGTTCTATAGATATGCTGATGATTTATAGTCGGACAAAATTATTATGCACACCTATGGATGGTGACGTAGAGCCTCATAAGCTCTTGCATGGCTGAATCATCGAAGCCTAGCATGTGTGCAAAATTTCCACCATAGTCTAGGGAGTCATCAATGGGAATGACTTGTCCATTTTTGTACATCCTTGAGATTTTATCATGTATGTTAGTAAAAAGTATCAAAACGAGATCATTTAAAAAAAAAAAAAGAAACATTTGCAAGGCCTCCAACTAATACAGAATAGGAATGCTAGGTATGGACACGAATACATGTTTCTAACTATTTCAAAGCACACCAAGATATAATTTTTACCAACCTGCGGTATACATAAGAAGCTACTACGGGAACTTGAGCAATCAAACTAAGGCAATCTTCATATGTCGGTTCCCAATACCTACAAATAAATCCCATAAAGGTAAGCGTCTGGAATATAGGAAAAAAATCACTTTCCACGAAACACAAAGGCATCCTACACTCACTTGGATTTGTGGATTCCCTTCTCATATGCCTTCTGAAATTCACTTTGGACCTTAAACAGAATAACATCCGATTTAGTGAATAGATATTACTCAAACGTATCAGAGGTTTATAAAGCACAAATGATAAGTTACATGACTCAGATCAAAACAACCATCGTAGAAATCATCCACTGTTCAATAACGTTGAATCGTAAAATGTGAATCCACAAGTTGTGGCATATTTGACACAAATGGATAGTTCACCAACAATCAAGGACATCGAGTACAGAATCCAAACATGGGATTTTTCTTTCAACTTGTGAGTTTGAGTCATGCTAATAACTGCCTTTACAAATATTTTTCTGTGTGTTATCTAAAGATCACAGGAGTACTAAAACATATACTTCAAAGGCTATCCCGAACCATCAAACAGACAAAGCAACGATAGCGATACAACTTTAGACAAAGCAAAAGACTCAGTCAGTTCACCTGAAGAGCCATGACGCCTGTTGTAAACTGAGTCATAGGATGAGCAGTAATAGGTAAAGCATCAATTGCCTTGTATACATGATCTGAAACACCCAAAAAAAAATAGATATAAGAAAAAAGAAGAAAAAATTCAACTAACTGATATGGCTTGGAAAGAGAAAGTGACACCCACTCAAGCAGCAAATTTGAACCCAAAAAAATGATGATAACACTATAAAACTAAAAATGTATCCAGGCACACAAATGAAAAATCATATTGGTTAAATTGAACAGCCTACAACTCAGACGAAGAAGATCGAATCAGTACAAAACCAATCAATTAGGAGTAAACAAACCTGGCACAGAAGCACGACTTCTCAGTTCTTTAGATAATGAATCAACTTGCTCTTTTGTTGGCACCTTGATCAAACAAGGGAAATGGAAGATTACCAAACAGACAGGGCATAGTCAGAAGGCACAAATTATTTATCAAAATACAACTAGTAGGAATGGTGTTCAAGAGTCAGACCCAAAGAAATAATTCATTTCTTGGCTTTATGGTATTCAGTGTATTAGTCTTTACCTTGTAGCAATGACACACTCTGATGCATTTGAACATACCTTCCCAGTTAAAAGAAGCCAAAGGAGACCTTCAGGCAGAGGTTCTCCACCAGGCTTCGCTGCAGGTAACAACTTCTGACAGTCAGGAATAGACAAGCCTCGGAAACGGATTCCCTAATACAGGAAAAGAACAGAATGAACAACCAATAACGAACTTATAGATAATTTCCTAACCAGATATTTATGAGTGCTGCACTTCTCGATATTGCTAGAATAGTTCAGATTTCAGAATAGTATTTTGATAGAGGCTTTGTGTACCTCTTCTGGATCAAGTAGCGAGGTCTCCCACAGTAATCCTGTCATTCCTCTCATCCCGCCAATCACCTTTGAAGATTTTATAAATAATTTCACTTGGAGCATTATTAATTCCACGGAATCAACCAATATTATAAGGAAAGATTAAAGGCAAGAAAACAGACATACCATATCAACAGTAATGTTACCCAACTGAACCTTCCCATGCTCTGACTTAAGTTTCTTCAACCGTTCCTGATAGGGATCAATGAGACCACATCAATTGATATACATAGGAAATCAATCAAGACTCAAAGAGATAATGCATAAGTCAATTATACTCATTGTAGATTTCATCCATATATAATCATAAAAAGGCACCTATCAATTATAGGAAACCAAAAACTGCTTATAACCTGTGGTTACCGAGATTGAGGAGTTTTAAGCTACGAAAGTACCTGTTGTTCTGGAATCATTTCCATCAGATGAGTACGAAGGTCCTAATAATTCATAGAAGGTAAAAAGCATTATTGTTAGTAAAAGCAAGAGTTACAACAATAAGATTAGCAACCATCAATTCAACCACATAGACACGATTTTAGAAATAACAAAGAGAAGGTCACTTCCTGCTGCCACCATATTCAACCCGGATCATGTTAGATGATATGTCTGATAAATTATACATAGTTTGATTCATGGCAAAAAAAAAAAAAGCAAATCCGAAAAATTTAAGGACCTTTTAAAGATATCCTGTTCCACGGATCAATAATTGTTAAAGCTTTGATGTATTGTATAACTGCAAACTTATGGAAAGTGGCTGAATACTTTTCATGAGTCTGCAGTCTGGATGAAAGAATTGCTACATATAGTCGCTTGTTGCAAAATGTAGAGCGTGCTCAACCGTAAGATCTATGATACACAAACAAACAAAAAACAAACAAACAAAGCACCAAGACAAAAAATCAAAATGAACACAGATCCAAGTGAATGCTACAGAATATAAGAAAAGGGGGCACTCACGGCATCAGAGGAGGTCTGCACTTGAAGCCAGCGCACAGAATTGCGGAGACCTGGCTGTTGAACCTATTGCATACAAATATTCACAAATCAAACAAGAAATAACCGAAAATACTACTATCGCAAAGTGATATTGCGATAATAGCAGCCTTGAAGCTAAAACTTATTGGCTAAACCATCCTCCTTCCACTGTAAGAACAACTGCAAATGAACATATAACCAAGAGCCAAAGAAACAAAATTATAAAAAGGAAAGAAAAAAAAAGCATACAGCTCGCGACCGCAGCTTAGACAACAGCGAAACACTGCGATAGAAGACCATCGCCAAAGATAACCAAATCCTCCCTGTGATAAAACGATAAATTCAGTCCAATCAAAAGAATTGGCACTACAACAACAAAGTAAACAACCTTCACATCACGCACATCGCAAAGCGTTAAAATCAGCTAATATAATCCCCATTTGTTCAGATTCATAAAGTACATAATTAATTCAAACGAAAAAAAAAAAAAAAAAAAAGCTAACCTGATGTGCAGAAATCTTGCTGCTGTACGAAAATCAAATGATCGAGTATATAAGAATTTTAGAGAGACAAAGAGGAGAATATATTTATCAACGTGTCCCAGCTGCCTGATCAGTGGCTTCTAAGAAATTCTCAGGCAATCATTGTTCCTTCCTATGTGTATATGTATGGGTATGCGCGAGTTTCCAGTTTGTTTATGCCTAACAGTATTTTAATTATTTTTTTTTTCAATTATGCATACCATTCAACGACAAAACGTAACGTTTTCCTTTTTATTTATTTTACTTCTATAACTATCAGGCCTTGGTCATATATTTAATTTAAATTTTTGCTGAAATAGAAGACGTCGCTTTGGCCGAGTGGTTAAGGCGTTTGCCTGCTAAGTACATGGGGTTTCCCCGCGAGAGTTCGAATCTCTCAGGCGACGTAGAACATTTTTTTTTAATTTTTTTTTTGGTATTTTCTTTTCCGTCGTGATTGTATTGTAGTCGTCTTCAAGAGCCATCTAACTTAATTGTACGATCGCAGGGATGAAAAAAGACACAATCATTGAACTTACGAGCAACTATGGCCGCCCTTAACTAGCTTTGTAAGAAGAAGAAGAAGAAGATGATGATGCCCTTTGATCTTTCGTTTCACTCTTGTTCTTGGCTGAAGCTTCTTCTTCGCCTATCACTATATTGTATATTACAACCTATCAATTTCTGATGAATGGCTTCGATCTTTCTTCTTCTTTCTCGGTTGTTTTTTCTTCCATGTATTGGAGGAGGCCTATGCTTGATGATGAGATCTCTGAAATCGGTGTAATGAGATTATTATCTAACAAGTCTTGCCATACACTGTTATTATAATAACACATTCAAGTAGTAAACTTTATATATGTATGTAATATAATACGTTATACCTCTTGTAAGACCAAGAAAATGATTCTGGCCATCTCTTGACATCTTTTTATGTTCATTATTACATCATACTAAATGGACACCGTTTCTTGAAGGATATGACGAACGCGGCTGAGGAAGTAGACAAATGTGAAGCCTGCTTACTTCTGCTAAACCACCATCCATTATTAGTCTTTCTGTAATTACAAATCAAGCTTGCTTTTTAGGGTGGTTTTAACTATGATAATATAAAACACATATACACGTACGCAGATATATATATAAAGTGACGCTCTTTTTCTTGTATAAACACTACAAGAACTGAAGATCTGTTATCATGTGCTTGGCCTGCAATGAAAAGGGACATTATTGGATTCTTAAATATCAGTATGGTCTACGCTGAATAATCAAGAAAAAGGAACGTTGGATGAAATGATTTACATCACTTCTTAAATTAGCAGCAAATGGCATTTAGATCTTTAATGTCCTTTCCACAGACACATCTAAACATTGAGACTTGGCCTTCATCGTCCGAGTTTTCGTGATGTTTGTTATGTGTATTTGGCAGCCTTGGACTGTATTAATATTAATCGACATTATGATATGCATATTGTGTGATAAAATGACTTTTTGCAATATCGAGATTCATGAAATATTTCTTGAAATCGATCGTGGATGTTGTGACATTATTATTAAGTTTTAAATTTGTGATATTTTTTATTTCAAAAAAATAAAAACTCTAATATATTTACTATCAATCATGGTCCTATTAAAAAAAAAAAAAACAGAATCAATTTTTTGTGCCACTATCTTTTGAGGATATTTACGGAAAAAAACTCAAAATGGTCCCTTGATGTTTACCATGTGGATCAATTTAGTACACGGTGTTTTGCATGAACCAATTTAGTTCATGAAGTTGCCGATTTTGGACCAATTTGGTCATTTCTTCATGATTAACGTCAATTTTAGCGGGAATCGTGCACGTGCCCAATACTAAATCATGTATGTATCGAATTTTGGAATATTTGTAGGATTTGGGGCTTCATACTGTTTTCTTCAACTGGATGAAGCAGACGATATAGAGCTCATTTTCGAATTTTGGAGGAAAAATTTTTAGTTTCGTGTCCCAATTTCAGTAACCATTTTAATTTTATCGATTCAGACATGATTTATTGTGAGGTACGCGTGAAATTTCCATTAAAATTGACGTTTATCATGACAAAATGATCAAATTGGTCCAAAATCGAAAATATTAGAGATTAAATTGGTTCACGCGAACATAAAGGACTAATTTGATCCACATGATAAATATTGAGGACCATTTTGAATTTTACCGATATTTATCGAATTATTCTTTGTGGTAGGGTAGGGATACATTACCTTTTGTGGAGTGGAGAGTTGTGAACGTTGGCACTTAAAAATATTTTTATAAGAAAAGGCCTTCAAATGAATGTCATCGATTAAGTCTTCTTCAAAAATCAAAACGTGGAGAAGAAATGAAACATCGCACCACTTATCTCTTCCTAATAAGCACACTCTTCTTCTTCTTCTTCTTCTTCTCAGTCTCAGCCGTCCGATCATGTCCGTACCCCATCAACATCTGGCCCCAGCCCACGTCCTTCAGCTGGCCCGACCCTCGCGCCACCGCGCTCTCACCAAATTTCTTCGTCGCCTCACCGCGGCACCGCCACCTCGACGCCGCCGTACGTCGCTATGTGCATGAGGTACTCACCGAGCGCCACCGCCCGCTCGTGACGCCGCTGCTCAACCTCAGCTCCCCGCGGCTTCTGACCAAGCTGAAGATAACGGTGAGGGACGTAGGCGCTCCGTTGAGTCACGGCGTAGACGAGTCGTACGCGTTGATCGTCCCCTGCTCTGCTGGCGTGGCCGTGATGAAGGCTGAGACCGTCTGGGGCGCCATGAGAGGGCTCGAGACTTTCTCGCAGCTCGTGTATGCCGCTGACCAGTCTGCGTCCACTGTGAGTATAATAATGAAAAATTTCGTCGTTTTGGATTTGGTTCCTTAATTACCACAGGCCCACGACAAAGCCGAGGGTTGACTATAGGCTAAGAAGCTACAGTCGACGTTTTACTTATCTTGAATCCATTTCATTGCTCGGTTGGATCATATATGATATGACCGAGTTGGTTTTGTCACGGTGATTATTACCTGCTTGATCAAATGCGTCACAGAGAATTATATTCTTTTTTCTGTATCAAATGCTTACAATCAGATTTTGAGCTACTATTTCACTGTTCTGATGAATCATTATCTGCTCTTTTTTTGGTATTTAATGGTGCCGGCACAATGATCACGACCCGTTTGATCAAACGCACCTCAGAGAAAACATTGATTTTTTTATTTTTTTTTTCTGTCAAAAATCAAATCTTGATATGGTTAAATATCTCATCAGCTCTCCAGAATAGGGTGCGGGCTAGAAATATCGGACAAGCCCATTTTCCCCCACCGAGGATTGATGCTCGACACGGCGAGGAACTACTACGAAGTCAGTGATTTGATGAGGCTTATGAGAACGATGAGCATGAACAAGATGAACGTGTTTCATTGGCACATCACGGATTCTCAATCTTTTCCTTTGGTCTTAACATCCGAGCCGATGCTGGCGGAGAAAGGAGCCTACGGAGTGTACATGAAGTACACGTTCGAGGATGTTAGAAGGCTGGTCGAATATGGCATGCAATATGGCGTTAGAGTTGTCCCCGAGATTGATATGCCTGGTGAGTCTCTTCGTCTTTTGGATAAATGGCATTGCAATGGTAATGAACTTTTCGTTCTTTCGTTATTGCAGCACATGCGGGATCTTGGGCTAAAGCGCACCCCGAAATCGTCGCATGTGCCGACAAATTCTGGTGGCCAGCGGAATCAGATTGGAGCGATCGGTTGGCGTCCGAGCCCGGGACAGGACAGTTGAACCCATTGAATCCTAAGACGTACGAAGTTGTCCGAAACGTCCTTAGTGACGTAATTTGGATGTTCCCCGACCATTTTTATCACGCGGGGGCCGATGAAATCACCCCGAATTGCTGGAAAGTCGACCCTTTGATCCAAACCCACCTTTCTAACAACGGAACTTTAGGTCAGATCCTCGAAATGTTCGTAAACTCAACTTTACCCCACATTTTGTCTCTGAATAGGACGGTGATCTACTGGGAGGACGTTGTGTTAGATGCTGTTGTGAATGTGAGTTCTTTATTACTTCCATCCGAGAATGTCATACTTCAGACGTGGAATAACGGGCCAAGCAATACTAAAAAGATCGTTAGCTCTGGCTATCGTGCCATCGTTTCCTCGTCTGAGTATTACTACTTGGACTGCGGGCACGGTGGTTTTGTCGGGAATGACAGTCAGTATGATAAACATGGTTCCGATCAGGGCCAGGGCGGGTCGTGGTGTGGGCCCTTTAAGACGTGGCAGACAATTTATGACTACGACATAACATTCAACCTGACCGAGGAAGAAAAGAAGCTCGTGATCGGCGGTGAGGTGGCGTTGTGGTCTGAACAATCCGATCCGACGGTCATGGATTCGCGAATCTGGCCTAGGGCTTCGGCTATGGCTGAGGCTCTTTGGTCGGGGAATAGGGACGAAATGGGAAATAAAAGATACGCAGAGGCTACGGATAGGCTGAACGAGTGGAGGCATAGAATGGTGGCTCGGCGGATTGGAGCCGAGCCGATTCAACCCCTATGGTGCGTGCACAATCCCGGGATGTGTAATACCGTCCACGTGTCTTAATTTTTTTATTTTTTTTTCCTGCCATTTTTTTTTCTTACAACGTATGATCCTTTAAATCATGTAAGAAGATTTGAAGCATCAATGAATTATATATCTTATTAACGATCTGCTTTCCATGGTTTTATACTTCATCAGAAAGAAAATATTTTGAATGAAAATCACAGGCAGTCGGGATTTCGACCAGGCCCGCCGAAGAAGTAGTCGCCCCATTCGCCGTTCTTGCCGAGGCCAACGTCGTAGCAGCTCAAATCCTCGGTGAAAACGCTGATGTCTTTCGCTGGCCTGAGGCTGTTAGAACCATCGACAATCTGAACGTTCCTTACATAGCTCGCCTTCCCAAACCCTTCCCGAGGGAAGTGCCCGCTGCCCATCTGAGTGGTGGTGTGTTGTCCATCGTCCGACTGAGAGATGACCACCCCGCCGCCCCACTCTAATCATCGAAGCACTGTCCGACAAGTACGAGAATAAAAACGCCGGCCAATATCCTATTAGGTAGTCGTTTCCAAACTGCATCCGCCAATTTCCTTGCTTTGGGTCCTAATGATCAAACGCAATAAAAAAGATTATCATCACAATCATATGATACATTCAAGAATGCCAGAGATTCATTCCTTTCCTACATATCAAGATTAAACTATCCTTGCATTATTCAGATTATGAATCACATTAAAGGGGGCCCAATTATCTTATTTAATAAGCTTGTAAGGCTCAAATAGGATAAATCAAGATTGGGCATATTCATGTATACGATAAGAGAGAGCCCATTTACATTGGTCTCCCATCCCATACAATTCCATTTTAAAACTAATTGTCAATAAATAAAATAGTCCATGAAGTTTTATTCTAAAATCAATTGACAATAGACGAACCAACTCATTAAGCTTACATACAGATCACAAACTTTGTACATAATTGATGAGATATTGGGTTTTCGACACCTGAACAAACACCCGCTCACTCATTCATCACCTTGATATACGCCTTTTTTTTTTTCTATTTCGAATTATTGCCACTCAATTAGCCATATGTTGGCGCCACAGACACTCTCAAGATGAGATTAATCCTAGAGACTGTATTATTAATTACATATTGATAGCAAGCCTTTGCTATCAATAATCCTATAGGTAAGTGATCAAATAAACCTTAATACAAAAGCCTTTGCTATCAATAATAATAATAATAATAATAATAATAATAATATATTATTATTATTATTATTATTATTATTATTATTATTACTACGAGGCAAGCAAACATGGATGAACTATTGTAATAAATAAATAATGCTTCCATGAAACATTTTTAGGGTTAGTTTTTTGCGTTTGGATTGTGATGATTTGGTTAAGAGCTACAATGTATTGAATTTAAATTTGGTAAAAATCATGTCATATTTCAATTTACCCTTTTTTTTTTCTAAATAAAGCGTAATAAATGTGTTATATCTGCGATCATTACATAATTATTTATAACCTTAAATGTAGCAAGTATTAAGATAATGTCAATAGTTTTTTTTGCAATAAGGAGTATTGATTCGCTGGACCGTTGGTTGAGGTCACCATCGAATATTAAATTTGTTGCATTATATATCCCTCATTTTCAACTGCTCTATTTTTATTTTTTAAATTTCCAAATTAAATGTCGCATAGTGAAGTCCATGTTCATATCATATCTAATCCCCAAGTATTTATGTACCAACTAAACTATGCCATGTGCTTTTGTCTTCCTCTTCAACGTCTGTAGCTTTCTCCTTAAGGAAATGTCCAAATTTATATGGAGACTTTGGCTTCTTTAATCCATGCTCTGATTATATTATATTTTCACACACACATATTCATCACAATTAGGTTCAATGCATGTGTTTAACTTCATGTGTCTCTCATAATGAGGGACATATTTTTTTGAGATACCGTTATTAATTTTTATTACTTTTTTATGGCACTGTAGTTCTCACTCTCCTAATTAAGTTCAGTCAAAATTAAAATTTTCACTGAGTTCAATCTGAAGCGAATTTAAACCTCATTATCTGTTATACGACGGCCAATGACTTCTCGGGGACTAATCTTCCTTGCACATCAGTTCCGTCCCAAGTTCAAATACACATCAATCGTACTATTGATTCATTATATATATATATATTGTAAGCTTTTTTCCCTTGTTTCGAGGTATCCCCACTCGATCTGGCTATGGGCTAACCCCTAAAAACTGGTGTGGACTTGCGCCACACAGATCTGGCGGAGACTTAATTATGCCATACACTCCAGCGGTGAGATTAATCCCCGAGGCCAGATGAATACGTCCCAAACCCACCTGATAGTCATGGAAAATAAATCTCATAAGAACTATTCAATGAATTTTGGAAGTCGTAAGCTTATCTTCATATCAAAATATATACGACGAGCCAGTTAAGTGTTGACAAAAAGAAGCAAAATGGTCCACACAAAACGTTATAGTTTGCATGTTAGAGCATGTTATGTTATTATGTTATGTTACAAGAGTTTGGTTGATTATTCCACGGTGGACCATTTTGATATAAATTCGATATATTATTAGATATGGTTTGGTTTGACAGTTCCTTTGTCCCTTCCTTCTGTCAGAAGGGCATGCATGTAGAGGTGTTCATACGGTTTCGATTTCGAACCGCCGGTTTGGAACCGCCGTAAGCTCAAACCGTAACCGAATCGTGGAACCGCGGTTAACCACGGTTCGGTTACGGTTTGGAACCGCCGGTTCCGGTTCGGTTCCGGTTCAAACCGTTTTTTTTTTTTTTTTTTTTTTTTTTTGCTTTTTTGTTTATTAATTCAAAAATGATAAAGGAAATTGATTTTTTTTAATAACGTAAAATCTTTTTCATTCCAATTTCCAATCCGTCTAAGTTATAAATTACAACTTACTAGTTCAATACAATGTAAAAAGAAAAAAAAATTACATTATACCTTCAAATTTCAATATTAAAATAAGTTTGATTATCGTTAAAAAAAAATACAACACAATGTCAATACAATATAATGTGAAAAAAATTCACCAACATTAAAAAAAATTATTATCGCTAAAGAAAAACAACTCGATAAAATACAATGCGAAAAAAATACACCTTCAATATTTAAATAATAATTATTATTGCTAAAAAAAATACAACTCAATATAATGAAAAAAAATACAACTCAATAATTTTTTTTTTATTCTATAAACCGCCGGTTTCGGTTTTCAAAAAACAAAAACCGAAACCGAACCGTTTTAAATTACGGTTCGGTTTCAGTTTTAACCGGAACCGTTGACCCCGGTTAACCGAACCGTTGACCACCGGTTCGGTTTCGGTTCGGTTCCGGTTTTTAAAACATTATGAACACGTCTGCATGCAAGTTTTCTTGTTTTCTTGATGATTTTGAAAACGTTTTCTATCTTCTTGGTGATTATAATATAAGTGAATTATCTATTTGTTCTTCTTACGAAAATAAAATATAAGACTGAGTGGTCTTTGTATCTTTGGTCTGGTCCTAATGTGGCATGTGGTAAGTCCTTCTTTTGGGGCCCACTTGAGCCGTTGCTGCACTTCAACTTGCATGCAAACTTAGTTGTCAATAATAATTAATGCTTACTTATGTCTCCATTTTATTTGTGGGCATTTTCTGCCCAAAAAAAAAAAGAAAAAAAAGGAGATGAATTACGAGTGTAAAAAAGATGAATTTTGAGTCTAACACATTTTATTTGGTGAAGATATGTAAATGTTTCATATATATTTTACCAAGAATTTCAACTTTGACTTTCCTTATATTTGGCAAGTATGGATTTAAAAATTAAAATATGAAGGGTAGGTTGACTTAGGTTGCAGAATATTGCTAATGGCAGCTGAATGAATATCCCCTTTCACATGGAATATCATATCAGAATAATAAAGAGTTGTTGTTATTTTATTTATTTATTTTTGGCAATTTTTTTAAATAAATAGAAAATATTTATGTTTAAAGAGTTATTACAATCCAAGCACACATCATCTAACGAAACTGCTGAGCAAAGATACTGCTTGAAGTTCATTCCATGTTTTCTTGGATTGTGTCAGTTTCTGTCTCTTTGACTTTTTTTAATTAACATTTTTCGAATTAATATCCAAATATTATTTACTACGATTGGATACAAAGTAATAGATCTATTTAAATAAATAAGCAGAGTAAAGATATATCTTCAATTTACACTTGTCTTTTGAACCTTTTCTTCATTTTTTTTTTGGTATTCTAAGCACAAAGAAATGACTGTTATGGAAGAAAGAATGATGAAAGGCTTGCTTTTATTTGGTCAATTCTTGCCATCATTTTCAAATAGATAGACCCCATGTGATTGCCTTTATTGATAAACCACTACTCATTTGTCTTTTGTTTCTAATCCAATCACCCTTTGTCAATTTGATGTTAAGGAGGACTATACAAAAATTAAATTAAATTTAAAAGGAAAAAAAATAATAATATACCTTGTCATATACATTAGGCTTGTAATTAAGGCAGCGTGGAATCTCCGATTTTCTATCCTCGTGAGAAGGGGCGGGATCTATACTCCTAGCTTCAATATTTTATTACGGGCCCATTTTCCACACTGCCTTTTTGCATTTCCCGCCGGCCTCAGTCCTGTATTTGCCGAAGTTGCAGCAGTCTGCACCACGCGGTCGGTGTCACGGATACGGGCTCACTAATATCGGGGCCAACTTTTTATCGAACAAAAAATCAAATCATTTTAAATACATTCAAGAAAATTGATCGAACCCTATTTATCTATGAAGTTAAATTCATTAATTACGAAAGGCATATTAAATCGGCATGTCATTAGCAAACCTACTCATTAATTACGCAGTTAATGACAGCAAATATTCGTTTTGAATTTTATGCACATGAAAATAATATTCATACTAAATTTCCAATTTTATTGCTCAAATTGGGTTACATTTTTAAAATATTTGTTTGACAATTGACAATGGCCAATACATGTATTATATATATTCTTGTGAAAATATAATAAACATAACAATTATAAATAAACAGAGATCGAGATGAAGAATACAAATATGTTATTATTATTTCATGAAACAAGTACTTATTTGAGAATAAAAATAAGCCAAGAGGCCTTAGCCTAGTGATCAAGGAAGTGACCTTAAGGATTTGTTGGTTAGCTTGTGTGATCAAATCTTCCCTTCCACAATTCCTTGAGTAGCCCACAAGAGATTTAATTCTCATGACTATCGTTGTTAGGTAAGACGTATTCATCTGTTCCCGGGAATTAGTCTCACCACTGGAGTGTGTGATGCAATTAAGCATTCGCCAGATCTATATTGGGGCTAGCTTATAGTCAGATCGAGTGGGGATAAAAAAAAAAATGAATACAAAAAAGGTCATTTTCTCACTGCACAAATGGGATATTGGATACAGCTGTCTCCAATTACTCTCCACCTGCAAGGGCCCCCACTACGCTAATACTATGTTGTATTGTATTTTTATACAATTATTACATTTATATGAACGAAAAGATTAACATAAAATATAAATAAAAGAAAGAATAATACATCCTTTTCACCTAAATAAACTGCTATTCTTGCCACCTAAAACAATCGTCTCTCTCCCTCCCCCTCTCTCTCTCTCTCTCCCACACACACTGGCATACAAACACCACATACGATTTGAGAGAAGGCAAGTTCTTACATATATAAATTAATACGACGATATGCCATCTTTCCTCATTATCTCTGCATAGTCTGTAATATTCTTCGAAGAGGCTGCGTTGGTTTCACCACTCTGCATTATCTTTCTTGGATCTTCAGAAAGAGAGAGCTTCGCTTTTTCCAAGGATTTCAACTATCTTTTCCTTCCTCCCACATTTCAGACATAATCTCAGGCCAGAAAGTCCTTCTTCTGAGCTTATGGGCAGGTGCCTCTGACAAGAAATATGGACCCACAAGCTTTCGTTCGTCTCTCCATAGGATCTCTAGCGATTAGATTCTCCGGCGGGTCGTCACCTCTTACTACAGCAATCCCTTCGCCGGCGTGCTTCTGCGAAATCCGCCTGCGAGGGTTCCCCGTCCAGACATCATCTGTTCCCCTCGTTTCCTCGCCGGAAACAGCCCCTAGTCCTAACGCCGCCGCCTCGAGCTTTTACCTCGAGGAGTCCGACGTCAAGGCCCTGACCACCCCAGGGTGCTTCTACGCTTCTTCTCACGCTTGCCTCGAGATCGTCGTGTTCATGGGAAGAAAGGGGACAGCGCACTGCGGCGGCGGCGGCGCGAAGAAGCAGCAGATTGGTTCTTTCAAGCTCGACGTGAGTCCCCAATGGATCGAGGGCGGACCGGCCGTCTTGTTCGAAGGTTGGACCGCGATCGGTAAGAACCGGCAAGAGCGGCCGGAGAAGCCGACGGCGGAGCTTCATGTAAGGGCGAAGCTCGACCCCGACCCGAGGTACGTTTTTCAGTTCGAAAACGATACGAAGCTAAGCCCGCAGATCGTCCAGCTCGGTGGCTCGGTGAAGCAGCCCATCTTCAGCTGCAAGTTTAGCCGAGAAAGGTGAAGTTGATTTCTCCACTATGTGATATGGTTGCTGAGATTAAAATAAGATATGGTTGCTAAGAAAGGTCATGATAATAAAAATCTTTACCACAATTCATTTAAGAAAATTATAGAAAATTATAGGCAAAATACTAAATAAACAGAAATTACCCGTGAGCGGTGAAAATAAGATATATAAAATTAAAATATAATATACTTCCGTTAAACTTTTAGGTAAAGTAATCATTTAATATAAATCAGAGTTTAGTTCAAGAGTGATCTTAAGTAAGATTACTTACGACCATCGATTAAAAAAAATCCAATAAGGCAAAATAAGAAAGAACTCTAGGATCTGACACGTTGGAAATAAAATATAAAAAAAATAAAAAAAATACGATACATTTCATTCAAACTTAAAGCTTTAAGGTGAAACGCTCATATAACGGTTATTCATACGTATGAGTTGCATTTGGGGACTGAATTGGAGAGTTGATGTATAAAAATCTATTACAGGGTATCGCAAGTCGACCCACTTAGCTCAATCTGGTCGGCATCCTCGGACGCCTCCTACCAAGACGTCGAGAGGCGAGAGCAACGAAAGGGGTGGAAGGTCAAAATCCACGACCTCTCCGGCTCGGCCGTGGCGGCTGCCTTCATTACGACCCCCTTCGTCCCGTCCTCGGGCTGCGACTGGGTCTCCAAGTCCAACCCGGGAGCGTGGCTCATCGTCCGGCCCGACCCGTGCCGGTCCGAGAGCTGGCAGCCGTGGGGCAAGCTCGAGGTCTGGCGGGCTAAGGGCGCGAGGGACTCGGTGTGCTTTAGATTCCGCGTTTTCTCCGACGAGCATGAGGCGGGCGGCGGCGGTGGGGTCGTGATGTCCGAGGTCTCCATCAACGCGGAGAAGGGCGGAGAGTTTTCGATCGACACGGATCGGATCGCCGCCGCGCCGGCGGTGCCGAGCCCGGAGAGCAGCGGGGATTTCGCGGGCCTGAGCCCGGCGGATGGCTATGGCGGTGGTGGAGGGTTTGTGATGAGGTGCACGATCCAGGGGGAGGGCAAGTGCGGCAAGCCGATGGTTCAGTTGGCGATGAGGCACGTGACTTGCGTTGAAGATGCGGCGATTTTCATGGCGTTGGCGGCCGTGGTGGATCTTAGCATCGAGGCGTGTAGGCCGTTTCGGAGGCGGCTGGGTCGGGGGTATAATCGTAATTCTTGATTTTGTGTTGTTTAACCTTTTTTGTCTGAACATAATGTTGAAGGTAGGAGAGGTTTGTAGTAGGGCACAGAATGGGAATTTGAAGATGACTTAGTGCTCATGAGAAAATCATCTTTATTTATCCAAAATTATTAAACTTCACTACAATATTATTTATCCAAAACAAACAGACATATTAGATGTCGAATTATTAGAATATATATATTATATATGGAAAGTCTATCATATGTTAAAGAGATCATCAGTTACAAACTCACATCATATTCAACAATAACTGTTTTTATAAAGATGAATCTGTTTTACAACATCATCATCATGTTGTTGTGTAAGGGGAGATGTGATTAACATTGGGCTAAAAATTTCGTTTTGGAACGAAAAGAGGCGAAGTATATGTGCGGTGCTCACGGGGTGCTCACGGTAGGATATGCACCATAGCAAATCTCTTATTAGAATATATATATTATATATGGAAAGTCTATCATATATTAAAGAGATCATCAGTTACAAACTCACATCATATTCAACAATAACTGTTTAAACTGTCACTTGTACAAGCTCGTTCGAACTAAGACATACATCGTACAATAAGTACGCCCTTACCACGAAGTAGGAAACACATATCTAAGAGATTGTAATAAAGTCTGAGGATAATACAATAGAAAGTTGCAACGCATTGCCACACATCTCATTTCACTTGTTATTAATCACATCATCATTTACCTTTCGAAACATACATTTCACGAGTGGCCTTAAATTTTTCGACCATGTCGTCTCTAGGCGGCCACGACCCTCTGATAAGCTCGTGCTCGCCGTAGTCCTTTATCCACGCTGATAGTCGAGGAAATGTCTCGGGACTGACCATCTTGACATCGATAATCTCTTCGAAAATCCCGAGCAGGTTAGCCATCCAACCGAACGAAACGTCGAGGTAGTTCACAGTTTCGCCCCCGAAGAATTTCTTGCCCTCGAGCTGTTCTTCCACGAGTTTGAGGTTCCCCGTGGCTATGGCAATTGCTTCTTCTTGTTGTTCGCCTTCTTTAGAGGTAAAAACACTCCACACTGACGGCAAAACCTATTATTGCAAGAACATGATCTAAACTCAAAAGCGCAGACAAGAGACAATATATATGTTATAAATTAGATTAGGTTGTGTTAGATTTAGGACTATTTGACTATATATTTAAGCACCGTTAGCGTTTGGACATGTAGACGTACATGTATTGCGGTATTAGTCGTGTACGTAATATATTGTAATTAAGTTAAATTGGGTCTGTCACAAATAAATAAGATGTTTGAGGTTAACTAATATTGTGTAGAATTCCGGGGGATTGAAACGTGAATATCTGATGAGCTTATTTGCGGCCCAGTTCATTATAACATCTACATATATGGGTGTGGTCTCTAAGTGTAGTACAGCGAAACATACGCAGCCGTCACTCCAGGAAATCCCTAGTGGCCGCCATCTACAATTCTCCGGGGTTCTCATCTTCTCCGATCTAAAGGTTTCACGTACTCGTACTTGAAAGATCCCATCCGTTCAAACGCCATGGAATATTCAGGTACGGTTTCTATTCCGCATTTATGTTATTTTATACGCCTCTTTAATCCGATTAAGGTTAAAGATTACGGATCCATTCGGTTTCAGATCCAACAGGTCGATCTATCTCTAATACCTATTGAACTTCGTGGTGATTTCATGCTAGAATTCGGTAATAAGAGAGGAACTGAACTATCCTAGGATTCACAATGTCAAGAATCAAGCCACTCTATGATGCTTTTAAGGTTAAGAACAAAGGAGTTCATTAAAGATTACAAAGGAGGTCGTCAGTCATCCCAACTACAAGGACCAAAAGAACAAAAGAAAAAAGATCCCAAGCAGTGAACAGTTTCAACTCAAACATGCTAGCACACAAATTCTTGAAGTAAAAAGATAAGGGGATTGCTTATTACTGACACATACCTTGTCATCTCCGAACTTTGCCCAGAATCTAACCATGGCTCTTTCGTAAGGATCTTGAGGCAAGAGGGGAAAGTGGTTCTTCCACGCCTCGTCGATGTACTCAAGAATCACAAGTGATTCGCATATGGGCTTTCCATTGTGTACAAGAATAGGTATCTTCTTGTACACAGGGTTGTACTCCAAAAGGGAAGAGCTCTTATTGCTTAGATCTTCTAAAATGGTTTCGTATTCCAAGCCTTTGATCTTCAGAGCTTGAACGATCCTTATACCAAATGGGCTCGACCATGTCCTGAAAAGCTTCAGTTCTTCTGCCATGGAGGGAGGTAGTAAACTAGTCAGTAATAGGTGGGTGTGTAATGAAAGTTGGAAGGTTCAAGGAGATAAGATCAGAATCATCAAATTGTAATTGGGGACCTCAAAATGGTATATTAGACAATGTGCTCTATAAAATAGATGATATTGATGCATTGCATCCTTGAAGTTTTATTTATTTATTGTTTTACTGTCCCGAGGTATCTCCACTCGATCTGGCTATGTGCTAGCCTCTAAATACCAGCGTGAGCTTTGCGTTACACAGACCTGGCGGAGGCTTAATTGCGCCACACACTTCAGTGGTGATGGACTAATTTCCGAGGTCAGATGAATATGTCTCAAACCCACCTGACAACGATAGTCATAGGAAATAAATCACATGAGAACTATTAAAGGAACTGCCAGGCTTAATTGCGCCACACACTTCAGTGGTGAGGGACTAATTCCCGAGGTCAGATGAATATGTCCCAAACCCACCTGGCAACGATAGTCATAGGAAATAAATCACATGAGGACTATTAAAGGAATTGTGGGAGGAGTGATTGGATCCCACGACCTAACCCACAAATCTTTAAGGCTTACTCTTTGACCACTAGAAGAATGTCTCGTTGTCTTGAAGTTTTATTTATCAATTGACATGAATGTGTACGTACGCATGGGTCAAACAATACTTGCGATTATTGGTTGCGATTTTAAAAACTAGGATCAATTTTCAGTTTTTCAGATTTTATCAATCGGTAATCATTGATAATTTGTGTATTTTATATTTCACATTTTTTGACTATTTAGTTTGAAATATATTTTTGTCTCTTTCATGGTTATTGGTTTAACTGAATTTTGTAAAAGCATATTAACTTACGTAATGTAATACCAAATGAATGATAATGGTCTTTTTTGTAATAATAAATTTTTATTATATTGCATATTTTGAATTTTAATTTTGTATATAAAATACGAAAATATTATGACGAGGATTCTGACGTATGTATATATTAACTAATTTAGTCACATGTTTCGCCTGAATCAATTTAGTCCACAATGTTGTCGATTTTGGATCAATTTGGCCATTCCGTCACGAAACGTCACTTTTAACAGAAATCTCACACGTAGTCCATACTAAATCATGTGTGGATCGAATTTTGAAATATTTGCAGGACTTTGGGGGGTTCGAACTGTTCTACTGTCAATGAAGCTCGACGAAGCATATGATTAGAGCTCACATTCGGATTTTAGAGGAAAAATTTTAGTTTCGTGCTCTAATTTCAGTAACCATTTCAATTTTATCGATTAAGACATTATTTATTGTGAGGCACGTGTGAGATTTCCGTTAAAATTAACGTTTATCGTGATGGAAGGACCAAATTGGTCAAAAATCGACAACATTGGTAACTAAATTAGTTCGAACAAAACATGAGTGACTAAATTAATCCATAGGATAAACATTGAGGACCATTTTGAATTTTATCCCTTATTATTATTAGTACTAGTATAGTAAGTAGGTATTTGATTAGTGTTTTATCATTTATTTATTAATAGTTTGTCAGACATTTCACTCTTTCATTTTGTATGAAATTTTATTACGTGGAGATTCCACAAGTTTTTATAAGTTTAGTTAATAAAACGTGGTGGTAATTTAATTCCCGCTGAAATAAATAATTATTATCGGATGTAAGAAACGTTAATAGCTTTCCCTTCATATTTAAACTAAATTAATTAACTAAATACGTTCTGTTTTCTCTGATGATACAACAAAAGGATAATTGCTCATGCTGCTCTTTGAAATATCACCAATTGTCACATCTAATTAAACAGATGAGAAATTTAAGTATTTTCTGATTGTTATAAAAATATTAATTGTGATTAATATTATATTAAGATTATTTTATTATAGTTATACTTATATTAAGATTATAATGATAATATAGCTTATAATATAAAGAGAGAGAGATTAGAGAGAGATTAAGTATTTCAATACTTGGTGTGATTTACAATGAACTCTAATCACCTATTTATACTACTAATAATTCACTATTACAACTAATCACATTAATTACAATTATACACCTCACACTAAAATACAAACTCTTCAATTAAACACCTCATCTTATCATCTTATCACATTATCATCATTTAATATAATACTTCCAAATCATCAATAATTTAACTAATATTATTATTTAAAACATCCACATTTAATTATTTCATAATACTCCCCCTTGGATGTTTTCAAAGAATATGCCTCGTTAAAACCTTATTAGGAAAAACCCAATGGGATAAAAACCTAATGAAGGAAAAAGAGTACATGATTCTTTTAGATACGCTTTCGATTGTTGCCTCATTAAAAACCTTACTGGGAAAACCACATGGGAAAAACCTCAGTGAAGGGAAAAAGAGTGCAACGCGTATTTACTCCCCCTGATGATGACATCATTTAAGATCTCGAAGTTTTCGAACTCCAATTGAATATACCAATCTTTTGAAAATTATTGGGGGAAGTGCTTTCGTGAATAAATCTGCAAGATTTTCACTTGATCGCACTTGTTGTACATCAATATCACCATTTTTCTCTAAATCATGTGTAAAGAAAATTTTGGTGAAATATGCTTTGTTCTATCTCCCTTAATATATCCTTCCTTTAATTGGGCAATGCATGCAGCATTATCTTCATATAAAATCGTAGGAAGTAACTTTTTCGATACTAGCCCACTGGTTTGTTGTATATGCTCAATTATCGATCGCAACCAAACACATTCTCGGCTAGCTTCATGAATAGCTAAAATTTCCGCATGATTAGAAGAAGTAGCCGTTAAACTTTGTTTAACTGACCGCCATGAAATAGCGGTTCCGCCATGTGTAAATAAATAGCCCGTTTGCGATCGAGCATTATGTGGGTCAGATAGAAAACCAGCATCTGCATACCCAATCAAATCTGTTTTTGATTCATTAGAATAGAACAATCCCATATCAGTTGTTCCTTGAAGGTATCGAAAAATTCGCTTAATTCCATTCCAATGTCTACGAGTCGGTGACGAACTATATCTCGCCAATAGATTCACAGCGAACGCTATATCAGGTCGCGTATGACTCGTTAAATACATTAGGGCTCCAATAGCACTGAGATATGGTACTTCAGGACCAAGTAATTCTTCATCGTTTTCGCAAGGTCTAAACGGATCTTTATTCACATCTAAAGATCGAACAATCATTGGAGTATCCAATGGATGAGCTTTATCCATATAAAATCTTTTCAATACCTTTTTCGTATAAGTCTCTTGATGTACGAATATCCCATTCTTTAAATATTCAATTTGCAGTCCAAGACAAAATTTCGTTTTACCGAGATCTTTCATTTCAAACTCTTTTTTCAAACAATTAACGGCTTTTGATAACTCTTCAGGAGTTCCAATTATGTTAATATCATCAACATAAACTGAAATGATGACAAATTCATTTCCAGATCTTTTCATAAATATGCACGGGCAAGTTTGATCATTTTTATACCCCTCTTTCGATAAATATTCACTTAGGCGATTATACCACATACGCCCAGATTGCTTTAATCCATAAAGCGATTTATTTAGCTTGATTGAGTACTCATTTCGGGGCCCTGAATTTTCAGGTAACTGAAATCCCTCGGGAAGTTTCATATATATATCACTATCAAGTGATCCATATAAATAAGCGGTGACAACATCCATTAGACGCATATCGAGTCCTTCACGTACTGCCAGACTAATTAAATAACGAAAAGTCGTTGCATCCACCACAGGAGAATACGTCTCCTCATAATCAATACCAGGTCGTTGTGAAAAGCCTTGTGCAACAAGCCGTGCTTTGTATCTCACAATTTCACCGTTTTCATTTCTCTTTCTGATGAAAACCCATTTATATCCAACCGGCTTTACATTTTCTGGTATGCGGACTACAGGTCCGAAAACTTTTCGTTTCTCAAGTGATTTTAATTCTGCCTCGATTGCATCTTTCCATTTTGGCCAATCATTTCTTTGTCTGCATTCTTTTACAGACCCTGGTTCATGATCCTCATTCTCATTTATCTCATTCATTTCATGTAGCGCTACGTTAAATGAGAATTTATTGTCAACGTTGACTTTTTCTCGGTTCCATCTAATTCCATTTTGAGCATAATTTATCGAGATCTCTTCATTATCATTATTCTCAAAAATTTCAGGTACCTGATTTCCATTATCATAATCATTAATGCCCATTGACTCTTCTAGAGTCGATAAATCCTCGACTGGACCATTCTTATTATTTGCTCCTTTTCTTTTTCGAGGATTTTTATCTTTGGAACCCGAGGGCCTACCACGTTTTAGTTGTGGTTTAGGCTCGATCATTATATGTTCTCCAGGAACATTAACTTTTGCAGGAGCATTAACAGCTGGTATATGTGACTTAGTCACTCTTTTAAGGTCAGTAAAGCTATCTGGCAGTTGATTAGCTAATCCTTGTAAATGAATTATCTTTTGAACTTCTAGTTCACATTCTTTCGTTCGAGGATCATAATGATTTAGCGATAATTCATTCCAACTAATACTCATTTCCAGCTGTTTCTTTTCTCCCCCTAATGTCGGAAAATTCGATTCATCGAAATGACAATCGGCAAATCTAGCCGTAAATAAATCTCCAGTTAGAGGTTCTAAATATTTTATTATCGATGGAGATTCAAATCCGACATATATTCCCAACTTCCTTTGAGGTCCCATCTTCGTGCGTTGTGGTGGAGCAATTGGAACATATACGCACATCCAAAAATTCTCAGATGGGAAATATTTGGTTCCTGACCATAAACCATTTGTATCGGGGAGATATCATTATAACTTGTTGGCCTGATGCGGATTAGTGCCGCTGCATGTAATATAGCATGTCCCCAACAAGAAGAGGGAAGTTTCGACTTCATTAATAATGGTCTTGCAATTAATTGCAACCTTTTAATCAACGATTCTGCAAGACCGTTTTGCGTATGGACATGTGGCACGGGGTGCTCAACATCAATTCCAATAGACATGCAATATTCATTAAATGCCTTGGAAGTAAATTCACCAGCATTATCAAGGCGTATTTTCTTTATTGGATAATCCGGAAAATGTGCTCTTAATCGAATCAACTGAGCAAGCAATCTCGCAAAAGCTACATTCCGCGTTGATAACAAACATACATGAGACCATCTAGTTGATGCATCAATCAATACCATGAAATATCTAAATGGTCCACACGATGGATGTATCGGTCCACAATATCACCTTGTATACGTTCCAAAAATCTTATAGATTCATTCTTTATTTTTATTGGTGATGGACGAATAATCAACTTCCCTTTAGAGCAAGCAACACATGATAATTCATTCGATTGAAGAATCTTCTGGTTCTTCATTAAATGTCCACGTGAATTTTGAATTATTCTCCGCATCATAATTGAACCGGGATGGCCCAACCGGTCATGCCAAACAACAAATGTATTATCATTAGTAAACTTCTGGTTTACGATAGCATGTGATTCAATTGTTTTAAGATATGTGTAATATAGCCCAGAGTCAAAAGATGGTAATATTTCCACAATTCTTTTGTCATTCGATATCACTTTTGTAATATGCAAATATTCAATATCTCCTTTTTCTGCAGTCTCAATATGATATCCGTTATGTCGAATAGCTTTAAAGCTTAATAAATTTCTTTGAGACTTAGGAGAATATAAAGCATTTTCAATTATCAGCCTTGTTCCTCTGGGCAGTAAAACATTAGCTCTTCCGGAGCCCTCAATTATATTCGTGCTACCCGATATAGTAATAACACTGGCTTCTTTCATATCAAGATGATCGAAATATTTCTTATTTTTTAGAATCGTATTCGTCGTTGCACAGTCTGCAAGACACAATTCTTCATTGCACATGCCCGCATCCATCAAATAATATCCTTTATAAACAAACACATAATATTTATTATTGAAAAAGAAATATTGCATTACAAACATATAGATAACTTAAAACAACGATATATAATAAAACACACAATAGTAAATCATAATGCATAAATAAAATCATAGCAGATTAATTTTCATCGATCAGAAAATCCGCAGCTTCCAAATGAGCATTTTCATCATTGGCTCAGAGGTAGAGGCGAATTCACCCTGAACAAAATTCATTTCGATTTCTTTCCTTTGCCCTTTTGAGATTCCTGATATAGCTCAACAAGATGTTTGGGCGTACGACAATTGCGCGACCAGTGGCCAGAACCACCGCAACGATAACATTTTTCATCATTATTCTTTTGTTCAGTTTGCCTCTTCTCATCTTTATTATCAAAACTTTTCCTCTTCTGGGGAATATTTGATGACCGCCACGATAATTATGATAACCACCACGGAAATATTGATAACCACCACCATAATATCCTCGGCCACGACCACGGCCTTGACCACGACCTTGACCACGACCACGTCCACGGCCGCGATATCCACCACGACCACGTCCACGATCATTACCTCGACTGTTGTCATTATTAACTTTGACTGCATTCGCTTCAGGGAGTGCAGTAGAACCAGTCGTTCGGGATTCGTGATTTTTCACCAGCAATTCATTATTTTGCTCAGCCAAAAGTAAGCAAGAAATTAGATCTGAATACTTTTTAAATTTTCTCTCCCGATATTGCTGTTGTAATATCATATTCTGTGGATGAAATGTGGTGAATGTTTTCTCCAGCATATCGTTATCAGTAATTGTCTCTCCACATAATTTCAACGTGGAAGTAACTCTATAAACGGCAGAATTATATTCACTTACCGACGTAAAATCCTGCAATCGTAAATTCAGCCATTCGTACTTTGCATTGGGGAGAATAACAGTTGTCAAGTGGCCATATCGTTCTTTCAGGTTTTTCCACAACTCAGCTGGATTCTTTTCTGTTAAGTATTCAACTTTCAGATTTTCGTGAATGTGGTGGCGAAGAAAAATCATAGCTTTCGCCTTGTCTTGTTCAGTTGTGGTTTTCGTGGGATCAATGGTGTCACCTAAGCCTTTTGCTTTCAAATGGATTTCAGCATCTAGTACCCAAGGTAAATAATTTTTTCCAGTGATATCGAGTGCAACAAACTCAAGGCTCGCCAAGTTCGACATATTACTATAATAAAATACAAAACATGTTATTAAAACATTACATAATAAAAAAAACTTATAATTAATCTTCTTTTAAATCTTCTTTTGTATCTTCTTTTGTAAAAGTTCTTATAAAAAATGAAATCCACATCCAGATCAGTGTCGCCGTAATCATAATCATAAGTAAAAGATCAAACATCGGACATAGCGACATCCTTCAAAATAAAATATATTTCAGTAATTATAATATTAAAGAAATTACAATTAATAATTATATTTTAAAAACATTGGTAAAAATATTATCCACATAGCGGAAATGATCACCGTAAATAATGTAAGGAGTAGAAGATCCATCTTTGTATAAAACGACATTTTTTCTTATTAAAGAAAGATTAATAATATGCCGCTACTGAGGTTGGGATTACCGCAAGACCTCGTGGGCTTGTGTTGTGTACGTGCATAAATAAAAAAAATCACACGCCTCCACGGGGATCGAAACCTGGACCTCTCGTCACTTGTAGTGAACGATATTCCGCGAAACCACTCGGGTATTGGCGTTTAGTTATAAAACCTTTAAATAATACTTTTATAATATATATTTTTAAATTAATCACAATTAATATATGATTAGTATAAATTAAAAATTAAATTACCATACCTTGACTAAACTCGTACGAGATCTTCGACAGAGGTTGATCTTGACGACGGAGAGCGGTCGTGCTGATAACGTGTTATAAAAATATTAATTGTGATTAATATTATATTAAGATTATTTTATTATAGTTATACTTATATTAAGATTATAATGATAATATAGCTTATAATATAAAGAGAGAGAGATTAGAGAGAGATTAAGTATTTCAATACTTGGTGTGATTTACAATGAACTCTAATCACCTATTTATACTACTAATAATTCACTATTACAACTAATCACATTAATTACAATTATACACCTCACACTAAAATACAAACTCTTCAATTAAACACCTCATCTTATCATCTTATCACATTATCATCATTTAATATAATACTTCCAAATCATCAATAATTTAACTAATATTATTATTTAAAACATCCACATTTAATTATTTCATAATACTGATTCATTTATTTACCTACTAAAATTCTATTTCTTGAGAAATGAATATCTTCCACAGATCAAAACCATAAATGCTACGCAATGAATAAATTAGAAATCCATAAATTAGGATCATTAATGACAGAAAAAATAAGGGAGGGACCTCATTACAGAGGCACTACAACAACCGACAAATTGTCTTGGCTTCCTTTGTCATAGGCAGTTTGGGTAATCAAGTCCGCCGCAGATAGAGGTTGTTGTCGAGGAGCCTTGACGATATTCGAAATTCTGTTGCTATCGCCGACATTTCCTCCGTCGAGAATATCGCAGACGTCGTTTGGAGTCAAACTTTCGAATATTCCATCAGACGCAACGACCAACCAAGCGTCGTCTGCGCTCAAGGGCAGCCATCCCGTGACTTCTGGCTCAGAAATAACTCCATATCTGAATGAAATATAACGAAAATTCAATCCAAGATAAGAAAGAATGACAGAGTGAAACATACATAGATTGAGTTGAGAGGGAAGGGATATATGATCATTCATATAAAATAACTTTCTTACATACATATTAGGATTCAAATGTTTTAACAACTTGTGTAAACAAACTGCTCAAATCACCTTTTCAACGGCACATCGCCAATTGCTCGTGTCATGGGGAAGTGGCCCATCACAAGAGGAACAACTTCACTCTCCGTTATAAATCCGCCCGCAGCTTCGATTCTTGCCCTCTCCTCGTGTAAGAAAGCATTATGATCTCTCGTAAGCTCCTTGGGAGAAAGGCGTGGTGATGATGAGCCATCTAAAAGTAAAAGACATATAATATATATATATATATATATATTGATCAAACAATTTACTGACATGGCAATCATCTACAAGATATATATATATATATATATATATAATGATCAGCTATCGCCCGTCCTAGTCCACAAATTCGGTATAGCGAGCGCAAAAGAATAAACGATCCAACCACTCATAATGGAGTTCAAGATATGTACCCTCATCAGATGATTGTGCATTCTTCGAGCAAAGTAATGCCTTTGAGTCCCCAACGTTGGCTACCAAAATTTGATCATCTACTAAAAGGGCGACGACTGCTGTTGTTCCTGAGTAAAGATTGCGTCTCACAGCTTCCTAAATCGACGGGAAGAAGGATTCGAATCAGAAAATTAATCCCATCCGTTCCTCGCAGTCAAACTTGCGCAATAAAAAAGATGAAAGGTACTAACATGCGTAAATGCATCGTCCAAATTCTTTATTGTTGTCAACAATTCTTCTTTGAGGATTTCCTTGTGGTTTCCCCCACCCATTACCGCAAAGCTGCTGCGCATGAGCATCAAAGTTAACACAAATCAAATGAGAAGAGAGATAGAGAGAGAGAGAGAGAGAGAGAGAGGGAGGGAGGGAGAGGGAGAGAGAGATTGAACCTGCCAAGAGTAGCTGGCTTGGGATCACCACAAGGCACAAAATTACCATTGTCCCCTTGTGTTGGGTATATACGACTTAAAGTATTGAACATAAAATTGGTGAAGAAACTCTTTGAGACCATTTCACTAGCTTCCTCTCCAATATGACCATCAAAGACTGCCACCACATCAACTTTGACCGTCTTAATAATCCCATGGTCGCCTGCTAACATATATGTATTCACTCTTCAGCCAAGCCAAATATACTAAATCATACGATATGTTCACGCTCGCATCTAACGGAGTTTACAAAAAAAAAAAAAAAAATGACTCGAGATCAAGGACGGAGATTACCATGAAAAGGTATGTGCATGCCGAGGTTGCAAAAAACGCGGTCCTCTTGGTACCGCCTCCTACCTTTGACAGTGGAGAGCTGACAATTCATTATGTCGTAATCTGGGCTCTTCTTGATGTACTCGATAAACATATCTCGGCGTTCAAGGGATCGACCTGGTGATGGACGCTCGACTTGCGTCATCTTAAGAGGAGAATAGAACGAAGAGGGAACTGAAATAGCAAAGAAAAGAACTCCAAACACCAGCATGAAGGCCTTGCAACTTCCCATCCTTTCAAAAAGAAAAGCACCATCACTTCGGAGAAATAGCCAAGCCATATGGGCAGATTTGAACTGAACTTAAACTGCAGACTAAACCTCAAAATATTACTTAACAGATTGTTAACACCTACAGATGGATGTACTGCAAAGACAGTCGGAATTTTTTCACAAAAGCCAAAAAAGTCATTTAAGAGCAGTAATTTTTAGTAATTCGTGCAACTATCCAACCCAGTACAGCTATTCCAGCAATAATTTAGAACAACTTTAGCCCTAAATAACCAATTCAATCATATTACTGCCGATTTAGGGTATCTTGAAAATTCAGCAGAAATTAATAAAAAGGAATATAAAAGAATACCTAGAGAGAAAAAATCGCCGTGAGAGTGCTAGGGATTCGTTTTTGCTTCTATATGCCTATATTAAAAAAGAAATAGTTTCATATTTAAATTCTTATCCTTAATATTTACAATTAAAAAAAAAATAATATCCCAACAGTTTCATCTCAGACAGGCAAGCCCGCAAAATCTTGAGGTTCTGACACATACCTTATCATCTCCGAACTTTGCCCAGGATCTAACCATGGCTCTTTCGTAAGGATATTGAGGTAAGAGAGGAAACTGATTCTTCCACGTCTCATCGATGTATTCAAGAATCACAAGTGATTCGCATATGGGCTTTCCGTCGTGGATTGATCTTCAGAGGATGGACGATCATTAGACCAAATGGGTTCGACCATTTCCTGTAAATAAGCTTCAGTTCTTCTGCCATGGAGGGAGGTAGTAAGTAATAGGTCGTGGCTGTGTAATGAAACTTCAAGGGGGCAAGAAGGTAAAGATCAAATCGTAGTTGGCGACCGCAAATGTCATATTGACAATGTGCCCTCCAAATAGATTATATTTACGCATTACATCCTCAAGTTATTATTTTGTTGCACTTTGCGCTCTTCAAATTACACGATATTATTGAAATAAGGCTTAAATATATTTTTATTCCGTATATTTGAGGGGTAGTATTTTAAGAACACTTAAGGGTGACAATTTTAGTCTATCAAAATTGAAGCAATTTAGGGTCATTTAAGTTAAGGGTGACAATTTCAGTCATATAAGTATTATAAATGAAGCAATTTTAGGACAACTAAACCTATAAATCTAATTTCAGCCCGATATTTATACACGTGGCACCAAAGATGTTGACTTGAACTAAATTTATTTTCTCTTTCCTCCAATTAATCGTCACTTCATAAGTAAAAAAATAAGTAAGAGCTTATTTGGAGGAAATAGAATAAATTTAGTCATGAAAGTATCAGAATTGAAGCAATTTTAAGAAAGTTAACCCCGAAAACATCATTTCGGCCCGAAAATTATACACATAGAACCGAAAATGCTGATTTGGACTATAAAATGACGTTTAATTAAAGGAAAGAGAAAATAAATTTAGTCCAAATCAGCATCTTCGGCGTCACATGTGTAAATTTCGGGGTAAAATTAAGGTTTTGGGTATAATTGTCCTAAAATTGCTTCAATTTCAATACTTATAGGACTGAAATTGACACCATTAACTTAAATGTCCCTAAATTGCTTCAATTTTGATACTTATAGAAATAAAATGGTCACCTCTAACTTAAGTATACTTAAAATGCTATTCCGGACTGACTAAAAATATATTTAAGGCGTGAAATACAGACCCGAAAATCCCAAAAATAGTTCAAGCAAAAATGTCGGGACAAAACCCTTCTAATGCAACGATGCCCTCCTCCGATCTTCTCAAGCAGGTATGAACAAATCTTTTGCGTAGGCTTCATATATGTATGATCGAGATTGAATCTTTATCATCAATTAATGGAAATTAAGTGGTGAGATTACAACTTACAGGCCAGGAGCCATGAGGTTGCTTTAGCAGAGCTCAACAGTCTCTCTCCATCTAGGGTGAGTTTCTATTTTAGCGTTATTACTGTGGCTGAACTATGATGTTTTTCTGGGGATATTTGGACAAAGGGTGATTGGGTTATGTTGAAATTATCCCTTTCGTTCTTTCCTTGGTTGTTGTGTTTGCATAAAAAGGTTGTCTTTTTTACTATGCTTTCTCATCTACGTTTTGGGCTGATTAAGCTACCTATTGCTGTAAAATCTGTTCTTTAATTAGGGAAACGAAGTGTGGCGAGGCTTGATGACATTGTAGTCAATAGGCATGTAATGTGAAGGTTTTTGGTTATGTTTGTTTATGAATAGTGTAATAGAAATCGAAGCATGTGATTGATTCGCTCCATCTGTGGTATTCAGCATTCCCATATTTATGCAAAACGAAGAGTTTAAGCCGTTATGCTTTTTCTTGTAAGAACTGCGTTCGTTTCGAAACTATTCGACGAAGCCGATAATGGTCTTGCAAGGATTTTGAAATTCACTCCCTCGTCGAATCACTCTGTCCAAACTCCCTGTTAAGATAATCAACGCCGTGCCATTTCCATGTCCAAAAAGTTTGTCTTTTTTTTCATCTTCGTTGTGTTGCGTTGCAGGCCGTTTATCAGAAGAACGGAAATATATATTTCCGTACGACCATTCAAAAGGCGACCGCATTCGAGCAGAGTAAGTAGTCCAACCTTAAAAATCTTATGAATGTGCTTACACGATAAGTGCGTAATAGAATCTGAAAAAAATGACTGTTTTCGGGCCATTGTGGTGCAGAACAATTAGACGCCGCCAAAGCTAGGATTGCAAAGCCGAGTTCTTCGCCGTCGTCGTAATGTCGTCTCTAATTCAGCCGTCGTTGGCCCGAGCCTCTATGAGTCCCCACTTGATCATATTATTACACTTCTCTCTGTAATAGTAGAAACAGAACATTATAAACATCCAACTGAGATAAGAATTTTTTTTGCCTTGGGTTTCATTTACAAAAGTTTTTTTTTTTTTCATATATCGAAAAACTTATTTCGTGTCCATCCATCACTTCTAACAAAAATAATATATAAAATAAACCCATATAATAATATATATATAATATATATATATTTAAAAGAAGGCACCAAAAATTTCACTGTATACCATATACACAACACTTTTACTCTGTATATAACTCCATTTTATTCCCATGACTTGGCCGCCACTTCTCTTACATGGTTCTACGACCACCGCGCCTCAGCCCATACTTCGGCCGCCCGGTCTCCTTGAACCTACGCCGGAGCTCCATGTCAACCTCACACTCCGGCGGCGGCACGGTGTACCTTACCGTGTCGTAACAGTAAGAATAATACATATACTTGGACCTAAATTTCCTCATCGCCAATCTCTGCTTGAGGGTCAGCTCTGCAAACTGATAGGAGCCACCGGTGAACCGTTCGTCGGCGCAGCTATCGCCGGAAGCCACCACCTCCTGCAGTGGGTCGGCGGTGCAGCCGTGGAGGACCAGGTCGGTGAACTCCGCGACGAAGGGGGCATATTTGTAATTAGCCTTGTATTTCCCGCCCGAAGTGGCCCAGTCAGATGCGTCCCATATCGTGGCGTATAGGCCCATGGGCTTTGATGGGTAGTCGTCGCCCATTGCGTCGTTGCGGATTATTTCTCGAATCGGAATATTGTCGCCCATTAGCCTTGTAAAGTAGCTATTTTTTAATGCATGTCCCTTTATTTACGAAGTGGAAAAAAAATTAGAGAAATATATGATTAACTGTTTTGGTGAAATTTTGTTATTGGGCCTACGCACATGAACCGACACATGGGAGAGTTGACGACATAATCTTTGGGGTTCCATCATAATATGCTAGGTGGTGTAGCCTATCAACTTATATGCTAGTCAATCTCTTCATTTTTAATCTGCATGCGAGTTATGTTCTTTAACAGTTTTCCACGCAAGGCGTGTTTTCATCAAGTTTGGCGTCGTCTTAATTTTTTTTAGGTACATTCGTATATTATAACCATTATTTATCACAAAGAAGATATGACATCACAACATTATCGTAGTCCTCATATTCCGATTTAAGTTCAGTTTAAATTGATTTTGAAGCTAATTCAAAATTTACTATCAATTATGAGAAAACATCGACTTCATGTGCCTTATTTTGAGTTCGTACAGATTATGATAGACAAGAAATTCAAGTGAATAGGAATGCATAACGTTGAAAAGGTCATGACCATTATTGATAATTAGAATACATCCAAACTCAATCGACTAGGCATTACCTATCTTATCTAGAATTAGCTTATTTAAAGTATAACAATGTATGAATTTTATGTAAGAGAGATTAGGTTTTCGGTTCTACCAACAAGAAATGGGTCGGTTTAAGTAGGCCCCAATAATTATAATAAATTTAAGAAAATGAGTACTTGCAAAATATGTTTGTTACTTTTTGTCTAAACTAAATCATGAAAGTAAGGAGAAATAGACATCAATGTGTGCAACTAGGCATCCACATGTCTTGTTAACTACTAACCACCACAAAAGACATTGGCCCACCTCACCATTAAGCATTTAAGCTAAACATAATTTTCAACATGCTTTGTTTACAAGCAATATTTTTAATTATGGCTTTTACCATTTTATTCAATTCCATATGTCAATAACATACGTCCAAGTAATCGAGGCGTGATAACTTAAGGTTATGAATTTGATTCCACTTAGTTTCCATATCTTCGCTGTTTGTATGGAATAGAGATGGAAATATCATAATAAGTCAAAGTATGGATTTTTTTTTTCAGTCCCGAGGTATCCACACTCGATCTGGTCATGGGCTAGCCCCTAAATACTGGCATGGGCTTTCATCACACAGATCCGGCGGAGGCTTAATTGCGCCACATCCTCCAGTGGTAGGACTAATCTTCGAAGGCAGATGAATACGTCCCAAACCCACTTAACATCGATAGTCCTGAGAAATAAATTTATGGTTGATAAAAATATACATCTAAACAAAAGTGTCCAGATAAAACCTTGACTTACTAAAAAAAACATTTGCCAAACTTAGAATTGGGCTTGGGCCGAATATATATTAATGGGCTTTTGTAGCCCAATGTTATTTCCATGACGAAAGATGAAAATAATAAGAGCGGTATAACAGATGAGGCCCAAAGCAAACGATTAAAAGGCCCAAATAAATTTGGAAGTTACGACGTCGTATAGGGGATCGATGCGAAGTACAATTCCTTAGGCAAGAGGTTCAAGTTATATTGCCCACCGTTCTTCGAAGAAACATACGTACAAAGAAATCGGCATCTATCTCACGCGTGGGAGCTCAAGATCTCGCAGAAAATTATACAACACCGCTGAATAGTAGCTCAATTATTTGGATCGAACTGCGATTTAACATATCCTTCGGAAGCATTTCTTCCTCAAGATGGCGCTGAATCTTCGTCAAAAGCAAACGGGTAAGTAGATCTTCAATGTGTGCGCGCTTGTGTGATGCCATGTTTGCATTCTCTTGTAGCAATTCGTTTATGGTCGTTGCTGCTTCAGATTTTTCCTAAATTGATGGCCTTAACCTTCTGTTTTAGTTTTTTTGAAACAAAATTGAAGGCAAAATTTGCGTGTAGGTGCTGTTTTCTGCCTGTGTGTGTTTCAGTGATTAAAGATTATTTTTATGTCTTTCTCGATTTCGTTGTCAATTGAGCGATCAATCACTCTACTTGCTGATTGTTGTTATATGCAGAATGCATAATCCTAGAGAGAAAAAATCGCCGTGAGGGTGCTAGGGATTCGTTTTTGCTTCTATATGCCTATATTAAAAAAGAAATAGTTTCATATTTAAATTCTTATCCTTAATATTTACAATTAAAAAAAAATTAAAAAAAAAATAATATCCCAACTGTTTCATCTCAGACAGGCAAGCCCGCAAAATCTTGAGGTTCTGACACATACCTTATCATCTCCGAACTTTGCCCAGGATCTAACTGAAGGCTTAGGCCCCAGTGAGTGGTATGGACACAAGAGAATTTTGCTGAAAGAACTGTTAAAACAGAAATGTTGGCTCTAATGTTGAGACAACATTCGAGACCTCAAAGTTTTCGCACAACGGATTAAAATAAAGTTCAGAGTAAAAACGATTGAGACACAGTTTTAAAATGTGCAGCAAGTTGTAAAACTTGCTGCGAGCCTTCAGGGCAAAATTCCACTCACTTGAGATGGATTACAAAAAGAACATCTATCAAAGATAGAAAATCAGCCTAGAAAAGATCCTACGAAAAGGACTATAAACCTACAAACTATGCAGGGGTAAAACGCTAGGCAAAACTACGAAACATAATAAACGTAAAGGTGAGAGCTCTCTCTTTCTTTTCTTTCTTCCTTGTTTCGTCACACATCTCGTTTCGAGTCTTCTCTTTAAATACTCGAACTCGTCGGTCTTAGTCTTTTCCATGATCTCCATATTGCCCATGATTTCCACTCTAAGCTCAAGGGACGTTGCAGGTTGTTAATATAAAGACCGATTCTATTCTTAGCAAAGCCCAGAATAGCAAACACTATTATTAGTAAAAGGCCTTTCTATTTTTAGCTCCACTTCCTTTGAATAAATCCAAGCTCGAACCTAAGTCCTGCACATACTAAAATAATGCCATGATTATAGGAATAATGGTTTTTGGGTTTGAAAGACAAAACCGAGGGTTGACTAAGTCTGAGTCAGCTCGTGTTGAGTCGGACGTCGTCCCAACATTGTCAATGTAGACATAGTCAACATTAACAATCTCCCCCTTTTTGTCTTTCTTCCCAAAACCCGTGCAGTGACTAAGTCTAAAAAAACTCCCCATGAAAGCAAACACCTTAAACACGCCATATGCAATCACAAACGATTAATCATACCAACTTGTTAAAAACTGCAAACACAAACACGTTGAATACATCAATCACTAAGCACAAAAAGAGTTGGCCACACCAACTGATTGACATCTGCAGGCACAAAGTCAGCACACATATGCATATACCAACTAATCATCATCTGCAGGCAAGAAACAAAATCAGCACACAAAAGTCAGCACACAAGCACACCACATCAATCAAGGATTAAGTAAAATTATAATCATCTTCATGTTCAGCTTCCTCCTTCATCTGCACCTTCTCCCCCTTTTTGGGAAGAAATAAGCTTTCTGAGAGTTTCCCTTTGCTCCATTAGGGAATCGATTGTTGCATCAAGGAATTGAAGTTGCTTCTCCAGATGTAAGAGATTTGTTGGGGATGATGTTGTCCCAACATCTTGTTCAACATCTGCTACAGATCTCCAGGGAAGATCCACCACCTTGTGTTTTCCTAGGAGAAGATTTCCATTGACAGCATATGGAAGTCCCTTGGGCTTCACAACATCATCTGCAGCAGGTTCAAATCCTGCTCGAAGCAGAACATTCCAGATAATAGATGGAAACGGGAGGATACCAGTTCCTTCATGACCAGCCTGCCAAGCTATCTGATTCAAAATGTATTCTCCCCAGTTGATGGGGAGATTCTGGCCTAAGGCATAGAGAAGCTGCACCATCGGCTCTGTAACTCTGCTATCATTGGCAGTGGGTAGCCAATTGTAGATCGCAATTTTGAAAAGCACCGAGTAGAGCGAGGTGAGCAACTTTGCCGAAAAGTTTCCAGCCCATTCAGTCAACCCTCCTCCAGTAATGAACGCAACAGCCTCATCCATATCAGCACTTGGAAACTGATCCACTTCTGGAGTTCCCAGAAGCTCATTTATCGACTGAGAGGTAAACTCATAAAGCGCTCCCCGCAAATAGACCTTACCAAACTTCTTTGAACTTAACTCATTAACATTCGAAGGGAGGTTAGAATATACCTCTCTGACGACGATCTCCGAATGGTCTCCCAAGATAATGCTGGACTTCTCGAGGTTTCGAGTCTTGAGGAACTCAAGGACTCCGTATTTCCGAAAACTGTTCTTGTCCACAACCCTCTCAACTCTCAACTTCCGATTCTTGAATGTCTCCCAAAGCTTCTTGTTCATTGATGAATAGAATGTGGGAGCATCTGCCGGGATCTCCCAGTCTTCGTCTTCTTCTTGTTTGTTGTCTTCTGAAGATGCTGGACTCGAATCAGCGCCAACATCGTACTCAACATCTTCTTCCCTAGCAAAAGAACTCCCTAGACCATCATCATTCTGAGAATTTCTCACCTTCTTTGAGGGTCGAGAGTCTGAATCATCCACAGGCCTCTTGCCTCTCTTCTTCTTTACCCTTCGAATAACATCTCTGAGAAGAACATCGTCAGAGACCACATCTTCTTCTTCGGCATTGGGTTCTCGAATCTCCTGAGAAGAAGCAGGAACATCCTCAGTCGGCGCGGGAATCTTCTCTGATGTGGATTGAGCCGCCTTGCCTCCCCCTGAACCCATGATAATCTCTTCGAAGTAGTTGTCAGCAAAAAGATGATCGTATGTGTGCTCGTCGACCATGTCATCTGAAGAAGAGCTGGAAACTGGTTTGGGACTTTGCGGAATCGGAGCCTCTTCTTCTTGAGGTTCAACAGTTTCAAGAGCCTCCATCTCAGCATCAGTTTGCACTAAAACTCCTCCAACATTGGATGGCAAGTTAGCTTTGGACGGCTGAGGGACTTCGCCGGCAATATCCCTTGGAGGTTCTTCAGAAACGGGTTCCCCTGTTCTCAGAGCTGCAGTGGCTCTGATGAACTCATGTAAAGGACCATCGGTGGGTAACGGAATGATTTCACCGTCGATCATCATCGCTGTCGGCCTGGGGGAACTATCATCAGCGCCAGATGTTGCGCCAACATTCTGAGACTGAGGGTTAGATGAAAATGCCATTGCAGAAATTCTCAAGAAATGAATTAGGTTAGCAATCGAAAAAGGGGATTTTTTTTTTTTTTAAAGCTTGAGGAGAATCTTGAATTTGCAGAGTAAGAGAGAGAGAAATAAACTTGAGATTATGAATGTGATTTGAGTGCTAACTATAAAACGGCCAAGTAAAAAAAATAACCTCCAACGGTTATAAACAGGAAGTGACATGCAGTAAGTGTGCAGTTATAACATGATGGATGATTAAGGAAAATACACGTTACTCACATAAAGCATTTAATGGGTGATAAGATCATAAACAGCATACAAAATTGTGTCTACAATCGTGTGTAAGCATAAAAAATCGTGGAGTAAAATCATGCACAATTGGAGATAATATGCAAAAACCAAGAGATAATTCACAGAAACCAAGTCAAGAATAAGAAATACCAACCGTTAAGTGACTTGGACGATTCACGCGAGCAAAGTGGAGAGGACCGTCCTTCAATAATCTCTAAATGAAAACATAGAATACCTAAGAATCAGACAAACACATACAGATTTTAGCGCAATCAATCTGATTAGTTACACATGTTGTCCCAACATTTGACTCCACATTCCCCGAACGACTTCCTTTATTTTCTGTTCAACACACTAGATCTCGATTTTCTTTCATTTTCTGCCTAACCTCACATTTATTTAGCTCGCATAGAGTACACCGTCACAACGAATGCCGTGTACCTAAGGAGTTTCAACAGCTCGACATGCTCTATATTGATATCTCTTTCTTCAAAGTTCAGCTCTTTATTCACGCATAGAATACATCGTCACAGCGAATGCCGTGTATCTAAGGAGTTTCAATTGCTTGAACCTGTTTCTAGAGTAATTTTGATGAGAGCAAAGTCATATGCAAGTGAGAAGGTCATTTCAGAAATCGGTCTAGGTGAGTCAATTCATTTTAGGAAATCACAAAGAGTAATTAGAATCAAATATCAGAACAGTAACAACCAAGCTTGACTTATGCTAATGTTGGTCCGAATGTTGGACCAACATTTACTGACTCATGCACAGACCAATAGGCTTTTTGAGGCTCGAAAACCTCTCGAAGTCTAAGGCTTTAGTAAAGATGTCCGCTAATTGATTCTTAGTATCTATATGCTCTATTCTAACTAACTCTTTTTCTACCATGTCTCTCAAAGAATGGTGCCTAATATCTATATGCTTGGTCCTAGAGTGCTGGATGAGATTTTTCGAAATATTGATGGCACTCAAGTTATCACAGTACATAAGTATTATCTCACTTTCTAACCCGTAATTGCTCAACATACTATTTAACCAAATGAGTTGTGTACAGCAGCTTCCTGCCGCCACATACTCAGATTCGGCCGTAGAAAGTGACACACAATTTTGCTTTTTACTGTACCAAGACACAAGATTGTTACCTAAAAAGAAACAACCTCCACTAGTGCTTTTGCGATCGTCTTCGTCACCTGCCCAATCAGCATCACTATACCCAACAAGGTTAGTGTTAGTATCTTTTGAAAACCAAAGACCTAGACTATAAGTTCCGCTCACATATCTCAAAATTCGTTTCACAGCATGCAAATGTGACACTTTAGGCTCAGACTGAAATCTTGCACAAACACACACAGAGTACATGATGTCAGGTCTACTAGCAGAAAGGTATAGAAGACTGCCTATCATAGAACGATACAATGTTGGGTCAACATGTTCCCCAACATTGTCCTTACTTACCTTCTGCGTGGAGCCCATCGGTGTTTTCATTACCTTTGCAGTATCCAGTCCAAATTTCTTGACAGTATTCTTGGCATACTTCTCCTGAGACAGAAAAATTCCATTTTTGCTTTGCTTTACCTGCAGACCTAAGAAAAACGTTAGTTCGCCGATCATGCTCATTTCAAACGTAGAATTCATAGCTTGAACAAACTCATCCGACATAAGTCGTGAAGTTGATCCAAAGACTATGTCATCAACGTAGATTTGAGCAATCAAAACACCAGAACCAACTCTTTTTACAAAGAGAGTTCGGTCGGCTTCTCCCCTATTAAAACCAAAATCTAACAAAAATGACGTAAGTCTGCCGTACCAAGCTCGTGGAGCTTGCTTTAGACCGTACAGAGCTTTTTATAGTTTGAACACATGATCAGGATAGTGAGGATCCTCAAAACCTTTCGGTTGCTCAACTAAATTTCTTTGTCAATATAACCATTTAAAAACGCACCTTTCACATCCATCTGGTGGAGAGTAATGTTGAGCCAACATGCGATACCAAGAAGTAGCCGAATTGACTCTAACCTTGCTACTGGAGCGAAGGTTTCATCAAAGTCTATTCCCTCGACTTGGGTATAGCCTTGGGCGACTAAACGAGCTTTATTTCTAACAACATTGCCATACTCGTCAGATTTGTTCTTAAAGATCCACTTCGTCCCAATGACATTGAAGTCATTCGGCCGAGGGATTAAAGTCCAAACCTGAGCTTTATCAAACTGTAAAAGTTCTTCTTGCATCGCATTGATCCAAAAATTGTCTTTGAGAGCTTCAACGACATTTTTTGGTTCAACCTCCGAAACAAAACAATTAAATCTAACCTCACTATATAAGGACGTCATGCAACCATTCTTCACCATCGAGCGGTAGTCTTTGCGCGGTTTGTCTCGTGTTCTGCGGCCTTCATTCACATTTCCAATAATTTGGTCAGCTGGGTGATCTTTCTGGATTCTAGCAGGTGGATCCCGTCGAACATTCATGTTCTCGTCATCAGTATCTTGTTCTTGTGCAGATGTTGAAGCAGTTGCTGGCTCAACATCTGACTCAACATTTTCGTCTGTATGTACTGGAGCTGAAACCTCTTCTGTAATTTCAACCTGAGAAGTACTTGTGCTAACATCATCATCAAACACGATGTTCACAGATTCCTGAATAGTTTTCAACCTCAAATTATAAACTCGATAAGCACGACTATTGGTAGAATATCCTAAGAAAATACATTTATCACTCTTCGAGTCAAACTTAGTCAAATACTCACGGTCATTTAACATATAGCAAATAGAACCAAATACGTAAAAATACTTGATCGTAGGTTTCGTACCTTTTAAGAGCTCGTACGAAGTTTTCTTCGTGCCATGACGAAAGTAAACTCGATTTGAGATATGACACGCGATGTTCAAAGCTTCAGCCCAGAACCTTTTAGAAAGATTCTTGGAGTGTAGCATGACACGTGCCATCTCTTGAAGCATGCGATTCTTCCTTTCGGCGACCCCATTTTGTTGAGGCGTCTTAGGAGAAGAATATTCATGGATTATACCGTTCTTATCACACAATTCTTGAAAAAACTGATTTCGAATTCTCTACCATGGTCAGACCTAATACGAAAAATCGGTGCACAGAAATTGTTTTTGACCATAGCACAAAAAATTTTAAAAAAATCGAAAGTTTCAGATTTTTCTTTGAGAAAAAATATCCATGAAAATCTCGAAAATTCATCAACCAAAACATAAGCATATTTCCTACCAGCTACGCTCTCAACTTCCATAGGACCCATAAGATCCATATGGATAAGTTGAAAACAATGAGCAGTTCTGAAATGTTGAGCAGAATGTTGGTCAACATTATGCCCAGCATGCATTTGCTTGCCTTTCAGGCACTGTTCACACACGATCTTACCGAACTTCTTTAGCTTGGGGATCCCTCTGATTGCATCGTGACGTACTAGTTGCTCCAAGGTCCGATAATTCACATGGCCCAACTTCTTGTGCCACAAAATGACCTCGTCCGATGGCCTCGACAGTTGGCAGAGTTCTTCGTTTCCACCTTTGTCTCCAACTTGGTAACAATTATCGTTAGAGCGCTTACCTGCCATGACACACACTTTCTGATCGTTAAAAACCTCGCAACTTTCCTTGTTAAATCTTACCTCAAGTTCATCGTCGCAAAGTTGACTTATACTGATCAGATTTGCCACAAGTCCTTCCACATGGAGGACGTTCTTCAATGCAGGAAAACCGGGAACGTTGAGCTTGCCTCGTCCGGGAATTTGTCCTTTAGCGCCGCCACCGAAAGTCACTGTTCCACTACTCAAAGGCATATAATCTAGCAAATAATCTTTGGTACCCGTCATGTGACGTGAACAACCGCTATCAAAGTACCAAGACCCTGAAACGTTAGCCTTAAAGAAGTGTATACGACATTACAACAAAGAGATGATTTTTCAACCAAATCTTTCTTCTGATTTTTGGGAACCCAGACAGACGTGTAATGAGCTGAATTAGAGCTAAAAGCTTCAGAAAGTTCTCCAAACATTCTGTTAGACACTGATCTCTCAATGTTGGGCAGAATGTTGGACGACTTTCCAGCCAACATTTTCTTCCTGACAAAATCATCTTTCATTTTCCAGCAAAACGGTTTTATATGACCAGGCTTAAGACAATAATGACATCTAAAACTCCTTTTTCGGGACTTACGAACAGAACGTTTAGGTTTTTCAACCAAATCAGATGGAGGTACAAAAACAGTTTTAGGTTCAAAAGCATTTTGAGAATGATATCCAAGACCATTCTTAGAAGAACCACCTAAAGAAAGTACCTCATCAAGAGTAGACTTACCTTTGTTCAGCTTTGTGAACGTATCATCTGCATGATCAACGTATTTCTTGATTCTGTCTAACTCCAGGTCCTTTTTGGTCAACAAAGCTTCCATTCGGCTCAATCCTTCCCGCAAGTCATCAACGAGCTTTTCCCTCTGTTCCTTTTCTTCGTTTAGAGAACGGATGATCTTACTGAATTTTTCGTTCAGCTTTCTTTCCTTTGACAATTCAAGAGAGAGAAGTCTGTACAATTCATCCGTGGTATTGTCAGCATCATGTACTTCTACTGCCTGTACTTCATCATCATAAATCACATCAAAACAGTTTGAATCATCATAGTCAAAATAAACAAGTTGTTCAGATGTTGACTCCGATGTTGGATCAACATCGGATACAACATTTAAACCTATATGATGTTCCTCTTCTTCTTCAACGTCAGAGAACGATTGATTGTTACATCGCGTCAACTGGGCCATCTCTTCTGGGTCTTCTACTGGATTATCTTCTTCATCGTCCGAAAGACTCACCCAATAGTTCTTTCCGTACCTGCGAAGAGTGTTAGCACATTCATTGGCAAAGTGCCCCCAACCTTTACATGCATGGCACTGAATCTCGTCCCACTTTATCTTGTTAGCTTTCAGTTTGTCTGCGGAGTTTCTCTTGAATACGGGGCGTTTAGGCGCGGAAGAAGTTTCCTTTTGATTTAGAACAGTCTTGAATGTTGGGCCAACATTCAACTCTCGTTTGTTTTTCAGAAACTTCCGATAGTTCCTTACCAGCAAAGCCGTTGCCTCATCCTCGCTAGTGTCGTACTTTGGTTCAGGTTCCGAAGACTGAGCTGCAAATGCCAGGCCTTTTCCCTTTGACGCATTTTTCTGAGCATCAAGATTGATCTCATTGTTCTTGAAGATGTTCATGAGGACATTAAAATAGAGAGTCGCCAAATTGTAGGATTTCTCAACCACTGAAACTTTGTTATTGAACTTTGGGGACAAAGAACGAATGGCTTTCGAGTTTAAGGCTTTGTTTGAAATCGGTTCTCCTAAACTTTGACACTCACTCGAAATATTTAAAAGCTTCCCAAAATAAGAAGAAATATCCTCATCATCACTCATCCTAAGACTCTCTAGTTGACTGTGAATAAGACGAAGTTTTGTTTCTTTTACGCTCGCATCTCCCTCACAATACCTTTGAAGAATGTCCCACGCAGATTGAGCCGTGGTACAGTTTTGAATGATTTTAAACATGAAAATATCGACAGTAGAGAAAATCGCATTAAGAGCTTTTTCATTGAAATCAGCATCCAATCGCTCCTGTTGCGTCCATTCAGCGACGGGTTTATCAACGACTTCCCCATCAGCGTCTGGATTAGTTTTTGGCGTAACATAACCGGTAAGAACAGAGTTCCACGACCGGACATCAATTGACTTGATGGAGTGACACATCCGAACCTTCCAATAGGCATAGTTTGAACCATCCAAAACGGGAATTTTTCCAAAAGTATTTGGGCTAAAAATATCCATATCAAAAAGATCTGAACGCTTAGTGTATCAAGCGACGGCTCTGATACCACTTTGAAAGCTTAGGCCCCAGTGAGTGGTATGGACACAAGAGAATTTTGCTGAAAGAACTGTTAAAACAGAAATGTTGGCTCTAATGTTGAGACAACATTCGAGACCTAAAAGTTTTCGCACAGTGGATTAAAATAAAGTTCAGAATAAAAACGATTGAGACACAGTTTTAAAATGTGCAGCAAGTTGTAAAACTTGCTGCGAGCCTTCAGGGCAAAATTCCACTCACTTGAGATGGATTACAAAAAGAACATCTATCAAAGATAGAAAATCAGCCTAGAAAAGATCCTACGAAAATGACTATAAACCTACAAACTATGCAGGGGTAAAACGCTAGGCAAAACTACGAAACATAATAAACGTAAAGGTGAGAGCTCTCTCTTTCTTTTCTTTCTTCCTTGTTTCGTCACACATCTCGTTTCGAGTCTTCTCTTTAAATACTCGAACTCGTCGGTCTTAGTCTTTTCCATGATCTCCATATTGTCCATGATTTCCACTCTAAGCTCAAGGGACGTTGCAGGTTGTTAATATAAAGACCGATTCTATTCTTAGCAAAGCCCAGAATAGCAAACACTATTATTAGTAAAAGGCCTTTCTATTTTTAGCTCCACTTCCTTTGAATAAATCCAAGCTCGAACCTAAGTCCTGCACATACTAAAATAATGCCATGATTATAGGAATAATGGTTTTTGGGTTTGAAAGACAAAACCGAGGGTTGACTAAGTCTGAGTCAACTCGTGTTGAGTCGGACGTCGTCTCAACATTGTCAATGTCGACATAGTCAACATTAACACTAACCATGGCTCTTTCGTAAGGATATTGAGGTAAGAGAGGAAACTGATTCTTCCACGTCTCATCGATGTATTCAAGAATCACAAGTGATTCGCATATGGGCTTTCCGTCGTGGATTGATCTTCAGAGGATGGACGATCATTAGACCAAATGGGTTCGACCATTTCCTGTAAATAAGCTTCAGTTCTTCTGCCATGGAGGGAGGTAGTAAGTAATAGGTCGTGGCTGTGTAATGAAACTTCAAGGGGGCAAGAAGGTAAAGATCAAATCGTAGTTGGCCACCGCAAATGTCATATTGACAATGTGCCCTCCAAATAGATTATATTTACGCATTACATCCTCAAGTTATTATTTTGTTGCACTTTGCGCTCTTCAAATTACACGATATTATTGAAATAAGGCTTAAATATATTTTTATTCCGTATATTTGAGGGGTATTATTTTAAGAACACTTAAGGGTGACAATTTTAGTCTATCAAAATTGAAGCAATTTAGGGTCATTTAAGTTAAGGGTGACAATTTCAGTCATATAAGTATTATAAATGAAGCAATTTTAGGACAACTAAACCTATAAATCTAATTTCAGCCCGATATTTATACACGTGGCACCAAAGATGTTGACTTGAACTAAATTTATTTTCTCTTTCCTCCAATTAATCGTCACTTCATAAGTAAAAAAATAAGTAAGAGCTTATTTGGAGGAAATAGAATAAATTTAGTCATGCAAGTATCAGAATTGAAGCAATTTTAAGAAAGTTAACCCCGAAAACATCATTTCGACCCGAAATTTATACACATAGAACCGAAAATGCTGATTTGGACTATAAAATGACGTTTAATTAAAGGAAAGAGAAAACAAATTTAGTCCAAATCAGCATCTTCGGCGTCACATGTGTAAATTTCGGGGTAAAATTAAGGTTTTGGGTATAATTGTCCTAAAATTGCTTCAATTTCAATACTTATAGCACTGAAATTGACACCATTCACTTAAATGTCCCTAAATTGCTTCAATTTTGATACTTATAGAACTAAAATGGTCACCTCTAACTTAAGTATCCTTAAAATGCTATTCCGGACTGACTAAAAATATATTTAAGGCTTGAAATACAGACCCGAAAATCCCAAAATAGTTCAAGCAAAAATGTCGGGACAAAACCCTTCTAATGCAACGATGTCCTCCTCCGATCTTCTCAAGCAGGTATGAACAAATCTTTTGCGTAGGCTTCATATATGTATGATCAAGATTGAATCTTTATCATCAATTAATGGAAATTAAGTGGTGAGATTACAACTTACAGGCCAGGAGCCATGAGGTTGCTTCAGCAGAGCTCAACGGTCTCTCTCCATCTAGGGTGAGTTTCTATTTTAGCGTTATTACTGTGGCTGAACTATGATGTTTTTCTGGGGATATTTGGACAAAGGGTGATTGGGTTATGTTGAAATTATCCCTTTCGTTCTTTCCTTGGTTGTTGTGTTTGCATAAAAAGGTTGTCTTTTTTACTATGCTTTCTCATCTACGTTTTGGGCTGATTAAGCTACCTATTGCTGTAAAAATCTGTTCTTTAATTAGGGAAACGAAGTGTGGCGAGGCTTGATGACATTGTAGTCAATAGGCATGTAATGTGAAGGTTTTTGGTTATGTTTGTTTATGAATAGTGTAATAGAAATCGAAGCATGTGATTGATTCGCTCCATCTGTGGTATTCAGCATTCCCATATTTATGCAAAACGAAGAGTTTAAGCCGTTATGCTTTTTCTTGTAAGAACTGCGTTCGTTTCGAAACTATTCGACGAAGCCGATAATGGTCTTGCAAGGATTTTGAAATTCACTCCCTCGTCGAATCACTCTGTCCAAACTCCCTGTTAAGATAATCGACGCCGTGCCATTTCCATGTCCAAAAAGTTTGTCTCTTTTTTCATCTTCGTTGTGTTGCGTTGCAGGCCGTTTATCAGAAGAACGGAAATATATATTTCCGTACGACCATTCAAAAGGCGACCGCATTCGAGCAGAGTAAGTAGTCCAACCTTAAAAATCTTATGAATGTGCTTACACGATAAGTGCGTAATAGAATCTGAAAAAAATGACTGTTTTCGGGCCATTGTGGTGCAGAACAATTAGACGCCGCCAAAGCTAGGATTGCAAAGCCGAGTTCTTCGCCGTCGTCGTAATGTCGTCTCTAATTCAGCCGTCGTTTGCCCGAGCCTCTATGAGTCCCCACTTGATCATATTATTACACTTCTCTCTGTAATAGTAGAAACAGAACATTATAAACATCCAACTGAGATAAGAATTTTTTTTGCCTTGGGTTTCATTTACAAAAGTTTTTTTTTTTTTCATATATCGAAAAACTTATTTCGTGTCCATCCATCACTTCTAACAAAAATAATATATAAAATAAACCCATATAATAATATATATATATATATATATATAAAAGAAGGCACCAAAAATTTCACTGTATACAATATACGCAACACTTTTACTCTGTATATAACTCCATTTTATTCCCATGACTTGGCCGCCACTTCTCTTACATGGTTCTACGACCACCGCGCCTCAGCCCATACTTCGGCCGCCCGGTCTCCTTGAACCTACGCCGGAGCTCCATGTCAACCTCACACTCCGGCGGCGGCACGGTGTACCTTACCGTGTCGTAACAGTAAGAATAATACATATACTTGGACCTAAATTTCCTCATCGCCAATCTCTGCTTGAGGGTCAGCTCTGCAAACTGATAGGAGCCGCCGGTGAACCGTTCGTCGGCGCAGCTATCGCCGGAAGCCACCACCTCCTGCAGTGGGTCGGCGGTGCAGCCGTGGAGGACCAGGTCGGTGAACTCCGCGACGAAGGGGGCATATTTGTAATTAGCCTTGTATTTCCCGCCCGAAGTGGCCCAGTCAGATGCGTCCCATATCGTGGTGTATAGGCCCATGGGCTTTGATGGGTAGTCGTCGCCCATTGCGTCGTTGCGGATTATTTCTCGAATCGGAATATTGTCGATGTAAAATCTACAAAAATATTATATATATTAGTAATTTATGCACATTCTATGCACGTGTTCAATAAAACATTGAAATAAAAAAATTCAAAAAGTCTAAAATAATTGAGTTCAAATAGTATATAAATTTTATTTTTCTATTTACTTCGAATAATCTATAAATTATGTTTATTAATTTTCCATTAATTAATTACATTAATTGTTGAATATAAATAGTAACAGACAATTGACATAGTTTTTAGGAGGGTCTATACAATATCTATACTATATATATATTTGGAGAACAGTCAAATTAATTTAATATGGTAATAAAAATGATCATTTTAACCTTGATTTCAAATTTACTCTAATTTTACCCTCTAAAATCAAATTTTTACTTAACAATAATATAATATTAAAATAAATATTATAATTTCACCTATTAAAAATAACTTAAAATATTAACTAATAATATATTAAAGCACACGAATCGAGTTGCATAAAATACTAGTATAAATATTATATATATATATATATATATTGAATTAAATAATAATAATAACAAAAGAAATATGATGGATGGGTTACACTAATAATGACGGACAATTATGCCAATCTTGACTTAAGACAATATTTTCTTCTTTTTTTTTTTCTTTTCCTTTACATTCACGGAATCATACAAAAGAAGCTTTATTGATAAAATCAAATCGTGACCAGCTTGCATATGAATACTTATCATTGTCATCAATGAAATGCAACTTTCCTTTTTTTCCCCTTTCCACACATGTGATCTTTGAAATAATACTACGTTTTATAAATCCAAAAAAAATAAAAATAAAAAAACCCCGAAAAAATCACATATTATTTTATATTTCAATCAAAGAAAACCTCGAATATTAATTTACATAAAACCTATTTTTGCATTTTACGCAAAGGAGAAAAGGGAAAATTCAAGGCAGCTTATATACGTCACGGAACTATAAGAGTCAAAATTCAAATCTCACTTTGCCGCAATTTGACAAGTTGAATACGAAAAGGAAGAGTGGTTTCTACTTTCTAGAAAGCAAAAATTAAATTAAATAAATATATATGTGGGGAAAGAAAATTAAAAAAAAAAAAGAAAGAAAAAGACTTACACGATTTTGTTTGTGGACCATAGTATGCTATAGCTATGAAACTCCTTGGAAGGGTCAAACCAAAGGTAGTACCTCTCTTCTCTTCCCCTATTTGTACTTCCATTGCCGTACATATTTGTCTGAAACCTCCAAGCTTTGCCCCTTATGTTCCCCAAGAACTCAAAGTCAAGTTCGTCGTGTGTTTTCTTGAATATATCCCCGTTTGTTGTCTGCACCAACCATCTTAATATATAAGTTAAAAATGAATATTAATATGATATATGTTTTATTTCTTACATAAAATGCCACAACTATGCCTGCTGTGTAATCTGATGGCAGCTTTATTTTAGCACTGAATAAGCCGTTGCTGTATAGGTCCGATGATTTGAACCCTGACCCTAAAATAATTACAAAAATGAAAATTGAAACTTTGTTACTTTCCTTGTAGTAAGAAAAGAAAGAAAGAACATCAATTTATACTCTATAGACACATCATCTCCTCGGACAAATCTTACCCAGAGAAAGAGAAAACCCTCCTCGAAAACCCTTAATTATATTCTAAATATATATATATATATATATATATGTGTGTGTGTGAATATCGATGATCGCCGCCATCACAAGTATAGGTCGACAGTTAGTTAGTCAAAATTATTACATGCCTGTGTATTGGTTGAGATGGAGCTGAACCGATCGATCGTCGTCGGAAGGAAATATATTGGCTTGGCCGAATATGGGCGTGAAGCCTTTGGAGAAGGGCACAGTTGATACGTCGAAGGCGGCGGCGGCGGCGTATGCACATGATGATATCACATGGAGGTGGAGGAGAAGATGAAGACGAAGAGATGAATAATGATAGTATTTGAGCTTATCCATATTACTCTTAGATTAGAACTACAATATATGATGAAGCATATATTAGTATTGTCTTCGTGTAAGAAATGATCGTTCTTATAACACGTCTGAGCCGTCTCTATATTTTGAGAGAGAGAGAGAGAGACTGTAAAATATGTGGTGGACATGAGGTAATCGGGGGGTAGTTAAGGAAATATAGGTTGATAATACGAAATGAACAAAGACTCATTCAATTGTTTACTGCTATCGAATCTTTTCTTTTAATTAATATATATTTCATTTCCTAATTTTGTAATGAATCGCTATAATTGTGTTTCTACTATAGCACTGTTGTTATGAATTTAAATGTCGAATTAACACGTTCGTTATATACATATATTACTCCCTAGGTGTAGGGTTGCAAACGAATCGAATCGAGTCGAATATCATGATATTCTATTCATATTCTAATATCAAATTTTGAATTCGAATTCGAATACGAATACTATTCGAATACTAAGAATCGATTTGAATTCAATTTGATTATGACATTCGAATATCGAATCGAATATCGAATCGAATATTCGAATATTATAATTTAAATTTATATTTTATTATAATATTTTTTATTTAATAAAAATAATATTATATTTAAAATATATATTTAATTATAGTATCTTATATTTAAATATATATTGAATTATAATATATTTTATTTAATCAATATATATATTGAATTATAATATATTTCATTTCAATTTTATATTGAATATAAATATTGTGAATTTATTATTTATTGGGCCAATATAATTTATATATATATATATATAATATTAAATTATTTATATAATTCGAATCGAATATTCTATAATTATTCGAATCGAATACTGTCATATTTTATTCATATTCGAAAATTATTCGAATCAGAAACACTATTTTTATTCGTATTTAATATTCGAATATTTCGAATTCGAATCTTAAATTTCGAATCGAACCAAAAAAACTCGATTCATTTGCAACCCTACCTAGGTGTAATACATACATACGAGATAGAAAGGAAAAAAAAAAAAGGGAGAAAAAAATGTAACGATCATATGTTGGCAAAATAGTTTTAATTTATTTTGACCAAGCAATCTATGGTTAACAAATAGGTTATGCCAAATATCTTAGCACACTAAATAATTATATTGACTTCATATGGTTAGTTGTGTTATGTCCCATAGCTTGCATGCATGTGAAGTATCTATTGGTTTAATACAGAGAACTGATGAGTATCTTTAGTTTTATTAAACAATGAACAAAAATAATAAAAAATATATAATAGCAGTTGTATAGAAGAAATGGGTCCTACATTACTAGTGGATTTGGCCATGCAAAGCTTATCTTTTTTTTTTTTTTTTGTTCAAATTAATTTATCATTTATTAAATCATAATAAAAAATGATGATAATAATAAATATTTGTGATGGCTAGTTAAACTAAATCCTTCACATCAACGTCAAAATACCCAAAGACAGGTGTCATGCATATCCGAGTTGCCATAATACTGATGTTTTGTTTTCACACGCAATAAATTAAAATTAAATAAAATTTAATAATCATTTCTTTAAATATCATACACAAATACTACAATATTAAAATTTAGAGTAACAATCATCTACTGTGCAATGGCGATGACAGCTCGTATAGCCTTGTAATGATATTTGACAGCTCTTTTAGCCATTTTCCTTGCCAAGCCATGTAGTCTTTTAAAGAAAAACGAAACAAAAATTATTATATTTTCTGGTAAATAACTCATAATTTATACGAAAATGAAAACAAAAAATACAATAAATTGCACTTCGAATCTTAGCCTTTGATAGAAGTTAACACTATTAGGGACTATATATGCCAGCTTCAACTATTAAGATAAAAAAATGTTGGACTAAAATTTTGAAGATGAAGCGAATGCAAATTAAATAAATGATGTAATTATTCTGGCTAACAATGCTATTAAATAATTTTTTTTAAAAAAATATAATCTTGGAATTTTCGGCTTTGCATGTCGTGTACGTAACATAGAGTATACTATTTTTCACACGAGCATAAAATCCAAAGAATTTATTTATGTATATTATAAATCAATAATTGATCTTAATATACGTGTGATCCATCCTTCTCTTCGTAGGCACTCTTATCTCTCTATTTTTTTTCCCTTTAATTAATATATAATTGTCATTGTTTTTGTTATTTTTATTTAGTTATATTTTTTAAAATTTATTTAATTGAGTTGTCCGGAAAATATGGGCCAGTCTAAGTATGTCTAGTTGAAGAATCTGTATAGTTGTCAGGTCGCTATCTCCGCCGTTTTCAGCCAATATTAATGGGCTTTCGATTTTCGATTGGGTATAAATCAACATCTATGACCCACATATCAAATCAAGACATAGTGATCAATGATGTATTCATAACATTTTTGTCACGCTCATGATTATGGGAAATATAATAAAATAAAATAAAATATCGAGGGAGAAAAACAAATGAAAACTTTGTAAAGTAGCTATTTTTTAATGCATGTCCCTTTATTTACGAAGTGGAAAAAAAATTAGAGAAATATATGATTAACTGTTTTCGTGAAATTTTGTTATTGGGCCTACGCACATGGACCGACACATGGGAGAGTTGACGATATAATCTTTGGGGTTCCATCATAATATGCTAGGTGGTGTAGCCTATCAACTTATATGCTAGTCAATCTCTTCATTTTTAATCTGCATGCGAGTTATGTTCTTTAACAGTTTTCCACGCAAGGCGTATTTTCATCAAGTTTGGCGTCGTCTTAATTCTTTTTTTAGGTAAATTTGTATATTATAACCATTATTTATCACAAAGAAGATATGACAACACAAAATTATCGTAGTCCTCATATTCTGACTTATGTTCAGTTTAAATTAATTTTGAGCTAATTCAAAATTCACTATCATGTGCCTTATTATGAGTTCATACATATTATGATAGGCAAGAAATAGGAATGCATAACGTTGAAAAAGTTCATGACCATTATTGATAATTAGAATACATCCAAACTCAACCGACTAGGTATTACCTATCTTATCTACAATTAGCTTATTTAGAGGATAATAATGTATGAATTTTATGTAAGAGAAGATTAGGTTTTGGGTCCTACTAACAAGAAATGGGTCGATTTAAGTAGGCCCCAAAAATTATAATAAATTTAAGAAAATGAGTACTTGCAAATATGTTTGTTACTTTTTGTCTAAACTAAATCATGAAAGTAAACAGAAGAGACATCAATGTGTGCAACTAGGCATCCACATGTCTTGTTAACTACTAACCACCACAAAAGACATTGGCCCACCTCACCATTAAGCATTTAAGCTAAACATAATTTTCAACATGCTTTGTTTACAAGCAATATTTTTAATTATGGCTTTTACCATTTTATTCAATTCCATATGTCAATAACATACGTCCAAGTAATCGAGGCGTGATAACTTAAAGTTGTGAATTTGATTCCACTTAGTTTTCATATCTTCGCTGTTTGTATGGAATAGAGATGGAAAGACCATAATAAGTCAAAGTATGGATTTTTTTTTTGCAGTCCCGAGTTATCCCCACTCGATCTGGTCATGGGCTAGCCCCTAAATACTGGCATGGGCTTGCGCCACACAGAACCGACGGAGGCTTAATTGCGCCACATCCTCCAGTGGTAGGACTAATCCTCGAAGCCAGATGAATACGTCCCAAACCCACTTAACATCGATAGTCATGAGAAATAAATCAAAGTATGAATATTATGGTTGATAAAAATATACATCTAAAAAAAAGTGTCCAGACAAAACCTTGACTTACTAAAAATAACATTTGCCAACTTAGAATTGGGCTTGGGCCGAATATATATTAATGGGCTTTTGTAGCCCAATGTTATTTCCATGACGAAAGATGAAAATAATAAGAGCGGTATAACAGATGAGGCCCAAAGCAAACGATTAAAAGGCCCAAATAAATTTGGAAGTTACGACGTCGTATAGGGGATCGATGCGAAGTACAATTCCTTAGGCAAGAGGTTCAAGTTATATTACCCACCGTTCTTCGAAGAAACATACGTACAAAGAAATCGGCATCTATCTCACGCGTGGGAGCTCAAGATCTCGCAGAAAATTATACAACACCGCTGAATAGTAGCTCAATTATTTGGATCGAACTGCGATTTAACATATCCTTCGGAAGCATTTCTTCCTCAAGATGGCGCTGAATCTTCGTCAAAGCAAACGGGTAAGTAGATCTTCAATGTGTGCGCGCTTGTGTGATGGCATGTTTGCATTCTCTTGTAGCAATTCGTTTATGGTCGTTGCTGTTGCGTGTAGGTGCTGTTTTCTGCCTGTGTGTGTTTCAGTGATTAAAGATTATTTTTATGTCTTTCTCGATTTCGTTGTCAATTGAGCGATCAATCACTCTACTTGCTGATTGTTGTTATATGCAGAATGCATAATCCGAATGTTGAATCTCAACCAGACCGTGAATGATCCGGGTGGAACAGCAGACGAGAATGTGTATAAAATCTTGATCTACGATCGTTTTTGCCAGGACATATTGTCCCCATTGATCCACGTGAAAGATCTGCGTAAACATGGTGTCACGCTGTACTTCCTTTTGGACAAGGATCGAAACCCCGTTCATGATGTTCCCGCAGTGTATTTCCTCCAGCCCACACCTCGTAATGTGCAGCGTGTAATATCGGATGCATCGAAAGCCCTTTACGACTCATTCCATCTCAATTTCTCTTCTTCGATCCCCAGGCCTCTCCTCGAGGAACTTGCCACAGGTATGATGTCTTTTTGTGAAGGAGACTTGTACTTCTGTTGAACTCACTAAATTCGGCTTGTAGAATTAGCTTATCATAGAAAATCTTGTTTCAGGGACAATTGCTTCGGATTCCATTCAGAGGATCGCAAAGGTGCATGATCAGTACTTGGAGTTTGTGACACTCGAGGACAATTTGTTTTCACTTGCAAACCAAAATTGTTATGTTCAGTTGAATGATCCATCTGCTGGTGATAAGGAGATTGAGGAGATAATCGAAAAGATAGTGGGAGGATTGTTCTGTGTCTTGGCTACGCTATCCGTTGTGCCAGTTATTAGGTGTCCTCGTGGTGGCCCAGCTGAGATGGTTGCGTCGTTACTCGATCAGAGGTTGCGGGATCATTTGCTGGCAAAGAATAATCTGTTCACCGAAGGTGGGAATTTCGCGAGTTCTTTCCAGAGGCCGGCATTGTGCATATTCGATAGGAATTTCGAGATGTCTGTTGCCATACAACATGATTTTAGGTACAAACCGCTCGTTCACGACGTGCTCGGTCTGAGGCTGAACAGATTGAACGTGAAAGGGGAAAAAGGTGGCATGAAATCCTTTGAGCTCGATCACATGGACCCGTTTTGGGCAGCGAATGGGTCGTTAGAGTTTCCCGAAGTTGCTGTTGAGATAGAGACACAGCTGAATAAATATAAGAGAGACGTCGAAGAGGTGAACCGACGCACCGGCGGTGATGCTGGGGCTGAGTTCGACGGCACAGATCTGATAGGAAACACAAAACATCTGATGAATGCAGTGAACTCCCTGCCCGAGTTGACTGAGAGGAAACAAGTGATTGATAAGCACACGAATATCGCCACTGCACTGTTGAGTGAGATCAAAGAAAGATCCCTCGATTCTTATGCCAAAAAGGAGACTGACATGATGGTCAGAGGCGGGATCGATCGTAACGAACTCATGACCGTGCTCAAGGGCAAAGGTACCAGCATGGACAAACTGAGGTTCGCAATTTTGTACCTCATTTCCTCGGAGAACATCCCCTCGTCAGAAATCGAAGCAGTAGAATCTGCTCTGAAAGAATCCTCGGTCGACACTAGCGCATTTCAATACGTGAAGAAGATGAAGTCGCTGAACGTTTCGCTGGCATCAGCTAGCTCTGCTAGCAGAGGCAATATCGTGGACTGGGCTGAGAAGCTCTATGGGCAGTCTTTAAGTGCAGTAACTGCCGGGGTTAAAAATCTGCTCTCTAGTGACCACCAACTGGCCTTGACTAGGACGGTTGACGCCCTGATGGACGGAAAACCTAACCCAGAAATCGATTCTTACCTCGTTTTCGACCCGAGGGCGCCCAAATCCTCATCTGGGTCTAGCGGGGCCCACGTCAAAGGGCCTTTCAAGGAAGCGATCGTGTTCATGATCGGCGGTGGAAACTACGTCGAGTATGGGAGCTTGCAAGAATATGCTCAGCATCAACAGCCTCAGAAGCATGTCGTGTATGGAACCACGGAGATTCTTACCGGAAGTGAGTTTGTCGAACAGCTTTCGTTTTTAGGGCAGAAGATGGGCTTGGGAAGCAGCGTTAATCCCCCGGTTAATTAGGTTTTTGACTTGTCCGAGGTTAAATGTCAGAAGAAGAAACCTCAAGAAACAACAGCAATGATTTGTTTGAATTCTACAGTTTTTGGTTTTTTTTTTTTTTTTTTTTTTTTTTTTTCTTGTGGTGATTATAAGAAATACTGAGTTAATGCTTTTATGTCTTTTTGACAATTTGTATGTTGATGGTATTATGTTTGGTTTTTTTTCTTCTATTACAAGTCTCAATTTAATCGTTTATAAGAGAAATCTGTATACAAACCTTAAATAAAACCTACCCAAATTTTCATTTCCATGTTGCAAGAATCACACCACATGAGTAACTATATATATATCATATATGGTTCAAATTCATTGCAATAACAAAAGGGCCTTCATGAATCAAAGATAAAGAATACTTCATCAGTTGTAAAATCAGTATCTTAATTTCAAATCTAAGTGTTGGTACTAAAAATAGTAACTTCAAACAAAAAAAAAAAGAAAGAAGAAATTAACTGTAATAATACTTGAACTTAGTGTAGGAATACAGAAGTGTTGCTGCCTTTGTCACGGACGTTGAACACAAATCTCCCCGCAGAAACCGATCTCTTCATCGCCAAAGGACTTCGAATCAATCCCGAGATTCCCTTCGACGGACCGACTCCCCTCGAACATCCCATGTTCAAATCCTCGTCGTCTTCTTCGATCCTAAGTATGTCCGAGACCAAAAGCTGCTGGCGATGAGACGAGAAAGTACCCAACGAAACCGACCTTTTATGGTCATTCCTCCTCGCATTTTCCAAATCCTCCGAGCCTTCGTTACTACCGCCGACGAAGCTCATTACAGCATCGTCCCGGCGACAATCCGCCGCCCTATCGTCCACCACCAAGACCAAGTCATCAGGCCTCTGAACTTGGTAAGAACTCACATCATAAGCCTCCATTGACGACGAAGCTCTAGAGCTATGGACTGGATAGACACAGTCCTCGGGCGGAGGTTGAGCCACGACGATCACGCTGGCCCGACACAGCGGGCAGTTCGGCTGTGATCTCAGCCACGTGTCTATGCATGGAAGGTGGAAAGCGTGGCTGCACTTGGGGAGGAGCCTCAGCGGCTCGTCGTCCCGAAACTCGCCGAGGCAGACGGCGCACTCGGTTCCTTCGATCAGCCCGTCGCCCTTCTGATACCTGCAGACGGTGATGGTCTTGATTAGGTTTTCGTCCAGCCCGCCGTCGTGGGAGTGGTGGTGGTGGTGGGCCGGGTCGTCGGGGTTTTCCTCGAAGGAGGCGTCGCCGCCGTGGTCTATCCGCCTTTTCCGGCAGTACCTTGTGACGGCTGCGTAGTAGCTCACGAGGACTAAGGCGCTGGTTAGGACGCCGATGATGGCTATGATCAGCGGCGAGAAGGGAGTGGTGGAGCCGTCGTCGTCGGAGGGCGGCGGCGGTGGGAAGATTAGGTAGCAGAACTGTGGGCAGTATATGCTGCAAATCTCTTGGCTGCAGTCTCTGTAGTTGTCGTAGGGAGCCCATGGATTCACCTGATTTCCGACAGATCCCATGTTAGAAAGTTGGAGAGATTCTTTCCTTCTTCTTCTTCGGTTTAAACACAGATCGCCATTGTAAGATCCAAGAAAAGCTTGGAGTGAGTTAGAAGGTAAGAAAACTAAAAAGCAAAAAGAATGAGAATGCACTTGTAATGTATTTAAAAAAAAAAAGTTTATATCAAGAATCTATGCGTGATTTTTATATTAGAGATTTACAAGAATATATTAAACTTCAAAACTATAAATTTGAATAATACACAAGTTTTTTTTTTATTATTGTATTCGATAATTAAAAAATAGGTCTCTAGCTTTGTTAGGTGGATGGTAAAAATTGCAAGTCGTGATGAAAATTATTTTGTCGGGAAAGAGATTATTTACCCATTTAATTCCGATATATAAAGTAATTGACCTATTTTGTATAATTATCAAGTATAGAGATTCAAAATAAAAAAATAATATACTATTCAAATTTATAATTTTAACAAATTTTTAATAATAATAATAATGGTTTTTTTTTTGGGTTAGTATTTTTTTTCGGCCAGTTAAGTATCCCCACACAACGTCACCGTAGTCCCCACACTCCGACTAGGTTTGGTCTGAATCGAATCCGAACTTTATCGTCCGCTATGAGAAGATCACGGCTTCCAGCGGGACTAATCCTCTTCCTCCTTGATCCATGAGACCCACCCCAAGATCCAACAAAGAACGATAGTCAAGGTCCCTAGGAGATTCGAACTCCTACCTCCCGCTTAAAAGGTCAGGGATCAAACCGCCAGGTCAAGTCCTAGTAAGTTTTGGGTTAGTATTGATTTACACAAATTTTGGAATATAGGGCGAGGTGATCTTTAATATGTGCTTGCTTTACTTTAAAGTAATTATTTAATCAAAGTTGAAGTAAAGATGATAGCATGTTGACCATAAATGTCGTGGCGGTTGAGCTTCTTAAGAAAAAGATTGTAATTCCATTAAACACTAAAAAGCAAAGTTAGTTGAGTTGCCATAAAAATAAAATAAAATAAATAGTTCGATGATTATGTATGTATATGTGGAGTGCATTGCACTTGAAGAACCCTTTTAAAATAATCGGTTCGTCCCCACCAAAAACAATTTATTGAAGCTTGAATGAAATGATTGGGCTGTGACATTTGGTTTTGTTCCTCTTAAGAGTATATATATAAATAATCTTTCACCATCTTACAAGTAGGTAGAATCTCGACCTAAGTTCAACTAAACAATTTATTTATTTTTGAATAAAAGAATTACTTGCATGTTTCTTTTTAAATCTTATTTTTATTTACTTTTTTTTTAATCTTTGAAATTAAAAAAAAAAAAGGTTGAGGAAATACTTAAATATTCTAAAGTGGTCAAAATAACCTTTATTCCAGATAAAAGATACCATGAATATTAGCCACTTATGGCCTATATCACTATAAAGATTCAATGTTTATAGAGAATAATTGGCCCATTTTTCTTTTTTTTTTTACCATTTAATTTATCGAAGTATTCCCACATAATGCTATCATAGTCTCTATACTCTAAATAATCTAAATAAGTTCTAAGTTCTGAAGTAAATTTACTTTTAGATATATAACGATTCCAATCTCTAGCGAAAATAGTCCTCTTGACAAATACACACATCATATGCAATTATTGAGTGGCCCAAGGTATATGCAACATCTATTTCATTGACAATAATTTTGCAATAATTTCAATATCAATGAGAAGATATATATATATATATATATCATCTCACCCCCCAACCCACCCACCTAAATTACGAATATAAGTACTACCAACCATACGAAATTATAAATCATTCAAAAAATGAAATTAGATGAGAAAAATGTTGATAGAACAAAGAGTATATGATAAAAAAATAGCACTCAAAAAATTCAAAAAAGTCTACTAGATTGAATGAATATCATATCTTAAGCCTACAAAATATGGTATGTACAGTTACACTGTCCAAAACAAGATATGAAAAAAAAAAAATCTCAAATATTAGTTACTCACCAATATAAATATATATATATATAGCAAAAAAAAAAGACTGCATTATTTCAATTCAAGAAAAGAATGAAGAATAGAGCATAAACACATCCCACCACCACCTACTAAAAGACAGGCTTATGATCATGTTCTAACAACCTTCCTCTTCTCATCAAATGCCTGCTCATATGTCCAAAAGATATTAAAACATAATCAGCAGAAAAAAAAAAAAAAAAACATTTTATGCTTTTACATAGTTAAGTTCGAGACAACAATCTACGATTTCGGTTAACCAACGTGGCACTAAGACGCACGGAAAGGTTACCTTGTTCTGAAAAATTCTCATTGTCAGCACAATCGTATCTCTCATCCTACGTAAAGAAAACGAAGAAGTTCAATCACCGACGAGGGACGAGTTTGAAAGGAGAGCTTACTTCATCTTGGGACAGATTATTATTATTACAATCAAAGTACGTAGTCACCTTATGTCGTCGCTCGTGCTGAAGGGGTAAGACGAACCGTTAGAACATGTTAGGACGAATTGTGCAGAGAGCCCACTCGGTATTTTGATCTGCTAGCAGAAATAAGCAGTTTAAATAAAAAAGGTAATCGCCCGTGAGACTAATGGCGACGAGAGAAAAAGAACTTACTAATAAATCTTTGGTGTACTTCTCGGAGATTATAGGATCTTGTTTTCTATCAACCTTAACCAGAAACCCCGACCGCCTCAAAGTCAGTGCTGCTGTCTGCCAATTCTCCGAGGAATCTAACTGCAAGAATTCGAAATCTTGTATATTTTAGAGCTGAAGAATGCAATCAGCAGCAGCATATGAAAGGTTGTTAATACACATTCTGAGGTTCTCTCGGGAATTGAGAAAGAAAAAAAACAGAAATTATGTATCTTGCAAGAACTCAGAAAACATACGAGGATCTGAACGGTGAATGTCGCCGTGCCTTTAGTTGTATAGGCATCAATTTCCTCTTGCATGTCTTCGTCTGCGATTTTACGACATGATCAACCTAAGTAAGCTCGACATGTAAAGAGTACGTTTCTTGACGAAGCACAAACTCACCGCATGTAATCTTGTTGTTATCGTTTGCAAAGCGTCTGACGATTTCTCCCTGGGAAAAATATACCACACGGTGATTTTCTTCGTTATATATGGGAAAGAGCTGAATGAATGTAATAACTGCTACCTGTCTTCCTTGTTCGTCCATCGGTATGCACTCGACAGCAATAAGTTTATCAACGTCATCAGCCGTGACTACGTAATCTGGATTTGTAGCTCCTAAAATTTAAAAAAAATAAAAAAAATCACAGATGTAAAACATACTTTTCTTGAATCGTATGAATCATTCGCTAAATAAAATACTGTAAATAATCTATATTTCTATCCACCTTCTATGTACTGCCTTGTTCCATCTGGGTAATGTCGAACCCACTTCACGTATAACAGATCATGACAAAGAAAAGTATTGAACTTATCAGAACATTTGATAACCTTAAAAAAAAAAAAACAAAAAAAAAAACCATGATATAGTATCGTTTTTTCTTACCTGAAACATGCATAAAGAAGTTCCTCGTACAGGATAACCACAGCCTAAGAGCTTGAATCCCGGCTTAGCATCTCCGATAATTTGGAAACCTTCTATGCCAGGACCGTCATCTAACGAAGGAATAAAGACTTTATTACATGAGGACGATGTTATTTTCTTCTTTCCAAGATTTGTAAATACGTATGTATTTTAGCATTACCTTCTGTAAGAAAGGAATCATCGTTATTGTCTGCCATTGGAGGCTGCGAGAACTGAAAGCCAGTTTCTGAGGGGAAACTGTTTCTTCCCAACATATTATCCATGATATGACTCGACGAAGCATTTCTGAAATTTCAATAGGTTATCATCAATCAAGTATTTGGATAACAATTTCCCGAGAAGGAAGTAATACGAGTACATTAGCTAGTGAAGCTAAAACACGCAAGCAGTAATTAGTCTAAAATTAAGTTACATTGTATAGTTTTTTTTTTTTTTCCAACACATTAGTTAAATAAAGAATAAGAGAATAGTTCAGTTCATGATGATAAAATCGACTGGAAGAGCAGAGAGATAAACAAGCAAAAAAATTACAAAACTTACTCTCACTAACCTATCATTGTCGGCATACGTGTTTAGAGCACTGTCATTATTCCTAAACTGACGAATCTCACCAGTCCGCAATAAGCTTCTGACCTGTTTCGGATCATTTTCTTGCACATACCTCGATGCATCATCTCCCATTTCCACTTGTTTCCCATCATTATAGTTTCCATAGTTCGAAATTCCTTGCCCGCCCTATAAAAGGTTCACAAGATAAAGAACGTTGAGAAGAATTGAACTGAAATTTCCACGAGATTTGCTTCAGTCAACAACGAGCTACCAAACAAAAGATTTCGCGATAAAAACATGCGACGTGGAACCATGCGCTTGGAGAAAAGGGACAAATCAAAGTGCTCACCAATACATTTCCAGGGAAAGGGCCACTGATAGGCCTTACGTTAGGGACCTCTTTATCAGCAAACCCACTTAGAGGATTATTTGCTATCACCGAATTCACTTCTGCGAGTCTGGCCTGCATTTTAAGTCACACACTTATTGCAAACAACAAATGCATCTCAAATCTCCTCAGCAAACCGAAGATTTACATGGATAAAAGGCATTATTTTATATGAAATAAACCAGGGGGCCCCACATACTACACTGTGGTGGTAAAATATACTCATTCATCGGATTAAAAGTTAAAATAACTTCAACTCATTCTAAATTCGAGGTGGACAAGAGTCGAAACTTGATATCCTAGGTGCTAAAATAAAAGAGCAACATAACAGAGATAAGTTGAGGAAACAGATATATAATAATCTTCTATATAAATAATGAATTGATTAAGCTTACTTGTGATGTTTTAATCTTCAGCTGAAGTTGATCATGCAAGTGCTGCGAAAACCAAAACATAATGAGCAAATAATGGCTGAAGGAAAAATAAAATAAGAAAACTTGAGACAAAATATACCGGGTATGATTCAACCAAATAAATAAACCTCAGAGGTATCATCGAATTTAATAAAATACACACCTTTATGCTATTGGTCAAGGCAATGGCGCTGGTCGCATGAGGCCAAGCGCCATTTTCAGCCAATATCCCGAGCATTGCTGAAGTGAACATATGCTTCTCTTCTTCTACTGCCTGAGCCCATGTAATTTGAGCTAAGATATCATTTCTGATATATAGATAGAGAAATAGAATGACATGAAACCACGGGCCTACTTAAGAATTACCTTTAATTCACTAAGCAAGTTGAAATTTACTTCAAGATCACCTTTCCTTCGTGCCAACTCATTTGAAGCAGAAGCTATAACTTCACTCTGCTTTTCATCTACAGCCTGCAACAAATAGCCACTTTAAACATTAGACTGATTATAAAAGAGGGTGATGAAAAAAGATGATAAACGATTATATCGAAGGCATTATACACTAACCATTCTTAACTCGGAAAATTTCCTCTCCAGTGCATACTTTTCAGTCAACATCTGCGATTCCTAAAGACCACAAAGGACCCCTTAAGCATAGCGTAAATTGAAATTCAGATATGATTATATGGAGGCCTAAAAGCATGCTTTACTCGTATACTGGCAAGAGCAATCTGCTCCTTCAGATACTGAATTTCCTTCTCTTGAGCTGTAGCTCGTGAATAAAGTTCCTGTGATCGTTGAACCTCAGCTTTTCGAATAAAATGGCATCGAATAAATAACAAAAATGAAGCTATATTCAAAATATAAATATTACTAGGGATTCTCCTCCTTGAGAGCGAATCATCTTCTCTTTTCCCTTCACATTGTTCAGTACAGAAGCTGCTTCTAAGCTGTGCCTACGAAGAAAAAAAATAGTGGCTATAGATAAACTTGAGAGCAGTCAAGTGATACATTCCTTCTAAGTTAGATAAGTCAATCACCTCATCGGAAAGTCCAAGGTTTGTCCCTGATTGTGGCCATTTGAAGGGCTGTTACCAGAAGACATTGACCTTAAGTCGAAGTCCTCAAAAATACTTAAGATTTTAATGCATCAAAGTCAATGCATCTGAATTTCTTGATTGAATCTTATAACAGCTTCTCTTGATTCTTATAAAAGGACCCTGAGCAAACAGGACAAAGAAACTAACTTCAAACGGATGAAAGGTATCATGATAGGCCCCACTTTAATCCATCACAAAAGACAGAAAAATTGATTGTCCACTGATCGAGGGTTCGACTTTACTCCTCAGAAAAGACAAAATCTTCACTAAACGATGAAATAAGTATGTTAGTTAACATTCACTAAAGAACACAGCGCATTAACCGCATACATAAACCGAAGTTCCTATCGGATTTCTAGAAGTAAGCATTTCACCGAAGGGAAGCTTAAGCATAAAATCTTATTAGATACCAATGATTAACAGAAGCGTTTCTGTGACTTGCAAGAGACTATAAGCTTTCGAACAAACATTAATTACATTAGAATGATGTACAGAAAAACATTTTTTTCTTGAGAAGGATAAGAATTTTATGCAGAAATAGTCAACGAGCCTAACACACAAAGAAAAGGAAATTCCATGATTGAGAAACAGACCGAAAAAAGCAATGCATTTAATGAAATTACACGAAGAAATGATAGAGGATATAAACAAATAGTTCAACACAAAGATGAACATGGAGTCAAATTCACATCTCAAAGACCTAATTCACAAAGATAAACTTTTTTTAAACACTAAACGCACTGTACCAAACTGAAATTACACACAGTCCACTTTCTTGATAAACCAATTAAAGCCAATGAAGTGGCGAAAAACATGAACATCAAATGAAGATTCAAGGTGTGGCAAACTAAATATCCCAACAGTAAAACTGAGCTAAATCAAAACTCGCCCGAAAGACATGAAATTGAAACAATTAAACACTGAGTAAGATCACATATTAGCTCACGAAAATCAAAGGTATACAGAGACAGCTCATATGCAATTGATTAACCAAAGCAATCCAAGAACACGGAAAATTCATAAAAAAAATGATAAATCCATGCAACCAATAAACTCACTGCCAAGAACACAAATTCAAGAAAACAACACATTCAAGAAAGTATGGAATTGAAGAACCCAGAAAGCAAGTGGACCATTTACCTCCGCGAATTCACCGAAATTGATAATTGAAAACCTTAATTCGGTCAAAAAACCCGCGTTCAAATCAAAATCAAGAAAAAAAAAGGGGTCTCCTTTAGAGGGCCATAAGAATATATATAATGTAATCTGAGTTTCTACGATATGGGCATCAGAAAAGTCAGATATTGAGTTGATTTTTCCATAGCACGGAGCAATTACTTCCTAATTATATATATATAAGATTAATTAATAAAATATATAAATATTTTTTTAATTCAGTGTAGAGACTATTTAATATGAAAAGTCAAGCGCAAGACAACGCAGCTGAGTGAGATCTACTTTGTGTATTTGACGTTAGGTTTATTGCTATTATTAGTGCAAGGAAAATCTATAGCCTTCCACAAATATAAATTGCAAATGTTCAAATATATTTACGTTGCATTTTATTACAGTTTCTGTGTTACATATTGCATTTATTTTTATTTTTTCATTTATAGGAACTTCTTTGATAGATTATTACTGAAACTATTTTTATTTATTTTATTTGAAAAGAAAAGCAAGTTGACCTTAGTGTGACGAAGTCTGTCAACTCGTCCATCCAGACCGAGCGTTGGGTCAAAGACGATACATAGAGAGAAAGAATAGGTCAGAAATGAATGATGGACTGAATCAGAAAAATAATATTATTATTACACATACTAAATTATAAATAATTGTAAGATAAATAACATCCAGAGAAAAACTAATATTCTTATTCATCCTTAAATCAGTCTTCACTGTCTTTATCACAAATGGATGGGATATTTTATAAAGAGAGATGGAGGGTTATTCACGACAATAAGTAAATAGAAAGTTAATTTGTGTTAGCCGTTAAATTTATGAAAATTTCCTTTATGTTATTTGGTAAGAATTACTTTCTGATTGGTTGTGGTTTGTTAGTTTCGAATGTAGGGTAAGAAACCCTACAAATACCTTCGTATTTCACCATAACGGTTTCATAGGGTAAGAAACAAAAGCAAATGCGAAATCAGTTGCCTAAGAGTTCTTGATGGACTTATATCCAAAATTCTCATCAAATTTATTTTAGCCCAACTATAGAAAAAACAAAGTTGCATTAAAAGTTAATTGGCTTAAAATTTAGATGATTGGGTTGAAACCCAAACTTGACAATTCCCAACTTTTCGTAATAAAGATCGTTCTATGAATTATGAATACAAGTATTTTTTGCACACTCAATTGTGTGTGCTATAATATATAAATATGTAATATAATTTTATATTGTAAATTATTTATAATTCAAGATGTTTGATATATATGAAATTATAATTTTAATTTTAATTGTATTTTAATTTGAATATATATGTGATGATATAATTGGATAAATTAAGATATTGATGGGCAAAATTGTAATTGCAACAAACAAAGGTTTAGATAAATCATAACCATTCAATATAAATAAAATCAATGGCTCAGATTTTAATTGAGTGACATACCAATAATAAGGTGCTTATGTTTTATATAAAGGTATAGATATGCTAAATAATTACCCGCCAATCATGTGATCTTGAATTCATCTATCTATTTTCAATATCTGATATTTACGTAATGTGTGTAATTTACTACTCGTTGATTGCATTAAAATATAGTTCATTTCGTATCATATAATATCATCTTAGATTAAATTACTTTATGCTCTATCACACTTTTAATTATTATTTCGTGTGCAAGTGCATCAATTTGTACCTAATTGATATCATCAATCGTAGTACGGGACTAGATTCTTTTCTAATATTAAATTAAATAAAATTGAGTGGATGGGGTTGAAGTTAGGGCCCCCTTAATTAATTATGTAACATCAAAAAGTTCATTGTTCGAACTTTTTTATTTAAAAAAAAACAAAACCGTAAAGGGCCACATAGCAGCTGGTTAATATAATTTCCATCACCTATACAGATACTAAAATCAATTATTAATTGTATTTGCATTTTCGTACAAAGAAATCCTATGAACTGATTTGCAAGTCAATATATAGTAATAAACTAACCTTTATTTTCAAATAGAAACTCTAGTGCTATTTCTTTTATGTATTTTTTGTTTGCATATTACATCGTATGAACTTTGTCTTGCCCTTAGTACATAGACATATGTAATGCCAAAATGTTTAGGTAATAAAAATGGTGGGGGGGGGACCTCGGATTTAATAATGGGATTAGCAGAAATTAATTATTTTAATGGCGTCCGTGGAAGTATTCTGATTCGTCCTATCCGTTGAGTTTATCAATAAAGTTGTTCATTAGTAATGGATTGTGGCGTAAGAATGGACAAGCTTAGCACTACATATAATATTAAAATGATATTCCTTTTGGTATGTTGATTATTAATCTAAAGTATTAGTTGGGTTGGGACTCGACAGCTACGTATGACCTTTGACACTATAACTCCATAAATACATTGAAAAAAAATTAAATACATGTATTTCTTTATCTGATAATTTTTAGGGTTTAGTGTAAAGTAAATGTAAATCATAATTTATGCGTTCAATCTATTAAACTAGGTCTTCGCGTGTAATAATAATCATATTAAATGATGCGTTATAACAATATTAATAAGAATAATAAAATGAGTTGTTAGAATAGGAAACCGTGTAAATGCTCCACGCGTTTATACTTGACCATCTTGTCATGCATACCGATTTTAATATTACAAAATTTCTCTATTTTTCTAATACCATTACATATAATTTATTTTATTTTTTGTATCGAGATTTAGATCAAATTAAACCAAGTGTAATCCTCTAAATATGATTAGTGCGGAATACAAGAATTGAGGGTACTAATTAATAATATTTCCGTCGGACATTAATGGACATATATATATATATATATTAATGAAAGACTTTGTCTTTTAGTAATGGAGAGATTTTGATATATGATGTGACACTCTCGACACGATGGGTGGAGATATATAATGTAGATCTTCCTGAATGCAGATATGATTGATAATATAATTCAATCAAATATATTTCTTATTACATTTCACACTATAGCAAGTCATAAAGGTCAATATTTAGGGTTGGACCAATCAATTCCTACTAAAAAAAACCTATTTATTTCAGTTATTAAATATTAAATTTACATTGACCAACACCTCATCTTCACGTCACATGGTACAGCTGCTGGCTGGCATTGTTTTACTCTTTCCCAAAACCCTATCTGCCTGGGCTTGTATATATATAATATATATATATATATTATATATATATATATTATATATATATATATATGGCTGTATGATTATTTTTTATTAATTTATTTCATTACATTTTTAATAGTTCTTTACACATCCTCTTCAGTTCTCACAAGTACAAGTTAATAATATCATATATTTATTTCCGTAACGGGTCAAATCATCTGGAAATTATAATTATAGTTAATCTTTGCAATGTATAAAGAGAGGAAGGTTTTGGCGATTTGTTTGTAAGTCGAACACTATGACATTAAAATAATAGTGGTTGGGAAGGAGAGAAATCCTAATCATCATTATCATGTCATTTATTTTATTCTCACATACATTGGCTGGTAATTTAATACAACTTGGGCATTAACTATTTCGTTACATATATATATTTATATATGTATATATCTATTTTATTAATTGAACAGCACTCTAATTTAACTGTAATTAAATTGATTTGGTATAACAGATACAATTATCATTTTACCCTTGTATTAATTATTATTATATCATCTAAATCAATTTTTTAATATATTTAAAAAATATACACAATTATAAATAATATTATGATTTCATCTATTAAAAATGACTCAAATATTAAGTAATAGTATACTTTTTTATATTAAAGCACACACATCGAGTGTGCATAAAATGCTAATTATATGTAAACCTTCATGTTATACTTAATCAGGGTTTTGAAGACCGGACCAAATAAGGTGGTTAAACTCCGATTTAGTCCTAATTTGATTATCATATATATATATATATATATATATTGATGATTGTATTAATTTCAATATATTTTTGTTAATTCTAAAGTTATCCATTTTACTCCTATTTTATTTGATTTTATTTTAGTTAAATCATTAAACCTTAAATCCATAATTATTATTTTTATTTGATTCGATAAACCGATTTCAAAACCGAGTTATAAGTTCAAACATACAACAAAGACAACTATTTTCCATTTATTTAATTACATATTTTTCATATTGAACTCTCTCTCTCTCTCTCTCTCTCTCTCTCTCTCAACCTTTCTTTATCTTCTTGCACGACTCCCCTTTTTTTCTATTTCTTCTAGGGTTTGAGTCATCATCCTCCAATCTCTTTTATTTACTCATAAAAAAGCCATCAATCCCATTTTAATACTCTTTCTTCTCACTCTTTCCTTCTTAAAAAATTATTTGCTCGATCTCCTGTTGTTAAACTATCCCCAAACTCTTACATAAAATGGCTCACTTCGACTTAGGTTCTTCTTCACAGTTCATTTCACACCTCAATCTGTCCCAGGGAGAAAACCCTAATAACCATGAAAACGCCGGCGACTCTCCGCCGGGAGACATCGGTCCAAGAAGGCCCCGCGGTCGTCCTCCGGGCTCCAAGAACAAGCCCAGACCACCCGTGATGATCACGCGCGAGAGCCCCAACACCCTTGTCGCCCACATCCTAGAAGTCGCCAGTGGGTGCGACGTGTTCAAAGAACTCGCCGCCTATGCCAGAAAAAGACAGAGAGGGATATGCGTCCTAAGTGGTAATGGAACGGTTAACAACGTGTCGCTTCACCAGCCTGCGGCTGCATCCAGCGTGCTGACCCTTCAGGGCAGGTCTATTCAGATTTCCATATACATAGATATATATATATATATATATATAATTATTAACTTGTTGAATTGTACATATATATAAATCTCAACAGGTTTGAGATTCTGTCCCTGACCGGATCTTTCCTGCCGCCGCCAGCACCGCCGGGGGCCACGAGCCTGGCAATATCTCTGGCGGTCGGACAGGGTCAGGTGGTCGGAGGGAACGTGGTGGGTCCGTTGACCGCCTCGGGGCCGGTGATAATCATGGCGGCTACTTTTTCGAATGTTGCGTACGAAAGGCTTCCCATGGAGGAGGCCGGAGATGGCGACGGCGGCGTTGGTGGTGGTGGTCAGTTTCTCGACCCTTCATTAGGGTTGCCCTTGCTAAGCATGCCTGTGAATAATGGAGATCATAATATACCATCGGATGGTGCATGGAATACCGGGAGTTCAGGTGGACGGTCACATTATAGAAGTTAGATATATACGGATTTTATGTCGTTAATTGTAATAACAATAACATACATCTTATTCCTCTTTATTAAGCTACTACGACTTACGGTGTTGTTTCTATGTTATCCTAATCTTCGTGAAGTTGATCAATGTTTTGTTTCTCTTGTAAATCTACAAATAGTCATGGAAGTTGTAATTAATGATGATTGATGATGATATGGTGACCATATAGATTAGTCTAAATCAATTCCTTATATATATATATATATATATTAACCGCCTTTTCTTTAGTATTGTGGTAGGAGAAAGATCAGTTATTTCTTTATACTAAATCACATTTACTTCCCTCTTTTGCAAGAGGATAAATCTTGGTCATAACGTCAATCTATCCAAGATTTAGGGCTTATCATATATAAGTAAAGAGATACACATTTTTATATACATATTTATATTATATGCTTTAATTAGCTGCGCGATATACAAATAATTTGGCATATTTACATTAACGAGGATGGATTCCTTTCTGAAAAGGTCCACCAATGTTGTGTTGTTTGCAGTCCTAATAATGTTATTTTATGCGTTTGTCCTGCCTGTACAATAACACGTATTAGTTTAGTGTTATATATATATATATATATATATATATATATATATATCGAGGTTAAGGTATGATGATATATTATACTTTTTTGATAAAGATATATTATACTTAATATCGTACTTTGTAGTAATGATTAAATATAACTACAACTCGCAAGCATCAATATCTTATTGTCTGTGTCTGGCTTTCTATCCTATAGATCTTGTAAGATGGCTGTAATATAAATTATGATCATGTCATGTTTGGGTAAAATTTAAAGATTATTATGAGTATATATATTTCAAGGCTTAATTATCATTAATATATAGTTATGGCAGATGTTATTTTGAGGGTGCATGCTCTTATGAATGCCTTGTATAATATTGACTTTCAAATAGTTCATATTTCATATAGGAAATTTCTTGACAAAACCCTCATGATAATATTTTAAGCTACCTCTCGTGTTTTGTTTTAGAAGATGGGATGTCATCTGATTTTTTTTTTATATTGAAATAATAAAATTATCATTAACCCCCTTTCAAATTATAATAACAATATTCATTATGAACTTAATTGTTAAACCGATTATTAACCCATTCAAATTGTCATAATCCAATTCAATATAAAACTAATTATATGTTTTTTTTAACAACTGTAATTCGTAAAGTGATATTCCTAGTTCGGCCCAACTAGGACTGCTTACAATACAACCCACTCTCATGGGCCAATCATTTAATTAAAAATCTGTTGTTACGGTTTTATATATTTAAATGAAATGTTCGATTTTACCTTATCGTTTTGACTATCGATGTTTATCATGATTTGAGACTCTATACTCATATTAGAAGGATTAATTATACTATTGATTCGTAATCTCTCTAGACTAAATTCAGATCAGACTAAATTTAGTGAAAGGTGAGGGCGTCCTACTAATGATTCATATTCGATTCAAATTACTCTATATACAACAATATATTATATATATTATATATAGAGGGTGGTTTACCTATTTTCCATTTTCTATAGGCTAATGGATTTTATTTATATTTATCATGTTAGTCTAAAAGAAAATAATGGTAAAAAAACTATAATTAATTTAGGAAAAGTAAGATTTATCCGCTTAACACGCGCCAATGATGACGCTGACACTAACACTAACACATTGATCTTTTTCATCTTTATTATTCTGACTGGTCCATCCTTCCATTGACAATAACTAATTAATTATGTTTTCCCTTTTCAATTCTAATTTAAATAAAATGCATTACCATCATAGATGATGATTATGACCATAGAAGACAACGGCTAACATATGGTAATGATCATTTCATTACAACTCATGCCACTCAATAACCGTTGAAGATTAGGAATACAATGCGTTATTATTAGTGATTACATATATACATATATATTATTTGTCTCTCACACAATTCTAATGTAGTTTTCACAATCTTATTAGATTCCATCTGAAAAAAATCTAAAACATTAACAAAGAAATCTAAAACATTAACATTTGGTTATGGGACGATCCTTAGAGGGATTAACCATCCTAGTATGTCTATCGTCCCAAACTCACACGGACAACTAAACTTAAAGAATTCAAGTGAGATCGAAACTATGACTTCCCTAAATATGTATCATATGCTTTGCCACTCGACCTATCTCCGCCGTGACATTACAAATATATTTTTAGCCCTTAAATTGTAAGAAACTCTCATTGCATAATAAACAAAACAACATTCACAACATAAGAAAACAATAATCTAAAAAAGAAAACCCCATGAAAGTAAAAATAGATCATGTTCACTCTTGTCATAGTAATTTGAACAAAAAAAATATACACTATATCTTAAATTTTCTCTTTTTCCAATATCAATTAATTTTCCAACCCTAAATACTCCTTAACATCACTAGTAAAGCAAGGATATTTCCTCCAAGCCCTAGCATGCAACTTCAAAATATTTATAACTTTCTCTTTAACACTCCTCGATGATTCACCATGAACATTCAACAAAGCCACAAGCTTCTTCACCCCTCCACATATCAACATCTCCTCCAAAACCCTATCCGTCGGATGAAAATTCGAGACCAGCCACAAAATCTTAACCCCGATTTTAGTCCCGACGTTCGAAACATTAAGGATCTTTTTAGTAACCACCGCGATGGCGAGTTCGTGCTCGATGAAAGCCAACCTCCCTTCAGCGCACTCGCAAAGAACCTTAATCAGCTGCATAATCTTCTCGCACTTCGACCTGTTAGAATCGGGCAAAATCTCCACGAGCGTACGCATGGCGCCCGTCTCGATGAACTTCAGCCGGGATTTCTTGGAAGCGTCCAAGATTTGTAATAAGAGCTGCAAAGCGCACGAGCTAGCCCTCGTGCTGATCTCGTCGGAGACTATCTCCAGCAAAGACTTGAAAAAGTCGACGTCTTGATCTTGCGCGACGTAGTTCCACTGATACTCCACGCTCGATATTTTCTGAAAGGTCGAAATCGTCCAAAACCTAGCCTCGGCGCTGCCTCTCTGGAGGATCATAGCCATCGATTTCATAGAGTCGGGGCTCATCAAAACCCTAATTACATCCTCGTCATCTTCCGACATGGGAAGGTGGTGAAGGACTCCCAAAGCCTCTTCGCAGGCCCTAAAAGCGACGAAATCGTTGCCTTCGACTAGAATCTGAGTCATTATCTTCACTAGCACGCCGACCCCATTGAGCGCCTTGAAATCTTGCATCGCCTTAAGGTCATACCCCGACGACTCGATGCTCAGCCTGAGCTTCCTCAAAGAGCTTACCTTAAACGGGCTGTCCTCGATCTTGCCCAAAATGCTAGCCAGCTCGTCGTGCTTCGAAGACTGCAAGAACTGCTCGGACGACGACGATGACGGCGACGGCTGGTCGTTGGCACGGTTCTGCGACTCCAGCCAGGCGGTGATGAGCCTCTTGAGGGTGTGGTTGGGGGTCGTCTGCAAGGAGTCGATGGACTGCATCGTGGCTGGGCACGTCTTTTTCTCGTAGGTGTGAAACCATTTCTCGATGTTCTTACGCTCGTACGAAACGCCCGTCGATATTGTGACGGGGTCTTTCATGAGTTCCATGGAGATTGGGCACCTAAAGTGTTGAGGATAATCCATGGATGGTGATGATGATGATTGATCTTTAATGTTTGTACTATAGATTTTCTCCATTATATATATCTATAGTGAAACTATGAAGAAATAGAAGATATCAACAAAGATCTCATGTAAACAAGGAAGGTGCTATGAAGCAATTGGGTAGTATGAGCACTTTGAAATTTATTTATTATGTTTATGCATATATATATATATATATATTCTATAGTTATAAGCCTACGGTGGGAGGGGTTGACATTTGATTTTAATAGTAATGATACGTATGGAGTGCGAGGGAGTCATTATTAAGTTTTAGATCCAACTTGTGCGCACGACATGAAATATAAAATTATAAATAAATAGGTATTAAGTCAGAAGATTGTATATGATATTTTATTTATTATTTATCGTTAAATTCAATATATTCCCTCGACCTTTTGTTATTAAATGCAAATTGGAACTTTAGCTTACATAATATGTGCGACTATTTGCTATATATTTTCGGGCCGTTGAGCTGCCCCATCAACTCATCTCTAATATATGCACAACATTTTCTTGGTATAAAAATAAAATCTTTCTTTCTTTTTTTTTTTTCATAACAAATAATTAAATAAAACTCCTAACTTCTCCACAACACCTTGTTCCCTAAGTTGAATTGTGTGTGTATATGTGTATATATATACACATCCTAAATATCTATAAAAAAAATCATTTAAACACAAAACTATTTTTTATTCCATCCATTTCGAAAGTTCCATGAAAACAAATACACGAAGAAGTCTAACATCTTTATCAATATGCCATATCGAAAACCTCAAGTACTTGTAAATTAATATAAATCTCACTTGGATGCTTATGATCTAATAATGTAATAAAAAAAAAATACATTTTTTGGTTGAGATATGGTAGGGTCAACTTGGGAATGAGCTAAGCTTCCTGGTTTAAAAAAAATATGAAAATACTAAAAAAAAAATACAAAAGATGAAATAATGTCAAATGATGTGCCGGTCAAAACTATCATGAGTGATTATAATTATTTTTCTTTATAGTCAAACTTAGTTTTTAAAAAGTATGATTGAGTTTCACACCTTAATGGCATGAGGGCATCTACCACTTTCTTTTCTTTTTATTATTTTTCTATCTTTATTCTTCCTCTTTTTTTTTTCTCCCTTTTTCTTTTAACATTTAAAGGTTATTTTTAATTGTCCCCATGGTTAAATCTAATGTCTTGGAGTTGGTATTTCAATCTCTAGGTCATGGATTCAAATTCCATGACTATCGTAGGGTGTGAATTTGGGACATATTCACCAGTCCAAAGAGATTAATCTCATTCTCGGAGTCTGTGACGTAAGCTCATAGTCGATTGAGTGGGATACTCCTCGGTCGTAAAAAAAAAGGTTATTTTCAATTATAAAAATAGTTTTTTTATTGCCAATTTTCGCTGATGGATGTCGTCGTGATTGTTAACAATGTTGATGACCTTATCGAACACTTCATTCGTAAATTTTACCGTCGACGGTAAAAGTTTCTTAACCGAACGTATTATTTACGCGATTTTCCTTTTTTTTCTTGCCGTCGTGAGTACTGGTAATAAATGCGACATTGCGTCTATTAGTAACGATAAGACCTATTTTTATAAATTTAAAAAATTATTTTAATAATTGAAAAAAATGCTAAAAATATTTTTTAAAAGACCCTGTCCCGCCCCCGAACGACTTAGAATTTTTCGCAGATTTTCCAAGTCGGCATGCCGGCAATGGCCAAGGCTCACACTAAGATGCGTAAGCTGTCTTTGAAGACACTCGCCAGGTTACGATATCGCAGCCCCAAAGTGTTTGAACTCACGCAAACACGAGAAAGAAAGGAACGCAAGAATTTACGGGAGAATCCTCCCAACCCAATCTCCGAACTTGTCTACAAAGAACACAACACTCGAAGCTAACAAAAAGGATTGAATGCTCACAACTGTTCAAACTTAAGTCTAACAACGACTTAAAAACAAACTCAAGGACCAACTTTTCAAACTCAACAATGGCAGCTCTCATGGATGGATGCTTCAATTCAATGCATCTTTCAACATCCTTATATTGCCTCGCTTGGATGGACGCTTGTTATTTTTTCCATATTAAGCTTTCATATATTGGTTTAACTTAAATAATATATTTTTAATCTATACTCAATAGAATGTGAATGAAAATCAATTAAACATAGCATATATTGGCTTTGTAGCCTAGAATATCAAATACTCATCCCCCCAAACATTGTAGTTTTCTGAGAAAATTAAAGGAGGGGGGATTAAAACATAAGCACTAGATAATAGAGTTCTTAATTAGTAGTAATTAAGCCAATAAGATTGTCTTGTCCTATGTTGTTAAGTTGACGAAGAAACCTTCTTCTTAATCCTTCCTAGGCAGTTGTCCTTAGGCCTCGTATGTGGCAGGTACATCACAGGCCCATCAGGGTTGAGCTGCTCGAACCTTCAAAACAATATCAACACAAATAATTACTACTAAATAAATAATCTCCAAAAAAATATTTGCATATATATATATATATATATATATTTTTAATTAATGATAAACTCACTCATAATTGAGGATGAAATGGTGAAGGAAGACGGCGATTTCGAGCTTGGCGAGATCATTCCCGGGGCACAATCTGCTTCCTCCGCCGAACGGTAAGAACTGCCCGGCCTTCGGTATGAAACCCTAACCGTACGTTTGATAAGTCGATCAAGATTTTACTCCGACCGAATTATAGTTTTGAAAAAACGTAGAAAAACGTTCGAAAACTCACTTCCCATCTCGACGGGTTGAACTTCTTCGGGTCGGTGTATGTTTCGGGGTCCAAATGGACGCTCCTAAACCAGACGAGGACCTTCCAACCCTTCGGGATTGTGTAGCCTGTTTGTAAGAACGCAAACATTGAGTGTGTGTCCGAACTTAAAAAGTACGGTTTATTCATGTAAATATAAAAAAATACCGCAAACATTGACGTCTTTCTTCGCCTCACGGAAGGCCGTCAAAGAGAAGGTAAGGATCCGAAGAGTTTCGTCTATGACCTGTTTATTTAAGACCTCAGTTTTTTTTCCCTTCATTTTGCGATGTTTTCGTAATTTTTCGGAGTTGAGAAAAATATAGGACTGCTATAAAGCGTATTATATTACCTTATCGAGATATTCCATTTGGCGTATCTCCTTAAGCGTTAGCTCTTTCTGATCGGACGGCCTGTTCTTCATTATCGCCTCTTGCTCGGCCTAAACATTCATCATAAAAAATAATCGATCGGTCGGTCGTAACGTCGGAAAGTAAAATTAGCGTAAACCTTAGCTTTCTTGAAAACTTCGGGATTTTTCTGGAGAAAAAGAGTGGCCCACGTGGCGATGTGTCCGGAAGATTCGTGGCCTGCGTTCAAATACATAACCATGACGTCGATAATCTCTTCGTCCGTCAATTTACGTCCATTTTCGTCCTCCGCATCTATTAGGCGATCCATCATGTCTTTCCTCTTTTCGTTCGTCGGGTTTTTCTCCCTCAGCTCCCGCCGTTCGGTTACCACCGACTGTAGAACCGCCACGAGTCTCTTACGCGCCTGGAAAAAAATTTAAATAAACGTAAAAAACGCCGTTATTATTATTAATTTTTTAGGTTGATGAACACGCTCGTAATCGTCTGATCACATAGCTTATTACGCTTTCAGCGTCAATGACCAGGTGATTGACTATAGTAGTCTGCGTGAACCATAGACTGAATCGAAGGAAACAAAAAAAAAAGAGAAGTAAAGTTCGAGGTTGGAACAACCTTAAGCGCCTTATGGTAGGCGAACCCCGGGAGATCGATCGCCATAGCCCTAACTCCGTAGTTGAGGACGGTGTACTCCCTCTCCAGCGCCTCCATGACGCTTTCGCTCGACGAGCTCATGAAGATGTGCATGATTATGCGGAAGGTGAGCTTTCTGAGGTGGGTCAAGAACTCTATCTGGCCCATCTTCGACCATCGCTCCAAGGCGAGAACGACGTTTTCTTCGATGAACTTCAAGTAGATGGACAGGGCCTCGTGCCCGTTGACGGGAGCCGAGGTCAGCTTTCGGAGCCATCTGTGCTCTTCCTCGGGAATTCCGACGAACGACTTCTTGCCGATGAGGTTGGCCGTCGAAACGGGCCAGCCGGGCTTGAACGCTTCGTCGTCCGTGAGAACTTTCCGGCAGCCTTCTGACGTCGTGACGATGATGCTCGGATTGCCGAACATGAATGCCTTGTACAGTCCACTGTTTCCATATCTGCATAGGTAATGAAGGAAGATGGGTCACGAATTGTTCAGGGTTCGACCCGGCCGCTCCGCCAGAACCTGGGTCTGGTCGGGTCGGGTATAGGCGCATTCAGAAACAAGTAGGCGTTACTACAAATGAGCCGGCAGTTGAATCGTACGATTGTTTCACTGTTGTGTAATGAATATTAGTGGGATTTATTTATTTTCTTTTCTTTTTTCGAAACAGTACAAAAGGAAACAAAATACAGAAAAACGTCAAACACGAAAGCATATATAAAGAAAAAGGAGTATTTGGACTGAAAAGTCGAATCAAGAAAAGGGTTATGATTTTTTTTTTTCTTTTTTTCCTTTCAGAAATAAATAATAATGCCTTACAAGAAAAAGAAAAAAAAAAGAGAAAAAAAGGACTAACCATGGTGGTTCTAGATACAATACAACTTGTCTCAGTTAGTGTTATGGTGATAAAAAGACATAACTTTTAAGAATTGTTTATTACCAATAAAAAAGATTCCTTTGGTGATATAATGACAGAAACGATAGTAGTTTAAGACCCCCTTTATTTTATTAATTGCAAAGTTCTTATCTTTTTTGTGAAAGGATTCCAAGTTGTGATGTATAACAACGTTAACACATATACAACAACACCACTTTAGTACAACTTGATTAGCTGATCCTTAACATCAAGATTTATGCACACTTCAAACTAAAGAATATGTATGAACTGTACGATGATTCACTAACCTTTTAACGAAGCTGGAGATGAAGTTCTCAGGATCTTTGGACTTAAAAGCTCTGAGGAAAGGCAGCATATTGCCAATGAATGGCCAGCCCAAGTCGCCAGGTGGAAGTTGATGTCTCTTCTCGCCTAATCTCATCGTCTCATAGTACCAAGAATTCACATTCTTCAGCACCCACCTAACTATCAAGAAACACAGTAGAAACCAAAAGAACAAGCCCACACAACCCATTATCAAGAAAACCCTATTTTTTTTTTTTTTATTCTTTCTTGAGGAATGCGATCTTTCTTTTTAGTGTAATGGTGACGCTGCTAGGACTACACTATATATAGGAAAAGGGAATTATTCACTTCAAAGGGTATAGAAAAGAATCAGAGTGTATTTGTTTTTATGGGGTTTTTACCAACTCGGAAAATTTAATTTTGGATGATTTTTTTCTGAGGTCGAGGTGAGTGTATCTGGAAATAAAAGTTAAAATGGTATCAAAAATAAATAAATAAAAATTATGCCGTTCTAAATGGGTTTTTTTGTCTTGTTGCTTGGAGGTTGCATAATTTATTACAATGGTGAAATGAAAATTTAATGTGGATATCCACTGGAGTTTTTGGTTCAGCGTTATCTTTTTGAGCTAGAGATTCCACTCACGCTAGTAGACAAGATCAGGTGGCAACATATTGTGTCCCAATAAAACTAAAGAATTGTTCCCATCTCATTCTCATATATATATATATAAATATATTTTGTGGGCCATAATTGAATTTATTCTAACTTGATTATTAGTATAGAATTTCGGGGGATTGTGAGGGAAAAAAATAAATAAATAAATCAGAGAGCTTTTTAATTCTTTATGTGTGGAAGTTCCGCCCATAATTATCAGAGAAAATATTTTAATTCTTGAATCTTCCGTGATAATGATTTATAATGAGCAAATGGTGAATATCAAGATTGAATTTTTATGGGAATATTGGGTTATTGCAACATAAATCAACTGTTAATAACATAATAAATTCTTTAAGATCACATTTGCTTTTACACCATTCATGTTAATTTTTGCAATCGATTATTATTTTATTTGATTCAGCATGATCTCAACTCAATCGTGACAAGACGCAGTACATATCTAATATATTACCCAATAAACGCATCAATAATTGGGGGAAAAAAGAAAAAAAGAAAAAAAAAACGGTTTATAATAGTTCGTTACATCTTAGTACTTTAAATTAAACCTCTTGGAGTTTATATTAGTTGTCCTTGGAGCATTTCCAAGGGGTACATCTATAGTTTAAAATAAAGTACATTTCTTTTCTGATAAAACTATAAATTTAATGTTATTATTGTGTAGTGTTATTCTATTTTTAGTGTAACACTGCTCACAATGCTAAAATAATGTTATAATTTTTTTTTATTTTCTTTTTAATTTTAAAACATATTTTAATTATAGTTAAAATATTTTATATCATTATAAAAATAAAATTAAAATTATATAAAACAATTTTATTAATGCATGAAACGTTATTTTTAGCGTAGAAAACAATGTTAATGGATTTGAGTAGAAATTAACGTAGAAAATAGAATTAATGTGTTATATAAAACAACGTAGCAACTGAATTTTTACGTAAAATTAACTGTATTTTTATGTTATGGATTGAAGATGACCTAAAGAGATCCATGTAACAAAATTGAGCAAACGATGCCGCTCTAAATACAACTTTGTTCCAAAGAGTGTTTTGGTGATAAAAGGACATAACTTTAAGGGTTGTTTGTTACCAATAAAAAAGATTCCTTTACAATGGCATACAAAATGTTGTTTTATACTTTTTTTATTTTTTAATTGCAAAGTTCTTATCGTTTTTGTAAAGGATGCGGAGTTGTGATGTAACAGTGTTACATATAAATTGAAACATCTAAACAAAGACAAAAAGATTAAGTTGTTACATACCCTTTTTATTTTATTTTATTTCAAAGTTCTTATCTTTTTTGTGAAGGTTTCGAAGTTGTGTGATGTAGGAATGTGCAAAATTATGAAATTGGGTCAATTAAGTATGCTTGTTTTCGTTTTTGGGTCACTATGTTTAATAATTGCAAAAACAGGTCACTAACTTTGTATGTCAAAACAATTTTAGATTATGTTTTCAATTTTGGGTCACTAAGTATATATTTTTCGATTTTGGGTCACTAAGTATCAATTTTTCAATTTTAGGTCAATTGTTTTGACATACAAAGTTAGTGACCTATTTTTGCAATTATCAAACATGGTGACCCAAAAACGAAAACAAGCATACTTAGTGACCTAAAATTATAATTTTGCCTGTATCATATATAATTAAACTTAGTACAGTCTGGTGAGGGTATCATCTACAACCACCACCAATGAATTGGAGTTACTTTGCTATTGATATGTTATTGTGCTAATGAAAAGAGAACCCATTAATTATATAAAAGAACAATGTTCATAATCCATATCTTTCCAATAGATAATCCAATTTCCGCCATTTTTCTATGAGAAAAAATATCTGACGAACAATAGCATATTTATTACCTGGCCAACCTAATTCACATGCGTTACTCATCGTTAAAAGCAAAAAATTCTTACCCTACCACGCATCATCAGAAAATTACTTCGACATCTTCCAAAAATGAACTCCTTAATAAACCGATAACAACTTAATTGTCTCATTGAAACCAAATTTGCGGAATATCAAATCATGATTGAATTACCACTGTTATCCTTCTTTGATTGGTGGATTTTTAGCCTCATTTCCTTTACCCCATCATATAATAGTTTCCAAGCTACACCCTTTTTTTTATTATTAAAAGAGCCTTTAATTCTTAAATGTGTTTTATTTGATACACTTGCCATCGATTAGTATTTGATTAGACCCACAAGAGTAAGATCATTTGTTCAGACTGACCAATGAACATTAATAGTTGGTTGCATTGCATCGTAGTACTTTAATCTCTTGCAAGTTTATAATAGTTGTCCTAAAGCAGTGACCGAAAAATGAAATTAAATTTTGTGTTCAGCGAATCACATCCATGTACAGGTCTGCACATTCTTGAACTTATTTTTCATGTATGGATTTATATATATATATATATATATATATATATATTCATATCTAACGTACCCCACTTTTGCTTAAGCTTTTTCACCGCATGTGTGGTGGAGAGAGAGAGAGAGAGAGAGAGAGAGAGAGAGAGAGGTAATAGACAAAAACTGAACAAGATGGCCCTTCGAAACTAAATAAAGATCATCACTTTTTGATAGTGGGACAGAGTTAACTCTTAACATTTATCTTCTTGGAACTCAAATAGATCATTGGTTGGAAACGAAAATGAACACGCAGTGATGAGATCATAGCTTAGGACATCTTACAAAACATGTGAGGAGTTCAGAGCAAGTAAAGGTTTCAGCTTTAACAAGCCAAGCCAAATCCCATAAATGGGCTCAAACCATTAAAAAAAGAAAACAAGCAATTCAATGTTCAGTATGCACATAAAAGAAACAGCAACAGACTAACTATAATCATCCAATTGGTAAGAATTATTACTGAGTATCAGGTTGGGGAGGGGAAGGTGGTTGTGCTTTCTCATTTGGGGATGGTGAAGAAGAAGATATTGAGATAAGCTGTGACCTGTATTGATCTTCTCCGTTATCGTTCTCACTGTTCTTTCTGTTGGGTGGTTTATCATCAGCTTTATCCTCCTCGTTCGGTACTTTGTAAGAGATTGCGATTAGGGACTCGCGAGTCGCATTGTCCTGTAAATCGTTGGCGGGTTGTTTCTTATCCATTTGATGAAGAACTGCAGTTGAAAGATATCAATGGGATTAGAACTGTCAAGAGTAACACAGAATTCATGGTTCAAATTCAACATCAGCTCAGTTAGGGAAAAAGAAAAAAAAAAAGAAAAGAAAAGAAAGAAAAAACCATCAGTGATCAACGTAATTCAGCAGCCAAACTCATCGAATCAATTGACTACGATTCATTCTATGATTCTACCGAAAAAATCATCATGATAAACGTAATTCAGCAGCCAATCTCTTCGAATCAATTGTCTACGATTCATTCTATGATTCTACCGAAAAAATCATCATGATCAACTTAATTCAGCAGCCAATATCTTCGAATCAATTGTCTACGATTCATTCTATGATTCTACCGCAAAGGAGTAAATTATGAAAGAACTCATTTTCAATTCCTGATTGTTTTTAATAAATTTACAATAAATCCTGGTTAAATCCTTCCTGACACCATATTAGGCAAAATTTCGAGAAGGGTCAAAGTTATTCGTACCAAAGGCGAGAAACAACAAAAGAAAACGATCACAACGAGAAAATTCCTAAATCAATAAGCATCGCTACGAAATCCGATTAGGGCACAATATGTCAATTCTCCTGAACCTTCACAATCCGCAGAAATAAATTACAATCGACAATCGAGAATCATCTCACGCTTCATAATCACCGCTTATCATCAACAACAATCATTAATAGTTTCATAAACCTACCCGATTTGATTGGATTAGCTCCTGCGTTTTCTTTGGTTGATCCGATGGTAGCGATAAGATTCTCTCGCCTGCGGCTGACTCGGATTGTGGCAGAAGATATGCTTTTTAAATTGGTCAATGGAAACGAACGACTGTCACGTGAATTGCACGTGGAGACTTTCTCTATCGATTGGGCCTTCTAGAATATTAAATGGGCCGGCCCAAATCATTTCCTCATCGTCTTTTTTATTTTTTATTTTTTTATTTTTCTAGAAAGAAAAAGGAAAAGGTAAGATTAGAGAGAGAGAAACGATACAACACACTGTAGATGCTGAGTCGCTGACGACTGGCGATGTGGAGAAACGTGGTGAGACTCCATGCGAGACTCGAGAGCCCTAGCTCGAATTTCAGACCTCTTCGGTTCATCGACGACGGCCTTCGCCGATTCGCCAGATCCAATTCATCCGCCGCGGAGACCACGTCAGCGTCAAATCCTTTGAGCTGGACCGCGCGATCCAATGCGGCGGCGTCCTTTGACCTTTCGTTTAGGGTTGGAGAGCTCGCTGACGTGGCTAGACACTATGGGCGTTGTTATTGGGAGCTATCGAAAGCTCGACTCAGGTTGTTTTGATCGAGCTCTCATTGAATGGATTATGATTGTTTTTTAGCTATATGATGACATTATTTTATTTGAGTATAAATGACTTGTCTTGGGGTAATTGTGATTTTGACGCATCTGATGATTATGAACTCAAATTTTCCTGTTGCATCAATGCATATGTTTTTTTGTTTTTGTTTATCTTCTCTGATGTCACCGTTTTTTGGTTTTTTTTTTTTTTTCCAAATCAATTTAGTATTTTATTGATTGCATAGTTTTTCCCCATCATTGAACTTTGTGGTTATGAGGGTTTTCCTGGATAATCAAGTACTAGAGCTGGCATTTATTTTTAATTTTCAATCTGCAATATGCATTTAATCTGTGACAGCTTCCAAGTGTTCACGGTGCAAGAGTTTTCATAAAATATTCTTGATTCATGCACATGTCTCCAGAATCTGTCCAGTGCAATAGAAAATAAAACACTAAACGTTAAAGAAAGAATTAAACTACTCTTAAATTTGAATCGCAATATGTAATATTTGTTCTTAACTCATATCTGCAGTATGTTAGTTGTTGCTACATCTGGTACCGGCTACATTTTAGGTAGTGGCAGCTCAATTGATTATCTCGGCCTTTGCTGTACATGTGCTGGGACAATGATGGTTGCTGCTTCTGCAAATTCTTTGAACCAGGTATTCTTCTTAGTTATCATTTGAGATGTTGTACAATAGAGAAGTAGTAGGACCTCTGGTTTAAACTTCCTACGATGTGCATTAGATCTCAAACATTTTAGGGCTTCATATGAAACTTATGTATTTCAACCGTAGGTCTTTGAGGTAAGTAATGATGCCAAGATGAATAGAACCAGACGTAGACCACTCCCTTCGGGTCGCATTACTGTACCTCACGCAATTACTTGGGCATCATCAATGGGTGTAGCTGGTACTGCTCTTCTGGCTAGCGAGGTGATAATGATCCCTTAATTTGTTTGTTTTTCACTGTACTTGGATGTTCGGTAATTATTTCTACTTGCCAAATGTTATTAGTAAAGGGGTTAATGTTGCAATCTCAATGACAAGGTGCTTGCAGGCTAATATGCTGGCAGCTAGTCTTGCAGCTTCGAACCTTTTCCTTTATGCTTTTGTGTACACTCCGCTGAAGCAGATTCATTGGTCCAATACTTGGGTTGGTGCTGTAGTTGGCGCAATCCCTCCACTACTTGGGTAAATTTTCTCCGTTCTTATGATTATTTGCCGAAAATCATGCTGTGCTTTGTTAATATGTATCTATGTGAAGACTTTTCGTGAACTAGAACTATATCAAACTGTGTTTTTATTTCACCTATTATTGTAACGCATACATGGGGCAAATGGCACCTATTTTTCATTTTTCCTACATAATGAGGAATTCGGTAGGCAGGCAACTTTTGTTGCGGTGGTTCTGGGTTCTGGAGCTTCGTAGCTAATATATATGTCTCTTTGTGTTCGTTTTCTGTAATGCTGTTAATCATATGACGTTATCCATTATTTTGAGCTGTGTGACTATTATATTTTCTTCTCTGTCAAGGTGGGCTGCGGCTTCTGGTGAAATCTCACTTAATGCAATGATTCTTCCTGCTGCTCTATACTTTTGGCAGATACCACATTTCATGGCCCTCGCTTATTTGTGCCGCAAAGATTACTCAGATGGAGGGTATGGAGTATAAAATCTGATATTTTTTGTGGGCTTGAAATTACATGTTGACTCTCAGCTCTTTGATATGTGAACTGCAACTAAATAATTCTTGTGTGGTTTGATTCCAGCTTACTGTGACAGTAACGCCGGCTTGTTAAGAACTTCATAATTCATATACTGGCTAACTTGCACTGATTATTCCCTTGTTTAATTACAAAGAGGAAAGTTATAATCTAATTCAACTAAACTAGTGTGACAATACTTTTTGACATTATAACCGTTAGGTTTATGACTAAATTGAGTTCTGCTCATGACCTGTACCTATACCGTATTCTTGATGCCCTTTTCCTATTCTTGATATATGCTAAGCTAGACATTTTCTGTAACTAGGTTCAAGATGTTTTCACTGGCTGATGCCACTGGTCACAGAACAGCTTTGGTTGCTTTAAGGAACTGTGTCTATCTTCTTCCATTGGGTTACCTATCTTATGACTGTGAGTTACAATTATGCTGCGATCTTAGTTTTTACTCGCATATATTCATATCGTTCAATTCAGGTTATTTTATTTTGAATTTTCTAAAGGCGATAGCAATAGTAACCAATTCTGAACGAAAGGTAAACATGAATGATGCAAATTATCATTGCCACGTCCTCATAACAGTGTCATTGTCCTAAATGTACAGTTTACTCATTCATTCCACCATGTCTTTCCATTTCTCCTTATACAAAGTCTCGGTGTTCTTCCTATTCTGCAGGGGGCTTAACTTCGGGATGGTTTTGCTTAGAATCAACAGCCCTTGCTCTTGCCATAAGTTCCACCGCGGCATCGTTCTACCTAAACCGCACAACACAAAGCGCGAGGAGAATGTTCCACGCCAGCCTTCTGTATCTCCCCGTATTCATGGGCGGCCTCTTGATTCACCGCGTCTCCAATAATGAGCAGCCTGCGACGTCGGAGAGCCATAATAACTTAGCCGATTCTCCATCCTCGGAGATTATGCTACAACATTCTAGTCATGGGCTGGAGAATAGGCCGGACTTGGTTCCTACGAAACCTAGGCCGCCTGTGGCTTATGCCTCGGTTGCACCATTCCCATTCTTGCCTGCTCCGTCGTATGTTAGCGGCTGAAGTATCGTCGGCTGTGCAACTGTTGTACAAGGAAATATCCTTACTTGATTGGGGTTTTTTTTTTTTTTTTTTTTGTTATTATTATTATTATTGGAAAATATTTCTTCAGGATGCAATATTTTTTTTTTCAAATAATCATGCTGGAATCTGAGGGAATTTCAGATTGGTATTTCTTACGATATATTTATGTTTATCTAATATTTTGATAATTGAGATGTGCTTATATTTACTATTTTCGGCTGGGCTCAGCAACGTTTGTTAACTTGTATCTATGTTAGAACAAAGGATAGCCGTACGATATAAGCTAAGATGATATTGTTCGTGAAAGAAAACGACGTCGCTTGTTGGAAGATATTTCGGTAAGAGAAATCTCGGTCTGAGTGTTAAAACCCTAATTACCCCTCGGAGCCTTCTTCCCTAGCAAAAACCGAGCTGAGTTCGCTTTCCTTTGATAATAAATGGCGTCTCTAGCCTTCTCTGGTAGCTCCATTATTAGTTCTCATCGGAGAACGTCGATAATCGTGAGTCTTCTTCCTTGCTTCGAGCTACTTTTTACTGCGCCTTCGTTTGTTATCTGAATTACTACTTTCTGTCTATTTATTTATTTCAGCGGTGTGATAGTGTGTCGGAATCGCTGAAATGCAAGGAAAACGGCAAACCTGTACGAATCAGCAGCGATTACGGCAATCGCCAAACAGCGCCGTTTCCTAGCTTCTTGACGGATGCACGCCAGCTGTTGGACAGAGCTCCTTTTCCGAGAAGTGACGACACGCGGCTTCGTATTTTCTCTGGCACCGCCAATCCTCCGCTCTCTCATGTCTCTCTCTTTTTTTCTGGCGGCTGATTCTTATGCATTTTGCTTTGTAATTAGGTTTTCTTTTGCTATTGATGTCTTATTCTCTATGTGGTGGAGAAAGTGACGGAAAAGGCTATGTTTATGTTTTACGCCAAATGTTTGTTGTCTTTGCTACTCTGTTGCTGATGCCGATGGGTGATTCAGGAAATTGCTTGCTACATGGGCCTGGAACTTGGCAAGATTCAAATCAAACGCTTTGCGGATGGAGAAATTTATGTTCAGCTGCAGGAGAGTGTAAGAGGGTGCGATGTATATCTTATTCAGCCCACGTGTCCTCCGGCGAACGAAAATCTGATGGAGCTCTTAGTAATGATTGACGCTTGCCGACGTGCATCGGCAAAAAACATTACTGCTGTGATTCCTTATTTTGGATATGCACGGGCTGATCGAAAGGTACCGTCAGTATATAAGTGATTAGAACGTTGCATTTGGTAAGATGCTTCAAGAAAATGTTAGGAAACTTGGTATGGACTGCATGGCTGCATTTACTGTTTCGCTTTCAATCTCTTGAACCAATCAATTCACTTGTGGGCATTCGTGATTAATCTGTGTGCGTGGTTGATTTTGTTTCTGTTTCTACCTCATTTGTTTGCCAGTAACCTTAGTGGCCTTTCAGATTCCAGATCTGCCATTTATCTTTTCGTTTAAAAACTCAGATTTACTGACCATATATGGCTTCAAGATTTCATACGCAACACACGCATTATATATTATTGATAGTGTTGGCAAAACACCGACGCTCCAAACTTTTCCTTTGGTTTGTTCCATGGGTTGCTTTTCTTATTCATGAATGTAGAGAGTAACTTTGCATTGAATTAAAAGGTAACTCATAAGTTGGACTCTTGCTGATGCAAATCTCAGGCGCCTAAGTTTTGTTTGAGGATACAAATGGTTTGTGTTTGTTTGATTTTGCTTAGTTATTATGTATGAGGCTTTGTGTGTTTATTTTCTATGTACCTTCATTGCAGACTCAAGGACGAGAATCAATTGCAGCCAAACTTGTGGCAAATTTGATTACAGAAGCCGGCGCAGACCGTGTCCTAGCATGTGACCTCCATTCTGGACAGTCCATGGGCTATTTTGATATCCCAGTTGATCATGTCCACGGCCAGGTAAACAGAGGTTGTCCAGATTAACACGATTATGTAGATTTTAGCTTTTTTCTAACAAGTTACCGTGAGTGTAACAATTCATGATCATTGCTTATGATACAGTCATGGAGTAAATGCAAAGGAGATATTGAATGTGATTCTTCTGACAGTTTTGTGATTTTTGTTTTGCAGCCAGTGATTCTTGATTATCTTGCCAGCAAGAGCATATCTTCTGATGACTTGGTCGTGGTCTCGCCAGATGTTGGTGGAGTCTCTAGGGCCCGAGCTTTTGCCAAGAAACTGTCAGATGCACCTCTGGCCATTGTGGATAAAAGGCGCCATGCGCACAATGTAGCTGAGGTGACTTTTTTTTTTCTATAATGTTTTGTCTCACAGTAGCGCTGCTTGCTAATAAATTTTAACCTAATATTTTATTTGATTTGGTTCAAGCTGTCAATGCATGGTTTCAACCTTAAATATTTGCCACTATTTTTTTTTCTTTAGAAGATACCTGCTAAGTTGAATGTTTATTCCTATTGTACAGGTGATGAATCTGATTGGAGATGTCAGGGGAAAAGTAGCAGTTATGGTGGATGACATGATCGACACTGCCGGTTAGTTTTCATACTCATTTAACCGCCATTCACATTCGATCTCCCTCTGGAACCATTTAGTAGAGCTGCGACTCATAAAAAAAAATGACCTCTATACATATACATATTTTGCCATATTTCATAAATCAATGCATGTAAAGTATCTCCTTTAACGTGACCTATCACTTCTTTTAACTTAATGGAGGAGATGAGCTTTGAAGAATGTTAATGCATATTGTTGAATTCTTCTTCATATTATGTAAGTGATAGTTACTTTATATGATGATGCCTTCCATCCAAATACAGCTCTTCCTTCAAATCATATCTCTGATCATCGACATCGTAAAATATTGATTGGATGATGTTCAATTGATCAAGTAACATAACAGCGCCACTCACTGCTCTATACCATCTCTTCGAACTTCACCGTTTGCATTTTATTCTGTCCAAATATGTTGGGCTTAGCTTCTCGGGCCCAACTTTTTGCTCTCGTCTGTCTTCACCGTGATTTGGAAGAATCTTTTCACCAATTACTTGCTTGTTTAAAAAAGAGTGCCGCATGATCTTTGTTACGCAGGAACCATAGCTAAAGGAGCAGCTCTGCTTCATCAAGAAGGAGCTAGAGAGGTTTATGCCTGCAGCACTCACGCTGTCTTCAGGTAATCTGTGCATCCACATATTGGCTGTGCTTATTATACTCTAGACATCGAATCCTCAGTTTCTAACAGTGAGTCGTTTCTTCTTACACATTTCCATGTTAAAATCGCAGTCCTCCAGCTATAGAGAGATTGTCGAGTGGATTATTCCAAGAGGTTATTATAACCAATACCATTCCAGTGTCCGAGCAGAACTACTTTCCGCAGCTTACCATCTTATCCGTGGCAAATCTTCTAGGGGAAACCATATGGCGCGTGCACGATGATTGTGCAGTAAGTGTTTTGTCCAATAACAACCATGGATACTATATCTTATTACATTTCCGTGTATTCTTTCTTACTACATATTACTATTGTCAGGGCGGATTCGAACCTTATTCGAGCCTGGGCATCGACTGAAGATTTTCTCGACTCGATCGAATCCAATCACCGCCCGGCTTACGACTCTGCGAGCGTTGGTAATCATATAAAAATGTTATTTATGTGATGAAATGAGAAATATTATTTAGCATGCTGATGCAACAATGTATAGATGGAGTCGTGTGAAATGATTTAATAACGCATCTTGTCGTATTCCATATTTAATATTCTGCGGTGCCCTGCCCCTTACTGAAGAGTAGCTTGTACTTTCTATATTTTTTTTTTTTTTTTTTTTTTCTATTATATCTTTTGAAACATCATTTATCGTCCCTTTTGTTTTTGTTGGGTCAAAGTACACTTTCTTTGTTATAAAAATACTAATTGTGATTAATATTATATTAAGATTATTTTATTATAAATATACTTATATTAAGATTATAATGATAATATAGTTTATGATAATAAAGAGAGAGAGATTAGAGAGAGATTAAGTATTCAATAATTGGTGTGATTTACAATGAACTCTAATCACTTATTTATACTACTAATAATTTAGTATTACAACTAATCACATTAATTACAATTATACACCTAACACTAAAATACAAACTCTTCAATTAAACACCTTATCTTATCATCTCATCAACAACATTTAATACAATACTTCCAAATCATCAATCATTTAACTAATATTATTTAAAACATCCACATTAATATTATTATATAGTACTCCCACTTCGATGTTTTCAAAGAATATGTCTCGTTAAAACCTTATTAGGAAAAATCCAATGGGATAAAAACCTAATGAAGGAAAAAGAGTACATGATTCTTTTATATACGCTTTCGATTGTTGCTTCATTAAAAAACCTTACTGGGAAAACCACATGGAAAAAATCTCAGTGAAGTGAAAAAGAGTGCAACGCGTATTTACTCCCCCTGATAATAACATCATTCCAAATCTCGAAGTCTTCGAACTCCAATTGAATATACCAATCTTTTGAAAATTATTGGGGGAAGTGCTTTCGCGAATAAATCTGCAAGATTTTCACTTGATCGCACTTGTTGTACATCAATATCATCATTTTTCTGTAAATCATGTGTAAAGAAAATTTTTGGTGAAATATGCTTTGTTCTATCTCCCTTAATATATCCTTCCTTTAATTGGGCAATGCATGCAGCATTATCTTCATATAAAATCGTAGGAAGTAACTTTTTTGATAATAACCCACTAGTTTGTTGTATATGTTCAATTATCGATCGCAACTAGGGGTGTTCATTATTTGGGTGACCCGATTAAATTTCGGGGCTCACCCGAAACCGAATAAGACTAATTTAATTATATTTAAAATATATTTATATATTATATGAAGAGTAACAAATTAATATCATCGCTCAAACGAACTTTACTCTCTCGCACAAACAAAATCGAACCGATTAATCCGAAAATTATATATTTAATATAAAAAATATATAAAAAAAATTCGTTATATAATTATAATTAAAAATATACAAACTACAATATTTAATTGGTTTACCCGAAAACCAAACCATTAACTCGATAACCGAATAACCCGAAAACCAAACCATTTAATTGGTTTTGGTTTGGTTTGCGGGTGGTTATCCTAAGTGTCAAAAACCCGAATAACCCAAACCGAATAACCCGAAAACCGATAATCCACCCATTTGAACACCCCTAATCGCAACCAAACACATTCTCGTCTAGCTTCATGAATAGCTAGAATTTCCGCATGATTAGATGAAGTAGCCGTTAAACTTTGTTTAACTGACCGCCATGCGTAAATAAATAGCCTGTTTGCGATCGAGAATTATGTGGGTCGGATAGAAAATCAGCATCTGCATACCCAATCAAATCTGCTTTTGATTCATTTGGATAGAACAATCACATATCAGTTGTTCCTTGAAGGTATCGAAAAATTCGCTTAATTCCATTCCAATGTCTACGAGTCGGTGATGAACTATATCTTGCCAATAGATTCACAGCGAACGCTATATCAGGTCGCGTATGACTCGTTAAATACATTAGGGCTCCAATAGCACTGAGATATGGTACTTCAGGACCAAGTAGTTCTTCATTATTATCGTATAGGTCTAAACGGATCTTTATTCACATCTAAAGAGCGAACAATCATTGGAGTATCCAATGGATGAGCTTTATCCATATAAAATCTTTTCAATGCCTTTTTCGTATAAGTCTCTTGATATATGAGTATCCCATTTTTTAAATATTCGATTTGCAGTCCAAGACAAAATTTTGTTTTACCGAGATCTTTCATTTCAAACTCCTTTTTCAAACAATTAACGGCTTTTGATAACTCTTCAGGAGTTCCAATTATGTTAATATCATCAACATAAACTGAAATGATGACAAATTCATTCCAGATCTTTCATAAATATGCACGGGCAAGTTGATCATTTTTACCCTCTTTCGATAAATATTCACTTAGGCGATTATACCACATACGCCCAGATTGCTTAATCCATAAAGCGATTTATTTAGCTTGATTGGGTACTCATTTCGGGGCCCTGAATTTTCAGGCAACTGAAATCCCTCGGGAAGTCTCATATATATCACTGTCAAGTGATCCATATAAATAAGCAGTGACAACATCCATTAGACGCATATCGAGTCCTCACGTACTGCCAGATAATTAAATAACGAAAGTAGTTGCATCCACCACAGGAGAATATGTCTCCTCATAATCAATACCAGGTCGTTGTGAAAAGCCTTGTGCAACAAGCCGTGCTTTGTATCTCACAATTTCACCGTTTTCATTTTTCTTTCTGATGAAAACCCATTTATATTCAACCGGCTTTACATTTTTTGGTATGCGGACTACATGTCCGAAAACTTTTCGTTCCTCAAGTGATTTTAATTCTGCCTCGATTGCATCTTTCCATTTTGGCCAATCACTTCTTTGTCTGCATTCTTTAACAGACCTTGGTTCATGATCCTCATTCTCATTCATCTCATTCATTTCATGTAGCGCTACGTTAAATAAGAATTTATCGTCAAAGTTGACTTTTTCTCGGTTCCATCTAATTCCATTTTGGGCATAGTTTATCGAGATCTCTTCATTATCATTATTTTCATAAATTTCAGGTACCTGATTTTCATTATCATAATCATTAATGCTCATTGACTCTTCTAGAGTCGAAATCCTCGACTGGACCATTCTTATTATTTGCTCCTTTTCTTTTCGAGGATTTTTATCTTGGAACCCGAGGCCTACCACGTTTCAATTGTGGCTTAGGCTCGATCCTTATATGTTCTCCTGAACATCAATTTTTGCAGGAGCATTAACAACTGGTAATGTGACTTAGTCACTCTTTAGGGTCAGAAAACTATCTGGCAGTTGATTAGCTAACCTTGTAAATGAATTTTTGAACTTCTAGTTCACATTCTTTCGTTCGAGGATCATAATGATTTAGCGATAATCATTCCAATATATTATTTCCAGCTGTTTCTTTTCTCCCCCTAATGTCGGAAAATTCGATTCATCGAAATGACAATCGGCAAATCTAGCCGTAAATAAATCTTCAGTTAGCGGTTCTAAATATTTTATTATCGATGGAGATTCAAATCCGACATATATTCTCAACCTCCTTTGAGGTCCCATCTTAGTGCGTTGTGGTGGAGCAATTGGAACATATACCGCACATCCAAAAATTCTCAGATGGGAAATATCTGGTTCCTGACCATAGACCATTTGTATCGGGTGGATTAGTGCCGCTGCATGTAATATAGCATGTCCCCAACAAGATGAAGGAAGTTTCGACTTCATTCATAATGGTCTTGCAATTAATTGCAACCTTTTAATCAACGATTCTGCAAGACCGTTTTGCGTATGAACATGTGGCACGGGGTGCTCAACATCAATTCCAATAGACATGCAATATTCATTAAATGCCTTGAAAGTAAATTCACCAGCATTATCAAGACTTATTTTCTTTATTGGATAATCCGGAAACTGTGCTCTTAATCGAATCAACTGAGCAAGCAATCTCACAAAAGCTACATTCCGTGTTGATAACAAACACACATGAGACCATCTAGTTGATGCATCAATCAATACCATGAAATATCTAAATGGTCCACACGATGGATGTATCGGTCCACAAATATCACCTTGTATACGCTCCAAAAATCTTATGGATTCATTGTTTATTTTTACTGGTGATGGCCGAATAATCAACTTCCCTTTAGAGCAAGCAGCACATGATAATTCATTAGATTGAAGAATTTTCTGGTTCTTCATTAAATGTCCAATTGAATTTTGAATTATTCTCCGCATCATAATTGAACCGGGATGGCCCAACCGGTCATGCCAAACAACAAATGTATTATCATTTGTAAACTTCTGGTTTACGATAGCATGCGATTCAATTGTTTTAACATACGTGTAATACAATCCAGAGTCAAACGAAGGTAATATTTCAACAACTCTTTTATCATTCGAAACCACTTTTGTAATGTGCAAATATTCAATATTTCTCTTTTCTGCAGTCTCAATGTGATATCCATTATGTCGAATAGCTTTAAAGCTCAATAAATTTCTTTGAGACTTAGGAGAATATAAGGAATTATCAATTATTAGCCTTGTCCCTCTGGCAGTATAACATTGGCTTTCCGGAGCCCTCAATATATTTGTGCTACCCGATATAGTGATAACACTTGTTTCTTTCATTTCAGATGGCACAATCTGCAAGACATAACTCCTCATTACACATGCTCGTATCCATTGTATTGATACATATATAAAACTACTGTTATTAAATAAATAAGCGTCAAAAAATTAATATATATATATTTAGATAAAAAAATAAATAATGCTTAAATCAAATTTATAACGATGTATTAATTTTCTTTATTTGGAACTTTAACAAGAACCACAATTCAAAATGAGCATAGGATCTAGCACCCAATTTTCTGAAATATCGTAATTTTGAGCAAATTAATTTCAAATTTCACTCACACTTTTTTATGCACATTGATAAGATCAACGGGATCTTTGGGTGCGAATAATAACCAACGATAATATTATAATAACCGTTATATTGCTCAATACATCTTTCTCAATCATTTACTAGTTTTTCACTTCGGGGGAAATATTAATAATAACCACGGTAAATATAATGTTCACGATCACTTTTATTATTTGTGAATACATTCACTTCAGGGAATGCAACATAATCATTTAGTCGGACTTATGTTTTTCATTCATCCATCATAATATTTTCTGATCATTTTTTCACGATATTTATTCGTATTATATCCGATGGACTGAACATGGTGAATGCTTTATAATATACCGAAGTAATTGTGTAAATCACTAGCAAGTATAAAATCGAGAGTGATAAATCAAAGTTTGCCAAATTCAATATATTGATATCATAAAAATAAACTCGTCATTTAAACATTAAAAGAAAAATTATAAATAATCTTCTTTTATATCTTCTTTTGTAAAAGTTCTAATGAAAAACGATATCCACATCCAAATGACTGTCGCCGTAATAATAAATATAAGTAATAGATCAAACATCGGACAAAGCGTCATCCTTCAAAATAAAATATATTTCAGTAATTATAATATTAAAGAAAAATTATAATTAATAATTATATTTTAAAAACATTGGTAAGAATAATATCCACATAGCCGTAAGGATCACCGTAAATAAAGTAAGCAACATAAGATCCATCTTTGTATAAAACGACATGATTCTATAACATGAAAAAGAACATAATAATCAGATACATTAACAATGATAAAATATGAATTGTTTTATAAAACTCGTTCTTTATTATTCATAATTATTGTCCAAGCTCCGATAAGGTTGCGGTAGTAAATTTGTCCATTGTCCAAACATTCAGTCCAATAATTACTTCAAGATTGTTCAATAAAAAAAAATAATTACTTCAAGATTGTTCAATAAAAAAAACTCAATAATATGTCGCTACTGAGGTGGGGATAACCGCAAGACCTCGTGAGCTTTTGGTGTTGTGTACGTGTATAAATAAAAAAATCGTAAATAAAAAAATTCCACACACCACCACGGGGTATCGAAATCTGGACTTCTCGTCACTTATAGTGAACGATATTCCGCGAAACCACTCGGGTATTGGCGTTTAGTTATAAAACCTTTAAAATATACTTTATAATATATATTTTTAAATTAATCACAATAATATATTGATTAGTATAATTAAAAATTAAATTACCGTACCTCGACTAAACTCGTACGAATCTTCGACGGAGGTTGATCTTGACGATGGAGAGGCGTCGTGCTGATAACGTGTTATAAAAATATTAATTGTGATTAATATTATATTAAGATTATTTTATTATAGTTATACTTATATTAAGATTATAATGATAATATAGCTTATAATATAAAGAGAGAGAGATTAGAGAGAGATTAAGTATTTCAATACTTGGTGTGATTTACAATGAACTCTAATCACCTATTTATACTACTAATAATTCACTATTACAACTAATCACATTAATTACAATTATACACCTCACACTAAAATACAAACTCTTCAATTAAACACATCATCTTATCATCTCATCAACATTTAATACAATACTTCCAAATCATCAATCATTTAACTAATATTATTATTTAAAACATCTACATTAATATTATTATATAATATTCTTTTACTTTTTTGTACTATGAAAACTAGAATCAAATTTATTACGTCGGGGAAAAAGTACCACTGAGGATTGTGTTTGTATCTAGTCTCTTCAAAGTCAAGGGTACGATTTCAATGGATCTAATTTGTATGGGTGTAACGTGAGTTTTATATTCGCTTTAGACTGACTTTAATCAAATTAGTTCAATTGAAAGCAGATTTATCTATGATTGGTAATGTGATTCAAATTTCTTTAAAACTGAACTTAATTGGAATATATGACATGAATTAAGGTGACATTGTGTAAGAATAATATATCTTTATATTATATTTAAATGTAGATTTGATAGAATTGTGGCACACTATCCCAAATTTTCTTAAAAACAAAAAAAAAAATCACATTTATTTATTATTAAATAAAATAAATAATAAATATATTAGAAACAAACAACCACCTACTATTGTCATGAATTTTTTTTTACCTTTTTAGATTTGTTTTACATTCTCTACAAATCTTTGACAATGGTCGTAGTGTTTCTATTGTCCAGATAAAGGTTATACATATTTAAGACCGTGTAAATGCACGAAAATACATTATATATATACGTTTATTGAGAACTGTTTAAATTTATGGTCACGTTCTAAAGCAAGAATCTTAAACTAACGAATCATATGATATTATAGTATTCCATTTACTCATAATTTGAGCGGTGACTTAAAATTTATTTATTTTTCACAAATTTCAGTCAAGAGTAAAGACGCGTCCAAACATATACCAATTATAACACCATTTAAGTATACATTAAAAAAATACGTCATTTCACATCCAATTTCTTAATTTTTTTTGTAGATTATATTATATAAAAATAATACGAAACATCTCCTTCAGAACCAGTGAAAATTGGACGAGTCGAGTCATAAAGAATTGCTGTCCACTCAGGTCAGGTGCATTAATTAAATCCCAACTTCCCCTACATCAAATGAGCAACAGTCAATTAATCAAAAAGTGACTCTAATAATAAAAAAAAAGTAAAATATAAAAAAAGTACAAAATATGGTACAGTAAAATAATGATTACTGAAAGAAACATTTTAGATGATGAGACGCAGACACTTTCGTGTTATCAGACAATGAAGTCTGTCTATTCTAGTACTTCGGGTAATAACAAGTCCATTTACATTTATTTGGATTAATTTAAAATTTTAAATTACAATAAAAGTAAACTATATACGCTGCCTTATTTTTATTCATTGCCATGCATCCTCCTTCCTACCTATAAACACATAATGGACCACATAATATATAATATACCACCGTGCATTAAAAGAAATTATACTACAATACAAACATAATAAATTCAGTTATTTCGACCGAAAGCTTTAATACATTGTATGTAAGGTCTTTGCAATTTGCACATTGTAATAAATGGTCCTATTTTACTTGCAACTTGGGTATATCAATGATTTAAAGAGCAAATTGTGCCTAAAGAGTGATAGGTCGGAGCCATTGTTTATTAGGGTTCAGATATCAACCTAAAATAAAAGGTTTAGTCCAATAATTTAGGAGATATGGCATTAAAGAGACAATAAATTTAGGGGATAACATTATATGGACAACAACTTTTAAAATTAAGCAATTTTGGAATATAATACGCCATAACCCTAGATTACGTCCCAAATTCTAGGATTTCGGGGTATAATCTATGTTTCCCACAAATTTAGGGGTGACATTTTACGGACAATAACTTTCAAAATTAAGCAATTTTGGGACAAAATCTAGGGCTTATGCCTGTAATTTTCCAAAATTGCTTAATTTTGAAAGTTATTGTCCGTATAATGCCACACATTTAATTTCATGTCCCTATAATGTCACCTTCCTTAAATTACAGGACTAAAAAAGTAAGCAATCCTAAAGTAAATAATGAAATAAAAGGGAAGATAATGAAAACCCTTTGCAACGTGAAAATTTAGATTTTTAGTTGGTTGGGTTCAAAATGTGACCTTCTTTGCAAGGTTGAATACCCTATTTTGATCGTCTTCTTTTTTTTTTTTATTATTAATTAGCATAAGGTGAAACCCTTTCACGGAACTGTCCAAAGGGTTTTAATATCATCATTCTAATTAATTCTACGTCATATAATCTCATATATTAGATACTCCTATATTATATAACATAATCCATGTAATGTAAGACATAAAACTCCCGACCTATATATATTGGAAATTGCAAACCCTATTATCAATATCATGCGAGTACAATTTAATTTGTAGCATGTAATAAATTTAATATTTTGGTTAAGCTATTGCCCTAAACTAGACCACCTCTCATGTGGTTCCTCTAATATTTGGAGTTGCAATAATTTATTTGTTTATAGATATATATAAATTGTTATAAAAATATTAATTGTGATTAATATTATATTAAGATTATTTTATTATAATTATACTTATATTAAGATTATAATGATAATATAGCTTATGAAGAGAGAGATTAAGTATTTCAATACTTGGTGTATTTTACAATGAACTCTAATCACCTATTTATACAATGAACTCTAATCACCTATTTATACTACTAATAATTCACTATTACAACTAATCACATTAATTACAATTATACACCTCACACTAAAATACAAACTCTTCAATTAAACACATCATCTTATCATCTTATCATCATTTAATATAATACTTCCAAATCCTCCATCAATAATCCAAAAACATCCACATCTTAATTATTTAACCATCCATAATTAACTTATTTCATAATACTCCCCCTTGGATGTTTTTCAAAGAATATGCCTCATTAAATCCTTATTAGGGAAAACCCAATGGGATAAAAACTTAATGAAGGAAAAAGAGTACATGATTCTTTTAGATACGCTTTCGATTGTTGCCGCATTAAAAACCTTACTGGGAAAACCACATGGGAAAAACCCCAGTGAAGAAAAAAAGAGTGCAACGCGTATTTACTCCCCCTGATGATAACATCATTCCAAATCTCGAAGTCTTCGAACTCCAATTGAATATACCAATCTTTTGAAAATTATTGGGGGAAGTGCTTTCGTGAATAAATCTGCAAGATTTTCACTTAATCGCACTTGTTGTACATCAATATCACCATTTTTCTCTAAATCGTGTGTAAAGAAAAATTTTGGTGAAATATGTTTTGTTCTATCTCCCTTAATATATCCTTCCTTTAATTGGGCAATGCATGCAGCATTATCTTCATATAAAATCGTCGGAAGTAACTTTTCCGATAATAACCCACAAGTTTGTTGTATATGCTCAATTATCGATCGCAACCAAACACATTCTTAACTAGCTTCATGAATAGCTAAAATTTCTGCATGATTAGATGAAGTAGCCGTTAAACTTTGTTTAACTGACTGCCATGAAATAGCGGTTCCGCCATGCGTAAATAAATATCCCGTTTGCGATCGAGCATTATGTGGGTCAGATAGAAAACCAGCATCTGCATATCCAATCAAATCTGCTTTTGATTCATTTGGATAGAACAATCTCATATCAGTTGTTCCTTGAAGGTATCGGAATATCCGTTTAACTCCATTCCAATGTCTACGAGTCGGTGACGAACTATATCTTGCCAATAGATTTACAGCGAACGCTATATCAGGTCGCGTATGACTCGTCAAATACATTAGTGCTCCAATAGCACTGAGGTATGGTACTTCAGGACCAAGTAGTTCTTCATTATTTTCACAGGTCTAAACGGATCTTTATTCACATCTAAAGATCAAACAATCATTTGAGTATCCAATGGATGAGCTTTATCCATTTAAAATCTTTTCAATACCTTTTTCGTATAAGTCTCTTGATGTACGAATATTCCATTCTTTAAATATTCAACTTGCAGTCTAAGACAAAATTTCGTTTTACCGAGATCTTTCATTTCAAACTCTTTTTTCAAACAATTAACAGCTTTTGATAACTCTTCATGAGTTCCAATTATGTTGATATCATCAACATAAACTGCAATGATGACAAATTCACTTCTAGATCTTTTCATAAATATGCACGGGCAAGTTTGATCATTTTTATACCCCTCTTTCGATAAATATTCACTTAGGCGATTATACCACATACGCCCAGATTGCTTTAATCCATAAAGCGATTTATTTAGCTTGATTGAGTACTCATTTCGGGGCCATGAATTTTCAGGCAACTGAAATCCCTCGGGAAGTTTCATATATATATCACTATCAAGCGATCCATATACATAAGCGGTGACAACATCCATTAGGCGCATATCGAGTCCTTCACGTACTGCCAGACTAATTAAATAACGAAAAGTAGTTGCATCCACCACAGGAGAATACGTCTCCTCATAATCAATACCAGGTCGTTGTGAAAAGCCTTGTGCAACAAGCCGTGCTTTGTATCTCACAATTTCACCGTTTTCATTTCTCTTTCTGATGAAAACCCATTTATATCCAACCGGCTTTATATTTTTTGGTATGCTGACTACAGGTCCGAAAACTTTTCGTTTCTCAAGTGATTTTAATTCTGCCTCGATTGCATCTTTCCATTTTGGCCAATCATTTCTTTGTCTGCATTCTTTTACAGACTCTGGTTCATGATCCTCATTTTTATTTATCTCATTCATTTCATGTAGCGCTACGTTAAATGAGAATTTATCGTCAACGTTGACTTTTTCTCGATTCCATCTAATTTCATTTTGGGCATAATTTATCGAGATCTCTTCATTATCATTATTCTCAGAAATTTCAGATACCTGATTTTCATTATCATAATAATTAATGCCCATTGACTCTTTTAGAGTCGATAAATCCTCGAATGGACCATTCTTATCATTTGCTCATTTTCTTTTTCGAGGATTTTTATCTTTGGAACCTGAGGGCCTACCACGTTTTAGTTGTGGCTTATGCTCGATCATTATATGTTCTCCAGGAACATCAACTTTTGCAGGAGCATTAACAGCTGGTATATGTGACTTAGTCACTCTTTTAAGGTCAGTAAAGCTATCTGGCAGTTGATTAGCTAATCCTTGTAAATGAATTATCTTTTGAACTTCTAGTTCACATTCTTTCGTTCGAGGATCATAATGATTCAGTGATAATTCATTCCAACTAATACTAATTTCCAGCTGTTTCTTTTCTCCCCCTAATGTCGGAAAATTCGATTCATCGAAATGATAATCGGCAAATCTAGCCGTAAATAATCTCCAGTTAGAGGTTCTAAATATTTTATTATCGATGGAGATTCAAATCCGACATATATTCCTAACCTCTTTTGAGGTCCCATCTTAGTGCGTTGTGGTGGAGCAATTGGAACATATACCGCACATCCAAAAATTCTCAGATGGAAAATATTTGGTTCCTGATCATAAACCATTTGTATCGGGGAGATATTATTATAACTTGTTGGCCTGATGCGGATTAGTGCCGCTGCATGCAATATAGCATGTCTCTAACAAGATGAATGAAGTTTTGACTTCATTAATAATGGTCTTGCAATTAATTGCAGCCTTTTAATCAACGATTCTGCAAGACTGTTTTGCGTATGTACATTTGGCACGGGGTGCTCAACATCAATTCCAATAGACATGCAATATTCATTAAATGCCTTGGAAGTAAATTCACCAGCATTATCAAGGCGTATTTTCTTTATTGGATAATCCAGAAAATGTGCTCTTAATCGAATCAACTGAGTAAGCAATCTCGCAAAAGCTACATTCCGCGTTGATAACAAACATACATGAGACCATCTAGTTGATGCATCAATCAATACCATGAAATATCTAAACGGTCCACACGATGGATGTATCGGTCCACAAATATCACCTTGTATACGCTCCAAAAACCTTATGGATTCATTCTTTATTTTTACTGGTGATGGGCCGAATAATCGCTTCCCTTTAGAGCAGAGCAAGCAGCACATGATGATTCATTAGATTGAAGAATCTTCTGGTTCTTCATAAAATGTCCACGTGAATTTTGAATTATTCTTCGCATCATAATTGAACCGGGATGGCCCAACCGGTCATGCCAAACAACAAATGTATTATCATCAGTAAACTTCTGGTTTACGATAGCATGTGATTCAATTGTTTTAATATACGTGTAATACAATCCAGAGTCAAACGAATGTAATATTTCAACAATTCTTTTATCATTCGAAACCACTTTTGTAATGTGCAAATATTCAAGATTTCTCTTTTCTGCAGTCTCAATGTGATATCCATTATGTCGAATAGCTTTAAAGCTCAATAAATTTCTTTGAGACTTAGGAGAATATAAGGCATTTTCAATTATCAGCCTTGTTCCTCTGGGCAGTATAACATTAGCTCTTCCGGAGCCCTCAATTATATTTGTGCTACCCGATATAGTGATAAGACTTGTTTCTTTCATTTTAAGATGGGAGAAATATTTCTTATTTCTTAGAATCGTATTAGTCGTTGCACAATCTGCAAAACATAACTCCACATTGCACATGTTTGTATCCATTGTATTGATAAATATATAATAACTAGAATTATTAAATAAATAAGCGTCAAAATAAAATTATATATCTAAAGATAAAATAATAAATAAATAATGCTTAAATAAAATTTATAACGACGTATCAGTTTTCTTTATTTGGATCTTTAACAAAAACCACAATATTCAAATGAGCATAGGATCTACCACCAATTTTCTGAAATATCGTAATCTTGAGCAAAATTTAATTTTATCGACACTTCACTTTTAATTGCTCTTTATAAAGATCAACGGGATCTTTGGGTGCGAATAATAGCCAACAATAATATAGAATAATCTTTATATTGCTCAATACATCTTTCTTAATCATATACTGGTTGTCCACTTCGGGGAAAATATTAATAATAACCACGATAAATATAATGTTCACGACCACTTTTATTGTTTGCGCATACATTCACTTCAGGGAATGCAACATAATCATTTAGTCGGACTTATGCTTTTCATTCATTCATCATAATATTTTCTGATCATTTTCTCACGATATTTATTCGTATTATATCCGATGGACTGAACGTGGTGAATGCTTTATAATACACCGAAGTAACTGTGTAAATCAGTATCAAGTATAAAATCGAGATTGATAAATCAAAGTTTTGCAAGATTTAATTTATTGATATCGTGAAAATAAAATCATCATTAAAATATTAAAAGGAAAAATTATAATTAATTCTTTTATATCTTCTTTTGTAAAAGTTCTAATGAAAAACGATATCCACATCCAAATAACTGTCGTCGTAATAATAATCATAAGTAATAGATCAAACATCGGACAAAGCATCATCCTTCAAAATAAAATATATTTCAGTAATTATAATATTAAAGAAAAATTATAATTAATAATTATATTTTAAAAACATTGGTAAAAACATTATCCACATAGCCGTAAGGATCACCGTAAATAAAGTAAGCAACAGAAGATCCATCTTTGTATAAAACGACATGATTCTATAACATGAAAAAGAACATAATAATCAGATAACATATAAATCAATGATAAAATATATGAATTGTTTTATGAAACTCATTCTTTATTATTTCATAATTATTTTCCAAGCTCCGATAAGGTTGCGGTAATAAAATTTGTCCAGTGTCCAAAACTATTCGGTCATAATTACTTCAAGTTGTTCAATCAAAAATCTAATATGCCGCTACTGAGGTGGGGATAACCACAAGACCTCGTGGGCTTTTGGTGTTGTGTACGTGAATATATAAAAAATAATAAATCGTAAATAAAATTCCACCCCACCACGGGGTATGGAATCTGGACCTCTGTTCGTGCTGATAACGTGTTATAAAAAATAATTGTGATTAATATTATATTAAGATTTTTTATTAATTATACTGATATTAAGTTATAATGATGATATGGCTTATAAAGAGAGAGATTAGAGAGAGATTAAGTATTTCAATACTTGGTGTATTTTACAATGAACTCTAATCACCTATTTATACTACTAAAAATTCACTATTACAACTAATCACATTAATTATAATTATACACCTCACACTAAAATACAAACTCTTCAATTAAACACCTCCTCTTTTCATCTTATCATCATTTAATATAATACTTCCAAATCCATCAATAATCCAAAAACATCAACATCTTAATTATTTAACCATCCATAATTAACTTATTTCATAATATAAATATATATATATATCAATCAGAGTATTGTTACGACATAAGACAAGTATTATATTTAGTTGAATCTTCAATGATAGTAAGTTATTTTTTTTGTTTCACATATTAAGCAAGTGACGGCATCATTAAACAAATTTTGCAATGATATCTTATTACACTATAAAATATTAGGAAATCGTCATGTAATTTTTCGATGTATATATTATATATATTATATTATATTATACGAGGAGGAAGCTATGCATGTGATAATTTTGATATAATAAAATACGAATATCAAAGTTTATTGTATTACACAAAACGAATCATTCAATGCTATACGAATTGATATATATTATATATCAATGCGATAAAGTTCGGCAATGATAGAGTATCAGTGTTTCGATTGTGAATAAATACGTTTTAATAATGATATATAATATAAGCCGATCATAGGTTATAATTTGACGAAGAGTTGGTAAGATTATTATAAACCTTACAATAATTTGATGATAAAATATGCATTATAAAATATAAAGGAAATATAAGAAAGTGAGCTCATGCAAACAAATTTAAATAAAATCGTTTTAAATGAATTATTTAAAACGACAAATGTCCCAAATATATATTATATATTATATTATATAATACTATCATTATATAGATGGCATGTATATTCAACGGTTCATTGATGTTGGGTTTTAGGTATACCTGCCATACATTATTGTCTGTAAAGAAGGGATGGTAAACTTTTCAGTCAAGAGAAGCTTTAAATTGATAGCGTTTCAGTATGTTAAAATTATTATTTTAATGTAAACTTAAATTTAACTTTTAATTCAAAAATTTAAGACGTTATGAATAGAAAGCTTTCTAAATTTGGTTAAAAAAAGTTTCAAGAATTTCATCCTCGTATATGATTATAAAATACTGAACAACAATTACTCAAAGTAATTAGTAAATCCTAAGATATATACTTTTTCATTATCTTTAATAGCAACATTTGTGATTTTTTTTTGGGCAAATTTTGTTTCAGAACTTGTCAGAATTTAAATTTAGTTTTCAGATCATGTCAGAAGAAAAATTAGTTTTTAGGACCCGATTTTTATAGTAACACATTATTGTACTTCTTGTAACCAAAAAATGACGTCTGATACTTTTTCAATAACACTTTATAACACTTTTGTAACTTTAGGTTTTTATTTCTAAATTTTACAGAAATTTGGTCCTTAGAATAAAATTTTTTTCTTACAAGGTCTGAATACTGTTTTGAAATTATATAAGGGTCTGAAGCCTAATTTACCTTTTTTTGGGTATAAATTAGGTTTACATTTAAGATTACGTAAAATAGTTTGAGTAAAATGACAGTGCAACGAAATACATATTGTGGAATATAATAATAACAATAATAGTAATAATACTTTTATTCTTTGATTATTGTAGTCCGTGTCAGCCGGCATTGTGATTAGCTCCGCTCAAGTCGGAGTTATCTCATGGCCAATAAAAAAGTTTAGATTCACTTCGAATTAAATTTAGTTCTAAACCGTAGCATTAAATGAAATACCACCAAAAATAAGAAAGAAATAAAAAATTGACATTGGGCTTATTTACATACATACATACAGTCCAATGTGGCTGCTGGCCTGCCATTACCCTAAACAGTAGGAGCACAACACGCAAAGCTGCTTAACGCAGGCAATTGACCATTAATGCAATGAACAGCTAAGAAACTTTAGCCAATGTAATAAAACGCCATGTGAAAAACTGGCCCCCATCACACTACACTGCTTACTATTCAAGATTGATTAGGCTGCTGATGATAGTACAAAGAATGTTACGAGGGCAGGCAAAAGAAAAATTCTTTGCTTGCCCATTTACTGAACAGAAGGATTAAATGTGGCCCGACACGTGTTGGTCTGCCATTGGTCGTCCCATGTTATAAATAAATGTGTCCCCTCTCTTCATTTCTCCAAGAAAAAGAGAAAGAAAAAGAATGGCTTCAAGACCTGGGATTCTCACTGAATGGCCATGGACATGGCTTGGGAACTTCAAGGTGTTTTGACATATTTGATGATCACTTCACTTATTTTATATGTATGTATGTATATATTTTGTTGAGTTCTTTGTTTTCTTGTGTTTGCGAGCAGTATGTGGTATTAGCGCCATTTGCGATCCACTCGACGTATTCTTACATGGTGAAGGGCAAAGAAGAGAGGGACTTGACAAGCTTTATCATGCTCCCTTTTCTTCTTACAAGAATGGTCCACAATCAGCTATGGATTTCTTGGTCTCGCTATCGTACGGCCAAGGGAAGCAACCGTATTGTGGACAAGAGCATTGAGTTCGAGCAGGTCGACAGAGAAAGAAACTGGTAAGTAAATAAATAATTAACTTCTGGCTGGGCAGTTCATATATTTATGAACTTACTACTACTAACTACTTCATTGATCGATCATTTATATATGTCAGAGCTCATCACACATGGTAATGTAATAATGATCATTTGATTGCTGCAGGGACGATCAGATTATACTCAACGGCCTACTGTTTTACGCTGTGAATTACTACGTGAAGTCGGCGAGGCGCCTGCCGTGGTGGAGGACGGACGGCATGGTATGGACGGCGGTGATCCACGCCGGCCCGGTGGAGTTCTTGTACTATTGGCTCCACCGAGCTTTGCACCACCATTTCTTGTACTCGAGATATCATTCTCACCACCACTCCTCCATTGTTACAGAGCCCATCACCTGTAAGTAATATACATACATATATATATGAATTGATATTTTATATATTAGTATATTTATTTCAAGATTCACTTCCAAGAAAATGGGCTCTTTTTATTATTTTAGGGAATGAAAAAAACAAAAAATACATGTAATCTTTCTTTGTATTAGTAGATATGGAAATGGGGTTTTACTTTTCTTGATCGCATCGTACTATGTTGGGTAGGGCCGCCCGAATACGGATGCAAACTAAATACGGATGTAAACTAAGTTATCAGAAAAATTAAGATGTTGATCCTAATGTTGAAACAACATTCGGGATCAGAACGTTTTTGCACAGCAAAAAAATAAACTTAGTTGTAAAAAGATGCAAGCACACGTTGGACACAGTTTTAAAAATATGCAGCAAGTTATAAAACTTGCTGCGTGCCTTCACGGCAAAATTCTACTACGAGAATGGATTACAAAAAAGCAACTATCAAAGATAGTAAAAGCAGCCTAGAAAAGAGTAAAACTACTCTACCAATCTTCACACGAAAGCTCACGTATAGATCATAAGTTCTATACAAAAGTGTGAAGATAAAAACTAGGCACAAAGAGATCGAAACAGATAGATGATGGAAAGCTTCCCTTTCTTCAAGCTCGTTGCACGCGCGCGTCTTCCTATCTGATATTCTCGATACTAAAGCTTGAATGGAGTCTTCTATATATATAGACGTGACTCCCCCTATTTTACAAGTCCGATTTGGTTTGTTCCACCTTATACTCCTTCTCTATTTTTAGTAAATGCACCTCCTATTTTTAACAACTGGTTGACTCAATCTCCCATGATCTTCATATCTTCTCTGCTGATCTCCATATCTTCTATTTTTAGCAATTGTTTGACTCAATCTCCCATGATCTTCATATCTTCTATTTTTGATAAATGCTCTTCATATCTTCTATTTTTTTAGCTCCACTTTATTCCACTTTCCTTGAACAATTCAGCTCGAAAATAACTTCCTGCACACACTAAAATAAAGCCACAATAATAGGGTAAATGGTTTTTGGGTATGAAAGACAAAATCAAAGATGACCCACGTCTGAGTCAAATGTTGACTCAGGTGTTGATCAACATTTTGATCAGGTGTCACTCAACATTTTGACTCAGGTGTCAAACAACATTAACAATCTCCCCCTTTTGTCTTTCTTCCCAAAACCCGTGCAGAGATAAATCCAAAAATTCCCCCTGAAAGCATCAAGATAGTGAGAACAAAGAAAAATGGATATGATAAAGATGTTAGTATATAACCACTTTGAAGTCTCAAGCACATCTGCAAGCAAAAACAGAAGATCAAATTTGCAAGCATCTGCAAGTAAACACAAAAGTCAGGCACACAATAAAAACCAGAGAATCTAAAAAGTTAGACTCTCCAGCGAGTCGCCTGAAGCTTCCTCTTCTATTTCTTGTTGTTTAGCTCCCCCTGCAGAAGTTCCCTCTTCAGCAAATCCCTGATCTGCACCACTATCTCCCCCTTTTTGGGAAGAAAATAAACCCCGGAGAACCTCCCTCTGAGAAATCAGAAAGGCTATGGTGTCATCCAGACACTTAATTGCTTTCTTCAGGTTTGATGTTGAGGCAGATGAGGAACCAACATTCTGCGACTCATAATTGGGTGAGATCGTCATAAAAATTAAGAGAACTGGTAAGAGCTAGGTTAAATTGAAAGAGGAAAAACAAAGAAAGCTTTGAAGATTTGCAGAGATAAACGCAGATATTATAGAATAGATTTGTGCAATAAATAGACCAAAAGAGAAAAAAGAAATTTTTCACCAGTAAAAAAAAATAATGAGCGTGCAGTGGAACGGTTAAAAAATTTCCTTTTTCAAATAGATATCAAATCGTGATTTTAACTGTAAAAGTGCAGTAATAGGTATGCAATAACGGTCAAAGAATCATGCAATAGTGAAGTTAAAAATCGTGCACATAAGGAGATAACATAAATCAGGTCGAGAACAAATGATACTAACCGTTTAGGGACTTTGATGAGCACATGAACCAAGTGGAGATAGTTGTTCTTCTGTTAACTCTAAATGAGAGATATGGATACTAGACACGACAGACTAAATATATGTATAGATAAGACCTAAGACACATAGACATAAACGTAAAATATAGCATCATCAAATAGGTTAGTCACAAATGTTGCCCAATATTTGACCCAACATCCTCAAAGACTTTTTCCTTCATTTTCTGTTCGAACACCCTAGACTCATTTTTCTTTCATTTTCTGCTCTTTCTTACCTTTTATTTCTGGTGCACTGCTCTTTCTTGATTGCTTTTCCATCAAGGTTCAAGAAGTTTTTTTTTTTTTTTTTTTTCATCAGAGAATACATCGTCACCGCGAATGCCGTGTACCCTTGAAAGTTTTTCAGCTTTTCTTGAACATGTATCTTGAAAAAGGTCATGAGCAATCGTGTGCAAAAGAATAGAGTCATTTCAGAAAACGGTCCAGGTGAGTCAAATCATTTCAGGAAATCATCTCAGAGCATGTCGAAGCAAATATCAAACGAGTAACAACCATATAAGACATATGCTAATGTTGATCCAGATACTGGACCAACATTTACTAACACTGACACAGACCTATCGACTTCTTAAGGCTCGAGAACCTTTCAAAGTCTAAAGCTTTAGTGAAAATATCAGCTAACTGACTCTTAGTATCTATATGATCTATCTTAACAAACTCTTTTTCGACCATATCTCTCAAAAAATGATGCCTAATATCTATATGCTTGGTCCTAGAATGCTGAATAGGATTTTTCGATATATTTATAGCACTCAAGTTATCACAGAACATAAGAACAGATTGACTCTCTACGCCATAATCACATAATATACTTTTCAGCGAAATGAGTTGAGTACAGCAGCTGCCAGCAGCCATATACTCAGACTCGGCCGTAGAGAGACACACAATTCTGCTTTTTACTATACCAAGATTGTTACCTAGAATTTTGTGTACGAGGTGGATGGGTCGATGGACTGTCGATGTAAATTTCCATGTCTTTTCATAATAAATCCTTCCAACATACTGTCAGAAGATAATATAAGACCCCAAGTGTTAGAAAAATATCACATGCACAACGGTCAAAAAAAGTAGGTGGGAAATTGTACTTCCCAAGCTTTGATGTTACTTTACTACATGCCCACCTCCATATCGTACTTGATTTGCATTAAATTAAAATCCCAAAAAATATCTATCCATCACATATACATTTTTACTAGAAATGTTATGACATTTTTTTTTAATAATCTTGCAGCTGTAATACATCCATTTGGGGAACACATTGCTTACTTCTTGCTATTTGCCATACCATTGCTTACCACCATTTTAAATGGGACATCTTCATTACTACAAATTGCTGGCTATATTACATACATTGACTTCATGAACAACATGGGACACTGCAACTTCGAGCACATTCCTAAATGGCTTTTCGATTTATTCCCACCTCTCAAGTACCTCATGTACACCCCTTCGTAAGTACCATTATTTTCTATCTTTTAAACAATAATAACTATAATTACTTCTAATAGTTCATTAATTAAATTAAATATATATGTAGGTACCACTCTTTGCACCACACTAAGTTTCGAACGAACTACTCCCTCTTCATGCCCTTCTACGACTACATCTACAACACCATGGACAAGTCCTCCGACCATCTGTACGAGGATTCCCTCGTGAGGAAAGACGACAAGCCCGACGTGGTACATCTGACCCACCTGACCACCCCCGAGTCCGTATACCACATGCGGCTGGGGTTCGCCTACTTGGCGTCCGAGCCATGCGAGCCGAGGCCGTGGTACTTATGGCTCATGTGGCCCGTCACGCTATGGTCCATGACGGTCGCATGGATCTACGGCCGGCGGGCGTTCGTCGTGGAGAGAAACGTGTTTAAGAGCGTCAAGACGCAAACTTGGGCCGTCCCGAAGTACGCCGTTCAGTACCGCATGGGGTGGCAGAAGGGGCCGATCAACGCTGCGATCAACGACGCCGTGGTGGAAGCCGAGGAGAAGGGCGTTAGGGTTTTGAGCCTCGGTTTGTTGAATCAGGCAAGTCATGTAATAACAATATAATCTATACAATGAATGTATGTATATGGACTGCTCTAATTATTCTTGTGTAATAATAATGTAGGATGAAGGGCTTAATAGGAACGGCGAGCTTTACGTCGAGAGGAATCCAAAGCTGAAGGTCAAGCTCGTCGACGGCAGTAGCTTGGCTGTGGCGGTCGTGCTGAATAGCATACCGAAAACGGCGAACCAAGTGGTCCTCCGAGGCCGTCTGAACAAGGTTGCTTGCGCTATTGCGCTTGCTCTGTGCAAAGTCGGCGTTAAGGTTCAGACGATGCGTGGGGACGAATTCAAGATTCTCAAAGCGAAGCTGGACGGAGAGGCCGGCAAAAACTTGGTCCCCTTCGACGATAAGCTCGAGGCACCTAAGGTGATGATAGATAGATATTTTGTATCATTGCATGGAAAATTAAAAGCTGTTTTCTTGTTCTTACATCACTAACATATGGTTATGGCTTTTTTTATTACGTCGACAGATATGGCTAGTCGGAGATGGGCTGACCGAAGAGGAGCAGGCGAAGGCGCCGAAAGGAGCGTTGTTCGTCCCATTCTCTCAGTTCCCTCCGAAGAAGGCCCGCGAGGACTGTTCTTACAGCATGACGCCGGCCATGTTGGCCCCGAAGCATCTCGAGAATGTCGATTCTTGCGAGGTTAATATAATGATTTTATTACCATTAGGATGAATTCTATACTTGCATGTATCGACTCGAACGGGGGATTTTTACGACAGAATTGGCTGCCGAGGAGGGTGATGAGCGCATGGAGGATAGCGGGAATAGTGCACGCCGTCAAAGGATGGAACGTTCACGAGTGCGGGAATGCGATGTTCGACGTCGAGAAGATATGGCAGGCGAGCCTCGGGCATGGCTTTCGCCCTCTGAATGCGACGAAATGACTATTGGAACTATGAAATTGTCTTAAAATAGAAAGAATGTCTTTATATTTAGACAGTGCTCTACTGCTTGATGGGATGATATAATGTGTTATATGTGTCGGTAATACATCTGCACTGTTGTTTATCTAAAGAAATGCAATTATGGAATGATATCAGAGTTCTAAAAATTACGATTGGACCCCTCCCTATACTTATTTCTCAATTTCTTACACTCTTCGTTCTAATTATGATACGTAAGAAATGCAAACCTGAAATCATTAGCATTTTCAACGTAAATAAGTATAATAAATGTCGTCGCTCTTAAATGTTAGATATTGGGCGTTGGCTGTGCCCACATTCGTAATGGTGACCATAGAGTATTGGCTTTAGAATTTAACATGGGCGCCAATTTTATGTCCACGCCTCCTCCAAACTACTCTCCTTTTACTCAATATCTGGTCTGTAATAAATCTTAAACAAGTGAACTTTATATCCAATTTTTAGCAATCTTTTATCCTATTTGATGCATTCACAATATACACAGATGAGTTCAGTAGTGAGCCCGACGATGAAGACGATGAGCGGCCAATCGAGCCCATTTCTGACATTGGGGTATATCAAGTGAATGATGTTATGTTCAAATAACCTTTCTTCTTATCTATGGTTCCTTCAGTTTATATTGATGTAGCACATCGGCAGTTTTCCGAGTATTCTAGAAATTTCTGGAATGAGAAATAGGCCATGCGAATGTGTTCGAATTGGCCAATTTGTCGAGTGCTTTAGAGGATCTGCTGACAGTGGAAGTTATTGCTAACTGAGCTTTCATAACTATCCTGCCATATACTATGTTTAGATGTAATAAGAGGAGAATGATAATGACTATATGAACATCTCGTTTATTGTTTTTGTTATTCATAATTTTTTCTTAAAATCTCATTTCATTGAGCTATTCTCTAGAACCCAGAAAAAGAGATGCATGCGAGAAAAAAAATAAAAATAAAACAACAATAATCCAAATTGCCTGACTTAGAAAATAATCTTCATAATGACGAACCGAAATATTCGAATTCTACGGATCAGAAAGACCCTACAAGCCAAAATTACGACAAGCATGAGGAGAAGTTCCATTACCTATGTTATAGTATCAGCAAGCACAGCCTCCAGATTGTTGTGACTGAGAGGCATTGTTGTTGCTCGACTTGAGATTGACATCGACCATATCCTCTTGTTTTGCCGATGAAAGAGTTTCCATGCCGGGTAAGGCCGCAGCAATTTTTCTGAATAGCGCCTGAATTTCAAACGAAAACGAGCATATATCTTGATTCTGGAAGTGGTAGTATGTACAATTATATCGAAAACCATGGTAAAAAAAAAAAAAAACTGGCACAATGATGAGCTTTGTTATGCTGGCATGAGAGATTCAATCCGAATAAGAGGTGAACATGAGGGATTATTAAATGAGTGATTCTCCCAATACAAATGCTAAGCTATGTTGTGTCTGCTCAACGAGCAACGGAAGTTGGGCGAATTCACATTGATACTCAAGTGAATATCAGATGCAAGTGTATACCTTTATATTAAAACCAGCCTTGGCACTTGTTTCAATGAACATGACGTTGAGATCACGGGCTTTGGCCTCTGCTTCCTCTATTGAGACTTGCCTGCAACAATCGTCACCCAAGTAATGAACAAGTGGAAACGCATTTGACTTGAAATTAAGGTCTGAGGAATGAACAAGAAACGCAAAAAAAGTAAAGAAGAGGAAACAATGAAATAGTACCTCTTATCAACAAGATCAGTCTTGTTTCCAACTAGGACTATGATTACGTCACTTCCTCTCTCGGTTCGAACCTCCTCGATCCATTTCGCAGTGTTGAGAAAAGACTGTCTACCTTATCAACAGTACGATCAAATCTCAAAATTGGGCAAAAAATCCATAATGAATAAAGATAATGCATCAACAGAAAAGGCATAAAGCAAATTATATCATCTTTGGAATAACACGAATTTATAAAGTGTGGTACATCATACTTGCAACATCATAAACTATGACTGCAACTGAGGAATCCCTTATATAGCTGGGGATGAGACTCCTAAATCTTTCTTGTCCAGCAGTATCCCTGAAAATGCAAGCAACAACGATTAGTCCTCCAAGGTCAAAATATTATCAATATACTGATAAATGATATTGGATAATATCAACAAGAATGATGAGGTTTCTATGCAAGCAGAATGAGAAAACCTTACGAGAGTAGCAACCAAATTATACTTAAATAGTAACAAGTAAAATGCAAAGTGGAGAAATACGCAATCGCATACAACCAACGGGGATTAAAACGCAGAAGCATACGAAGATTGACACTTTGAGATCACATCTCACCACAACTGCAAGCGCACAGTTCGATCTTCAAGATACATTGTCTTGGAGAGGAAATCAATTCCAATGGTAGCCTGGGCAGAAAATTAATAGCATACAAACATAAGATATGGCTGCATCCCAAGTAACTAAAAGAACTTCTCAGAGCAAAAATCAGAGGTAACTCTCAAAATGAAGCAACTATATGGAGGAACCTAATAGCAGACAATGATGAAATGCAGTAGCCACGACAAGAGCTTGGATCAATTTACGGATACAATAAAATCAATTATATATAAATCAAACTAACAAAGTGCAAGACACTGTGATCCAGCATTGGATCAACAATTTTAGCTAGCAAAACAAATCTAAAAGTCCACGAAATCATGAAACGGAATCAAACACTTCCACAAATACACAAAGATAGAAATACGAAACACTGCTAGTAAATAAAAGCGCATCGGCGATCAGAACATCAGATCCATAATTTGCCAATCCTGCTCAAAGATCATACACACCAAAATCTTCATCCAAGGCTCAAAACGATACAGCAATGTGAGCTGAATTGCACCTGGTAAGTATTATCGAACTTGTCGTACATAAACCGAGTGATGATACTCGTTTTTCCAACGGATTGATCTCCCAAAAAAACTAGTTTGTACTTCGCCAGAGCCGAAACTGGAGCCATGAGCCAAAATACAGCAAACTGAACTCTCGATTTGATCACGCTTATTCACCACTTCCGATCTAGCGATCCAAGCCGACGGAAAATCACCTCGATCCCCGCCGAAAAAGTAAACGAATTGGGAATTAGCTGCCAAATCGAAGAACCAAACTCGTAAATGTTTTTCTTTTGTTTTTTTTTTTCTTTTTTAGTTTTTTTACTTTTTTTTTTTTCTGAAAGCGTAGGGGTTGAAGCTGATGGTGAGAAGAAGCGTTGGTTGAATTCTAAGCGATTTATTGGAGCTTTACACCTTGTCTAAATATCATACATTACCCAGTTTAAACTTTTTTTTTTTAATTATATAATTTTATTTAATGGAAAAAAAAAAAGAAAAAAAAAAAAGACTGAATGTTTTCATCACTACATAAGTCTACATAAGATCCACTCAAACAAGAATCAAAACTTCATTACCATCCCTCGAAAATGTTTCGAAAATAAGAATACGAACCGACACATTACGCAAATCTCTTACTCTACCACAGCCAGCAACTCGCTTGCTTTGCAGAAGCAATGCCTCGCGTCTGTTCCAAGATCAACCTGCAAGCATTCTTAGCAGCATTACAATATGATATCTTAAATGTTCGTAATCGAAAGAAAAAAAAAAGGCTATATGGGATGGAGTAAGGGCGGTTTATTACAATACAAATCTAAATAGAATATGATTTGTAAACATGGTATTGTCTAATTTCATGTTTTACATATATTATGATGCCCACAATGCAAAAGGGTCTGGCATGAATTACCGAAAGAGAACTACTTACCTCATATGCATTTATGTCGGAGAACATAACCTGCGTTATTCAAAGGGAATGGGATTTAGTTTGAATGCTATACAACTGAGTGATTGAGCAGACGAATGCAAAAGCACGAGGATCACACACAGCTAAAAACGATGTAATATAACGAAAATAGAGATAATATTTTTAAACAGACCTTTTTTCCAGTCTCCAATCCACTAGCTTCAGCCCCGACAGAGAGAACCTGAAAAAGAAACACACGGTTTCGACACGAAAAACGTTGAGAATCTTGATGATGGTAAATCTTTGTTATAAGTGTTACAAATGGATGAATAACTCGCCTCTCCGACAAGGTATCGTTCGAATTTAACAGCAGATTTAGGCAGCAATACTCCTCCTGCTGATTTCTGCAGACAATTATGCTCAATCATCTATGTTATGCAGTACAAAGAACATAAAGCCTAAATAGAAGGAGACAAGGAGTTAAATTCGTAGCATATTGTCTGAATGTAATCGAGAATGAGATTAATTTTCTTGATAGCTGAGCACCAACTAAACATATGAAGAATCAGGGTAATTGGGCTAACAATAGAAAGAAAGAAAAAAAGAAGTAAATGGAGTACCTCTGGAAGCTCCTCAAGACGAATCAAAACTCTATCAGCTTGTGGTACAACCTAAGAATACAATAGTCATAGTTACAACATTCTTACGACAGACGAAGATCTTAGTTTTGCGCAATAAACAACAAAGATCGGCTTGAATGGAGCTCTAACAGATATGGCCTAACACTTCGAATACACGGAAATCAACACATTTATACATGTATGTCATTTAGAGAAAAATGCACGAATTAACGTTAGAGAATACATGCTGTGATTGTTTCAGGTTCTTCAGATCTATATAAACCATAAGATAAGATAACATCTCGAAAAATCAAAGAAAATAAGGATAAAATCCGAAACCTTAGCGGGTTCAAACTTCTTTGAAACTGCATTGACACTCAATGAATTGCTTCGAAGAACTGCCCAGGCAAAGAACCCATAATGTCAGCAAACCAAGGACTGATAATGAATTTATTATTATACAACAAAAAAAGGGATATCAACAGAGCATTTGAGAAACAAGAAAATTACCTAATGATCCTTTATTAGCAGGGAAGTTTGTTGTATGCGCAACAAAAGGCGTAGATAATGTAGCCAGGGAAAACGCCATGGATATGTATTAAGATGTTGCAGTTGAAGAATTAAGCTAGCTGCGAAGCAGTGAAGTAGAAGTAGGAGGGCTTTGGTGGACACGTGGCGAATATTCATTGGTCTAAAGTGCATCGTTCTAGATGTGGGATTGGTTGTTAGATGCCAACTATAAAAGCCCATTTAAGATCTAGGCCCAAATCCCAATAAGAATTTATATTATATGTATTATGAAATAATTAAATGTGGATGTTTTAAATAATAATATTAGTTAAATTATTGATGATTTGGAAGTATTATATTAAATGATGATAATGTGATAAGATGATAAGATGAGGTGTTTAATTGAAGAGTTTGTATTTTAGTGTGAGGTGTATAATTGTAATTAATGTGATTAGAGTATTGTAAATCACACCAAGTTTGAAATCTTAATCTCTCTCTAATCTCTCTCTTTTATATTATAAGCTATATTATCATTATAATCTTAATATAAGTATAATTATAATAAAATAATCTTAATATAAATAATCACAATTAATATTTTATAACACGTTATCAGCACGACCGCTCTCCGTCGTTAAGATCAACCTCCGTCGAAGATCTCGTACGAGTTTAGTCAAGGTATGGTAATTTAATTTTTAATTTATACTAATCATATATTAATTGTGATTAATTTAAAAATATATATTATAAAAGTATTATTTAAAGGTTTCATAACTAAACGCCAATACCCGAGTGGTTTCGCGGAATATCGTTCACTACAAGTGACGAGAGGTCCAGTTTCGATCCCCGTGGAGGCGTGTGATTTTTTTTATTTATGCACGTACACAACACAAGCCCACGAGGTCTTGCGGTAATCCCAACCTCAGTAGCGGCATATTATTAATCTTTCTTTAATAAGAAAAAAAATGTCGTTTTATACAAAGATGGATCTTCTACTCCTTACATTATTTACGGTGATCATTTCCGCTATGTGGATAATATTTTTACCAATGTTTTAAAATATAATTATTAATTGTAATTTCTTTAATATTATAATTACTGAAATATATTTTATTTTGAAGGATGTCGCTATGTCCGATGTTTGATCTTTTACTTATGATTATGATTACGGCGACACTGATCTGGATGTGGATATCATTTTTTATAAGAACTTTTACAAAAGAAGATTTAAAAGAAGATTAATTATAAGTTTTTTTTTATTATGTAAATTTTAATAACATGTTTTGTATTTTATTATAGTAATATGTCGAACTTGGCGAGCCTTGAGTTTGTTGCACTCGATATCACTGGAAAAAATTATTTACCTTGGGTACTAGATGCTGAAACCCATTTGACAGCAAAAGGTTTAGGTGACACTATTGATCCCACGAAAACAACAACTGAACAAGACAAGGCGAAAGCTATGATTTTTCTTCGCCACCATTCACGAAAATCTGAAAGTTGAATACTTAACAGAAAAGAATCCAGCTGAGTTGTGGAAAAACTGAAAGAACGATATGGCCACTGACAACTGTTATTCTCCCCAATGCAAAGTACGAATGGCTGAATTTACGATTGCAGGATTTTACGTCGGTAAGTGAATATAATTCTGCCGTTTATAGAGTTACTTCCACACTTGAAATTATGTGGAGAGACAATTACGATAACGATATGCTGGAGAAAACATTCACCACATTTCATCCACAGAATATGATATTACAACAGCAATATCGGGAGAGAAAATTTAAAAAGTATTCAGATCTAATTTCTTGCTTACTTTTGGCTGAGCAAAATAATGAATTGCTGGTGAAAAATCACGAATCCCGAACGACTGGTTCTACTGCACTCCCTGAAGCGAATGCAGTCAAAGTTAATAATGACAACAGTCGAGGTAATGATCGTGGACGTGGACGTGGTGGATATCGCGGCCGTGGACGTGGTCGTGGTCAAGGTCGTGGTCAAGGCCGTGGTCGTGGCCGAGGATATTATGGTGGTGGTTATCAATATTTCCGTGGTGGTTATCATAATTATCGTGGCGGTCATCAAAATATTCCCCAGAAGAGGAAAAGTTTTGATAATAAAGATGAGAAGAGGCAAACTGAACAAAAGAATAATGATGAAAAATGTTATCGTTGCGGTGGTTCTGGCCACTGGTCGCGCAATTGTCGTACGCCCAAACATCTTGTTGAGCTATATCAGGAATCTCAAAAGGGCAAAGGAAAGAAAATCGAAATGAATTTTGTTCAGGGTGAATTCGCCTCTACCTCTGATGCCAATGATGAAAATGCTCATTTGGAAGCTGCGGATTTTCTGATCGATGAAAATTAATCTGCTATGATTTTATTTATGCATTATGATTGTGTGTTTTATATATATCGTTGTTTTAAGTTATCTATATGTTTGTAATGCAATATTTCTTTTTCAATAATAAATATTATGTGTTTGTTTATAAAGGATATTATTTGATGGATGCGGGCATGTGCAATGAAGAATTGTGTCTTGCAGACTGTGCAACGACGAATACGATTCTAAAAAATAAGAAATATTTCGATCATCTTGATATGAAAGAAGCCAGTGTTATTACTATATCGGGTAGCACGAATATAATTGAGGGCTCCGGAAGAGCTAATGTTTTACTGCCCAGAGGAACAAGGCTGATAATTGAAAATGCTTTATATTCTCCTAAGTCTCAAAGAAATTTATTAAGCTTTAAAGCTATTCGACATAACGGATATCATATTGAGACTGCAGAAAAAGGAGATATTGAATATTTGCATATTACAAAAGTGATATCGAATGACAAAAGAATTGTGGAAATATTACCATCTTTTGACTCTGGGCTATATTACACATATCTTAAAACAATTGAATCACATGCTATCGTAAACCAGAAGTTTACTAATGATAATACATTTGTTGTTTGGCATGACCGGTTGGGCCATCCCGGTTCAATTATGATGCGGAGAATAATTCAAAATTCACGTGGACATTTAATGAAGAACCAGAAGATTCTTCAATCGAATGAATTATCATGTGTTGCTTGCTCTAAAGGGAAGTTGATTATTCGTCCATCACCAATAAAAATAAAGAATGAATCTATAAGATTTTTGGAACGTATACAAGGTGATATTTGTGGACCGATACATCCATCGTGTGGACCATTTAGATATTTCATGGTATTGATTGATGCATCAACTAGATGGTCTCATGTATGTTTGTTATCAACGCGGAATGTAGCTTTTGCGAGATTGCTTGCTCAGTTGATTCGATTAAGAGCACATTTTCCGGATTATCCAATAAAGAAAATACGCCTTGATAATGCTGGTGAATTTACTTCCAAGGCATTTAATGAATATTGCATGTCTATTGGAATTGATGTTGAGCACCCCGTGCCACATGTCCATACGCAAAACGGTCTTGCAGAATCGTTGATTAAAAGGTTGCAATTAATTGCAAGACCATTATTAATGAAGTCGAAACTTCCCTCTTCTTGTTGGGGACATGCTATATTACATGCAGCGGCACTAATCCGCATCAGGCCAACAAGTTATAATGATATCTCCCCGATACAAATGGTTTATGGTCAGGAACCAAATATTTCCCATCTGAGAATTTTTGGATGTGCGGTATATGTTCCAATTGCTCCACCACAACGCACGAAGATGGGACCTCAAAGGAAGTTGGGAATATATGTCGGATTTGAATCTCCATCGATAATAAAATATTTAGAACCTCTAACTGGAGATTTATTTACGGCTAGATTTGCCGATTGTCATTTCGATGAATCGAATTTTCCGACATTAGGGGGAGAAAAGAAACAGCTGGAAATGAGTATTAGTTGGAATGAATTATCGCTAAATCATTATGATCCTCGAACGAAAGAATGTGAACTAGAAGTTCAAAAGATAATTCATTTACAAGGATTAGCTAATCAACTGCCAGATAGCTTTACTGACCTTAAAAGAGTGACTAAGTCACATATACCAGCTGTTAATGCTCCTGCAAAAGTTAATGTTCCTGGAGAACATATAATGATCGAGCCTAAACCACAACTAAAACGTGGTAGGCCCTCGGGTTCCAAAGATAAAAATCCTCGAAAAAGAAAAGGAGCAAATAATAAGAATGGTCCAGTCGAGGATTTATCGACTCTAGAAGAGTCAATGGGCATTAATGATTATGATAATGGAAATCAGGTACCTGAAATTTTTGAGAATAATGATAATGAAGAGATCTCGATAAATTATGCTCAAAATGGAATTAGATGGAACCGAGAAAAAGTCAACGTTGACAATAAATTCTCATTTAACGTAGCGCTACATGAAATGAATGAGATAAATGAGAATGAGGATCATGAACCAGGGTCTGTAAAAGAATGCAGACAAAGAAATGATTGGCCAAAATGGAAAGATGCAATCGAGGCAGAATTAAAATCACTTGAGAAACGAAAAGTTTTCGGACCTGTAGTCCGCATACCAGAAAATGTAAAGCCGGTTGGATATAAATGGGTTTTCATCAGAAAGAGAAATGAAAACGGTGAAATTGTGAGATACAAAGCACGGCTTGTTGCACAAGGCTTTTCACAACGACCTGGTATTGATTATGAGGAGACGTATTCTCCTGTGGTGGATGCAACGACTTTTCGTTATTTAATTAGTCTGGCAGTACGTGAAGGACTCGATATGCGTCTAATGGATGTTGTCACCGCTTATTTATATGGATCACTTGATAGTGATATATATGAAACTTCCCGAGGGATTTCAGTTACCTGAAAATTCAGGGCCCCGAAATGAGTACTCAATCAAGCTAAATAAATCGCTTTATGGATTAAAGCAATCTGGGCGTATGTGGTATAATCGCCTAAGTGAATATTTATCGAAAGAGGGGTATAAAAATGATCAAACTTGCCCGTGCATATTTATGAAAAGATCTGGAAATGAATTTGTCATCATTTCAGTTTATGTTGATGATATTAACATAATTGGAACTCCTGAAGAGTTATCAAAAGCCGTTAATTGTTTGAAAAAGAGTTTGAAATGAAAGATCTCGGTAAAACGAAATTTTGTCTTGGACTGCAAATTGAATATTTAAAGAATGGGATATTCGTACATCAAGAGACTTATACGAAAAAGGTATTGAAAAGATTTTATATGGATAAAGCTCATCCATTGGATACTCCAATGATTGTTCGATCTTTAGATGTGAATAAAGATCCGTTTAGACCTTGCGAAAACGATGAAGAATTACTTGGTCCTGAAGTACCATATCTCAGTGCTATTGGAGCCCTAATGTATTTAACGAGTCATACGCGACCTGATATAGCGTTCGCTGTGAATCTATTGGCGAGATATAGTTCGTCACCGACTCGTAGACATTGGAATGGAATTAAGCGAATTTTTCGATACCTTCAAGGAACAACTGATATGGGATTGTTCTATTCTAATGAATCAAAAACAGATTTGATTGGGTATGCAGATGCTGGTTTTCTATCTGACCCACATAATGCTCGATCGCAAACGGGCTATTTATTTACACATGGCGGAACCGCTATTTCATGGCGGTCAGTTAAACAAAGTTTAACGGCTACTTCTTCTAATCATGCGGAAATTTTAGCTATTCATGAAGCTAGCCGAGAATGTGTTTGGTTGCGATCGATAATTGAGCATATACAACAAACCAGTGGGCTAGTATCGAAAAAGTTACTTCCTACGATTTTATATGAAGATAATGCTGCATGCATTGCCCAATTAAAGGAAGGATATATTAAGGGAGATAGAACAAAGCATATTTCACCAAAATTTTTCTTTACACATGATTTAGAGAAAAATGGTGATATTGATGTACAACAAGTGCGATCAAGTGAAAATCTTGCAGATTTATTCACGAAAGCACTTCCCCAATAATTTTCAAAAGATTGGTATATTCAATTGGAGTTCGAAAACTTCGAGATCTTAAATGATGTCATCATCAGGGGGAGTAAATACGCGTTGCACTCTTTTTCCCTTCACTGAGGTTTTTCCCATGTGGTTTTCCCAGTAAGGTTTTTAATGAGGCAACAATCGAAAGCGTATCTAAAAGAATCATGTACTCTTTTTCCTTCATTAGGTTTTTATCCCATTGGGTTTTTCCTAATAAGGTTTTAACGAGGCATATTCTTTGAAAACATCCAAGGGGGAGTATTATGAAATAATTAAATGTGGATGTTTTAAATAATAATATTAGTTAAATTATTGATGATTTGGAAGTATTATATTAAATGATGATAATGTGATAAGATGATAAGATGAGGTGTTTAATTGAAGAGTTTGTATTTTAGTGTGAGGTGTATAATTGTAATTAATGTGATTAGTTGTAATAGTGAATTATTAGTAGTATAAATAGGTGATTAGAGTTCATTGTAAATCACACCAAGTATTGAAATACTTAATCTCTCTCTAATCTCTCTCTCTTTATATTATAAGCTATATTATCATTATAATCTTAATATAAGTATAATTATAATAAAATAATCTTAATATAATATTAATCACAATTAATATTTTTATAACAATATGTAATATATATATATATATAATAATTGTATACAATTAGCCACCGCCAAATCGATAAATCCCCAAATCGATCGTTAACCTCATCGAAAAAGCCCTAGAGGGGACGCCAGAATCAAGCAATTCATCTCCATGGGCAAGAATGAATTCCTCACACCCAAAGCAATCGCGAATCGAATCAAGGCCAAAGGTCTTCAGAAGCTCCGATGGTACTGCCAGATGTGTCAGAAGCAATGTCGCGACGAGAACGGATTCAAATGCCACTGCATGAGCGAGTCTCACCAGCGCCAGATGGAGATCTTCGGCCAGAACCCTCATCGGATCGTCGACGGATATTCGGAAGAATTCGAGAGCACCTTCCTCGAGCACATGAAGCGCAGCCATCGATTCAGCCGAATCGCTGCGACGGTGGTTTACAACGAATACATAGCCGATCGAAACCACGTTCACATGAACTCGACGAAGTGGGCGACTTTGACCGAGTTTGTCAAGTATCTGGGGAGGACGGGGAAGTGCAAGGTGGAGGAGACGCCCAAGGGTTGGTTTATTACCTATATTGATAGGGATTCCGAGACGCTGTTCAAGGAGAGGATGAAGAACAAGAGGATTAAGGCGGATATGGTGGAGGAGGAGAAGATGGAGAGGGAGATTATGAAGCAAATCGAGCGTGCCGAGGCTATGTCAGTGTTGGGAAAAGAAAAGGATGAAATGGACGAGGAAAATGGAAAGAAATCAAGTGCATTGGAGAAAGGTGAGGTTGGGGCTGATGGGAAGGTGAAAATGAGCTTTGGATCAGCCAAGAAGCTTAACAACGACAAGGGAGAGACCTCAACCTCGACGTTGGTCGCTTTGTTCGATGAAAGGGAAAAAGATGGCGGAAAAAGAAAGCGTGAAGATGAGATTGCGAAAGCAAGCGGGAATAATAAATCGGTCTTGGACGAGTTGATGAAAGAGGAAGAGAAGATTAAGGAGAAGAGTAACAGAAAAGACTACTGGCTGTTCGAAGGGATCGTCGTCAAGGTGATGAGCAAAGCATTGGCAGAAAAGGGGTATTACAAGCAGAAGGGCGTGGTTAGAAAAGTGGTGGATCGATACGTTGGCGAGATTGAGATGTCGGAGAGTAAGCACGTCTTGAGGGTCGATCAAGTTGAGCTCGAGACTGTGATTCCTCAGATTGGCGGGGTGGTGAAGATTGTGAATGGGGCGTATCGTGGCGAGCGGGCGAGGCTATTGGCAATCGATGCCGATAAGTTCTGTGCCAAGGTGCAGATTGAGAAGGGCGTGTATGATGGTAGGGTTCTTAAGGCAGTTGATTATGAAGATATATGCAAGATGGTGCAATGATCTATTGGGTGTGTTGTTGAATTGTTGCTTTGCATTTGCTACTTTTGTGTTTTATCTGTTATATGAAAGAATTCTCTCTATGCCTTGAAGTTGAATCGTTTTTTTATTTCCTTTTTCATCTTAATATTTCTATTTGAAGCTGCGAGATCAGATATAATTCTTGATTTTAATAAAATTACATATTATATTGTAACAATTAATAATGGAAATTTGCCCATTTTTTGTACGTTGGTTAAACTTAGAACACATTATTACTGACAATGGCTCACCAATCCTTCGTGTACATAGTGGGTCATTGAAAACAACGTTCAATAATAGAAATGATTTAATAATTCAACAAAAAAACTAATAAAATAAATGAAAGTGGTATATGCATATTTCATCTTTGCAAATGAGTACAAAATATACGTCAGGAGGGTTTTCTTTTTTTTGTCTACGATAATAATTGAGAGCTAATTATCAATACTATATATAAACATTGAGTATGATACGTACCTCAATTTAATTTAGTATTTCAAAGTATACTTACGATTTTAGCATTCTATTTTTTATGTATATTTATATTAATTCAAGTATTATTTAACGCTTCATTTTTTTATTTATTATAACTATATCCCACAAATCAGTTTTTTTTATATATATACTTAAAAATAATACCTAATTAATTTAAATTATTATTTGATATACTAAACATTTTTATTACAAATAATTTGTATTATATATTTATATATTATTCATAAAATAAAAGACTAGTATATAATATTTAAAACAAAAAAGGGTTCCATACTAGAAAACTTAGGGGTTTGTACTTTCGAATTGGTCACTTGTACTGCATTATCTTTTCAATTTGTACTAAAAAATGCAAAATCTAGAACCTCGTCATTATCATAGATAAATTAATAATTATGGAACTCATTATGCCATTTTGATTGTTAGTAATATCTTTCCATGTGCCATGCCACTGAAATTAAAAGCTTCCAAATTTATTCTCAAATTTAACTTCTTCAAAGTTTAAATCATTCAACAAAAAGTAATAATAATAAACTAATAATGATTTAAAAAATAAACATAATTTACCCTAATAATAATAAACAAAATATCATTCTAAATTGCATATAACTTACTCATGATTTAAGAAATAAACATAAAAGCTTATATGGTTTATAAATAACGTAAAACACCCTTGTGGTTTTTTTAATCATGCACTCCTTATTTTTACCCCCTAATTGAGGGTACAATGCTATGTTTTAGATAGCATGACGGGTACAATGCTAAGTTTTAAACAACACATTGAGTTTCAAGCAATAAAAAAAGTATAGGATAGTAATGCGCATTTCATTATATCCAAGTGGGGTAAAACATAATTTACCATAATAATAATAATAATGATAATAATAATAATAATACCAATAATAATAATAATAAATTACTAGCACAGTCCACGTAACTAATAATCGTGTGCTTCGCTGGCGGAATCAGTGAGCTCACACGTGTAACCGGCAAGCTACTCCATTTTTAACGTCATTTTAAAATAAAGAAATAATGGGGGAATATTATAAGCTGCCCGCGGGCAACGGGCAGAGGGAGACAATTGCATTGGAATCTGAGTCCATATCGTACCCAACGGTCCCCCCACGTGGGCTCAACCACAGCCTGTCCTTCTGCTGTTGGCATAAAAATAAAATGAAATAATAATAATTGAACTTTGTTCTTCCCTTCTCAATATATAATTAGAGAATATATCATTCATATTTACACTTTCAAACGCCCTATTATGATACCTTTTTTATTTATTTATTTTCGTATTTGTTGGGAATATTTCGCAAATCATATGATATTTATCTAAATACAAATAAAAGAAAAAAAATACCTTTCGACATTATTGAATTTCGTGGGGCCCAATCCGACGCAGCTCCGATGTGGGAGGATCAGTTAAAAAGGACAAATAATTGTATGAATTAAATATTTGTAATTTTAATGACAATTTTTCTTTTCTTTTTTTCTTTTATTTTTCTTGAGCTGTCGTACTTATTATGATTACGACGAGTGATTGCTTACAATGTTTGTGGGTTCATCGTTACACTCATTTGTATAGTTTATAATCATCACATATGTTTGGTTTATTCACATTATTTATTTTCTTTGATAATATTATCATATCTTCCCGGAAAAAAATTCAAAATGAACATCAATTTATTCTAAGACGTTTTGTTTGAACCAATTTAGTGCATGCCGTTGTTGATTTCGGACTAATTTGATCATTCCGTCACGATTAATATCAATTTTAACGGGTTCATATGCGTCCAACCCATCGACAATGGAGGCTAAAATCCACATTGGCAAAATAGAGGGTTTGCCTGAACATTTACAGGATTTGGGAGTTCGTATCGTACTCTTCTACTGTTAATTGAGAGCTGGACGCATCAGAAGTCTAGTATCTAGGTTCGAATTTTGAAGGAGAAATTTTCAATTTTTCGTACCCTCATTTAGTTAGTTTTTAACAGAGAAAGAGACTGTGGATTTCCGTTGAAATTGACGTTGATCATGACAGAATAATCAAATTGGCCTAAAATCAATAACATCGGAGCACTAAATTTTTACATGCAAAACCTAGAAAACTAAGTCAATAAAATTAATAATGAGGACCATTTGAATTTTTTCCCTTCCGCAATTATCGTAAAATTAATGTGTTTATTTCAATAAATAAAAATAAAATAAAAACCAGCAAAATGTTCACCGTTGGATTTGGAGCATTAAACTGCTAGTGGTATCGTATCGTATCTAGTAAAAGAGCAAGACGAATACATCGTCTCTACCATGGACCATCGCACACCATATAACAACCCTTCATCACCATATAATTGCAACTCCTATATAACACCACAAACCTCCATCAGTTCTTCCTCCCCTTCGAACGAATCACAACTCTTATTACAGCCTCTTCATATCACCACCATTAAAATAAAACCCTTTCATAGCTAAGCTTTCTAAATTCTCTTACAATTCTTTTAGGGAAATATGGCTTCTTCATATTCATATTATTGTGGGCATGATAATAATGATTATGATAACTTCAAGCCCCATTTTCTCGATTCTTGCTTCCTCTGCCGCAGGCTACTTAGCCATAACAGTGACATCTTCATGTACAGGTAATTATCTTCTTCAATCATTTCTTGCAGCTTTTTTTTTTTTTTTCTATTTTAGTTAGGGTTTTCTCTCAAGTAGTTGATGATGTGTCTGAAATCTTATTATTAATACTTAGTTTGATTTTTCTTTCTTTTGCAGAGGGAATACACCGTTTTGTAGCCAAGAGTGCAGGCAAGAACAGATTGAAATGGACGAGGCGAGTGAGAAAAGATGGAAGATTTCATCATCTTCTTCTTCTTCTTCCAAGAGTAAAGTTCGATCGAAGAAATTAGCAGACTCTTCTACTGAAGATAATAATTCTGAGACGAAGCAGGCTGTAAGGACAGGGACAGTGGCCGTTGCATAAAGGAGAAAATAGATTAATATTTATGTTGAAAGAATTAAGAAGACGATGATCACAGTTCCATGAATTGGAAAGAAAGAAGTGGGCTCTGAATGATGGGATCCATCCAACAATTTTGATATATTTTTCGTTTTATTTATTTATTTCTATTATTATTTTCGCTATTATTTTCCTTCTTAAGAAATTGATGGCTATGTGAAAATCTACATATTGGGAGGTCTGCGATCTGTACTTTACTGTGCTTGAAATATGGTGAAGATCTGTACTTGAAATGCTAAGCCATTAAATATGAAGCAAAAGCATACATATGATATATTTCTTTTTTTTCTTGAACATTGGTTGATATGGTTATTCTAATGTTAATTCCCAAAAAGAAAAACATATAATAGTAAAAGAGAATAAATTCGTTTACATAAATGATAAATTAAAATACGTGAACCAATGCACATTGAAGAGACAAATGGTATCTTCTTGGCAACTTCCATCATACGTAGAACTCATTAAATAATATTTCAATTTCATCAAAAGAATATATGTATTATTGTAATATATATATTTTTTTAAAGTATTGATGATGTATTGGTAAATGGTAATTAGGTTGCAAGAAAATTGGGGAATATGGGCATACGCTTTAAATACATCTATACTATATATAATCCGTCCGACCTAATTCTTAAGAATTACCTCAAATCAATCAGTTTGGTATGCAATTGTCATATAAATTTACAATCAATTTTTTTTCTTTTTATATATGGGCATATGCTTTAAATACATCTATACTATATATAATCCTTTGATAATTCTTAAGAATGACCTCAAATCAATCAGTTTGATCTGTCATATAAATTTACAATCAATTTTATTTTTCTTTTTATATACACAATTGAAATTAAATTATAATTTCATAGACTAAATAATTTAAATTAAAAATAAATCTTACACAAATAACACTATATATTTATATATTAGTATAGTGTGCTTAAATTACAAGTATTTAGAATACAAATTCAGAAATGAGTACTCTATGCATAAAATTGGTATTATTGTAGATTTAAATGATATTAAATAAATTTAAAAGGACTAATGGAGCATTTTTACGTCCATTGGTAAGATGGGCTTTTAAATTCCATCGAAGCCCAACTTTATGATGTAAATAGAAGCCGATTGCGACTCTAATGAGAGCCCAAAACGTTAAACCCGCGCTTTCGAAGGCCTTCGCCGGCGGGGTTTAATCGCCGGGGAGCTCAGAGGATGTCAGCCACTCTATGCCGTTCCCTCTCTGTCTGTCTCCGTGCCAGCCCCAAATCTGCCCTCATTTTTGGCTCATTTTTGCAGAGAAGGATTAAACTTTTTCCTCAATTTGCTTACTTTAGCAGCTCGAATTGTTGTTCTGTTGCCTCAGAGCACGATTTTCTTGAGCAGCTCCTTCCTTCAAGTGGCAATCACTCGGATTACTCGAGCAGTGATGTGATTAATTCTTACGAGAGGCGTAGGCTGGCCGTTGCGATTTCGAAGATGGTCAAACACGGGCATGGTAATCATTTGCGTGAATTCTCCCGCAGTTTCTGTCCACGTATTCTCGTAGAAATCATGGAGTTGATTGACGATGACTTTTCAGGGTTTGCTTATTTTAAGTATGTATGTAGTAATCGTTCAGACGATGTAGTTGGACAATGTTGCTTTGTGGTGGATTCGCTGATAGCTAATGGGATTAGGCTATTGGCTCAGGATACGTTAACATGGGTGGTTCGAGAGATTGGAGAGGGAAAAAGCTGTAAAATTTTATGGGAAGGACGTTACGAAAATGCGTCTGATTTTTACATTCTTGATGCATTGATGCGTGCCTTTACAAATACAGAAATGAGCTCTCGTGCATTGGACGTAGTTGACAGGATTCGAGAAGTTGGTGGTAGGCCTAGCATTTCAGCAGTTTGTATGCTGTTGAAGTTGTTGCTTAGGTTTGGTGATGACGGCAATGTGTGGAAGTTATTGAGGGATATGATACGTAAAGGACCCAGACCCTCCATTTACGTTTATAACATGATGATTCTTGGCTTTTGCAGAAGAGGGCACGTTCGCATCGGAGAGAGCTTGTTGTTCGTAATGAACAAGTTTGGGTGGAAGCCTAATGTGTATTCTTACAATATTCTGATCAATGCCTACTGTGTTAGAGGGCAGATTAAGGATAGTCTGAATTGGGTGCGTTTGATGGTCGAAAACGGCTGTGATCCCAGTCGTGCAACGTTTGGTACGATCATCAATGCCTTCTGTAGAGAGGGTAAGATTACCGAAGCTAGAGAAGTCTTTGATAACTTGAACGGAATTGGCATAGTTCAAAACACCAGATTGTACAACACTTTGATGAATGGTTATGTTAAGGCGAGAGACGTTAGTCAAGCTAATGTTCTTTACGAAGAAATGAGGACAAAAGGTGTGTCTCCCGATTGTTTCACTTTTAACATTTTAGCTTCGGGACATTACAAGTATGGGAATGAAGAGGACGGTGACAGATTGTTAAGGGACTTATCAGTGAGAGGGTTTGTTCCCGAATCATTAGTGGCCGATGTATCCGTTGGAGGGCTGTGTTGGGCTCGAAGATTAGACGAAGCCTTGGAATTAATGCTAAGTATGCTTGAAAAAGGGATTCGCCTTACCGTGATCGCATTCAACTCCTTAATCTCTGCCTATGGTAGGGAAGGGTTAGAGGAGAAAGCTTTTGAAGTATACGAAATCATGGGGAAATACGGGTTGACTCCTTCCGTTTCCACTTATACTTCACTTCTTCTGGGTTTAACTAAAACAGGAAGAGTTGAACGAGCCAAATCTCTTATATACGAGATGATAGAAAAAGGTTACCCAATGAGTAAAATTTCTTTTACAATAGTTCTAGATGCTTATTTTAAGACAGGGGACATGAGGGCAGCTTACCGTATGTGGGAAGAAATGGAGATTCTTGGCATGGCTCCTGATACTGTTGCCTTTTCTGCATTCATCGATGGGCTCTCGAAAGGAGGCTATGTCGAAGACGCTTATGCCAAGCTGCTGGAAATGACCCAAAAAGGACTCGTGCCTAATAACTTTGCTTACAATTCATTAATTCATGGTTCTGTCAGCTTGGGAAAGTTGAACCAGGCTTTGAAACTGGAGATGGAGATGAGGGAGAGAGGTCTTGTGCCCGATCCAGTCACGTTCAATATAATAATCCATGGTTTCTGTAAAAGGGGGAAAATGAAATCAGCCATGGATGCCTACATAGAAATGCACAGACATGGATTTACACCAGATATTGTGACTTACAACACCTTGATCGACGGGTTCTGTAAGAAGTTTGACATGCTCAACGCTGAGGATATGGCGAAAAGAATGTTCTCGAGCGGCTGGGAGCCGGACGTTACAACTTACAACATACAGATTCGCGGGTACTGTAGAAGCCAGAAAATGAACCGAGCTGTAATGACGTTCGATAAACTTGTTTCTTCTGGAGTAGTTCCTGATACCGTAACCTATAATACTCTGTTAACTGGGATCTGTCACGATATACTTGACAGTGCTATGATTTTGACTGCAAAATTGCTTAAGATAGCTTTTGCTCCGGACTTGGTCACTACCAACTTGTTGCTGTCTAACCTGAGGAAGCAAGGGTTACCCCAGAGGACGGTGATGTGGGCACAAAAGCTGAGAGATATTTCTTTTGGGTTTGATGAGGTGACATTCGAAATAGTGAACGGAGCATATCGTGATTTACAAGAGGATGTTGGCCATACGAAAGGAATAACGGGGAAGAGTCTGTTTATTGACTTCCTTATGTATATAACGTACGACTTCATACGTAGAAATAGTAATAATGAACGCGGTTCTGTTTCGGTCTGATTTACTTGCATGAGAGGCCATCATAAATACGGCTGTAGTTAGCAGGCAACTATGAACTGGATCATCATGGTCACATAATTGCAGCCATCGACTCTGACAACCATGGCGGGATTCGACTGTGAAGCAGAAATCTCTTGTGAAAATGTTGGTTGATTGAATTGTTGAAAAGGTTCGTATTCTTTTTACTGCGTGTGAATGTCGCAGAATGCATATTATTAGAATCTGCATTGCTGATTGCTTGTATAGGGGTATTCTATTTTGTTGTAAATTTGTAGGGAAAATTCATTCTTGCAGGTACCTTCTTTTCAACTTATTCTTGATGTATTTGATCTTCAGAGGTTTGGATGTAGTTTTTATTATATTATGCTTTTCTTCTGTTTTTTACGTGTGGACCTGACCTGATTTTGTTCGTGCCTTGAGTTATGTACAGAATATATATATATATATATATATATATATTTGAAAAATGATAAGATTCTTAAAGATGTCACTCAATAAATTCCAATATAGTTGATGATTAGCTGGACCTGGGTTTCAGTCTGCAATTATGCAGACAAGAAGTGTCATTTGTTGTTTTTGTTTCTTGATTCTGCCATGATTGTTGACTAACTTATCAACATCATACATTCATTTTCAATGAGTTAAGCACATCATAACCCTCTTGACAAGAGGAAGAATTTCTTATCATGAACTGAAAAAGAAAATTAATTTAAGTCACATTTTCCCTCTGGATGAGCATAAACTTTCTTCGGCTAACTCCATTGAGATTCTCGCTAATTTTAGCCAAGTGCGCTGTATGCCTTTTCGCCGATTCTGACATTCCCGTCTCTTTTGCAGGCTTTTCTTCTTCTGCGTCCTTAATTTCAGCATCCTCAGAATGCTGTCGTTGGATTTTCAACATCTGGAACCTGTGATATTATTTCCGTTAGAGTTTCCACCACAACGCTCATCGTGGGTCGATCCTTGGCACTTTTCAACAAGCAGCTAGCTATTCTGCGAGCTGCACTAAGCAAGACTTGATTTTCAAGTTTGGGATCCATTATCAATCCAAATTTATGACTATCAGCTGGGTAATTTTTCACCCATTCGAAGAGTTTCTGCTCTGATCTTGGCCGATCAGGTTCTAGGGATCTTCTTCTCGTTAAAACCTCGTACAGAACAACTCCGAAGCTCCAGACATCGCTCTTTGAGGTGGGTTGTCCTGTCTCTATATACTCCGGGGCGGCATAACCATGTGTTCCAACTACCTATAGAAACAGACAAAGAAGTATTAGTTCAGAGATTGGAACCAATTGATGAGTTCAGGTGGTGCATTGCCTCTTGAATTTCTGGGAACCCTTAATCACCAATAACACAATTTATTTGCAGACAGAAAGGAGGTTAATACTACATAGTGAAATATTGCACAGTTAAATTGTTGGGATTTTGGGAAAGGCCGTGTGGTGTATGCTTTTTCATGCTAGGTTAGGAAAATAGAATGTTTTTATCATTATATTATAATCTCTTATTAGACGATTCAGAAAGCACGATGATGTGTTTCAGCTCATGTAAACTGCTTAATACTTTTGCCACATACAGCAGTAGAAACATGAGTGTTGTCAGCAGTTGGTCCCTCTCGGGCAACCCCGAAATCAGAAAGCTTTGGTCTGAACTCCTCGTCCGGCCGAATGTTCGATGCCTTGAAATCTCAATAAATGACCTAACCATAGGTGTAAGGAACAAACTAAGGCATCCCATGTCATCAATATCGATTCGGGCTTACAACTTGAGAAATACGACCTGAATTTCTAATTCTTCGTGCAGGTAAGCTAATCCCCGAGCTGCTCCGAGCATTATCTGCAACCTTCGATCCCACGACAGAGATCGAATTCGCCAAGGTTGAAAAGGTGATCTTCCAAGCTTTTATTAGGCATGTATTCGTACACAAGTAGCCTTTGTATGTCTCTATCTCCATCCATAGCACAATAATTGATGAGTTTAACAAGATTCTGATGATCCACAACACCTAGGAACTGTACTTCTGTATATGACCCTGCTGTTATTCAGATTCAATCAAATATGACCGATCATTCGAGTTTCAGTTGTATAAGAGCAGTGTAAATATACTAGAGATGAGAGCGGAGAGCTGTTATACACCCGATTGCCATCTCTATTGAACTTGTTGATAGCTATCCATTTCCATCACCATGCTTGATACTTCCTTTTATACACACACACCCGAAACCACGCCGAACTTGAGTAATCTGTTGGAATTACTCGTTGCTTTGCGTAGCTCGGAATATGTGAAGACTCTCAATTTATGTGATGTGCTCTCTCTTTGTATATTTTCGGTATGCTTCGAGGAGAAGATGCTGAAGCACAGACGATTTTGATACAGTCTTTTTGCTTCTGTTGTCAGATTGGCTCTGGTTTTTCAATTAAAAACACTTCATTTTTTTTTTTTAAATTTTTTTCGGTTAACTACTTGAAGATATAAAAAGGGCTTATTCAAGAATCAGTTTCATTTAACTTGAGACTTGCAACATAAACTCCTCTTCGGGCAACTTAACTTGAGTTGGACTGTAATCTTCTGTGGATAATATTACATGAAATTATCAAGACATACTCATAACATGAAATAAAGCAGATTCTACAACACTGAGGATAACTGAAAATTTGATGTTTAAAGCAAGAAAAAGTTGTCCACTTTTGACCATCATACATCAAAGGGCTTTTAACTTTCGACGAGGCTGAAGACTCCTACTCGTTATTGACCACCATGATATTAAAATCTTTCGTTCTCTTTTAATTATTATTATTATTTGATTTTGTTTTTCTCATCAAGGAGTATGAATTTATATTCTTCCTATACTGAAATGGCATTATGTTCTTGTCAGCATAAAGAATATCATGTAAGGATAGAGTCCAATGTCTGTATACGCGATGATTTGCCCATAATTATATACTTGTAATTTCGCACAGTCAATTGTATATGCAATTAAAAATTTAATTTTAAAAATTAATTATATATAATTGTAAATTTAATCTTTTAATTAAATTGTAGGGTATTATTGTGAATTTAATTTTAAAACTATCATTGTAAATTCAATTTTTATTAAAAATTAATTACGAGTTAGTTATTACCATCCTAAGTATTTTTGTAAGAAAATGTAGATTGTGGAATAAGAACTTTTTTTATTAGTGAGTGATTTTTATAAAGGACTATTTTATTTAATTATTAAATTTAAAAAAAAAATTAATTGGTTAATAGTGATACAGTTTCTATAAGGGTCTCCATAATAATATAATAGATTGCATATTTCAAAACCCATTGAGCTTCACTCCAACGGCATAAAATTCCTCACAGACAAAAAGAGGAGGATATACATCCTATTATCACCATCATTTATCTAAAGAAACCTATCTATTTTAAGTGTTTTATTCAAATCTGTCGGCCTAAAGTCTTCCAACTGCAAATTAGAGCTCGAAAGAATCTCGCTTAGCACGTCGTCGCCTTTTTCTTCTCTGACCATATCGAGAGCGCTTCCGAGTACTTCTGCTCCGAGACCTATTTCGACAAGCCGACCTGATTCTTCTCCACCTTCTTGTATTAATCTTCCGATTTCCGAGAGGGATACAATGTTTTCCATTATTACTTTTGCAAATATATGACCAAGAAACTCGGCTGCTTTAGGGGCATCATTCACTGCATCCTCCAATATTTCAAGAACAGATTCGAAACTGTTCACAGGGAGAAAAAAGAAAAATAAGCGAAAAATGTTTTGAGGTTATGCATAATAGACACACTTGTGATGTAAGGTTAAGAATCGGACATACCCTTTGATGAGTTGTTCTTTGCCGATGATGTCAAGGCGTGGTTTCGTTAGGTTGATGAGAAGCTTGGTCAAGATCTCCCTTTCCGTGCATTTCCTCTCGAAAGAATCCGTAACCCAGATAGAAATCATGATAGGGTAAAAGCTAGGGGAGTTCAATTCCTTGATGCATAGAGCAAGTTCATTCTCATCTCTTGCACTGCAAAACCAATAGATGGGAGTTGATGCTAGTGCATAACGGCATGTATATAGAACCATGATTGCATATATTCTATTTCAAACGAAAAGAAATCTCAAAACATAAATAAGAAAATAAATCAAAGTGCTATGATTAATTTCACCATATGTTTACTAGATTATGCACCAACTAGAATTATGCGCTACATTCCCGGTCTCCAAACGCATGCTCCCAAAAACTATCACAAGAAAAGGACGAAGAGATAACATCGGAGACACAATAGTACCTGTAGAATTCTTTGATAGCAGACAAGGACTTTTCTCGCAAAACCTCTTTGGGCCACACATTCCCAGAAGATACTCCCTGTGCACTAGTCAGGGGCTCAGTTCCACTTCGATCAGACGGAGTAGTAGGAAGAGATCTATTATGACCACAATCTGCGTTTCTGGCATCTCTATTTCTATAATGCTCATTGGGATGCGACTGGTCATAGTAAGGAGCACCAGACCTATCCGACTCTCTTTGTCCATAAGCCGGTCGCTGGGGCCCAGAGCCAAACTCGTTTTGTCCTGGTATCATCCTCAGTTCGTTTCTGGGATTTGGCATATCAGCCATGGGTGCGCTAGGTGCCAATGGTTGCCCTCTAGAGGCCATACCACGTGCTAGACCACCTTGAGGTCCAAGAGTAATGGTATCATCGCCAATGGCCCTTTGTGGCAAAGGTACAGACACAGTCCGGTTATCAAAAGAGTAATGTCTATCATTCATTCGAATGCCTTGAGATCCATAATCACGTAACTGTGGTGGTGCAGCTCGGAAACCGCCGGCTTGTGGCGATAGTAAACTGGGAGACCGGGGAGCAAAATCACCTCTTCTAGCCGAACTACCCATGCTGGGAACACGAGCCAACCGGCTAGCCTGTGCATGCCTTTCTTGAGCCGCATCTCTGTGCACCTCTTCAATTTTCTTTGGGCCTTCAACTTTCATCCTCTGCTGCCATTTGTTCTTCCTCAGATCAATTGAATCTTTCAGCATGAACCGGATTCTGGGAGAAAGCTTTGTGTTGTTGGACATTTGAGCAATCGTGTCAAAATAGGCATCAATGTGCTCTTTTGACTTGTGATGATCTATCATCTCTCCGATCGTGCTCATCAATTTGCATAATGCTTCAATATTCTCCTCATCAGGATTTTGATACAGCAACTTGTTTATGCAGTCGTGCATGATTCTTTCGGTCAGTATCCTCTTCTTGTAAAGCTCCCCGATGAGTCTAATGTTACCTAACATACGCCTCCGAGCTTTGAGTCTTTTTTCCTCCCTCTCTTCCGCCGTCTGTTTGCTTTCGCCCTCTTCCTCGGATTTATTAGCCTCTTCTTCTTCCCTTTCTCCTCTCTCAAACTCTTCCTGGCATTTGTTCAGTAGCAGCCTCTTGAAAGTGATTTTCTCGTTGCCAACACTTAAATTGGGTAGATCAGCAGCAAGGCAGAAGCAGAAGTCGGCATACATCTCACAGAAGGTAGGCTCCATCAGAGCTTTATCGAAGATCTGTGATATCACTCCTGAGAGAGTCACAACATTTTCAATATTAAATTCCTTGACCTGCTGAAAAAGTTTTTCGAAATTCTGAGGTGTAAGCTTGTTCAAGATGGCCTTCAACTGCCTCTGTTTTGTCTCTTCTTCATCAGTAACCTTGCCAACTTCGTACTTTCTCTCAGCTCTGTGCATCAGTGGTACAGGTGTCTGAGGAGAAGGCATCAACCCCTTCATAAAACCGCCGCCACGCTGCCACCTGTCGGAATCAGAGTTATTACTCATCAAACCTCCTTGGGGACTAAGGGACTGCATCGGTCCAGATAGGATTCCCCCGGCATACTGGAATGGCATCTGAGTTCGAGGGTTCCTCATAGCACCTCCGTAGTTACCTACTTGACCAGTTTGGAACCCAACAACATCTGAGTAATGACCTGAGTATCCAAAATCTCCCATTATATCTCCTTGTCCAGTCATAAGAGGCCCAGGAAATTTAATCCACTTATCCTCATCTCCCCCAGTTTGCCTGTCAATTTTACGTCTGGGACTAGGTTGAGACTTGGCGTTGACCCTAGAGGTCATCAAAGCATCGGCTACATTGGCTGATATTTCAAATCCCACTGGAAGATCAGTGCAATGCTCCTTATATTTCAAGAGAAAATCTCGGGAGTAAGTTTTAATGGTTAATCCTTTTGTCTCTTCATAAGTTTCCAGATTCCTATTCATTGATGATTCTAAGTGCGGCGTAGACATCTCAGCAGCATCTTCCCAGTCATCGGGCTCCACTTTAACGAGGGGAGGTTTTTCACCAGATTTCTCTTGAGTCTCACCAACAGATTTCTGCTTTGTATTAACGCTCAGACTCTTCTCAGAGCCATCTGCAGAAGGTACAATTTCTTTCTTGTCCTCTGGACCCTTGTATGCCATGTACAGATCAGAACTTGTACCGGTGGCTTCTGCTTTTCTATACAAATCTTTCTTTTTCTTCCCTCTTGGAGAAGCAGTTTTTGCAACTTTCGCATCAGAGGAGACTATTTTATCAATGGAATTCTCGATGCCTTCATTTTTATGACTTGCATCATCCTTAGAAAGAGAAAGTTCTGCAGGAGTTATTTCTTTATCAACCTTATCAAGTAATCTTGGCGATAAAACAGAATTTGAAACTTTTTCAACTTGCACCAATTGACTGGAAGCTGATCCAGAACTCTCAATATTTCGACTGCTTGATTTCTGCCCGGACATTGCTTCATCATTCATCTTAACATCATTCGCTCCACAACTTGAGGACTCCTCTGGTTGTGTCTTCGAGTGTTCAGCTAAACCTCCACCAGTGGACGGTACAACATCGTGATGAGAGCTCTCCTCCATCCTCCGAGTGATTTCTGCAAATTCCAGAGAAAGAGACGTCACGGGTGATGTAACAATATTTTTACAAATTTCGAAACTTTCAGGTGGGATAGGTTCACCATCAGCCTTTCCTTCTTCAGAATCCATACTAGTTGAATTGAAAGGCTCAAGGGAAGCAGTATCACCGGGTAATAGCGATTCTTTATCAGCTTCAATGGCTGAGTTGGTTCGAGAAGATATAGATTTTGGGTACAGGACCTCCACTGCCAGTCCACCTCCCTGAAATTATGGCAGAATCACGTTCACAGTGAAACAAATATGGTGAAAGATTGCAATTGGCCAATATACAAATCATGGACTACCTGATCCTGATGTATAATACTCCCTGATGTTTTATGTTTATCCACAATGGGTTCCATAGCAAGCGTTCCTACTCTTGCTTCGCCACAGTATTTTTCGGAGGCTGATTCAGATTTTTCAAAGGAGGTTGAAACCGAAGTCAAATTTTTATCCATGTTGATTGGTCCAAATGAGGAGGCAGATACAGATGTTGCTCCTGCTCTAGATCTGGACTCTGGGATAGAACTCAATGATGAGGGCTCTACTTCCTTCTGAGGATGACCCAAATCCTCCCTATGTAACCTAGAAGGTTTGGGAGGCTCGGCCTTTCCAACTAAAGTAGAAGTTGAAGGACACGTATCTTTATTCACATGAGAACTAACAGGAGGTTTAATTGTCACCTGCAAATGAAACGACGAACTCAACCATCCTTGTAATTTGTTTACGGGACCAATCGAAAGATATTTAATCAATTGATTTGGCAGCAGCATGTCATAAGGTAACCAACCTGGTTATACAATCTTGGTGGCTGAGTAGAAGGTGGAACCTGGGTAGTGTTCAGAGGAACAGAGCTAGAAGCATGCATGAAAACTGGAGCCCCACTATAAGGATTCGAATAAAAGTTCATAGGAATATTAGGAGGAACGGAAGGAATGGATTGTGGGTGAAGAGGGACACTGGTGAGCGGCTTAGGAATGGGTGAGCTGTCCAGCCTCAACTCTTCGTGCGTCTCCGGGTGAGTTATCTTCACTCCTCTGCGAGAGCTTCCACCAGATCTCAACAGGGACTGCTGAGCAATCTGAGGGGGCGCATTCATTCCAATGTTATCACCTATCTGAGGCGGTAACTGAGGGCCCATTTGTGAAAAAAAGTTTATGGGCTGGCCCTGATGATGCATCATTCGGTGAGTCTCCATCAGGTGTGGTCCGGGAACGAACATTGAATGTGGTACCATTGGATTACCAATAGGTAAGGGCATTGGCATCGGCGAAGAGGTTCCAGGCATGAATTGGGACTGTAATGGAGGACGGGGACCACCAAACTGAACAGAAACATGCTGTTGGTGAAATGGAGGTTGCATGGGCATGGGATGTTGCGACGGTTTCTGAGTATGCATCACAGGTGGGGCAGCTGAAACTTGGCTATCCCTCTTAGGGTTAATCACCGATGGCACCTGACCAGAATTTGGATGATCAGGAGATTTTTCATCATTTTTAGACAAATGCTCCTTGGGGGCAGATGGAGTTTGAAGTGAAGGAGCGGCCATTAAAAAACCACGCCGTGCCTGTTAGGGGTAAGGAAAAATAAAGTCTATCACCACATACAAGCTATACTGAAAGCTTCCATCTCAGGTAGCCAATCGTAGATATGTTATCATATCATCTACGCCATTTTTAACATTTTATGCAATGCACAAATGTTTATTACATCCAAAGAAAGCAAGGTGGTTAGAAGAATTTTGAGTATATAACCAACTGCCTTCTGCATGCTTACGCTATTTTCTACAGATCAAAAGGAAAATATCAGCCATCAGGCATCATCCAACGAGGACATATACTATATATGAGCTAATCTCAGTTGTAACATGCATCTCTGTACAATTTAAAATGCAAATGCAACATTATGAGAACTAAATGGGTTGATATGAGAAGCACAAACCTGAGCCTTTTTCTGCTCATCCAAATTTGGTGGAGCCGAACTAGTTCTCGCAGGTATCGACAAGGAAACATGCAAAGGGCCTTCGTCCTTGTAAATGCGAAATTAAAATGAGAAAACTAAAATGGAAGATGAGCCAGTTTCCTGAAATTGTCACATACCTCCTTCCTGTTCACAATACTAGGACCTAAGGATCCAAACTGCAGAGAAAATGACTTAGACGCCTCTTCGGGAGCTAATCAAGGAACAACAGAATTAATCAATTACAAAATATAGATTACAACAATTTACAAAATTAATCAATATGAGAAGATTCTGGTGTCTAATACCTTTTGGGGGCGTCTTGGGGACATGAGACTCAGAATTAGTGGCAGAAGCAGAGATGCTGGAAGGTGGAGTGTTGGGAACGTGCGTTATTTTCTGAGTTGGTGTATCCGATGGTTTAACATTAGTTGAGGTAATAGGGACTGGTCCACCAGAAATTCCTGAAACAAAACACAGTTTAAAGACCAAATCAGCTTCATTTTGCTCATAAGTTCTAAAACATTCCACCAGAAGTATCAACAAAAGTTCAAACCGAATGGATGGTCTCGTAAGAGAAGTAATTAACTAGCAATATTGTTCATATAAAAGAAAGGCACAGTCTTGTCAAATATGCCAGAAGATCCAATACAATAACATTAACCAAATCAGAAAAAAGGTAAACAATTCGAATCACGCACGATGAGTCTGTGTTGTCCGCTGATGAGCACCATTCGGCATAGGAGTTGAGTCACCAATCTCCACATTATTGGCATATTTCGGACCTGGTTGCCCTCCCTGTTCACTGATGTCATACTTCTTAAAACTGAAAAAAGATCGAACAAGCAAAACCATCAAAACAGTCTAGAGCCGAGCAAGAAACCAATTCCGAATAAAGAAACCGATTTCGCATTCGCTTTAAAAAATCGACCGTTCACCTGCGATTACTAACCGCGGCGGGAGGAGCTCCACCGCGGCTGCCGTAAAACTGCCTCTGATGACCGGAGCTACCTGATCGGCCGGTCTTTCTATACTCACTCCTATAAGCTCTTGATGGATTGTGGGACATAAATTCAATCCTTTCCTAAAAAAACAAAGATTCTTCAGAAATTTTCAACCTGCAAAGAAATCCAACGATCAAATTTTGAAAAACGTTGATTGTGGACTCGCATCAGACAATCAATGAGAACGTCTGCCTTTTCAGTCCTCCGTCTAACTCGGATTAAGGCTTTCCTTTACCTGCAATGTCGAGATGAAATTTTAGGGTTTCTATGTGGCGGGAAACGTGTCCATACGATGACGTCTTGAGTGGAAGACGAAGAGCAAAAGCATGAGAAAGTGAAGAGAAGAGATTGGATGGGAAAAACTGAATTGTGAAGGTAAAAAAAAAATGAGGATTTACTGATAAATAAGTGAGAGGGGCAACCAAGGAAAAAAGTTAAAAAGTCTTAATTGGTTAATTACATTAATGGATAAGTTTTTATACAGTATAAACTCCATAAATTAATATTTATGATGCTATCAAAAATTATTAATTAAGAAAGTTATTAATGAAAATAAAAATTAGAAATTATTAATTATATATATTAATTAATATTTTATCAATTTATAATGAAATAATTAGTTTACAGATATTTTTCAAACTTCCACTTAATTAATTAATATATCTCATATATATATGTCAAATAAATGAACCAATTTAAAAGAATTCTTATTATGCTTCTTATGTTTAATGTTTCTCTTTATATACATTAAAAAATATTTCCAAACCATGTAATAATATCTAGTATATAAGGAATTATTAATTTATATTTTATATGGGATCTATAAAAACTACTAAAAAATTGAATCATCTTATAATTTTAACAAATTATTAATTTAGTGTCTGTTTATTAAATAATTGAATATTAATTTATTGATTTTCGACTATATTTAATTTGTACCAACAATAAAATAAAAAATTCCACATTAGAAAATATATTTTTGGCAAAACAAAAACTATGTTTGATGTATTAATTTTTTTTTCCCGAATAAATCAAGTTGTGGAGCTCCGATATCTCTCAATGAAAGTCAAATATTCGATACTACTTAGATTCTTTGATTATTGTAGTCTGTATGGACCTGAAACTAGAATTAAAAGTTGGGCTGACCCGACCCCAATTTAGCGGGCTGCCCGAAAATAACGGGTCGGGCCGAGCCGAGCTGATTTTTTGCGGGCCGAATAAATCTAGGCCCTAATGGAAGCGGAAGTTTGAATGCTACTATGGAACACAATGACGCCGAGAGTTTACTTGGAATATCAGCAGAAGACATAATCAAAGTTGAAGAAAATGTATGTTTTCTTTTATTTAGACACAATTACATATTCATATCTCAAAATTAATTTATAGTTGCTTTATAGGGAGGGACGTTTGACGTCGCATCTGTGAACGAGAGATTTAAGAATACTCAATCTCTTTATCACCTCCGGGTTATAGCTATCCGCATAGAGGACATACAGTCGTTCGCTGTGTAATAATTGTGTGGATTCATTATTCGACCAAAGATAGCACATCTTCATAAAAAAAAAAAGAACTTCCTCTTTCGACCACCGGTAAAAGGAAATCCGAATCATCGTCGACCTCCGTAGATATACCAACCAAGCAGGTGAAGCAAGGTTAAATTATCGTACTTTTCGTCATCGACAACACCTTCTGCCTACTATATCTGGTATGGAAGTATTTTGAAGTTACTGTGAAAAATTTGTGACAACGTTGTAAATATGTTATGTTCTGTAGTGTCTACTAAGGTTCTGTACATACGTTTTGTTCAATTGTACGACTCCATTCTCGGCCTGAATTTTTCTCATAGCCGCACAACGTGCGGCAACCCATCCTAGTATATATAAATAGGGTAATATTATGAAATATTTAAATGTGGATGTTTTAAATAATAATATTAGTTAAATTATTGATGATTTGAAAGTATTATATTAAATGATGATAAGATGATAAGATGAGGTGTTTAATTGAAGAGTTTGTATTTTAGTGTGAGGTGTATAATTGTAATTAATGTGATTAGTTGTAATAGTGAATTATTAGTAGTATAAATAGGTGATTAGAGTTCATTGTAAATCACACCAAGTATTGAATACTTAATCTCTCTCTAATCTCTCTCTCTTTATTATTATAAGCTATATTATCATTATAATCTTAATATAAGTATAATTATAATAAAATAATCTTAATATAATATTAATCACAATTAATATTTTTATAACACGTTATCAGCACGACCGCTCTCCGTCGTCAAGATCAACCTCCGTCGAATATCTCGTACGAGTTTAGTCGATGTACGGTAATTTAATATTTAATTTATAATAATCATATATTAATTGTGATTAATTTAAAAATATATATTATAAAAGTATATTTTAAAAGTTTTATAACTAAACGCCAATACCGGAGTAGTTTCGCGAAATATCGTTCACTATAAGTGACGAGAGGTCCAGATTTCCATACCCCGTGGTGGTGTGTGGAATTTTTATTTACGATTTATTTTTTTTTATATATATATTCACGTACACAACACCAAAAGCCCACGAGGTCTTGTGGTTATCCCCACCTCAGTAGCGGCATATTATTAATTTATTTATTGAGCAATTTTGAAGTTATTATTGGATCGAACAGATTTTGGACAATGGACAAATTTTATTACCACAATCTTACCCGAGCTTGGATAATAATTATGAAATAATAAAGAACGCATTTTATGAAACTATACATATATTTTATCATTGATTTATATGTTATCTGATTATTATGTTCTTATTCATCTTATAGAATCATGTCGTTTTATACAAAGATGGATCTTATGTTGCTTACTTTATTTACGGTGATCCTTACGGCTATGTGGATAATGTTTTTACCAATGTTTTTAAAATATAATTATTAATTATAATTTTTCTTTAATATTATAATTACTGAAATATATTTTATTTTGAAGGATGACGCTTTGTCCGATGTTTGATCTATTACTTATGATTATTATTACGGCGACAGTTATTTGGATGTGGATATCGTTTTTCATTAGAACTTTTACAAAAGAAGATATAAAAGAAGATTAATTATAATTTTTCCTTTTAATATTTTAATGATGATTTTATTTTTATGATATCAATATATTGAATTTGGCAAACTTTGATTTATCACTCCCAATTTTATACTTGCTAGTGATTTACGCAATTACTTCGGTATATTCTAAAGCATTCACCACGTTCAGTCCATCGGATATAATACGAATAAATATCGTGAGAAAATGATCAGAAAATATTATGATGGATGAATGAAAAACATAAGTCCGACTAAATGATTATGTTGCATTCCCTGAAGTGAATGTATGCGCAAATAATAAAAGTGGTCGTGAACATTATATTTACCGTGGTTATTATTAATATTTCCCCCGAAGTGGACAACTAGTATATGATTGAGAAAGATGTATTGAGCAATATAAAGATTATTATATATTATCGTTGGTTATTATTCGCACCCAAAGATCCCGTTGATCTTTATAAAGAGCAATTAAAAGTGAAGTGTCGATGAAATTAAATTTTGCTCAAGATTACGATATTTCAGAAAATTGGTGCTAGATCCTATGCTCATTTGAATATTTGGTTTTTGTTAAAGATCCAAATAAAGAAAACTGAAGTGTCGTTATAAATTTTATTTAAGCATTATTTATTTATTATTTTATCTTTATATATATAATTTTATTTTGACACTTATTTATTTAATAATTCTAGTTATTATATATTTATCAATACAATGGATACAAGCATGTGCAATGGAGAGTTATGTCTTGCAGATTGTGCAACGACTAATACGATTCTAAGAAATAAGAAATATTTCTCCCATCTTGAAATGAAAGAAACAAGTGTTATCACTATATCGGGTAGCACAAATATAATTGAGGGCTCCGGAAGAGCCAATGTTATACTGCCTAGAGGGACAAGGCTAATAATTGATAATGCATTATATTCTCCTAAGTCTCAAAGAAATTTATTGAGCTTTAAAGCTATTCGACATAATGGATATCACATTGAGACTGCAGAAAAGAGAAATATTGAATATTTGCACATTACAAAAGTGGTTTCGAATGATAAACGAGTTGTTGAAATATTACATTCATTTGACTCTGGATTGTATTATACGTATGTTAAAACAATTGAATCGCATGCTATCGTAAACCAGAAGTTTACTAATGATAATACATTTGTTGTTTGGCATGACCGGTTGGGCCATCCCGGTTCAATTATGATGCGGAGAATAATTCAAAATTCACATGGACATTTAATGAAGAACCAGAAGATTCTTCAATCTAATGAATTATCTTGTGCTGCTTGCTCTAAAGGGAAGTTGATTATTCGTCCATCACCAGTAAAAATAAAGAATGAATCCATAAGGTTTTTGGAGCGTATACAAGGTGATATTTGTGGACCGATACATCCATCGTGTGGACCATTTAGATATTTCATGGTATTGATTGATGCATCAACTAGATGGTCTCATGTGTGTTTGTTATCAACACGGAATGTAGCTTTTGCGAGATTGCTTGCTCAGTTGATTCGATTAAGAGCACATTTTCCGGACTTTCCAATAAAGAAAATACGCCTTGATAATGCTGGTGAATTTACTTCCAAGGCATTTAATGAATATTGCATGTCTATTGGAATTGATGTTGAGCACCCCGTGCCACATGTACATACGCAAAACGGTCTTGCAGAATCGTTGATTAAAAGGCTGCAATTAATTGCAAGACCATTATTAATGAAGTCGAAACTTCATTCATCTTGTTGGGGACATGCTATATTACATGCAGCGGCACTAATCCCCATCAGGCCGACAAGTTATAACGATATCTCCCCGATACAAATGGTTTATGGTCAGGAACCAAATATTTCCCATCTGAGAATTTTTGGATGTGCGGTATATGTTCCAATTGCTCCACCACAACGCACTAAGATGGGACCTCAAAGGAGGTTGGGAATATATGTCGGATTTGAATCTCCATCGATAATAAAATATTTAGAACCTCTAACTGGAGATTTATTTACGGCTAGATTTGTCGATTGTCATTTCAATAAATCGAATTTTCCGACATTAGGGGGAGAAAAGAAACAGCTGGGAATGAGTATTAGATGGAATGAATTATCGCTAAATCATTATGATCCTCGAACGAAAGAATGTGAACTAGAAGTTCAAAAGATAATTCATTTACGATGATTAGCTAATCAACTGCCAGATAGCTTTACTGACCTTAAAAGAGTGACTAAGTCACATATACCAGCTGTTAATGCTCCAGCAAAAGTTAATGTTCCTGGAGAACATATAATGATCGAGCCTAAGCCACAACTAAAACGTGGTAGGCCCTCGGGTTCCAAAGATAAAAATCCTCGAAAAAGAAAAGGAGCAAATAATAAGAATGGTCCAGTCGAGGATTTATCGACTCTAGAAGAGTCAATGGGCATTAATGATTATGATAATGGAAATTAGGTACCTGAAATTTTTGAGAATAATGATAATGAAGAGATCTCAATAAATTATGCCAAAAATGGAATTAGATGGAACCGAGAAAAAGTCAACGTTGACAATAAATTCTCATTTAACGTAGCGCTACATGAAATGAATGAGATAAATGAGAATGAGGATCATGAACCAGGTTCTGTAAAAGAATGCAGACAAAGAAATGATTGGCCAAAATGGAAAGATGCAATCGAGGCAGAATTAAAATCACTTGAGAAACGAAAAGTTTTCGGACCTGTAGTCCGCATACCAGAAAATATAAAGTCGGTTGGATATAAATGGGTTTTCATCAGAAAGAGAAATGAAAACGGTGAAAGTGTGAGATACAAAGCACGGCTTGTTGCACAAGGCTTTTCACAACGACCTGGTATTGATTATGAGGAGACGTATTCTCCTGTGGTGGATGCAACTACTTTTCGTTATTTAATTAGTCTGGCAGTATGTGAATGACTCGATATGCGTCTAATGGATGTTGTCACCGCTTATTTATATGGATCACTTGATAGTGATATATATATGAAACTTCCCGATGGATTTCAGTTACCTGAAAATTCAGGGCCCCGAAGTGAGTACTCAATCAAGCTAAATAAATCGCTTTATGGATTAAAGCAATCTGGGCGTGGTATAATCGCCTAAGTGAATATTTATCGAAAGAGGGGTATAAAAATGATCAAACTTGCCCGTGCATATTTATGAAAAGATCTGGAAATGAATTTGTCATCATTTCAGTTTATGTTGATGATATTAACATAATTGGAACTCCTGAAGAGTTATCAAAAGCCGTTAATTGTTTGAAAAAAGAGTTTGAAATGAAAGATCTCGGTAAAATGAAATTTTGTCTTGGACTGCAAATTGAATATTTAAAGAATGGGATATTCGTACATCAAGAGACTTATACGAAAAAGGTATTGAAAAGATTTTATATGGATAAAGCTCATCCATTGGATACTCCAATGATTGTTCGATCTTTAGATGTGAATAAAGATCCGTTTAGACCTTGCGAAAACGATGAAGAACTACATGGTCCTGAAGTACCATATCTCAGTGCTGTTGGAGCCCTAATGTATTTAACGAGTCATACGCGACCTGATATAGCGTTCGCTGTGAATCTATTGGCGAGATATAGTTCGTCACCGACTCGTAGACATTGGAATGGAATTAAGCGGATTTTTCGATACCTTCAAGGAACAACTGATGTGGGATTGTTCTATTCTAATGAATCAAAAACAGATTTGATTGGGTATGCAGTGCTGGTTTTCTATCTGACCCACATAATGCTCGATCGCAAACGGGCTATTTATTTACACATGGCGGTCAGTTAAACAAAGTTTAACGGCTACTTCTTCTAATCATGCGGAAATTTTAGCTATTCATGAAGCTAGCCGAGAATGTGTTTGGTTGCGATCGATAATTGAGCATTTACAACAAACTAGTGGGCTAGTATCGAAAAAGTTACTTCCTACGATTTTATATGAAGATAATGCTGCATGCATTGCCCAATTAAAGGAATGATATATTAAGGGAGATAGAACAAAGCATATTTCACCAAAAAATTTCTTTACACATGATTTAGAGAAAAATGGTGATATTGATGTACAACAAGTGCGATCAAGTGAAAATCTTGTAGATTTATTCACAAAAGCACTTCCCCCAATAATTTTCAAAAGATTGGTATATTCAATTGGAGTTCGAAAACTTCGAGATCTTAAATGATGTCATCATCAGGGGGAGTAAATACGTGTTGCACTCCTTTCCCTTCACTGAGGTTTTTCCCATGTGGTTTTCCCAGTAAGGTTTTTAATGAGGCAACAATCGAAAGCGTATCTAAAAGAATCATGTACTCTTTTTCCTTCATTAGGTTTTTATCCCATTGGGTTTTTCCTAATAAGGTTTTAACGAGGCATATTCTTTGAAAACATCCAAGGGGGAGTATTATGAAATAATTAAATGTGGATGTTTTAAATAATAATATTAGTTAAATTATTGATGATTTGGAAGTATTATATTAAATGATGATAATGTGATAAGATGATAAGATGATGTGTTTAATTGAAGAGTTTGTATTTTAGTGTGAGGTGTATAATTGTAATTAATGTGATTAGTTGTAATAGTGAATTATTAGTAGTATAAATAGGTGATTAGAGTTCATTGTAAATCACACCAAGTATTGAATACTTAATCTCTCCCTAATCTCTCTCTCTTTATTATTATAAACTATATTATAATTATAATCTTAATATTTAAGTATAATTATAATAAAATAATCTTAATATAATATTAATCACAATTCATATTTTTATAACAAGTAATTAATTTTTCTTTTTATGGGAACTAGAGAACATACTTAATAAAAAAGTTTGTTAATGAAGTACTTAATGACCTACTTTCATTATTCGGGATGCAAATAGAAAAAAAAAAAGTGCCAATAGAATTACCTAATTTTATATTATCTACATATATAATTTTATATTTATAAGTCGAATCTTACATAATATATCCAAAACAGAAATGACTTTTCTTGTATAATAAATGTTGCTTCATTCAAACTCTAAATCAGTACCTATTTAATTAACCTTAAGCTAATCTCTCTCTCTCTCTCTCTCTCCAAACTACCGACTATAAATCTTTCGTTAGGGTATTTCCGTAATATCAATCAATGTAGGCAAAAGGAGTTCAAATACTACATACATAGATGATCCCAAGTAAAACAGTTTCCAGAATGTAAGAACCTATATTCGTCAAAAACTCTCTTGAAGCTGGTTGAGAAGAGCATAAGATTCGTCGCCATCACTATCAGCCGAAGACGATACGTCGCTCATAACCTTCCCATCAGCAGATAATGGAACATAAGACATATACTTCTCGTCATCAAGACAGCCCTGCCGCTGCAGAATATCTAGCAAGACATCTTTAATCATCATATCACCTTTTTCCACAGAGATTCTAAGGATGTTAGAGACGTTAATGGGCTTTGGTTTCCACTTCCTCGTTCCTTCCAATGCAGCGGCGTTCTGCAAACAGGACAAAGCCTCTGATACCTCCCCTTTCCTCACGTGATTCTCTGCGAGAATCTCCCATGTCACGGCATTAGGCTTACCTCCCATCTCTATCATCTGATCGAAGAAGGTCTCTGCCTTTTGGGCCCAACCCCTCCTCACGTAAGCACTCAGGAGCAGATTCCCGACCCTAGCATCGAAGGAAGATTTCAAGGAGAGCCATTCGTCGTAAACCTTCTCAGCCCCTTCGATGTCTTCCATCCTAACCAACGACGAGATGATCGAGTGGTACCCAAGATTCGTAGCGTTTGCAAAAGTGGACTTGTAAATGTTCCATATCCTATACACATCCTCCTTCTTACGGGCACTTCCGTAGAGGCTGATGAGGTAGTGGTAAGGCATACGGTCCCGACCCGTTATCCTACTCTCAATCGTCTTCAGACACTCTTCAGCTTTATCGAACTTTTCTAGCTTGATATACACCGTAGCCATCGTACTGTAAGTAGTCCAATTGGGATTGATGGTTGAGTCCAGCTCCATCTGTCCAAACACCTGCTCCATTCCTTCGACGAAGCCTCGGTTTCCACGAGAGGACAGCCATATGTTGTACGTGTAGATATCGAAAGCTACGTTCTTCTCCTTCATTTCTGCGACCAGGGACTCAATCATCTCATGCTCGTCGAGGCTATTGTAGAGAGTCATCATCACATTGAAGGGAAGGGGGTGGTTGGCATAGCCCCGCTTACGCATGTCATCCATTAGGGTTTCGGCACTTTCCCGAAGCTTTGAACGCACGTAGGCGTTGAGGAGAGAACCGTATATTCTTTTGTCTTTAAAGGCGTCTGGCAACTTATGGAAGTATTTCTCAGCACTTGATATTCCGTGTACTTTGGCAATCAAGTCTAGCTGAATTGCCGTGTCGCTCGTGGTTACTCTGTACCTCTCTGGTCTGTTGTTCATCCACTCGTACACCTGCGAATATCGCAGAAAGATCATCATCATCATCATCATCATAAGAAGATGTAATAATCTTTATTACAATTCAGTACTATTCACAATTCCAAGAAATAATCTTTATCTTTTAAAAAGAAAAGAAGACTATGAAATCGAATATGAAATAGTCGTCCTCAGACGCAGGGAATACACAAGTAGACAACTCATAAACAAGACGCAAAAAAAATCCAAATTCGACATAAATTTCTGAAGTTATTGACTGTTCTTTACCCTTTTCAATTACCTCGAGAGCGTATTTGAACCTTCTAACCTTCCTCAACTCCTTGACAACCCTAGAAAGCTCCCATTTGGTCAGCTTTTTCCCCTCATTTTCCACCAGATTCAACACAGAAGCAGCGCCCATGTTAGGATCTGGCATCATCGTTATCTTCTTGAAGATAGCGTTCCACTTGAGCATAGGCCTCTTCTCATTGTCATATGCTCCGTAATTGTGGACATTCGATGCTGCCGAGCAGCGCGCTATGAGCAGGGGATTTTTATGGGTCTTGCGAGACAGTATCAGTTGACGTCTGAGCACAAAGATAGGATTCTGAAGAAGCCCAGATGAGAATGATAGCCCATTGGGGATGGCCGACGACAAACGGGCAAGCTTGTCACGTTCTTGATGGAGATTTAATGGTGGTTTTGGCGCAATTTGCTGAAGCAGCATGGCTCTCAGGTCAGGGGGTAGGGTTTTAGTTGGGGTGCGGGTAGAAATGAATGAATTTTGGGGGTTTTTTTTTTTTTTTTTTTTTTTTTTTTTTTTTTTTTTTGGGGTTTTGAAGATAAGATGGCATTTGGTAATTTGGTATTATTAAAAGACAAATTCGTGTAGTGTAATACAATATAAAATTATTTTTATAATTAGAAGTTATAATATGAATTTTAATTGTAATACAATATAAATTTTTATAATTGGGATAAATTAGAATAAATTTGAAAATCAACCGTAAAATGATAATTAGTATTATCATACTAAATTAAATTGATGGTAGTTACAATAGGGAGAGTAAATGACAAGAAGCACTTGATTAAATAAATCACGATTATGTTTTACACTATTTACAAACCAAAGGAGCTTTGATGCTTATTTTTCAAATCACATGTATGTTATATGCAATTTATCCATAATAATATATCAAAAATAACACTTGTCAAATTCCAAAACAACAATTGATTGAATGTCAAAACATAATATAATGTCATTTAATTTGATTTTAGATTTCATAGTTAACATTACTAATTTGTTTGTTAAAATCGATTATATACTTTTTCTTCTACATAAATAAAATAACAATATTGTAGTAGTTTGCAATAATTTGATATTTTATAGTAACTAGGGATCGATCAAGGAGTCAAACCCTGACATCTTAAGTTGAGGTTAAATTCATTTGAACGGCCTGATTATCGTAATTAATGTGTAGATTTGAGAGTACACTCTACTCATCAAAATTAGTCATGTTGAAAGCGATTATATCTATCCCATAGAAGTTCATATTCGCTTCATACTAAACTTACAGTCCAAATCAGAATCGGATTTAGGTCTGTGCATCATTGACCCGTCGTATAGGACCACACAATTTTAGAGTCAAATTTTTAAAGGCTCGGGGCCACATTTTTTGGGTTCAATTTTTTAGATCGTCTATCATATAGGGCATCACTATGTCAAAAGAACTGAGCCACCTAAATTAAAAAAAAAAAATTGCTTGAAACTACGGTAGCATTATGTGATAATAATTGAGAGCATACTTAACTTATAGTTAAAATGCCGGAAATACGATAGCGTTGTGGGGAAAAATTTTACGAAAAAAAAAAAGGAGCCAAGTATAAAGCCAAAAGCTAGAAGAAAAAAGAGAGAATTAAAGAATCTATTAGAGGAGGAGGTTCGATTAGAATAGAATATTCCGCCAGCGCCACATAGTCCCCTTTCTCTCTCTCTCTCTCGATGTATATAACACCTATTCAGCTGAGCCACACTGCGCAGTACTCAGAAATTCATCGCTTCGACATAAAGAGAGCACGAAGATGGAGCAGACCTTTATCATGATCAAGCCCGATGGCGTTCAGCGCGGCCTGGTACGTCTCGATAGTTTCGCTTTTCTCGCTCGATTTAATGTTGTTTCAAAGTCGCGACTCTTTTGCTATTGTTCTGTCAAGTTGTTCGTCTATTCTAGCTCTTTAAAAGGCAGGTTTTTGTATTGAAGTTTGACAAATGGATGCAATTAGGTCTAACTTTGAAAGGTAAGATTTTTCTATTGTAGTGAAATTGTATTATTTGTATGTTTTGCTTTTTAGGTTGGTGAGATTATTGGAAGGTTTGAGAAGAAGGGCTTCACTCTGAAAGGTAAGCTTTTTTCTTGCTTTTTGTGATTATGTATCGTCTCTTCCTCATTCAGACAGAGAAATACAGATTCTTTTTTTTTTTTTTTTGGGGGGGGGGGAATTGGGCTAACATCTATTGTGATGTGATTATTATACTATGTGTAAGGTCTCAAGCTCATCACCGTCGACCGTCCTTTTGCCGAGAAGCACTATGCCGATTTATCGGCTAAGCCATTCTTTAACGGGCTGGTCGAGTACATCATCTCTGGCCCAGTCGTCGCCATGGTTTGGGAGGGCAAAGGCGTCGTAACGACAGGAAGGAAGATCATCGGAGCCACCAACCCTGCCGAGTCTGCTCCTGGAACTATCCGTGGCGACTACGCTATTGCCATTGGCAGGTAAATACCTATCTTATGCGAAGCATTCGATGTATTATTTAAATTTTGGGTATCTTCTTCTTTGGTATAGGAATGTGATTCACGGGAGCGACGCGGTTGAGAGCGCGAGGAAGGAGATTGCACTTTGGTTCCCCGAAGGGGTCGCGGAGTGGAGGAGCAGCCTTCACTCGTGGATTTACGAGTGAATTTGGTGGGCCGTCGTCGACTCGTTTTGTTCTTTGAATTAAATCTACTATGCTATGATGTCTTGCTGTGACTTGCTTGTAATGCGGCCGTTGGCCTATGTTTTGTCCTAAGTAACTTTTTTTATGTCCCAACTCCTAATGTTGTTGCCTTTTGCTACCTTCTAAGCAAAACAAGATGAACATCAATGAGACAATGAACTCAGAGAGAGAGAGAGAGAAAGGGAGGGAGGGAGAGAGAGAGAGAGAGAGAGAGAGATGTGATTAACTCACATTGAAGTCCATGTAAGATGCATGCATTGAGAGCCAGCCATAGATGATCCTCTATAGCTTGAAAGCAATGCAATAAAGGGCATCAAAAGGCCGACTCGTTTTAAACATAGCAAATATGAAATTCATTATATATATATATATATATATATATTAAGCAAAATCATGAATCATCATTACTCGTTTCACTAAAAAAGGGAGACAAATCATCATCACATGGGATGTTGGAGAACAATACTTTGACCCTACAAATCATTTTTATGTTAATACATTCATTCGCATTTTTATTATTTAATTCTTTTTTGGTAATTTGAGATCATCCAACCAAAGACATCTTAGTTATGATCATGCCTTGCAATTTCATGTATTTGACCTTTCTTAACCCCTTTCCACACCTCTAGATATGTTAACTTTCGGCACCGTTGTGCTAGAGGCTCGATTCTACGCTTCAAATTTTTTACTTCAGATATTTATGTCCTAACCTATTTTCCTGCTATATAAAAGTACAAGAAAATATTAAAAAAGAAATATTTATAAACTACGTAAACAATAGATAAAGATGGAATTCTACAACGTTGACGTTATATTTAAAGCGATGGATAAAATCTAAAACGGTTCCAATGTTTATCCTATGAACTAATTTTAGTCCTCGATATTTTGCCTGAACCAATTTAGTCTCCGAAGTTGTTGATTTTGGACCAATTTGGTCATTTCGTTACGATAAACGTCAATTTTAACGTAAATATCACACGAGCCTCAAAATCATGTCTGCATCGATAAAATTGAAGTATTTACTAAAATTAGGGCACGAAACTAAAAATTTCTCCTCTAAAATTCGAACATGAGCTTTAGATCGCATGCTTTGTTGAGCTTCATTTACAATAGAAGAAAACAGTACAAACCCCCAAATCCTGCAAATATACCAAAATTCGATCCAGACATGATTTAGTATGGTGCACGTGCGAAATTCACACTAAAATTGACGTTAATCATGACGAAATGATCAAACTGGTCCAAAATCGACAATATCGAGGACTAAATTGATTCAAGTAAAACATCGGATACTAAATTGGTATATAGGATAAACATTGAAAACCATTTTGAGTTTATCCCATTAAAGTGAAAGGCATTAGATAAAAAGAGCGTATTGCTAGCTTTATTCAACACCTTTCTCATTTCATTAGATGATACTCAAATGTTGCAAGAATAATAAAAGTGAATGTTTTGAGTGCAAAGCTACACTATTTGGACTTTGGTAGATAGATATATGCTGCATTTTTCAATTTTATTTTTTCCAAGTCCACACAAACAATGAAAATCAAGGAATCCAAGTAAAATCAAATCCATGATATTCATATGAAATGATGAGAATCTCAGGATTTTATAATAATTATAGAGCAAGAAAAATATACTAAGTAAAACTGTGAAGGAAGTAAAACTGCATCATACGGCAACAAAACTATATCACAAGTCTTTGAGTTGAGCAGTGATTGATCAATTAATCTCCGACAGAAAACTCCTAGGTGAAAAAGAGCATACACGCGACATCATAAAAAGGACACAAAAGGCATAAAATTCTTCAGACCAAAGCATTATCTCAGATCTCATTTGCCACCCAAGGTAGGGAACTGGCCGGGATCTTCAATTGCTGGTGTGGAGACATTTTCACCACCTCTGCCACGGCTGTAACCGCCGCCTCTTGATCCACCACGGCCTCGGCCACGGTTGTAGTACTGCTCACCATCACCGGGCTTCAAGAACTCGTTGATGCTCACGGACTAGGGTCAATCGAGAAAAAAAAATAAAATTGGAATCACAAATCCATCAAGGTTTATACCAATAAAACCGAGATAGGAAAGTAAAAAGAATTTCATGGAAGATGACACATTGGCGGAAAAATAGTGTTCAAGAATATTACCTTCTTGGCTCTTTCTTCTTTCTCCGCCAACTCTTTCTTTTTGTCTTTCTCAGAGCCCTGAAAAAGGAATCTTGCGGTGATGATACAGACAGAATCATTTGATGTGCAACTATGGTTATGATGAGAGTGAAGGAGGCAGTAATGATACAAACCAAATCAAAGACTATTCAGGAGGGTTCGAGAAAGTAGACATACCAATTTAATAAACACATCATCATTTGCTTTTTTGTTGGCAAGTGCTTTCATGGACTCAAATTCCTTGGTGTCAACTTTCCTCTCCTCGGTAGTCCTAGCTGAAAGAAGAGCTTTCCTTTTCTCTTCTAAAACCTTCTCATATTCTTCTAGAGTCATCTCCTGGAGTTAGAATGAACAGTTAATCCTAACTCTCAAAGTTATTATGTCGGTTAAATATGACTTCCAGAACAATTATAGGTCAGTAAGATATCAAAGCATACTACATTCAACTACTCAAGTCAAGCCAAGGACGTGCTTCCTTCATAAATTGGTATAAAGCCACATAGATTACTACAGAGAAAAAGTTATAAGTTTTTTAGCGTCCAAGGGTTCCTACGTACAGTAAACACACTATTATAGGTAATTAATCTATCTATAAACCCATTCAAGGGGTACGATATGCAGGTATGCAGCCCTCATCCCCAAGCCACATGATGTGACATGGAAAAATAGTGAACATAATCCAAATAAAAAAAGCAAACTTCCTTCACCTTATTCTCAGGTTCCTTCTCTTCAGCTTCAGTTTTATCAGCGTCCTTGTCTCCCTCAGCTGCAGCATTGCCTTCTCCTGATGGGTTCTCGTCATTAATGGGTTTCCCACCTTCCTCAACTACTTCAGGAGCAACCCTACAAAAATAAATGTCGTTAAGTATACAGAAGATTAGCACATATATTCAAGGGAAAAACACACTATCAAATAATAGCATGGATCTTAATAATGGTTAGGTGATGAAGTCCATAAATAAGAAAACACTCACGGCGCTAGGTCATCAGCCTCGGTTCCCCAGTTCCCACGGCCAGCTCCTTCCCTCTTCATCTCGTATCTTTCCCATCAACATATCAGAACAAATGTCAAAGCATGCACACGAAAGGACAAAAAATAAATAAAAAAATAAAACCAATACAAAGTATTGAGCATGTTTACCCTCTTCCAGTTCCGCTACGACGGTCATAGTACCTACGAGAACGATCATGATCACCTTCTCCAGCCTCACCATTGTTAAAATCACCCCGACGACCACCACGAAAAGAACCACGGGGGACAACATAGCCACCACGCCTCTCAGAAGTATTTCTACCGTTGACTTCATCTGGTGCACCTTGAATGGTTGAGATTTCCCTGTTTCGATAAGAATTTTCATAATTCGATGAATCCTTGTAGGACCCACCACCAGCACCACGATCACGGTTATAACCACGACCACCTCGTGCCGATTCAGACTTTGCCTCTCTTACTGCAACAACAGAATGTCAGACACCAGCAACAAAATTGGCTTTTGAAACTAGTAAATGATAGTAAGAGGTGCATCTACACCTTAAAATCAAGATCCAAAATAACTAATGCCAAGATCTAGGAGGAATATGAAAGATCCAATATATGCCATGAATAACATTAATTCAACAAAAAGTCAATAGTGTAAAATGTAAATATGAACTGAAAGGCCCTGGAGAAATGAACATCCAAATTACAATGACATTCAGGAAAAAGACAGTCAATTAGAAGGAAAAACCTTATGATTCCCCTCATCCAAAAAAAGGGGAGCAAAAGGCTTTAACAGATTAGGAAACAAGGATATCAAATAAACCAACAACAGGAAATAAACGAATCATAGACAAAAGCCTACAGAAACATTCCACTCACTCGCTAATTATTAAAGCTACGAAAGAGTACACGGCAACAATGACTTGTACAATAATTTCAACATGGCCATGCCATGGTATATAACAGGCAATTGGTAAGACAACAAACAATCAGTGAACTGAGATTTTGTCTTGTAAGCAAGAATCACACATCAATTTCTAATAAACAGTAAAAACACAACCAAACTAATAATAAAAAATGACCAGATACCCACACTCAATGCACAACAATTAAACAACCAAAGAAAAATGACATTCTCCCTACAGAAAACAATTCAACAAACCAGCACATCTACAAAAATTATAGCCAATCAGAAGATAAACCAAACAACAATACATGCACTGGAACTTACCATACTCAGCTTGGATCTACAGGCATAGTCATGATTACCATGTTAAATCGACACTTGCATCCAAACATCCTAAAAACCAGTCGTAGAAAACACACCTATACATATCCAAGCAACCCAATCCAATAGAATATCAATGTTTGCTTTATACATTCGTCATCTAGTTAAACATTAGACATGATTTAACAATCCCTTATCAACTAAACAAACCAGAAGAATCAATTCATTATTACATTCAACAATCAGAAGAAATAAACTTACCAGCTTGAGCCGGTGGTAGAGGCTTTCCAGGTAGCTTAGCCTGAGCCGCCGGCTTACCCGTCGTCTTAGCCCCTGGGGCAGAAGGTTTCTTCGGCTCAATTATCATCTTAGCAGCAATCAGCTGGGACGGGTCCTCGTTGTCATCATTCCCCAACAGATCAAAAGGATTCATCGTCGCCATCACGCTACACACCGCCAATGCAAAAGTCCAAGATACGCCCCCTGAGATTCTTCGCTGTCACAAAACCCTCACTATAATCGCGAATTCATCGTTCGATGCAGCAGATCTGTAGACACCAAAAGGATAAGGAGTGAAAAAAGAATCGCCCAGACGTAGAAAGTCAAGGGTTTGGCAAAACCCTAGCCGCAATGATAATATGCAAATGGGAGCGTTGAGATAGAGTCTCTGTGAGGCCTGAGGGTTTATCCTTTGCTTTTGAGAAATCATTTATTTGTAAATTTACTTCTCTACTCCCAACAGTTTTGATTATTCTAAATTGACCTCATAAGTTATTTTCTTTTAATTTTGTGCTCGCTTACATAGTTTTAAGCCAATTAGATATCGGGCCTAGTTTGGGCCTAATTCTTCAATCACCATTGGGCCCAATAAGGCCCGATTTCTAAGTATTTAGTTTAGTCCTTGAAAATTGAAAGCGTTGTCAATCTTCAGAAAAATCAGCTCCATCGATTCGAATCGATCCTGCGAAGAGACAATCAATCCTCGGGATGTCGTCGGAAGAAGAAGTCGCGGCGGAGATGGAAGCCCTACAGGCTGTTTACGGCGATGATTGCCGCATCGTCAGTACGTACCCTCCGCACATCCACGCCCACCTCAAGCCTCGCACGGCCGACGTCTTCGCCCAACAGGTCCTTAGCTCCCGTTTCTTCAGTAAATCAAAACTCGCGAAGTTTGCCTTTTTATGTTTTGCTTCCTTATTAGTGTTGCAGTTTCATTCGATTATCTTTTTTTTTTCTCTGTGTGAAATCAGAATATCGTTAACGATTATGCTTTCTCCTGCAGTTTGTTGAAGCAACCATAAGTATGCGTGCTGGTCCTCAGGTATTTATTCTTTCAGTGTACATTCTGCGACTTTACAAGTGAATTTTTCATCTGTGAGTTCGAGTTGCATGACCAGCTACTATGTTACAATAGTTTAAAAGTTGTTCCTCGGATTTTATTGGCATTCCCATTTCAACTTTGATGATTATCCCCTCAATGTGGTTCTGGACTATGCCTGCTTTTTTTGCTCTCTAGTTCATATTTTCTCTCAAACAAGTATTGGTGAACTTACGATATTGATATTCCTTGGCAGTACCCTGAAGAGCCACCAGATATAAGTATCACCGATTCCAAGGGTCTAGATGAGCACAGGCAAAAGCAGCTTTTGAATAGCATACGGGACATAGCTGTTGAACTGGCATCGTGTTTGATGCTTGTGGCTCTTTGTGAGGTAGTAGATTATGCCACCCAATGAATTTTGCATTGTTTAAGTTGGTATCCTTGATTTATGTTTTTATCTCCTTATATTTCCCACTTATGCTGATTTTACTGTATTCTTAAGCACCCAACTCTCTCCTGAAATTGATTGTAGTGTATGTGTTTTCTACCTGTAATTGCTATCCATGGTAATGTAGTTCCAATCAGCTCATAAGTTGATCGTTTTAAGATTTAGTCTCTTCATGGAAAATCAGGAAGCAGTTGAGAAGCTCACTGCTATGAATTACCCGGATGGCGACTGCCCATTGTGCTTATATCCATTACTCGGTGAAGATTCTGGGAGCTGCACGCGACCATTTATGAAGTTAATGTCTTGTTTCCATTGCTTTCATTGGTATGTACAGCGCTGCTGTTATTGTGTGTTATAGTACTTGCACTCCGAATCTTCTAACTTTAATTCGCATTTTTAAACATTTTCAATTGTTGTAGTGATTGCATCATCAGATGGTGGGATTACACGAAATCACAAAGTCAGAAGGAGATTGAAAACTTGTCTACTTCATCAGCTGCTGATAACATGGGATATGAACATGGTATTGCTCTCCTATGGTTTGAATTGGAAGCCATTTTCATGGTTATTTTGTTTTAGCATTCTTTAACAATCAAAATATAATGTGTATGCCTTGTTTAATTTGCACTATGTCCCTATCGTTTCACTCTAACCTAACCTATGCGGTAATGCATCTATAAGTAGTAATGACTAAGATAAATAAACCACTCCGTCTCTATGCATATGTTTATACTATTCAACTCTGATATTCTCATGCGTTTTTGTGCAGATCAAGAAATATTAGAAAAGAGCATCGGGAGATGTCCGCTTTGTCGCAAACCTTTTCTTACGACGGATATCGAGCATGTCCTTGATTTAATTGGCACTTCTTCCCATTCGGTACGTCTAATGAGCTTCTTGTACATTCTATTGTCTGAAAGTTCTGCGACTATGTTTGGCTTTCTGTGGCGTATACGTTTGATTCCAAGAAACCACCTACTGAAGAATGGAGCTATTCTTGTTCTTGGAGTCTTCTTAATGTTGCTTCCATTGTTTTCAACTCTTGATAACATCTTTTCTTCCTTACACTTGCTAATTAATTGACTGCATTTTTTTTTGTCTGTTTTAGGATTCCACCACTGACGAGACTGGTAATGAAATTCTCCACTCGGATTCCGAAAAAACCAGAAGGCTTAAATTCGAGGCCACACTTAAACTCCAGCAAGAAAGAGGTGGCTTGATCGAGCCCAAAACAAGCCAGGTTCTATTACCAGGTATGTTTCTTCCTCAGCCCGTCGCCTCAACCTCGACAGAATCAAACCCCAGACCACAAAAGAAGTCTCTAGACCACGAACCTGCAACCGAACCTGCCGAAACAAATCGCACGAACCAGCGTGGCTCGAGAAAGCACACCAATTCTAACACGAGGAAGCAGAGGACGACTGCACACAGTTCAAGGAAACAAGGTAGCCATTGGGTTAGAAAAGATGGAAATGGGAATCCAAACTAAATTACTTTCCTTAAATATGGTAAGACAAAATTTGGGCATTATCAATTGATATCCATGGGCCGCAACTGTTTTGTGAATTACTGCATAGATATAATAGAAGTAATAGTGTACTAAGCTTTACTACAAGTGGCAACACTTTCCAAAACCTCGGAAGCCAAATCTTCATTCTATTCCTCTTAGTTTAGTTTATGTTGGAAACATTAATTTCTCCAAAGAGTTTTCTTGTCTTTAAGTCTTCAAAACAGCCATCAAAGTTCATCATGGATTGACTCAACACTTAAAGATCACTTTTCTTTTTTTTTCAAGGTTCATTCATCTTTTGGGCATCATCAAATAGCACGAACTTTGTGTTCACATACTGGAAATTTTGGGTTCACTTTCAATTATATTAATCTTAAAATCAATTGGGGTTATATTAAATATGCTTTATATTATATATTTAGTTAATATTGGGAAAACATCTCAAATTTTCTTGAACACGGCTACATATGAAGTAGCAGCAAACGAGTAAATATGTGATACATGTTAGATGGAATTCACTATAATATTACTCTAAATTATAGGGTTCTATTATTGTGTTATATACATATATATATATATATAATAATTTGCGTTAATTGTCCAGCCATCAGGGATAATCATTTAAACAAGTTGTCTTTAGTATATACTAATTACACTATGAAAAGCCAATCACATTAGGGGTCTTGAATTCAACAGAAGTTTCTTTCGTTTCTTGGCAAATCTCAATTTAAGAGAAAATTTGAGATTTGCATAGTTTTCGTATTAAGTACCTTGAATCTAACCTTATAGATTCAAGATTTAATATAAGTGAGCAGCCCATTAGTAGCTATCTATCTACTATTCATTTTACGAGGATAATAATAGCTTTTACATAGTACTTCTACTTAGTCGAGAAAGAAACATATGCAATTTTAACTAATCCGTGACTTTAAAATGGGAACTTAAATCAATATTAATCATTGCAATATCCTTTCTAAAACATTATATATTGACAAATATTGAGAGTGCCAACCATAATGAAGTGAGTTCTAACTTAATAACCATGTCCTATATTCTTACTATGAGAAAGAACTTGTAAAAACTAAAAAGTTCTCATACGTTGTCATTAGTCTTATGAAACGCGTCGGCACTCGCCGTGTTATTGCACACGTGGGACGGAAAATAATTTAATATTTGAATAAGTAAATAAATAAATAAAAGAGGATAGTTCTACGTGGCATTAGTCAAAATCGTTGAACTCCATCAACATTATGACTCATGCGTTGACTATCAACAAAAAATATATTATAATTACATATGTTGGAAGTCAAATGTATCTATTTTAGGCTTGTAATGCAATTTTGATCCATATGAAAAATGTAACAGAATACATTTTGATTTTCTTGTTGGAAAAAATATAAATTAAATTGAAATTAATTTATATTTAGTTTGAAGGTTATAACTCATATATTATTTTAATTTGTTACTTACTATTTTACTTGAGATATAACGTTTTATATGTAACAAATTAAAGATGAGATTGATAGATATAAATCGAGTGACATTTTAATTGTTTGTAATTTCAGATGCTATAACAAAAGTGTATTTATTTATTTTTTTTAAAAAAGAAATGTATATACACATACCATAGATAGCATGTAAACAAACAAGATTATTAACAAATAATTTCAAAACCAAACGCCTCTCTAACTATTTGACTACGACATTATATACATTTAAATAAAGTCAACGCGTTGCTAGCCATTCAAAACATTTTCTACATTAATTAATCATAAAATTAATCCAATAAGCTTTGACGTAGACATCAAAAACCATCAACTATCAATATTGTAATATCTTTCCACTCATCATCTTCATGCCCTCAAACACTATATATATATATATATATAACCTCAGCAGCCAAAATGTCACAAACCTTAAACCCTCCAAAAAAAAAAAAAAACTCTGACAAGCTTCATCAAGTTGTTCTTCTTCTTCTTGATGAAGCTTGCTAGTGTTATTACATATCCCTCCAATGATAACACCTTCCATGTGGGCCCACACACCACCACCTTAATCTCATCAAAGTCGCCCAAAGCCAATCCATGCAATAACAACCCTACCCTTAAGATCAAAGGCTCATTTAACTCAAAGGCTAATAACCATAATAACAAGCATATTAGTAGCATTGCCAATATATTATGCGAAAAATGGAAGGAGTTTCAAGGGATGAAGAATTGGGAAGGCCTATTAGACCCTCTCCACGAAAGCCTCCGCGAAGAGATCCTACGCTACGGCGAGTTCATCGACGCGGCCTATTGATGCTTCGACTTCGACACGTCGTCCCTGACCTACGCCGCGTGCCGCCACCCCATCGGCTCGATGCTGTCCGAGTGCGGGCTCGGGGGCAGGGGTACAAGGTGACCAAGTACCTCCACGCCACCTGCGGGGCCCGCGACCGCCTGCCCGGCTGGGCCTCGGCCCGCTCGAGCTGGATAGGCTATGTGGCGGTCTGCAACGACCGCGACGAGATCGCCAGGCTGGGACGGCGCGACGTGGTGGTCGCCTACCGAGGCACCGCCACGTGCATGGAGTGGGTTGAGAATCTCCGTGCCGGGCTGACGGGCCTCCCCGGCGAGCCCGGCCCGATGGTGCAGAGCGGGTTCCTCAGCATGTACACGTCGGGGAACGCCCCGTTCCCGAGCCTGCGAGATTCGGTCAAGGAGGAGATCGGCAGGATCTTGGAGACGTACGGCGGCGGCGGCGGCGACGAGCCGCTGAGCATAACGGTCGCGGGGCACAGCCTCGGGGCGGCCCTGGCGACGCTGACGACCCACGACGTCCGGGCCCAGTTCGAGGACGGGCCCATGGTGACGGTGGTCTCGTTCGGCGGGCCCAGGGTGGGCAATGAGGAGTTTGGGAGAAAGCTGGAGGAGAAGGGTACGAAGGTGCTGAGGATAGTGAACGCCGACGACCTAGTGACTAAGGTCCCAGGGTTCGTGCTCGACGAGCCGGCGGCGGCTCAGGCGGCTGTGAACGGGCCGTCGAGGTGGCTCGTGAAGAAGGTGGAGGATGTGCCGCAATGGGCTTACGCGGAGATAGGGAGGGAGCTGAGGCTGAGCAGCAAAGATTGCCCGCATCTTAATAGCGGCGGGATGATCAGTATGGCCACGTGTCATGATCTGAAGACTTATCTGCATTTAGTGGAGAGTTTCGTCAGCTCTAACTGTCCACTTCGAGCCACGGCCAAGAGGGTTTTGATCAGTTCAAACCATTAAAAGCTAGCTAGCTAGCTAGCTAAGGCTTGATGAAGAATATTGCTGAGTATATAGAGAGAGGATATATATAGAAATTTTATTTCTTTTAGGCTGAAGAAATAGAAGATAACTATTTTTTTTTAAAGTGTCCCGAGGTATCTCCACCCGACCTGGCTATGGGCTAGCCCTAAATACCGACGTGGGCTTTGTGCCACACAGACCTGGCGGAGGCTTAATTGCACCACACACTCCAGTGGTGAGACTAATCCCCGAAGTCAAATGAATACGTCCAAAACCCACCTGAATAGAAGATAACTTCAAGAGAACTAATTATTTGGCAAAATATGGGAGGCTTAATTATATTACGTACGTTATGAATTACAGCGACTTTGATGAAGCATGCATGAAAAGCTAAATGTTCCCATGCAAGAAAGAACCTAAATTTAGGTTAAATAAATACATTCTTCTTTTCCCAATTTCTTCCGTTAAGGGGAAGGTTGAGGGAGTACATCTCCAACTGTTTCCTCTTTTACTTTAGTTTCTAGCTTGTTTCTCTTTTCTCCTTGTGTGAAGAGCTATTTTCTTCTTTAATGGAAGTTTTTCTTCCCTCTAGGGGGGCTTAGTTATTCCCTTTTTGGGATGGATGTTACATTTCCTTTTAGAACTCATACACACTATGGGTTGGTTGGGCAAGATTTGCTTCCATTGCAAGGGAATATAGTTTGGTTCTTGGGGTATTTGAGTTTTTCTTGAAAGCTTACAAGATCTAATCAAATAGGCGCTTTCTTCAACAAAAAAAAAAAATAAGTAGCTACTAACGAGTTCGTACTCATTAAATACCGTTGAAAATCGTGTAGTTTATTGCAGATATGAATTTACTACTAGCCATCATCGTCGTGGAGCTTCATTTCCATGTAATAGAAATTTCATGTTCTTAACCGTGAAATAGATCAGTGATCTTATTATTTGTTTGATTTGTATGTGATTACATTTTTTCTTTCATTTTGCCTGTGTGTTTGCTTATTTATTGAGCCTCTGCCTTATAGTTGCTATAAGGACCTTACGTGTTTGTTTAATCCTTGTAACTTATTTTTTTATGGGTAAATTATACTTTACCCCCACACATTACTACCTTATGCTTTTTAAAACTTAGCACTGTACCCCTCATGGTGTCTAAAACATAGCATTGTACCCCCAATTAAGGGGTGAAAATGACAAGGAGCGCATGATTAAATCATAGGGGTTTTGATGTTTTTTTTTTTAAAACCACTGATGTGTTATATGCTATTTAGCCTCTTTTTTTTATTAATGAAATATAAAACTATCGTTTGGACAAAATAAAAACCTCGTTCCTTAACCGATTGTAACTAATGGAAATCGATTATTTCATACCTATCCATGCTGGAACACTACCCAACTCTATTAAGACGTTGACACGCAAAAAAAAAAATAGAAAAAAAATAATTCTGATGAGGTGTAGGAAAGACCATGGAAATCTATCTACCAATTATTGTTTAAAGGACAAATTATTGTTAGATAAACATAGCAATCTACCAACCTCTACAGTCAAAACTAAGGTACTCACTTGTCTGATCTTCTTTGATTGACACTCATTGTTTGTGTGGTTGTATGATCAATCGCCTTGCAATCGTTTTAAACTAATAACATGATGTAAATATGAGACTATCCTATGGGTGTAATATTTTTGTCCTCAGTCACTTGTACTTGCAAGAGAGAGACGTGATCGTTGCTCATTATTTCTTCACACGACCACTCTTTCATGGATCTGACTTTGGAGATCATAATTCCACTCGTACAGCAGAAATAAAGTGTAAAATATATTGAGTAAACGACAAATTTGATGATTATACTATATCAAAGTTTCACTGTTGGTGCTTAAACTTTTAAATGTATCGTTTTGGTTTCTAAACTTTGTAAAATCTTTCCTTTTTGTTTCTTTGACCTAACGAACCTGTAAAAGAACAAAAAAAGAACGGTTTTGCAAAGTTCAGAAACCAGAATGACACATTTAAAAGTTTAGGCACCAATAGTTAAAACTTGTTTTTTTTACATGCATACTATTATACAGACTTGATATAAAATTCAAATTCGATCAACCGAGATTTTTGAATTTCTTATTTTTCTGTTTCAACTTTTTAAAGCAAAAAAAAATAAGAAGTTCAAAAATTTCGAATTGATCGAAGCTAAATTTTATATCAAGTTTACATAATAAATATGTATGTGAAAAAGAAAAGTTCTAACTATTGGTGCTTAAACTTTTCAATGAGTCGTCTTAGTTCCTAAACTTTGCAAAACCGTCCATTTTTTGTTCCTTTACCGGTTCGTTAGGTTAAAAGAACCAAACATAAAATGTTTTACAAAGTTTAAGAACCAAAACGACACATTTGAAAGTTTGGGCACCAACAGTGAGACTTTTTTATAGTATAAGCACCAAATTTGCCGTTTACTCATCATAATATCAAATTTTACACCGTATATACAAATATGCATTTATTGCAAAAAAAAAAAAAGACATTACAGAATATACATACGAAGCAACACCTGCTTCAACCTGCAGACCAGAGATGATAGAAATCCATTCAACTTTTATCTGAAAATCTCTAATTCTATCAATTTTCCTCTCAGCTCAGAGTGTTCGAGTTTCATTTTCTCCATTATCGTTTCAACAAACTGCATTTCCTCGTCGAGTAACTTAATTCTCTTACTCAAAGAGGAAAAAAAGGCTTCCGCTGCGCTTTCATGCGTCGTGCTCGGGCAACTTCCTTGAGAAATCAAATGGATCCTTTGGGGTCTGCTTAGTAACACAATGATGCTTATCTGCAGCAGTTGTCATAAATGATTCTTCTACGTATCCATATGCAACATGATAAGGGTTACAATTGAATTAACGATAAATGGCATGGATAATAATAACAACCAGACAATCATACCTGCATTATTAGAACAAGAATCACAGCAATCGCGACTGCCAGAATCAGGGATGGAGTGTTCATATGCTTTAAGGGCGTTGAGAATTTGTATAATGAATCTCTTAAGGGGGACAGAGTTGATGGTGGGTGGCGGCCGATCTGTCCTTGCAAAGGATGACTAATTTGTCGATCTGATTCGTTCGAATTTGGAATGATCTGAGAGATCCCTGCATCACTGACTTTTGATTCCGTGAACTGTGGAGTATCTGCTGCATTGTTTTCTAGCATAACTGGCCCATTTGAAATCGAGGCAGAGGCAAAAGCTCCTCCTATAAATAAAGAATTATTGCACATGCATAAAAAACTGGAAAACGAAATATTTACCAGGTTCATGTTTCATGGTTATTTGGCTACAGAAGAGATTTAATGAAAACTATTATACGGAGATTCAGTGGAATTAGTAATGTTAGCCACTGATAAGCAACAAATGCACCTTCTTCCTTGTCCAGTTTCTTCTTCTTCAGAACTTCATGCGCCTGAAAAATTAGTTGGTAAAAAGTTGTGAAAACGATTATGCAGAATTCAGTGGAAGTTCGAGAAAGACGGAAGGAATACAAGATCAATCCAGGTTGCATAAGCTTCTCGACACTCTTCAATTGTTGACTGGACTATCTTCCCTGCGATGTTAAGAATTCAGTAAAGACCACCAGTATTGCTTATATATCTTTTCTAATGGCTAACTGAAGCTGAGTGAAAACAAAATTTTGCCATAAGCTAGAACGAACATCTCAGAGACCCATATACAACCACATGCATCGTCGTAACAACTATAAGTTCATATCCAAGATAGTGCAAAAATCTAGATGCATGCCATGGCATATATGCATACACATCCTTTTTTGCTGGGTGGACTGGACAGAGGAGAATAGCATGACATTATAGTACAAGAAAATAGAAGAAACAAACCTTTCCACATAGTTTTCTTGGAGAAGGCCACATTTATGAAAACCCTCAATATGCACCCTGGCATTGAATTGCTGCCATCTTTCTGTACATCCCAACGCCCCTATATGAAAAAAGAATGAGACAGAGAAGAAATGAGAAACATATGCATAAAAGCTATAATAACTTGACAAACGATTGTATGTAGACTGATGGGGCAGTTAGCAAATTGAGAATCTTAAAACCAACAGTGGACAGTGGTAAAATAATTTAAAACCAAACTAGATGAGAGAGAGAGAGAGAGAGAGAGAGATCTTGCAACTAACTTTATTCTAGCGTGTGGTGCTCCAAGTAAGTATTACAGAAAGATATCAGAATCTATACCTCCACAGTGAAGTATTCCGCGTAAGGCACATCATCGATCTGTTGTGAAGTATCAATAATGAAATGACTGTCAAGAAAAATTAACCAGTTAAAGAAGAATAACAACAATGTATAAGAAAGCAAAGCATACAACTAATAATCATGTATATTATACTCAGGAATGGCTGTGAAGACTCTCCTGTGGTTCTAGTTCAGTTACGGCACAATCCTAAGATTTACAGAAACACGAAAATATAATTAAAAAATACTTACTCATTTTTGTAAATTCGATATTTTTGAACCTCTCGACAGCTGCCAAACTTTGCACCTGACAAAGATAACAAACGAGTAAATGCAACACTATGATGTGAAGCAATTTCTTACAGGGTCATGAAACGCATACCAAAATACATTTTGATTGGATGTTGAAATGATACTTCACGGGCATGACCAAATTTTTCATGAGGACGCCACGATGTACACTTAAAATCTACGAGGGCAATTTGCAGAGTCAACATTAACGTGGTGTAAGCCTACACTCCATCGCCCAATATAGAAGACAAGAAAAATGAAGAGGAGAAAAGGCATATTGGAGTTTCCTTATCACCTTTATCGCCACATTTTCTATGAAACGACTCATGAAAATCGACCCCGTTATCAGAAAAGAATAGGTTAAAGAACTCTTCAACCTGGATCTGCATTTTTAAATGGAATAGTCAATTGCGGCAGCTCTTCGTTTTCTTACGAAAATTAAACTGAACAAAAAAAAAACATATCATAAAGAAATCAGTAATACCGGAAACTTTGACTCTGCAACTTTCGTGTAGCATTCGGGAACTGCAATGGGGCAACCAGTTTATAGAAGATGGGATCAGAGAAAATGTAATGAAAAACGAAATTGCCAAATTTGGACAGCAGACAAATGAATCAGTGAGGTGTATCTTTGTTAAATATTTTTTGCATTGAGGTGGATCGTCAACATTACACGGACTATAATATTAGTGAGATGCGTTCAAATATCATAACATAAACAAACTAATAGAACTATGCGATTTAATCAACATATCCTAACAAATCAAACAGGTAAAACTCTATTTTTCATAAGCTCTTCTACAAATTTAGACAAAATTGGAAACCCAAGACATTTGACTAACCGCTAGGTGCATCAGAATCTTCGGGCTCACAAACGGGAGACTTCTCTGGCGATGAGCATTTTACGCTGGGAACAGCTTCAATAACATTTCCTTCCTCACTTACTTGCATGCCAGAAGGCGCTGGGATTATCTCAGATTCCCCATCCCTGAGATTCTGAGAAACCTCTACCTCAGGGACACTCTTATCACTGTTAAAGAAAAACAAAAGGAGAACTGGGTTGCCAAACTAATGAGTTGCAAGCAAAAGCTGGCACATTACATACAAGCAGCGACAAAATATTTATCATAAATGGCATCCAAGTCCCAAAACATTAAGGAAAAGAAAACCTATAACTTACACTATTCATTATGAGGTTCTCTGGTCAAATGCGAGTGCCAAGGAAATACATCAAATGAGACAAGAAACCAACTCCATTGTATACTTACCTAGCTTTATCAACATATTTATCATTGGATCAATGTATTCATGAATAAAAATGACCTTTGCAATCTTGATTTGATCCACTTTTTTTTATATAAATGTCAACATATATGAGTGCGGCTGCGGAGAGAGGTAGATGCATAAAAACGCACACACAAAATATATACATATATATATATACAAATATATATATATGTATAGAGAGAGAGAGAGAGAGAGAGAGAGAGTTATTAGAGAACGAGATACCTCTCAGCGATCCCTGGTTCATCAGCAAACTGCCTGGAATTGTCCAATTCTTCAACTATGGAACTGTCATTTTCCTGGCTGCTTGTATCACTTTTTGGCTCCTAGGTTAATAAGACTGGAAATCCTCAACAATTATAATAAATAAATAAATATATAATATATAAAGTTTCCTACTTAATGATAGGAGTTCAGGGTAGTGCGAGCACACATGCATCAATTTGTAATTTCTTAGAATATGGAAGTGGTCTCATTTAGGGTTAAATAAGAAAAATCTCAGGGAGAGATCATTGATCATTCTAAAAACCATAATATACAACAAACAAGACCGATAAATAATTCAGACTTTTTTTTTCTTATATCCATCCCATATATATTACATCACAAGAGAGGGTTACAAATTTAACATAAACAATACGGGTAGATACCTGCTGTTCCGCAATCTCCGTAGATCCAGTAGTGCACTGCTCCCAACCTTCATTAATCAGTCTAAAAGCTTCATCCCGGAACAAAAAGGATGTAAAAAAGTACTGCAGAGAACGGAAAGGTGTTTTACGAAGTCACTCGTAGGCAGAAACCATGATTACAAGTGACGTTCATTCATACCTTCTTTCCTCCTGCGAAAATTTCTATAGCAGTTGGAAAAAAAGCTACTGCTTTCGCTCTTCGTACCGATGTGATTTCTTGATATGGAATGGTTTTCTGCATTACATGAAGCCAGAGACAAGTGGAACACAATCATAAGTTATCTTGTTTGCCCGTGTTAGGAAATTCAAATTGTCATTCTAGAAGAAGGAAGGGAAAGATACATAAAAAAAAACCACTATAATAAGAAATCCAATTAGTGTTGACCTAGTTAACTAACAATCACCAACACGAACCTCATGTTAATTAACAGGAAAATATACGAATATTCCATAACAGATCCAACTATAGCTGTAAAGTCCAGAACATACCTTTGTTTCAAACCCAAATAGATTAGAATAGAAGCATACATAGTGTGCAAAAAGGTATATATGACCCTGCAATGAGAAATTTTAGATCGTGCTATCAGGACAGTATAAAGAACTAAAAGCTTTCAAACCAACCCCTTGCTCTAGACTTTCAAGATAATCAATGTTACAAATTCATGTCATGGCAGTTGCAAGACAGAAATAAAGTATAGAAAGGTAAATGACCTGTAGAAGGAAATTCTCTTGCAAAGCACAATTGAAATCTTGGATGAGCACCTATAAAGTTTCAGGAAAACGAAATAAATATTTGCGAATGGACAATTAATGATAAAACAAAGAAACATAAAAATTTCAGTAGTCTAACTCTAATCTAAATAGAGGGCAGTTGAAACCAGGTGTCAAATAGATGCCAAGGCTCACAAGCAATATATGGTGCAAGTGTCAGGATAACATATGCAAAAAGAGCAGAATTGATCTCCTCGCTTATATATTACAAGTTGTGGGAAAAATTTCCGCAAAAAATGAAATATCCCAACTATCACGAAAAAAATCGAGTGAGAGTTCTTGCCACATTTTCTAATTTACATGGTTTAAAACCTAGCAGGGTCAAACTGTAAATAATTTACACATAAAGAATATATTAATTACTTGATATTCCTCCATCTTGGTTTTAGATATATCACCATGAACAGAACATTATATAAGCAAAAAAAAAGCCAATATCCCTATGATTCCCATATGATTCAATGCCTTTTTTTAACCTCACTAAAGATACGAGAGACAGTTCCACGAGTGACTTACTTCATCGTGAGGAAGACGAAACAACTGTCGATATTCTTCAACTCTTGAAGCTGCCTGACTCTGGGCACAAGATATAAGAAATACACCATCAGCTACGACATGTCACCAATTAATTAGCATAATGTAATTCCACTGGTACTCAATTAATATTCATTTTCCCAAGGGATGAAAGGAAATTGTTTGAAGACAAGACATGATAAAGAAGTTTTCTATGCACTCAATTTTATTCACTTTATTTTTAAATTTCATCATTGCCACTGATCACTGAATTCATGACATCAGGTTCTCTGATAAGCTAAGTATTCAATGGTAGTTCGAGTTTCAAATTCAAATGTCTTCATAAAGTAAGATATTACTGTCGCATGAATCAACATCTAAAATCCCAAACAAAAATCAATCAACGTAACCCTCACTGATTCTAAAACAAACACTAACAATCCCGCAATAACATAAGTAAATCAACAATACGTCAACTTCCTCTCAAAAGAGTTAAAAAATCTCCACGCAACGCAGAACACAAAAAGAGACTCAAATAAAAGCATACCAACCGTAGAGGCTAAAAACTAGACGTAACAACAAACCAAACAATTAAAAAAAAAAAACAAAAAGGCATAAAATCAAGTAAACCTGAGCATGATCGAGCAGTCTAGAAGGACTAGCAATGCTGTTGTTCGAATCGCGATCGATTGCTTGAGGTGCAGCAGGTGAATTCGACTGTGAGCCGCGCAGCGACGAATCGCGATCGTCCATCAATTGCGAAATCGGAGGAGCCGCCGACGGTGGCGTGACGTCCAGCATCTTCTCTGGGACCACGGCTGCCATAGCTATGGAGGTTTATTATGTTGATCCGTCTGTATTTGTCAGTGTAATTATGGAGTTGGCGACGATGAATCCGAGGAGAAACGTCAGCGTCGGTTGGGTTTGCACATTTTATGAGTGCTTGTTTGGTATTTGGGTTTATAATTAGGAGAGTTTAAACTAGTAAGGTTTATATAAAATTAATTATTGGGTATAAAATAAAACGTGTGTTTGGTTGGTGGGTTTATAATAACCCATCTGAGAGGGTGTGTTTATATAAATTCATATACATGAGTTTAGAGTTGTTATATATAAACCCATGTTTTATATAAATCCGCGAACCAAACATCCCATAAACCAATATTTAAAATCTTTAAACCCTCCCACCAAGCTTGTTTGGTACGTTGGTTTATATGTAGGAGGGTTTAAATTAGTAAGGTTTATATAAAACTAATTAGTGGGTATAAAATAAAATTTGTGTTTGATTGGTGGGTTTATGAAAACCCACCTGAGAGGGTAGGTTTATCTAAACCCGCATACATGGGTTTAGAGCTGTTATATATAAACCCATATTTTATATAAACACACGAACCAAACACCTCAACAAGTCTTAAACTAACATTTAAAATCATTAAATCCTTCAACCAAACAAGCGCTAATCTATTATATAAACCCAAAAATATATATACAATCGTCAGTTCGAGAAAAAGAAAAGGCAAATTTATAAATGGGCCGTTGGCTGGTCTTAATGGGCTTTGAAAATTGCAAAATCAATATAATGGCCCATAATGGTAAATTCGAATAGGGAAAGGAAAAGAGGAATCCAAAAAATTGAAAAAATAAAATCAAATAAAATAAAGGTCAATAGTGAATTTTTATAATAGTCAAATATTATTACTCATGTATAAGTTGATGAATATAGTATTGAATCTATCAAATGAAAAAGGCATAAATTGAAGGCCCACATTTGAATGCTCAAAACCCTTTTTTTCTCTAATTCCAAGACATTACACTAACTTTCAAAACCTAACTCCTTTGCACTTTACAAAAAAGAAATAAAGGGATATTCAATGGTCCACCTAAAATATATTTAATTTCATTTAGTATAAAATAACTTTGGCTAATCATTCTAATCACCAAGCCTTCATGGGATTAGTGTCCCACATGTGATTGGAATCATTAAAAGTTATTTGTTTTTTTTTTTTATTATGTATCCTTTTGCTAGTTAGTTATATTTATTCATGCTTCCATTATTAAAAGTTATTTGTTTTTTTTTTTATTATGTATCCTTTTGCTAGTTAGTTATATTTATTCATGCTTCCATTATCTCGATCTTTGCCCCTCATAGTATCAAATTCTTCATTGATTTTAATTCATTATTTTACTATTGCAAGCTTGTCATCGAGGGAAATGTAGCATGTGAACTAGTCTGAATTGTCCTTCATAGAAATGTAAGCCAAGGAATATCCAATTTTGTAACATTGAGAATTATGACATACTACGATATAATGCAATAAAACTTTATTCTGATCCTTCTATATATATAATATATATATATATATATATTTAACAAAGGGTAAAATAGTCAAGCCAAAATACTACCGGCGACAGAGTATTATCAACGGTCACTATTATCATTGCAAATTCGTCCTTTCGTTTGACTGTTCTTTCAATATCATAAGCATGCATGCTCAAACGTCTTTTTCCATTGAAAAAAAAATATAATATATATATATATATAATAATGTACTTTCTTGCTTTTCATACTACTATGTCTATTGTTATTTATATACATAAATCATCACAAAAGTAATTGGAAAGACAGGAATTAGACACAAATAAAAAGTAATCTCATATTATTGAAAAGATATCTCTATTTATAAAAAAAGATATTGTACTAAATCATTATGTATAATATAATTTCATCAAAAGAAGAAAGATACATATTGGCGTATGGTTAATTCCTTCTCACCAAATAATAATAATTAAGAATTGGGACCTGAGGAAAAAATAAAGAAGGAATGGAATTGCAGTGAAAATCGCATCGCATCGCAGGTCTCCCTCCCCCACCAGCAGCGCTTTGAAAAGACGTGTGTTGTTAAAGTAGCGATACATGCGAGTCCCACTATATGACATGTTCTTGCAATATTTAATGGACAATACTATCCTTTTTGTTTTCTTATTTTATTAGCGGATAAAATCCAAATGGTTTAAGATATTTATCCTGTGGATCAATTTAGTTCTTAATATTTCGTCTGAACCAATTTAGTCTCCTATGTTGTCGATTTTGGACCAATTTGGTCCTTTCATCACGATAAACGTCGATTACAGCGGGAATTTCGCACGCGCCCCACACTTAATCATGTCTGGATCGATAAAATTGAAATAATTACTGAAATTAGGGCACAAAACTAAATATTTTTCCTCCAAAATTCGAACATGAGCTCTAGATCATCTGCATCGCCCGAGCTTCATTGACATTAGAAGAAAACAGTACAAAGCCCCCAAATCTTGCAAATATTCCAAAATTCGATTCAAACGTGATTTAATGTGAGACACCTGCGAAATTTCCGCTAAAATTAACATTAATCATGATGGAATAACCAAATTAGTCCAAAACCGACAACATCGGGGACTGCATTGGTTCAGACGAAACATCGGGGACTAAATTATTCCATAGGATAAACATCGATGATTATTTTGAATTTTATCCCTTTTATTAGCAAAAGAAGATGATTCAAATAGGCGTTTGATATAAAATATTATATTGTGATTAAATATTTTATTAAGATGATTTTGATATTATTAAACTTACATTAAGAATATTATGATATTATTATGATAATATTGATTAAAAAATATTAAAGTGCTAAGAATGAAATATTATTCAATATTGTGGTGTGTTTTACAATATAATTTCAGTCACCTTGTTTAAATTACTAAAATTTCACATCAATTTCTCCAAATCAATCATCCCTGATCTTATCTTATTAATATCTAAATCATCAAAACCAACATTATCAATATTTAATATAACAATACATTAATAATTCAACATAACAAAATGTTGGTTCCGGTGTATGTTGTCTGGTCGGTGGCTGCAGAAATTCGAATAAAATTTCGTTAGAGTGAAGTCGAGGCACGTACTACGTACGTTGTCCGTAAGACGTTATTGCCACGTATTTCAGTGCCTCGGGTTATTGCAATTCGTCCCGAAGATACAACGACTTCAGAATTTTGTATCGCTGCACCACGAAACAAAACTATCGGCGAATCTACTCAAGACTCGGGATTTTCTTGCACTTCTTAATAACTAGAATGATTATGCTTTAATCACACTAAATGCTTGGATGCTGAATGAATGAATATGAACTTATGGGGGAGGGGTCTATTTATAGGATCTGTAGAGTTGTTTATGAAAGGAAACAACTTTTAGAAAGGTTTTTTGGGTCAAAAGATATGACCTTTCAAAAGTTAAAGGGTCAAAAAGTAAACTTTTCAAACTTTGGGACTAAAATGTAATTATGCCCAAAAGTCATGTCTTTTACCTTTTCTTTTTAAACCCTTTCAAAAAATAATAATAAATAATTAATTAATTAATTTATAAAATTAAAAAATTAATTATAAATTAAACCTTTACAACCTATTTTATGGTAATTAATTTCTCATTCACCCTTAATCGGTTTAATGAGTGTAATATACCGTTTTCATCCTCTCATAACAAAGATCACAAAGATTTAGTTTATATCCATATTTGCTATACAGATATTACTGAAATTTTGGTCAAAGTTTTGAACCAACTTATTAAACCAAATTCCAACAATCCCCCACATGAATGAAATTAATGCAAATGCATGCATGCTGACTCTAGCAAGAAAGTCCCGACGATTCATCAGTGCATCGGGATAGGTAGCTTGTGGCTTTGAACCTTCCCTAGTGAAATGCTATCGGATTTACTCGCTGCTCAGTGAACGTGATGTCTTGAACTGTCGGCTTTTTGTGTAAACCAAGACAACAGCATACACACAATGATGAATCTGATCTCTTTCGATTCTCACGTTGTGTCCGTTTCAGCCTTGGACCGTATCTCCATTCATAAGTGTTTCTTTTGAAGCGGCCCCACTTCTCACTTATATAGGTGACCGACTATTAGAACTTAATCCTGGAGTAGCTCGAACTACTCCACCAATTTGGTATAGTCATCATTAAAAGCATAACGCTTACCCTAACCACACGTCATCGAGAGATTACTTGGGCAGCTCTCGAGAATGGACTTTTTAGATTTTCCAAGTATACAACTGAACCGGCCACAACTTAGTTGTCTCATTGAACCAAGTTTGTGGGATCTCCACTCTCCATGGTTGAGTTACCACTGTGCCCTTTCTTTGGTGTGTGGATTTTTAGTCCCATTCCCCTTCTGCGGTGTTTAACTGTTCTCTAGCGATGCCTTTCGTCAAAGGATCTGCTATGTTCTCTTTTGACTTCACATAGTCAATGGAGATTATTCCACTAGAGATTAGTTATCTTACGGTGTTATGTCTCCGACGTATGTGTCGAGACTTACCGTTATACATGCAACTCTGTGCTCTGCCGATAGCAGCCATGCTATCGCAGTGTATCATTATTGCTGGCACAGGTTTGTTCCAGCAAGGAATGTCCTCCAGAAAATTTCGAAGCCATTCAGCTTCTTCGCCGGCTTTGTCCAATGCAATGAACTCCGATTCCATCGTGGATCGAGCTATGCACGTTTGTTTGGAGGATTTCCAGGAAATTGCTCCTCCACCGATGGTAAATACGTAACCACTCGTGGATTTGGAGTCTTTACTATCAGATATCCAATTTGCATCGCAGTATCCTTCTAGAACTGCGGGATATCTTGAATAGAGTATGCCATAATTAATGGTGTACTTTAGATATCTTAGCACTCTCTTTAGTGCTATCCAGTGGCTATTACCTGGGTTACTAGTAAACCTGCTGAGTTTACTGACTGAATATGCTATATCAGGTCGAGTGCAGTTAGACAGATACATCAAACTGCCAATCACCCGAGCATATTCGAGTTGCGATATAGGCTTTCCTTTATTTTTGACCAAATGCAGATTTACGTCCACAGGTGTCTTTGCCGGAGGATCATCGAAGGCTTTAAATTTCTTTAACACGCTCTCGACATAGTGAGATTGTGTTAGTACAACTCCTTCGGGTACTTTAGAGATGTTTATCCCTAATATGACATCGGCCAAACCCATATCCTTCATGCTGAAATAATTTTTCAACATATTCTTTGTGTTCACGATTATTTTGTGACTGTTTCCCATGATCAGCATGTCGTCTACATAAAGACATACAACACAAATTCTTCGGGTGTGCCTTTAATGTAAACACATTTGTCACACTCATTTATCTTAAATCCATTCGATAACATAGTCATATCGAATTTCTCATGCCACTGTTTCGGTGCTTGTTTAAGCCCGTAAAGTGATTTCACGAGACGACACACTTTATTCTCTTGCCCGGGAGCTACAAACCCTTCGGGTTGTTTCATGTAAATTTCTTCATCTAATTCCCCGTTCAGGAATGATGTCTTCACGTCCATTTGGTGTATCTCGAGGTCATACAATGCTGCAATAGCCACGAAAACCCGAATGGACGTTATCCTTGTTACAGGTGAATAGGTATCGAAGAAGTTATAACCTTCCTTTTGATTGAACCCCTTAGCGACTAGTCGAGCTTTATATTTCTCGATCGACCCATCGGTTTTAAGTTTCCTTTTAAGGATCCACTTGCACCCTAGAGGTTGGCACCCCTTCGGGAGATCTACCAGCTCCCAAGTATGATTTTGCATGATAGACTCAATTTCGCTATTGATAGCTTCTTTCCAGAACGGAGCTTCTGGACTGAACAAGGCTTCTTGCAATGTCCGGGGTTCATCGTCCATCATATACGTCAGAAAGTCGGGTCCAAATGATTTAGCCACTTTCTTTCTTTTACTTTGCCTTAGTTCCCCATTTTCTTGAGGTGAACTTTCAACGGCATCGTGAGTTCTTTTCCCAGAACTTATCTCCTTTCTTTCCTTATTTGGAAAGATATTGCATTCCTCGATTCTATTTTCATCACTGCGTTCATATCAGGGATTTTTGACTTGTGCACCAGAAATCTGTATGCACTACTGTTATTAGCATATCCAATGAAAATGCAATCAACAGTCTTAGGTCCTATTTTAACCTGTTTCGGTTTAGGTACTTCGACCTTTGCTAGGCACCCCACACTTTAAGATAATTGTAGGTCGGCTTCCTACCTTTCCATAACTCGTATGGAGTTTGGTCCCTCTTCTTGTGTGACAACATATTTAGAATGCGATTTGCTGACAGGATGGCTTCCCCCCACAAGTTCTGTGGTAGCCCTGAGCTGATCAACATAGCATTTATCATCTCCTTTATAGATCTATTTTTGCGTTCAGCAACGCCGTTTGACTGAGGTGAATATGGCGCGGTTGTTTGATGAATAATGCCATGTTCTTTGCAAAATTCCTCGAACGGCGCCACGTATTCCCCTCCTCTGTCACTTCGAATTATTTTAATTTTTGAGTTGATTTGATTCTCAACTTCACTCTTATATCTCGTAAAGGCTTCAAGAGCTTCGTCTTTGCCACTTAAGAGATAAACGTAATAGAATCTTGTGCAGTCGTCAATAAAAGTAATAAAGTACTTTCTCCCACCCCTAGTCTGCACGAATTTTAGATCACATATGTCTGTATGGATCATTTCTAGAGGTGAACTGCTTCTTTCGACGGCGAAGAACGGTGCTTTCGCCATCTTCGCCTCAACGCAGACCTCACACTTTTGTTGTGAGTCTATTTCCATTTGAGGAATCATGTTTAAACTTATTAACCTTTTAAGTTTGTTTAAACCAACATGTCATAATCTGTCATGCCACAAACTAGAAGACTCAACCAAGTAAGAAGAACTTGTTTTATTACTAGCGAGCTTAATCTCGCGTTTTACAAGCATTACACTTAATTTAAAGAGCCATTTTTCAAAGTAGCCCTTGCCTATGAAATGACCATTCTTGGTCAGTACATACTTATCGGCCTCAAACACTTGTCTAAATCCGCCTTTGCACAGGAGGGAGCCGGAGACTAGATTTTTGCGGATGCCCGGGACATGCAGCACATCCACCAGTGTTATCTCCTTGCCCGAGGTCATCTTGAGGATCACTCTTCCCAATCCTACAATTGGTGAAGTTGCCGCGTTCCCCATGTATAGCGTTCTTCCGGAGATCGGGATGTAGTCGGAGAACATATCTTTATCGGAGCAGATATGACGCGTTGCTCCGGTATCGATGTACCACGACCTTGGGTTTTCCACCACATTGGCTTCATATACGACCGCGGCGAGGTCTATCTCCGACAGATCTGATGTCAGCTTTGCCTCGGACAAGTGGGCCTGGTTCCTTTTGATCATTTTCTTATGTCGGCAGTTTTTTACCATGTGTCCGGGTTTGTCACAATTGTAGCAGTTGCCTCTTATCTTGTTAGAGTTCGGTTTCTGCTGGTTCTGTGACGTATTCGCCCGCTTGCGTTTCTTGCCGGTGCCTGACTCGGCCAAGTTCGCTCGTGCCTCCATGTTGCCTCTCTTGTTCTTGGCCTCGATTCTCCGATTATCTTTCTCGATCCGAAGCCTCACAATCAGGTCCTCAAGCCCCATTTCTTTGCGCTTGTGCTTGAGGTAGTTCTTGAAATCCTTCCACAGAGGCGGCAGCTTCTCGATGATTGCAGCTACCTGGAAGGACTCGCTGATCTGCATATTCTCCACATGTATATCGTGGATGATAAGCTGCAGATCCCGAACTTGATCCAAAACTGGTTTGGAGTCCGTTATTTTGTAGTCCAAGAACCGACCGACTATGAATTTCTTTAGTCCGGCATCATCGGTTTTGTACTTCTTGTCCAACGAGTCTCACAACTCTTTCGCAGTCGTAGCCACTGCATAGACGTTGTATAGGGAGTCGTCGAGGGCGTTCAGAATGTAGTAACGACACATGAAGTCGTTATGCTTCCATACGTCCAGTACAGCTTTTTCCTGCTCGTACTGCTCGTTTACTTCGGGTGCATCGTCCTCATCGTCGGCATTTCCGACATGAGCAGCGGGTTCCGTCACCTTTGGCGGAAGCTTCTTCAGGAATCGAACCAGGTTCAAAGTCGTCAGGTAAAACAGCATCTTCTGTTGCCACCTTTTGAACTCGGTTCCGTTGAATTTCGCCGGTCTTTCGGCATGGCTAGAGCCGGTGGGCAGCGGTAGTGCAACCGGAATATTGGCCATCGATCAGACAGAATAACGTCTTACGATTGTTGGTTCCGGTGTATGTTGTCTGGTCGGTGGCTGCAGAAACTCGAATAAAATTTCGTTAGAGTGAAGTCGAGGCACGTACTGCGTACGCTGTCCGTAAGACGTTATTGCCCGGTATTTCAGTGCCTCGGGTTATTGCAATTCGTCCCGAAGATACAACGACTTCAGAATTTTGTATCGCTACACCACGAAACAAAACTATCGGCGAATCTACTCAAGACTCGGGATTTTCTTGCACTTCTTAATAACTAGAATGATTATGCTTTAATCACACTAAATGCTTGGATGCTGAATGAATGAATATGAACTTATGGGGGGGTCTATTTATAGGATCTGTAGAGTTGTTTATGAAAGGAAACAACTTTTAGAAAGGTTTTTTGGGTCAAAAGATATGACCTTTCAAAAGTTAAAGGGTCAAAAAGTAAACTTTTCAAATTTTGGGACTAAAATATAATTTTGCCCAAAAGTCGTCTTTTACCTTTTCTTTTTAAACCCTTTCAAAAAATAATAATAAATAATTAATTAATTAATTTATAAAATTAAAAAATTAATTATAAATTAAACCTTTACAACCTATTTTACGGTAATTAATTTCTCATTCACCCTTAATCGGTTTAATGAGTGTAATATACCGTTTTCATCCTCTCATAACAAAGATCACAAAGATCTAGTTTATATCCATATTTGCTATACAGATATTACTGAAATTTTGGTCAAAGTTTTGAACCAACTTATTAAACCAAATTCCAACACAAAACATCCCGCAAATTGAATTATTTCATAACGGTATAAGAATTGTAGAAAAATTCCATTACTATTTTTAAGTTCCCCTCCCTCGAAAGATTCTCTACAGAAAAAATCTTAAATGTTTTTCTTCTTCGCCGGCGACCACAAATATACTGCCACCATGATCGTTTTGGAGCATCTATTATCTATTTCATCATCTTTCTCAATTTCCTTATTTTTGATTCATATTTTATTTATTCTCTCGCATGAGAGTATTTCTCTTTTGAATAAAAGTTAACAATGGTCTTGTAAAATAGATATGAGAAATGGACGTCGTGCTGACATTGATGATTCAAACAATTGAGTTATGTATCTTGATTGGATAATGTCAAAAGTGTTGGAATAAGGTACTGCAACTGATGATACTAGTATATATATATATATATATATATAATATTGTTGTTCCTTCATATTCATCAACAGTATTTTTTTATTGATTCCATCGTAAAATTTTATCAAATTGATATAATGAAATAAAATGATCATTTTTCTGTGGCGACCCCACTTTTTAAATATAGATAGTTGGCGGGTTTTCGCAACGAAAGCCGCGGAAAGCCCATTTTACAAAAAACAACATAATATATTATACAATATATAAAAGAGTTGTTTTACAAAAGCCGTGCTAGTCTTTACAGCGGGCCGAAGCCCCAAAATATCAAAACAATCCTACGCCTCCACAGGTCGCGTCCCATGTACTGCATCCGCCCCCAAAAGCCCGTGGAGTCACCGCCACCAACCGTCTACTTATTAGTACCTATAAAACATGCAACCCTGAGCAAAATTGCCCAGTAGGTGAACACTAAAATAATGCGATGCATGCGTGCACATGTCCCCAAATCCCAATATCTCACATGACAAATGCACGCTCATTTTTCTCATATCTCAATACTCAGGGCCCTAGGTTAGACTCGGCACCTCGCGCGCAACATCACATCAATCATCCGGTCACACAGACTCGGAAATCACATTTCATGGCGGTGGGCACCCCGAGTCGCGTTTTCACGCTGTACCCGGGTAGATAGAACGATCACGTATATCTCCCGTCAAGTCGAGCAATCCAACGACGGTGGGCACCTCAGGTTGCTCAAGCCTGAGTAGACAGAGCGATCACGTTTGTCTCCCGTCAGGTGCACCTACGAGTCTTAACCTCACAAATCTCTGCCAAAGAAAGGCATACACTCTCCCATCGCACAAATGCGATCAACACTCTCGTCATGACATGCCGTGGATGCATGAACAATTAATCGCAGAACATATTAAGTATATTCGAAAAATCTCAAAAATCATTAGAATATTTAAAACGTACTTTTAGTTCAAATACTTAAAATCCCGAGAATAGTGAATTATTTAAGACCCAATACTCCTTTATCAGTTGACCCGAAAAATGGGGTCCAAGTTCGAAAATATTTTTTTAAAAGTTGACCTGGCGAAAACCATTTCTTTTAAGTGGCGAAAAGCTTAGGCTAGCGAAAAGTAGCGAACAGCTCAAACTTGGCGAAAACTTTGGAAGTGGCGAAAAGCTTTTTCATTTTGAACAGTAACTAGCGAAAACTTTATATTAAGTAGCGAAAAGTTTTGGTTCGCGAAAACTTACAAAAAGTTGGCGAAAAGCTTGGTTCGCGAAACTTCACAAAAGTGGCGAAAAGCTGGTTCGCGAAAACCTAACAAAAGTTGGCGAAAAGCTTGGTTCGCGAATCTTCACAAAAAGTTGGCGAAAAGCTTGGTTCGCGAAAAACCTTTTTATTTTGAACAGTGACTAGCGAAAAGCTCAATTCGCGAACACTAAGTGGCGAAAAGTTTTAACCTCATGAAAAGTGGCGAAAAGCTTTGGTTCGCGAACATTAAGTGGCGAAAAGCTTGGCTCGCGAAAACCTAATTATTGGCCCGCGAAAACTTTTTCCTCTCACATACCGAAAACCTCAGGCCCGCGAAAACTGATTTTTCGGCCCGCGAAAACTTTTTCTTCCTCACAGTTCGCAAAGTAACTGGCCCGCGAAAACTTAAAATGGCCCGCGAAAACGGTTTTCGGCCCGAAAACAAGAAATCATTCAAAAGTGAAGAACAGTATACGAAAAACACTGAATTCTTCAAATCTTCATATCTTCAACAAATACCAGAAACTCATAACATAATTAAAACCCATATTTTGGGTTTTTAAACATCAATCATCACACATAGCATTTTATCGAACCAAAAACGATGGTGATCCTTTCACCATAAATATAACAGCTTAAAAATATCAGTTTTGGGTTTGTAAGTTTCACCTACCTTACGTCCGAAGTTAGCTAAGCTACGATTTTTCCTAGCTCTCGATCGTTGGTTGTTGAGTTTGAAGGTTTTCTTCTCTCCTTTTCTTCTCCTCCTTCCTTTTCTTCTTACTAAAGTTTTTGAAGTATAATCGTATATTTAACTTGGGATAGCTCACGTGATGACAAGGAGGTGATAAGTAGGTGATGAAGTTTTCCTCTTTGGCTAAGAAAGGTTCTCTTTTTGTAATTTTCCTCCTTTTGTATCTTTCTTCATCGCAAACCATTTTGGCCATTGGGCCATTCAGTCCTTTTGGACCTAATTATTTTTCAGCCCATCAAAGTTTTCCTTCTTTATCGGGCTTGGGCCCAATTATTATTTGGGCTCAATTTCAAGCCTGCCCAAACTTATCTTCACCAATTTCGAAGTTTTGCAAAATCCCCGTATTAAATTTTACGGGTATTACATCCTCCCCCCCTTCAAGAAATTTCATCCTCGAAATTTAGGCAGTCGGAAATAATTCGGGGTACTTCTGCCGCATTTCGTCTTCTCGTTCCCACGTTGCTTCCTCAATTGCCTGATTACGCCACAGAACTTTGACCAACGGAATATTTTTATTCCGAAGTTGCTTTACTTCATATATCAAGATTTCTACCGGCTTCTCCTCGTAACTTAAGTCCGGTTTCAACCGTTGATGAAGGGTTTCATTTTGTAGCACATGGCTTGGGTTGGCGACGTATTTTCGCAATGTTGACACGTGAAAGACATCGTGAACTTGATCTAAAGACGCCGGTAATTCAAGTTGATAAGCGACCTCGCCGATTCGTTTCAGGATTCTGAAAGGGCCTATATACCTCGGACTCAACTTCCCTTTGCGTCCAAACCGTTTCACACCCTTCATTGGGGATATCTTCAAGAATACCCAATCATCCTCCGCGAATTCTAACGGCCTTCGTCGTTTATCAGCGTAGCTTTTCTGACGACTTTGGGCTGTTTGCATTCTCTCTCGAATCTTTGCAACAGCTTCCGTCATTTCTCGAACCATTTCGGGACCTAGTAGTGCTCGTTCACCGATCTCGTCCCAATGAACTGGGGATCGACATTTACGCCCGTACAAAGCTTTATACGGCGCCATTCCGATCGTAGCCTGAAAGTTGTTGTTGTACGAGAATTCGATCAGCGGAAGGTATTTGCTCCAATTTCCTTTAAAATCTAGCACGCATGCTCGCAACATATCTTCCAGTGTTTGGATCGTCCGTTCAGATTGTCCGTCTGTCTGGGGATGATAAGCTGAACTGAAAGACAACTTGGTCCCCATAGCCTTTTGTAAACTTCCCCAGAAGTTAGATAGAAACCTCGAGTCCCGATCTGAAATGATCGAAATTGGGATTCCATGGAGTCGAACAATCTCTTGAATATATAATTCCGCATACTTCTCCATGGAATATGTTTTATTGATTGGCAGGAAATGGGCAGATTTCGTCAATCTATCGACAATTACCCAAATTGCGTCGTGGCCTTTCACAGTCTTTGGCAGTCCAACGACGAAATCCATTGTTATATGGTCCCACTTCCATTCAGGAATCGTTAACGGTTGTAACATTCCTGCCGGCCTTTTGTGTTCTGCCTTAATCTGTTGGCAAGTCAGGCATTGATTTACATAGGCGGCAACATCTTTCTTTATCCCCGGCCACCAATAGTAAACTCGTAGATCCTGATACATTTTCGTCGTACCAGGATGTACAGAGTATGGTGTAGTATGTGCCTCCGTCAATACTTTAAATCGGAGTTCTTCCTTATTTGGCACATACAGACGGCCGTTGTATCGTAAGCTCCCGTCTTCTCGGATTTCAAAATCCGTCGTAGTGCTTTTGTTTTGTTCCCCTTTAATCTTCACATAAAGATCATCTTCCTTTTGGGCCTTAGTGATTTGTTCCAACAATGTTGGTTTGAGCGTTAGTGCTTCCATTCTTGTTTCGACTTCACCGAAGTTGATTATCTCTACTCCAATCTGGCACAGCTCCGTACTCACGGCTTTACGACTCAAAGCATCTGCAACTACAGTGGCTTTACCCGGATGATAATTGATCACGCATTCGTAATCGTTCACCAACTCAAGCCATCGTCGTTGCCTCATATTTAACTCTTTTTGGGTGAAGAAGTACTTCAAGCTCTTGTGATCCGTAAAAATCTCGCATCTTTCTCCGTAGAGGTAATGTCGCCAGATCTTCAGGGCGAATACCACGGCTGCTAGCTCCAGATCGTGTGTGGGGTAGTTTTTCTCGTACTCCTTTAGTTGTCGGGAGGCATAGGCAATTACCTTCCCGTTCTGCATTAGCACGCATCCCAAGCCACTCTTCGAGGCATCCGTATACACTGAAAATCCTTCTGTTCCTGACGGTATTGCTAAAACCGGAGCGGTCGTTAGTCTCTTTTTCAGTTCTTGGAAACTTTGCTCACACGATTCCGTCCATTTAAACGGAACATTCTTCTTTGTCAAATTGGTGAGTGTTGAGGCAATGCTGGAAAAATCTTTGATAAACTTCCGATAATATCCAGCAAGCCCGAGAAAACTTCTAATTTCCGTGGGAGTGGTTGGTCGTGGCCAATTCTTAATTGCTTCAATCTTACTAGGATCCACCGAAATCCCGTCTCCAGAAATAATGTGTCCCAGAAAGGCCACTTCTGTCAACCAAAATTCGCATTTCTTGAATTTTGCGAATAACTGTTTCTCCTGTAAAATTCCTAGAATTGTTTTTAGGTGTTCTTCATGTTCATCTTTCGTCTTTGAATAAATAAGGATATCATCTATAAAGATGATCACGAAGCAGTCTAGGAAATTCTTGAATACCCGATTCATCAGATCCATGAAAGCAGCTGGTGCATTTGTTAACCCGAAAGGCATGACCAGAAACTCGTAATGGCCGTACCTTGTGCTGAATGCGGTTTTAGGAACATCTGCCTCACGGATCTTTAATTGATGATACCCAGAGCGCAGGTCGATCTTAGAGAATACCGTTGCTCCTTGCAACTGGTCAAACAAGTCATCAATCCTTGGCAACAGATACTTATTCTTTATCGTGATCTTATTTAGCTCACGATAATCGATGCACAATCTCATCGACCCGTCTTTCTTTCGAACGAAAAGAACCGGTGCTCCCCATGGAGAGAAGCTCGGTTGGATGAATCCCTTCTGCAACAACTCTTCCAACTGTTCTTTCAGTTCCCGTAGCTCGTTCGGCGCTAATCGATATGGAGCTTTCGATATCGGGGCAGCCCCAGGTACAAGATCGATTTTAAATTCGATCTCTCTATCAGGAGGTAAACCTGGAAGGTCGTCGGGAAACACGTCGGGGTATTCATTCGCAATTGGAACCTCCTCGAGTCTCAAAAGAGGAGATTCCTCGGCCTTCATGGCAGAACAAAGATAGAATTCGCAACCCGAGTTAACAAGTCGTCGGGCCTTCAGGGCAGATATTTAAGGAATTCTATTCTTGCTTGCCTTTCCCCAAAAGACGAACTCTCCTCCCTCGAGTGATTGGAACCTCACGATTTTCTTAGAACAGTCAATCATGGCTCCGTATTTCGAAAGCCAATCCATCCCGAATATGATGTCGTAATCATTCATCGGGATTACAATTAGATCGACTAACAATTCCCTACCCTCCATATTTACTGGGTACTTTTCTATCACTAAATTGGTTCGGGTCGGGTTCCCATGTGGCAAACTAACTAAATAATCCTTCTTAGAATGGGTAGGATATATTCCGACCCTTGTCACAAAATCAGCCGACAGAAAAGAATGTGTAGCTCCCGAGTCAATTAAAATAGAAGTCGGGACGTGGTAAATATTCAACGTACCCGTCACCACACCGGGGTTTGTCTCCGCCTCCTCCTTTGTTAATGTAAAGACCCGTGCTGGTACAGGTGGAGGTCGGATTAACGGTTGGGGCTGATTCTGTACCAGGGGTTGTCTCTCCGTGCATGCCCTGGCGTAATGCCCCACCTTTCCACACTGGTAGCACTGCGGAGGTTGCCTTACTCCATAGCAGACCCCAAAGTGATAGCGTCCGCATTGCGGGCATTGGGGCGTAACATTCTGAGGTCGATTAGAGATATTTGTCGGCCCTTGATTCGGCCTCGGGCGCCAGTTTTGTTGGCCCGGTCGGTTTCCTTGGCTAGACCGCCCTTTGCCAAAGAATTGGCGCTTCTTGTTTCCCCCTCCGCCTTGTTGATTCTCTCTCCTTTTCCTCGCTTCCTGGGCTTCCACAACTACCCGCTCTGCTTGCTCGGCAATTAAGGCGCGTTCGGTAACTTGCATGAACTCCAGCTGTCGCGCGCCGGCTATGCTCAAATCCCGATAGATTTCAGGCTTGAGTCCCTGAATGAATCGAGTCACCTTCAGGGTGTTAGTTGCCACGAGAAACGGGGCAAAACGAGACAATTCTTCAAAACGACGGATGTATTCCGCCACCGGCATGCTTCCTTGTCGTAAATTCATGAATTGGAGCATACGCTGCTCCTGTTCATGAGCGGTGAAATATTTGGTGAAGAACAGCTCCTTGAACCTATCCCACGTCATGGTGATTGGGTCTTCTAACACCTTTACAGTGTTCCACCAATAGCGCGCGTTCTCCCGTAGGAGGGAAACGGCGCAAAGTACCTTCTCATTATCAAGCACTCTGCTATAGATGAACATGTCCTCTATAGTGCATATCCAGTCCTCAGCCACCGCAGGGTTGGCGGCCTCGGTAAAGATGGGAGGATTTAATTTTCGGAAGCGCTCCCCGATTATTTTTACATGATCGGGCTGTAGGGAAGGACGATGCTCCGACGAGCACCGATGGTGTATAAGGTCACTAATTTGCTCCGACTGATGCTGAATTAGTTCGGTCAGTCTATTGATGGTATTATGTTCGTGCGTTGGAGATTCGGGCTCGCCTCTTCGGCTCGACTCCCCAACGTGTTTACGTACCCCTCTCGGCATTTTGTAACTATTCTCCATTCACAGACACATACAAGCACATAGTCATGTACCACATACTATCGTTAAAAATTAAAACTTACAGGCGCGGCTGGTTCTCCCGGCTTTTGGGCAGCAATACATGGACAGTCTTCAGAATCTAAAGCCTATGCTCTGATACCACCTTGTGGAGACCCCACTTTTTAAATATAGATAGTTGGCGGGTTTTCGCAATGAAAGCCGCGGAAAGCCCATTTTACAAAAAACAACATAATATATTATACAATATATAAAAGAGTTGTTTTACAAAAGCTGTGCTAGTCTTTACAGCGGGCCGAAGCCCAAAATATCAAAACAATCCTACGCCTCCACAGGTCGCGTCCCATGTACTGCATCCGCCCCCAAAAGCCCGTGGAGTCACCGCCACCAGCCGTCTACTTATTAGTACCTATAAAACATGCAACCCTGAGCAAAATTGCCCAGTAGGTGAACACCAAAATAATGCGATGCATGCGTGCACATGTCCCCAAATCCCAATATCTCACATGACAAATGCACGCTCATTTTTCTCATATCTCAATACTCAGGGCCCTAGGTTAGACTCGGCACCTCGCGCGCAACATCACATCAATCATCCGGTCACACAGACTCGGAAATCACATTTCATAGCGGTGGGCACCCCGAGTCGCGTTTTCACGCTGTACCCGGGTAGATAGAACGATCACGTATATCTCCCGTCAAGTCGAGCAATCCAACGACGGTGGGCACTTCAGGTTGCTCAAGCCTGAGTAGACAGAGCGATCACGTCTGTCTCCCGTCAGGTGCACCTACGAGTCTTAACCTCACAAATCTCTGCCAAAGAAAGGCATACACTCTCCCATCGCACAAATGCGATCAACACTCTCGTCATGACATGCCGTGGATGCATGAACAATTAATCGCAGAACATATTAAGTATATTCGAAAAATCTCAAAAATCATTAGAATATTTAAAACGTACTTTTAGTTCAAATACTTAAAATCCCGAGAATAGTGAATTATTTAAGACCCAATACTCCTTTATCAGTTGACCCGAAAAATGGGGTCCAAGTTCGAAAATATTTTTTTAAAAGTTGACCTGGCGAAAACCATTTCTTTTAAGTGGCGAAAAGCTTAAGCTAGCGAAAAGTAGCGAACAGCTCAAACTTGGCGAAAACTTTGGAAGTGGCGAAAAGCTTTTTCATTTTGAACAGTAACTAGCGAAAACTTTATATTAAGTAGCGAAAAGTTTTGGTTCGCGAAAACTTACAAAAAGTTGGCGAAAAGCTTGGTTCGCGAAACTTCACAAAAGTGGCGAAAAGCTGGTTTGCGAAAACCTAACAAAAGTTGGCGAAAAGCTTGGTTCGCGAATCTTCACAAAAAGTTGGCGAAAAGCTTGGTTCGCGAAAAACCTTTTTATTTTGAACAGTGACTAGCGAAAGGCTCAATTCGCGAACACTAAGTGGCGAAAAGTTTTAACCTCATGAAAAGTGGCGAAAAGCTTTGGTTCGCGAACATTAAGTGGCGAAAAGCTTGGTTCGCGAAAACCTAATTATTGGCCCGCGAAAACTTTTTCTTCCTCACAGTTCGCAAAGTAACTGGCCCGCGAAAACTTAAAATGGCCCGCGAAAACGGTTTTCGGCCCGAAAACAAGAAATCATTCAAAAGTGAAGAACAGTATACGAAAAACACTGAATTCTTCAAATCTTCATATCTTCAACAAATACCAGAAACTCATAACATAATTAAAACCCATATTTTGGGTTTTTAAACATCAATCATCACACATAGCATTTTATCGAACCAAAAACGATGGTGATCCTTTCACCATAAATATAACAGCTTAAAAATATCAGTTTTGGGTTTGTAAGTTTCACCTACCTTACGTCCGAAGTTAGCTAAGCTATGATTTTTCCTAGCTCTCGATCGTTGGTTGTTGAGTTTGAAGGTTTTCTTCTCTCCTTTTCTTCTCCTCCTTCCTTTTCTTCTTACTAAAGTTTTTGAAGTATAATCGTATATTTAACTTGGGATAGCTCACGTGATGACAAGGAGGTGATAAGTAGGTGATGAAGTTTTCCTCTTTGGCTAAGAAAGGTTCTCTTTTTGTAATTTTCCTCCTTTTGTATCTTTCTTCATCGCAAACCATTTTGGCCATTGGGCCATTCAGTCCTTTTGGACCTAATTATTTTTCAGCCCATCAAAGTTTTTCTTCTTTATCGGGCTTCGGCCCAATTATTATTTGGGCTCAATTTCAAGCCTGCCCAAACTTATCTTCACCAATTTCGAAGTTTTGCGAAATCCCCGTATTAAATTTTACGGGTATTACATTTTCTCAAAAAAAAAAATCCCCAAAGGGGTGATCTAGTGGATGAACATGTGTATTTTCAACCCAGAGTTCTCAGATTCGAATCTTGCTAACGATTTTAACTACTGTTATCGGGCATTTGATGTAAAATCCATAGTCGGTTGAATGAGAATACGTCGGGTCGTTAAAAAGGGAATTTATCGCAATTGGGTGATCTCATTGCACGGTTTGATATTCATTTGATTGGGCCAATAGAGACGAGGGTTACAATTCAAAATGCGGCAGCTGTTTCATTATCTATTAGGCCGCATTGGAGGTGGTTCTATGACTATGATGGGGGTCCAGGAAATAGAATATGGGTGGGGTGGGATGACCGATATGCAACGGTCCAAATTGAAGGATTCTCTACCCAGTCGGTTCACTGTAAGGTTGTTTCTCTTATGACTGGTCGGGAAGTACGAGTATCTTTTGTGTATGGGAAGAATCATGGTGCGGCACGGGTGGACCTGTGGGAGGACGTTGTCGCTCATGCAGGATCTTTTTCATCCCACCCCTGGCTTGTTTTGGGGGATTTCAATGTGGTTCTGAATGACGCGGAATCACAAGGGGGTGCGATTAATGCTACTGATAGTGCGGCATTTTTTTATTGTCTTGTTAGGGCTGATCTTACAACTATTCCCATGACGGGGTGCTTCTTTACGTGGTATAATCAGCAGCTTGCACCAAGGGGAATATGGCGTCGTCTTGATAGGATGGTGGCCAATCCTGCTTGGTTTGCTGACTACCCGAATGCGCGGTATAGGTGTGAGCTACCGTGCACTTCGGCTCATTGCCCGCTTGTCCTTGAGGATGTTAATTGTGGCGGGAAGGGGACAACATTTCGATTTGATAACTTTCTTACTAAAGAACCATCGTTTCTTGCGATGGTGGCGGATGCATGGAAATTGCGCTTTGAGGGTTTTCCTATGTATACAGTCTGTCAGCGGCTCAAGGTACTAAAGCGGGTTTTTAAGTGCTTGCGCCGTTCAAAAGGGAATTTATCGCAAAACGTAGCTGAGGCGAAATTCTTCCTTGATTTGGCCCAGAAGTTTCTCTTTCAGTTTCCTTTAGATGTCCGTTTACTTCACCTGGAGCATCTTTGTCGTGAGATTTATGCTAGAGCGACTGCCATGGAACATAATGCCCTTGCTCAACGGGCTAAGCAGAGGTGGTTGAAGGATGGTGACCGATGCTCCTCCTTTTTCTTTAAAAAGGTGGATGCTCGAAGAGCAGCTAATCGTATTTTCTACCTTGAAAATGATATGAGTCGATCCAAGGAGTTGAGCAAGTGAAGGATGAGCTACTAGTTTTTTACACGACCCTTTTGGGGACCTCGGCTAGGACATCACTGCTTACTTTGGATGCCATACGGCCTTATATCACGACAACTCTTGCCCCTGCGGATGCGCAGCCCATGGTTCGCATGGTGGATGATGGGGAGATCAATGCGGCATTGTTCTCGATGCATGATGATAAGGCGTCTGGGCCGGACGGTTACACCTCGGCGTTCTTTAAGGCTGCCTGGCCTGTTGTGGGACCTGATATTCTAGCATCGGTACGGGATTTCTTCATGACGGGCCATTTTCATAAAGGTCTAAATGCCACTCTTATTACGTTAATACCGAAGAGTAAAGCACCAAGACGAGCGTCGGACTTTCGTCCCATTTCTTGCTGTAATGTGTTATACAAGATCATATCGAAGGTGCTTGCGAACCGGATGAGAGAGGTGCTGCCGCAATTGGTGCACCCGACCCAAACGGCGTTTGTACCTGAACGACGAATAACTGATAACATACTACTCGCCCAAGAGGTTTGTTGTGGCTATCGGCGGGCTGACCTACCAGGGCGGGCTGCTCTTAAAGTGGATCTCGCAAAAGCTTATGATAAAGTTGAGTGGGATTTCATTCTGCTCACTTTGGAAGCGATGGGGTTTGATAAGCGGTTTATCTGGTGGGTCCGGTACTGCTTGACTACTACACGATTTTCATTGAACATTAATGGGCGGTCGGAAGGTTTTTTTGAGGGACGACGTGGGCTGCGGCAAGGGGATCCCATCTCCCCTTACATCTTTACGATTGTTATGCAAGTTTTTCATGGCATATTGAGACGATGTATTGCTGCGACTACCACCTTTCAGTATCACTGGCGATGCGCAGAATTGCAAATGGTTATGTTGACCTTTGCAGATGACTTGTTACTGTTTTGCAATACTGATGAGGAGTCGGTCATGGTCCTAAAGTCGGCTTTGGACACTTTTGCGACATTGTCTGGACTATAGGCAAGCCCCTTGAAGAGTGAATTGTTTCTCTCTAAAAGGGCCGAGGGACTAGCGCTGGGTTTTCAGGGTATTCTGGGATTTGGCATTGGAAACTTGCCAGTGAGATATCTGGGCGTCCCGCTGATTACGTCAAAATTGTCTATTAAGGATTGTGAACCGCTATAGCAACGTGTTGCATCTCGACTCGGTTCTTGGCTGCATCTCACACTATCTTATGCTGGTCGGGTGCAACTTATTAAATCAGTCTTGAGCTCTTTGTATGTTTATTGGTCAGGAGTATTCTTGCTGCCTAAAGGGGTTATCCGATCTATTGAGTCAGCAATACGACGATTTCTTTGGGCTGGTTCGCCTGCGAAAGTGGCGTGGTGTGATGTTTGTCTCCCTATGGAGGAAGGGGGTCTGGGTATTCGTTCGATGCTGGAGGTGAATCGTACGCTCATGCTTTCACTATTATAGCGTGTTGCTACGAGGGATAGATCTTCTATATGGGTGGACTGGCTCTACTCGACTCGACTTCGACAGAAATCAGTATGGTTCATAAGGCCGGGGGCACTCTCCTCTTGGAGTTGGAAACAGATCCTAAAGCTCCGACCTTATCTATTACCATTGGTTAGTTTTCGTATAGGTAATGGCGAATCCCTATTTCTTTGGCGTGATCCTTGGATGCTTCAGATGCCTCTTGAGGATATGATTCCGCGGGGTCCGCGTGTTATGGGGCTGCCACGTGATACCAGGTTATCCGCGGTGATTACCTCGAATGGGTGGAATTGGCCTATGACCACTAGGACGGAATACATGCAGATTTTTCCCCATCTCCCCCCTGTATATCCTAATGACATGGACTCTATCCGTTTGTGTGGTTCCCGAGATAGGCGATTTTCACCTCAGGCGGCTTGGGAGGCGATGCGTACTAGACGTCCACGGGTACTTTGGGCGAATTTGTTTGGAGGACCGGTGAGTATTCCCAAGCTTGAGTTTATTCTTTGGTTGGCAATTCGCGATAGACTGGCCACTAGAGATAAACCTTGGATTGCTATGGCTGCATCTTCTTCTTTGTGCATGCTTTGTGATAGTGGAACTATCGAGACAATAAACCACCTGTTCTTTGATTGCCCGTTTTCGGCTGCATGTCTGCGGTTTTTAAGACATAATACGAGATTTGCTTGGCCCTATCGGGAATGGCGGCGGGGGATCTTATGGGCAGCGGTGAAGTGGCGACGCCGACACCTTCTTCATCTTGCTTATCGTCATCTACTTGCGTCACTTGTTTATCACGTATGGAGGGAGCGGAACCAGCGCTGGCATACAGGTTTGAGTAGGACATCAGACATGGTTGTGAGGGATGCTATCTACTTGGTGATTGCGCGTCTAGATACGTTGGACGATAGATGGCATCTTCAACGTTGCGGCTTGCGGCGGCTATGGCATATAGCTTGGTAGTCGTGATTATGATTTTGACTGTGCTATGTTTCTATGATTATGATTAACTCTTTGGGCTTGCATGGTATTGGCCATCGAATGTGGTGGACCATGCATTTTTGTACATATTCTCTATATATATAATAATAGTGACATTTCCCAAAAAATAAAAAAATAAAAAAAAAATAGAAAAGCCCGGGAAAGAATTAGAGATGAAGGGCAATATCGTCATTTCGAAAAGTACTGTCGAAACCCTTTATTACTCCCCTCTCTCTTTCTCGTTTTTGTATATGCAGTGCGCAGTCATCGCAGTGACATATGACTGAATAAAGAAAGCGCCAACATAAGAAAATAAATAATAAATAATAAATTATTATTAAAAAAAAAAACAAAGAAAAAAGCTGCAACGTTTTCCTACTCTACTTCTCTTCGTATAGGTACAACCAACAGCAATAACATTCTTATTTACCATATGTTTGTACTTTTTTCCCCCTCTTAACATTGCAATAACTCAGCACAAAATCTAGCTGGGATTGCGCTGTTTGTGTTTCTGTTTTCCAAAGCTTGATGGGCGGGCAGACTCAGAGGTATGTGTTATGAGATTTTATGTTTCTGCGGCGTTCGAGCAAAATGGCAGTTTTGGTCTATTTTTGGCGTTTTTTTTTTCTGTAGAGGGTAACTCAATGCGGCATGAAATAGGGTTTTTTTCCCCCATTTTCCTGATGGGGATGCGGCTTCATTTCCTAATTTTTGCGGGCGTTACTGTTCGAGTGAACCATTTAATTTCTAAGAAAAAAAAAATGCTGTTGATGCTTGATTTCAGTTGCTGCCCTTTTGAGTTGTGATGATTTGCTAGACATTTCTCTAATGGGCTTTTGAGGTTTTTTTTCATAATTTTTTTTTTGTATCTTACTTATTTTTCGTAATTGAGAATCTTGAGAAGTCATCTTATGGGCAAGGTGTAAGGTTTTGTGGCAAATGCTGGAGTTATTACCATCTAAGATTTGCAGTTTCTGTCGCTAGCTATGATCTCTGTAGTGGATAGTCTTGTGAATGGAGTATTTATGTGGATATAATATGCATAAGATCATTAGTATCACAAAATATAACCCGATTTTCGATTATGTATTTCGAGGTTCCTTGCTCTCCTTGCTTTGTTTCTTGATTTTCTGTTCTCCCGCATGGAAATTCCATCATTGTTTGTTTTAATTTCCGACAACCTAGGAAAAATTGGTCGATTAGCTTTCCCGTTATTCTTTCTGTGCAGGATTGACTAAAGAATCTTGTGGTGTTAGTTAGTTGATAATCCGAGATGGATCATGAAATTCGGAAAGCAAAACCACTTTCGAACGATCAATGCACTCTGCCGAAAGAGGAAATGGAAAAAGCATCCGAATCAAGGGAGTCTATAGAATTCGATTCACAAGCTTGGATGGGAAAGAACTCTATGACGGACGACGAAGAACTTATGCCTGACGTTGTTTCATTCAAAGTCATCAGCAGCACCTTGTGTGATGAAGCTGGCTCAACTTCTTTTCATGGGGTGAGTCACCCGCCCGAACCCGTCGACTCCGACCTGATGAAGCCCATTTACGTTCCCATAGCCGAGAATAACGGCGAGGGGAAATGCGTGGTTAAAGGGCTGTCCTTAAAAGGCCCTTCCGTCGAAGATCTTTCTATGCTCTTACAAAGTGCTAAACCTAGTCCATCGTCACTGTTCTCACCCGCTGATAGCTTACTCGAGGAGCCCAATGAGTTAGCATCCATCTCATCTCCATTTCTAATTCCTCGTCCGTCGCAGAACAGAGAAGCAAATCCCATACGCCAGTCCGAGGAAAAAGAATGTATATGGGATGCTTCTCTCCCTCCAAGTGGAAACGTCAGTCCACACAGCAGCATAGATAGTGTTGGCATCGCAACTGCTATGAGCATTGTTTACAGCAACGCTAGCACTCATCGAAGTGATGGGCTGACGAGCGATGGGACGCCTAGTGTGGATCGGAATTATGATAGCATAAAAGGCAGTGCCCGGGGGGACCCTCTTGAGAGCAATAAGACTAGCCTCAGCAGAGCGAGCGAGAGTAGCGGGCTCAGCGACGATAGTAGCTGGAGTAACACTACCGGCGGTGCGAACAAGCCTCATAAAGGGAACGACCCGCGATGGAAAGCCATACTTTCGATCAAGTCTCGTGATGGGATCTTGGGCATGAGCCATTTTAGGCTGTTGAAGAGGCTGGGCTGTGGTGATATAGGGAGTGTGTATCTCTCCGAGCTGAGCGGGACTAGGTGTTTCTTTGCAATGAAGGTGATGGATAAGGCATCTCTTGCCAGTAGGAAGAAGCTGATTCGGGCGCAGACTGAGAGAGAGATCTTACAGCTTTTGGATCATCCGTTTTTGCCTACACTTTACACCCATTTTGAGACGGACAGATTCTCTTGCTTGGTCATGGAGTATTGCCCCGGCGGAGATCTTCATATGCTTAGGCAGAGACAACCTGGGAAACATTTCTCAGAATATGCTGCTCGGTATGCACGTTTTGTTTTATAAATTCTAGCTTGATGTTTATTGACAGATTACATTTAACATAACTGAGATTGGTTCTTGTCTGAATAAGATTGTTAAAACCTTTAGGCTGAATTTGGTAGAATCTTTCTTCCCTGTCTGGATATAAATGGAAAGATTCGAACATTAACGACGGTAGTCGGCGATTATACGGTGGGTGAACTAACTATCATAATGAAATGATGTTCCGCTTGTATTAACCGAAATGCAGATTTTACGCAGCCGAAGTTTTGCTAGCGCTCGAATACCTCCACATGCTAGGAGTGGTATACCGAGACTTGAAACCCGAGAACGTCCTCGTCCGAGATGATGGCCACATAATGCTTTCAGATTTCGATCTCTCCCTCAGATGCTCGGTTTCGCCGACCCTAATTCCAAGCCACAGCTCCGACCCATCCAAAAGAGGCGCAAACTTCTGCGTCCAACCCTCGTGCATCATGGAGACCACTTCGTCGTCGTGCACGATCCAACCCTCTTGCTTTCTCCCCAGAATATTGACAAAAAAGAACTCAAGAAAACCCCGGCCCGACTCCCTATTCTCGCCCAGAACCCTGCCCGAGCTGGTCGCCGAGCCCACGGCTGCCCGGTCCATGTCGTTCGTCGGGACCCATGAATACCTGGCTCCCGAGATCATAAAAGGAGAGGGACATGGCAGTGCTGTGGACTGGTGGACTTTCGGCATTTTCTTGCATGAGCTTCTGTACGGTAAGACCCCTTTTAAGGGCTCGGGAAACCGGGCGACGCTCTTCAATGTGGTCGGGCAGCAGCTGAAGTTTCCGGATTCTCCGGCGACGAGCTACGCGGGTCGGGATTTGATCCGTGGGTTGCTCGTTAAGGAACCTCAGAACCGCCTCGGAGTGAAACGAGGGGCCACCGAGATTAAGCAGCATCCATTTTTCGAAGGAGTAAACTGGGCCCTGATAAGGTGTAGTACTCCGCCGGAGATTCCGAGGACGGCGGCGGAGAATACGCTTCTGATGAAGTACAACGGGCAGGTGGGTCCCGTCGGGGTGGCTGGTGGCGGTAAGAGGTTGCTGGGAGGCAGTGATGCGAAGTCCGGCGGTAAATTTCTTGATTTTGAGTTTTTTTGAGGTCTCAAGGGACGCATAATATATTTAAACTGTATGTGGTGTCAAATGATCTTTGTTTTCGACGTTTAATTTATTTGGATGAATGTTTATTGTAAGTATTTGGACTTTTGAATGTAGAAATTGACTTTATGAGTGTGGCATATGGCTGCTCTGCTGTGTGTGGTAATAATAAAGTATGAAATATTCTCACCACAGACTAGTTGTATATCAAGAATGATTTAGTAATAGCATTTTTTATTCAATTTTAATCCCACAAAGGACCACACCATATTAGAGCCCTTCACATATATATATTTATACACAATAGTTGATTAAAAACAAAGGCAGGCTCGGCTCTTATTACATTGGGACTACTTAAACACAGTTTATATAGTCATAAACTTGTAGTAGATCCCTTCAACCTCCTCCTCCTCCTCCCCCCAAGAAGAAACACCTCTAAACGCCCTGTCGAAAAAAGAAAAGAAAAGAATCAATGACAAATATATATATATATATATATATATATTATATATACGTTATTACAAACTCACTTATCACAGTCGACGGAGCGAGAGATTGGAATATCAAACTCAACCCCACACTTGGTGGGCAGACTCTTAGCCGCCTCGTCCTTCAGGTCAGTGTAACGGATGGCCGCGGCCTTCACGCACTTGCACGCCTCCCTCTTGTCGGCGGTGGTCTGGGCCATGGCCTTCACCGACTTGGCGCCGGCGCAGCATCCCTCTGAGGGGTTGTTGATTTGTCCCGTGAGGTAAGGGACGCACGGTAGCAGGGCAGCGTCGACCTGTCCGCAGGTCACTGCAGCGCCCTGCGGCAGCTGGGCCATCATCAGTGCGGTAATAGAGAGGACGGTAAGAAAGACTACGACTGCACCCTTCATTGCTGCGTTTCTTTGATTTCTTGGGGAGGTGATATTAATGAGGTTTCTACCTTGTCAGTTTGTGTGTATGAGTGTGTGCTGCTGGATATTATGGAGGGGAAGAAGGCGTGGGGTGGGGGGGTATTTATAGGGGTTTGTAATGGGTGGGGATCGATGTGTAGTAGTAGTAAATGTAAAGGGGTTGTATTGAGAAGATGGCGCAATGGTTTGGAGCGTTGTTGATAATGGATTTTGTTGTTTTGTTGCCTTAAATAGCAAAGATGACGAGGTTGTCAAGCGGTTCTTGGCTGGTTTGTGTCATCGTTAGGTTTGTGCATTAATGAACCCTTGTCGTGAAGATGTATGATGATACGTCACACCCAACCCACCGATTAAATATCTCTAATGGAGTAATTATAATAGAACTCAGTAGTATATATGTATGTATGTATGGTCATATGTATTGTATGTATGTATTTATGGGTACGTACACATTAACTGGAAAAGGCGTTGTATGTGTTCGTGCATGCTTTTTTTTCTTTTTTCTTTCTTTTAATTAGAGTAATTCTATCCGTTAGAACAGTCAAAATGGCATGCGGCTCGCGGGCCGGCTCCGGGATTTTTAAGGCCCACGAAAGAGTGGGCCAGCGTTGGCCATGGGCTTTGGCTGGGCTGGGCGGGGCGGCCTGCCTAATAATTTAAAATATATATATTTTTTAAAATAATAAAATGACGTTAAAAATATAAAATGTATATATATATATATATTTAGAGTTTTGTAATAATTAATGAAAAAAATAATAAAAATTTTAATTAATGATATATATGTTTTATTTTTAACAGTGGGCGGGTCTCCATTTCCTAGGCCCGTCCCGTCCCGCCAAATGGTGGACTTCGGGTTGGCCGTGATGGCTCTATCCATCAGCTATGGACTTGTGCCGCCCACTCTAGGTCGTTGGGTTGACAACTGGCTCGCCGCATACTTCAAGCCCCATAGGGTTGACTATGTAAATTAACATGTGCTTCTGGCCCTCTGGGTAACCATGCATCTCTACCCAAATTCGTAATTGCGTATTAATTTTTTTAAACTATACTATATATATAAATATATTGAACGTATTGCTCTTAAAAAATAGTTATATATATAATAATAATTATTATTATTTCCTTTGTGAAAAATATGATTGTGGTCGAACCATCCACAAGGCCGGGTTTTCCATCGGTTTTGAACCGGTTTATTATTCTTAATCTCATCAGCTTCAAGCAGCATATATATATATATATATATATATATATATATATATACTAGAACTTATGAGCCGCCCACGAGGCGCGGCGATAAATGCCCATATTTTTTTATTGACATTATTTTTTTTTATCAAATTGTTATTTAATATCCAACTCATAAATTTAGGTATTCTTGATTGCAACAAAGTAATCATCTATGAAGACAATTTAGACAACTAAAAGTTTTATATTAGAAAGAAAATCCAAAAGACAAAAGGTTTCAAAACTAAAAAAACCGTCAGATTTATACTTGCAATGTATCGTTTCAAAATGATTTACGAATTAACGAGTGCTCAAAATGAACATCAAACAATAATTAAGAGAAAAGTTATTCAATACTTCGCTATTTTGGTTTTCACTATCTTTATAAATGAGCTTAAAATATATAAATTATTACCAATTGGTTATTTCTTGTACGAATTATAGGAGAAATAAAAGTTATTAGGTATTCCATCGGTTCCACAGTGTGCATGTCTCGTGAAAGTCAACATCAAGGTAGTTTTCTCACCAGATTAATCAAATACGAAATACCTCTTGGGGAACGATGAAGTGAAAGTTTCTGGACTCTTGTGTTGACCGTGATCCTTGTAGGAAGTATTCGATAGGGGAGCAAAAGCCTGAGCATATTAGGAAAATGGTCCAATAAATTAACTAAGTTATTTGGTTTGCTTGGCGTTAACTGATGAGACATAAAATCCTCAGTAAGGAGATGATTCCATAAATCGCAAAAAATATTTTGATATGTTTTGTCGAAAGTGAAGCCCGATATATTCATATTAGGAAGCAGGTCTCGAAACTGCACAGAAAACCAAGATCGAGTGCTCACAATCTCAAGTTAAGCAAAAAGACCTAAACTATAAAAATTACATTGTTAGCATATCTCATGTTAAAGATCTAGTTAGTCAATAAGCAGAAAAAAGGAGAAAGACCAACGAAAGATTTTACATACCTAAGAATGACTGATTTAACTTGTGTAATCTTCGGGAGGAAAGAGATGACAAAGGTAAACAATCTACGTAACGAGTTTAATTAAGTAATGAAAATTATTCAGCCTGAAATAAATACATGAGAAAAGACATTAGTTTTCTTCAACCACATAGTAAGCAAATCAAAGAAAAAAGATAAAATGTCATTCTTGACATCGATGACTAACCTGACAATCTTGAAGAGGTCAACAACAAGTTATAACTCTAACTATTATGGCGGAGCACCACCTTACAACTCCATTCCCGTGTTTAATGCTCAAGATTATGTTTAGGTGTCTCGCACACCATAACTATTTTTACCCGCCAATTAATGCCTCTTAAATTATTATACCACTCACGTTCAAAATGTAGGTAATGAATGAACTACCCTAAACGTGAAAAAAAAAATTATTATTCAAGAGTTTAGGAGAACCCAAGACCCAATCTAATCATAATATCAATAATATCATAATCTTTTAGCAAAGCTAACAAAAATAAAGATGTAGATAATATTGGTTAAATGGTAACTCAGTTTATTCAACGGAAATAGGAAAAAACACCAACAAAATGAGTAGATCTCATATTTCAAATTAAATGTGTAGTATATGATTTATCAAGAAATAGGTTACTCACCATAAGTAATTGTGGTTTTAATATCTACTATCTAAAATAAAAGGAAAAAAAGGAGAAAAAGAAAAGAAAATAAAAAACGCATAAATGTCAAATCATATGCAAATAGGTTAGTAGCTAATAGGGGGAAAAGTACTGCTTCGATTATTGTTCATTCACCTTACACAGAATATATTATATATTATATATTGTACAACACACAACTGCACAAAATGTCAAATCAAATAAGTCAAATGAAAATTCAATGCTCGAACGATACCATCAACGAAAAATTAAACGATAAATAGCCATCATCGCGAAAAGTAGAGTACTGTATACGGAAAATAGGTTACTGTGCACGATAAAATAGATTACGACGAAATGTACTGTTCATTTCCTCATTGGCGTATATAAGTATTAATATATATATATATATATTAACCTTAATAGCAACTTAAAATAGATAACCCAATGTTGCCATGTTCTTTGTTTCTTTCAATGTATGCAAATGCATAGACTGCTGCATCTTTACTACATCAGTTTATGATTATATATTTCAATGCCATAATTAAGGGTACAAATATATATTTATATTAAGGTCGAAATACGTATCTTCTGTCAAGTGAACCACTCCATAATATATTATTATATTATATTAATATTTTATGTTTAGAATTTCCTATAAATAACATCAAACGTTCATTTGTAAATCATCCCAAACCACAACACAATATAAAGTGATAAGTAAGATAGAGAGTTTGTGAGATATTTCTCCGACTATAAAGAGAGATAATCTTTGTCTTCTCCTTTATAGATTGAGAGTTCGTAACTCCTATCATTTCCTCTATAATAATATTTCTACCTTGCCCGTGGTTTTTCACCCTGATTTGGGGTTTTCCACGTAAATTTCAGTGTTACTTTTATCCCATTTTACAACAAGTGGTATCAGAGCTTTGTCTGGGTGTCTATAAAGTCTACTTACCGTATGCTCTGTGGTTGCCAATAATATTGGATCCTCCACATCAGAAAGTTTGTTAGATTATTATTATTCATCCATTTAAAGTTTCTGGGGAGAAAAAAAAATGAAAAATATGGGAAGTAAACCAAATGATATTGAGAAGTTCAACGGGAGAAATTTCTCGCTGTGGAAGATGAGGATCAAGGCAATATTACTGAAAGAAAATTGTCTGGAGGCGATCACCGGTAGGCCTGAAAGAATTACAGATGATAACAAATGGAGGAAAAATGACGGAAGGGCCATTGCAAATATTCATCTGACATTAGCAGATGATATACTGTCAAGTGTTGAAGAAAAAGAAAGTGCGCAAGAAATTTGGGAGCATCTGGAGGAGCTGTATCAAGCCAAGTCACTCCACAGTAGAATTTTCTTGAAAAGAAAATTATATTCTCTAAGAATGGAGGAATCTTCATCAGTGACAGAGCACGTCAACAAATTGAATACTCTATTTTCTCAACTCAAAGATTTGGACTACAAAATAGAGCCAAATGAGCGTGCTGAGCTTCTACTCCAAAGTCTGCCCGATTCTTATGATCAACTCGTCATCAGTCTAACCAACAACCAAACTGCGGGGGAACTTATCTTCGATAATGTTGCAGCTGCGGTTCTGGAAGAAGAAAGTCGGCGCAATAATAAAGAAGACAAAGTGATTACCTCATATCAAGCAGAGGCGTTGATAGTGACGAGGGCAAGATCTGGAGAACGTGGTCCAAGTGGGAGCCATAAACGGGTCAGATCTGGAGAACGTGGTCCAAATGGGAGCCAAAGACCAGTTCTGGAAAATAAAAAGGCTATAAAATGTTACCACTGTGGTAAGAAAGGCCATTTAAAGAAAGATTGTTGGGCTCTAAACAAAAACCCTAATGCCCAAGGGAATGTTGCCAACACTTCAGACGACGGAATTGCCTTGGTGTGTGAAGCCACCACCACTATTGGAGAAAATGGCAGATTTGACGACATATGGCTCATTGACTCAGCAGCTACATTTCACATGACGTCTCGAAGGGAATGGTTTCATCAATACGAACCGATCTTTGGGGGATACGTGTACAGCTGTAATGATCAAGCTCTGAAGATCGTTGGTGTTGGTACGATTAAACTGAAGATGTATGATGGCACCGTGCGCACCATTCAAGCTGTTCGACACGTGGAAGGCTTGAAGAAAAATTTGTTGTCCGTGGGGCAGCTGGATGATCTGGGTTTCAAAATTGAATTGGAGCATAAGATCATGAAAATTTTTCAAGGCGCACTGGTAGTCATGAAGGGCGAAAAGATAGCTGCAAACTTATACATGCTGAAGGGAGAGAATCTGGAAGAAGGACAAGCATCCGTTGCCACGACAAGTTCGAGCGAAAAGTCTTCAATGACTTGGCACAAGAAACTTGGTCACATGTCGGAACAAGGCATGGAAATTCTTGTGCAGAAGAATCTACTCCCGGGACTCACAAGTGTGTCACTATCATTTTGTGAGGATTGCATGTCAGCAAGCAGCATCGCCTGAAATTCAACACATCAAATTCTAGAAGTAAAGAAGTTCTAGAATTGGTTCATTCTGATGTATGGCAAGCACCGGTTACATCACTGGGAGGAGCTAATTACTTCGTGTCATTCATAGATGACTATTCCAGGAGATGTTGGGTGTATCCAATCAAGAAGAAGGATGATGTGTTTCCTGTCTTCAAAACATACAAAGCGCGAGTAGAACTTGAATCCAGCAGGAAGATCAAGTGTCTGCGGTCAGATAATGGAGGGGAATATATTGGCAAAGAATTCATTGAATTCTGCAAAGGAGCGGATATCAGAAGACAGTTCACCACGGCGTACACTCCACAACAAAATGGAGTGGCAGAGCGGTTGAATAGGACCCTGTTGGAAAGAACAAGGGCTATGTTGAGAATTGCGAGCCTGAAAAAGAAATTCTGGGCAGAAGCGGTCTGTACTGCCTGTTATGTGGTGAATCAGGCTCCATCTACTGCTATAGAGATGAAGACACCGATGGAAATGTCGACTGGTAAACCCGCAGACTATTCAAACCTCCATATATTTGGAAGTTCTACTTATGCGATGTATCACAATCAAGAAACGACGAAGCTAGATCCAAAATCCAGAAGGTGTCTATTCCTGGGGTATGCCGATGGAGTAAAAGGATATCGCTTGTGGGATCTCACTGCCCACAAAGTGATTATCAGCAGAGATGTTATTTTTCTGGAAGATAGCGAACAAGAGCAAGTCGAAAATGATAGCAGATTGACAAAGACGATACCGGTGAAACGAAAATTGAAGCAAGGTGATTCTTCTGAAACTGAACCGGCGCACGAAGAGCTCGACCCAGTCGAAACTGAAGTACCGGACCTCTGGCGATCAAAACGCATGCGTAGGCCGCCAAGTTGGTACTCAGATTATGATACAGAGAGTAATATTGCATACTGTTTTCTAACTGAGGTTGGAGAGCCAACCACTTTCCAAGAAGCACTGAACAGTTCAGATGCGAGTCAGTGAATTTCAGCAATGCAAGAAGAAATGGAAGCTCTCTATAAAAATTCGACATGGGAGTTGGTGCCATTACCGCAAGGAAGGAAACCTATTGGCAATAAATGGGTGTATAAAATCAAGCGGAATGGTGATGACCAGGTAGAGCGATATCGTGCTAGACTGGTTGTAAAGGGATATGCTCAGAAAGAAGGGATCGACTTCAACGAAATATTTTCACCGGTGGTTCGACTTACAACAGTCAGGGTAGTCTTGTCAATGTGTGCTACATTTGACTTGCATCTTGAGCAGCTGGATGTAAAAACGGCCTTTCTCCATGGTGACCTGAAGGAAGAAATATATATGCTTCAACCAGAAGGTTTCGAAGAAAAAGGAAAAGAATATCTTGTTTGCAGGTTGATCAAATCTCTTTACGGGCTCAAACAGGCGCCACGATGCTGGTACAAGAGATTTGACTCCTTCATAATGAGTCTTGGCTACAACAGACTATATTCAGATCCTTGTGCATATTTCAAGAGATTTGGTGATGACGACTACATCATGTTGCTGTTGTACGTCGACGATATGCTGGTAGCAGGCCCCAACAAAGATCGTATCAATGATCTAAAGACTCAACTAGCCAATGAATTCGAGATGAAGGACTTGGGACCAGCAAACAAAATCCTTGGCGTGCAAATTTTTCGAGACAGAAGCAATCGGAAGATGTGGCTTTCTCAAAAGAATTACTTGAAGAAAGTTTTGCGAAGGTTCAACATGCAAGATTGTAAGCCAATATCTGTTCCTCTTGCTGCTAATTTCAAGTTATCCTCCGATATGTGTCCTACCAATGAAGACGAGAGGATAGAGATGTCTCGAGTGCCATATGCATCGGCGGTTGAAAGCTTGATGTTCGCCATGATCTGTACCAGACCAGACATTGCTCATGCAGTGGGAGTGGTATCTCGATACATGTCCAACCCTGGTTGGGAGCACTGGAGTGCTGTTAAGAGAATTCTCAGATATATCAAAGGAACCTCCGATCTTGCATTATGTTACGGAGGTACAGATTTTCTTGTCCATGGTTTTGTTGATCCTGATTATGCAGGTGAACTTGATAAAAGCAGATCCACAACCGGATATGTGTTTAATCTTTCTGGCGGTGCTGTAAGCTGGGTTTCAAAACTGCAGTCGATTGTCGTAACGTCAACGACGGAGGCAGAATATGTAGCAGCTACGCAAGCCAGTAAAGAGGCAATATGGTTGAAGATATTGCTGGAAGAACTCGGTCACAAACAAGAGAATATTGTTCTCTATTGCAGAGTGCATTGCATCTTGCAAGAAATCCAGCATTTCATTCAAGAACCAAACATATCCGGGTTCAATACCACTTTGTTCGTGAACAAGTGGAAGAAGGAACGGTGGATATGCAAAAAGTTCACACTGCAGATAATCTGGCAGACTTCATAACCAAGTCAATTAGCGTTGACAAGTTCATGTGGTGTCGTTCATCCTGTGGGTTGACTTAAATGGCAAGGAAGAATGAAATGGTGTGAAGATCTGATTCGGTTTACAATCAGATCTTCAAGTGGGAGATTGTCAAGTGATGGAGTGGTTAAACCACTCCACATGTGGAGTGGTTAAACCACTTCATAATATATTATTATATTATATTAATATTTTATGTTTAGAATTTCCTATAAATAGGCATCAAACGTTCATTTGTAAATCATCCCAAGCCACAACACAATATAGAGTGATAAGTAAGATAGAGAGTTTGTGAGATATTTCTCCGACTATAAAGAGAGATAATCTTTGTCTTCTCCTTTATAGATTGAGAGTTTGTAACTCCTATCATTTCCTCTATAATAATATTTCTACCTTGCCCGTGGTTTTTCACCCTGATTTGGGGTTTTCCACGTAAATCTCAGTGTTACTTTTATCCCATTTTACAACATCTTCATAGTTTTGTCCGTACCAATAAATATAAGGAGTGATAGAACTTAGGTGACAAGCAACGTCATTACAATAATATTTTTGCAGGCATTGGGAAATTTAAAAGCTTGGACGGCGAAATTACTTCAAGAAGTGTAAATTGTCACTTCCACAAATCTTTTTTGGTATCCTCTCGGCCTCAATAAAATAAGGAGTATATAGAAAACTGTAAAAATCAACATTTTAATGAAAATAATAAGGAACAATAATAATACTCTTGAAATTTCGGCACCCATCGATCCATAACTTGCTGTTCATTAACGTGGGTATGATAAACGAATCAAGAAGATCGATCTTGATGGCGATCAAATCCAGAAACAGCAAAAAAACCTGAAAATGAAAACACATATATACGTGGTTCGGCCTTGACTTTTAGGCCTACGTCCACGGACCAACAGAGCCTTTTATTCAAAACAGAAAGAAGAGTTTACAAGACTGTCACACCCTCTACAACTTTCGTGTTTACAACTCTCTCTAATTCTCACTCAAAAGAAAGATACAAGCTTTCAAAGATAGCTAGTTGAACTCGAAAATATGGTATTTATAGAACTAAGATCTGAATTGTGCATTGACGGCTTGTACATTGTGCTTCTCAGCTTGTATGTCTCGCTATCTTCAACTTATAAAATCGCTACCACTTTTTTATAAGTTTTAATCTCAGCCGTTGACGCCATCTCCCGCCTGATCGAACGCTCGTCATTTAAACCTCCACCTTTAAACCTCCACCCTCGGATCGCGCGCGAACTAGATCGAACGGCCTTCATTTGATTTGGGGACTTAGTTATTTTCCAACCTTTAATCCATCCAAAGAAGAGCTGTGATCATTCAGGCCTCTTTCCGATCATCTCCCGGGCATGTTCCGGCGAGTTTAGGCTCATAGATCCCAACAAAGATTAAAAAAAAAAAATTGTTTTACAAGGAAGTTTCTCAATTAGATAATGGGAAAGAAAGAAGGACGACTTGGACTTATTTTGTAATAAGCTTTCGATGAAAAAAGGTTCTCTGTGTGTTTGTTGCTGGAATTTTGATATTTATTATTCGGTTGTTAATTTCAATGAAGAAGCACATTTGGCATCTATATAATAAAACTAATCATTCATTCACAATATTGTTTTATATGCTTTGAGTCCCTTTCTTTGGAAGTTTCATTCCATTTTCGTCATATTATCATAGAGAATTTGCTTGTCTTATTAATTTATCGTACGGCATAGAATTTGGGTCTATTTTAATTAAAATCAAGAACAATGATTTTAGGTAAGGTAATTCTATTTTTTATTTTTTTTTACAGACCATGCATTGTAGATGTCTCAATCCATGACGTTGAAAAAGAATGGTCCTTAAAAATATAATTATTTTACTTATTTGAGATAGTAATGATAAAAAAATGATAGTATAAATTGAAAATTTGATTAGATTTATAACAGTGGTAGAAAGTTAAATATTCTAAAATCAACTCTTGTTTTGTTATTATCTCTAATTGTTTTTATAAATTTAAAAGTTCATAATAAAAAGATGGAACTTATGGTTGATACTCATGTGTTTAATTAATTTTTTTTTAGTTGGTGCCGAAAGAAATTTTCAACTCAAATCGATACCCATATGTTTAAGACTTTTTCAATTGCTGCCAAAGTATTTTTCAACTCCAGTTGGTACGCCTGTGTTTAAGGCTTTTCCAGTTGGATCTGCATTCGCATGAGAGTTCTTCAGATTGAACAACTCAACGGCAATGCGGTCTGAAATCAAGAGCTCAAAAGTGTCCTCAATGGGGAATTAAGGCTGATTTGAAGAGTTCTGAATCGAAAGATGAATTCTAAGTGTATCAAATGAAAGAAAAAAGTTGAAAATTTGAAGAAGATTTTCGAAGAGGTTAAATAATTTGGACACAACTAAAAAGGCTTTAAATACATGGTATACCAATTGTAATTGAAAAATACTTTAAGCAACAACTAGAAAAACCTTAAACTCATGGGTACTATCATAATTGAAAAATATTTTTCGACACCAACTAGAATAGCTTTAAATACTCAGTTCCAACCAAAATTTCCCTAAAAAATCATTTCACATGATATTTATAAAAAAACTCATAATTCGAGAATTTATTTATATAAGTCGGGTATATATACATATATATAAATTTAGAATGGTAAAAAGGGTGGAATCTTTGCACAATTAGTCAACGAATACACATGTTAATCTAAGCAAGAAAAAACTACATTCAACAACTTGGCATAGTTATTAGCTGTTCTTTGGGTCATTTTCTTGATTCCATCAGTACAAAATTACGTAGACGATGTACTTGAGTACGACATCGTCATCGTTTACTGCGAAACCAGCGATATTCTAACATCCGCAAAAACACCATCTTTCCTTACATCGAAGCTGTGTCTTTTGGCGCTAAAGAAACGTCCAACCACCACTTGAATTATAGTTATCTATCATATCAAAATTTCAATTTTTTTTTGGGTTAATTAGGTTTTAGGCCATTTTATAGTTTTAAAATAGTGTTCAGGTCCTATCAGAAAAAAATTTATTTAAAGGACACAATTTCTGTAAAACTTAGAAATAAGGACATAAACTTACAAAAGTGTTATAAAGTGTTATTGAAGAGGTATAATACTTACTTTTTGTGTTACAAACTTACAATGTACTGTTATTTGCAGTACAATAAAGTGTTACTATAAAAATCGGGTCCTTAAAACTAATTATTTTTCTGACAGGGTCTGAATCCTAAATTTATACTTTGGGATGGCCTGAAATAAAATTTGCCTTTTTTTTTTTACATTGATAACGGATACTATTTTTCTTGCTATAGTACGGAGCCGGCATATAGAAGAAACTATCATTCAGCCATCTGTCAAATTTATTTTTAATATTAATAATCCTTGTTGAACTTGCTAATCTTCGCTTTGTTTTGATCTTTTTTTGTATTTTTATTTGGTATAATCATATGCATCGGCCAATCCGATGTAACTTTTGATTGGTTCCTTCACCATTACTAAGTTTTATGTGTGAACATACACATAATATTATATATACACATATATTCCAGCAATTGTTTGTTCTGGGCCTGCTCTTCTTCTTCTTCTTCTTGTTCTAACATCGCCGAACATAAAGCTTCGGCTGACGTTTTTTAACGCCCTTTGTAATAATTTTCCAGTGTTTCTTGTTAAATACTGTTGTTGTAGCATTTGAAGAAGGTATGTATGTAGTCACGACGCTTGAGATTCATCGTTCTTGGCTATGTCGATATGAAACTGTTGCATAAATTTTAAGAATGTAGTGATTTGAAACTAGATGAGCCATTAAGCTGTTACAATTATGTTTGTAGTAAAAATTTGTGACCGTTAGGTTGAAGTAACTGCAAGAGCTGATGATGTTTTCTTTCTTCGAAAGCGTAGGCTTTTGATAACAAGAAAATATGGAAGATAAGTCCGCCTCGCTCGATGCTGTCATTAAGGAAGAAGTCGACCTGGTGAGTTTCGCAGTATAAACATATGTTTGGCGCTTCTAACATAGCAGATTGTGTTCTTGAATGGGTTGTAATAACGCAGGAGAACATACCGCTCGAAGAAGTTTTTACATGCCTCGAATGCTCGCGAGAAGGATTAACAACCGACGAAGCACAGAAGAGGCTGGATAGGTTCGGATACAATAAGCTCGAGGAGAAAAAGGTTCGACGACGTATGTACCTTTATTTTCTGGACACGAATGGTTTATTAAATATTTATTTTTATATTTTTTTTCCATGTAATAATATTGCAGGAGAGCAAGATTCTAAAGTTTCTGGGATTTATGTGGAATCCTCTTTCATGGGTTATGGAAGCAGCTGCTTTGATGGCCATCGCTCTAGCACACGGAGGGGTACGCAAATATCCCGTTTGGTCCCCTCGAATTCGTGTAATAAAAACGGCGTATTCACTAAGCTGAGCGCTCGTCGCAAATACTTTTTTTTTCCCTCAGGACGAACCGTCTGATTATCCCGACTTCATCGGTATCATCGTGTTACTTCTGATTAACTCGACGATCAGTTTCATCGAGGAAAACAATGCTGGAAATGCTGCGGCTGCGCTTATGGCTCGTTTGGCCCCGAAAGCCAAGGTTCGACAAGCTGATTGATTATCCACCAACTTTTCGCCAAAAAAAAATAGTGATAATAATAATAACACGATGTGATTCAATTCGATATCCAAGGTTCTAAGAGACGGCAAATGGAGCGAAGAAGAGGCGTCGATATTAGTTCCTGGCGACATCATTAGCATCAAACTGGGCGATATTATCCCGGCGGATGCCCGCCTTCTTGAAGGAGATCCTCTTAAAATCGACCAGGTGCTGATAATAATCATAATCGAGACCATTTTTCGTGAAAAAAAAAAGCGGTCTTTTTAGGTTATTTTTCGTGTTTAAAAGCGCTTTCCCGAGTCTGAATTTAATCATGTAGGGTTCGTTTTTCTTCTTTTTTTTTTTTTCCTTTCTCGACGCAGTCTGCTCTCACCGGAGAATCATTGCCGGTGACAAAGAATCCCGGGGATGGAATCTACTCGGGCTCGACGTGCAAACAAGGCGAGATCGAAGCGGTTGTTATAGCCACCGGAGTACACACGTTCTTCGGGAAAGCGGCTCATCTCGTAGAAAACACGACGCACGTCGGACATTTTCAAAAGGTGGCGATGCGTAAATTTGCGTACAATTTCCTTATTGCTGTTTCTTTTCTTAGAAATGATCTTTTTATTATTATTATTATTATTTTTGTACAATTGATTAGGTTTTGACCTCGATCGGGAACTTCTGCATATGCTCGATAGCGACGGGGATGCTGATAGAGATCGTCGTGATTTACGGCCTTCAAGGGCGATCTTATCGACATGGAATTGATAATCTCCTTGTGTTGCTCATTGGTGGTATTCCCATTGCTATGCCTACGGTTCTCTCCGTCACGATGGCCATAGGATCTCACCGCTTATCTCAGCAGGTAATAATACACAAAAAAAACCTAAACTTAGATGTTATATATATCGTGAATAAATATTATACATAACGTCGCATTATATCGGTCAAAATGTTTCTGTTTTCGAAATCATATTTAGGGTGCGATCACTAAAAGAATGACGGCGATCGAGGAAATGGCGGGAATGGACGTTCTTTGCAGCGACAAGACGGGAACTCTTACACTGAACAAACTGACCGTGGACAAGACTATGATCGAGGTACTGACTTGTCTGAAATCGTCTTCTTGAGCTATACATTGTAATGACTTATTGGCTTGAAACAAGTTTTCTTACGAATTTTTTAAGGTTTTCGCCAAAGGCGTGGACAAAGATACAGTAGTGTTAATGGCGGCGAGGGCGTCGAGATTAGAGAATCAAGATGCTATCGACACTGCCATAGTTTCGATGCTCGCAGATCCAAAGGAGGTATTTTTTATCATTTCCGCGATGCTACTACATAAGTTCGATAGAATTTCCGTTCGCCTTAACGATGTACTCTTTTTAATCGTCTGCTCGAAGGCTCGTGCTGGAATCACCGAAGTACACTTCCTTCCGTTTAATCCTACGGACAAAAGGACGGCCCTAACGTATATAGATGAAAGAGGTAAAATGCACAGAGTGAGCAAAGGTGCGCCAGAACAGGTACATAAAGGAACATTGCATGGCCCGTTTGTTCGTTCGTTCGTTCTTTCTTTCTTTCTTTCTTTTTTCTTACAGCGTCATATGATACTAAACTACGCACGATCCCATGTCTAGATTCTTAATCTAGCGCATAATAGATCAGAAATAGCACCGAGGGTACATGCAGTGATCGACAAATTCGCTGAACGTGGGCTCCGCTCCCTTGGCATCGCTCGCCAGGTAAATGATGAAGACTATTTTTCTCGCTGTTTTTATAGGAAATTGAGGACCGATTGTTGGAAATAAAATATATAAAATTAAAAATACGATACACTTTCTTCAAACTTGAGCTTTTAGGTGAAGTTATCATTCAACATAGTATCAGAGCCCATGCCAAGAGGTCACAAGTACGAATTCTCGCGACCACTCATTTAAGAAAATTATATGTCTAAGGCTATATAAGAAAGAAATCAGTCTAAACGTTAGGGTGCGAGTTGGAAATAAAATATATATAAAGTTAAAAATATGATATATTCCCGTCAATGTTAAACTTTTAGGTGAAGTGACCATAAAATACTGATACTAATTAACCCTTCTTTTTACAGGAAGTACCAGAGTGTACTAAAGAAAGTCCCGGCGGTCCGTGGGAGTTTATCGCGCTTCTTCCACTCTTCGATCCTCCACGCCACGACAGCGCGGAGACGATAAGAAGGGCCCTCGGTCTCGGCGTGAGTGTTAAAATGATAACAGGTCGGTTTGAATCCGCTTCCATACAATGTCAGAAAATACTAATGATTCAGACCTAAAGCCACTTGGCATGTTGTAATTGTAGGCGATCAGTTGGCAATAGCAAAAGAAACGGGACGAAGACTAGGAATGGGGACGAACATGTATCCTTCTTCGTCTCTACTCGGAGACAGCAAAGAAGAATCTCACTCAGCTGTCCCCGTCGATGAACTCATCGAAAAGGCCGACGGTTTCGCCGGCGTTTTTCCCGGTAGAATTTCGTAATTAATATACATACATTTTTTTTCGAACTTTGTAAGTCCTAAAAAAACCTGATTTATTTTATTTTTTTAAATCTGCAGAGCACAAATACGAAATCGTGAAGAAATTGCAGGCGAAGAAGCACATATGCGGGATGACAGGCGACGGTGTGAACGACGCGCCTGCCCTGAAAATAGCCGACATAGGAATAGCAGTAGCTGATTCGACCGATGCCGCTCGTGGTGCTTCAGACATTGTTCTTACGGAGCCTGGCTTGAGCGTGATCATAAGCGCTGTCTTAACGAGCCGTGCTATTTTCCAACGAATGAAGAACTACACGGTTCGCATGTATCCAAACTTTCTCTCTCAATTTCTTTAACCAGATCGTATCTGAAGAAATTCAACAACTTTCGTTGCAGATATACGCGGTGTCTATCACTATACGTATAGTGGTAAGAATATCTTCTCCTCGTATTTCTTGTCTGAACTATCATTGCTATAACATGATGATGATGATGATGATCTTTGTTGCTTGCAGTTAGGGTTTATGCTTTTGACAGCATTTTGGAAGTTTAACTTCCCTCCCTTTATGGTACTTGTCATAGCCATTCTTAACGATGGTTAGTTGTCTGAATTTAACCGCTCATCGATTTATTTTATTTTATTTTTTTTGCGTAAATTCTTTATCCCATGTAACGGCTATTATTTTACAGGAACGATCATGACAATATCGAAGGATCGAGTCAAGCCATCTCCCATCCCAGACAGTTGGAAGCTGAGCGAGATCTTCACGACTGGAATTATCCTCGGAAGTTATTTAGCGTTGATGACAGTTATCTTCTTCTGGGCTGCTTATGATACGAGCTTTTTCCCGGTAATAAATCCCATTAAAAAGGCCATAAAACTACGATTCGAATAGTTCTTACAGTCCAAGAGAGGATACTAAGATTCCTTCTCTTTATCTTAAAATTTTCAGAATAAGTTTAACATATCGCCAGACTTCAACCGACACCTTCGAAACATGTCTAATGATTTGGAAGCCAAGCCGCTCAACGACATGATGGCTTCTGCTGTGTACTTACAAGTCAGCACGATTAGTCAGGCCTTAATCTTTGTCACTCGGTCAAGAGGCTTCTCTTTCGCCGAACGGCCTGGACTTCTTCTTGTCTCGGCCTTTATCATCGCACAGCTGGTAATAATATGAAGATCCATTGTAATAATAATAACCGCAAGAATGATATAATAACGTATGCGCTTTTTCGTATATGTTATGCAGGTTGCTACTGTTATATCAGCGTACGTAACTTTGGAATTCGCGGGAATTAGAAGCATAGGATGGGGTTGGACTGGCGTGATATGGCTATACAACACGGTAACTTACTTCCTTCTCGACCCCATCAAGTTTGCAGTTCGTTACGCATTGAGCGGAAGGGCATGGGGCCTTGTTTTGGACAGAAGGGTGAGTTTTTCCCCGCCTTTTTTATTTCAGTTTTAACATTGAATCTTTATGACAAAGTTCAAGAAAAGGACTGAAAATGAGTGTGCTTTTAGACTGCGTTTTCGACTAAAAAAGACTTCGGAAGAGAGGCTCGTGAAGCAGCGTGGGCAGCTGAGCAAAGAACCCTTCACGGATTACAAACTGTTGAGCCAAAGATGTTCGAAAGGACAACTGCCGCCAATTTTGGGGAGATTAATCTCATGGCTGAAGAAGCGAAACGTCGTGCAGAAATTGCAAGGTTCGACATATAAGTTTCTTTTTTTCGACTATGGATAACGTTTTATTTCCATTTTCGTCTGATGTAATAATAACTCAACCGCCGTTGCATCGCAGGATGAGAGAGATACATACTTTGAAGGGGAAGGTTGAGTCTTTTGCTAAGCTAAAGGGGTTAGACATTGAAGACATGAACCAGCACTACACTGTCTGAATTACAAACTGGAGAGTTTGCAGCTTATCTATTTTCCGAGTGGATTCTTTCTGTATTTTGCTTCTATTTCTTGCATTTCGATTTGTTGTACTTAATAAGAAAAAAAAGACACTGTTGCGACGTTCGATTTTCTGTAATAACTCTCATTGATTCCTATTTTCACCATGTTACCATGTCCAGTGTTTTCGTACGTAAAGTATATTAGTGTTGGATCTTGTTTGCATTTTCGAATAATCCATTACTTGTTTGTATCCGTACAGAATACAAAAAACTACGGGAAGAAATGTAAGAATAAATCTCGATTGAGCTGATAAAAACGTGCGGTAATAGCATTGAGTTTAAGGTTGTTCTATCCTCAGACCACTGTGTTTTCTAACCGATGAAATCTTTTGAAGTCTTATCTGCTCCCTAAACTTGGCTATGAATTCGCCAGCCTTTCGATCAACTTCACTTCCAAGATCCGTAAAATCATCATCATCATCATCGCCATTCTTTTTTACATCAGAATCATTTAAATATTTTTCCGAGCCATTCTCTGCATCTTCTTTTTCTTCTGCGTCTTCGTCTTCAGATTCTGTCAGATTTTGAACAGAAACACTGTCTTTCTCTTCTTCACGAGATTCACGTAAATTAGGTTTTGCGTTTGGATCACCGAGCCTACGATCAACTTCAGCTTTCAGCTCTAACTCAGATTTATTCTCTTTCCCAGTAGTAAAATATCTTCTCGGTTTGATCGTTCGAACAGACTTAGCCTTCGACAGAACTTCAACAAGAGAAGGAGATTTCATATCCAAGTTCGAAGAATTACCAGATTGCTCTCCTTCACTTTCACCGAAAGATCGATTCTTTCTTACGGGAAGTGAGTCTTCATTATTACCACCACCACCGAAGGCTTCTCCTTTAGGATGCGAAACGAATGATCTCTTTCTAGGACCATCCCTTCTCTCAGCATTGTCCGCATTTGAACTTCCAAATTCAGGCGAACTAGAAATCTTCGAGCCTCGAAACGAACCCGAATCAAGATTTTCGAATTCGAATTCCCCGACTGAATGAGGCCTAGAACGAGAGACCTGCTTGGAAACGCTAATCTTTTCTTCTTCTTCATTCTGTAGCCTCACCGATCTAGAGCGCAACGAATCACTAGCAATTTCCTCGAATTTGTTGTCCAAATTTCTGGGAATCACTCCTCTTACCTTAACAGCTTTATTACCACCAACACAGTTGCTCTTACCCTCGGCTTTCGAACTAGTTTCACGCCTGTTTTCTGCCTCGTGTTCTCCTTCTTCGTCGTCACTGTCCCTAGCAACTGATTTCAAGCTCCTAATAGGCAGATTCAAGGGCTTAAAATCTGAGACCCCATCAGATACAACCACCAAAGATTCGCCTTTCGAATACCGTAAACGCCATTCTTGATCCGCCTTCTTCTCAATCGACAAAGATAAACCGTCATAGCCATTTTCAGAGACTAAAGATCTAACCTTTCTACTTCCATGAACCACACATTTGTCCCTACCTATAAACCGACCCTCGCTAGTCAACAAGCATTGACAATCAGCATAACTCTGCACCACACCACCACCCAACTCGCCGAACCCATCATCGAAAAAAAGCCCAGACAGATAATCAGAGCCATCATCGTTCTTAGATTCCACTGCAGCATTCCTCTCAGATTCAACATCACTTCGCTTTCGACTGAACAAGCCGTATGAAACAGCTAGCCCGATGAGGCAGAGGTGAATGATTTCCCAAGTGTCTGTTAGGATCCTCTGCGTCACAAACTCGGGCGCTTGCGAAGGGAGCAGTGGGATGACAACAAGGAGAAGAAGGATAACCACGAGGGATTTGCAGAGAGAGTTCGAGCGAGACTTACTTGGCATTATTTGAGGCAATGCTGAGGATGATTTTGGATCTTGAAAATGAGAGCTGTTCTTGCTTTTGCTGCTGCTGCTGCTGCTGCTGCTGAGCTCTGATGAGGTTGGTAATGGCGACGACGTAGTCTCCATTGCTGTTGGATCGTGAGGTTGGGTGTAGATTAAGTAAAGTAGAATTGCATGTGAAGGTAAAGAGAAAGAAAAGAGGCGAGAGAGAGAGAGAGTAATTCAATTTATGATTGATACTTTTTTGACCGTTTAATCGGCGGTTGACATAATTGCCCTTGTCTTAGGTTTGGGTTGTCGGGATCATGTGTGTGCAAAATCGTAATCATCTATCGTCATCATCCCATTGGGCAAGCAAAACTTTCATCAGAAGCCCTAAAAATCGGAGCTTTTTTCTGTCCATCGATCGGTACCTCAAATCAAGAAGATCAAAAAGGATGGCGGAATTCGTCGAATCAGATGAAGCAGCTGAGGCCATTATCATTAGGATCGAACATAAGTCCCGCAAAATCGAGAGTTTGCTCAAACAGTATGTTCATCAGGCAGAAGCCAATTAATCGTTGATATTTTTGGAGGTTTTCTCTGTAACCCCATTTGTTTGATTCTCAGGTATAAGCCAGTGGAAGCTTTGAAGACTGCCCTTGAAGGGTCACCACCCATGACTAAAGATGAGCGTTGCAAGGTACTCTTTTTTCTTCTACAAATCGTATTGATTCGATTGCTTTTATCTTAAGCTGGGAAGCATTTATGAGGAGGATTATGTCAATCGAATTGATCTACTGTTGAGAGAGTGGAGTAAAAATGGTATTATTCATTGGTTTCTCTTACCCTTTGTGTGCTGCCTATGTGTTTCTTGAAGTCTGCAAATTGGATTGTGGTGCATCGGGCAATAATGGCGATAAAAGACGTGGACAGTTTGTTCTCGGCACTTGATCCCGAGTATTACGACGTTCTCATGAAGTAAGTTGAGAAAAAAACCTCGTACTTACTGATTCTTAGACGATTGATTTTAGACGATTTCTGCTGCAATGTGGATTTACTGCGCTTTCTATTGATCCGTTTCTTACATACTTGAGGTAATGTCCTTCCTAGAAATGTCATGAGCTGATTCTTAAACTGATACTTGCGTCGGCTAAGGCAGTTGATATGAACTGTGATTCGAATCTTGCTTATATGATGTTGTTATACTGCAAAAAATGGACCCTTTTATCTCTGGCTGATGATAGAAACATCGATTCGAATCATGTTTCTGCAATAGTCTTGTAATGATCTTCTGTGAGAATGGCTGCGTAGAAAGAAGTAACATTCTACCATACAATCTGAAGATGATAAGCTCGTTCTTAGTTAGACGTTTGAGGTCGTCGCCTCTTTCTGATTTTAGAGTTCATTTATTGGCCACGGCTTTTTCCTACAGGTACTTATACAGAGGCTTATCTACGGGAGATAGACCGACTTGCGAACAGTGCTTGAGGATCCATGAGAAGCTGACCGAGAAAGCTGGACTGGGTTGTATTCTGAGATCTCTCGCCGATAAAGTCAACACCGTTTAGTTACAGTTTCGACTTTGTAGTCCTATGTTTCACACTGTCCTTCATGTTCTTGTTTTATACCATGTTTACCTTGAAAGGGCATACCTTGTTTATGTGATGTATTTTACCATCAATTCTATCCAAGGTTGTAATAAAAACATTAAAATGAACACTAAAAACTCAACCTTTAAAACAAGAATTAAAAAGGAAGAGACATAAAAGATGTCAAGCCAAAATGATCTCCTACAACCATCCTAAGCCAAACCTTTTTTACATTTTTTCATATTCAGTTCAGATCCAAGAAAAACAGACCATAAAAGACGAAAAATTTACTATTTACTACGTCCTCGGGCGATGGGGCGATTCGATTGATTGAGGTGCAATGATAGCGGCCCACGAGTTCATGCCCGCCGGTCTACCGTGGTGGCTAGAGGCGGCGGCTATTGCCGACAGACCCTTGGCTGAAGAGGAGGATGAAGACGGCGGCACGGCGACACGCTCGCATTGCGGGCACATGGTGAGAGTCGTAGGTGGGCTCATGTTCATGTAGAACTGAGGCGAGAGCTTAAGGGCGCGGAGCTCGCTGACTTCCTTCTGCAACCGTCGGTTTTCTTCGGTGAGATTCTCGCAGCATCGCCGCAGATACTCGCAGTCCACTTCGGTCTGCTTCAGCTTTGTCCTGCGACGAATGACGGCGAATGACCTAAATACCCTTCAGACAAGACACAACACAACAGAGCAAAGCACGCCATGGAATACTACTAACCTTGCCCTTCTGTTCTGAAACCACACTTCAACCTGTCTGGGCATAAGGTTCAACTGCTTCGCCAGGGCAACCTTTTCCTTCTGCAAGACTTTTACTTTTAAGTCCCCACAAAAGCTCGAATTTACACAAAACGCACTGAAGAGAAATTAACCATACTGTGCTGCGGCTCACCGTATTCAAGGTGTTGTGCTCCTTGAAGGTCTCCTCGAGGACAGCAGCTTGCTCCTTGGAGAGGCGGAGCTTCTTCCTGGCCGCCGCGTCTCCGCCGTCCTCGTCCACCTCGAGGGAGCTCGAGGGTCTTTCACCGTCGTCGTCCTTCTCCTCCCTCTCGCTTCTTTTTCCGCTTAAGCTTGAGACCGTACTGTTCGGTGAAGAGACCATCAGATTCTCTTCCTCACAGTCTAAGACGGTAAGAGATTGGTTCATGTCGATTCCATGGAACACTGCTCTGGGCTCTCTATTAAGATCTGTAAATTTAAAAAAAAAATCTTTTTCTTTTAGTCCATGTCGAGGGTTTAGTTCTTGCAAAGATGAAGAATGCAGACGAAGGTTCTGACATAAAACCAAAAGTAAAAATCACTGTAATAACACCAAACCCAAACAACATGCAATGAATCGAGCAAAAAAGAACTGCAAAGATCGAATTTTTCTTCAGCCCCACATTAAATTTTTATAAAAAAGAAAGAGATAAATTGTTTTACCAACAGTTGGTGCCTGGAAAATCGCACCATTAGAGCTCTGTGGTTTATCATTGCTCTGCAAAGACGACGACCTGAAAAGATTCAAAGGAAAAGGCGTTGCTGACGCTGAAGCAGCAAGGTGCGACGATGCTTGCGCCTGTGGAGGATATGAACTTCCATTGCTCAGGCCAAAGCTTCCCAAGCTCAAACCCAAGCCCAACCCATCATCGCTCTCGCCCATCTCAAGAGAATCTGTGTGTGTGTTTAGTGCGTGTTCTCGGTGTTTTCTTGAAGGCGAGAGCAACAACTCAAAGAGGAGGACAGAACCAAGAAATATGCCTGGGGTGGTCTCTCTTTCTTATGGCAGAAAGGAGCTGCAGCTAAAGTTTTCTTTTCTTGAAAGCTAGTGTGGAAAGAAAAAAGATAATATATATATATAGGTCAAGAGAGAGATGTAAGCAACTGTGTGTATATAGTATTATATGATATATATATATATAATACTTGTACAGACAATGTACATTACAGATACTGTAATCAGATTTGCAATGATGACTTTTGTCAGATGAGAGCTTATTGGGTTATTGGGTCAATCATGATGATGGGATTTGTTATAGGATAGGTCCCTATTGATTTTGAACAATCTATTAATTTTTACTTATTTTATGATATTATTACCTTGAGTGGTCTAATAGTAATAATAATAATAATATATGTAATGATTGATTGCACATCGAAAAAAGATAATATACAATTTATTTCTAGATTATCCTACGCTTGTTGTCCCCTTCCGACAAGAGTTTCTTATCCCAATTTAATTATTACAGATTGAAATGTCTCAACAACTCCCAACGTTAAAAGATTTTGCCTTTTTAAATAAATCTCAATTGCTTTAGTTAAGTCAAATCTTGCTTTTTTCTTTAATTTTATTTTCTTTAAGCTGTAACTCTGCCTCCGTTGACCGTTGACTATATGGTGGTTTTTCTCGTGAGGAGGATCAAAGCAGGCGTGCAGTATCCTGCGAGCAAGATTACGTCGGGCCCCACTCTCACGAGGCACGCGTGTGGTGCACGTGTTTCTGGTTAGACGAGGTTGTCTGGTTATTTTAATCTCCATCTCCGATCGAAAAACTCTTTCCCAAATTCAAAATGCGGTAATTGTCACATCAAACAACAATTATTCTTCAATTATTAAACTCATTCTCAAACTCAAAAGAATATTCTTAAAAGATTTTCTTTCACTACAAATTTTAGAACTTTTCAATAATACCCACATATTTTACAACTTTCATATATTATACCTAAGACAAATAAAAACATTATTTAAGTATTTATAAATGATTTAATTATTCAATTTACAATAATAATATGTATTTATGTATTATATAAATATAAAAGAATTTAATAGATGTAATACAAAATATAAATTAAAACATCTTGTCACAAAAGCAAATTACTAATTTAATAGGGGTCCATTTATAAGACTTAAAAAGTTATAGATATGATGAACAGTGTCAACGCAAATATGCGTTCCAAGGTGAGAGAATTTCAGCATTTTATATTTTTCGTTTGCGTTTTAGTATCAGTTGGACTGATTTTTTTTTTGTTTGCATTCCAATTTGTGTATCTGTTGAAAATGGCCTAATGGGAAAGTTTGTAACTATTTTAATCATATTGAATGAATGCCTATGCATTAATATATAAATAAATATATATATAATATTATTTTATATTGTAAGATTGATTTTTAATTTAGGATATTTAATATATGAAATTATAATTGAATTTCAAATGTGTACTATTTAAAAAAGAGAAAAAAAATTGATTTACGAAGGTATAAGTTGAATAAATAATAAAATGCAGGGTAATATTGTAATTTTATATGACGTACCAAATTAATTGAGAGACGGTTACTATGAGGTACTCATTATTTTTATAGACTAGTATTCTATACACACTCAATTGGTGTGTCTAATATATAAATATATATTAATATTACTTTAAAATATTTAACATATGAAATTATAATTTAAAATGTAATCTTGTATTATTTTTAAGTATATATAAAAAAATGATTTGTCAGGAAATATCTCAAATTAAAATAAATAAATAAATAAAATTAAAGAATAATAGAATTATAATTGACAATTGTATAGATGGTTTGAAGGATATTAAATACCTTGGGGGAAAAAAAACCATGAAGAAAAGGCTCACGTGGGAGAGGAGGGGGGTGTTCACGGCGTGCGACCACGCGATGTCTGCCCACGTGGCAACAAGTGGGACCCACACAAGTTGACTTGTCCGTCCACAATCCGACACGCAATTTGCCTCCAATCATTGGTCACCTCTGCCATGTTGATATTTGAGTGGGCCCCTTTTATTACACCAATTAGCATCTCGAAGAAAGTTCACCCAACTTCGAATATTAAATTTAGTTTATAACATATGTAAATTTATTAAAAATAATAATCATTTTATATATATATATATATTTTTAGACATCAATGTCGACAGTGATAGTGGGGACTAATAGGAGGTGGCGTTCACGTGGGCTTGAAAGGATTTACATTTATTCGAATAAAAAAGAAAGTTCATGTGAGAGGTGGGACTTTGAATTATTATTGCACCAAGCAACAAGCATATTGTCAGAGACATTAAATAATTTAGAAAAAGACAAATGAGCTCATTTTTAGACCTATTTCGTGTATTTTCTATTTTTTTATTTTATTTATTTCAAGTATTTCTTATTTTTATTACATCCCATTGAACTCTTGGTGGGGTGGCTATGACTTATTCACCTATACCTAACATAGTGGTCTAAAACCATATACTTTTGGGAGAAGAAGAATAAATATAATATGAAAAAGAAGTATGAAATGTATTCTTATATAATATAATGAATTTTGTCGTGCTTATTAAATATGATGTCGGGTTAGTAAATACAACGACCAATTTTATTTCCGACCTATAAGATCACGTGAATGATACGTCACAATCAGTTCATGAAAATTCCGTGAATGGTGAGTCGCAATCAGTTCATGAAAAGAATATCGTAGCACTATTGCTATAAGTACATCGTTTTGAATAATTTTGATGGCTGAATATGATCGAAAGCCCAAATCTGTTGGACGAAAAATAGGTCCATCATAACGTCGCATCTAATGGATGCAACGACGTCTATTAATCACGGCGTCGTGCTTATTAGTCGTAATGTTGAGCTTAATAAGCACAAAAAAAAATATTTTTATAATTGGAAAAATGTAAAAAAAAAAGAGAGGCTAAAATATATAGTATATTCCATATAAAACTCATACATGATTTAGTGTGTGCCACGTGTAAAATTTTCGCTAAAATTGACGTTAATCATGACAGAATGATCAAATTGGTTCAAAATTGACAACATCGGGGACTAAATTGGTTCAGGCGAAACATCGAGACTAAATTGGTCCATAGGATAAACATCGAAGACCATTTTAGATTTTATCCTTTATTAGTCATAACGTCGTGCTTAATAAACAGAAAATACCTATTTTGTTAATAAAAAAGCGAACCCATTTTAGTATTTGAGGGGGAAAAAACAATGTAATATATTCTAGGGTTGTGCATCGATTTTAAAAAACCGCCCGCACCACACCGCACCACACCGACCTACTCAATTAACCGCCTAAACCGTGGTTTAATTTTCATTAGCAAACCGCACCGTAAAAATGGTTCGGTGTTGATTTTTTTATTCAAACCGCACCGACCAAACCACACCGTACTTTTGTATTTTTATTCTTTACTAATTTTATTTATTTTAATCATTATACTAGTCAAATATTAATTACATCTAATTTATTTTTATGCTAATTAACTTTAATTTTTAGATTAATAAATTATATTTACATAATAATGAATACTAAATGATTAATTAAAGTTGAAATTGATATTACTCAAATGCTTAATAATAAATTGACTTAACATTTATATTTTAATTTTTATATTATAAAGCTAGTTGTCTAATTTCTCTTGTAATATTTACAGGATAATTTCTCCAAAAATATTTACCTAGCTTGTTGGGTCATAATCAACCCTAATGATTTCATCATCTTTCGATCTACATATTATAAAGGTCGGAGTTCATTTACAACTAAAGAATATTCAACTAATAAAATAATTTATTTCATGTTTTATTATTTTGTCTCGCTTTGAAACTTAAAATATTTATGATTTGACTATTGGGCATAATTTTGGTTCTAATATGTAAAACTTTATTAATTCATGATTTAAGCTTAGGCTCGTTAATCAAAAGTGGTAATATTCAATAAGCATTTTACTTGTGTCAGTTAAAAATCGCAAAACCGCACCGCAACCGCCCAAACCGCTCCAAACCGCACATATGGTTTTATTTTTCAAAACCGCAATTTAGGATTTCTTTTTCAAAAAACCGCATATAGTAATTCGGTGTGAAATTGATCAAAAACCTCACAAAACTGCACCACGCACACCCCTAATATATTCCACCAAATTAATAATAATAATAATAATAATAATCATAATAATAATAATAATAAAATAGTGGGACATGGATGAAAGCAGTGGTCATTGAGAGAATGATGAGAATATGATAATATGAATAAAAATCATCTTCAAATCATTTATTATATTTTAACCAAAGTACAGAAAAATGCAATCATTACAATCTGCGGTCCACTTCAGAATTCCAATGGTCAATTCCAAGTTATATTTCTTTTATCTTTTCTATGTTGCTACTAATTAAATACAAGTCTAGTTAGTAGGAATTTAATATGGTTGGTTGTTGAACCCTATTTAATATTTCTACCATTTACCCAATTACCCTACTTTTACAAATATACAGAGATTCAAAATAAAGTTACGACGGATTGAAAAATTAAAAATTGAAATAAGAATAATAATAATATAAAATGATTGACAATTTGGGAAATTAAAAGGAACAAGTGTTGTGGTCCTAAAAATAATTCAAATTATTTTAATTTTTACCAATCATTTAAGAATCTGACTTAGTACAAGATAGTCCCCATCACTAACTAAGCCAGCCCTACCTTAATTGTACTAAAAACCCCATTTCTTTGCTGTCTTCACGTGAAATATGGCCCCTCATGCATTCATCATACTTCCATTCTTTTTGTCATTTTTCAAACCTTTAAAAAATAATACACAAACATGAAAATGAAATAACATCAAGTATTAATTATTATAATAATATACACAACAATAATCTCCCTATCAATCAAGTTGCAAATAATTAATTTTTTTCATTTTTTAATCATAGGTAGGAATAGGATTAGGAAGTCCCCGAAAAGTTGAAAGTCGCACGTGGCATCAATATGTCTCGCACGTGTAATGTTTTCTCTTGTCAAAACCTCAATCATTCTTTTCTTCTTGAAGTAATGGGAAAGAATTTGTTCTGTAAATTGAGTAATATTATATATAATATAATATTAAATCAAATAGTACAATATAAAAAATATATAAAATAATATATGTCCGTACAAATAATTTTAGGCGTGACAGCATGGAGAAATTGCACCATTTCATTTACATATTGGGCCCGAAAATGTTTCAAATAAAGATTGGCCCAATAGGCCCAGATATGAAAGTTAGTATTAATTGATTTGGGCTAAGTAATGCTACTGAGTTGGAATATGTGGAGCACTATATCAGTTGTATGAATAATGGCAGGATTTTCTTCAAACGAGCTCGAGCTCTCTTGGGAGTGAAGCTTTAGGGTTTGCTAGATGAGATGGTCATGGTTATCGCGCAAAGTTAGTACTGTCAATTTTTAGAATTTTCAGCTGTAAACATTGTGATGGAAATGGAGATTTGCGTCGGATAGTTGTCATAGTTGGTGGAAATTTGGATCTGCAAAAGTTAAGAGTCAGCCTTGAGTAAGTTGATTTATTTTTTTTTTGATTTTTTTTCTGTGTGTGATGTAGCATTGCACACGGCCAATTCTGCTGTCCATTTATTGTTTTATGTTGATTACGAAATCCAACTCTCATTTGAGAATCTGAGATGGTTGTGTGTGTGTGTGTGTTTTCTGTGTGATAGAAAAGATACGATGTAACAATTTTTTATTTTTATTTTTTGAATATGAAGGTTTTTGGTTGATCTTATCACTGGCTCAAGTGGAAGCGAGTTTTGATGCATTGAAGATGAACTACCCGTGGTGCCCTAAGTGTGATAAGCTGAGATGCTCAATTTGAGGCTTGATTGGGGGATATGAGAGAGGTGGAGCTTATTTGTTCCTGAATGTTCGGGGCAGTTGTTTCTGTTTTCAGTAAGTTCATTGCTTCTGGAAACAAACGAGATAGAGGATTGCATTATGAATATGCCTACACTGGCCATATATTAGCCTAATCAGATTGTCGACGTTGCCCTTTCTATGCACGTGAGACACCCGAGCATAATTATGTATCATGGCTTTTACCCCGAAATCCACTTGCTGTCTGCACGAATGTGCCGTTGAATGTACCCTATACACATTAAAGGAAATCGGTTATTAATAAAGGATCTATTGTGCTCATATGTTTTCATCTACATTCTGTTTGGGATTTTCTTTCTATCCAATGTATGAAACTTCTATTTATCTCAGTTCTTATATCTCTTTTTGTCTCCTGAAGTATCTAATTGCGTTACGTAGGAGAACAAGCAATCATGAACTTTCTGGATCAGAAGAAATTTCACGATTTTGGACTTGCAGTTTGGCCTCTAAATATAGCACCCCAGCCCTTCAATTCGTTGGAGATACCGTCGAATCGCTGTCTCAGTAACCTCGAGGCTTAAGAGGTGATTCTTAATTTTTTTTATAAGTGTTACTATTCTTTAGCATGAGACTTTGGTGAACAATGACGCCGAATTTGTGGAGATAATTGCATAGATGACTTGTGGATGCGTACTAGTCTTTTGTTGAGTAGATACAAATTATTGGTGAATTTGTAGCAACCTAATCTTGTGTTTGTTACATACGTGTCTCCCCAACCATAAAGGCCTCTACTTATCCACCATCAACTACACGTTCAAGATGTTTCTGACCGTCTGTGGAGTAGCCTGAGGCCATCGCCATGCAAATGTTTTACCAGAGTGGATATGGCACGGCACCTTCGCAACCTAATGATCTCCTTGTGGCAATGGAGCGACCATGGACGAGGAGAAAGTGGTGAGCTCATGGTTTATTCATCATCATTGTCAAATATTATTGACTTATTACTCAGGGTCTAGTAATTATTGATATCTGACTATAGGATTTTGGCCTTTCAAGTTTTCATCCTCGGTATTCTTCATAACTGTGTTCAATAGTAATCATTGGTGAAGCCATTAGTTCTTCATTAAAATACTGCCTGCATATTCTTTTATATAAAAAAATTTAAGCTTTTCTAGTGTTACTTGTCTACTCATGATCTCATTCAATCATATGCTGAATTAAATCATTTTGGACATATAGGAATTAAAAGTGGTAAAATACATCTAAGGAATCAAACATGGCATGTTAAGTCATAGATTGCGAACACAACGGTAATGTCACTCCATAATTTAGTATTGAAACGACTCCCTATTGTGAAATTATATGCAAGATAGAACCTCTGTGTCGTCTACTATTTAGTTACCCCTCGATCACTAGCGATCTGTCTTAGGGAGGTATTTGGTCACCGACATATTAGGCTTAGTGGGGATCCTCCATAATTGTTTAGCAAGCAAAGCCTCATTGAATTTTGAATCTCATGAAATCCAAGGCCACCATGTTCTTTGTCTTTTGAAAGCTTGTTCTAGGCTTTCCAAAAGAGACTCCTTTTTCATTCAATCCCCACCAGAAATCAGCTGCAAGCTTAGTAACCTCCCTACATAGGTGCATGGGGAGTTTAAAGCATGACATCACATAAATGGGAGGGAATTGATAACAACCTTAGTGAGAACTTCCTTTCCAGCAAAGCTTAGGAATTGTGATTTCCAGTTTGTCACCTCGTTCTTGAAAACATTAACCACAAATTGAATGGTCTCCCGTTTGGATCTGACAATGAAGAGTGGAAGTCCGAAGTGCCTTGCTTTCTGTTCCTCCTTGATTCCTTCAAAGATGCTCACAATAGCTTCTTTAACTTCAAGTTTCGTGTTCTTGCTAAAGACGATGGAGGATTTCACCATATTTTCTCTTGTCCAGAGACCATACTGAACAGTTATAGCATATCTTTGGTCAGTTGTGCTTGTTCAATGCTAGCTTCTCCAAACAACAGAGAATCATCTGTAAAAAAGAGGTGAGTAATAACAGGCCCATCCTTACACAATTTAAGGCCTTTATATCTCCCATAATAGATAGCTTCATTTATCAGATTGGACAGTGCTTCAGACATAATCAGGAACAAAAATGGGGATAATGGATCTCCTTGTCTAATGCCTCTAGATGAGATGATGTAGCCATTACTCGTGCCATTGATATTGAAAGAGAATGAGGTAGTACTAATACAGACTCTGACCCACTTGATGAACTTTGGACCATATCCCATTTTCACCATGATTTGAATGAGAAAAGACCATTCAACTCTATCATAGGCCTTAGCAAGGTCAAGTTTTAATGCAATGAACCCTCTTTTTCCTTTCTTCAAAGAGTTAATATGTTGAATATATTATGAGCCGTGGTAACATTATCAAGAATGTGGCTCCCTTGAATGAAGGCAGCTTGACCGGATGACGTTTTCGAGACAAGGCTTGAGTGTCTCAGTTAAGAATTTAAAGATGATTTTGTACGTAACATTTTAGAGACTAATTGGTCTGAAGTCAGTGATACATGTTAGGTAGGATCCCTAATCTTGGGAATAAGTGTGATAAGTGTTTGGTTCATGCACCTAAGTAGTTTACCATAGCTCAGGAAGTTATTGACAACAAGACAAATATCAAGATAGACAATGAACCAAAATTTTTGAAAGAAGAGGGGTGTCATACCATCTGGGCCCGGGGCTTTATTTGGATCCATGGAGAAAAGAGCCTTCCTAATCTCCTCCACAAAAGCTGGAGCTGTAAGCTGCTGGTTCATGGAGTGAGAGATGGACAAAGGTATCCCTTTGAGAGCCTCATCCAAGCATGGTGGAGCAGAAAAAGTGAACAACTCCTGATAGTACCCACATATTTCAGCCACTGAGGAATCAAATGTACTACAACAGCTTCTTGATCTTCCTTTCAGATTCGAAAGAGCATTTGTCTTCCTTCTTTGAATGGTTGAAGCATGAAAAAACTTAGTATTCTTGTCTCCCTCTTAAATCCATCGCACTCTAGATTTTTGTTTCGAGTGCATTTCCTCCTTGTAAGCACTGTGTAGGTCAGATTTGAGGGATTTCCATGACTCCCAGTCTCTTGATCCGCCAAATCCTCTCTGAGCACTGTAAGTTTTTTTATTAATATGTTAAATCAAGTGTCCAGAATTGGTCTTCATAATTCCGCACCACTTTAGGAGTTCCACTCTGCAGATTTTTAATTTTTTGGGTTAGCTGGAAGTTTGGATTAATAACAATGCAGGATGACTAGGCTTGTTTAACCACTTCATGAATACCAGGTTATTAATCCATCTCCTATTGAAGATAAATTGTCTATTGGACTTCCTTTTCTGATGTTTGAACTCGAGCAGAAGCAGACTGTGATCTGATCAATGCTTATCCATATGTGTGACGTGATTCAGGAAATTGTAGCATCCACTGGGGCGAGCCGAAGATCCTATCAAGCCTCTCTTCAACAATGTGAAACACCTCCTAACAAATCCTCACTCATCCTCATCTCACCAATGAAAGAGTTGAACAAATGCAGGCTTGTTTCACCTTTGGCTTGACCACCTTTTTTCTCACTCTGAGTTCTAGTTTCATCAAAATCTCCTCCCAAACACCAAAGATTGCCTTGCCTTTTGCTTTTTTGTACCATAAATTGAGATTGTGCTTTCCTCTCTTGGGTCAGTTGTTGTTATGAACAAAAGTAATCCCCATGTGATCCTGAGCCTCTTTTAATTTGCAGCACACTTCCACAGAAAAGCTAGTAGAGATAATATTCATGATTGTAACCTCTTGACTCCAACCAACCAAAAGACCCCCTTTGAACCCAATAGGATCAACATAGTGCCATGTATCTTGTATTATTCCAATAAAAGCCCTCTTCTTCTTTGTCTCACTTAGGAACATCAGTGAGGGGAGGTGGAGTCCAGACTCCTTAATCTGTGAAATTGTTGAGGGCCCTTCCCAATCCTCTACAATTCCACATAAGGACACTCATTGGGCAGGTGGGGCCAGTCCTTGCTGGTAGCCCCACCTTCATACATTGATCAGTAGAATTTGACTCCTTCTTGCCGGTTACATTGTAGTCCCCTTCATGGATGATATTCTCCTTGCCTTTTCTGGCTCTTTTCAGTCATATAATACCCCGCTGAGTCTTGAGGTTGGCTGAACACCAAGGTATTCCCCCCATTCTGTCTTTTCTTTCCAGCCTTGTAGGTTCTGATGTTTAATGTTGAGGTTGAGCTTGAATCGAGTTCCTTCATAGGACTTCTTGTCACCAATAAGGGATCATGTAGGTTGTCCCCTTTTCTTATCTCATGCTTTGGGCTTGGCTTTGGAGTGCTAATGTAATCCTCCTCCATATCAGTCTCCACAAATTGGTATAGGACCATGTGGCAGCTGCTTGCTAGCAGCTTCATGAGTAAATTTAGTCACAGCAGTTCCCACTGGTTGTATCTCCTTGTCAACTTCTTTGGGATTGATATTACAGCCTTGGTCTTGTAGTTGAGTTTCTGGAACAGTCTCCACCAGCTGAAGATCCACCACCCGTTTATTCTTTTCAGCGTAGTGGGAATGGTTATGTTCAGACGAGGGCCCTACCTTCTTTCTTATAATCTCCGCCTTGATCCATTCTCCAAACTGTCCCGGATTCAATGTACCTTATTTTGCTGCCTTGGCTGTATCAGCACACATTTTTTCTGAATGTCCCACATTTCCACAATAAAAGCATACCATAGCCAACTGCTCATATTTGAAAGTTGACCAAGTGAGCAACTTCTTTGAGCTTGATGTGATACCTCTTGGAAGTGGTTTGTTGAGATCTAGCACCACTTTGAGCTTAATATGACATCCTTGGGTTCCACAAGTCTCTGTAATGAGCACATCCAAGCAATTGGGGAAAAGTTTGTCAATCTTCAGAGTCGCTTCTCGCGAATGCCATTGTCTAGACACACCCCATATTTGAACCCATATCTCAATAGAATGGAAATCCTCCCGTTTTAGCTCAACATCTTCATCCCAATCTTTGATAATGAGATATTTTTGATCGAAGGTCCATTGTCGTCCTTCCAAGATTATTTGTCTTCCCAGGATTGAAAAAAAAAACTGAAAAAGGTTAGTTCCCAGTTCAACCACACGAAAATTCTTTAACCGGCCAAATCGTGTGAAGAGTGCTCTTAAGTCCAAGGAAGCTTACACGCTTATTCCTGAACACACTGCCTACAATACTTCGCTTGCATTCCGCTCTGCTGTTGATGCACGTCCTTTTCCTCAAAGGTAACTCCATTCAATCTCAGATAGTGTTGTTTTGTTCATTAACTCCGCAATGCCATCCATCTTGTCTGCGTACGGTATACCTTCCATTATCACTCCCTCCCCCGCACACTCTGCTACTCCTGCAACAAGAAGAAGACAAAGGCCTCCCCTCTCTTTCGCTAGCTCTTTTTAAAGATATTTCTGGTGCGCGAATCCATTTGCTTAGAAGGCTTTCTTTTGGGCAGTACACTGTCTTCTGTTATCTGGTGATTATAAACTAATATAAATATTATTACATTGCATGCTACCTTTGTTTCCTTCTTTTCATTTTATTTATTGTATCTTCTTGTGCACTATCAGCGTCACTCACATTATCATTGTCAATTGCAATATTTCAAGCCCTTTTTGAAAGTAACATTTGACATTTTGTTATGCTCGATACAGAATTAAAATGATCTTCTTACCAGTCACTAGGAGATTTAGTTATTGAGTTATGTTTATGACACCTTACGTTCTGGTCATGTTAGGGATGAAATGTAACCCTAATTCTTTTAATGACTAGATTTATTTTTGTTTTTGTTATGGACTATAGAAGTTGTAGAGGCAATTCATAATATTGATCATTATCGATTGTGGATTGCTAGGTGCCTAAGCAATTGATAGGTTATGACTAGACTTGATACGGACCCCTGGAAATGATACCTACACATTTAATTTTTTCTTTTTGATTTGTAATTAGCTTATGTGATCATATAAGAAGCTTTCTATTTGATTTTCTTTTGGTTCACTTATGTATATGATATTCTACATGCATACGTAATATCACTTATTAGGTTAAACAGATTCTGTCTACAGCGTATTCCAGATATATTTATCTAAATCGGCATGTGTGTAATATCTGAGGTACGCCAAAGTTAATCTAAATTCCTCTTGGCATATATATACAAGTGTGCTTATGATTGTGCTTTTCTAATCCATCCACGTCGACATACATATTCTTCTCGGTACAACTTCCACTTATCTATTCCTACATTTGAAAATCTTTCATTATTAAAAAATTATGCGTACGTTACTATTAGTATGTGGGGCCCACTGCTGGCCGTGTACCCTACGCGCGCCCGAGAAAATACGCTATAAATACGAGGTTCCCATTGTGTTAATTTCTCATGCTCCCCATTCTTCTTTTCACTCCATTCTTACTTATGAGTGTTAATTTATCGGCGTTCTTCCTCTGTCTCCTTTTGTTCCCAGTAGTCGATCTCTGCAACTCTCTGGAGAACGACTTACAAGGAGGGTCCATGTCGAAAAAGCTTCACAACTTCGATCTCAAAGGCCTTCAATGGAGCACATTGGGTCGCCCCAGAGGTTCCGGCCATGGCAACGGTGAGGCTACATCTGCTGATTCCTCAATGTTTGTGTTCAAAGCTGACAGGGGCGACGGAACTACTCCGTCCGAATTAGCTGAGAGTCTGAGGAATCTGAGCGTTCCTCGAGAGAAGGCGGTTGAGCGCCACCTTCAGAAAGGACAGCAAGTTAAGAACGGTGATCTACCATCCAGAAATGATTTGGTCGGAGGGGGCCACTTGTTGACCAAACAGATAGACCTGACCAAGGTAAGTGGTAAAGCTGAGATGACCAGCGGATCTGGCAGTTGCGAAGGGGAGAAAAGATGGAATTTAAGGGGTCGAAAGCCTACTGGTTTTTGGAAGGATGCTGGGAGTTCGAGCCATGTGGCTGGTTCTTCCACAAGAGGTCCTTACAAGGGCGGAGAGAAGGGTCTGAACGTCCGCGGCGGAGAAAAAATGCAGATGCCCTCGCTTCCTAGGTTCTCTCCTTCCGTGACTAAAGCAGAGGCTCGGGCAGATCTTTGCAAAATCTTAGGGAAGCCGCCCCCGAAGAAACTCAAGAAGCGGGCTAGAACCATTCAGAGGCTGCTCGATGTAAGGAATTTAGATACGTTTAATTATACTCTGTCATCGATTAATTTACTATGTTTGTTAACCGCTAAGCGTCTGAATTATTGCAGCCTCTTTTCCCCGGATTGTATTTGGGGAGCATATCTCTCGATCGCTACGATGTTAAGGAGAACCTTCCTAGCGGGAAGGTAACATTTTAAGTTTTGAGTTTCATTCAATTCTAATGAAATAATTCGGATTATATTCACTGTTATTATTATAGGGAAAGTGAGACTGCTTCAATGGATATGGATTGCAGAAGGATGGAAATGCCCAGTTTGATAGTCTTTGTCCTAAATAAAAAACGTTAGTTGTTCTAAAAGCCTATCTATGTCTAAGGCTTTCTATTAGTAGCAGATGATATATCTGCATATTTCCTATCAATGGATTGATGATATTATTCTATTTTTCTTTCGTGTTTTATTTTTCATTTGATTTGGAGTAATTATATTAATAAAACTAAGGACAATTGCGGAATGGTTAATTTGAAATTTTTATTTAATTGTTCGAGTCCAAGTGTTTTCTGGGCATGTTAGCACAACAATGGGAGGTTCAAGATTTTTAATTGAAATAAATAGACTTCTTTAAAAAAATATATATAAAAATGGGTATGCTGACGTTAATTGTATATTTATTACATGTTTTTCTACATATTGTATTGTGTCAAAATATGTCAGAGAGAGAGATGTGCTGACATGATATGGTGGATGAATACAAAGGCAGGTTGATGACATTTACTCAATGTTTTATTTTAATAAATGAAAAAGAAAATGGAGATTACATATGTGAAAAAAGAGGCAATAAAATAAATTTAAAATAAAAATATTAAGAGGAAACGTGCAAATGAAGATGAACAACATCGTCCGTATCGAAAAATAAATACATGCTTCCAAAAGATATAGAGTTGTAACTGACGTTAGGTGTTATTTATTTATTTATTTTTATTTTTGAATTTTGAAAAAAATGGGGAAAAAGAAAAAAAAAATCTGATATCATAATTTCCTTTAACTTTTTTTCCAATTCCATTTTGGCAAATTACAGTAACATTCCTTCGACTATTTTTTTGAAATACATTGATAGAAATTACACTCTTTGACAATTTTTGAAATATAATCCTTAATATTAATTTCTTTTACTTCTTTATTTATTACATAAGAGATTAGGATTGACTTAATTATTGCGAATTAAATGATAGAAAATCTTTTAAGGAGATGTATTAAATTTCAAAAAGGAATACAAGTCAGCAATGACAAATCTCATTAAATAGAGTTCGGTGACAACAATTTTTTTTTTTGTTTTTCAAAAAAATTGTTTTGACATCACCAACTTTCTATCTTCCATTTTCCCTTTAATATTATGAACTTTCAGACAAAAGCTCAACAACAATATTTATGAAAGCAGTTGTAATAAATCGTATTGATTGTAATACAAAAAAGTATTTCAAAATAAAATCAAATGCCATTTAATTACGTAATCGCAGCATATTAAATCAATTAAAAATAAACATTGTACATAGATATATATTACCAATGAAGTAAATTTTAATAATTACGGGGGCATGAAAAGTTGATTAACTTCCAATTTTAATTTGCAGTGACAATTATTAAATTTCTTTTTCTGTAAATGAAATCATGGAAATAAAATTTATTACTAATTGATTGAAATATTATGATAAAATCTGCCTCATTTTAGGAATAAAATAATATAGTTTTGACTAGGCATTTGTTGTGTAAATCTTTATGCCAGTAATATTTTTTTTTTTTACCGTGTACACAGTAAAATCTTGTCATCAATAAAATGCATTAGAAATTTTAATTGTAACTCGATTCATAATTCCTATATATTTTAGATAATGTACTTATAAGTGCCATTCAAATTAAATTGTCGAGTACACGAGATCGAACTAAAGCAAGTATAACATGTTAAATTCGAATCGGATATCATCACATTAATTATATCGGTCGTTATGCTCGTTAACACTTCATCTAAAGCATCTCAATAGATCAACCTACACATGACGTAACAAATTAAAGCACGTAAAATCTCATATTATCGTTCTAGGGTAACTTCGAATAACGACAAGGAATGAAAAACCCTAATTCGATTGGATTCGTTCCTATAAAACCCTATTCCTACCTAACGTATATCCATTTCATGTAGTCGACTAATGATCATGCATGCTACATACGTACGTAAAAATACCGCGATCGTTACACAATTTCGAACAAAATTGTAACTTTATATGAGAAGCAACATCATCCATGTGACAATTTTCTAGTATTTAGTATGTAAAAAAAAATCATTTAATTCAATTTATATAATATGATTTATACAATGGTCTAAAATAGTCTCAATAAAGTTAACCTTGAGTAAAACAGTAAAAATCCAAGTCACTCACCTAACCTAACCCTCACTCAAACCCCTCTATATAAACGCTGTGTGTGTGCTCACAATCACCACGCCTTCTAATCATTTTCATAGCCTTTTTCTTCTTCATACCCCTTTTTCTTCTTCTTCTTCTTCATCAAGAATCAATGGCTTCCTCGAGTGGTTCGAAGGAAATTGTGAATGCTGGTGATTATCCCGTCCCGAGAGCTCCCGAGCTCAGAACCAAGAGACTATACGACAGACCAAGTAGCCCGCTGATGCTCAAGGAGAAAAACGATGCCATGGGGAGGAAGGAAGAAGGGCCCATCAGAACTAATCGTACTGATGATAAGGTGGTTGTTGTTGGAGATTCTCCTCTGAATCTATTGTCTAGCCTGAGCCTTGCAGGGCCCTCTATCAATGAAGAATCACCATCTAGGATTCTGAGCCGTGATGCTGGTAGTTCTCACAAGGGGATAGAAAAGATGGACCGTTTTGAGGAAGCTGATAAGAAGAAGAAGTTGAGTCTTTTGCCACCGAGACCAACTAGGGTTAGAAAACTAGAGCAGAACATTCGGCCCCAACTCAACAGGGAAGAAATTGAGGCTGATTTCATAGCCATAACTGGCATGAAGCCCCCGAGAAAGCCAGAGAAGAGGCCCAAGGAAATACAGAGGAAGATTGATGTAAGAAAGACAATATAATTATCTTTTTATTTACTTTTTGCTTTGTTTGATAACATCACACACACACACACACACATATATATATATAATTTATAATTTGCAGCTTTTGGCCCCTGGCACTGATTTGGTTGCAATCAATGCCAATAAATACAAGGTGAAGGAGAATTCATAGAGGAGGGTAAGCTAATCATCGTCGTCGTCGTCGTCGTATCATCAGTGTGTTGATAAATCATTTTAACATGGGTTTTCATTTTATTATTTCTTTCTTTTTATTATAATTTCTTTTTTCGTTTTCTTGGCTCGTCACAGGGTTAGAAGAATTTGCTGGAAGATCGACGGGGGGTTTGTTATCTTTCTAGGGTTTCCTTAGAGAGATGCTTTTGGTTTTCTTTTCCTTTTAATCTGTTTGTGTGTTTTTCAAGTCAATATCTTTGCTTTGTTTTTTGTGTTTTTTCTTTATCGACTATTATTTTATTGTGGTGTGGTTTGTTTGATTATGGATTTTAAGGATATGTAACATTTTCATTTTGGACTTATTTACTAGGCATTTTTTCTTTAATTATTACTTGCTGATATATTTTGTATGATTAATTAATTTCTTTTCTAAATAGTTACATATTACAATTTCATCATTCAGTCAATCGCCATATAACCTTCAAGTCTTATTTTTTATTTTTTATTTTTTAAAATAAATAAACACACAATCAGTGTATCAATATGCAATGAATTTATATCACATATATTATATTGCTATAAAACAAATGATTAAATAACATAATATTGATTGTCGTATCTAATGCTATTAATTGATAAATTTCGTTATTAGTATCAGAATGCTAGAATTAGGGTTTTCATACACACAGACACACACATATTATATATATACATATATAATAATAATAAAAAATACAATATATATGTTAATTTCGATATGAATTATACAGAAAGCTAATATATAAATTATTGAAAAGCAAATACTTGAACTACATTGCTTCATTGATGTTCGTATTGGCTTTTGTTTCTTCATTTTATTGTCTGAAAACGGAAAATTCGTATTGATATTATATGCACGATACATACATGAATCACGTAGACAAGTAGTATATCAAGTGGTATCATATAATAAGTCAAAACAAAATAAAAGATGACTCATTAGACGAATGATGAATTATACACACACACATATATATATATATGTATATATATTGAATCTCGAATAAACATGTGATGTCTGTCTCTTACAGGCCCCATTTTCTTTCTTCTTCTCCTAAAAATTGTGAGAGATCAACTTTCTCTTATAGCTGAAGCTGTTGATTATATACTAAATTTGTCTTCATCATTAATTTGCATAACTATAAACTATTTTAAAGTTGAGTGGACCCTTCATGAGTATTGTATCCATTGAGCAAATGTTGATGTACCTCAATACCAATAATTCGACAAATAATTTTTCTAAAAGCTTTTTGAATTCACGTAAAATGATGATGCTATGGTTGACGAAGATCCTTTCCCGATCCAAACTATCACTGTCGAGAGGTAATAAAACCATCGCCTGCTATCACTTTTCAATCATATCGGTATATATAGTAGACTGTTGATCGTTGCTCGAGACATTTAACATATATTTCCTACGAAACTCATGAAATATTTCTACAAACCATATATTTTTCTATAAATTTAGATATGTTAAATTATCTCCTGTTATTTTTATTAATTTGTTACTCGTGTTAATCACTAAGCGTCTGAATTATTGCATCTTTCTTTTTCCCGAAACGTATTAAGGGAACGCATAGATCTAGCTAGAGCGCTACGAGGTTCAAGAGAAGCTGCCTAGCGGGAAGGTAACATTTTAAATTTGAGTTTCATTTAATTTGAATATAGTGAATAAATAAATGTATGTCGAAATTCTTTTGCTATCGAATAACTCTAAATAAATTCACTGTTATTGTAGGGAAAGTGAGACTTCTTTGCTTCAGTGGATATGGATTGCAGGTGGATGGGAAAAAACCCAATTTGATAATGTGTTTATCTTAAAATAAACGCAGTTTTTCCAATAGCCTATGTGTAATGTAATGTTATATGTATTGATTATGTCTCTCTGTCAACAAAAAATAAAACATAAAAACTTGTGGTGGGTTCTATCAATGGATTGATTATAGTCTATTTTTCTTTCGTGTTCTATTTTTTTATTTAATTTATATATATATATATATATATCTAAGGACAATCAGGAAAAGATTAATTTGAAATTTGAATTTAATTGTTGAACCCAATTAATTTCTTATAATTAAAAGAATATTTTTCATGTAGAAAAATGGATACCCTGACATTCACTTGTACATTTATTACATTTATTATGTACAAATTATTTTTTTATAAATTAACATTTGAAATTAAATTTTCATCTAGTTAAAGTCTTAATTAAAGATAACTCCTGAACTATAAAACAATATATATTAATATATTATAGCACACACAACACATCCTTTAAAATACTAGTAATAATAATAGGAAACGTGCAACTGATGACAGGCAACATCGTCAGTATCGAAAAGTAAATACATACTTCCAACAGATAACCCTAATAGAGTTGTAACTGACATTAGGTGCTTTTTTTTAGTGCTTTTTAATTTATTTATTTATGAATTAAAAAAAAAGAGGCACAAAAGAAAAAAATCTGATATCATAATTTCCTTTAACTTTTTTTTTTCCAATTCCATTCTGGCAAATTACATTAACTTGCCTTGACTATTTTTTTGAAATATACTCGTTGATATTACTTTTTTTTACAATTCTTGAAATATAATCCTTAATATTAATTTCTTTTGACTTCTTTATTTAATACATATGGGATTACTACGACTAAAATTAATTATTGCGAATTAAAATGACAGAGAATCATTTGAGGAGATGTATTAAATTTCAAATGAAAAATACAAGTCAGCGATGACAAATCCCATTAAAGAGTGTTTGGTGACAACATTTTTTAAAAAAAAAAAAAAATTGTTTTGACATCACCAACTTTCTCTCTTCCATTTTCCCTTTAATATTATGAACTTTCAGACAAAAGCTCAACAACAATATTTATGAAGCAGCTGTAATAAATCGTATTCATTGTAATGCAAAAAAGTATTTAAAAAATTTCAATTGCCATTTAATTACGTAATCGCAGCATATTAAATCAATTAAAAAGGAAACATTGTACATAGATATATATTACCAATAAAGTAAAATTTTCAATCTAAAAATAACAAAAAATAAAGTAAATTTTAATAATTATGGTGGCATGAAAAGTTGATTGACTTCCAATTTTAATTCCCAGAGATAATTATTAAATTTCTTTTTCTCAAAATGAAATCATGGAAATAAAGTTTATTACTAATTGATTGAAATATTATGATAAAATCTGCATCATTTTAGGAATCAAATAATATAGAGTTGACTAGGCTTTTGTTGTGTAAATCTGTATGCCAGTAATTGTTTTTTTACCGTGGATATACACAGTAAAATCTTGTCATCAATAAAATGCATTAGAAATTTAATTGTAAATCGATTCATAATTCCTTTATATTTTAGATAATGTACTTATAATTGCCATTCAAATTAAATTGTCGAATACACGAGATCGAACGAATGTTAAATTCAAATCGGATATCATCGCATTAATTATATCGGCCGTTATGCTCGGTAACACTTCATCTAAAGCACCTACGCATGACGTAACAAATTAAAGCACGTAAAATCTGATATATCGTTCTAGGGCAACTTCGAATAACGACAAGGAATGAAAAAAACCTAATTCGATTGGATTCGTTCCTCAAAAACCCTATTCCTACCTAACGTATATCCATTTCACGTAGTCGACTAATTATCATGCATGCTACGTACGTACGTAAAAGTACCATGACCGTTACACCATTTCGAACAAAATTGTAACTTTATATGAGAAGCAACATCAACCATGTGACAATTTTCTAGTATTTAGTATGTAAAAAAGAAATTCATTTAATTCAATTTATATAATATGATTTATACACAATGGTCTAAAATAGTCTCAATAAAGTTAAACTTGAGTAAAACAGTAAAAATCCAAGTCACTCACCTAACCTAACCCTCACTCAAACCCCTCTATATAAACGATGTGTGTGTGCTCACAATCACCACGCCTTCTAATCATTTTCGTAGCCTTTTTCTTCTTCTTCGTCAAGAATCAATGGCTTCCTCAGGTGGTTCGAAGGATAAGGTGAATGGTGAGGCTCCATCCCCTGGCAAAGGACCCTCAGAAAAAGTAAGTGATAATTTTGCTTTTGAAACAACTGATGTGAGCGAGAGCCCATCACTATGGGGAAGTTTTAAGGATCATTCGAAGAAGGGAAAGAATAAATCTGAAAAAAGGGATATAGGGATAAAGATCTCAGAGAAAAAAAATGTGGGAGCAATCGAGAAAATCAGCTCTGAACAACCATCGGAGAGCCAAATCAATCAGAGGTAAGCTTCGCCGTGCAAAATATAGTACATCGAACGTCTTCCGCCCATTTTTTTTTTTTTTTTGTAACTACAAATAAACGCGGCGTTTTTCGATGGCAGTTTGAACTGGCAGCACCAGCTTTGCAGGGATCCCAACTCAAATCCAGACATAAAGACACTTTATGAGGATCATGTCTGCTTGCAGACGAACAATGCTCAGCATCACCTCATCCCTCATCCCCACCGCCTTCGAACCCATTGATCAGCATGGCTCGCTTGTGCTGCGGATTCATAGTAAGAATAAGGGCACCACAAGCAACAAAATCAAATTGGTGGAGGAGCCCAGGTTAGAATAAGGGCACCACAAGAATAAGGGCTTGATTATTCTATATTTCTTTTCATGTTCTATTTCTCATTTAATTTCAAAAAACAAATTTCTTGTAGAAAAATGGGTGCCCTGAAGTTCACTTGTACATTTATTACATGGTTTTCAACGGATTGTGTTGTGGAGAGAGAGAGAGAGAGATGCTTCCATGATTTCATGGATAAATACAAAGAAACACCGACAAATGTATTATTTTAATGAATGAAAAATAAAATGGAGATTATATATGTGAAAAGAGGCAACGAATTATAAAATAATAATAAGAATTAAGAGGAAACATGCTCATTGTGAATATCGAAAAGTAAATGCATACTTAAAAAATATATAGATCTCATATATAGTTGTAACTGACATTAGGTGCCTTTTTTTATTTTATTTTATTTATTTACGAATTTTGAAAAAAATGCACGAAAAGAAATAAAAATCTGATATCGTAATTTCTCTTAACTTTTTTTCCAATTCCATTTTGGCTAATTAAACTAACATTCCTTGACTATTTTTTTATACTCGTTGAAATTACTCTATTTGATAATTCTTGAAATATAATTGTTTTCTTTTGACTTCTTTATTTAATACATATGGATTGCGATTCACTTATTTATTGCGAATTAAAATGATAGAGAATCTTTTGAGGAGAGGTAACGAATTTCAAATGACAAAGTCACAATGACAAATCCCATTAAATGGTGTTTGGTGACAAAAGTTTAGAAAAAATAAAAAAATAAAAAAATAAAAAATAGTTTTGACATCACTCAACCGAGGATTAGTATTATGAACTTTCAGACAAAAGCTCAACAGCAATATTAATGAAAGTTGTTGCAATAAATTGTATTAAGAAAAAGTAATAAAAATTTTGAAATGCCATTTAATTACATATACGCAATATATTGAATAATAAATACTTAATTTCAACAATAAAAGAGATACATTGTTCAATAGACATATATTACAAGTAAATTTCAATAATTACAATTGCACCAAAAGCTGATTGACTTCCAATATTAATTCGAAGGGACAATTATTAACTTTTTTTCTCTAATAAAATTGTGGGAATCAAATTTATTACTAATTGATTGAAATATTATGACAAAATCTGCCTCCTTTTAGAAATCAAATAGTATGGTTTTGACTATGCTTTTGTTGTGTAAAATCTTTTTGCAAACATTTTATTTTTACTGAGGCAAAATATACTGTACAATCTTGTCATCAACAAAATGGATTAGGAGATTTTACTTGTAAATCAGTTAATAATTAATGTATTTTTTAGATAATGGATTTATAAATCGAACACATTAAAATTTTCAGTATTTTAATGTCTCGAATTGCCTTTCAAATAAAATTTTCGAAAGGGCGTTCGAATGAAAGCGCGTATAACATTAAATTCGTACCGTATATCATCACATTAATTATATCGGTTGCTATCAAATTTTGCTCGTTAACCCTTCATTTAAATTAAACATCTCGATAGATCAACTTACGTATTTCGTAACTAACTAAGGCGCGTATAATCTCAAAGTATTGTTCTAGCGCAACTTTAAGTAACGACAAGGTTCTTTTCTGACGAATTTGCAGGTTCACCCCGCCACTAGTTTGGTTGGTATCGCTACCGATGGACCGTTTTGACGAAGGTGATAAGAGAAGAAGGAGATGAGTCTTCTGCCACCAAGACCCACCAGGGTTAAAAAACCCGACCTGAACATTCGACGCAAACTCACTAAAGAAGAAATCAAAACGTCTTTCCCCTGGATGTGATTTGGTTGGAATCACTGCTGATAGATACAAGGTGAATTAGAGTTCATCGAGGAGGGTAAGCTCACCATCATCATCATTAATTATATCAGTCGCTCTGAAATTTTGCTCGTCAACCCTTCATTTAAATTAAGCATCTTGATAGATCAACTTACGTATTTCATAACTAACTAAGGCGCGTATAATCTCGAAGTATCGTTCTAGCGCAACTTTGAGTAATAATTTCGTAGCTTTTTCCTTCTTCTTGATACTCCTTTCTCTCTCAAGAAACCCTCGTCAACCATCAATGGCTTCCTCAGGAAACAGCAACAAAAAGCAAGGTGCTGGAGGCGCGACAGACCAAGTAGCCCGCTCATGCTCAAGGACAAGAATTCCGACGTATCCAAAGCAAAAGAAGGCGTGAATGCAATGGTGGAGAATAACCCTTCCAAGAAGATAAGCCATGATGCTAAAACTAACCCTACTACTGATGATAAGGTTGATCATGGATATTCCCTTTTGAATCTAATGGCGAACCTGAGCCTTGCAAATTCCCATGTCAATCAAGAGTCGCCATCAAGGGTTCTGAATCTTGATGCTTCCAAAGGAAAAGAAAAGATGACATGTATTGAAGAAGAAGCTGACAAGAAAAAGAAAAGGAGCCTTCTGCCGCTGAGACCAACCAGGGTTAGAAAACTTGAGCTGAACATTCGACGCGAACTCACTAAAGAAGAAATCGAAACTTCTGACCCCTGGATGTGATTTGGTTGGAATCACTGCTGATAGATAGAAGGTGAATGAGAATTCATCGAGGAGGGTAGTAAGCTCACCATCATCATCATTAATTATATCGGTCGCTATGAAATTTAGCTCGTCAACCCTTCATTTAAATTAAGCATCTTGACAGATCAACTTACGTATTTTATAACTAACTAAGGCGCGTATAATCTTGAAGTATCGTTCTAGCGCAACTTTGAGTAATAATTTCGTAGTCTTTTCCTTCTTCTTGATACTCCTTTCTCTCTCAAGAAACCCTCGTCAACCATCAATGGCTTCCTCAGGTGGTTCGAAGGATATGGTGAATGCTGAGGCGCCCTCCCATGGAAAAGGACTACCATCTGACCAAAGAAAAGAATAAATCTGAAAAAAGGCATATGGGGATAAAGAGATCTGAGAAAAAAAATGTGGGAGTGATCGAAAAAATAAGCTCTGAACAACAATCGGAGAGGGGTAATAAGCTTCTGCTGCGGATTCCTAGTAAGAATAAGGGCACCACAAGCAACACAATCACCCCGCCTTCTGCTGCAGATTCTGAAAGCGCGATCGAACGAAAGCGCGTATAACGTTTAACTCGTACCGTATATCATCACATTATTTATATCAGTTGCTATCAAATTTTGCCCGTTAACCATTCATTTAAATTAAACATCTCGATAGATCAACTTACGTATTTCGTAACTAACTAAGACGCGTATAATCTCAAAGTATTGTTCTAGCGCAACTTTGAGTAACGACAAGGTTCTTTTCTGACGAATTTGCAGGTTCACCCTGGCACTAGTTTGGTTGGTATCACAACCGATGAACCGTTTTGACGAAGGTGATAAGAGAAGAAGGAGGTGAGTCTTCTGCCACCGAGACCCACCAGGGTTAAAAAACCTGAGCTGAACATTCGACGCGAACTCACTAAAGAAGAAATCGAAACGTCTGTCCCCTGGATGTGATTTGGTTGGAATCACTTCTGATTGATACAGGGTGAATAAGAGTTCATCGAGGAGGATAAGCTCACCATCATCATCATTAATTATATCGGTCGCTATGAAATTTTGCTCGTCAACCCTTCATTTAAATTAAGCATCTTGATAAATCAACTTACGTATTTCATAAATAACTAAGGCACGTATAATCTCGAAGTATCGTTTTAGCGCAACTTTGAGTAATAATTTCGTAGCCTTTTCCTTCTTCTTGATACTCCTTTCTCTCTCAAGAAACCCTCGTCAACCATCAATGGCTTCCTCAGGAAACAGCAATAAAAAGCAAGGTGCTGGAGGCGCGACAGACCAAGTAGCCCACTCATGCTCAAGGACAAGAATCCCGATGTATCCAAAGCAAAAGAAGGCGCGAATGCAATGGTGGAGAATAACCCTTCCAAGAAGATAAGCCATGATGCTAAAACTAACCCTACTACTGATGATAAGGTTGATTATGGATATTCCCTTCTGAATCTAATGGCGGACCTGAGCCTTGCAAATTCCCATGTCAATCAAGAGTCGTCGCCATCAAGGGTTCTGAATCTTGATGCTTCCAAAGGAAAAGAAAAGATGACATGTACTGAAGAAGAAGCTGACAAGAAAAAGAAAAGGAGCCTTCTGCCGCCGAGACCAACCAGGGTTAGAAAACTTGAGCTCGACATTCGGCGAGAACTGACCAAAGAAGAAATCGAAGTGGATTTCATAGCCATGACTGGTATGAAGTCCCTGAGAAGGCCACAGAAGAGGCCCGAGGAGATGCAGAGGCAGCTGGATGTAAACGAATTAATACAATTATATTCTATTTTACCTACGTTTTTCTTTGTTTGATAAACTAAGCCATGGCTGCTTTGTTTTGCTAACGAATTTGCAGGTTCTGTTCCCTGCCTCTGATTTGGTTGGAATCACTACCGACAGGTACAAGGTGCATGAGATATCATCGAGGAGGGTAAGCTCATTAGGGTCATCATCATTAGTCTGTGTGATGAATAATTTTCATAAGTGATTTCATTTTATCATTTATTTCTTTTTATTCAATTTTTATTTTTTATTTTTATTTTTTTCTTGGCTCGTCACAGGGTTAGAAGAATTTGCCGGAAGATCGACGGAGGGTTAATCTATTTGTGCGTTTTAAAGACAATATCTTGCTTTGTTTTTTGTTTTTTTTTTATTTATCGACTATTGTGGTGTGATTTGTTTAGTTATGGATTTTATGGATATGTAATATTTTCATTTTGGACTAAATTACTTGGTATTTTTCTTTAATTATTACTTGCTGATATATTGTGTGATTAGTTAATTTCTTTGCTAAATAGTCACATATTTCAACTTCATAGCGCAACTTTGAGTAATAATTTCGTAGCCTTTTCCTTCTTCTTGATACTCCTTTCTCTCTCAAGAAACCCTCGTCAACCATCAATGGCTTGCTCTGGCAGCAACAGCAACAAAAAGCAAGGTGCTGGCTCATCACCCATTGGTCCCTCATTCTGGAGATGGAACAGTGCTGAAGCTGCTGGCGATGGAGAGAAACCCAACCGAGGGAGGCGAGCAATGAGATATCCCTTTGGTCCATCATTCTGAAAGCACGAACGAACGAAAGCGCGTATAACGTTAAATTCGAACCGTATATTATCAAATTAATTATATCGGTCGCTATGAAATTTTGCTAGTTAACCTTCATTTAAATTAAGCATCACGATAGATCAACTTACATGTTTCGTAACTAACTAAGGCGCGTATAATCTCAAAGTATCGTTCTAAAGCAACTTTGAGTAACGACAAGGTTCTTGTCTGACGAATTTGCAAGTTCTTTTCACTCGCACTAGTTTGGTTGGTATCACTACTGATGGACCGTTTTGATGAAGGTGATAAGAGAAGAAGGAGATGAGTCTTCTGCCACCGAGACCCACCAGGGTTAAAAAACCTGAGCTGAACATTCGCCGCGAACTCACTAAAGAAGAAACTGAAACGTATGCCATCGGGATGTGATGTGGTTTGAATCGCTGCTGATAGATACAAGGTGAATGAGAGTTCATCGAGGAGGGTACGCTCACCATCATCATCATCATTAATTATATCGGTTGTTTTGAAATTTTGCTCGTTAACCCTTCATTTAAATTAAGCATCTCGATAGATCAACTTACGTATTTCATAACTAACTAAGGCGCGTATAATCTAAAAGTATTGTTCTAGCGCAACTTTGAGTAACGACAAGATTCTTTTTGACGAATTTGCATGTTATTTTCCCTGGCATTGGTTTGGTTGGTATCACTGCTGATAGGTAAAAGGTCATGAGAGTTCATCGAGGAGGGTAAGCTTATTAAGGTCATCATCATTAGTGTGTGATGATACAGAATTTTCATAAGGATTTTCATTTTATCATTTATTTATTTTTAATTCTAATTCTCTTTTCTTTTCTCGGGTCGTCACTGTCGACACCATTGATTCAGGCCATCGGGGTTAGGAGAGTTTGCTGGATGGAAGGTCGATGGAGGACTGCGAGCTCTAGTCGTGTTTTCATGGTTGTTGCGTCATCTTTCTAGGGTTTTCTCAGAGGGATGCTTTGAAATTTCTTTTCCCTTTAATATATCTATTTGTGTATTTGTCAAGACAATCTTGCATTATTTTGTGTTTTTTAATTATCGACTGTCGGTTTATTTGTGGCGTGGTTTGTTTCACTATGGATTTTAATGATATTCATCATTTTTATATTTTTGGACTTAATTATTTTTATTTTCTTTAATTGTGATTTGCTGATATCTTTTGTGTGATTAATTTTTTTCTCACGGAGTACATAATAGATAGCTATTTCAATTATAGATATTTTAATTTAAATTACTGAATCATTGTATTTATATATATATATATATATATATATATTTGAAAGCAAATGCTTTATTCGATTAATAATCAGCTTACAAAAGATCGGCCACGCCTGTTTCGCCACCATCGCGAGGTTAAAAGTTTGTAGGTCGTAAAAACCCATTCCACCTCTAGCTTTTGGTCGACATAAAGCGTCCCACGCACCACAATGAATTCGTTTCTTCGGATTCCACCAGAATCTTGACGCTATTCGCTCAATGTCGCTGATAACCGAATTAGGTAATAAGAAGCAGCTCATAGCGTAACTCGGGATAGCCTGAATTAACGACTTTAATGAGCACTCCATGGCCCGCTTGCAACAGTAGCTTCTCCGACCATCCACATATCTGTTGCCATAAAGTTAACTGTAAATATCACATAAATTCTTGTGCTATAAAACACATGATTAAATAACGTTAAACTCGAGGACATTGCTTGCAATTGATTTTTTTTTTTTTTTTTCAGAATATGCAAGGTTAGGGTTTTCATATATATATATATATATCTTATATCAAATATATTTAAATAAAATATACTTATATGTTCATTCGGGATTAATTATACGGAAAGTAAATATATAAATCCAAACATTTAAATATTGAATTTCATTGCCTAATGTATGTAATTTGGAGCCCACTCAATTTCGTAAATTATATAAGATTTATAAATTATGTAGACTAGTAGTATATCAAGCTTTCGATACTAGTAGTATCATATAAATAAAAAATAAACACTACTCATTTAGATTAATGATGAATTAAAAATATGTATATGTCTTATCTCAAAACTATAGTAGAAACTCGATAAATTGATACCTGATTATTTAATAAATTCTCTAAGATAATATTTATTACTGGTCCCGACTCTGGGATAAAGTGCTAAATTAATATTTTGATAAAATTATAAGATCATACATTTTTTTATAATTTTTATGGACCTCATATAAAATATAAATTAATAATTCTCTATATACTACATACTATTCAATAAATGAAATACGAAATTTTTATGTATTGATAAGTCACTAATAAGAGCTTCGGTTCCGCTAGTCCTTCCCCCTCGGATTGGAACTCGCAACTATGTACTATTTATTTTTGTTAGCATATTTTGATCTTATATTTATATCAAAAATATTTTTTTAATGTCTATAAAATGAAACATTGAATATAAGAAGCATAATAAGGTGTGCGGTTGAATCATTCTTTTAAATTTAATCATTCATTTGATATGCGTATGTGTTATAATAATTAGGTGGAAGTTTGAAAGATGTTTGTAAATTCAATATTTCATTATAAGTTATAAAATATTAATTAATAAATTATTTATCCCTTAATTAATAACTTTTTTAATTAATAAATTTGTGTGGTCTGATGAGTATTAATTTAAAGAAATAATATCGTATGATGTTCGTCTATATCATTCTCTCTGAAAATCGTGAGCGAGTGGTTCCTTGTTGGGCCTCATTGTCAAATAATAAAAGTGGGCTTTCTACATAAGATGAGTTCGAAGAATAGCATGAATATGCAATTACATTATATTTGCTAATTAGATCGAACTTTGTAGGTTATGAAATCGAAATAAAAATGTTTATAAATGAAGATGATGTGAGATCTTTAACCGTTAAATTGAAGCTAATTAAATTAAAGGAAATAATAGGATTTCAATCATGTGTTTAAATAGTAGGACTCTTCGACTGTCGTAGTCTGCATGGACTTGTGACTGTATACACATGCCAGTGGTTATTGGTCTCGTTGAAAATCAAATAGTCTCATAGCCGATAATGAGGTTAATATTTGACTCAAACTAAAATTAGTCGGAACGTTACCGTGAGATTGATCGACTATTATGAAATTATTGTGTGAAAAACTTTCATTTAGACTTGGGTTTTCCCTATAAATGGACATGTTTCAATTCAATTATATGGGTTTTCTCATTTCTGTACTCTATATTGGCATATTAAGAAGATGCCTTTCCAATTGGCCCATGAAACATATATAATTCAATCTTTCTTCCAGGCCATGAGTTCAATGATTATCATGTAGAAAGATTCAATTCAACTATCATTTTATGTGCATTTGCTTGATTTCTTTATTTATTTTATTTAGTTAGGTATTTTTCTCTCCATTTACCGTTTGCGCCTTCATTATTTCTTTCCGGCGGCGTATGTATACCTAAAAAAAAATATTCTTATTTAATTTCTATAAAATTATAGGTGAGACCCTTCAAGAGAGATCATTAATTACGTATACACCACATCTTATTAAGTGCGTGGAGTCACATCTCATTGCTTCTTTTTGCATAAATTAATTTTTGTTAGTTGGACTTATTTAAATGAATGTCTAATTTATTTATTGATTGAATCGATTGATTGATTTAACTAATACATGGGATTAAATGTTGGAGATTTTTTTTCCCCTCGCTGTTAAATCAAGTTGAAAATATAGTGTAACAGTTTATAATATTATAATCAAGGTTAGGTCTTTCTATCTTACATTGATCTGCACAGTTAACCTGGGAGATGTATGTTTATGACAATTTTGAATCTAACGTTAATTAATTTCAGAATCTACATTGTCCTTATATTAAAAAAAAAACACATATATGAATCTATTATTTGTGGGGGAAAATATAACTTGCATTAATGACGACGAACTGACCGAATAAAAGATGAAGCCAAAAACATTAGACAAATCTCCGTACACATATATATAGACGCCTATTACAGTCCAAGTTACGTAAGTTTAGAAATTGTTCGTTAATCATATATATATATATATATATATATATTATTCTATGATGTCATGGCATGTTTTGGCTGTTCGTAATATAATACATGCTTAAGTAGTTCAACTACTCCACATTCCACCCTTCAATCAAAGCTATATGTACATAGAGTGGCATCTTTAATTTGGGTATTATGTGAAATTTATTCTTAATCATTTTAATTTGGGTGTTATGATTTTTTTAGGGTGGTTAAGATTTTCTTTTTTTTTTTTCTTGGATATCACGGAAAACCCTAGAAAACTATGACAATCACATAATCCACATCAGAGCATGTCCATGTATGACAGGCTCAATCGGGAATTTGATAGTCAGGGAATTCGATCATGCAATCTCCCCTAAAAAAACGAAATAATTTCTAATATAGAAAAAAAAGGTGATTTCTACAAGTTTTAGCAGTCATCATTTATAAGACAAAAATTGACTGATTGGGAACTGTCGGAAAAATGAGAACTAATGATCTTTTGAGTTGTCTAACAACGTTTAAAACGCAGTAGTTTATGTAGTAAATCCCTTCCACGTAATAATTTTAATATTGAATCTATAGAAACGTCAAGTCTTCAACGTCTTTAAATTAATGTGTTTCGTATGTTCTAAACCTTTGCTATTGAGAGATACGTAGATGATATATCACGATTGAATATATCATCTACCTAAAGTGACAAATTAAGTCGTTAAAGTATTTTCTTTCGGCAAAATTTCGCTCATTAAGTATAACGATTTTTGTGAGTCACTATATTTCATAATTACAAATATGTTAGTAACTTATTATGTTGGAATATATTTGGATTTTCGAAAAAAATAAATCTGAAGAAATGGATGGAATGATGGTTCCCCGACTTATTTGTTCAGGCATGCGAAGTTAACGACTATTTTTACAATTATCATTTATAATGGCCCAAAATTTAAAGGAAAAAAAATCATTATATTTAGTGACCTAAGTTTTCTTAGGTTGGAAACATATAGGGTTTACTTTAAAATTATTCTACATCGTACGTTGTAAAGATTAGGTGAACTTAATTTTAATATAAAGACTAAATTTACTTCAAAATCGGCAAAATACATACATTTCTAGTAGATAGTTTCATACTAGTGACTTTCATCAAATCGATAAATTGATAACATGTGAATGAGAAATTATTTAATTTAAATAAATTTAATTCATTAGCTAATTATAATGAATTTGAAGTGAAAAAACATTTTGTAAAGAAAGATCTCTCTCGAAGGGCTCACTCCCATCATTTAGCTGCATGAGACAAATTGTCCTCTTACACCTCTCTCTCCCTCCATGAAAGCCAACTACTTCATGGCCCATACATATAAATTCGACATGCCTCCGAGATTTTAATTTTTTTTTTTTTTTTTTTTTTAATATTGTGAAGATATTATGTTGTTTCAGTGCGTTGGATGATATGTGGCATATATAATATAGTATGGTCTGCAATAAAGTACAAATGCTCAGTGTAATTATGAGCCGTTGGACTTGGAAAACAATGGTAGCTAATGATCCAAAGTATTAGAGACAAGTCAAATTAATATTAATATTAAATCTTTTAAGAAAAGAATTATTGTAGAAATATATAGTGCGAGATAATATTAGATAACTATATATATAATGTGATAAAATCTAGGGAAGGACCCATCATCACGTGACCCATGTGTATCATGGTCCAAAAATTTTAATCTTTCTCTTCGTTTTTCCAAGATCCACCAATGCTAATCGGTTATATAATTGAGGATATTAGTGATTTGCTGAATTTTAAATTTCATTCGATGATTATGAAAATGTATTTGAAAATTAAAAGGCAAATGTTTGCCTCCAAATATATAATAATTTGTTCATGTGAGTGAATATCGAATAAGTATTGTTTTCATCCCTTGGAACAAAAGCCAGATGTGTGTGTTGATGGCTACATATTTAGGAACTATATATTATTATATACATGCTGCTCATCAATAGTATATTTAAATTCACCAATCTTTTGTTTTATTATATTTGCATGCTACAATATTTTTTGGTCAAACAATAACATGGGAGCCGTTATAGAAAAAGCATTCATTGTATTCGGTGTTGTGATGTGCAATCTAAATAAAATGAAAATGAACAGAAATCATGTGAAAATTAAATAAATAATAATCACCGCATTGTGGCAAAACTTGGTACTCATCAAACATTTTTTGTTGGATTTAAATATCTACTCAATCCAATTTGATGAACACAAAACTTATTATTTGTGTTACTAACATATTTACTAAGTGTGCAGCTGAGCTCGGTCTGAAAAACGGATATCATATATAAGCTCAGTGCGAAAAACTGGACTGGACAGACTTCGGGACAGTTCCTGGAAGAGCTAGTCATTTCCTAGAAGAACTAGTCAGTTCCTAATGGAACTGGTCCGCTTCCTGGAAGGACTGGTCGGTTCCTGGAAGGACTGGTCAGTTCCTGGAAGAACTGGTTGGTTCCTGGAAGGACTGATTGGTTTCTTGAAGGACTGGTCAGTTCCTGGAAGAACTGGTTGGTTCCTGGAAGGATTGATTGGTTTCTTGAAGGACTGGTCAGTTCCTGGAAGAACTGACGGCTTCTGGAGGAACTGGCTGGAATGTCGGTTCCTGAAAGAGGTTTCTGGAAGAGCTGTCGGCTTCTGGTTGGTTTCTAGAAGAACAAGTCGCTCCCTGGAAGAACTGTTCGGTCCCTAGAAGAACTGATAGGTTCTCTGGAAGGACTGGTCGGTTCCTGAAGAGGCTGGTCGGTTTCTGAAGGAACTGGTCGGTTTCTGGAGAAACTGGTTGGGTTCTGGACTGGACTCATGTACAAGCCTTCACTGCAGCAATGTACAAGCCAGCTATGCTGACAGCTTTTGGAGCAAGTCAAGACAAGCTTATGGCACACTACCCAATGCTGTCAGAACCTTTTCAGAAGCCTCCAACAGCTACTTTTATGTGTCTAACGGCCATATCAAGAGGAGAGACTATAAATAAATAAAGAAGGGCATCAAGCAAAATATGGATCATTGAGCAAACAACTACACATCCAAAGAGAGATCCACGAGAGAAGAACAAGAGCAAGGAGCACAAAATCAAGAGAGTTCTTCTCAAGTGTGTGGGATACAAAAGATAGAGTGAGCAACAATGTTCAAGCCCACACACCCCACTCACACAATAGAGAGATGAGCGACATAGATTAGTTGAGTGAGAGTCTTAACACAAAGACGTTAAACTGTGTGTTTGTAGTCTTCGCACAAAAACGTAAAACAAGTGACTATAGTCTTAGCATGGAGACTCTAAAGATGTGAGCGGATTGTGAGGTTGCGGCCTACAATCATTGGGAACCGATGGACTTTAAAAAGCTATCGAAGATAGTGACCTTGCGGGTCACTATGGTTGAGTGCTAGGAGTTTAGTTAGCGGGAGTCTAGCTATAAAGGGTTGTACCTAGTGGAACCTTCCTTGCGGGGAAGAAGGGGAGACGTAGGAGATTGAGCTCCGAACTTCCATAAACAAATTTACGTGTTCATCGCTCTACAAACAAGAAACCAGTCACACCCAGAAACCAGTTACTCATACACTTTACAGTTCGGTTACTCACAATATTCTACACAAGTAGCTGTTTGATTGAGTGACAGATTAACTCATTGAGTGACCAGTTAGCTCAGTAACCAAACAAGAAACCAGGCACACCCAGAAACTAGTTACTCACAGATCGATTGGAAACCGGTTTCGAGTTCGAACCGAACAAGAAACTAGTCACTGAGAAAAAGAGCGAAAAATTGTCTAAGTGTTTATTCACCCCCCCCCCCCCCCTCTAAACACAGTAACCGATCCTAACAAGTGGTATCAGAGCGGGTGGTTTCCAATCAAGAACTGGCCAGAAGACAAAGACAGGAGCAACTGAATCAGCTTCTACTGAGTAAGAAGCTGAGAAGAAGAAGAAGAAGAAGAAGAAGAAGAAGAAGGGAGCTGATGCGGAAGCAACTGCGACAGCTTCTGGGGCGGAAGCTGAGCAGACAATAGAAGAGTCAACTAAGGCAGTTTCTGTGGCAAAAGAAGCTGAGCAGCTGATGAAGTTACAGAAGAGATGCAAGAGTTGGAACCGGGTGAAGATCGTCACACGGTACGGGGACTGGACACTCCAATGGCTACTTCTGTGGCAACATCATCTGCTCCAGTTTCCACGAGAGAAACCAACGTACCGAGATCAACCGACATTCACATAAGGGAACCGGTTGAGTCATCAGGACCAGTCACCACCAGAAGTGACTAGGGGAAGGGAAAATCTATTTAAGAACCAACTCAACAATCCCCTCAAAATGACAAGGAAATGAGAGTGGAGCTGACCTTGAAAAATGTCAGTTCAAAGACTGATCTATTCATGGAAGAGTATCGATGATGTTAATCAAGCGATTCTTGAGGAGCTGCAGCAGGAACGGTTCTGACTGGAAGATCTGTACCGAATTGCTTACAGAAGCTTGACGAATCAAGTTCCTGATACTTCCAGTCTCCAGGCAGTGGAGCTGACTCAGAGAGCAATAGGCCAGGACACCGACTTCTTCATGGACGAGTACGAAGAATGGAGAACGGTCCGGCTTACACCCCTCAAGAAGAAGGTCAAGAAAGAGAGATTGACATCTGCTTGAAAGAATGAGGACCTCATCATGAAAAATATTGGGTTTGAAGATATTGAAATTCTTCTACGGGCCCAGGAACTCCTCAGACTTCACCTCTCTATGCTCTTCTGGGAGGAAAACATAAATACCAGGGAGCAACGATATGATATCTTCTTCAGCTGAAGCCGATCGAGCAATTCTCCAAGGTTGAAGCTTCCTACTTCTTCGGCTACTCCTGAGGCTATACCTGCTAACTCTCCGCCAGAAGCTGATCCAGCTCCTTCCCTTGATTGGACTGCTCAACAAGTAGAAGTCCAACTGCACCTGATCAGCCCTTCACAGTCTCACTGTCCATTTGGGATCTTCCAGGACCTGGTCCAGACTTTGACAAAGAGAGTCTTTACTTCTCCTTCCAGGACCAGTTGATGCAGAAAGGAACAGATACTCACTTGAGGAACATGTGGTCTCCTCAGGCACTTCTAAAGAGATAGTATCTGCTTCGCCTTCACCAGTGTTACCATCAGGTCCACCTCCTTCATCTCCTCTGCTTCTATCGGAACCAGAACCTACGTCGGCCTCTTGGTACCTTTTCTTCTATCAGTACCAGTTGGTGCGGAAAAGAGCAGTTCACCATTTGAAGAACATGCAGCTTCTTCAGGAACTTCGAAAGAAATAGTATCTGCTCCCCTCTCACCAGTTTTATCATCTGGTCCAATCTTCATGAATATGATGAATGGCGGTCGGTTCGACTTACTCCTCTCAAAAAGAGAATCAGAAAGGAGATGCTAAAGTCCGCAAGAAAGACTGAGGACCTCATGATAAAACCTCTGAGAATAGAAGTCGAGATTCCTCTCCACTCTCGGGAACTCCTCAGTCGCTGATAGGGCCATTCTAGATCAGTTGCATCAGATTCGGGCCAAACTGGAGGCAGAATACAGAACAATCTTCTTCAGACTGACTGATCAAATAGTGGATCCCTCTAGTCTTCCCAAAATGGAGCTCCCGACATCATCGGCCGCTCCAGAAGCAACCCAGGCACTGACTCCAGTCTCCTCTCCCAGGACTCCATCTGACCGGTCTGAACGACAAGTCGGAACTCAGATGCAACCGGTCAGTGCGCCTCTTTTAGATGCTGCAGGCTCATCCGGGATTTTCAAGGACCCGGAAATTGTTTTGACTGCTGAGTCCCAGCCACTTCTACTGCAAGGACCAGTTGAGCTGGTAAGGAGCAGTCCACAACTCGAAGAACAAGCAGCTTCTTCAGGGACTTCTAAAGATTTGATGTCTGCTCCGCCATCTCCAATTTTCTCTTCTGGTCCAGTCTTCTAGACTCGTGCACCATTGCTTCTACGCACCAGAACCTAAGCTGGTCCCTGCCACTTCCTCAATAGCTACAATGCCTTTTGAAGAAATAGCTAAAATGCACCGATCAAGTGATGCATCAGCTTCTCAAGGAACCGGTGCGGTCCCCATGATGCAACAACGCATTGAGGATGTTCTTGTCACCCAAAGACTGACTGATAGTAAAGTCAAGATCTGGAAGTTATGGTGAAAAATGTGAGGGTCAAAACGGAGCTTGTTTAAGCTGAGCAGCAGAGGTCACCACGACTCCAGACCGGAAGATAGAAGGCTCATACCGGAAGTATTAAGCAGAGAAACCGGAGACCAAAGTTAACTGATGACCGAAGAACAAGTACTGAAATCTTCTGGCAGAATGCGGCAACTTCCAAAAAGTTGAATAACTTTGCGTTCCAATGTCCAAATTCCAGTCCGTAAATTCTGCTGCAAACTAGACTCAGAGGAGAACGCAATTGTATAAATTCTGCTGCCCGCAGCTGCCGTTGATAGAGCCATTTTGGATCAGCTACATCAGATCAGAGCTCGACTGGAAGCAGAATATCGGAAGTCGAAATGGCACCGTCCACAGTCTCTTCTACCAGTACTGCCTCTGACCGGTCTGAACGAAAGTTGAAACTCAGCTGCAACCGGTCAGTTTGCCTCTTCTAGATGCTGCCCAGTTATGCCCCAGTAAAAACAGTCTATTCTCCGAAGTCCAGTCCACTGCGATACCCCGATTTGACACACTAAACTCTTGAGTGCTCTTATTGTCTCCTAATTCTTTTATATGTGCTCTCAGCTTTAACCTTTAGATCATTGTTGGATTTAGGGGGAGCATTATTTATATTTGAAAGGGGGAGAAATATGCTAGCATTTATATACCCTTTGTGAAATCATATGATAAACCGGACCTATATTGACATATGCCTTAGTCTCACTTTTGGTTAGCAATAAAATATGCCTTTGTGAAAGAATAAGGTTTTGATTATCACAAAAAGGGGGAGAAATATGTTAGTTTACATATGCTTTAATGTTAAAGTTTTGTGTTAATCAAAAGGGGGAGATTGTTGGATTTAAATATCTACTCAATCCAATTTGATGAACACAAAACTTATTATTTGTGTTACTAACATATTTACTAAGTGTGCAGCTGAGCTCGTTCTGAAAAACGGATATCATATATAAGCTCAGTGCGAAAAACTGGACTGGACAGACTTCGGGACAGTTCCTGGAAGAGCTAGTCATTTCCTAGAAGAACTAGTCAGTTCCTAATGGAACTGGTCCGCTTCCTGGAAGGACTGGTCGGTTCCTGGAAGGACTGGTCAGTTCCTGAAAGAACTGGTTGGTTCCTGGAAGGACTGATTGGTTTCTTGAAGGACTGGTCAGTTCAAACTGACGGCTTCTGGAGGAACTGGCTGGAATGTCGGTTCCTGAAAGAGGTTTCTGGAAGAGCTGTCGGCTTCTGGTTGGTTTCTGGAAGAACAAGTCGCTCCCTGGAAGGACTGTTCGGTCCCTAGAAGAACTGATAGGTTCTTTGGAAGGACTGGTCGGTTCCTGAAGAGGCTGGTCGGTTCCTGAAGAGGCTGGTCGGTTTCTGAAGGAACTGGTCGGTTTCTGGAGAAACTGGTTGGGTTCTGGACTGGACTCATGTACAAGCCTTCACTGCAGCAATGTACAAGCCAGCTATGCTGACAGCTTTTGGAGCAAGTCAAGACAAGCTTATGGCACACTACCCAATGCTGTCAGAACCTTTTCAGAAGCCTCCAACAGCTACTTTTATGTGTCTAACGGCCATATCAAGAGGAGAGACTATAAATAAATAAAGAAGGGCATCAAGCAAAATATGGATCATTGAGCAAACAACTACACATCCAAAGAGAGATCCACGAGAGAAGAACAAGAGCAAGGAGCACAAAATCAAGAGAGTTCTTCTCAAGTGTGTGGGATACAAAAGATAGAGTGAGCAACAATGTTCAAGCCCACACACCCCACTCACACAATAGAGAGATGAGCGACATAGATTAGTTGAGTGAGAGTCTTAACACAAAGACGTTAAACTGTGTGTTTGTAGTCTTCGCACAAAAACGTAAAACAAGTGACTATAGTCTTAGCATGGAGACTCTAAAGATGTGAGCGGATTGTGAGGTTGCGGCCTACAATCATTGGGAACCGATGGACTTTAAAAAGCTATCGAAGATAGTGACCTTGCGGGTCACTATGGTTGAGTGCTAGGAGTTTAGTTAGCGGGAGTCTAGCTATAAAGGGTTGTACCTAGTGGAACCTTCCTTGCGGGGAAGAAGGGGAGACGTAGGAGATTGAGCTCCGAACTTCCATAAACAAATTTACGTGTTCATCGCTCTACAAACAAGAAACCAGTCACACCCAGAAACCAGTTACTCATACACTTTACAGTTCGGTTACTCACAATATTCTACACAAGTAGCTGTTTGATTGAGTGACCGATTAACTCATTGAGTGACCAGTTAGCTCAGTAACCAAACAAGAAACCAGGCACACCCAGAAACTAGTTACTCACAGATCGATTGGAAACCGGTTTCGAGTTCGAACCGAACAAGAAACCAATCACTGAGAAAAAGAGCGAAAAATTGTCTAAGTGTTTATTCACCCCCCCTCTAAACACAGTAACCGATCCTATCATTTTTATATTAATTTTTTTTAATTGTATATTTAGTTTAACTTTTTACACATCTCATATCACATAATTACAAATTCGGTCATAAGCGTATCAATTTCATATTTTGAATCATTAATATAGGATAATTACAAAATATGTCACTAACTTCATATATACAATACCGATATTCTATTATTTTCTAAACAAAAAATAGAAAATATTATTTAGTTGCTGACGTGGATTATTTTATGGCCAAATTTGTTCTCAACCCATATTTATAATTTTGCTCTCATAATATAGATATATATATATATATATATATATATATATATATATATATACACTAACCATTTTGTTAATGTTCTTGCTTAAGCCATATTCCATACCATCGGACAAAACCTGCATTGTAAATCGTTGTAAGAAAACGTAATTAATCCTTAATAATAAAATATTTATATGGCATAATTAATTTTTCCTGCACTGTATTAGTTTAAAAACCCCATATATAAAAAATTAATGTTGAAATAAATGCACAAGGCCAAGGGGGAGTAGCGATGAAGACCTTGATAATTTAAGAAGGATCTTCAGAAATCAATGGAAATAAATAAATAAATAATAAAACCCTACCATTGGCCCCCTACACCAAAATATATTTATGGTGGAAATATAAAAGCATATGGTCCCATTAAATAAATTACCAAAAATGACCACAACTAACGTGTATGTCTCTATGGATGGACACACATGCACATATATTGCTTGCCATGAAAAATATTTATAATTATATCATGTGTACATCCCCTAAGTCATCATAACTAAAAGGGACCAAATGAATAGTGTAATAATTAATATTTTCAACTTTTTATCTATTTATAACTACTATCTCAAACTGTTGGTAGAAAAAATGAATAGATAGATACGTAATTAATAATCCCAAATCATATGCTATTTATACGCAAAAACAAAAAGCTCCACATGAGTAAAAGATAACATATGAGGAGGCTAAGTATAGTGTCTACTTTTCCTAACTTTTTTCTTGAATATATTATTAATAATAAATAAATAATCTTATAAACCCCCCAACTTCTCCCTACTCTATATCATAGCATCGTTTTCATATTCCTTTGTATAGTTAAAACTATTTCCACTACACCACACTAAAGACACCTTCTCATGGAAGCAAAGATCGCCCTAGAGAATCTAACTCAAAACATAAATTCCTCCTCCTCCTCCACCACCTCCACCACCGCCGCCGCCGCCGCATCATCCTCTCCAGATTCCTCCATCACATCAACCTCACCATCTTCTCCGACCAGCACAGCAGAAGACATCACCACAGATCACAAGAAAAAACACCCCAAAAAGGCCGGCGGCCAAGGCCACAAAACCGGCAATGAGCAACCCGGCGGCAGCCAGCAGCGCCACCACACCTACCGCGGCGTAAGAAAACGAAACTGGGGGAAATGGGTCTGCGAAATCCGAGAGCCCAAGAAAAAGTCGAGGATATGGCTCGGAACATACGCAACTGCAGAAATGGCGGCCAGAGCCCACGACGTGGCGGCTCTAGCCATCAAGGGCTCATCTGCTTACCTCAATTTCCCTCACCTTGCCCACGAGCTGCCCCGACCCGCCTCGTCCGCGGCCAAGGACATTCAAGCCGCGGCTGCAAAGGCGGCTGCCCAAGTTGGGCCCGGCCCGGTCGAGTTGGGTCGGCCCGAGCCGGATAATTCGCAGTCTTCGACGGAATTGGCTACGGAGAATAACTGTAATAACACGCAAGAATCTTTGAGTTCCTCGGCCGGCGATGATGACGATGATGTCGTCTTTGATCTGCCCGATTTGTCTTTTAATAATAGGGTCGATCATGTTGGGATTGATGATGGTTCGTATTTTTATTATTCATCTTCTTCTTCTTCTTGGCAATTAATGGCTGGTGCTGACGTGGGATTTAAGCTTGAAGATCCATTTCTATGGGAGTGTGAGTGAGTAGCGTTTATTGTTTTTTTTTTTTTTTACACGAATAATTATGAACGTCGATGTAACTTTTCTATAATTTTTTTTTTTTTAAGTAAGAAAGAAAAACATAATTTGTAAGAAATATATCCAAAGGATGTTTTCGACTAATGAAGCGTGGTGGTTGGATTATGCTTCGGCATAAATGGCTGGTGATCATATTAGTTATTACAACGTTAGGAAGGTAGTTAGTTCGTGTTAGTAAAAAAGAAAAAAAGAAAGAAAAAAAAAGTAGTCTTTTTTTTTTTTATTAAATGATGCATATGGATGTGTTTGAATTTAATTAATGACGTGGTTTTCTTCTTTCATCATTTGTTTGTGGCGCTTTATGGTATGTTGAAAGAATCTGATTATTTTTAAGCATAATAATATAATCGAGTTTGTAGTTTTTTTTTTTTGCAAGGAATAATTTTGGGGAAGGGCTTTTTAGACCTTTCAAGTCATTTGACTCGTAAATCATGAAGTACTATTTATGGATGCGCGTTGTAATATTATGAATTTGCTGTCTCCCACCACTTTCTTGTTTTAGACAAGTAACCTTTTTAAACAGTTTTAATCAAAGGATTTGATGCCATCGCATCACTATCATGGATATAATTATTGAAAGCTTTATTATTATTATTATTTGTATTACTATGATTAATTATACAATGATGATAACTCTTTTGAGATTTACATCATCCTTTGTCCTAATTTACCTTTTGGTAATATAAATGATGCATTTGTAAATTTATGTTTTAAATTTTTTTATAAAATCAATTATTACCGAATGAGGAAGCCCATAAAATTTTGCATGACTTGTTATGCATATTTTGCCAAGGCATTGGTTGTATTTTAGTTGAACGTATTAGCAATGATAAAAAAAATTAAAAAAAACAAAAGAAAAAAAGGACCTATATATTATTTAATGTTAGGGATGAGTGATATCACGAGCACTATCTCGACCTTAATTTGTAGTCTATTCTTCAGTCATTTGGATGCAATTTATATTTTATAGACAATTGAGTTTTTGGAGACTTAAAATAATAATAAAAAACCCTTAAACTTTTGTTGAAATAATGTCATTGTTAGGCCCTATATATAGTCACCACTAACACTATTAGGAGAATCATGGAACTATTCGAAATATTAATTTAATTATAAGGTCCACATTAAGTTAAATTAAGGTACTTAATCTATCCCATGGCCCGAGTTAACTAATTATAGGTCCTTGGAATTATAAAATAATACATATGAGGTGGCTACAAATTGAATCATATGGCATATCTACCAAAAATTCACTTGCAATAATTTTATTTCTAATTAGTTAAAGACATGCTACATTTATTGTATGCAAGATTAAATACTTTAATTTTACAGACTTATTGATGGATATATCATAAAAATTGGATAAAATCACTATCAATAATAGATATATTGTTGAATATTTTAATATTCATCTAAATATTAAAAGGTCCAAAATACGAAAATATCGATGAATATATTGTTAGCATAGTTATCATTTTCAAGGGTATGTTTGATGTCTGTCATTCAAGATTGTACAATAGTTTACTGTTTTTTTAATTAATTAATTAAAAATCATGCTACATATATGATATAATATAATTATTATAGTATTGACCCCATGAGTATATTCTTTTTCTAATTGAATCGCATATTAATCTTCATGAGAATCTTATCAAGGGATAGCGACTTTGTGATTTGTGGCACAAATGGGACGCGCGTTACATCATATAATGAAATGCTGGCAAGCATAAACAATATATATACATACTTATATTAAAAAAAAATATTAATTTAATTTATTACACTATATGCTTTGCCGACATAATATGCAGTCATACGTAAGTATGTCAGTTTCTCTGATTTGATTTCTAGATAGAAAATGTAGTTGTTGGGATATTTATACATATATATTTATATACATGTTGATGAATATCAAAATCCAACTAAAGAATATAAGCAAATAGACTTATTACGTATTGCTTTTTTATTTCTTCTGATTGCGTATGCTACTTTAAATTATACATTTGTATAATAAACTAATAATAAATAAAGGAAAAATAAGTAAAAAAAAAAAAGGAAATAAAGGAAGAAAGAAGAAAAAGGTTAAATGTTCCCCTTCTTTTAAGTTGTAAAGAAATGCATCAATTGCTTTGTAATTAGTCGAAATGCCTCTTTCTTGCATGTTATCTTTATTGCGTTTTTCTTTCTTTTTTATCTTAATATTCTTTGCTTAACTTCGATTGTTTGTCTGTTTCTTTTTTTTTTTTTATCTTCCCCAAATGTGATCCAGCTGTTATATATATATATATATATAGATATATATATATATATATATATATATATTTGTCTTCTATCATTGGCTTATTAAAGATAATTCCAAGTGGTCACATCGTTAATAACCGTTATGTATCAAATTATAACCGATGTAACAACATAGCCCCGCACAAACTTGACAGATAATAAAATAAAATAAAATTGTGATTTAAATAAAACAAAAAAAATAACTGCCAATAATTCATTTTAGCTTACGAGTAAATATATAATCTACCCTCAGACGAGGACACAAAGGGTGCAAAAATTTAAATATCTCCATCAGATTAAACGTCGGCCACATGCAAATTCATATTATTATTTTTTTATTCTAAAAAAAGATTGAAGAATCATATGTCTTGTCAAGGGTTTATCATATTGCTTACTACTGCTACTGAGCATGGCGATTAGTCTTAATTCTAGAATAAAATTTAATATCTTGTCGTACCATGAATAAATTGCTGAAAATTATTGATTCACACACGACAACCTTTTGCTTTTGGGTTTATTATTATTTTTTTTTTCATATTTAACACATTCATATAATATTGTTATTATATTTTACAAAGAATGTGCTTTCTCAGTAGAAGTTGGAACGTTTACTTCATACTCATTATCACAACTCAAATAAATTTCAAGTTTCAAATAATATTTCTATATATATATATATATATATATATATATCTTCTATTATATTAAGGATAAAGTGGTTAGAGTAACTATCTTTCAATTATTTGATATGACATGTGTAGTTACTATTTTGTCCTTATTCCTTAAGTTTATATGATATTAATCTATCTATTTTATTAAGAGTAAATATAGTAATTTTTCAATTAATTGGTATGACAAGTATAATTATTATTTTGTAATTTACTTCTTAAGTTTATTATAATATTAATTAACAATAATTATTTAATTAAAATTAAATTTATGATTTCGTTTATTAAAAATTTTGAATACTAAATAACAGCTATGTAAAATAATATTATATATATCATAGCACACCCATCTAGTGTGCGTAAAGTACTAGTATCTATACAATATATTAAGGCTCATGGATACATAGTAACTACCCAAATTAATTGGTATGTCAGGCCAAATTACAAATTTACCCTTAGTTATCCAAATTAATTAGTATGTTAGGCCAAATTACAAATTTACCCTTAATTTTATGATTTATTCTATTTTATCCTCACAAATTAATTTTTTAATATATTTACAAATAACATAATTCAAAATGAATTTATGATTTTATTGATCATATATTTTGAATTATAAATAATAATTCAAATATAAAGTAATATTATATACTTATATATTATAGCACACGGATGCGTGTGCGTTAAATACCAGTATTATATTATTGGAGAGGACATCATAATAATTGTCCACTTAATTGGTATGCCAATTTTATTCTATTTAATTACAATTTGATCCTTCAATTTTAATTTATTCTTATCATCCTCATAAATTATTTTTCTTTTATATCTTCAAACCATTTTTTTTTTTTTAACTAAAATTGAATTATAATGTCATATATTATACATTTACAATTAAAAATACCTCTTAAACAATAAATTAAAATAATAGTATATATATTATAGTGTGTGGGTTGGGTCAGTTCATCGCTCACCCAACCCAACCAACAATGCATTTATTACTTATGCATATACAATACAACCTCATATTATTACGCCCCAAAGTCTACGCAAATTATTTGGCGGCGCCCCACCAATGTCCTAACCTAACTACTCACTCATCTTCCCTCATTACAAACTATGTAGTTTGAGGGAAACAAAGAATTGTACGACGAATGGAAGTGTTGGTAAGATGTTACTTTTCACACACACACACACAGAAAGAGTTGTATGTGCCTATTTAGTCTCATTACTCATTAATTAAATTTAATTAATTAGATCATCGTGAGAAGTAGAAATTCTTCATGTTTATTTCTTTCTACCATTTAAACACATTAAAAAATAGGTAGTTATACACAATTCTTCATCAACTATAAATGTTGATTTCTTTCTACCATTTAAACACATTATAAAAAAAAATTCTGAGAGCTTTGTTGTATCCCAAAGGACTCAAAGCTATTTCTGAAATTTTATTTGTATTAAACTAACAATTCTGAAAGGTTTTATTGATGGCATCTACAACATGGACTACTACTATACTATTGATCTTGAGCCAAGCATGAAGTTTCACTTCCATAATCAAACAAACTTGATCGTTTCAATGGAACAAACTACACAAGATATGGTCTGCATTGGAGAATCAATACAAAACAGAAAAAAAAATAGGTACTGATAAATTTCTTACACTAAAATACTTCGAATTTACCATCCTTGAGGACGCACAAATTCTCGTTTCAAAACTAAGTGAGTTGGCATTCAAAAGACGTTCTTACTATTGTAAGGATAGAATCTGAAAACCGTTCTTACTATTGATGAATTATCCAAGGTGAATTATGTCAGCCAAGAACCTGCTGGGAAATTCAAATATAATTCTGGAAAATCGAACAATAAAATGTGATATCACTGTGGAAAACCTGGGCATTTTATTAAAGACTGCAGATTCAAGGAAAGCCGGAGTGAAGATGACTTCAACTCCTGCAAACAAAACATCCGAATGGTGGCTAGATTCATGTTTGCAACAACAAGGAGCAGTTTATCACATACATACAACGAATGCATTGAGCAAGAAGATATCTTGATGGGAAATCATGACACAGCAAAAGTAATGGGAAAAGGAACTGTCGAATTGAAGTTTGCTTCGGGACAAAAGCTGACCTTACTTCCGATGTTAGAAAAAATCTTGTATCTGCAAATCTATTATGTAAGAAAAAGGCTTTGAAGTTGTTCTAGAGTCCGATAAGGTCATTGTAACCAAGAACGGTATGTTCGTTGGTAAAGGGTACTCGAGTGATGGTATGTTTAAGTTGAGTATTAATAATGAAATGAACTGTTGAACACTCTTCTTCTTTATGGCATGCTAGATTAGGACATTTAAATTTTCAATATATGAATCATATGTCAAAACATGGTTATATATATTACATATTACAACAATCATGATAAAAAAAAAAATGTGAAATACGCGTTCAAGCAAAAATGACTAAGAAACCTTTTCCTAGAGTTGAAAGAAATACTGAACGTTTAGAAATAGTGCATTCGGATGTATGTGAGTTAAATGGTGTCTTAACAAGGGGAGGGAAGATATACTTTATATAACATTCATAGATGATTATTCTCGCTACACTTTTGTGTACTTGATAAGAACAAAGGATGAAGCCTTTGAAAAGTTCAAAAAGTATAAATCCGTTGTTGAAAATTAAAGTTCTTCGTAGCGATAGAGGAGGTGAATATTTTTCTGATGTATTGCGAAGAAAATGAAATAATTCATCAAAGAACGGCCCAATATACACACCCAACAAAATGGTTTAGCCAAAAGAAATAATCGAACATTAGTTGATATGGTGAATAGTATGTTATTAAATGCAAAATTACCTCAAAATTTATGGGGTGAAGCACTATTAACATCTTGTCACATTCACAATAGAATACTTTCGAAGAAGTTCCTAAAATCACCATATGAATTATGGAACAATGGCCGAAAACCAAATTTGAATTATTTTAAAGTGTGGGGGTGCGTTGAATTTTATAAAGTATCTGATCCTCATCGAACTAAATTAGGGCCAAGGGGTACTAAAGGAGTTTTTGTTGGTTATGCACAAAATTCGAAAGCTTATAGAATACTTGATTTAAATTCCAATATAATTGTTGAATCTATTATACATGTTGAATTTTTTGAAAATAAATTTATTATTTCTGAAAATGTAAGTGAAAAACAAATTGAAGAATCTCCTGTTGTTGGACATAAGAGAATGGATAATATAGATCCTTCTGAACTAAGAAGGAGTCAAAGAATGAGAAAAGAAAAATATTTTGATTCTGATTTTATTTCTCCTGAATCTATCGTGTTTCTAGTAGAAGGAGATAGAACCAATGTATTAAATAAAACACCAATTCTACTAAACGTAGAAGAAGATCCTAGAACGTTTAATGAAGGCCTCTGCAGCATTTTGGAAAGATGACGAAATGGACTCGATTATGTCCAATAATGCACACAAAAAAATGGCATTTATGCCAAATCATCGCATAGCATTTAGTGTCACGAATAAACCCTTCGACCAGTTACATGTTTATTACAACTTAGTCTGTGAAAGAAAACTATAATCAAATGTTAGGATTTGTCTTGAGTCTATGGTAACACATAAATAGAAGTGTGAGAACATGTAGAGTTTGATAAGATTGATGAAGATGAGCTATAAATAAATCATTTTCTAGTTAATATAGATAGGTGTTTTATGAGTTGGAGTTTTTGTCAATAAGGCTTGATCCAAGTATAAAAAACTTTTGAAATAATTACAATGAAAGAAAATAGTTCTTGAGAAGGGACAAGCCAAGTTTACATTAAAATAAAAAAAATTATGGTCCCAAATCCTAATTTTAAGTTGTGAAGCATAAAATCTTTAGTTGATGTCAACTCTTGTCCATGAAAATATAAGGTATCCATCATACTAATATGACATTGAACTGCAATTTTTTTTTTTTTGGTCCTTCAAGATAATTAAGTATGACTAAAAAAAAAAAAAAAAAAAAGATATCGATCTATATCATTTAGTTGTACGGATAACAAAATTTTATTCGTAATTACGTCTTCATAAATTGACAATTAGGTATCAATTATCACTCAATCAATTCTATCAATATCAAAATAAATTTTTTTATTTGTTTCGGTCCCCATATCTATTTTCCTAATATCATAATCAAAGCACTCCTTGTCTTTTACATGGAGACTTAAATAGATATATAAACTTAGTAGATATATAATGAAATGAAAATAATATTTTCACCTTATAAATACCCTTAAAAGCATTTATACATTGAATATCCATCACCAGCAAAACTCTTCACCAAAAAAACACCACCCTACGTTTTACTTCAAATATTCCCACACCATTAATGGCTAATGACTCTCCCAAAATCCCCATAATTGACCTCTCCACCAAAACCCTAAACCCCAACTCATGGAACAAAGTATCGAAAGCCGTCCGAGAAGCCCTCGAAGAGTACGGTTTTTTCATTGCGTTGTATGAAGATGTCTCAAGCACCGAACTAGACAAGCAAGTCTTCGACGCGCTGCAAGAACTCTTCGATCTCCCCCTCGAGACCAAGACGAAGAACACTTCCGAGCTAGTTTTCTACGGCTATGTAGGACAACTTCCCCACGCTCCCTGCCACGAGAGCATGGGAATTCCCGAGGCAACATCGGTTGGTTCCGTCGATAACTTCACGAACCTCATGTGGCCGTCGGGGAACACCCAATTTAGGTAGCTCTATATATAATTAACTTTAATACCACAGGTCATTAAGGCCACTTAAGATTTTATTACATGCGTGTCTTTTTTTCTTTTTTTTTTTTTACAGTGAGGCCATAAAGAGCTACGTAAAGTTAGTTTCACAACTAGAGGAGACAGTGGACAAAATGGTCTTTTCGAGCTACGGCGCGGAGAGGCACCATGAATCCCACGTCGGCTCGACGACCTATCTCCTCAGAACTATAAAGTATTCGCCTCCTCAAGACAGGGAAAACAACGTTGGATCGAATACTCACACGGACAAAAGCTTCTTGTCCATACTTCATCAGAATCAAGTGGATGGCTTGGAGATTGAACTGAGGAATGGGAAGTGGTTCGAAGTTAAAGTTCCTCGTGGGGCTTTCGTTGTTATGGCCGGTGATGCTTACGAAGTAATAAATATATATATTCGCTTTATTATTATTATTATTATTATTATTATTTTTAATTCGATCATCATGTAATAACATGCGATTTTATTACTTTGAATTAGGCATGGAGCAATGGGAGGATATACGCAGCAAAACACCAAGTGATAATGAAGGGTGAGAAGGTAAGGTATTGTCTTGCATTGTTCTCATTCAACTACGGGTTGACCCATATACCCGAGGAGCTGGTGGATTCGGAGCATCCCTTGCAGTTCAAACCTTTCGACAACTTCGGGTTGGCCCGTTTCTATCTGGCCGGTTCGACCCAGATGACAAAGAGCACTGCCAAGGCCTATTGTGGTCTAATTGGTGCTTGATATATATTATTGCAAAAAATAAAAAATAAATAATAAACTTTCGAAATGGTTATTGCCAAAGATCGATATTTAAGTTTTGTTATGTGTGTGTGTGATTGAAAAATGCATATGTTAGAGTGCTTTGGAACGTCTTGTAAAATAATTTTGAACGCCTATGAAAATGTTGTGGTTTGCTTGTTTTGCATATTGAATATGGCTAACTTTAACTAACATATACTCTCTCTTCCCCTTCTCTCTCTTCCCCTTCCCCTCCCTCTCCAAACCCTAGCCGCCACACTCCCTCCCTCTCCAAGCCCTAGCCGCCACACCCCTCCCCCTCCTCCTCCCTCCTCTCCTCCCTCTTCAAGCAATCGCTCCTCCCTCTTCCCCTCCCTGCCTCCATTAATGGAGGTTGGGAAGCTTTTTCCCTTTTTTTCCTTTTATTTTAGTTTTATAGTTTAGAATTAAAAAAAAAAAATATTGCAGTCCCGCCACCACCGACGCCGCAGCAGCCACATCACCTCCGCCGCCAACCCCGCCCTCGTCGCCAACCCCACCCGTCGCCCGCCACCACCGTCCTCCGCCCGCTTTTTTTACGCCCGCCATCCTCTACCCTCGTTCGCCGTCCACTCCCATGAGTCTCCCGAGTAGGGAGCTCGTGTCTCTCAGCCCCCGGGTCGGGAGCTTTATCTCCCTCGTGGAGCTTTCATCTTCCTTTGTGGAGCTCTTTCCGAAGAAGACGAGATTTTTGTAGTCGAAGATCGAAGAAAGTGAAGAATATTGTAAATTTAGCTTAATAGTTAATTTCGTGGTAGGATCTTTAATTCTTCGTGTTCAAAACTGAATTTCTCGTTTTCTTTCGGCTTTTTTTTCGTGCTTAGTTTGTTATGCTCCTATGTGAGCTTTTGTTCTCTACGGGATGTTATCGGAGAGACCCCTTAAGGCTATTTAGCCTGTTTGTTGTTTATGAAATTAAGGTATCGTTTCGAACAAAAAAAAAGAATATGGCTAACTTTTCAAAATTTAATTCGAGTAAAAATAAATAAATGGATCAATCGAATCGAATTAGAACAAAATAACACCATGCAACCCCGTCGAACACTATAACACAATTGTTTTTATTTTTTATGTTGAAATATTTACAAGTTCATATATATAATTGGTTATATAATTAGTAGGTTATTGTGCCGTCGCGAAATGGATTGATTACACGTGGCGGGAAGCATGTTGGGCTTTGTCTGGACAATTGATTAATATTGGGCTCTCGTCAGCCCAATATACAAACTAATAATAATAAGGTAAAAATAAATGTTTATGTAAGTAAAATTTGGGGTAAATTATGATATACATTCGCGTGGATTTATTGAAATGTATGTTACTAACCTATGTGTTTTTTTTTTACTGGGCAAATCTTTTTTGTGTTGTCTAGAACTTAGCATTGTATCTCCGATAGTGTCTAAAACTTAACATTGTACCCCCGATTAAGGAGTGTAAATGACAAGGAACATACAATTAAATAAACTATGAGGATGTTTTATGATATTTACAAATTATAGAAATTTTTGTGTTTATTTTTTAAAGCACGGGTAGAGTATATGCAATTTAGCTCAAATTTATATAGAAATATAGTTCCGATGGAAACCTACATATTTGTTTTAAACAAATAACAATTTCTTAAACAACCATGCTTTAAATTAAACCTTGAAACACAATACAATAATGAAAACACACTATTATTGTTTTTTTTTAAAGAAAAAGTAAAGTAAATAATAGATTTTCTAGCAGTTATAAACAAAATGATGGCAACCCATGACCTTTCAAATATTTTGTCGAGGGGAAAAAAAGAAAGAAAAATATAATTTACATCGTGTCAAATATACAATAGCATCAAATAATATAATTGAGCATTTTCATAAGCCATGAAGTTGGAATTAAAAATTCTATTTTTATTCCCTTTGCATAATGTCAGCCCACGGAATATCATATAAGCCCGCAGGATTGCATAGCAAATTAGAAATAGAAAAAGATGATAGTAAAAAAAAATAAAATCAAATCATTTCTTTATTAGTTGATTGAAAGTAGGGTTGCAAATGAATCGAGTTTTTTTAGTTCGATTCGAGATTCGATTCGAAATTTAAGATTCGAATTCGAAATATCCGAATATCAAATCCGAATAAAAATAGTATTTCTGATTCGAATAATTTTCGAATATGAATAAAATATGACAGTATTCGATTCGAATAATTATAGAATATTAAATTCGAATTATATAAATAATTTAATATATTATATATATAAGTTATATTGGCCCAATAAATAATAAATTCACAATATTAATATTCAATATATAATTGAAATGAAATATATTATAATTCAATATATATATTTATTAAATAAAATATATTATAATTTAACATATATTTAAATACAAGATACTATAATTAAATATATATTTTAAATATAATATTATTTTTATTAAATAAAAAAAATATTATAATAAAATATAAATTTAAATTATAATATTCGAATACTCGATTCGATATTCGAATGTCATAATCAAATCGAATTCAAATCGATTTTTAGTATTCGAATAGTATGCGTATTCGAGTTCGAATTCGAAATTTGATAATAGAATATGAATAGAATATCAGATATTCGACTCGATTCGATTCGTTTGCAACCCTAATTGAAAGTACTAAGCTAATAAAAAATTACATATATTATAGTGTCGTCTTGGAGAAAAAGGTGTAACAGAAATATATATGTTTATAATAAACCATTGTTATAATATTCATTATTATTCCAAGAAACAAGCAATAGATGACTAATTAAATTATATAAATGTATTATTTCACCTAATTATACCATCCCCGAAGCAACATGGCAAATCCCACTTTGTCACTAGACAATGTCAATTTGTCTCCATTTATATTTGGTCAAGCTATGTTATCACCCACAATGATCTATGATGGCATTTGGTTTATAATATATATATATATATATATATATATATATATATATTATATACCCTATACATCTCTTCAAAGATCCCTCTCAATAGGACCAAAACTGTGCCTTTGATTAGAAGCCAAAACCCTAAATTGGAAACTCCAATGTTTTATTTAAAACTTAATTATTGTAAATATCAATGAATATAATGTCCCACGATATATATATATATATATATATATATATATATATATATATATATATATATATATAGTTGAGGATGAAATCATCAGATTCCTCATTTTAGACGGCCAATGGTGGAGGAATTAATTATGTGATGCCCTACTTTGCTTGTCATCTTGTTGACAGTATCAACACCGAAAATTATCATTGGTATCAAATTATTTATAGTTTTGTTACTATTTCTATTTATTATCAGTGGGTATTATTGTTTTCACTTATTTTGATTGTTTAAATAGTCGCTTAACTTACCCTTGTTTTGAAATATATATTATGATTCAAATATCATAGTTTATTTGATTGTGGTATGGTAACAAGGCAGATGGAATCTACTATTGTTTATTTTGAGGATTCTATATTAAAATCAATTAACAATATAAGAAGTAGTCTCATTTAATATAGATTTGATCAATTTCAATTTTTTCTAGTGGTAAAATACACTTTCATCTACAATAATGATATGATATAGGAATTTCGTATCAAGCTTTAACTGGAACACATCGTGTATTAAAGTTGATTTTAATTGGGAAAAAAAAAAAAATCAAAATGGCAATGATTGTCAATCTGTTGATTTAATATCAGGTGAATCAATTTCAATATGATATCAAGCATTTGCTCAAGGTCAATCACAATAGGAAGAAAGGTAATTATGAACTTAGTTATTTTCTATTTTTAAAATTCCTTGGCATCGATGTAACCCTCCATAATCATCACAAAGCAATACATTCGCCTATAGTGGGGGACATAAATTTACATATTGAGAGGAATATATATGTGTGTGTATATATATATATATATATATATATATATTATCGATTAATTTGAGAAAATAAAGTTATTCTAGTAGAATGAGAAGTAGCCATTTTCAACAAATTATATAACAAGAGTATTAATTGCAGTTATCATGAAATGGTCTATATAATTGTAGAATGAGAGCACTAGTTTGAATTAGTAATATATATATATTATTAAGCGACTATTGTAAATAAAATTAATTGATTAATTCTTATAAATGATAAATACATACGTGTGTGTAAGCCCTTGCCCTTAGGCCCCTTACAAGGTGACAACGAGCATTAAGAATTATGGTTTGTCCTCCAACAAGAGTATGAAACACATTGGCCCACACCATTATTATTACTAGTATTTTCGGCACACTCGATGTGTGTACTTAAAATATAAATAAAATATAAAATTATTTTTATAATATGAAGTTATAATATTAATTTTAATTGCAAAATATTTTTATAAATTAAAAATATAATTTTTGAGGTATAATTGGAATAAATTTGAAGATTAAGGGTAAAATGATAATTAGTAATGCCATACTAAATCAGTTTGATGGTATTTACTCTAGGGTATTTTTCCTTAATATATAGTACAAATAATAGAGAAGATATAAATAAATAAATTAATAAGTTAAATCACAATCGTCCAATTAACCAACGGTCCAAATTTCAATTGAATTTGCCACACGACTAAGGCGCTCATCAATTATATATAGATTATTATTATTATTATTATTATTATTATTATTATTATTATTATTATTATTATTATTATTATTATTATTATTATTTGGTGATAGTGACTCACTAATCCACCATGCAACAAATTCATGTTGAGGGAATATTGATCACAAAAAATTCCCTCAAGGCAAGGAATTCTTAAATAAATCAAAAAGTACATGCATGTTGCGTTCTTTTTATTTTTATATTATTATTTGATTTAATGATATGCATGAAACTTTGCATCATCTTGGTAAATAAACTTCAACAATTTATCGTGGCATAGCCACTCACAATTTAATAGTTACATTACAACGACGCTAGATTGCCATTATGCTCCTTTTTTCTTGAATTCATTCGATTATCTCGATTTAATTAATTATATATTCTTACGATGTGATCTCTTCTATTTATTCCTTTGTTCTTCTGATTTATTTAATTAAGATGAGTACCACAATGATCTCATATAAGTCGAACTATAGAATAAGATATGAAATAATTAATTGTCTTTACGAAGCATCCCAAAAACCAGCGATGAATACCAAGTATTTTCATTGTCATATGTTCCTAAATTCCAATTTTTCCCTATTTACTTAATAGCCAAACCAATTTAAAAAAAAAAAATTATTGCACGAAACATTATATATAGATACATATACCACCCCATAATTTTATAACTCTCAAAGACTCAAGAAAAGATGATGGCCAAATCTTGCTACCACAATCTCCTCCCCGCACCACCGCCCCCACCACCACAGCCCAAACTACCACCACCAACGTACAAGCCTACAAAGCACCACCATTCCGACCACCACCACCACCCAAGAAAAGGTACAACAACAACAACACTCCAATGCACTAGATGACACCATCACCGCCTTTTCGGACTACCAATCACTTTTTACATCCCAACGGGCCGAGACGGCCCGACCCATTTCCCTGCGATTGGTCGATGGAGCTTTGCCCCACGATTTTCCTTCCGGGACTTATTATCTAACCGGGCCGGGTATGTTTAGCGATGACCATGGATCTGCGGTTCATCCTTTGGATGGCCATGGCTATTTACGGGCTTTTGACATCGACGGGCCTCGTGGACAAGTAGAGTTCATGGCAAGGTACTTAGAACCACGTTTAGAGTGACAAACATTTACGAGAGGTTATGTAAATGAATCATTTTTCGAATTCCATTCTACGTAATTATTCTTGTAATAATGATCATCGTCATTGTCGAGTACAATGTAAGAAACTAGCTATGACGGAAAGAGTTTATGTAAGAAGCTAGCATATGATTAACATATCCATGATAAATTTTAAAATCAATTTTAACATATGGTAGTAATCGTCATTTTTTTTGTTTTCGATAGATATATAGAGACAGAAGCTCAAGTCGAGGAGCACGACCCGACGACGGGAGAATGGAGGTTCACACACCGCGGCCCATTTTCCGTGTTAAAGGGTGGAAAAATGGTGGGAAATACTAAGGTAATGAAGAACGTTGCTAACACAAGCGTCTTAAGGTGGGGCGGGAGATTGTTTTGCTTGTGGGAAGGAGGCGATCCATATGAAATCGACCCTCGGAATTTAAACACTCTCGGAAAATTCAAAGTTGTCGATCTTAACGATCGTACGCCGTCAGAAATTGAGGACGATGGCCACAACGGCGAGAGATTTAGGGCTCATTTCTTGGACGTGGCCGCTAAGATATTGAAGCCAATATTGCATGGTATGTCTTAGGTTTTACTTCTTCACTCAATATTTCTACTATTATATAATATAAATATATATATATATATATAATATTTTAAATATCGTAGGTGTGTTTAATATGCCGCCTAAGAGACTATTGTCTCATTACAAAATTGATGCAAGAAGAAATAGATTGTTGATCATGTCATGCAATGCGGAAGATATGTTACTCCCTCGAAGCAACTTTACATTTTATGGTGAGCCTAATAATAATTAATATTTTTTAAAAACATATTTCTTTAATTTAATGAAAGTTATTTTGTTCTCGTCGTTTTATTACTTATAATAATTTGATAGGGACTTCATCATTTTTTAAATTTATTAAAAAGCATATAGTAATAACGCATCGTAGTATCAAACGAATATACTCTTCTTGTAATAATGAAAAAACACAAGGGACAAAAACCATTGCATGCTACTTAAATATTCGTACGTATTTACAAGAAGTTACTTCTTGATTTCATATAACCATACAAGTTTTGCATTTTTAATTATTACATTAAAGTTTGATTATTTAATTGTAATTTCGTTTTTGCCCAGAATTCGATTCCAACTTCAATCTGCTGCATAGCCAAGAGTTCACCATTGCAGACCACATGATGATACATGACTGGGCATTCACTGATTCCTATTACATACTCTTCGGAAATAGGATCAAGCTAGACGTCGCAGGTAGACATAAAAATATTAAATATATTAAAAAATAATTTAAATTTCAAACTATTATAAAGATGGAATTTTTATTTCATGGGGGTTTGATTCAATTGCAGGCTCCATGACAGCAGTATGTGGTTTATCTCCTATGATATCTGCATTATCGTTGAATCCAAGCAAGCCCACTTCGCCGATTTACTTGCTCCCAAGATTTTCCGACGATAATAATCAAATAAATGTAACGTCGAGAGATTGGAAAATACCGATTGAAGCTCCTTCGCAGATGTGGGTGCTCCACGTCGCAAATGCTTATGAACAGAAAGTAGGTTGTAATGGAGGTCTTCAGATTCAAATCCAGGCCAGTGGGTGTTCTTACGAATGGTTCAATTTCCAGAAAATGTTTGGTATGAATTTTCTTTTTGCCTTTTGCCAGATTCGTTAGGTTTATTACAACGATAAAAAAATGTGTTTCTTTTTTCTTGCATTTGCGTAGGATATGACTGGCGAAGCGGTAAGTTAGACCCGTCGATGATGAACTCCGAACAAGGCGAGGAGAAGCTACTTCCTCACCTCGTCCAGGTAAAATAATACTTTAACTAAAAGATTAAGCATTAAGTACGGAAGTGTATTATATTTTAATTTTATAATTTTTATTACCAGCACGGACCCTCACGTCTAGGCTGAATTCTCTATTATCTAACCTTAGAAGTGAATTTTTATGGGCGGTCAAGAAGATTTGTATCAATGACCTCTTGAACTGATCTCTGATACCATGACGAATGAACCACTTCACCTAAAAATTTAAGCTTATAGAAGAGACTGTATTATATTTTAATTTATATATTTTATTTCTGACGACTAAATTTAATTTCAACGTACCCATGCAGGTGACTATAAGCTTGGACGAAGACGGAGAATGCAGTTCATGCGAGGTAGACGACCTAAACCGATGGGGCAAAACGTCGGACTTTCCCGTGATAAATCAAGATTTTTCGGGCGCCAAAAATACCTACGTCTACGCCGCCACGTCGTCCGGTTCGAGGCGGGCTTTGCCCCATTTTCCATTCGACACGGTCGTGAAGCTAAACACGGAAGACGGGCTGACCCAAACTTGGTCTACAGGGAGGCGGAGGTTCATCGGCGAGCCCGTCTTCATCCCGAAAGGCGGGAAGTACGATGAAGACGATGGGTACCTCCTCGTCGTCGAGGCAAGTAAACGACGATGCGAGAAATAAAATAAAAAATAAAAATTAAATAAGCGTCTATATGATGGTAATGATCTTACGTCCTATGTTTTTGTAGTACGCCGTGTCGACGCGGAGGTGTTATCTCGTCGTTTTGGACCCGAAGATTATCGGTAAGAAGGATGCTTTGATGGCGAGATTCGAAGTCCCGAGGCATCTTAATTTCCCTCTCGGCTTTCATGGCTTTTGGGCTCCGAGGAAAGTTGCTAATGCTGCAAGGAATCATCAACTGTATTCCAACTTGTTGAAGGCTGAGTTTGTTCTTGCTAGTGATGAAGTGTTAGTTTAGGGTTAGGTTTGTTTGTAAGAAGGTGAAGAATTGAATAGGCATCTATCAATGTTAGAATAAATATTCTATTGATGTGAAAAAAAGAAGACATAAATGGTGCAATACAAATGTAACATTGTTTCACTAGCAAATATTGGCTATTAGGGGTGGTGGAAACGACGCGGGGGTGTCGATTTTTGGACAAAAAGTTTTAAAATTGAAGCAATTCGAGGATATCTAAATTTAATGTGCAATTTTATGATAATAAATCTCAAATTGCTTCAATTTTGAAACTTATTGTCCTCAAATTACTTCAATTACGAAACTCTTGAAAATGACACTCCTAATTTATGTGTCCTTAAAATGTCACAACCCCTAATATATAGCCAAACAGTAATCAGTTGCAAATATTCTACATATTGTTTGCCATTGATTAAAATTGAAAACCTTATTTGTCATGCAATTAGACTCTGTTTGGCACACGAAATTTATGCGTGAAAAAGACGAAGAAAAACAATGTTAGTGTATCAAATAATGATACGTTACGCTTCGAGTATCGTACCATTACATGTTTCTTTCTCTTTTTCATTTCATTTTTATACCAAACTTAGATATAAAGATTGTTAAACAACATGATATGTTCCGGATCATGTGAAATATATTGTCTAAGTTTGTTATGCAAAATTATAAAGTTGGGTTATGACATTTTCCGATTTTTGGATCACTAGATTTGATTATTTCAAAATAGATTATTAACCTCAAATGTGGATATAAATTAGAATCTCGTATCATTTTTCTTAGTAAAATAAGTAAGAAAATCAATTTTTTTTGCCGCCACACACTTGGCTGCTGAATTGGGTTATGATTCGGCTCATTTAGTTGGAAAAATGATCGAAAACCTTCCTTTGGTCCGACGTATAAAGTTATGGATCTAATTTTACAATTATCAAATATATTGATCTAAAATCGAAAATCAGGTGAATTTGTGACCGAAATTTTAATTTTCCCTCACTTTATTTAACTTTATGTTTTTTTGTATTATTTTTTAATCCAAGTCGTCAAGTGAGCCCAAAACTTCGAAAAGCCCAAACCAGCGAAAAAGAATTGAAGCGTTTATTTTAAACCCTAATAGAAATTTCCCCCTAAATCCACCAATTTCGAAAAAACCCCAAATTGTCACTTGCCCACCGCGTAAGACCCACGCTCCGAAGTACAGTCGCCATGGCCGGCACCGGCTTTTCATTCTCCACCACCTCATCCTCTTCGGCATCGCCCTTCTCCTTTGGAGTCTCTTCATCCTTCAGCGCCTCCCAGACGACGCCTTCGGCGACGAGTAGCCCGTTTGGTGCCTCCCTAACGACGCCGTCTGCCAGCAGTAGCCCGTTCGGCGCATTCCAAACGACGTCTGCAGCCGCTAGCAGCCCGTTCGGCACCCCACAGACGACGTCGACCCTCTTTGGTGGTTCTTCAGCTCCATCTCCATTCGGATCCAGCTTGTTCGGGGCGTCAGGTTCGGCGCAGACACAATCGCCATTCGGATCTTCAGCGTCTAATCTATTCGGATCTTCTGCTGCTTCCGGGTCGACAAGTCTTTTCGGGTCCGGTGCTCCGACTCCGAGCCTTTTCTCCTCTCCCTCCGTCGCGCCGCAGTTTGGGTCCGCAATGTCAGCATCGACTGCCATGACGCCGATTTTCGGGTCCACCACTTCCGCAGCAACCACCCCCACAACTCCATCGTTCGGGTCCCCCACACCGTCTCTGTTTGGGTCCGCCTCATCGGCGCCATCTTCAACCCCGTCAATATTTGGTTCTTCCATGTCAGCGCCATCATCGACTCCGTCCATGTTCGGTTCTGCTGCGTCAGCACAGTCCTCCACACCGTCTGTATTTGGGCAGTCCACCCCAGTGACATCATCACCATCACCCTCGATATTTGGGTCCACCACAACCGCACCTTCCTCAACATTCTCTCTATTTGGCTCGACCACGTCCGCACCACCCTCAACGCCGTCTACATTTGGTTCTGTCACCCCAAGCTCAGCTCCAATGTTTGGTACTGCCAGTTCAGCTCCGTCTTCAACGCCTTCTATGTTTGGCTCTGCCACGCCGGCCTCAACTCCAATGTTTGGTACCGCCAGTTCAGCTCCGACCTCAGCGCCTTCTTTATTTGGTTCTGTCACGCCAACCTCAACTCCAATGTTTGGTACAGGCAGTTCAGCTCCATCCTCAACTCCTTTATTCGGTTCTGCCACATTAGCGTCCTCCACCACCACTGCTACCACCACGGCCACAACATCTTTGTTCGGAGCAACAACTAAGGCACCATTTGGGTCTTCAATCTCATCTTCGACTTCATTGGCACCCTCATTTTCATTTCAGCCTGCAACATCAGCTTCTTCAACCCCTGGATTTTCACTTCCGACCAGCACTTCTTCATCTTCAACAGGGTTTTCATTCCTGAAGAGCACTACTGGCTCCTCCACGTCAACATCGGCACCATCAGCAGCATCTACAACCCCTGCGTCTTCGTCACCTTTCGGTTTCTCTTTCGGAACTACTGGTTTTCAGTCCTCTACGCCTTCCACAATTGGCTCAACAACGGCACCCTCTGCTCTGTTTTCGACAGCCACAACAACCACCACCACCACCACTTTGTCAACTACAACTAGTACAACTCCAAGTGTGTCCTCTTCTGGTGCTGATTTAACTTTCTCAGTACCAACCGTGGCGTCTTCGGCTAGCACCAGCTCTCTCTTTGGGTCCACGGCACCAGCAGCATCCTCAACACCATCTCTATTTGGTTCGACCCTGTCAGCACCGTCCTCTGCTAGCGCAAGCTCGTTTTCCCTGTCCTTAAAAACACCTTCTAGTGCAGCCTCAACTCCTGCCGCATCACAGGCACAGACTACTGGTGCTTTTCCTTCTTTTGGTGAGATTTTGTCAACTTGTTTTATTGATGTGACTATTTTTGTCTCCTCATGCGCGTAGATGTTTGATGCATCTTCTAACACATGAATGCACTGGTTCAGATGGAGTTTGCGCGTATTATTGGTTTTTTCAGTGGTTTGTTTGAAAACGGTCTAATATTTTGTTCTTTATATTTTTTATGATTTTCTATGAATGTGGCTGATGAACCATGCTACAGGATCAACAGCTGCATCAAGTTCGGCTGCCACTTCTACAGCTCAGACGTCATCGGCTGTGCTTGTTGCCTCGAGCAGCGGGTTGGTATTTGTTCCCTTGGAAATTTTATTTGATCTTTTGCCATAAACATGGATTTGTTGTTCTGAGATGGGATCGTTATGATATTTCATTGATTGACTCGAGTTTAACATTTTTTTTTTATGATTGACGCATGTATGCATATTTTAGCTAAATTTTAGTTCATTGTGAAACAAAAATAAGCTAAACCTTAGTTTTTGTTAACTTTGCCGTGTAGGACTACGTCTACAACCAATGCAGCTGTAACCATTGCACCTAAATTGCCATCTGAAATAACGGGGAAGACAGTTGAAGAGGTGATGACATAATTTGTCAAGCATTGATTTTGAGTGTCATATCTACTTCGCTATTGTGTGTGCATTTGTGAACATTTCTACTTGGAGTTTTGAAACATGAAGAATGTCATTCGGTGTACTATATTGTATAGTATAAATATGACAATATATTAATCGTCCTACGAAAAGTAAAGGAACAAAAAGGAAAAATATATATTGATTCTGAACTGGGCAGAGTGATTTGTGAGTTAATTCTACAAATAGTGCCAGCGACAAAAGCACTGGTCTTATTCCCTCTCGTGCTGCATGATTGGTTGACAAAATTGTTTACAGGCCATGTTTTACCATGAAATAATCAGTCATTGGTTCTATGTAGATCATCAAGGAATGGAATGCTGAACTTCAAGAGCGTACCAACAAATTCCGTAAGCAAGCTAATGCTATAGCTGAGTGGGACCGTCGAATTCTACAAAATCGCGATATTCTTCTCAGGCTTGAGGTATATTATCACTTTCTGCTGCATAAAATAGTTAACCTTCTCCTATGGTGTAATTTACCCTGTTTGCATTATCCATTTTCTTTTCTGTTTTGATGATAACTTGTACACAATTCAATTGCATAAATGCTGCTGTTTGTGTGTAATTTTCTTGTTGTTTGTATACATGACCTGATTCAACGCTTCATAGGGGAATCTGCCTTTTTTGAGTTGCGTTATGCATATCGGTTTACTAATTGGAACTCTTGCCTTTTAGAAGCATACTCAAGTAAAGTATCAATATATGATTGTGAAATGGTAAAGTCAATTGAAATCAGGTGGAAAACCTCAATAAATTGTTAATGCGCAGAAGAGTCAGATTTAGAAGGATACTTTATCAACAGTAGCATGCATTCAAGTTTGATTTCCCTGGTTCAAAAATATTCCTCAGCAGTCTAGATTGATGAGCTTATGTTGCCCTGTGCTTTTGGTGATTTCATGTTATTGTGTTTGTTCGTTGATGCTTCCCTGCTTATATCTGTTGTCTGTGATTAATATCAAATAATGGGATGATTTTTTTAACTAGAGCGAAGTTGCAAAAGTGGTTGAGACACAAGGCACCTTAGAGCGGCGGCTGGAGTTAATTGAAACTCATCAAGATGAGGTACTTTAATATAATTATTATCTTCATTTCAGTAATTGTTGAATTTGTGTGCTTTACTGTGCTGGTGCATATTTAAACCATAAAGTTCTACAGGGATCCACATACTGTCTTTCCTCGTTTGCATGAGTCAAGTCACTGCGTGATACTTTGCTTGTTTTTTTTTTAACACAATGTGAAATAGCAGTGAAAAGTTTGTCGTTTTGTGTCGACACATATGTGATGTTTTAATATTAGATAAAAAGAAAAAATATATAGCAAGCTGGATAATATGATTGACAGCATGTGGGATTTATTTTTCAATACATAACTAACCTTTTTTTCCCCTCATTTTTATGTTGGTTCATTTGGTTGCCAATAGGTTGATAAAGCCTTGCAGAGCATGGAGGAGGAAGCTGAGAAATTATACAGAGATGAGCGAGGATTGCTTCTCGATGATGAAGCTGCATCCACTAGAGATTCAATGTAACTGTTGGATTGTGCCTCTATTATAGTCATCGAGTTTGAATATCTATAGGAAAAAAAAAGCCAACGTCGCCTAATTTTGTTTTTTCTTTCTCGTGTTTATTACCCTTATAGGTACGAACAGGCTGAAATGGTAGAACGAGAGCTGGAGCACATGTCAGAGCAGATCAAATCAATCATCAATACACTTAATGCCAATCAAGTAACTGCTCGCTTTAACCTATTTTTTTTTTCTCTTTCATTGCGATTTGATTAGAGTCGGATGATGGAGAGGCTAAATTGTTAAAATTTTATTTTGCTGCGTAAAGGGTGGAGAGCTCGAACCAAGTGATGGAATGACTCCATTGGATGCTGTCGTACGAATCCTAAACAATCAGCTGAGTTCGTTAATGTGGATAGATCAGAAGGTCGGGCCCTTAAATCTTGCCCCCCCCCCCCCCCCCCCCCCCCAACCCATAGTTTCTCTCGATGTTAAAATAGCAAAAGATATTCGAAATGTTTTTAGATTAGCTTATACCGATCCATCGAGCATCTCATTCTTATTACAGGCCGAGGAATTCTCTTCGCGGATTCAGAAAATAGCCAGCCAAGGTTCTGCGGCTGATCGTGATTTGACTGCTGGGTCGAAGCTTTGGTTGAACTGAGATTCGGTTTATTACAGTACCTCTTGAATTTTCTGGGTTGTTGAGAAGAAGAGGCAAGAAGGAAGAGTAGTTGTTTTTGTTTTGTTTATGTTGTCAAATCCTTTTGGTGGAGTGGATTAATTATCTATTTTGTTGCTTATATTAGTCGGATCATGTAATTTATTTCATAATTGACCCAATACAGACTATATACATGTGCTTAAAATATAAATAAAATATAAAATTATTTTTATAATATGAAATTATAATATTAATTTTAATATTTTATTTTTTTTTACCGGTCTCGAGGTATCTCCACTCGATTTTGCTATGTGCTAGCCCCTAAATATTGGCGTGAGCTTTACGCCACACAGACATGGCGGATGCTTAATTGCGTCACACACTCCAGTGGTGGGATTAATTCCCTGAGTCAGATGAATACGTCTCAAAAATCCCCTGAGTCAGATGAATACGTCTCAAATCCACCTGACAACGATACCCTGAGTCAGATGAATACGTCTCAAACCCACCTGACAACGATACCCTGAGTCAGATGAATACGTCTCAAACCCACTTGACAACGATTGTCATGTGATATAAATTCTATGGGGACTACTCAATGAATTGTGGGAGGAGGGATTTGATCCCACAACCTAATCCACAAATCTTTAAGGCCTCCTTCCTTCTTGACCACTAGGCCAAGAAATCATTGGCTAATATTAATTTTAATTGAAAAATCTGTTTTATAAATTAAAAATATGATTTTTGGGTATAATTGTAATAAATTTGAAGATTAAGGATAAAATGATAATCAGCAATGTCATATCAAATCAATTTGAATTTAACCATCACCAATTATATAAAGGTATAGATATATATATTCCAATATTAGGAAACTATTGCAATTAATTATAGTATTAAAAGAGAAACAAATGAGAAATCTCGCAATTGGACATCAAAATTTATTAATTAATCATATTGATTAATATTTTATCAATTTACAATGAAATATTAAATTTATAATACATGCCAACTTCTATTTAAATTCAATTTAAAAGAATCATTCTATGTCAAACTTTAAAACTTTATTTTGTTTATTATGTTCAATGTTGCTCTTTATTGAAATTAAGAAATATTTCTGTATACATTTACATACAACATCAAAATACGCTAATACAAACAAATAATACATGACTTCTCAATACAAGAAAATTATTAAAAATATATTCTCTTATAATTTTAGAACATTAACTTAGGAAAAAATATTGTCTTGGTTAAATAATCTAGTATCACTTTCTGTTGTAGTAGTAAATTCTTATTATTTAATAAATTGTAATAACATTCAAAGGGTAAAAAAAACCCTCGTCGATGCACTAATCTAATCAACATCCCCAATCTCCGATCCATCAGGGGTTTTTCCATAAACCCTTGAAGCAATCACAAAACAAAGATTTGAGGAAAAATGCCGGCATGGTCGCGATCCTCTGCTTCGCGCTTACTGTACACTCTTTGCACCCGTAGCAATCTCTGCCGCTACTCGGCCGGAACGGCGGCGGCGGCTAGGCTGCGCTCGGAGAAGGAGGCGTGGTGGAAAGAATCTCTGCAGAAGCTCCGGAACATCGGAATCTCTGCTCATATCGACTCGGGGAAGACCACTTTGACTGAGAGGGTGCTGTACTACACGGGCCGTATCCACGAGATACACGAGGTCAGAGGGAAAGATGGCGTTGGTGCGAAGATGGATTCGATGGACTTGGAGAGGGAGAAGGGGATTACGATACAGTCAGCTGCCACCTACTGTAATTGGAAGGACTATCAGGTTACTCCTTTGTGTGTGTGTGTGTGTGTGTGTGTGTGTGTGTCAGTGTGTGTGTGTGTGTGTGTTGCGTTTGAGTGTGAGTATAAATGTGAAATAAACAAGGGGAACTTCAGTGGGAGCTTGCTTTCATCCAAGCGAAAAATTGGAATATATATATATATATATATATATATATATATATATATATATATATATAAGCAAATGCATCGAATTCCAGTGTATTTTAGTTGGTGAAGTTGTTCTAAGAACAAGCTATAAACCTTGTTGAAGAAAGGAAATGAGTTTGGTTCAATTTACTGTCCAGCTGGATCTGAAGAATGTTATAGTGAACCTGCGAGATTGCGAATTTTAGTCTTTTGGATTGACTTGAGAATATAAATGATTTCTGCCATGCTGAGATATTGTGAGGCACGCTCATAGGGTGTTTTTTGAGTTTTGACTAGTTAAATTTAGGGTCTTTTTTTATATATGTTGATGGTGCTGGTGAGTTAAGAAGTTGCAATGGTGTTCTTAATTCAAGGTGGCGCAAAAAAAAGATGTGTTCATTTTTATGGCAATATTTTTATCCTGAAGACTGATTGGACTAGTATGTTTAGTTGGCTGGGTGTAACTTATTTTTAGGAGTGGATTTGTTTGACTTGTTTCATGAGTATCATGTTAGTGAGTGAAACTAAAGAAGAGACTGCAATTGAAGGTTAGTTGTCGCTAAACATGATGTAAAACTTATCTTGTTGATGAGTATAAGATATCTCCAGATGTAGCAATTATATTTCTCTATCTCTTTAAATATTTGGAGTCAGAGGTTGCTAATAGTCTCTAATGAAATCTTGGCATTCACAAGGTTTAGGTGGCCACATAATTAAATAAGCAGCATGTGAAATGCCTGGAACTTATTGTTCTCTATGTTGCAGGTCAATATAATCGACACACCGGGTCACGTTGACTTCACAATTGAGGTTGAGAGAGCTTTACGTGTGCTTGATGGTGCCATTCTTGTACTGTGTAGTGTTGGTGGTGTACAGAGTCAGTCTATCACCGTGGACAGGCAAATGAGAAGATATGAGGTTCCCAGACTTGCATTTATAAACAAGCTTGATCGCATGGGGGCTGACCCGTGGAAGGTTCTGAATCAGGTTTGTTTAGGGATATGTTATTGTGTCTCGCCACAGATCACTGAGAGTTTACTCAGTACTTCTCGAAATACTTTAATTGTGCAATGGAATGTAACTAAATGAGGCTTACCTTTTCAATTATATGATTAGAGTCATCTGAACTTTTACTTTTGATTTTTTTTATAGGCTAGGTCTAAACTTCGACACCATAGTGCTGCTTTGCAGATGCCAATTGGTTTGGAGGAGGACTTCAAGGGTCTTATTGACCTCGTCAATATGAAAGCAATTTACTTCCATGGTTCTAGTGGGTCTGTTTATGGCCTGTGGTTGAAAGCATAGTGTATTTATCGCAGGATTTTACTTGTATTTATCGTCCTTTTTTGTGCAGTGAGACTGTTGTATATGAAGATGTTCCTGCTAATCTTGAAGCATTAGCTCGGGAAAAACGACGTGAACTGGTTGAAGTAGTCTCGGAGGTTGACGATAAGCTAGCTGAGGTATTTCTTAGTGATGAACCTATATCAGCTGCTGATCTTGAGGTAAGCTGACAATTTTGTGCAGACTTTACTACCATCTGTTGAATTAGCTTATTAGCTTGAAATCTTATGGTTTCATCATTTTCTGGAGTCCATTTTCAGACATGAACCTTATATTTTGCCAATCATTTTCTTGTCTGTAGGAGGCTATCCGTAGAGCTACCATAGCTCAAAAGTTTGTGCCTGTATTCATGGGTAGTGCTTTTAAGAATAAGGTGAGCTCTCATATTTCACAAATTTGGATGATAGTCCTTCATGTTGTTCAAGAGTCAAGAAACTTTTGTCATGATAACCCCTGAGTTTCCCTGTTAATGTCTAAATGTGCATGTGTGTGCATTATTTCTTAAACTGGCCGGTGCACACCGGCGTTCATTTCTTATTGAAAATGTAAAAAAAAAAATTGGGAACTTAAAGAAATGTCAAAACTGCTAGAATAACGTTTTCACAATTCGCATTTAATGAGATGGTATTCAATGAGAAGGATATAGTCTGTGAAATTCTAACTATTGATTATAGAGCATTTCATAAGAATTCAGCAGCAGATCTTCTGTGACCTTACCTTTGACATGGGATAATAAAAGCATACACTATCATCTATCAGTTTATGTACACCTACACTCGTTCTTCTAGACAACTAATGAAAACGATTGAGGTATAACATATTATGGATCCATAACGTTTAAAAAAATTTACCATGCTATAATTTAGCTCTTGAACCTCTGATAACAAGATGTTCCTAAGAAAAATGAAATGCAAAGTATGGAAACCTACCACTTATTCATTTTCTTCTTTAAACATGTCAATTATAATTATGTTGAAAGAGGACTCGAAGTTATATTGCGTCACCCATTGTGGATTCAATTGTCTATGTTCTTGGCCATTGTGTGAGTGCAGGGTGTTCAGCCACTTCTTGATGGTGTGATTAGTTACTTGCCGTGTCCAACTGAAGTTAGTAATTATGCTCTTGATCAATCCAAGAGTGAGGAAAAAGTATGCATCGTTTGTTGGATTTTATGTTCGAAAAATTCCCTGTCCCAAGGAACGTTTTATTAGAATATATTTTGACTGTGCAGGTTGAATTATCTGGAAATCCCACTGGTCCTCTTGTTGCCTTGGCTTTCAAGTTGGAAGAGGGTAAATTCGGTCAATTAACCTATTTAAGGTACTTCTTTCTTAGCTTCGACTGTTTTGAGTTTTCATCCCATTGTAGGTGTCAGTATTAACGGGTCACCTGACATCTTTTGCAACAGAATCTATGAAGGTATAATCAAGAGGGGTGATTTTATAACTAATATAAACACGGGAAAAAGGCTGAAGGTAGTAAGCTTTGTATATAATTGGGTTTGAATAGCTCACACTTTGCAATATATTAAAAATGATTTTAGCTTCTACGCAAGAATTATAGCTGCTCATCTCTTTCAACATCTGACCCACTGTACTTCTAACCTGGTGTTATAGGTTCCACGTTTGGTACGAATGCACTCCAGTGAGATGGAGGTTAGTAACTTTGAACCCATGCTTTTTCATGATGGTTTTAGATTTCGGCAAAATTATATGGGCTGTAATTTTAAGTATGTTAGATGCCAACATTACATGGTTCTGAAAACAGGATGGATTCGTTAGCTTTTTCTATTGGTTCAGTCTTCTTTTATCCACTTTATTCCTCCATAACGATGTAAATTTTTGAATATTCTGTCCACAGGAGATCCAGCAAGCACATGCAGGAGAAATAGTTGCTGTGTTCGGTGTGGATTGTGCGTCAGGTATAAATGTCACAGCATGGAGTTTTCTTGCTTTTCACTCTTTTGTTTTTAGGGATTCAGGCATAGTGTGTTTTACCCCTCTATATGAGCATATCATCTTGTGCATAACTGTGTTTTGATGCTTGTGAGATATTGTACCAGGGGATACATTTACGGATGGATCAGTTAAATATACCATGACTTCAATGAATGTGCCCGAGCCTGTTATGTCATTGGCTATATCAGCCGTTTCCAAAGATTCGGGAGGAAATGTGAGTGTGTAGCAAAATTTGTTCTTTATGTTTAACTTTATGCATTTCGTTTCTATTTCTAGAAATATTTAGACCACATCTTTGATTGACAGTTTTCAAAAGCTCTGAATCGATTCCAGAAAGAGGATCCAACATTCCGTGTTAGTTTGGATCCTGAAAGTAGCCAGGTATCTCATCTCTTGAATCATTCCCACCCTTTCCACAATCCCAATGAATAAGCATTGAACACACTCAGACAGACATGTTTGTATATAAATTAATGTGAAAATACTTCATGTCTCCACTGGAATTGTTTACCATGCAGACAATTATTTCGGGAATGGGAGAGCTTCACTTGGACATATATGTTGAGAGAATGAGGAGAGAGTATAAGGTGCTCTCTCCTTTTTTTCTCCCTTGATTGTAGTCCCTTACCATTCATTTTTTTATCAATTTATTATGATATCATTTTAGTTATGTCTATATTTTACTGTCGCATTCTTCAGGTTGATGCTACTGTTGGTAAGCCCCGTGTAAACTTTCGAGAAACGATAACACAGCGTGCTGAATTTGATTATCTACATAAGAAGCAAACTGGAGGCCAAGGTCAATATGGACGGGTCATCGGGTAGTTTTTCAACATGCCCTCACTTCCCCAGTTTACCCTTATTAAATCCATGCTCTCTCTCTCTCTCTCTCTCTCTCATGTTTTTCTTTATGTCCTCTAGCTATGGTAGCTTTTAGGTTTATGCAGAGCCCCAAGTGGATAAATAGTTACGCATCATATTTCATGTGGTGTACCATATGCTTTTTTTGCTTTCATTAAACATATATAACCTCGTTAAATTCTCTCAACAGATATATCGAGCCACTTCCAGCAGGCTCGGGAACTAAGTTTGAATTCGAAAACATGCTCGTAGGACAAGCAATCCCGCCAAACTTTGTGCCATCAATTGAGAAGGGTTTTAAGGAAGCGGCCAATTCGTAAGTCTAGTGTTTCCGGTAACATTTTACAAGGTCATCAGATGGTTATTATAACCTTTGGGTATCTAGGCATTGGATGAATTAGGAAAAAACGTGTGATTTTTTCAATGAATAGATACTTAACATGTGTAAGAAAAGAACAGAGACTATAGACTTGCAAATTCCTACTTCTAGCTGATTTGTCTATCATCGACAAGTCTGAATTTTTAGGAAGCATGATCCCCGTCATGTGTTTCTCTGCAGGGGTTCCCTTATTGGCCATCCCGTTGAAAACATCCGTGTTGTCTTGAATGATGGTAATTCTCACGCAGTGGATTCGAGTGAACTTGCTTTTAAGATGGCAGCTATATATGCCTTCAGACAGGTGCTTCTTGGATGCTTCTAAAAACTAAATGCTATATTCTTTGCCGCCTGTGAACATATGAATGTGCGCTATTATTTGGTGTATTCCTTTTATCACACATTTTTTTGTTACAGTGCTATGAAAAAGCAAAACCTGTCATACTGGAACCCGTGATGTTGGTGGAGTTAAAGTTTCCCTCCGAGTTTCAGGGCACTGTCATGGGCGATATCAACAAGTTCTCTCTCTCTCTCGCTCTCTCTCTCGCTCTCTCTCTCTCTCTCTCTCTCTCTCTCTCTCTCTCTCTCTCTCTCTCTCTCTATCTGTGATTAGTGGAGTTGAAGATATTTTGACTTTTTATTTGTCTCGACGATGGCAGGAGAAAAGGCGTGATTGTTGGGAATGACCAAGACGGAGATGATTGTGTGATCAGTGCACATGTAAATATAATAATACTAATAAACCTCTTTCAGTCAAATATTGATGCAATCACTCACTGTATATCGTTTTTCAGGTACCATTGAACAATATGTTCGGTTATTCTACCACTTTGCGGTCGATGACTCAGGTCCGACATGGGCTCTCCTCCGTCTTTATTTGAATTTAGTTCGATGTGTTCTGTTGACGTAGAAGCGTGTTATGGCTTGCAGGGAAAAGGAGAATTTACGATGGAATACTTGGAACATTCACAAGTTTCTCAGGACGTTCAGACACAGCTGGTGAACACCCACAAGGCTTCCAAATCAAATTAGCCGCCGAAGCTTCGCCTTTTTATCATATTTTCATTATTTAGGATTTGATATAAAGGGTTATACTATACTATTCATTGCGCAAAAAACGTCGGTTTTTTTATAGTCTCTCTACGAATAATAAGACAGTTGTAACATTGAACTACAATAATAAGATTATTGTTGTGGGACTTATGTTTACCAATCATTTATTACAACAGAGTTAGTAAGGACATACGTCAAGACAATGTATGGCCTCTGTTTCACAATGTGGTGTGAGTAGAGTAGTTTATTATTACATCATCAAGGTAGAAACTAGGTAGTAATTTCCATCCAAAGGTGGTATATTTACATGTTGGGCTTTAAATTGGGCCTTTTCTTATTGGGCCTGTCTTATATGGCTTAATCGTGGGCCTATTCTGTTATTGGACCTGCCCTTTACCTATGGACGGTATTTTTGGGCTTTTAATTCCAGCGGATGAACTTGTGGTATTTCTCAAACGTCGGGAAGGGATTTAGCTTTACCTTCTTGCTTGATCTACACGAAGACTTTGCTGGAATTAGCTGTGCCACATTCTGCTTTCTCTAAGGTGCGTTTAATCGAATTGTGTAGTAAAGTTGATTTTTTTTTTTTTTTTTTTTTACAGTTTTGCTGATTTTATTCACGCTGCGTCTTTTATTTGGCAGTCATCTACTGTTGCTTGATTTCGATTCTGGGTTTGATTCAGTGAGAATTGAACCTAATATATATTATTTATGTATGTTAGTCAAGAAACACGGAGTATAAATTGTCTAAGTATGTAATTTGATGTTTGGGCACCAAGTGCTTGTTAAAAGTCCTCAACGTCTGCTTAGCGTTTGGTTAATTTGTCTTTAAGACCAAAATTACCTGCGTCTGTCTCAGTTTTTTTTTTTTTCTTTCTTTTTTCGTGCGTAGAGTGTGCGAGCTCGTGCAGTAATCTAAGAAGCAAGAACATTAGTTGGGCAGCACACGATGGATGAAGCTATGCAGAAGTTCCAACAAGGCCTCGTCGAGGTCGAGATAGAAGCTGAGCATCTCTTACTGGCTAGACATGAGGTAACTAGTACTAGGATCAGAATAACATTTCTGTGACATTGCAGTGTTTCTCTCAATATCACAATGTTTATCGATCGTTGTTAATATCGAAATGCAGTTGGTTGAAATAGATAGGGTGAGGAACGGTAACAGAGAAGCGTTAACAGCGCTACGAAAAAGAGCCCGAACAACAAGAACAAGTGTCCCTTTGCCTTTTGAGTCAATCATGAGGGAGGTTGAATCGAGGCCTTTGGTGAGAGAGGTGTGTGCTACTTGCGGTGAGCACAATACGAGGGAAACGACTATGTTAATGTTTCCAGGGACTGATGTCTTTGCGGCCGTGCCATTCCACGCTGCTCATACCATTTTAGAGAAAGGTAATTTACTCCTTATTTCGATCAAGTATGTGAAAAAAAAAATTAAATAAATTTTAAAATCACCTCCCATTGATTGCATTATTTCTAGTTGCTGACTATTTTGATTGTTTGATTCTCATATTCTTGCATTAGTGAACCTATTGAATTGGTTCAGCTTTTATGGATTGTTATTCTAACCTTATTCTTGTCAATCCAATCTGAAGTATGTGAGTTGGCTCTGTTATAGTTTAATGGGATAATTTGTTACTAAGCTTTCGATCTTCGTATCCTCACATTACTGCTATATCGCTCGAATCCCATTAGACATCTTTTTATGCTGATCTAGGATCATATTAGATGTGTAGAGCTTATGCAGCTATAAAGTTGATGCTTGCATAGTTACAAAATTTCTTAAACTTATAATTTAGGGCTTCTTGTAAGAAAGAATGAAACTTGAAAGACTATATTTGTTATGAAACCATGAACTGAAATATGTCTGTCTTAAATTATGAGTCGGTACTATGTGACATCTTCTCAATCTGGATTAGTATATCCTAGTTAGATTCTTAGTTTTGTTTTGTTTTTTGTTTTTTCGTTATTATTGGCTTTTATTCTGTAGATCAAGAGCGCCTTGATTTCGAGTCGAAGAAACGCCAAAGCTACGTGAAGGAGAAATCCTTTTCGATTTCAGAGAAAGGTGCTCTTGCTGATAAAATCGGCCCGGGCGTGCTAAGATCTCTTGTCGCCTTGACTGATAATAAACCCAAGTAAGCCCTTTTCACTGATAATTTTGTTTCTTCAGGTTGCTTTTTCATCGCATCCATCTTTTTTTGTTCTGAGAAATTTCACTTTTATATCCATCCGTGTTTTAATACAGAACCGACGAGGAAGATTGATCCGCTTGCAACCTCAAGTCACACCGATCAGTAACACTTATAAATTGGGTACGAAAAAATTACGATTTTGATTAAATCGTTTTCAACTACGTCGACTTATATGAACTGTTTATTTACATCACTTGACAGCTTATTATAGTATCTGTTTATCAATGTGAAATAAAATTATCATGAAGATGATCGCACAAGCAAAGGAACACAAATTTGAGAAGCTTAGTTGCTGTGAAATATGATGATGGGTGCAAAAAGGGTTAAATTCATGCCATTGAATTGAAGAGTGTCCTTTGTCTTATTTATTATGACAATAGGCTTATCATAACCAAACTATTGTCCGAATAATAATAATAATAATAATAATAATAATAATAATAATAATAATAATAATAATCATGCCATTCTTCTACCCTACTTAAAGCTGCAGGAAACAAACATTATATGAAATTAGAGAAGCAACGTTCGTACGGAAACTAACCTATATCTTTACTATAAAATATACAATCATGATTATGATAATAAAAATTTCAAAATAAAATAAATTAATAACTTTTCAAGAATGACTCATTCTTTTATTGTACTTGGAATTGACACGAACTCTCATCATCAATCGGCTCTTCTGAATGCAGACAACACAAAGAAGAAGAAAAAAAAGAAGAAAAATCTTTGCTTTGAGTTGCGGCTGAATGAATATCACAATCCATCCAAAATCAGTGTATTCCTTTTTTTTTTCTTTGGTACCTTTTTTTGTAAAGCAAATAAATAATCAAATTGGCATTATTGATCTTCGCTTTAACGATTAAAGTCCATCCGATGTTGACAATTGAACGGGGAGAAAAAGATAGCACGATTTGCCTTATTTTAATCATAAATAATAAATTAATTGCTGTCGGTAATAAGGAGTCATGTCTCTCACTGTCCCGCGATTACTTTGTTTGATCATTTTCTTATAATAATAAGTAAGATTTGTGATTTTTATACAAAGGAAATTTGTTATTTTTTCTAACCTTCTTGTCTTGTAAATATTTAAATTTATTCATGCGAGATGTAAATGATAAATTATAAGAAGGGGGAAAAAAAGGAATGAAATTGTCCAAAGCGTACCTAATTATTCTCATAAATAATATTATATATATTTATATTCATGTTTGATGAGGGAGAATAGGACTTATCAAGGGAAGTGGCATGTGAGATTAAACAATAAAAAATTGATGTAGCATGAAAAAGTAATCCACATATCATTAAATCCTCCCCACCATGATTGTGCTCAAAACGAACAATAATTATTCAGAGAGTAAGCATATATATATATATATATATATATATATATGCATATATGCATAGTATAGTAATACATACTGTGGGCATGTGCTGTGCTATAACGTTGCTTTCTACTGACAATCTTTTCCAGAATTCTTATGGTTTTGTTTGCATTTTTTCGTCTCATCATTTTCAATAAATAGTATCCCACTTTTTTAACATGTATGGAATCAACATAACATGTTTTTGAAGAAAAAAAAACAATTTTTTTTTTATTAATATACTTTAAAAATAATTATTATGTTCCGAATTCGAGGTAGATGAGAACCAAACTTGTTCGCAAGGGTTGGGTCATGACAATTTCAATGTGGAGGTCATATGTTCGGAAATGCAATTGAATTCTCTTTACTATTGCATTATGTGTATAGACTTGGAGAGAGACATACATGGGATTAGTACTGCTGTAAGTCGGAGAGTCTGCAGTGGAGTTGAGATTTGCTCCACACTGAACTTAATCGAAGCGTGGAACTACGATGACATTAAATTGTTACCACGTGACAAAAAAAAAGGATAGAGAAACAATCTTAGAATTGGGTCCCTTTGCATATTAAATATCCATGTGAATGAAGGCAAACTTGTAAGAGATGTGTTGTGTCAATGTTTTGCCGTGCTTTCATATCAAACTTAAACCTAAGGTCATTGTTGTTAGTAAAAACTAAATAATAATAATAATAATAATAATAATAATTAGAAGAAAAAAAAAAGAAGATGAAGGAAGCAAAGCAAAGGCTGTCATATTATCTACCACAAAAAAGGTTTGTCCCAAGCTTTTATGTTAATTTTGCTTTACCAGCAGACAGAACCTTCCTGGCATCCCTTCCTTCAACTAGTCCCATCCCCACTCACGTTTTTTTTTTTCATCCATTCATTTAAATAAATTAATTAATATTTAAAATAAAAGATCTTGAACTGATTTCGTATGAGAATGTAATTTATAAAAGTTTTAGGGGTTCATTTTTAATTTAGAAGAAAGGGTGGGCTAAATAATAAATTACTGCATGACTTGGTAGACATTCCGTACAGAAACGGTCAACGTCCGTGTCAGCCTTTTCTCTCTTACCACACTTTGCAGCGTAGTATCACTTCGCTCTCTCCCCCAAACTCATTCATAATAATAATATAATAATATCTATTTTATTACCATACTTTATATATATATATATGTATTTGGTGGTATCTAATTTTTATATAAGATTAAAAATAAATATACGAACGACCTCACGACATGAGCATGTAAAGTAAGTATTATCACAAGCCGACAGAATTACATCGTACGTCGGAGATCCGCTCGTATTACCTTTATGTCCTTTTGCTACAAACAACAATTATATATTATATATATAAATATTATGAACAATAATTAATAGAAATTCGTGTAAATTCAGCAATATTCGTAGTCACTAGTATATTTAGATATTTTATAAGTATTACTTGTGGCCTTAAAGACTATACATTAAATATACAGAATATAAGGAAAAGTGGATATGTGAAGGATTTTCTTAGTTGTTTTTCATACATATAAAATGATTTTTATATATTTAATTCACTATCAAATTATCAATATTATATTGTCGGTAAGATATTAATGCACCTGGCCCGTCTGACGTGTAACTTACTGAGAGGCGAACACGCGCTTGTACGGCGCGTGGAATGGCCAACTTGCGGAGTTTTGCGAAGAAGCGAAGGAAAGGACAGTTCAGATTATCCGATAATGATCGACCAATCGAAGCTACCTCTTTATAGGGCACGCACTTTCACGCGCTTTGTTTTTTTTTACCCCACGGTGAAAATAATAAATATAAAACTAAACATTACCAAAAAAAATTAAATCAAAATATACAAACACATATATACTATATGTGATGGTGTACAATGTATATATATATATATATATCATTGGTTTGGCAAACTTATCCAAGCCAGTAAACTAACTAATATTAGTTGCATAATGTATTAAGAGCGTTTCCATATTTAATCCCTCCACATATATTAATAGATCGTTCATAACATTTAATCCGATTTATAACAGCCAAAAAAAATGTAATTGCAGCCTTTATAAATAGAAATGTGTACCATGCAGCTTCCTAATATATTATTATATATTTTTAGCACTACACCAAATACCAACTATAGAAATAATAATATATATCTTTATAGTTTCACCATATAGCTAAAGAGTCAATTTTGCATGAAGAGGTTGGGAGTCTGATTCCACTTAAATTTCTTGATATCGTTGTTTTATATGGAATTGGGACAAGACATATACGCAATAAATATTAGAATAGTTGGACGCCAGAGGTGATCTCGTAGCTGACAATGAACTTCATATTCAATCCAAACTCGACGAAACACATAGGCAGAGAGTATTAATTCAGTTGAAAGTCAGGGCTTGTCTCATAGTTAAAATCAGGTTCAGATTTGATTCAAACTGTATTTAGTCGAATTGTGAAGACTATATGTCGGCGAGTCAAAAATGTTGGAAGTATTAGTTCAGTCGAAAGTCGGCCTAGACCGAACATATTCTGAATGTGAGGACTACAGTAATGTTATGTGGGATACCTTAGCTTATAAATATATGTATATAATATATATATATATATATATTATATATTAGAAAAGAAGAAGGGTTTCCTAAATTGTACACACAAAACAGACAAAAGTTTCACATAATCGCAACTCTCTATGGCCTTTATAGCCTACACATTTACGAGCTAGCTAGCTAGAATGTGTTAAAGAAGATGTAGCTAGCTAGCTAGCTTCCATTCTAACATATCAATTAAAAAACAATTAATTCTCTACTATTCACGTATTAAATAATAATTTTTAATAAAAAAAACACACAAATTAAATAAATAAATAAATAATCTGAGCTGGGTAAAACAGTAATTGTACCATGTGTTAAGACAGCTCGAAACTAAACAAAGCAAAACTCAAAACACTATCTTATCTCTGACCAAAGAAGTCTTCAGTTCTGAGTTCACTTCACTTCACAGCTCTCACACCTAAACTTAGACTTATTGACTTTCAGATTTCATTAACAAAATGCCAAAACCTAATTTGAGTCAGAAAGAAGAGCTCAATAGGGTTTTTAATTACCAAACTTTCACAAGTGGGAGTTTTTCACTGTCTAAACTATTATTACATGATGATATAAATATACCCTCCTCTCCTTTTGCTCGCATAATCAACGTCCACATCTTGAAATATAGCTTGTAGTAGTTTGTACCACCACACAATTAATCTCACATGCTAGAAAAAAAAATTAATTATATTAAAATAAAATTGTATTAAAAAAGAGAGAAAACCCTCAAACCCCGACAATCTTCCTTAAACCAAACCCAATCTCACCACAAAGTCTTTCATCATTTTATCAAAATCTCTCATTTCCCTAACCTATAAACACGGACAGAGAGTTTTTTTTACAGCCTTTTTTTTATAATTATTTTTTAATATTTTCTTATTAGCATTATATCTTCTTCCCCTTTAAAGCTGACAGATTTCTTTCTCACTTCTCTCTCATTCTCTCTCTCCTTTTCTTGATTCCCACAAGCTCTATAAGAATGTCTTCTTTTCTTGCAACACATCGTTTCCTTAGTTGAAAAACTTGACCTTTAAGTATAACATCGAATTCTCTAGGTTTTTATTACACAGAAAAAAAACAAAAACAAAAAAAGAGTTTAAATCTTCACTAACAAAATGTTGCAGTATGATTGGGGTAGTACGAGCAGCAACAATAGCAACCCAAACTCACAGCAGGCCGCCGTAGTGCCAATCATCGACGACCACGGAGGAAGCTACGAACGCGACCCGTCCCTGACCATCTACCACCACGACCCATTCAGCCAGCCGGGCACCCACCACTTCAACCCGGCGGAGACCCATTTCCTTTCCTCCGTCGTTGACCCTTTCCATGGCAGTAATAGCAACCACCAGGCGGCCGCCGCCCATCACTTCGCCAACGCAACCATGTACGACGCCGCGTCGCAACGCGTGTACGACACGCGCCACGACGGGTCGTACCCTCCCTTGACCCTGGAGCCCACCGGGTTCATCAAACCCGAGCCCGTGGCAGCCGGGCTCGAGTGGGGCATTGGCAACAGCGGCGGCAGCAGCAGCAGCGCGAGCAGGTTGGGTCTGAACCTTGGAGGGAGGACCTTCTACGCCGAGGACGACTTCGTGAACCGCCTCTACCGCCGGTCAAGGATGCTCGAGCCTGGCGCGGTCGCCGCCCCGAGGTGCCAGGCTGAGGGCTGCAACGCGGATTTGTCCCACGCCAAGCACTACCATAGGAGGCATAAGGTCTGCGAGTTTCACTCCAAAGCTTCCACCGTCATAGCCAATGGGCTGACGCAGAGGTTCTGCCAGCAGTGTAGCAGGTTGGGAATGACAGAAATGCCCTTCTTGTTGAGATCCCTTTATGTGTGGTCTGGCCAAGAGATACATATATACATATATTATGAGAAAAAAATCAAATCTTCCTTCTTCCTTCTCTCTATAATCAACATATATATATAAACTTAAACATATGGTTTTAGAGCTTTGCTGGCCTTCATGCGATCAACTTTCTTGATTTTTCATCACACTACTTACTGACTCCTTGAGTAGCTAAGAATGTGATCATCTTGTTTATTAGTTCAGCTCTCCTAGGTTTACAGTTCAAGGGAAGGCTGAAAGAAACAAAGCTGTCATTTTTTTGGGGCATTGTTGTCTTCATGCAATGCAATGGTCATGTTTCTGAGTTCAATCAAGAACTTACTTTTATATATGCGGAGAGAAGACTCCAATGGCTGATCGCTGGGCACTGTGTGAAAGTACTGAACAGCCCTTTCATTGGCTGCAGCTGAAAGCAAAATTAAAAATGCCAACTAATGATTGAGTTCTTCGCTTATCGTAGTACTTACTTGGTTGTTGTTTGATCCCAAGGGGCACTTTTTTGAGTCCGTATTTACTTTCATGTGTTTTTTTAACTTCCCGAGAAAATTTCATTCTTACACTGTACTTATGAACTCTTCTTGCTTCATTTAGCAATATGTCTGTGTACTGTTTATGTTCTTAGACTAACTCCATATGTCATCTTTATCATCCTTTCCTATGTATATGAAAAATCATTTCTTGATAATTAGTAATTCATTACACTCATTTAATCTCAGATTCCATCTGCTGCCTGAGTTTGACAACGGTAAGAGAAGCTGTAGGAAAAGATTGGCTGATCACAATAGGAGAAGGAGAAAATCTCAGCAGCCTAACAATCAAGAAGTTCTTACCAAAAAGTCACAGCTCGACAGCAACAACAATAACAATGCAGCTAACTCTTCGTCTGAAAATGCGACAAGTAAGTCTTACATATATGTTATTTGTCTTAATGAAAAGCACACATTATCCATATATGATTCAAAATAGCTTGTTAAGAATGAGGCATTGGCTTGTCAAGAATATTAGTCCTTTTATGCATAAATTTTCAGGGTCTCCGCCAGATTCTAGGGTTCATTCGTCTTCAGTCACCATCGCGATTTCCCCGCCGAGGTTCTCAGTCGACTGCTTCGGGGCGCATGGAGCCTCGGCTTCGACTTCATCGACAAGCTCGCTCTTTTATTCGAATGGTTGATGAATAAGTTCATTCCATGAATATTGGAATATTTTTGAATATTCCATTATCATTGAATTATTATTATTATAAGGGGAAGAAGTAGTTGAGGCATTTGATGATGAATGCATATAGGTGTAACTCGGAAGTATTATTATTATAACAGCCTTAATTTAGATTCCAACTGCATGTACATTATTGGTTGTGTGCATGCTTTCCATATATGAATATTGTACCTTCTATGTTGTCCCGGAAATTCAATTTTCCGCTTTGTATGCTCAAACTCTAGCTTTAAATAATTGACAGTTCATTTATTATTTTATTTTATTTTATTTTTGAAAGAATTCAAATATATATATATATATATATATATATTCCATTGTAGTAATATGATCTGCAATGGACCTGTTACCATTTAGGTGGTATTACTATTTCGGGCTACTGATGCATTATATATTCTTCTGTCTGTCGCCTTATCTTTGTATTTTAAATTAAGGGGTGAAAAAATTGAATTTTATACAAAACAAAAATAAAATAAAAATGGGAACTTTATCTCAATTTTTAAATCTCTATCAAATTTTTTGAGGGATTTTATTTTTTTTTCCCCCAAGTTCCTATATATATATAATAATAATGCCACCCAGTCAATAAAAGCTGTCTGCTGCATCGAGAGTCTTATTTATTTTGTCAGTCTTTTTTTTATTATTTCTTTTTTTTTTTTACATTTAGTTTATGGATGATTCATAGATACAAACTGTTCAGTGCCATTCGTGTGAGGGGAGATGACTGAAATGAATACTCGACATTATTATATATTGGCCCTCATGTTTATTTAAAAAAAGATATATAGAGAGGGTATACATTATTTTGATTATTATTATCTTAATTCCGATATATATCATCCCATTCTCACCTCAGACCTCATCATGCATTTATTGAAAATGAAAAAAAACAGATATGAATTCTGAGCATCACTTCAGAAAATTATACTGTTTGCTGAATGGGATTTATGATATTGGTGAACTCAATGGAAAATACAGTCTTCAATGTCTTGTAGGACTGCACTTATGTGTACCGTACAATTATTTTCAAATCATTTTTCAGTCAATATTATTATCTTTATCAAAATTATTTCAGTCTACAATGCAATGTGATGTGTGTAAGCTCACACACATACTATATATTCATGACATGGGGATTTTATAGGGGCATTCGTTCTGAATGCTTCATGCTTGTGGTTGTGATATGCAATAATAATATATACTTTTTTTTCTATATTATGACTAAATACGATGAAGAACAAAGTATATATGAATTTACATAATATTAAATTTCGAGAATCTTGCAATATCTCGTGAGGCTGCTTTTAGGTCGTCTTTAATGTTGTATGGGCCCCACTCCAAAACCCTCGCAACAGAAGACATTTAATGACTCTTGTTACAGTAGAATGTGACAGCAGTGGAATATTTTAACAAAATAGTGAAAGAATATATATATATATATATATATAAACGATAATATAAATATAATATTCAATTTCTTGCAAACGAGTCCTTAGAAAACTGCAACGTTGAGTGGACAGTCAAAAAATTATTAAATAGAGTAGTTGAATTTAATTGCTAAAGCTACTTAGCTGGGACCCACTTTATGTATTATTTTATTTATTTATTTATATCATCATTATAAAATAATAGTCGGGCTTTGTAAATTAATTAAAATCGTGTGAATTTATCCTGCCCAATCCATGTACCTTGGCCCATTGGATTCGTTGTGATGATAAATAGAATATAATATAAAAATTAGTATATTACTTCTCTAGCTGGCTTTGATTTGGACCGAACTAAGTGAAGTCTTTCGCACGTTTGTTCAGTTCACGAATGATCACGACACTTAACGGCAGTTAGGATCAGTTCGTTACAGTTAGCCATGCAACAACTACTATATATATATATATATATATATTCCTTAGCTTCGAACTCAAATTAACTGAAAAACACTCATATGCTTCTTTCTGACAACACCACCACCACGAAATGATCTATACTGTTTGTTCATACTACCTAACGGCTAAAGAAAATATCTAAAATTTGCATTTCGTTTGATTCACTTTTTTGTCCGAGAGATATGTGTTGTAATATAAGCTCGCTTCTTCTCCATAGCTACCCATCGACATTGACTAACTAAGCTATATAACATGTTATCATACATTCTTCATTACTTCTTCATACTCTGCCTCTTCTTCTCACCTTTTACTCAAGCTAGAAACCCTAAAAACACATTCCCCCGTCGAAAACTCGATAGCCACTCTTGGCACGAATTCGAAAGGCTCCGAGGCGCTAGCATGGGGAGCCACATCAACGGCATATCCCAACTCAAAAGATATTTCAACCGATTCGGTTATTTAAAGCCCGAGGAAAAAGGCCTCGATAATTTCTCTAACCCATTATCCAATGTTTTCGACTCGAACCTAGACCTCGCCGTAAGAACGTTTCAACAGAAGCGATCCCTTCCCGTCAGTGGGAAGCTCGATTCCCTCACGCTCTATCACATTGCATTGCCTCGATGTGGCGTGTCGGACGCTCCGATCGCCGAGTCAGAATCATTGCACGAATCCCATAAGTTCGTCTACTTCACGGGTCGACCCAGGTGGGCCCGGGGCCTACCCGCGACGCTGACGTATGCCCTATCGCCTGAAGATTCGATCGCTTCTCCGAGCTTGTTCGACCTCAAGTCGGCCTTCAAAAGGGCTTTCTCCACGTGGGCTTCGGTCGTCCCCATTGCGTTCGTAGAGACGGACGATTACCCCTTTGCGGATATAAAAATAGGGTTTTACTACGGCGATCACGGGGACGGGGAGGCCTTCGACGGGGTGCTGGGGATATTGGCGCATGCGTTCTCGCCGGAGAGCGGGCGGCTCCACCTCGACGCGGCGGAGAAGTGGGCGGTGGACTTTGGGAGGGAGAAGTCCGGCGTGGCGGTGGATTTGGAGTCGGTGGCGGTGCACGAGATAGGGCACCTGCTAGGGCTGGCTCACAGCGACGTGAAGGAGGCGGTCATGTACCCGAGCTTGAGGCCTCGGGAGAGGAAAGTGGAGCTGAAGATGGACGACGTCGAAGGCGTGCGAGCTTTGTACGGTTTGAATCCCAACTTCAGCCTTAAGGGGTTTTCGGAATCGTACGTATCGTCTGACGGCGGCGGTTTGGATTTGAGGGCCGGCGGAGGAGCGGTGGTTAGGGTTGTTGGTTTTGTCATCACGGCGGTGGCGGTGGTTTTGTGCATGTAATTAGTTTTTAGTGCGTTACAAATGTTATTGCCGCGATTGAATCTTTGATATCTTAAAATATATATTTGTAATAATTTTCTGATTAATCAGATGATTCATGGATCGAATGGAAACTTCGAAGTATTAGTTGTACTTTGATCAAGCTTGTTTTCAAGTGTAACAACTAATATCGTTAAGTGTTTGAAACTATATATATCATGTGTGTGGTGACACGTTTATTATTTGAATTCTTACTTCAGTAGATGTATGGAGCAATACATACTATATTATATGTAATGGTATTATGTACGATTTAAAGTTCACAATTGCCATCTTTGTATTATATAATATATATATATATATATATATATATATATAAACCAGTTCTGGAAAGAAAAAACTTGCTAATATATTAATTAATGGGCCGATTACAAAATTAAATTGACTAAGATTATAGGGATAATATTGTCACTTACATCATACAATTGAATTTTTATAATTTCCTCATGAATTATAATCCGATCAAAATTAACTTTTTCCAAATATTCGCTCAATTATTACACCCATATGCTAACTATCCGAAAACATTTTATTTTTCCCAAGTCGTTGGAAGTAGTAAATTTTTGTTACGCTTCGTGACGAAGAAAAAGGAGAGATAATAATGGATAGACATAAATACTATAAATGAGTGAATAAGATAAAGTTTGCAGCTTTATAATGGTACTATGAATTTTTTCTCTTTAGAGAAAAGCAAAGTCCCAACGCATTCAATTCGATCCTTCCTTAGTAGACTCAACAAAGCAAATGCCTATTGATGTCCAAAACTTGACAAAAACCCTTACCAAGAAAATGGTAATATTAAAATATCTTTTGCTAGAAACTTCTAGGTTACAGATAATATCACTTTGACCATGATAATTCTTTAATAACTACTACAACTATTTATTTAAAACAACTCTACAAACACACCCACACACACGTATATACATACATATATACATATAATCCGAATATTATATATAATTAAAAAGATGATATTGGCACGACCAATGATCATCAGCACATCATAACATCCTTGAGAAGCTTGTACTTCCTGGTACCACCGCCACCGGGCCTCGGTGAATGGGTGTTTCCGGCGGCTCTCTCCGCCGAGGAGCCGCCGTTGTTGAAGCGGCGCTGCTTCACTTTGGGTAAATTCCCACTTGATTTATTATTATTACTTATTGAAGAAATATTATTTCCTTGTCTTGAAGAAGATGATGATGAGTTCCTTTCCTCGCATTGGCACCAATCACATACTTGGATTTGCTCCGAGTATTCACTGTAGTAGTTGCTGCAATACCTATGGAGGGAGAAAAAACAAAAGATTATTAACTTTTAGAAAATTAATATCCAATATCTTATACATGAAATCATAAGATCATAATCATCAGAAAATCAGACATATATGCAAGAAAAGAAAAACACACACTGATACACACACACAGAGAGAGACAAAGAGACATATACTTACGAATGTTGGTGGCGGAATAGGCACTTGGAGCATCGGAAAAGCTTGTCGGAAAACCCCACGTCGCCACACATAGAACACACAGTGTTGATATCGACCATTTCTCCCTCTTTTTTTCTGACGATTTTTTTCCTTCTTTTATTTATTATTTTTTTTTTCAAGAATTGTTAGTATTTAAAGAAATGGGACAGCAGCGCTTTTTTGAGATGGAAAATGAACACGTTATTACAACAAGTGGGGTTCAAGTCGGTGTCCGCGTCTCATTTTATATATTTATGAGGAGTTCAATAAATTATTATATACTTAAAAAAATATATATTATATATAATAATATATTTCGTTTCTGTGTGTTGTTTGAGATATACAAGAAACTGTGAGACCCACAGCTTGCTTGCAGTCGTTTTCAGTTGGAAAGTAGAAAATTTGTGAATGGCTTTTAGTTAGTACAAACGTCGAAAATGACGTATATGTCCGTCCCTATTTTAGTTTGTGAATGGCTATGTTGTTATTATTATATTTGATGTTTGGGCGTACTAATTGAGGTAAGGAAAAGAAATGACGTTTAAGCTACGTTTAGGGCGCGTGGAGTGCAATCTCTTTGCTTGTTATACTAAGGCGACATAGTAGAGACAAAGTACGGCCTTTGTGATCATCAGATCATTTTCTTGTGAGGGGCTAATAATCCCTATGGAAATATCATAGTTTATTGTGACATAGTTAGAGAAAGGAAATATATTGAAATTTTAAGAATGAATTAGCATACTGCCAATATATATACATATAAATTAAATGATTAATCTCGAAAGTCAAATTGCAGCACTTTTTTGCCCTATGTGTAATATTTAATTGTTAATGCTCCACTTAAAAGAAAAGTACCATTCATTGAGAGATTATTCATTTTAATAGCCATTTGGCAGTATGAATGGTGACCTCAAATTATATATTAGCTAAAATTTAAATTTTGATTTTTCGTTCAAAGGGTATTCTCGTATTACATATTTCATGTCATGCCATTGTTTTATATATTCACGTTTTAACTTCGCCCGACAAACACAGTAGAAGAAGAACCTTTCTGAAAAATAAAAAAATATAGCATTTAAAAGCCTGTCGATTATTATTTATATTATTACTATAGATATTTTTTTTTCTTTTTTTTTTTATTACTATAGATATTATTACTATATATATTAGTACTATAGATATTTATTACTTATGAAGTGGGCAAACCAAAGCTGATAAAACCCGCAACTAGGTACTTGCTAAAGCAAGCAGACAAAATTAAGACAGATTGAGTTGAGTTGAGTTGCATTTGGAATATTATTATTTATTAATTACAACTTTCATTTTTTCTTCTTCTTCTTTTTTTTTTTCTTTTCTTATTTTTTGTTTTATTACAATCGTCCAAAGCCCAGCCAGACCCATCTCTTCTGACCCAACCCAAATAAAAACTTGTCTCAACCCCACAGACATTTGAATTACCATTTCATTTACAAAAGCAAGTATTTTTTGTAGAAAAATAATAATATTAATAGGTCGAAAATTATAATTATTATTATTATTTGAAATGGAAGAACGAACGTTACCATCCATGTGATGTGCCTAAAGAGCAAATCTTCGTCCTCCTCTTATCACTTTACGGAACCGTACTATATATTTGAGCATATATATAGATATATATATATATATATATATATTGTGTCCATTTTATTTATATTATATGCACATGCAATGCCCCATCCCTAGTTAATATACTACCTGAACCAAGCCCATACCCTCCCATTTATTACATTAAAACCAACATTTCCCTTACGCTACTGAATTATATTATTAATATTTATTTATTATTATGCAGTTATAGTATAGTACATAGGATTTTGCAGATAAAAAAAACATAAATTTATTTAATATATGCATGGAACTTGCCCACAGCTGGTAACAGCTCCTTCTCCACGTGACCATGTCCTCAGCACAATCATAAAAGGATAAAAAAATATATGCTAGCTCTTAAGGGTGGATATAATATATATATATATATATATATATATATATATATATGAATTATCAATATGCTGTTGGATCCGAGACCGAATGGATCCGAATTCTTTAACCTTGATCGGATTAAAGAGGCTTTACAAATGATAATGAATGCGGAATAGAAACCGTACCTGAATATTCCATAGCGTTCGAAGGGTGAGAACGGGTCTGTGGATCTTCCAAGTACGAGTACGTGAAACCCTTAGATCGGAGAAGATGGGAACCCCGAAGATCTTTAGACGGCGGCCACTAGGTTTTTCTGGAGAGTGACGGCTGAATGTTTCGTTATACTGCACTTAGGGACCACACCCATATTTATAGATGTCATAATGGACTGGGCCGCAAATAAGCCCATCAGATATTTACGTTCCAGTCCCCAGGAATTCTACACATTATTAATTAACCCCACACATCTTATTTATTTGCGACAGACCCCTGTAAATATAATTGATCACCAAATGGGTCCTTTAACTTAATTACAATATTAAGTATACGACTAATACTGCAATACATGTACGTCTACATGTCCAAACGCTAACGGTGCTTAAATACATAGTCAAATAGTCCTAAATCTAACATTCTCCCACTGGACTATAAGACGTTGTATTTCTTTGACAAGCACCCTTTCGTCGTATACTAAATATCGTACCGAATATAGCTATAACTGAAGTGTCGCATATTTAAATCAATCTCGTCCATCAATATTGTCGATGCAAGGACTAAAGGGGTAGTCGTTATACATATATCGTAACTCAACCCACATTAATCACGAACGCCAACTCCATCGAATGACATAGACCAAGTGTGGACGTGTAGCATGGAAATTACATGCCAAACCGATCACGCATGTCTATTTCCAACTGGTCCTACTTTATTGAGATCAGAGTTCAGAGATAAACTAATGGACATCTGAAGGAAAACCTAATGTCATGACATAAACATGTATTAATAAAAGAAACTTTATTATAATCATCAAGCCCAAAAGTTACAGCATCCGCTAATTCATAAACTTAATTCGAAACACCCATACGAGCAATATGCCCGTGAAATACAGCGGGTGCTAACGCTTTAGTAAGCGGATCTGCAATCATAAAATTTGTCCCGATATGCTCAATGCTTATATATCCACTCCGAACTCGTTCTTTCACAAATAGGAACTTAATGTCTATATACTTAGACCTCGAAGAGCTCCTGTTGTTATTGGAATAAAGGACAGCTGAATTGTTGTCACAGAATAGCTTTATTGGTCGTCCTACTGAATTGACAACTTTAAGTCCTGTCACCAAATTACGCAGCCAAACAGCCTGATTGGACGCCTCGTAGCAAGCTATAAATTCTGCCTCCATAGTGGACGAAGCGATAAGTGTCTGCTTGACACTTTTCCAGGAAATCGCTCCACCAGCCAGCAGAAAAACATATCCAGAAGTCGATTTGAGACTGTCTAGGCATCCAGCATAATCAGAGTCACAGTACCCAACGATCTCCAAATACTCTGATTTTCTATATGTGAGCATATAATCCTTCGTCTTCTGAAGATATCGGAAGACCCTTTTGGCTGCTACCCAATGTTCTCTACCCGGATTGCTCTGGTATCGACCGAGCATTCCGACGATGAACGCCAATCAGGTCTGGTGCAAACCTGTGCGTACATTAAACTTCCCACTGCCGACGCATATGGTATGTCCTTCATGAGCTTGGATTCCAAAATATTATCCGGACACTGTTTGAGACTGAACTTATCACCTTTTGAAACCGGAGTGTCGTGTGGACGACAATTAGCCATGCTAAACCTTTGCAGTATCCTTTCGATGTAGCTCTTTTGTGATAATCCGAGAGTTCCCCGTGAACGATCACGGTGAATCTGGATCCCTAATACAAAAGAAGCCTCCTCAAGATCTTTCATGTCAAAATGACCCGAAAGAAATCTCTTGGTGTCCCGAAGTAAATCCACATCGCTGCTAGCTAGCAAAATGTCGTCGACATATAAAATCAAAAGGATGAACTTGCTCCCACTGAATTTGTGATACACACAGTCCTCAACAGAATTAGCCTCAAAGCCGAAATAGGTGATTGTCTGGTGAAACTTTTGGTACCACTGACGAGAAGCCTGCTTGAGTCCGTAGATGGATTTCTTTAGTTTGCAAACCAGTGGGCTAGTTTCATCCGAAGTTAAGCCCTCTGGCTGCACCATGTATATTGTTTCCTCAATATCACCATTGAGAAAAGCAGTCTTTACATCCATTTGATGCAACTCAAGATCAAAATGTGCCACAAGCACCATAATTATTCTAAAAGAGTCTTTCGATGAAACTGGAGAGAAAGTCTCTTTATAATCTATGCCTTCCCTCTGAGTAAATCCTTTCGCGACAAGACGAGCTTTATATCTCTCAATATTACCCAGTGAATCCCGTTTGGTTTTAAAAACCCATTTACAACCAATCGGTTTTACGCCTTCGGGTAACGGGACGAGATCCCAAACGTCGTTGTCCTTCATGGATTGAATTTCCTCATTTATGGCATTGGTCCATTCGCGAGCCTTAGAACTTTCCATTGCCTCTAGGAAAGTGAATGGATCGCCTCCCACTAAATCAATGGTATCCTCATGTTCATGAAGAAATACAACGTAATCATCAGAAATAGCTTTCTTCTTTCTCGTGTTGACCTCCTTAGAGACGCTGGTTCTATCTGAAGTTGAGGTTCATGAGTTTGAACTTGATGATCAGCTTCAGCTTCATTAAGCTGATCGTGATGAATAGCTACAGGTGATGCTTGCTGATCAGTTGGAGGAACGATTTCTTCATCTTCGACCGTATCTCGAGATCGAATCACAGCAGGGACAAAAATTTCGTCCTGACCAACCTGAGCTGTACGAAGAGGAATTTCTGAAGCCTCTTCTTCGAATAAGAAATCATTTCTATTATCCTTATCCTCCCCAAACTCAAGATCCTCAAAGAACCGGGCATTTCTCGTCTCAAAAAATGTTCTTAATGTGGGATCATAAAATTTATAGCCCCGTGATTTTTCTGGATATCCTACAAAATAGCTACTGACAGTTCTTGAGTCCAATTTCTTCTCGCCCGGCCTGTAAGGTCGTGCCTCAGTAGGACATCCCCAAACTCGTAAATGCCTAATGACAGGTCTTTTACCTGTCCATAACTCGTATGGGGTACTGTTCGTAGCTTTAGTAGGGACTCTATTAAGAATATAGGCTGCGGTTTTCAATGCATCGCCCCAGAGAGAGTGAGGTAAAGTCGTACGAGCAATCATACTTCTCACCATATCCTGAAGGGTTCTGTTTCGTCTCTCAGCAACACCATTCATATTCGGACTTCTCGGCATGGTGTATTGAGGAACGATCCCACACTCTTCTAGAAACTTAGCAAACGGTCCTGGACGTTGTTCACCTGATCCGTCGTACCATCCGTAGTATTCTCCACCACGGTCGGATCTGACAGCCTTAATCGTTTTGCCGTGTCGATTTTCGACTTCAGCTTTAAACGCCATAAAAACGTCCGGTGCTTCAGACTTCTCATGAATTAGGTACAAATAGCCGAAACGAGAGTAATCATCAATGAACGTGATAAAATAGCGTTGTCCATTCCAAGAAGCCGTAGGGAATGGACCACACACATCTGTATGTATCAGTTCTAAGACCTCTTTAGCTCTCTCAGCTTTTAATTTTCTTTTATTTGTAGTTTTACCCTTTATACACTCGATACACAAATGATCTCCGGATTTATCGAGTGTTTCGAGAATCCCGTCTGACACAAGCTTATTAATTCTCCTTTCCGATATATGACCCAAACGCTTATGCCATAAACCAAATGAATTCTCGGATGGTAATTTACGCTTAATTCCTCGGGTTTCCACATTATGAGACTCTCCATAATTGTTTACTGTATCGAGTAAATATAGATTATCGTGTTCAGATAAGTTACTGGTTCCTATCGATAAAAATTTGGAATAAATAACACACTTTCTGTTACCAAATGAACAAATATAACCTTCTTTGTCCAAAACAGAAACTGAAATCAAATTCCGCCTAAATGACGGTATAACGAAAGTGTTATTCAAATCCAAAAAGAAACCAGAACGCAACAATAATCTAAAAGTCCCAACGCCTTGAACTTCAACCGGTTCTCCAGCCCCCGTATAGATGAATCTTTCAGCATCACTGGGTCTTCGACAGTTCAGGCAATCCTGCATAGACATACTTATATGAGTTGTAGCACCAGAATCAACCCACCAAGTATATTTCGGTACGGAAACCAAATTAATTTCAGCGCTTACAAAAGCCAAATTTGTACCTTTCTTTAGTCGCCAAGCATGATATTTGGCACAATCCTTCTTCAAATGAGAAGTTTTCTTACAGAAGAAGCATTGAACATGTTTTTCTTTATGCTCTTTATCAGAACCCTTAGACTTCTTCTGAATAACCGCAGTTTCCTTAGCCTTCCTCTTTTTGCCAACAACAGAGTGAGTCGAAACCAAATGAGCACTCTCGACTTTATGCAGCTTAAGTCTCTCTTCTTCTTGCACCAAATGAGAAATAAGCTCGTTAATTGTCCATTTTTCCTTCTGACAATTATAGCTCACCTCGAATTGACTGAAATGTGCAGGAAGCGAGACAAGCACCAAATGAACAACCAAATCATCCGGAAGTTCAAGTTTTAGTGCTTTCAGCTTAGTGGCTAAATCCGCCATTTCGAGTATATACTCCCGAATGTTTCCGTTGCCCTTATACCTCATGGAAACAAGCTTGTGTAAAGCAGCACTTGTCTCCGCCTTATCGTTTTTCACAAAACGCTCCTGCAGGGCATCCAGAAACTCCTTTGCGTTCGTCTCAGATGACACAGTATTCAAGAAGGTCTCTGGGATTACATTCTTCATGACCATAAGACTTACGCGATTAGTCCGCTCCCACTTTTCGAAAGCTCTCTGTTCCTGACGAGAGCTCTCATCAGTGAGTTCAGCTGGACGCGGATTAATGATAGCGTAATCTAGGTCCAGACAACCCACAACCATAAGTACTTTATTTTTTCAAGCAGCAAAATTCATACCGCTGAGTACTGATATGCTATTCACGGCAGAATTTGTCGCCGCAACACCGACCATTTCAGCTGAAAGAGAACAATATGCTTTAATTAGCTCACATATTAAGCTTTAAATAATGATTAAAAAATTAAATAATAACAACCCATCTTCAGCTTAACCGTTGTGCAAATGAGCCTAACGAAGGTTAGGTAATCAATCCACAAGTGATCAGATCAAACTGGTGCAACGATCAAGTGTTCATACCCTATTCCAGCCAAGTAGTCGCCTTCCGAAGGACCGATCAACTACTCGCAACGGAAAGACCTTCAGGTATTTCAACTTACCGTCACAGACATACACAAGCCACTGCCAGATAAACGCCTTCCGAAGGGCCGGTCGAATTATCCGCATGTGTCATGTTACGCCACCGTCCCGACGATTAGATTTATAAAATTTCCACAGCAGAGGTCACGAAGGTGACTATACTGCTTCAATTAAATATCTCTAATAATCGATTATGCCATTAATAAGCATCTTTATGCTGTTATTAAATTTAATAACCATTGTCTGTTAAAAGTCGCAATATTTCCGAATACTTCTGACTTAAAGCACCCCGAATAGTCACGGAAATTAGCCAACTTTTTAACACATTAATTAGGCCTAAGAAAACCATATTTAGGTCCAAAACTGTAGTGGGCCGAAAATTAGGCCCGTTTTAGAGAAACTAGGGCAGCTTTCTGGTCTGGCCCCCCCTTTTTTTTTTTTTAAACTGACGTGGGCCTAAAATTTCAGCCCAATAACAAAACCTAGGCACATGCGTCTACAGCAAAATGAGCATTTACTAAAAACCCTAGGCAGTCCAAAATAAACTTTAGTGGGCCAAAAATTGGGCCCAGCAAGAAAACCCTAAGCAGAAACCCTACGGCAGCATCTAATTGTAACTTCAAGCGTGCACAGCCTTCATCCCCACGGAGATCACGCGGCCAGATCCACAGGGCCACAGCACCCAACGGCGCCGCCTGCGCTGTAACCACCCGGCCACGATAGCACCCAACGGCGCCACCGTTCACAGCCTCGCAGCCACATAGCGCACAACGCATCGTCCAATGACGCTGCTGTCCCGCAGGTTTGCTGCCATACTACGCCCAACAGCGCTGATTCGCAGCAGCCCAGCGCAGTCCCGATGCACAGCCCCAGCGCCCAACGACGCTGATTCTGCAGCAGCAGCGCTCGCAGCTGCACTCAGCGCCCGACGGCGCTGATCTGTAGTAACCGAAAGCAGCGCCCGATGGCGCTGCCGTACAGATCTAATTGTAGCTGTCCAGAATTTCAGAACTGCTTTAACGTGGAATCTAAATTCATAAACCCTAATTAATCCTAATCAAGGTGGCTCTGATACCACTTGTTGGATCCGAGACCGAATGGATCCGAATTCTTTAACCTTGATCGGATTAAAGAGGCTTTACAAATGATAATGAATGCGGAATAGAAACTATACCGGAATATTCCATAGCGTTCGAAGGGTGAGAACGGGTCTGTGGATCTTCCAAGTACGAGTACGTGAAACCCTTAGATCGGAGAAGATGGGAACCCCGAAGATCTTTAGACGGCGGCCACTAGGTTTTTCTGGGGAGTGACGGCTGAATGTTTGCACTTAGGGACCACACCCATCTATTTATAGATGTCATAATGGACTGGGCCGCAAATAAGCCCATCAGATATTTACGCTCCAGTCCCCAAAAATTCTACTCATTATTAATTAACCCAACACATCTTATTTATTTGCGACAGACCCCTATAAATATAATTGATCACCAAATGTATCCTTTAACTTAATTACAATATTAAGTATACGACTAATACTGCAATACATGTACGTCTACATGTCCAAACGCTAACGGTGTTTAAATATATAGTCAAATAGTCCTAAATCTAACATATGCTAACTAAATAGTGGATATTTTTCACTATTTATAATAAAAAAATTTAATTCTAGTTAGTGAAAAGGATACAAGCCAAATCCATGTGAGTTACACATGAATTAATTAGGGGTGAGAATAGAATAGTTGTTCTCAAATTACTTGAATTTAGGACCACGAAGAACAAAAAAATAACGTAAATTGTAATAAATAGGGCGAAGCAACATTTGTCAACTGTGCACATGTGTGGTCTTGGGTTGGGTAATAATAATAATAATAATAATAATAATAATAATAATAATAATAATAATAATAATAATAATAATAATGACTATTATTTATTTATTTATAATCAAAGAGTTAATTTCCCATGAGACATTGACATTTGATGTTAATGCCAAGTACACTATATACTTCATGCAATAAACTGTAATAAAATTAATAATAATGATGAAATGAAAACTGCATGGTCTGTCTAGTTGACTTCATCACGTTCACTTATCCCACTTGAACCCTTTTCTTTTTTCTTTAATGTTTCCTCCACCACTTTCCCTTCTCTTTATATTCCTCCTTCGAGCTTTCACTCTCCACACTTACTATTCCATTTGTCTTAGAACCATATATACATACATATATATATATATATATTAATTCTCTCTTTCCATGGATCTCTATGCCGAAGTTTCCATGGATGATCTATTAGACTTGCCCAGCGACGACTTCTACGACTCATCGTCGTCGTCGTCCTCTTTATTAACATCAGCTTGCTTTGAGCCTAGTTATTATTATTATTATTCCACCAACCTAAACGACGACGTTCTCTGTGTGCCGCCGCCTGTAAGCTTTAAGCAATTTTCCATCGTTTTTTTTTATTTCTTTCTTTTAATAAATTAATTAATTTAAGTAAACCCTATTATTTTCTTGTCCACGCAAAGGGCGGCGGCGACATGGATGATCTAGGATGGCTCTCCGGCACCCTGGATCAGTCATGTACGAGCCACCCCCCAGCCACCGATACGAGCCCACTCACCGCCGCCGTCTCCGCCGCCGCCACCACCACCCATAATAACAGTAATAATACGCCACGTAGATGCACACACTGTGCTTCAGAAAAGACGCCGCAGTGGAGGACGGGCCCGCTGGGCCCGAAAACACTATGCAACGCCTGTGGCGTTAGGTGATGAATCATCAATATATAGTAATAATATTCAGATATATTTGAAATTTTATAATTAACCTTTTAGATAATTATAATTCATTATTTATATATATTTATATATATTAGGTATAAGTCTGGGAGGCTGGTGCCAGAGTACAGGCCAGCTTCGAGCCCGACCTTCGTGCTGAGTCAGCACTCAAACTCTCACCGTAAGGTCATGGAGTTGAGAAGACAGAAGGAGAAGAGAATGATGCTATTAACGAATAAGCAGGGGCATGAACGTCATTTCACTATCCGCTGATGATATTTCTTCTTTAGTCCCCTCCCCTCCCTATGTTATTTATTACTTCCATGTATTTTCTTTTTTTTTTTTTTAACTTACGATGGATTTATTTGTTTTCTTTCTTCCCTTTATTGGTTATAATATATTTCGAATTTTGGTATGTTGTGGGACGGATATTTTTTTCGATAAAAATTCTCACTATATTAATAATATAAGATTGGTAACTTTATTGTAGATCTATATGTGAATACGTGCTCCTATATAATGAGAGTATTGGATCAGTTTTCAATCAAATTTGAACTCGATAAGAGCAACATTAAATCGTCCTTATTATTATTATTATTATTTTATTATCTATCTCTACTGTATTAATTACTAACCGTAATTAAATTGATTTGATATGACACTTAACACTTACCATTTTGACCTTATTTTTTTTAATTACAATTACATCCTCCAAACCAATTTTCCTAATATGTTTAAAAATAATACAGAGTTACACATAATATTATGATTTATTAAAATATTATATTTATATATTAGAGCACACACATCGAGGATGTATAAAATACAAGTTATTATTATTGGAGAGCTCCTTAGATTAATTGTAAAATTGATTTGATATATCATGTATAATTACCATTTTATCATTAGCTTTTTTATTACTTACAATTATATCCTCCAAATCAATTTTTAATATATTTAAAAATAATACACAATTATAAATAATATTATGACTTTATCTATTAATATAACTCAAAATATTAAGCAACATTTATATATTATAGCACACACATCTAATGTGTATAAAATACTAATTATTAAGGTATATTATGATATATTCCATGTGGATATACTGAAATGCACATTACTACCTTATTCTTTTTTTATTGCGCGAAACTCCATTGTGTTGTCTAAAACTTAGCACCGTACCCCCGATGATGTCGAAAACATAGCATTGTACCCCCAATTAGTGGATGTAAATGATAAGGAGTGCATGATTAACTAAATCACGAGGGTGTTTTATTCTATTTACAAACTAGATGATTTTTTGTGTTTATGTTTTAAACCACAGGTGAATTATATGCAATTTAGCCTAATTATTATCTATACTATTTATTAAGGGAGAGAAACTCTGTCACCTATAATCACAATTTTATCTTTTTTTCTTTTAATTTATTTAAATTGTATAATTACTATTTTACCTTCAACCTTTTTATTTACTATACTTATATTCTTATAAATAACTTTTTTGTTTTTTATACTTAAAATAATTCATAATTAAATTTTATATTATAATTTCATATATTAATACGGTAAATTATAAATAACTCAAAATATAAAATAATATTATATATTAGTGCACACGCATCGAGTGTGAGTAATATATTAATTAATATTATGAGCTTTAAAATATGCCAATTGTCAATTGAATTTGGTATGTCAAACAAAATTACTATTTTACTTTAGTTTTTGTTAACAAACATTTACTGTTTTATTCTTTAACTTTTAATTTATTTTAGTTTAAATAAATATCATTTTATCCTTTAATTTTTTTTAATTATTATAATCATACCTCAAAAAATAAATTTTTTCTTCCTAGATATTTAAAATAATACACAATCAATTTTTAAATTATAATGACGTATTTTACACTTTATAAATTATAAATAACTAAAATATAAAGCAATATTATATATAGATTATAGCACACACATCTAATGTGTATAAAATACTAATTATTAAGGTATATTATGATATATTCCATGTGGATATACTGAAATGCACATTACTACCTTATTCTTTTTTTATTGCGCGAAACTCCATTGTGTTGTCTAAAACTTAGCACCGTACCCCCGATGATGTCGAAAATATAGCATTGTACCCCCAATTAGTGGATGTAAATGATAAGGAGTGCATGATTAACTAAATCACGAGGGTGTTTTATTCTATTTACAAACTATATAACTAAATCAGCATGATTAACTAAATCACGAGGGTGACGTATTTTACACTTTATAAATTATAAATAACTAAAATATAAAGCAATATTATATATAGATTATACCGTAGAAATAGCAAATATGGAGTAAGTCCACTGGACTGCAGAGGAAAAGTTAGCCAAACTTTTGTCCGCAAATAAAAAAGTATCGGAGATTAAGGGTGTAAATGAGTCGAGCAAGTTCACTCGAGCCCTTGCATTCGAACTCAGAGCTCAATTAAAGGGAGCTCAAACTCGAATTCGAAATTTTTTTTATTAAAACAGCTTAAGAAAATAAAATAATTTTTTTCATAAATAAAATTTCACCTTGTTCGTATTTCGTGCATTGATTGAGCTCGACAAAAATGAATTCGAACTTAATTTTCACGAGCTCGAGCCAATTGGTCAAGCTTGCGAGCCGGCCAGCTGGACTCATCTTTCACTCAAACAGAAATCAGTTTCGTGCAGTGTAACTTTCAATAAACAGTTCAGTCGTCAAGTTCATGCTTTGACGTCACAATTCTGTCGAGCGAACACTAGCAAAATCTTAAATCAAATCTAGCTTACGGTGTCCCTGATTCGCGATGATTCCTTTATCATCGGAAATTTCGTCGCGAATACGGTTCCTGCTTCAGAATCTGAACGACGACGATTTCGATTCGGTTTTCCAAGAGCTTCGCCAGGTAAATTTCGTCTCTTGAATTTTTTGTTCGGAATGACGTATAAATGCATGGGAAATGTATCCGTTTACTAGTTTCTTTTTTCTATACTAACGGGCTGATGGTAATCTTTACTTAGTATATGTACTGTGTATACGTCTGCCGTGAGTGTGTTGTGCGGTTTACATGTAATTTACATCATTTATTTCTTGTGTTTTTTGCACTTATCGTCTTGATTGAGTCAGGTTTAGGGTTTTCTATGTTTGATAGTTGTGTGGCATGGATTTAGAATGTTAAATTAAAGAATAAGGATTGATGGGCATTGGGTGAATGATGGCAGAAAGTGAGCTGATTTAGTATTGTATTTTGACTTTGGATTTTACACGGCAATTTACCATCTCCGTAGATTATACTTCCTTGGGATGAAATTATGTGATCAAAACCATATAATTTTGTACGTCAGTTGTGGATGTTGGAACATGATAAGAAATCCCGATCTATTGCACCCGAGACCCTGAATGAGGATTCCGCTGTCTTCTGTTATACTTGGTTATTCGCCTTAAAAATCATCTTTACTATTTCCTCGGACATGCTGTAAGAATTTTTTCTGCAGGTTTTTCAGTCTCAGGCTGTTATGGCCGCCTCTAGTCGCCTGCCTCGGGAAATGGAAAGATTTAACGTCACTTATGCTTCTACTGATAGTTATGCTGGTGATATCGCGGCTGAATCAAATTTATACTTCCACTATATGTTTTCTGGCCAGCTGACTGTTGATAATATAATTAAAATGCTTGCATGCTTCAAGGAGTCTTCAGAGAGGAGGTTAAATCTTTGTTCTTTCTCAATTTTTCTTCCCATTTTGCATCAACCTTTTTAGGCACAGTTAGTGGCCAACCTGCATAATTCAATTTTATCTGAATTGCATTCTTTACATGTGGCAATTATTTATTCGTCAGATTTTATTCTTTGGGTGTGTGTTGCCTAGATTAATATTCCCATCTAATCTGAATATACTGCTGAGTTAAAAAATGAGCGGTTTTCATATCTTCTGGTGAGGCTGTAATGATTATTCCGATTTGTTTAAGTTTGAGATCACAAGATGAAACCAACAGAAGCAATTATGTGACTTGTTTGTGGGAGAATGTTTACAGTAAGAGCATGCATTCATCTATGTGTGGGATAATTTCGTCCTCCGTGTGTATTTGTGGATGGATAATTAAATTTGTGTGTATCACTGAGAATTTTATAACTTTTTTTACAGGGACCAATCTCTTTTTAAGTGCATGGTTACTACTGTGTTTGAGGAATGCAAGTTTTTCTCGAAGTACCCTGACATGCAGCTGAAAATTGCTGCCTCCTTTCTTGGTGAGATCATATTTTGTATGATTAAGATTTTTGTCTCCTTTGTGCTTTTATTCAGTTTTGTGTTGTATGATTTTATATTGTAATTTTGAGATTTTGCTCTCCGTTAATGTAGACAGGTATGTCCTGTCTTATTGGAACTTCCTTATCACCTCATACCTTTCTCTATATATATCTCGTTTTGTTCTACTCTAACAATGTAAGACACCTTACTAGCTCCGTTCGATTATTGGCACATCATCCAAAATTTAGTTCTTACGATGTGTAAACAATCCGAGAGTTGGTTAGTTCCCAACTGTGAAATAATATTGAAAAAAACCATATTTCTCCTTCCCATACGATGTTTAGGTAGGCTTTAGGAAAGTTTGCCAAATTGTTTTGAAGGGGGAAAAAATAATCGAGGTGTTAACTGAAGGTTGTTAACTTTGTTTGTGGTAATTTGGCAAATGGTTGATATTGAAGTAATTACTGATATGAGGCGCCATTCCCTATGTTTAGATATATACAAAATGAATGGATCAAATTGACTCGAGTTTCTCTTTAAAACTGATCTATGGGTGAGATCACTGTCATCTACTGATGTGCTTGGCAGACCTTTGGTGCCCACCACTTGTTTTTGTTGATAGGGCGAATGATTATATGGTGCCTTTGTAGCTATAAATTGGCCTAAATACTCAGGTTTACTCATGCAATGTTGTGAGATACCAGCTTTTCGGATTAGCTAATGAAATATGTCCTTTGTTTTGATATGTTCGCTAAAATGTTTTCTTTAGGATCACTGATCAAGCACCATCTAGTTACTCATCTCACACTAAGCATTGGTTTGCGAATTGTTCTAGATGCTTTAGCGAAACCTACAGATTCAAAGGTCTGTATCATCTCTGCTTATTATTTTCCATATTTTAAATTTCTACATTATAACCAATCTTTCTGGTGTTCAGATGTTTGACTTTGGGATTAAGGCGCTAGAGCAGTTCGTGGAGCGTCTAATAGAGTGGCCACAATACTGCAATCATATTTTGCAAATATCTCATTTACGAGCCACACATCCAGATCTTATCAAGTCAATTGAGGGTGCATTGAAGAAAATTTCAGCAGCAGATACAGAAATTGATGATGTTCATCACAGTATTTCTGATTCTCTGGATGCTCTCATCCAATCATCTGCCAATTCCATGTCTATGGAGGTTTGATATGTCCTGTTTTAATAATATGGTTATTTAATATGATTGTAACTAGTCAAAATATTTTTAACTCCTAAAATGATTACTAATAGAAGTTGTATGCCTCAACACCTATTGATATTACTGGCAACTGAAGGACGATATCATAGCAAAAAGCTCCTAAAATCTGACAATGCAATGTTTCTTCATGGTTTTTCTCAGTTCGTATTGAGGCCTACCCATCTCCTTATGCTAACAATTTGTGCGCAAATATTTGTTCTAGTTATCCAATCTTTGGGCTTGTGGTTGAGTGATTGACGGGTGTAGCTTCATTCACTTTGGTGATAAGGATATATACATTACATATATATTCAAATTTTATAGCATTCATTATGAGAGCATCAGTTCTAGGTATTCTAAGTCAATGATGGATTGATTTTAAGGAACAGGAATGTAATGATCGAACTCGCCTTGTGTCTGATTTTAGTTACCTAAACCTTGGAAGCTGCTTTAGTATTCTGCGTCTTAACTGGCAAATTTATTTTTAGATTCCATTGTTTCATCGAACAGTTTCAACTTGACATGCAACATTTATATGAGAAGCTCTCATTTCAGCTGTGCACTGCTCAATGGATTCATGTATTGCGTGATAAATCCATGACAACGAGCTTAAAACGGGCCTAAGGAAAAAGAAAAGTAAATGTGCGGTGCTCCTAGTTATCCTTCCATTTTTCTATACCGCTTTAGTTTATGCCAGCTATTATCATGTCTATGCTTGAAACCTGAGTGTGAGCTTTACTTGATGGATAAGTTTGCAAGATTGTGGACATGTATCTTTGGAGCTTACATTGGTAAGGAACATCTCAAACTTGTTTCAAGGAGGCATTGGCCATTCATTTATTTTGTCAAAGCATCAGTTATGGCCCCCGACATCTTGCTGGGGCAAGAAGTATCAAACCGTTGATCGATCAGAATTTTCATTCTTCTTTAAAGCATGGATCATGTACTTGGTTTTAATTATATTCTGGGATGCAGAAGTATGAAATTTGTCGTCAAATGCACCATTCATAGATTTTGGTGTCGTTCTCTATTTTCCCAATTTTGCTTTCATGACATGTTACGAGGTTAATGTTTTGTCTACTTCTTGAATAGGTTCCCGAATCAGAAATTCAGGATAACATATCATTCATAATAAATAATCTATCTCCGAACAATATTGATGATAAAGCCAAGCAGTTCGTTGGAATCATGAAAGAACAACACTATCCCTGTTTTGCTCAGTATATTGTTGTGAGAAGGTGAGAATTTTATTTTATTTTCAAGAAAGAATTTCATCAGCATTTCTTGAAAAAATTCTCCTTACTTCAGTTACATCTCTCAATTTACAGGATCAGCGAAGAGACAAATTTTCATGATTTGTATTTGAATTTCCTCGATAAAGTCAATCTGAAGCCACTGAACAGAGAGATCGTTGATGTCACATACAAGAGCTGCAAAGTCTGCTTATACGAACTACATTTCTTATAGCTATGGAATCTGGTGTTTATAATTTATCCCTGCCTCTTTTTCAGGTCCTCTTAAAATCTGACCTTATAAAGTCTAGTGTGGAAGAACGTAGGGTGCTAAAGAGTTTGGGAAGTTGGCTCGGGAAGATTACAATCGGCAAAAATCACGTTATAAGGGCATTGGAGATTGATCCAAAATCTCTGCTTATAGAGGTTTGCTACCTCTATGTCTTCTGTGCATAAGCATTAATCCGAAATCAGCTACTCCTGCATCGTTGCATATTATATGTTATCATTTGCAGGCATATGAGAAAGGGCTTATGATTGCTATAATTCCATTTATCTCAATGGTAAGGTTAAGATTTTGTGATCCCCAATACACCGTTTAGTATGCGTGTTAACTCTGTGCTTTTTTCAGATTTTGCGGTCATGTTCAAACAGTATTGCATTTCAACCTCCTAATCCTTGGACAATGGGTATTCTAGAATTGTTTGCGGAAATTTATGACATGCCGAACTTGAAGATCGGTCTTCAGTTTGAGATTAATGTAATTCTTTGCCTGCTGTCTGGCAATTTATTTCTATATATGAATGTATCAGCCCTTAATATGAGATCACTATCAGGGTCTGTTCAGGGACCTCGCATTGGACCTTAAGGAGTTTACACGGGGCTCTCTTCTCAAGTACAGAGTCCGAGAAGTCAAAGGTAATCCTGATTTCCTCCTTGAAGACTATGAATCTTCTCGGCCACAAGAGGCGATATCAACACCAAGCAAAGATGAGGTATGTGTGATTTTAAAGATGATGTCTTACTGTACACCTCCATTTTTCTATGCTGCTTTAGTTGCAGCGATCCATATTAGAATGCTACCTTCGCTGCATTGTAGTCTATGATAAATACCGTCTCAGACTTGTTTCTATGAGGCATTCATTCATTTATTAAAAGCCTCAATATGACCAGAATCTTGCTTGGGGCAATAATCTTCCTTGGAAAAGCATTGGGATGCACCCACAATATCTGTAAACTGTTAGATCATAATTCTCGTTTGTTCTTCAAAATGTGTATGAACGGATAATGTGTTCAGGCTGTATTTGTATTCTGTTTTCTGATTTTTTTTTTTTCACATTTTTGCTTTCATGAGATTTTGTCCGGTTAATGTTTTGCCTACTTTTGAACAGGGTCCAGAGTCAGAAATTCAGAGTGAGATATCATTGATAGTAAATGATCTATCTCCCAACAATATTGATGATAAAGCTAAACAATTCATTCGAATCATGAAAACCCAAAACTATCCGTGGTTTGCTCAGTATATTATGAAAAGGTGAGAATTTTCTTCTAAAATAATGACAAGTTATTTTTAGAAATATTGTTCCTTAAGCCGATTTCATCTCTACAATGCAAGGCGTCAGAAAACTGATTTGTTCCTTATTTCTTGTTTTTCTTGTGTCGTAATTTACAGGATAAGCATGGAGGCAAATCTTCATGATATGTACTTGCAGTTCCTCGATAAAGTCAATCAGATACCACTGAGCAGTGAGATTGTTAATGCCACATATGAGAACTGCAAGGTTTGTTTTCACGAACTACGTTTCTTATTGCTAAGGAATCTGAGTTGATGATGTAACTTTCTCGTCCAGGTCCTCGTACAATCTGACCTTATAAAGTCCAGTGTGGTAGTACGTTGGAGGCTGAAAATTTTGGGAAGCTGGCTTGGGAAGATTACGATAGGCAAAGATCAAGTTCTGAGGATTGATCTGAAATCTCTGATTGTAGTGGTCTGTTACTTCAGCTTCTTCTGTGCCTTGACATTGATTTGTATAAATCTGTACTCTCCCTTTTTCTTCTTTCTTCAGCATCATTACGTTATGTTTTATCCATTGCAGGCATATGAGAAAGGGCTTTTGAGTGCTATTATTCCTTTCGCCTCAAAGGTAAGATTATGATTTTGTGATTCCCAATACTCTGTTTTGAATTCTGTTGACTCTGTGCTTCACCCAGATTTTGGAGTCATGTTCAAAAAGCGCATATCAACCTCCTTATCCTTGGACAGATGGTATTCTTGGATTGTTTATGGAAATTTATGGCATGCCGAACTTGAAGATGAATCTTAAGATTGAGATTGAGGTGGTAATTCTCTGCATGCTGTCCGGACATGTTCTACATGAGCTTCTTAAAGCAGCCGTACGATGAGATTCATTTTTGTACACTCTCAGGTCCTGTTCAAGAATCTGGGAGTCGACCTTAAGGATGTTACATCGACATATCTTCTCAAGGATAGAGTCCGAAAAGCCGATGTTAGTTCTGATTTCTACCGTAAAGACTGTGGATCTTCTCAGCCAAGAGTGATGATATGCAAACTAAGTACAGTTGAGGTATGCCTGATATAATGCATGCTCGTGATTCCATATCTTTGGTAACATATTCCGGTGATCCTTAATATGGATATCTGTTCTGTCCAGGCTAACATCGACCGACTAGTTGTTGTCAATAAGCATCTCTGGGCTTACGGTCTACACTTGCATTTACAGCGGTTTGCACCAGCCATTCGAACTTTTTCTTTCGATCTTGAACTTCGTTAACTTCCATTACTTCTAAAATTTGTTGCATACTCTTGTACAGGGCACTTCCAATGGCCATGAAGAGAGCTGTGAATGAGATGTTGACCAGCATCGTGCCGCGGAGCGTCTCCATTGCAACTCAGACAACTAAGGAACTTGTCCTAAAGGTCTTTCATTTGCAGTTTATTATAATGTTTACATTGCAAACATGGTTTTGATGAGCGATGTTTTCCAACGGCAGGACTATTCGATGGAATCGGACGAAACCCTAATGTGCGATGCTGCGTACTTGATGGTTGCATGGCTGGCACGCACCCTCGCTTATGCAAACTGCAAGGTGGGAAGGGAATTGATTCTTATCTTAATATGGTTGTGTTTTTCCAATTTGCCTTCTATCTGAGGCGGGATATTCGTTTCGAGCCACTAACAGGAACCCCTGCGCGTCAAACTATCGAGCCTGATTGTGAGTTCGCTTTCACATCTGAGCTCAAACAGATCAGACGGTGAATTTCTTAAGCAAGCTGGTCGACTCGTGACGATTGAAAATCTGAATCTTGCTTATGCATTGATCGAACAAGCTGCCACTGAGCAGGTTAGTTTTCTTGAAGGAGGTTACATATAATATATATATATATATATAGATATATGTTGTTTCTAATCTAATCTTCCATGAGTAATTGTTTTCCATTTGGTTATATATCTGATTTTCAGGCAGTTCAAGCCATAGATGGAGAGATTGCCCGTAGTAGGCTATATTCCCCCAAGTCAAACTGATTCTTTTTGCATATATGAGGTGGGATGTAATTGACTGATGAGAGTCTGAGATTTTCGTAAATTGTCAGATGGTAGTAAAACACTTTAAAAGGGTAAATAAATATAGATGAAAACTCTAATGGAAGAAACTGATCATCCGACAAAAAGGGAAATAAGGAACAAGTTTTGTGTTTGCATTTCAGTCAGTCTCTGCGGGCAAAGTAGAGCTTGCCCATGACGTGAAGTATGGCGACGAAAGCTATGAATCCGATGCTCATAACGAGCACAACGTTAGGAGAGATCTTGAGCCCCGGCGCGTCGTCCGTGTAGAACTGTAGCATGGTTCCACCTGCTCCACCGCCCACAGCTCCACCGCCGCCGCTGCCGCCGCCTGTTCTCCGGCGACGGAGATTGGCTGCCGCCGCCGCTGCAGTCCCTCTCTGAGGAGCATTTCCACCTGCTGCCATCTCTGCAACTCACCGAGAAGAAACAAACACGTTATGAGAGGATTGGCCAAATGCACAATGGGAAAAAGAAGAGAATATTATTGAATTTCTCAATGCCAATACTCAATTTGTATTTTATGATTTATATTGCCCAGCCACTCAAAGCCATAATAAGAGAATCATGAAGTATAATTCTGTAAAATCAGGGCAAGGGAGATAGATTCAAACTATTTCATCGAAAACGATCCCAAACATAGATTTATTCTCAGACAATTGCAGGATTCTGAATGAAAAGATTGTTTCTTCAGAAAAAAAAAACCGAGTCCAAAAAAATCAAACAGAGCTACATGAAAACAAGCAAATAATCAACCACCACACCTCATTATTCTGAACGAAATTTAGGCATGCGTAACCTAAAAAATTGAATCAATGACAATTACATCAAAAATAAAAAGCTGCGACGCTTTCATCCAAATCGAGCTAACAAAAAAAGAACCAAAACGAAGGAGAAGCTCAATGTCTACCTTATTCTGGAGGATTGAATTGAATTGAATTGGGAAAACTCCTTCGATTAGATCTTTCTCAATTTTTAGATCGATGGTAGGACTCAATCTGTGTGTATATTGAGAGAGAGGGAGAGAGAGAGAGAGAACACATCACTCCTCCAATGATTTATCACCACGTAAGTTGCCACGTGGAATTCTAGTCCGACTTGGCCACTATTTATACTTTCTTTTTTGTAATTTATGTAAGAAAATATGAATATTTCCCCCAAATGATTTTGAACGTAAAAAAATAGAACTTTCTTTTGGCTGGGTTTATTTCATGAATTTTCTCAATTCACAATTGATGCTATAATCCCAAAAAATAAAAATTTCGAAATGAAAAGAATTAAATTTAAAGATTACACCAAAATGAAAAGATTAGATATCCTACCTTACAACAACTACTGTGTAATTCTCCAAAAAAAAACAAAAATGGTATCTAATCTTTCTTACAACATAAATTTAACAGCGTATACCTAAAAGATCATTATTATCACCTCAAAGATCGACCACCCTTTAGTCCGATTCCACTTCCCGCGAGGCTAGAACTTAGAAGCAACTTCGAATCGGGCCCCCACTTCAACTCTTTGAGAACGGAGAACAAAGTCGCTAGTTCTGGCGTTATTTCACTGTCTTTAACGTTTTTGCACGATATCACTTTAAGCCTATCGAGCTCCTTCCAAGAAAGAACCACCGATTCTAATCCTCCCGTCGTTAACAGCGACGATCCTTCCAGCGAAAGAGATCTTACGTTCCTACAAGGTTATCCATCCATCCATCAATAAAACGACGAAGATGAATCAGAAGCTACGTTTGGCCCATTTTGTTAGAAAGTGAATGAAGTAAGGATCATTTGCAGCTAAAGAAAGGTTAAAAAGTACCTAAGAATGATTGCAGCAGCAAAAACGCCATCGTCTAATCCCCAGCAATCTTCGATGACCAAATTCTTGATCGTCCGACACACTAGAAACAAAGCCCTCACGCCCTTTTGGTCGAGCGTCTTACAATGCCTCAAATGCAAGTCCTCGAGCATTGGACAGCTTCCCAGATGCTCATCGTCTCCAGGGTTATCATCGATGCTCTTACACGTGGTGATCCTCAGGGTCTTCAAGTTCTCGCAGTACAGTAGCCCGGACAGCCATCCACCATCCATTCTATGATCAGAGACGGTCAACTCTTCCAGCATCTGACAGCACTGTCCGATCGCCTTAATCCCGTCGAAACTCCCCTCGCACCCGACCAGCTCAAGCCTCAGCAGTCGCCTGCAACCCTGAGCCAGAAATGTTAGCCCGATGTCTGAAATGATAGAATCGTAGACACAACCGAGTTTGCCGACCAGTTTGAGAATCTGCAAATTACGACACTTGTTGAGTCCTCTCAATGCTGCGTCATCACAACAGTGCAGATCCATCTCTTGCAACATTTCACACTCTTCTCCCAACCAACTCAAACCCTCGTCGCTGGCATTGATCAAAGCCACCCTCCTCAAATTCCTGCACCCCTCGGCCAAGATCCTCAGCCCACGATCGACGACAGCACTGCCCAAAATGCAACGTCTATTCACGAAAAAATCGCCATCGTCTACCACCCCTGGGCTCAAACTGACCTCAAAAAACCTATTACTCAGCACAATCCCACTACACTCATCAGACCTCACACAAGCCTTCACAACGTCGACATCCACCACGTTTGGAAATCTGAAGCCTAACCTTCCCGACTCCATGAATCCCCAATCCAAGACTCTTATCGACTCAATCAACTTCCCGCACAACACACACCACCGCCTGCACACCAAAGCATTGGAAAGACTATGGCTTTTATCACTAACCCTACCCAATACCTTCAACAACAATTCATCAGATAACAAGGCAGTGTAATCCGGACCCAAATTATCGTTCTGCAAATCAGGTTCGGATTCGGACAGCGGCGTCGTTGAACCCGAATTGGACACCGAATGGGTTCGGATCCTCCGAACAACGTGCTTGAAATGCTCGCCCGCGTCGAACCGATTCGGCAATAACGCTGCGGAATGAGGCTCGGCATTAGAGCTTGGCTCTTCGGTGTCATATTTCGGGTCGATTAGTGGAGGTTTGTCGGGCAGGTACGACATTTCGTTGAGTCAATGTTAGGGTTAGGCAGATGCGCAAAAGGGAGAAGCATCGCCGGGTGCGCGCCAAAACGGTATCGTTTTTGCAACCTTCACTGATATTGCGCGAATTGTCTCTGTAATTTGTTTTTTCTTTTTTCTCTTTTTTTTTCCCACAAGAAATGAGCAGCTTCGCTCCACTTTGCTTTTTTTTTTTTTTCGGATCTGTAGTTCGGGTCGGGTACTCGTTTTCTATTCGAAGCGGATCTTATTTATTAGATAATTATTATGTGGAAAGGGTTCAGATTAGATTTGTGGGGTGTTCAATGCTGTTAGAATGTTAATCAAGAGGAATTCAAAGCCACGTCAGCTTTGATTGGTGAGTTTTTGAGTTTTTATTTTATATTATTTTTCTTTTTTCGAGTTAGGAAGATATTTCCAAACAACGTCACCGTATTCTTCACACTTCGGCTAATTTCAGTCTGATATGAATCTGAACCTCATTGTTAGGTATGAGACGACATCATATTCCAGCGAAACTATTCGTTCATGACTAAGAGGATGTCATTGTACCTCTCAACCACTGGGCGAGACCCCGTGGGGATTTAAGGTTTGAAGTACAAAAAGAGAAAATATAACCTAGAGATAACTAAAAGATAATTTAAAAAAAGTTTTATGATATGCCATGAGAATTGATATAATTTTTTAATAACATATAGGTCTACCTTTTGAATAGCCTTTTTGATAGTTGTAGAAATATATCACTATCTTTAAATGTCGGAACAAATTTGTCTCTTCAATTATTTTTTTCGATAAAATAGTCGAAAATTCTTCAAAACAGCAACGACGATCAAGTGGTTAGGCGATATTCAAAGTTATACATTAAATGTAAGATTTCCGACTAGTTTTGTCGGAAAAAGATATCAACGACTCAAATTGTTTTCCAGAATTGAAGTTAGTGACATATTTATTTCAATTATTAAATATAGTTATCTAATATTGGCTAATCCATGCACGCTTCAATTTCGTCTAATTTTTTTTCATTCATGTAGGTATCCCCACACAACGTCACCGTAGATCCCACACTCCGACTAGGTTTGGTCTGAATTGAATCCGAACCTCATCGTCGGCTATAGGACGATCACGGTTTCCAGCGGGACTAATCCTCCCTGATCTATGAGATCCACCTCAAGATCCCACAAACAACGATAGCCAATATCCTTAGAGGATTCGAACTCCCAACCTTCCGCTTGAAAGGTCAGGAACTGAACCATTAGGTCAAGCCCTTGGGACTAATTTTTTCACTCTACATTTTCGGTTGTTTCCTTCCTTCTTTACAAATGACATACGTTACACGTTAGTGGGCTTGAAATTATTTTATGGTCCGTCCAAATTATATATTATTAAGTAACAAAATTGATATTGGAAACTTAATTCTCCAGGCCACAAACATAGGCCCAAAGAAGCTCAATATCTTTTTATATTTTGTGATGAGTTAAATACAAGTACACTTGCATACACATATGAAACACGGCCCTACTTAATTAGTCAAATGGAAATAATAATAATAATAATAATAATAATAATAATAATAATAATAATAATAATAATAATAATAATAATAATACCTAACTATAAAATCTTCATTAGGTAGTGTGGCGTGACATAGCTTATAAATCTAACTATTTCGCCGTGATATGTGATTAGGCGACTTTGTCCCAAAATCCAAGTCCTTTTCAATACTATATTTTACCTGTCGCAGATCATTTTTCATTATTATTAATATGTTTTTCAGTCATCTTTGATAATAAAAAAATTAAATATGACTGAAATATGTTAACTGAAATCACGGAATCAGTTGAAAAAATAGCATCCAAAATATCCGCCCCGACAGTGAAAGGTCACATGGGAAACGCCTTACTTCCTAACCGTTAGGCACATGCGAGATATGTAACGGCCATAACGGTCAATACAATAACAGACATTAATTAACGGCGGATTTCCTCCATTTAAGTTGCTTTTTCTGTTGAACTATGTATACCATGCCATGCCATACGGTCTTAAAAAAATAAAATAAATAATAATAAAAGAGATTCGCATGTATCTAATTCTACACATTTTAATAGGCACTACTAGCCTTTGATAGGCATATTAAAGTCTTTATATCTATGGCTGATAGGGACAAAAGCTTCTGTTTTTTCAAAATTAAAATACATAGACCTCATTTTTCAAGATTTAGTAATTAATTAATCATTTTTTATTACAATACCCAAAATAAACGTAAAGTGAATCTCCCTCTATAAATAGTGCTGGTTATAAACGTTATCTTCAAACCACCTCACATTGCATATCTAGCAAAACTACTCTATTTTAATAAACAAATCTCCCCCTTTAATTAAATAATCTCACTTCATGGCTTTTATTATCAAGATAGCTTTCCTATCTCTATTATCCATTTTAATGTTACCTAAATCTTCTCATGGATTTAATCCCAAACTTCTAAATGTGTCGAGACTTAACAAATATTCATACACTGGCGACTGGTCCACAGCTAGAGCGAGTTGGTATGGAAACCCTTCTGGCGCAGGAAGTGATGGTAATAAGTAATGCAATAAAATATTACCATTTAATTAAAAAATAATAAATTTTAATTTGAAGTTATATATGACGTTGTAATATATAGGCGGCGCGTGTGGATATCAAAAAGCCGTGGAGGAGCCACCGTTTTCATCGCTCATAACAGCCGCTGCTTCTTCTCTGTACGATTCGGGCAGTGCCTGTGGAACTTGTTATCAGGTAAAAACCCTAATTTATCTCATAAAAACCCTGACGTCACTTAAACGTTTAAGCTTGAAGGGGGTGAATCATATTCTAATTTTAGATACTTTATTTTCAACACGTCCCTCAAGACTAGGCTGGTTACTATACCACGTTGTATGACCACTTAACCTAAAAGTTTAAGCCTTAAAGGAAATGTATCATATTTTAATTTTATATACTTTATTTTCAACAATATATATATAAGTATAATATGCATGTATTTATGCCGTATTAGGTGAAATGTACTACTACGAAAGCTTGCTCGGGGACCCCAGTGACCGTCGTCATCACCGACGAGTGCCCGGGCTGTGACTCACAGTCGCTTCTATTCGATCTTAGCGGGACTTCTTTCGGCACCATGGCAAGCTCGGGCGACGCTGATCAGCTAAGGAATAATGGAATAGAAGAGATTCAATATAGAAGGTAACTGTGACTATTCTTCAATGTGCTCTTCACTCTCATTACATCTATAGATAAATAGGGTTTCATCTTGTTTATTATTATCATTACCGCAGAGTGGACTGCAACTACCCGGGAGTATCCGTGACATTCCGGGTCGACCCGGGCTCGAACAGCAACTACTTTGCGACCGCCGTGGAATACGTGGATGGCGATGGAATAGCGGGCGTTGAGCTCATGGACGGCGATAGCGGGGCATGGATGTCCATGAAACAGTCGTGGGGTGCTGTCTGGAGGCTCGACTCGCCTTCAACCCTAAAGGGTCCATTTTCGATTCGAATAACCGCCGGTAATAACTCGGGGAAAGTCCTCGTGGCTAGCGACGTCATTCCGGCTAATTATAGTCCCGGGCAAACCTACCGATCCGTCGTCAACTTCTGAGAAATTTCCAACGAGGATTATTGTCGGGGTTTTAAGCTTAGTTCTAAGGTTATATTGGGAAAATATAAAGTAATTACCAAGTTGTGAGGAAGGATGTTTTTCATGTCTTCCCCTTCTTGCTATATGGTTTTACTACAAATAATTTGTACTATCAATATTTCCAAAAGTTAGTTATTTCGGTTGTTGGTTGCTAATATAGTTCTCCATTTTTCATTTTCAATTTATTTATTTATTGCTACGGAAAAAAGGGGGTAAAAATGGGCCGGAGTAGATTTATATCTTTTACGGACAAAAATGAATTATTATTAATTATTATTGCATATAACAGATTTGTAACCTATATCCCCGGGCCGGGCCGGGCCGGACCCCATATGTTAGAAATCCCATAATTACCTTTATCCATTCTTGTAATATAGAAAAAAAAAAAAAAATTGTATTAATATTAAAAAAGCCCAAACAATTTGTTTATTAATTAATATAATACCTAAAGGATCACTTAGAGGTATTCCGACATGCAAGGGATAGCCAACAATATATTTTTGTACAAGTCTAAGTTACAACTCCATCTCGTATGGATACGAGGAAAATACGTATATTTTACAACTGTCTCATCTCTACTAATAAAATTATATCTCTATTTATTACACTCCCTAACTAAAAAACAGGTCTAACACTCACTCCTCCCCCAACCAACTTTTCACTACTACAAGTATACCCCCACTTTCTTCACTTCCCTCGTTTAAAAAAAAAAATTAATCATTTTACTTTTTATTATTATTATTATTATTATTATTATTATTATTACATGCCATGGCTTGCCCGGACGCTAATAATAACGGCCATCAACCACCGGCCAGTTTCAAACACTACTGCAGAGTGTGCAAGCGAGGCTTTATGTGCGGCAGAGCTCTGGGCGGCCACATGAGGGCCCACGGCATCGGCGACGAGACGAACCTCATGAACCTAGATGACGATGACGAGGAAGAAGACGACGACCACCGCCAAGCGTGCGACTGGGACGGCGGCGGCGGAGGGAATAAGAGGACGTATAAATTGAGGGCGAACCCTAACCGCATCAAGAGCTGCGAGAATTGCGGGGAGGGATTCGTGTCGTGGAAGTCGTTCCTCGAGCACGGCAAGTGCGGGTAAAACGACCGCTTCGCCTGAAAGCTTAAGGGTTTGAATTGAAGGGAACGTTATCGTATTTTTTTTTTATTTTATGTAATTTTTTTTCTCTTAATTTCCGGCAGGTACGACGACGGCGGGTCAGAGTCGCTGGTGTCGGTGCAGGAGGAGTCGGGAGGGGACGACGGGGGCGGGGAGCGCCGTCCCGGGTGGTCGAAGAGGAAGAGGTCCATGCGGTCGGAGGTGGGCGGCAGCTGCGCCAGCTCGGTTGAAAATGACGATTTTCTTCTGGCTGCCTGCCTCGTGCAGCTAGCCAACACGGTGGTCGACCTACCGTCCGAGCTGGAGGAGTCGTGCGCCTCCGCCAGCAAGGAGGAGGAGATGATGATGATGAGGACGATGAGGAGGACGAATCCGCCGGGGTCCGCCCTCTCCGACAAAGGGAAGGGCGTCGCCGGCAGGTTCATCAACAACAACAACAACAGCAACAGCAACAGCAACAAAGGCCTGTTCGAATGCAAGGCGTGCAAGAAGGTGTTCAACTCCCACCAGGCGCTCGGCGGGCACCGTGCGAGCCACAAGAAGGTCAAGGGCTGCTACGCGGCCCGGCAGGACCAGCCCGAGGACGACAACGGTCCACGTGCGCCGCAAGTAGACGACGCGGCGAACCACGTCGAGCCTGGCCCGGCCTCGAATGGGCCCGTCAGGAGGAAGTCGAAGGTGCACGAATGCTCTATCTGCCATAGGGTTTTCTCGTCAGGGCAAGCCCTCGGAGGCCACAAGAGGTGCCATTGGATCACTTCGAACTCGCCGGACGCCACGTCACCACTGCGGAAGCTCGGCTTGCAACCGCCACAAGAAGACGTCGAGAAGCCGAAGGCAGAGTACGACGCCGCGGGGACGTTAAATCTGAACGTCCCGGCTTGGGACAACATGTCGGGGGGCCTCAGGAGGGATCCGATCAACCTGCTGAGCTTCGACGTGCCGACGGGTTTCGATCGGCTAAAGCCGTGCTTGGAAGAGAATGGCGGCGAAGACGAGGGCTCGAACCCCGGCTCACGGCGGGTTCAGTCGAAGAACGAAGTTGTCGAAAAGCTCGAGAGAGGAGAGAGCTCGAACGTTGGCGGGAAAGTGGAGGAGGATGAAGCCGATAGTAGCTTGAAGTCGGCTAAAATGGCGGATTTGAATGACTTGAAGGATATGAAAGCTAGTGCTGACTCGTCAAAGTGGTTGCAGGTGGGGATTTGTTCGGCAGCCACCGCCGAGGATAGCAGGTCAGCGGCGGACAAGGAGGTCAAAGTCAACGTCTGACTTTTTTCAAAAAAACCCAATTATTTTGAGAACACCTCTCAAAGTGTGTTAATAGATAGATTCTATAGATTATCTTATAGTGCTGTAACTTTGTAAATGAAATACTTTACTTTTTCGTATGATGTAATTTTATTACGCATGATAGATGATCATTTTTTTTTTTATGATTTCGTTGTATTCTTTCTGAATTATTATCATACCTTGTGTAATTAAAAAAATAGGGAAGTCTTCAAAGATCGTGTTAGAGCTATGGGAAGTGAAATTACATAAATGCCCTTGAGACGAAATAATAGTTAATTTTGTTTGTATTTATTTTATCATCTGATTTATTTCTTGGCAGAGCAGAAATACATAATTTTATTGGTGAACTAATAGAATAGAAAAAATATATATATAAATCGGTAATTTTCAAGCAAACCCAGCCAGCAGCAATTAGCATATACATATCTCATTCATCCCACTCCATCCATTGACAATCTCGAGGCAAAGGTTGTTCACCACTTATATCGCCTCCTCTTTCACCGCCGCGGCGCCACCGTGATGCATCTCAACGTCATCTGAAGCCCTAATTTCCAGCATGGTTCCTCAGATTGTTGATTTCGATAGAATTGCTCTTATACCCCGCTCCCGCACCCGCACTGTTAGGTGTTTCTCCCATTATCAGTGTAGGCCGAGCTTGTTGAGATTAACAAGTTCAGAAAATGCGCGGATTGTTAGGTTTAGGTTAGAGATAAATTTTGATGGCTCGCGAGGGAAATGTAGGGGTATGTTGCGGAAGCGAATGATCAAGGCTGTGGCTAGAGCTGAACAACCTGAGCAAATAAGCGATGCTGAAACAGCTGATGAGGTATAATTTTTTTATTTTTATTTTTTTGGCTCTGTCCTGTTATCTTTGTTGTTCATGGTTAATTTGATTGGTGTTCCTATTTGAAATTCTTATCTATGCCTAATGATGTATAGTATTGGCCTTGGTTGCTTATGGTTGTTGATCATAATTGATTTGATTTTGGGTTCCTATTGAAGTCAATTTGTGCTATAATAACTAGAAGTTATGTTCAATACTAATATTTGTGTGTCGTCTGAATTCAGATAAGCCATTAGCTCTCTAGAGTTCTTTTTTCCATTCCCCTCCTGTATGAGTATGCATTGAAGTAGTTGTATAAAGATCCTCTCGACCTATGACATAAACTCGTTGGCTGTACTTAAGACTAATGTGCTCAATGTATATCAAATATGACCAAACTTACAACTCTCTCGTCATGTGGAAGTCTCCAAGAAGTATATATTTGTCTTATATGATATTCAGATGTTTATTTTGAAAAAAATGGGATCACTGAGGTGGGTATGTTGTAGGAAGGTAACAAAAGCACGGAATTATCGGTGGACAATGACTTACACGCAGAACAACAACATAAAGCAAGCCAGTTGAAGAAAAGGATAATTTTTGGACTGGGCATTGGATTTTCTGTTGGTGGAGCTGTTTTAGCTGGGGGATGGGTTTTTACTATGGTTCTTGCTTCGGCAGTATTTGTCGGTTCGAGGGAGTACTTCGAGCTTGTAAGAAGTCGTGGGATTGCATCTGGGATGACTCCTCCACCGCGATATGTCTCACGGGCTTGCACTGTTGTCTGCACTGTAATGCCAATTCTCACACTGTAAGAATTACTTTGTTAGTATTGATATTCATCTATGGAATATATTTAATCATTCAATTGTTGTGAAGACTCTGTTCTGCTAGCTATTAATGAGTTTCTTGCTTTCTGAACTTGTCGTGTCATGAATGACTGGGCATCTGGTTTAATTCCAACTCGTGTCCCATTTTAGCAAGTAATCCAATTTACGAATTTAACTTTATTAGCAATATTGGATTGTGAGACAATTGCTATTGCCTCTTTTAAATAGATACTTCAGCTTCGAATTTCAATGTGCTCTGACATGAATTTCGCTGCAAATAAGAATATGGTAGATTGACTGACTAAAGAATTCAATCTAGCAGATTTCATTTCTCTTTTTCCTCTCAGATACTTCGGGAACATTGACGTTGCCGTTACATCTGCGGCCTTTGCTGTTGCTATGGCTCTCCTGCTGCAGAGAGGAAATCCTAGGTTTTCTCAACTCAGTAGCACCATGTTCGGACTATTTTATTGCGGATACCTGCCTTGTTTCTGGATTAAACTACGGTGTATGGCAGTTCCGGCATTAAATGCCGGTAAGATTCATTTTTCCTCATCTGATGATCAAAACGTTTTCGTTCTCGTTATACTTTTAGGGTAGTGAAATTAGTTTTGTCGATATCGTGAAAATATTGTTATCTGTTTAACAGCTAATTGGAAAAAAATATAGATTGTGCATCCCTTTAACAACTAGTTTTAAGAAAAGATAGTTTCGCAACTTGGTATTAGAAATAGAGCTAGAAAGATTGTCCTATGTTTGAGTTCTCATGGTCATGACCACTCGTTCAACAAAGTAGAAAGGAAAAAGAAATAAAAAAAAAGATCATGCGGGCTCCTAAAACTAACTCCGCCTACATGTGCACGTGAGATATGATATATTTCACTAACAACTTGGGATCTTACGAGGTCATTCAACATCGTTCATGTCATGATGGCAACATAAATATTCTTGATTTGGACTATTTTATGTAGGATTCGTAGCTTCGTGGCCTCTTCTTTTGGGTGGTCATACCCTCTGGACTGTGGGTCTCATGTCTACATTAGTCTCCATTAGCAGCATCATTGCAGCAGATACATTTGCCTTTGTTGGAGGAAAGGTATACAATACGTTTGGCAATTACATTTTTTCTGAAAATTCGAAGACGATCCAACAGTTAAAATCGATCAGATTCAATTTGTTTTCCCTGGGAAATATTAGCGCGACGTTCTATAATGCTTTTAGCCTCCATTTCTAAATTCTAATATTCTGTGCATGAACGAAATGTGACATGAAATTAATAAACGGGACTCCTCAGGCTTTCGGTAGAACACCGCTTACTGCCATAAGTCCGAAGAAGACATGGGAGGGAGTGCTTGCTGGACTGGGCGGGTGCATAGCTACGTCTGTCCTTTTAATGAAGTTCTTTTCCTGGCCTAATTCTGTCCTTAGGTTCGCCTTCTATTCAGCACTTTACATGCATTACTTATCCCAATCAATATTTTTCATTTTCTTTTTTCTTTTTCAAGCTGTATTCTAAATACTGCAGTGCCGTTTCATTTGGGATCTTGAACTTCTTTGGGTCTCTCTTTGGCGACCTAACCGAGTCCATGATCAAGCGGGACGCTGGCGTCAAGGATTCTGGGTCTCTCATCCCTGGACACGGTAACTCCTTTATTTCATTGATTATATTTTGGCAAGTCACCACACAAGCTAAATAGTACCATTTCCTAATTCGCCAGTTTACTAAGGCCATCTCCAACCATATACTCTATATATAGAGTTGCTACAGTTTAATTTCTCTATATATAGAGTTTGAACAGTGTTTGTATCTCCAACCATCTCCTCTATATTTTCCTCTAAAATAAAATATTTCCATCATTAAATTTTATAAAAATTAATAATCATTAAATAAATGAACAATAATTTTTCTTTTTACAGAAATTAAACAATAAAGAATTTTAAAAAGATAAATTTTTATCTTTATAAAAATGAAAAAAAAAAAATTAAAACATAAAGGAAAAAGAAAAAAAAAAAAAAAAAAAGATTTAACGGGTGAACAGTGCCCCGCTTAATATAGAGGAGCACTGTTCACCCCTCTAGGATTGCAGTAGAGTTTAAAGTTCCATTGGAGGAACTTAACTCTTTATTGGTCCAGTCCCACGCTAGGTATAGCGTGGGATTGGAGATGCTCTAAGCAATTTCGTGGCCGCACAGACCTTATTTTCAATTTTGTATGAACTCAGTAGACTTGAAGATGACACATGATTCTCATTCGTTCCATTGAAGTGTTTCGCTTTTGTGAACAAACTTGGGTTGTTAAAATCTCGTCTCTGTTCAGTAATAATCATTGTTAATAAGGCGGGGCGGTGGTTTATCTTGGCAGGTGGTGTACTAGACAGGGCTGATAGCTACATCTTCACTGGAGCATTGGCTTACTCTTTTGTCAAGATAGGCCTACGACTATACGGCATCTAACCGAGCAAGATGAATGCCTACATTGATGATCAGATTAGTTCAGCAGCAGGTGTGTTATTATTACATAAATCTGAGCTTTTACTATTGTAAGCAAGCCCCTCCCTAGTCCCTTCTGAAGTTTGAAGGGAGAAATAATTGTCTATTTTTTTTTTCTTAATAGTTACTGAGAAAAATTCATGGGTTTGGTTTGGACAAGTTTAATAGTTTATATTATATCAGTTCCTTATGTTTTATAATGGAATTCAAATCTTGGGACCTGAAAAATTTGAAGTTTTGGGACGTATTTTTTTCACCGATAATTGTGATGTAAGAAAAGAATGGAAATTAGACAGAGCAGAGACAAGGCAGATAGATAGATCTGTCTGTCTGTCTTGTCTTAGATTCACGTGGACTTTGTCTCATGAAAGTAACTCCCCACATACCCTTCCATCTTGTGACATTCGCACATGCTCCTTGCATTCATTCAACTTGAAATATCTATCTAGTTTATCATTATATTTCTTTTTCTTTTTCTTTTTTATGCATGCTATAATAAACACGTTGGCCTTCCAAAGATTTTCTGCTTAATACGTACGAAAAAGAAAATATAACCCGACATATATAAAGATATATTCCCTCGATATTTAAAAGAAAATCGATCTTGAATATTATACAACGCCCCTATAGTCATATTATGTAGACTTTTTTTTTTTCCTGCCGAGGTATCTCCACTCGATCGGCTAACCCCTAAATACCGGCGTGGGCTTACGCCAAATAGACCTGGCAGAGGCTTAATTGCGCCACACACTCCAGTGGTGGAACTAATCCCCGGGGTAAGATGAATACGTCTCAACCCATCTGACAACGATAACCGTAGATTCTACCGCTAAAAAAATTGACTTTTCGGCAAAGGATGAGTACTGAGAGAGGGACTCAATGCGTTGTATCCAAGCGGACTATGCAATTCATTAGATATTAAAAAAATATATATTAAATGAAGGGAAAAAAAAAAGAAAATGATATACTATAATTAATTATTATCTCTTTTTTATGTTCTCGTGATACCTAAAAACTAATATTCGGAATCTTAACCAACGTTTTGGCCTATTAAGACCGTCGTTATCATAACAGTTGAAGCTAATGAATGATAAAACCATTTGGTAGTGGTAACTGAAAATAACGGAAAATCATATATATTATATATATATATATATCATTATATCAATATAAAAAATTCAAATATGCGTCATCACGGAATATAATCTTTCCATTCTCTAACATCAAGATCTTAATATGCCAAGATTTCCGAGAATATAGGCTCGTATATCTTACGTATTCAATGAATGTAACTCACTTATAAGATAAAGCTTACCTCATTTTCCATAAAATATAAAAGTGTTATAAAAATATTAATTCTGATTAATATTATATTAAGATTATTTTATTATAATTATACTTATATTAAGATTATAATGATAATATATCTTATAATAATAAAGAGAGAGAGATTAGAGAGAGATTAAGTATTTCAATACTTGGTGTATTTTACAATGAACTCTAATTACTTATTTATACTACTAAAAATTCACTATTACAACTAATCACATTAATTACAATTATACGCCTCACACTAAAATACAAACTCTTCAATTAAACACCTCATCTTATCATCTTATCATCATTTAATATAATACTTCCAAATCCATCAATAATCCAAAAACATCCACATCTTAATTATTTAACCATCCATAATTAACTTATTTCATAATACTCTCCCTTGGATGTTTTTCAAAGAATATGCGTCGTTAAAACCTTATTAGGAAAAACCCAATGGGATAAAAACCTAATGAAGGAAAAAGAGTACATGCTTATCTTAGATACGCTTTCGATTGTTGCCTCATTAAAAACCTTACTGGAAAAACCACATGGGAAAAACCTCAGTGAAGGGAAAAAGAGTGCAACGCGTATTTACTCCCCCTGATGATAACATTATTCCAAATCTCGAAGTCTCCGAACTCCAATTGAATATACCAATCTTTTGAAAATTATTGGGGGAAGTGCTTTCGTGAATAAATCTGCAAGATTTTCACTTGATCGCACTTGTTGTACATCAATATCGCCATTTTTCTCTAAATCATGTGTAAAGAAAATTTTTGGTGAAATATGTTTTGTTCTATCTCCCTTAATATATCATTCCTTTAATTGGGCAATGCATGCAGTATTATCTTCATATAAAATCGTCGGAAGTAACTTTTCCGATAATAACCCACAAGTTTGTTGTATATGCTCAATTATCGATCGCAACCAAACACATTCTCGGCTAGCTTCATGAATAGCTAGAATTTCTGCATGATTAGATGAAGTAGCCGATAAACTTTGTTTAACTGACCGCCATGAAATAGCGGTTCCACCATGCGTAAATAAATAGTCCGTTTGCGATCGAGCATTATGTGGGTCGGATAGAAAACCAGCATCTGCATACCCAATCAAATCTGCTTTTGATTTATTAGAATAGAACAATCCCATATCAGTTGTTCCTTGAAGGTATCGAAAAATCCGCTTAATTCCATTCCAATGTCTACGAGTCGGTGATGAACTATATCTCGCCAATAGATTCACAGCGAATGCTTTATCAGGTCGCGTATGACTCGTTAAATACATTAGGGCTCCAATAGCACTGAGATATGGTACTTCAGGACCAAGTAGTTCGTCATTATTATCGCAAGGTCTAAACGGATCTTTATTCACATCTAAAGATCGAACAATCATTGGAGTATCCAATGGATGAGCTTTATCCATATAAAATCTTTTCAATACCTTTTTCGTATAAGTCTCTTGATGTACGAATATCCCATTCTTTAAATATTCGATTTGGAGTCCAAGACAAAATTTCGTTTTACCGAGATCTTTCATTTCAAACTCCTTTTTCAAACAATTAACGGCTTTTGATAACTCTTCAGGAGTTCCAATTATGTTAATATCATCAACATAAACTGAAATGATGACAAATTCATTTCCAGATCTTTTCATAAATATGTATGGGCAAGTTTGATCATTTTTATACCCCTCTTTCGATAAAAATTCACTTAGGCGATTATACCACATACGCCCAGATTGCTTTAATCCATAAAGCGATTTATTTAGCTTGATTGAGTACTCATTTCGGGGCCCTGAATTTTCAGGCAACTGAAATCCCTTGGGAAGTCTCATATATATATCACTGTCAAGTGATCCATATAAATAAGCGGTGACAACATCCATTAGATGCATATCGAGTCCTTCACATACTGCCAGACTAATTAAATAACGAAAAGTAGTTGCATCCACCACAGAAGAATACGTCTCCTCATATCAATACCAGGTCGTTGTGAAAAGCTTTGTGCAATAAGCCGTGCTTTGTATCTCATAATTTCACCGTTTTCATTTCTCTTTCTGATGAAAACCCATTTATATCCAACCGGGTTTACATTTTCTGGTATGCGGACTACATGTCCGAAAACTTTTCGTTTCTCAAGTAATTTTAATTCTGCCTCGATTGCATCTTTCCATTTTGGCCAATCATTTCTTTGTCTGCATTCTTTTACAGACCCTGGTTCATGATCCTCATTCTCATTTATCTCATTCATTTCATGTAGCGCTACGTTAAATGAGAATTTATTGTTAACGTTGACTTTTTCTCGGTTCCATCTAATTCCATTTTGGGCATAGTTTATCGAGATCTCTTCATTATCATTATTCTAAAAAATTTCAGGTACCTGATTTCCATTATCATAATCATTAATGCTCATTGACTCTTCTAGAGTAGATAAATCCTCGACTGGACTATTCTTATTATTTGCTCCTTTTCTTTTTCGAGGATTTTTATCTTTGGAACCCGAGGACTTACCACGTTTTAGTTGTGGCTTAGGCTCGATCATTATATGTTCTCCAGGAACATCAACTTTTGCAGGAGCATTAACAACTGGTATATGTGACTTAGTCACTCTTTTAAAGTCAGTAAAGCTATTTGGCAGTTGATTAGCTAATCCTTATAAATGAATTATCTTTTGAACTTCTAGTTTACATTCTTTCGTTCGAGGATCATAATGATTTAGCGATAATTCATTCCAACTAATACTCATTTCCAGCTGTTTCTTTTCTCCCCCTAATGTCGGAAAATTCGATTCATCGAAATGACAATCGGCAAATCTAGCCGTAAATAAATCTCCAGTTAGAGGTTCTAAATATTTTATTATCGATGGAGATTCAAATCCGACATATATTCCCAATCTTCTTTGAGGTCCCATCTTAGTGCGTTGTGGTGGAGCAATTGGAACATATACCGCACATCCAAAAATTCTCAGATGGGAAATATTTGGTTCCTGACCATAAACCATTTGTATCGGGGAGATATCGTTATAACTTGTTGGCCTGATGTGGATTAGTGCCGCTGCATGTAATATAGCATGTCCCCAACAAGATGAATGAAGTTTCGACTTCATTAATAATGGTCTTGCAATTAATTGCATCCTTTTAATCAACGATTCTGCAAGACCGTTTTGCGTATGGACATGTGGCACGGGGTGCTCAACATCAATTCCAATAGACATGCAATATTCATTAAATGCCTTGGAAGTAAATTCACCAGCATTATCAAGGCGTATTTTCTTTATTGGATAATCCGGAAAATGTGCTCTTAATCGAATCAACTGAGCAAGCAATCTCGCAAAAGCTACATTCCGCGTTGATAACAAACATACATGAGACCATCTAGTTGATGCATCAATCAATACCATGAAATATCTAAATGGTCCACACGATGGATGTATCGGTCCACAAATATCACCTTGTATACGTTCCAAAAATCTTATAGATTCATTCTTTATTTTTATTGGTGATGGACGAATAATCAACTTCCCTTTAGAGCAAGCAACACATGATAATTCATTCGACTGAAGAATCTTCTGGTTCTTCATTAAATGTCCACGTGAATTTTGAATTATTCTCCGCATCATAATTGAACCGGGATGGCCCAACCGGTCATGCCAAACAACAAATGTATTATCATTAGTAAACTTCTGGTTTACGATTGCATGTGATTCAATTGTTTTAAGATATGTGTAATATAGCCCAGAGTCAAAAGATGGTAATATTTCCACAATTCTTTTGTCATTCGATATCACTTTTGTAATATGCAAATATTCAATATCTCCTTTTTCTGCAGTCTCAATATGATATCCGTTATGTCGAATAGCTTTAAAGCTTAATAAATTTCTTTGAGACTTAGGAGAATATAAAGCATTTTCAATTATCAGCCTTGTTCCTCTGGGCAGTAAAACATTAGCTCTTCCGGAGCCCTCAATTATATTCGTGCTACCCGATATAGTAATAACACTGGCTTCTTTCATATCAAGATGATCGAAATATTTCTTATTTTTTAGAATCGTATTCGTCGTTGCACAGTCTGCAAGACACAATCCTTCATTGCACATGCCCGCATCCATCAAATAATATCCTTTATAAACAAACACATAATATTTATTATTGAAAAAGAAATATTGCATTACAAACATATAATTTTCTTCGATCAGAAAATCCGCAGCTTCCAAATGAGCATTTTCATCATTGGCATCAGAGGTAGAGGCGAATTCACCCTGAACAAAATTCATTTCGATTTTCTTTCCTTTGCCCTTTTGAGATTCCTGATATAGCTCAATAAGATGTTTGGGCGTACGACAATTGCGCGACTAGTGGCCAGAACCACCGCAACGATAACATTTTTCATCATTATTCTTTTGTTCAATTTGCCTCTTCTCATCTTTATCAAAACTTTTCCTCTTCTGGGGAATATTTTGATGACCGCCACGATAATTATGATAACCACCACGGAAATATTGATAACCACCACCATAATATCCTCGGCCACGACCACGGCCTTGACCACGACCTTGACCACGGCCGCGATATCCACCACGACCACGTCCACGATCATTACCTCGACTGTTGTCATTATTAATTTTGACTGCATTCGCTTCAGGGAGTGCAGTAGAACCAGTCGTTCGGGATTCGTGATTTTTCACCAGCAATTTATTATTTTGCTCAGCCAAAAGTAAGCAAGAAATTAGATCTGAATACTTTTTAAATTTTCTCTCCCGATATTGCTGTTGTAATAACATATTCTGTGGATGAAATGTGGCGAATGTTCTCTCCAGCATATCGTTATCAGTAATTTTCTCTCCACATAATTTCAACGTGGAAGTAACTCTATAAACGGCAGAATTATATTCACTTACCGACGTAAAATCCTGCAATCGTAAATTCAGCCATTCGTACTTTGCATTGGGGAGAATAACAGTTGTCAAGTGGTCATATCGTTCTTTCAGGGTTTTCCACAACTCAGCTGGATTCTTTTCTGTTAAGTATTCAACTTTCAGATTTTCGTGAATGTGGTGGCGAAGAAAAATCATAGCTTTCGCCTTGTCTTGTTCAGTTGTGATTTTCGTGGGATCAATGGTGTCACCTAAACCTTTTGCTTTCAAATGGATTTCAGCATCTAGTACTCAAGGTAAATAATTTTTTCCAGTGATATCGAGTGCAACAAACTCAAGGCTCGCCAAGTTCGACATATTACTATAATAAAATACAAAACATGTTATTAAAACATTACATAATATTAAAAAAAAACTTATAATTAATCTTCTTTTGTATCTTCTTTTGTAAAAGTTCTTATAAAAATGATATCCACATCCAGATCAGTGTCGCCGTAATAATAATCATAAGCAAAAGATCAAACATCGGACATAGCGACATCCTTCAAAATAAAATATATTTCAGTAATTATAATATTAAAGAAATTACAATTAATAATTATATTTTAAAAACATTGGTAAAAATATTATCCACATAGCGGAAATGATCACCGTATATAATGTAAGGAGTAGAAGATCCATCTTTGTATAAAACGACATATTTTTTTATGAAAGAAAAATTAATAATATGTCGCTACTGAGGTTGGGATTACCGCAAGACCTCGTGGGCTTGTGTTGTGTACGTGCATAAATAAAAAAAATCCACACGCCTCCACGGGGATCGAAACCTGGACCTCTCGTCACTTGTAGTGAACGATATTCCGCGAAACCACTCGGGTATTGGCGTTTAGTTATAAAACCTTTAAATAATACTTTTATAATATATCTTTTTAAATTAATCACAATTAATATATGATTAGTATAAATTAAAAATTAAATTATCATACCTCGACTAAACTCGTACGAGATCTTCGACGGAGGTTGATCTTGACGACGGAGAGCGATCGTGCTGATAACGTGTTATAAAAATATTAATTGTGATTAATATAATATATTAAGATTAATACTTTATTTACAATAACTCTAATCTATTTATACACTCACTATATCACATTAATTACACACCTCACACTCAAACTCTTCAATATAATACTTCCAAATCCATCAATAATCCAAAAACATCCACATCTTAATTATTTAACCATCCATAATTAACTTATTTCATAATAAAAAGACAATAGTTATCAATGGGCTATTCTTTAATAATCATATATACTTATTTAATTTTTGTTTTTCTTTTCTTAAAAAAAGACTAATTAGTGCAAGCGAAGCGAAGAAGACACCTTAGAGGTCATTGTCAGTCTGTCACGTTATGTCGTTTAATCAATCATAATTAATTTATTAATATTAAACCTATTCTTTGATAAAGAGATGTGCCATTAATATATTTAATCGGTGACCTTAACCAACAATAGTGGCTTAAATTAATTCTGACGAGGGGTCCAAAAGTACAACCTCCATGTGATTTTGATTAGGACATGAAATTTTTTAAAAAATAATAATAATAATTAAAAACAAACAAATAAATAAATCTCAACGGCAGCAACTTCAATGGACTATAATAATATATACTTGTTGGCAATGGCATGCAAAGTAACGTGATATGCTTGGGAAACGAAAATAATAAGGATTAACTAAAGCAATACAAATAATTAAATTAGCCCTCATAATCAATTTTTTTCTAATTTATTATTATTACAATACTAGATTATATTAATTAGGCAAAGAAACTACGGGATGCATGCATTGTACTAAAAAGAATTTTAGGCCCTACACTACATACAAAACCCTAAAACCACGGCAAACTGTTGCAATCACTGACAAGATTAGACCTTTTTGAGAGAGAGAGAGAGAGAGAGAGAGAGAGAGAGAGAGTATAATTAAATTCTTAATTTTCTAATCTGATTTCTGAATAACACTTAAATCAAGAACGACCACAAAAGTTTAGACTTGAAATCTAACTAAACAAGAATAAACAAATCAATGGCTTTCAGTGACATAATAAGATTATTGACTTATTAAAATAATAATAGAAGAAAAAAAATTAACATTCCATTAAGGTATCAATCATATCATGGAGTTCAGAAGATGCAATAATACTAAGATGTCAGGGAAAGACAAGCAAAAGCTCAAATCTTTGCCCAAAAACAGTTTAACAACTCCCATTGTCCAAACAAAGAGAAGGCAGTTAATAAGAAAACTAAACATTAGATAGATAAACATCCACATCCAGCACTAAAATGAGCCTGGATTTTCATTCATAAGGAAATCGATTGCCAACCCGCCCGAGAACTATCGCCAATTAGTAGAATTAATCAAACTCGGGCACGAAAAATACCATAAATATAAGAAATCGTGACGTAGAAAGCCACCTTGCCGAGAATTGCGTTTAAATAATTATATCAGCATCTCCAAGCCGAAGCTGAGATCAACTCCTTCCTCTGCCAGCATAAGACGAGCGAAGACTGCCTCTTCTCGACCACGAACCCTCGGACGGGCGTCTTCTTGACGATGCACTCGGCTTGCGACTCGGCGAAGTTGCTGAAGTTTATGGGAGAAAATCCGTAGGACAGCAGCAAAGCCCTCCAATGCTGGGCCTTTTCTTGCGCACGAAACCTGTTTGTCACGATCTTTTCAATCTCGGGCTGTAATAGAAACCTCTCGATCTTCTGCAGGGCATCCCCGCTTGCATTAACCGAGTCGAAAGATTCTAGAAGGTTCGAAAAGGACTGAAGCCCGTGAATCACATGGTTAGCAAATGGAAGATCGGTTCTATCGCATCCCTTATCCACGGAAACGACGATTCTTGGGGACAACTGCTTCACAAACCTAAGGACCGAAGCTGCAGACAACTCCCGACTACTGTTTGCAAGAACTCCGACCGGTAGATTTACTACAACAGCTTCGGAGGAGTGAAAGGGCAGAGCACATGCCCCGGGATTCAAAGAGTCGAAGCCCAGCACGTTGAACTCGAAGGAGATGTTGACCTCGCTGGCGAACTGAACCAAATTCTCGCGGGCTAGCCCGAGTTCCAACTGATCGTGGCTGGAAGGCGAGACAAAGGCTGTGATTTTCAGCGACGTTGAGCCTCCGCTGGTCAAGGAGAGTTCTTGCATAAGAGAAGCCCACTGCCCGCCGAACCCTATATCGAAATCAACCACGTGAATCCTATCGAACCCTTCAAGAGCCTCGAGGATGGCTTGGTTGCACGTAAAGTTTGCGAATTGAAGGACCGGCGAGATCTCCGAGAACGCTTTGCAGGCCTCGATCTTGAATATAATGCTGAAAGGCGACGAATTGGCCGTCGTTAAACTGTTGACGAAATTGTTGCTACTGCTGTCGTCGTAGCTGTTAGGAGAAAGAAGCGACTGTACGGCTTCTTTGAAATAGAAAGCAGCCCTGTGAAAAGGCTTCCCACTGATGGGAGAGAGCTGGTGATTGAGCCGCGCCAATATCCCTTGCGCGAGTACTATGTTTCCCGTATGGACAAGCTCTGCGGCTTTAAATAGCTGGTCTACGATCGCTTGCTGCTGACTGCGCTGTCCTAAATCCTCCCAGGCATTCGGCCTTTGTCCCAACTTGACCGGCCCGGGATTGTAATGAGGAAGAAACTGAAGCTGGTGAGGCCTACTGTGGTGGAGATGACTGCTGGGCTGTTGTTCGAAAGGAGAAGACCCTTTCGTCGTCGGGACAAGAGGAGAAGAATCCATTACGCCTACCCCGGGATTGTGCCGCTTCGACTGAGGCGGTAAAAACGGATTTTGATCGGTCAGTGGAGCTGAATATGGAAGAGGAAACGCCATCGAAGAAGGGGCTTGTTGAGCTAGCAGCTGCGAGTTGAACAATGGAAGCTTCATTTCAAGAGGAGAAGAAGAATCAAATGCGAGATTATTAGGCATCAGATTCGAAGAAATGGGATTGGATCCGTCGAGGATTGGGACATTAGGCATCAGATTAACGCCGCCAAGACTGAAGCTTTCTTGATCCACTACACCAAAACCTCCGCTGTTATTACCGCTGAAATCAAACCCCAGGCCGTTATTACCGCCGCCGCCGCCGAGCTGGAGGGCCTTGCTTAAACCCGAGTTGGGATCCTCGGCTATGTCACCCATGATCCATCTCAGCACGGACTGCTCCTGACCGGCGGCAGGCGCCACGTCAGACAGGACGCTTTCCCAATCTTCCATAGGCAACCTCTCACCACCAACATTTAGCGAGTCACGGGCGAGGTTTGAGCAGCTCGTAGCTGTGGCTGAGTCTTGCTGGTTCCATCTGGGAGATGGGTTTGTCGTGTCGGTTGAACCACCTCCACCAAAGGCGGAGGAGCCGCCGCCGCAGTGGGAGGAAGACAGTGTTGAGGAGGACGTGGGCCGGCTGGGAAATCTTGCAGAATCCAGGACAGATTTGGGCTCACCAAAGCTGTTGTTGCAACTAATAGCCGTTTCCCAGATGCAATTCTTTCCCAAGAAATAAGGCGAGAAATCAGTGGGAAAACTGTTTGTAAGCAAAGATTGGTTTTTTTCAAGAATTAGGTCAAAATCTAACACCCCTTTCCCCTCAAAATCAAAGGGCAAGGGCATTCCCTTCATCTAAGCACCAAACAAAAAAAAAGGGGGGGCAAGAAAAAAATTAAATCAGAAGATATCGAAGCTCAAGAAACTCGAAAACATCTGTACTTACACATGCATGCATGTATGTCCGTAGGCCAGATGTATACTACTCTCTCACAAGAACAAGCTTCTAACTTTTCTCTTCTTCAAAAGCAACTATGGTAGACTTGGTCAGATAAAGTAATGGTGGGTTTTAATATTACTATTCTTTTTCTACTCTCTCTCTCTCTCTCTGGCTTGATCTATTTTCTTTTTTTTTTCTTTTTTATTTTTTGTTTTCAGCCTTTTTTGAGTTAAAATTTTTATGTGGCTTGTCTATAGACAGTACTATCTTTCTTGCTAGGGTTGCGCCTTTCTTTTCCCCCGCGACGCACTCGCTAGACAACGCGCGTGTACGTCCTTCTTCGGGGGATTCAAGCGGTTGTACTGCACGCGCGTGAGAAGTCGAGTAGGGGAAAGAACGTAAGTGGCTCGCTCGTTGTGTAGTTTTCTAACAAAGGGGGACCATGCATGGTGGTGTAGTGGAGTAGTGATGAGCTGGCGCTATATTAGACATTCCCGAAAATACCCTTGAGAGCCGAACCATTTCGAGGGGTATTTTAGTAATTTAACCTGACCGGCTCCTCTGTCTGCACTGCAAGCGGTCCTAGTTTTCGAAACTAAATCTGAGTGCAGCAGAGCAGAGCAGAGCAGAGATATATGAAAAAGGGGGCTTAGCTTTACTGTGTTTTGAAAGTATCGAGGTTGCAAAATCAACGGCCGAGATGGGATGATTGGACGGTGGAGATTGAGATGTAAATATATTATATACCTTTTAGGTTGATTTTCTTGAAATAAATAAATATGCTTTCTTATTATTAAATAACTGTTAAAAGAGAGGTCAAGCAAGGGGAGAGGAAGGAAGTCGTTTTGAGTGTTTTATTCATCAACGGTCACTTTCTATGGTCAGTCAATTCAATGAGGAGCTTTTTGGCCATTTAGGTGGGTTTTCCTGGTCTTGGAGTGAGAAGTTTTATTACGTGGGGCCAAAGTGGTAATTACATTTGTTTAGGGTTTCAATAATAATATTATGTACATCAATATATGAAGAGACAAAGACACAACAGCTAAGCTAATGCATATCTGACTCTATTTTAGGCCAATGGCTTGCTTCTCTCTCTCTCCTCGCACATACAACAAAACTTGTCCCAACAGTTTAAATAATTTATTTATTTTTCATAATTACGTTTTATTTTTATTATTATTTTGGTTTTTGGGTGTTATTTATCGTGTTTCAACTCTTATTTGGCTCACATAACATATGCAGGGAAAATATTATTTCGTTACAAATATTTATGTAGATAAGCTAATCATTCTTTAACGCTTGGAAACAATCATTAGTTCATAACGTAATAAATTAAACACAATCAAGTTGCTAAATATTGTAATGAACTAAATCAATAGATGTGGCAGCATAAAGCATATATGTTTTTGTTATATTGTTCAGATAGACAAGTTTAAATATAATATATATATATATATATATATACGTATAATATTGCGCAAACATGATTAGGGACTTATTTGCATGCAATTATATCACCTTATATTTTATTTCGGCCCTCCATGTGAGGGGGCGACAAACTATACGTAGAAAATTAATTATAAAATAGATAATATAACAAATGCTTATTTGTTAACTGCACGATAATTACAACATATTTGATTTTGAATTTTTTTTAAAAAGCACACCTTATGATTAGCTTGAAATATATATATATAGAAAAAAAAAAGAGAGTATCTTCATCATTAGGCTTTGAATTAAAAATCTCAATAGCAGGTACATGCATTATAACATATATATATATATATAGCAGGTACATGCATTATAACATATATATATATATATATATATATATCGATGAATTTTATGGTGCGCACCTTACGTGGGCACCTGTTGATGTGGCATTGATTCGTGACATATCAACATGCCACGTCAACATCAGATGTGATGTGACATTAGTTAACACATTTTAGGTGCCATTGATCAACATTTCTGATGCTGACATGGCATGTTAACGTGGTATATATCAATGTCACACACCGAGTGCCACATAAAGCGTCAACGTGCCACATCACCATCGAAAATGTTGATCAATGGCACCTAAAATGTGTCAACTAATGTCACATCACATCTGATGTTGACGTGGCATGTTGATATGGCACGAATCAGTGCCACATCAACAGATGCCCACGTAAGGTGCTCACGTAAGGTAAGCACCATAAAATTCCTCTATATATATCTCCTTGAACAAAACATATATATTCATGCACATGCATTTATCAATATAATGCTTTATCAATATAATGCGTTAAATGCCGGATGATTAAAGGTCAATGAAAAGAAGAATTTAAAATATTGTCCGCCGTATCCATCAAAGATCACGGGACAACTATATTACAGAATGCCTATATATGTAATATATATATTAATGGGCGGTGTAGAGTTTTATTTAATTATCGATGTCGATGATATATATATATATATATATATATATATATATATATATATAATATATATCACTCCTACCACATGTGTTTGAGATGGAAGTATTAGGCTTCGATTTCACTTAAGACCTTAATTATCGTTGTTAGGTTAAAGTATACTTGACTTTGAAGATTAGTTCTATCTTCAAAGTACGTGGCGTAAGTTGTAGCCGATCGAGTAGGGATACTCGAGTCGAAAAAACAAAAAGAAAAGAAAACCACGACACAATTTTTTGTTTAATTGCACGAATCGTGGACTCTGGGACCATGTAAACCCTGAGGACTACCGCCATAGCATGCCACTACGCCGTTTATAAAATTCACATTTGAACAGGCCCATTTGTATATGTTCACTTAGGTATCAATGATAGTCATGAAGATTCGATCATGTAACCCATATATTATTGTGCTTACCGTCAAAGAACTACACCGCGTGTAAGCTCAATAAAGAATAAACTTTACTTTTTTATTAGCTTAAAGACCATTGTAAGAGGCTTTTTTAATTAAATAATTAGTTTTTTAATTTTTATTTATAAAATAAGTTAAAAAAAATACTTATTAATAAAATAAGTACTTTCGTATGTTTGACATACGAGTTATAACTCGTATGTTGGAAATACGAGTCATAACTCGTAACTCTGACATACGAGTTAGATCTACCGACACCGACAAACTCTGCAACCAACAAACTCTGACGAAACCTCTGCTAACTCGTATGTTGAAGGTACGAGTTACTTTTTCTCGTATGTTAAAAGTAAGAGTTAACATAACTCGTATCTCACACATACGAGTTATATCCCTATAAATTCAACCCTTCGAAACGAAATATTATATCAAACACATCACCGATCATCACATACAAACATGGTGTCCAATAATATACAAGTGTTAGTTTATTTCGGTGGTGAAATTATTCACACATCCAATTCAACCATCAAATACAGTATTGATCCTATAGGGTACCGGCGAATTCATCGTTCTACCAATTTTTTCGAATTTCTGTCATTCTTGTTTGAAATTACGGGTGCTGATAGCAGTTCTTGTTCGTTGATTGTTTATGGCAAGAATGAATACTTTCAACACACTCGCATATTTCATCAACTACTACAGATTTCCAACGACAGCGACTTATCATTCTTCATACACCCTGATTCCGAATTCAACCATCTTGAGGTTTTTGTTGAAAAAAATGAATACGGCAATTTTGATCTCAATGAAGATTCTCATCCAAATTTTGAAGACAGAAGTGGGTTTCAGCAATTTGAATTTGGTTCATCGAGTCATGCTTGTCCAGAGATGCCTGATATAGTCACAGTTACAAGAGGGTTCGAAAATGTGTCAATTGATGTTCCTATATTAGACGTGGCGGAAGCCGAGCAGGAAGATGAGCCAGAATGCGAGCAAGAAGTCGATGTCAGTGATTCTGAAGCAGACGATGAAAATCTCTTGTCCGAGTTTCCAGATCCCAATGATCCTGAAGCTGTCAACGACGATGAGAATCCACCTAATGCCACTGCACCAGTAGATGGTCCTCGAGCAATGTACCAGTCTGTTCCCTTTAATCATACATATCAAATGCCACCTCCCGATGTTGATGGCTACGGTGGATGCGGGGACTTTTATGATCAAGAAACTCCCACATTTTGCCGAGGTATGATTTTTCAAAGTAAAGAACATTTACAATATGCTGTAGACGATTATTCGATCAGGGTAGTTAGGCGCGAGTATCATGTTAAAGAAAGCAGCAACACCGTTTGGAGTGTAGAATGCAATCACAGCAGTGAATGCCCTTGGAGACTTAGAGCCAGTTTGAAGCGTAAAGAAGGTTATTGAAAAGTGACAAAATATGGAGAGCCACACGCATGCTACATGACTGAGTTGTCCACAACTCATCGCAATATTTCTCGGAACGTGATTGCCGACAAGCTTGTTGGCGTTGTAAAGACAGACCCTCACTTCCTACCCAAAAATGTACAGCAGCTCATAAAAGATAAATTTGGCTACGATATCTCGTACATACAAGCTTGGCATGGACTCAAAAGAGCTATGGAAAATGTTTATGGCACGTGGGAAGATTCCGTAAAGAAGCTTCCAATTTCTATGAAAGCTTTACAACATTACAATCCAGGAACAATCGTGAAGTGGCTGCACATTCGCACTAGCACGCCTGGAGAATATAAGCTTGGGTACGTTTGTGTGGAAATTGGAGCATGTACAAGATCCCCTGCTCTCACGCACAAGCGGCATGTCGTCATTGGCAAGTCCAGTCCGGTCAATATGTCGCGCCATATTACAGCAAAGTCTCGTACTCAGCCACATATCAGGGTGTTTTCGAGCCACTACACGACGAATGTTATTGGGCTGATGCAGATTTTAATCTTACTCATAACGAGGCACGTCGAGCAATAACAGGACCAGGAAGATATCGGAGAACTCGTATTCACAATGAGATGGATAGGGGTGAAACTCGTGCTAGGCAGCGTGGAAAACATTGATATGTTTACCCTCATTCTGTATTGTTTGAGTCCCGTTGTTTTATTTTATTTTATATAATTAATTAAAACGAGATTCATAATAAGAATAAGTCAATACAAATTACAAATGACGTCTAATCTACTGTCCACGATGAAAAAAATGAGAACCAGTCCCACAACGCCTAGGCCTACGCACTCTATTTCCTCGTCGGACATCAGCCTGATCTTCATCATCAGGACTTCTCGAGCGCCGCGTATGTGGTGAAGGTGTCATAAACACCTGAAATATAATCCCAAATAATAAAAATAATAATAATAAAACAAATAATAATAATATAATAACAACAATAATGAAATAATAATAAAAGAACAATATTATTATTTACCGTGTTTAGATCTATATCATCGAAGAACGATGAGTGTGGATCATCGTGCACCTGAGATGTCCCGACCTCGTATGGTTGAGACGGCCCCGGCTCATATCGATCAGATGGGCCGACCTCGTACGGCCCCGACTCATATCGGTGCGAGTGTCCAACATCTGGATCACGTTCTCGTCTTGGCTGCTGACGTCTGCCAATAAACATGTTCTCCATCTGATACGCCAGACGTCGTGCTTCTTCAACGTTATCGTTTCTAAAATAATCTGCTTGACGAGATATGTGATGTTCCTATAATTAACAATGCAAGTTAGAACATGATAAATAGAAAACAAATATGAGTTAATATATAAACAAAACTCACAATCGTCGATAAGAATACGGCATCACCCATCTGAAAGCCTCGGGGCATCTGCCTAGCGTTCGGAGAGATGTAGCGTCATGTAATGCAATAGTACCAGTCGTAGTAACCATCATGGACCGATACCTGTGGAGTAGCAGTCGGACCACTGACAACGGTCTGATCTCGTTCCGCCCATCTCTGTATCCACTCCGCATGAACTGTCGTCCAGTCCATCCCTGTGCGCACACGACGTTCGAACGAATGGAGATTCCGTTCGCGATAGCTAGGCTGAGCGGGGATGCCTTGGATAATCCCAAACTGACGCAGAACACGCTCTGGATAATGTATCTCGACGATATTGAAGAAGATCAAAGGGCACATCGAACGACTAGCTAATGGCAGGCACTCGGGAGGTAACGACTCAATCTCCGGTAAAGAAATGTTGTACGACGCCCACACAAATTGCGACATCTGCATCATATCGAGCACCTCGCGCATAGTGCGTATATTCGAACGCGTCGAACTGGTATGATCCAATCGAGCGTTCCACCTACGAAACAATAAACATTTAATAATATTCGACTAAATAAATAATTTACTACATATAAATAATAAGTATATATAATAAATTAATTATAATACCTTGCAGCATTTGGTGACATCGGCAGCTCAAACCCATTAATTACTTGGGGCGACATATGGATGCGCTACACTACACGAACGGGCTGTAAAGGCAGGATTCTCATCTACGCCCACACCTAGAAAAAAATATTACATTAAATCAATGATTACGAAAATATAAAATTCAAATTTATTTGAATTTTATAAATTATTACCTGCAACAGCCGTAGATGTCCGCCTATATTAAGCTTTTTCGGCTGGCATGCCGAACAAAGCTCTCTATACAAAAAGGCGAGTACTGCACTGCCCCAACTATAAGTGTGCACCTCGTCGATGTGCTCCAATAACTGGAGGAATGTGAGCGAGACGGTGCAGGCGCTACAATCGGGAAACATAACTGCACCAAATAACAGCATCGCATATCCACGTGCAGCTTGCTCGACTTCTACTTCCTCACTGTCATCTGTGACTGGATTCGCTATATACCAATCCGCTAGAGCTCTCATCGCTAACGCCGTCCCCTTAAGTTTGTCTTGTGGTGGTCGATATCCAAGCAACCGCTCACACTCATCCTGCCACTGCGACATCGTCCTCGACTCGATCACACCCGAAACGGACTCACCATCTATCGGCAACCTCCATAGTATACCGACGTCCGCTGGCGTAACAGTCGCCTCCCCAACAAAAAAGTGAAACGTATGCGTCTCTTTCCTCCATCGCTCTACTAACGCAGTAATCAAGTGGGGGTCTACTTTATGCGACATGCAGCTATATACGCCGTACAATCCCATGTCATCCAACTTCTTCAGCAAACGACCGTGTAGAATTATAGGCTGCTCTTTCGTACCCCATACAACATTTTCTAACGATCTAATCTTGATCGTTTTATCGATCACGTCGCATCCAGCAGGACATCACGAGATCGATGATTCGACTGCATCGTCAACACCGAATCATCGATAGGGCCGTACAAAGTCGTGTCTTCCATCCTACGAAGAACAACACAATACAACGCAAACGAACGACAAAAACATCAACAAAAACACCAATAAATCCAATGAATACGAACGACAAAAACACGCGTTAATCCCAACACAAATATTCTTAATTCTACGAATAATTTCGACACAAATTATCCTCAACAATACATTCATCAATTCTTCGAAATCAATAAATAATCCCAACAATTTCATACGAAATCAACAAAATAATCCTAATACAATCACAAAAAAACTAACTCGTACCTATTAGCTACGAGTTATTCTCGTCTTGCACCGTCGCCGTTCGCCTTGCACTGTCGCCGTCGCCGTCTTCGTCTGCGTCGTTCGTCGTCTGTTCGTCGCGGCCTGGTATAATAGATCTAACTCGTATCTTAAAGATACAAGTTATAACTCGTATGTCAGAGTTACGAGTTATAACTCGTATTTCCAACATACGAGTTATAACTCGTATGTCAAACATACGAAAGTACTTATTTTATTAATAAGTATTTTTTTCACTTATTTTATAAATAAAATTAAAAATCTGATTATTTAATTAAAAAAGCCATTGTAAGAAGCCTAAAATAAATTATTTGGTATGAACGGTTCATTTCTCTCCTCAGAACTCATCAAACTAATGTGATATTGTCAAATGAGGTTTCTAGCAATTTTATGTACTAATATTTAAACACACTCGATATGTATATGTAATAATATATAAACATATATATCATTATTTTCTAGTGTAAGATTTATTTTTAATTTAAAATGTATTTACTTTAACTGTGTTATATTTAAAAAGGAAAAGTTGATTTAGAGGATATAATTGATATAGATAATAAAATGAAGGAATAAATATAAATTAACAGGTCAAATTAATTTATTGGAGATAGAGGTGTTTGGTTGATTATATAAAGTATAGATAATGACATTCTTCCACCAATTAATATGCAACACTCATAAAGGAAAGCGCTTTTCCTCAAATAGCGACATTGCTATTGCTTAGCCTTTTAATACCTTTCCGCCCAATTCATTCGTTTAAAATAACACGCACACAGATGACGACGGAATCTACAATGGAGGTGAAGGAGGCAGGATCCTCACTTGATGCTCTGATTTCATCGTTCAACAATCGCATCGCCGAGCTGCAGCAGCTTGTTGTCGCTCGCAACAGTTAGTGACTTCAGATTTTTGTTATTTTTTGTTTTTTACCAATTAGGTATTTGGATTTCTACCCTGCAAATTTTTACTTGATTTTTCGTTACGAAATGAGCTTCTCAATCGCGCGCAGTGTACCCAGCACGGAGTATTAGTGATCTATCTGCTATAGATGTTGCACTAAAGGCTATGGAGCTACAGGTTCAGAACATAAAGTATCGATTACGCGAAGAAACTCGAGCTATACCTAAAGCCAAGGTTAGTTTTAATTTCGTTGAATTTCTTCTTGTTAGAAATAGCCTGATTTGGTATTTTCGTTTTCGAATTTTACTTTGGCACGATTCAATTTAGTGTTTTTGTTAGCTCAGAAGCCGCAATAATAATTCAACTTCATAGGGATTAGGTTGAGATGTCAGATTTGAAAATTTTATTCACTGTGATTTTAGAAATTGATAGAGGCAGCTCTGAAGCAACAAAAGAAACTGGAGAGTATTTCTTCTTCTGTCTCAGCGTTCATGCCCGAAAGATTTACTCACTTGAACAATGAAGCTAACAGATGGTAATGGTACATTTCTGGATTTGAGGTTCCTGATACTTTAATATCAACCGAGTAATCATTTAAGTACGTCTTTAATTTCTTTAACCGTTCGACCCTTTTTTCTGCTGTTACATGTTTCAGTGCACGAGTAGAAGAGAATAAGCAAGATCTTGAAATTGAATCTTTGAAGCTTGAGCAGCCTGTTCGTAAAGTGAGGGAGATTTCATGTCATTTTGTTTTTTTGTAACTTTTCGTATTTTACGCGGCACTCCTTGACAGTTATCTGATTGCGGATACTATGGAAAATTTTCATATAATATGATGGATTATTTTGCAGTCCAAATGATTTATAAGCTGCTGAAACAGATGCATTAAAATTTAGGTAAATCATTTCATCCTTCGCATTGTTCATATTTTCCTTTTTGAATCTCAGGAAAAGAAGAGCCGATCTTCCCCTCCAACGTGGTATGTCACGGATGACGAGCTCAACTCTGTCCCGACGTAAGTAAATGGCTTTTGTTGAAACACTGCTTCGTTTGAAGAAAATCGACCATCAATTCTAGCATTTTTATGTCATTTGTGATTCCATGAATCCTCTAAAACTTGTAGCTTTTATAATTATAGGTACATGAAACAGAGGCTCACTTTAGATAAAACAAATGCTGCTATAACTGATATGGCCGCGTATGCTGAAGCAAATGCTCAGCTTATCTCAGCACCCAGAAACAAGGTCCTTCTCTCTTACCTATTTATTTTCTATCTTAGGATTTTTACTCAACGTATATGCTGACTCCATCGTTTTTCTTTTCGTGAAGCTGGGAGACAATAAGTTAGAGAAAGCCATGGTGAGTATTATAATCTCTGACTGTGCTCTTCTAAATCAGTTTCGAGTCATTGCGTTTATCTCACATGAAGTGGCAACATCTAAGCATTAACAAGGTATGCATTCCTGATACGCAGGAACTGAGAGAGATTGCCATGGCAGATGCAGTGAGAGGAAAACATTTCTTTCTTGAATCAGACATTAAAGGGCCTTCGCTGAAACTCGACAACACTGGCCGAGCTCTACTGACGGTTAGTACCTTTCTTCTGTTCTTATTCGCAATCTGAAACATCGATTGCATTCATTAATCTTACTTGCTTTTACTATAATATGCCCGATTCGCTAGGTTCTTAGACATCTAGGTCGGTTGAGTGAGACCAGAATCGGCCACCACCGTGTTTTCATTCTGCTAAGGCCTTGAAACGTGTATGACTTCTCTTCATATAGATTACTTCCTTTTCAATGTAAGAAATGCTATTCTTATTCTGCTATGATAATCTCGAGAGCTTATCACATTTCAGTTCATAGAATTCAAAATGACATTACACACACACACAAGCACAAGCACAAACACACACAATCATGCTTATGACAAGGTACATTAGGACATATCCCGGGAACTATTTAGGCACACTGGAAACCTTCCGGAACCTTCTTTCCGCAAGAATTCAAGACCAAGCTTATAGCAACCGGCACTTTGACCTTCACAACCCCGAGCACGTTAGCTTTAATGGCAGTGCACAGACACAATGCAGCTTCAAGATCAGCCAAGCCCTTGATAACCGCGCAGCATTCGCTGCTCGGCTTTGTCCCGATGACCTCATGCACGAGGCCCAGCCAGTCCCCGCAGACTCCGAGCTTTAAGGTGTCCCTCGGGCACTTGCCGGGCTTCGTCGGTGCGGTCTTAGGGATCGATGGCTTGGTCTTTGGTGGGCATGGAACGTAATTGGATGAGACGAAAGCGAAGAAGATTACGTTGAGGAAGATAATAGCAGTTACTACGCTGCTTGAAGCTGCCATTTTGTTTATCGAATTCTTTCGCTCAAGGCAATGTGAAGTACGTAGAATGTGTGAGTTTGTGGGGTTTTATGGAAGTTCTTGGCAGCGTTGTGAGGCTCACATTAGTGTAGTGACAAGCTGGAAGAGATGCGTGGATGATTCTTGGCCATGATGTGTGAGGTTCGAGCAAAGATTTTTAGGGATTGAGTTGTTTGCTTCTGTGTAATGGCTAGCCAGCCATGTTGAAAAGTGACCGATGCTTTGTTTTTGCTTGCTTGATAGGGCTCTATGGTGTGTGTGCATTTCCACATGCTTTTTTAGAGTTGGGTTTTGCTTCTATCAGCTTTAGATGTGAGGAATCTTCCTCAAAGAAATACAACATAGGGAAAATTACAAAATTTATCATTTATATAGCTGTAATAAAATCAAAGACTTAATACATAGAAATATGGATTCTTTTTTTCCCATCTGAAATATATATTATACTCACCCTTCTCTAGAAAAATCAAAACACAAAAATCCATTTTATCAACACGTTTGTTAAGGATGGGTCTTTTTTTATTTGTTTTTTTTTTTTTTCTACATTCTTGATTCTCCCGACCCAATTTGGGAGCTATTATCTTGTGTGTAGGAATTGATTCTCTTTTTGTGAGTGTCATTCACGAAGAATATAAGCTTTTTGAATTTGAAGACGGACAAAAAATGAAGAGTAATATAAATATGTGGTTAATAGTCATTTTTGCGTAGTTTTAAGCTGATTTGTAATAGTTTCTTTCGTTCATTTTGTTCAAGATTTGAATCTTTTTTTCGCTCTCATTTGTCTAGTTTTTCTTTTTCGGTTGGTTTTCCTTCCCTCTTGAACTTTCTTCCCTTTGGATGATCCAATATTAATTATCATAGAGATCATGTAGCTCTTTACCTCCTTATAAATTTGTTCATATTAAAGAAACTATTATTTGAAAAAAAGTTAAAAAGAAAAATCACAAAAATCACGAATCATAAAGCAGAGAAAAATCAGGACTAAAATACTAAATCTAGCCCTAAAGCTAGAAACATTTGAGATAGAGAGGTTAGAAAAAAGCTAAAAGAAAAAAAAAGAGAAAAAAAAAAGAAGAGGATGGCTACAATCAGAAGCTTTTCGTTCATCTTCATGGCGGGGGCACATTCTTTGGTATGTACATTACACAGAATTATAGTTTACCTAATATTTAAACCATATTAAAGGCAGGCTTTGCATTGGCCAAGCATTTTGAAGAGACCTACCGCAAACCGAGCAAGAGCACAGATAACGCCGACGAATGATCATCGCACATGTTAGCCGTGTGCGCATTTTGCGTACACACAAGAGAAAAAAAATGCATTTTTTGCTTGATATATGATAAATGTAAGCATCTGCATGTATATATAACGATCAAGAATTCTATGTATAAACCGATCGAACAAACTTCAGTAACGTCGAAAAAAAATCCTAGAATGAACCCCCAAAATCTGTTGACAACCATGAATGATAAAGTGAAAAAGGAGGAATGACCTGAAGAATCTTTCGCAGAAGATGTTAAAACGAGACGAAGCTAGTTTAAGACAGTCGGGTGGAGATCGAAGGCCCCTTTTTTCCCGATTATTTCCCAATGAAGTAGCCAACAAATATGCCCAAGATAAGACCCAAGAGCAGTGCATGCATTGGTACGCCACCAACTTGGCTTCGCCTTGTTTGTCTCTTCATCAATTCCTGCCACAACAAAGGCAGACGTAATCGTCATAAGAATACTACCAAACTTAGATGTTAAATATGAAAATGGAATTAGGATAATGTTGTGTCAGAATTATAGAGCCAAAGGCACCATGAAATGAGATGTTTTGATGTTCAAGCTGAAAGCATGATCGCATATTCATTACTTGCGAGTGCATGTTTGTGTGCATTGAAGTAAACTAACCAATTCTTGAAGGAGCTTTTTATTTTCCCGAAGAGCATAGTCTTTCTCTTCGTTCAACTTTGAGACAGCAGACAAACCCTGAGAATTTCAGACATCCATCCAAAATCAGCGTTGAAACAAGGCTAAGAAGGCAAAGTCCCGCTAGTCGCATAAAAAAGAAGGAACAAGAAAAAAGAATTATAATATCTAAATTCCGGATAATTGGGAGTCGCTGAAAAGATAATATATCTTATATTTTAACCGTATCACTGCTCCTAGCGAGTAGTGAATAGTATTTTGAGACCCCTTCGTAGCTTTCTCAAATAACAAGAAGTCTAATTTTTTTTTATTTTTTTTTTCGAAATAAGAAGTAAATCACACAACTTCCATGTCAAAATCCCGCAGATATCACAGCATAGAGTGTACATTTCGTTTAACAATCCATCATTTTTCTTCATTCTCTCATTTTTCTCTTCAAGGGAAGCGAACATTACCTCAGCAGATGATGATTTCTCAAGATGCTGTGTAAACGATCTAGCAACCTGAAACATTATATTACATTTAACATACGATTCGATCACAGCCGAGGAGGGTCTAAGGTAAGAAACTGCACTTACAGCTTCGGACAAATTGGGCTTTCTAACCTCATCTTCGTTAGAAGATGTCCCAGGAGAAGTCGCTTCTTCGTCTCCTTCAGGTACAGGCGAAGGAGGATTCGCAGGTATATAAATGACCCTCAGCTTAAACTCATTGACGACTTCTCCATCTTCCTTGTTAAACTGTACGGTGCATCAGGCAAAATTAAATAAATCGACGTGCAAGTGAATAATATAGAAAAAAGAAAAGGTCGAACAACTACCAATTCAGGCGTCACGTCCCTATTCGTCGCACCATTTGGAGCAACCAAACTCTGAATCAGAAACTTATCCCTGCATTGCATATCGGGGGGAGCCTCTTTTTGAGCTTGCATTGTAACTACACATACAAAAAATCGAACCTATAAATCAAGAATCTGGCGAAGGAACTAAATAAGACAAATAGTAGATAAATCAAATAATAACCGATGTAAAAGATTCGAAAACTTACAAACCTGTGACAGTGCATACGGACTTGGGCAAGACAACGCCGGCATTAGGGCGAACGCAGTACTTCTTTGGATTAGTTGTCTTCACCTTGATTTAGACAAAATATACAATACAAAACATATCAGCTACACAGAAAAAACATCTAGAAAGTTGAACAAAAGGCGACGAATCGAAAGGTGAAATCACCTTAAACGCAACAAACTGGTCAGTCCTATTCGTCAATAGCATAGAGCATGAACTCTGCTTCCTCAGTTCAACTGTACCCACAAATGAGCCCAGACGAAATCAACCATTAAACATACATTAAAAAAAATGTTAAATTTCAACAGACCAACCAAGCAATTAGGAAAAAGTAACAAACGCCCAATCATGGGTACATTAAAGCTTCGATTTTTATTCCCAATCACAAATCAAATAGCAAAAACAAGGAAAAATGATTCGAAAAAGCTGGGGAAAAGAAAATAATTAGTAGATTCGCTTTACTTACATGGGAATTTGAGCTCTGAGGGCTGAATGTTGAGGAAATCGCCCATGCTCAAGATGCTGAATCTTGGTCTACAATCGATGATCTTTTCTCTCTTCTACTTCAATATTTATATTTATTATTTTAATTAATGATATTTGATGAGATTATATTGTAATTATATATTCCATATTTGTGCTTTTGTGAATGGTCTTTTGCGGCGGGGAGAATAGAATCTACCTCAAGGCGGAGAACTTATAGTGGTAAGAGTCAAATTTTAACAATTGGTGGATAAACACTAATTTTAATTTAAATACGAATTATATTTAATAAAAACAAACACCAAAGATCCATTTATTTAAGAAGTTAATATTACATCAAATAAAAATAAATAGATAAACATCTCACTCACAAACGTAAATTGTTGGGTGAAAGATTTTTTTACAAATGGTACTAAACACTTAGCTTGGGTCGGAAATTAGAGTCGGCGAAAGGCTTCGTAAACTCGTCGACGCAAGCCATTCTTATCCGCTCGGGCGTCGCGGGATTGTCCAAAGGAAACCAGCCGTCGAGCCCTACTTCGGACCTCGCCGATATAATTGCGTCTTTTATCGCAAAGAAAACCGAGGACGCGAGGAAGAACGGCGGTTCTCCAACTGCTTTCGACGAGTGGATGGCTTTATCGTTCGGAGCGTCCTGCCGAGATTGAGGAGCAACATGAGATGAATAAATAGCGTGCTAACGTGTTAGGAATATTGGTATACCTTGAGAAGGGATACGCTGAACTTGAAAGGAACGTCGTTGACCGACGGGATCTTGTAAGAACCGGGCCCACTTGTAAACAGCACGCCCGGCGGGACCCATGGGTGCGCCACGTCGCCCCATTTCAATTCTTCAAGGGCCACCCATCCTATGCCTTGGACAAACGCTCCTTCAATCTGTACGTCAGGAATTTTTTTTTTTCGGTGAAATGAGATCCCTTTTTATTTAAAAACGGAGTTTAACAGACCTGTCCGACGTCGATTGCGGGATTTATCGAAAACCCTAGGTCGAGGACAACATCGGCTCGCCTCGTGTGGAAATCTCCCGTCAAAGCGTCGATTTCGACCTCCGCAAAGGCGGCCCCATAGGTGAAGTACCTAAACGGCGACCCTTTCCCAGTTTCGAAGTCGAAGTTGATATCGGGCGTTTTGTAAAAACCGTGGGCCGAAAGGTCGATGCGCTCCATGTAGCACGCAAGTGCAAGCTGATGGTTGTAAGAAGCATTACAACTTTGACATAATTTCATGAGATTTATAAAACATCAAATGTTGTTTTACAATATATGAAGCGATATTACCTCAGCAAATGAGCCGAAGTTACGAGTGGACGACATGGTCTCCATCCTCGCTTTGATCTGCTCGCAAGCGTCTAAAACGGCAGCACCGTATAAGTCAGAACTCGCCGAGGCCGCGGTCGGCGAAGCATTTGGAACCTTTCGTTGATTCGAAATAAAATATTGAAATTAGTTCTCACTATGGCGATCTACTATAGTAAAGTTTACTGAAAACAATACATTTGTCTACCTTATCAGTGCTCGTCTCCGATATAAAGACGGAGCTGAGCGGAACGTTGAAGCAAGATGCAGCAACTTGAGCAACCTTTGTGTGCAAACCTTGGCCCATCTCGACACCACCGTGTGTGACCAATACGGTCCCGTCCGTGTATACTTGAACAAGCGCTCCCGCCTAAAACCACAATGTCATAAATTTGTTGGAAATAAAATACATAAAATTAAAATATGATATAGTCCCTTAGAGCTTAAGCTTTTAGGTGAAGTGTCATTTGACACGGTATCAGAGCTCAGCCAAGAGGTCATGGGTGTGAATCCTTACGACCACCCATGAAAAGAAAATTCCACGTCTAAAGCTACGTAAGAAAGAAATCAGCCTAAAAGTGAGAGACGTTATGGAAATCAAATAACACTATTATCAGTTGCGGATGGCGGGAAACCAAAAACCCGCCATATATCTAAGCCAAAAAACCGCTACGCCATACCGCTATGGCGGATTTCTAGCAACACTGTAAAATATATAATATTAAAAAATGATACACTCCCTTCAATCGAAGGGATTGGATTACTGCAAATCACTTTATTACCTGATTCATAAACTTGGCAGTAAAAGATATGCCGAATTTAGTAGGCACCATAGCAATTCCACGTTTTCTCCATCTGTTTCGGGCATTAAAATCGTCGACCTCCTTGCGAGCGGATGTATAGTCGCAAGACGCCTTCAGTTCGTCCCATATGCGCCTCAAGGTGAAGTTTTCAAGCTTCTGACCGTAATGCAATATGGATCCCTCTCTCAGAAAGTTGATCTCCTGAAGAAAAAAAAATCGTCTCGAAAATTACAAAAAAAAACAAAAATATTATATTTGCACGATGGAATCAAAAGAACAGCGACATACCCGTATTTCTTCCGGACTTTTCTTGACTTCAACTGCGATTCTCTGAATCCAATTTTCGGCGATGAGCATACCTTGCGGGCCGCCGAATCCTCGGAACGCCGTGTTGCTGGGAAAATTAGTGAAGCAGACCTTTCCCTTAATTCTAACATTCGGTATCTCATAGACATTGTCCGACTGGAACATGGAACGTTCGAGCACAGCAAGTGAAAGGTCGAGAGAGTTTCCTCCGTTGTTGAAGATCTCAAGATCCAGCGCAAGTACTCTTCCATCGTTTGTAAAGCCAACCTACAAAAAAGCCCTCGCTATTGAGAGAGAGAGAGAGAGATATGAGAGAGAGAGAGAGGACCTTATATTTTCCTAGAAAGCTATGGCGTTGTCCACTAGTCATCATATCTGTATCCCTGTCTAGCGTAATCTTGACCGGGCGGTTAAGAAGGTACGAAGGAATCGAAGCAACTGCTGCAATAAAAGCAGATCTCGTCTCTTTCCCTCCGAAGCCACCGCCGATCCTTTTGGTCTTGCAGACAACCTTAGACATCGGAAGCCCAAGTACACGAGCTACGTACTTTTGGTGCTTTTGTGGGGCCTGAGGAGCGAAAAAAAGTACACAGTCACAAACCGATCTCTATACGCGGTGCAAGAACTGAACACAAACTTACTGACCTGCGTAGAAGAAATCATATGGACTTCGTTCCCGCCATCGGCGGTCCATATCAGAGTGCTGTTGGGCTCAAGGTAAAAGTGCTCCTGGCCGCCGACTTGAACCTCTCCTTCGATGATCTTATCGCACTGACCCGACGAGAAGCACAGTTCGACGTCGCCGCTTCTCATCAACCTTTCGGTGTTGGGATGGAAACTGTTACGCTCGATGGCTTCTTTTATGGATAAGATAGCTGGCAGTTCTTCGTACTGAACTCGAACCTTTCGAGCTGCGAGTTTGGCGTTCTCGTGCGTGTCAGCCACTACCACCGCGATAACCTAGGACGGGGCGGGAGGTAATAAGAGTGGAATTGGTTGTAAGAATTGGCCCGAGAAAAGTTTAGGAAAGAAATCCAACTCTTTATAACCAACTAAGGTGGAGAACGCAAACGATTAGCAAATAATTTACCTGGCCCACGCATGTCACGATTTCTGAAGCGAAGAGTTCCTCGTCTATAACTATTGGCCCGACCCATTTACTACCCGGCACGTCCTTGGCGTAGAATATTCCAGCAAATCCAAGGCAAGATTTAGCCTCTGTATCGTCTATTGCAAGAATTCGAGCGTGAGGCTTTTTACTCATTACAAGGGCGGCGTGTAAACTGTTGGGAGGCATGGGGACATCATCTGTGTACTCTGCTTCGCCTGTAACCTGAAAGATTTCAAGAATCCATGACTACTTTTTAACATCTCACATATATACTAAAAGCATTACGAAAAAATTTTAAGACAAAAACCTGAAGTCTTGATGAGAGATGAACTTCGGGAGCACCGACGCCACTGCCTTGCTTTACAATGTCGTACTGCTGACTTCCTATAACTGAAGGATGTTGAAACGATTTTATCGCAGAGATGTGAGATTCTGGCACGGTTTCATCGAACGCTGTCTTTCTGTCCATTTGCTGACAAACCCACAAGAAAAATTTGAAGAAAAAGCTCAAAATCAAGGATCTACGAAACTCAACCATCCCTCCCGGCGCATTTTCCTTTAACACAATGTCCTTTTCAAGAACTCCCAAAGCACCTTGCAACAGATTCTTGTTCCACTGTTTCCCTATCAAGAATTTCTTCGCCTCGTTAGCACATATCGAGTAAGGCGCAACTCCACCGTAAACAATCGAAGCATCACAAACAACCCATTTGCCCTCCCTCTCTTCGAGGCGCACACGCATCCCAGAATTCACAATGGCTATGTCATCATCCCTCCTATGCGCTTGCTTGAATTCTCTGACAAACTCGTGTTCCTTGTTCCAAGGCAAGAAAACAGACAAGAGAATCTCATCGCCCGCAAGATCCACTTTACGATACCCGAGGAAGAAGTTCTCAGCGTCGCACGTCCTAATACTTCCTATACAGTTAGATATTCGGAACTTCGCCCCCGAAGCTATCCACAGAGGGTTCAGGTCTGAAATTGGGCTCGCCGTGCATATATTTCCACCTACTGATGCCACGTTTCGTATCTGGGTCCCTGCAAACCATTTCAGCTGCTCAACGATGGATTTCGAAGATGAAGTTTGAAAAGGAGAGCGCTGAGCTACGATGGCCTTTAGTGTTTTCTCGAGTTCTGACAGTTTCACCGCTGCACCTATCTCTAAGCCCTCGTCTTTTACAGTCAGTTGATTGAGCTCGGGGACATGTGCAATGTGAATAAGGACAGGATAGTGAAAGCTTTTCAGCCTCGTTTCGATTCCAACTTCAGTGTTGCCTACGACTAGTTTTGCATGTGGATATTGAGATTTCAGATCTAGGACATGCTGAAGTTGTAAGGGACGGTACCATTTGAGTCCATTGGAACCGTTCAGACATAGATTGGATAACTTTCTTGATAAGAGCTCGGGAGGGAAGATAAGCTCTCTATCAGTATACGATGTTCCGTTGATATCACTGTAAGAAACTGGTTTCAGAGCTTCATTACAAGCGGGTGAGCTGCTTTTAGGCGTCTCCTCAGTGTTCTGACCGCACGAACATGGCTTGCCAGTTGAAGGGCAGATGAATTCACCATTAGAACTATGCGACGATTTATTACCGACATACAAGGAATCGTCCGTTCTTGCAAAAACACGGAAGGCGTCGACGATCGGCCTATAACCTGTGCATCGACATAGATTTCCCGCCAGGCTTTCTTCGATTTCCTCTTTGGTGGGCGGTTCCTTACAAGATCTGAGTAGGGCGTACATAGACATTATGAAGCCTGGGGTGCAGAATCCACACTGCGAGCCATGTGCGCTGGCTAATGACTCCTGCACATATTTCGCGGGACTAAAACTGAGGATTTTTTTTTTTTCGATGTTTGAATATAAGACAAGTGGAGTCGGTCTGTAGCAATTACGGATGGAGTTAAACAAGCTATAACGTATACCTGGATTGGATGCAGACCATATCTTCGATTTCCTACACCCTCCACTGTAATGACGTGCATTCCTTCAACCGAATACAAAGGGGCCAAGCACGCATTCACCGCAAGATGTCTGAATTTAATAAGATGTTAATGAATGAAGCTTCACTCTATAAACAACATCGAAAAGAAATCATCGCAAAAAGGCACAGAGGGAGAGAGAGAGAGGCTCACACGCATTTCTTCTGTTTTTGATCAAAATGGGAAATCATTACAGTGCATGCTCCACAACCACCCTCACCACACCCGAGCTTCGTGCCGGTAAGACCAACGTCTGTATCAGTAAAGGACAACAAAATTAGACGGTGTTTTATTACAAATCACTCATCTCATTGTCAGTAGTTCAAAGCAGTTGACATCGATTCAAACTCAAATGTTCTTGTATAGGATGCCTTTTAGAACAAGAGACTACACAGGACTCTCGACTTAAATTAACCTCGACCAAATCAAAAGTAAACGGCATAGAAAATACCACAACTACAACGACGAAATCGACTTCGACTGCCGGAAAAATCATACAAAATGGTACAGTAAACTTAAAGGGACTAAAAAAAAAAGGAAAAGATCAATCTTCAATCATGTCGCAGCTACTAGCTTCAGTTAAAACAATACCCCACTTATTCAAACAAACAGCAAAAAGTAAAAGAGCAGCCAAAAATAGAGAAAAAGAAAAAAAAAATCATTCAAAGAGAGATAGATACGCGCATAATTACAGAAAAGAAAAATCATCGTATAAAAAAGTAATTTTTATACCTCGGAGATACTCAAGAAGAGTGACGTGAGCCAAACCATCGGGCAAAATTCTACGGACCCCATTAACATACAAAATAGCTTCTTTCGACTGAGATTCTCCTGTAAGATCGATGGCAGCTTCTGTCTCTAAAGATCCCATCTTTAACACCACGCAACTCTGAATCAAGAGCTTCTTGTGAAGTGGGGTTTTTTTTTCAAGTCGGAAATTGAAAGGATTAGGGTAATAATTGGACTTTTGTGGGTTGGGATGGACCTTTTGGGTGGACAAAACAAAGACGACTCTTGATCAGTTCGTATTATTGCAGGCGGTTAAGTTTCATCCGAAACTGACAAAGACTTGCAGTGTTTCTTGAAGTGTTGTTTCCACTATATATAATATATATATAGATATATTTTGGTAAGAGCAATCTTTTGGTAAGTTCGGATTGGAGTTATTTCCAGACACGAGCAAGAAACCGCCATCGTTTAGCTCTGAGAGTATTTTTGTTGTGTTTGGTCTGTAATATAAACCCATATAAGCCCAGATAAAATAAATAATATGGGATTTTCTTGTGTTTGGTTTACTTTTATCTAGCCCGATATTATTGAGAAGCCCATAATAATATCTACAAGCCCGATATTATTAGTCTGTTTTCAAAAGATGATACAAATTATAACGGGCCAGCTCATACTAATTTATACCAGGCCTTTATCGTGAGTATTTTTTCTTATCTTGATAGGTGAACAATATAAGTAATCTCGTCCAATGTTAAAAAAGATGTTCCGAACGCTCATGTTGGACAAAAAATGAGATTATTATCTCAAGATAAAAATTGTGGATCCTAATCTTAACCTATAAACTAAGGCTGTGTTTGGTTTGATGAAAAGCCCAGAAAAGCCCATTTAATATAAATAATCAGATTTAATATTGTGTTTGGTTTAGTAATTTCAGCGCGGATTTAATATTTCAGCCCGTTTTTAAACCAAAGGCCCGTTACAAGTAAACTGAATTAAAAAGCTGAGATAAATTATCTTGAATTGTTGGATAAATTTTTTATCTTGTGCTCATAACCAAACGGACCCTAAACGTGAACTTTTTTTGTCAGATTATTTATACTAAAGCCCGTTTTTTTTAGCGGGCTTTCTTTTAATCCATGGGTGTAAAAAAACAAACCAAACACATGAAAATGAGCTACTATTTATCTTATATGGGTTAATCTTGGGAAGCAAACACAACCTATATATAAAAAAAAGTAGATCACTCACGAGCAAGCTCGAGCTCGATTTTAACGAGCTCTTCCCAAACCCAGAATATGTGGCGTAGCCCATGGCCGGTTGAGTGGGAATATTCAAGATCAAAAAAAAAAAAGGAATCATACTTGCTGCAACTAACTCAACAAATGAGACATTATACAATAAAAATATATGCGTAAAAAATAAAAGCCAAACTAGCCCTAACATTCTATCTTGTGTCTTTTTTACAAGTCTGTTGAATGTCTAGGTTAGAAGCTGAATATACAAATCAAAGACTACAAAGACATCTTAGTTCTGGATAAGAACCTGCCTCAACGAATCCGTTTCCGCGGTCTTTGGAGGCGTCGAGGGTTCGGATTGAGTCGCCACGATGAGTATTTGCAAGAGAATCGATATAAGAACGAAGAAAACGACTAAGCATCCGACTTCCATCAACGAGAACGGGAAATATTCGAAGAATTCCACGGAGGCGAAGATGAGGATAATCGACCAGAATAGAACAACCTGCGAAAACATGCGTTGGGAGATAAAACAGTCATGATATAGTGCATTTAAGCTTAGTGGACACATCCATCTGCTGTCAATTTGTTTTAGAATGAAACCCCACATGGGCTTATGTAATGAGCTTCTGAATTTGGGCTCAAGGGAATTTTACTTCCCAACAACATGGTTGTATTCGTTTATGTTAGGGTGTGTTTCTTTTATCGATCGATGCGAGAGAATTGCGAATAAGTACCAGTAGAGAGCTCTTCGGCTTGCCAATGTCCCGGCGAATGTCCTCGCCGAATGTGCCTGTATTAAGATGTCGCTCCAAGAAAGCGTCCTACGTTAAATGAGAGATCGAATCATTAATCAGCAAATCTGATTTTTTCTGAGTTATTACGGTAAGAATATAGACAACCTTAGCCACGAACACGTCTTTGCACCATTGTGCGATCCCGCTGCTAGTTTCTGGTAGTTCTTGCATTAGATGCCGCTCGATATGCACGTGTACCTTCGAAAAACGGAAATAACTAATATCGGTTACTTCGTTTTTTTTTTTTATTAACTATGTTAAGCGATCGATAGATATAATTAAAACCTCACAAAAAACGTACCACGGAAGAGCGTCCCCTGAGAAGTCTTAACAACGTAGGCTGAGGTTCGGACGCCGGGATAGCAGCTGTAATATTGTAAATCACTGGCACAAACGATCGCAAGTTAGTTACCGCTGCAACAAAACCCTGTAATAAACCCAGAATTAAGATCCATATTCCTTCATTTATCTTTAATGATTTTCGACAAACTATATATAATATTTTCTTGATTTAACCTTGGTTCGTGGAATCAGAACGTTTCTAGGAATCGGCAATCCAGCTGAAGAAGCGTATAGTTGGGCAGCTTCTAACTTTGACTGAGTGAAGCGAGTCCCCTCAACGAAAAGAGCGAGCCAAAAAGGTACAGGAAAATTGCGCAGGCTTTCGAAACCAGACTGATGAAGCACGGGGCGTTTGAGAATTTTATGATGTATATAAATGTAAGTTTTCATCCCTAAAAAGCCGTAATGCGAACTGTCACCTTCATAGTGCTTTCATCTTTGGCCCAATTTCTCTCGAGGAAGATAAAACCTGAAAACCACATCGACCATCCTATGACCTGTAAATATCGCGGTGATTATTACACGTGATAGTAAACGTTATTATACGCATTCGATCGTTTGATTTCCAATGAAAAAAAGCGCACGGAGACACACAAGGGAAGGCGTATTAGCAAACTGACGGGGAGGTATAGTACGGCTTTCTTTATCAGAGCTACTGAACTACCAAGACAACCCGAGCGCTGCCAAAAAAAAAAAAAAAGTCATGCTGTTAGAGAATCGAGCTGGATTATATCCTAACATCATTTGGCCTTATTTCTTCATTACACAAAGCTGGAAGCTTGATTTTTCTGACAAGTAATTACAATCTCAAATGAATGAATCACACATAGAGAGAAATCAATCATTCATGCTTCATCCGAGACAACCCACAAATGCCCACTTCAAAATCCATCTTTTTGCACATTATAGGGAGAGAAATAATCAAGGAAGAAAAGCTACAAAATGTAATAATAATAATAAAAAAGCATCCCACGAAGAGAAGGAAAAAAAAGGAACTTTCGTGCTTAAGATAGATATAGCTTTACCTGAAGGACGTTGACCACTAGACCGGACAATATGAACATAAGGCCTATGGGAAGAACTACAATTGCAGCAATCGCCATTATCGCAGACACGCCAAACACATGCAAAAAACGATTTTGGAAGTTTTATTTATTTATGGTTCTTCTTCTTCTTCAGGTGAGAAATGTGGAATCAGAAAATGTGTCCGCTTTGTTGAGTGTTAGAGAGAACAATCCAATGAACGTTCGCCCGAAATTCTCGTGGGACGCCAACTCAACAATTTGCTGTCCGCGTGATTAATTAACCTTAAACATGTATTAATTTAATCACTTCAAAACTGTAAAATTACAAAGTTAGTCCTTCCATCAGTAGTTTTTTTTAAATAGCCTCTAAATAAAGGTTCATACTATCCTACCCACTTTGGTATAACCCAAGTGGATTGGGATTGTGACATGTGTCCCATCCTAAAGATAGTGCTGAGTTCAACATCTTGGATTGAGAAGGTGTGAGTGACACATGTCACAATCTTAACCCAATACCCAAGTGGGTAGGTAAGAAAAAACCATAAATAAATGGATTTTAAAAAGGGCAAATTTTATTTCAGCTCATGTCATAAATTTTAATTTAGTTTTCAGACCATATCTGAAAAAACAATTAGTTTTAATGACCCAATTTTTATAGTAATACTTCATTGTTCTGCAATAACAATATATTGTAAGTTTCTAACACAAAAAAGGACGCATGATTCCTCTTCATTTAATATTTTATAACATTTTTTTAAGTTTAGGTCATTATTTGTAAGTTTAACGTAAATTAGGTCCTTTAAACGAATTTTTTTTTCTGATAGAGTTTGAACACAATTTTAAAACAAAAGGGCCTGAAACTAAATTAATCCTTTTAAAAAAATAATCTCAATGTCTGGAAAGACTATTATACCCTTACTAATTGAGATCATATAACATGTTAAGTGGATATGTGCGTCTTAGGGCTGACCGGTGAGGTGTAGAACAATGGTAGTATAATCAATGATTCAAGTAATAGGTCACGAAGTCAAATACTTACGATAATTTTTTTTATATGGTTATTCAGCTATATAATGGGTACACGACCAGTTATATAGCTGAGAACCGACTGTGACTAGGGTTGCAAACGAATCGAATCGAGTCGAATATCATGATATTCTATTATCAAATTTTGAATTCGAACTCGAATACGAATACTAAAAATCGATTTGAATTCGATTTGATTATGACATTCGAATATCGAATCGAATATTCGAATATTATAATTTAAATTTATATTTTTAATATTTTTTATTTAATAAAAATTAAAATAATATTATATTTAAAATATATATTTAATTATAGTATCTTATATTTAAATCTATGTTGAATTATAATATATTTTATTTAATAAATATATATATTGAATTATAATATATTTCATTTCAATTATATATTGAATATTAATATTGTGAATTTATTATTTATTGGGCCAATATAACTTATATATATAATATATTAAATTATTTATATAATTCGAATCGAATATTCTATAATTATTCGAATCGAATACTGTCATATTTTATTCATATTCGAAAATTATTCGAATCAGAATTACTATTTTTATTCGGATTTGATATTCGGATATTTCGAATTCGAATCTTAAAATTTGAATCGAATCTCGAATCGAATAAAAAAATTTCGATTCATTTGCAACCCTAACTGTGACAATGTGATTGTTGTCACAATGGGTGCTCAACAAGATAACGGGTACTATATTTGTTATATTTTTTAAATATTGAATAAAAAAAATCGGATAAGGAGATTATTTTTAAAAAATGAACTAAAGTCAAATGTCTATTTTTTAAGAGACAATTACACTTAAATACCTATTAGCATAAAAATTCATCATATAACTCCCCATTCAAGGTTTTATATCTTTTAAGGACCAAATAGAAATATTTCATACATATAAGGACCAATTGGACAAAAATACCCCTCAGAACTTACATTATTACAATTATACCTAGAATTTTGATTTAAAAAAAAACAAAATAATATTTACAGGCCTTAACGAAGCAACAAAATACATAAATATTTCACAATTATTCTTCCAAATTGAACCCCCAAATCGAATACCCATAAAAAATCACAACCTCCAAGGAACGTTTTACGATCTCTTCTATTGATTATTGCATTTTTTGTTTCAAATCGTTCGAACGAAATCATCTTCTCCGTCTAAAAATCGGTAATTTTTGTAATAGCATTCAATTAATTACTCGATTCGGTTTATTAGCTCTTGATTTGAGTTATTAGGTCTCGATTATTGCATTTTCCATGTTTAGTTTGGGGATTTTGTTAGGTTGCTCGATTAGGGCTTTTGAAGCTTAATCTGGGTCTTTTGTTGCTCGTTTCTTAGGGATTTTCAGGTTTGCAATTATGGATGTCATTTTATTTTTTATAAATTGTGTGTTTATTTTTGGTACATGTTGCTTACAAATTTAGTACAGTATATGCATTATAATGGTACAATATGTTGGTGTAGAATTGTACTGTATGTTTGAACAGAATGATACTATATTTTGATTATGCTGCAATTGTCGTTTTCCATTTATGCAGTAATGCACCAATATAAATTCAACCCAGTGTCATATTTATTTACAGATGTGGGTGTACGAGTGCGTACCATATTTGGCACAAAAGCGGGAGAAGTACACGTTTTCTCAAATGTTCAATTGGATAGATAAATGGGTTCTCATATCGAATTTGCAGAGGTTCGCATGAGGGGGATGATGAGGTTGCTGCAGACGCATGTGATGAGGTTTTTGCTGAGGACCAGGTAGTGATAAGGTACGAGATATTATCTGTATGTTTGAGGGAAAATAGGAAGAGGAGGAGGATGCTAATATAAGTTTTATTTTATGTGTTGGATGTTTATTTGTTTTGAGACTATTTTCGTTTGTTGGATGTTGTGTAAAAACTAGCTTGTAATTTGCTTTGTGGTTATGTTGATCGGACCATTCTTTTGTCCATATGTTGGATATAGGTTATGCCATATTTTTTTCGCCAAATGTTACATATACGTTGATTCGTTTGTGAATATTACGAAAATACATAGTGTTATGTCTAAAACGTTTGTTATGCCTGATATTTTGGGTACGTTAACAATGTACAAAAAAAAGGTACGATAACCGTATTTACAAAGTACAATATACATCAGCTAAATGGTACGATAAACACATTAAAATGATACGCTATATTAATAACGGTAAAAAAGTGATGAAAAATACAAAAGTCAAAATTATCAGTATTTGATATTTTTTTAACATTATGTTGACCAAATTCCGACACTCACTGAAAGTTCTGACACGCACAGAAAGTTGTAATAAGCTTGGTACGCTTTGGGTATTTATTTTGGTACGACAAACTACTTAAATATGATTCAATATATGTCTACTATAAGATACAGTCACATTCTTCTCAATTGTACAATATATACGGTATATATGGTACAATTTATTAGGGTAAGCGTTTTTCGTCGCGTTCGAATTAGTTTTTCATGCAAAACTATTTTATTATACGTATATATATTATATGTTTTATCTGGTATCGAATTTGATGGTGTAACTCTTATACGTATGATTTTATATTCCAAACCCCACGTTTCATAATAAGATAATGAACCTTGTAAGAAAATCTTACTATTGAAGCTTGAGTTTAAACTACAAATCCACGATTTTAAGGGTTAACTCATTAAATATGATACGAAATGCAATTTATAACATATTAACGTATATTAAAGTGTTTTTGCATCGAAAGTAATGTAAAACACGACGAAAAATGCTCTCTAATAAGTTGTACCAAATATAGCGTGTATATTGTACCATTAATTGGTCTGTGATTGTACCTTCAACTAGCAATATATCGTACCACATCTAATTAGTTTGTCGTACCTAGATAAGTAGCGATATTGTACCAAGTTTTATCGGTGCACATAACATCTAAATTACAAGTTTATAACGTCCACTAATAAATGTGAAGTCATAAAAACAATAAATAAATACAATTTTAAACAAAAAACATTAAGTTGAATATTTTCAATTTAACAAACATCAATACTATGTTCTAGTAAGTTGTTCAACAAGTTTATAATATAAAATCATGAGTGTAGGGGTTATTCTGTCATAAATATTGAATAAGTGTGTAACATATAAATCATGAGTGAAACTACAACGTCATATTAATTGACGTCTTCATCGTCCTCTTCAAATCATGTAACAATATAGATCAAAATAAGTGTGTATTCTTCTTGTAACCACACAACCCAAACAACATGTCCCCCGAACTAATCATACAAATAATTCATCAACCATTGGCAATGGTACACTAACCATACATTAAAAGGTACACAATATAAAGAAATATAGTACCATAACCATTTATGAATAGGTACACTATATCAAGAAATATGGTACCCTAACCATACGTATAAAGGTACACAATATACATTAAATTGATTCATCATTATCAATACAAAATTAGCAGCTAATCGGCAAATACCTCTAGATCCAACACGAGAAACTGCTACAGACCATATATAGTACATCATAATAAGCGAATAGATACCATAACAACAAGTAAATTGGTACACAATATACATAAAATTAGTACTACATAACAGATATGTAAAAAAATCGGGTTTGCAACACAATAACGTCATTTACTACCAGAAATCCTAAACACCACATTATTGTTTCATGTCATCGGAAATTCTACGACCACGTTGGACTGTAAAAACCCCGAATTTCAAACAAACCCACTAAGTACTAATTGACATCAAATAATCCCACGAAAAAATTGGGACAATTTCGATTTATTTATGGCAATCCACGATGGGCTTACTTATGTCGAACAAATCTGAGCACGAACCACCTTCAAAAGCCATCTTTCTTATCTTCTTCTTCTTCTTCTTCTTGCTCGTTGAAAAATCCACAGGGATTAACTCGAATCGAGAAAACTCGCGCCAAACTTCTCGAATCGAGAAAACTCGTGCCAAACTTCTCCTCATTCTCTTCTTCTTCTTCTTCATCTTCACCCCATTTTCTCTTTCTTCGTTTATTTTTTTTATTTTATTTCTGAGTTTAATGTTTTTTGATTTAATTAAACCAAGTAAAGATAAAATAAAAATAAAAAAGTAATGGATATTTTCGTCTTTTCAGAAAAATTGGTCCTTAAGTGAAAGAAAAGTTTGCAATTGATCCTTTAAGTAAAAAAAATTATGACATGAGAGTTAAGTGATTGAAAGATTTAAGTAAAGTTGTCCCTTTTTTTTTTTTAAACCCTTGCTACTAACCCGCAGCTTGAAATATCAAGTTCACAGTTCACTGTGGTCGATACGCAGAAGAATAAAAGAGAGGATGAACATGAGTGTCCAAACGGTGCCGTATCATCGAGCCGCGACGTTGGATGAAGTTCGTACCCTATGGATTGGGGATTTGCCGTACTGGGCCGACGAGAACTATCTCCGAGCGTGGTTCGCTCACTCCGCCGAGGTCATATCCCCCTCCCCCTTTCGATCATAATTGCAGTTTATGATTTTTATTTTTCTGTATTTGTATGTTTTTTTTCTCTCAATCGCAATTGTGGGGTTGCTATGTTTAATTTGTTTTCGTTATATGGTAAAAATATTTGTAACTCAGTGGATTGTTTGCGTTCATGATGAGGCTGATGATGGTACTGTTTCTATGAATTGACTGCTAAAGGTGTTTGCTTTCTAGGTGAATTGAACTGTTCTGTATCGTTTCTATTGCTTGCTCCGCAGGTTCTCTCCATAAAGGTAATCCGAAACAAAATGACGGGCCAGCCCGAGGGCTATGGTTTTGTGGAATTCGCAAACCATCAAGTAGCAGAAACAGTCTTACAAACATACAATGGAACGCAAATCCCGGGAACAGAGTTAACTTTCCGACTGAACTGGGCCTCTTCCGGGCTAGGGGAGCGACGCCCCGAGGGCCCTGACCACTCTATTTTTGTCGGTGATTTGGCGCCGGATGTTACCGATTATCTCTTGCAAGAAACTTTTCGAGTCAATTATCCATCGGTCATGGGAGCCAAAGTGGTGAACGATGCCAACACGGGTCGGTCCAAGGGATATGGGTTTGTGAAATTTGCGGATGAGAGTGAGAGGAATAGGGCTATGGTTGAGATGAATGGAGTTTATTGCTCGACTAGGCCTATGAGGATCAGTTTGGCCACTCCTAAGAAAGCAACCCCTGGGGTGCAACAGCCTTATGCGGCGGTTAAAGGTGAGATTTTATTTCTTTTTTTTTTTGTTTGTACGGATTCGCTGGCTTGATTTTTTTATATGGTAAAAATAAAATGGTAAATCTGATTCTGATTTCAGCTTATAAGTCACGTGGTTTCTCTGTATACTTTCTCGTTTGGAGCTGATAATGGTGCTTTGTTCTGTATTTTCTATCATTTGCTTTTAAATTTGTGACATCATTGAGTTGTGATGTTTTGGAGCTTATCTCTTTCTCATTGTCTTGAACATTTATGTTGATGCCGTTATACTTATTAGAAAATTTGAAGCTCTTATGTGTTCTTTGGTGCTTTTGAGGCTTCTTTTTAAGCTAATTGTATCAATTATGCTGCGGCCTCTTTTTTTTTTTCCCTTTCTCAGGGATAATATTTTTTTTCCCTCAATTGTTCTTTTGCTTTTGGATCAGGAATATATCCAGCGCCAACGCAACCAATTCCCGTGGAAACTGATCCTAATAATACAACTGTAAGTCACCCGCATAGTGTTATTGCTTCATGATATATGCTTTTTGTTGTTGACCATACTGCTGAAATGCAGGTTTTCGTTGGTAATCTCGATCCTAATGTAACTGAAGAAGAGCTTAGGCAGGTATTTTCCCAATTCGGCGATTTAGTCTACGTGAAGATTCCTGCATCCAAGGTTTGTGGATTTGTTCAATTCACTGCCAGGTACGTTTGCCATATATAACTCTACCCTTCTAGATTTGGAGTAAGAAGTGAATCTCAGCAATCTTTTGTCACTCTTAAGTCTCCGTTTGGTGTAATATTTTTGTTGAGAAGTATAAAAGGAAGCATAAGAAGGAAAAGGATTCAAATATGTATCTCACACGATTCTCCAGATCAAATACAGGCTTCATAACCGTCTATTTAGAAATTACTTTTTCATCAACGTTACTCTCCAAGTGATTGTGTTTTGCTAAATATCACAGTTTTACAATGACAACATTAACCCCATGTTATGCCGTACAATTATCAAACCATCTCTTTTTGCGTTTGAGAAAAGAAATTTGGCTCTTTTTTTGTATGAATAGGAGCTCTGCAGAAGAAGCAATTCAGAGGATGCAAGGTTCTGTAATAGGCTCTCAGGTGGTTCGCCTCTCTTGGGGAAGGAGCCCAACAGCAAAACAGGTCAGTTTCAGCAAATATATATATATATATATAAAGATCATTTTGGAACTTCTTTTCTTTCTCGTGGCAATTATGTTGTAGGACGCTGCTGGTGTCTGGGCCCAGTCGGTCGATCCCAGCGCTTACTACGCATATGGACAAGGCTACGATGCCTATGCTTATGGAGCTGTCCAAGATCCCTCGGCTTACGCCTATGGTCAATATGCTGGTTACTATCCTGCTCAGGTAGCCCGTCCGTTCTTCATTTTTATGCTGTTGAACGTTTTGATGATAAGGAACTACAATCTCTTCGCTACCATGGAAGCCCGATTTATTATTTATTTATTTATTTTCCAGTTTTTACCATTCTGAATATTATTATTTTGTTCGATTGAAGGATATGACTGCTTTATCTGGAGTTGCTCCGATGATGGAGCAAAGGGAAGAGATCCGCGATCCTTTGGCTACACCCGACGTCGACAAGTAATAATATATCAACTCAACGCTATGCCATTTTGGTCTACTGTGGCTTTCATTATCAATTGATCATTTTTATTTTCTTTCTTAGGTTGAATGCTGCCTACCTTGCTGTTCATGGAAGGGCCATTTTAGGAAGACCACTGTGGCAGGCAACCTCTTCTGCAGTCTCAGAACAACCTTAGAACTCAACACAAACTGAGCCATTTGCCTTATTTTCGACTATTTTACATATGCTGAACTGATAAACTTGATCTCTTGCTGGATTTTCTCAAATATTCTGACTTTTAGTTCCTAACTTGAAATATCGAAAATATCCGAAGTTCGCTTAATAAATAAGATGCAAACCGATACAACAATATGATTTCGAAGCATCATTAGCCCAAAATTTTTTGAAATAAGCTGTGAAGAAAAAGGAGTACAACAGTATGATTTCAAAGCATAACTAGCAAAAACAGAAATTGTTAAAAAATGAGTAGATTGCTGGTAATATTCTTTCTGCATTCATAGATACTTGGTCAACCAAGGCAGGTCATTGCTATCCTTCAACGCAAAAGTCACATCATCACTGCAAACAACAATAGAGGCGTCAAGAACACATAGTATTTCTATATTTGAAGTAAGCACAAGACAAATATTTAAGGATAGCTTACCTGGGATAGTTCAGTTGCAGTTTCTGCAGTTTGTGCCTTGCACCAGCCTCACACAGCAGTATCTTGGATTGCCCAAGCTTGCACCTGACCATTAATAATGTAATATAGGTGCAGTTTAGTTTCTTCGAAATACCATTGAAGTAGCTTTGGTTCAAGTGGTGAAACGTTACAGATTAGTGGCTTAGTTATTACCCGACGCTAAGGAGTGTATCATATCCCGGAAACATTTCTCCGTTGCTTGAGCAGAAACATGAAACTGTCACCGCCAACTGCACGAATTGGAATATAATTTAGATTCATGGAATGATATCGATACTAAAAAAAAGGTATATCGTTCAGAAAGATGTTGGAAAATATAAATTTGGCGATACCTTTTCGAATGTTGTTTCACCCATTCCAGTTTTGTAAAGCTCGTGAACCATTGCAGCCAAGAAGATCTTACTCAGTTTAGAACAACTTCTAATTACCTGGAAATAAATGGATTATGTAAAGCATGAAATAATACGATGAAACTCATCAAGTGGTGTTAAATTATGTAGGTCGAGGATGAGAGAAAAAAGAAAGTTAGAATGCCCACTTGAATGTGAGGAGCTTGGAACATCTCTTTGATGGCCGCTTCAACATCTGACATACCCACAACAATCTTCCCTGCAAACAGCAATACGACAGAGAAAGTGATCAAAGCAATCTTATGAATCAAAAGGCGAGTCGCAATACACTAAGAATCATGTGTGTGCAAACTAAAGTTGGAGAAACTTGCAGAGAATCCAAAAGAAATACAACAGTTTACATTTTATTTAAAATTGAATGTTTCAGTGATATATATATATATATATATGTATGTATGTGTATTATATGAAGATCCAGTATCAAGAGAACAAAAGAAAAATATGAGCCAAGAAGCGTAAATATCATGGAGAAATGTGAGGTCTACCTGAACCATTTGATGATTTAGCTCGATAATCTGCTAGTTCTGCAGCTCGTCGACATATCTCCAATGAACGGCGAGCATCTCCAGAGACAGCCGCAACCTTCAGTTTCAAATAACAAAGAATACAACAAACGTATAAATGATCAGTCTAATACACTGATAGGAAATTAACAAGGGATATTTATTATGAAAAACAAACCTTCCTCGAAGCAAATTCAATTGCAACTTTTTCAAAAGCATCGATTCCTTTTAGACGACTCAAAATTATTTCTTGAAGCTGCTGGTAGTTATATGGGGAAAAGCAGAGCCTTTGTAAGCCCATACGACTAGAAATCCGAGGAAGCAACTTTTCGGGAAGATCCATGGTATTGGCTATGCCTGAAATAGAAAAGGCAAGCAGAGAAGAAAAATTAGGACCATCCACTTACAAGAAATTCATATTGAAGATTTAGAGAGAATATTTTATACCTATCACAATTAGTCTGGAATTTGGTTTTGTGGGCCAATCAAGAATGTTGTATAAGACCTGAACATAAAAAATGCTCGAAATTAAGCAACCACTAACGACTCTACAAAAACAATATTCTGTATAATAATATACTGCTTTGCAATCAAAACCTACCGATTGGTTTCTGGTGACAAGTAGATCGAGCTCGTCTATGAGAACAATGCACGGTTTCGCATCTTCCCCGTGTTTATTTTCATCGGAAAATCGCTCGTTCAAGAATTGGAAAGCCTTTTTCCAGCCAACTCTATGTCCAGTAAGGCCCTCGTAGATCACCTGGAACCAAATGACCTCAGTAAGTGATTTAGCAAATACGTCAAGATTGTATACTTAAAGTTGACCAAACGGTCATAAAGAGTCCATACACTATATATATTTTCTGGTGAAGCCAGTTTGAGCCCATTGATCTCCACAAAGCAGTAAGGCCTAATGCGCCCTGCATCAACATCAGACTTCAAACTCCTCATCACAGATAGTACACTCATTGTCTGCAATTTGACACATAGAAGATCAAGTTAGATCGACCTGAATAAACAATTTCCACACTTTGTAAAGGATAGCTGAGATTCGCAGCGTAATTATGGGTTTCAATCTGTAATGTAATACCTTTCCTGTCCCGGGAACACCATGAATATAGAGACATCGTCCCAAACATTGCTCATCACATATGGCACCTTTGATAAATGAGGTTACCTCATCCATTTCCCTGCAGAAAATAAACATTATATGAGGTGGAGTTCGACATGAATGTATGATTTGCAGTTTCAACTAGACGTACTTATCTCGACACGGTAGAGACTTGGGCAATGTTGCAAGCAAAAGCGTTGCTTTGGCCTTTTCCAAATCAGTCTGCTTGTGGCATCGAACATGTTCGGGTATTCTCTTTGCACCTATCTTTTGGAGTCCAAATATTCGTCCTTTTCTTGAATTCTGAGTCAACACAAGATTCATTTTATATCACATTAACAAATATATATAAGTGGATAAGATGATCACAAACGAGACAGTTCACCTACGGCAGCTAAAGGCTGTTTTAGAGATGCGTAAGACAGTCTAGACAAAGGAGTTTTTTCATCCTCGGTGTCGTATTTAATGTCCTCCTCGGACATGGTATCAGATTCATCATCAGAGTTCCAATCGTCGTCCTTATCATCTGCTGCAACTTCCTGTAAACATAATGATAAGCTGCATGTCCAAGAAAAGGCAGAGCCCAATTTTTTATGACGATCGTAAACAATCACCAGTTCTACCTCTTCACTATTATCAATTTCGGCAATTCGCTTGAAACTGTGCCAGATTATGTCGTACTCATATTCGCAAAGAAATACATCATCTCCTTCTTTGCCATGTTTAGAAAATTCGACCGGGCTCATAACATGACAGTGCCTAACAATAGACTCCATCTGCAAAGCAAAACAAAAATACATGACTTCGAATACGACAAGAATTTCATGTTTTGAACGAAGGATCTAATTCATCTAATAAAATCATGAAAAAGTAACAGAGTTTTATAATGATATAACTCTAGGATCACAACTTAGCATCAGTAACAAATTAATGTTCCAAAAGATAATCTACCAATCATCAACCTCAACGTCAGCGAAGTCATTAGTCCGATAGAGCTCTCTCCTCAAATTATGAGGTTGTCTTCCAGAAGCAGTCTCTTCCGGAATAATATACCACCGAGCACGAAACCAATAACTCCCATCCATTTCTTTCCATAAACTACAAACAAAGACATTGGCATCAATGAGCAAGAATCTCAAACACTATGATTTTGCAAAATAGTAATCAAATATTCCAATTACTAGCTAACTACATAAGTGGCAAGAAAACATTCCAAAATCAGATGTAATAGGAAGTGAAGACTCATCAAGTTAGTATCTTTAGCAGACAAACATCAGGTAATAAAACAGATAGGTAATAACCACACAAACCTCTCAATACGAGCAGCCCACAAATCACTCGAGAGCAATTTCTCTCTGGCAGTCCTCGCCAACTTCTTACCCGGAGGAGGCTTTGGAAACATCGCCAATCTCCCACATTTTCTTGCCTCGCAATAATTACACACCCAATCTCCCTCTGGAACCTCATCTAGAGGAGGCTTCAGACAATTCAAGTGAAACCCATTCAAACACTCATCACACTCAATCATAACAGTTTCCAAACTAGCCGTAAAACACACCCTACACTCCTCCTCTTCAGGATAATCTTCGTCTCCGTCTACTCTCTTCACGTAAACATCGTCGCCGATCTCGAATTCGGATCCGTCGTAGACCACTTTCTTGTAGTGGGTTCTCCGTTTCCTGCCGTTCGGAGGGGTTTTCGCCGGCTTTTTTGGGGGTCTCGATGTGGGTTTCTCATTGGCATCACGGGGCGGTGGTGCTTTGCGTTTTCCGGTGGATGGTGGCGTTATAGGAGTATAAAGGTAGCGGGGGTTGGTAGGTACCTGGCGGCGAACAGAACGGCGGAGAGGGGTGGTGGGTTTTGGGGTTTGAGGAGCTACGTCTATTTCGTTTGGCGGGATCTGCTTCGATTTGCCTCTTGTCTTGGGTTTGTCGGCCATTCTGCTGGCAGCTAGTAGTGGTGTGCGGCGGAGAGAGAGTGAAGTGAGCTGAAGATATATATAGGGAGGAGGGCTTAAAATGGCGGGAAAACAAGTGATAACATAAGATCAACTTGGCTTATTTTATTTCTTTTCTTTTATTTTTTATTTTTTTATTTATTCATACATAAGGTATTCCCATCGCTACATCCTCCACATTTCAATTAAATTTATTTTAAATCTACATTAAACTGATTATGCCAAACTTTCAGTGAGACCAATCATCTTTAGCTCATCTGTCTCCTCTCAATGTCCACACTGACAGCGATCTCAAGAAAACTTTAAGTAAAATCGAACCATTGTGGAGAGTTATATGCCGATCACTTTTTCAAGAAATTTAAGTGGAATCGAACCCTTGTGGAGAATTCTATGTCCGATCACTTCAACTATCCTATGGACACCTTTGTTTAGTTAGTTTTTTGTTGAATTACAACTTCACTGAAAAGCTTAAGCTTAAAGGGGATGTATCATATTTAATTTTATATACTTCATTTTCAACAGTTTTTGTTGAATGATGACGTGTATTATATTTTAATTTCATATCATCTATTTTAAGAAATTTTCATGTCTTTTTTCGATAATTTAATTTGCTACAGTTCAAAATCGTATACATTAATGTAACGCTACGAGCTGTTAAAGATATTTAAAATTTTTCCCATTATATAATTTCATTCAAGAATTTGTGCTATTAAAGAAAAATAATACTTCCCATAAATCACTTGTCACTTTTTCAAGCCCATCATCTTGAGCAAAACCCCAAAATAATCGTAGTTATAAGCAGATTTGAACAAGCTGAGCTTCATGTCATTCCATGGAGGATATCTGAACCAAAAGTCCACAACAAAGCTTCTCCTCACAACTGCCTTCTCATGAGAGAACACTTCGAACGAAAACTTGCCGTGATATCTACCAAATCCGCTCTCTCCGACTCCTCCGAACGGCAGCACGTCCGCAACGTACTGCACGACGTTTTAATTATTATTATTTTTTCATTAATAAATCGATTAAACGAATTCGACCAACCGCTCACTTGGATAATGGCGTCGTTGAGGACAACACTTCCTGAAGATGTCCTTTCAGCTATCTTCTTCATGAGTCCTTTGTCGTTGGTGAAGGCGTACACAGCCAGCGGCTTCGCCCTTGAGTTTATGAACTCGATGCTATCTTCGATTTTATCCAGCTGTACGTCGACAAAAGGTACGTGCGGCGGTGATTTCTTACACTAACATATGATTTTATGTGTGTGTGTTTGTGTTATGATGCTATTACATACCGTGATTATAGGAAGTAATGGGCCGAAGACTTCTTCAGTCATGATCTCTGCTTCGAGCGGAGGGTCTAGCAATACCGTCGGTTCGATGAAACTGCGCAGTTGAATCGAATAATTTTAGCAGAAGGCGTAAGTCTAACGAAGATATGGAAATTCGAAGGGACTGAGCGTACAGATTTTCTTCGTCGAACCATCCACCGTGGACTATAGATGTTCGAACGATGGGATCGTGTAAGAGATTCCCCAGACGTTTGAAATGGTTGTTGCTGATTATTCTCGCGACATTATCTCTCTTTTCGCTCGGCGTTTTCCCGAACATACTCGATATACCCTCCTTGAGCAGATTCACCTGAAGTACTTAGACGAAGATAAGCAATAAACGGCTGCGTTATGTTATGTCGATATATATGCGTTGATGCGTATGGTAATAATTACCAATGTTGATGAGTATTTCTTCTCCACGAGGATGTAATCAACAGCTATGCAGGCTTGGCCGGCGCAAGCTGCGAATTTCGCAGATAGCATACGTTTGATCGCTACCTAAGAAAGTAGTATAGTCGTCGTTATTAATCACATCACAACGATATATACGCAAATTAAATAAATAAAACTACCTTTCGATCCCAAGAACTAGTGAGCGAATCGAAAACTGCGGGGCATTTTCCGCCCAGCTCTAACGCGACCGGGGTCAGATTTTTTGCGGCGGCTGTCATAACTATACGTGCGATTCTCGCGCCACCTTATAAATTAAAAAAAATCATATATATATACGATTCGTTTTCTTACATCAGATACAAGGAAATTATCCAGGCTGGTTAGAAAGAATCAAACCTGTGAAGAATATCTTATCCCATTTGTGCTGCAAGAGACGTTCGCCAACCGATACGCCGCCTTCGATAACTTTTATCGCATTTGTGTCCAAATAAGAACGAACTAAATGGGCTATAACCGACGAAGACGCCGGCGCTAACTCCGATGGTTTGATAACCGCCGTGTTTCCCGATGCGATGGCTCCTATTAGCGGCTCGAACGATAATCCTTATTCACACGCACAAAAAAAAAATCAAACTAAAGAATTAAAAGAGTGCAATATGATGGTACTTGATAGTATTTTTTTTCGTACCGAATGGGAAGTTCCAAGCCGATATGATGAGTACGACTCCGAGGGGCTCGGGGACTAGCTTGGCCGTCGAAGGGAATGCAGCCAACGGTAATCGCGCCTATTTAACGTTCGATTAATATTACATTTGACAGTAATAGTAATGAAAAAATAAACTAAAATCAAATATAAATAAAGAAGATAATAACACTTGACCTTCTTGCCTTTCATCCATTTCTTGAGATTGTCTAGTGCATAGTTCACTGACTTTATCAAAGGCCCAACCTGCAGAAACGACAGCATAAAAACACAATTTGTTTCGTAAACAATTTTTTTATCGTTCGAAAAAAAAAAAAACAGAAAGAAGCAAGAAAATAAATAAATAAAACCCCAGATTTAGTTTAGTTACCTCATCCCTATAAGCTTCGACATGATGCTTGCCCAAATCTTGTTCAAGAGCTTTGCATATTACATCCTTTTTCTCCTCAACCATGGACAGCATAATCCTCAGCTGTGTCCTTCTCCATGCTTCTCCCTTAGTTATTCCAGAGTTAAAAGTGTCCCTCAATTCGTTTATTTCTTGCACGAAATCTTCATTGCACTGATCCATTATTTACCTCAGTTTTGTGCTTCGATATTCTCTAGCAGTAGCAGATGAGATGAGAGGTTGATATATAAAGTCTGGTCTGGTATGTATGACATCTGCATCTTCGTTGTCAGTAGATGTTACTTCATTTAATTTTTTGCCACTATTTACTTCTGCAACTAACTCCTCCTCTCCGTAGCAAAGTTAATGATGAACATAGGAAGGTGTTAATGCATTTAAGACAAAGTTAATGATGCATGGCTCTGTAATAAAACATTTGATTTTATGATTTATGATAATATTATATATTTATATATGTTAAAAAGGGGTGTGGTGTGGGTAGTTGTCGAATAAATAAATATGGGAATGTGGTGTCATGGAAAAAAAGACTAAAATAGGAAATGGGAGCCATTTTTGAGTTGTCACTACATCATCATAAATCATGTCATGTCATTGGCCAAAGATCTGATGAAGATATAATATCATCGATGAAGAAAATGTGGAAAGCTGGCGAGTTCGATTTCGAAGTAGTTTCACCTAACGTGTAATTTCTAACTATACATAGAAATCAATTATTATTCTTGTGAAAAATTTAAGATGGCATGGCATCGATAAGAAAAATAAAAATATATATAGAATTGGTGATATGGTGCCTGTAATTAATGCTTGTCTATCATCTAAAAGTTAAAAAAAATACATATTTTAGTTTTATCAATACCCTTAACTTGATTTCTTTCATATATAATATTTAATCTTATAAGTAAACTTTTTTTTAAATGGATGGTTTGTTATTCATGAACTCTTGGCCTGACCAATAATACAATATTTGAATGATCACTCAATATAAAATTGATTTTTATATATTTTATATCCAACATGTCTAACACATGATCATCACACACATGTGTTTTTAAATTGTTTCAATTTTGATGTTGATCAATGTAGGACGAATATATATCCCAGTTCGATCACTTCGAATTCATGAGACTAAGCCTCCTAAACATTGTCGTATATTTTGTGGTAAACATACTGTAATGAATGATAGTTCAAGACTAGATTATTCAAAGACCTTTTCCAAGGAACATAGTCTTTCATTAGTATACAAAAAACATAAGGTTAGATTGGAAGAAGATAACCATCATCTTCGATATTGATCAGCAAACACTTGGTGTGGTGGACAATCACGCTGGTCCTAACTTTATAGCATTGTATGCTGAGTGTAATAAGACGGAATAGTTTCCTTGGCTTTAGGGCACTTCCACTTAAAAGAGAAAAATTAAATTAAAAATAAAAAAATTATAGAACTGCCCACTTACGAATATGAATATGATAACATTTAAGGGACCGAGGGCCCATTTTCAATAGCATGTGTCGGCAGAATGAAATACACGTGGGCTGCCGCCTTTTCAAAGGTGGGCACCAAGTTGGAAAATTAAAACGTGTTAGCCAATTTAGGTTTAACCTAGCGGTTCGGTCCCTAACAGTTCAAGCGGGAGGTCATAGGTTCGAATCTTATAAGGACCTTAACTATCGTTGTTTGTTGGATCTTGGGGTGTGTTTCATGGAACATGGAAGATTAGTCCCGCTGGAAGCCGTGGTCGTCTCATGGCCGACGATAGGGTTCGGATTCGATTCAGACCAGACTTAGTCAGAGTGTGGGGACTACGGTGGCATTGTGTGGGGATACCTACCTGACCGAAAAAAAACTTTGATTGAATAAATAAAGTAATATTTTATTTTATATAAGCACTTGAAATTGTCTATGAATATGCTTATTGAAAGGAAAAAAAAAATATATAGCGAAAGAGAAAAAATAATAGAAGGATATTTCTTCGATTATATAAAGACACATTGTATTATTCTTGGCGTAGCATTCTGCTGAAGTTAACATCTCCCCCTCCTTTTTGTCTCAGGCTTTGATTCATGCAACTAATTTTTTTTATACTATTTATGATTTTCTAGCTACAAACAATTTAATTTAATGGGAATTCGTTGGCTAAGGGTTTAGCTGAATATGATTTATGGGCTGAGATGCCTTCTTACACGAATCATCTGCTTTGGTCCGTATTTGAACTGCACAATGTGAAGATAGAGTACGATGAATTGTTCCCTTATTAGAGTGTTGCCGCCAAGCTGCTTCTTCACTCCACCGTTGAGTTGTCCTTTTCTGCAATGTAAATATGATGAACAAAGCCAAATAATAGTAGAAGCTATGTACCAAAGTAATTAAAAACTAGATTGTTGATCAATGAAAAAAAAAAAAAAAAACATAGGTTCACCTTGATCTTTTTTCGATTTTCTTCTGCTGCGCCAGAGAAGTGGCGGATGGGTCTCAGTTGTTTGCGGGAAAAGCTTCGCACCATTCACGAAGATGATGAAAGTTGGAGGTCTAATGGCTGCCTAATGGGCCCTAAGGAAAGGAATATTTACAGATTTTCCTACAAGTATTCTCCTACATTCTTTACATACAAATGCATAAGCTCAGACTCATACAACGATTCCCCACTTTATTATAGTAAGAACCATGCGATGTACTAGGTTTGTGTGATCTAATGTAAGCGCATGCTATGCAAAAAATGCAGTTAGTATCAGTGCTGATCATTTCTTTTTAGGGCATAGTTATGGCTGCAGCTATATGATGACAAAGGCAAATGACCAAGAGAATGATCATACTAACATAATCACTGATACATCGTAAAGCATCTATGGATGGTCAGAATCAGAAAAGTTCAAAATTTTAATATCATTAATATTTACCAACAGAATTCCCATCCATACGTTTAAGCGAGATAAAATCAATGCCTAACTATGATATACATAGCTACTACCGCTTCATTTAAGCTAAGGATGAACTTGGTGTAGTGTCCATAAAAAACTCTTAATATCTCACGCAACGTCATTCGAATAATCCGTGGTGGAGAACGTTGGAGGAATAAACCGCCGGTGAATTCCACGTACGGTAGCAATAACGGCAGCGGGGATATGGCGATAGAAGAGATAGATTTTGAGAACGACAATGATTTTAGGGTTAGCGAAGACAATGACGATCTTGATTGTTGGAATCGGCGTGTGTTTAGAGATGGGTGAATAAACACTTCAATCTAATATGCGCATTTTGCCAGTTTGAAGTGACTGTCGGTTCTCGATCGAACAATAAGACTTGAGATGCATAAGTTATCTAGCACTCAACTGTGAACCTATGTGTGTGTATATTTGTGAAGACCAATTTGTGAATGACATAGGATTTATTTCTGAAAATTCGAAGGCTAACTCTTTCCATGTATGTCCCCCCTTCTTCCGTCTCGGAAGGATTTCACTAGAAGACTTAAGTGCCAAACGTCTTTGTATGATCCACTTAGTTCAACCCTTCTAACTAAACTCCTAATATCCCACTTTAGTCGCTTTAAAGTCAATCGACTTCAACCGCTTTTTAAAGTTGATTGGAACTAGTTTCTACCGCTCGCTTTTAATGTTGATCAATAAAAACTTTACAACGCAGACTAAGTTGATCCTACGTTGGACTTTTGTTTCTACAGAATCTCTCAAATCTACTCTCTTAAGAGTTTCTATAACTCTCTGTACAAGATCTAGAATTGATCGTTGTGAGCGCAAATGTCTTGTTGTGCAAAAGTCTCTTCCTTGGTGTGGATCTTCATGTATTTAAAGAGGCATACTTGAAATGACGCATTTGATGTTGATAAAAGATATTTAAAGTTGATCTTTAAAATCAGTTTTCGAGCGGCGCATTTGATGCGATTTCTCGAAATAGCTTTTCATTGACCTCATAGCGTCTTACTTCGATTTTGCTTTGTCCAAAAGGACGTAAACTCCAAGCAGAACGACTCTTTATTCCTAATGATTATTTCTAAATCGTTTTAACTCGATTCAATATCATGGTCTATCAATCATCTCTAGCGATTGATTGAAAAAAAAACATAATTTTTGTAGATGGTAATATGATTACGTTACGTCAAGCCTTAAGATTATTATTACGACCAATAACCAATTAATACAAGGAACAAACTTAGATGTCGAGCACAATAGAAGCACACACATTCAAGCCAAGGAAAATCATTACATCGTTAATAAACATTACAAAAGGCATCTGTTGGGATTAAGAGCTCGATTTATGACTGATTAAATGAAATATGATTGATGATCACGAACAGAACAAATGCAGAATCAATAGAACAGTAAACTGAAAAATGAGACAATCGATTTTTACGTGGTTCGTCTCGATCACAATGTATGATTGAGCATGCTCCACGGGCCAAAATCAATCATTTCTCTCTGGTTTTTGGTGTGTTTACAGAGTATGAGCTTCAAACATTTACAAGGATCAATCTTCTATGGTTTTGCTCTTTTTTTCTACTCTCGCACACACTGAATAAAAAAATAATAAAAGATCACACATATATCTCTCTTCATCACACGTTCCATGTGATTCCTTTTTCATGCTTGCTTGCTTAGTCATTCCAGCTGTTTCATCATACTTCTCCAGCTGGGAATTATTCCACGTGTGTCTTCTATCCTTATTTATTTCCAGGTCAGCAAAACAATTTGAAATCCAGCAATATCAACAAACTCATTTCTGCAGTAAAGAGAGTTCACTTGCTAAGTTAAATTGCTTTTATCCTCACAAACAAAGTTTATCAAAGGAACAACACTCGCGGAGAATCATCATACATCGATTGGATCCCTGAAAAGAACAGCGATATGTGGTCCGATGTACTTCTCAGGGTCGGTGTAGCCGTCGTGGTCCTTGTACATAACCTCGGCTTCACGAGCGTAGTTGAGTAGCTGCTCCACCATGTCTTTAGGCAGAGTTTTCGGACAGCCAAGCCTTGTTCACGTCTTTCCACCCGTCTTCGAACAGCTGCATAAACTTCTCCAAAGCCTCACCTTGTACTGCTTTGCGTAGCATTCTGCTGCAGTTAACATCTCCCCTCCTTTCGTCTCACGCTTTTATAATTATTCATGCATCGAAATTTTATTATTATTGATGACGACTTATTAGCAACATAAAAGAAATAGCTAGCTCTCATTGGGCAGATACGATACATAAGTGCTTACCTCGTGAGTGTTGGCGTCCTCGAGGTATCGAGCGATCGCAGTAGCGGCCATGAGAATGTCGGGTCGGCTGACTAACCAATCGAGGGCTTCTTTGGACACAGATTCCATGCCCGTTATTGCAGGAGTATGCATCACAATGATGCAGCCTGTGAATAGTGTGTTTGCAAAGTACTCTTCGTATGAAGGCATTTGTTTCCCCATGAACCATTTGAGCTCTTTGTTGTAGGTTCTCCCCAGTTGTTTCACCTAATTAATGGGATTTGGATTATTGTTATAATGAAATAGTTCTAAATCTATATGTATATATATGGATTATATATTTTTGTCCTTACAGATTCTGTTGAGAATTGTGATGTGTATATCGATCAAAGACGTTGTCTTCTTTCAAGTTTTGATTACTGCAGAACTTGAGATAATATGTTTCTAGGCGTGTATCTATAAGCCACTTTCCTAAAGGTGATTTTCGCTCTCTACAAAGCAAACGAGAGAATAATCGAATACCTTCAGGATACAAAGAAAACACGTACTGCGCTCTTGCTTTAGCGAAGTATGTACTGAATACTTTAAGTGTGTGAGAGCAGGCTTGATTACTTGTAATTGTGTCTCTACAGAAGACAGAACTGAAGTATTTATAGTTTGCAGAGAGTTGCCTTGAATCGGTGCACCTATTCACCAAAAGGTTATCTCGAAAAGTCATGTCTCTTTGAAGAGATATGAACTAAAAGAATTTAACTTTTCATTGAAGGGATATAACACTTCAATATTTCTTTTCCTTGAATAGATATGACTTTTCATTGAAGTGATACATATTTTAATATTATTTTCTTTATTATGAAATAACAACAATCCCCCGCCATTTCCAATATAAAGGAAACTCTCTTTTAACGATAAAACAAACCTGTAAATCTCATGCATAGATAATGGTGTTCCATTGGATTTGAACCATTACTTAGTGAAGGCTCGATACAAGAGGTCCGAATAAAATGGTGGATACATCCTTGAACCATCTATTCATACTGACAACCTGTAGAGTCGATCACACATTTGATTTAGCACACTGCCAGATATTCATTTATAGCGACACATTATAGACCTTGTGTCCAGTACCCTTCATGAGTGTGTCGAAGTCAAGCTCTTGAACTTCTTTTAAGCGGTCAAACTTTTACACTCACATAGGTAGATCTATCAAGATATTCCCGTTGTTCGATATCCGGCAAAATTAGCATATAGCCTATAGACTTATTAAGATTTCATATCCCAACCTACCTTTTTTCTTAAAGGGCAATAAGCGCTACTAAACCTTGGGATGCATAATATGTCGTAGCACTTCAAATTACGCTGATGATGTACTTTAACTCATTGAACTCGAGACTTTGACGGTATATCAAGTGTCGAGTTGAGGTTCCACCATGGGTGACTTCGATTTAATGAGCTTCAAACCCATCCCCTTGGACGTCTTATGGCTGCGTCTCGTGACAAAGCTTTTGTCAATGGATCTGCGAGATTGTTGCTTGATCGTACGTAATCGATGGTAATCACACCATTAGAGATTAAATCTCTCACATAACTATGTCGTAGTCCGACATGTCTTGATTTTCCATTGTACACATGATTGTATCCTCTCGCAAGAGTTGCTTCACTGTCACAATGAATCGAAATAGGTGCTATTGGTTTTTCCAATAATGGCATATCAAATAGTAAATCACGTAGCCATTCTGCTTCGTTACTTGCTGATGCAAGAGCAACAAATTCAGATGCCATAGTTGAATCTATTATGCAGGTCTGTTTCTTAGATCCCCAAGAAATCGCACCTCCACCTAGCATAAAGATCCAACCGCTAGTACTTGCATGATCGTCGCTGCCAGTTATCCAACTAGCATCCGGATATCCTTCGATTATAGCATATGCCGTATTCCATAGTTTTCTTCAGATATTTAAGAACTCTAGTGATTGCATGCCAATGCGCATCGCTTGGGTTACTCGTGTATCTGCTTAATTTTCTAACAACAAACGCTATATCTGGTCTTGTGCATGTCATTACATACATTAGACAACCTATCACCTTGGAATACACCAACTGTGATACTGGTTTTTCGGTATTTTTGATCAACTTTATATTTGGATCAAATGGACTAGATGCGGGCAAACAATCGGAATGATTGAATTTGGTCAACACTTTCTCAATGTAATGAGATTGGGTAAGTGTTATCCCGTCATCTCCTTTTAGGATTTTAATCCTAAGAATAACATCTGCTTCGCCCATGTCTTTCATAGCAAAGTTATTTGATAGAAATTCTTTGGTTTGTTTTATTTGATCCAAATCAGTACCAAATATTAACATATCATCAACATAGAGACATATGATAACTCCTCTATCACCGTTGAACTTACTATATACACATTTGTCTGCTTGGTTTATTTTGAAACCATTAGCAAGTACCGTTTGGTCAAACTTTTGATGACATTGTTTCGGTGCTTGTTTGAGACCGTATAATGATTTTATAAGTTTACATACTTTGTGCTCTTGGCCATGCATAACAAACCCTTCAGGTTGCTTCATGTAAACTTCTTCATCAAGCTCTCCATTTAGAAAAGTTGTCTTAACATCCATTTGGTGAATAATAAGTTTATGGATGGATGCCATTGCTATTAGCAATCGTATTGTAGTCATTCTCGCCACCGGAGAATAAGTATCGAAGTAATCGATATCTGGTTTCTGGCTGAAACCCTTAGCCACTAATCGAGCTTTAAATTTCTCGATTGTACCATCGAGTTTTATTTTCTTTTTGAATATCCATTTGCAACCGATAGGTTTCGCGCCTAACGGTGGATCAACTAAAACCCACGTTTGGTTTCCTATGATCGAGTCCATTTCATCATTTATCGCTTCTTTCAAGAATGCGACGTCCCGTGATTTCATGGCTTCCTCGAATGTTTGAGGATCGTCTTCTGTGTTATAACAGAATGAGACTTCTTGAGTAACGTTTTCTCTTGTTCCTTCTACGAGAAACATAAAGAAATCAGAACCGAAATCACGAGTTTTTCGAGCTCGTTTAATTCTACGAAATTCAACATCTTGTTGTTCATCGGTTCGTTCTACGATGTCATTTTTCGAGGTATCTTGACTTACACCAATTTTTTTAATACGAGGTATTGAATTGAACCGTTGTTCATCGAACACGGCATCGCATGACTCAATTATGGTATTAACCGATATATAGTCATTTGGTTCAATAACAAAGAATCTATATGCTTTGCTATTTTGTGCATAACCAATAAAGATGCACTCAATTTCTCTTTCACCCAATTTCTCTCGTTTGGGTCCTGGTACTTTGACGATTGCTCGACAACCCCAAACCTTGAAATAACTCAAGTTTGGTTTTCTTTTGTTCCAGATTTCATAAGGAGTCACTTTGTTCCGTTTATTTGGAACTCGATTGAGGATGTGACATGCGGTTAGCAATGCTTCTCCACAAAATCCAGAATTTAATCCAGAAACCGACATCATAGAATTTATCATTTCTGTTAGTACACGATTTTTGCGTTCTGCCACTCCATTTTGTTGTGGAGTATACGGAGCGGTAGTTTCGTGAACTATACCCGTTGACTCAAAATATGATGGATTATAGTATTCTCCACCTCTATCAGTCCTTAAACGTTTTATAAACGTTTCACATTTTAATTCAGATTCATTCTTGAAAATCTTAAATTTTTCAAGAGCTTCGTCCTTGGAATGCAACAAATAAACAAAACGATACCTACTGCAATCGTCTATAAAAGTAATAAAATACTTTTTATTTCCGATGGTAGGAGTGCTATGCAAATCACATACATCTGAATGGATTAATTCTAACAACTTTGAAGTTCTTTCAACTTTCGGAAAAGAACTTCGAGTTATTTTTGTTAGCATGCATGTTCTACATATATTATTTTCATATTCAACATGCGGAATCAGATTAAGTTTTGACATATATCTAAGTCTAGCATAATGAATATGTCATAATCTATTATGCCATAAATCAGGAGAATCAACGATATAAGCAGAAATAATTTTATTATTATTATTTTTGGATATGTTCATCTTGAACATTCCGTTACACAAGTAGCCATTTCCTACAAACAACCCTCGCTTTGAAAGTACAAAATTGTTTGCTTCGAATACAAGTTTGAAGCCAAATTTATTAAGAACACTCGCCGATACTAGATTTTTCCTTACTTCCGGTGCATAGTACACATTATTCAATGTTAACTTTTTCTCGGATGTAAATTCAATCTCTATGCTTCCTATTCCAAGGACGGGAACTCTCGTAGCATTTCCCATGTAGAGAACGGTTCCTTCAGGCACTGGTTCCATGTTTTTGAACATTTCTCGATTCTTACAAACATGGTGGGTGGCCCCTGAATCGATCCACCAATCGTCGTCATCTTCAACCATATTTATCTCAGATATGACAACAACTAGATCATCTGCTGCTTTAGCGGACGAGCCATTGGCTTTTTCCTTCTTTAAGAGACGACATTCATTTTTATAATGGCCTGGTTTTCCACAGTGATAACAACTTCCTTTCTTTCGTTTGTTGTTTGTATTCTGTGCATTTTTGTCTTGGAATTTCCCTTTCTTTGAAGGTCTATTCCGATTACCATCCTCAACTACGAGTATCTTCGAGTTGATTTGTTCTTTCTCATTTTCTTGTATTTTGAGTTCCTTGCGAACTTCTTCTTCGATTCGAAGAGAATTTGCAAGTTGCTCAAGGGAGATATCTTCCTTCGTATGCTTTAAATTTCTTTTAAAGTCTTTCCACGAAGGGGGCAACTTGTCGATGATATTAGAAACAATAATAGTCTCATCCATGACCATTTTATGTTGATTAAAATTATTCAACATACGCTCGATCTCATGAAATTGATCCATTATTGGTCTGTTATCATCCATCTTAAAATTATTAAAATGTGAGACAATAAATTTCTTACTTGTAGTGTCTTCTTGAAGATACTTTGTCTCTAACTTTTCCCATAATTCCTTTGTCGTCGCCACTGAGTGATAGACATCGAAGTGGGCATCACTCATAGCATTCAATATATGTCCCCGACATATTTCATCATCAGTATTCCATTTTTGTCTCTTTCTTGTTTCAGCAATGATTTCTTCAGGATTTTCATTCGGCCTTGGAGTGTTGAGAACATAATTTACTTGGAGGGAAACTAAGAGAAAATGAATTCTCTTCTGCCAGCGTATAAAGCTCCCACCATCGAAGCGATCGAGCTTTATGAAATTACTTGCTAATTCTTTAAGTGACGCCATGAAAACAGATTCACAGAATCACCTTTGTTGAGATTTGTGATGTGTATATCGATAAAAGACGTTGTCTTCTTTCAAGTTTTGATTACTGTAGAACTTGAGATAATCTGTTTCTAGGCGTGTATCTATAAGCCACTTTCCTAAAGGTGATTTTCGCTCTCTACAAAGCAAACGAGAGAATAATCGAATACCTTCAGGATACAAAGAAAAAAAGTATTGCGCTCTTGCTTTAGCGAAGTATGCACTGAATACTTTAAGTGTGTGAGATCAGACTTGATTACTTGTAATTGTGTCTCTGCAGAAGACAGAACTGAAGTATTTATAGTTTGCAGAGAGTTGCCTTGAATCGGCGCACCTATTCACCAAAAGGTTATCTCAAAAAGTCATGTCTCTTTGAAGAGATATGAACTAAAAGAATTTAACTTTTCATTGAAGCGATATAACACTTCAATATTTCTTTTCCTTGAATAGATATGACTTTTCATTGAAGTAATACAACATTTTAATATTTATTTTCTTTATTATTGAAAATAAACAACAGATTCGATAGCGTAAGGCGTGATGAAAGACTTGGCACGTTCATCGGCCTCGCGTCCGAAATCTTCATACAAACTCCAAACGAACTTAAAGACAGTCTTCATAAACTCTGGGAGTTCTTCAATGGCATTAATATCCCACCTAATTTATCATAGTTGTTTTTTAAGAAAATTAAAATAAAAGGAAAAACCTAACATATAAAATCAGATCAATATATAATAATAAAGTGACAATATTTACCTCTCGAGAGCCTCAGTGAATAAATCTGCTTCTTCTGACGTTGCATAGTTATCGTAAGTAACATCGACCAACGAGCAGAGCTGCATTGTTTTAGCAATGGCTGTCCGAACGTAAGAGTATTGAGGTTCTTACTTCGAAGCCATAGCCCAGAAAAAGCACTCTACGATTCGGTCTCTCGCGCATGGCAGCTTGCTTTTCAGATCGAACTTATCCCCCCCTTAAATTGATTGTTAATATGTAATTATATCGAGTCCTCCGAGTGCATATATAGTTCTTAATAATTAAAAAAAAAAGTTTTTTCACCTGCATAGTTCATAGATCTCTTTCTTGTACAAGTTTTGGACGTAATTGAAGTCTAACTTAGCAAGCTTAAGAACCATTTCGTTCTTCGAATATCTCGTTCGTAGAAGGAAATGAAAGTTCGATGCTCGATTCTCAAAATTCCCCTATGGAGGGATTGACGTAGAGCTTGCTTCACTTGACCTTGAAGAGGGCTCTTCAAATCTCCAACCATGTCTTTGAGATGATGAGTTGCAAATGCCAAGGCTTCTTCTAAGACAGCCTCGTCGTGGATTTTCAGATGGGCAGCCTCGTATAAGCTCAACAAGCCCTTCACGTCGGTAATAAGGGATTCGTCGAACTTGTTGTCTTTACCCTTAAATTTCTCAAATACGCCTGTTATGATTATCATCATGCGTTGATAATTAAGATAAATAAACTACATTCAGTGAAAGAACGAATTAAATCAAATTGACTAATATATATATATATATACTTGAAGAAACAAGGTGGCGATGTTGTCGCAGCAGACGAAAATGAAGCGCAGTGGTGAACAAGTCGACATCTTCGTCATCATCATTCTGAGACTCGAATATTTGTCTGAGTTTCTCTTCAATCTCTTGCTCGAAGTGATAAACAACTCCCAGACGCTCGAGAACGTCGATTAGCATCAACTTGCCTTTCGTCGAACTATCGGCCAAAAGCATTGATCTAGCTTCTTCTTTAAGTTCCTCAATGGCTTTGAGATACTTCCCTTGCACCTTAACATAATAACAATATGCATTTTCTTCTATTAAAAAATTAGGGTTTGTAACCTTTTGAGATATATATATATATATATATATATATATACTTCTCTTTTAAATTTGTACTTTAAATGGACTTACATTTTTAGATAACTTATTATGTTAAAAATACTAATGAAAATAATAATTAAAACCTGATCGTCGTCCACAAGAAATGTAGTGAAGACGTCAGTCCACATGCTAGGGCTTGGATATGCGATCGGTGGTCGAACATTCTTTGGAAAACTTGAGTTGGAGCCATCGATGATAATAGTATCAATCATGGAGGGCGCCATATTATATCTTTGTAATAATTTATATATATATATATATATATATATATATATATTTTAAGGATTGATGGTATTCTATGAAGCCCTCGATGAGCACTTATTTATAGTTGGGAGAGCTATGTACATACGTGTTGTGATAGAATAAAACAATGAAAAATATTCAGTATAAATTGAATGACAATGATAAATATCTTCTATTTGTTTGGGTCCTGTCGAAAAATATCTTATGGGGGTCCTAGGACCTAAAAACTGTTGGCGCGGTATAGTAACACCGCAGCTAAAATTTGAATAATTAAAGATACAGTGGACACCGAAATTTTTACGTGGAAAACCCCAAAATAAATCTGGGTAAAAACCACGAACAAGAAAGAAGAATTCCACTATAGAAGAAAATATAGGAGTTACAATCTCTCAATCTATAAAGGAGAAAATCCTCGATATCCCTCTTTATAGTCGGAGAAAATCCCCACAGACTCTCTATACTCACTTTTCTCTCTAATCTCTCTTTTTCTTTCGCTTTGTCTGGATGCTTTTTGCTTCGCTCGACGTTAGCCTATTTATAGGCAAACTACATCATAAATAAATAATAAACCTTACTGAAGAACGTGTAGAAGAAGGCCTCAGTAGCTTCTTTTATTAAGCACTTGGGAATATTTTACAAAACACGAAAGAAAAGAAAGAGAAGGAAAGAGAGAGAGTACAATCCAAAACAAAGCGCCCCTTCAACAAACAGACTACCCCCATATTTAAAGATAAAAAAGTAGAATAAAATACAACAATTATTTGCGCGAAGAATTTCTTGGCTACTTGTCTTCTTTGCTTTATTAGCTGGCTCCAAATTTATTAAAGTCTTGTCGGCCATCTAATTTGTCCAATATGCACAATAATCTCCATTATTTTTTCTTAGACTTTTCTTCAACTTTCTTTAAAATATCACCTTTGCTATGATCAAGAGCATCTTCAATTAAAAGATCGTCCGTATCTTCTGGATCTTGTCCTTCACCTGCTTGGCAGAAGTCTTCATCTTTTGACGAATTTTCCATTGAAAAATCTGTCGAGACTTCAACTCCTAAATTTTTTGCAATATCCTTCTTCATTTCTTCGAAGTCAGCATTAACAATTTCTTCTATCTTCATTTTTCCTTTCTGGATATTAAGTCTTCGAGAAAGTATTTCAAACGGACTAGGAGATTCCCTTTGTCTATGATTCTCAATTTGTTCTTTATACTGAGAAATTTTTTCTTCGATTTTATCAATTGTCTGCTGGCTCTCATATTCGCCACTCTCAGTTTTTCTAATCATCTTTTTCCAGAATTTTGTAAAGAAATTTCTTCTTAGGCATGGAATCTTTTGTTGGGTATAACCCACTTCTGGATTCCATCTCCAGATCCAAGGAATACTAAATTCAATATAGAAATGTAACGAAGCGATACCTTCAATACACTCATTGTTGTGTTCTGCCTCTATAAGACTTGGAGAGACTTTGACCCAATCGGCATATAAACCTAAAAAAGGTTCTTTAAGAATTTTAATCGGGGCTCCATATGATAACCACCATTGATAAAGCCAAGTAGGAATTTCCTGCTTATAAACATCTGAACAGATCTTAATCCACCAAGAATGTTTTTTATTCTCATTCTGGTACAGAAATATTCTGTAGAAAGCATCAATATAATCCCAATAATTAAACTTTACCAATATTTTCGACTCTGGATGGAGATATTCTCGATCCTTCATAGGGTGTATTGCCCATCTTTCTGGAGATATTATTTGCTTAATAATGATCTTACTAAAGGTATAACCTCTTCTAAATCCCGATGCAGAGTTATTAGAAGTAAAATGGTCAATTTCACAAGTTCCTGTAGACTTGAGAATTTGCTCATAATTATCACGGTTTTTATAATAACCTGCGGCATATGATGCTTTTTCAAGATACCTTGACATTAAAGTCCAGGGCTGATCTTTCCACTTCAAATCTTTGAAGTCAAGAAGAAGTATTACTTCTGTATGAGTATTTTGCTCATAGTCAATATCTTCCTCTTCATCCGCCACTATTTTGGCATATGAAGTACCCTCTTGTGATTGTGATTTCTGGGCCTTATATGCAAGGAACTCTTTGTATGTTTGTTCATCTTCCCTGCTCAAGTTATTGCTTGAAGCTGCAGAGATATTCTCTTTTACAAGTCGTTTATTGCCATATTGGGCAATAAATCTGCCACCTCTACCTCCTCTATTAGAGGAAGGACCTCTCCCATATTGGGACATACCTGCAAAATGCGTCATTGGATAAATTCACGAGTTAGATAATCAGGAAGACTATTATCACTTCCTTTTTATTATTATTTCAAAATCAAACGGGGCTAAATGAGCCTGCCATCTCGCAAACATTTGCTTAGAAACATCATGTTTAAAATCCTTTTGAAACATATATTTTGCAGCTTGACAATCAGTTTTTATTAGAAACTTTTGATTGTATAAATCATCTTGAAATTTCAAAACACACTTAACAATTGCAAGAATCTCTTTAGCTATAGTAGCATAATTCTTTTGACTATTATTCCATTTTCCCGAATGGAACCTAACTAATTGTTCTTTCTTATCATTTGGAGAAACTTGTTTCAAGATTCCTCCAAATCCTATTTTGGATGCATCTGTCTCTATGATCTTTTCCCAATTAGGATTCGCAAGCATTAAACAAGGCAAATGTGTGACCTTATTCTTAATTTTCTTAATAGCTTCAGTATGACTATCAGTCCATATGCAAGGTTTCTTTTTTAATCTATCATATAAAATAGATGTATCACTCGCAAGATTTTTATAATAAGGAGAAATATAATTTAAACTTCCTAAGAATCTTTGAAGTTGAGTTTTTTCAAGAATTTGATCAGAAAATTTTGAAGCAAACTCAATACTTCTATTAATAGGATTAATTTCCCCTTTTTCAATAGTATGACCAAGAAATCTAACCTTAGTCTGGAATAACTTCATTTTAGGACTAGAAATAACTAGCCCATTTTGAATAATAATTTTCTTAAAAATATCAAGATGTTTAAAATGAGTTTCTATATCTTTTGAAAATACCAAGATATCATAAATATAAACAATTATAAAATTATTGAAAGGAATAAAGATATCATTCATAATATTTTGAAATTCCGAAGGAGCATTTTTCAAACCAAATGGCATAACATTCCATTCAAAATGTCCTATTGGAACATTAAAAGCAGTTTTATATTTATCTTTTTCAGCAATTTGAATTTGCCAATATCCTGATTTTAAATCAAATTTAGAAAATATAATCGCATCATGTAAACGATCAAGCAAATCTTTTTTATTAGGAATAGGATACCTTATCCTCTTTAAAACGGTGTTTAAAGGTTTATAATTAATAACTAACCTTGGTACTCCCCTTTCCTTTTCAGCATGATTATTGACATAAAAGGCAGTGCATGACCAAGAAGACTTCGAAGACTTAATTAAACCTTTCTGTAAAAGAGAAGTAATTTCTTTTTTACAAAGCTCTAAATATTCAGAATTCATCTGACACGGTCGAGCTTTAGTAGGAATATTTTTTTCATTAAAATTTTCTTCATACGGTAAAGAAACTATATGTTTTTTCCTATCCCAAAACGCGTTTGGATGATCATTGCATATTTGCAACGAAAACTGGTTATGTATCAGTTTTATCTTATCTTGTAACTTAGGATTTTGGAGTTTATCCTCAATTGTAAGTATAGTAATCTCTTGCTTAAGATAATTAACCTGATTTTCTTTGGCTTTAATAATAGAATCCTTAATTTCATTAAGAATCCTAGAAATGGGTTCGGTGATAAATTTAAAGTACACTTCTTTATTGTCGAAGCTTCCTTTGAATCCATGCTCATCAATATTTCTAATAGGAAATATTTTCCTCAAGAATGGAGTTCCCAAAATAAATTGATTAGTTATATTTTTGACTAACAAAAATGACGTAGGAATACAAACTTTATTTTTACAAATAAAAGCTTTAGGTATTTTATAATTTATCTGTAATTTTTCTCCACTAGCTGAGCTAAGCGAATGAGTTGTCTTATAAAAATATTGGGCAGGTATTATACCCTCTTGAATACAGTTAAGATCTGCACCGCTATCTATTAAAGCTATAAGATTCTTTTGAAAAATTCCATCAATAAGCAACGATATTTTCACTAACCATTTTTGGGAAGTAATAACTTCTAATGTAGAAAGGAAATTATCATTTTCCGAAGTTTTTTCAAAATTCGAAGGTTCTTCAACTATAATTTCTTTTCCTTTTTCTAACTTAGAAATTCTTCTTTCTAAATCAATATTACTTAATTTTAATTCTTTAATTTCTTTTCTAAGAATAGTAATTTCTATACTTAAATCCCTAACATTAGTCGGAGATTCATGTTTGTTTTTGTTATGTAAGATTTTCATAACTTCTGCCATGCTATAGGGTTCAGGCTGAGCTATTACTATTTTCGAATCTTCTTCTTCTTTAATTAATCTTTTAATTATAATTTCTTTAATTTCTTGATTATCTGTTTGTTTTAAAATTTCTAATAGATTATTATCCAAAACATTAACTTCCTGAAATTGGGCTATAATTTGGTAAAGATTTTCATCATTTTCAGATTCGGAAGAAGAACCTAATGATTCTTTACTACATGATTGTCCTATTTGTCAATTTTTACATTCGTTTTCCGATTCTGACCAATATCCTTAATGATGTTATTTACATCAGATTCAGAGGAATATTCCGAATCACTGTCGGATTCTAATAAGATTTTAGACAATGTTTCTTTTAAATTATCATCAATATTAAGATTATTAATCTTCTTTTTAGTCCAGCACGTTTTTGCTTTATGACCTAATTTTCCACATTTCTACAGACTATGGAAAATCTATTATTCTTATTTTGATTATAATTTTGAAAAGTCTTTTGTTCTTTTCTTTCATTTCTTCTATCATTTTTTCTCTCATATTTTTTAGAAGAATGTTTTTTCTTTTTATGCTCTTTATTATTTTGATTTGGAAAAGGATTTTCCATGCCAAATTGGCCACAAAATTGTCCTAATTGCTTCTTTTCATCAAGAGAATGTCTCTTAACTTGTTTGTTTAACTTTATTTCATTACATAATGCTAAACCTTCCTGAATACACGTACCTATAAGCTTACCATAGGTAAATGAATTATAATCGACACTTGATTCTCCTTTCCTAAGGTTATTCCTAATTCTCTCTGCAAAGAGGGAGGGTGGGTAATCCATCTATAAATTTAGATTTCCAATGAGTGCTATTCGACTCAGGAAGTTCCATAACTCTACTTAAAAATGTATCTTTATACCATCTAAAGGATGTAAGTGTCTTACACCTAAGATTTTAGGAGTGTTCTAATATTTTCACTATTGTCGGACCATCTACCAGTGAAATGTTCAATGATGTTAACACTTAAAGTGTAAACAACATTATCAAATTGTTGACCGTTCTCTTCTTTAACGGTGTTAAGGATTTGATCTTTATCAGGTTGGGTTAAATAATTATCCCACCATCCTTTTAATTGACCGGTAAATCCCGCAATTATCATTTTAGCTACGGCTTTATCGTTATTGCCATTAGCTTTACAGATAGTACTATACATAAGCATTCTATGTATCATATTATAGATTTGTCTTTCGGTATAACCGTCTAAATTCCACTCATATATACTTTTTCCATTAAAGGAATTATTAAGTAAAATATCCTTTCTTCAAACAATATATCTTGAGGGGTAGGCCTAGGGTAATAATATCTACTCTGTGTAGGTCTATCCGCGTATTTAAGTTTATTAATTTCTTCATTAATAACCTTTTGACTATTAGAATTTTCTAAACTATCTTCAAACTATTCACTTAATGTGTTGAGTTTAAGATCTTTAAACTTTTCGTCTAAAAGTTTTTCTAAATTAGAGATAGATTTTAATTTAAAATCTGTTACCTCGGGAGGAGGTTGAATGCTTGGAGAAGCTGTATTAACAGATTCCTGTAATTCTTTATTTTTTACCAAATAATTTTTTATTTCTTTTATGGAAAACATTATTTCATTAATATTTTTATTTAGTAACGAAATTTGCTCACCAAGTACAATAACGTACATATTTGTATAGTTTTGTTGTTTTAGTAAGCAATTTATATGATTAATAGTAACTGATAAAGTATGATTTTCAAATAATTTCTGAAAAGCATTGTAATATCTAATTTCATTATCTTTTTCAATTTGAAAGCTAGATTGCGGAGGATAAACAGAGGAAAGATTTTTTCCGCTTGGTGTAAGTTTGTAATTTCTTTCAAGAATAAAAACCATTTTCTCAAAATAATTTGATAAGAACCAAGGTATGAATGGTAATATCCGATTTTGTTGTGAAAGATTTTCATAAAAAAAATTTTGAAGTAATATCTTATCTTCTTTATTGAACTTTTCAAAAAACCATTTTCTAAAGAGTTCCCATTTGGGTTGATTAAATTCTTGCTGAATTTTCTTTCTCGCCGGTGATCCCGGACTAAAATCTATTTTTTGTTTTTTATTCATTTAAACTTGAAAATCCATTTCTGATTCGGTTATTTCCTCATCTTGGGTAAATAAATATATATTTTTCAGATTGATTAAACCAAACACCGAATACAAGGATAATTTTCCATAATAAAACTTTCAAGAGATTAATTCAATCGGTAACAGCCAAACGCCCAAAACGCCATCCTTTTGGCAACACGGGCAATGCCAGCCGAAAACAGAATTAAACTAAATCAAGTTTTATCATAACCTTTATTCTAATTTGGTTCTTTCAATCTTGATTTTTAAAATTTTATAAAAATATACAATACATACTAAAATATACGTCCATGGTTTTAGTATCAAATCATCATAGTGTAGTTTAACAGGAGATTTAGCCTTGCATTAAGGCTAACAAATAAACAAAGTTGTATATAAAAAAATTATTATTTACTGCATAGAAGTGCATGCCCAATCCTTCACATAGTTTTGGCATACGATTTTGAGTTGAGCATTGCCCATGCTTTACACAAACCAAGACATCTGACAAAAAAAAAGATATTTATTGACTTTTATCTACTTACCCAACTTTAATTTAATCCAAACTATTTTTTTTCGTCCAATGCACAGGTTTTTAAATATATATAATATTATGAGACTTATTCTGCAAATTTAATTCAATTTAATATTAATTTCACTTTTTTAATAATCAATTTTTGTACGGATGATTAAAGTATTTATTACAATAGATTTTCTTAGAATTAATTTTGATATTAATTTTAGTATCCATAGAATTATTATTATTATTATTATTATTATTATTATTATTATTATTATTATTATAGTGGGTGGTTAGATTTGATAAATTATATTTTTTTACTTTAATTGAATAAATAAATTTTGATTGATTGATTGTGGACACATATCATAATATGCCTCATACATTTGCATAGTATATAAGATTGGTGGAGAGACTCCCACAGAACTCCATTGAAGTTTAGAGAGTTCGAACTAAGTGAAATCTAAAAAGAATATAAACGATTACTAGACAATCTCAACTTATAGCGGGACTAATCTCAAGCCACAAAAATATCGACCGGACCAGGTGGATTTAACAACTTCCGTCTGGCGGGGCTATGTTAGATAAATACAAAGTCATGCCATTATTAATCGACAATTAATGGGGACACGACACTTTCAGGACACCACACAGCTTTTTCGAAGAGGAGATCATAAAATTGAAAGCAACTAACCAATTTACATTTAATATAAAAATATCGTCAATAAATTCGATACTCAATTTAAAATCAAACAAGTAAGCTTCGAATGCCAATGAAAAAGAAGATTTTTTTTTTTTTTTGGTTCATTATTTTAATTTTTTTTTTTTAGCTTTTTTAACCAAAATTTAGGTCAATGGAATTGATTTGCATTACTCAAGATTTTTCTCGTCTTTGTCTTGCATGGCATTCCGACCGATATTTATATTAAAAACGTAACAAAGACTGAAATATCAAAACCACCATGTAATTATGAAAAAACCCCGCGCTGGATCTCAGTTGCTTCTTCATATACCGCCGATAAGTCTGCCTGAAAAGCTTCACGAAGAAGACGAAGGCTGCCTGATGAACCCTCTCCTAAATGTTAAAGAATTCAGTCGTCTTCTAGCGCAAATCGAGGAGCCCATGCATATAAGTTCACGTGGGGTTCCACCCTAAAATCGATTGGCAACAGAGGAAGTAGTCAACAAGCTTATAAATATGCAGGTCGTAACTGTTTTATCTATTCGACGTGGGATTGAGTTTGATAGCCAAACGCTAAAGAAAGGAAAAATTTACAGATTTTCCTATAATTGTTCTCCTACATTCTTCAAATATACGAAAAGCATATGCACAAACTCATATGATGATTCCACACTTTTACTGTGAAAATCATGACATATACAAGGTTTGTGTGGTCGGAATGCTATTGAGAATGCAGAATTATCACTCTATCCGCGGCGGCGAACGTCGGAGGGATGAACAACCGTCGGTGAATTCCAAGGCAGCGATATCGGCGGCAGGGGGATATGGAGACAGAATGAGAGCGGCAGTGATTTGTTGAGCGAATACGATGAAGAAAATTGATGACGACACAAGTCTAGTGAATGGAGTCATTCAAGCGTAAGACAAGTAAGACCACCACTCCAAAGTTTATCCGTTTTCTTTAAGGCTCCGTTTGTTATGCAGAATTCATGTGTTGAAAGCACGACGAAAAACTAAGTTATTGTATCGAATAATGATATTTTGCGCTTCGATCGCTGTATCTCTCCACCTTCATTTCTTTTTTTTTTTCCACAAGAAGGCGCTTTTAATCTTAAATTATGTACCACATTGATAAAGGCTCAATTCCACTCCATCATTTTAGGCATCAATTGATCAAATTGTTCCTAAATAGTTTCAAATATAATGCACATTCCAACCAGCAAATCATTACATCATTATAACTTTTTAAAGACATCTCATTAATCAAATGAAACACACACCATATAATACAAAGCTTCAAAAGGAACAACACTAATCATCAAGAATCATATATCAATTGGATCCCTAAAGAGTGCAGCGATCTGCGGCCCAAGGTATTTTCCAGGGTCCGTATAACCGTCTTGATGCTTGTAAGTAATCTCGGCGACACGAGCGTAGTTGAGAAGCTGCTCCACCATGTCTTTAGGCGCTGAGGTTTCGGTCAGCCACGCCTTATTCACGTCTTTCCATCCGTCTTCGAACAGCTGCGCAAACTTGTCCAAAGCCTCTTGCTTCGTCACCTTGTACTGCTTCGCATAGCATTCTGCCGCCGTCAACATCTCCCCTCCCTTCGTCTCACGCTTAATTCATGCAACAATACGAATTATTAAGCGACAAAATAAGAAATGGCTATTTTGGATATTTAGCGCATATGCTTGCGTCGGGCTTAAAAAAGGGTGCTTACGTCATGAGTGTTCACGTCCTCGAGATATCGAGCGATTGCAGTAGCGGCCATGACAATGTCGGGTCGGCTCAGTAACCAATCAATGGCTTCTTCGGACACGGATTCCATGCCCGTTATTACAGGCGTGTACATCACAAAGATGCAGCCCGTGAATAGCGTGTTTGCAAAGTACTCTTCGAACGGAGGCATTTGTCTCCCCATGAACCATTTCAGCTCTTTGTTGTAGGCTCTGCCGAGTTCTTTCACCTAATAATGGAATTTCGGTTAATGTCATAAAGGAATGAGATATGCATTTCATATCATAAACCGAGTTAGGAAGGAGGACCATTGTTAGGGTTTGGGACTTTCGTGCTCTCAAAAACCCTAATCTACTCTTTACTTCGAACTATATTTGGTCGACTATCTTGGCCTCGATCGATTCAAAACTAAACGATTGAGAGTATGATCAATCAGCAATAATATGTAGAATCTATCGTCCTTTCAGTTCTTACCGATTCTACAGCGTAAGGCGTGACGAAAGACTTGCCACGTTCATCAGCCTCACGCCCGAAGTCCTCATACAAGCTCCAAACGAACTTAAAGACAATCTTCATATACTCTGGAAGTTCTTCAATGTCATTAATATCCCACCTAATTAATTATTCATTTCATTAGAAAATTATAAGAATCAACCTATAAATAAAATCAGATCATAGAGAGATAGAGAGAGAGAGAGAATTTTACCTCTCGAGAGCCTCGGTGAATAGATCTGCTTCTTCTAACGTTGCGTAGTTATCGTAGGTATCATCGACCAACGAGCAGAGCTGCATTGCTTTAGCAACGGCTGTCCGAACGTAAGAGTATTGAGGTTCGTACTTTGAAGCCATACCCCAGAGAAAGCACTCTACGATTCGGTCTCTCGCGTATGGCAGCTTGCTTTTCAGGTCAAACTTATCCCACCACCTTAAATTTATTGCAATAGATAATTCAGTTATATGCAGCACTTCGTGCATCTAAAGCTCTTTAATTGTTCAAACAAAAATTAGTAGTTTGTCACCTGCAGAGTTCATAGAGCTCTTTCTTGTACAAGTTTTGGACGTAATTGAAGTCTAACTTGGCAAGCTTGAGAAGCCTTTCGTTCTTCGAATCATCTTGTTCGTATAAAGAAATGAAAGTTCGATGCTCGATTCTCGTTACTCCCCTATGGAGCGACTGACGTAGAGCTCGCCTCACTTGACCTTGAAGAGGGCTCTTCAAATCTCCAACCATGTCTTTGAGGTGATGAGTTGCAAATTCCAAGGCTTCTTCTAACACTGCCTCGTCGTGGATTTTCAGATGGGCAGCCTCGTATAAGCTCAACAAGCCCTTCACGTCGGCAATAAGGGATTCGCCGAACTTGTTGTCTTTACCCTTAAATTTCTCAAATACGTCTGTGTTATGATTATCATCATGCGTTAGATAATTAAGATAAATAAACTACATTCAGTGAAAGAACGAATTTAAATCAACTTGACTAACTTGAAGAAACAAGGTGGCGATGCTGTCGTAGCAGACGAAAATGAAGCGCAGTGGTGAACAAGTCGACATCTTCGTCATCATCGTTCTGAGTCTCGAATATTTGTCTGAGCTTCTCTTCAATCTCTTGCTCGAAGTGATAAGCAACTCCCAAGCGCTCGATAGCGTCGATTAGCATCAACTTGTCTTTGGTGGAGCTATCATCAGCCAAAAGCATTGATCTTGCCTCTTCTTTAAGTTCATCGATTGCTTCGAGGTACTTCTCTTGCACCTTTCAGAAAAAAAGAAAAACGCATTTTAATAATATTAAAAAGATTAGGGTTTGTGACGTATAAAACCAACAATATATATATAGACATGCAACTTCTTTTTACAACAAATTTTAATATTAAAAGTGTTCTTTCATTACTCCTTTGGCCTACTCACAAGCAGTTTCCTATCCAGATTTTATAAGGAGCAAGATTACATCTATTTCCCGTTAGCCTCTCCTCTCTCTAGGATAAAATCCTCTAGCATACTCTCGCTTAAATCAATTCCATTCCTTTCCCGTTATAGGAACAATGAACTTGTGGAATAACTTTCAAAATTAAGCAATTTTGAGACATTATACGCCGTAATCCTAAATTTTGCCCCAAATTCTAGGGTTCCGACGAATTTAGAATGGACATTCTACGGACAATAACTTTCAAAATTAAATAATTCTAAATGTTCCAAAATTGCTTAATTTTGAAAGTTGTTGTGCGTATAATATCACCCTCTCAATTCTCTGTCCCTATAAAGATACCTCCCCTAAATTACAGGACTAATAAAGTAATTAATCCTAATTTTAAACCTGGTTGTCCATAAGGAGTGTAGTGAAGACATCAGTCCACATGCTAGGGCTGGGATATGCGATCGGTGGTCGAACATTCATAGGGAAACTTGAGTTGGAGCCATCGATGATAATAGTATCATTAATGGAGGGTGCCATATTATATCTTTGTAATAATATATATTTTTATTCTTTCATGGCTCTATGAAGTCCTATATGATCACTTATTTATAGTTGGGAGAGCTACAGCTATACACAGAGTGGCGTGTTGTGATAGAAATAAAAAAAAAAAAAACAAAAAATAAGTTATGAGGTATAATATTAATTCATAGGACCCAAATACAAGATAATTATCTATGTATGGATACGAATCTTCATTCAATTTTGATACAATATTCATCAACTTGGCCATATGCATACATTGTACCTAAATGTTTTGTTAGGCATGCTGTGATATAAATGCAGTAGGGCCCACGTACATTAATTATGTTGATAACTTTATCTTTCTTGAGCAGTGCAAAAGGAGGGCCCACGTACATTAATTATGTTGATAACTTTATCTTTCTTGAGCAGTGCAAAAGGTAGATTGATTCATCTGTGCCCATAATATGTTCCCATTAGGTATTCCACCAATAAGGTGTTGACACGTGTCCATCTTATTTAAACATGGGATGGTTGGTATAATGAGATGAACATGTGTCAACACCTCATTGGTGGAACATCTCATTGGAACATCAAATTGGCACAGATGATCCCATGCCTGCAAAAGGGCGGCGGACGAAGAAAAAATTAACAAAGCATTAAATGCTTTGTTATCATTAACTACAATAGTTTTGTCTATAAATAGGCACTCGACGAAGGCAAAAAAGAACACACCACAACACAGATCTTCAGTCCTCTTAGTCATTTTTTTGTAGTCCTCTCCATGAATAGATTCGATAAAATATTGGTCGAACTATTTATTATTTGGTTCTTACTTCTAGTCGTCATAGCTGCTTTTGTGTATCACGTCCTTACGAGGTGTACGTGTTTGTAATCATCTCCACATAGTAAAGAAGTTTACCCTCCGGCCCGTGGACGTAGATCATTTTAACCGAACCACGTAAATTCTTGTGTTCACTGTCCAACTCATTTTTCTTCATGTTATTCATTGTCGTCATTTATCGGGCAATTATATTATCGGGATTATTAAAATATCCTAACAAATTGGTATCAGAGCCAACATCCCGATTTATTTTTCACCACCATGACGATAACAAAATTGTCAATTGAAAAGTTCGACAGAAATGTCAACTTTGCAATGTGGAGTCTCAAGATGGAAGCCATACTCATTCAAGATGGTTGTGAGGCGGCGCTCGAAGGAGACAAGAAGAAACATGCGGAAATGACAGCTGACCAATTTAAAGAATTGGACAAGAAAGTCAGATCGGCAATTATCTTGAATCTCTCTTACGAGGTTTTACAAGAAGTTACTACGGAGACTACGGCCAAGGGTATGTGGGATTCGTTGAAGCTATCTACATGCAGAAGACTAAGGAGAACCGGCTTTATCTAAAGCAGAAGCTATACAGTTTGAGAATGACGGAAGGTACTTCTATACACTCGCATATCGATAAATTCGATTCAATCGTTATTAATTTGAAGAACGTAGAAGTCGAAGTGAGTGACGAAGATCAGGCCATAATATTGTTGTATTCATTTCCCTCATCCCTAAAGCATTTTCGTGATACTATAATATATGGGAAATATACTATCTCCTATAGTAGTGTCAGATCTGCATTACAGTCGAAAGAGCAGATAGATAGGGATATAACGGGGGAAACTAGTGGTAACCAGACAGAGGGTTTGTTTGCACGGGGTAGGCCCGAATATAGAGATGCTGATAATAGCAGATCTAAGGGCATGTCAAAATCCAGATACAGAAATAAAATCTGTTATTTTTGCAAGAAAAAAGGGTCATATCAAAGCTGATTGTTATAAATTGAAAAATAAGGAGAGAAATAATCAGCAAAATAATTTTAAACCTGCCGAAGCGAGTGTAGCTGCAGATGAGAGCGACATAACTATTTTTGTAGCAAATACAAATATTGTCAGGTCTGATAGTGAGTGGATCTTAGATTCGGGCTGTTCTTACCACATAAGCCACAGCCGAGACTGTTTTTCCACGTATGAAACTTTCGATGGTGGATACGTCTTGATGAGAAATGATGCTCCTTGTAAAGTTATTGGTAAAGGTACAGTTCAAATCAAGATGTCCGACGGAATCTTCCGAACGCTCACAGAAGTCAGACATGTTCCAGATATGAAGAGAAATCTTATCTCTTTAGGCACACTTGAATCTCAAGGGTGCAGGTTCTCAGGTGAAGGTGGAGTTCTGAAGATTGCTCGAGGTGCCATTGCCGTGATGAAAGCTTGCAGGTCTGGAAATTTATATATTTTGCAGGGAACTACTGTTACAGGTTCCGCTGCAGTCTCGACATCCCCGGAGGTTGATACCATGAGATTATGACATATGAGGCTCGGACACATGGGAGAAAAATGCTTGACGATTCTGAGCAAGCGGGGCCTACTTTGCGGTCAAAGTACTGGTAAGATGGACTTTTGCGAACATTGTGTTTTTGGGAAGCAGAAACGAGTCAGCTTCAATTCGCCAGCCATCCACAAGACGAAAGGTACTTTGGACTACATTCATTCTGATTTATGGGGACCTTCCCGTGTTCCGTCCAAAGGTGGTGCAAGATACATGTTGACTTTCATTGACGATTTTTCAAGGAAAGTCTGGGTCTATTTTCTTAAACTGAAGAGTGATGTTTTCCTAACATTTAAACAATGGAAAGCTTTGATTGAAAAGCAGTCAGGAAAACAGATCAAGCGGTTGCGGACAGATAATGGCTTAGAATTTTGCGGAAGCGATTTCAATGAATTTTGCAAGAATGAAGGAATAGCTCGACACCACACTGTTCGAATGACGCCTCAACAAAATGGTGTTGCCGGGCGCATGAACCGGACTCTTTTAGAGAGAGCTCGATGTATGATCTCTAATGCTGGATTGACGAATGATTTTTGGGCAGAAGCTATTGCAGCAGCATGTTATATCGTCAACCGTTCACCATGTTCTCCTCTCAATTTCAAGACTCCCGAGGAAGTATGGTCAGGTACTCCTGCTGATTACTCTAATTTAAGAATATTTGGGTGCCCAGCTTATATGCACCTAAACGAGGGAAAGCTAGAGCCTAGAGCTAAGAAGTGTATTTTTCTCGGTTACGCTTCAGGGGTGAAAGGATATAGATTATATAATCCTGATCCCAAGTCATCCAAATTCGTAATTAGCAGAGATGTTACATTTGACGAGTCATCTATGTTATATCCTACAAAAGAGTCTTCTAATCCTTGTAATCAATAAAAGAAGGATAGTGTACAGAACGAGGTGCAGCTCGAGATCAATAACAAAGATTCTTCAGATGACCCTTCTACGAGTTCAACAGATCATGATGATGAGCTAGAACAAGAAGAACCCGATTCAGATCTCGTTGACGATGAAGGTATTGAGCAGGAATATTCTATAGCCAGAGATAGCAGAGACGGGAGATTCGACTACCACAGCGGTACGTGAACTTAGTTTAGTATGCTTTATCAGTGGCACAAGAAACAGGTGGAGGCGGTGAACCTTCTACATATTCTGAGGCAATTCAAGATGTCAACTCTGATAAATGGCTGGTAGCGATGAATGAAAAAATGGAGTCTCTGCACAAGAATGGTACTTGGATTCTTGTGCCGCCGCCAAAGAAGAAGAAAATAGTCGGATGTAAGTGGGTCTTCAAGAAGAAAGAAGGTTTATCTGGTTCGGACGATGCAAGGTATAAGGCACGATTAGTTGCGAAAGGCTATAGTCAGGTACAAGGTGTTGACTTAATGATGTTTTCTCACATGTCGTTAGGCATAGCTCTATTCGTGTATTACTTGCATTCGTTGCCATGTATGATTTGGAGTTAGAACAGCTTGACGTCAAGACAACGTTCTTACATGGCGATTTAGATGAACAGATCTACATGAAGCAACCTGAATGTTTCATGGTTGAAGGAAAGGAAGACCAAGTTTGTTTGTTGAAGAAATCCTTGTATGGATTAAAGCAGTCTCCAAGACAGTGGTATAAACGGTTTGATTCTTTTATGTTGGGTCATGGTTTCTCCAGGAGCAAGTATGATAGTTGTGTTTACTTTCGGAAGTTGAATGACAGTTCGTTCATTTATCTATTGTTATATGTTGATGACATGCTCATTGCGGCTAAGAATCTTGCAGAAATTCACCAGCTGAAGGCCTTATTGAACGGTGAAGATGAAGGATATGGGAGCAGCTAAGAAGATTCTTGGTATGGAGATTAGACGTGATAGAGGAGTTGGTAAGTTACACCTGACCCAGGAAAGTTACCTCAAGAAGGTTTTGGAGAGATTTGGCATGCATGATGCCAAACCAATCAGTACTCCTCTTGCTAGTCATTTTAGGCTATCTACTGCTCAGTCACCATCATCAAAAGAGGAAGAAGAGTATATGGCACGAGTTCCTTACTCGAGCGCAGTCGGCAGTATTATGTATGCAATGGTTTGTACACGTTCTGATATTTCACAAGCTGTTAGTGTTGTTAGCAGGTATATGGCTATTCCAGGGAAAGAGCACTGGCAAGCAGTGAAGTGGATCCTCAGATACTTGAAGGGTACTCTAAGCACATGCTTGGAGTTTGGCAGGAACAGTTATACTCTCGTTGGCTTCGTTGATTCAGACTACGCTGGTGATCTCGATAAACGGCGATCTCTTACAGGTTATGTATTCTCTATTGGAGGTTGTGTAGTTAGCTGAAAAGCAACTCTACAGCATGTAGTGGCGTTATCTACTACTGAAGCAGAATACATGGCTATTACTGATGCGATCAAAGAAGCTTTATGATTGAAGGGGTTATTCACCGAATTAGCTCAGCAACAGGGAGTTATTACTATTTACTGTGATAGTCAAAGTTTCTGTTAGGATTATTTTATTGTGTTCAATTAATTAGAATTATCTTTGTAGTTTATTTAAATATATTTTATTTAAAAAGAGGCTTTGTTAGGGGCTCAAGTATTATATACCAAAATGTGGTATAATTACTTGAACCCTAACATATAATAAAATGTGTATTGTGTGAAAATTCTCTAAAGAGAGTGAGAGAGAGCCGCCTCCCAATCGAGCTCAAGAACACGCACACAATCACCCCACGAGCTTCGATTCTTCCCATCCAAATCGTGGTAAACTCATTAAATATTTGTTTAGTTGGATATTCTAGGCCTTACAAATTCATTTGACTAAGGATCATATGTATCATGAAAGGACTAAGCATATCGATATTAAGTATCATTTTATCCGTGATATCATTGCAGACAAAAAGGTATTTATCAAGAAGATCAACACGAACGATAATCCTGCGGACATGTTTACGAAGACTCTTCCAATTTCCAAGTTCAAGTATTGCTTGGACTTGATCGGTATTTCAGAAATGGTGAACTAGCCCGTCGGGGCTATGGCCGGAGGGAGACAGTGACAAAGGATTACTAAGTTAAGGTGGAGTAATTTACAGAATTAAAGGTTGTTGGTAGCCTTTCTATCCTAACAATCTAACCTAGGGACGATTTAACCACGTTAAAATGGGAAGTATTAAATCAAACGTGGGGTGTTGTGTTCTTGAGAAGTTGGGCTCACTCTCTCTCTCTAGATAGGTTTTCACACAAAACACACTTTATTATGTGTTAGGGTTTTGGTATTTATACCACAAGTTGGTATATAATACTTGGTCCCCTAACAAAGCCTAATTACACTGCCTCTTATAATGATAATCTTTATAAATAAACTACAAAGATAATAATAATAAATTGAACACAATAAAATATTCCTAACAATCTCCCCCTTTGTGTTCAATCTTCAATTTTGCATGTATTATCTTTGTGGGGCTTAGTGTGTTTGCCTCAGTCCTAAAGGAATTTCCTCCTTGTCTTGTCTTTTGACATCTTCTTTTGGAGATCTTCAAGCTCACCGTGTCTTGATCTTCTCTTCTCGGCACTAGATCTTCCTTAATCTTCTTTTGAAGCTCGACTCGTAAATGCCGGAAGATGTTAGAAGTTGCTTGCCATATTTCTTCTTTTTATGTCTGATCTCTCCTTTCGATAGTGACGCAACTCCCCCTACTTTTCGTCAACCTTGTGTTGGGATTGGGAAGTTCTCTTTGAAGTTTGGAGAGACACACACGAGGTGGTGTTTGCTTGATTTGACGACGCTTGATGATTTGGCATGTTGATCACGTCCTCGGAACAAGGAGGATGGCGTTGGTAGGCACAGTAGGAGCTCGGGCTAAACTGCGGTGACGGGGGCCTTGCCGGTGTCTCGAGATGAGCCTTCCATCGCTCGGTAGACTTTGGTTAGGATTTGGTCTTCTAACGTCTTGGCAAAGTCTTGTAGTCGTATCTCGAGGGCGGTCACCGTCACGAACAGGGAAAATGACGAGACGGAGCCACAAAAGCTATCCGTCGAATAAAAAACCGGGGTCACGAAGACTTCCCGCTAACATCTTGAGTCCTAGCAATCTCCCCCTACAAGGGCTATCTCCCCTTCTTGCGTAGGCTTTGAATGCTCTTCGGCTAGGACTCTCTTGACTTGACGCTATATTCTGTAGACCGGATGTAGATAGTGATCCACACCTTGAAATTTGACTTTGATGATGTCGCGGATCTTGGACTTTGTTCGTATCTTATCCCGGTCTTACTCCGTAGTTTAAAGGCATAAAAAGTCTCCTCAAATCTTCTTCTTCTCGGCGCCGAATTCGTCTTCTTCGAAGGAAGTTGTCTGGTTCGGTCTCGAGGAAGCTTGTCTGGCTCCGGAAGAAGGTACGTGTGGGGTGTTGTAGAATGTGCCGAGGCTCCTTTGGAATGTTCCATTCAAGTGTATTGGAGCTCGGCTTCTGAGTGGTAAGCTCGGCGGAAGTTGATGGGCGGTCCGACCTGTTTGTTTATGCGTGTCCTCTTCTCCCCCTCATGGCGATTCGAGTTAACGAGATCGGCATGCGTGTATAGGAAGATTAGAAGGACACAAACGACAGGTCGGTGATGGTAATAACCAGACGGAGCCACGAAGGCAATCCGTCGACACGACTTCAGAGACAAACTCTGAGACGTGGCCCGTGAGGACAGGGCTTAAAGAACCGGGGCCACATAGGCGTCCCGTTTACATCGTCTAGAGACTAGATCAAGGCGATGGCCTGATTCCGTTGTTGTATTGATGTTGAAACGGCAGGACTTCCTTCCAATCTTGGAATCACATCTTCAGGAGATGTGTCTATGGAAGTTCTAGCGTGATCACAAAGATCATGCGTTAGAAAAGTGTATGTGTCCTAGAAAATATAAAAATATATGGAAAGTGAGGACACACTAGACTCGAGTGCTCAAGGAAGTATGGTGGTGGGGCTGAGCACCACATAATTCAATATCTCCCGCTTCCGAGTGAAGCGGTGATAGTAGACTTGGTTCCCCGTGATTTCTTGAAACATCGGTCTATTGGGAGATCGATGAGTGGGTTAGGTTCGGTTGTGCATGCGCCATTGGACCAAATGAGGCGACTTCTACCCGGGAGCTGATTAAAAATCAGCACCTGCACCTATGTGGAATGGTCCGAATGTTGTGTGAGGTAAGGGATTTGTGTATCATTGGCTTTGTGGTCTTGTCAAAAATTGCCAAATAGGGGTGGCTTTTATGCGCATGAATCGTCACTAACGCTCGATTGTGTTCCGGGGTTAGGTTCAGTTTGGTCTGATTGAACCATAGGAACTAGAATTCCTGCATCCGTCAATTTTGATGAGTGCTGCTTAATCAGCAAGTTGGAGCAGGTTGGTAGAGTGCATCATAATATGAGCGCAATGAAGTCACCTTTGCCTTTTGAGGATTCTTGAACTCTTGAGGGTTGAGTTTTTTGTTAAAGTCCGTCTCGGGAGGTGGAATAGCTTGATGATGGGAGGATTTTTCCCTTTTTTTTTTTTCACTGTTTTTTTTTTTTTCACTGCTTGTAATAATAATATAATAATAAACTATATTATATTATATTATATTATATTACTATATATTATATTATATTATATTATATTATATTATATTATATAGCTATATATCTATATATCTATTTTTTTTTTTTGTTCCTCCCCCTCAAATCGTGTACCACCGTAAGAGTTTTTCTCCCCTTTAAAATGTACTATCCTCGAAAATAAGAAATGATACTCCCCCTTAATGTATGCACGCCTAAAATGTAGATTTTCTCCCAAAAAAAATGAGCGTGCTGAAAATAACGTCTTTTTCTTTTCAGTTCAGATGCATACTTAAAGAATTAATTTTCTTTAAACTAAACATATAATGTACGTTTTCTACCTCTGACGCTCCTACAGAAAATAGGTAATTTTTGCGATTCAGCTTATATGCATACTTGAAAGTTTAAGCTCGAAAATTTTAAAATTGTATGCATAATGAAAATGTACCTATAAAATAGAGTATTTTGCATTTCGGCTCATGTATGCACGAATGCAAAAATTTGAAAGTAAAAGTCCTTTTGAAGCATGCATAGCTATTTTGTACCCTATTATTTTCAAAGTAGGTATATTGTCTTTTCAGCTCTATATGCATGCCAAAATTTACTATGGAATGCATATATAGAATTTACCTACGGTGTAGTTGCTCACCGTGCTTCCCTTTATAACGCATGCGGAGCAACTTCAAAGTACCATACGTGAGGGATGCGGTTGCTCGAGTACCGTGCATGCTGGGATTTTGTGGTTGCCCTCGTCTCGTACCGATCATGAGTATGGAGCAGCCATCTTCTAATTACTACTCATGATCGGGGCTTTGTGGTTGCTCTCGTCTCATACCAATGATCGTCGAATTACCACACGTGATTGGGTTCCTGCAAAAACTTTATCGGGACTTTGGTACCCATTTTTGGATGGGTCCTCCCTTATTAGCAGAAAGCAAGTTAAGCATATAAGGTGTCAAATCAGATTTTAGCCCTAAATCATTCATTAACGAACGTTTAGGTACCCGACTATATTTGGGATTACCTATATTAATCGTTGACTTAAGAACCCATTTAGGAGCAATTTGACACGGAAAGGACGTTAGGTGAATGTGTGTCTCGGAGAAGATTTAAATATTTTCTCCGAGGCCAGTTGCATGAGATGTTTCTCAGACTTAACATCGACTGGATATTTCAGGTAGGGATAAGAACATAAAGAATTATAAGCATCGTTAGTACATGAGATGTTCTTCCTACTTGGAGGGTTCACACGATTCACATTATAATGATGGGGTACAAGCGTGGAAGTTCGCTTGCTTAAGCTTCGAACTTCTTTGCACGCTTTCATTTTAAGAGGAATAGGAGAGGGAAAATCTTGAGCATGTTCGACCTTAATTTTGGAAAATAATGTCAATTTTCCTTTCTCCTTCCTAATATTCTTTTGTTCCTTAGCATTTTTACGCGTATTGCTTTTACTTTTCGTTTCTGCGCCAGTCAAAGTTGACTTAGAATTATTAGCAAAAGTCTTTTCAGTTTTAGAAACAGTGATGCTTTTCTTTCTTTCCTTCACCTGTTTCGAGGAAGATGTATCTTTTGAAAGATCATTAGAAACAGGTAAAGACGGGGAATTTTTGAGATATAAAATCTCCTCTAAAAACTTTTTCTTTTCCGCTCGGAAACCTACTCTTTCTGATTCCAAGGTTGCGTTCAATTCTGCAATTTTAATAGCAACCTCAGGAATTTCCCAACAAGAAGTAGATTTATTAGAATGTAAATTATTTTCCCCTAAAGACACTAAGTTAGAAGAGGAATTTTTATCTGCTTGACTTCTTTTTGCACTGGCGTTCTCTAAAATTTCAATCTGAGAGTAAAGCATACGCCGTTCCTCTAAGATTATCTGATATTTTGATGAGACACTATTTCGCTCATCTTCGCAAGAACGTAATCTTTTCGACATATCACAGACATTCTTTTCACTAATCTCTAACTTAGTTTCTAAGCTAATGATCTTTGACTTTGCGTTAGCCAAATATTCATTAGCAAAAGCTAGATCTTCCTGTTGCTTAAGCAACACAGAGTAATTATTAGCAAATCTTATTTCTAATTCCTCAATTTTTCTAGCTTGAGCATCCATAATAACTAATAATTTTTTTTTAATTTAAAATTTTAAAATTTGACTTTTGGAAATTCAGTTTCGAAAAGTTTGGTTTTATGAAAAAGTATAGTGAAGTATCGAAGATAGTAAGTGTCGAAAATTTTTGGTGTAGACCTAAAAATTTTGGAATGATTTCGAAAACTTCGGGAAAATTACCAAAATTGTTTCTATAATATGCCAATAACGACTTAAGTTGATTGTTGGATACGTGATCGTTGACGCGTATAGTGGATTTGCCTTAAAAAATTTACGAAAAAGTTTTCTATACCGAAAATTTTGGGCCCGAAAAATTTATTTTGAAAAATTTCGAAAAAAGTGTAAAATAGACTATGTCCGTTGGACTTAGAAAATTTTTCTCTATCAAATGATGTGGGAGGTGGAATAGATTGATAAAAAAAAAATGTCTTTGAGGAAAATTTTTTATACATCATTTGATAGAGAAAACATTTTCCTCCAAAAGACTTTTTTTTTTTTTTTACACAAAGCCTTTTTATTCCGAGGGGGGGCCGAAAAATTTTTGGTGATCGAAAATGTTTAATTGTAATTTTTTAAGAGTGAGTGATCAAGAATTGGAAGTCACTGTTTTCGATTGAGAACAGGTAAGATTTTGACCAAAACTCTAAAGGTATGATTGGAAATTCGGGTACTAAGAATTTTCGGATAGGTAGAAATTTGGGTAACATGATTCGGATTATTTGCCCGAATTCGGATAATTCAGTCCGAAAATCAGACAATCGTCGAGAATGGGCAAATTCGGTTTACTCTGCCCGAATTCGGGTCTGCCCAAAAACTTGAAAATTGCCGAGATTTGAAACGAAAATTCGGGGGATGAAAATCGGGTAAGTACTAATTTTCGCCGTGCAGGAAATTCGGGTGATGAAAATCAGGCAAAAATTCGAAAATCGGGTAGAAACACGCCGAATTTCGAACAGAGTCACCCGAAAATCAATGAAAATCGTGTAGAATCAGCCGAAAATCTGGGCACTGTTACATTCATCTGCCCGAAAATCATATCTGCAGAAAATATGACGAGTTTTCTATGCGATTTCTACCTAAATCTCACTCAAATCAACTGAAAATTGTTGGGTTTACACTTAAAATCACTCGAAAACAACCTATTTAGCTCTTGAGCTTGCAAAATCAGTCAAATAAACCCAAAAACTCAAGAACAATGGCCGGAAATTTCGAGCTCAAGAACAATAAAAATCCCAAAATTTTCAAAAAAATCGATCAAATCCTAACGCGTTTGGCTCTGATACCATTTGTTGATAGCCTTTCTATCCTAACAACCTAACTTCGGGACGATTTAACCACGTTTGAATATGGGAAGAATTGATTCAACGTGGGGTGTGTGTGTTCTTGAGAGTGTTGGGTGGCTCTCTCTCTCTCTCTAGACTATTTTCACACAAAACACACTTTATTATGTGTTAGGGTTTTGGTATTTATACCACAAGTTGGTATATAATACTTGGGCCCCTAACAAATCTCAATTACACTAAGCCTCTTATAATGATAATATTTATAAATAAACTACAAAGATAATTCTAATAAATTGAACACAATAAAATATTCCTAACAAAGATCAAGGTGGAGCTAAGTCTATCACATTTAAGTAGGTGGAGATTGTTAGGTATACTGTGACATAAATGCAGTAGGGCCCACGTACATTAATTATGTTGATAACTTTATCTTTCTTGAGCAGTGCAAAAGGGCGGCAAAGGAAAAATTAACAAAGCATTAAATACTATAGATCATTTTGGATTTCTCCCAAATTTCGTCATATAACATTATATTTTTATGATTTCTCCCAACTAAACGATTATCCTTATTCACCAATTCCTATACTATAGTCGCCTCATATTTCCTTTTTTTTTAATTATTAATAAATAAAATAAAAGACCTTATAATATAAAAGTAACAGAGAGATTTTAAAAGATGAAATTACACGTCCCAATGCCAATACAATACAACCAACCCACCCAATGCCAATACAATACAACCAACCCACCATGTGAACGTTTTAGCAAAGAGACAAAGACAATCATTTAAAATTTTAGCAAATCTATGCGCTGTTTATTTCCTTTCTTCGTAATTAGACATACAGCAGACTATATTATTGAGCTGCACGCAAAATACTGAATACAAAATAATTTAATACTAATAATTATACTGTAAAATTTTCTAAAGTAAATTATCTTCTTTTTAATTTTCTAATTTCCTTTATTTTTATTAATTCTATAGCTCTATTGAGGACTTAAGAATATAATCAATAAGGTAAGGAGTGTTGTCCTTGAATACATACCCAACTTTCTAATTTTCTTAAATTAGTAGCTACATTGTTGACATAACCAATTAATTAAAAAATTAAAAAAAATGTTAAAGCAATAAGAAATAACACCTAATATCTTTCTATTATATTATTAGCGAGATCCTGAAAGAAATCGTTATTTGGTTTGTCACCGTTAAACCAATCAAATTTTTTTCTAAAATTAATAATGAAGAAAAAAAATCTATACTATCTTGACAGAGTTAATCCTTTATAAAAATCACCCACTAATAGAAAAGTTCTTACCCCACAACCTTAACATGTTTTTTCTTGCAAAGCGATAATAACGAATTCTTAATTAATTTGTAATAAAAATTGAATTTATAATAATAGTTTAACCTCTCAAATTATCTAAAATAAAATTAAATTCACAATAATAGCATGCAATTTGATTAAAAAAAAATTAAATTTTACAATTATAATTATTATTATAATTAATTTTTTTAATTCCGATGGTGCGAAATTACTAATTATTATTATATCTGGATAACAAGTTGGGGGCACTTTTCATTTCAGCAGTCTCTTGATTCTGTCCAAGTGGTAACATGTCGGCCAAACTCATATAATAATAATAATAATAATAATAATAATAATAATAATAATAATAACTAATAATAATAATAATAATAATAATAATAATGTATAAAATATAACACAATAATGAATGATCAATGATGTATAAAACATAACACATGTAGGACAATTAAATACATATCTATTATGTAAAATATCGATCATCACTATAGTATATAACACATCAATCGTGTCACGTTAACAATATTATATGAATCGCCTCACAAAACAACCCACTATAGTATCTCTGTCACAAGGATTTTATCAATCGTCATGTCGGAAAGAAAATCATAATAAATTTAAAACAATATAAGTAGTTAATATTGTGCCACAGAGCCCAACATAACCCCAATATTATTGAGTTTGCATTTTCTTGACTTGTTGGGATGTTAAGTTGGCCCAACACAGATTCACTACGTTTTCTTAGATGATGATTTTGGGTTCGCTTGGCAGATCATTTATTATATGGAAATAATCCAACATGAATACAAAAAATATAATATTTATTTCTTGACTATGTAAGTACTTTTAATCTAAGCGGGAGAAATTTGCTATGGTGCATACCCTATCGTGAGTACCCCGTGAGTACCGCACACGTACTTTGCCTCTTTTCGATCCAAAACGAAATTTTTAGCCCAATGTTAATCATATCCCCCTACACAACAACATGATGATGTTGTAAAACAGATTCATCTTCATAAAAACACGAAAAAGATCGATAAGAACAATTTATTTAATATCACATCCGTGTGATGCTTCTTCGTGTTTTTATGAAGATGAATCTGTTTTACAAGATCATCATGTTGTTGTGTAAGGGGGATATGATTAACATTGGGCTAAAAATTTCGTTTTGGATCGAAAAGAGGCAAAGTACGTGTGCGGTGCTCACGAGATGTTCACAATAGGGTATGTACCATAGCAAATCTCCTCATTGTGATATATTAATTACATAGCCGCAGCAGAGAAGCTCATAAAATTCAGGGAACTACTGCACGTGTGTGATACAGTTACTTAATTTAAAATTTGAATTTTTTTTTTAAAAATTTGTTTTTAGGGTATCCAATGTTAATTTATGTCCGGTCAATTAATTTAAGTATATATAATCCAATCAATGTATATCCAAATTAGAAAACGACAAATTTTATTAATTATTCCTCACTTACTGATAGCCGAGCCAGACCACGTGGACATTAATTTTCGTCCTTTTTTCTCAATAATAATTATGCTTTTAATTATATGACGATGAATTACGATTCTCTTATAATGTCTCTCGGTCATTTAATATTGATCCTATGTCCAAATGTGATCATGCATGTAAGAAATAGGGCATTTGAAATTTGAAATTTCATTCTTAGCTTTTATTTTTATTTTTACCTTTATGGTTAATTTGTACTCCCAATTAACTACCAATCAATTGCTTTGCAAAAATTAAGGAAATTCATGTTGTCTTCCACCTCAATACAAAAATAAAGTCAATTTGATGCTACTCTATTTTTATAATATATATTACGATTACAATTAATATTTAAGCATATTACTTTAATTTTAATTTTATTAATTCTAAAATGGAAAAAATATAAATAAATAAAAAATCACCGTTTTATATAATTGTAGTTTTTATTATATAACATATTTTAAATATAAGTAAAATAAGTTTTAAAATTAAAAAGTAAAAATAAAAACTATAACGCTATCTTCCGCATTGATAAATAGTGTTATATTAAAAAAAAAATATTGTTCATTAACATAATAATATCATTAAATTTAGAGTTTTATTGAATAAGAAAGAGAGGTGATGTTATTTCGGGTAAATAGCATATAATCCACTTGTGGTTTGAAAAATAAGAATGAAAACTCATATGGTTCGGAAATAGCGTAAAATCTCCTCCTCTTCATTTTTCGCCCATAATTGGGGGGTACAATGCTAAGTTTTAGACAAAAAAAGGATAAGATGCCAAGTTTTAGACAACACATGTGGTACGGTGCTAAGTTTAAACAATATCGGGGATATTGTGCTAAGTTTTAGACAACACAATGGAGTTTTGTGTAATAAAAAAAAACATAGGATAATTCTGTACATTTCAGTATAACCACGTTCGGGTATTACATAATTACGTCCTATTTCTTTTATTTTACACAAAAATAGAGTTATCTCTTAATCCATAAAACCATTCAAAACACATATAAAACACACACATATACACACACAACTTACGCAAATTTAAATCATGATGAGCCCACGAAGAAGAAGAAAAGGCAGCAGTAGGAGAAGGAAACTAAAACCATCTTCAAGTATCAACAGCAAAACCCTTTTGAGAAAGAATAATAATCTATTAGGTGAATCAAACGACGTCGTCGCTCAAGAAAACTCATCGCCAGCTCTATCATCTTCAGCAAGCTCACCACTTAAAGACGACGATGGTAATAATCCAACTATGAAATCTGATGATGTTTCAGACCATTGTTCCACGCCAAAGTCTCAGAAATACAGAATACCAGCAGGGATTGAAACGTGCCCTCGGGCGCCGAAGAAGAAGAAGCCGAAGAACGTTTCGATGGTTCGAAGAACGTCGGCTAGCAGCATTCCAATGGCGGCGTTCTTTTCTCATCCAGACATTGACCTCTTCTTCTACTTCGCTCTCCGAGGTATTCGTACGTGACAGATGAATTATGTGCTTGCTGTGTGGTGGTGTTTAGTGTAAGAAGATTTGAGTCTCTTTAGGGTTTGTTTGTTTGTTTGCTTCTCTTTTTTTTTTTTTTTTTTGGTTTACACTTATGGGATTGATTGATATCTTCTTGTTTTATTAAGATATATCTATATCTCATTTTGTAAAATACATCATGGTTGCTTCTTATTCTCTTGACTATTGTTCTCATGCTTGAAAATAATCGTATCTTCGCTATACTTACAGATGCATAGATATGAAAAGAAAAAAAATGCAATCTTTTAATATATATATATACTTTGTATTAAATGATTCATTTGAAAGGGATAATGATACTCTATCGTAGCATCTATATAATTTGATAGAATTCCACTAATACCAAAGCTCATTGGATCACCTAATTAGATGGATGAACAACTGTGGTGGAATCCAAGATTTCGATATGTGAATGAAAAAGGTTGATTTTTTTTTTTTTTAAAATTGCTTTGGAAGCTAAAAGGGTTTTAAGATTAGTGTTGTTTTTGTTACATCGAAAGGTGAGAAATTATGTCGGATTTCCTCTTTTTATAATTTTATGTTATTTTTGTGTCAGCTTGTGGGCATCGTCGTGTTTGAGCTTAGCCAACATCTTAAGGGAATCCTATGAAAAGTCTCTTCCATGATGATTGTTCTTTCATTACATTTAAATATATAAATAAATAAAAATAAATTTAGCACACGTTAGAGAATCTCAAGAAACCTCTTGTCATACTCTCTCTCTTAGTACTTTCTGATTGGTAACATGATGTTGGTGTTACTTTTGACTACTTATTACATCGCGTAATTCTAAAAAAAAAAATAGAAAAATAAGGGCATTTTAACAATAATCAATATATATATATATTGTAACCATATAATCAACCCCAACCGTCCAATCTTATAAGCCTGATGGGATTCTATTCTAAAAGCCAATTGTCAATTAAAGGGAGTAGACCACAATCTTATATATTAGTGATTCACCTTCGAATTATCCGACGTGGAATTGAGTTTGATACCTCCAACATAAATATATATTCTATACTAGTATACATAGATGAAGAAAAATGAAGGGCATTAAGTGGTGGAAAAAAGGTATAAATTTCACAATGATGACGAAGTTAAATTTTGTTTTGTTAACTGAAAATAAAATAAAATAAAAATACGTGCTTTGTCTTGGTGGTATGGTAATGGGAAGAGGGCCAAGCCTATAATTGGGCTCAAGCGCATTATGGGATAAAGAAATGGGCTCAATGGCTAAAGTTTAAGCTTTCATAATTACATTTCATTTTCAAGTTCTAGATTTACCAATACTATCTAATAACTCTTTTTATTTAATTTATATAGTTTTTTTTTCACACACAACGTGTAACTGGACAGTGGCCATGATTAAATGCAACCCACCTCAAAATGATGTCTTCTCTTCTCAACCCTTTTCAACATCAATTTTAAATTCTCATTTAACAATCTCCAAGTTTAGTACTATATTTATAATATGCATATGCGTGGATATATGAATAAATAAGACATGATATGTAATAGAATACACTTAAAAGGACTTGTTTAATATCCATGTTTTTGGATTTGATGGGTATGAATTATTTATATATGGCTATACAAGGATTTTGTTGATAGAATATTTTAACATGTTTTATATGTGTGTTTTAATTATTTGGGTAATGATATAAATTGTGTTTGATATGTATGTTTGAGTTGTATATAGATTAGTGATACACACCCTATAACCACCTTTATGGTAGGTATGACTATACAAGGCTTATAAATAAAATCCTTGTAATAGACATGTATAGCCATACAAGGCATATATACATATACAGGGATAACAAACACGAGCTAACTTAACAATACCACTCTATACCCACCATACAAGCATATCAAACAAGCCCTAATAATAATTAGTGAGATATTATGAATTATTACGTGAGATATGCAACTATATTGTCGAGGAATAAATAACATCAATTATTTGGCTTTACATCCATATTATATATAGCCGAAAGGTATTGTAATCATAGTACTAAGTGACGTTATAATTAGTGATCCCATGGGAGTTCTTAATTATGATTTATTAAGCAACTCAATCATTTTTATTGCAATAAAGTTACAATTATTATGAAATAATTAATTGTGGATGTTTTAAATAATAATATTAGTTAAATTATTGATGATTTGGAAGTATTGTATTAAATGATGATAATGTGATAAGATGATAAGATGAGGTGTTTAATTGAAGAGTTTGTATTTTAGTGTGAGGTGTATAATTTTAATTAATGTGATTAGTTGTAATAGTGAATTATTTAGTAGTATAAATAGGTGATTAGAGTTCATTGTAAATCACACCAAGTATTGAAATACTTAATCTCTTTCTAATCTCTCTCTTTAATATTATAAGCTATATTATCATTATAATCTTAATATAAGTATAATTATAATAAAATAATCTTAATATAATATTAATCACAATTAATATTTTTATAACACGTTATCAGCACGACCGCTCTCCGTCGTCAAGAACCTCCGTCGAAGATCTCGTACGAGTTTTAGTCGAGGATGCCGCTCTGTCCGATGTTTGATCTTATGCTTATGATTATTATTACGGCGACACTGATCTGGATGTGGATATCATTTTTTATAAGAACTTTTACAAAAAAAGATACAAAAGAAGATTTAAAAGAAGATTAATTATAAGTTTTTTTTAATATTATGTAATGTTTTAATAACATATTTTGTATTTTATTATAGTAATATGTCGAACTTGGCGAGCTTCGAGTTTGTTGCACTCGATATCACTGGAAAAAATTATTTACCTTGGATATTAGATGCTGAAATCCATTTGAAAGCAAAAGGTTTAGGTGACACTATTGATCCCACGAAAACCACAACTGAACAAGACAAGGCGAAAGCTATGATTTTTCTTCGCCACCACATTCACGAAAATCTGAAAGTTGAATACTTAACAGAAAAGAATCCAGCTGAGTTGTGGAAAAACCTGAAAGAAGATATGGCCACTTGACAACTGTTATTCTCCCCAATGCAAAGTACGAATGGAATTACGATTGCAGGATTTTACGTCGGTAAGTGAATATAATTCTGCGTTTATAGAGTTACTTCCACGTTGAAATTATGTGGAGAGACAATTACTGATAACGATATGCTGGAGAAAACATTACCACATTTCATCCACAGAATATGATATTACAACACAATATCGGGAGAGAAAATTAAAAAGTATTCAGATCTAATTTCTTGCTTACTTTTGGCTGAGCAAAATAATGAATTGCGGTGAAAAATCACGAATCCCGAACGACTGGTTCTACTGCACTCCCTGAAGCGAATGCAGTCAAATTAATAATGACAACAGTCGAGGTAATGATCGTGGACGTGGTCGAGTGGTGGATATCGCGCCGTGGACGTGGTCGTGGTCAGGGTGTGGTCGTGGCCGAGGATATTATGGTGGTGGTTATCAATATTTCCGTGGTGGTTATCATAATTATCGTGGCGGTCATCAAAATATTCCCCAGAAGAGGAAAATTTTGATAATAAAGATGAGAAGAGGCAAACTGAACAAAAGAATAATGATGAAAAATGTTATCGTTGCGGTGGTTCTGGCCACTGGTCGCGCAATTGTCGTACGCCCAAACATCTTGTTGAGCTATATCAGGAATCTCAAAAGGGCAAAGGAAAGAAAATCGAAATGAATTTTGTTCAGGGTGAATTCGCTCTACCTCTGATGCCAATGATGAAAATGCTCATTTGGAAGCTGCGGATTTTCTGATCGAGAAATTAATCTGCTATGATTTTATTTATGCATTATGATTTACTATTGTGTGTTTTATTATATATCGTTGTTTTAAGTTATCTATATGTTTGTAATGCAATATTTCTTTTTCAATAAAAATATTATGTGTTTGTTTATAAAGGATATTATTTGATGGATGCGGGCATGTGCAATGAAGAATTGTGTCTTGCAGACTGTGCAACGACGAATACGATTCTAAAAAATAAGAAATATTTCGATCATCTTGATATAGAAGCCAGTGTTATTACTATATCGGGTAGCACGAATATAATTGAGGGCTCCGGAAGAGCTAATTTTTACTGCCCAGAGGAACAAGGCTGATAATTGAAAATGCTTTATATTCTCCTAAGTCTCAAAGAAATTTATTAAGCTTTAAAGCTATTCGACATAACGGATATCATATTGAGACTGCAGAAAAAGGAGATATTGAATATTTGCATATTACAAAAGTGATATCGAATGACAAAAGAATTGTGGAAATATTACCATCTTTTGACTCTGGGCTATATTACACATATCTTAAAACAATTGAATCACATGCTATCGTAAACCAGAAGTTTACTAATGATAATACATTTGTTGTTTGGCATGACCGGTTGGGCCATCCCGGTTCAATTATGATGCGGAGAATAATTCAAAATTCACGTGGACATTTAATGAAGAACCAGAAGATTCTTCAATCGAATGAATTATCATGTGCTTGCTTGCTCTAAAGGGAAGTTGATTATTCGTCCATCACCAATAAAAATAAAGAATGAATCATAAGATTTTTGGAACGTATACAAGGTGATATTTGTGGACCGATACATCCATCGTGTGGACCATTTAGATATTTCATGGTATTGATTGATGCATCAACTAGATGGTCTCATGTATGTTTGTTATCAACGGAATGTAGCTTTTGCGAGATTGCTTGCTCAGTTGATTCGATTAAGAGCACATTTTCCGGATTATCCAATAAAGAAAATACGCCTTGATAATGCTGGTGAATTTACTTCCAAGGCATTTAATGAATATTGCATGTCTATTGGAATTGATGTTGAGCACCCCGTGCCACATGTCCATACGCAAAACGGTCTTGCAGAATCGTTGATTAAAAGGTTGCAATTAATTGCAAGACCATTATTAATGAAGTCGAAACTTCCCTCATCTTGTTGGGGACATGCTATATACATGCAGCGGCACTAATCCGCATCAGGCCAACAAGTTATAATGATATCTCCCCGATACAAATGGTTTATGGTCAGGAACCAAATATTTCCCATCTGAGAATTTTTGGATGTGCGGTATATGTTCCAATTGCTCCACCACAACGCACGAAGATGGGACCTCAAAGGAGGTTGGGAATATATGTCGGATTTGAATCTCCATCGATAATAAAATATTTAGAACCTCTAACTGGAGATTTATTTACGGCTAGATTTGCCGATTGTCATTTCGATGAATCGAATTTTCCGACATTAGGGGGAGAAAAGAAACAGCTGGAAATGAGTATTAGTTGGAATGAATTATCGCTAAATCATTATGATCCTCGAACGAAAGAATGTGAACTAGAAGTTCAAAAGATAATTCATTTACAAGGATTAGCTAATCAACTGCCAGATAGCTTTACTGACCTTAAAGAGTGACTAAGTCACATATACCAGCTGTTAATGCTCCTGCAAAAGTTGATGTTCCTGGAGAACATATAATGATCGAGCCTAACCACAACTAAAACGTGGTAGGCCCTCGGGTTCCAAAGATAAAAATCCTCGAAAAAGAAAAGGAGCAAATAATAAGAATGGTCCAGTCGAGGATTTATCGACTCTAGAAGAGTCAATGGGCATTAATGATTATGATAATGGAAATCAGGTACCTGAAATTTTGAGAATAATGATAATGAAGAGATCTCGATAAATTATGCCAAAATGGAATTAGATGGAACCGAGAAAAAGTCAACGTTGACAATAAATTCTCATTTAACGTAGCGCTACATGAAATGAATGAGATAAATGAGAATGAGGATCATGAACCAGGGTCTGTAAAAGAATGCAGACAAAGAAATGATTGGCCAAAATGGAAAGATGCAATCGAGGCAGAATTAAAATCACTTGAGAAACGAAAAGTTTTCGGACCTGTAGTCCGCATACCAGAAAATGTAAAGCCGGTTGGATATAAATGGGTTTTCATCAGAAAGAGAAATGAAAACGGTGAAATTGTGAGATACAAAGCACGGCTTGTTGCACAAGGTTTTCACAACGACCTGGTATTGATTATGAGGAGACGTATTCTCCTGTGGTGGATGCAACTACTTTTCGTTATTTAATTAGTCTGGCAGTACGTGAAGGACTCGATATGCGTCTAATGGATGTTGTCACCGCTTATTTATATGGATCACTTGATAGTGATATATATATGAAACTTCCCGAGGGATTTCAGTTACCTGAAAATTCAGGGCCCCGAAATGAGTACTCAATCAAGCTAAATAAATCGCTTTATGGATTAAAGCAATCTGGGCGTATGTGGTATAATCGCCTAAGTGAATATTTATCGAAAGAGGGGTATAAAAATGATCAAACTTGCCCGTGCATATTTATGAAAAGATCTGGAATGAATTTGTCATCATTTCAGTTTATGTTGATGATATTAACATAATTGGAACTCCTGAAGAGTTATCAAAAGCCGTTAATTGTTTGAAAAAGAGTTTGAAATGAAAGATCTCGGTAAAACGAAATTTTGTCTTGGACTGCAAATTGAATATTTAAAGAATGGGATATTCGTACATCAAGAGACTTATACGAAAAAGGTATTGAAAAGATTTTATATGGATAAAGCTCATCCATTGGATACTCCAATGATTGTTCGATCTTTAGATGTGAATAAAGATCCGTTTAGACCTTGAAAAAATGAAGAACTACTTGGTCCTGAAGTACCATATCTCAGTGCTATTGGAGCCCTAATGTATTTAACGAGTCATACGCGACCTGATATAGCGTTCGCTGTGAATCTATTGGCAGATATAGTTCGTCACCGACTCGTAGACATTGGAATGGAATTAAGGATTTTCGATACCTTCAAGGAACAACTGATATGGGATTGTTCTATCAAATGAATCAAAACAGATTTGATTGGGTATGCAGATGCTGGTTTTCTATCGACCCACATAATGCTCGATCGCAAACGGGCTATTTATTTACGCATGGCGGAACCGCTATTTCATGGCGGTCAGTTAAACAAAGTTTAACGGCTACTTCATCTAATCATGCGGAAATTTAGCTATTCATGAAGCTAGCCGAGAATGTGTTTGGTTGCGATCGATAATTGAGCATATACAACAAAGTGGGCTAGTATCGAAAAAGTTACTTCCTACGATTTTATATGAAGATAATGCTGCATGCATTGCCCAATTAAAGGAAGGATATATTAAGGGAGATAGAAAAAACATATTTCACCAAAAATTTTCTTTACACATGATTTAGAGAAAAATGGTGATATTGATGTACAACAAGTGCGATCAAGTGAAAATCTTGCAGATTTATTCACGAAAGCACTTCCCCCAATAATTTTCAAAAGATTGGTATATTCAATTGGAGTTCGAAACTTCGAGATTAAATGATGTCATCATCAGGGGGAGTAAATACGCGTTGCACTCTTTTTCCCTTCACTGAGGTTTTTCCCATGTGGTTTTCCCAGTAAGGTTTTTAATGAGGCAACAATCGAAAGCGTATCTAAAAGAATCATGTACTCTTTTTCCTTCATTAGGTTTTATCCCATTGGGTTTTTCCTAATAAGGTTTTAACGAGGCATATTCTTTGAAAACATCCAAGGGGGAGTATTATGAAATAATTAATTGTGGATGTTTTAAATAATAATATTAGTTAAATTATTGATGATTTGGAAGTAAATGATGATAATGTGATAAGATGATAAGATGAGGTGTTTAATTGAAGAATTTGTATTTTAGTGTGAGGTGTATAATTTTAATTAATGTGATTAGTTGTAATAGTGAATTATTAGTAGTATAAATAGGTGATTAGAGTTCATTGTAAATCACACCAAGTATTGAAATACTTAATCTCTTTCTAATCTCTCTCTCTTTAATATTATAAGCTATATTATCATTATAATCTTAATATAAGTATAATTATAATAAAATAATCTTAATATAATATTAATCACAATTAATATTTTTATAACAACAATATGTTATTGTAAGGCTTTGCTTTTTTGACACGTGTGGAACTTTGATGCACTTAAGTGCAACGTGGCACCAACAATTCACCACGTGTCCGAATATTTATAACCTTGTCGTTTGGAATTTTGAATATTTATAATTCAAAGAATAATTAATTACTCCGAAAATTTATTTTAAATAATTCAAGTATACTTATTTTCATTATCTTTCTATTATATTATTACCAAGGTCATCATAGAAACTATTATGGTGTATCACTATGAGCCAATCAAATTTTTTTAAAATTAATAATTAATAAAAAAGTCTATATCCCCTTATAAAACCATCCACTCTCTTATCTCATAACATATTTTTTCTGATCTATTCTATCCTATTTAAGTGGGTAATAACCCAACTCTAGTGAAATGTTGACACATAATGCAAAAAAAAATTATTTTGCTTATGTGTCACAATCTTATAGAGTTGGGTAGGTGTACCAACATGGTAGGGTGTGATGATCATTTTTTCTTACAATAATACTTATTGCTTGTTTGATTGGAGGGTTTAAAGATTTTAAATGTTGGTTTAAGACTTGTTGAGATGTTTGGTTCGTTATTTATATAAAGCATGGGTTTATATATAACAGTTTTAAACTCATATATGCGGGTTTAGATAACCTAGGTGGGTTTTCATAAACCCACCAACCAAACACGTATTTTATTTTATAATTACTAATTAGTTTTATATAAACCTTACTAACTTAAATCCTCCTAAATAAAAACCAACGTACCAAACAAGCGCTTAGAGTGGTTGGTAATAACTAACTCTTTGTAATAAAAATTGAATTTATAATAATAGTTAAACTCTAAAATTATCTAAAATTAAATTAAATTCACAATAATACCCTAAAATTTAATTAAAAAAAATTAAATTTATAATTATAGTTATTATTACAATTAATTTTTTTTAATTGCACATCAATTGACTGTCGAAATTACTATTACTAGTAAGTGTTATATATGGCGTCTTTAACTAATATTTGGTGGCAATATAAACCATGGTTCAGTTTTTTTTTAATGAGATGTCTTAAAAAAATATATATTCTTTTTGCTTTTTAATTAAATAATAATCAAAATTTAACTGATATTAGAAGAATGGCAATCATTCTAATATATTTACTTCCATGTTCGAAGATCCTCTGGTAGGATTTAATAATTTTTTGATTGATAACTAAAGTCAACTCCCTCCACAGCATTAAAAACATATATAACATCAATATTGTTTCACTATTTAAATAAAACATTCATTTTGCATTGCTTTTCATTTTTAATTAGGCATGCGACGTTGTAATAATACCCAGAAAAAAAAATTTGTAGCAAAAATAAATAAATAAATAGATGAGTAACTAACGTAACACGTGTAGGAGAGCAGCGACAAAATGCGGGACCCACACGAGTGGAGAATATTCAGCCTCACACATCAAAACACACAGACACGCAGATATTCATTTTCCACACACAGTCCACTCTCCTCTACCTATACAAATTACACTGTCCATATTCTACAATCTCTCTCTTTCTCTCTAGGCCGAATACATAGATATGATTTGTCACCTTTACTGTGTATCTATCGTCTCTTATCTGATTCTGTTATCCTAAACTTCGAGGGGTTTGTCTACTTCAAACTTTTGCTGGTACTGATAAATATATTTGTTCCTTTTTTTTTTTGGGACAATTTTAGCTGGTTTTATGAGTTCTTGAATTACTTTAGCTCTGTTAAAGGAGAGGGTTTTGGGTCCATGTTTGTTTTGTTCATATATATTATATATATGTATAAATTGAAAGAGGATAAGGTTTTGGGTTTTGTTTGACTATAAAGGTTCTTCTTCTGTTAGGGATGATCTAGATCGATGGGGCAAAACTGGGTGGTCTTATGTTGTTCTTGGTGTAATCTGAAGCTTCGAGTAGTAAGGAAAGTAATCTTTTTTATTAGGATTTTTTAGGCCAATTAAGGATTTTTTTGGGATTTTTTCTGACTGGGCCCTTTTGTTTCTGAACTGCTTTTTTTTGTCCCTTCAGAGAATGTTAGATATATATGCGTTGGTGGGGTTCTAGCTTTTAAGATTAGGTATATACCGAGTAAAAATATTGAAATTAGTGAGTCTCGTAGATGATAGCAATCTTGTTATTGATATGACTGTAGTTAATCATTCTTTGTTTGTTGCTTCAGCAGGCTTTCGTTGTCTTATAACATAGGGGAGAATGCCAACTACGTCTAAGCATTTGCATCAAGGAGAATCAGAGCTTCACCGTGGCTCGAATGTCACTGCGAATGCTTGGTTAAATCCCGCTGGATACAATTCGCTCTCCGCAGAATTATGGGGAGGAAATGCGTCAGAAACGTCGTCTTTTGAGCAATCTATGGATGGCCAGTCACATTCCGACAGTGGCGTAAATGAGGAAGATGATGGAACAGCCAAAAGCTCTAAAGGTGCATTTTCTATCTTTGCTACTGATATTAGAATCAATGCAAGAGATATATCCATGTCTATAGGCTTTCACAATGCTAGAATCGTGCTTGGAGCTCGTCGGTCTTCTCTGTTTTCTTACGAAGCTGAGTAATAACGATCATCATATCCTCAGATAGACAGAAGGATACGAGCCTCCAGCATATGCCACCTGCTGTACATCCAGGAAAACAGACCATACATAGCGATCTGATCGGGCAATCAACGGTAAGAAATGCTGCAATTGACATTACTTTGAATTTTCTGTCACTCTTTGGTTAGGACGTTGGTTTAAAAGCTATTTCTTGTGACTTTTCTGCGACCCTTTTCCAGGCGTGTGCATCAAATCCTTATGATTCATTGTATGGAGGAATCATGCCGGCTTATGGCCAACCTTTGGTATGTATGAAAATGTGTATTCTTACTCTTTCAGTTTTTTATTCTGCCGATTTGTGAAGTCAACCAGTAAACAGCTATGATAGCTGTAGAGAAGAGTTCCAAATTATCAATAATCTTGCATTCTGACTTCTCATTTGTGATGATGATGAAAAGGTTGTTATGTAACTGTTAATTTCAGTAAAAACTCTGATTCTTCAAAACATCTTCTTACGTCCCTTTCGATGCGTATAAAATATCTGCTTCTGCATTCAAGGTGCTTCCTCATTTATACGACATGCATCACACGCGAATGCCACTGCCCCTGGAGGTTGCACAAGAGCCCGTCTATGTGAACGCCAAGCAGTACCCTGCTATTCTCCGCAGGAGGCAGTCACGTGCTAAGGCAGAGCTCGAAAGAAAGCTGATTAAAGTTCGAAAGGTAGCCTTTTTCTGTTCCTCATATTGAGTATTAGTTGCTATGGAGTGGCATTTCCTTCATAGATGTGTATAATGCTACAATTTTAACTTCTTTCGAAGTTTCGACGTACCATCTTTTTTTCATATATCGTAACTCCCTCGGCGCCCGTCGGTAAAGTCTGGGACTTTGTTGATTTACAGCCTTATCTCCACGAGTCTCGGCACCAGCACGCCCTGAGGAGGGAAAGGGGCACGGGCGGTCGTTTCGTTAAGAAATCCCAAGCACAAGAAACTGAAAACATTAGCTCGGCCATTTCGTCGCAGTCCAACCCAAATGGATCGGAATCATTCGAGGCTCCCAATTACAGAATGTTGCAAACATGTTTGCAAGAACCCAGCAATGGAAATATTGTCGCCAATGCAATAACTTCTTCGACGCCGAAATGGTAGGTAAGTGCCTGTTCTTGTCTGTCTGAATCTTACAAGGTGCGGCAAATCATTCTTGGCTTTTTTTTGTTTTTTCTTCTGTTTGTGGCGGGGTTTATATTAGGGTGATCATCGACCTACATGTCTATCAATCTTAAAGTTTCTTTTCTCTTCGTGTTTGTAAGATTACGAATGTCGAAGTTTAGAATCGAAGGTCTGTATCGAGCTTTTTTTCTTTTTAGGACAATGATCTTCTGTTGGTTTCTTCAAAGATTGTATATTAGTGTCATTTGCGTTTGTGCTTGGAGTTGAGGTCATTGCATCACTCCTTCAAGGTCATTGTGATAGAATGAACTAAACAACCAAAGATAGATAGACAACTTCAGAGATCTTAGTGACGTAAGGATTAGTGACAAGAACATAACAGAAGTTGTAATCATCTGTGCCGTAAGGATTAGTGGCGCAAACCGACACATACTCCTGCTTATCCTCGGGAGTTCCATGCTTGGGCTCATCGTCCGTCACAACTTTGGCCGCGGAGCACAAGGCTATGGTTGTAACTACAAACGTCGTCTAACCCCTCTTAGAATTGTCGTACCTCAGCATTCAAAGCCATTCTCCCCCATTCGTCTTTAGAAGCCCTAACAACTACCAAGCTGCCACGACCGGCCGGCTCGTGGCGGCATAGGTGGCTGAGCCGCCTCTCAAGAATGATGTGGTTAAGATCATGGAAGCCATGTATGTTATTATAAATTGTACAATGTTACGTGGTATTGAAAACAATATAACATACTTTTGAGTGAGGTGTAATTTCGAAGTAGAACTTTTTTATTACATAATAATGAAAATTACATACATATAAAAAATTACAAGAAGAATCAGATAATATAGATTCATCCATGTAATAATCATAACAATCCTTCAACTCATCAGCAGACTTGTCGTCTTCCATCGAAAAACGCCACATCCAAACACGAACTCAAACCCGTGCCAGAACGGCTCCAATCGCCTCCGAAAATCGAGGCCGAATCTCCGTGGCTATGTCGCTCTTCGACCGAAATCTCATAGTCGAAAAAGAATGGATCTTTAAGCAATTATGACGCAGATGGCCTTGAACTAGAAGGTAAAAGACATCTCTCGATGACCATTCTCACTCCATGATCATTCACCTTGCTAAGAGCAATTGGCTTCTCACCTTCTTGAAAATCTGGGCTGGATAAGCGCACTCCGAACAAGGACATTCGCAAGTAGCCATTTCCAACGAAAACATCCCAAAAGCGTAGATATCCACCAATTCGTTATATTCATCGTCGTAATATTCCGGGGCCATAAACTCCGGCGTACCCGCGAAAGTGCGCAAAAGGCCATCGATTTCCATAGTAGTGGCGAGGCCAAAGTCGCCAATCTTGATCGAGTCGCTGTTCCTATCAAGAAATATGTTGGCGCACTTCAAATCGGGATGGACTATCCACGGGTTTAGCCCGTGCAGAATCTGTCTGCCCCAGTTCTTCATTGTCGGGGCATCGATTTCTCCATGTCTCTTGATGTGCTGTCTTATGCTTCCAGAATCTAACAGCTCTGTGATCATGTTCATGGATCTGTTTGTGGGATCTATCCAATAAGTGAAGCACTTCATCACATTCTTGTGGTTGAGGGATTTCAACACGACCGCTTCGGAGAACAAACTTTCTCGAATTTCTTGAGAAGCCAAATCCTTTTCGTCGTCTAAAGATATTTGATTCAAGGCGATTTCAACGTTTTAGACTCCATCCAACCCTCTGTAGACCTCTTTGAATGCTCCCCTTCCCAAGATTTTGTTGAAATGAACCTAACGCTCACATGGTGATTGCTCTTCCACTTATGATTCAGTAAAAGTTTGGGTTGGATATTAAGGTTTGTGGGTTAGGGTTAAAGAATTATAGGGTTTTCAAAGGCTAATCGAAGTTTTTAGAGAAAGCTTCCATGGCGATTGAGTATGAATCGTGGCATGAACAGCAGTGGTGCGTTTGGAGGAAACAAATTAGATCCATCTTCATAGTTCTTGGTGTCTGCAATCTCTATTTATTTATACAATTCTTAACCCCATTAATATCATCTTGTCTCAAAAACTTCCAACTCCATCAACTACTTTTCTCATCTCCATCAAATGGATTTGAACCTGGAAACTATTTGGTGTCCATTATTTAGGCAAGCCGGGAAATAAGAGAAGTGATGATAGGCATCAATAATATTGAGTTTCTTCCTTTCTGCGAAAGGTTTCCTCCAAGAATCCAGCGATGGATCATACGCTTTTATAGGATGTGTTGTATTGTAATGAATCTTATTCAAAGTCAAGTGTTGTTCGGAAAGTGTTATCAATCTGAATGGATTTCTAACATAAATAAGAAATTTTTAAATACTGAGCAATGGGACCTTTTCTAGCCATTAAAGGACGTCATCCGATAATTCATCGAAATAGATAGATCGATCTACTTAGGGTACATTGCGTTGATTGCATTGTAATCATCCTTACTAAACTGCCTTGCCTCTCTAATACCAAAAGTAGGAGCCATTACCGCCTTCGGATCTTCGCTGTGTGCGAGACCTAAAACGTGCCCGATCTCATGCAACGCCACGAAGTCCAAATAAAAATCTCCGACCTTTTCTTCATATGTTATCCAAGTCTCGTCCTCGTCGAACACCATTCTTCCATCCGTCGGAAAATAGCCGTGGGCCAGCGTACCGAGGTTACCGTCTCCTTTCTCGAAGCTTATCTTTACGTCGGACAGGGCGGCATTCCAAATGTGTAGGAAGGTGAAGTGAGAATTTGATTGCCACACGGAGAATGCATCCGCTATAGGGGCGATAGCGTCTCCTCTGGTTAAAGGTTGGAGTGCATAGGTGAGGACTCTTTTGTTGTCTGGCCACCTATGATTGGTGAGTTTGTAAAGGGACGAGTTGAATGATGCTGACGTGGCCGTGCCGAGCTGCCCGTGATAAATGTCGGGGACGCCACATCGGGGCTTTGACATCTTGGCTAGGGTTTCTTGGTCTAGGGTTCCAGTGATGTTGAGCCTGAAGAACTGCTGGTAAAGCTTGATGGCCGATTCTAGGGTTTCGTCGAACACATCGCTGTCTAGGTTTTTGGAGATCTTGGGATCGGTCGTGTCTATGTAGCCGAGGGTTTGGAGGTATTTCTTCACGGCAATGAGTTCTTTTGCTTGGGACCCTTTTTGAGTGCCGTTTAGATTCTTCAAGAAATCGAAGGGCGATGATGTTGTTGTTGTGGAATTATTTCGATCGATCGTCACTTTCGATAGATCGTAAGCTTCCTGACGAGGGGTGAAGAAGGAAAGAGAAATGAAAAGGGTGAAGATGAACGTAGCCATTTTTTTGTGAGAAAATAAACGATAATGAGAGAGGATGGTTCTTGTGAAGGATCGGAGTGTTTATTTATATATAGGCTGTGATGTAATGTAATGATTGTTACATCTATATTCAAGGTAATAATGTTGTAATGATTATGAGCATAATAATGAAATGATTAGGTTGGATTCGGACAATGATTCAGAGTATGATTTTGCATTACATCACCTAATAAGAGTATTGTGACTTTTAATTCAGTTCACCTCTGATAATATTCTGTGCAAGATATATTATTCTCTCAAATATTGACCCCACATAGATTGCAGCTCCGTCAAAACCTTATGTTATAATTACTATTAAATTGGGAAAAAAAAAGAAAAAGAAAAATAATTCAAAATAATAATATATAATCGAAGTGTAGCATAAAAATAAGGGCTTCAAGATTCATGAAAAAAAAAAGTAAGGATTTGAGGTCTAATAATTGTTGCTATATATATATATATATATATATATATATATATATTGCTCTAATATGATATGAAAAATATCCAATATTTAATTTTAGGGTTTGTGGGATATGTTCAAGTAGTATTACAATTATGTACGATCTATTTGAATTACATTATATCATCGAAAGAATTCAATAATCACCATATGAGAGTTTTAGCATTGGTTGTGATCATATCTATATAATACCTGTATATATATATTTATAATAGTTCCGTAAGAAATTGATCGTATTTAAATATTTAGTACAGAACAGAAATATAGACAAGAATGCCATGTTATTATAAATTCCAATATCAGCCACTTTCATATATAACAAAATAAATAAATTAAGCAAGCCCGCCCATTTCACCCAAAAAAGAAAAGGAAAAATGTTATAAAAATATTAATTGTGATTAATATTATATTAAGATTATTTTATTATAATTATACTTATATTAAGATTATAATGATAATATAGCTTATAATAATAAGGAGAGAGAGATTAAGTATTTCAATACTTGGTGTGATTTACAATGAACTCTAATCACCTATTTATACTACTAATAATTCACTATTACAACTAATCACATTAATTAAAATTATACACCTCACACTAAAATACAAACTCTTCAATTAAACACATCATCTTATCATCTTATCACATTATCATCATTTAATACAATACTTCCAAATCATCAATAATTTAACTAATATTATTATTTAAAACATCCACAATTAATTATTTCATAATACTCCCCCTTTGATGTTTTCAAAGAATATGCCTCGTTAAAACCTTATTAGGAAAAACCCAATGGGATAAAAACCTAATGAAGGAAAAAGAGTACATGATTCTTTTAGATACGCTTTCGATTGTTGCCTCATTAAAAACCTTACTGGAAAACCACATGGGAAAAACCTCAGTGAAGGGGAAAAAGAGTGCAACGCGTATTTACTCCCCCTGATGATGACATCATTAAATCTCGAAGTCTTCGAACTCCAATTGAATATACCAATCTTTTGAAAATTATTGGGGGAAGTGCTTTCGTGAATAAATCTGCAAGATTTTCACTTGATCGCACTTGTTGTACATCAATATCACCATTTTCTCTAAATCATGTGTAAAGAAAATTTTGGTGAAATATGCTTTGTTCTATCTCCCTTAATATATCCTTCCTTTAATTGGGCAATGCATGCAGCATTATCTTCATATAAAATCGTAGGAAGTAACTTTTCGATATAACCCACAAGTTTGTTGTATATGCTCAATTATCGATCGCAACCAAACACATTCTCGGCTAGCTTCATGAATAGCTAAATTTCCGCATGATTAGATGAAGTAGCCGTTAAACTTTGTTTAACTGACCGCCATGAAATAGCGGTTCCGCCATGCGTAAATAAATAGCCCGTTTGCGATCGAGCATTATGGGGTCAGATAGAAAACCAGCATCTGCATACCCAATCAAATCTGCTTTTGATTCATTAGATAGAACAATCCCATATCAGTTGTTCCTTGAAGGTATCGAAATATCCGTTTAACTCCATTCCAATGTCTACGAGTCGGTGACGAACTATATCTGCCAATAGATTACAGCGAACGCTATATCAGGTCGCGTATGACTCGTTAAATACATTAGGGCTCCAATAGCACTGAGATATGGTACTTCAGGACCAAGTAGTTCTTCATTATTTTCAAGGTCTAAACGGATCTTTATTCACATCTAAAGATCGAACAATCATTGGAGTATCCAATGGATGAGCTTTATCCATATAAAATCTTTTCAATACCTTTTTCGTATAAGTCTCTTGATGTACGAATATCCCATTCTTTAAATATTCAATTTGCAGTCCAAGACAAAATTTCGTTTTACCGAGATCTTTCATTTCAAACTCTTTTTCAAACAATTAACGGCTTTTGATAACTTTCAGGAGTTCCAATTATGTTAATATCATCAACATAAACTGAAATGATGACAAATTCATTTCCAGATCTTTTCATAAATATGCACGGGCAAGTTTGATCATTTTTATACCCCTCTTTCGATAAATATTCACTTAGGCGATTATACCACATACGCCCAGATTGCTTTAATCCATAAAGCGATTTATTTAGCTTGATTGAGTACTCATTTCGGGGCCCTGAATTTTCAGGAACTGAAATCCCTCGGGAAGTTTCTATATATATATATATCACTATCAAGTGATCCATAAATAAGCGGTGACAACATCCATTAGACGCATATCGAGTCCTTCACGTACTGCCAGACTAATTAAATAACGAAAAGTAGTTGCATCCACCACAGGAGAATACGTCTCCTCATAATCAATACCAGGTCGTTGTGAAAAGCCTTGTGCAACAAGCCGTGCTTTGTATCTCACAATTTCACCGTTTCATTTCTCTTTCTGATGAAAACCCATTTATATCCAACCGGCTTTACATTTTCTGGTATGCGGACTACAGGTCCGAAAACTTTTCGTTTCTCAAGTGATTTTAATTCTGCCTCGATTGCATCTTTCCATTTTGGCCAATCATTTCTTTGTCTGCATTCTTTTACAGATTGGTTCATGATCCTCATTCTCATTTATCTCATTCATTTCATGTAGCGCTACGTTAAATGAGAATTTATGTCAACGTTGACTTTTTCTCGGTTCCATCTAATTCCATTTTGGGCATAATTTATCGAGATCTCTTCATTATCATTATTCTCAAAATTTCAGGTACCTGATTTCATTATCATAATCATTAATGCCCATTGACTCTTCTAGAGTCGATAAATCCTCGACTGGACCATTCTTATTATTGCTCCTTTTCTTTTCGAGGATTTTTATCTTTGGAACCCGAGGGCCTACCACGTTTTAGTTGTGGCTTAGGCTCGATCATTATATGTTCTCCAGGAACATCAACTTTTGCAGGAGCATTAACAGCTGGTATATGTGACTTAGTCACTCTTTTAAGGTCAGTAAAGCTATCTGGCAGTTGATTAGCTAATCCTTGTAAATGAATTATCTTTTGAACTTCTAGTTCACATTCTTTCGTTCGAGGATCATAATGATTTAGCGATAATTCATTCCAACTAATACTCATTTCCAGCTGTTTCTTTTCTCCCCCTAATGTCGGAAAATTCGATTCATCGAAATGACAATCGGCAAATCTAGCCGTAAATAAATCTCCAGTTAGAGGTTCTAAATATTTTATTATCGATGGAGATTCAAATCCGACATATATTCCCAACCTCCTTTGAGGTCCCATCTTAGTGCGTTGTGGTGGAGCAATTGGAACATATACCGCACATCCAAAATTCTCAGATGGGAAATATTTGGTTCCTGACCATAAACCATTTGTATCGGGGAGATATCGTTATAACTTGTTGGCCTGATGCGGATTAGTGCCGCTGCATGTAATATAGCATGTCCCCAACAAGATGAAGGAAGTTTCGACTTCATTAATAATGGTCTTGCAATTAATTGCACCTTTTAATCAACGATTCTGCAAGACCGTTTTGCGTATGACATGTGGCACGGGGTGCTCAACATCAATTCCAATAGACATGCAATATTCATTAAATGCCTTGGAAGTAAATTCACCAGCATTATCAAGGCGTATTTTCTTTATTGGATAATCCGGAAAATGTGCTCTTAATCGAATCAACTGAGCAAGCAATCTCGCAAAAGCTACATTCCGTGTTGATAACAAACACACATGAGACCATCTAGTTGATGCATCAATCAATACCATGAAATATCTAAATGGTCCACACGATGGATGTATCGGTCCACAAATATCACCTTGTATACGCTCCAAAAATCTTATGGATTCATTCTTTATTTTTACTGGTGATGGACGAATAATCAACTTCCCTTTAGAGCAAGCAGCACATGATAATTCATTAGATTGAAGAATCTTCTGGTTCTTCATTAAATGTCCACGTGAATTTTGAATTATTCTCCGCATCATAATTGAACCGGGATGGCCCAACCGGTCATGCCAAACAACAAATGTATTATCATAGTAAACTTCTGGTTTACGATAGCATGTGATTCAATTGTTTTAACATACGTGTAATACAATCCAGAGTCAAACGAATGTAATATTTCAACAACTCTTTATCATTCGAAACCACTTTTGTAATGTGCAAATATTCAATATTTCTTTTCTGCAGTCTCAATGTGATATCCATTATGTCGAATAGCTTTAAAGCTCAATAAATTTCTTTGAGACTTAGGAGAATATAAGGCATTATCAATTATTAGCCTTGTCCCTCTGGCAGTATAACATTGGCTCTTCCGGAGCCCTCAATTATATTTGTGCTACCCGATATAGTGATAACACTTGTTTCTTTCATTTCAAGATGGGAGAAATATTTCTTATTTCTTAGAATCGTATTAGTCGTTGCACAATCTGCAAGACATAACTCCCCATTGCACATGTTGTATCCATTGTATTGATAAATATATACTAACTAGAATTATTAAATAAATAAGCGTCAAAATAAAATTATATATATAAAGATAAAATAATAAATAAATAATGCTTAAACAAAATTTATAACGATGTATCAGTTTTCTTTATTTGGATCTTTAACAAAAACCAAAATATTCAAATGAGCATAGGATCTAGCACCAATTTTCTGAAATATCGTAATCTTGAGCAAAATTTAATTTCATCGACACTTCACTTTTAATTGCTCTTTATAAAGATCAACGGGATCTTTGGGTGCGAATAATAACCAACGATAATATATAATAATCTTTATATTGCTTAATACATCTTTCTCAATCATATACTAGTTGTCCACTTCGGGGGAAATATTAATAATAACCACGGTAAATATAATGTTCACGATCACTTTTATTGTTTGCGCATACATTCACTTCAGGGAATGCAACATAATCATTTAGTCGGACTTATGCTTTTCATTCATCCATCATAATATTTTCTGATCATTTTCTCACGATATTTATTCGTATTATATCCGATGGACTGAACGTGGTGAATGCTTTATAATACACTGAAGTAACCGTGTAAATCAGTAGCAAGTATAAAATCGAAATTGATAAATCAAAGTTTTGCAAGATTCAATTTATTGATATCATGAAAATAAAATCATTATTAAAATATTAAAAGGAAAAATTATAATTAATCTTCTTTTATATCTTCTTTTGTAAAAGTTCTAATGAAAAACGATATCCACATCCAAATAACTGTCGCCGTAATAATAATCATAAGTAATAGATCAAACATCGGACAGAGCGACATCCTTCAAAATAAAATATATTTCAGTAATTATAATATTAAAGAAATTACAAATAATTATATTTTAAAAACATTGGTAAAAATATTATCCACATAGCGGAAAGGATCACCGTAAATAATGTAAGGAGTAGAAGATCCATCTTTGTATAAAACGATATATTTTTTTTTTATTAAAGAAAAATTAATAATATGCCGCTACTGAGGTTGGGATTACCGCAAGACCTCGTGGGCTTGTGTTGTGTACGTGCATAAATAAAAAAAAAATCCACACGCCTCCACGGGGATCGAAACCTGGACCTCTCGTCACTTGTAGTGAACGATATTCCGCGAAACCACTCGGGTATTGGCGTTTAGTTATAAAACCTTTAAATAATACTTTTATAATATATATTTTAAATTAATCACAATTAATATACGATTAGTATAAATTAAAAATTAAATTATCATACCTCGACTAAAACTCGTACGAGATCTTCGACGGAGGTTGATCTTGACGACGGAGAGCGGTCGTGCTGATAACGTGTTATAAAAATATTAATTGTGATTAATATTATATTAAGATTATTTTGTTATAATTATACTTATATTAAGATTATAATGATAATATAGCTTATAATAATAAAGAGAGAGAGATTAGAGAGAGATTAAGTATTTCAATACTTGGTGTGATTTACAATGAACTCTAATCACCTATTTATACTACTAATAATTCACTATTACAACTAATCACATTAATTAAAATTATACACCTCACACTAAAATACAAACTCTTCAATTAAACACCTCATCTTATCATCTTATCACATTATCATCATTTACTACAATACTTCCCAATCATCAATAATTTAACTAATATTATTATTTAAAACATCCACAATTAATTTTTTCATAATAAAAAAGAAATTGTATAGATGTGTTTGGTTATCCGAGTTTTGAGAGGTGGGCTTTGAGCTGAGAGAGGCCTTTGGCAGTGCTTCCTTTTCTGTTGTTCGTTAGGGTTGCTTTGTTTGTATCATATTGATGATATTGAAATTGGAGTTGGACGAAGAAGGTAATATGGTTTGGATGATCATTCTACGTATGATCGTATTACATAAATAGGAATTTTTAAAATACTGTTTATGGATACGACTTCCATATCTATATGTATATATATATATATATATATATATATATCTCTGTATGTAACAATAATTATAATTAAAACAAACTATGTTCTTGTTCTAGAGCCTTACAAGGACACCATTTGATAATACATCGACATATATAGACCCATCTACTTAGGGTACATTGCCATTATTGCATGGTAATCATCCATATTTATCCCCCTTTTCTCTCCGACACGGAAATAAGGAGCCATTACCGCCTGTGGATCTCCGCTGTGCGCAAGACCTAAAACGTGCCCGATCTCATGCATCGCCACGCTTTCCAAATAAAAATCTCCGTCCTTTTGCTCATATGTTATCCAAGCCTCGTCCTGGTCGAACACCATTCTCCCATCCGTCGGGAAATATCCGCGGGCCAGCGTAGCACGTTTACCGTCTCCTTTCACAAAGCTTATCTTTATATCGGATGCCGCGGGACCCATGTGGATGAAGTTGAAGTTAGAATTCGAATCCCACATGTCGAACGCTTTCTGTATGGGGGCCAAAGCATCCGCTCTGATGGGAGGTTGGAGGGCATAGGTGAGGGTTCTTTTGCTATCTGGCCACCTATATTTGGTGAGGTTGTAAAGGGATGAGCCGAATGATGACGTGGCAATGCTGACCTGGCCGTGATAAATATCGGGGACGCCACATCGAGGGGTTAACATCTTGGTTAGGGTTTCTTGGTTTAGGGTTCCAGTGACTTTGAGCCTGAAGAACCGCTGGTAATGCTTGACGGCCGATTCGAGCGTCTCGTCGAACACATCGCTGTCTATGTTTGAGGAGATCTTGGGATCGGTCGTGCCTATATAGCCGAGGGTTTGGAGGTATTTCTTTAGGGCGATGAGGTCTTTTGATTGGGACCCTTTTTGGGTGCCGTTTAGGGCCTTCAAGAAATCGAGGGGCGATGAGGTTGCTATTGTGACGAAGAGGGAAAGAGAAATGAAAAGAGTGAAGATGAATGAGGCCATAATAGTAATGAGAGTGGATTGTTTTTGTGATGGATCGTAGTGTTTATTTATAGGCTGTTTTGTAATGCAATAATTCGGATATCTATAGTTAAGCGGTAATTATGTAGTAACTATTATGATCAAATAATGATATTAATTTGGAGGAATATGGTAATAATTAATAAATAGGTTGGATTTGGACAATGATTCCGTAGATTATTGCATAACATCAGCTAATATAATATTATTCTCACAAAATACTGACGCCACAGATTACAGCTTCTTCAAAACCTTATTTAAAATGGAAATGAAATCTTTTCTATTTATGTATTTTTTATTTTTTTTTAAAGGGTGCTACAATTCACCTCCCCTTTACACCCCTTGGGCAAAAAAAAAAGATAAAAAAAAAAACCTTTAAATTTGTAAAAGATATTTTACCGAATCACATGGATTCATCTATGATAATATGTAAAAACAGCGTATAATTTATAGAAACTGTAATCAGCCTATAATTTTGCATCTTTTTCTATAGAGTTGAATCTTAAAGAATAATTTCTAATTTAGTCCATAGAGGGTAATTTACGGGCGTTTATCTATGATATATTACGGGTTTCATTTATCTTTTCTTTATTATTATTATTATTATTATTATTATTATTATTATTATTATTATTATTATTATTATTATTATTATTATTATTATTATTATTATTATTATTATTATTATTATTATTATTATTATTATTATTATAATATTATTATTATTAACGCTTAATTTCAATTATTACTTACTCATGTATACATTGATAAACATGTCAGTAAGTAATCTCTATTTATTTAAACGATTCTTTAACAACCCCTTTAACAACCCCATTAATATCATCTTGATTCCAAAACTTTTAGCCCACATTTGTGATGCATATTTGATGGTTTCTGGCCATTTAAGCAAGCCAAGAAATAAGATAAGTGAAAGCCATCAATCAATATTAAGGTTTTGGCCCTCCATATTGAGTTTGTAGCATTGTAGGAGGAGATTTCATTAGTCGGGCAATGGTCTGCTCGTCCAAAGATGATAAATTTGAAGAATTTCGGTATAATCTAATGACATGTCCTAACGGTCCATCGAACAAATCGGCGTCTTGACCCGTGATGGTATTCGTCGGGTATCGGAGTTTTCAGAGGCGGGATTTGAAATTGGACGAAGGCGGTAATAAGTTTGGATTCGAATAATGATTCTTACATATGATTGATTGTGTATTACATTGAGTACATCCCCATTTCTTGTTTTATTTCTAAACATAAATAGGAGATTTTCAAGTATTGATTTAATTGCTACGACTACGACGACTTAGATATATATGTAATAATAATCATAATAATCATAATTTAAAAGAAACAAAGGGACTTTTTTTTTTTTTGCCTTACAAGACAAGGAAATCATCCGATAATACATCGAAAATAGATAGATCGACCCTACTTAGGGTACATTGTGTTGATTGCTACGATATCATCCGTATTCAACAGCTTTCTCTCCTTTTTATCAAAAGTAGGAGCCATGATCGCATTCGGATCTCCACTGTGTGCGAGACCTAAAAGGTGACCGATCTCATGCAACGCCACGGACTCCAAATAAAAATCTCCGAGCTTTTAGTCGTAAGTTATCCAATTCTCGTCCTGGTCGAACACCATTCTTCCATCTGTCGGCAAAAATGCATAGGCCAGCGTACCTAATGGACCATCTCCTTTCTCGAAGCTTACTCGTATATCGGAGCGGTCGACGTTCTCGATGTGGAGGAACTTGAAGTGAGAACTCGCTTGCCACACGGCGAATGCATAATCTACAGGGGCGAGGGCGTCTCCTCTGGTTAAAGGTTGGAGTGCATAGGTGAGGACTCTTTTCCTGTCTGGCCACCTATATTTCGTGAGCTTGTAAAGGGACGAGTTGAAGGGTGACGTGGCTGTGCCGAGCTGGCCGCGATAAGTATCAGGGAAGCCACATCGGCCCGTTAACATCTAGGCTAGGGTTTCTTGGTCTAGGGTTCCCGTGACATTGAGCCTGAAGAACTGCTGGTAGAGCTTGATGGCCGATTCGAGGGTTTCGTCGAACACGTCGCTGTCTAGGGTTTTGGGGATCTTGGGATCGGTCGTACCTATGTAGCCGAGGGTTTGGAGGTATTTCTTCTTCACGGCGGCGATTTCTTTCGCTTGGGACCCCTTTTGGGCGCCGTTTAGATTCTTCAAGAAATCGAAGGGTGAGGCTGCTTTTGTTGTGGAATAATGATCTCCATCTATCGTCACTTTCGAGAGATCGTAAGCTTCGTGACGAGCGATGAAGAAGGAAAGAGAAATGAAAAGAGCAAAGATGAATGTGGCCATTGTTGTGGGAGATAATGAAATAATAATGAGAGTGGATGGTTCAAGTGATGGATACTTGTGTCTATTTATAGCTGAGGGCAGAAGTCATTGATAATAATAATGTATTAAGATTGTAATTATGATCATATTAATGATGGATAATTCTGTTCACATCTCCTCTTATTCTATTTCAACCCCTAATTATATGTAAAGGAAACTATTAAATATTTGTCAATTCTAAAAGTAATTATTATAAATCATTAAACACTTACTAATTTAATATCATTAAATACTTATTATTAAACTAAATAAATTATAATTTCAAACAGGATCATTAAAATACGTCAACATGGCAGTTTTAAAATTCACCAATTTGATATTAGTAATATATATTAGGCTTTAATTTTAATATTTTTAAAGTTAATATAAAATTATAGCGATTAATATAAGGAGTAATTCAATGAAAAATAAATTAAATATTGTATTGATGTGCCGATAAAATAACTTAATTAATATTGTTAAATAATTCATGCAAATATTTGACTCCACAAAGATTACACATCTGCTTCAGTATATATCCTTTTTTATAACTACTATTCAGATTGAGAAAAACACTAATAATAATGAAAAATAACATATAATCAAAGTATAGATCAAATTTATGGCTTCACGAATATATTCAAGAACAAAATTCAACGGATTTCAGCTGTAATAATTGTTCTACTATATATATATAATATATATATATATATATATTGTTGAGATTCTAATTAAGTGGGTGTCCCACATCGAACAAATCAAACTCTCATAATCACCTAATATACTCAAGAGGCACCTTCACCTTTCACCGGTTGGTTTTAGGATGAAGCCCTCGATTACTTAATATGGTATCAGAACAATCTTCCGCTCGAGAGCCGGTTCGATCTTCCCTCACCATCACCCGAATCATATGTCCACGTGTTAGGTTAGTCATGCCACACGGGGCGTGTTGAGAGGGTGTCCCACATCGAACAAATCAAGCTCTCATAATTACCTAATATACTCAAGAGACACATTCACCTATCACCAGTTGGTTTTATGATGAAGCCGTCGATTTCTTAATATATATATATATACACTATATCTATACTATCTATAGTCGCCCAACGAGGGATAAAAATGGTCTTTGATTTATCAATTGTAATTCTAGTTTTAACCTTTTATTTTATTTATTTATTTAAATTTGAAAAGTACAATTTTATCCTTTAATTTTAATTTATTATAATTATTTCCTGACTAATAGCTATAATGTGCTATAATATATATCCAAGATTTTATTTTAGGGTTTATTGGATAAGTAAAGTAATATTACAATTATGTACGTTATATTTCGATTACATTATATCATCGAAAGAATTGTACTGGTAACTAGTGAAAGTCTTGGCATCGGCGTTGTGAGCATATCTGTATAATATATATTTATATATAGGGTTAATTACTTTTTTAGTCCTGTAATTTATGGAATTTAGCATCATACGGATAAGAAATTGAGGGAGTGACATATATCATTAATAACTTTCAAAATTAAGCAATTTTGCACATCGTACGCAAAAATCCTAGATTTTGTCCTAAAATTGCTTAATTTTGAAAGTCGTTGTCCGTCAATTGGCACCCTAAAATTCGTCGGAACTCTATATTATACGTCGGAATGCTAGAATTTAAGGCAAAAATAGGGTTCCGGCATATAATATCCGAAAATTATTTAAGTTTGAAAGTTATTGTCCGTATAATGTCATCCCCTCATTATTCCTATAATGATATACTTCATAGATTATAGGACTAAAAAAATCAACCCATATATAGTTCCAAAAAGAATTGATCGTATTTAAAAATATAATACACAAATATAGACACACGGGCCATATTATTGTAAATTCCAATATCATCCACTTTCATAAATAACAATAACAAAAAATTCAGAAAGCCCCTTAAATGAAATTACCATTTCACCAAAAACAAAAATTAATAATAATAATAATAATAATAATAATATAAAATAATAATAATAATAATAATAATAATAATAATAATAATAATAATAATAATAATAATAATAATAATAATAATAATAATTGTAATCACCTATAAGACTCAACCCTATCATAAAACATAGGCACAAACCTGCCCCTCTTCTTCACATTTAGTTCCTACAATGACACGGAAGTAATAAGGAGCCATTACCGCCTCTGGATCTCCACTGTGCCCGAGACCTAAAACGTGCCCGATCTCATGCATCGCGCCACGCTTTCCAAATAATAATCTCCTTCCTTTTGCTCATACGTTATCCAAGCGTCGTCCTGGTGGAACACCATTCTCCCATCTGTCAGCAAATATCAGCGGGCCAGCGTAGCGCCTTTTCCGTCTCCTTTCGCGAAGCTTATCTTTATATCGGATGCTGCAGGACCCAAGTGGGTGAAGTTGAAGTAAGAATTCGAATCCCACATGTCGAACGCTTTCTGTATAGGGGCCAAAGCATCTGCTCTGGTGGGAGGTTGGAGGGCATAGGTGAGGGTTCTTTTGTTATCTGGCCACCTATATTTGGTGAGGTTGTAAAGGGATGAGCCGGATGATGATGTGGCAGTGCTGAGCTGGCCGTGATAAATATTCGGGACGCCATATCCAGGGGTTAAAATCTTGGCTAGGGTTTCTTGGTCTAGGGTTCCAGTTACTTTGAGTATGTGAGGTTTCTGGCATTTTGGCAAGCCAAGAAATAAGAGAAGTGAAAGGCATCAATCAATATTAAGGTTTCGGCCCTCAATATTGGTTTGTGGTTAATCGAGGACTCGGCAAGGTTTCATCAGACGGGCAACGGTCCGCTTGTCCAAAGAATCGGCTGATGATGAATTTGAAAATTTTTGATATAATCTAATCTAATGGCATGTTCTAACGGGCCATCGAGGGTGGTAATAAGTTTGGAAATTGGACGAAGGTGGTAATAAGTTTGGATTCGGATAATGATTTTTACGTATGATTTTGATTGTATTACATTTATCTAATGTGAGTATATCCCCATGCCGTGTTTTTTTTTACTGTATTTCTAACAGAAATAGGAGGTTTTCAAGTATTGATTAATTGCTACGACTTAGATATATATGTAAATAATAATCATAATTTAAAACAATCAAAATGGGACTTTTTTTTATAAGCCTTAGGAGGACATCATTTGATAACATATTGAAATATAGATAGATCGATCTACCTAGGGTACATTGCTTTAATTGCCTCGTAGTCATCCCTGCTCAACTCCCTCTTCTCTCTAATACGAAAAGTAGGAATCATTACCGACTTTGGATCTCCGCTGTGCGCGAGACCTAAAATGTGCCCGATCTCATGCAACGCCACGTATTCCAAATAGAAATCTCCGTCCTTTTTTTCATATGTTATCCAAGCCTCGTCCTGGTCGAACACCATTCTTCCATCTGTCGGAAAATATGCATGGGCCAGCGTACCGTACTTGCCGTCTCCTTTCTCAAAGCTTATCTTTATATCGGACTTGGCTGTATTCGAGATGGGGATGAAGGTGAAGTAAATAGAAGTCGACTGCCACTTTGCGAACGCATACCCTAAAGGGTCGCGAGCGTCTCCTCTGGTGGAAGGTTGGAGGGCATAGGTGAGGGCTCTTTTGTTGTCTGGCCACCTACGATTCGTGAGGTTGTAAAGGGACGAGTTGAAGGATGATGACGTGGCGGTGCTGAGCTGGCCGTGATATATATCGGGGACGCCACATCGGGCAGTTAGCATCTTGGCTAGGGTTTCTTGGTCTAGGGTTCCCGTGATGTTGAGCCTGAAGAACTGCTGGTACAGCTTGACGGCCGATTCTAGGGTTTCGTCGAACATGTCGCTGTCTAGGGTTTGGGGGATATTGGGATCGGTCGTATCTATGTAGCCGAGGGTTTGGAGGTATTTCTTCACGGCGACGATTTCTTTCGCTTGGGACCCCTTTTGGGCGCTGTTTAGATTCTTCAAGAAATCGAAGGGTGTGGCTGTTGTTGTGGAATTATGATCTCCATCGATCGTCACTTTCGAGAGATCGTAAGCTTCGTGACGAGCGATGAAGAATGATAGAGAAATGGAAAGAGCGAAGATGAATGTGGCCATGATCATATTAATGATTTAATAATTTGGTTGGATTCGGACAATGATTAAGCGAATGATTGCTTTACATCACTTAATCTGACATCCAAGACTTTTAACTCACTTCACCTCAGATGAGATTTTGTGCAAAAGATTCGCTGGTGTAATATTATTCTCTCAAATATTGAATCCACAAACATTACAGCCTTGTTCAATATCTTATTTTTTAACTACTATTCAGATAGAGGGAAAAAAATAATAATAATGAAAAACAACATATAATCAAAGTATAGAATCAAAATTTAGGGTTTGACAAAAAAACAAAATATAAAGGATTTTGGATACCATCCCATGTGCAAGAATAAAAAAATTACAAGTCTATGCTTTGCTGATGATTTGATGATATTCCGTAAAGCGAATAAACAGCCTGCAGAGAATTATGGAGGGTCTAGATCATTTTCAGGCTACGGCAGGGAAACAGCTAATCCGATGAAATCAAATCTCTATGCGGCTGGAAATCAGTGTGCCAAGATTTAATTGATCGAATAACCAAATGAATTTGTCTTATGATGCTTGATCAACTCCGTTTTGGGTTCCATTCGTGGATATTGGGGGGGTCGGTTTTTATGCTAACGAAGGGGCGGGTGTTAAGAGCGGTTGACACAAAGCGCAAAGAATTTCTATGCTGCTAAGGCATTGGTATACTGGGAAATGGCCTGCAGCTTACAGAAAAATAAAATGGTGGATTTGAACTTTAAACTTGCAGAAAAGTGGAATATGGCTGCTGTGGGAAAACAAGAGGACTGTCTTATGGGTAAAATGGACTCATGAACTATACATCAAAGAGGTGGGACTATGAACCTAATCGCGACTGCAGTTGGTATTGGAGAAAACTAATCAATATTTTATTTTAGGGTTTGTGGGATTATACTCAAGTAAAGTAATATTACAAATATGTAAGTTCTATCTCGATTACATTATATCATCGAAAGAATTGTAATAGTATCTAACTGGTGAATGTGTTGGCATTGGTTGTGAGCATATGTGTATAAATATATATATATATATTATATATATAGTTCCAAAAAGAATTGATCGTATTTAAAAATATAATACAAACATATAGACACATAGGCCATATTATTGCAAATTCCAATATCATCATCCACTTTCATAAATAACAATGAAAAAAAAAATTCAAAAAGCCCTTTAAATATGAAATTCCCATTTCACCTAAAAATAAATAAAAAATTGTACTTACCTATAAGAATCAACCCTATTATAAAACATTGGCACAAATCTGCCCCTTTTTCTCCACATTTAGTTCCTACAATGATTTACATACAGCTATTTACCATAATGAAATAATTATGCATCTATACTTTCATCTTTAGCCGAAGAGGCCGAATGCGACGCGGCGAGAATGGCCGCTCCAACGCCCGACCCGTCTTCCATAACCTTTATTACAACATAAGGCGATACATCCTCGCCAAGTATCTGTCCCATTGCCTCGTTCAGATATTCTCGAAACATCGTATAATTTGTGTACAACCCTCCTTCAATGGCTACCACCGTTCTCTTAATTTCGCTATTTTTTATTGATTTTCGACTTCTGGCGACTCCACTGCTACCATCCCGTCCTATTTTTTTCAATATTCCAACGATGCCCGCAGCTGCTAACCGTGCGGCTCGACATGTTACGATGTCGCATATTTTTACCACTAGCTTACGAACGGTAAGAGGAACTTCTCGGATCTGAAATAAAACCCAAAAAAAAAACATAAGGCTCCATTCGTCGGGACAGTTCGATATTATTTGTTTTCGTTAATTCATGAATAAAAGCTATTAATACCTCAAAGGTCTCTTCTAATATCCTAGCAACCTCAGTCAAGTCTGTGGAGTCATCCTGATGCATGGCAGCAATGATAGGTGTTCTGTAAGAAACAAATATGACGAATTAATTGTTATAATCACATTGCAATGCAATATACCCGAAAATTGTATGTCTCAAAGCAAAAGAGCCAAATGTATTTACTTTAAGACGAAGAGCGTCAGCAATTTGGAAGAAATAGGCCCGAAAACATCTGACTCCTGAGCCATCCGAAGAATGACCCTTCTCACGATTTCTCCCAAGTACATCCCCGATATCATTTTTTCGAAACCCTGAAGCAAATTAATTTCTATTTATGATAATTCCATGAAAGAAACGACGAGGAGCAATTTAGATAAGAATCTTCGAAAATGAGAAAAGCGCTCAAGCGAAGTGGAAATCTATCTCACTTGATCATTCGGGTTAGGACTGTCAGCATCCAATTCAACGTCGTACGATGTTCTCGGGAGATGAGACGACCAAAAGCTTCCCCATTCCATGTTTACAACCTGAATTCGTAGAGGAGGAAGCTAGAATTAATCCGTAAATAATAAGATTCGAGCATGCGTGTCGTGTAGTTTAAAAGTATTTACCGTGCCTCCCGAGGATGTAAGGAGACCCTGGCATTTGATGATCGAATCTGCTCGCTCCAAATAACATGCATTAGTGCCCGTCCCAATAGTCACAGCAACCATCGTGTCCTCGTCATTGTAATGGCCAAGAGCCAACGTCCCTACGGTGTCATTTATCTGTTCGAATCAAGAATATGCATTCAAATCAACCAACTTCAAACTTCATACATTAACCAGAAGAAGACGAAAGAAAACAAAGGGAATACAATACACATGCATAATTATCAGATTGCATGAATAAGGCCAACATAAAGACTGAAGAAACGTATTTGTATGGCCCTAATCCATGCATGGCTGTATAGCATAGTACGACTTTCAAATTTGTATTTTTTTAGATTTCATAGATGAAATAGAGCAACTTACTACGGCATTCACTTCCATGTTTAAGCCTTTACGAGCCATTGCTTCTTCTAGGCACTGGGAAACATCTTTACCGACCTAGAAAGGTATCCAAAAATAAGATTATTAGGGGTTAATGATATCACAATAAACATAGGACGCATAGTTGAGGAACTAAAAGACTAACAGTGTCTTCAATGGAGAATTTTTTCGTCCATTTGATCAATGATCCCGACGAGGCAGAAGTTTGTTTCACGGGAAATGAAAAGGTGAAGCCGAGTTCTTTCTTTCCCTCTTTGGAAACCTCGGAAATCACTTCTTCCCTCTCAACGAAATCTTTCAAGGATGTCGCAATAAAATCAAATAGCTCCTGAAAATTAAAGCAGAACGATGCAACCAAATCAGAAACAATTTATTTTTTAAAAGTCCAAAAGATCGGATTAATTCTGATAAGTTAGCTCGCACGCACGAACAAAACATATAGATATACCTCTGTAGTGCTAGTCTTCAAATGCTCGGGAATGCGCTGTCTTTCGACATCTTGTCTGATAATGGCTGACCTTTGGCCGCCTAACTCAACTTGTAAGACTCGGAAGTTTGTGCCACCAAGATCCAGCGCATAATACGTTCCTTTTTCATTTCTGAAATTTCGAAAAAATAACAATAAAGTGAACGTAAGAAAAATAAGGAAAACAGCCAAAACATACACGTTGAAACCACAGAGGACACACCTGCCCTTGCATGCAATAACTAACATTCAAAATGTTTCGCCACGTGTCGACGAAAACAAGACGCTTGGCAAATATTTATATTACCTTCTCGAAAGACTCTCCTAAAACGTCACCGTGTGACGAAGAATGAGCGAAAATGTCCATCAAAGTATTAAAATTTAAAACGTCGCCTTTGGCAAGTTATAAAAATCGAACAGCTAGATTCGTATTAAGCATAGTAGTTAATTAACTCGAATTTAAACGCAATATACAGACAAGAAAAGGTAAGAACAACCTCAGCAAATGCTGTCACGCATTGTATACGGTGACAGGTAGATTCCACCACACATTAGCAAAAGACAGCCGTTTGCCAACGGTAAATAAAACTTATTAATGAGAGAAATTCGAATACGCCACCTAATTCCTATTCAAGACGAACACGATGTATACACTAATGCGATATACACGAGATAAATACAGGAATCAGCATATAAGTGACTCAATGCCAATGCATTAGAGACTATCACAGCAATGGATGATATCAGTAGATACACAAAACATTGAGGACATAAAAAGAAAAAGAAAAGCTTAAGCTCATAAAACCATACGACTAAAACATGACAAACCAGAAGCATAGTAAAAAAAAGTAAAAGAGAAAAAGAAAATGAAAAAATATAGCAAATACAAAAACACTACAAACAAAATTCCATCAATCAATCCTTCACCACAACTCTCAGAAAATAGATTTTAATTAAAGAAATATATGCAGCAACACGCATCCACGTAATCAGTGACAAAAACGAAGCAAAGGCACAATTTTTATTTTTATTTTTTTTATTTCAGTAATGTTAATCAAATGACAGTGCGTTGGTCTAATGTTAAAAAAGGGGCCATCATAGATTTATTACCCAGTGGGGAGCTTGTAGACGTAAGTAAGAAGCATCTTGAGCTTGGACCCACCCTCACTAGCGAGCCCCGCGTGCATCTCAATCGCCACCGCGTCCACCACCTGTCTCAGCCGGGAAGGCGGCGTAGCACACGCGATTTCGAACTCCTCCACCGCCCTCAACGCCCTCCAAAAACCCCTCCGCCTCCGGACCCTACGTCCCACCATAACCGCCGCAGCCACGCACGCCACCGCTGCCACCGTACAAGCCGCCGCCAATCCCACCTTCCCCATATACTACAAAACTTGGACAGAGATTCTCCTTTTTGTCGTGGCTGTTTTGATCACACACCAAAGAAACAAGGGAAATAAGGAGAATCAATCGACCATGACGACTGATGAGATTATATTTCTTTATTATTATTATGGGTCTTTTTCTTCTTTTTGGGGGGGACTGTGCAGAAACGAAGAAGAGAGATTTTTCTTCAATGTTTTTATTTTCTTGAGAGAGAGAGTGGTGTAAGGAAAGGGAAGTGTCGGGTATTTATATAAGGTAAGCGAAATGACCGATTTACCCATCAGATAAAGAGTAAATGACGGATTTGGGCGCCTATGGACTTAATTTATTTATTTATTTATTTTTCTGGTTTGACCGATTAAAATATTTTTTAAATCTCTTTTTCTTATTTAAAATAAAAACTTTATTCGTGTAATGACCTTTTTGCCATTGGTCTTTTTTGGGATTTGATTTACAGTTTTATCAAAATTTAGCTATGGCAATATCACTTTTTTCTATTTCTCCATTTTATTTCCTAGTTCATCAAACAGTTCCCAAAATTTATGGAGGTAATCAAACCTTTGTGCACAAAATCATATTATGTATTTCAGATGTAATTTATTTATTTTCGTGATAAAATAAAAAGGAGGTAGGAAATATTGTTAACCAAGGGTATTAAAGACATCTCCAAAAATGCCCTCTAACACTAATTTTCAATAAAAAAAAATCATATATTTTGTGTTCGACACAAAGAACTTGCCCAAATCATAATCTTAAATTGCATAAAATGAAAAAAAAAATAACTACACTTAGTAAGAAAATTTAATTTTGATTTTTGGGTTTTTAATAATATATATATATATAGAGAGAGAGAGAGAGAGGAGGAAGAAAAAGAAAATTTTAATTAAAATAATATTATGCTCAGTTGTGGTGGACATGCACAAGAGGCGAAACGGCGTCGGAGTAGCTGCGTATTTGTATTTCATTTTCCGTACGATTTTTTATTTTTATTTTTTGCCAGCTGTCCTCCGCTAATTCCAGCTGTGCATCAAAAAAAGCACAAAACTCAGTACAAAATTGTATCTGTCGCCACCTCATAATTAATTTTCATTTTCCATTTTCTAATATATATATATTATTTTTGCTGTTGAATAATCATATGTTTGAAAATTATTAGTGTTTAGGTCAATGTTCAACCATTCAATTATTTATTTATTTAGTTTTCGTTACGAACGTATATTTTTTTCATTGACTGTTCTAGAAATTGTTGAATATTGTTCACCTATTTGACGGTTGGCATAAAATAATATATTTACATGTTTGAGAATGAGATGTTACCGAAAAGGTTTGCTGAAAAAAAAAATATTTTGATTCAAATCTATAATTTTAAAAAAAAAATAATGCTTTTTATTGGATGAATTCACAGCCGTTGGATACGCTGAATATTTTATTCTAACTAAATAAATTGTTGACTCAGATCGCCTTTGTGGGACCCACACCAATAAAGTAGATTTTGGCAACGCTTTAAACACGTGCTGAACAGTAGCAATAATTTTACCTTTTTTTTTTAATATATTAATTTTAAGACCATAAACTTTTTTTGGGGGTAATTCCTTGTAATGTCCTATTAGTGATATAGCGTTCGTTGTGAATCTATTGGCAAGATATAGTTCATCACCGACTCGTAGACATTGGAATGGAATTAAGCGAATTTTTCGATACCTTCAAGGAACAACTGATATGGGATTGTTCTATCCAAATGAATCAAAAGCAGATTTGATTGGGTATGCAGATGCTGGTTTTCTATCCGACCCACATAATGCTCGATCGCAAACATGCTATTTATTTACGCATGGCGGAACCGCTATTTCATGGCGGTCAGTTAAAGAAAGTTTAACGGCTACTTCATCTAATCATGCGGAAATTCTAGCTATTCATGAAGCTAGCCGAGAATGTGTTTGGTTGTGATCGATAATTGAGCATATACAACAAACTAGCGGACTATTATTATTATTAATAAAAGAAACAAATAATAATCATAAAGGACCAAAGTACTAAAAAGCCGTGACGTGGGGAATGTAAATTGATTGTGTGGAAGCTAAGTGTGAAGCGTCAACTCTCATAACAGATTACATTACACTATTTAAATAAGTCGCCACGATTTAATTCCCAGCCATTACCATTATTATTTAAATATTCTTAGGTCTATTCAAGGTGTTATTTTATAATATTAAGACATGAAATTGGTTATGTCAAATTGATCTAAGTTATATATTTAATTACCTGTTTGCTTTAGAAATTCGATAATCACGCCAATGTAAGAGATAATAACAAAAATTAAAATCGATTCGAACCATAAAACACCATACAATATAAATAATATAGTCCTTTTTGTATTATTGTGTGGTTTTTGGTAAATGAAACAGATAAGCAGTTTGAAATATTCGGGAATTATTTCCCTATCAGTTTGTCTCCAACCCTAACCAACCACGACAATCATTGTCAAAATTTTTATATTACTATGTACAATTGTTTTTTTGTGTATGAATTTTATTATTTATTAGGGATGATAATTAGCAAAGTGTGTGAGTGATTAGGCTCAATGGCAGAAGTTATGCATTGTATTAAAATTGTATCATTAAATGTTACCTTGTAGTTCAAAATTTTAAATTGTTGTGTAGGGTCAGTCAATTATGTGTCATTTCAGTGATATTTCAATATTATGTTAATTTTGTTGATACTTTATTGATGAAATTTATTATTGGAGTTTTCAAAGAACAGAGTGGCATGCTTTTATGATATATTAATGGATTAAATTTAGTCCCCTAGATTATATGTACTTGAGAAAAAGAATGAAAACTCGAGCTTGAATATCAATATTATAATGAGAGAACCTAACCTAAGGCAGTCAAGTTTATATCCGAAGAAAAAAGAGATAATATATATGTTGTATTATAGAGTATTTAATAAATGAACGTTGCCACAGAAGAAATATTTTATATATCTATATAAAGTAGAGTGAAAAATGACAAGACAGAAAATAAAAGACGGGTGAAAGAAGCACCTTGAAAAAAGAAATAGTATTTTTATATATAGAAGTCGTTTTTGGGAAAAAAAAATAGAAAAAATAAAGAAATAGTATTATGAAAAAAAAAAAAAACTAATATATAAGAATTATTAATTAGTATTTTATCTAAAATCATAAATTTGCGTGAATTAGTTAGGTGCACACCTACTGGAATGCAAATTAAATAAAATTTTCCACAATATGTATTATTGCTTTTTTATATAAGTTTTTTTCCTTTTTTTTTTTTGGGAAGTAATAATTTTATTTTAGTTTTTTACTTTCTCTACATGCGATATATATTAATTATTTAATCGAACAGTAACCCTAAAGCAAAAACCCTAAGGAACTAAGACAACGAAAGAAAACATGAAAAAAAAAAAGAAAAAAAAAACTTTCACTATCATTATTACGTAACCAAGACCAAGCTGAGATGCTGTTAAGGAGCCGCCACACACAAGTGGGCTTATTACAGCTTACCTTACCGACATTTTATTATTATTAAAACACTTCATTTATTTGACTAAATATATAACATATATTTCTAATTCACAAATACGAAAGCAAGTCATTAATTATTACACAGGCTTACACATGGAGACCATATAAAAAGGCTTCTAACACATCCAATGGATGAGATTCGCTCATATTTCATTAGGTTCTATCTTTTATAAAAAAATCCATGTTTTTTGTAATAATAATAAAAATACAGATGGTGGGGGTATGGTAACGTGGGAAATATATGAGGTGGTATTTGATAATTATTTATTGTCTCTTGTTAAAAAAAGGTAAATTACATATCGGGCCATGATAATTAGCCCTAGTTATGATTAGATCCCTGCTAAGTATAGAAAGGATCTTCATATAAAAGAGAAACGACATAGAAAAAAAATAGCATCACATATAAAATAAATTCGCAAAACGGCTTATATAATTTATATGTTGATCCATGAAAGCGACCGTTCGATTTTATTTAGAGGGACGTGGAGGTTGATTCTCCTCAGAATATATACATCATTCACGAATCTTAGATTTGATTATGATATAATATATATATACCACCATTTATTTTTCTTGGTCAAGTTAAAGACAGAGTAGCTTTATCGAAATACTTTAGTATCCAAGATATTGTGACCGTTGAGAAGTGCGTTGTCGTCAAGAAACCAACTTGCCTTTAAATGACATAATCATGCTGGTTGAAGAAACATTTGAATCTTGTAATGACATTAGTAGAGAGGATCCGAGAGGGCCCCACCACAATCCCCAAACATTCATATCATAAAATATATATTTTTTAAAATATTATAAAATTAATTAATCAATTTTAGACTTCTTGTTTGATGAATGATATTTACTAAATATTAATAAATACAGCTGTCACCTGTCGAACACTGACTTTTATATATATGTTTTTCCAATTTTCTTTTCATCGGCACGGTGTCGGCACGTGAGGTTTGTCGCCACGTATGCTGCCACGTGTCCAACACTCAGTTTTGACAGCTCAGACGATGTTTGGTTTTCCGCTTTTGCCCCTACCTCGAGCCACACACACCAATTCGCCGCGTAGCGCGCCCACACGTCAGGCATCACGCGGGATGTGAAACGTCATCCGTTGCATCACCTTGCTGGTGGGTCCCAGCAGAAGCGAATGGACTTCTTTGACAAATATTTTCTTACGAGGTGATGGCATTATATTATATAAATCGTTTCAATGTCCAATTAAGGTGAGTCCAAATATGGATTAGTCGACTTCGATTTGATTAATTATTATTGGGATCGAGCTTGATAAATTTCAGCTCGAGCTCAGCTCGGTTAAAAATAATAAAAGCTCGACTCGACTCGATAAGGTTAGTGTAATTCGAGGTATTTGAGCTCGAATTTGAACTCGGACTCGAGTTTACTTATTTTAATATATATTCTAAAATATATAATATATATTTAAAAATAAAAGTGTAGGCTAGCTAGCCAGATATAATAAGCTTGAAGCTCGACTCGATTGTTAAAGAGTCAGTTCCTCAAGCTCGATTTTGACCGAACTTCAATAAAGCTTTAATCGCAACTCGGCTCCTTTACATCCCTATTTCCAACATATATTTATAAAATAAGAATATTATTTGGAAAATCGTGAGCATTCGTTAGCCTGTGATTTGGCCAGCCCATAAATTGGGCCTTAAAGAAAGCCAACGGCCCATCAACGGACATGACAATCTCCTACAAATTCGTTTGGTAATGAATTCATATATCAAAGAATAAATTTTTTTCTTAATTAAATAGTACAATGAAATATTAAATTTAAGACTTAGGTCGTGACATGTGACTGATAATAGATAATACAGTTGGATTGGGTCATAAAAATGGGCGGTTGTCATTCGTTGAATACTACAACTTTTGATATTTTATTTAGGTTCATGCTATCCTACCACTTGGGTATAACACAAGTGGGTTGGGATCGTGACATGTGTCTCATCCTAAAGATGGTGACATGTCATAATCTTAACCCACTTGGGTAGGTAAGAAAAAACCTTTTATTTAATAGACAGCACTAAAAGATAGAAATCGACAGGACAAAAAATAAAAAAAATATAAAAATTAAATAAAAGTTGAATTAAAGTGCATCACCATCAATCATAAATTTATCATTCATGTCATCTACTTATCCAAGCAAAGCAATAATTTCATTTGGTTCACTTCACTATGGAATGGATGGCAAAGTTCATCGAAGTGAAACTATCTTGTGTGTATATGTGATTTAGGTAGGCAATCGCGATCCAATTTTAATTAATTTCTTTTTAGAAATATAAACTGAAAACTTTATAAATAATATTTGGGTAATTCATAAATCTACGCAATTCTCTTTTTTTTTTTTAATTCAATAATCTCCCATAACTAGTTAATGCAACTACCAACTATTTAGTTTTTTGGACCCCATGCATTAAATACGACGTCCATTCTTTAACCTATCGTTGCTTCTCATTCTAAACTTACTACATGGCTCTTTCTAGATATTCTTTTTTATTTATTTATTTATTTTTATATTATTCACTCGAGTCAGAACATTATAGGTGAAACACTATTTATACACTCACATGTAAGGTCTTGTAAGAAATGATGCACATCTCCATGGATGTTAAATTTTAGGCTTTCATTATAGAACCAATTGATAAAAATAGAATAATCTTATTAGCTAAAATAAATTTGAATCTATTCATCAAAACCAAGCATAAGCTATAAACTTTCTATCAAATTGTCACGAATTCGATCCACTTGAACTCATTGGCTATCTGTGTTGAACACACAAACTTAATGAAAGTGTGAGGTGGGACTTTGTGGGAATAACTCTCACGGACCTAAAAAATAGGGGTACAAACACTATTACTCTCTTATGTAAATAATTATTATTATTACAGAACAAGTAGGGTTGATAATTTAATAAGAGCTCATTATCGATGGATTAATGATCTTTAAAGGCGAGTTAAAAGGTGTAAACCACCGACTGTTAACCTCCAACTCCCCCATATATATCAATTAATGTGCCGACACAATAAATAAGTGCCTCTTGAAGTGTCGAATCATCGTCACCACATAATATAATCAAAACTATCATTACAAAGGCCAAACACATCCTATCTTCGGGAATAAGCACTAATTTTCTTTTTTTCACTTACACATGTACACACATACCATTTAGAGCATTTTAGCTATTTTATTGAATAATATTTCTCAAGGGTGAGTATATGGAGGAGATAGAGCTAGGTGGTGGTGGCGGCGGTGGAGTTGCCGACGTAGAGAGTGCGGTGGTGGCTCGTCATTACGCCGGAGAGGCTTGCTTGGTTTGGGAGGAATTAACGGTGGTTTTACCCAACTTTGGTCAGGGCCCGACCAAGAAACTGCTCCATGGGCTCAACGGGTATGCTGAGCCGGGTCGGATCATGGCGATCATGGGTCCTTCTGGGTCGGGAAAGTCTACTCTTCTTGATGCTTTGGCAGGTCAGTGTATAGTTTCTAGCTTCATTCTTTTTTGTTAGGGAAACATTAGGGTTTGATTCATTGCATTACCTCATCAAGCCATCATTAAAAATCTTATTTTTTTTTTTTATGAATTTGATTGTAATTATATGAATTGCATAACTTCTGACCACCCAACATACAGCGTATTTTTTTTCTTCAAGGAATTTAAATATAAATGCGTTGTTACATTATAAAGCCTGTAATGAATAGCACATAGATAGAACATATATATCAAGACATTAGGGTGACCGTTTTGGACCAAAAAAATGAATGGAAAACAATTACAAGTTTGATGATTCTTGTTTTGCCCATATCTGTTTTTACTATAATAATTATAAATATATATAATATACAGAGAAATAAATGACTTGTAGGAAGTAGTTGGAATAGTACAGTTCAGTAATTGAATGAAAAAGCTCATTTCTGCCTTTAGTTCGTCAGCTTTTACTGTGCCATCTTTCTTTCATATGTATAGGTAGAAGAGTTTATCACGCACGTATATGACATAAATGCCTGTTGCAATTTGCAATTATATTCAAAATGAAGCCTAAATTATTATTAACCGAAGATTATGTATACAATTAATATATTTTTTTTTTTTTTCAATTTTGATGCTCGCTAATATATTTTCTATGGCTACACTACAGGTAGATTATCAAGAAACGTAGTCATGACTGGGAATATTCTCCTCAATGGGAAAAAAAGAAGACTAGATTATGGTTTAGTCGTAAGTCCCTAAAAAAAAAAAAATTTTAAAAAAATAATAATTAAGCAATCATTGTTCAATGATCAGTTATATCATCACTTGGTCTGATTCAGGCATATGTCACACAAGAAGATGTACTGCTGGGGACACTAACAGTTCGAGAAACCTTAAACTACTCGGCAAACCTAAGGCTGCCGAGCTCCATGTCCAGCGAGGAGATCAAAGGCATCGTCGAGGGGACTATAATGGAGATGGGATTACAAGACTGCGCCGATAGGCTTATCGGGAATTGGCAGCTGCGAGGAATAAGCGGCGGAGAGAAGAAGAGATTGAGCATCGGTCTAGAGATCTTAATACGGCCCCGTCTCTTATTTCTCGACGAGCCCACGAGCGGTTTGGACAGCGCTGCGGCCTTCTTCGTGATTCAGTCCATAAAGAATCTTGCGCGCGACGGAAGGACCGTTATTTCTTCGATCCATCAGCCGAGTAGCGAAGTCTTTGCTCTTTTTGATGATCTTTATCTGCTCTCCGGCGGAGAAACGGTTTATTTCGGAGAAGCTAAGATGGCTGTGAAGGTATTTTTAATATGGGACCTTTGTTAGATGGTCATTCACCTAGAAAAGCATAAGCTTGGTGTCATTTTTTTATTTTACATATTTTATATATAACACGCCCCTCGCATTTAGGCTGATCTATTTCGCAATTTTTTTTATTTTTTTATTTTTTTAACGATTGGTGATGTGGATTCATTCCCATGACTCTTGCCATTAGCTACGATATCATGTTAGATGACTACTTCACCTAAAAGCTTAAGCTTGTAGGCAATGTGTGATCTTTTTATTTTACATATTTTATTTTCAACACGGCACCTCTCGTTTAGGCTGATCTATTTCTTATATCTTAGGCACATATTTTTTCTTTTTTTCTTTTTTTTTTTACCATTGGTCGTGAGGATTCATACCCATGTTAAATGACCACTTCATGTAAAAGCTTAAGCTTGTAGGCAATGTGTCATCTTTTAATTTTACATATTTTATTTTCAACAACCATTTAAAGGCTTTCGTTTGCAATAAGGATTTATTTTACTAGTGGAAGCTATCAATGATTTATCATGTCTACTATTGATTCTCATCAGCCTTAACTTCATATGTGGTTTTTCAGTTTTTCGCCGAAGCTGGATTTCCTTGTCCGAGTAGGAGAAACCCTTCTGATCATTTCTTGCGCTGCATCAACTCGGATTTCGACGTCGTCACGGCCACATTGAAGGGTTCGCTTAGACTTCGTGTATGAACTAGACAACACACATTTCTTCGAATTATGTCGGGACGGTTTGATCTAAATCTATTTCATCATTAATGTTTTGTTTTCTTTCTTACAGGATAAACCAGAAGCAGCAGATCCTTTCATGAACTTGGCAACATCAGACATTAAAATGATGCTCGTCGAAAGGTACAAAAGATCGCGCTATTCTGAAATAGCAAGATCAAGGATGCGAGAAGCCTCCGTCGTAGTAAGTTGCCCGAAAAAAGACATGCTGGCTTCATACTACAAACACATGTAAGAACCTCGAAAGATTATATATACTTACCACCTAGCTGGGCGTTCATTATTGCAGCAAGAATTCGAGGTCGAAGCAGTCAGAGGAAGCCAAGCCAGTTGGTGGAAGCAACTCACGACGCTGACTCGAAGATCGTTTGTAAATATGTCTCGAGATCCCGGATATTATTGGTCGAGGATAGTCATATACACGCTCGTTGCTCTAAGCGTCGGGACACTTTTTTACGACGTGGGAACGAGTTATACGGCTATTTTGGCCCGAGGAGCTTGTGGTGGCTTTGTTACTGGCTTTATGACTTTTATGTCCATTGGCGGCTTTCCGTCTTTCATCGAAGAGATGAAGGTGGAGACTTTCTTCTTCGTCTTTTTTTTTTCTTGCACCTTCTTCATGGAGTTTATTTATGTGTTAATTCCTATTTATGGTGTAATAGGTTTTTTACAAAGAGAGGCTCAATGGGTATTATGGAGTCGGAGTTTTCATACTGTCGAACTTCTTCTCGTCTTTCCCGTTCTTGGTCGCAGTCTCGGCGATCACGGGGACAATAACTTTCTACATGGTTAAGTTTCGCTCGGGATTCTCGCATTACGTCTTCTTTTGCCTGAATATCTTCGGCTGCATTGCTATGGTGGAGAGCGTCATGATGATCGTGGCGTCTTTGGTTCCCAACTTCTTGATGGGAATCATTGCCGGGGCTGGAATTCTTGTAAGTAAACAACATATTTATCCATGTTAAATTGTATTTTCTGATATTATTATTATGATTTATTTATTTTGGGTGTGTTTTAGGGGATCATGATGATGACTGCCGGCTTCTTCCGATTATTGCCGGACCTTCCTAAGCCGTTCTGGCGCTATCCTATCTCTTACATCGGATATGGCGCATGGTCGCTCCAGGTACCTTTTTTTCTCATTAAACCCTAATAACAAACACTTCCGATGAGATTCGATAGGATACAATATGACATCCACTGACTGCACCTAACAGCCAAGAAGTACGAGGTTGTTAATGGAAGTTAAGACTATGTTAGTTTAACGTATGATCCGTGCATAAAGGACATCGCCCGAGGGTTGTGTCGGGGCGGGACTAAACGTAGATGGGTCGAATTTTATAAGACAAAGAAATGATTTTCCTTACACCAAGTAGCTAATCGAATGCAGGGAGGATACAAAAACGACATGCTCGGGCTCGTATTCGATCCCTTATTCCCCGGTAGCCCCAAAATAACCGGCGAGTATGTCTTGAAAAACATGTTCAGAATATCGCTGTCTCATTCGAAGTGGTGGGATTTACTGGCGGTTTATGCCCTAATCTTAGCCTACAGATTTGTCTTCTTCTTAATCCTCAAGTTAAAGGAGAGAGTTGCGCCGTATTTTCACTCGCTCTACGCCTCGAGGGCTTTGTACAGGCTTAATAAGAGGCCTTCGTTTGTTCAGAAACCGAACAACCCTACCTCCCGCCGTGCTTCTACGATGAGGCTTCGTAGTGGCAGTAGTAATGTCAGGTCGCTCTCTTGGCAGGAAGGTCTAAGTTCTCCTATATGAATAACACATCATAGGAAATATCTCTTGGTTAATGTTATTACACTATAAAAGAAAGATGAATATAGGATACATACATAAAATATATACTGTCTGCTGTAAAACACATGTAATATATCAAAGAACATGGATTGATGTACTCAGTAATATGAAATGCATATAATAAAGTTTGCCAATGACAATAAAAAGCTAATATCATTCATTAATTACAGTGAGTCCAAGATTGATCTTAGATCAAAATCATCCCTCATCTTCTTACCTCCTCTCAGAATTCTTGGAAAGAATCTGAGGACTGTCAAGTGCCTTTATCTCTTTCCCTGGATTCGAACGCTCGTTTTTGTATTACTTCGAAAGGGCGAAAATTCAAAACGAAAAAGAAAGAACAGTCAGAAGACTGCTAGTATGAAGCTGTTTAGTATCATGAATAAAGTATAGGTCTTAGTTGCTTATAAGGATATATTTTTATTACCATGCATTAACCCTAAAATCTAACTATATTTTCAGGAAATCTGACCCTTGTGTGATGCTTCATTTTCTAACTATTCGAACAAAGCTCTATCTAATGGTTGGACTTCTACGAAATGTTATCCATATAACCCCGCTTGATTCTTATTACAGGGAGCGTACAAGAACGACATGATCGGGGTGGTATTCGATCCTCTAATCCCGGGAGGTCCGAAACTGAAAGGAGAATACGTAATAAAGAACATGTTTGGGATATCTTTAGATCATTCCAAGTGGCTGGACTTGTTAGCGGTGTACGCCCTGATAGTGTGCTATAGGTTGCTTTTCTTCGTCATACTGAAGATAAAGGAGAGGGTTTCGCCGTATTTCCATTCGTTCTTTGCGAATCGAGCGCTCGAGAGGTTCAAGAAGAGGCCTTCGTTTAAGAGGAAGCCGTCTTCTTCGTCGAAGAGGTACCACCACCATAATCTTCATCCTCTGGCTTCTCAAGAAGGTCTCAGCTCTCCCATTCCATAGATGCATTTAACAGTTTTTATATGCTAGGAAAAAACAGATAATAATAAACGCTTCTGTGAGGCGAAAGTTTATAATCAACTTTATTTTTGAATCATTCCATTGAAAGGTTTGGAGTGAATTCACCGTTTAACAATTTGATTTTCAGACCGTTCGTCGCATCTTGAGGGTCTGTTGTTATGCAAATATTGATACACATTTCTTTGTTTCGATCAATAAGATGATTATTTTGATGTTCTTGGTGCTATTTTTTCCATCTTTTTTTTTTTTCCTTTGAAAAATTGGCTGATGATATTATTGCTTGAGCGTCTATCTTGGGTACACTGTCCCATTTTTTTCTTTTTTCAATACGATAATTTTTCATAAATGGAAAAGTATTTATAAGTGGCTAAGTAACTAAGAGCATTCATGGAAATTATCGATTAATTAGTAGGGAACACAACATCTAAATAAAGCTACAAACAAAATAATCAAAAAGAAAAAAAAAATTGAAAGAATAAAGTTTTCAAGTTAGAATGAGAAAAGCTATATATATATAAAAAATCTATTACAAATCTGAGTCTAAAACTCCATAAAAGTGATTATTATACTCATCTATATTAATTTTTATTTTCTTTCATCTTCAATTTTAGAAGGATTATCTTACTTGGAAAGGACAATCCCACAAAAGGGAGAAAACAAAAAAAAAAAAAAAAGACTACAAAATAAAATAATTACTGAACAAGAAAGAAAATGAGATGGTTTCTTCACCATTATTATCCACTAGGTTGAAGAGAGATTAATTTTTAGGATTTTTTTGTTGGAGAAAATTTTCAAGAAAAAAGTGGCCTATTTCAAGAAAACGACGCATTTATTTGATGATTTTCTCGAATTAATTCAACGTGGCCATCCATGTGCCCAATTTTATTTCGTTTTTAAAGTGCAAGAGTTGTCTTAAGTTATAAAAGAAAAGTTTGGACAGCTATGTAAGAGTTTGATTTTCAAAGGAATGTATCCGAAAATAGTAATGATAACGACTGGCAAAAGATTGATGTAAATCTGTCATTTAATTAGACAAAATTAATGAATTTGCTTAAATCTCTCTTGTGGGGTGGATTATTTGTTGGCCAAGAAGCCCAACTTCTTTAATGAAGTCATAGAAAGGAGGCGTCCTTACTTTTTTTTAGTCCAGTAATTTAGGGAGAATGACATTACATGGACATCGAATTTAAAGGATGGTATTATACGGATAATAACTTTCAAAATTAAGCAATTTTGGGACATTATACGCTAAAACCCTAGATTATGTCCCAAAATTACTTAATTCTGAAAGTTATTGTCCGTATAACCTCACCCCATAGTTTTGTTGGAACCCTTGATTATAAGTCGAAATCCAATAATTTGGAGTAAAATCTAGGGTTCCGACATATAATGTCCCTAAATTGCTTAATTTTGAAAGTTATTGTCCCAATAAAGCCAACTCATATATTTAGTGTCATTATAATGCTTAACCTCTTAAATTACATGACTAAAAAAATATTTAAGCTTTTTTTTTTTTTTGGATTTAAGGTATTACGACGACATTAACATAAACAAGTCTATTAAAAAAAGGGACAATGAAATAAAAGCAGAATTAAAGATTTTCATCTTAACATCCTTTGATAAGACAGAGACAAAACCTTATTACAAACTTTTCCTTAATTCATATAAACAAACCATTTACTCTCCTTCGCCTACTTTGGCCGGTCTATCATTTTTTTTGTATAATTTCCTAACAGAAATTCACATGCGAATTAACATTCAAATACCTAATTGGCCAAAATATACACATGGATTATCATTAAGACGCATATTCGCCGTCCTCATCAACGTTTACTCGACTTTACTTAGGATAAATAATTCGATAAAATAAAATAATTATTATATAAAAAAGCAATTTTTTTTATCATTAACACCATCACAACGCACAAGCTGCAACAACAATAATTTGCATATTAAGTTCTCCCCTCAATTAAATTATTTTCCTTACAACTTACTATTGCATTGCATATTTAGTTAGTATATATAAATAAGCAATTTTATCATTAAGAGCTCTAAAGCTATGAAAATATCCATCCATAAGTTGATATTTTTCCTTTTCTTTTTCGTCATTCCATATTACCATAGATATCAATATCAACACCGATAAATCAATTATTAGTAAATTTTACCAATATTAATATAGATACATGTACCTTAAAAATTAGAATATCTTCTTTTTTTTTCTAGACTCCAATTATTTATAGTCATCGTGGGCTATGAGATTATACTCTGACTTCCAGCGGGACTAATATCACTGGCATTTATGTACGTACCGTCTTAAGTCCACCATGTCTACTCTACAATAGTCAAAGGGTCAAGTGAGATTGATACCATTATCCTCAAAGACTTCAAAAATTGATTGGTCGTAATTTAATCATCGCCTCCTAATAACATAAACCCTAACTTTCACTTTATTACCATAAACGTTAACAAGTTCTACGCGCAATATTAGGTTTTTGATGGGATCATAGCCCGAAATCATGGGGATGGATATCAGAAAGAGCATCAATTCTTCTTATGGAAATGAAATTTTGGTATTATAAATTACAAACTTTCTCTCAACTACCATGCTGCAGGGTCATTCATGGCAATCAATATCTCAACTAATTAATAACAGTACTACCCATCTCACTACAACAAATACACACACACACATATATATATATAAATAGTGATACATACATAAGAGAACTATATATATATTTTTTGTTATTCCTTCCCCACTAACAAAGCAGACAATATATGGAGATAGAGATAACAGATTCTCAGGTCCGTCAAAGAGACGTTGAGACAGGCGGCTGCTTTGACCATCAGCTATATCATGGTGTTGGGGCGTGTTTGGCTTGGGAGGATTTGACGGCCGTTTTGCCGAACTTCGGCAACGGGCATACCCGAAGACTGATAAATGGGCTAACGGGTTTTGCCCGTCCGGGTCGGATCTTGGCCGTTATGGGTCCTTCTGGCTCGGGCAAGTCTACCTTTCTTGATTGCTTAACAGGTTGGATCTCTTCTTCTACTTCTACTTTTCATTGAGCTCATATGCATGTTGCAGCTCGGTAGTAATTGGACTTATATACATATACTGCTTTTCTTTTAATTTTTTTGTCGGAATATATATATATATATATATATATATGTATATCTATATAGATATACATGTGTGTGTGTGTGTGCGTGGAGATAAATCAAAGACCCATAATGTTTAGAATTCAGGCATTTCTTGAATTTAGATGATATAACGAAGTATCTAACTTTAGATAGAAATTTGGTGGTGTCGATTTACTTCTTGAGGATATAATTATAATTATTTTAACGTAGTATATAGAATTTCTTACAGATCTCTGTCACTTATCTTCAACGGTCTAAACTAGGTTAATGGATATGTTTTCTGACGAGATTTGGAGCCCTTTTTGGCCTAATAAAAAAAAACAGTGAAAAAAGAAGAAAAAAGAAAAAAAAAATGTGGTCAATGCAGGTAAATGAGTTTCTTGAAAAAACAAATCAATCTAATTAAATATAATATAATGTTGATTGAATATTTAATCTTTAAAATATGGAATAAATTGAACATGTAAGGTGGTGACATGTGTCCATGAAATTATTCCAATGTGGAGGGAGGGTATCTATATTTATTACATATCTACTCCCATCCCATGCATATATACCATAATCGATTGCATGTTTCATGCTATTTTTCTAGTTGAGATATTAATGTCTCATTACTTGTTCAATCTACAAGTTAATAAGCTAATTTATATTAGTTTAAGCTAAAAAAATAAATAAATTTTTACTTATGTACGTCATCAATTTAAATTTGAAAATAGCAGCTACTAATCTGTCACGGACTGTATATGATCATCATCTTCCCATCGTATCGATTAAATATGCATTACTACCTTTGTACAAAAACACAAAGCATCCGATGAAATCATTTAATAAGCTGTATTTAATGTCTTCGGTCAACAGTGAGTTATTATTTAATTACGATGGTATATACACTAATAATTTTGTGAACATATATAGCAGAAAATGACCTTTAATTGTCAGAAGAAGCATGAGGCACTGCATTTAATAGATTTAGATATTTGAAGAGCCTTTTTTTCCCAAAATTTCTGAAAGCGCACCAGCGATTTATGTGCTGCATGTCATGATTTGTCAATATTGGGTGGTTGTGTAATTAATAGAAGCATTTATTCAATAACAATAATAATAATAATAATAAAAACAGAACTTACCATTACATAATATTTATTACTTATTACTAACATATATATATATGTGTAGGTAGGGTCGCAGGTACTGTGGTGATGTCTGGCAACGTTCTTCTTAATGGTAAAAAAAGGAGTAGGCTTCATTATGGAGTCGTTGTAAGTATGAATTCCTCTTTGTATTATTATTATTATCAGTATTATTCTTATTATAGTGTTTTGTTGTTATTGTTATTATTAGTTTTCTTTTTCATAATTGATTTCATATTTGATCTAAATTTCATAATTGACTTATCTTCTCAGAACTATTATGTGCTCCATTTGAACAAGGAAAAATAGTGAAGAAGATTGAGATTCTAACATAAAATGGGGTTTTTTTTTAAGCAGATTAAATTCAATAACAGGCTTGTAATTTGTAAATATAAGTCAAGAAGATAAGATGGCATATTATAAATCTTGAATTTCTAATTACATTGTCTTGAGATGAAACTGATGAACAAGTTAAAACAGGCTTATGTAACTCAAGAAGACGTACTTCTCGGAACCCTAACCGTGCGAGAAACCATATCATACTCGGCTCGGTTAAGACTGCCGAGCTTCACGACCGAAGAGGAGATCAAAGAGACCGTCGAGAACGTAATAACCGAGATGGGATTGCAAGAATGCTCCGATACCCTAATTGGGAACTGGCACATGAGGGGCATAAGCGGCGGAGAAAAAAAGAGGCTCAGCATTGCGCTCGAAATCATTACGCAGCCCTATCTCTTATTTCTCGACGAGCCCACGAGCGGATTGGATAGTGCGTCGGCCTTCTTCGTCTGCCAAGCACTTAAGAACGTCGCATGTAGTGGGAGGACGATTGTATCTTCGATCCATCAGCCTAGTAGTGAGGTTTTCGCCCTATTCGACGATCTTTTGCTTCTTTCTTGCGGCGAAACGGTGTACTTTGGTGAAGCTAAGATGGCTATTCAGGTATATGAGATTTGACTTGTTACATAAGGACAAATAAGACTTACAAGATTTGTAGCTGTAATAACAATAATAGCATGGTGACTTTCTTGTCATGCTTTTAGTTCTTTGCTGAGGCGGGATTTCCTTGCCCGAGTAGACGAAACCCGGCGGATCATTTTCTCCGATGCGTTAACTCGGACTTCGACGAGGTGAACACTGTGCTATTGGGGTCTCAAAAAATTAAGGTAAAGGACACATTTTGAATGTTCTAACAGTGATTATTCCTAGGACAGATCTAACGTAAGATAGTTTGCGCATTATGTTTCATTTTTTGCAGGCGAGAAAAGATATTCCGAACAAAGTGACGGAGTTATCGACGACGGAGATCCGAGCGAGGCTTCTTCATAGATACCGAACCTCGGAATCTTCGGCAAGAATGAAGTCCAAGATTCGAGGGTTTTCATACGTGAGTGAGCATTTTCGTTCTTTGATTATGGAATAGTGTAATAAAATCGATGGAGAACCCTAAAAAAATCGAAATTGGATATTGAATATCTTTTCGTAGGATCGGCTCGTTTTCCATGAAACGAGCGGGAGCGAGGCGACGTGGTTCGGACAGCTCGTAACCCTAACGAAGCGATCGTCGAAGAACATGTCCAGAGACTTCGGATATTACTGGCTGAGGATCATCGTATTCATCGTCGTCTCGACGTGCGTCGGCTCGGTTTTCCGGAACGTCGGGTCGGAAACTGACAGCACCGCGCTCATGGCGAGGGGCGCGTGCGGCGGGTTCGTCTCGGGGTTCATGACGTTCATGACCATCGGGGGCTTCCCTTCGTTCATCGAAGAAATGAAGGTAGTTGGTTATTAAATCGAATTTTTAGGGCCGACAAAAATTTTCGCAGCTCTAACGCTAGCGAGAAAAAAAAAACAGATATTTACGAAAGAAAGGCTCAACGGGCACTATGGCGTCGCAGTTTTCGTAATTTCGAACTTCATCTCTGCGTTTCCATTCTTGGTCGCCATGTCCGTCAGCTCGGCGACTATTACGTATTTCATGGTGGGGTACCATCCCGGCTTCGAGCACTATATATTCGCCGTCGTCGACCTCTTGATATCGATCGGCGTCGTGGAGAGCTGCATGATGGTTATCGCAGCAATAGTTCCCAATTTCCTTATGGGAGTTATTCTCGGCGCCGGCTACATCGTAAGTACTTTTATCTCGAAAAAAAAAAACTAACGAAACGTTTAAATTACTTCAAAACACAACAGTAAAACGACGTCTGATTCAAGTATTGTTGAATGACCACTTTAGCTAAAAGCTTAAGCTTGAAGTGACTGTAACATATTTTTAATTTTATTTATTTTATTTCCAACACGCCCCTCACGTCTATGCCGATTTCTTTCTTATATACCTTTAGACGTGAAATTTTCTTTCCATAGTTGGTCATGAGGATTCATATTCATGACCTCTTAGTCTGAGTTCTGATATCATGTTGAATGTCCACTCTGTCCAGTCATATTTTTAAATTTTTATATACTTTATTTCCAATAAGTATTTACGCATTACACTCATTTATATACAGGGCATTATGATGGCTACCGCGGGATTCTTCCGGACATTTCCCGACCTTCCGAAGCCATTCTGGACGTACCCGGTTTCTTACGTCAATTACATGGCGTGGGCTTTACAGGTAATACGTCGATTAATCAAGAAAATCGATATTTTTTTTTTCTTTTCGAAGCGCATTATTTGTGATCGAGCCTTTATTACGACCTTCAAAAAATGTAGGGCGCGTACAAGAACGACATCATCGGGATGGAATTCCAGCCGCTAGGGATCGGAACGCCGAAGCTAGATGGAAAAAAAGTTCTCACCTCCGTCATCGGGATAACGCTCCACCACTCAAAGTGGTGGGACTTGGCGGTCGTCGCGTTGATCCTCGTATGCTATAGATTTGGATTCTTTTGCATCCTCAAGGTGAAGGAGAGGGCCCTGCCCATGCTGAAAACGTACTACTCAGCGACGACTCTTAGCTACCTCAAGAAGAGGCCTTCTTTTAGGTTGACGGCGGAGAGGTCCGCAGTGGCGCCGCCTTGTCCTTCCAAGAGGCATCATGTTGTTCACTCTTTGTCTTCTCAAGAGGGCCTTAACTCTCCATTACATTGAGATATAATTATATATTACAAATACTCACATGATTGATTTACATATATGGTTGAATGAGGTGTATAATGCTGATTCATTTTATAATTTAACCTTAAAAATTAATGGTTTGACAGTATATATATTAAGGGGATAAAAGACACGTGGTGGACTAATTTTATTATAACTAGTATTTTATAAACAATCGAAATATGTACTATATTATATAAATATATAATGTTAATTAATATTTTGAGTTGTTTTTAATAAAGGATATCATAATATTATTTATAATTGTGTATTATTTTTAGATATATTATTAAAACGTTAATTTGGAGGATATAATTGTAAGTAATAAAAAAATTAAGGAAAAAATGATAATTGTGTCTGTCATACTAAATTAAATTAATTACAGTTACTCTAAAGTGCTCTTCAATAATAAAATTGATAGATGTAATAATATACTGTTTATTCTACTTTACGAAACAGATAATAACTCAAATCCATTGAGATGTTGACACATAAGAAGAAAATAAAATAAAATTATTTTGCCTATTTATCACAATCATATGAAATTTGGTAATGTACCAACATGGATTGGGTGAGGATAGGCTTGTCAATGGATCGGGGATTCTCTGTCCCCGCGGGGCCTCGAACGGGACGAAATCTCCGATTTTTTTACCCCCATGGGGCGGGGACGGGGCGAGATCTCCCCCCATTGACGGGGATGGGGCGGGGACGGGGATTGATCTCCTCCGTGGGGATCTCCATCCCGTTCTCCGATACTATATTATATAAAATAAATAATATTTATTATATCTAATCAATATTATTATAATATAAATAATATTTAAAATATAATTTAAATAATATATTTAATTTATATAATATAATATAAATATTACTTCTTAAAAAAAATTGCGGGGCGGGATCCCCGCGGGGACGGGGATTGGGATTCCCTGTAGACGCGGGGGACCCTGCCCCGCCCAGTTAACATCCCTAGGTGAGGATGATCATAAAATACATCAATTTAAAGCCCAAAAAGAAATGTGGTACTTATATAGATTAGCCCATATGGTTCCCATTTGGATTGATCATACAATTTTGTGACTCTCGTTGTAAATTTGGTATGGTACCTACAAGCTAGAAAGATTAGTCCAGTTTAAAGACGAAATCATCTCATAGTCGAAATTAAGGTTCGAAATCGCCTTATTTTAAAGTTAGGTATATTGTGAAGGCTAAAGTTGTGTGAAAATACTTAAAAAAAAAAAAGATTGACAAGCCCATCCAAAGAGATTATGAAATGTAGGGGATATTAATGGCTTTTTTAATTTAATATTGCTATTTTTTGTATTCATTAATTAAATAGGATTATTTTAAAAAATATTAATAAAATAGGGCAAAACGCTGGTAATGAACGCGACGTCGCGTCCATTAAACGCGACGTCGCATCCAATGGAAGCGACGAGTATGCGGGCCGCAAAACGCTTGTGAAATGGGCCGACCCTAGGGTTTTGGTCCATTAAAAGCAACGTCGCTTCCAATGGATGCGACGTCGCGGTTAATGGACGCGACGCCGCGAATTTAAAAGCCATCGCCTCCTCTTCTTCTTCTTTCTTCCTTTCTCTTCCTTTCTTTCTCCTTACTCAGCATCGCCGTCCGCCGTGTCTTCTCCGTCGTCGCCGCCGCACCTGCCCGTCTTCGCCGGCCGTCTCCGTCGTTGCCCGTCTTCGCCGGCCATCTCCGTCGTTGCCCGTCTTCGCCGGCCGTCTCCGTCGTTGCCCGTCTTTGCCGGCCATCTCCGTCGTTGCCCGTCTTCGCCGGCCGTCTCTGCCCTTAGCCGCTGCCCCGTAGCCGCTGCCCCGTCGTCGTTGCCCGTCTTCGCCGGCCGTCTCTGCCCTTAGCCGCTGCCCCGTAGCCGCTGCCCCGTCGTCGTTGCCTGCCCGTACCCACTGCCCGTCGCTGCCCGTTGCCGCTGCCCCGTCGTCGTTGCCCGTCTTCGCCGGCCGTCTCTGCCCTTAGCCGCTGCCCCGTAGCCGCTGCCCCGTCGTCGTTGCCTGCCCGTCGCTGCCCCGTTGCCGCTGCCCCGTCGTCGTTGCCCGTCTTCGCCGGCCGTCTCTGCCCTTAGCCGCTGCCCCGTCGTCGTTGCCTGCCCGTACCCACTGCCCGTCGCTGCCCGTTGCCGCTGCCCCGTTGCTGCCCGTAGCCGCTGCCACACGTACACCACTCCCTTTTCTTATTGAAGGTATATTAATTAGCAAGCTATGATGAATATTTGTAACTGTTAAAGTTGTTATTCATCATTGGGGGTTTTGAATTTTAACTCGATGTCGTTCGATTTAGGATGGATACGAATGAATTTTACGGTCCCGTCGATCGGTCGTTATTGATATTTCAGGATAGTCATCGTTGTAACGATGTGCTATCTAATGCGGATGGTGCGTTAGATACTCCGTTGACCGTGAGAGGTTTGGAAGGCTAGTATGGGGTAAGCCTTCACGACCGGTGCGCTTGCATGGTCGTGTTTTGGAAAAGTTGGATACAATGTCATTTTATGGCGTATATAGTTGTGGATCTCAGAAATTAGATCCACACTTAATTACGGCGCTAGTAGAAAGATGGAGAAAGGAAACGCACACGTTTCACTTACCGATGGGGGAGGCGACCGTTACTTTAGAGGACGTCGGTGTTCTTTGGGCACTCCCAGTCGATGGTGTTTCTGTTAGCGGAGTGATCCATCGTAAGTCGACGGAGCAGTGGATAGATTACTGTGAGGCGTTGACTGGCTACAGACCCGAGGAGGGCACGTACCACGGGACCAAAGTATCTTTGAGAAAATTGGCGAACTGGTTAGAAGCCAATCCGATCGACGATGAGAGTGTCGATGATGTAGTAGATCAGCACGCACGTGCATATGCACTATTACTCATTGGATCAGTTATGTTTCCCGATTCCAGCGGAAGTACTACGTCGATGACGTACCTTCCGTTGCTCGAGAATATCGATGAGGTGCACACTTACAGTTGGGGCAGTGCTGTTCTAGCTTTCATGTACAGAGAGCTATGTACATCATGTCAAAAGCAAAAGATGAACATTGGTGGAGCATTGCGTTTGCTTCAGGTACTAATTTATCTTAATATATTTTTTTTCGTTATTATGTCGTAAATAGAATAACCGATTTAATTAAATCTTGTATAGGTATGGGCGTGGATGCGTATATTACCCGTGCAACCCATTATTATCCATCCTCGAGTGGAGATGCTACCCGCCGTTGTCGATGGAATTCAGCTTCCCATTCCGCCGCATGCGGCAAGGTACTGTGGAATTATTTTTTTAATTTCTTATGATTTTGTAATATTATTACTTTTTCTATAAACTTTGTTTATTTATTAAGGTGGAATGCACTGTTGAATCATACCACCTCCGCAAATTCTAATTTACGTGCCATACGAGAGTCGTTCGATAGCATGTCGATGGAGCAGTTTGTGTGGACTCCGTATGATGATAATGCACCGGAGATTATGGCGTTGAGACCTGAATGCCGACCAACTTGTTGTCGTTCAAGGTGTCCACTGATATGTTATAACATTGTTGAGTGGCACTACCCCGACCGTGTGGTCCGACAGTTCGGAATGGTACAGTCGATCCCGGACGCTCCTCGATATTTACATCGAAATCTATATCGGTTCAATCTTCGCAATATCGCGGGAAGAGACTGGAGATTGCATCACGCAGAATATGAAGCGTATTGGTTAGCTCGATACGAGTCGATAGTTGATGCAATGGAGATAGGTGATGGGGCGCCGTGCACTGCAGATTATTTTACATGGTATCGATCTGTCACCCGTCGCTATATATCTCCGTCTACAATTCACATGGAGCGAGGTTTTCAGATGGGAGATAGTGCATTTATCGACGTGATGGTATGTTGCAATTTAACTCAGATTTATATTAGTTGTTAAGATGTTGCATGCAATAATTTTAATTATATAATAGGCACAATGCGTCGATGAGACCGAGAACATATTACGCCGGGGGGATATAGATGGGGGCTTAGATGTTATACATCGGATGCAGCGACTTGTTATTGACAGGCGTCAGCGACAACAGATAGAGTTCACCGATATTCCTCCGACACAAGGTCCGGGTCCGTCATCTTCACGTCGTACGATGCCGAACCCTGGTCCGTCGTCTTCACGTATTACACCGGGATTATACGAAGATGTTGGATATGTGACGCCGACACCTCACGGCTACGAAGACGACGACGAGACTCCGCCATACCATCCATATACACAGCACTCACCACCTCGGCAGCAGCCACGACGTCGTCCACAGCAGCACGACGCCCCTATTGATCGCGGTCATTTGCGTAGAGATCGACGACCCCGTAGATGTGGCACCGGATCTCATTACATGCCATAGTGGTTAATTTTTCATGTGTTTTTCTTATTAGCGGATGTTATTTTTATTTTACTTATGTTTATGTTACGTTTATTATTTTATTTATGTTTCTTTGTTGGTTGCAGCTTTAATCATCATCACGACCTTTAATAAAAAAATGAATAAATTAATACTAATAAGCTTTAATAATAATAATAATAATAATCATTACCATAATAATAATAATAATAATAATAATAATAATAATAATAATAATAATAATAATAACTTTACTGAATAAATTAAAATTCGCCAATAATAATAATAATAATAATAATAATAATAATAATAATAACTTTACTGAATAAATTAAAATTCGCCAATAATAATAATAAAAATATAAATTTACAGTAGTCATGTTAAATCATATACAACTTTAATCAGGTCCAGTACGTCAGCTTTAATCAACATCATCATCTTTAATAAAAAATAAATAAACTGACACTTGTTAGCTTTAATCATGTACATCTTTAATGAATATCACATGCTTTAATCATGTACATCTTTAATAAACTGAATAAATTAAAATTCGCCAATAATAATAATAAAAATATAAATTTACAGTAGTCATGTTAAATCATATACAACTTTAATCAGGTCCAGTACGTCAGCTTTAATCAACATCATCATCTTTAATAAAAAATAAATAAACTGACACTTGTTAGCTTTAATCAGGTACATCTGTAATGAATATCACATGCTTTAATCATGTACATCTTTAATAAACTGAATAAATTAAAATTCGTCAATAATAATAATAAAAATAAACTGACAATTGTCAGCTTTAATCATCTACAACATCACATGCTTTAATAAAAAAAATGAATAAATAAGAATATGAAGCTACGACTTCGAACGTCTATAAATTAGAAGGCTATTAATTAACATACTCAACATCACAAACACGATGCATCCATTCAATAGAGATCCGCGCCTTAATCGGTTCACTGGGAAGCCAATGAATCAAGGTCATCCAATATTTGAAAATCTGAAGGTACTCGGGGATTATTTCTATGATGATCTGTGGACATACAATATGGAATCAACCTTCGTTAATCATGTGTGGTGTGAAATGCATCGTGGAAATCTAACAAATGAAAATCTAGAGGATGGTCTCCATTATATTGCTCACCTGATAAATGGAATATATGGAAGGAATTTCACGGTACCATTTCTAATGGTGAAACTCGGTCATCTTAAGCGTCGTTACTTTTTATGGAAGAAGCTACGCTCAGAGATGGGAGATTGGGGAGAATATGACAGGGGTTGGATTCATGCAGACACTACGCAATGGCTTAAGTGGTTTGAAGTAATTATTCTATTCTATATTTTATTTATTTGAAAGTATATTTGTAACAAAAAAAAATTGTTTTCTTTTGCAGGAGGATCCTCTTTCAACGATTTACTTTTATGAATGCGAGCCTTTTGATAATCGTCTTTATGCAATTTTTGAGAAATTTATCAATCTCGCTATTGTTCCAGACATTGACGTGCTTGCAATTGAGAAGAATGAAAGACCAACACAACCTATTCGGATTGTAGCCCATACTAACGTCATTGAACTAGTCGTGGACAAGCCTCCGAAAGGAAAACATAACGGTATGTCCCGAATGGTTAGAAACAAAGGTAAAAAAATGGCCGTCTCCAGTTCGAGCGTCAATGAGGACATTAGTGATGATGATTTCGTCGAGAAGCCCCCGAAAGGAAAACAAAACAGTATGGCTCGAATGATTATAAACAAAGGTAAAAAAACGACTGTCTCTAGTTCGGGCGTCAAAGGTGATAGTAGTGATGACGATTTCGTCGAGAAGCCCCCGAAAGGAAAACAAAACAGTATGTCCCGAATGGTTAGAAACAAAGGCAAAAAACATGTCGTCTCTAGTTCGAGAATCAAAGAGGATACTAGTGATGATGACTTCGTTGACAAGCTTCCAAAAGGATGGAAAGAATATTAATTAGCAACTATGATGTATTTCTTGCAAGTGTGGTATGTTTTTAGTAGTTTTGTTTGTGTTTCTAGCAGTTAGTGTGTTCCTAGCTATAATGAGGTGTTTAAAGCAAATGTATTTGTGTTTTTAAATTGCATTAAATACTTCAAATAGCATAAACTAAAACTTACATCCAACATAATAACATAAAAACAGAAGCTAATGCGATTCAACGTCTTCCACGACCTCTTTGACTTGATCTCCCTATTGATCCACCTCGATCCATTTCATTCTGGATACGAGTAGTGCGATATCTTCCCGGTCCTCTTCGGCCACGTCGAGCTTCATTATGTATAAGAGAAAAATCAGCAGGCTCCCAATAGCGCTCATCGTACAGTGGATAGAAAAACCCCTCGTATGTTCTAAGGTACGATTGTTTGCTGTAGAAAGGAGCAATATGTTGCATGCTATGAACATTCCACATACGGCAAGCTGCTTGAGCATGAGAACATGGAATGAAATACATGTCCCATTTTCCGCAAGTGCACGTCTTTCCTTGAACGTTTACCACATGTTTTCTTTGATTTACCGCAGAAGTAAATACCTCGGCTGTTTGAAAACGCGGGTCGAATCGATATACGACATGACTAAATGAGTGATCCGTCCAAGTATTGAACATCTTCCAAGCATAAGGCGACCATTGGCTTTCGGAATTATCGATCGCGGCAGAGCACTCTTGAAATCGATCACGAAAGTATTGAACGCATCGATGGAAGCTAAAGTCGACTATTGCTTTCGGCGGCAAACAACGAGCCCCTTTGAACACCCCATTAAGGGCCTCTGAGATATTAGTGGTCATTACACCACATCGAAGTCCCCCATCATGAGAAAACGTCCATTTTTCTTTGTCAATTTTGTCCAACCACGCCCACGCTTCTTCCTTGATATCTTTGATGTGCTCCATAATTCGATTAAACTTTTCCAGTGTGTGCGCCATCCCAGCTCTATGGCATAATTGTTTCAAATCCTTGTCTTTGAATTCTGTGTTGAAGTTTGAAACCACGTGGCGTAGACAAAAACGATGTTGTCCATTTGGTGGCCTAAAAGCTTCGAGCTCTCTTACAGCAGCCAGTATACCTGCATTATAGATTGTAAGTAACAAAATTTATCATCAATAAAAAAGATATAAGAAAATTAAATGAAATATATCAAAATACCTGGATGTCGATCTGAAATAAGGCATACAGCTTGATTCTCCAACACGTGGACACTAAGTAAGTTCAAGAACCATTTCCAAGAATGTGTGCTTTCGGTTGTAACAATGGAAAAAGCAAGTGGAAAAATATTTTGATTGGCATCGATTGCTGATGCAATCAACATTTTATGTTCGTATTTTGAATATAAGTGCGTACCGTCAACACAGACGACTCTACGACAGTGCTTAAAGCCATCAATACAAGGTTTGAATGCCCAGAAAACATACCCCAGTTTCTTTAGTCCAGGCATATTAGTTGGAAGATGCAACCACTTTACAACAGTCTCGGGATTGTAACGTTGCAACGCTTTCATGAAGATGGGAAGTTGTTGGACTGAAGTTTCCCAGGTGCCATAAACGTTTTCTTTGGCTCGTTTAAGTCCATGCCACGCTTGAATGTATGAGATGTCGTACCCAAATGTATCCTTTACGAGCTGTTGGACGTTTTTGGGAAGATACTGAGGGTCGGTAGTCACTGTTCCGATTAACTTACGCGCAATTACGTTTCGTGACATGTTACGATGTGTGCTCGCCAACTCGTTCATGTAGCATGTGTGTGGTCCTCCATATCTTGTTATCTTCCAAAATCCCTTTTTGGTTTGAAGCAAGCTCGTAATCTCCAATGGCATTCGTCGTTGTGATTGCATTTCACGCTCCATGCGGTTTTCTTACTTTCAACAACGTGAAACTCGCGCCTAACAACCCTCAAAGAGTAATCTTCAACAGCACTTTTCAAATGATCTTTACTATTAAAAGTCATACCTTCCGCAAACGCTGGATTGTCTCTATCGTAAAAATCACCCCCGTCTTCGTCCCCTTCTGAGGGAGCCATTTGATATGTTGAATTAAACGGCACTGTCTGATAAAGAGCTGGAGTATCATCTTCTTGCATCAAAATATCATTTTCTAGAAGATTGTTATTGCCATCATCATCATCACCACCTTCGTCTTCTGCGGGATCTGGAAAATCATCTAGTGCACCACCTTCATCATCGGCTTCAGAATCGCTAACGTCACTGTTGTGCTCGACTTCATGCACGATCTCAGGTTCCGCCACTGTTGAAATATTAGGAAAACTCCGGCTACTTGAAGGAATATCTTCATGAGGAGCGTGGAACGAAACGTTACTCATTCCTTGAGTAACTGCTGAGATATTACGAACTGAGTAACTCGCTACAAGATTGGTGAATTCTTCAGGAGCCTCTTCATTAAGATCAAAATGAACATTTTCATTTGTCTCGACAAACACCTCAATTAAATTTAGCCCGGCGTCTGCATCTAAGAAGTATGCGAGCTCAGCATCGTTTGAAATGTTTAAGAGCCTTTGATAAAGTCGAGAATGCTGAAAGTATTCATTCTTCACACGAACGGTTAAAGAGGAAGAAGCGCTATCGACGCAAGTCATCTCGTACAGTATGCTCAAAAATTGAGAAAAACTGGTATCGCGATGAATTCGTCGAAAACCAATCGGTTGAAGACTATATTGAATGGTGTTTGATTCGTATATAATTTCACCACCAAAATACACAACGACTTGAATTTTACGAGAGGTCATACTGAGAATCTTAAGAGATATTCTGAACTTTGAAAAATATGAAGAATATGAATTCGTTATATAATGGATTTCGTCGTGCTTAATACCCACGATGGCGTGCCTATTACCCACGACGACAACAGTTACACAGTGTCTCAGCCTTTTCATAAATCAGACATTGCTTCAGCCTTTTCAGAAGTCATTGCTTCAGCCTTTTCAGAAGTCATTGCTTCAGCCTTTTCAGAGTTCAGCCTTTTCAGAAGTCATTGCAGCCTTTTTCAGAGTTCAGCCTTTTCAGAAGTCATTGCAGCCTTTTCAGAAGCAGAGACACGGCGTCGCATCCATTGGACACGGCGTCGCATCCAATGGACACGACGTCGCATCCAATGGACCCGACGAAGGCCCATTTTGGAATATGCGGCCCGTATAAGCGTCGCGGCCATTGGACACGACGTCGCATCCAATGGACCCGACGAAGGCCCATTTTGGAATATGCGGCCCGCATACTCGTCGCTTCCATTGGAAGCGACGTCGCGTTTAATGGACGCGACGTCGCGTTCATTACCAGCGTTTTGCCCTATTTTATTAATATTTTTTAAAATAATCCTATTTAATTAATGAATACAAAAAATAGCAATATTAAATTAAAAAAGCCGATATTAATAATAATAATTCTATAAGTAAAATACAAAAAAACACCCTATTCTTGTAAAATATTCCGCTTAGGGTTCCTAATTGGATATTGATGTGACGCCCCTAAAAAAATCCCATTGAATTGGATTGGTTTATCAACAAATCGTCATTAAAACTTCGAAAAGAAATGATAGCTAATAAATGAAATAGCAAAAAGTATTTTAAGTAATTGTATAAATCTTGAAGATAATATATATTGATAATTATTACCCCGTGCAAGGTGATTACATATTATTTAATTAATATTCGTTGATTTCTTGTATAAATTTTTGGACTTTGGATTAGGTAGAAATCCATAAAGAAAGATCAGCCAAACCAAACACATAGCATAGTTGACCCAATTTTCTAGCATGTGATGTCAAGTAGAACAAAAGAACACTAATTATAATATTATTATATTTACAACTGAAAAAAAAAGGCAGAGAAAAGAGATTGTCCGAAGCCTTGACTTGACTACTCCCACCACACCACCACGCGGCTCACATTTTGGGCACTGCCTTCCCACCTCATAATTTTGTATCTTTGTATCTATATATATAAATGGTATACATAAGCACCTAAACCCAAGAAGTTCTTGGCACCAACTTTTTTTCGTTCTTGATTCTTGCCCTTTGTCTGAACTTTTGTTTCTGTGTCGTCGTCGTTGTACTTTGATTGTGAAGAGGGGCGGTAATTCTCATAGCAGACGCATTAGTCTAGACGGGGAAAATAGTTCTTGATTTGGGCTCTTCGCCTACTCTTTCAATTGTGTGTGAATTTGATTATTTTCACGCAGAAGTTGATTTATAGGTCAGAGAAGGTCATGTCTCCTACGAACTCAAGCTCTTCCCCTGTAAGTAATTTCTGATCCTCTTTTTAGTTCGATTCTTAAGCAGATCACTCAATGAATCGTTTGTGATTGGAAAAATACAGTCTTGGTCATATGAATGGACGTTTTCTTTGTTTGGAGTGCTCTTTCGTTTACAACGCTGTGCTGCTGATTTTTGAGTTAAAAGCAATTGTTGGTCAATGGGATTTTTTTAGTTAATCAGTTGGCCAATGTTGGTCGGTTTGATTGAATGTATTAGTGGTGTTTATGTAATGAAATGGTGAAGTTCATTGATTTTTATCAATTGGGGTTGTCTGATGTTAGAGAAAGATTCAAACTTGACATCTATTGCGTATTTTGCCAAGATTTGTTGGGTTCTTTTTTTTTTTTTTTTTTCATTGATTGGATAGAATTCGTAATGGAAACTCTAATTGAGCGTTCGTCTCTGTGTAGAATACCATTATAGTTTTGGCCAATCCTCGTTCGTGGTCAATGACACGTAAATGCTAGTGACAGAGCTTTTAACGGTTAAAGTGTAACGGATTAATAATCCGTTGAAGATTCGCATTTTCATTCTAAATGTGCTCTCAGCATCATTGAGTAGTTTATACAATTCGTATTTTGACTCCGATGCGCTATATGAGGATTATCTTGACATTTTCGAGATAAATGTCCTGCTTTTTTTTTAGGGTAATAACGCCAGCGTGTCGCCGTCAGAGAACGGGTATATCGACACTCTTTCGATGACGAAGTCGGAGAAAGAGGTAGAAGAGCTCATTCAGCAGCCTCCCGTCCAGGGAATCGATGATCATCTCATCGAGTTCTCTGAGGCTTTGAGAAGTAAGGTTTTTTTTTTTTTTCGCTCTTCATTACACGAGGCATATGTTGTCCTATGTTTCACCGTGCATATTTATCGCAATGTTTCTAAAACATTTATCCGCGCGAATGTCGTGGTTATCTCAGCTGTTGCAAAGGCTCTCCGCAGAGTGACGGAAGGTAAAGCTTCTGCTCAGGCCGAAGCTGCTGAGTGGAAGAGGAAGTATGAACTCGAGCGGGAGCGAAATCTGCAGTTAGAGCAAAAAGGTCCAAATTTCGACTTATAGTGCTCTAAATTTCGTACTTGGCTCCCTTTTTTCCCTATCCATTTCTTCCGCTTTCAGTTATCTTCAATCTTAAAAGTAGTTGCCCTATGTTTCACAGTGCTTTCATTAGAAGTTGGAGGGTTAAACATCGCTGAAAGCTCGAAAAATGTGGAGCGTTTAGCGCATGAAAATGGCGAGCAATGTGAGGTATGCACGGGGAGAGACGATATATGCTCCCATGAGGTTCTTCGAGAAGGTGAACCCGACTCAGATGCTAGTGCCATTTCGGATAAGGCGAATAAGAAGGTACCATATTTAGTTCTAACTCATAATTATCTCTTAGGTAACTCATACAAACAGTGTAATATTAATCTACTAGCTAATTAGCGCATGAGGAATAAATATTCGACTTATTACATCATGGATATAGGCATCTTTTAAGCTGTCGTGGCACTGCAAGGGCGAAAAAAGTGATCGTCACAAACTCGATGTTGTCTCTTTCGAGAAGGGAAACATTACAACTGCAGAGAGAAGCAGCAAACAGGTAATTACGAGTAAAAACTAATAAACGAGAAATTGCCAACTAATAAATAAACGAGAAAAAAATATCTCTTTCCTTTTTTTTTTGTAGATTTCTTTGAAGTGGGAATCGCCTCCGAAGACTGTCCTTATACTAACCAAGCCCAACTCTACTTCTGTCAGAATTCTCTGCTTTGAGTTGATAAGGTAGGAAGGATCATTCAACATCGTAAGAGTTTGATCACTTTTCTGTCTAATGCGTTACTATTTTTTTATTTGATGAGCCGTCAAATTATTCTACTACAATTGGCTTATTTTACTCACCGTAATAACAGATGGCTGAAGGAGCAAAAGAGCTTGGACATTTTCGTGGAGCCACGAGTGAAGTCTGAGCTTCTGTCAGAGTCTTCATATTACAGTTTTGTGGAGACATGGTTAGACGGTACGATGCAATTTAATACAAGAAATGCGCAGTAATATGTTTGCGTAACACTTATATCCATCATTTTGCGTTTCTATTAGTCAGATATTCGTTCTGTAGATAACCATATACATGCCTGTAATTTAGATTCTACTATAACTAACAGAATTCCAAAAACCGCAAAATGGAAGAATCTCAAACCGTATGCTATTATTACGAATAGTTGCATCATTTTTAACTTTGCGGCCAATCATCTCTTCTTCCTTTTCGTATTTTCTTGGTTTAAAAAGCTCTTTTTTTTTCTGTATTTTTCTATTTGAGTTATGAAATCAACTCTTACACGCCAAGAATTCTTACTGTATTTTTCCACAGACAAGGAAATATCGCTCTTGCATACAAAGGTTGACCTCATCGTGACTCTCGGCGGAGATGGGACCGTACTCTGGGTATATGCTCGTCTGAAACACTCAATATATTTAATTAAAAGCCGTCATACTTTGCGACTTTGAACGATATATATCGATTTTTGATTTCTGATATTCGTATATCTCACAGGCTGCATCTATGTTCAAAGGTCCCGTCCCTCCAATAGTGCCCTTCTCTCTTGGTTCCCTCGGCTTCATGACGCCTTTTCGTATCCTTAAACTTAAATCTTGTCCGAGCAATTCCGTTTTTCTTTTTTTTTTTCTATATGAGCTTCTGCGTCGTTTTTCTCTTTAACGATAACGAACCAGACAGCGAGCATTATCGCGAGTACCTCAGCTCGGTCCTCCATGGTCCCATGAGCATCACTTTAAGACATCGCCTGCAGTGCCACATCGTACGAGACGATGCCAAGAGCGAGTATGAGACCGAGGGTCCCATGCTTGTCCTAAACGAGGTGACGATCGATCGTGGGATCTCTTCTTTCCTTACCAACTTGGAATGCTATTGCGACAACTCCTTCGTCACGTGCGTGCAAGGCGACGGGCTGATTCTGTCCACGCCCTCGGGCAGCACCGCTTATTCCCTTGCGGCTGGCGGGTCGATGGTCCATCCCCAGGTATATTTATTTTTACCTATTTAATTATCCATTTATTTGCATGTTGTTTAATATATGTTAAATGATAACTTCACCTAAAAGTTTAAGCTTGAAGGGAGTGTATTATCATATTTTCATTTTATATATTTTTATTTCCACCACACCCCTCACGTTTAGGCTGATTTCTTTCTTTTATTTTTACCTATTTATCCATTTATTTGCATGTTGTTTAATAATATATTAAATGACAACTTCACCTAAAAGCTTAAGCTTGAAAGGAGTGTATCATATTTTACTTTTATATATTTTTATTTAAAACACGCCCCTCACGTCTAGGCTGTTTTCTTTCTTATATAGTCTTAGACGGGGAATTCTCTTTTAATGGGTGGTGGTGAGGATTCGTACTCATGACATCTTGGCCCGAGCTCTGATACCATGTTACATGACCACTTCACCTAAAAGCTTAAGCTTGAAGGGAGTGTCTCATCTTTAACTTTTATGTATTTTTTTTATGTCCAACAATTTATTACACCGGCAATTGTCCGCCTTAATGCCACTTGTTTTGATAGACTTATACAAAGTTTTCGACGGGTGGGCCGAAACATAAGTGGGACCCACATTTGGAGATTGAATCATAATCAACCCAACAGAAAAAAAAAGATTTAATCGTTTTTCTCATCTTTTGCAGGTCCCGGGGATTCTCTTCACGCCGATATGCCCTCACTCTCTATCGTTCCGTCCTCTTATATTGCCCGAGCACGTCACGCTTCGAGTGGTTGTACCTTTCAACAGCCGAAGCCATGCGTGGGTCTCCTTTGACGGAAAAGACAGAAAACAGTTGGCTCCCGGCGATGCATTGATATGTAGCATGGCGCCTTGGCCCGTCCCTACGGCTTGCCAGGTGGACCCCACCGGCGATTTTCTGAGGAGCATACACGACGGGCTTCACTGGAATTTGAGGAAGACGCAGTCGTTCGATGGGCCTCGTGATTAGTTATAAATCTGAGTTTGCAGAAAGTTGTAAGAGACAAAAGTGATCTGTTTAGTGATAGGAGGATATCTTTCTAAGCTGTGTATATGGCACCGTAGATTTACCTTTTTCACATTCTTGAGTTGAAGGAGAAGGAAACATGCATGGTTTAACAGTAGTATTTATAAGATGGTATATATATGATGGAAAACCTATGTAATGGAATTATAATGAAAAAAAATAGCATTTTTTGCAGAAGATTTATTTTATGGACAGTTTTTTGGTTTTAGAGAATGGGATTGTTAGATTATACAAGATTTGTTAAGGAATTCAGAACCCATAGCGTAAATGGTTTCGGTGATCAAAACTTAAAACAAGCGCCCGATAATCTAAGGAACTGGCAGAGCACCTGATCAAGAATGCTTAAGGAACCAGAAACCAGTTCTCAAGTCAGGCACCCGATGTTCAAGGCTGTGGCGACTGGTTATTTACACTTAAGAGTCAGGAACTCAACATCAGACCAGGAGCCAGAAGCCAAATTCAAATATGCATCGATTAAGGAGAACAATGCAATACAAATGCATTTAAGTCAAGGCTGCGACCAAAGAGACGTTGGCCTGATATATACCCATTTTGGTGAAAGGCGCAGTCTGCAGAGAACCTGAACCAGGTTCTGAAACCAGCCTATTTCAGGAAACGACATTTAATAATGTCTGGAAGCTGGTCAGAGTCTTCACACAACGGCTCAATCCCGAACAAGTATAAATACCAAGAGCGTGAAGACTCAACACAACTTTTGAACGATCAACAACACAACTCGCACACAAAAACCAAACTCAGAAGTTCTCTCTCAACTGTTCATCATGAGCGATTAGAAAGTTTGAGAGATTTGTACTCAACGGACTTTAAAAAGCTGTTGAAGTTTTAGGTGGATTGTTTGTATACAACTACCTGTGTAGCATTAGCTTTGGTAAGTTACTGTTAGTGAGTAGAGTGCTCCTTGTAACGTGTAAAATCAGTTGCTAGTGATATCCTTCCTTGAGGGGAAGAAGGGGAGACGTAGGAGACTTTGCTCCGAACTTCCAGAAACAATTCCGCGCACTCAAATCCACAAACACTGCAACTTACAAATCGGTTACCACTCACCAGTCACACCAGAAACCGCACAAACCGAAAAATAAGCCAGTGTTTATTCACCCCCCCCCCCTCTAAACACCTTAACCGATCCTAACAAGTGGTATCAGAGCAGGAACCATGAGTGCTTCAAACAAGCTTCCGATGTTCAACCAGGAAAACTTCCTTGAATGGAAGATCCGAATGGAAACCCATCTAACAGCGCACGATGAAGACATGTGGGACATTATTGTCTCGGGGCCTCCCAAGCTTACACAGATTAATATAGCCCATGCAGCAGACCAGTCCCTGCCTCAAACGATTCCAAAACCAAGGAGTGACTGGACTCCTGCCGAGAAGAAACTGATGAACTTGGACAGCGTGGCCAAGGACATCATATTCAAGACCCTGGACCTTGAAACGTTCAGACATGTGATGCTGTGCAAAACGGCCAGTGAAGTCTGGACAACATTGTGCCAGATCTGTGAAGGAAACGACTCCACCAGAGAAAACAAGCTCGTCGTGGCCGTTCAGAAGTATGATATTATCAAGATAAAGGCCGGAGAAACAATGGCTGATTTTGAAAAACGATTTTACAGCATCATCAGCGACTTGACTGCTCTTGGCAGAACCATGAACAAAAGAGACGTCGCAATAAAGGTCATGAAGGCACTGCCCAGAGAGTGGGACGTGAAGACAATGGCCATGCGAGAGTCTAAGGACCTTAACCAGATGCAGCTACACAATCTCTTCGCCGATCTCAAGTCATACGAGTTTGAACTCCAGACGCGTATGGAAGAAGTCGTCGTTGAGCAACCGGTTAAGGCACTGGTAGCACCCGAAGCTCCTGCAGCAAAAACGGCTGAGGAACTGTGTGGAGAGGCCATGTCTCTTTTCGTCAAGAAATTCGGAAGATTCATGAGAAAAGATCAGAATCTTCGAATTGGTAAGAAAACATCCCTCGATGCTAACGAATCTGATGTTTCCTGTTTTAACAGTGGCAGGAAGGGACATTTTGCATCGGAGTGCAGACAACCCAAAAAGGGTAAAGGAAAAGAAGTGAAAAAGTACAAGAAAAAGGGCCACAAGGTACTGGTGGCTGACAGCAGAACCACATGGGCGGATTCCGACTCAGAAGCAAGTACTTCTGATGAGTCGGACAGCGATGATGGAGAAATCAAGTGCCTGATGGCAGATATGTCAGAAGATGAGGTAACTGATATGTTCTCACCTGACCTTACTAAAGAAGAATTATTAATTGCTCTTAGTGATATGGCTGCTGAGTACAAGCAGTTCATCCTGAAAATTAAGAAACTTGAGCTTAAGGGTACCCAGGAAGCTCAAGAAGAAAGTAGACTGCCCGATGAAGTAACTGAGGAAATCAGACTAATTCGGGCCGAAAATGAAACTTTAAAAAGAGCAACCGAAGAAAGAGTAGCAAAAAATGCTAGGATGAGTGCAACCATCCAGGCATGGACTGATTCCTCTAGGAAGATTGATTGTCTTCAAAAGATTATGAGGTACGAGAAAAATAGATCAGGACTAGGCTTTGAGAATCAGTCACTAGTCTTAGCAGCCAAACCCGATAAATCCAATAGCATCCAATTCATCCCTTCTAGCATTCCCACACTAGCTCCTGATAAGGTAGCAGAAAAGAGAATAATGCCTATAAGAAAATTCCCTGATCCAGCTCGACCAATTCTTAGGCAGCCTAACCGGAAAGGCATATGATTCTCAGAAAGAGCAGAATCTTCTAGAGCTAGAGAACGAAGGAACCCAGGGACTACATCTAGGAGACCCTACCTAAAACATAGGAACTGGAACGGTGACTCGACCAATAAAGGGTTCTACGACCCCAACCCTAGAAATAATAAGGGCTTAAGAAATAGAAACAGGAACCAATTCCCTAAGTTTTTGATAGATCTTAGAACCGGAAGAACTGTTCGGATTCTCCAGATCTGGGTACCAAAGAATCTAATTCACCCGGGACCCAAGTAAATTTGGGTACCTAAAAATGTATATATATATATTTTTTTTTTGCAGGTATACAATAAGGAGCTAAACCAGTCAGAGTGGTATCTGGACAGCGGTTGCTGCCAACATATGACTGGGAATCATAAGCTGCTCAGGAACCTGAAGCAGCACACCAGACCTACCATCACCTTTGGTGATAACGGTAAAGGTAAAACAATAGGGAAGGGAGTGATTACTCACGGTAACCTTACCCTAAAGAATGTGCATCTGGTACAGAATTTGCACTACAATTTAATCAGTGTCAGTCAAGATCTATTATCGCTTTTTGAATGTCCTCGAAAAGTTACTCTGTGAAAATAACTTTAACGTATCCTTTGAAAAGAATAAATGTTGTGTTAAAGATTTCTCTGGTCAAACTGTCCTAACCGGAATCAGAATCGGAGGAACCTATAAGGTGTGTTGGGAAGACCAATCGGTACCTTTACCAACGTGTCTTCTGGACAAAGATTCTAGATGCTGGTTATGGCATAACCGTTTAAACCATTTAAATTTTAAAACAATTTCAGTACTTTTGAAAAATGATCTGGTAAAAGGTTTGCCAAAAATAAACTTTTCAAAAGACAAACTTTGTACTGCATGTCAACTAGGAAAACAGATCAGATCAACCTTTAAAAACAAAGGGTGTACTGGGTCCAACCGGTGCCTGGACTTACTGCATATGGATCTCTTCGGACCCATATCGGTAACCAGCTTAGGGGAAACCAGGTACACTCTAGTTGTTATAGATGATTTTTCTAGGTACACATGGGTCATATTTTTAAAATCAAATGATCAAACGTCTTTAAACCTAATAAAGCTTTTTAAAAGGATTCAGAACGAATGGAGTGAGAAAATAAATAGAATCCGTAGTGACCGGGGTACTGAATTCATTAACCATGTGTTAACCGAATTTCTTGAGAACCATGGCATACGTCATGAGTTATCTGCCGCCAGGACACCGCAGCAGAATGGTCTAGCCGAAAGAAGAAACCGGACGCTCAAGGAATCTGCCAGGACCATGCTAGCCGATGCAGATATCTCTCAGAAATTTAACACGGCTTGCTACACACAGAACCGGTCCATGATCTGCAAAATGCAAGGAAAGACTCCATATGAAGTTTGGACCGGGAATATCCCCTCAGTCGGGTACTTCAAGACATTTGGGAGCAGATGCTTCATTCACAACAATGGGAAGTATCATCTCTCAGCTTTCGATGCAAGGGCTGAAAAGGGGTTCTTTCTGGGATATTCAGATGTGAGCAAGGCCTATCGAGTGTTCAACTGCAGGACGTTGTCAGTCGAAGAATCAGCTCACGTGGTGTTTGAAGAATCAGCCATGGAAGATCAGACGCCCAGAAATATCAACCGACTAAGCAATCAGCTCGAAGAAACAAATCTAAATGACTCCAGTGATGAGGAGCTCCCAGCTGAAAACAGTCGGGAGAAGACCAGTGAAGAACCAGATAATGAGTTACTGGATATACCAGTCGAAGAAACTGGGTGTCAAATAGAAGTTGCTGAGATTCCAGTTGAACCAGTAACTCCAGAGGATACTGGATATGTAGGGAGCAACTCAAATGATCAGGGAACTGCTGAAGGGTCTGAACCAAATCAGGCAACTCCCTCTCAAGAGGAAAGTGCATCAGCTGAGGGGGAACACATAAAATGGAATAGAACCAAGATGAATCATCCTCGACAGCTGATTATTGGAGAAGCAGACGCTCCAATGAAGACTAGAAGACAGTCAATGCAGAATCTCTTCAGCTATGCCTTCATCTCTCAAGTCCAACCAACCAAGGTTGAAGAAGCATTGAAGGATAGCCACTGGATTGACGCAATGCAAGAAGAGCTCAACCAGTTTGAGAGAAATGAAGTCTGGTACCTGGTCCCAAGACCTAATCAAACGGTTATTGGAACCAAATGGGTATTCAAGAACAAGGCTAATGAAGAGGGACTGGTAGTAAGGAACAAAGCTCGTCTAGTAGCTCAGGGGTACCGACAAGAAAAAGGAATAGACTACGACGAGACTTTTGCACCAGTTGCTCGGTTCGAAGCGATCAGAATCTTCTTAGCCTATGCTGCTTCAAAAGACATCAAGGTGTATCAAATGGATGTCAAGAGTGCTTTTTTTAATGGACTATTGACTGAAGAAGTGTATGTCGCACAACCACCTGGGTTCGAGAATCACGAATTTCCGAACCATGTCTACAGACTAAAGAAGGCTCTATATGGTCTGAAGCAGGCTCCAAGAGCTTGGTATGACACCTTGATTAAGTTCCTGACTGATCACGAATTTGAAGTAGGAACCATAGACAAGACACTGTTCCGGTACATGAAGAAGGAACATTTACTGATTGTCCAGATCTATGTCGATGACATCATCTTCGGCTCGACAAATCAGAAACTCTGTGATAAGTTCGCCAAATTGATGAAGGACAAGTTCGAGATGAGCATGATGGGGGAACTGACTTTCTTTCTAGGACTTCAAGTCAGACAGTCGGAATCAGGAACATTCATCAATCAAAGCAAATACGCTAAGGACCTTCTGAGCCGATTCGGGATGGATAAATGCTCAGATACTCCGATGAGTGCGTCGATGGATGAAATGCTCAGAAGCAACTACTCCGATGAGTGCGTCGATAAAGTTGGACAAGGATGAAGATGGGCCACGAATAGTTGTAACCAAGTATCGGGGACTGATAGGGTCACTGCTGTATCTTACAGCTAGTCGACCAGACATCATGTATAGTGTATGTCTATGTGCCCGGTTCCAGGCAGATCCTAGATTGAGCCACTACACTGCAGCAAAAAGAATCCTCAAGTATATCAAATGAACCACAAATGTTGGATTGTGGTACCCGAGGGATTCAAGTCTGTCTCTCAGAGGATATACCGATGCTGATTACGCTGGATGCAAAATTGATAGAAGAAACACCAGTGGTACCTGCCAGTTTCTCGGTGACCGGCTGATTTCTTGGTTCAGTAAGAAGCAGACTTCGATTGCAACTTCAACCGCAGAAGCTGAGTACCTGGCCGCAGGCAGTTGCTGCTCTCAAATCTTATGGATTCAGCATCAACTCAAAGATTATGGGATAACGGAGACGGAGACTCCCATTTACTGCGACAATACAAGTGCCATAGCTATCTCCCAGAACCCAGTGCTTCACTCCAGGACCAAGCACATTGAGATCAGACACCATTTCATCAGGGACCACGTGCTCAACAAAGACATCAGACTGGAGTACATAGACACCGATCAGCAAGTAGCCGACATACTCACCAAGCCCCTGCCGGAAGCTAAGTTCATCTACTTTCGTAATGCACTCGGTTTATTAGATATATCTCAGTAACCGATACGGAAGTGGATAAAGTAAGGGGGAACGAAGTTAAGACAACACAACAAAGGGTTGGTACTGATTTTGATGAAAATCTTAATCAGAACTAACTGTGCATATTGTCTTAACCAGTTACCGTATACTTTAACAACAATATTGCATTAATATAGGTATTTCTTTCTTCAACCGGACTCTTCTTTCAAAAGGCTATTTCCTTCTCATTTTCGAAATCGATCTAATTAATAGACTCTGCCCCGTTTTCTTCAAGTCACTAAAAGATCAGTTACCCTATATATATATTGTCCTCTATCAGTTACTCAGCTGATATTTTATATATATATATATCAAAATCTCATTCGGGTACCTTTTTCGGAATCTCTTCCAAAAAGAGTACTAAATTATCCGGTCTCTAGTAACCGGTACCTTGTTTGTCGTTTAGCCTTTAATCGGTTTCGTTCTTATTTATTATACACCTTTAAATACATACATTCAAAAGCATGCTACGTCAGTAACATGTTTAAGGTAACTGACGGTACAGAGGACTGCGTGAAATTAATGCTGAAAGGACAGGCTACGTGCTACAGTACGAAAATAGTGAGCGGGAAAACAGAGGAGAGAGAAAACGTCCCTTCACAGCCTTACTTAAACCCAGACCCGATCATCTTCTTCATTTCATCACTATCTCTCTGCAAATCGAAAACCTCTCAAAACCCTAACAGCTTAAATCGTTCCTCAACGCTTACTCTCTCAAAATGGCCACATCTAAGAGTTCCCTTTTCAAGAACATCATCCACATCCTTTACGATGAACCTATAACATCAGATGATGCTGATGTCGGTCTATTTCTTCTTGCCTTTCAACACAGCGGGCTCCGACAATTTTTGGGATGCGCACCAGAAGTGGCGACGGCAGAGGTGGAAGAATTCTTTGAATCGGCGGTGATTACTGATGGAATCATCAGTGCCACCATCAAAGGCAGTCTCATCACATTCAACGAAGAATTTGCAACGTTCTTCAATCTTCCCACAACTAGAGTCACGTCCCTATCAGAAATTGACTCAGATATGAGGAGGAAGGGTGCCGATATTTTCGCTGTATCGATTGAATGTTTCAAAGAGTCCGATAAGAGAACAGCACTAAAGCCGGCATATCGGTTGCTTCATGATTTGGTGGCTAAGTCAGTTTTAGGGAAGGGAGGAACCTTTGATGTTTTGACAACAGAAAAGGTTCAGGCCATGACGGCCATTATGATGGGTCTGGCGGTAAATTGGGGCAAGGTGGTGTTTGGGGCACTGCTTAACGTAGTCCGGGCCAGGGACCGTCAGTTCAAAAACTTTGTGCCCCAGATTACAAGTATAATAAAGGAGAAGTTAGGGCACCTAGAGTCAGTCCAGCCAGTCTCTGGGGCCAAATTACTCACAACCGAATCTATCAGACAGTTTTTGGCCACTCAAGTGGTGTCTGATACAAAAATTGCCAGCAAGAGACAAGCAACTGACCCAGCTGATGAGGGTCAGAAGAAGAAAAGCAAAAGAAAGGAAGAAAGCCTCTGCACCAGTAGAGCTGAGCCGAAGGCAAAGAAAGAGAAAAAAGGCAAAAGAAGGAGAAGAAAGAGACGAAAAGAGCAAGAAAACAGACGTATCTGCAGAAGCCTCAATGGAAAAGGAGGCGACCCCTGAAAGGGATTTGGCATGATAGCTTCTAGTGCTGAAGCGGAGCCTGAAGAAACGCACCAAGGAGCTCCCAGTCCAACAACAAGCCAACAACATGAGGAACTGATCCCTGAACCAGACTGAGAAGAAATGCAGGGATCAGAATCGGGTGCCGAGATGCCAAATCTGGATGCGGTGATATCCAACATCATCACGGACCCGGTCTTAGGGCTTGAACCACTGATGGAGGCCGCATCTGTGCCTGAATCTACTGCCCTGATTCCTCAACAAGCTGCCCAACGCCCAAAGTAACCGGTATTGTCATACGGGAACCGGCTGCTTCATCGCACCAGTTGCCCCACAAGGCGACAAAGGGAAAGGAAGGTGGTGCTGTCATAATGCCATCTGTCCCTACAAATGATTGTCAACATGGGTGTGAATTGACTCTGAAGGATGTATGCGCACGCGCCGATGAGCACATGGATGCTTATTAGAGTGGAGAAATGTGAGGCTCACTCCTCTCAAGAAGCGCATCAAAAAGGACCTGATGGCGGCTGCTAGGAAAACAGAGGACTTCTGATGAAAAGTATGGAGATTGACGATGTTGAAGTCCTTCGCAATCCAGAGATCTATTCAGGCTACATCTATGCCTGACGTTCCTGGTCCAGAATCTGAACACCAGAGAACAAAATTTTGATATAGTCTCTCCTACAGCAGCCACCGATCGAGCAAATTCTGGCGGGACTTGAAGTCGAACGTCTGAAACTGGAGGACTTATACAGAATTGAGTTCAATAAGTGGGACATCAGTTTCCAGACTCCTCCAGTTTCCAAGTGACAGATCAGTCCAAGGGCGCCGGCTCGACCATCAGACCCTGCTGATCCTTCAGTGTCCTCAGAACCTGATCGGCTGAGCAAACGAAGCCAAATGCAATCGATCAGGTCCCCCCATGCAGCGGGAGCCTTCCGGGATTTTCAAGGACCCGGAACCTGTTTTCCATTCAGTTCCAACCGCCGCTTCTTCCAGAACCAGTTGAGATGGCGAGAGTCCACAATTCGAAGAACAAGCTCTTCAGGGACCTCCAAAGACTTAGCGAAGAACAAGCTTCTTCAGGGACCTCCAAAGACTTAGCGTCTGCTCCACATCTCCAGCTTTGGCTTCTGGTCCTGTTTCCAGTTTTTGCTACGCCACTGCTGCTACCGGCACCAGAACCTAAGCCGGTCCCCTGCCCCACGTCCATTGCCACAATGCCCTTTGAAGAAATGGCAAAGGTTCTTCGATCAGGTGCGGCACCCGGTTCCTCAAACATCGGCTCACTTCCCATGCTCCAGCACCGCATCGAAGACTTCATGGTCACTCAGACCATGACAGACTCTAAGGTCAGGACCCTTGAGATACTGGCCAAGATTGCGCGGACCAAATCGGAAAAGGTTTATGCTGAGCAAGTCGCCACACGCACCGAATTCAAGAAATGGTGCGACAAACTCAGTGAAGATCAGAACCTTCTTCGCACTGACTTGAGGGGTGTTGAAGACACGATCCGGGAGGACATGACGGCGGTCAAAGCTCAACTAGCAGTGATAGTTGAGCACCTGGAATCATCAGGAGCCTCCGGTGCTGCCAAAAAGGGGGAAAGTGGGAAAGGAAAGCAGCAGAGCAGCCATCAAGACAAGCCTCAGTGCCTGATCCGAGCCCGACTCAGAGACCGAATCAAATGTCCACTATCCGGTATGCACCAGAAGATCAAGATCGACAACAGCAAGAAGCTGTCTGCTACCGGATGATATCTTGCCAAAAATGGACTCATCGATTCGGCCGGGCAAGGAGCTTCTGCCTTTGGAACGCATCTACAATCCTCAGTCCTTAAGGACGATAGCATGCAACCTAACTGGACAAAGCTTCAGGAGATTATTGGTTGCATGACAAAAGATGCAGACGCTGTCAACTGCGAAGGCTCAGGCAGAGCTTGAAGAAGAAAGACGACAAGGGACGATCAAGGAAGAAATAGATTGTTCTTTACATATCTCATGTAATAGACTAGTCTATAACTTCCTTGATAAATGAAAAGAAACCTTTCTTCCAGTTTAGTATTAAGTTTTGGCAGTCATGAAAAGAGGGAAATTGTTAAGAAATTCAGAACCCATAGCGTAAATGGTTTTGGTGACCAAAACTTAAAACAAGCGCCCGATAATCTAAGGAACTGGCAGAGCACCTGATCAAGAACGCTTAAGGAACCAGAAACCAGTTCTCAAGTCAGGCACCCGATGGTTAAAGGCTGTGGCGACTGGTGATTTACACTTAAGAGTCAGGAACTCAACATCAGACAGGAGCCAGAAGCCAAATTCAAATATGCATCGATAAGGAGAACAATGCAGTACAAATGCATTTAAGTCAATGCTGCGACCAAAGAGACGTTGGCCTGATATATACCCATTTTGGTGAAAGGCGCAGTCTGCGAGAACCTGAACCGGTTCTGAAACCAGCCTATTTCAGGAAACGATATTTAATAATGTCTGGAAACTGGTCAGAGTCTTCACACAACGGCTCAATCCCGAACAAGTATAAATACCAAGAGCGTGAAGACTCAACACAACTTTTGAACGATCGACAACACAACTTGCATTAGCTTTGGTAAGTTTGTTAGTGAGTAGAGTGCTCCTTGTAACGTGTAAAACCAGTTGCTAGTGATATCCTTCCTTGAGGGGAAGAAGGGGAGACGTAGGAGACTTTGCTCCGAACTTCCAGAAATAATTCCGCGCACTCAAATCCACAAACACTGCAACTTACAAACCGGTTACCACTCACCAGTCACACCAGAAACTGCACAAACCGAAAAATAAGCCAGTGTTTATTCACCCCCCTCTAAACACCTTAACCGATCCTAACAAGATTAAACAACTATATCAATTTTTATTCGGTCACTAAGTATCCTTGTATAACGTCAGTGTAGTCTTTACATTTCGACTAGATTTCTGAATTTTACCGTTGGATATGAGACGACTCTGACTTCATGCGGGACCAATTCTCTTAGTGTGTGTGTTCCATCCTGAGGTTACACTAATATCAAAAGTCAATGAGTTCAAGTGGAATCGAATTTATGACTTTCACGTGAAGATATTATGATCCTCCCGAATATAATATATATACATATTAAATAGTTGATTTTATTGAAAAAAAAATATTGGGCTTGGCTAAAAAAAAGAAGAAAAAAAGAGAAACTTTACAAAATGCAAGAATTATAACCGAAGAATTTGCTAGGTATACATGAAAATCCTCAGTTACATAAGGTGAAACACATCGTGATTGCCACACATGAATATCCTGTAATAATAGTATTTTAACGCCCTTCATTATTATTTATATTTGTATTTTTTTATTCAAGTTATATTTACCATTTAAATCTATATTATATTATGTATCTTAATAGAAAAAAAATTACAGTTCGGTACCGAATTTCGAGGTTGTTCATGTCCACTTCTTCAGCTACGGGACTATATATATATATATTAAATTGTTGATTTTATAGAAAAAAAATATATATTTGGCTTGGCTAAAAAAAAAAAACTTTCAAAAATGCAAAAATATTATAACCGAGGAACTTGCGACGTATACATGAAAATCCTCAGTTACTTAAGGTGAAACACCTCGTGATTGCCCCCACATGAATGTGCTGTAATAATAGTATTACTAACGCCCTTCATTATTATTACCATTAAACACACATAAATAATAACCCCTAAACACTCACTTTAGCTTTCCTCTCTTACCATATCCCCAAAGAAAGAAAGAAAGAACAACCAAAAATGTCATCCAAAGATTTCTTCACCACGAACCTCCTTTGGAAAACCCTTCTAGCTTTAGCCCTCATTCTCTACGTACTCATCGTCCCTTTCATCAACACAAAAAACCCTAACCTTTCCTCGATCAAACGGGCAAATCTCGCGTCATCGCCGACAAGTAATAAGATCTCAAACACCGTCGGAACCTCAAACCCTCCCACGAACCTCAGCCACATAGCCTTCGGGCTCATGGGCTCGGTCAAGACGTGGCCCAGTCGAAGGCACTACTTAGAGTCTTGGTGGAGACCTAACAAGACCCGAGGCTACGTCTACTTGGACCGTCAGCCAACCCCCAACTTCTTACCATGGCCTCAAACCGCCCCGCCTTACCGCGTCGTAGACGACATATCCTCGCTCTTTAAGACGGTGAAGCCGAGGTTCGATCTCATGCCAAGAATGGTACATGGGATATTAGAACTCTTCCGCGAGGAGCAAGACAACCTTAGATGGATAGTAATGGGAGACGACGATTCGATTTTTTTCGTGGATAACATCGTCGATGTGCTTTCTCAGTACGATCATACTAAGTATTACTACTTAGGGTGCTATTCGGAGAGTGTTATATCGAACTATTGGTTCTCTTTCGATCAAGCTTTCGGCGGCGGCGGGATTGTGATGAGCTATCCTCTGGCGAGGGCTTTGGTTAGAGACATGGATGGATGTTTGCTGAGGTATGCAAAGAGTTCTTCGGCGGATTTGATCACTATGGCTTGCATTGCTGATATTGGAGTCAACTTAACTCCTCATAAAGGGATTCATCAGGTAATAAAAAATTCATTTTATTTGTAGAGAGGATTTCAAATTAATTCTGAGATTAATGATTCGATAAAATTATAAGATAATACATTTTTATAATTTCTAACTTTTTTTTTTTTTTCGTGCAATGCACCTGTATTAATTATGTATCTTAAATAATGTTTTCAGATATAAAAATATTTTTTTCTATTAGTGTGATAGTGTGTAGTTTTTTTTATGTTTTTTTATTCATCTATTACAATTAAAAACATGTACCAACTGTAAGTGAGAGTGGATAGTTTTTTATAATAATATTAATTTATTTTTTAATTAATTAAATTAATAAAAATAATTTGACACGTGGCTTGTTTATAAGAAACCTACATTTCTATTAATATATAAAATTAATAATCTGTATATACTACATAACATTACATAATGATTTATGAATGTTTCTTAAAAACGACTCGATTGTTTTTTTTTTTTTTTCTGTTTAAATCAATTTAACTTTGGATATCTTCTCTATTAAAGTAGAAGATAGAAGGGTTCTTTTGATATGGACCCTTTATTTGAAATATTTACACAGTACAATAATTAATTTGAAGTGTGAAAGATGCATGTAAATGAAATATTTCATTATAATTAATAATTTATACATTATTTAATAACTCTTTAATTAATAAATTTTACTGATCCCAAGCGTATTTATTTATAGAGTTTATACTGTATATAATTTTGAGATACAAAATTAATTTCAAAATGAACATATATTTTCCTATTTGCAGGTAGACTTGCATGGAGATTTCTCAGGCTACCTCTCAGCTCACCCTAAGGTCCCACTCATGACCTTCCACCACTTCAACCACATGGACCCAATCTACCCGAACATGGACCGTGGGCAAGCCGTCCGTCACCTCATGAAGGCCGGCGGCATGGACCAGTCCCGCCTCTTGCAGCAGACCATCTGCTACCACAGGCGGCTCAACTGGACCCTTTCAGTCTCTTGGGGCTACTCGGCTCAGATCTACGAGACGGTCTATCCTCGCAGCTACTTGCGAGTGCCTATCGAGACTTTCAAACCGTGGGCTAAGGCCGGTCCAAAGCCGCCCTTCTATATGTTCAACACTAGGCCGAGGAGTAGCGATCCGTGTGAGGCTCCTCATATGTTTTTTCTTGAGAGGGTTTTTAAGAGTGCGAGGCGAGATGAGATTGTTACGAGCTATTCGAGGCCGAGGCCGAGGGGTTTGGGCGTGTGCTCGAGGGACGGAAACCATTCGGCCGAGGGGATTTCGATGATTAGGGTTTTTACGCCGGCGAAGAAGAGGATTAGGGTATGAATTAGGTTAAATCTTTTTACATGCATGCATGCATTTGTGTTTGATTAATTTATATATATATATATATATATATATATATATATATATATATATATTCTCATGCAGGTTGATAGAAGTGAATGTTGTGACATTCTTCGAATAGAAGATACCAAGGCTGAAGTTAAATTTAGGGAGTGTGGAGTAGATGAGATAATCGCTTAATTTAAATTCCTTAGAAAACCTATTGAGCTTTCATGTATTTTAGAGGATTATGCCGTTTTGTGTGTTTTCTTGATGGTGAAACTCAGCCCGAGCTTATAATTATCGAGCTTCAGCATCGTTTGACTGTTCCGAAACTCACGAGCCAGCTCGTGAACTTTTAATATATTTTTATGTACTTTTTATTTTTTTGTAAAAAAGTCGGGCTCAAGACTCGAGTTCGTCGAGTAAACGAGCTCACGAGTTGAGGTCGAACTTAATTATATATAATTGAGCTCAAAAAATAGACCGAGCTCGATCCCAAAGTATAGTTTTCGAGCTCGAGCCTAGAAAATGACTTGAGCTCGGCTCGATCTCGACTCATTTACAACACTAGTCCTGAACATAGATTTCTTTTTTTTTTTTCCTAATGATATGCAAAAATAACTCGAGCATTATATCATCCTCTGGGCCTTTGGATTATTAATTACAAAATAGTTGAGTCCATTTAAGTTGGGCCCAGTTTTGGAGTGGGCCCAAATTAAATGGACTCAACTATTTTTTTTCTTTTTTCTTTCTTTTATTTTTGACGTCAGCGATTACGTGTCAAAACCACCGAGCGTCCACCACTAGTATGATGACACTACTCCTATAAAGAGAAACCCACAATGAATCAATCAATCAAACTCCCTACGTTGCAAATCAGTGGATTCACACAGCACAGCACAGCACGATGAGCGTTGCGAAGAAGACAGTGTGTGTCACCGGCGCATCGGGCTACATAGCTTCATGGCTTGTTAAGTTCTTGCTCCAGCGTGGTTACACCGTCAAAGCATCAGTCCGCGATATCAGTTGAGTGAAAAGATTCCCTCAGCTTTATCGATTTTTTAGAAACGTTTAATTTCTTATCATGGTTGGATTTATCTTGTTTTGGATTGGATCTGCTTCCTTTGTTGGTATATTTTGCTGTTTTCTGAAGTGGGCTTTTTCTGTTTGCACTAATTTTGGAATCGTTTATGTCGTGACACCTAATGGTGTATATCTGTAAGATTTGATTGCTTAAATCAATTTTTTTTCATAATATAGTACTGTGAGGGGATTTTGAGGAGAACAATGAAGCATATGGATTGAGTTTTTTTTATGTCTGTGTGATTAAATGACTGACTAATGTTAGTGATTTTATGCACCATAGCAATGCCAACTGTTCGTTAATACAATGTAATGTGATAAATTTTCAGAGGTTTTGAAGGTTGGGGGAAACACAAGATCGTATCTTTTGCAGATTACTGCTTTGCTTTACTAGCATACATATGAAGCTATGCTTTTATGGTACTAGAAATAATTTAGATACCCCGATTTTATGCATTTGATTCCTAATCAGTCACAACTCATTTCCATCTTCAGACAAAGCTATTGAGGCCGAACATTGTGTTTTAATTTCTACGACTTTGAAGGTTCATTGTCGATTATATGTGATTAGACTTGTGTTGTAATTTTCAGGTGATCCAAAGAAGACAGCGCACTTACTTTCACTTGATGGAGCTAAAGAGAGGCTTCATTTGGTCAAAGCCAATCTGCTGGAAGAAGGTTCCTTTGATGCTGTTGTTGAGGGGTGTGAGGGCGTTTTCCACACTGCGTCTCCTTTTTTCCATCAAACCACTGATCCTCAGGTTTAATTCTCTTATTTTGTTTACGTTTATGAAATATTTTTATTTATTACATTTGAGCACCTAGATTCCATCTTGTTATGTCACACTTTTTTCCTTCAATTTTCGTTCAGAAAGATTTGATTGATCCTGCGGTGAAGGGGACTCTCAATGTGCTTGGCTCGTGTGCAAAAGTACCATCTGTGAAGAGAGTTGTTGTGACTTCTTCCATAGCAGCGGTTGCTTACAATGGTAATCCACGAACGCCTGAAGTGGTCGTTGACGAGACTTGGTGGTCTAGCCCAGAGCTTTGCCGTCAAAATCAGGTCAAATATTGTAACATATTCGATCTATATTTAATAAATTTTATCGTTCCAACATCTTTTCTAGGCTGCCCTTGTCTGCTCTTTGGGTAATAGTATCAAGCAAAATGCTATTTGCCATTGCAATGGAATCATATTTAACGAGCGTAAATCACATTCAACTGCATGCCACAGTTTTTCCTTTCTCCGTTTGCTCTTGCTTCTTGTTTATTACAATTAGTACCTTTAGTAGATTTGATTTGAAGTACTTTTCATGTACCAAACTAAAGCAATAACTATGCTATGCACTAAAACATGCTTGCAATGAAATGAACGCCCTGTGCCTTAGAAACTTGAAACTTTTTCCGCTGGTACTGAAATAATTTGGTGCTAAACTATTTTACTTTGCAGTCATTTTTCTGCCAAATCTGCCCTCTGTCTTACATCTGTTATACACCATTATATGATACGTTTGTCTAAAATTACCGAGTGTATGAAAACAATTCTCTTTATTACCAGATGTGGTATGTGCTGTCAAAAACATTGGCTGAGGATGCTGCCTGGAAATTCGTCAAAGAGAAAGGCATCGACATGGTCACAATAAACCCTGCCATGGTTATCGGGCCACTGTTGCAGCCAACTCTCAACACGAGTGCTGCTGCAATCTTGAACTTCATAAATGGTAAGCTCATCCAATCAATTTTCTTTTAGTATCTTACTCTTGTCGAAAATTCACAAATTTATGTCGCTTTCTTTTGGTTCTTGAATGATTATCTGAGATTCTTTTTTCTTGTTGAACATTAAGGTGCTGAAACATTCCCGAATGCAACATTTGGCTGGGTTAATGTTAAAGATGTCGCAAATGCACACATTCTGGCCTACGAAAATCCATCGGCCAACGGAAGATACTGTTTGGTCGAAACTGTGCAACACCACTCAGAGATCGTGAAGACCCTCCGCGAACTGTACCCTTCTCTACCACTCCCTGAAAAGTAAGTCCCGCCTTGAATTTGAACTTTGAAGTAAAACACACAAGCACAATGAATCTGGCGACAATGAGTTACTTTGAGATTCATACTAAACTCAATGGAGTAATAAGAGTCCCATTATTCCCTTTTATTGTGCCTTCGATTTTCATATATTTCCAATGCGGGGTTTCAATCTCCACCGACCCTTTCGAGAAAATCACGTTCTTTATCGAAATTTGATCGAACTTGCAGGTGTGCCGATGATAAGCCATATGTGCCAACATATCAGGTCTCTAAAGAAAAGGCCAAAAGCCTTGGTTTAGAGTTTACTCCTCTGAAAGAAAGCATCAAAGAAACAGTTGAGAGCCTGAAGGAGAAGGGCTTCTTCAAACCTACCTCTGCTATTTAAACAAACATCTTTTGGCTGTTCCTCTGCTGTTTTATGATGATCATACTATTTTCTTGAAATAATAAAGCAATGGTTGTTTGCTCATGGTATGCTGTTGTAGTATTTTGGTCAAAACAATTCCTAGAAAGATGCCATCTATCAATCAGTCAATGGCTTTACTTATGTAATTTGGCTTTGTTCAATATAACTCTTTGGTCAATGATGCCGTCTTCGTTTAGACGTGTGCACTGCACCACTCCTTTGGCTTCTCTCTCTCTCTCTCTCTCTCTCTCTCCATATAAAAGCTAGTTATTCCCCAATCACAATTACAAGCCTCAAAAGAAGCAAAGGAGCTTCAAGAATGAGAACTCACCATTTCATCGCCCAAGAAAAAGCAATGGCTTCTTCTCCAATCGACCCATTCGATCTCTTGCCAGATGACAACATACTCTCCATCTTCCAAAAGCTGAACGACGCCAAATCCCTAAGCAAATCCATGTGCGTCTGCAAACGTTTTCATTACATAGCCCCTCAGGCCGACGAGATTTCGTACGAGGTATCCCAGAAAGAAACGTGCGACCATTCCGATCGAGGGACTCCCACCAAGCACCACCCCTTCAAGAATCTTCTGACCAAAACCCTTGTGAAACCCTTTAATCTCATCTCTCGGCTGATGATCAAACCCAAGCCCAAGAAGGAAGAAAACGACCTCGATTTCTACGCTTCTTACATCCCAAACACTGTCCTAAAGCCTTTCGACGCAGTTCGCTCTCTCCATCTGACGTTGCCCAGCGCGAAGCTGAGGAAGAACAGAAATCCGTCGACTTTCTTGAAATGGGAAGCTGTCTTCGGTCGGGAGATTCAGAGCTGCGTGATCCTCGGAGCCAATTCTTGGTCGGAAAATGGTAATGGTGAGCAGCAGCCCGCGAAGGAGTCCATAGAAGGGGCTACAATGCCTGAAGACGAGCTGAAGCTGAGAATCGTTTGGACCATCTCTTGCCTCATAGCTGCATCTGCTAGACATTACCTTATGCAGCAAACCGTGAGGGATAAAAAGACAATCGAAAACATCGTTGTTTCGGACGAAAGCGGTCAGGGCTCGTTGTGTCTGGACAAAGAAGGGATTCAAGAGATAAGGGACCATCAATCGATGATGAGTAAAGAAAAGGGTTCATCATCATCGTCTGGTAATAGGAGCAAAGTGCCGGCTTTGAAGGTGCATATGTGGTATTTGGACAGAGTTGAACGGCCTGAATCGGGGAAAGTGATGAACGGGGCGACGCTGGTTGTAATAAGTCCGGCGGGCGATGGAGATGAGGCGAAGAAGATGGAGTACGACGAGGTGGCGATGAGAGCTTTCGGCGAGGATTTGGTACTTGGTGGTATTGTCAGGAAGTTGATGGCGGCTAAGTGTTGCACTATGGAGATGAATTCACTTTGATCGCCTTTGTCATATATCATTAAGTAAACTCTACATATAATTTTTGCAATTATGATATTGTTTTTTGGGTTTTTATCTTGGGAGAGTATAAGTTGCTGTTTAAGTTTAAGAAATAGGGTTCATCTTTACTTGTAAGAAAAAGTCCCCCTTTGATGAGTTCTTGAGGTGGTGGTACGTTTGGAAGATAATTTTCAGATGCAATTTTTAATATTGATTTGTAAATGAAATTGTTTGTGTGGCTTAATGTTGATTTAATCCACGAAAAAATAAATACAAGGGCTAAAAATATGAACTCTATGATAACATTCGAACCATTCGTAAAGAAAAAAAAAAAAAAGAAAACAAAACTCAAAAGATCTCTTTGCTAATATAGTTTACCACCCAAAAAGAATGAGTTCTCATTACAAAAAGAAACAAACACATTTAAAAATAAATAAATAAGACTGAAAACAAAATAAAATTCAAAGTTTGTACACGAAAATAAAACCTATTATAAATGAGAATAAAACTCCATGATAATGACTATTATTATGTACAGATCTTTGGCTTTTAACTTCATAAAGAACTCCTATACATGGAGACAAAAGCTCCCAGATCTTGAGAATCAAGAACCATGAAAACAAAAAGTCTAATTGGATGATCGCTTAATCTAGTGGTAAAAGTTAAAACCATCATTTCTCATAAGAGAAGATATTGAGTTTATGAAATAAGAATGGACCAATATTTATTTATGAGCGAGCACTCAAAGAGTTTGTTAAGACTAACTCAATATTGAGTATACCCTCCCTGATTTCACAATCAATATTTGCTTATGAGTAGTAGTTAAAGAGTTTATTAAGACTAACTACTCATGTATAGTATAGTATACCTTCCATGATTTCACATGAGCTAATCATCCAATGTTTGCCTAGAGTAGGGTGGCTTACATCCCACACTTGTTTTGCACGCTATTGCTTATACCCTCCCGTATTTGGTGGGATTCCCGATTTTATTAAAAAACCTATCTTTAGGATGTAAGTAAAATAAACAAAATGGTAGTAGATAAGGATAGAGTAATTTACTAAAGATTGATTTTTAGAATTGTGAATTTTAGGGAGAATGAAAATTTATTAAAATTAAAAACAATTGAATTTACCGTAATAAAATAAATAGGGGTGGTTTAAATTAAAAAAAAAAAGGGGTTAATTTGGTTTCAGACCCTTTTATTATTTTAAAATTGTGTTCAGACCCTATCGGAAAAAAATTTGTTTTAAGGACCTAATTTGCGTTAAACTTAAAATAAGGACATAAACTTAAAAAAGTGTTATATGAAGATGTATCATGCGTAGGGATGTGCATTCGGTACGAACCGAACCGAAATTTTGGTTCGACCATTTTCAAAACCGAATACCAAACCGAAATACTCGGTTCGGTATTCGATTTTTACCGAATTTTAAATCAATTTTTGGTTTGTACCGAATTTACCGAAATTTCATAAAAAAAATATTAATATATTTATATATTTAAAATTCCGTCAAATATATTAAATTTATAAATTTTTTATTTTTTTTTTAATTTTTAAAAAATTCGGTAATTCGGTCGGTTCGGTATACCGAAACCGAAATTTAAAAAAAAAAACGAATAACGAACCGAAATTTTTGTTCGGTATTCGGTTTGTACCGAATTTTCGATTTTTCGATCGATTCGATTCGTTTACCGAACTATGCACACCTCTAATCATGCATTCTTTCTGTATTACAAACTTACAATATATTATTATTCCAGAACAATAAAGTATTACTATTAAAATCGAGTCATTAAAACTAATATTTTTTCTAACATGCCTGAAAACTAAATTAAAATTCCTGACCGGACCTAAAACAAAATTTGCCCGATGTTAATCATCTATTATTTTGTTTATTTATTATTATTATTATTTTATTATTATTTTTTAACTGAGACTCTCCCCCATCCCATCCACAATTTCTACCATTTCTCAATTCCAACCTGATAACATCAGTTTTGAGTAAAGCACTAGGCGATAAATCGTCCACATCCACAAAAACCAAAGCATCCTCGTATTTAGTGCTTGGAAACACCACCTTAACCAAAAATAGGACCGTGTTTGTCCAAGAGCGGCGGCGGCGGAGGCGGACCGTCGTCGTCACGGCGATCCTCCTCGTCGGCATCGCAACCTGTGATTCGGAGGCTTCCGTTGCCGGAAAATCAAGAGGAGGGCGACTTAAACATGAAGGCCTTGTTCAAGTCCAAGCCGAAAACGCCTGCCGACATGGTGAGGCAGACGCGCGATCTGCTCATATTCGCCGATCGCGGTGGTGCGGATACTAAGGAGGCTAAACGTGATGAAAAGGTTCGATTTATATAGATGTTTGGATTTGTGTTCGTATTCCAGTTGATGTTGAGCTGCGGAGATCGGATCTGGTTACTCTTTAGAAGTGGATTGTGTCCACGGATTTTGCCTATTCATGAGTTTAATTAGTGTTAAGTGGTTAGTTTTTATTCTAGGTTTGAGGATTTTAATTAAATCAAAGCCGGGTAGAAGGTAAAAGCGTTCATGCTTGGACTTCTGGACATGTAGTATCCAGCCCTTTTTGTTTGATTTATAACCGTGTTGGGAGATTGTGTCTGGATTTGTTTGTTTATTGACGACCCAGTCGTACCATAAGGATCGTTGGTTGAGTTTAGGCTTGAGTAATTGATCCATTTTCGGTACATGTTTTATGATTTACCCTTTAAATGAGCTGATCTTATATTGAGGTTCGAAACCTTTTTCAGAAAATGGTATGGTTCTAATGGATTAAATATTCAGTGAATCAACCTTGAGCGAGTTTTAAAGAAGAAATTTGAGTTGATTACCATGTGGCCTGGCTGGTTTGGTTCAGAAGCTCCTATGGTTGTAACCTTTGTATTTGTTTCACTATTTGGTTTTCTGCTTGACGGACGGGAAGCCAAACAGTGTTGATTTTTGTTTTGTTGTTGGCATATTAATTATGCTAGTGTGTCGTAATTGTTGATATGTTGTCTATTTATTTCCGGTTTTTTTTTTCTGTGTAGATGGCGGAATTGAGCAAACTAATCCGAGATTTGAAACACGTTCTCTATGGAGACAGTGAATCTGAGCCAGCAGCTGAAGCCTGTGCACAGTTGACTCAGGAATTTTTCAAGGAGAACACTCTTCGGCTGCTTATTGTTTGTCTTCCAAAGTTGAATTTAGAGGTATTTGGTGACAAATCGTTTGGCTAAAATTTTTGGAGTTATGCGGTTGAATTGAATTAGAATAGATCGTCATGTTTACTAGGCTGATGCCTTTTCTGCAGACCCGTAAAGACGCTACACAAGTTGTTGCTAATCTTCAGAGGCAACAAGTTCAGTCGAGATTGATTGCTTGTGATTACTTGGAAAAGAACATGGATCTCATGGATATATTGATTGCAGGGTAAGCAGTAAGCTACAGATGAAGAGAATTTTCAGTTGGTAAATGATAGTATTCAAAGTTGCATGCTCTGATGAAATTAATCCCATGCAATCAAGCAATAAGACTGATGTACAATACTAAAGTGTTATTACCAACGTAACCGGGTCTGTGCAAAAACACCTTGTGTTGAAAAATGGGTTTTGCGTATCTAGAACAATGGTGCATGGTTTTTGTTTTGGTTGAAAATATAATTCGTATATGTGGTAAGCATTCTGATGTTTTTGGTGTAACGGTTTTCTGTTTCAATGTTTATTAAAGAAATTTATCACTAAAATGTTTGTAACTTGCATTGGCAATTAATCACATTTCATTTTACTATAGAATATTTTGGCATTTCGAATTGTAGATTCTTTTTTTTTTCTGTAGTGAAGATATATGGTCACAATTGTATATCTCGTCGTGAAACGTGCATGATTTTCCAAAAAAGAAACAGCATTATGCATTCCTTCTACAGAAAATTACGCTTATTTCTGGGGTTACTGAGAATAAATTTTCATTCTATCTTTAGGTATGAGAACACCGAAATGGCATTGCATTATGGTGCAATGCTGAGGGAATGCATACGTCATCAAATTGTCGCTAAGTGAGTGGACATTTCCATTCTTTATTCCTCAAAGTGTGCTATGTAGTTTTCTAGAAATAAGGGATGTCTAAATTCATGACTACTGAGGTCTCAGACTCTCAATCAATGATTGACACTAATATTTCGAGCTAATTCTATGATGGATTCATTGAGACTTTTAGTTCTATATTGGAGCTTCACCTCTCTATTTACCAATTCTAGCGTTGTGAAGAGTTTGGAATTATATTATGGGATTTGTGTTTAATAATTTAGGGAAGAAGGTATGTTGATCAACTATTTAACATACATGAAGGTTCATTTACTAGCTCCCCACCTTATGTCACATTCTGAAATTCTATATTGAGTTAGAAACTTGAATAGGATGGTTCGGTATCATGTTATTAATGCTGTAATGTACTATGTCTAACTGAGTCTGCTATGGCCTTTTATTGTGAAAGATTAATTTTTTTACTACATTCGTAATCTGCATTGTTCTTCAGGTATGTTTTGGAATCGGAGCATATGAGGAAATTTTTTGACTACATTCAGTTGCCGAATTTCGACATTTCTTCAGATGCCGCTGCCACTTTCAAAGTTGAGTACATATATACATTCTTACATGCATGCATCCATGCGTACATACATGAACTTGATCATGAACATGCACTCTGATAAGTTACTTCAACACCCGCACTTTTAATTTAAGTTTCATAATCTGCAAAAATCCTGGTTGTACGAATGCTTACTGAGTTCTGATTATGCTGTGATCATGCAGGAGCTTTTGACTAGGCATAAGTCAACCGTTGCTGAATTTCTCTCGCAAAATTATGACTGGGTATATATGTTTTCCCTAGATTTACTGCCTGTATTTTTGCAAACGGACACACTCATATGTTTTTTTTTTCCGCTTGGTATTATAATTTGAGAGTAAACTCGGTTGCTAATAGTTGGAATAGAAAAAATGTGAACTGTTGAATAAATTCTACCTCTTATGTGGAGGTGTCATCCTAGGCTTTACATGGAATCAAAACTGTGTTGGAAATTTCTAACAACAAAGATAAACTACTTTAGTTATGACATACCTAGTTTACTAATAAATCTAACAGATATTTTTTCATCTCGACAGTTTTTCGCAGAATATAACTCCAAATTGCTGGAATCTGCTAATTACATCACGAGAAGGCAAGCTATCAAGGTACATATATTCGTTCCTGTCTCTATTGGTGTGTAATATATTTGGGATTAGATTTGTAAACTCATCGAAGCTATGAGGCAATGTTCTCACCCACCTTTTCAGCTTCTTGGAGATATGTTGCTTGATCGTTCAAATTCAGCTGTGATGACTCGATATGTTTGCTCCCGTGACAACTTGAGGATCCTCATGAATCTTCTTAGGGTGCGTTTTTGCTTCCAATATTGGAATAACCCCTTAATAATAATTATTCAATTACTACCTTAACACATTACATTGTTGTCAATTTAGCGTACCTTTGTAATAAAAAAACCTTAAAAATATTGTAACACTTAAAGATTTCTCAAGTTAATCATTCACAGATGGATTTTTTTTGTTTTAAATTGCAGGAGTCGAGCAAGAGTATTCAAATTGAAGCATTCCATGTTTTCAAGGTAACACGCTAAATCTATGTTGTGATTAGCATTATCCGTCTGCAGCATGTTGTGGTAAGTAGTTTAGAATATATATATATAATATATATATATATAGTTATTTGCAGCGAACCAGAACAAACCTCCAGATATCGTTAGCATCCTCGTAGCGAATAGGAGCAAACTTCTACGCCTATTTGCTGATTTCAAACCTGATAAAGGTCACTGAGGGGGTGAATAAACCTTCAATCAATGTAATAGTTTTTATCTCTTGAAATATAATTTTCTTTCTTCCTTTGTACAGAGGATGAACAGTTTGAAGCAGATAAAGCGCAGGTTATCAAAGAAATTGCGGCACTTGAGCCCAAGTAACTATCTGGTGATGTTGTTTTTGATTCTTTAGCACTTGCTAATCGTCTTGTCTGTACCCATGTTTCTTTGTTTGTTATTATAATACTTGTAATAATAGTATATTTAGGCGTGATAATGGAGAAAAAAGGCCTACTTTGTGAAATCTATTTCACTTTATCCGCTGGGAAAATTGGTGATGTAACGGTTCGGCCCGTCACTATTCGAACTTGAGTCCCTCTAAGCTAACCTGCGACATCTTCACTTAGTATCGGGAATTCGTCACATCCTCAATGCGTGTGGCGCAAATCCATGTTGAGATGCCTCATGTTGCTAAAAAACACGATATTTTCGTTAATTTATTTTTAGATTTTCAAATATTTTTTCTAAAGAATTAATAAAATCAGTTTCTTCCCTACCTATTTGGGTAGCAACGCAATTCTGTTGGATTTTCTTTTTGATGATTTGTCGAAAAAATAACGAGTTTGATTGGTGTTTTCACATTAGTAGGATAAATCGAATCAGAGACCGGCGGTTCAAATCGGAATCTAAACCGCCGGTTCCCACGATGGTTTTGGTTACAATTTCACTGATCTCGGGAATTTAAAACCGCCCGTTTTAACCGGCAGGCGGGAAGGGAATTATTTAACACACTTGTAGTTAGGGGTGTTCATTGGACGGTTCGGTCCGATTTTTTCAAATTTCGGTTCGGTTTTTCGGTTTTCGGTTTTACAGATGCCTAATCCGATATCCGAACCATTTTAATTTGGTTCGGTTCGGTCTTTTACACTTCGGTTCGGTTTTTTTCGGTTCGGTTTTTCGGTTAACCGTTAAAGATTTTAATTCATATGTGTGCATGTATTATATATACATATATATAGGAATTAACTCTTATAATATATATTTATGTTATAATTGCATTACATATATATATGAATTAAATAGTAATCATATGATAATTGCATTACTCATATGTATGCGTAATTCTTGTATATATATATACACGAATTACCTTTTATAACATCTATATATATATATAAATATATGAATTAAATGTTATAGTGCGTTATAAAATAAACATTGTAATTTTAATTATTTTTTTTGAAAAATATAATTATTTTGTTAGATTTTATTATCACTATAACTATTAATCACTTTCATAAACTATAATATTTTAAACTTGTCTAATATAAATTATATATAATTAAATATATTTCGGTTTTTCGGTTATTTCGGTTATTTTTTCTGAAATCCGAAAACCGAACCGAAAAACCGAAATTTTCTAAATACAAAACCAAAATCGGCCGAAAAACTAAATTAACCGAACCGAAAACACCGAAAATTTCGATTCGGCTGGTTTTTTCGGTTTTATCCGAAATTTGAACACCTCTACTTGTAGTGGGAACTTCAAGAGTCGGCTTTTATGGTTGCTAAGCCCTATCATATCAGATATGGTTTGATTTATTTCCATAGGCCCAATAGATAAACAGCCTGCGAGTATTTGAGTGAGTGGACGGACCTACATCGATTGACTCAGAACTCAGAAGTACCATCATCGACAGCTGAAAAACGCATTGAAAATTTTACTAAATGGAAGCGAAAATTGGGAAATTCTTCGACTCTGTGGGCAATTTCTTCAGCGGTGGTGATCAGATTCCATGGTGCGAATCTGACATAGTTGCTGTAAGTATACAGTCATTATTCATATTATTTTCTTTTGATTGTCATCTCTCTCGTGCGTGTTAAGATTTCCTCTTTTTTATTTTTCCCCTTCTTTTGGTGTTAGTTTGGGCTTTAAAAAGTAGTAAATTTTTGTTGATCGATTTCAATTTACATGTAAATATGTTTTAAGTAGTAATTTTTGTTGATCGATTTCAATTTAGCAGTATTTACCTCTTCCTTTCTGATTTATTGGCATTGGGATGTGAATTGAATCTTTGTAATTATATCATGAATTTTTCTACAAAAAGACACTATCAGGTAAGTTGAAGAAAAAAAAGATGTTGATTTTGCCACCTATGTTATTCGAAGAGTAGCAGTGAATTAGGAAACATGGTCTCACAACTCACAAATCAGAATAACCATTAGGATCTATTGATTGCTGTTTGCTGTTGTATTTTGTAAAGGCTCAAGCTCAAGATTAACGAACTCAAGTTCAAGCCTTTCTTTTTCTTTTCCTTATTTTGTTGATTCTCAATCTTAGATAGCGCTTCATGATGGTTGGCCTGCTATCTGGTACCATAGTCTTCCTTGATACTCAAAATAGTTTCCTGCTGCATGCCCTAGTAATCCTCCACGTTGCACACGCACGTGTTATATATGATATGTACAGGGTTGTGAGCGGGAGGTTGCGGAAGCTCAGAAAGGTTCCTCTGATGAAGTAAAGAGTGAATGCATCATGCGCCTGTCCTGGGCCCTTGTGCACTCAAAAAGACCAGACGATGTACAGCGCGGAATTGCCATGATTGAAGGTGATATATGAAGAACGTCTCTCTCTCAGTGCTTGATGGTCTCTATCATAATAGAACACTTTTCTTTTGGATTGGAACTCAATACCTAATTCGAAATTTTCACAATTGACCAATCTTCAACCGATATTTTTGTCCCTCATTGTTTGGCCTCGCATATTATGCACTCATTACGCTTTCATTGCCATACATTATCCTCTTTTTTTTTTTTCTCTCACACAAATGACTTTTTTGAAACTTGTACTTGCAGCTTCTTTGGCTGGCTCAGATAGCCCATTACAGACTAGGGAAAAGCTGTACCTCCTTGGCATCGGGTATTACAGAAGTGGCGACTATTCCAGAAGCAGGCAGCTCGTTGAGCGTTGCTTAGAGGTTAGAATCAATTTGTTGCTAATGAATGTATGGTTAAGCAGCTACTGCCAAGATAAAAATGTTCCTCGGCTTATTCTCGTTAGTTGTATTGATTATTACAGACATACAAGTAGCTGATAATAATCTTTAATCCTGAGTATGTAAAATGCTTCCATTTCCATCTTTCATGATTTCACTCTCTTGTTGAAACTTAATAGATTGCACCAGACTGGAGACAGGCCATCACTCTCAAGAAAGCCATTGAAGATAAGATCACAAAAGGTAAGTCGAGTCCATTAAGGCCTTGTTTGGTTCATGAATTTAGATATTTTAAATATCTAGATATGTTTGGTTCATGTGTTTACATAAAACATGGATTTAAATATAATAACTTTAAACCCATGTATGCGGGTTTAGAGAAACCCACTAACCAAACACACATTTTATTTTATACCCATTAATTAGTTTTATATAAACCTTAATAACTTAAACCTTTCTAAATATAAACCCACGTATCAAAGAAGCACTAAGGCTGTATGTTCGTTTTGGTTGGTTTTCTCCAAGTTTTGATTTTGGAAGAATTAAGGAATTGAATTATTGTTGTTGCAGATGGAGTAATTGGAATTGGGATAGCTACAACTGCCGTGGGGCTTGTGATTGGGGGAATCGCTGCAGCAGTTTCAGCTCGCAAGAAGTGATGATTGTGATTTGTGAATGTGATGATATAGCAAACTATAATACTTGTGTTTGTTTAGAATTTCTGTGTGAATTTATTGCCCTCCTATATTGTGCATGAAAACAAATTTCACGGCTTTTTTTATTTGTTTACTCGGAGTTGAATAGGCTTTTGTCAGTGGGGCGGGAATTCCCCGTATCTGCTGCCTCTAATCGCCTCTATATATATGATAAGGTTGTAATGAGCTTACTCTATTTGCATAGATAGAGGCGTTTTGCATATCGTCCGAAGTAATATATATGATAAGGTTGTAATGAGCTTACTCTATTTGCATAGATAGAGGCGTTTTGCATATCGTCCGAAGTAATAACTTTTTTCGATTGAAGTTCATCATTCAAACCTAAAGAAATGAACGTTATACTATAGATGACCAACGATAATTTTTTTCTTTTTCTTTTTTTACGGAGATCTAATCTTAAAAATAAAAAACGTCTTCGGGTTTTAATCGTAATTTCTATTATGAAATAATTAAATGTGGATGTTTTAAATAATAATATTAGTTAAATTATTGATGATTTGAAAGTATTGTATTAAATGATGATTATGTGATAAGATGATAAGATGATGTGTTTAATTGAAAAGTTTGTATTTTAGTGTGATGTGTATAATTGTAATTAATGTGATTAGTTGTAATAGTGAATTATTAGTAGTATAAATATATGATTAGAGATCGTTGTAAATCACACCAAGTATTGAAATATTTAATCTCTCTTTAATCTCTCCCTCTAGTCTCTCTATTTAATATTATAAGTTATATTATCATAATAATCTTAATATAAGTATAAATATAATAAAATAATCTTAATCACAATTAATTTTTTTATAAGACCTTTAATAATTTTATTTATTATTACGTCGAAACCTAAAAGAGCCCAACGTGCTAACTCGATTTGTTCGTGTTCATCGAGATTTCTATAGATATAAAACCAAAAAAAAAAAAGAGAGATAGAAAGACATGGCCAGGGATAGCTGTCTAGCAAGGATTACGGCGGGCTGCGCCGTCGGAGGAGCCATCGGCGGTGCTGTAGGTAAAGTTTCTGTAAACCCTAGCTCCAATCATTACTATTTCCTGTCAAACAAGAGTAACTTCCTAAATTTTTGTTTTTTTTTGTTTTGTTCTAAGCAATGTTCTAATTTGGAGAATGAATTCGATGAGCAGTGCACGCCTAGAGAAAATCAATTCCCCCCCCCCCCCCCCCCCCCCCTTTTACGCTTCAGTTAAATGTTCTTTTAGATATAATGAAGGTTTACTTCCCTTTCAATGGAGGTTTTTCCCCCTAATTATCATGTGCTGATGAATGGTTTAACTGATTAAAATCAGGTGCTGTCTATGGGACTTACGAGGCTGTGAGGTATAAGGTATAGTCTGAAATTCTGCCTCCTGCTTTTGCTTTTCATAACTTATGCTTACTCTTATTTCATTTGTTCATCTGATCATCTGTAGTGTATACTTATTCGAACAAAAGTTTCTTGAAAATATATATGTAGTTTAAGCGTGTTCGCATGCCTTACTGTAGTTGCATACATGGTTTCATCGTTTGCCTCGATGAATCTATCTGAATGTCCCTTATACAAATTCCATACGACATTCAAGGTTTTCAATATTGAAAATGTGAAGCCTAAAGGGACACTAAATAACACGATAACTAGTTATACGTCCTACTTTTCATCAGTGATTGAAGAAGAAGAAGAAGATATCATTCTGTTTCATGGAAATCTTGAAAGTTTGGGAGAGGAAATCTCTACAGCATTTATAGTGAACATAAGTGTGCCTAGTCTTAGTCATAAAGAGTGTTCTTTAGAACTTTTTAATGTGGATTACGGTGATCAAGCGTTCCTCAAACTAACCAAACTATTGTGCGGCGTCCAGTCGATTTACCATTCGCTGTCGAAATTCGATAGATTTATGAAGATTACTCATGTTTAGATTTATGACAGCACCTTCAAGTCAATGGAACTAACTAAATCGGAGCGTTGAATGGATGATTGATTACTTTATCCTTAGTGAGACCATTAAATTTCATGATCGAACTTTCATTTGCGCACTTACCTTCCAAAATTTGCAGGTTCCAGGTCTTACGAAAATACGATACATCGGACAGACAACCTTAGGCAGTGCTGCAGTTTTCGGACTCTTCCTCGGAGCGGGAAGCTTAATACATTGTGGAAAATCTTATTAAACCTTTTTTTTTAGTCTCTCTTTCATCATGTAGATGTGTCTTTTATATTGAACCACATTGCTGTTCTCTGTTTTCCTATTCCATTTGCTCAAATTTCACTTCTGCTTTGGATGAATTGGGATGGACCATTTTCTTTCTAATAAACTCGACGATTCTCTTTGTCCTACTGTCAATCGTACGACTGTCTTAAACCGAGCACCATTCAAAGAGGAGAAAAGTAAGTACAAAGGTTAACATACATATGCGATACTATTTCCATTTTCAGTCTTCATGCATCAATGCCCAGAATGAAATAAAGAGACAAACAAAAGTGTGTTCCCAATTCACATTATTCCTTGAGCTTCAATTCAAATGATTCATTTTCCCAATTGACGATGGATGACGGCAAAGAATCCGAGTGATGTATTGGAGACAAGGGAGGAGATTTCCACCGAGAATCAAACCAGTCAGAAAACTCGTCGGCCATGGATATCTCTTCAAGAACAATGCGAGAGCTTGCCATTGCGTTATCATGGTCACCCTACAGAGGAGATTTTGTAACTTTGCCTATTTTGTGTACATTAAGGTTAAATAAAACGCAGTTGAAAGCCCGTTATTACCTTTGCTTGTTTCATGGTCAGATCATCAGAATCTGTGCTTATAAGAAAGAAGAGAAGATTTAGAATCTTGAATACACAGCTCCTCTCCAAAGAGTATTCCATGAGAAATAGAAGACAATAAATGAGTCTAACCCAAATCTTTAGTACTTCAAACGAATTCTTACCATGGCCGGGAAGAACTGTGCTCCAGAAATCAAGATCCGACGCTGCCTTTTGTGCCTCGACGCACTTGCTATGATCGTGCAAGAACCCCTCCTCTGCGATGTTGACTCTCCCACGTTTTGAGCTCTCTTTGGTAGAAGTTGTCTCCACCTCGGCAAAATTAGGGCGGGAATTACCATCTTCCACCCCGGCATTACCCTTCTTAGTCTGCAGATTTTTCTTCTGTGAGGGTGCGTCTTGAAGAACCGATGATTTGTTCGTGATGTCATTGAGTGCTTTCCGACTGTCCAGTGATGTCCCGAGCCTCTTGGTAAGTGGCTTGGAGCTCTTCAAGTTACCATCAACTGCTGCAGCCTCTACATACACAAAATACACATCTTTGGACTAAGAATCTATCGTAATTATAAAATTGCGGACTTAGAATACGGAAAAAACTTAGCACTGCACTCAGTTTGGTAAGCACAATTTCTGTGTTGAAAAGACAAAGGAAGACAATGTTAGTGCATCAAGCAATGGTACGTTACGCTTCGAGCGTCGTATCATCACACATTTCCTTTTCTTTTTTCCACGTCGGAATCCTTATACCAAACGGAGCCTAAATGCCCGGTGAAGTTCTCGTGAGATTCAAAGCTCTATGACATTGCTTGAGACTAATCACCAATGCAAAACAACAAAAAGTAACATCTAGCAGAGGAAATCAAGTGAAACAGAAAACAAAGGGGAGAAATCATTAGCAACCCTAAATCTCATTTGCAGCAATAATGCATTAAAAAAAATAAGATTAAAAAAGAAGCTACAATAGCCAAAAGTAATTACTTCTGCGATTTACCGCCGATTTCTCGTCTCGGACGGCCAATGGCTTCAGGTTTATTGGCCTTTCCATGTTTCAGAACAGAACCTTCACAGCGAATCTGCTCTGGAAAAAAAAAAAAAAAAAGAGTAAAGCGATTTAGGCATATATATCATCATACTTACATAGATTAGGAGCACTTGAATAGGTTGGATTAACAGAAACAAGAAATTACCTTTCGGCTTTTCAAGTTGATCAGATTCAGACGCGGGAATCAATCAATTCGATATTAGCTCTCCTCTCCCTCCTCTTTCACCTTATATTTTTACATATATCTTTGTGCGCTTCTGTGTAATCAAGCGCGCGGAGCATAAATTTTGCATTTTTATGGGCCGCCTAATATGGTCCAACAATTATAGGCCGCGGTGGGCCTGTATGGGCCGCAAATACAAATGAGGTAAAGTGAATCGTAAACTAAAAAAAAAAAAACATTTCTTGGAAATTGACATGCATAGTGGAAAAAATAAATAAATTAATTAATTTGAGATATATTTCTTTTACGTTAGAAAATAAAAAATGGTCTCCAATGTTTACCATATAAACCAACTTAGTCTATGATGTTTTGCCTGAACCAATTTAGCCTCCGATATTGTCGATTTTGGACCAATTTGGTTATTCCGTCGTGATTAACGTCAATTTTATCGGTGATCTCGCATGTGCCCCGCATTAAATTATGTCTGGATCGAATTTTGGAACATTTGCGAGATTTGAGAAACTTCGTACTGTGTTCTTCTACTCTCAATGAAGCTCGACGAAACAGACGATTTAAAACTCGTGTTCGAATTTTTTGTGGAGAAATTTTTAGTTTCGTTTCCTAATTTCAGTAACCCTTTCGTTTTATCGATCAAGATATGATTTATTGTGAGGCACATGCGAGATTTCCGTTAAAATTGACGTTTATCATGACAGAATGATCAAATTGGTCCAAAATCAATAATATCGTAGACTAACTTGTCCACATCAACATTGGGGATCATTCCTTTCTTTTATTATTGCAAGTGTTGTTAGTTGACAAGAATGTGAGCGTAATGTTAGCGTGCATAGCATGCTTTGTCTTTTTAAAATGATGCGTTTTTCTCATCATCTAAGTTGTCTTTACACTAGACATATGCTTTTGATTTATGTATTGCATGCGAGGTCATCAATTGGTGTTTGACACTTGTATATGGTTGTAATTGCATATTCAATTTTTTTCAACAAAACATCCCTATATATATCTCTATTAATTAGGGTATAAACGAATCGATTTCAAGCTTGGCTAATTTTCTGGGCACGAGCTCGACGAACTATTCATTTACGAGCTCAAAATAGAATCTTGAAAATTTATAAATATAGAGTTAAAAAGTTTAAAAAATAAAATGAAAAAGCTCACGATCAGTTACGACGAAACTAGAGCTCAGCTTCGTTTGAATTGGTTCATCGAGCTCCTAAGCCGAGTCTATATGACATTTGTCGAAGAAATGTAGCTTTAGGATCGTAATTTAAGAAGCATGAATCTTCAAGTGGAACATTTATTTATTTATTATTGTTGGAATGAATAAGATGGTGAAAACGATAGTAGATAGATTTCAATTGGTTAATCAAACTCTACCTAACTTCAGAAATTAAATATGACTAATGAAATGTTGACATTTTGATGAGCATGAAGAAAAAAGCTAATGAACAAAAGAAGAGAAAAGAAAAAAAAAGATGGGACCTTTGAAAGGGTTCCTCCAATGCACTTTAATGGAGCTAAGTTTTGTTGGTCGCACGTAGTGGAAATAAGCTGCATTGTCAAGCAAAGCAAAATCGCCACTTATTACAACATTTTTCTATATTCCTAATCATTCAACACACTCTTTCCCTCATCTTTTTTTCCCCTTCTTCTTCACCAACTACTAAGTATCATCCACTTGTCTTCCACCACAATCATAGATTCTTTCCCATCCTTTTTCACATATAGAAGAAATAATAATAATAATAATAATAATAATAATAATAATAATAATAATAATAATAATAGAATTAGTGTTCAAGATTAGGATATTACATGATCGAATCTTCCTGATTACTAAATATCTTGAATGAGCGAACCTACACATTCATTTAGTGGGAAATGTTAAGAAGGCCTTAAGATTTTTGGGGGGAAATTATATGATCCAATATCCCTTATTACCAAATATTTTGACTGAGTCTGTCACACATGGATCTGTCCTAATATGAGTTATGTGATAGGCGTAACGGGACGCCAATGAAACCTTAGCCTAGTGGTCAAAGAGGAGGCCTTAAGGATTTGTGGGTTAGGTCGTGGGATCGAATCCTCCCTCTCACAATTCCTTGAGTAGTCCCCATGGGATTTATTTCCCATGACTATCGTTGTCAGGTGCGTTTGTGACGTATTCATCTGACCCCGGGGATTAGTCCCACCACTGCAGTGTGTGGCGCAATTAAGCATCCGTTAGGTCTGTGTGGCGCAAAGCTCACGCCGGTATTTAGGGGCTAGCCCATAGCCAGATCGAGTGGGGATACATCGGGACCGCAAAAAAAAAAAACGTAACTGGACGGGTTATCTGGTCCCACGTGTCAGAAAAATAAAAATAAAGTAAAGAAACATCAATAAACTTATAAAAGAAAATCTTACTTGGTTTTCTTCTATTGTCCCATTTTTTTTTTCTTCAAAGCAAAGTCCATGTATTGATTTTCTTACCATTCTCACTTCTATACTCCCCCCACAATAATTCCATTACCATTCTTGTCGATCGCTTTTCAGTTCAAAGTTTCCTTCGAGAAAAAAAAAAAAAGAATGGAAGCTCCTCCGCCCATCTTCACCTACAACCCATCCTCAGACCACCACCAAGAATTACCCCAAAAGCCATTCTCTGCCTCGCTCGAAATCCACGTCCACCACGCCAGAAACATCCACAACATATGCATCTACGACAACCAAGACGTCTACGCAAAGTTCTCCCTCACCTGCGACCCCGACGAAGCCATCTCCACGGCGGTCGTCGCCGGAGGCGGCAAGAACCCCGAATTCAACCAGAGCCTGACGGTAAAGATCCGCCGGAAAGCCAACTGTTCCGTCCTCAAATGCGAGATATGGATGATGAGCAGAGCCAAGAATTACCTCGACGATCAGCTCCTTGGGTTCGCTTTGGTCCCCATTTCTTCGGTTCTTGGCAAGGGGAAAGTGACCCAAGACTTTAGCCTATCGTCCACCGATCTGTTCCACTCGCCGGCGGGCACTATCAAGCTGTCGCTCTCTCTGAGCAATCCAAACGCTCCCACGATGGGTTCGGCCTCTCTGAATGACGACGTCGATTCCACTTCTGAGTTCGTGTCTGATGAAGGAAAGAACGCCGCCATTGCCGAAGATGTTTACTCGAGGATAGAATTCCCCGACATAAGAACGGCGAGCGAAAGCCAGCAGATGGTGTCCGAACTGTTCGCCAAGAACGAGGGTTTTCTCAGGACGTGGCTCGATAGGCCGGTGGGCTCGTTTCTTCACTTGGGCTCGGCGCCTGCTAACGAAGACTGTGAGATGCTGGGAAACTCGTGGGATGAGCATAGCGTCGACGACGACTCGAAATCTCCCCATGGGAGCATTCAGACCTCTGGGATTCTCAGCTCGACGATGACGAGCCTCGGCGACGATCGAAACTCGGCCGATTCGAAGGAGCGGAGGAGCGAATTAGGTCTGGCCGAGAATGAGGTTAGAGAAGAAACGATGGGAATGAAGAAGCAGCTGGTTGAAGGTGATGAGTCGGCGATATTGCAACAGCAGATTGTTGGGATGTACATGAGAAGTATGCAGCAGTTCACTGAGTCTTTGGGTAAGATGAAGCTTCCGATGGAGTTGGGGAAGAAGGAGAAGGCTGAGGGCGGCGATGACGAGGATGATAATGGTGGTGGGGTTTTGATTCAGAATAAGAAAATGGAGATGATCAATGTCAAGGAGATGAGCGACAAGGATAATTCGAGGGTGTTTTATGGCAGCAGGGCATTTTTCTAGCAGGGAAATATTGTTTTTTTGGTACGGTAGTTATTGTTATTGCTGAGATATGAAACATTGTTTGACTATAATATCAAATTGGTGTGATTTTCCAAGAACATAGCTGCTGATGTATTTTGTTTTTTTTTTATGAGGAGAATGGAGTTTAACTGTTTCTTTTGGGGTAACTAAGTTGTACTAAAAATACTGTTAAAAATGATATGTATAGGGATAAAACCTTCTCGATGTTCACCATGCGGACCAATTTAGTCATCGATATTTGGTCTGATCCATACATGATTTAGTATAAGGCACGTGCGGAATTCCATCTAAAATGACGTTAGTCATGACGGAATGACCAAATTAATTCAAAATCGATAACATTGGGGACTAGATTGCTCATGAAAACATCAGTGACTAAATTAGTTCATAATGTAAACATCGAAAACCATTTTAGATTTTATCCCAATAAATCATTTGTAAGGAACACTAACAAGTACAAACAAGTGATCCTTGTAATTTTCTTACAAACATCTAAGAGAAAAATAAATCATTTGTGTAAAAAGTGATGTGATCATTCTAAAACGATTGACAATAAATTAAGTAGTCCACTAATCTTACATGCAGCTCTCAAAATTTTTATTTAATTGACGTGAGATGGGGTTTGATGCCCCAACAAACTTTTCCTCGGATACAAAACCATCAAACGAAACTCTCCTTCAACGGATATGTTTTTGTACAGTCGTTTTCATCCAATGAGGAGTGCCGCCTGACCATCATCAATGTTAGGAAGAGTTTCAACGCAAGTCATCATACTGAATTGACATGCTCTCAATCGAACAATCAATACAACCCACACGCTCTAATTAGTAAGAATCGTTGTAATGACCGGAGACACGTCGTCCATATTTCATTTTGCTAGAACCTCGATGTGATACTAGTTGCTAGGAAATAAAATCTTCTTTAGTCCAAACTCAGAAGGTCAGCTTATATAAGCCTAAGTGGAGTTTCATTCCAAAATCAATTGATAATAAGTGAAGCAACCAACTAAACTTACATGCGGCTCTCAAATTTTTTATTTAACTGACGTAGGATAATCCAATAATAAGAAATAACAAATCTAAAGTGATTGATGATCTTAAAATTTTTCACTAACCACCAAATTATACATTTAGTATGTTTTCATGTCTTATTTTTTTTTCCCATTTCTTACTTCATATCAAATTACAATCTTTCTTTGGCCTAATCACCACATAATAATCTTCAAATCTCCAAACATAGTCCATCTTATCACATACTATTATAACCATTCTTTCCACCCGCAAAATACTCCCAACCCCCCTTTCGTCTCAAAAAACACACAAATCCACCCCAAAAATTAAGAAATCACACAAAAATAAATTTTAAAAAAAAATAATATTTTTCTTGTGCATGCATGCATGCACAAAGAAGAGGAAGAACGCAGAAAAAACAAAAATCCATCAAAACCCTTCTTTCCAAATTGCCTGTTGTGCTCCGGCCAGCAATTCACAAACAATAATCATTAAAACCTAAATTTAAAATATATATATAAGAAAAATTCATTACACTAATTAATTAATGGGTAATTGCTGCCCCGGAGGCACCGCGGACAATAACTCCCCTCCTTCCGACGACCCCACGGCCAACAACGATGCCACCTCCGCCACCCCCGCCGCCGCCCCCACCACCCCGCCGTCGAAAATCGCATCACCGAACCACTCCGTCAAGCCCAGCTCCAAAACCGCACCCATAGGCCCGGTCTTGGGCAGGCCCATGGAGGACGTTCGGGCCCACTACACCGTCGGCAAGGAGCTCGGGCGGGGCCAGTTTGGGGTCACCCACCTCTGCACCAACAAGCAGACGGGCGAGCAGTTCGCCGTCAAGACCATCGCCAAGAGGAAGCTCGTCAACAAGGAGGACATCGAGGACGTCAGGCGGGAGGTGCAGATCATGTACCACCTGACGGGCCAGCCCAACATCGTCGAGCTCAAGGGCGCCTACGAGGACAAGCATTCCGTGCACCTCGTCATGGAGCTCTGCGCCGGCGGCGAGCTTTTCGATAGGATCATTGCGAAGGGGCACTTCACGGAGCGTGGGGCCGCCTCCTTGCTGAGGACCATCGTGCAGATTGTGCATACTTGTCATTCCATGGGGGTTATACATAGGGATCTCAAGCCCGAGAATTTCTTGCTTTTGAACAAGGACGAGGATTCGCCGCTCAAGGCCACGGATTTCGGCCTGTCCGTCTTCTTCAAAGAAGGTTCTCGCCATCCGAGGATCCGTCTTTTGTTTTCTTCTTTGTGTTTAGGCTGTAAATAAGTTGTGACCTGCATATAAGTTTAGTGGGCTGCTCCATCTATTGCCAATTAGTTTTAGAATGAAACCTCATTTGGGCTCATATGTTGGGCTTTTGAATTAGGGCAAAAGGAGATTTTATTTCTTTGATATATAGAAGACAGATGCATAGATATACATAAGTCTGCAATGCTTATGCAGTTAACTATTGTTCTAAAATGGCAGGTGAACAGTTCAAAGACATTGTGGGTAGTGCCTACTACATAGCCCCTGAGGTGCTGAAGAGAAACTATGGGCCAGAAGTCGATATTTGGAGCGTCGGCGTCATGCTGTACATCCTTCTGTGCGGCGTTCCTCCTTTCTGGGCAGGTTGTTTGTCTGCGTTTATATATGTTCGTCGTCCTAAATTTCGAATCTTGTTTTTTTTTTTTTTGCGGGCATCCTCATTTAGAAGTCGAATTTTGACAGAATCTGAGAATGGAATCTTCAACGCCATTCTGCGGGGGCACATTGACTTCACCAGCGATCCGTGGCCTTCGATTTCGAACGGGGCGAAGGACCTCGTCAGGAAGATGCTTACCTCGGACCCGAAGCAAAGGCTCACTGCATTCGAAGTGTTGAGTACGTTCGTTCATATTTAGCCCTTCAAGAATATGTTTGAACTGCGATATTTATCTCTTTTTCGTTTTTTTTTCTTTTTTTTTTTGCGTTTTAAGACCATCCGTGGATCAAGGAGGATGGGGAGGCGCCAGATACTCCTCTCGACAACGCCGTGCTCGACAGGCTCAAGCAGTTCACAGCTATGAATCAGTTCAAGAAAGTCGCCCTTCGGGTACAAAAAAACAATCCTAGGATGCAAAATGTTTTAAGACTGACTTTTTATTGGGACTGAAAATGTTAACGTTCTCTTCCCGGGCAGGTTATTGCAGGGTGTTTATCGGAGGAAGAAATCATGGGGCTGAAAGAAATGTTCAAAGGGATGGACATGGATAACAGCGGGACGATAACGCTGGAGGAGCTAAAGCAAGGTTTGGCCAAGCAAGGTACAAAGCTGTCTGAATATGAAGTGAAGCAGTTGATGGAAGCTGTAAGTGGTTCCTTTATTACTTACATCAGACCTTATTCGTCTCAATCACTATCGTTTAAGACACTTCTAACGGTACAATTTACGGTTTCGTTAGGCCGATGCTGATGGAAATGGAACCATAGACTACGAAGAATTCATCACAGCAACAATGCACATGAACAGAATGGACAGAGAAGACCATCTCTACACAGCTTTCCAGTATTTCGACAAAGATAACAGCGGGTAAGTAAACATATAAGTAACTGCTTATGTCCTAGAATCGATTTATGGGATTCATAAAACTTTTTCCTGGGCAGATTCATTACCATAGAAGAACTAGAGCAAGCTCTCCGTGAATTCGGCATGGATAATGGGAAGGACATAAAAGAAATCATCTCTGAAGTAGATGGTGATAATGTGAGTAATCAAGCATAATACTACCGTAAAGCTCTGTTATAACATGAGATCTATGCATGTCTAATCCTCTTATAATCAGGATGGTCATATCAACTACGACGAATTTGTGGCGATGATGAAAAAGGGCAATCCAGAAGCAGCGGCGATCCCGAGGAAACGCAGGAGTGGCGTCTTTACTACGTAGTTACGCAAAAAAATCAAATATATTCAAGAAGATGAAGAGCCAGTTTCTAAACTCTTCTCCTTAATATCTTCATCAGATTGAAGACTAAAAGATACAATAGCGTAATAAGCCTACACACAAACAAACTATGGGGTCTCTAAGTCGAAATGAAGAACATATGTAAACAGCTTCTTGAAGAGGTTTTACTTACTTCTAAGGATGATAGAAAAAAGAAGGGTTGTGAAGTTGGTTAAAGATTAGTTGTCTAATGTTGTTTTTTTATCTTTTTAAAAAAACGCCGGGTTTCATGTTCGAATGTGTCTGTGTAATGTTAGAGTCAGGGGATAGCTACTGTGTTGTATATAGGCAACTGTTTGACATGCATAACCTATCTTCTTTTTTTCTGCTGGTAATGAACTGTTTTGTTCACAAATCTTGAAATATATGTAATGCCAAAGGATTGCCTTATCCACATAATGTATATATATGAACATAAATTATGCACAAACCATGTTAGAGAATTCATGATAATACCAGGAAAGAAGTTTTAGGTTGCGTGGACTGATGTAGAACGTTTGACGGGGGCTCGTAGAGAAGACAAGTAATCGGCATCAGCCTTATCAATCCCGTCGAAAAGATAGTTATATGGAGGCATTCTTACGTACTTTCCAGAGCCAGGCACAACTTTTAGTTCATCGTTTTCCCATACGATTCTTCCACCAGCAATCGTTACCTCGACTTTTCCCTTTAAGAAAATGGGGGGTATTATCAGCAGACAGAATTTGAACATAGGATAATCTTCTGCAGTCAATATGAATGTGAAAGTAAGTACAATATAGGAGAAGAAAAGAACCGACGTACCTTTCCCGTCCTTCCCTCGTAGACATTAGTATCTGTTTTAGAGTGGTGAATCTTCGAGCTTATTGCGAAGCTTGAGTTTGGGTTTAGTATTATTATATCTGCGTCCGAACCAGCTAATATCGCGCCTTTTCTTGGATATATGTTGAACAGTTTGGCACTGTGTAAGAAAAGAAAGGTAATAAAATGGATTCAACGGTGGAATATATGGCGTGACAGAGGATCGAACGACAGCCTACCACTCTGTGCTTGTCACTCGAACGAAATCAGTAGCAGAAATTTGCCCGCTCGCCTGAAATAATTATTACAACATGCGAAAACAGTTAGTTATTACACAACATTGAGCCTCGTGCTGCTCCATGACTGATTACATTAAATAAAAGCAAATGTTTCTGCAGTCTTCTTTATTATCCAAGGAGTCGGGATTGTGCAAGAAGTAAGATTATCAATAAATTTCGATGATCGGAATTTACAGAACTAAAGAGCGTACCACCATTGAGTCCCAAACCAAATGCATTCTCTCCTCAAGACCTGAACAACAGGTAATAATGTCGCAGGGTCATGATCTTAAATATCGTAAGTAATAAAACATGGCGCGTGGAATGTAATAATATACCATTGACGCCATTTGGGATTTTGCGAAAATCGTCGATTCCCATTTCTTTTTGTGTAGAATTGAAGGTGCAATGATCTGTTCCTACCAGCTGTAGTAGCATGTCACAACAAAGTATATAAGCATCATAAAATCGAACTCTGAGAATATTAAAGACGAGTCAGAGATTAAATCAAGCGCAGAAGTATTATCGGAACGAAAAAAAAACCTGTAGAACTCCAGCCGAGAGAGCTGCTTGCAGAGCCTTACCATGCCCTGGTGCTCTAATAGGTGGACTCATCACAAACCTGAAAAAAAAAACATATGAGAACATCTATCACATCAACTTTATTTACGTATCGATTTATTACACTTCAGTATAATGATGTAGAGAAACCGTGAAGGTTGTTGTAACTAAAGTTTTGTATCAAGGAAAAAAAAGACACATACTTAGCTGCTGTCTGAAAATCGGGGTTCCAAAGGGCGGTATCATCCAAGATCAGGCCGGATGCTACAGGCTCACCAATGACCTTCTGACCTGCAATTGGATAAAGGTTTGTGTAGACAAATGTATATAAAATATGGTAATAAGATAGGATCGCAGATCTCAACGAATCAAGCATAAGTTTCTCAAAAAAGGCTTCCTTTAAGAAATAGAAAGAAGGAACAAAAAAAGACCTGATTTTCGAGCTTTAGCTATTTCCTCCATGGCATCAATGCTCATTACGTGAACAACATACAGAGGAGTGTTAACAAAACCAGCCAAACGAATAGCTCGACTAGTTGCTTCGCCCTCTATCTGCATAAAGGTTTTGTTTACGAAGCATGTCAGCTATCTTCCACAGTTTACCACAAGAAATGATTACAAGGTTAGTCTTTGAAGAATGGGATTTACCGCTGGTGGTCTTGAAAGTGCATGACCTTCAGGGCCCATAATGCCGAGTTCAATCATTCTCTTTTGCCCTTCTAACACGGCATCACCATTCTCTGCGTGAACCATAGCCAAAGCCCCGAGAGACTTGCATCTCTTGAATCCCTCGATTAAGAGCTCGTCGTCGATCATCAGACTGCCCTTATAGGCCATGAAAAATTTGAATGAATTGATTCCTACACAAAAAGGCAGATCAAGCCCGAATTGTCAGTATCTTAAAAACAAGAAGAACGAACGGTTAAGGGAAATAAATTTGACCTTTCTTTCGCAACCCCACCTTTGTCTTTAACCATGATTTCCATTTCTTCAGAAACATGACCGTCCCACTTAGTGATAGCCATGTGAAAACCGTAGTCCATGCAAGAATTTTCAGCTTTCTTCACGTAAGATTCGTACCCTGCAGATAAGTTCCCATTCACGGGAATGACAAAGTCGATATGCATCGTGGTTCCACCAGCTAATGCAGCTGCTTGGCCACTGAAGAAATCATCGATCGTTTGGGCTCCCATGAAATCCATCGCCAAGTGAGTGTGAGGATCAATTCCTCCTACGGTCATTAACATAAACATTACAAATAAGAAATAAGAAACTTATATGCATTTGCTTTCATGTTATTATCATAGCATTTGGCAGTTTATTCGATGAAGGGAAGGAATGGAATAACTATATACCAGGCATGACATACTTCCCCGTGGCATCGATGATTCGAACCCCATCCCCAACCTGCAGATTCATACATAAAATTATACGAACCGCCCTAATCCCGACAGAATTTTCTCAGAAAAAAAGGCAAAAAAAAAAAAGATAGACTTTTCCCCATACATTTCCATTACCACATCCAAACATATGAATCATAGAGAAACTCTTTCTGTGGAAAATAGGATCCAGCTGAAGTTATAGAGACTAATTACTTACACAAACTACAGAGTATGATTTACCTTGATATTTTTCTCTACTCCAACAATAATGCCATCCTCTATATATACATCAGCAGTTTCTTGATGGTGAGCATTCACAACTGTTCCTCCCTTGATCAGAATCTTTGAAAGGGAAGAAGATGAAGCAACTCCACATGACGTTGATTCGCCATATCCAACCCCAATATCACAAAACTGCACAAATGTATCACAATCTTCTTTTAATTTTACTACATCAGGAAATCACTTGTATCATAGAATTTATGTCCACTATTTTCAATTAAATCAAATAACAAAGATGAAAACTTTTAATACACCCTTTTAAAATTAAGAATTTTTATTGAAGTAACTGGGCAGTTTTTAGTAGCAGAAGACAATACTCCAAAACCAAAGTCAACCATAACCTTACTTCTGCAAGTCCTTCATCAAGTATCCAAAAATAAAATAATAAAATAGAACAACTCTTGAGAGTAAATCAAAGAGCCCATCATCTTAGACCATCCAACGATGCATACATCGATGTCTGGGTACGCTAATTTATACACATGTAAGTATGTATGCGTATATATATACCTGACTGGACTCGGTTAGTGAGCAGCAATATGCTGCTAGAATACTGATGAGCAATGACATCCATCGATTCTTGGAAGTTCCAACACATGAAAGCATTATTTTCTATTAATTTATTTCTACTAGCGAAGAAAGATGATTCTTTTTTTTTTCCCTGCTCTGCTAATACTAATCCGAGGAGTAATAGAGGGAAGTAGATAAGTTTAAGGACCTAATCTCTTTGAGTTCGACAGCCATTTCAGTGGGGCCCGTTTGGAGTTTCTAATGTTAAATAGCTTGCGAGCTTTTTTATGGGCTCGTCTATATGAGCCTTATAAGGTTCTAGTCGGGGCTCGTCTACATATTAGCAATAAGGTATTAACTAGCATTGAAAACAAATGCGATCTTTTCCATAACTGTTCTTGGGAGTATATGAATAAAATCTTTCAAAACACAAAATATAACTTAAAAAAGAGCAAATAAAACAATAAGCTCAAGTTTTATAATCAAACAGGGCACCACTAACTCCTTGTGCTCAAGAAATAATCACCAGCAGTGAAGAACACATGTTTGCCCAACACCACTTCCACCTGAGGCTGATTTTCGATACAACTCACCTCGATTTTACCCTTACCTCGTTGAAAATCCGCCTTCAAACTGCTCAGATCCCTCGAATGCAAATACATTTCCAGCTCACGAGCATACTTGGTGGAATCCTCCGTATACAAAGCGACAAGGGCCTTAGAATCAAACACCAAGGACGGTCTAGCTAAAACAATGGTGAAGGAGTGGTTCGAAATGCCATGGAAACTTTCCTCAGCATGAATTAATACATATGGAGGCATTGATGCACTGGGAAGCAATGGTGATCCGATCGATTCTCTGATGTACGATTCTTGGGACTGTACAATTTCGTCGAGATGGGTTTTTTCTTCGTCCAACGACTTAAAGAAGACTTCGACTGTATCCGTGGGCTCAAGGCCAGCTTTCTTCCTCAGTTTCTGAATCCTATTCACAATCTCCCTTGCAACTCCAGCTTCAAGCAACGAGTCGTCCGAACGCAGATCTAATATCACCAAGACATCTCCATCTCCTTTAGCATCGATATCTTCAGCCTTGAGGTTACTTGGGGGCTTAAATTCCCGAGTAATCTTGATGTCACTCAGCTTCAGAACATTATCTGCAACGGTGATCTCCCCTTCTTTCTCAAAAGCCAATATCTTTTCTGTGGACATTCCCTTCACTTCTTTAGCAACGGCTCCCATCGACCTACCGAGCCTTTTCCCTAAGACACTGAAATCAGGCTCGGCACGTAAGGTGGCATACTTCAAAGTATCGCTGCATGGAACCAATGACTTCACGTTGAGTTCCTCGAGGACGTACTCTTTCAGTTTCCCAGCAATATCCTCCAGAAATTGAGTGTCAGGATGGACAATGATCATCTCCTTAAGAGGGGTTTTAAGGGGTTTGTTGTAACGCTCGCGAATATTGCGTGCAAGGTCTATGATAGTCATCATGCGATTAACACTCTCTTCGATGCGCTCTCCTCTCTTTCCTTCTACTTCAGGGAACCTGCAGTAGTGGATGCTTTCTTCAGCTTCAGGGATGGCTTTCCTCAGATTCTGATAAAGGACTTCGGTGAAGAAAGGAGTAAATGGAGCCATGGATTTACACGCACTAAGAAGCACGTAGTAGAGGGTTGAGAGTGCAATTCTGCAATCTTCCTCCCCAGTACGACCTTTCAGTCTCTTGCGGTTGAAACGTACGTATATATTAGTCAGATTGTCCAAGAACTTCAACAGATAAGGAACCACAGTGTAGAGCCTATAGGCATCCATTTCTTGGCGAACAAAATGCACCAAGCTCTGAGTTGCCGAGTTGATCCACTGGTCAAGGACATTCGAGGATTTCTGAAGCATTTGTACCTCAATCGGGGTAAAGGGAACGTGTCCCTCAAGCTCAAGCCTCTTTGCATTTTGGACAAGGAACCTATAAGCATTGTACCAGGGCAAGAAAACGTCTTTTACCACACCGTACACCCCATCCTTCTTGAAACGCAAAGGTTCGGCACGAACAACGGGGGAGTTAATAATGTACAGTCTCAATGCATCTGCTCCGTAGTCATCTATCACTTCGGAAGGTGGAGGATAGTTCTTTAGTCTCTTACTCATCTTCTTACCATCCTCAGCAAGAACGAGCCCATTGCATATCAGGTTTCTGAAAGCAGGTTTGCCAAAGAGCGCAGTGGACAAAACCATAAGAGTGTAGAACCATCCTCGAGTCTGGTCAAGCCCTTCAGCCACAAAATGACCGGGAAAATTGTTCTCAAACAGCTCTACGTTCTCAAACGGGTAATGAATATATGCATAAGGCATCGAGCCACTCTCGAACCAGCAGTCGAAAACATCCTCCACACGTCGAAGAACGCCATGTTCAGGTCCACGGCTAGAAGGGATTGTGATATGATCAATTTTGTGACGATGCAAGTCGGTGATTTTTGCTCCCGAGAGCTTTTCAAGTTTCTCAATAGAATTCATGACCACGATCTCCTCTCCGTCATCACTGATCCATAGAGGAAGTGGAGTGCCCCAAAACCGGCTTCGACTAACAGCCCAGTCTCTAGCGTTCTCTAACCAATTGTGGAAACGTTTTTCTTTGACAAAGTCAGGGACCCAATAGGTCTGTTTGTTGCATTCCAATATTTGTTCTTTGATTTTCTCAACGGCCACAAACCAGCTCGGCACCGCTCTGTAGATGAGCGGAGTATCAGATCTCCAACAGAAGGGATAGCTATGAGTAAAGCTTCCAGATTTGACGAGTCTGCCCTTGTCTTTCACCGATTGGATGATATCTTTGTCAGCATCCTTAACATACCGCTTGCTAAAATCGACGATTTTCTCAGTAAAACAGCCATCATCATCTACGGCTACAATTAAGTTCTCCCCCTTGTTGATTATGCCATTCTCAAGACAAACACGGTAGTCATCTTCACCAAAGGCTGGAGCACAGTGAACTATGCCAGAACCACTGTCATCAGTTACATAGTTGTCCGCAACAACTCTAAAGGCCACATCGGAGAACTCGCTAAAGTAATCGAATAAAGGAACATACTTTTTCCCCACTAGTGAGGCACCAGAGAATTTATCGAAGATTTCATACGTATCCACGCTTTTGGCTTTACCACCAGAAGCCTTGGGCTTCGAGTTTGAGTTTTGGGAATCAGTGATAACACCATCTGGGACACCTTTTTTGGCCTTCTCAACGGGAAGCTCAGCTAATCGTGATTCGGCGACAATATAAACTTTTCCATTGAACTTATTTCGGACCTTCAGATATACTAAATTAGCATTGACACAAAGAGCGAGGTTACTAGGTAATGTCCAAGGCGTCGTTGTCCATGCAACAAAAGAAGCATTATCTGGATCGTCAACCACTGGGAAAGATACCATTATTTCAGGGTCGGGAACTTCCTTGTAGTTGGAATTGGCTTCAAAATTTGATAGTGGAGTTTTACATCCCGTACTGTAAGGCATAACCTATAGCCATGTAGAAGCAAATGCTCAATATAAGATTACAGTAGCATGCGGCAATAAAACAAAACCCCATGTGGAATTACTTCCATTTCGAAGTTTACAAGTACATCATTTTGCTTGACCAATCTCCATGACAATTTAATGAAACTGCCAAGGAGTATCCGTCGGTCAAGGATGGAAATAAAAATTTCAGTAATATGCAAAAATTGGAAGGTACCTCCATCAAAGGCACAATAAAAGCCGGATAAAGCGATAAACACAAACATAGCATGGACATTAAAGCATGTAAAATCAGATCAGCAGCACATAATTCACAACAATGTGAGTACAAACAATCTTACGAGTGCATCTTGGATCTGTCAATTATGTTATGGTCCCGAGTCCGAATTTGATAACTTTTAAAATTTAAATAATCAAACTTACACCCAAAAACTCCAAAACAAAATCTTTATTATTAGCCATTCATCACATCGAAACCCACAAAGAAAAACAGACAATCCTCATCTATAGCAGTCGCCTCAATCGTAAAAATCATTTTTTTTTCTAGCAACTGAATTCAAATACCATCAAAACCACCATACCACAATACATCCACTGAAAATCCAAGTAATTTTTTTATATAATCGATAAGTAAACACCACGAAACACAAACAAATAAAGAAGAATTCCCAACCTTGAACCCCCTATAAACCAAACCCTTCTCGTACAGCTTCGAAAACACCCACCACACACTCTCCATGAAACTCAAGTCCATCGTCTTATAATCATTTCGAAAATCGATCCACCTTCCCATCCTCACCACAGTCTTCTCCCACTCAGCCACATACCTCTGCACAATTCCCCTACACTCCTCATTATACTTATCAATTCCCATATTCAAAACATCTTCCCTGCTCTTAATCCCCAACTTCAAATCAATCTCGTGCTCCACGGGCAACCCATGACAATCCCACCCGAACCGACGAGTCACGTGATGACCCGTCATCGAGTGGTACCGAGTCACGATATCCTTGATCGTTCCAGCTAGAATGTGCCCGTAGTGAGGCAGCCCAGTTGCGAATGGTGGACCATCGTAGAATATGTATTCTGGGCAGTCCTTGGTGATCTCCAGCTGGGTTTTGAAGGCGTCGATCTGAGACCATAGTTGAAGAATTCGCTCTTCGTTCGACGGAAATGAGAAATCTTTTCCTTCGCACACGTCCTCCATCGTTTGTGGCTGGCTAGGGTTTTTCAGTGGTACTGAGATGGAAATTGACGGCGCAATGTAAGGTTACTGTACTATTTTGGGACTTTCTGTGTGTTTTAACCTTTAACTCAAAGATGGCCTCCTCAGCCCAATTCATATTATATAATTGACTTAAATAAATCTTTAATCATGTATATTTGAAAAGCGACGTTTTAAGAATATTTAAATTAATGTGATCATTTTGGTCACATAACTATTAAAATTGAATCAATTTAAAAATATTTGTGACAATTTTAGTTCTTTAAATATTAAAATTGAAGCAAATTTAGGGACATTTAAATCAAGAAATCTAATTTCAGTTGTGAATTTATAAATGTGGCAATGAATATGTTGACTTGTACTAAATTTGTTTTCTCTTTTATTCAATTAAACGTCACCTCGTAAGTAAAACAATAAATAGGAGCTTATTTGGAGAAAATAGAATAAATTTAGTCATGTAAGTATTAGAATTAATTAATGAAATTGTAGGAAAATTAAACTCGAAAACCTAATTCCAGCTCGAAATTTATAAACATGGCGCCAGAGATGTTGACTTGGACTATGAGGTGGCCCTTAATTGGAGGAAAGAGAAAACAAATTTAGTCCAAGTCAGCATCTTTGGCGCCATGTATATAAATTTCGGGTTGAAATTAAGTTTCTAGATTTAACTGTCCTAAAACTGCTTCAATTTTTATACTTAAATGGCTAAAATTGTCAAATTTAACTTAAATGTCCTTATATTGCTTCAATTTTAATACTTACAGGACTAAAATTGTCACCCTTAATTTACGTGTTCTTAAAACTACACTCCTCAAATATACATGATTAAAATATATTAAAGTGCCTGTATTACAGAAAAATATCATTTCTTATTACAGAAGATACAATTTAACACTTTTCTCTTTTATTATATACGAGTTTTCATCACTTATTATGATTTATGTAATATTTTAGATAATTTATATCACTTATAAAAATCATTCTTTGACTTTAATAATAAATAATATTCATTTCTCTTACCTCACCTGCCTACCTACACTTTAGGCAAATGGTGGTAATAAAGAAATGAATTATCGTGCTTGAGTTTCAACCACTTCACATGCAAATGATTTAGCTGATGAGTTATAGGATATATTTTATATTGTAATAGTGAGATGATGTGATATATAATAAACCTAAAAGAGAAATTTAATTTCGATCTTGTTATAAAATATTATAACTATTAAATATTTTACTAACGACGATTATATAAATATTAGAGAGATAACTAGAGAGATAAACAACTTCTTTTATTCAATCCTTTCAATATATTTTTACACATCTCAAATCACCTATTTATACACAAATCTCTCAAATTACATCCACAAAATAAAATATTACATCAACCACACAAAAATCACATCTACCATTCTAATCAATAAAATAATCAAATCCAACTTTCTCAACCTCTATTCTTAACTTAACAACCAATCCTTTTACTTAACCACCATTCTAAATAATATACATCCACATCTTTATTTTAATATTTTTAATATTTCATAATAGATCTAATAAATTTGGTGAATTATTAAAATATTCTCAAATGATGATGCAATTTTTTAGAATGGGCCTCAACTCATTTATTGGGGGCCCATTATCAACTGGGATCCGATCCAATTGCATTCAGTAAATTAATGCAAAAAAAAAATGATAAAATTAAAAATAGAAAAAAGTTGTGTTTAAATGCTTATTAATTTACACACACGTCAATCTAATAAACTATATTTATATTATATTATTATCATATAAAAATTCATCGTATGGTATGGAATATTTGAACTGTTTAAGCCGGCGGGGGACCTGACAAAACTATAAATGAATTAAAAATAAATTAATTGAAAATGGACCCCCCTATGAAAATTTTGGGGCAAAGCAAAATAGCAATCATGACAACTAATCATCACATATTAGTTATCAACAGCCAATACTATTCCATTTTTCTTGGCCCGCTTTTAATTCTTTATTTTTCTAACGTTTTTTTTTTTCTTTATTGAACTATTTTTCAGACAAATAATACAATAATTAAGATAAAAAAAAAGGCGTAATCTTGATTTAAAATCTTATTACATATTTAGCATCTCGCATTAGATAGATGACCATAAGTATTCAAAAAATAGTCAAATCTTGCTAAATCTTAAGTATATGAATTACCAAATAAAACAATATAAAAAAAGTAACAATGACTGAAATTATATACACTATTGAATAAATAGAATTATATCTATATATATATACTCAAGTTGCAGAATTATTAGATGAAAGCTTGATTTTTTATGGATTTGCTGTCATTTTTCGAAAATGCATAAACAGGGCCAGACCATATCATTTCTCTGAAGTCTCCTTACCCACTCTCTCTCTCTCTCTCTGTCTCTCTCTACATTCAGACTCAGTTAAATTGATTCAGTCGTTGTTTGTCTTCACTTTTGAGGTACCTAACATCACACCCACTATCTGTTATTATGTGATCTGTTATTGCATTCTTGTTTCTTTTATCCTGTCGGTAAGTTTGCTGCAAATCCTTTTTTTTTCTCTTTTCTTATTTCTTTATTACATTTGAAGGCTTATAGGTTGTCAGTCGTAATATTTACTTTATCCTCGCGGAAGATTTGAGGTAAGTTTGAATGTTTGAGCTGCTTTTGATTTTCTGTTTATTATTTTGTCTGTTTATCTGGGCTTTAATTACTGTGTATTCTTGACTTCCGTACTTCATTTCATTGCAGCCTAGTGAATAGAAACCATTCTTTAGGTAAAAGATGCTACCTTTTGAATGCTAAGCTCTCTGCCATTAATATTTTGGGTTAATTGTTAAATGCAGATTTCTTTGATACACATAGCAGAAGTAGCTAAAGGGTTACTTTACCAGATAATCTGCAATTATGTTTCTTTTTAAATTTGTTTGTTTTTAGTTGGAAGAACCCGAAAATAATCTCTCATGTGCTAGATTTTGGGTTGTATTGAGGTTGCTGATGATTTTATATGTGATATTTTGTATTTCTTTAAGATTAAAGTTAGAATTCAATGACAAAAAGATGTTATCATGAATGAATATGGAATTTTGATGATATTACAAGGCAGTCTAGCTTTTCGATTCTAACAGTAGCCCTTTGTCGAATGTCTTTAGGACAGTTGAGCCATGACGAGGTTAAGCAATTTTAGTTACACGATGCAAAAGGATGCGGTCTCTCCAGTGTCTGCCGATGTGATCTTTGCATCCAGCCATTTTCCGAGTTATAAAATTGGAGCTAATAATCAGATAGTTGAAGTCAAAGAGGACTCTAAAGTGTCGACTATGAAAGAGATGGTTGCTCGAGAGACTGCGATATTGCTTGAGCAGCAAAAGAGGCTTTCGGTTCGTGACCTTGCCAGCAAATTCGAGAAGGGTTTGGCTGCTGCAACAAAGTTGTCTGATGAGGTATTGTCCTAAATCTTTGAGTAATGTACTTTTTCACGAATGGGGTCGTCGGTTATTTACTTATGGGCTATGGGATTAGGCGAAACTCAAGGAAGCAGCTTCATTGGAGAAGCATGTGCTGCTAAAGAAACTCAGGGATGCACTTGAAGCTCTTAAAGGGCATATAACTGGGAGGAACAGAGACGACGTTGAAGAAGCTATATCTATGGTTGGTTTATTTTTGCATCTCTTTCTCCTTCTTATCGACTATATGTTTTCCTATTGCAATCATATTATGCCTTTATGTTTGTTTTGTTGATCGTTTTGCAGGTTGAAGCACTCGCGGTTCACTTAACTCAGAGAGAAGGAGAGCTAATTCAAGAGAAGGCTGAAGTGAAGAGGCTTGCTACTTTCCTGAAGCAGGTCATACCGCCGCGTGTTTGTTATTATAACTTTACTTTCACAATCATAAGCAAATATTGTTTTTTCAACCATGATACCAAACGTAATCTTTAACATGTTCTTTGATACGTATGACAGTTTTTTGTTTTGTTAAATTGCCGTTTGTTTGTCTTATCTCCTCCTGATATCAATACTCTTGCAGGCTTCTGAAGATGCGAAGAGGCTCGTCGATGAAGAAAGAACCTTCGCACGGGCTGAAATCGAGAATGCAAGAGCAGCAGTTCAGAGAGTTGAAGAAGCTCTTCGGGAGCACGAGGAAACGTCGCGAGCTTCTGGAAAGCAGGCATTTTTTTCCGTTTTCTTTTTTTATGAAATCATCCATTTCATGTCTACACATGGAATACCTTATTATCAGATTTCTACGCATTCTGTGATAGATTGAGAAATTGTAGTGAACCTCAAGATGTGTATTTCAGGACTTGGATGAACTGATGAAAGAGGTGCATGAAGCTAGACGGATCAAAATGCTGCACCAACCTAGTAAGGTAATGAATATACATCGTCCTGTTTTGACGAATTGTTTTCATCTTTAGTGTTGTTTGATTATTACCGATCGCCATACCTCCACGGTGTCTTGCAGGTTATGGACATGGAGCACGAGCTTCAAGCATTAAGGATTCAACTTGCCGACAAGTCGAAGCGTTCTACGCTGCTCCAGAAGGAGGTTTCTCTCTTTGTGCTTTTCTTAACCTTATTAGAAAGTTCTTCCAACGTAATATTCTGTTGTCCTTACACACTAAAACGACAATGACCCTTTTCAACTGCATATCTATTTCCGTCATAATTCAGTGTTCTCATTTGACATGAATAAGGTTTCTATTCTTAAAACGTTACCTCAGCTTGCAATGAGCAAGAAAGGCGAAGGCGAAAACCCCATTTTATACGACTTAGATGGCTCTGAGGCATTGGGTTCGTATTTGTGCATATATCGTCGTCTCAACACTGCCCTAGATCTGTCTGAGTGTTCGATTCAGTGGTACCGTTCAGCAGCTCAAGGCGGCAAGTGGGAGCTTATCTCAGGTACATATCTCTCACGATAGCATGAACGCTAAGATTTTAGATTCCAACAATAAAAACGTTGTCCTTGAATTTTATTCGATTGCATCAGGCGCTAATAAACCTATATATGCGCCTGAGCCGTTGGATGTGGGACGACTACTTCGGGCTGATATTTCGACCCATGAACAGACATTAACAGTGTCAACCTCTTCACCTATCGATCCATGTAAGCTTTTTTTTTTTTTTTCCCTTTTTGCACAATAATCCACTTGATGTATAAAAATATCGCAATTTTATTGTTGGTAGCTCCGGGATTGGGAAACTATGTGGAAGCATTGGTGCGGAGGCACGACACTGAATTTAATGTACGCCTTTTTTTTCCCCGTGAAAAACTTCTCTAGAGCTATCGAAAAATCTCAAAGCAGTCATGGCCCTTTATTTCCTACGATTTAATCTTAAATTTTTTCGAACTGACTTGCAGGTAGTTGTTATCCAAATGAATGGAGCAGATTATCCGTCGCAGTCCATCCATGTACTTCACATAGGAAAGATGAGAATGAAACTCTGCAAAGGGAAGACAACAATGGCAAAGGAGTATTATTCCAATTTCATGCAGGTAATTTCTTACACCCACGGATATCCTTGTCTGGGATTTTCAGTCGATGTAAATAACACGCGGTTGTATACGGGTCGCAGCTTTGTGGAGTCAGAGGTGGCGGGAATGCGGCAGCACAAGCGGTATACTTGAAGGCAAAAGAAGGGCTCTCCTTCATACTCGCATTCGAAACTGGGAGGGAAAGAAATGCAGCTATAATGCTCGCTCGAAGATTTGCGTTCGACTGTAACGTAAGCAAAGAAGAAAAGAATACAAAATACTTTGACATCATAGTAGTCATCATCATCATCATCATTATCAAAATTATTGCCATGACAGATATTGCTTGCTGGACCTGAAGAGGGATCTTCAACCTAAACATGGTATGCATGAAGATCTTCAAGTGTATTATTAGTAAAAGATGTTTTGGGTGAATATTGAATTCTTATGGGTTTTTTTTTGTCTTTGATTTTTTATTTTTTTTCCTCTTTGTAGCAGTTGATAGTTAGTTGCTTTGATTGAGTTAACTTTCTTTCTCTTGATGTCTGTGTTTGATTTTGCAAAGGGTCATATGATGTAATTGTGCAATTGCTATTACCTATGTATAAAATCAAAGTTTGCACTGTTGAATTTATGATGAACTAAGTGTTTACATTTGATGTGTAATACAGCACTGCATGAAGAAATTCAACTTCTTTCTCTTTACATTATTGCAAATGGGACCTCTGTCAGTCTTGTGATCCATATATACAGACATGAAAGATGTACACTCCAGTGGAAGCTAAGATCTAACTAAAAGCCGATATGGCAATACAAACCGACGAGAAATCGACGTCGACGTTTATGTATAAACAAGTATTGCATTACAAAAAGTGTTATCTTTAACAACTTACAGCTCCATGGACATAAGTATCTTCTCATCATTTGGTTCAGTAGTTTCTGCTCCCTCGACGACCTAGTTCAATATGCAAGAAAACAGGGTTATTACACTACACTTATTGCAAATTTGTTTTTAAGGATTACTCAGACTCAACCATTATCAAAGCGAATTCAATGTCAGTTTATAAAACAAAAAACTCCCGCAAGAACTATCAAATATGCAGTCAAATCGATCAACTAACCTTAAAGCCCATTTTTTCGTACAGATTCTGTGCGGGCTTATTGTCTGCATTTACATGAACAAAGAGTCGTTTCATACCTGTTGGCGTCACCAAATTAGGGGAGAAGGGAAGAAGAATCGTTAACAGTTTAAGAAAATTCGGATGGAAGTAATATATCATATTCAGAATTTATTAGATTAGATGAAATGGCTTTTAGGCACCTGCCATTGTGGCGACATCAGTAGCCAAGCACAGCATATTTGTAGCAATACCCTGACGTCGAGCATACTTTGCCACGACAACGTTTGCAATATACGCATATTTACGATTTTCCAAAGCATTGGAAAGGTTTCTTATTTCTAGCTGAGCACTTCCATGGCTTGTAGGCTGAGCATAGCACTTGAAAATTCTCAGGAATTGAAAAAATTAACATTGTAGCAGAGAAGAAAGATTAGAATACGGATTGAGTTTAATGAAGTCAAGATTCATACCATAGGATATGTTTCGCCTTGCCCAAATTGCCTGATGCTCAGGTCTAAAGTTCCCACTATGCTGTTAATGACGGTTCTTCTAACATGTTTCTCCTCCTTTTTCACCTAGGACATGAAAAAGAAAGTGCAAGAAAATAAATGGTTAAGGATAGAATTGACCAATATTAACCTCCATGCAAAGATGGAAAAGGAAGAGATAAATAGCTTGAGTTAAGACAGAATACTTTGTTATTGTAATTGCATACAGACTAAAAGAGTTTGTCATATACTTACTGCAACAAAACAAAAGCAACATAACGAATTTCTGACTTGACCAAAACATCTTCGCTTCAAAGCATAGAACTCCTACAAATACAGCAAAACTTGACGAATAATTTATCTGCTGAAGTGGCATAACAGTATAGGATGTTAAAGTCCTTAGCAGACAGCTACTACGGGCCAAGTCTCAGGCATAGAGCTCATAGGCTATATAGAATGTACAATTTAATGAAACAAATACAAAGACTAAAGTTCATTTTGTAATGGGACTGACCTGCTCAGCATACTTTATTTTGTAACTATCAACATGCCTGAAATGTACCAACACGATGCAATTAACAAACTCCACGAAAAAGAAAAGAAAACATTCGTAATCGATAAAACATAAAAAAACCATCCACTAATCAATGCAACATAAGTTTATTGCAAAGTACTTTAGCCTGACAAAGAAGCACTAGATAGTGATCGTTCACCTTGTATACGATGACGATTCCCAGTGCGCTTCTGCTCTAAGCCATGCTGCTGTCTACCAGACACGGAAAAAAAAATAAAAAAATAAAAAATTAAAGTTTTGGAAAATGTAATAACAAAAACGTTTAGCTAACCCAATATTCTTCATCAAGCATTGCCATACGAGCAACAAAGCGGCCAAAGTATCGCTTTTGTAGCTCAGTACATTCCTGATCAGTAAGCTGCATTCGGTTAAAGGCAAGCCCAGTTATATTCGACCCCTCACTATTCGAGGTATCGGGATTATGGATATTCAGGTCATTATTGCAATGAACTTCAACATTCTTGGCTCTGCAATATTCAGCTGGAAAAGCATCCCTGATGCCCAACATTAACAAGACAACAATTATTAAAACGGAGGAAGAAAAAAAAGCCAAATCTGTAACATTAATCATTGTCCAGCCAGAGTATTAGCATCAAGAGACAAGACAAGGAGGTAATATCCCATAGAAGGTAACATTATGATTGATTAACTGACCCACTACTTGAAAATTGCGTATAACCCTACACCACCATCAAATTAACCACAAGGGAACAAAATTTAGAACACATAAAAATCTGTCCCAACGTAAAAACACAAAATCCAATACCAATCATCACAAAAGCTTACCTATCAGACATTCCAGCGACAGTCAGAGAACATCGTCTCCTGCGTAGGTTTAACCGAGGCCACGTCATCTGGGTTCGACGAATTGCATTTCGCTGCAAGAAATTTCCACTAAGCTCCATCGAATTCCCACTAATCTTACATGGGCCTGGGGAAAAACCAACGACCCGATTCTGTAATGGAAGTCTGAGTGAAAATCGGAAACGTGAACTGTGTGTGTGTTCAACAAATCGACGACTTTTAGCTGAAAAACGACGGCGATTTTGTCTTTTTTCTGGTAATAAGTCGTTGCGACGTGGCGCATCGTAACCCCCACAGTGTGAAATTAAAAAAAAAAAAAAACTATTTATTATAAATACAGTCTTCATTTATTTTTTCGTATGTATTTGAGATTATGCAAGTCAACAGGTTATATTAATTAGTATTTTTTGCACACCAATACGTGAATATATAAATATATAATTTTACTTTTTATTTTATTTGTAAGTTATATTGCTAATAAATAAAATTTTATTTTTAATATATGTTTACAAAAATAATTTATAAGGATGTAATTATAATAAAAAAATTATTTAGAATTAAAATGATAATTACTCAATTAAAATAATTTATAAAGGAAAAGGTAAAATTGCAAAGAAGTTTACATATCAAGAATTACAGTTTTTATCACAAACCCCCGCTTAATAAATAATATAGATGTGATGTGCTAAGTCTCACATATCCATTCTTAGCAAATCATTATTAATTTTTTTTAATGAATGTAATAATATAAATCTCTATTACATGAATGTCTTCTCCTCCTAATCTGATCATAATTGTTGCACATCTAATATCATTATCGATGATAATAATTTAATCATGTATTAAAATTACCTATTTTGATTCAAAAAAATATTCCGCAACCACACGTCGCCCCAAAAAATTAGAATTTCTGCTTTATTCTTGGTCGATATTTTTTACGACGACGCGCCAAATACTCGTATTTGATATTTCCGAGCTATATTTTCTTGCAATATTTCAAAAGGTTCGAATATAAGTACATTTGAAAATGCGTAATACATGAGAACGCTCATATATGTCATTTATTCTATACATCTTGTTAAATTCGGCATCGGACCTACGCATACGGGTCCACATAGGAGGAGAGTTGGCCGCATAAGTTGTGGGCTTCCATCCTAAAACCAATTGGTGATAGGTAGAGTGACCCAACAACTTATATGCTAGACAACTTTTCCTGAATTAGTCGATATGGGATACATGTGAATTATCAATCTCAACACATCTCGTAGATCTAAGGATCTTGGCCATCGGGCGGTTGAATATCGTTTAAATCAGCGTTATTATTCCCACCCGCCTCTCCTCCATCGAGTCCCCTGCAATGGCGTCGGTGGGATCCAACGGATCTTCGGCTCGCCCACGCCTTGTTGCACCGTGGGCAACTGTACTCTCTCATTGGCTGTTGTTCTTCTTCTAATTGTTGAGGTGGTTGTTGTTGTTGCTGATGTTGTTGAATGAGGTGGTTGTCAGGCAGTGGAAGCCAGCGATCGAATCTTCCGTATTCCCTTGCGTGCTGGCTCATGTGGCCTCCCAACGCTTGCGGCGAGTCGAATGTTCTATCGCATCGAGGGCATTTGTATTCTCTAGCGATGTTGATGTTGTTGTTAGCCATGGAAAGGAGTGGTTTTTTTTTTTAAAAGGTATAGAAGCAAGAAAATGGTGATTGTTTTTTTTTTTTTTTTTTTTGTATACTTGAGGAGAGGGACTATTGCTATCCTTGTATATTTATACTTGCATATGTTGAGTGAAGAGTTTTAAGGGTTTAGGTAATGTTGAAAATGTGCAATCTAGGGTGGGAGATATGCTAAAGATGATGAAGTAATGATAGAAATCTCATTGATATTAATATTTGACTATTGGGGGTCAACAAATGGTGCATTTCGTAATAATGAGTTTAATATTTGACTATTTTATTATGATACTACACAAGTCTATTTCATGTAATATATTTTTTTTTAAATGAGTAATATTGACTTTCATTGTATTTGCAGGTTTAATTAAATAACATGGGCAAAGAATTTTTTTTTGTAGGTAGGTGAATAATGATCTTAACTTAGATTGGAAGAAAAATAAGGCCGTTAATAAAAATGAGTTAATATTTCAAGAAATTCAACGGAAAACACACTTTCGCCATAAATTTGGAAGGACCATTCAACAGAACTCCCGCCGCAAAACTAAAAATCGATGGCATCATCGTCGAAAAAAAAAAGTTACGACGAAAAGTTCTAACGTATACGTAATATTATTTCACTGAGAACGATTCCGTCTAAAATTGGCATTTCAAATCTAATCAAACATTCGATTAGCAACGTTCTATGATCATACGAATCTGAAAATCAACTTCAGCCGAGTATTACGTTGGATCGACTTCTGCTAGAACGACTATAGATTTAATGTTTTATACGCCTGCATGAGTTGTCGAAAAATATGCGCATTTTTACTAGCCGTTAAAGTTAATGCTGTATACTCCGTAAACATGTCGAGAATTTCTCGAACTAGCGCTCATCTCTTAAATTCATCGATGTCTACGGCCTATCATCCACGTATCAAAAATTGCGACGCACTCGGGCAATATTCAAGGTTGAAGTAGAGAAATGGTGTATGGACAGGGAAATAGTAATATCATTACACATTAACATAGGACTTTCGAAACACCTCCAAATAATGCTTGAGGAAAATATAAGTTTGAAGCAGCCAGCCAAACAAAGAAATAGCCCATAGAAACGATGCAACCAGCCAAACAAAGCAAATACAGCTTCACCAAAAATGTTCTAACACAAGGTAGAATAATAATCCCATCAAACTTCATCAGCTCAGTGTCCATTTTAGGAAATATAACTTAATACCTTTTGGTGTCGCTTACGATTCACTTGGCCATCATAACCTTAACAAACTCGTCATAATTGATTTGCCCGTCGCCATCCACGTCAGCCTCACGGATCATCTCATCAACTTCCTCGTCGGTGAGCTTTTCCCCGAGATTGGTCATGACGTGGCGGAGTTCAGCAGCGGAGATGAAACCATTTTGGTCCTTGTCGAATACCCGGAAAGCTTCTTTAAGTTCTTCCTCGGAGTCGGTGTCCTTCATTTTACGGGCCATAAGATTGAGGAATTCGGGGAAGTCTATGGTTCCATTGCCATCAGCATCGACCTCATTGATCATATCTTGGAGTTCAGCCTCAGTTGGATTTTGGCCCAACGAACGCATCACCGTACCAAGTTCTTTGGTGGTAATGCAACCTGGACAGAGAGTTAGGAGCAACTACACTATATCAGAATATTCAAACGTGCAGAAGTCTTAACGATCTCTAAGCTTGATTACAAAATGGTATGTTTTCTTCGTAAATGGGTATGGAATCACATTAATAAGAATGTACCTATTTCCAAACAGATACAACTAACTTCTTAATATGCACATACAATTGTTCGCTAAGTACGGCCAACTATGTCTTGTGGGTGGTCACCAATTTATCTCTTAACACATCATAAAAGCTACCATATGGAGCCAATGCATATTGAGGGATCAAGAAGCAAACATGAACATGAAGGTACTAAGTTTCTTACATAGAAACTTGACGCGAAATATTATTGAATGTAACAAACGAGAGCAACTAAATAGTAATTCAATAGACGGCATTCAATTGAAGTAACCACCCATTGCTAAGCATATTGCAAGGTCAAAGGAAAATTACTAAAGCAAGCCGGCCAAAAAAGAATTGATCAGTCCAAGAGACAGGTGCTCATGAAGAACAACTTAAAAACCAACATATGAACAATTTTTGTCTAATTAGGTAGGACACCACATTAACACATTCAAAAGTTGGAAATAGTGACACCAATTTCAAATTATGAAAAAGTTTAAAAAAAAATATCCGAGGAAAGAAACCCCAGAGAAAGAGATGAGGCATACCTCAAAATCGATCCAGAAAACAACAGCAATCCATGATTAAAACAAAAGATTTTGCAGTAAGGCAATGCATCAGAAGATCCAGGCAAAATCGTATCGCAAAAAGGGAAAGAACTCAACAACCGATAACAGATATATCCGCGTAAACAAATAGAATAAACACGATTAACGTTAAATGACTATACCATCTCCATCCTTGTCGAATAGAGAGAACGCTTCCTTGAATTCGGAGATCTGATCGTCTGTTAGCTGATCCGCCATTTAGCCTTCGATTAGATCCCCTGCCTCTCTCTCTTTTTAATTCTCTCTGTTTTCGTCCACTGCCGAGTTTTATGATATTAGTGGCAATGATGTAATGTATGTACATACTTAAAATAAGAGCTCTCTAACTCTAACGTTTCTGTTTATGCCTTAGTATTTACACTTTTGGTCCTCTAGTTCATCTCTTGTTACACTTAGGCCTCCTTTCTTTTCATATAACAATGTTTTAATCATATACTAGTTTCAAGAATTATTATTAATTTAAAATGCTTTTATAGATGAAACTTTAATTTTAATTTTATATTATTTGTTAAAAAAATTTAATTTATCTCACATAATTAGAATAAATAGAAAAATTATATGGTAATATTGTATTTTCATCAGTCATACCAAATGAGCAGGTGTTCGTTCATTATATATAGCATATATGTTTCAAATCATAATAAAATTAGTCTATTCTCCTATTATTATGATAAAACTTTAAAAATTTCCTACTGTTTCAGCTTTGGATGATCTTTATTATTTTTCTTCACTTATATTATTAGAAATTACACTCGATAGTTCTATAAGTATGAAGAAATTGTTATTATTATCATTAATTATCATTATTATTATTATTATTATTATTATTCGTGTAATGTAATTAAGGGTAATCAGTGGTCGGGGAATCATAATCACCCGCTGACTTATGGAATAGACGAAAATACCCCTAAATGTAAGATGCGTTTGCCACGCTCACGAGGGTGTCAAAAGCCGTCACTCTTGTGGGGACTGAGAGAGAGAGAGAGAGAGAGAGAGAGCACATAACCCTAACAACAACACAGCCAGCACTTCACTCGCGCGCGCGTGCAAGCGTCTCTTTCGTTCTTTCACAGTCAAAATCAGTCTTAATCTACTTGTTATCTCCGCCGATCCTGAGCTCGACTATGGGGACGCGGGAGGAAAGTGATCAGAACGATGTAGTTCCCCCCAAGTCGCCGTGGAAAACCTCACCCGCGCCGCCACCGCCAGTGACGGCGGGGGCATCCGATTCCGAGTCTTGGCCGGCGCTTTCCGACGCACATCAGCTGCAGAGGCCGAAGAACAGCAATGTGTCATCTGCTCCTAATGCTCCGGGGGATAAGTCATCTGTCCGTTTTTACTTCCACATATCATTGTTTTTTTATTTATTTGTGTTGCTCTTTTGTTTGAGGTTGTTATATGTTGATTGTGTTGTTTCTTGACTATATCATTTTTGGCTTCTGTTAGTTTATTGTTTATTGTTTATTGATTGTTTTTGGTTTCTTGATTTGCTGAGAATGTGGGTGGTTTTTGAGCCTCTTGAGCGCGGCGCGGAAGTTTGAGGGTTTGATCTCTCTATCTTCTCTCTTATATTTTATGTGTTATCTTGGAATAAGGCAGGGAATTGAACAAAGGGGGTTTGTTTATGTGAGTTTTGATTTTTGAAATTTTAGAAAGTTCATTTCCTTTCTTTTAAAGAAAATTGCTGCATTCATTTATTCGTCTTATATGAACCAATGTAGCGACAACCAATGTAACGCTTGGATAGGAGCATCTGCTAGTCCACAGACAGAGTCAGAGATTCCAATAGCATGACGTTTTTTTTGTTAGAGAGAATATAGCGTAGTGTATCATTAGTCCTCAAGCATCAAATTCTTTTACGCCTGGCATTTTGAAATCACCTGAATATCATTCTAAATGGAGGTTAAATTCATGTGCTGATTTTAGTAAGAATCAAGCATTTGTTTCTAGTTTACAGCATCAGTCTTGTGGATTCTTGAAGTTGTCGTCGACGTGGAGAAAAAAACCAATTATGTTCCTGGACTTTTGAGTTTGTTATTGAAGAGAAGGGAATGGTATTACTCAAACTAAAGTATCCATGAATAATATATGGCAATAGTCAAATGAACAGCCACTGGTTACGGCAGCATCTGCATTTTACATCACTAAATCGCCGATCACATTCTGTGCTTGTATTGTTAAGCAATTATCATACTCAACTTTGTAACTTTGTATGCCCTTTTTCTGTCTGTAATACTTTATCGACCTTCAAGACGCTTCAGCTTGGTGATTACTGTCTAAATCCTTCGAACATTCTTACTCTATACATGAGCTTTTTCGTGAAGCATTTCTATATTTGTTTTCTTTTTGAGATAAAGCTGCTCCATATTTTAGTAGAGATTAGTTGGAATGTTAGATTTCGATTTTTAACCTTGGTGACTTGGTACTCTCTTAGACAACTATTATTAATTACTTCATATATTCATTGTTTGAAATAATAGCTTACCTGAAAGTTATTCTCTTTCAGGCTTCAGTTGAGCAGCAGAAACTCCATGGACGTGGTAATACAAGATCTCCTCGTAAGCCTCACCATGGGCATCATAATAAGGGTGGGCACAAGCATGCCCCAAATGGTGTAGCACCTGATCCTCTACCCTTGCCCTACTATCCACCAGCAGTTCCACCAGTTTTTCATACTATGTATCCCATGGCACCAATGCCTGTCCCTGGATATGCATATCCGCTTTCTCTTTCTGGGCCTATTTCAAAGGTTGATGCGCATCTGGTAAATTCTAGTACTGATGGAGCTGCACAAGATCTTGGTCCACCAGAAAAAGGGAACTTTCGGCCTTCCCTGCAAACAGTCTCTGGTGCTCATGGTTCCAACTCTCTTGGTAAGAGGCCTGATGGGAAGGAGCACGGTGGCCTCCCAAATTCTTCGACGAATAATCAGCGACCAGCTTCTACCAGCAATACCATTCATACGCAACAACCTATGGGTCCTCGACCTCTAGTAAGGGCTCCATTTTTCGGTCCTGTTGGCCACCTTGATGGATCAAACTTCCAAGGTATCTATGTCTATATGTAGTGTTGTTCCAATTCCCACAAGTGATATCTGATCATTGAGTTCCCATTTTTTCTTCGTTCCTAATTATATGTTTGTCTTTCATCATGTTCATTTTCGAACCTGCCCATTTTATATTTAGGTCCTCCGGGTGCTATGTATTACTATCCTGCTCCTCCGGCTGGATCCATGAGGATGCCATACCCTCCTGTTTTAGTGCCATATTTTGTAAGAGTTCCTGTGCCGCTATCACCTGCAATAGCTTTGAGGGCTGACGTTGTTCGGCAAATTGAATATTATTTCAGGTTAAGCTCTAAAAAGGTCTCATCCGTTTTTGCGAACTGGGCAATCCTCCTCTCGTTTCAAGAATCAATTGTTAACTACTACAAAAAAATAAAAAGAAAAAATTTGTAGTCTTTGCCTACACTCTACAACTCCATTCTCCTGTCTCTGACTTCTGCATCACTATTAACTAGATCTGGAATATAAACCTTTTAATTAATTTCATGTTGGTTCTTTATTCTAGTTTTACTAGAATCTCTTGCAGCTATGGCCATAAGTTAGCCTACCTAAACCATTGATTATTTGTTGGAGATATGATCCTTATCACATGACGCTTCATGTCCATAGCATTATCGACGTTATATTCAACTTTATATTGTCCATTACAGATAGTGGTTGTAAATACTGAGTTTTACTGTTTAAATGGCAGCGATGCGAATCTGCGATCTGATCACTATTTAATCTCATTGATGGATGATCAAGGTTGGGTTTCGATATCCAATATTGCCAACTTTAATATGGTAATTCTCTGTTGCTTCTTGAGTTTCCATTTAATTCTCTGTCCTGGGATATATGATCAGTAAGATTATTGGTATTCACTGATGGCAATCTGTGGTGAAAATCCAAAACTAATTTTCACTGCATGTATGTATTGTGTGGAATGTGGATGTAAGGTCAGAAATGGACAAGTGCAGCAGCACAATTGCTGTCATTTGTTTTTATGGCATTAAGCTTGACTTATTCGATCAATCAGTAATTTAATATATTCTGCCATGAACTTATTATATATCCTATCTTGCCTTTCAGGTTAAAAGAATGAACGTTGGCATACCATTTATTCTGGATGCTCTGCAGACTTCAGAGACTATTGAAGTGCAGGTTGGATAGTTGAAAATTTGCCGGATGCTCGCTTTCTGTCCATGTTTTCATTAATATTTAATTTTATCTTAGCTACTCAGCAAATGTCCTTTTTCCCACTTATAATGCCAACCAATGTAGGGCGAGAAGATACGGAGACGCAATGAATGGTCAAAATGGATCCCAGCTTCTGCTAACCATCAATCTTCGTCTTCTGACGTGGATGCTATCAGGGATGATAATCATAATCAGGATGAAAGGAGTGACCAAGATGATGCCAACAAACTTCCTTCAACAATTGGATACTCTGTTGAGTCCCCGAAGTTGGGGGAAGATTCTGCGGGATATAGCGATAAAGTAGAAAAGAATAAGGTTTGTTTGAGTGACGACAAGCAGCATTCCAGTCAAAGAAACGACTTAGAATTTAAAGCCACAAGTTCATCAGCGACTTCACGAAAAACTTACTCTATGAAGTCTCCAGTCCATGAAAATACAAAGAGACCAGTTATTTTGAAGCAGAATCTGCAGAATGTGGACAGCTTATCCAATGAATTTTCGAGCACATTTATGCTTGACGAGGAGATAGAGATGGAGCACATATCTTTGCAGAACAATTCTAGGTCTCATCCTTTTTTTCTCTCAATGCTCTATATTCAGCTTTATTTCTTGCAAAAGTATCTATTTATGTTTTCTTTGAAGCAAGAAAATGTTGGGTTTTAAGCATTTTGCACTAGTTCTTCTGGGTATGTTTTGGGAACTCCATTATGACGTACGGGCATAAGGCATATATTTGCTCGGTTTTTGTACTTCATTCCATGGATTGTGGATGGAGTCATTCCTATTATGGAGTAACAGAAATGTTTAACAGTATTTACGAGGATTGTGCGACCTTCTTTTTTGTACATTGCAACTTGTCTCTTGAAGCCATTTTCTTAAGACGGTCACTAGCTTTTGACATGCAAAATGTTGGACCGTACTGTTGCTGTTTATTTCTGAATGTCCTTTTTATAATCTATTTTTTTTTCATGGGGATTCACATTTTATATGCTTAATCCTTTTTCATCTCCTGTTAGATTCGATGATGAAGAGGATGATGTCGAGAGACTTATTATTGTTACTCGGGTGAGTTCATAGCTTTACTTTCTCTGAATCATATTTTGAGGAGTTTATTCTAGTTTAGTTATTTATGCTAATCTGTGGTAACATGTACCAAATAATAGTGTATGAAGTCTTACACCGTCAATGAATTTGCCTTATCACATTCATCACTGTAACCTTGGTTTCGAATAGAGGGGAGGATTATAATATAAAAAATATTGCTTTTTTGAGGTCATTCAAAGTTCAAACATATTTAGGCTTTATATACCAATCACATTATTGCTTGTTTTCAGTAAAAAAAATTTAAGCACAGAGGTAACTACATGTTCGAATCAACTATCTATGTAGATTTGCATGACTAACTAGATTATGTGATACAGAATAAAGGTCCGAGTGGAGGCCCTGGTGAAGAATCTCAAACCATATCCAGTGAGCTTGCTTCTGCAATTAATGATGGCCTCTACTTTTATGAGAAGGTTGTCAGATTATTCTATTTTTTCTTTTGTTTTAAATCCGAAATTAATTGTACTGTATAACTCAAATTGTAGGAGCTGGAGGCAAACCGATCACAATGTAACCATGGTGACCTTAACATTAAAAGCAGAGATGATACCTCCAAATGTGCTTCTAGTGATGCTGGTGTACCAAAGTCACCTCCTGATAACTCAAACACAGGAAACTGTCAAGTTCCTTTAAAATGTCGCAGGAAGCAGATAAAAGGTAGCTCCAAACAGAACTTCGTTCATAAGCAAAGGCTATTCCCTAGCAACTTCAAAGCTCGTGGTAGTGGCCGCAACTCTCTTGGCATAATGTCTGAAAGCCCTCCTGGTGATTCCATTGGTTTTTTCTTTGGTACAACTCCTCCTGACAGTCAGGGGTAAGCAACATTTACTTGAAAGGTCTCAATGTGGTTAAACACAATAAAAAGAGCTATATATTCTGCTGAAGGGTATTGAGTCAGCATTTTTTACCTCATCTTACCTACTAGTTGCTGAGAGCAAACATTTCTCGCGGTTTCATCGTTATGGTTAGGATACTGTTAGAGATTAATTTTATTAACTTATCTAGGTTGGGCTTAATCTTAACGTTGAGTGGGCATGCTAGGCCATATTTACTATTATCAGTTTATCATCTATTTGTGAAATTCTGGTGCTTTAAAACATTTTTATTGTTTCTGCAGAGTGCGGCCTTCAAAATTGAGTGTTTCACCTCATAGCAATCTCACGGGAGGTAGTCCGACTGTTGGATCATTGCCGAAACCATTTCCACCATTTCAACATTCGAGTCATAAACTTTTGGAGGAAAATGGTTTCAAACATCAGAAGTAAGACTTCGAAGGAACTTAAACTGTAAATTATCGCAATTTTTCATCATCTTTTATGAACTTTCTATTGACTAGTTTGCTTGCATTCGCATTTTTGTGGCAAAATTTGGCATAGAGCATGATTCGTTAACTAACACATTATGCTTTTTAAGGTACAAGAAGTATCGTAAGCGGTGCCTCACTGAACGGAAGAAAAAAGGGATTGGCTGCAGTGAGGTACCTTTTGAATTATGGCTATGTTTGAATTAAACCTCTTTTACCACTCCTTAGATCGTATATTTAATTGATTATTTTGTTACTGCATGCCTTCCATATTTTCATTTCTAAGTTACTGATACAGAAAAATTAGGCGTATCACCGATAACACTTTCTATTTCCTTCCGTTGTCCACTTCTTACCTCGTCCTGGATAGGATGTGAAGATAAAAATAATTTAATGGGCTATTTCTGTCTTTTAAATATTTTCTGTCGCCGACGCCATTCTGTTAATGGGTTGATTTTGTCGAGTGGTTGATATGCGCAATTGTTTATACCTGTTCGGTTGTAGACTTCTTTCTGTTGACACAAGTGAGGAATTCAATATATGAGATCTGGCAAATAGGTTGCCATCTGCATGGGTGTAGTCACTGATCTCTCTCTCTCTCTCTCTCTCTCTCTGTGTGTGTGTGTGCAGGAGATGAATACGCTCTACAGGTTTTGGTCGTATTTCTTAAGGGATAGGTACATCTCTTCCATGCACGAGGAATTCCGCAAGTTGGCTCTTGAAGATGCTGCTGCTGGTTACAACTATGGGGTGGAGTGCCTCTTCAGGTTTTATAGGTAATAAGATTTTATGCATTCCTCATGAAAAAAAACATCTTCCATGCACTTCTTCTATCCACCTTTTTCTCTTCAGAAGTGAAAAATCAGTTTCAATGAATAATTATTCCTCGTGAGGTGTTTCAGTTACGGCTTGGAGATTGAATTCAGAGAAGACCTCTACGACGACTTTGAACAGCTGACGCTCGACTTCTACAAAAGAGGGAACCTCTACGGCTTGGAGAAGTACTGGTAATAATAATGTACCCTATGATCGTTTTCTTTTATACCTTTGAGAGATGGTATTAAGAAGATCGCTTGAACTGTCTGTCTGTCTGTATTGCAGGGCACTTCACCACTACAAGAAAGGCGACGAGCCGCTGAAGAAACATCCCGAATTAGATAGACTTCTCAGAGAAGAATATCGAAATATAGACGACTTCCCTGGGAAAGCCGCTAATCGTTGATCCTCGGAGGACTAATAACTGAAATTTTACCGATATATATAGAGAGAGAGAGCATCGTGCAATATGGTGCCGTCGAGCTGTACACTCAGATTGCCCCTAGAGAAAGAATGTTCAGTGCAAGCCGGACCATCTTTCCTTGTATGTATAGCGTTTCTAATTTTCCTTTTTTTTTACTAAAAAAAACAAAAAAAAGAAAAAAAATTCGAAAAATCCAAAAAAAAAATGAATAACGCAAAAAAAAATAAAAAAAAAAATAGATGGATAAGTAGGTGAAACTGTACGTTTAATAGATACCTGTACTTTTTTTTTTTTGTTTTTTTAACTTTTTACGTTTTGTTTGTATAAAAATAGGTAGGATTGTTGTAGCATAACTAGAAGTGTTGAAAGAGAATGAGTTTTCCTATATTTTTTGTTTTTTTTTTTAATATTTTTTTTATGGTTTTTTCTAGCGTTTAACTGCATGTTTAATATTATGCATAAATTATAAATAGCATGTGAAGGATCCTTTGCACTATGCTTGTAAAATGTTTAATAAATCCCTCAAAGCCCCACATATATTTTACAAGCTTGATAGAAAGTATTTTTTATATCTCTATATATAATTAACAACCACACAAGTAACACTTGAGAGCAGGGAATGTCTTTTTAAAGCACTCACAGTAGAGGGAATATCATAAGAAAGAACCATCACCAGCTAAATCTGCAATCTTTGCCTCTCCCACCTTACAGCCAAGAGGAATAAAGAAGCAATCTCTGTAAGCTAAAAAGATCTTTCTCTTCGAATGGAGACGACCATTCTCGAAGACGATCACTGCTCGGCTTTTTCAGACCCAAAATAGAAGCAGACAAGCCATATGAATGGCCATTTGATTCTGCTATCAACTGTTCAAGGCCCGAGCTCCAGTCTACGCTCTTGTAGTCGAAGCGAGGAATCGAACTTCTTCCGTCCCTGCCTTGAGTAACAGCCAGACATTCAAATGGGCTTTTCTTTCCTGTCGTCTTGATCGTTTGAGTATTAGCTGAACTATCGCTAAAGCCATTGACCCCCAAGCTTCTAGAGATATCAACAGGAGGCAACGGCTCGTGGGCGGCTTTTACTGTATCGATATTGCTCGAGCACCTAGCCGTAGCTGTCCCAGAAGAAGACGAATCAAGCCCAGAGTTAGGAACCAGCTTAGCATTATGTGGCTTCGAACACAGCATCGGGAAAACTGGCTCCATCACTAATCCATGCTGTGAAAACTTCGTTTTATTTTCGGCTGTAAGAGGAGGATGTGTTTCAGGCTTCGCTTTAGCCCATTCCAACTTAGGCTGCATGTTCTTAGGTTCCTGCGAGCTTTTTAACCGAGGATCTATTGAAGGAGCTAAAGTTGCTGGAGGATCACCTCTTTCTTCGCATTTGGGAGCGATAACCGAAGGTTCCTTGTTATGCCCCTTCAAAACATCTTCCACCTTATCAAGATCACCTTCACAAGTAATCACAAGCTTTTCAATCTCCTGCTTGGAGGCCTTGTACTTTTTTTCCATGTCGGAAATCCGCATTAGTTCTTCTGATATATCGAGTTTCAAATTACACCCGGCATCCATATTAGGCTCCACTAACTTATCTTCTTCACTTGCTTTCAAAATCCATGACACAGAGTCTTCGATTCTACCTTCGTTCAAAATAAGAGCCAGAGTCGCTTGTTCATGAGAAAACCCCATATGCACAAGCTGTTGGGCGAGTGCTTCTAGCTTTTTTGATACGAGATAGCTACTGCATCGCTCGTGTAGTTCTTGAGCCCGCCTCTGTCTCTGTCGTTGATGTTTCCTCTCGTTCTTCCTTCGTGATTTTTCTCTTTTGTCATTGTCAGCTCCAGGGAGTAACTCACGGGAACAACTTCCATTATTGGAGACAGAATCATCCTCAGTGGCTTTGAATGAATCCCCATCGAGATTTTCCATAACATCGATGTTCTTGAAACTGCCAAACACCGGGAACTCCTTGGAAGTCTCGAACATATGGAATGTTCCCAAATGAGGATCATAGCCACTTGATCGAGTTTTAGTACCAGTGCTCGAACGAATGTTAGGCTTCGAAAAACTCTTCGAAAGTTCCTTCATTTCAATTTTGGCTTTGGATTTGGATCTCATAGCAGATGACAAATACATAACATCAAGTTCGTATTCCTAGAATAAGAACTGTATTAGGAATCAAGGAATAAAAAATTTGCTCAACCAAGTAAATAGAACTTAAATGACGATCTTTATAAGTAAATACTGCTAAACTAACTATGGGAGCACCTGAGATGGCTATGAAAACAACAATATGAAAATTACAAAGAATAAACAATAACAACTGCTTAAATAAGAGAGTTCTATCTTAAAACGAAGTGGTATTAGACGGAGAACTTTTTTTTTATTTAAATATTGAGCCCTTGCTAATATCTTTGCTAGATGTTATATAATGATTACTACAAACTGATTGAGTCCCCTATAGAGAGTGGATTTTCACCTGCTCCTAACATGGGAAAGGTAACAACACAAGTAGTGATTCCTATAAAAATTAGAAGCAGCTCAACTTCCACAGCATTCACCATCATTAATAAACAATTATGTCGGGGAATAAAAAGCGGAGTAAACATATAGGATGGGTATGGATTCCTGTATTTGAACAAAAATCACATGATTTGAAATCTTGAATTTTTTGTATCTGAAATTCATATATTATCGACGGAATGGCCGGATGGGTTGGCTGTCGGGGCAGTGATGGAGCTGGTTGGACCGACGGAATGGACTCGAATTTCTAATTCACACCACTTGTGAATATATTTTGAATTCCGAGAAGTAACTGACATTTCCATCAGGTTCACATTTGGACAAAATATAAATCATCACAATTGCCAAAATGGCCGATTTGGACGCAGTCCGGATTTCAAATCCGGAATCCAAAAGGACCATAAACCAATTTCACCCCATATTCATCCTTATCAAAATTATTAAGCAGAGAAAAAAAAAAAAACTCATAGTTATGAACGCCATTGAAGTCTGGCTTTCGAATCAATCGAAAGTCAATCAAATTGATGCAATCGCCACCTTTGCATGCCTAAAGAGGTGCAATTTCAAGTGCAGATTAAATGAATTCCAAAGCTAATGGCATCAATCAAGTAGCAAACGCCAAAGCAGATTCATTACAATGAAGTATGAAATGAAACACACAGACACACACGCATGGAGCTCGATTAACTCTATTCTACGCCCTAATGCTGAAACTACACGGAAAACCCAATCGAGTGACTTCTCCCCCCCCTAAAAAAAAAAAAACGCACAGAATAGCAGTCATAAAATTAGTAACGAAAGCGTCACCTGCAACCGATCAGCGATGAGGACGGAAAAACCCTTGAATTTCTCAACGGTGGTCGTCTGGGAAAACGAAGAGAGGATATTTATTATGAGAGATGGGAAAGTGAAGAGTAGAGTGACAAGTCGAAGAGACGTATAAATATATATGGAGAGAGAAAGAATCTTTGGATTAATTTTATATATGTATATAGATAGAATATAAATATTAAAAATTCTATCAATAATATCTTGTATATTTAAACATAGTTATTTTTTGTTTTTCGTAGCTAATATATAAATGTCCCTAATAAAACGTATTTATTTATTTAAAAGAAGACGTAACTCTTAGTTTCGAGATAGAGAACACTATTTAATAGTTAGCATTTTTTTTTCACTTTTGAGTATACTCAATTGCACAGCCTGATTTGGGCCGAGACATTTCATGTTAGAGATCTAAGTTAAAATTCACTAGAAACCCTGACTTTCGATGTTGGGTGAAAATTGGAACGATGACATTTGATCTCTCATTCTCGAAGTTTGTGACATAAATTTATAATCAGTTGAGTAAAAATAAAATAGAAAAAAAATATACTACTATCATGAAATATGGAAATAAATGAGTCGAGTCAGGTCACTAACTAGACGAGCCGATTCGAATCATGATTATTGAGCTCAATCTCAACAGAGCTAATTCGAGCTCATGATTATCAAACTCAAGCTCCGTCGTAACTCTTCCAAACCTCACGCTTGTAAGCTTTATTAAATTTCATTATTTTTTATTTTTTATTTTAAAATTTCAGGCTTTAAGCGTGAGCTCGTCAGATAAACGAACACACAAGCCAAACTCGAGCTCTATAGCTCAAACCTAAAAAATGAGCCAACTCGACTCATTTACAACTATGTGCTTGTTTGGTACGTTTGTTTATATTTAGGATGATTTAAGTTGGTAAATTTTATATAAAACTAATTAGTGAATATAAAATAAAATGTGTGTTTTGTTAGTAGATTTATAATAACCCACCTCAGAGATATGTTTAGCTAAATACGTATACATGAGTTTAGAACTATTATATATAAACCCATATTTTATATAAACCTACGTAACAAGCACATCAACGTACTATAAATCAAGGTTTAAAATTTCTAAAACCATATAACCAAAGAGATGATGAGATGAAATATGTAACATCGGTTATAACAAAAGAACCGTCCCACACTCATAATTGATATCTTGCAGCAAGCAATACACCAAAGCAACTGATGTTTCTAACACGATGAAAACAAAGGCCAACAGCATCGGTCTGAGGCGTTTATTGTTGGAATCGTAAAATCGGAACAAGCAGTCAAGCATCGCCGACGGGCTTGAAATCCTCGAGCTGCTTGAAGTTCATCCATGGTTTCACCCAAACCTTGGCCTCGTACGCCTTGGTCTCGGACCCATTTGCCACATCCATGGTTATGTAGTACATTGTCCCAGCCACGACCTGCTCCTTCACATTCGTCACCTTCTTCAGTTCCATCATCGAATTCTGCACCACAATAGCAGTAGTACTGTTAGTCCCAAGGTTAGGGTTAACCTATGATCGCTATTTGCAGAAAACCTAAAAGAGGCGTCGAAAATTAAAGGGAATTAAAAAGATCTGAGAATGTGTAATTAGACCTCCATAACATCCACTGAAGCAATCGAAAATTAACGCAAAACATGGAACGATTCAAATTTCAGATCTATAATTCAGTCTCGCACAAAAAAATAAAAAATAAAACGATAATCAAAGACCTGTTTCTTGTTCTGTTCATCGACTGCGAACTTAGCTAGATCGTCGATTGCGAGGCTGTTTTGAGATCCTTCGCTCTGTCGAATTCCTCCGAGTGTAGCCATTTCTAAGGCAACGATGATGTGCGCCAAGTGAGAGAAGACGAAAATCCACAGATATTTTTATGCAATTAGATTAGAGACGATGTTAGGAAACTTTACGAGGCACTGATATTTATAGCTGGTTTCCTTTCCTTTGCTTAATTTATTAATTATTCATAATTTTATTTTATTTAATATTCATATTATCTATTTCCTACGCGTTGGTGAATAATTGATTGAATAAAAGCATCATTCCTTTTCTTGTCTTTGCCTTTAGTTGAGATGCGCATTATTATCCATACTTTTTTTATTGCGTGAAACTCTCGTGGGCTGCCTAAAACTTAGCATTGTACCCCCATGGTGTCTAAAACATAGCATTATACCCCTAATTAGGGGGTGAAAATGATAAGGAGAGCATGATTTGATAAACCACGAGGGTGTTTTACGCTATTTACAAATCATAGGGGTTTTGGTGTTTATTTTTTAAACACCGTGTGGGTTCTATGCAATTTAGCCTTAATTTTTTAATTCCAATGTCTCTTCCCACGACGCTACTGTAATCTTTACAATTAGTTTAGTTTAAAACAAATACGAACTTTATTTTCGAATATGGGACGATCCCATCATTCAGTGTAGGGTAGACATACATTAGGGCTTGGAGGGACCATTGACCCTCCCGACTTGTCGGATTACCCTTACCCCTTAGGGGTATACCGACAATAACTCGAGACAGAGGTCACGACTAGGGCTGTAAACAAGTCGAGGTTTAGCCAAGCTTGACTCATTTATAATAAAAATAACGAAATTAAATCAAATTTTAAAAAAATAAAATAAAAATAATAATAAAAAAAACTTGCGAGTCGGCTCAAGAGCTTTCGAGCACTCATATGTGAGTTCAACTCGAGCTTGAGCTCGACAATCATTAGCTCAAGCTCGGTTGTCACGAAATCGAGCCGATTCGAGTCATCTTTCACCCCTAATTAGAGCTGGCCTGCTAGGAGGCTGGGTGGATCCTGCATATATTCCAGCAGGACTAATTCAGTTGCCTACTTGTACCATTTCAAGTCTATAGAGAATACGATAACAAAGAGTACTCACAACTAAGTTTAGTTTGAAGCAAATATGAACCTCATTGTCGGTTATGGAGCAAAACCGACATTCAGCGGAGTAGTTCCCTAGCCTATTATATCATCACAAATCTACACAAACTAAGACATAGTCCGTTCAAGTGGAATAGGACCATTAACCTCTACGTAAAAATTTCAGGAGCCCGTCCACGTGACCTATCCTCCGAGACATTTATTTTTTTTATTTATTAATCGTTGACTTACTTATATTTGTTACTTAGCTTCTCAATTCTTTTTTTTTTTTTTGTGTGAAATTTGTTGTTTTTTTTTTTTTTTACCATATTTGTGAAATTAATGGAAAATGCGATTTATTAACGAGGCTCAATTACGACCAATAAATGCTTTCTGGGAGAAATTGGACCGCAAACGAAAGGCCTTGCAAGTAATCGCTGAACTGCAAATTACAGATCTGAGTTTCTTCTCCTCTTATTAACATATATAGATAGGTTCGTTCCCATTGAATTTTTGCATCAAACAAAGCGATAAGCTAGGATCTTTTCGGAATATCGAGGTATCTTTCCGCCCTATTTCAGTCGCACCCAATTTTCACTGTTTTCTTAGGGTTGGTTTTGAATTGTAAGTCGTCGCTATTCAATCCATCCGAAGTGTTTGTTGTTAGCTTATCGTATTCCGTATTTCGCATAAAACAAACGAGTTTTCGTCTTCTTTTTTATTCGGTTTGCAACATTAGGGTTTCAGAAAATCTAGCTCGTTTGTGGTTTTTGAGGGTGTGACTGGATTGGGTTTTCTGTTAGATTTCTAGGGCTCCTCCATATTATCATCATTTTGCTTGTGTTGTCGAATTAGAATTGTGCGATAGTTGGAAAAGAAAAAAAATTTCGTTAGGGTCGAGCGTTTGATAACTCAAAGTTTCAGCTAGAACGTTTTATGGCATTTGAATGCCGTCGGGATACAAAGATCGGATTAAAGAACACTTCTTCTAATTGGTTGGATAGTTCTGAAACACTGAAAGCCAGCTCCGATCGGTTCGTCCCTTGTTGCAATCAGGAACTTGAACCAATAAGGACCGAAGATCAGCCACATGTGTTGAAATCAAGTGTGGGGATTGGGGTTTCTTTCGTTGAATCTTTCCCTAATCATCATCGATCATTAACTGATCTTCCTCCTGGAGTAATATCTGAAATTCTTAGCTTTCTTGACCCTGAAGAACTTGGTGTAGTGTCCTGCGTCAGTACCACCTTGTACCATCTCGTTTCCGAGCACCATGCGTGGAGGCACTGTTACTATGAGCGGTGGGGTCACCCCATACCTTCGGAAAATTCATCAAATGAGAGGCCATGGAAGGAGTTGTTTGTGGAGAGAGAGTTTCGAAGCAAATCGTTTATGGGCCGCCACAGTATCGACACACTCTTTGGGCACAATGAGGCTGTCAGGGCAGTTTTTGTTTTAGCTTCTAAGAAGCTTGTGTTCACCTCAGGGTATGATCAGGTCATCAGAATGTGGGACCTTGAAGGAGGCTTCTCGATTATGGCCTCTCGACCTCTTGGTTGCACTATCCGTGCGGTTGCAGCTGATACAAGACTCCTTATCGCCGGGGGCACCAACGGTTTCATACATGGTTGGAAGGCAGAAGATGGCAATCCACGCTTGTTTGGTCTTAAGGCACCTCATAACAAGAGTATCGAGTTTAGAGTCTGGGAGCATCAGGGCCCTATAACTTGCCTGGCATTGGACTCATCTAAGATGTATAGTGGTTCTTGGGACATGACGGTACGTATTTGGGATCGCAATTCTTTGAAGTGTTTGAATATTCTCGTTCACAACGATTGGGTTTGGAGCCTTGTGCCCCACGACACTACTCTCGGGAGCACGGCTGGTTCTGGCGTATATATCTGGGACATTGATTCGGCAAGCCTCCTGGCTATTAACCACAGTGCACATGATGGTGATACATTTGCTTTGGCACGGAGTTACTCAGGGAAGCTCCTCTTTAGCGGCGGGGAAGATGGCTCTATACACATGTTCGAGCTCACTGGAAGCACTAAACATGCCATGCGAACGATCGCCACTTGGACACCCCACGTGGGCTCCGTCAATTCTCTTGCATTTGAGTATCCATGGCTAGTCTCGGCTTCTGCTGAAGGCAAGATGTCGCTCATCGATGTTAGAAAGGTATTGAAGACAAAGAAGCCCTCATATGCCGGTAGGAGGTTGAAGGGCAATTTCTATGATCCGAAGAATGCAGAGCCCCCAGAGAGAATGTTCCACGGTTTTGGCTGCAATTTGTTCTCGGTGGGCATTGGCTGTGATCGAATAGTGTGCGGCGGTGAGGAAGGAGTTGTGAGGATATGGAACTTCTCTCAGGCTTTGGAGATCGAACGTAGAGTCCAGAGTATGCGACGTATTAGGCTCGAGAATAGGATGAGGCACAGTAAGCTGCAGGTGGTGATGGGTGGTAAGACTGATCGGGGCGAGCAGTGCTCGGTCGCTGCAAGGAAGAACCAAATGAACGATGAGAAGAGCAGCTGGCGGCATAGCAGGCGGAGGGTAAGTGGAAAGATGAAAGCTTAGAGCTGATAGATTCTGAGTTTTTATTATGGTGTTTTTACCTTTTTACATTTCTGTGTTTATTGGCTGGATTTGGGTATATTATGAAACTATATTTGATTGGCTTTGTCGATCTCTTTGTCTTACGAAGACGACGACGATGTTAGAAACACTTTTATTTTTCGCTTTTATTTTTCTGAAACTTGAAAAAAAAATATATTTATCGCATTTCAAACTCTGTTGTAAAAATCGGCCTACGTGGCCGAGTAGGCGGTGCCTAGGAGCTATTCGGCTCACACCATAGCAAAAGTCGGCTAGGCGGCTGATTAATCAGCTGAAATGATTAATGGGCGTCTTATTAATCGGTCTAATTTTTTTTTCTTTTTTTTTTTGGGAATTTTTTTTAATAAGTAAAAAATATGAATATTTATACTAATATTATTTTTTGTTGGAATTTATATTATTTATTTAGTATATGTTGATAAATTTGATGTACTTATATTTGATATATAGAAGAAAAAAAAAAGTAATGAAAAAACGAATATACCAAGTAATTAAATGTCCCATATTATAAAAATTTTGGTAGATGAATCAAAACTTAAATAGATATTGAATCGTATTAGAAAATCGTAATTAAATATCCAATAATTAAATTAAATAACCACAAGCGCGCGCAAAATAAGAAAAGCTGGAAAAGGAAGTTGAAAGTCGATGATAAGAAATTGGATATAAGCGTTGCATCTTCTTCTTCAAGAACCCAAGATATCACTGCTCGTGCTCATGAATGTTCAGTTCAATATTTTTTTTTTCTCGCCAAACAAAGGAATATCGTGATCGAATCCAAACGAGTAGGTTTTTTTTTCTAGTTCTAACGATCATTAGCTTCTACACGCAGCGTGCTGAAGAAAAATGGCCGCTGGAAGGCGAAATCGTACTACGATGATCATATTTCTTGTTCTGTTGAGGCGCTGCAGCTCATATTCCATGGAGATGGGGTTTTGGAGTGATTTGGTTTCATCGTCGGTCACGGCAATGTACGTCCTGGGTGATTCGTCAGTTGATTGTGGTGATAACACTCCGTTCTACGCACTCTCACATAGAAATTTCTCATTGTTTCCGTGCAATGGCTCTGATTCAACCCTAATTCCTCAGATTCTCGGTGAGTCCTTTATAGTTTTTCGATTCACAATCTTTGTCTTTCCAAGATTTGAATCGAAGAGTTTTGTTTTGTTGGAACATTGCACATCGAGTGTATGAATGTGTTTATTTTTCCCCAATTAAACCCTGTTTTTCCGTGTACATAATGTGTTTGTTAAAATCTCTGCAAGATGATGTTAGAAGCTTTGCTATTGGATATTATAGTGTTGATCTTATGCAGCTGGGAAAATGGGACTCTCTCGTATTTCACCATTCTACAGCCAAAGCAGTTCGATCCGTACGATCCTAGGCGGAGTAAACTTCGGTTCGGCAGAGGCAACGATCCTATACCCTCACGGCCGAAACTTTCAGTCCCTAAACCAACAGCTTCGCCAGGCATTCGATACCATTCAGCTCATACAGCTTCACCTGGGCGAACAGTTCACCAAAGACTTCGTCCAGTCCTCCATTTTCTACCTCTCGCTTGGAAAAGACGACATCATCGATTACTTCCTGAGCAGCAGCAGCTCATATGGGCTCGGTTTGAACGTGGACAACCGAAACTTCAGTCGAATTTTGGCCCACCAGATGACTAATGCTGTAAGAAATCTTTACGCCACCAACGTGAGGAAGATCGTCTGCGCTGGCGTCTTGCCTTTGGGCTGCACCCCAAGAATGCTGATGGGCTCGAACGATTCCTCTAGGGTTTGTTCGGACGATGTTAATTCCGTGGTTGTGGAATACAATGCCTGGTTGGAAAACAGTATCATGGCTATCAACGCAGAGCTGCCCGATGCTCATATAGTCTACTGTGACATCTATCGAGCCATGATGGAGTTCATTGAGCATCCTAAGGCCTATGGTTGAACCCTCTCTCTCTCTCTCCCTCTCTGTACATCTCTCTCCCTCTTTCTCGTCGAAGTTTTGACGATGTTTCTTGCAGGGTTCGAGGATGCAAAGAAAGCTTGCTGCGGGCACGTCGGTTTGAGCGGTTGCATCTCTCAAGAAATGGCGTGCGTTAATTCTTCGGCGCACATCTGGTGGGACTTATACAACCCAACGCCTGCGGTGAACTCCCTCTTAGCCAAGTCGGCGTTCTACGGTCAGCCATTATCGGATATTTGCAGGCCTATGACCATCCAAACGCTTCTCGCCGTACCATTGCACGAAGCGTATTAGAATTCGTTCTTGCCAACTACGTCTCTTCAACCGAAAGTTGAGACATTGTAGATGTAATTTGGTTCTTGTAGTATTCATGTTATATAGACATATATCTGAATTTTAAAATAGAATTTTTTTTTTATTCAAACTAGCACGAAACATAAGATGGTTTATATGTAAGTACAACAAATAAATGATTAAAAATCATAAAAGCAATGTGACACACTGGAATATTATTAGAATTCTCTATCTAAATTTATAATGATCAGAAAAAGACTACAATCAATGAAAAGAGTGCTAATGCACCGTGGATGGAGGCTGCATTGCTCGGAGCCACAACTGACCCGTCGAACACTTCGTTCGCCGGCGACGGGCTCGAGCTCGGAATCGGGCTTGGGCTTGATGACATTCCCCCGGCTGTACCAAAATTATACATTTTTTTAGAAATTAGTAATAAATAATTATGATTTAAGCATAGAGAATTGTATATTTATATATGTATATCCTCATTCTTGATTTAGAAAGATCCAACCTGGTGAAGGGGCTTGGGCTGCATTTGGTGAGAGAGCTGTTATTGGGATACCAATAGCTGCATAATATTAATCAAAAGTCAAAACAATAGTTAGATTATCGTATTTATTTATTTATTCATTTTAATTTTTCCCAATATGAAAGGAAGCTCATTAATGATTTAGTTTTTCAAAAAACAAAAATTATTGAACATAGGCATTAATTTGAGTCGGACTATACAGTTGGGGACTCAACGGTCTAACTGGCCCTCAATTTAATGCAACATGTGGGAGGGAGAGTTACTAAACAGCAACAAAATGCTAAAACATAAAATTAAATAAATAAATAAGGAACAAACAAAAGAATATATGTTTGAATATTTTTTTCAACAAAAAAAGAAAAAAAAAAAAAACATAACTCATGTAATGAATAGAGAAAGCATATCATATACCTGCGCATAAGCTGACCGGCGGCGTAGTAACGTTGCACACAGCGGGCAGCTTAAGAGCCCTTTTGACATCCACGGCTATCCCAACCTGCCCGGGATTTCCGAGCAGCTCACACAAGCAAATGGGCTGCGTGTCTACGAGGTTGGCCAGCTCGGGGCAACATCCCGGGTCGGGTTTGGTCGAGTTGCTACCTTCTTCGACGAAAGTCAGACAGTCCGACAGGTTGATGAGGTAGGAGAAGCAGTCCAAGGCCGGCGCCGGAGCTGCTACGGAGGTTGGCGGCATTGCGGCTGGGTAGGGCGGAAGTTGGGCGGAGAGGCATGGGAGTGCCGCCAAGAACGCGGCGGCGATGAGGAGCTTGTGGGGTGGTGCGGTTGGGGGGTTGAGGTGGTACATGGTTGGGTGGTTTTTAATGTGTGTGGTGTATAGATAGATGTAGAGATTGATTGAGGGGTATTTATATCGACGTGATGTATATATATATATATATATATATATATTATGTATGTATGTAACGTTATGAATTAGACAATTAGTAAGCATAGAGGAATGAATTGTGCCAACCATTTCTTACAACTTTTGTAGAGTAAAATTGAATACTGGCCATTGGGACAGTTTTACATACAGCTAAGCCATCAACTACCTGCTAACTGTGTTTAATTCTACCTTTTTTTTTGCCCCCTTTTTCTTCTGAAATTGTAACTGCATATTCACAAACATTTTTATATGAACTTCCGGAGGGAGTTAATGCGTTTGTGGTTTGTTGAAATTCCGGCATCCCTCGATTCGTAACTTGTTGTTCCTTAACGTGAGTATAAAGATCGATCCAAGAAACGCAATCTTGAAGTCGATCAAATCGAAAAACAGGAAAAGAAAACAAACTCAAAAAACAGAGTTTTTAACGTGGTTCGGCTGCGACTTTCAGCCTACGTTCACGGACCAACATAGCCTTTTATTCAAAACAAAAGAAAGAGTTTACAAGACTGTCACACCCTCTACAACTTTCGTGTTATACTTTCTAACTCTCACTCTATAGAAAGATACAAGCTCTCAAAGATGGCTGGTTGAACTAGAAAATCTGGTATATATAAACAATTAAAACAACTACCACGCTTTATCGACTTGTACCGCGCGCATCAAAGGCTTGTACGTCGCACGCTCTTTACTCATAAAAACGTATTAAATCTAAGCCATCCATCTTCAACTCGCGCCAGATCCAACGTTCCTTATTTAAACTCCGAACTTCAAATGATGGTCGTCCGATCGCGCGCCATGACAATCCGACGGCTGTGGTTTAATCTGGGGACTTAGATAATTTTCGAGGCCTTGAAATCGAGTTCTTCCAATCTTGATCATCCGAGGCCTTTTCCCGATTATCTTCCGGCCACATTCCGACGAGTGTGGGCTCACAAATCCCAACAATCTCCACCTTGAGCCTAGAACTCGCATTCTCAGCACAAGGCTCCACCTTAACAACTCTAACACCCGAGCTACACTCGAGCAAACACCTTACCAGAATCAGCATTTTCAACTTAGCTCTATATTCAAACAAAATATAGTTTTTCGACTTAATAACTTGAATAAGTTATATATCATATAGAATGTAATAGGTGGGTTAGAAAGAGTATATCCTCACACTAGTTAAGAAATTACATTTTTGTTTATATATTAGATTTTATTTACATTTTATTTACAATATAAACAAAATGTAGTAGTATATAAACTATATTGTATAGATAGCGTATAAACTAATTTGTTTTTATATATTTAATGTTATTTATTTTTTGTAAAGATATATTCAATATTATAATTTAATATTAGATTTTGTTTATATTTTATTTTCACATTAAGTTAATAATATTGCATAGTTTCATTTTATACACTACAACTATGTCAACTCCACCATCCATTACCTTATTAATCATCCATATACTCGTTCCATTGAATATTTACTCAATATTCTATATAAAAATTATACTAAAAGCATTAATATAGAAGTGTTTATATTTATGTTTTTGGATAAACCTAAAAAACCTAAAAAACAAAGATAGAAACTCGATGACATTAGGAGTATTGGAGATGAAATTAGGCAATCAAACATTTCTGTAATTTTAAATAATAATATTTTCAAGGGCATACTTAATAAGATATATAATTACTCATATGGACCACATTTTAAAAAAGCTCTTATGTATATTTATTATTTATATTTTAAGATTTTATAAATATTTTTAAATGTTTATTATTTATAAAAGAAAATTGATTTGTAGAGATATAATTGGAATAAATAAAAAATATAAATGATAAGATCTATACTATATATAAACACTCATCACATCCTAGAGCCATCCTTTAATTAATTTGTTATATTAGTTATCATTTAATTTTTAATTATTCCAATTATAATATCATAAATCAATCAATTAAATTTAAACTAAAAGTTATATATTTATTTTAAAATTAAAAATTTATTCTCTAAAATCCGAATATGAGTTCTAGATCATCTGATTCGTCGAGCTTCATTGACATTAGAAGAAAACAATACGAATCCCCCCAAATCCTGCAAATATTCCAAATTTCGAACCATATATGATTTAGTATATGATACATGTGAGATTTCCGTTAAAATTTACGTTTATCGCGACAGAAGAACCAAATTGATCCAAAATCGACAATATTAGAGACTTAATTAATTGAGGCAAAATATCGAAAACTAAATTGATATATTTCGGACCATTTTGAGATTTATGTCATATATATTATCGCGCTAAAGCTTAAAGCTGAAGAAGAAACTAAATAATACTACACCGTCTCAAACAAATATTGCTATTTATTATTTTGGGGAATTCTGTCTGGTTCTGTACTTCTCTGGCTTTTCCAAAGGTAACCCAACAGTTTGTTAAATTTCGAAATCTTATAATATTTTTATTGTTTTTCGACCATTCTCCCTAACCTTACCTTTCTCTAATCAAGTTGCTGACCTAAGGAATAAATTCATTCAATCGCGACGCTATGTTGTGCTTATGGATTTGCCCTGTTTTTTGTTTCCTTTTTAAAAAAAAAAAAAAAAAAATCCCTTATGGGATATGCATATGTATGCTAAAAAGTTTCGATTTTTAACATGGGTGTACTGTGGGTCGTCGCTTTGTAGTTGATTGAGCTAATGCGATATATGACTTTCGATAGAATATTTCGGTTTGTGATGCGACTTACTAAGAAGGGCTACTCTACTTTGGGTGGAAAATAATCTTATTGATGAGCTCCTCAATGTTCTTTAATTAATGCTTTGCTTGTTTTTGCTTCTCTTCTTCTCTCAGATTTTGAAAGTTGATGGATGTTGAAAGCAGCAAGTTATTATACCACGAGAGACAAAGATTACAGTTCTGCTTATTGCACTCCCTCAACAATCTATTCCAGGTAGGTAGGTAGGTAGCTAAGCTACTGATTTTCGAAATTAAGGTTTGCCTTTCTTTTCTTTTTGGGCGTTTTTTAAGTCGATATGTTGAAGAAGTAGCTGGGTTTTGATACTTGATTGAGTATTGTTGGCTGCTATTGCTTCTTTGTGCGAGGTTTATCGCAATATTTGACTTGTTGTTGCTTCGTCTTTGTACTTCGCTATAATTAGTTGATAACTTTTATTGATTATCAGTGATTGCGATAAGAGATTGCTTAATTGATCTGCCTAAGTGTTAATAGGTCTATTTCTTATGATGCCTTGCTTTTTATATATCTGAAAATACTCATGACGAGATAGGATCTCTATTCTTTTTGTGTGTTTGCCCTGAACTTATAGGATCTTGAATGTAATAGAGAATTATTCATGATTTGCATGGTAAAATTGATATATTTAAATAAGTGTTCCATTTTAGGTTGATAGGAAGCCTCTTATATGCGTACTTGGGGTGCCCAATCACACGACATACTCAGACTTCTGCCAATTCTGTGGTTCGTTCATTCAGCACATGTTGGAGATGCGAGTTGTCAGGTAAGTTTATAAACATTGCCGAGCGATTGTAATAACACCCTCTTCTCATATTTTTGTTGCCTCTGAATGATCAGAAATGAGGGCTTAGAGGATCGTTACAGTATCCCGATGATGCTTGACGATCAGAATTCAGCAGACTCCTTCTACAAGCATTTCAACAGAAAACAATTTACGTCTCTCGAGGTACTCTTACTCTTTGTATGTCTCTGATAAATGTGGCGTGGTTGTTAAAACTGTTTGCTAGTATCGTCATTGAGATTAGTAATTTATAGTGTTTGTGGAATTCGTCGAGTTTTCTTTTTTAATAATACCATATGATTTTCCAGGAGCCTAGTCTGGTGAAACTTGCATTAAATGCTCTCCAAGGTGTGGAAACAGCTTTGATCTCCATTGAAAAGCTATCAGTCGTTCTATGTAATACTACAGCAGACAGGACCCATCACAGAATTCCGAGTTTGTGGACGAGATGTTCGAGTACCTCTGCAGTGGGAAATTTACTTTCTTCTATTGGAAGGCTTGGTTGCACAGTTTTCCTCCTTCGAAGGTTTGTCGATTACTTCACGGTTGGTAGACGACTGGAGGCCGAGGAGAACCCGAATGTTGATTTCTGCGACAAAAGCAATCGATCTCTGGTCAATCTGGCATTTTCTATAGCTGTAGGAAAAATCTTGGATGGCTACATCTCCGGGCTTAACACGTTATATACGTCGGTTCGTTTGAGGCGTTTATTGACAGCTAAAGATGGAGGCTGTCTCTCTAGTATTGAGCATTTAGAAATTACGCTCTTGGAAGTTCACAATCACACAGTGGGATTGGGAACTCAGATTGAAGCTCTAGGGAATCTTTGTAATGTTAGCCATCTAACTCATGAGTATCCCATATCGTCATTGGAAGAATTGAGGAATAGAGCATGCATGGAGTTTAGTGTTTTCCCAAGAAGCGGTGCTTTACTTTCATTTCTATATGCGCAGCTTAAGGTTAGACTATCTAAACCAACTCCATTTTGTTTAAATTGTGTCTGTGCTTAAACGAGAAGCTATACCCCTAATTATAGTGTTTATTTTATGTTTAATTTCCAGCTATGCGATAGCCATTTAAGTATTCTGCCAGTTATTTATCGTATCTGCACAACAGTAGTGTATTAGTCCTATATTATGCTCGTGCCAAGTGCATAATAATCTAGTGGTAAGAAGCGTCAATAGTACGTATCAACTCGCCTCATGACATGAACTATCAGAATCTTGATTCTATGCTTGTTCCTTTATATTCTAAGAAGTTGATTAAGACCTTGGCTTGAATCCCTCTAGCACTTTCTTAGGTTTAAATTTTCCTGAAACAGCAGATTAGATGCATCCGATGATGGGAGGATTTTGATTAAGGTTTTCAACAACTAGCTTATTGCTGCATCTTCAACCCTTGTGGCTTATCTGATCTAGCTCGTGACTTTGATTGGATTGAGATATGCAAAGACACAAACTCTATTAGTCTATTAGCATGTACTTGTTAAGATGGGTTCTGTCACTATCACTAATTTTGACTTGCTTTTTCCAGGTTGCCGACCCAGATCACTGTGCCGTACTCAAATTCCTCTTTCTTCAATCTTATGAACCTTATTGCGATTTTATCAGGTCATGGATTTTTAAAGGCTTGATCAGCGATCCCTACTTTGAGTTTGTTATTGAGTCGGTCTATGATCCTCCTTCTAATGACATGGAAAACCCCTCTTGCTCGCCTTTGCCCACTGTTAGGGTAATCCCTCCCATTTAGCTTGCGATCTTAGGACTTTCTCCAATCAACTTTCTTTTTGCCATAAAGCATCTACAATCACTTGGTTTATTTGTACTAGGTACGAGAAGGAGTTGTTTTGCCATGTTTTCTAGAAGAATGTTTGGTTCCACTTTGTAGAAGTGGTCAGCAGCTTCAAATGATTATGAAATTGCTTGAGCTTTGTAATAATGTTGGGACGTTTGGTGCTCGTGAAGCGATTCTTCCCTGTTTGGATGATTTGTGTCACAAATATCCCGCTTTTGCATCTCCTCTCACATTTGACAAAGTTACTACCGAGACATGGTCACGTGTGAGATCATACTATTATGAACAAATGCTGGAAAAGTCCGAAGACGGTTTGGCCAGATTTGATTTTATTTCTCGTCCGGTAATTGTCTTATTGAAAATGTTTCCTGTCACAAACATTTTCTCTCTGTTCCTTCTATTGTCTTGAAATCAAAACTTTCTCAGGCCATATCTCAAAGACCTACAAATATTCTTGGTAAGAGCCTTGTAAATCAAGTTTCGTCTATTGTTCATGAAATCCCGATTCCATCTCTAACGGATGAAATGGATACAAGAATGTGAGTTATACTCTGTTTCTGTCTTTGAAATAACTTGTACAATAAACTTACGAAAAATGACTTTGTTGAGTTCAGCTGTTTCCTAGTGTCGCGGCAGTGTCTATTGTGATTGCTGGTGTTGTATCTCTCCTTTCTTTTATGGTGTTGTTCAATTAGTACAAACATTCATGTAATTGACAGGGCTGACAATCCTGAGGCGTCTAGCTTCTCCAGTGAGGATTCTTATGTGGTAGATGGCTTGGAGTCATCTGATTGCACATCTGTTGAATTATCTGAGGATGAAAATGATGCGGAACAGCTGAATGACAAATCAGACGGCAAGATGCCTTGTTATTTTTCTGCTTTGGATTTCTTCTCAAGTTCCTCCTATGGCATCCCAACCAAAAAACTTTCTAGAGAAATTGTTGCCTCCGACCTTAATGCAAGATGCGGTCATTCTGCAGATTCTTCTCGTATAGAAACATACATTGTTGACAGCAAACAGAAACTGTCACAATCTCTTGAAACTGTGGTAACATGTCCAGAGCATAATCTATTTAGTAGGGGAGAAAATGAAACTTGGTTGCTTCCACGTGGCCGTGAGTTAGAGCTGAGCATGCGGACTCTTATGCCAGAAGTTGACTTACATACCCCCACAAATGCCTCCGAGGTGAAAGCAAGCTGTAACAATCTTTTTCCTGATGCAATGTGTGGATTCTCAACAACTTCTAAGTTGCATTTTTCGAAGTTGAAGTATGATTCTTCACTTTTTAGCATGAATCCTGCTGTTGGCAGAGGTTCATTTTTTGATATGAGGACAGTAAGGAAAGAATATCATACAAATCAATTGGCTTCCAGCTTTGATTTTAGTTCTGTAGAAGATCCACTGAAGTCGTATTCAGTTAAGTTCGACATGCTTATTGGCACCACTCCATCAGTTTTAACTGAACCTGTTGATATGGGAATTGATGCGAGCAACCTCGTTGGGGTAAATTATTATGGCGATGCTATTCCGAATGATGTCAGATATCGTAGTGATGCTTCGCCTTCACATAAGAAGGGCAGTGATGAAGAACACACATTGCTTCCAAATGCTTCGGGTGGTAGTTCATGGGAGAGCCTCCTTGGTCGGTCAGGCTCTTCTATCCACGAATCCACGGGGGATCTCATTGCGGAGTTGGTTCCAGGAGCTGGGATGCCACCGGATTTTGTTATAAAAAAATGTCTGTTGGATGAGATTTTACTTCAGTATCCTTAATTAAGACTTAAAAAATCTTTAAATGCTTGAAGATATCTAATTTTGAGTTTTAATAACCATTCAGCTGTCAGGCGGATCATCTTACTGGTAACACCTTTGATTATGCTAAGCATATCGGAATTACTGATATGAAAATTTAACCATAAAGGCCATCGCCAAAATACTATTGAATTGACTGCTATGAGAATTCTGTTTTCCTTTTTTTTTTATGCTCGTCAACTTTCTTCGGTTAATTCAATGGAATGCACTGTGTCTACTTGTTTGGTTAAATATGGTTGCCCTGTAGAAGTTGCATTTAGATCAAGTCAGTCTGTTCAACTTTGTGCAACTTTTATTCTGTCCGTCCTTGATACAATTAGATACAAGTATGTGAGCAAGTTGACCATCAGACTACTTATAGAAGGATTCAAGTTGCAAGAGCATTTCCAGGCACTGCAGTCTTATCATTTCATGGAAGTTGCAGATTGGGCCGACTTGTTTATTATGTCTCTTTGGCGGCGCGTATGATTTTTTTCATTTTCTGTATCTTTTTCTGTGCACGTAAACCTTTAAGTTCTAACTAGTTTTGTTCGTTTAACCAGAAATGGGTTGTGAATGAAGTCGATAAAAGGATCCCAGAGATTCAAGGGATTCTTGAGATGGCACTCCAAAGATCTTCACGTGAAGGAGATTCTAATAAGGATCGACTGTATGTGTACCTGAAGAGGGATGCCATCGTGCGTCTTTCATCTTCTTTCAAAGGTAATGAGTTTTTCAGGCATTATGTATTGGAGGGCAGAAGTCATCAGACGTGGTTTGCAAATGTTTTATGCGGGTCTTCTGATTGTTACGGATTCTGCATTCGAACAGTGATACGGATCCTAAATCAGAACATGATGTTGGAATGCCAGATGATCAGAATCCATATCCTGGCATGATTAGGATGATTGTGATTTAGAATCATAGAAACCAAAGGAAATCAAATATTAAATTAGACCAGAAGTTGAAAAAAAGAATTTCATAGTCATGCACTTGTGATGCTGTACATGTCTCTGGCTAATTCTCATTTTGGAATGTTTATATGGGAATATTTTTGTGTTCCTTTTTACAATTTGCTGCAATAATCTGTGTTGGATCATGCCTATTCCTGTGTTTTGGGACTGGAATTATGTGCTCTTTACTTGCATATCCTTCTGATTATGAAAAACTGATTATGAAAAAGGTGCTTGGGTCTATGTAGCTTCTCTGATTACTGAACTTTGGCAGGAATATCGTCGTTCGATTTTATGGGTCTAGGCTATCAAATTGACTGGCCCATCAATATTATTCTTACCCCTGGTGCACTGCAAATATACTCCGACATATTTAACTTTTTGATTAAAGTCAAGCTTGCTGTTTTCTCACTGAGTGATGCATGGTGCACATTGAAGGTATGTGCCCCATAACTTTCCAATAGTAGATAGTATTTTGTTTTCGATTATTTTCATTTATTGCTAATACAGGATCTTGTTTCATTATGCTTCTGTTTATGTGGAACTTTTCTTACCGTAAGTCTGAAACCGTTGCCTTGCCAAATTGATAATTTCCCATAACCCTGATGTAAAGCTGATATTCACTTGAGTTTGTTTCTCATATTTATGGCTTGCTTTGTCATGGGGTTCTCAAGCAGGTTTGTCGATCAAAAAGAGACATAGGGGAAGTGCCGAAGTTTTCAATTTTAACTGAAACGAGGTATGCTATAACAATTATCTATCTGAATTTTTCTGTTCCCACAAATGATTACTAAAACAAAATAATTTTAGTTTCTGTGTTGCTTATTTTTCTCATTTTTCTTACTTTCCAAACATGCTTTGGTAGATAAGCTGTATTACAGAACAGAAACTATCATAGGTCTCATAAATCAATCGAAATGTTTTATCTGCTGAACATAACATTTGGGTTCCTATTTTTTTGATTGTTTGTCTTGTTCCACTGCAGGCACAAAATCAACCATTTTGTTTCTGCCTTGCAGCAATACATCCAGTCACAACTATCCCAAGTATCTTGGCTTAAGTTTCGCCTGTCTCTTGAGCACAAGGTTGGCTGCCTATTCTCAAGTATACTTTTAGTGATTGTTTTTCTTTACTTTGACTAAATTTCTGGAAATTATCAACTGTGGGTATAAATACCCGAGTGGGCATTTTATTAGTTGATGAATGTGTAGGAACCTTATTGACAGTTATTTCAGTATAAAATTGTTGTCTGGTGGTATATTGAAGTACACAAGATACGAATCTAGGTTTTCTGAAACAACTATATGGAAAGGATTGGCAAATGGAATCGCCATGTTGATTGATCGGTCCCAAACAATTTGGAGACCATTGATTGTAAAATATTTGCTGCAATTGCGCAATTGTCAAAACAACACGGAAAATAATTTTAGTACGAGAAACAAATTATTCTTATTACGCCGTACTATAATTAGTAATCTATAGCTCACTTTCATAATGACGCAGGATGTGATTGTAGTATTTTCTTTTTTACTTCAGTTTCCCTTGTTTCTATGTTCCAGGTCAAAGATATGCTGGATCTTGAGTCGGTGCATATGGCATACTTGACAGAGTCACTGCATAGGTATGAGCCTCCTCTATCTCTATATGTATATTTATATTATAGACGTTTCTGTGTGTCTGCCACTTAGAGATAATGCACACACGCAACACGTTTGGATAACCAACGGAAATGAACTATTTCCACCTACCTTCACATGCCACCCAATTCCCATAGAGGATTAGTTTTTCATGATGTTATTCAAAACGATAGACTCCATTAATATGTAAATCTTACGGTAAATCTTGAATTATGAATGAGTTGTATACATTCTGCATCAATGCCATATGTAATAGAGTTGCTTTTATGCTGGCAGTATATATTGTCCACATAATATTGTTAGTTCATACCCGTTTTCAAGTGTATTTTGCACGTTTACGCCATTTACTTTAAGTAGACCTCTGAAGTATATCGCATTTGCAATCTTGCAGCTGTTTTCTGTCCGATGAAACACAAACTATAGCTGGCATTATTCAGAATATCTTGCAATGTGCAATGGATTTCCAGTCTTGCTTAATGTTGACTGCTGGATCAAATGTTGAAAACTTGAGTCAAAGGTTTTCCCAAATGAACTTTTCGCAGGTAATTAATATTATTCTCTCTGACTTTTAAGAAATGAACTCTCATCTTGCTTTTTGTTAGAGAATCCTATACGTCTTCTTCGACGCATTTGATTGAATTACCTTCCAAACATGAACAAAATCACCAAGGATTCAACTTTTTCTTTTTGCAGGTTCACTCCATAAGGAGAACCTTCCATAAAAACCTCACGGACTTACACTCGATTTACCTCCACTCGTCAAAACACGGCGAATCTGGCATTTCTCGCTTCTGGGATTATCTTGATTATAACGAGCACTACTCAGGAGTTATGGGCAAACAAAAAGGTCCCTCCATCTTTACTTAGTAGATGTGTCCTCTCTTGCCTGATATGAGTGTGGTAGTTTCTTGTTTGGGACTTTTGGTGCAAGATTTCGAATATTTCACTTAAATTTAACTAATTTCTGACACCCCTTTGGACTTCATATGGCTGATTCATTTATGGCACTAACACTTGACACTGTATATCATATCCAATATACCCCTAATACAGTGTGGCTTTTAATGTGTTTGTAGACATTGTTATATAATGAGATAATGATTAGTCTTGCATTTTCTTTCATCTATTTTTAACATTGTGTTGTAGGCAATAGGTAAATCCTGGAATAGAAAGCATCTATGATGCAACTGACATCAAACCAGAAATTCTAACAATCTTTATACAGCTCAGCTTTGATCATTCAAGACAAGCAAGACTTCCCCGCCGGCAGACAAGACACCATCTAAGAACTCCCTCATTTCGACGTCGTCCTTAAAAGGGCACGGAGAAGACAGATCGCTGTCCAAATTGTACCAAATCCACCCGACTCTTTTCAGAGCAACCCAATGCCTACTTCTCCACAGACCACCGTATCTTCTCACTGGGACGTTAGCTATGATTCCGAACAACTCCCCCAGATCGACAGAGGATGCACCGTGACGCCGGTCATGCCATATTACTCTTTTGCCCCTTCCTTGAAGCGCAGAGATGAGGACGTTGATATCATAGTTACCCGTCAGTGCATTGTGATGAGGCTTGAAGATTACGGACAAGGGAGTCCACGTAGTAGCCTTCTTGCTCGGATCCTCGAGATCGAACTTTGCAGCGATTGCGTCTAAATCTGCTCGAGTGAATGCATCTTTGGCCTGAATTCATAGCAACGAAGTTTTTAATAGCTTGAATAATCCATAACTTCGAAAATCAGTAGCTTAGCTACCTACCTACCTGGAATAGATTGTTGAGGGTGTGCAATAAGCAGAACTGTAATCTTTGCCTCTCGTGGTATAATAGCTTGCTGCTTTCACCATCCATCGTCTCTATCAACTTTCAAAATCTGAGAGAAGAAGAGAAGCAAAAACAAAACAAGCATAAATTAAAGAACATAGAGGAGGTCATCAAGATTATTTTCCACCCCAAGTAGAGTTAGCCCTTAGCAAGTCTCTTCGCCTAAAACAGCCTCAAATATTCTACAACGAATAGATTCAAAAACCATAAATTTATCACCAATCAGCTACAAAAGCGACGACCCACAGTACAAAAATGCAAAAAAATAAAAAAATAAAAAAAATCGAAACTTTTTAAAGGCAAATAAATATGCATATCCCATAAGGTTTTTTGAAGGAAACGAAAACAGAGGGCAGGCAAATCCATAAGCACAAATAGCGTCTTGAAGGCTGAATTTATATTTCTTAGGTCAGTAGCTTGATTTAGAGAAAAGGTAAAGGTTAGGGAGAATGCTCGAAGAACAATATGCGAATTCGAAATTTAGCAAAGTGGGTTACCTTTGGAAAAAGCCAGAAGTACAGAATAAGAATTCCCCCAAAATAAAAATAGCAAGTCAAAGGAGTAATGTTTGTTTTGAGACTGTATTCAGTTTCTTCAGCTAAGCTTTAGGGCGATAATATATCTTAGCAGAAGCCCAAGTCGGTTTGGGTTTGACGTAAGGATAGAGATGGCAAAATTTTAAGACCATATCAATATCCATAAGGTTCTATCCATTAATAATGAATATGGGTTGGATTCAATTAAATTTAATGGGTATGGATCCGATCCATATCCAATTAAATCAATTATGGGCATTACGTGGGTATATTTATTTACCCATTTTATCGAAATCAAACCTTAATTATTTTACTTCTAACACTATTCTCTTTCACACATTTCGTCAATCGCTCGTTTTTCGCCAATCTCCGACCGTCATCTTCATTCGCCGATCCTAATAGTTATTTTTTTCTTTCTGAATTTTCGTATACTACAAAAAAAATTCATTTAGAGACGGACGAATCCGTCACGAAACGTTGTTTGTGAAATAATCTGTCCGTTAAAAAACCTAGTCGAAGAAAAAATTCATTTTGCAACTTTTGCGTCAGAAAACCCTCGTCGCAAAAATGATTTTGCAACTTTTCTGACGGAATATTCGACGCAATTTTGCGACGATTTTTGGGTCGCAAATTTTTTATACGATTATGCCGATGCAAATTTGCGACGAAAAATCGATAGTTGCAACGGAAACCTATTGTTTGCGAAGGAAAATCAGTAGCGAAATTTCCGTCGCAAATTTTTGCATCGAAAAAATTGTCGTACGGTCCTTCGCTATTAGTGAACAATTTTTGTAGTGATAATTCTATAACATGTGAACTAGGGATGAAAGATGAGCCGGACCGGCTCGAGTAAAGCTGGGCTCGAGCTAATCGAGTTCGAGCTCGAGCTCACTCATGAGTGCTCGAAAGCTCGCGAGTCGGCTTGTGAGCTTTTTTTTTTTTAATTTTGTCATATATTTTTTATTTTTTTATATGTTTTTATTATTTTTTATTAAAAACTCGAGCTCGAGCTCGAGCTCCGTTAGCTTTAATCGGCTCGAGCTCGACGATGAAAAGATCGATGAGCTCGAGCTGAAATGAAAGGCAACTCTAAGCCCAAAAAACGAGCCGAGTTCGGATCGAGCTCGTCTCATTTACACTTCTAATGTGAACATCTTATTTAGAGCTTTAGCGACTAAAATATTATCGTCATCGTTATATGAATTAATGCTACAAATAGATTATCCACTTATCTAATTAATGTTATATTATAAATTAAATATTCGTTTAATACCTAATTAATATTCGTTTACTCATTAAGTCCAATGAGTTTGAGTATGGATCTAGGTGGATATGTCCATACCCTACTATTGCAATCTTTACATAAGTATTAAGGATAGCATTGCATCCATTCGGCCATGAAGAATCCATAATGTAATATAATCAACATTTCTAGTTTTATGTTTGACAGCCATTTCTAGTATAGTATATACTTTGTCCGAAATAAGAGAGAAGATACAAAGCAAACTACATCATCAGTTCAACTCGTTAAAGCTTACCCAATAATATATTGGTATTTACACATCTTTCAGTTGTCTACTTTGTATTCTTTGTTGATGAACAAATACCCAACTCCAAGTAGAACAATCAAAGTTAATCTTCTTACTGGCAATCACTTTCGATAGGTGGAATTTTGCAGGCCTGTGAGTTTGATCCCTGTGAAAACCATGAACTTACAAGAAGAATCCAACTCATGACACAAACATCATTCAGATTCAGAAATGTATCTGCTGATGTCGAATGGCTCATTCTTTGGTACTCGGTTATTCGTGCCAGCATCATATCCACCGTTCATCGGTGCAAAAGCTGCAAGAGTTTTTGAATTTTTATCAGACATCACATTCAGATCGATGAATTATTACCACAATGTTGCAGTTACTACGCATATATTGCTTTTTGTTGAATTGATTTTAGTGCCAAAGTAGCAGGCTAGATCATATTTCATTGGTTATTCAAATATCTTCAAGAATTTTTTTATGAATCAAAGTTAATTGAACCAAGAATGCTACCTTTGTCTCTCAGTCTTCTCTCTCTGTCATATTCGAATTTATCACGGATTTGGCGTGCCTCTTCAAAAGAATCGTCTACCCTGTTCCTTCCTACAACTTGACCCTGCAATCAAAAGGTCTAATCTAAGAAAAACTCACTGAATCAGCAATTTTGTCACCACATATTTCAATTGGTGATTCTACACTACCTACTTGGGAGCCACCCTAACCCCTTACGCTCGACGAATATGAGCAACTTTGTTCTTAAAGTAATAAAATACTGTTATGGGACCCACCTTTTTGCGTACGTTTCAAACATCCAAGTGTTAGGGTGGTAATTAAATGGGCATAGAATCACCCTATTTCGATTGGTCTCAGAACCAACATGCCAGACTACTGAAATATTGATGAGAAATGTTTGTCATGTTCACATGATTACCTTCAACAGCTCTCCAGGGGCTTGTCTTCTCCTGAAAGAAGGGAGTTCGTAACAGTGATTCATATGCTGTAAGATCACTACTCTAAAAACTTAAACTTCCGCAAGAATAAGAAAACCTAATCAATCAAGGTAAATATAGTAGATATGAACGTGAACTGTGTTGATGTAAACAAAGCCTTAGGGGTCAACAATTGAAAGATATCCGCAAAATCATATAAGCAAGAAAACTAGAAGCAGCATAGCTAAGTTGTAACTAGACTCATAAAAGCAGAGACCCAGGGAAGAAGTTAAGAAAAAACTAAAAAGTCAAACCTGTAAGGGTCGAAATCTTCATCGTCATCATCTTCAGGTGAGTCATAATTGGCATGATCCTGGGCAAGTTTCTTGGAATATCCTTCGTCCCAATACAACCGCTCCCAGTTCTCTCTAAGTTCATTATACAACTCCATGTATCTTTTGCACCAAGGTTCATGCTCCTTTGATTAGAAAACAAAGCAGAAAATTCTGAATCCCAGAATTAAACAATAAAAAACCCTGCTAATCAACTCAATTTCAATTCATACGAGCACCACGTAAGAAATTTGTACAAAGGTACAACAAACAGAAAAAACGGATAGGAACCATATGTTGTGGCAGTTCTGTTTCCATCGTCAAAACACATCTACACAACCATTCCGAGCATGAAGCAGGTAGAGCTAGAACAAATTTTGTAAGAGATAAAAAACTGAAAACACAATTACATACTTAGGATGATGATACCAATTAATTGTTCATCGACACTTTAAAGCCTTATAACTTGTTGCAAATGCCCAGTTCATCACTGGTGGCTAACCAAAACCCTTAGATTAGAACATAACTAATCATCCGTTTGGACTGTGGAATTATACAATGCAAACACCTAACAGGACTCAAGAGCAATTATTAGTACTATGGTGGTCATTTATTCTAACTTCATTTGCCTACTCAAAAACTCTATGTGCCAAGCCTAGCTGCGTGATGATACCTCAAACCTAACACCACAAAGCGGCATTCCCAAGATATAAACATTATGGAATTAGATCCCTAAACTCCATCATCCACGACAAGAGAGTTCAAGCAACATCCATAAATCAAGGTTACGTCAACAAGCAAATAGTGCAATAAAAAAGGAGCAGCCACCCACCATTGACCCTTACCGACACATTCAACACCAAAATCAACCAGAGCAGATAAATTAAACAGAGAGAGTCAGAGAGGTAACTGATTCCTTGAGAACGAGGCGTGTGCGCCGCATGAACTGCTCGCGCAGCTGCTTGCGGCGCTTGTTTGGTATGTTGTCTCTCGGTATCACGAACCGCTCGCGAACCGGCACGTTATCTCCAACCTCATGCATCTCGCCGTCGACCGCCCACCACTCTGATTTCTCCTCCGGTTTTTTCCTCATGAACGACGGCGGAGAGAACTTTGATCGTCCTCGGCCTGAGGAAATTGTCCGAACGACGACTTGAACTGGCGCAATCCGAACCAGCCGCCGTGTTCTTCCGGCCAAACTCAGCATTCTTCCTCTACAAGGAGCTCAACTCTGAACAGCAAAGTAGGGCTTTAGCAGAATGGAGAAATGGTATAGATGGTTTGGGTTTGAGTTGGTCAATTACAATTATACCCTTTCTATTTATCTAATTATATTTATTGGGCCTCGTCCATTAACATATATGGGCCTGAACTTGCAATTACAGTCGCTTTGTGGCCCAATATGAGGCTCGTCTACAAGCGGCATAAATGGGTCAGACCCGGATGGCCACGGGTCAAAGCAGGGCAGACCGACCCGTTTGAAAGCTCTACAGCAAAAGAAGATTTATTAAAACACTGTAAAGATACAAACTCAAGTACTAAACTACTGTACTACATGTGGTTTGCTTTTTCTTTTTTTTTTTTTGTATTTTTTTTCAGACAGAGCTTAGCCCAAGCTTTGCACATAAATCTCAACGTTGTCCAAACCGCAAAGCCCTTTAACAACCGGCATAACAGCGGGGACATCGAGCTCGAAAGTCAGGTCGACACCCTCCGTCGCCCCCCAAGCTTTGCGTTGTTTTCTTGCCTCTTTAATGGCCGCCCTCGTAGCACAGTGGACCGAAGCCGCTAAAAGGAGCGGCGGTTCGCCAGAAGCTGCAAAAAAATAGATGAAAGAATTCTTCCGAAGCTTAAGACATCACAGAAGAAAGAGAAGAAGTGTATATACGTCGTATGTACCTTTCGACGAGAGGACGCGGTTTTTATGATGCCCGCTGTTTATCACCTCGACGTTGAACTGCTTCGGGATGGTGTCGATGGTCGGAATTTTATAGGACCACGTGCCCGTGGAGACCACTAAACCGTCGGGATTCGTTAGGTATTCCTCCAGCATGAAGAATCCAATTCCTTGTACGAATGCACCTTCGATCTGAATGCATCATCGATCGCATAAGAACGTTTTCGAATATTTATAAATCACGAACGGATGAGATATAGTGTAAGAAAATGTAAGTAAACCTGCCCCAAATCTACGGCTGGATTCATGCTCTGGCCGCAGTCGTAGACGATATCTGTCCTCAGAATCGTCGTTTCTCCCGTCAGCACGTTCACCTCGACCTCACTAACTGCAGCGCCGTAGTTTAAGTATTTTAAGGAACTGATTTCGGGCACGAAGAAAGAGTTCACCGCTAAGTTCACATTCTGGTAATGGGCCTGCGTTCAGACAAGAGAAATTATTACCCCGCAGATCGCCGAAAAAAGAAAAATAAAGAGGAGAGAAATATCCAAACCTGGAGAATCAGAAAATCCCATCTCACGGGGCCCGTTAGTTTTTCCTTGATCGGCGCTAATCGTTCGACTAAGACATCGCAGCACAGTCTCACGGCTTCACAGCTCGATTCAGACGTAGTGCTGCCAGCCGTAAATCCTCCTTGTACTAAGCTCAATGTGTCTGACTGTATGACTCGTATTTTCTCCACTAACCCTTCGATCCCTTCGCATTTTATCGCGCTGAGAGCATAAGCAGTCACTTGTCTGACTTTCGTCCAAAGCCCTTGTCCTAAATCTATGCCTCCTACTTCGACGACTATCGATCCGTCCCAGAGTATGCTGACTTTCCCGGGGGCGGGTCTTACCAGCACTTCATGCACAATAGGAACCCTCGAAATACCTCTTTTGCGCCAAATATTGCGCTGATTAAACCGTTCTATCTCCATAATTCTCTGCTCGAATCCCGACGAGACAGCAACCCTATCGAGGATGGAAGGCAAGGTGTACTCTATCAACTCCCCGGCAGCATTATTCCCATAGAACATCATTAGGCTTTCGTAAGTATGAAGATTCTTGATTCTTACAGCGTCCACGTCAGTAGAAAGCGTGGAAGCCACACGTTCGAGAATGGCTTCGGCGATGAAAGAACCTTGGACTTCTCCCGGGCCCCGCATAGCCGATTTGCTAGAATGGTTAGTTTTGCACACTTTTATGTCGAACGATAAAGCTCCCCAGTTGTACTTTTTAAGGGCGCCTGCGATGTTATGAGGCATCACGGGGCTTATGTCTGAGGTTATCCCGGCGTTTATGAGTATGTTGAGATGAAGGGCTGTGATTTTTCCGTCGGATTTAAATCCGACGTCGTACTTTATCTTCATGGGATGCCTTCCTCCTGCAATGATCATGTCGGTTTGTCTGTCCAGGTAAGTTCTTACAGGGCGGCGTAGCTTATGAGCTGCAAGAGCGCATACTGCTGCTATCTGAAAACGATAAATACGGCCGTCCATTTATTACATATAATGATAATGACGACTCACTCAGACAAAAAATGGATCTGCGTAAACATTACTTACAGGCATTGACTTCATAGCCTTTCCTCCAAAACCTCCACCAACTCGTCGTGTAAGAACGCGGACATTATTTTCGGGAAGGCCGAGACACCTCGCAATCGCTCTATGCGCAAACTCGGGGCACTGAGAGGAACTGTAGACCACAATGCAGTTGTCTTCGTCTGGTATAGCCAACGCCGTTTGTGTCTCCATATAGAAGTAATATTGCGAACCAAGCTTTAGCTGCGAATCAAATCTAAGTCAATCTATCGAAACTCGCATATGTTGTCTCCTTAAAATACGCAAAAAAATTGCAAGAATTATAAGTACCTCAGCTGAGAAAATCTTGTGATGAGCCTCTTCCATCCTCTTTGAGTAGTCTCCGACATTCTGCGGACAAAGAAAAGGAGGAACTTCGAAGAAACTCGACCTTTCGACGGCCTCTTCCACGGTTAAAATAGGACGATCCAATCCTTCTGTATCGTAATCAACTTCAGCCATTTTTGCTGCCATATTCGCTTTTTTCTGTGATTCTGCAACCTGAAATGAGATTCCGAGAACTATTTACTCTCGAATGAAATTCAACGTATCGATGAGAAGAGAAAGCGTAGTTTACCACAAAGGCAATGAGGTCGCCGGCATATCTGGCGACTCCGTCGGCAAATAAAGGCTCGGCGCCAAACATGTTCACGCATCCAACGTTGTCCCCGCCGTTAGGAATATCTTTGACGGTGATAAGCGAAGTAAGATCAGTTGGCTTCAGTTGAGGCGGGAAAGAGACGTCCTTCACTCGGGCGAAAGGTTTGCTGCTTAAGATCAATGCTCCGTGGAGACAATTTGGAGGCGAAGGAATGTCATCCACAAACACAGCTTCGCCTGAATCAAATGAATACGTAAAAATGGAAATGTACGAAAGAGTTGAATAAAACCGAAAACTGAGAAGAATGAGACTTTTACGAACCCGAAGATTGGATTGTGCTGCCGAACTTGGGCATGGGCTCGCCCACTGGATAATAATCTCCGCTAGATTCGACGAGCTGCTCTGCAGAAGACAACAATGGCTTTCTTTCTTTGTCACTGTTATTACCACCTTTCGAAAACTGGGATGAATCTCCAGGTATTAACGGATCAGCACGGCGTAAGAATCTATGAAAAAATTCAAACAGAAAGGCGACGGCCAGACTTGATCTATAAGCAGCATGAGGAACTTCTTCCTCAGGTACGACTTCATCTTTAGTTAGCTTCATAGCTTCCTTTATAACTTGAATGCTGAGTATTTTTCCAGTGAGATGCTTCTCAACTTTTCTTGCCCTTGTCGAACGTTTCTCTCCAAGAGCGCCGAAAGCCAAACGAACATTATTGACCAAAGCGCCGTTTTCAGCGGGAGAAATATCAGCTAAAAAAGCTGCGTTTAAATAGGGCAATGCATTTCCAAGAGGCCTTAGTGAGGGACGGTAAGTTTCGAAGTAGACCCTCGAATTACTTTGAAAAGATCCGTCTTTTGTGATGGGTTCGATATAAGGGACGTAAACACTAAAAAGCACGGATTTTGGGTCCAATGGTGGCCTGCCCAAGAACTCCTCCATTGTAATAATCTGTTCGTGAGCTTGAACTGTCAGTATTCTGACACTAGAGTTCACCGCAAGAAGTAGTGTAGCTATGTCCGAAGGAAAGTTACTCTTCTGGGCCATAACTAAATTTCCTCCAAGACTAGCCGAGTTTCTAACGAAAGGTGAAGCAATATTTTCCATGTGATCGGCGATTTTCGAGAACACGGAATATCCACCCGAAGCATCACTTTTTTCCTTCAAATACGATATGACTTTAGAAATAGACAAAGCTGCTCCTATCTCAACGCCTGATTTAACTTCTCTATGGCAAGAAAGTTCGGGGATATGCCTCAGATCAATGTACATGTCATAACCTTCCGTTTCTTTGTAATAACCAGTGCCCGTATTCCCAACGACCAGTTTCGTTTTCTTACCATTTTCACTGCTGTAAGAATGCATCAGCAAGTTCTGAAGCTCGTCGATCGTAGTTGGACTGTACCACGAATTCTTCCTAGAATTCAAGATTCTTTTCGACCTGTATTCTTCTCTCATGACTTCAGTATACGGAACTGTATGCTCCTCGGGCTTATAATTCGGTAAACTAAGTGCTTTTGCTTCCTTAGTATCACTCTTTCTCCAAAAACAGTTGATTCCCAAATCTTCCAAGTCGACGTCCGAAGCGAAACTCTTGCAAGCATCGGCGATCGGTCTGTACCCAGTACATCGACATAGATTGCCCGATATAGCCTTCTCAGCTTCGGAAACTGTAATCTTGGAAAATCCCGGCGGGGCAGCTTCTGCTCGGCCATTCTTTTCAGCATCGGCGAGGGCCGAGAATAGGGACATGCACATTCCAGGCGTGCAGAATCCACATTGAGAAGCATGAAAGCCAGAAAACCTTTGGTGGATTGGATGAAAGCCATCTTTGCTATTACCAAGGCCTTCGCTTGTAGTAATCGAATAGCCATTTATGCTGCAAAGAAGGGTAAGGCACGAGCTCACGGTGTAGCTCTCGACCTTCTTCAGTTCTGCGTCGTATTTCGACAGCAAAACAACGCAAGCCCCACAACCACCTGATTGTTGTAAGATTTGGGAATGCCCAAAGAAAGGGCAATTAGTAATCCATTCGAAAATCACAATGCAGCCAATTCATAAACAGTGATCTGATTGATATAGATACAATCTCCAGCAGATGTCTGACACCTTGACATAGATAGGATTCAAAAGTTTTTGAGGAAAATGATGTCTGAATATCATTGATAAACCAGACAACACTATGTAATAGAAAAAAAGATGCTCCCAAATCAAGAAACATAAAGCTGGGTAATCGATTTGATGCAATAGCTACATCAACAATTCCAATATTAAAAGCTAGACAGACCAACTGAAGAAGATTGTGTGGACAAAGCTTAGATAGTCATTAAATATTGGACAGAAAACATAAAATAAATCCTTACACAGCTTGAACAGTGATCCCACATCGAATAAAAAAAACAAAAGAAAGCACTTCAAGAATCACACACATGCAAAAGACGATCCCACTACTCAGTCAGTTAAGACTTATTGAAACCACATATATACCAACCTTCGGCACAGCCAAGCTTGACGCTCTTGAAACTGCTGCGTGTTCGCAAGAACTCGAGCAGAGTAGTCGATGGGTCAACATCGGAAACATCGAAGCGTTGACCGTTGACTTCGAAAACTACGCTGTCCGATGAGAGCTGTTCAATTGTACTCGCCATTTTTTTGCTGACCGCCCAGTGCGAGTAAAACTGTGAGAGCCTTGTCAAGACTAGTTTGACTGTTATATTCTGAGATAAAGTTGTAATAAAATAAAAGTAAATTATTATAATAATCCCTTTTTTTATGGTCTTGCTAGTGACCGCCCAGTGCGAGTGAAACATCTAATGCCATGCTACATGGTCTTGTTTTTCTTTTCTTTTTTTTTATTTCCAATTATTATAATATTGAGTAAAAGTCATCCCTTTTTAAGTAGGCATCATCATATATAGATGATTAGATATTGCGAAAAGCATGATTTAGAAAATAAGAAAGAACACACGTAATAGCCTTTAATTTGTTTACAATTTTGATTCGTTGAGAATTAGATACGGCTGACCTTTGTTGGATGCTTTATTACCTATAGAAGACAAACAGAATAATTGATTGCTTCATTTCAACTTTATCTTAAGTATATTTATAAAACGACCAATGAGCGAGTACAAAATAAATTGGAAGTTTGAAATATCCGTACAGAAAATTTGGAGAACTTGGGAAAGAATCTACTAATGAAACAAGCAACTAGATTAAAATTTTAATTAAATTTTTGGTGTTATAAACGAGAAAAAAATAAAATAAAACTGTAATGTCTTGTACATGAGTTTTAGCAATAACTAGTTCCGAGGTCATGTACAGCAGACAACTATCATCAGAGGTGTAAGAAAGAACAATGAAACTTCATGAACATACAATAAATTTCAGATTGGACTTTCTACATAAATAAATTGGATGATATAGAAAAAGAGTCATAGTAGAAATACCATGTGCCTACAGCATTTGAGTATCATATCATATTCTTGCTAGGAGAATTCACATTTACACCAGCCACGGTGTGTAATCATGATTTCACATATTACATATACAATAATCATCTTCAAACTAAAAGAAACATGCATGTAATGTAGTTGGAAGCTTAGGAGATCTTTTCAAGGCTCATATCCCACCTTGTTCAGGATTTTCAGACAGCTCCACAGCAGGGTTAGCACCTGAAAGTGTTTGTTAGCAAGAAGTTTAAGGGTCACATCAAAACAAGTAGGGCATGTCAAGACAAGTAAAAACATGTTTTGGCTGTCAAGAAATTGAACTGCCTGTAAGTACAGAAAGTTTTCCATATCAAATAGATTCAAATTTTGAAGTCCATAATAATCATGCGTTTTGCTTTACATAAGCCAAACTTGGAAGAACTGCCAGTCTTGGAAATGAACGATATCAGACAAAGTTCAATCCTAACTATTGAATCCGACATATCAAGCCAATATTAACACGTGGGATCAGGGAAAAAGGACTTCTCGCAACTTATCGTTTAATTTAACTATCAGGCTATACAGGAAAATACTTTTACTTACCAGGTGAAACAGGGGAAGTCTCTTCATCGACGTTCTGAATTGCTGTTGATGAGGGATTCGAATCCAAAGGATCATTTTGTGGAGAATCATTCCTCTCTGGGTCGTCCAACATTTCAATTTCCTGATTGGGGGATGGCTCCGTTGATGGTACCGGGACCTCATTTTGAGCATTGCTGTTTTCATTTTCATCCACAAACACTTGATTAGACGAGGTATCAGCATCTTTAATCTCAGAACTGGCGTTAGGCAATCCCACAGATAAACTGGGGGAAGATTCGTCCAGGGCAATGGTTTTAGGAGGCTCATTTTCATTGACTGCTTTCTCATGAGAGTCAGATGCGCACTTGCCACTCTCATTAGGAGAAAACTTGGATATAGGAGATGAAACATCAGCAGTACCAGGGCCCTCAACCGAAGAAATAGTATTACGTTCATCCACAAGTGGTGAGGCAGTATCATTAGCATTATCATTTTCGATGTCTTCAGGAAAGGCATCGACGGGTCCCTCAGATAACCTGACAAAAGACTCATCCTGGGGAATGCTTTCAGAAGGCTCAGTTGCTTTTATCACTTCCTTTCCATGAGACTCAGATTCACATATGCTATTCACACCAGGAGTAGATTTTGGAAGAAAAAGCCCTGACACAGGAGATGTGACTTCAGTAGTAGAAACAGGGACCTCAACAGAAGCTGCATTGTGTACAGAATCATCCAAAATTTCTTCAGTATCATCACCATCATTTTCAACTTTCTTCAAATCTAAAAGTTGAGTTGTTGATCCCTCAGATAATTCGACCAACGATTCACTGAGGGGAATGATTTCACAAGGCTCGGCTTCTTTTTCAACTTCCTTTTCATGAGAGCCAGATTCAGCATGATGAGACTTTGGAGTATCAAGCCCTGACGTTGAAGACGTAACCCCGGCAGTTGTAGTATCAATCAGAGAAGCATTATATTCATGATTATCCCCATGTTCTACAGCAACATTATTACCATTTTCATTATCTTTCTTCAATTGAGAATCTTCAAAAGTTGGTCCCTGAGATGATTTGACAAATGAGTCATCACGGGGAAAGTTTTCATAACGCTCAGCTGCTTTTACATCTCCCCTGTGTTGAGAGTCAGATTCATAGTTGCTATTTCCATCAAGACGAGACGGGGGCAAATCAAACTCTACTGTTGGAGATGTAAATCCAGCAGTTGGGATCTCAACTAGAGAAGCACTACATTCACGATCATCCGCAAGTTCAGCACCATCGGTGTCATTCTCAATATTTTTCTCTGACTGGGAAAGTTCAATTGCCGACCCGTCAGCTAAATTGACCAAAGACTCAGAAACAGGAATGTCTTCAGAATGATCGGTTGCTTTGTCAATTTCCTCTTCATGAGACTCAGATTCACACATATTCTCAGCAGGAGAAGACTTTGGAAGATCACACCCTGATGCTGGAGAAGCAACTTCAGGATCTAGAACCTCAGCTGAATCAGTGTTATTTTTATTTTCATAAGCAGATGCTCCAGCATTATCCTTATGAGTACCTTTAGAATCATCATTATCAATACCCTTATTTGTATCAGTAAAGGCATTTGTTGATCCCTCAGATGAATTGACAAAGCATTTATCTATGGTAGTGCTTTCTTCAGAAGGATCAATCATTTTATCCACTTCCTTTCCGTGAGATGCAGATCCGCAGATGTCAATTTCACCAGGACAAGACTCGAGAAGATCAAGCCCTATTGTTGGAAATGCAGTTTCAGTAGTTGGAACCAAGACCTGATCATCAGCAAAATCGCATTTTTGTTCATCCACAGGTGCTTTAACATTATTGTTATTGATCTCTGTCATAATCTCAGAAATTTGATTTGCTGATCCCTCCGTTAGATTGATCGAGACATCACCCAGTGGAGGAATTTCAGAAGACCCAATTGGTTTTTCCTCTTCCTCTTCACGAGGAGACTCATAGTTGCAAATCTCACCAGGTAAAGGCATTGACTGACCAGGCCCTAAAGGCGGCAAAAAGGTCTCAGCCCTAGAAACAGAGACCTCAGTCACCGTTGCATTGTTTGCATCTTCACTTAAGAACTCCTCTCGGGATTCATAATAAGTCTCCTGTACCTCCTCGTCAAGGATATTTCCAAAATTTTGTGCTTTTTCATTCTCCTTACAAGAAGATTCACAAGCACCACTTCCAAAACTTACAGGCTCCAGATTTAGTGGATCATGAACAGTTTTCTCCATGGCCTCCTCTTTCAAGTTTCCCGCAGAAACTGGCAACGAAGGAGAAACTTCCGTCAGTCTTTCACTTATACAAGTTTCTTCAGTTGTTTCAGGACGCGAAGGATGTAAATCATTATGTATTGCTTGATCTGGTACATCATTCAACAATGACTGCTCCACCATATCCATGTTGCTAGACCCCTCAACTTTGTCCTCTTTGTGTGAGAGGGTGCCACACTCTCTACTCTCAAAAGCAATCGAAACTGGTCCTAATGTTTCTGTAGAAGTTGGGGATCCTTCACCCGAATTTCCATGGCAACTCCCAGAAACCTCATCTAATGAAGCAGGAGAAACATGTGTAAGAGAGGCATCATCATGTTCTTTCTTGTTTTCAGTTTCTTCACACGGTTCTAAAATTAAACTTTCTGACCCATATATGGAAGATTTTGACACTCCAGCTGATGGGTCAAAGGAAACTACATTGATATTGTTGTCTTCCTCTCTTGCATCTTGTTCCAGGTAAGGATCCTTTACAGGCTGAATCAAAGTTTCAGGGGATGTAAAGGCTTCAATGACACCATCTTTATCTTCTTTGCCTTTGGCCTTGTGCTCCTGAGGAAGATCCTTTGACATCTTAGTTAAACTATCACATATGGCAACAACTTCCAAGTTACCATTATTGCCTTTCTCCTCCTCTGGATCTTTTTCCAGGGAATAACCCTTCACACTCAAAGGTAAATTGTCAGAAGATCCTAGAACTACAAAGCTATCATTTTTTACTTCTTTCTCTCTTACATCATGCTCCAGGGGAGGATCATCGGTCTCCTTATCTGCAGAAGATAATGGATCCATGAGCATACATTAAACTATATGAAATGCACCAAACCAGGACCAAAAGAGGAACAACATCTACTCAAAACAGAGAAAACAACAAAACAGGACAAGGACAAAATATTGTTGACCACAAGGTCATCTAGCTTTTATTTGCTAAAACAGATAGTAATCAACACTCAGCGAGAGTAGTAAGCATTCAAATGCTGGATAAATCTATGAATCATCTGTCAAGTTTTTCTTTTTACCACCCAAATCAAGCATCAGGGTGACAACATGCAAATTTTCCACAGCAGTGATAAGTATATTTGGAAGAAGTTTATCTGCAGGTATTTGGTTGGTAAAAAAATTCTGAAGACATAGGGTGGGGTAGTCGGGTTGAGGTCATATTTACAAGCGAGTCAAATCACAAACCGACAATTAGATGATCTAATGAAAAATATTCCAAGTATTTCAGGTAAACGAGAGCATGTCGGCTGAAAATTTCAGTGCAATAACTTCAGTTAAGTGATAAAAACACCAGCAAATAGTATCAAGTCCTTACTTTCTCCCGGTGAAGTTGAGGACAAATCTTCATGATTGCTTCCAGTTAAAGGTGAACTGGCAGCCGAGCCTAGCTTCACATCTCTGACAGAATCTTTTTGATTCAATTCTACTGAAATTTCATTTTCGCGTAATGCACTTGGCATGCCATGTACAATTTCTAAAATAGGGAATGGATCAATGGCAGCAGAACTAGGTACTTGAACTGGAGTATCATCAACTTTATGTTCGTCCCCGGGCATTTTTTCAGACACATTATTCATATTTATCTCAATAAAATTCCCCATTAACACCCCAGATGAACCGCCTACAGTGCAGCTTTCACAGGGAACATCTGGACCAGAATCTACGACAGGAGATGGATCCACAGGATTACTATTAACCATCTGTTCATTGATTTTTCCAAATTCATCCTCATCATCAGCAATTATCTCAGTAGAAACCATTGTCAACGCCTCAGATGGTTTTAGCAAGGATTCACCTAGAATGCTTTCCTCATCTTCTTCACTAGTAGATACCCTCCCTCCACTATCACCTGCTACTGCATCTTCAGTTTTGGGCAGGCCAACAGAGTTTCTGATCAATCCTGGTGAAGCCTGGGAATCTTCACGATTTGTTCGATCTTCTATAGTTTCTGGTTCTTCATGAAGGCAATTCGCGTTAATCTGTTCCTCTGGTAAATTATCTAATTCTTGATGTTCATCAAAAGCCCTATTGGTAGAATCATTGATTTCATTCTCTCTATTCTGCCTGGAGGTTCCAGATATGCCACTCTCACCAACTGCAAGAGACGGTTCATGTGTTGCCTCAGGACCACCAGCATTCTTGTCTATACCATGATCTTCAGCAATCTCAACAGATTTTCTGTTAGTAGCTGGTTGCGATGGTCCATTATTATCTGTTCTAAAAGAATCACTATCAGGTTCCTTATTATCTTGTTCTTTATTTTCTTCAGCGGGTTCATTCCTAGATCCAGAAGCAGCAGAGCTTAACACTGCATCTGAATTCAAGTTCAACTCCTCAGGCAGAGCATCCCTTAACACTGACTTCGAAGCAAGAAGTTCTGAAGAAATATCTTTTTCTTCATTCACTTTTTTGTCCTCCACTTGAGGAGAATCCTCAAATTTGCCCACATTAATGTCAGCGCCCATGCGAGAATCTGCAGTAAAGATCACATAAGAAAATTTCATGTCCAAAAACAGCCAATTTTTTATTGTATATGTAACATATATCTATCACACATATATTACATTACAATATATGTGTGGGAGTTGATTAAAATAGATGAATCCAACTAAAAAAAAACTAGACTGCGGTCAGTTTCCTCAAAACTGCTCCCTCAACTGACATCAATCCTATTATTTCCAAAAACAGCTCATAAGCAAATTGTATCAACAATTTGATGACATCAACAGTAGAAGTCATACCATTCATGTGTTGTTCAGTTGAAGGATCGGGTGCATCTTTAGTGCTGCTTTGGCCTCCATCATCTCTCAACTCTTTATCCTTTTTATCTCTTGCCATATCCTTCCAAGCTCGAGTTCTTTTAGGTGGGGGCCCATTGGGTGCTGAGTGTTGATTAGAAGATGCTCCAAGATCACCTGACACTACTTCATCCTGCCTCCTACGCCTCCGCAAAGGCATTTCTTCTGGGCTTTGAGTTCTATCTAATTGCCCACGGCCACGGCCTCGTCCTCGTCCACGCCCTCGACCTCGTGTTATAGCAGAGGGTGAAGCAGTAACAATCTCTGCCACAGGAGCAGGCATGGAGGAAGATGTATACTGGGAACTTGAAGCCAAAGGAATTCCAGGATCAACACTTGTCAAAGCAACAGAAGCATTGCTAACATGAGTGGGAGCTGTTGACGAGATCAATGCTGGTACATTCCGTGTCCCCGCATCAGCAGTGGATGGAGGCAAAACAACAGTGGGTGAAACTGATTTTGGTTCTTCGCTTACTTTGTCACCAACAGTATCAGCAGGTGCAGAATTACCACAGGTTGCAGCATCACCTTCCAAACCTGTTGGTGGATTGTCAGCATCAAACAGGGGTGTGTTAACTGAAGCTTGCCTTTTCCCTCTGCGTCTGGGAGGAAGCATCTCGCTTCCTGCTTCAGCTTTTCGTCCACGTCCTCGTCCACGTCCTCGTGTGGCCGGAGGCGAAACAACAGCATGTGAAGAGGGAATAGGAGAGGGAAGAACCAGGGGCATGGAGTTGGGAGTAGATGGCACTTTCAAGTCAGCTGTGGTACTTGTTCCCTGAGACGCACTAGCCAAAGAAGCAGGGTCAGGAGCCCCTGGATAAGTTTCGACCCTGCCAAGCTCTTCAGTTTTTGCGGATTCCAAAGGTAAAGGATAAGATGCAGAGGCTTCCACCCCTCTTTTTGGCCTTCCACGCCCTCTTTTTGAAGGAGGTGTAGCCTCTTTATTTGCAACCACAATTGGTTCTGTGGGTGGCAGTTGAGATGTTTCTGATGGCATTTCCCCTTTGATAACAAGCCCACTGTTTGTAGCCACATCCATTATCCTTCCAACACTCTCTCTTGCTGTGGGAGAATCTGGAGCGTCCGCCTGGCAGAGTCTTTCGAATTCTTCTTCTGTCCATAGTTCTTCATAAGAGCGAACCTAGACGAACACAGAAGTCATAACATAAGACCTGCAGCTCCGTGCTCTCAAGACAAGCTAGCACTATTAAACGACAGAGAAAATCATAAAAACAAACCTCCCTTGCACGCTTGCCTCTTCCATATTGCTGGGTGTCAGGGCCACCGACATTTCCACTCTTTTTCTTTGCTCCAGGATCATGCACTACAACTGCTCTAGATGCTTCAGATATCTTCATCGCATCATAAAATGGCCTCAAGTCATCATCTGTTAGAAGCCGCGATGGAAAATGAGGAACAGGGTTTTCTTTCTCTGATCCATTTTCAGCACACAAGCTTTGCCACGCCATCTAGTTTACATGGAGATTTCTTTAAATGCGAGATTTATGTATATATAGATATTTGTGGATGACCATATATAGAAATTTGATACATACCAGTTCCTCTTCTCTCCTCTCTTTGTCTACCAACTCAAAAACATCAATTTCCGACTCACTGCATGGAAGTTACCATTTAACAATTAAATAACTAAAAAAGGATTAGATAAAACAAAAACTGTATGTGCAATTTCCATAAAAATTAAAGAAATAGAGGTATAAATAGTAGGGATACAGAGAGAACCTACAAATGATTTAGGAAATCCACATTCGTGTAGTCATATTTCAATAACTTTTACCGAACACGGTTATTTACTCAGTTTTCTTTCAATCTTCATGTTTCACGTGTCGGAAATCAGTAAGGAATATAGAAAGTTTAAAACTTTTCGGAACATCAGTTGGAATTATTTGGCAGCTTCTAAACCAATTTGGGTGTTGATACAGAATCAAAGCCTCGCCATAAGAACACGGAATTCAATCAGAAGTTCCTAAACTGGACAAGTGCAAAGCACCACATGCAACTAACAGAAAAATGAATCACAACTCCATTATAGGGTACAGTCTTGACATTCACTGCCATGCATTCCAATCAGTCGGTGGGAAATAGTCATAAATATGGTAAATTTTGATAAACCTTAAATAGTTAAATATAAAACACAAGTTATTCTGCTATCATCTCTTCTCTTCAATACATTGACATATGACTCACATTGCAGTTCATTCAATTTTCAAGTGATCTAACTCTATCGATTATTGCATGGGATCATCTTAAATATCCAACTCATGAATCTTATTAGGTTAACTTGAACCATGATCTGCTGTTTCATCGAATCCAGATAACAGATAGGACATTAAATAATCAATTAATTCAGTAAGCTCTTTTATGAATAGCCTTGGAAACATGTGAAACGGCAAAAATTGGTTTACAGAAAAAGTATACCTCCGGGCTATAACATCATTAAGTGAGTCGTCGTCCAAGACAGGAGCAGCCTCCTCTTTCTTGCACTCCCTCAGGAGAGACTCCAAGTATTCTCTTCGATCTTCAGCACTGACAATTTTCAATACCAGAGAACATATAAATCATGATTGGAGACATGCCATTTCCTCTAAAATGACTAGATAATACCTTGTGTTGTTGTCAAAAAAACCAGCAGTTATACTCTGATTGGCAACCCCAAGTTTATGTTCAGCAGAGGCTCTTACTTGCTCCTCCACTGTTTGAACCTGGTAAAAGTTCATATGTTATAAATTTTTCAACATGTTTCTGAAAGAAATCCAGTAAATAATATTTTCCTATTCGGTGAGAATGTCAACTTAGACAAGCATTAACACTTAGACATAGCAGCATTATGGGTTCACTAGAATGGAATGCCATCCAGGGTAAGCATTCTTTCAACGTGCAAAGGAATAATATTGAAAAAACCAACAAGCGAATGTTAACTAGTAGATTGAAAATTCAAATTAAGCAAAAAGTATCAGACCAGTTTAACAACATAAAAGTAATGTTGCCTATAATTGAGACGGACTACCAAATTACTAATCAAGTTCCTTTGCTGGTACATACCGTTTCCAAGCGAATGACGAGGACATCCTTCTTTTGTCCAATCCTATGGGCTCTAGCCTGTGCTTGCAGATCGACCTGAAGCAACACCAAGCACTTTGATTAATGCAACCTAACTTTGAACCCACAAATATATGATTTGCTCAAAAAAGCAGCATTCAGAAATTGCCTGAGGATTCCAATCAGTATCAAAGATGATCACAGTGTCTGCAGCCTGGAGATTGACACCAACACCTCCAGCTCGAATACTGTTGTAAAAGGTGACAGTCAGGTCAATAACAAAAATGCAGGAAAGTTCAGCAACAATGGTCACACCTCAATTTAAATTCACGTAAGCAATATATCTTATAAGAAAGTTGGCTTTCATTTAAAGGACAACTGCCATGGGATGTTTTCTGTAATTCCATTAGGTTTTGGTCAAAATAGTATGATCTGAAAGATAAGGCATCTGCATTCACATTTACCATCCTTTCTATTAATATTTTGCACAGAACAGAAACCACATAAATGTAGCAGATGGTGTTCTATTGAAAATGGAATTTTCATAAAACAATCTTAATCAGCACTTCTAAAAACAGAAGTATGTTTTGGGCCATGACCTAACCTTCAGAATATTTCAGTAGTTACCAAGACGCTACTGCACAATAATATCATAAGAACCAACAAATAATGCACCCTCACCCCTCACTTTAACAGGATGGGACATATCTATAAAAAAGCCAACACATATACGCATAAAAATCAAGAAAATCCGAGATGCGAAGGCAATGACCTGAGTAAAAAGATAAAATATGGCGACCCTGGTTCATTGAATTTGTCAATGAGAGCTCCTCGATCACCTCCAGACGTATGCCCATCTAATCGGAGATATTTATATTGTTTCCAGTACAGATAGTCCTCCATAACATCTAGTAGTCTAGTCATTGTCGAGAAAAGGAGAACCTACAACTCACAGACAAGAAGATAAAGCTTCCAAGAGCTGGTAAAAACTACCAAGCTGAATTTGACAGTAACAAGTTTGTATTTGATGAAAACAATGCATATCATAAGAAACTTCACTCCCTCAAAGCCCAAATGAAATGACAAAGTAAAAAAGAGAATGCAAAAGAAAAATAAAAAGAAATTGACAAACCCATGACAGTATTGTTATCTATTACAAGGGAAGAAGGGGAATGGATATGTGAGAACCCAATGCATTAAGTTCAGTTCACAGAAGATAATTGCGAGCCACAGGTTATATGGTAGCAGGTAGGAGAAGTTTAATGATTCCCACTTTGAATATGATACTCCTATAAAAAGAAATCAGAAGCTATGGAATCCAAGTATGCCTAAAAGTTCCGTAAAAAAAGTATACTGCATGATCATTGATCATACCACATTTTAGAAAACAGCCAGCTAATAGGTAGCATCTTGGTTTTGGCCAAAGCACAATTGACAATACAAGGCAGATCCAAGAAAAAATAGATATCTTAACGAAAATGATGAGTAAAGGATGAATCACCCAAAAAATGAAAAATGCACAACTGAGAAAGAACGAATCGAACTGTAGGAGGAAAGGTAGAATAGTGGAGAAACACTAGCAAAATAAATGACGCAAAACATAACGAAGGATGAACAAGTTTCCAAGTATTTCATTCTTCTCCAAAGGCAAGAGAACAAGCCTATAAAATATTCAGTAACTGTCAACGGAAACGAAGTATGTGGACTGTGTACCATAAAAACAAACGCAAAATGGGGACATAAACTACAAAAAAATAAAGAAAAGAAATAAAGACGAACCACTACATTACTTTAAATTGCATATATAGTAGAAGACCTACCCGGTGATCAGTTGCCTTCAATTTGGGTAATAATCGATCCAGCATTTCAAGTTTCCCACAAAGTCTCACAATATTAGGCAGATAATGCTTCGGAATGAAATCATGAACCTAAAAAACATAGATCGAAAAAATCGGATCACTATAGATAACTGCACGACATAAAAGGGGAAATAACGGACAACGGGGAAAGGGCATATAGATAAGTCACACAACAGAATCACCTAGCAAGTCACCAGAAAAAAAAAAAGAGGAGAATTTCATTAGACCACTTTTTTAAGGATCAGCATTAAGATAATTAGATCAGTTCCTTCATAGAGCAGAACTTCATTAGAGTGCATAAAATAGGAAAATGGACAAAGAAATACCTCTTCGACATGAAGCTGACTAATGTATGGATGGTTGCATATATTTCGAAGTTCCATAACAGTGTTTTGCACCCGGACCTGATAAAACATAAATTCAAACAAATATTATCCACATTATCATTTCGTACGAAAACATAAAGTGTGAGATAATGGGAATCAGCAACTGGAAAGTATTATTTTATATGGTATGTTTCACAAGAGATAGGATCCAAATATTCTCATGCTCCTACAGATATTTACATACTACCTCCATCGTGGAAAAAACGCAAAAAATTAAAAAAAAAAAAAAAAGGTGTCAAAAGGGTAACAGTGACAGAAAACCTTTGAGGTTCCAATAGCACCAAGATTTTCTTCTACCCTCTTCATCAATAGTTTTTGATATGCAGAAGCTTCACATCTGATAAGTCTTTCGATCTTTTCAGGCAACTCGTTTTCGACCTGGCCAAATCATTAATAGTCACAAGAACATTGACAAGATTGTAGATAAACGTTGGCCATTTAAAAAAATTCCAAATTATAAGCTCTAACAAGTTTGAAGTCAAAGATTGGAAGAGATAATTATCACTCATATAGCTTCCACACTTCTAAACAATAGATCAAACAATGCCATGCCATATTATCATGTGGCACATAGTGATAAAAGGTCCACCTCAGGCGAGAGTTGAAGCAAGGGCCGCACCTTGAGGTTCAAACCTCTGCAAGAATATCCTATCTTGTGTAGTGCAAAGATGTCTAGTCTATTCATAGTTGTGTCATTATTTCCCACAATGATTTTATGCTTTGAAAGAGTTATAAACCAACGAGACGTTCGATAAATAATGCATAAGCAATAATTTTCTACTTTTTTAAGTTTAAATATCCACGTTGACTAATTAGGAAAATATCACATCAATCATAACACTATTATAAAATGGAGCCATACCTTGTGTTTCAACCTCCGAAGTACAAATGGTCGCAGAACTTGGTGAAGGCGATTTATAATCAAAAGATTCTCCTCTTCAGATAATAATGCCTGCAATATTTAGTTTAAGAATCATACGGAAAAAAATGATCAAGCAAGGAAGATCATCATCATAAGTGTAAGATATTTGTCAAACTTACTTCATCCAGGGAATTGTCACCATTACCCTCAAATGGCTTATTAAACCATTGAGAGAAATCATCAGATGAGTTGAAAATTTTTGGCAACAAAAAATTAAGCAGTGCCCAAAGTTCTTCAAGATTATTCTGCATAAAGCAGCCACGAACAAATCAATATTTCCAAATATAAAAATATTCATCACGGAAACACAAGGTGGTGCTAAGTAAAAGATCATACAAATTATAATTGAATATATCGATCATTATGTGCAAAAGCTAAAAAGCAGCAAAACCTTACTTGCAGAGGAGTCCCTGTCAAAAGTAATCTGTGTTCGCTGCGGTAATGTTTCAAATCAGCATTTAATTTGCATGAGGCATTCTTGATGCGGTGACCTTCGTCTATAATTATGTATTGCCAGGGTATTCTGCTTAGCTTTGGGCGATCATGCTTGTTCATTAAATACTCATATGTAGTAAGAAGAACATTGAATTTCAGATGAACAATTTGTTCCCTGTATTATCAATATAGACAAACCCTCATAAGATTCAAATGAGTGTAAGAAACAAGAAACCAAGAAACGATTTGCAGAATGCTTACTTAAACATCCTTCGGCGTTCATCAGGAGGACCAGAATAAACAATTCTGTGGATACTAGGAGCCCAGAAATTGATTTCTGACTCCCATCCAGGTAGTACTGAGGAAGGCACGACTACTAGAAATGGCCCTCTATTATTCTTGGATTCCATCAGGTAGCAAATTAATGATATAACCTATTAGAGAGACTCAATCGAGTGAAATTTCCATCACAACAAAACACAATAGAAATTCCTTTTGTTAAGATTGTACAAACCGTGAGAATACCTGAACGGTTTTACCCAAGCCCATTTCATCGGCTAATATGCCATTCAAACGGTTATTGTAGAGTGAAACCAGCCATCTTAATCCATTCATTTGGTACCTAAACAAGTTGACACAGGTTAATATGGAAATTATATCAATATGAACGTATCCTATTTTTATGCACCAATGGAATTTCTAATCAAATATCAGAGTTGGACAAAGCAAAACTCACTCTCTCAGCTTTCCTCCAATAAGGCAGGTAGGCTGCTCCGCGATGATCTCTTTAACACTGCAGAAAGAAGAAAAATCACGATCCCATAAGCAAAGGTACTAGGATGTAAAACGGACTTAAAATCTGAAGTTAAAACAATAAAAGTTAACATCGAAACGGAAATAGTGGCACTGAAAACATGTGAGCAGCTGGAACAGGATAAATACAATTGAAAACAAGAAATATTACGCTCACATAGTTAGGAAGTTAAAATAAAATCAAATTTCAGATCACCTGTGTGCCATCTTGTAGTACTTTTCATTACTTTCCATATAATGCTGCAGAATGGAAGTAACAAGGACAAAATGGTGAAATTTGATATAACTCTGGATAGATGAATGACGTGATGAATAATTTTTCATCATTAATAAAATATCAAAGTTAACCTTAGCCTGATCTTTTTCAGCATCATCTTTGGTCTCCTCCGCAGTACCACTTTCGCTCTCCTCCATATCCGTTTCAAATTGCTTCGCCATTTCCTTTGCTTCTTTTAATTTACTGCCAAGCGTTTGCAGATAGTTCTCAGTTTGCTTCAGAAGTTGTTTAACTCTATCTGATTTTGCATCCTGCATTGGAAATATTTTCAATTATGATTATGTAAAAAGAAATATTTCTCACAAAAAAATATTAACTCCACTTCTTTCATAATGTACCTGAACCATGCGGAGATAACCTTCTACATCATTAATTTTCAATAAATTAATTTTTTCGCGTTGGATCCTGTCTATCTTCTCACGATGAGATTTTTCCTTCCTCTTGTGGAACTCCCTTACATGTCTGTTAACACCCTTCCAGCGCTCTCTCTTTATTTTAAACCCATCTTCCAATCGTTCTCTGAAATTGGCATGTACAGTAATGTATTCTTACCAACCAGGGAAAGGTCAAGATACACAAAAGCTATAAACTCACAAAAGCAGAACATACAAACCTGTGCACTTCTATCTCACTAAAAAAATCTTTTTGCCTCTCCCTGATTCGCTTCTGTCGTTCCTCCTTCATCTTTTGTTCGTATCTTTCAATCTGTTTTGACCTCCTTCCGATTCTGCTTTTCTTTACAGACTTCACTCTGTCTATATCACTGGCTATAGGTTTGAAAAAATCATTTAAGATGTCACTGCATAAAAAAAGATCATCCAGTGAGATCATCCATGAGAAAGGTACAAGAAGCCGCCACATCAAAGACCATCATGAACCAATGATAAACCATCATTACGATTCACTAAAATTTCTCTGCAAAGAAAGCACCCTCACATGTACGTTACCAAAACATTATAAAGGAAAATTACCTACGAAGTCGTCGCTGCAACTCCAGCAACTGAAGCTTTTTCAACTCAATAACACTTTTGGTCTTGGCAGAAATATCTTCCGAAGAGCTCACTATTTCCTGCAGTATCAATGGAATAATATTGCTGACACTTGAAACAAAGAAATCAAGCCTACGGTTTACAAACCGAAGGTTCCGTTCCGTGGCCGTAAAATTTATGATATTAAAAATTACCGCAGTTAAAGTATATCAGTTGGACTTGAGAAAATCAATTGACCCATTGAAAACATTACAAGGTTTACATATGCCTTAGAGAAAACAAGTGGAAGATTCTAATCGTATACAAGTGCAGTTACAGAAATGAAGAAGATGAAGCAAATGATAGCCAAACAACACTAACGGCCAGCGGTAAATCTCAGAAAAATAAAAACAAAAGTAATTAAGTAATCATTTTGAACCAACAAACAGCATAAGATCATGAAAATTGTATCGAACGAGCTAAAGTTTAGTTTAAATTACAAAAGACTGACCAGGAAAGGCTCTACCTCAAAAGAAGTATTGAAGTAAGAACTTCTTAACAAGTGGTTGAAAAGCAATAAAGTTAACACGATGCAAACAATATACAACAGTGTACCTTGAACTTTATACAGTAGCAGGAAAAAAAACTCAATACAATCAACTTTCTGGTCAATAAAATGTCATGGAGAAATAAATTGTTACAACAGTACGCTTCATGACACCCATGTCTTTTCTATTCTAATAGCTAAAGAATCAACAAGTGGTGAAGCAGCCTAAAAAACAAAGCAGAATAGAAAACAAATACCATACAAAGAAATTAGGTTAAGAAGTTCAAATAATATAAGATTCCATCAGTAATGAAAAAAACAACCGAAAATACATTAAACCAGCTTGTGAGATCAAACTGACAAACTCATCATGTAAAAATGTCAAAGAACGAAACTAAAAAAAAATGCTTCATGATCTGAAACTTTGAGATACAGTATTGCTGTTCTTAATGTCACATGCATTATATTGTCCAAAAGCCCAAAATGGACCATATGGATCCAAAGACTTCCAAGACTTTATTGAAGCAAATCCTGAAATTGATTGTATCAGACAAACCTTCAGCTTTTCAGCAGAAGCAGCAATTTTTTCATCTACTTTACGTTGCTTCACAGCCCAGTTTTGTTCAGTAAGACGTCTCCTCTTCCGTTGAATCAGTATCCACTTTTCTATAGTGGTGTGCTTTGGAGAAGCTTGCCTATCAGAATCTTCTTCTTGCTCAGAATCTATCCCTGTTAGTGAATTTCTATTTATTAAATTGATCATATAATAAATAAATAATTATCAGGGGGTGCTAAAACTGTTGAGCTCAGAAACCAAACGACACATTAGAAGTTCAGAAGTAACACATAGAGGCATACACATTTTGCTATTTCTACCGTTTTGTGCATAGAAATTAGAATCCTCACCATGTGATGCATTTGTCCCCATTACATTTTGTCTGCTAAGTGACAATGATGATAGACCTTGGACATTCATTCCTATGACGGGCTTCCACTGATCCTTCAGCTGAAAACTTGGCAACTTGTTTTCAGAGTGTAGCTTTCTCATCATATTAGCGTCCATGGGATTTTGAGGGTGGCCATGCGTTGCAGATGATATTCTAGAGAAATTGTTTGCCAACCCATCTCCAATGCCACAACCACCTGTGAGCTTTGATATTTCACCTCTGGTCATGAGTGCAGTATCTAATTTTTTGGGCTGTCGAGAGTTCTCAGAATCATCCTCCTGGTTCGTACAGACGATTTCCCTGGTGCTTGAATCATACAACTCTTTATGTTGAGATGTATACAGGTCTACGGCTTCATTTGTCAAATTTTCAGAATTTGGATCCTGTTTCATCCCCAGAGATATTTGGCCTTGTTCATTTTCGTTTAACACAGTAGGATACCCACTTCTCTCAGGCAATTTTGCATATTCCACATCCTGGGATGAACTGGTGTCTAATACAGAAGGATTGCCCTTACTGCTTTCCAATGACCGTGCGACTTCTGTCATGCTATGACCAACTTGCTCCTTCCCCTTATGATCAATAAGGTCCCTCCGAGTTGCATCTGCAGAACATAGAATTGTCGAACAACAAAAGTACTAAAATATGAAAATACTAAGAAAAACCACATACCGTCCTTTGAATGGATATTTCCAAGGGCAGCCTCCAGGTGAAGTTTCTTTGGCACCAAACCATTTCTATACACAAAGAAACAACCTTAGTACAGAAAGATATATGATATTTTTATAAGAAAGATGAACCATACATGAAAGCATTCATTACCTGAAAGCCAAAAAGACAAGGCACTGAGCCCTAAGCTGTTTCAGTTGCTGGTCATCAAATGGGAGTCTAGGACCTGAAGCCTGTGAAACAGGGGATTTCCCGGAGTCCCTAGAAGCTGCAGTTTGGAGCATGCTTGCATCTGTTGAACTACTAGGACCGCCAACCTATCAAGACAGACTTACGACTAAGTCAAGCAGAACCAATTAAACCAGACTGTAGTACATCAGGGTACTGCAACATCAAGTGATGTTCGGAATTCCAGTCTTTTTGAGGCAGTGAAATACTTAAATTACCTTGTTTGCATTTACAGCCAAAGTGGACCTTCCATAGTCGAACATATTCCCAGCAATGCCCTTCACATTGGAATTATCGCCAGAAGGAACCGTCGCAACTTCTACGCTTCTCTCCTTAGATGTCTTTTGAGGAAAGGCATGGCTATCAAACGAAGAGTTGCCAAAAGGCAACTTATTGGCTGGTTCTGCTGACGAATAAGAACTTTGGGCACTGGGAGGAATGCCATGAACCTTGTGAACACCTCCTGAAATTCAATATTTTGCATCAGATAAAAAATAATAATTTAAAGCAACACAAGAACAACCATCATTTTAGACTTTCGCTAACTAACGCCAAGAAAACAGATGACAGCTTTTAAAATCACTTCCAACATCTAACAACATTACCCCAACGCTAGGCACCCTCTCCGTGAAAAAATTGGTCCTGCCGCCCAAATTTTCAATCTTTATGGTTTTTTTTCTGATTTTTTTGAAGGGACTGTTTGTGTGGGTTGGAGGAAGAAGATACATATGGCGGGCCAAAGAATGACACTATAAAAAACTAAAATAAATTCATTTTTAAAACCCCTAAAAGGGCTGAGTTAAAAATTCAACTCTAAATTATAACTTTAGCACATCCACCCCCGTGCCGCAGCCATCGGAACAATTTTCTTTGAAAGTTGGGATATCTAGTTTTGTAAATATAAAATATAAAATCCAAAATTTAAAAAAAAACTCTCCAAACTGCCTAGGTCATCGCACCACTGACTAGAGACTTCTTGAACATGAGACATCATTTCGTCTTTTGATATTGACTCCACGTGTGCTCCTAACTATAACGCATAACACAACTCTGATGCTTAATAGCAACCATAACTTACGCTAACGCTACGGTCACGGATTAAGCTACGTTCAAAATCAAAATTGAATGTCCAAAACGCACCACTTATATGTGCAGCAAGGCCGTCATGTCCAACATTTCCCTGAGCTGAATGCAATCTACTGGATGCATACATGTCAGAAGGACCCATGTCATTTCCAAAAAGTGTTGCTCTAGAGTCCTTGTCAACAGGAATTCTCTGCGATGAACCTGAAGAACACACAGAAACTTAAACTTCAACAAAATCTCTATAACATATGTACATCAACTAATGCTTCGGAAGTCAGACATCCAGGGAGTCCAGCACTGAGAAAAGAAATGACGAAGTCATTACTAAGGATATTTACATATGAAGATATATACTACACCTGCTAATAGCGGGGAGGCAGACTCCCCACTTTGTACTCCAGCTGCTTGGGAAACAGAAGAAGACATTAGAGCTTCAATATCCAGATTGTGCTCTTTAATTACAGTTTCCATTGCCCTTCATAGATTACGTAACAAAACGGAATTTCAAATCACAGATTATCTTTTAAAGAATTACGGAACATTAAATAGGTTGTTATCAACTTCATGCACAAAGGGTCAACACAAGGACATCTGATCTAAGCTAGGTATAAAGGACTAGGGGTAAACAAAATGAATATAGATAGGGTTATCTCTCTTATATAACGCGGTAAAGTCTTAAAACAGCCCTTCCCATTCGACCACCTAAACCACAAACAAAAATATAGCACCAGCCCCACTTAAACAGCAGGGACGTTGTCCCACCACAGCGGGGCAGGAAAAATAAAATGAGTAAGTTAAAATTATCAACTTTTCACCTTAGCCTTAGCAATGACTCGACCATACCAACCACAACCTACTTCAGTAAGTACATGATCATTCTGTTGGTTTTTACACGGCATAAATCAAGATATTTAGAACTGATAAATAGAAATACTGATGCAATGTGGCAGGTGAACAAGAAATGAAATTGTTGAATGACCACTCCACTAAAAGCTTAAGCCTAAAGGGAGTGTATCATTTTTTAATTTTATATATTATATTTGCAACACGCCCTCTCACATCTAGGCTGATTTCTTTCTTATCTAGCCTTAGACGTGTAATTTTTATAAATGGGTGGTCGTGAGGATTCGTACCCAAGACCTTTTGGTCCATGAGCTCTGATACCATGTTAAATTGAGGGTTCCTTCCTAAAACCAATTGGTGATAGGAGGAGAGGCCTCTTTATTTATATATTGAGTCGGGTGAAGATAATTTCCCGATGTGGGACAAATACTCTCAACACGCCCCCTCACGTGTGGCGCGATTCAAGGCCTAACACGTGGACATATTAAATCGGGTGGCGGTGAGTCAAACAAGCGTGATAACACGCATATAGAACCCGCTCTGATACCATGTTAAATTGAGGGTTCCTTCCTAAAACCAATTGGTGATAGGTGGAGTGACCCACCAACTTATATACTAGTCAATCCCTCCCGAATTAATCGATGTGGGATACATGTGACGCACTTATCTATCTCAACACTCCCCCCTCACATGTAATCCCACATTTTTTTTTAACCGGACGGGAACGCCATTTTTTTTCGAACCCGCCGTATATTAACTTTGGTCATTCAACATGGTATCAGAGCTCAGGGACCAAAGAGGTCCTGGGTACGAATCCTCACGACCACCCATTTATGAAAAATTACATGTCTAATGCTAGATAAGAAAAAAATCAGCCTAGACGTGAGGGGGCGTGTTGGAAATATAATTATATAAAATTAAAAAATGATACACTCCCTTCATGCTTAAGCTTTTAGTGGAGTGGTCATTCAACAGAAACAGATGACAGAAAGAACACGAGGAAAAGAATAAGGCAATTAATGCATCTCAATAAGGAAGCTTTAGTTAAAAATATTAAGATCAGGAAGACTGATACTGCTGTATTTTAATTTTTTGAATTCCATCCTATTCATTTTTGGCCTCATTTGCATCTTATTCTTATGTTGGTTAGTTTTATCTTTAGATCGAAATGAGCGGTTAGACAAGTGACCCAATGAGCATTTAATGGAATGCTTCTCTAGAGAATTTAAAGGATGTATTACCTAAGTATGACATGATAAGGCATTGAATTTTCTTTCCCGCTAGCTCTCATGTGTTGCAAAATCTGCAATAAAAATTTAGGCAAGGCATTAAACAGACGAGCATTGCAAGTGAGAAGTTAAGATTTAAGGGTAGTAAAACACAAAAAGAAAGTTCCACGAACCACATAAAGCTTTGCACCCAACTTGGCAGGCTCATCTTTTGACTCCTGGATGAGTTTGTGCAAAAGATTGGCAGCCTCCCGCTCAACATTCTGGGGATTTTCCATGCTTCGTGAGCTGCAGAATGTATGAATAGTATTACAAGAAAATAATGCTGCAGAATGTATGAATAATATAAAAACAAAGTAATGCTAAAAATAATCCGCATCCAATATACAGACGACTAGCCTAAAGGCTCTTTTGTTTCGTTGTTTTTTAATCAATCATACAGAACCATACAAGCTGCTAATAATTTCCAGGTCCATTGCCATCTGTATCAAGAGGAGGGAGTGAGAAGAATTTTTTTTTTCCTCTCTGAAGATGAAGGCTCTCAGCATGGTGGGTATTTCACCTTTTTCTTTTTCAAAGAATCACAAGTTTCTTTCATAAAGGTGGCTTGTCTTTTCTTCCCCTTCGGATTGTAACTAAATCCCTCAGATGTATGGCACGCACGCAAAACTACAACTCAACTGCCATAAAATTATGCTGGGACCCACTTTTTTACACACAGTGTCGTACATTCAAGGGTATAGGTACAACCGAACAGGAAAGACAAGAATAACTCCCCTCAAAGGTAACAGAAAAAAACAAAGTATGATAAGAACTCATTAATGCACCAAAAAATTAGACTGCCCCACTCATTGAAAGGATCTCATTTGATATAATTGGAAACAGAACATTGATTTTCTCAATTAAATATCTAACAATCATATAAAGCTACAAGCTGTGAAAAAAATAAAATAATATCCAGGGGCATCGACAACCCAGAAACATAACTCTTCTTATGACTAGGTCTACCAAAATGGTAAGTAATAATGCCTCACCTAATGATTCCACTCAATCCAAAACCAGAATTTCCATTCGGTTCAAAAGAATTAACAATGGCTTTTCCGGTCGCTTTCACGATCAAACACAACACGCTACTCCGTCAGCAGAGCCAAATACTGAGGCGTGACACTTGCCTCAGCTCTATCCTTCAAAAAAAATACCAGGCACAAACGGAAATTGGTACCAATTCTTAACAAGAAATGAAAAAAAGAAAAAAAAAAAAGAAGCGAAAGTAACGACTGAACCAACAAGACATGGAGACGATAAAGAACGCTTACCACCACAGGACTGCGTAGAGACTGAATCAAGTGACGATCACAGAGCTCGACTAATTATCCGATGTGAATTTGGAAGAATGAATAAACCCTAGCATCGATTTATTGGTCCTCGCCTCCTCATTTGGTTGTAGTCACTCGCACAGAGAGACTCAGCTAGCTAATTCTACGAACAAAGATCGAAGACTAATAATTGGGCCGCCAGAGAACAAACTAACAGATGGGCTGAACCACTGAAGGCCCAATATTTCTCGGCCCAATAGCATTCTTATATCTCTCCCCTTTTCCTCCTCTTTCTTCTTCCTTCTCACAGTCTGCTGCTGCTGGTAGAAACTCTTTCTATCCTATGGCGTCATTTTCTGTTCCTTCGATCACTTTTCCATCACCTTCTCCTCTGTCCAACCCATCACCTCTAATTCTCAGCAACCTCAAATCCAACGTCTTTCAGCTCACGCGCTTTTCCGGACGACCAGCAATGCTATGTGCCGCTCGTATAGTCCCGCCTGAAGGTGTGCCAATCGATGAATTCCTGCGAAATGACGGAGTTTCGAGCACGGAGGACGAAAAATGGACTCCTGCGCAGTACGAAGCACTTCTGAAAGGAGGGGAGCAGGTTACTTCTGTCCTTGAAGAGATGGCCCTCCTTGTAAGTTGCAGTAAGCCTCCGTTATATAATCGTTTAGCTGTCTTCAGTTTTTATTCCCTGTTATTATTCCATATGAGCTGGTGGGTTTTATGTAAGCTATCTTTTGGTTTTTTCTATCTTTGAGTTGAAACCCCTGTAATTATTGTGTGTTTTTGGTATGGTGATTTGTAAATAGTTGGAGGATATGAATATGGATGAAGCATCTGAGGAAGTTGCTGTGGAGTTGGCAGCGCAAGGAGTAATTGGCAAGCGAGTCGACCAGATGGAGTCTGGGTTTATGTTGGCTCTTGATTACATGATACGGCTTGCTGAGAAGGACCAAGATGACAAGGCAATGATTCAACTTTCATGTCGTTGCTCTTTGTTTAGGTTTTATGATCAATAATGAGTTTCTTTGTTTAATTGATTTTTTTACCTATTTTCTCGTTTGATTATTTTCTGAGTTGGTTGTTATTCTATAGTTAGGATCTACTTATATTGTTTTGCAATTAGGAATCAAAATTCAGATGATATCATTCCTAGTTATAATCTTATTGTTTCTCCTTCATTGCTTCATTATGCCTGTTGACTTATCTCGATATAATACCCCCGTATTATCATGCTCTCCCTGAATTTTATGTTTTTCATATTTCTGTATAGATCAGCAATAGGTTTGGTTGCTCTCCGCTGTCATATACAAGATTTGTGGCATGAAATGACCAACTGATTTTTATTCTAGTTTGTTATCCTTTTTTCCAGAGAAAATCTCTTTTGGAGGTGATTAAGGAGACCGTTTTATCGCATCTTACAAAAAAATGTCCCCCTCATGTAAGACACTCATGAATAATTTGTTCAATGATGTTTTTTGTTGCTAAATTTTGTTTCAAAGCTTGTAACGGTGTACTGCTTGGTTCAAATGCTCTAGGTTCAAGTTATTGGCTTGCTTTGCAGAACTCCCCAAAAAGATAGCAGGCACGAATTGCTGAGGCGAGTGGCTGCCGGTGGTGGAGTCTTTCAGAGTGAAAATGGCGCAAAAGTCCATCTTCCAGGGGCCAACTTAAACGATATAGCTAACCAAGCTGATGATATTTTAGAGGTGACATTTGCGATTCTCTTATTGTTTCACTAATTATTCTTTCGATGATCCGAATGGCATCATATTCACTTTATTAATTATTTCGTACTTAGCTCGTGAGATAAAGTTGCTACCTAAAATGCAGCGGTTTTCTACACCTAACATTAGGCACTTGAACTTATATGTTTGGCATGCTAAGAACATGCACATCCCTTTGACTGAGTGTATGCAATGACTCGAATGATTTACTCTTATATCCGTGAATTGATTGTCATGTGTGTATCCATACTCTCTATGCTTATATTTTTGGCCAAATCAGCATTAAAATTCTAACAGAATTGGTTCTGTTGACAGAACCCGTTCTTATTGATGAGTTAATCTTGTTGTTAAGGTAGCTTTCTAGTAGTTGATGTTTTTTTCTTGTACGTAATTATTTAATCTAAGTGTTTGGCTAAGAATAGAGTAGCAGTTTTTTTCTTTTGAAACTCAAACGTGTGAGCAGTTATTTTTTGTGTTATCAGAAAAATCAGAAAAGATTTCATTATTTCATCACAAAAATCTACTTTGTCTTCTCTGTTCTTAATATATTAACTAGTTCAAAACCAACATCTGGTAACAGTATCAGAACAAGGATAGTCATGATCATGTAAGGCGAATGAGTTCATTATCAACAAGAAGTACAATTGTCAAGCCGGTGACAGAAGGAGTTTAAATCCCGATCCAATATCTTATGTTAAGCGATTCGAACTACGTCATATGGGCTGTTAAGATGAAGATCATCCTGCGTTCGTTAGGGGTATGGTCTATGATTGAAGGTAAAGACAAAGATGATGACGAGGATCAAGGCGCTTGGGCATTTCACAGGTCGTGCCAAATGATGTGATGATGGCAATTGCAGAGAAGCAGACAACAAAGTAGGCCCGAGACGCACTCAAGAAGATGCGAGTTAGCGAAGACCGTGTCAAGAAGGCACAGTACAATTGCTGAAACAGCAACTGAACAAGTTATGTATGGAGGACTCTAAAACGATAAATGAGTACTCTATTAAGCTTACCACGCTGGTGACTGAAATTTGCTCGCTTGGCGCGAAGCTTGATGATAGCGAGGTTGTTGGGTTATTCAGTTCGGTACCAGACCATTTTCTCCAGATTATTGGAACGATTGAGCAATTTGGAGATATTGAGAAGATGTCGGTTTCAGAGGCAATTGGCCATCTCAGAACTTTCGAGGAAGGTCTTAAAGGGCGAGTGCACTCAAAGGGCAGTGGAGAACAATTATTTCTCACTCAAGCCGAGTGGGAGGCAAGGCACATAAAGGGTAAGAAAGACGACAGTTCTAGCAGTGCCAAGAGAGGAGGACGTCACAGAAGAGGTCGTGGACGTGGGTGTAGATATTGTAGAGGGCATGAAAATTATGAACACACTAACGAAGACCATAAACCATGCAGCTTCGACACATCCAAGGTTATGTGTTTCAATTGAAATGAATATGGTTACTTTGTAAAAGTCTCCCAAACCAAACCGAGGAGAGAGAGCAAACCTTGCTACAACACAAGTTGAATTTAAATCGGCATTGTTGATGATTGAAACTTGTGCTCTCAACAATGCAATACAAAATGAACTCGTGTTATTGCACGAGGATAAGATGATGCTAAAGGTTAATTGCACCCAATACAAGATGTGGTATCTCGACACCGGTGCAAGTAACCACACGACCGGTTGTGTTGATTAATTCGCCGAGATTGACATGACCTGAGGGTCAGTGAAGTTTGGTGATGGCTCGACAGTGGAAATACGCGGTAGAGGTTCAGTGCTATTTGAGTGTCTGAATGGAGAATACCGTTTGCTTACAAACGTCTACGACACTCCAATGTTGAGAAGTAGCGTTGTAAGTCTTGGTCAGTTGGATGAGACAAGACACAAAGGCTACTAGCAAAAGTGAGTAGATCATGAAGTCATTTATATTTGCTACACATTCTTCAGTCTAAACTAGAATGTCTCTTTCCTAGAAGCAAAGAAGATGCTTGGCTTTGGCATGCAAGATATTGGCCAGTAAACTTTAATGCCTTAAAGATGTTAAGTCAGAAACAAATAGTGCATGGTCGACCCGTAATTGAGCATGAGGACGGCACATGCGATGATTGTTTGATTAGAAAACAACACCGAAACCGAACAAAAGCACCTCTTGAGTTGTGGCAGAATTTACTTACCTACAGACGTTTAGTACTTCCCTTCAATAAGGAGGGCCTCCTTTATACACAAAAGTTACACTAACAAAGGGACTTTCCAAAGGTTGTTATTTGTGTGGACCTATTACTCCTGCTACACACGGAGGCAGCGCTATTTCTTGTTGTTGGTTGACGATTGTACTAGGTTTATGTGATAGGTGCTGATCCGAAGCAAAGATGAGGCATTTGAAGCATTTAATAAGATCAAAGTTGCTGCTGAAATGGAGTAAAACTGTAAACTTAAAGCTTTGCGCACGGATCGTGGCAGTGAATTCACCTCAAATGAGTTCAAGCAATATTGTGAGATGTTGGGAATTAAGCGTTATTTAACGGCGCCTTATTCTCCTCAGCAGAACAGAGTGTTGAACGAAGGAATCAGACGGTGGTTGGCATGGCAAGGAGCTTATTGAAAAGTATGGAAGTCCCAAGAAAATTTTGGGGAGACGTCGTATCAACTATTGTATATCTCCTAAATAGAGCACCAACAAAGTGTGTTACCGGCAAAATTCCTTATGAAGCATATCATAATCGCAAACCATCTGTTGATCACTTTCGCATCTTTGGGTGTGTGGGACATGTAAAAGATATTACACCTCATCTTTGAAAACTAGCAGACCAAAGCAAATAAATAGTGTTTATTGGTTATGATTCTAATACACAAGGCTACCGAATGTTTAATCAAATTCAAAATGTGTAGTGGTGACACGAGATGTTGTGTTCGAAGAGGAGAAAAAGTGGGAGTGGAACAAGTTTCTAGTAACAGGAATAGGAGCAACAAAGAACACTTACAACTTTTTATTTACCATAGCAGGTTCATCTGATACAACAAATCAAGAAGATAAAGAGGGTGTCTACAATTCTGATGACATGGCTCTTCCACATTCAACACTAGAGATGGACACAAGATCCAAAGTCTTTGTTTCAAACTCCCCATACACACCAGCCAAAATTATTGATTGTTCTGAAGGAAGCTCATCAAAAAGATCACGAGTGTGACATTAAAGCTATTTATGATGAAACCTTCCCGATAGAACGGGAGTATTCAGGACTCTGATTGTTAGGAGAAGAGGAACCTTCAAATTACGAACAAGTAAAAGCAGAACCGACTTGGAGAAAAGCCATAGAGGAAGAAATATTCATAATACAGAAAAATGGAACTTCGAAGCTTCTTTTATTGCCTGAGAATCATAAATAACTGGGTTTGAAATGGGTTTACAAACTAAAGAAGGACACTCTAAGCAAAATCATGAAACACAAGGTGAGATTAGTGGCAAAGGGGTACGTTTAAAAGCAAGGCATAGACTTTGACGATGTTTCGCCCCTATTGCTTGGCTAGAGACGGTACATTTGTTGATCTCAATGGCGGCACATGGAGGATGGGAGGTGCATCATATGGACGTGAAATCAACTTTTCTTTACGGTGATTTGGAAGAAGAGGTGTATGTCATTCAAGCGTTGGGATTTAAAATAAAAGGAGAAGAGCACAAGGTGCTAAATCTGCAAAAAAAAGCTTTATACGGTTTCCGCCAAGCATCTAGAGCGTGGAATTCAAAACTGGACTAGTCATTGAGGAGGATACTTAGTTTTGAGAGGTGCTCCTTAGAGCATGTTGTGTAGATGCAAAATCAAAGAAAAGGTAAGTTAATAGTTGGAGTCCACGTAGATAATTTAGTCATCACTGGAGATTTTATTCAAAACATAGACTAGTTAAAATCTCAGATGAAAAACTTGTTTAGCATGAGTGACCTAGGGTTACTTAGTTACTATCTAGGAATTGACGTCTGTCAAAATTCTTAGAGGATTACATTAAAACAGTCGGCATATGCAAGAAAGGTGTTAGACAAATGTGGCATGAAAGACTGCAATCCAACACAAATTCCGATGGAGCCTCGTCTGAAATTGAACAAGGAAAGCACCAATCCTTCCATAGACACAACGATGTATCGAAGTATAGTTGGTAGTTTAAGATATCTACTTCACACACGCTAGATTTGGCATTTTCTGTTGGCATGGAGAGTAGATACATAGAGAAGCCAAAAATGGAGCACATGGCCGCAATGAAGCATATATTGTGGTACGTAAAAGGAACTTTAAATCTCGGTTCCGCTTATCAAAAGAAGGAAGGAAGTTTGGATCGGTTACTCCGATAAGTGATATAGCTGGTGATACTAACTACCAGAAAAGCACCTCAGGTTTAATATTTGTCCTTGGTTCGAATCCAATTAGTTGGTGGTAACAAAAACAGAAAGTGATTGCGTTATCTTCTTGTGAAGCGGAATAAATCGCTGCTTGTCAGCAGATTGTTGGCAGATTTGTTAAAGACCAAGGATAAGAAAGTGGTTCTACAGATTGATAATCAGTCCGCAATGGCATTGAGTAAGAATTCAGTCCATCATGAGAGGAGCAAACACATTGATACACGATTCCACTACATCAGAGACTGTGCTGAATCAGGAATGATAGAAATCCAACATGTTTGCACCGAAGATCAGTGTGTTGACATTCTTACAAAGTCACTAGCAAGGATGAAGTTTTTCAAGATGAGAGAAAGGATCGGTGTAAAGATCGTAAGTAGAGAACAGCAAGCTTAAGGAGGAGATTGATGAGTTAATTTTGTTGTTAAGGTAGCTTTCCAGTAGCTGATGTTTTTCTCTTGTACATAATGGGTTAGTCTAAGTGTTTGGCTAAGAATAGAGTATATTTTTTAAACTCAAACGTGTGAGCAGTTATTTTTTTGTGTTACAAGAAAAACCAGAAAAGATGCATTTCATTATTGCATCACAAAAATATACTTTGTCTACTTTGTCTCCTCTGTTCTACTTTCCTGATTAAGATCACTATTATAAATTAGACTCTTGGATTAGTCTCAAGTTTCTTACCTATGGATCCTGAAAAATCCTATGCAGACGATGGAATCCCGACCTCAAATTCCTGATAGAAAGCTACTTGCTAGGCTTGTTTTGATCAGAGAAGAAGCCAGGAATATGATGGGAGGTGGAATATTAGATGAAAGAAATGACCGTGGCCTCACTACACTTCCCGAGTCAGAGGTTCGCAGTTTATGGATCATAAATTCGTGTTTCGAATGGGCATTTTCTCCACATTGGATATTAACTTTGTTGTTGCTGTCCACAGGTCAACTTCTTAACTAAACTTGTCTCCCTAAAACCAGGGAAAACTGTACGTGCCATGATAAAAAGTGTCATGCTTGGAAAAGATGAAGGTGCGGAGAGTACTGAAAGTAACAAACATGATGATATTGTAGGCAATAAGTTTTCTTCTGGAGTAGGACGAAAGGTTAACTCGGTCATTCTCATTCCTCCATTTTGTTTTTCCCTTACTGGGTGAGGGGTTTTTTCTCAATAATCTCATTTGTTCATTGATGCATTATTTGATTCCAAATCTTGATTTCCAGCCCAGTGTCAGTGGTCGTAAGCCATTGCCTGTACGCCCTGGAATGTTTCTTGAAACGGTTTCCAAGGTAACTTGTATTTTCTATTGGCTTCCTCCCTTGTTTGTTTTGTCTGAGTAAATTTGTTCAATTGCTTAATATATGAAGGCAACATATCTGTTGTAAAATTAGGTATTGGGAGGCATTTATGAAGGAAACATTTCTGGAATCACTGCTCAGCATCTAGAATGGGTATCTATCTCTATCTCTATGCCTGCTTGTCTGTGTTTGAGTTGGTACTAAGATAATTTGAGCCATTATATGAATCTATCATACGCAAGCATTCGTTTGAGTCTTTTGCTCATAAGCTTCATATTGCTATATAAGAGCTAAAGTATGACTTTGCCAAACCAAAAATTAGATAATTGAATCATTTAGTTAGACAAATATGAATATCCTATTTGTTGCTACTATACTTGTCGGCAAAGGAATTTCGAGGCCAGCTCTAATTTTATGCTAGTGATAATATTTCTTAAAACTTCACATGATTAGTTGTAGTTCTGATATCTGAACAGTTTGAAAATGCCTGAGTTCAGTTTAGTTGCACAGAACCCACCTGCATAAAGCACTGCTCTCTTCTCAATAACATGTTTTTCGTCTTAAGTTTGGTAAAACAAAGGTGCTAAATTTGATTTTTCGATAAAAAAAAACCGTGGAATTTGCGATCTGATATTTTAATTTTGCTGATGCCAAATCATTCTTTAACTTCCAGGTTCATCAGAATACGCTCCAGATTCTACAAGAAATAGCATACTAGCGGAAAACTCAATGGCTTTACACCTCTCCTCAAAAGGTATTTACGCATCTTCGAAGCTAGTTGCTAGTATGTACACGTCCCTTTAGTAGCGAACCCTTTTCAAATAAGTGCATGAATATCAATGGCGTTCGACGCATATTTAAGAAATAGAAGGATTTAGCGCTGTAAACATGTCGGAATCCCTGCTATTGAAGTGTATGAACATGATGAAGCAGAGATCATAATGGATTCTACACAATGGCAATGATCATGAAAAAGTTAACAGGGCATGTGGTAGGGAGCCCACGTTGTAGTAATCTTGCAAAGTCACTTTACACTCCACAACTTCCTCTCTTGTCATGAATATCATTTCGTATCTTTATGTTGTCATTTGTACATTACATTACCACACACGGAAGTTAGCTTTCCATTCTTCCGTATTCTCCTTAATAATCTTTTTTTTATATATATAATTTTCAAAAGAAATGATACTTTAGTCCTCGTGGGTTGGCCTAATGGTTGAGGGCAGTTGTTAAACTCATTTGGTCACGGTTTCAAACCCCATGACTTCTGATATTTTTGTGGCTTGGGGCAGGTTACATTGACTAGGAGGTTTAGTCCTGCTGGACAATGAATTTTATATTTGCTTCAGACTGAAAACATAGCGGAGTGTGAGGATCATCACGGCGACGGATACCTCTATAAATAAATAACAAAAAACAAAAATAAAAAGGAAATGATACATTAGTAAGATATAATAGGATATGACAACCAACAACACTCTTCTCATTGCATGTTTTTTTTTAAAAAAAAAAAACAAATCACAAAATCTCTTTCCTTCATTTTTTTTATCGATAATTATTAATAAATATTTTATCTTGCTTGCACATGGTGTTTGGCTAAAGGAGAAGAACAAGATAGAGAAGAAAAGTGAGCACATGTCTTAGTCTTAACTTAATTTTGTGTAAGAATGGCGCATCATCTTCCACTTGTTCAAGACACAAACTAAACCGATTGCCCTTCTTCTTCTTCTTTTTTTTTTTCTTTTTTTTTTTTTTTTAAATTTTCTCTTAGATGATTGCCAACTTTATATGAATTAATTTCTATAAACTATTGTTTTATTATATTAATCAATAATAGTGGCAAAATCCTTAATTATTTATCAAAATGTGTTACTCAAGTTGAACTAATTAAATAAGTAGTTGTTACTACTTTGGCAAGTTTACAAGATCCATTTGTATCTGCGTTCTTGGGTCTGTTACACATGAGCCTGTTTTAGTGTAGCTTATTTAATTGGCATAGTTTGCAGATTAGCGTGTTAGGCCACGGAGTATACTTGATCTCAATGTCAGGATTCTTTGTGTTACAAAAAAAAAATACAATAATGTTTATATATAAAAAGATTTTGGTAGTATGTATTTTGATAATAACATTGAGAATAATATGATGAAACAAATCAAGCCGTTCTAATATCAATTCAAACTTTTTTGAAAAAGCAGCCTACCCTTTTTCATATTTGGACTCATGCATTTTATACCTAACGACAAATTATATATATATATATATATAATGAAATATAACATTGATTTGGCTCTCTTTCCTTTTCTTGTTTTAAATTAAATAATAAGGTTAAAGCATGCTTTAAAGGCCACGACGGTGTCTTCATTATGTTGGGTTGGGGGACGACTCTAATTAATTACTGCAGTACTAATAGTAATTAAATTACTTGATCTATCAACCTTATTTTAGTATTTAATCAAGGCCCACTAAATAAGAAATTAAATATAAAACCATTTTTCCTCACCATGATTAAATTGGCTTTCCAATAAATATAAATATGACTTATAATAAAACTATCAAAATGGAATCCATGACTACATGTGGCCCTCTACCATTATTGTTACTTAATTCATCATCAAACCATAATGCAAATACTTTATGATTATTTCCGTTGCAAAAAAATATATATATATTGTATATTCAAATACATATAATATAACCATATATGAAGTAAGTAAAACCATATTTTATCTTTCAGTCTGCGACTGCGTGTTATTCACAAGTATGTAAGAACGTATATATACATTTTCAGAAAAGGTTAACTTTATAAATATATATAATTTAACCAATTAAAAAATAAAAATAAAGAGACATTGATTGCGGAGAGAGCAAATAACAGTAATGGTAATCACAATTTAGGTAAATAATGCAATTAATTATGACAGTCCCTTTTACTATGCATCTAAACATTAAGTAATTATCAAAATGCTAAATGAAGTGTGGCAATAACAAGATTATATTTTGACTTTCATATCCTAAATTAATTATATTAATGAATAAAAAATAAATTGTAAGAGTATGATGGCATACTTTGTTATTATCAATTAACTCTCTCAAATTTTCGATCTATTAAGCTATAATTCACAACTTTACACTATAACTACATTATATTTGTGCGTAACGTTCGAAACTATCAATCTTTTTTTTTTAAAAAAAAAAAAAGGAAAGAAAGAAAGTGAATAATTTAATGGTATTATGGGACAGACAAATATAGATACTTTTAACATTTTATTGCATTTAATCCAAAGGTTCTATGGATTTGACATTAATTATTAATTTTTTTTCCAAAGACATTAATTATTACAATTACTTTTAAATTAAATCGTAATAATTGCATTGTATGTCTAATATAATTACCACTAGACTAATTAGTGAATTAGTCCACCTGAAAACTGACCGTTAAACACAAATATTCCTGAAACCTTGGCAACTGTTCAAACCAATGATTTCCAATTTATTTATAATAATAATAAAAAATAATAATACAAAAAAGTAAGCGGTAAAACAAGAGAGAAGGACAATACTGTCATAATTTGAATTGAAATCCTCAAATCTGAAAATTTTGAAAAGCACTTGACAGCTCTGAGCTTGTCCCCATACCTTGTGTAGTGTCTCTCCTTCTCCTCTCACAAACCCATTTCTTTCTTTTTTTTTTCCCTTTCCATTTTCCTTTTGAAATTTGAGCTGATCGAAGCAAGAAGATGGCATCAACTGGGTATTTCGGAGTTTTGGTTTCGGATCCGTGGCTTCAGAATCAGTTCACTCAAGTCGAGCTTCGGACCCTCAAATCTTCTGTGAGTTCTTTGTTATCTATTGTTAGATTACGTTTCTATTGATGGGTTTTTTATTTAAGAACTTCAAATCTATTGGAAGTTGTTTATTTTTGGCTTGTGGGCTTATTATGCATTCGATCGTTTGATTAAGGTTTGTTCTTGTTATTGATTTTGTGGGGTTGTGAATGGTGTGTGTCCTTTTTGTTTGCAGTTCATGAGTATGAGAAAAGAGAGCAGCAGCTTAAAAGTGGGTGAGCTGGGAGGGAAAATGTCAAGACTCAAACATATAGGAGATAATCTTACAGTGGACGAGATTGCTGCCTTTCTTTCGGAGTCGTACCAGAATTTGGAAGTCGATGTGGATTTTGAGCTCTTTTTGAGGGTATTGACTGTTGATCAGAGTGAAATAAATTGGTTTAGTTTCTGTGTGTGTGTTTGATTTTCTCATCTTTTGTTGGATTTGTTAGAATGAGATGAAACAGAAAGAGATTAAGCCTTTGATTTTCAGCGATCAGTTGAGAAATATGCCATTTTTGTTTGTTCTTATCTTGAATTGTTGTTGTGCAGAGAATTCCAGCATGCTTCAGATTCTTCCCTATTTACTGCTAATATCAAGTTGATTCTTCATATATGTGACAGATATACTTGAAACTTCAATCGCTAGCCACGGCAAAGAAGGGAAGTGGAGCCAAGAATGCATCTGCATTCTTGAAATCTCCAACTTCGACGCTGCTTCACACCATAAGCGAATCAGAGAAGGCGTCGTATGTTGCACACATAAATAACTATCTTGCTTCAGATGAATTCTTGAAGAAGTATATTCCTATTGATCCTTCAACGAATGATCTCTTTGAGATTGCCAAAGATGGAGTTCTTATCTGGTAATTGTATGATCTTATGCTTGTTTTTTGAGAAACCATTTGCTTAAGCTTATGCTTTGAGATGATCTTAAAATGTTTATGTAAAAATTTTTGTGGTGTTAATGCAGTAAACTTATAAATGTTGCTGTACCTGGAACTATCGATGAACGTGCTATAAACACAAAGACAATACTAAATCCATGGGAGAGAAATGAGAATCATACGTTGTGCCTCAACTCTGCCAAGGCTATCGGCTGCACTGTTGTGAATATAGGGACTCAAGATTTTATCGAAGGAAGGGTATGCATGTTTAAGTAATGCATTTCAACAGTTAATGTTATGAAATATCAACAAATTTGAGAAAAATGATATGCTGACATATAAAAAAAAGAAACTGGTACATTTCTAAGAGATATGTTCTTTTTCTTCCATAGCTTGGATGCTTTTTCATGCGTCATGGCAACCTTTTATAAGTTGTTTATCATCAACATATGTTCTTTTATTATTTTGTGTACTAATCTTTTGATTTGCATTGCAGAGACATCTCGTTCTTGGGCTAATATCACAGATAATCAAGGTTAGACTCTACATTATACATTTTATTGACTTATCGCTAACGTTCACTCATATAAGTTGTGCACACTGATATATGAATTTAGATTCATATTAATTTGGTATTGGTGTAATCGAAGCTTCAATCAACTTGTTTCAGATACAATTATTGGCAGACCTGAACTTGAAGAAAACACCACAGTTGGTGGAGCTGGTGGATGATAGTAAGGTAAGTGATTGTTGACATATTTGAATAGCAAATATAAAAGAGGTTTTGTACTCTTCTCTCAGGACATCATCTATTTGCTTTCACTTACTGTCTGAATTACATGCTTTGAATGAAACACAAGGATGTGGAGGAGCTCATGAGTTTGCCACCGGAGAAAATTCTACTTCGATGGATGAATTTTCAGTTGAGAAAGGGTGGCTTTATGAAGATAATTACAAACTTTTCATCCGATGTAAAGGTAATGGGGAATGATCCTTACAACAACTTAACGCTACAAATCGGTTAAAACTCGTCATCATTCTCTTACTTTCTTAGCTATAGACCGTAATGTTTTTCTCTTATCCTATGTCAAAACTAAAGGCTCGGGTGGTAAACTCTTGTGTTTGCAGGATGCAGAGGCTTATGCTCATCTCCTAAATGTGCTAGCCCCAGAACACTCTAATCCATCGACACTGAAAGTGAAGGATCATCTTGAAAGGGCAAAGTTGGTTCTTGAGCATGCTGATAAAATGGGCTGTAAGAGATATCTGACGGCGAAGGATATTGTGGATGGTTCGCCAAATCTCAATCTTGCATTTGTGGCACACATATTCCAGCACAGGTGATATTAATCAAATCGAAATATTTCATGTTAAGAGTACTGAAAGTTGTCTTCTTTGCTTTGCTCTCAATCAGTTCATTCTGAACGATAATCTGCTTAGAGTTTACCTTATATAAGCTTCCTCTCACGTGTAGGAATGGACTCTCAACGCAAACAAAACAGATATCGTTCCTTGAAACTCTTCCTGACGATTCACAAGTCTCGAGGGAGGAGAGGGTGTTTCGATTTTGGCTAAACAGTCTCGGGAATTCATCGTACATCGATAATGTCTTTGAAGATCTCAGAAATGGGTGAGTAATAACGATTCAAACATCACCAGAACTTGCTCTTCTTTTCGTCATTAATGTAACGTAATAATAGCCTTTCACATCAATTTATTTGCAGATGGATTCTACTAGAGACCCTCGACAAAATATCTCCAGGAATCGTAAACTGGAAGATTGCGTCAAAGCCGCCGATTAAAATGCCGTTCAGGAAAGTCGAAAACTGCAACCAAGTCATCAAAATTGGGAAACAGCTGAAATTTTCTCTCGTCAATATTGCTGGAAATGACATAGTGCAAGGAAATAAGAAGCTGATACTAGGTAATAACTCCAAAGCAGGCTTTTCTTACAACTTCTAAGGAAACTCATAGATACTATGTTATCATCGTTCTCTTAATGCTCTTATTACACTTCGACTTTCAGCTTACTTGTGGCAACTCATGCGATGCAACATGCTTCAGCTGCTAAAGAACCTAAGATCCCATTCTCATGGTAAGGAAATTACAGATTCTGACATTTTACAGTGGGCTAACTCCAAAGTCAAGAACAATGGGAGCCAAAGCCGCATGGAAAGTTTTAAGGTACTTCAACAAACAACATTGATCTTTTAACATGGTAATAGAAAGTACTCATAGAATCTGAAAAAATAAAATATGCAGGACAAGAGTTTGTCCGACGGGATATTCTTCCTCGAACTGCTCAGCGCGGTGCATCCAAGGTCCGTCAATTGGAGCCTCGTCACAAAAGGGTCAACTGGTAATTACGTATTCGATTAAATGTTCTTACTTGGCTTCGCCATTACTTACATCATTTGTAAAGATGAGCATGTTATTGTGTTCTAACCGTCTCGAACGCATTGGATAATGACGCAGAGGAGGAGAAAAAGATGAATGCAACTTACATCATCAGCATTGCGAGGAAACTGGGATGTTCGATATTCTTGCTTCCCGATGATATAATCGAGGTACGCACTCGACAAAAATCTTCATATTCGTCTGAAAATTATTCCATAATCATACGCTGAGCTCTTATTTTCTTGATCATATTTAGGTGAATCAAAAGATGATACTGACGTTAACTGCAAGTATAATGTATTGGACTCTGAAACGGCCCGTCGACGATCGGCCTTGTGGATCTTCGGACAGCGAAAATGGAAGCGTAGTTGATACGAGTTCGAACTCGACTTTGGATGATACTGCCTCAGAATCATCATCAACAGATGACGTCATCAGCACTTAAAATGATCATCCTGCTGAATAAATATTGCATCAAAGAATAGTAATATATATTTTAAAAAAAAAAAAAAAAGTTGGTGTCATGTGGTGTTGGTTCTTTTTCGTTATAGTTGAAAATTTTGGAAAGATTGCTTCTTTGTGTTTGATTATTGTATGTAATAGAGCTATTTCGTTTAGCTGATGAGATAATCAGCTCATCATTGCTGCTGTCTGTGTGTATAAATCTCGGAATGCATTTGTGGTTTATTTGTACACATTTTTATGACAATCATTTTTATTCTTACATATATAATAAATATATATGTGTCATTGAATGATATCTAATTATGTTTTGAAATTGTTTATTCGAGCTTGATATTTTTATATTGAGATAGAAATAATTTCTAAAAAATTATAAAAAGCAATTATATAAAAAGACGATCTTGAAATTTTTATACTGAGATAAAAAAATTTGAAAAAACAAAATTATAAAATGCAATTTTAAAAAGCTTGTGAGCCAACAGTAATAATAAACAGGGACGGACTTACGACGAGGCTCGAAGGTCCCTTCCAGCCGGCCGGATTACCCCTTAGCGATATAATAGTAGCAATTATTAGCAACCTGCCGAAAGAATGAGCTTCCATCCTTGGAATTCCAAGTTCATTGCTAACAATTCGACTGAAACTCTTCAGTCGAGCCAGCTCATCGAGGTCATGAGCCAGCTCGACTCATCTTTCACGGCTAACGTAACCATCATACAATATTGACTTACGAAAGACTTTATCATACAAAAATATAATTCAGTATTACCCAATGCAAAGCCATGGATGACACCCAATTACGTACTCAACTGCATGCCTAAAAAATCCATCCAACCCTAAATACTTAATTCTTTATATATATATATATAGATTTGTTATAGTGTATACCTACCGTAAGCAATTAGCGTGAGCACCGCACGTTAATTCGTTTGTTTTCCATCAAAAATAAAATTTTTAACCCAATGTTAACCTTATTCACCTTACACAACAAGCTGGTGTTGTTGTAAAATAAATCAAACTTCATACAAATTTTATTTTTGAGCGAAAACAAACGGATTATACATGCGGTGCTCACACTAGTTGCTCACGGTAGTTATGCACTATAACAAATCTTATATATATATATATATATATATATAGAGATTTGCTATGGTGCACACCCTACCGTGAGCACCGCACACATACTTCGCATCTTTTCGCTCCAAAACGAAATATTTAGCTCAATGTTAATCATATCTTTCTTACACAACAGCATGATGCTGTTGTAAAATATATTCATCTTCATAAAAGCCCACAATAATTAAGGATTACAACTGTTGCTGAGTGGCATTATGGCAATCAATCTTCCGAGTGGTCCTAATTACAAAAAGATAATTAATTAGTAATTGATAGGGATGGATGTAGCATGTGATTACTTCTTGTCCAAACCACGCATTAGCAGGCAGATTATTATTATTATTATTATTATTATTATTATTATTATTATTATTATTATTATTAGATTAGTTATGGGGTCTTCTCTTCTGTCTTGATACTAAAAGTCTTGTTGTGATGTATTAACTCGCTGCCGTCCCTACCATGTTCTTCATTTTTTTTTTATTAAAGGAAAGAAAGAAGGGAAGGCAAGCGTGCGTCTTTGATTCGTTGTGCGTGTTAGTTTCCTTTTCCATTATATAATTCATAACTCCAAAATACTTTTTTCTTATTATGGCTAAACAAATGGTTGTATATTAGAAAAACCATTTCAATTAATTAAGACAGATAATTATGTGTCCCACCTTCCATGCGTGGTCCATTATCTTACACTACCCTCCTTTGCATTGGTCTTGGAAATGATTACAAATTAAAGGCATGATTATATAAAATAAAAAATGTAATGCAATTTCCTACCGCTTAAACTTTTAGGTCAATTGGTTGTATAGCATAGTATTTGAGATATTAGACTAAGAGGTCGATGGTGTATAAGTACTCATGAATTGCCTAGGAAAAAGAAAATTCACGTTTAGAATTGAAAAAAATTGGTGTAGACGTTAGGAGTGTGTTGGAAATAAAGTATAAGTGAAATTGTCATTTATTATATGGTATGAGAGCTCAACACAATAGGTACTTAAGTGCAAATTCTCACAACCACCCATGAAAATCAAAATCTACGTTTAGGGTTAGATATAAAAATAAAAAAAATCAGCCTATATACAGAGGATATTGATGTTGGGTACAAATCTTCAATCCTGGAAAGCGAAATCCACCTCTAAAACTAAGATAAAAAAAGGAATTAGTTGGAAATAAAATATGTTAAAGGTTAAAATATGTTATATTCCAATTAAGCTTTTAGGTTGGTCATATAGCAAATATTATCTATGGAGAAAATAATAATTAGAGTTATGTGTGTGTATGTATATATATGAACATGGTCCGCTCTATGGATGCGTATGATTAATTTATTAAATAATTGAAATTCGAAAGAATATATTTAATTCCACCCCTAACAACCTATTACCTTATTAGGTAGCTAGATCGATGACATTATCCTACTATACTATATATAATATCAACAAACCTCAATTGTATCATATTGCATCATGTTATATCCATACCTTATGTTTATATAAACAACATTCATACACTGTGTGACCTAACCTAATCGCTATAGAGGCGGCCAAAAGAAAACAACGTAGAAAATGGACATATATGCAACAATACACATGATGGGCGTTACATGCATGAAATTAAATATATATATTTAGAGAAATTGTCAAGAAATTGACAAAAAAAAAAAAAAAAGTGGGCCAACCGTAGTTCATCGAGTGGGTTGTAATGAAACCATGTGCGATCATATGGTGGTTGGCCCTTGTCCAACCCCACACCCACAAGACTCTATTTTCACTTCCTAACCCAAACTCATGAAAGTGAAAGATCGATCACTAACTAGCCATGCATTGTTATATGCAACACACTGACGTATTATGAGTTCAAAGGGATTTCTAACTATAAAAATTACATTTCTCTTGTATATCCTTAGTTTAATGTAGTATGTAATAAGCCACAATGTCACGTAGTATATTAAAAAGAAGTATTTTTTACAAGTAATTTTCATATCATAACATACTATATGACAAAACATCAGTCTCTCATCATTCAAGATTCTTTTAATTCTCACCGCCCATTTTCAATCTCTATTAATATTCTCTCTTTCCTTCATTCCCTTCACAAGCTTCTCTCTCTCTCTCTCTCGTGTGTAGGAGATATTGTATCAGAACAAGGGAGGACCCTTTGTGTCAGAAAACAGTATCTTTATATATCTCCCAGAGCATGCAATAAAGCTATAGAGGGTCTCAATTCAAATCCCAAAAACCCTATTACATTATATCGATATGAGGAGGACTGATCAAAATAATCACCTCACAGACCCTAATCCCTTCAAAACTAGGTTAACCATTAGGTTTCTTAAGGCCATGAAGAAGCTCAAGAAGATCACTCCTCCTTCACAATCCATGGCCGACGACAAGAGGAAGATGTACCATAATGTAAGAGCTGCAGCGTACTCATCCATGGCCTTTTCAGCTGGTCCAACGAGATCTTGGGCCAGAGCTTTGATCGGCAAGATGAGAAAACGAAGGCTTATACGCTATCTGAGCAATCGAAGCAGAAAAAATCTTTCGGGCCCTCGAAGAAGAAACCCTAGAAACAGCCGATTGGGCATTGTAAGAAAGGAAGATGATCTTCGGAGACTTGTTCCAGGCGGCGAAGGAATGGATTTTCGCAGATTGTTGAAGGAGACTGCTCATTATATGATGTGCCTCAAAGCCCAGATAAAGGTTATGGAAACTATTGTTGATCTTTGTGAGAAACGAGGTTGAGTTTTATATATATATATATATATATATATATATATATATATATAATATGGTGTATTTTATCATTATTCAATATGCATTATATGCAAGTTTATACATGTATACAAACTTTTCATACACAAACAGATGGTTGTGTCAAGAAAATAAAAGGGTTGATGATGATCTATACGTTTGTATTGTTTGATCTTTTCTTTGTGTACAAACATAAGAGGGGGTAGAATATTATGGTAAGAAATCTCCATATATGAATCTATGATGCCATGTAAATGATAGGTGTTTCAGCTATTTTCTGTATGTATATGAAATTATGTACATTTTTGGATACAATTTATATATCTTTCAAGCTTTAAACGAAAGAATGGATTTCTAGCTTATATATCTGCAATATTTTGCTTAGATTTATTAGTTATTGGCTCAACGAAGACCAGTTTTTGCTTAATGTTCTAATTATAACATATACGATATACAAGGTTGTCTAATTTCCTATACATCTATATATATATATATATACACACACACACATATTATATATATTGCTGGAATTTCCTTATCTAACTAGCACATAAATATAACTTTAATCGAGGAGCAAACACTTGGTTCTTGATCATAACCATCGAAATGTGGTTCGTAATTTCTCTTATCGATTGACTGAAACCTATGTTTGAGAACAATTAATGGAAGTGTTATTTAATTCACATGAATATAATAGTCATAATAAAAAAAAAATTGAAAAATATTCTAGAGAAGACAAGAATCACACCAGCCTGTTTGTTCTCCAAGTGATTTGGCCGAAACCCTAATCAAGAAGGTCCCCAAAAAAAAAGATTAATTATTTATTAACATAAAATATTATACTGATTCGAAGTAAATGATTAGCAGGGAAAAATATTCAATATATAGACCAACCATTATTTTTAGCTTGATTGCTACATTCTCATTCTCAACGAAACAATATTGATACATTTTCTCCAATCTCGATGATCTTTCATTTCACCCCGTAGGCATATAAATATACAAAGTACAATCTTCCTATTCTAATAGCATGATCTACTTCCCTAAAATAGGAAAACAAATATTCTCCTAATTATGTACACAATTATTTCCTAATTATGCTATGAAATAATCGTAATACCCCCCCTCAAGTTGGTGCATGAAGATCTCGAATGCCCAACTTGCGAAGTATAAACTCAAATTTTGCTTTTCCCAACGCTTTCGTAAAGATGTCCGCCAGTTGAATACTAGTTGACACATAAGATGGACAGACAAGTCCAGAAGTCACCGCATCTCGAACTATATGATAGTCAGCTTCTATATGCTTCGTCCGTTCGTGGAAAACAGGATTTTGTGCGATGTACAACGCTGACTGACTATCGCAATACAACTTCATACCTTTCGGATGTTGTACCCCCAAATCACTTAAAAGTTGTTTAAGCCATTTCAGCTCACATACAGCTGCTGCCATCGATCTATACTCAGCCTCAGCAGACGATCTAGACACGGTGTGTTGTTTCTTTGTTTTCCACGATATAGGAGAGCGGCCAAGTAAGACGAACCATCCCGTCAACGATCGGCGAGTGAGCGGACAACTAGCCCAATCTGAATCACACCACCCTTCGAGACTCAGGTCACTATCAGTTTGAAGCAAAATCCCTTGTCTCGGACTCTTCTTCAAGTATCGCACGACTCGTAATGCTGCCTCCCAATGATCATTGCGAGGTATCTGCATAAACTGAGACAAAATATGAACCGAATATGCAATATCAGGTCTCGTCACAGACAAGTAAATCAATCTCCCTACAAGACGCCGATATGATGTTGGATCCGAAAGAGGCGTGCCTTTAGCAAGAGCCAAATTGTGATTTTGCTCCATAGGAAATGCAGCAGGTTTCGCTCCCAACAAACCTGTTTCAGAGAGTATTTCGAGCGCATACTTTCGTTGGCAAAGAAATATGCCTCGCGAATTTCGCGCTACCTCCAGACCCAAGAAGTATTTCAAAACGCCCAAATCTTTCATACGAAAGCATCGACAAAGATAATTTTTAAACAATGTCAACGCAACCGTATCATTTCCAGCCACAATCAAGTCATCAACGTACACTAACACATGAATCTCGATTTTTCCCTTGCACAACCCAAACAATGAATAATCTGAATAGGATTGTACAAACCCGTAATTCTTCAAGGCAGTGGACAGTTTTGCAAACCAACATCGGGGGGCCTGTTTTAATCCGTACAACGATTTTTTCAACCTGCACACCATATTAGGATTTGTATTTTCGAAACCGGGGGGTACTTTCATGTATACCTCCTCACTTAAGTCGCCGTGAAGAAATGCATTATGTACGTCCATTTGATGTATCTCCCACCGTTTAATAGCAGCAACCGAGAGAAAAGTGCGTATCGTCACCATTTTAGCCACTGGAGCAAACGTCTCGTTATAATCAATTCATTCCACTTGATGATTGCCGAAGATTACAAGTCTTGCTTTGAGTCGCTCTACACTTCCATCGGACCTATACTTGATTTTGTATATCCATTGGCTCCCCAAGGCTTTCTTTCCGGGGGGAAGAGTTTCCATGACCCAAGTTCGATTGTCTTCAAGAGCGCGGATTTCCTTATTCATTGCATCTCGCCATCCCGGGTCCTTAACAGCTTCTTTAAAAATTTTAGGCCCATGTCCCGCTGTCACTGCTGCTAAAATTTTTTTATGTCTCACAGAAAAACGTTCACAATTCACAAAGTGTGTTATAGGATACAGTGTACCTGAAGAAGGAGAAGGAGCCGATGAATTCTCAGATGGACTTATTTTCCGTACAGTGTGAGTAACATAATCACGATAGCGTGCTGAAGGAACTTTAACCCTTTTTCCTCGCCCAAGCTCACAGTCGATGTGCTCACTTGATTCGCCCTCACAGACATGCTCACTTGATTCTCCATCGGTATATTCCACACCCTCACCATCGACCTTCTGATGATCAAGGTGTTCCACATCATTCGACCCCCCCTCAACACATTCATCGACATCCTCACCTCCACGGCTCATAATATCACCCGAAACTTCGCTCGCTGCCCCCGCCTCATCGTTCACCAAATCTGCAGTCACCACATTACTAGGTTGGTTCGACGAAAAAGGGAATTCCTTTTCGAAGAATCTCACATCCCTCGACACAAAATACTCGTGCGTCTCTAAGTCGTACAATTTCCACCCTTTCTTTCCAAATGGATAGCCAACGAAGACACACTTTTGACTTCTACTAGCAACTTATCACCCTTGTGTCGTTGATTATGAGCATAGCAGAGGCACCCAAAAACGCGGATTTCATCATAAGAAGGCTCTTTCTCAAACAATATCTCGTACGGCGATCTATTTTCCAGCAAAGTCGACGGCGTCCTATTAATCAAGTGACACGCCGCCAACACGCATTCTCCCCAAAACTTGATCGGCAAATTTCCTTGAAATCTCAACGCTCTAGCCACATTTAAAATGTGTTGGTGTTTCCTTTCAACTCTTCCATTTTGCTGTGGAGTCCCAACACAAGAAGTCTCAAAGATAATTCCATTAGATCTAAAATAGTCATGCAAGCTATTAAATTCGGTCCCGTTATCGCATCTCACACGCTTTATTACTTGTTCAAACTGTCGTTCAACCATAGCAATAAAATCCAAAAACATAGATTTAACTTTCACTTTATTGCACAATAAATATACCCAGACTCCTCTTGAAAAATCATCAACTATTGTCAAAAAATAAACAGCCCCAGAAGAAGAACGTGTTCTGTAAGGTCCCCATAAATCCAAATGAACAAGCTCAAAAATTCTAGAAGCTTTATTCTTACTCAACGCGAAACTCGATCTAGGTTGCTTGGCGCGTGGACACACATCACAAGCTTTATTATTGTTTCTGCAATAAGGACTCACAGACGGAATCATCTTCAATATTTTCTCCGACGGATGCCCCATACGCTAATGCCACAACTCGAACGAAGAGTTTCCATCCACTGTCACGGCCTTCACTTGAGGAGTACCCCGGAAAAAATAAAGTCCATCCGATCTTTCACCCACTCCAATCACCTTCCTCGTCGGTCGGTCCTGTATTATAACACACATATGTTTAGTGAACAAAACATCTCAATTCAATTCATCGGTCAACTGCGAAACAGAAATTAAATTGCATGTCAATCTCGGCACATAGAGAACATTGTCAAGTTTCAATCCTCCTCGTAAAACGACACTCCCTTCTTCGTTCGATTATGTCGTGTTTCCATCTGGCAACCCCACCGGACACTGTTTTATTTTCTTCACTTGTCTTAAATTAGACAAGCCGAATGTCACGTGATTCGATGCCCCTGTATCAATAATCCATCTACTATCACTGTCCTTACCATGGAGTCGATCGGTTGATTTGGCTACACTCAAAAGTTCAAGAAGTTGTTGCAATTGTGTTGCTGTAACACCTGCAAGCGTTCCAGCTCCGGCCGTACCACCTTGCAAATTCGATTGCACACATGAATTTTCAGACACGCTGGTTTTATTAGCTCGGACCAGTGGCGCCGTGTTTCCTCTGCCACGCCCAGCACCAACACGACCACCTCTTCCTGTTCGTCCTCCACCACGACCTGGGCCCCTTCCTCCACGTGGTCGATCTCCCCACCACTCCGGAAATCCATGGATTTGAAAGCAAGTTGTTTCGTCGTGGCCTTCTCTATTACAATGATTGCAAAACTTGTTAGTATTATCCTCATGACGAGACTTACCACGTGCATCGGGTTGAATTGCAAAAGCCATAACATTATCCCGTGGATCCTTAGATGATGACAGCTCTCCATTTCGAAGATATTCTTCTTGAGTTACTTGTTGATACGTTCTGTCAAGCGTTGGCAATGGCTCTTGTCCAAGCAGATTTGTACGAATGGAAGCGTACGCTCCATCAAGGCCGATAAGAAAATGGTGTAGACGATCCTCCTCTCTTGATTTCTCGACCTGCATGCTTATGTTACACTTGCACGCCCCACACTTGCAAACCGGAACATTCACATATGTGTTCAGTTCGTCCCAGATTTTCGACATACGACCAAAATAATTTGCCACAGTCTCACCCTTTCCTTGCTTGCACTCCCCTAAGGAGGTTTTCAATTGACATATTCGAGTCCCGCTCACCACACAAAACCTGTTTTTGAGATTGTTCCGCAGAAGTTGTGCGTCATCATACTCACCGAGTGTGGATCTAACGGACGGCTCGATGGTGTTGGTCAACCACGATACCAACATTGAATGCACAACGAGCCAATCGTCTAGTTTCTCCGCAGTTTCTGGTTTCGGAACCGTGCCTTCTATAAAGCCAAATTTTCTTTTTGCCTTTAAAGAGGTTCGGATCGCCCTCGCCCATTCATCATAATTATCGTCACGAAGTTGAATCGGTGTGATAATATTTCCCGGACCGTCACTCGATCCAAGATAATATGTCATATCCACCTTTCTATCAAGATCTTCCTTCTTTTCTTCTTTCTCAGACATTTTTTTTATATCACGCACTATGTAGAGGAGGAAGAAAGGTAAAGAGGCTCTGATACCATGATACAATTTCTCCAATCTCGATGATCTTTCATTTCACCCCGTAGGCATATAAATATACAAAGTACAATCTTCCTATTCTAATAGCATGATCTACTTCCCTAAAATAGAAAAACAAATATTCTTCTAATTATGTACACAATTATTTCCTAATTATGCTATGAAATAATCGTAATAAATATTCTTTTCAATAATGTAAATTCATATAACAGAAAAATATATATACGCCAAATGTGATCACGTTATACCGTTCGCCACCTTTTTCTGGGCTATCGGATGATCATTGTGATCTCTTTGGGTTCTTTGATCATGGAGTGGAATTAATTAATATAAGATTGGGACATTTTCTTTGTAAGGCTTTAAAGTTTGGACTAAGCTGGTGGACCATTTTGTGGGAATTAAGTAATTAATCATCAAAATCAAGCAAGAGAAAAATAGAAGATTTGACAAAATTGCATCAGAAAAGAAAAAAAAAATAACATCTAATTTTCTTTCTTATATAACCTTAACTTCAAATTTTCTTATAATGGATGATAGTAAAGATTCGTGCCCATAGCTTCGATTAGTAACCTCATATTGAGTGAACACTTTAGAAAGAAGTAGATCGTATTTAATTTGGAGATTTTGGACCAATTTGGCCCTTTCGTCGCGATAGATCGTATGTTTACCATGTTGACCAATTTAATATCCGATGTTTCGATTGAATCAATTTAGTCCCTAATGTTGATGATTTTGGACTAATTTGGCCCTTTCGTCGCGATAAACGTCAACTTTAGCGGGAATATCGCACGTGTCCCACACTAAATTATGTCTTGATCGAATTTTGAAATATTTGCAGGATTTGGGAGTTTGTATTGTTTTCTTCTACTGTCAATGAAGTTCGACGAAGCAGGCGATCTAGAGCTCGTGTTCGAATTTTGGAGGAGAAATTTTTAGTTTCGTGCCATAATTTCAGTAACGATTTCAATTTTATCGATCAAAACATGATTTATTGTGAGGCACGTGCGATATTGACGTTAAAATTGACGTTTATCGTGACGGAAGGACCAAATTAGTCCAAAATCAATAACATCGGGGACTAAATTGATTTAGACGAAACATTGTGGACTAAATTGATCCATATGATAAACATTTGAGATTTTATCCCTATTTAATTTTATATATTCTTATTTCTTCGACAATTGAGTTGATTGACTTGTGGGATTTTGACAGAGAATAGTCGATGAAATTCGCTTACATTACAGATAACAGATGTCCATTAAAAGGCAACCTCAAAAGCTCACAAACGATCGAAGATGACCACAATACATAGTAGAAACGATGTAATAATCACAAACACAAAGAGCTCTAAGCAACTAAACACGGCCACTCCATAAACATTCGGACCTACCTTTCCCATTCTTGATCAAACTCTCGACTGCTTCTGGAGGATTCAGCCCTAGCTTCTTGGCTCTTTCCCACCGCTCGATTCGGCTCATGCCCAGACAAGGTCCATAGGCCATGTTCATATCGAACTGGCGAAGAACTTCCTCTTTTCCGTCGAATCCCTCCTCTTCCAGGTCGTCGGAACCATGTTCGGACACGAGGGCCGGTGGTTGGGCGGCGTCGGACCCCACGGAGGCTGACGACGGCCCACCCTTTTGGAGCTTCAAAGCTGCGCGTTTCGACGATGAGGGCTTTGGCTTTGAGATTGCTGATAGTTTCTTCGTCTTCTGCTGCTTGAAGTAGCCCTTCATACCCGACGAGGACGACATTGATTGATTTGCTTCACGATTGAGAGAGAGAGAGAGAGAGCGAATGGGAAATATTTTCTGGGCTGAGATTAAATCAGATAATCAATGTTTGTTTTCTTCATGGGCTGAACTGAGTGTTGAAATTTAGAGTCCATGTAGAAAGTGGGCTGAGCTTTATTTCATAATAAATATATATTTTTTTGAAAAGGTTCAAAATATATATATATATATATATGTATTTGATAATTTTTTATTTTAAAATTATATTGAAAGAAATTTTTAAATGCTGTTTGGATGGGAGCATGAATTTAGATGATATTAGTTTTAGTTGTGTTTAGATAACGAGAAATATGAGTTTTTGGGGGTGTTTGATTGATGTGGTTACATAATGACGTCTGATATGTTTGGTAGATGAGTTTAGATGATATTTCGGTTTGATTAAATTAAATTACAATCTTACCCTTAGTTTTAATTTAAAAAATTTATAATGACGTATCGAAAATTCAAAGGAATATATGTTTCCAAATGTATTTTTTATATAACTAAAATTAATTGTATTTTAATATTATGTGTTATTACTTATTAGAGACTAGAGAGTTTATGGTCCTTTCTATCATATCCACGTGGGTAACACCCAACTTTATTGAGATTGTGACAATGTGTCACAATCTAAAATGTAATGCTGAGATTAACATATGAAATGAGGAAGTGTGACACATGTCATAATCTCAAGGAAGTTGGGTGATACCCACATGTAACAATAATCCAGAGTTTATATTGAAATCACTCTCCCGCCATTTTTCTTTTTCATTTCCGGAAAACCCAAACGGAAACGATAGTAGAATTAATTAACATATGAGGATCGCCGAGATAAACTCGACGCCGGACTACCACCGTCGACGACGCCTCGAAGACTCACCCACCGCCGCCGATGGACCTGACTCGACCACCTCCGTCCTCCATCTAATCGAATCCACTATCAAATCGCTCGAAAACCATTCTCCGTCGAATGAAATATCCGACGCGTACTGGTCTTCCCTGCAACAATCTCTCTCTCAGCTGAGTCAACTCAGTCAAATATCTCCATTTCCGAACTCCACGAAGCTCCAATTATGGAAGCTCGCATACAGAATCTGGAACGCCTGTGTCGACATTTCCAATTCCTCCGCGACAAAGATCTCAGATCAACACGCGAAACTCCGAAATGTAGCAGCGGATATTCTATTTTTCGCCTGTGATGTTGTTGGAATTCCATCTTCGAAGTTTAAGATCGCCCTGTTCTATCACAAGGCGGGTTTGTTGTGGCAAGAGCTGAAAAAGTTGGATTTAGCCAACTGTTGCTTGGAGAAGGCGGCGGATGTGGTGTCAGATGTTGAGATTGGTTCCGTTTCAGATGATGAGGAAAGGAAACTCATTTTGGACTTGCATTTGGCCAGAGCAAGGGTAGCGTGGGAGGTTAAGGATCGAAATTCAGCAATTGCTTTGTTGAGCAGGTCGTAAGTGGATTTTTTTGCAGAACTATTACAGTGACTGTTCCTAAATTTTTAAGCTAAGATCATTTGAATTACATGCTTGCCGAGAAAAATCTTGATGGTAGAATTGATTAACTGTTTCAGAATTTGGCATTTTCCACTACTTGTTCCAATTTGATGAACTCGAATTGTGGTTTAGGCAGTTTTAACTTTGGTACATGCTGTATATTTTTAATGGTGGAATCAAAAGTAGAACAGAAAAAGTGAGGAATGAACTGATGATGATGCTTGGTGTATCTTTAGTTCGTTGACTTACAGTACATAAATAGACTATACTTTCTTGAATCTCACAATTGTAGATGTTTTGGCTGCTTCCTTCAGTTTGACTCATTTCCCTTGTGTTGCAGATCAAAAAATCTGCTATTCAGTGTTGCTAGGAACTACAGCAGCCTAGCTAATCAGTATTTGGAATTCGGGAAGATGCTGCTCGTGAAAACCGAGGTTTTGGCAGCAAAAGACGCATTAAGGATGCTGAATGACGCCTTGGAGTTGTGCGAGAAGGGTTTAAAATTGGTGAAAAAGACCGAGGAGACTTTGAATCTAAAGGAACCGAGGCTCAAAACTTTAAGGTTCATTGCAGCTGCACATTTGCAGTGCAAGGATTTCGAGAGCGTGCTGAAGTGCGTGAAAGTGTTAAGAGAGGCCAGTATTGGTGGGGACCACCACCCAAGTTTAAACGTTTTAGCAATGAAGGCATGGTTGGGATTGGGGCGGTACATTGATGCCGAGAAGGAATTGAGAGGTATTGCGGCAAGTAAGGCAATACCAGAAGGCATTTGGGTTTCAGCTGTAGAGTCTTATTTTCAGTCTGCTGGAGCGGCCGGGGCAGAGACGGTGAAAAGTGTGTTCTTGGGATTGTTGGAGAGGTGTCATGTTAGTGCCAGTGCAGCCGTTATGGTGGTGAATAGGGTGATCGCGAATAGGCCAGAATGTGGTGAAGGGACGAAGGTGAGAGTTGGTCTTGTTGCTGAGCTTGTCTCGGATGAAAGGGTGGTGGATCTTTTTGGTGGAGATGGAGCTGCGAAGGAGCGTACTACCATGCATGCTCTTCTCTGGAATTGGTAAAATTACGACTCTCATTGGAACTTTTTAATGATTTGAGTCCACTGTTGAAACATGTAGCTGCATGATAGAGATTAATACTGTCTGTTGCCCGTTAGGGAATGTGTATTATGCGTACAGAATAAGAAAATAGAGTTCAAACGGAGAACAAAAAACTTAATTGGGAAAGGGAAGAAGCCCATGCTTTCATTACTCATTAGATCCTGCAGGCTGCAGTTATGGGATCTTCTTTTTGTATATTTTTTCTGGATTGATTTATATATGTTGATTGTTGCCTTTTTCATGCTATTTGTGGCTTATGTTTGACATTTTTTCGTCTATTTTCCCTTGTACTCGTTACCCCAATCGATTTGAAGTGCTCTCTTTGATGGGGAAATTAATTCATCATTCCTTATCCTTGTGCAGTGCCGCCGAGCATTTTCGATCGAAAGATTACCTGCTTGGTGCTGAGATGTTCGAGAAGTCTTTGCTTTATGTCCCTCTCGGAGTAGAGAATAGAATTTTAAGAGCAAAGGGATATCGAGTTCTATGTCTCTGCTACTTAGGCTTGTTGCAGCTAGACAGAGCCGAAGAATATATTAATGAGGCAGTAAAGGTATCTGCTGTTGAAGCATGTCTGGATACATTTCCCTTGGATCATATATATTTTCTATCTGTTCCCTCGCGTATCATCTCACTATCCCGATTTTTCCCTTTTTTTTGGTGGTGTAGCTGGAACCTAATATAGCCAGCACCTTCCTAAAGGTATAGATCATTCACCTTATTTGCCCCAAAGTGCTTTAAGCAGCAGCGCAAAAACTGAATATGGCTTCACTATTATTTTCAATGGTCATTGACTTGTCGTACTGTTCTTGCAGTTTAAGGTACTCTTGCAAAAGAACGACCCAAACGGATCTATTTCTCAGGTGCGATCAATGCCGAGTTGCCTTGACTTCAGTACCGATTTCCTCTCCCTCGCAGCACATGAAGCTATTGCCTCCAATTCTATTACAGTAGCCACTGCCTCTCTTTCACTACTCTTAGACTATTATTCCTCCGGAGAACCCATGCGAACCAACGAAGTTGTAGTGTTTCGGACCTTAATTACAATCCTCAGTCCGAACCCTGAAAACGACCCCGACATCCTCAAACACATGAAAAGAGCCCATGAAAGCTGCTCCAAAATCGGACAGGAAGAATTTTTCGGAAAATCCGAAGTTGGGAGGCGGGAAAAAGATTGGTTCGCAGGAAACGCCTGGAACTTGGGGATAAGAACTGGGCAGAGAAAGAACTTTGATATATCTGCAGAGTTCTTCAACTTGGCCGCCGAGTTCTATGGAGCTGTAAACGGTGACGAAGAATCACAAGAAAACGTAGTGATGGTTTGCAAATCTGTTATACTCTCTGTATCTGCCATTATTGCCAATGAAAAGCACAAAAATAGCACGTTGCTGGAAGGTGAAGTTAGGCGAGCAATCGAGCTTTTAGGCAGGGCTGGAAAGGTAACCAATACGAAAAACATTTGTGGTTTCTAATATAGCATAGTCTCATTGTTTAACACCCCTCTTTGATGCAGATACTAATGCCAGACTCATCCAATTCAAGAAATGACAGCATCATCAATGCTATCGAGCCTCATTTCTTCTTCATATACACTTGGTGTGCTTACGACCTATACTCAAGGCTGAACAGCACGAGCGACCAACAGCTTCTCCTGGTAAAAAGCTTCTCGGCCTCCAAATCTTGCGAGCCAAACCACTTATTACAGATCGGCTTGGAGGCCTCGCATGGACCACGTTCCAACCTTGAGGTTTCGTCCTTTGCCTTAAACACCTCCCTTTCGAATCTCCTGGCTCACCCTTCCCCAGATTATCAGACGGTGGCTTTGATCCTCAGAAAGCTCATCTCCATCGCCACTGTTCAAAAGGGCGACAGGGACGAGGATTCGATCGTCGAAATGTACAGGCAAGCCCATCGCATAATGGTGGGACTCAAGGAAGGTGAGTACCCTAACGACGAAGGCAAATGGCTATCGATGACTGCGTGGAACCGAGCTTCTCTTCACGTGAAGTTAGGGTGCGCTTCGTCTGCGAGGAAGTGGATGAGCATTGGGCTGGAGTTGGCTAATAAGGTTCCTGGGATGAGTAGCTACAAAGCATGCATGGAGGATTATTTAGCCATGTTCGAGAAGAAAATCAATAATGTGGAGAGGTGAAGGAGGAAGTATATTCTAACACTGTCATTTTCTAACCGTATAAGTAGAAGACAATAAAAAATAAAAAAATAAAAAGGCTTAAATATATTTTTCGTCCCGTATATTTAAGGGGATAGCGTTTTAAGGACACTTAAATTAATGGTGATAATTTTAATCCTGTAAGTATCAAAATTGAAGCAATTTAAGGCCATTTAAGTTAAGGGTAGCAATTTCAGTCCTACAAGTATTATAAATGAAGCAATTTTAGGACATATAAACCTAGAAATCTAATTTCAGCCCAAAATTTATACATGTGGCCCCAAAGATGTTGACTTGAACTAAATTTATTTTCTCTTTCCTCCAATTAATCATTTAATTATAAAGGAAAGAGAAAACAAATTTAGTCTAAATCAGCATCTTCAGCGCCACGTGTAAATTCCGGACTGAAATTAAATTTCTGGGTATAACTGTCCTAAAATTGCTTCAATTTCAATACTTATAGGATTAAAATTGTTATCACTAATTTAAGTGTCCCTAAATCGCTTCAATTTTATACTTAAAGAACTAAAATTGTCACCCTAAGTGTCCTTAAAACTCTACCCCTCCCACATACCGGACTAAAAATATATTTAAGCCATAAAAAAATAAAAGATGCAAACAGAGACACTCTCATTCGCATCCTTCGATCTTCATAGCTATCGAATAGAGAGAGTCCTTGTCTTTCATCGTTGAAATCGAAAGCGTAATATACATGCGATTAGATACGATGATGGCACTTGCTTATGGTGACTCTCTAGACAAGCTACGATCCGCTGCTAACCGCCGCAATATTTTGCCCCATTTCTTGATTGTATTAACTGTTGCAATCTGCTGCGACGAAAGGATTGCAGCAGCGCAGAGAGAAGTTGATATCTTCAAGCTGTCTCTGCAATGGCCCGGCACGGTTTGTCGCACGGCGACGCCCCACCACTGTTGTGCTTTCAATGCATGCTGCGATCGGTAACTGTTAGATCTCATCCTTTGTTTTTCTTTTTCGTTACAATTATTGCTTGGTACAGAGGTTTACTAATTGATTAGGGGCTTTTTTTTTTTTTTTCGTTTGCTTCATCTGAAATGGGCATTAAGGGATCTTTTGTTGTTCGATCATACTAATCAGTGGGGGTTGGCAATGGTTACTTGCTAGAGTTGATTCAAGGGCGGGCTATGCTCTGACCAGTGGTAGTAGGGGTTCCAATTGAGACCGAACAGACTTTCTGTTGGGGTACAAACCCAATCCCACGTCGGATAATTCGAAGGTGGATCACTTGTATATAAGCTTGTGGGCTACTCCCTCTAATTGACACTTGGCTTTTAGAGTGGAACCCCACAAGACTTATAGGGTTGGGGCGGTTCGAGGTTGATTCGATCCTTACACTTTCTGTTTGAGAGAGTGGAAGATTGAAAGTTAGAGTACCTCGTTCATTATTTCAGCTGAATAACTTGATCTTATTTCTTTGTTCTACATTGACTATGTTTATTCTCACCCTGTAAATTGATTGTGGGGTCAAAAGATTATTGGGGGTGCAAAGAAATGGTTTTTTTCTACGATTCTTAGGGAAGCTCATCACTTTTACCACTGCTTAAACCTGTTTTTTTTTCTCACTTGCTACATATGATTGCGTTATATGTATATGAAGTGATTTCACAGTGCGGAACCTTACTTTTTGCCATGTTTTCCAGCTCAAAATCGTTGACAGAATTTACAATCCGTAAGTCCAAATTGTATCGTGTTTATGATATATGATTCATATCAAGTCTTCTAGTGATCGTATATTTGTTGATGTATTTTTTTTTTTTATTTATCTTTGAGCAGACGGACTTTGGGCAGATTATAGTGATGGTACTTGGCCTGCGTGTTGCTCTGGTAAAAGATTTGATGTTAAAGAGGTATGTTTCTAGGTTGTAGTTAATGCATGTCGAGAATCATAATTTGGAAAAATGTTGAAATCCCTCAAATAGAAACGGCAATTTCTGTATGTACACCAATCCTAGATCCCTGTAGGCTTATATGTATCAACTATCACTTCCTAGCAAGATTATGTGAGATCTTCTGAACGTTTTTAAACTGATGAAATTATATTAGATAGATCCCTGATGAAGTTATATTAGATAGATCCCTGATGTTTTTTTCTCTGAGTTTAGATAACCTTTCAATAGTTTCGACTCGGTTACAACTACCAGAAAAAGCACCGTTTTCAGTTTTTTGTTTGCCAAGTCACAGGAACTTATTGTCTTCAACCAAATAACTAATTTGCACGTTAGGCGTTTCTGTCTCTGGCAAATTACCCCATTTTTCACGGTTTTGTACTTGTCAATGCAGATATCTACATTGATGGGCACCTTAAATAAGTATTGGCCATCTTTAAGCTGTGATGATAATCTATCTGATTGCCATGGTGGAAAAGGACTATTTTGGGAACATGAGGTTCTGGTCATTGCCCTGCTTTCACCATATGAACTGATTATATCATGAAGTTAACATAACTCCCTGTTTTTTTTTTTCATGTGTGGATTCCGACATATGTGGAGACAGTGGGGTAAGTTCCAGTTGTGATATGACTATTATTTTAATTTATGATACATTTTCTATTTTATCTTGCACTTCATATTCAAATTGCTAAATTGGATGTATTTATCAAAGTGGATTTTGTGTGATACTTATTATCTAACAAAGTCACTTTATTATTATGTTGAAATTTTTTATTTGCTGGTAGCTTCATGCACGAGTGCCATATGAATCCAATCTCAGTTTTAATAGTATCTTAGAAGTTCTATTGACGAGCATATCAACTGGATAAAAATTCACGTTGCTCTCAATTTCCTTGCTTTTCAGAGAAGCATGGAACTTGCTCGTATCCAGTTGTGCAAGATGAATACGACTACTTTGTGAAGGCTCTAAATCTTTACTTCAAATATAATGTCACTGTAAGATCATTCTTTCCATGTTCTAAAATCTGTTTTCAGTTGCGAATAATGTGATGCTCCTCATGCAAGCTTATAAAGCCTATACGTAAGTTAAAGAGTGGCATATTTAGAGTATGACGATTTGCTAAAAAGGGCCCTTGGACATGGATGTAGACCTTTTCACCTTCATTCATATTGATTTGAGTTGGTAACTCGTCTTCAACATTCAGCTACTAACAATACATAAAACTGAGATACCTTTCAGACAATGACCGATGTTACCATAAAATCTTTTTCTGTTTCTTATTTTCCATACTGGCATCGCACTGTTTGAATTTTCGAAGCTTTGTCATACATGTAATTCAGGAAGTGCTGAGAGAAGCTGGATATGTAGCGTCAAATTCCGAGAAATACCCTTTAGGAGGCATTATTTCTGCGATCGAAAATGCTTTCCACGCAACGCCAGAACTCGAATGCTCCGGCGGTGCTGTTGAAGAACTCCGCTTATGTTTCTACAAGGATTTACAGGTTAGACCACTCAAATTCAGGAATCTATTTATTCTAAGTTTATACTTTGTTTTAGAAGCATTGGATTCTTTCTTTTCTTCCCCAATTAACTTAATTCAGTGGAATAGTTTTCTTCTGATGCTTCTTAGCCGAGTCACATTGATTTTTGGTCTTTTTATTTTTTTTCCTTATATAAATGTCGGTCGATTTCCATGCACAGCTTCAGGATTGTGCAGTTGGATCCAGCAGTTCATGTCCCAGATATGTCAGCTTGCCGGAATACGTCTCATCGAGTAAGTTAACCATCCATGAAGATACGACACTACTAGTTGAGTAGGGAGTTAAATTTTAATGGGATATATACGAATTGATCATTTCTGGCTTTTGTATGAATTCTAACATAGCAAGAAAACGGTTGGTTTTATCTGTAATAATCATGATTAAACGTTTTAGGTTAGCCGTAAGACGCATTCGGTATTTCTGCTTCTTAAAAGAATCACTGGTATATTTGCAGGACTAGAGAACATTGCAAGTGAATATGCTGCTGCTGCTCTATGAACATACCTCCAATGCTAATGGGTCGATCTTCTTCGGACATCATCTGTAATATGATTATGAAGTTATAAATCTTTTTCTTTGCTTATGCTTTGTGTTGTACTAAGTTATCTGATTTTTTTTTATTTTTTTTTTGTGATAAAATATAATATTGGTTGAGTAAATTATGTTTTTGGCCCCATTTACGCAAATCCGACTATAATCTCAATCAGAGGTAATTAGTTTATCGATTAGCATTAATCATCAATTTAAACGGTAATTTATTAACGCGCGCACACGCGCGTATGTACTGTTATACTGTACCGTATTATGTTATCTTAACTATCTAACTTTTTGTCTTAATAATTAGTCTTTTTCATAAATTCAGAACTGTTGAATAACAGCGCAGTTTTAATATAATTATGTTAATAATTTGCCGACAATTGTTATTAATTGGTTTTATTTGCTCAAGTGAAAGATGATTTGACTTGAAACAGAGATATTTTGCATCAAGTGGGTAAAATTAGTTTAAACTGAATTTCAATCTATATATTTTAGACTTTTAGAATATATCACAGATATATATATATATATATATCACATATATCTTTATCCTTCGAGACAAGTCAGAAGACGCTTTTGATGGTGGCCGTTTCAAGATCCTTTCCTGAAAAATTACTATCCATTATCCAACTCATATTTATTTTATATCAAATAATTTTTTATTTTTTTTCCCCATAAATCTCCCATATGTTTTCACATTAGCGTCTTTGTATGGGAGAGAGACTAAGGAATAAAAAGACGATTAGGACGCCTTAATTTTTTTTATTTATTTAATCAAGTGGAGAATGAAGACATGCGAGTTAAGTAAAATGTCCTAACTGAGTCAACATATTATATTACCCAATGATTTAACTTAAACTACTATGCTTGTTACTTACACACATATAATATATATATATAATATATATATATATAATCGTCTTATTTGATGGATTTGCGTGTAATGGACGCCTAAGCTTGACTGAAAGTAATTTCTTAATCTTACTCTAATTGACTCAATCCACGTCATAACTTTTGGCAATATATGAGGAATGGATGGTACATTTAGTGGTCCATAATTAATTAGTTAGAGCAAGTACTAAATACTACTTAATTCAATTTAATTTAGTTTATTTATTTATTTGGAACTCAACGAATTATGGATCAAAAAAGATGATTTTGACCCTATGCAACAGCAGCGTACGTACTTACCAAACATCATTTTCCTTATATATATTTCTCAGAGAGTTAAGGAGTTGCTTCGAAATGATATATATCATTATTGTGTTCGAATAAATAAATAAATAAATAATATTATGGGCTTCCTATATTATATACCGATGTTGCGAAGAGAATCTTATATCATTTATCAAGACAAAGGGATGAATGTATTTAATAAGATATGACTAATTTGCCGTCTGTGCTCATTGATTATATTATACTTTAAATTATATATATCTTATGAAATTATATAATATGAAAAAAAAAATCTGAGTTAGAATATGTAGGTCCAAAATTTCAAAGCACGGGTCTATGAGTTGAATATATCATCATGACATTTCAATATATATCTGTACAATCAAGATCAGACCATCACGTCATTAATTTAATTACTAGCACAATCATAAGTTTTTGTATCATAATTTTCAGAGTTACAAGACCCTAATACATTATATATTACAATATTATAATGTGGGACCCACAAGTGGAAGGAATAAAAATTCCAAGACAAATGACATGAACAGTGAATTTTGTTTCCTAGAAGAAAAAAATAAAAAAATTAAAAACCCTAACTAGAAAACAAATGTGCCCACCACCCCTACCACAGCAAAGCTTTGATCATTTTCATCTTATCGTTGATTCACTTCTTCATCATAATACATTAATATATATTATTCTTCGTCCTTTTAAGGACACACAGCTCCCATGGTTTCAATAATTTGACTAGGTAATAACAAACCATCATATCATCTCATCACCTCCCATTTGAATGGGTATAAGAAGCCATGTATTTTTCTCAGACATGGAACAGCCAAGATCTTAGATGTGGGCTGACCTAGAAAACCCTGATATTTTTTCGAGCAGTCAAAGTATATTCGTTTGGTCCGCCCGCTGATCGAATCATCGGAAGGAAACTAAAACCAACCATGAGGTCTTCTTTTTCTTCGTGGGAAGAGCTCGCTTTCGCCGAAGATACAGCTGGCGGGGCTCTCGGAGGCTGCGTTTGGCCTCCGAGGTCTTACTCTTGCAGCTTCTGCAGAAGGGAGTTTCGTTCGGCTCAAGCCCTAGGTGGTCACATGAATGTTCACAGAAGAGATAGGGCTAGGTTGAAGCAATCATCGTCGTCTCAATTAGCAACTACTACTTCTCCTCCTCCTCCTCCTCCAAATCTTTGTACTGCTATTACATCTTCCGACGATGCACCTTTCATATTCTCCTCCTCCGCCTTGTTCAACAGCCATAACCCTGAATTCTCTGGCGGCCCTCCTTTGGTTTCTTCCCATGTGATTAGGGTTTCTTCTGGATGTCCTTATAATTCGGCCGATGATTCGCCGAGCCTTTTTTTCGAGAAGAAACGTAAGGATCGCATAGGCTCGATCAAGGCCAACCAAGCTAAGAAATCCTCAACAGTTCTTGATGAGCCTGATTCTGGTTATAGGCTCGAGAAGGACAATAACTTCGCCACCAAAGGGTGGGAAGTGAGCTTAGATTTGGCTGTATGTCGAACTAGTGAATCAAATTACATGCTGTCCAAAGATGAAGAAGTTGCAAGCTGCAAGAGGAGGAGAGTCGAAGCTAAGCCACCTGCGAGTAATACTATATTCCAGAAGAAGGCGACGAGTGCTTCGATCGAAACTAGAATATGTCGGCTGCCACAATCCGAGGGGTTTAATAAACTTTGTTCTGGCGATGCCGAGGAATTGGATCTTGAGTTGAGGCTTGGCGATGCTCCTCCAAAGGTGAAGTGAATTGCAACTGTAGACATATTAATCATATCTATATTCATATAACTACAACATATATATATATATATAGATATATATCAAGCTTGCTTGCTTTACATTTTCTTAGTTTCTGCTAAAACTTTATGATGGCTTTTTATCTTCTTTGTTGCGAGGAAACTTCGATTCGATTGAAGCTAAGTTTGAATTGTATCCCTCGAGCTAGTTCTTTGAGAGATATAAGATTCCTTACAAGATTTACGAATGGAACCATAGCTAGATTGCTTAATAGATAGACAGTTTGCCCTTGTTTTAGATTACGAACCATTTATTGAATTTGAATACTTAATAACATGGAACTGCACCATCGTATGTCTTAGAATCACTATACATCAGTTTCCAACGGATATATAATATTCTGAGGATCATTATCATTACAGTCGAGAAATTAAGTTCCTTTCCATGTCATTGTCGTCGTGGATTCAACGAACTTCAGCCATCATAGCTTCATATTTATCACTGTCCCTTCTCTTACTAACTTGATAATAGACAACTTCAGTCCACGCAGTACAGGGCGACTATCTTGCTTCTTTCCCTCTAACGTCAACATTATATATATATATATATATTTATATTATATATATATGTCTTTTCAATAATAATTACTTCGTTCTGTAGAGATATATACGCGCAATTTCAAAAGGCTTGTAACCTTCATAGTCAACATGTGTAACAAAGATTTTCACTCACATCTTTACTCATTTCCCAATGTAAAATAAGAAAACAGGTCAGAAACAACATTACATGGGATCCCTTTTTGTTCCTATATATGATGATGCATTGATGTAATGTAATTTTTATTATTACTTGCAAAGAGATAGCATATAACTCCATGCACTTGTGTACTCTTATTTCACTTTTGCTTTGCTTTCTCAATGCTTCCAAAATTGCCACCAACTCCTAAGGAATCAATTTGAATAAAGTATTTCAGACATGCCTTATTTTATTCAGTAGGGGAATATTATTGCATGATAACTCCTAGGCGTTATCTGCGGGTATTTTGTTTGTTCTTCTGTACCGTATTAACGTTTTATTACTTCAATATATTAATTGATATTTGTGTAAGATGAAGAACAATAGAATAGCAGCAAATTCAATATCAAACCCTAGTCTAGCAGCTCTACCTATAACGGCACATACATCATAAAAAAATACAATTAGGTATATCTCAATTATTCTATATTGCTTCACATTCATTCAACATTCCACGAAACTTAGGCTGAAATCTTGGGTTCATTTACTTAAATTACATAAACACGCAATTTCCATCAATTTCTCTCTATATTTTGTGTTTGTATATATTAGATGTAGTCTCTATAATAATGTAATAAGATAAGGTTGTATTGAATGGGATGCCTATAGGGTCTTATAAGTATTATATATAGTTCCCAATATCGATCTAAATCCGTGATTCTTGGTAACGGATATACATCGTGGTAATGAAAAAAAAAGTAATTTTTGATTTGTTCCCTTGTCATCATATGATCAATACAATATACAATGCAATGGGTTGATTAATTAAGGAGATCAAGAAAAAAAATAAAAAATAAAAAAAGACGGTTCCACCATTGATCTTCTCGAATCTCTAGACAAGCATTTGAGTTGATTCTTTATTATTTTGTCGTAAGAAAGAGCACATGGGCATCGAATGTCCGCTTCGAACAGTGGAATTATAACATGTATACATAATATATCTCCAAATCAACTGTTTGAACGTAGAAAAAAGAAATGGTGATTTGGAAAAATAAAAAATAAAAAAAATGGTGATGAATATATTTATATAATTCCTTGCCAGCCTATATATCCTCTTGGGAGAGCATTTACTAATTCCCAAGATCGATCTATAATATATTTATTTATATCCACATATAAAACCATGAGGACACTCTTCATCGGTCTTCACAGTGTAATATATATTCCCGAATTAATCTGTCGTTTGGACAGCTATTGCATGCATAATATATTCTTTTTACATAAAGAGAAACACTGTATATGTAAGAGGGAACTGAGATTAAGCTGGCATGAGGAGGTTTTTAACCTATTTGAAAGAGATCACTTACCTAAATGTAATACAACAAAATAAATAAATATTTCTTGTCTCCTAGAGTCTTAATATATTATTGCCAGTTAAAAAATCGTGGGCCTTTGTATATTATTGTTTAATAAAAACGTTGTGATCTCGGATTATTTCTTAACTACAAAGTTTGAAGTATATGATAATCTTTGCAACCTACTAAATTTGGATCTCTATGAAGATGGGTCTACTGCAAACCAAATGATGATGATGATGTTGTTGTTGTTGTGCTGCTCGTAACATTAAAAATAGAAAATTGTTTATTTTTCGTTGCGAAAAACAAAATAAATAAATAAATATAGATGACCAATAATAGTATTCTCACACAATATGACTGTTGTACTCAGCCTCACACTTCAATCCAATTCAGCCTAACAGTCAGAGCTAGGAATGACCCATCGCAATTTGCAAACAGGCTTTTATAGTTTTGGCACCGACGTAGATTAAAATCACTTTGAGATCTGATCTACTGCCACGCTTTCAGCGATGACTTCAAGATCGATCGATATCAGCATGTATGTAAATATTATTACGGCATTTTGGTACATACGACAAAGTGTTTTTTGCGATGAGTTCAAGATGATCATATGACGAGATATTGTTTGTATATGGTTATAATCATCTTCAACGCGACGGCAGGAGTTATAATCAGTCAAATGTTTGACACATTTTATTTTCTCGAACTCATATTACTTGTGTTTGTTAGTGGTAATTTGGGAGTATTCGTCACAATAAGAGGTGACAGACAATATATATAGGTGGCTCGATGAGGAAAATGATGAAGCAATTCCAAAGTTGGATGAATATTGTGAGACATAGTTCTAAGAAGAAAACAAATGATAAAAAACTCAAACCATGATTTAGGCAATGCTCTTCTTGTTAGGCAATATTGCTAGTTGCAATATATATATTCTTCTTTTTTCTCAAGAAACAAACTGAATTTAGTCAATTTAGAGCGGGCATCTTAAAGTCAATCTTATATTAGAAAGTGTTTCAATAGCCCCATTGCAATAAATAAATAAATAAATAAATAAATAAAAATTTGTCTACGTAGTGTGTGAGTTGAGTCTAATTAACAAAGTTTTCAGCTCCAAAGTTAAAACATATAGTCTATTATAATGGTTATACAGCCATGCATGTGTATTATTACACCATATTGGTACATATGACAAAGTGTTTTCATGATAAATCCTATAAGATAATATGACGAGATTTTTTTTTTTTATGGGACTATATAGTCTTCAACGTGCCGGCTGGTATGGTATTAGAATGAGTCAAACATTATTTCATCATCGTACTTTCCATCCAATAATTTGATCCCTCATGTGACACTTCATCTTATGTTAAATTAAAAACTCAATGAAGAACATGCAATAATGCAGATTCCAAATGACAATCTCCATCATTATTTCCCTTTGTAAAATAATTAAAAATCGATAAAAAGTGTTATATACAAATGCTATAACATCTTCCACTAACATAGAAGAAAAGACCGAGCAAGCAATGAAGGAACCATCGCAAAAGCTAGGAATTCTATCCTTCGAGGCGGCCAAAACCATGTCCAGGCTGCTCTCGCTGTACAAATCCCTATCCGACGGCGAGATCTCACGGCTGAGGAACGACGTCATCAAATCCAAAGGCGTGGCATTCTTGAATTCCAGCGACGAGGGTTTCCACTTGAGCCTCGCCTTTGCCGAGAGGCTCGGAGATCTAGGCCGCGCAGCCTCTACGGTCTCCCGACTGGCCAAGAAATGCAGCGACCCGTCCCTCTGCAGGTCCGTCGCCGGCGGGATCAACTGTGAGTACGGTTCGAGGGCGATAAGAAAGAAGGTGCACAAGATGGAGAAGTTTGTAGCCACAACTTCGCGCCTGCACGCCGCCATGGAGACTCTAGCCGAGATGGAAGCTTCCATGGGGAGACTGAAGCAATCAAGGAGCGGAAAGAGAAAGGCCCAGCTCGTAGATATTATTACCAATTCAAGCCTTTTCTATCTCAGGCTGGAAGATCAGAGGGACAAGGTCAGACATCTAAGAGAGGCCTCGCTTTGGAGCAAGACTTTCGATAAGAGCGTCTACCTCATGGCAAGGGTCGTATTCGTCGTATACGCAAGGGTTTGTGCCGTCTTCAGACAGCACACTGTGAAAGAAAACCTAGCTCAATCCATTAGGAATCTGCTCTTAATGCTGCCCACGAAATCTAAGCCGCCCAATATGGTCGTCCATCGCTTCTTCTGCAGCCCAAGATCTGTTCTTTCCTTAAACGACGACGACGATGCAGAAGACTATGATGGTAATAAAAGGGCTTTTCTTGACCCCTACAGAATCATCAATGCTGCTGGGCCGTCGACCCTAGGAGGCTCGGGGCTGGCGCTGCGCTATGCCAACGTGGTCCTTCTGGCGGAGAAGTACTTGGCCGCGTCGGCGCATATCGACAGATACGAGCGAGAGTCTCTGTATCAGATGCTGCCCGAGAGCTTGAAGGCCTTGGTGAAGGCCAAGTTGGGCAAGAACATGAAATGTTCGGAAGAAGAAGATGATGACTCATTGCTGGCCGAGGGCTGGAGGGACGCCGTGAAGGAGATCATGGGCTGGCTTTCCCCGGTGGCCCACGACACTGTGAAGTGGCACGTGGAGAGGAACTATGAGAAGGTGGAGTTCGACGCCGAGCCGTCGGTGCTTCTGCTGCAGACGCTGCATCTCGCCGATAGGGAGACGACTGAAGCTGCCATTGCTGAGGTCTTGGTGGGGCTGAGCTGTATCGATAGGTTCGAAAAATCGGTGATTTGATTTTTGTGGCTGAGTAGATATTATTATATAATGTGAATTTTTATTTTTTGATGTAATTGAGATTAATATACATTTATTTCATATGGTTTATTCTTTGAAAGTATCATTACTAGGGTTTTCTTGCAATGCTTGACGTTACATTCTAATTTATGGTAATAAAAAAGTTTCGATTTTTATTAATTCTTCTAATACACGCGGCAGAACTGCTGTGTAATGTGTAATTTTGGAGCTTTGGAGAGTATAATTACATTTTACAACTTTGATATTTTTTTGAGAATTGGTATTGAATTCCACACTGTCAGAATATAATACGATCATTTAAACATAAAAATTTGAATTCCACACTGTCAGAATATTTTATGCACAAGTTGCAAGACGCGGCCGGCTTTTACAATAATAGAAATTCTATATATAAATTAATAGATATGGATCAGCAAAGTTTATTAATTAATCGAATTTATTTATATTGAAGTACTCAATTTACAAATATCTTTCAATGTTCACTTAATTATTGTACTATGTACGAATATTAAATGAATGATCAAAATTTAAAAGAATTGTTCAATTTTTCACCTTACTAAGCTCATGTATTACTTTGTGGACAATAAAAAGAATTTTCTATATAAAAAAAATACATGATCAGAATATGCTAGCATAACAAAAACTATAGACACAACATGGCTTCACATACATAGAAGGAACTTTGATCGTTCATGTAATAGTATGTGTATAAGAAATGATTAATTTATATTTTCTATAATGTCTATAGAAATTATAAATTATAAAAAAATATATTGTTTTATAATTTAGATTAATTTAGAGCCTTATTCCCAGATCGGGACCGATCAAAATATTATCTTAAAGAATTTATTAATTAATCAAGTTTTCATTATAGTAATTTATGCACAATAATGAACAAGATGGGAATTATGTTTTAATTACAAAAACGTAAAATCAAAATGTATTATTTGTTATAAAATATTTATTATGATTATTATTTATATTATGATATTATTATTATGGAGAGAAATATTAGAGAGATGAATTATGAAATGTATTTCAATACTTGTGTGTATCTTTACAATACAACTCAATGTGCCTATTTATAGGCAAATTTATCAAATTACAACCACAAAATAAAATATTACATCAACATAAAATAAACACATCTAATTTATATTCTCATCATTCTTGTTTAACCACCGTCTTTATTTATCCATCATTATTCATAATACACATCATCTTTATTCAACTTTATCTAACCAACCATTATAAATAATATACATCCACATATCTATTCACAATATTACATAATACTCCCCCTTGGATGTATATTTAGGAATATGCCTCGTTAAAACCTTATTAGGAAAAACCCAATGGAATAAAAACCTAATGAAGAAAAAAGAGTGCATGATTCTTTTAGATACGCTTTTGATTGTTGCCTCATTAAAAACCTTACTGGAAAAACCACATGGAAAAAACCACAGTGAAGGGGAAAAAGAGTACAATGCGTATTTACTCCCCCTGATGACGACATCATTTCAAATCCCGAAGTCTTCGAACTCCAATTGAATATACCAATCTTTTGAAAATTATTGAGGGAAGTGCTTTCGTGAATAAATCTGCAAGATTTTCACTTGATCGCACTTGTTGTACATCAATATCATCATTTTTCTCTAAATCATGTGTAAAGAAAAATTTTGGTAAAATATGCTTTGTTCTATCTCACTTAATATATCATTCCTTTAATTGGGCAATGCATGCGGCATTGTCTTCGTATAAAATCGTCGGAAGTATCTTTTTAGATAATAGCCCACAAGTTTGTTGTATATGCTCAATTATCGATCACAACCAAACACATTCTCGACTAGCTTCATGAATAGCTAAAATTTCCGCATGATTAGATGAAGTAGCCGTTAAACTTTGTTTAACTGACCGCCATGAAATAGCGGTTCCGCCATACGTAAATAAATAACCCGTTTGCGATCGAGTATTATGTGGGTCAGATAGAAAACCAGCATCTGCATACCCAATTAAATCTGCTTTCGATTCATTTGAATAGAACAACCCCATATCAGTTGTTCCTTGAAGATATCGAAATATCCGTTTAACTCCGTTCCAATATCTACGAGTCGGTGATGAACTATATCTCGCCAATAAGTTTACAGCGAACGCAATATCATGTCGCGTATGACTCGTAAGATACATTAGTGCTCCAATGGCACTGAGATATGGTACTTCAGGACCAAGTAGTTCTTCATTATTTCAGAAGGTCTAAATGGATCTTTATTCACATCTAAAGATCGAACAATCATTGGAGTATCTAATGGATGAGCTTTATCCATATAAAATCTTTTTAATACCTTTTTCGTATAAGTCTCTTGATGTACGAATATCCCATTCTTTAAATATTCAATTTGTAGTCCAAGACAAAATTTTGTTTTTCCGAGATCCTTCATTTCAAACTCCTTTTTCAAACAATTAACAGCATTTGATAACTCTTCGGGAGTTTCAATTATATTGATATCATCAACATAAACTGCAATGATAACAAATTCACTTTTAGATCTTCTCATAAATATGTAAGGGCAAGTTTGATCATTTTTATACCCTTCTTTCACTAAAAATTCTCTTAGGCGATTATACCACATACGCCCTGATTGCTTTAACCCATAAAGTGATTTGTTCAGTTTAATTGAGTACTCATTTCGTCGCCCTGAATTTTCGGGCAATTGAAATCCCTCGGAAAGTCTCATATATATATCATTGTCTAATGATCCATATAAATAAGCAGTGACAACATCCATAAGACGCATATCGAGTCCTTCACGTACTGCCAGACTAATTAGATAACGAAAAGTTGTTGCATCCACCACAGGAGAATATGTCTCCTCATAATCAATACCAGGTCGTTGTGAAAAACCTTGTGCAACAAGCCGTGCTTTGTATCTCATAATTTCACCATTTTCATTTCTTTTTCTAATAAAAACCCATTTATATCCAATCGGTTTCACATTTTCTGGTATGCGGACTACATGTCCGAAAACGTTTCGTTTCTCAAGTGATTTCAATTCTGCCTCGATTGCATCTTTCCATTTTAGCCAATCATTTCTTTGTCTACATTCTTGTATAGACCTTGGTTCATGATCCTCATTTTCATTCATCTCATTCATCTCATGTAGCGCTACATTAAATGAGAATATATCGTCAACGTTGACTTTTTCTCGGTTCCATTTAATTCTATTTTGGACATAGTTTATCGAGATCTCTTCATTATCATTATTTTCTGAACGTTCAGGTACCTGAGTTTCATTCTCATAATCATTTATGCCCGTGGACTCTTCTAGAGTCGGTAAATCCTCGACTGGACCATTCTTATTATTTGCTCATTTTCTTTTCCGAGGATTTTTATCTTTGGAACCTGAGGGCCTACCACGCTTCAGTTGTGGTTTAGGCTCGATAATATTCTTTGTATGTTCTGCAGGAACATCAATTTTTTGCAGGAACATTAACAACTGGTATATGTGATTTAGTCACTCTTTTAAGGTCAGTAAAACTATCTGGCAGTTGATTGGCTAAACCTTGTAAATGAATTATCTTTTGAACTTCTAGTTCGCATTCTTTCGTTCGAGGATCATATTGATTTAACGATAATTCATTCCATCTTATATTTCCTTCCAGCTGTTTCTTTTCTTCCCCTAACGTCGGAAAATTTGATTCATCAAAATGACAGTCGGCAAATCTAGCCGTAAATAGATCTCCAGTTAAAGGTTCTAAATATTTTATTATTGATGGAGATTCAAATCCGACATATATTCCCATCCTCCTTTGAGGTCCCATCTTAGTACGTTGTGGTGGAGCAATTGGAACATATACTGCACATCCAAAAATTCTCAAATGGGAAATATCTGGTTCCTGACCATAAACCATTTGTATCGGGGAGATATCATGATAACTTGTTGGCCTGATGCGGATTAGTGTCGCTGCATGTAATATAGCATGTCCTCAACAAGACGAGGGAAGTTTCGACTTCATTAATAATGGTCATGCAATTAATTGCAACCTTTTAATCAATGATTCTGCAAGACCGTTTTGCGTATGAACATGCGGCACAGGGTGCTCAACATCAATTCCAATAGACATGCAATAATCATTAAATGCCTTGGAAGTAAATTCACCAGCATTATCAAGACGTATTTTCTTTATAGGGTAATCTGGAAAATGTGCTCTTAATCGAATCAACTGAGCAAGCAATCTCGCAAAGGCTACATTGCGTGTTGATAACAAACATACATGAGACCATCTAGTTGATGCATCGATCAATACCATAAAGTATCTAAATGGTCCACATGATGGATGTATCGGCCCACAAATATCACCTTGTATACGCTCCAGAAACCTTATGGATTCATTCTTTATTTTTACTGGTGATGATCGAAGAATCAACTTCCCTTTAGAGTAAGCAGCACATGATAATTCATTAGATTGAAAAATCTTATGACTCTTCATTAAATGTCCACGTGAATTTTGAATTATTTTTCGCATCATAATTGCACCGGGATGGCCCAACCGGTCATGCCAAATAATAAATGTACTGTCATCAGTAAACTTCTGGTTTACGATAGCATACGATTCAATCGTTCTAAGATACGTGTAATACAACCCATAGTCAAATGAATGTAATGTTTCTACAATTCTTTTATCATCCGATATCACTTTTGTGATGTGTAAATATTCAACATCTCATTTTTCTGCAGTCTCAACATGATATCCGTTATGTCGAATAGCTTTAAAGCTTAATAAATTTATTTGAGACTTAGGAGAATATAATGCATTTTCAATTATCAGCCTTGTTCCTCTAGGTAATAAAACATTAGCTCTTCCGGAGCCTTCAATTATATTTGTGCTACCCGATATAGTGATAACACTTGTTTCTTTCATTTCAATATGGGAGAAATATATATATTTTTTTAGAATCGTATTAGTCGTTGCACAATCTGCAAGACATAACTCCCCATTGCACATGTTTGTATCCATTGTATCAATATCTTTAATAAATATATAATAATATTATTGATGAATAAAACAACACAATAAAATTATATATATATAATATATATACGAATAAAATAATAAATCGAAAATATAAATAACGCGTAAAATAAAATACTTGTCCCTTGGGATCAAATTTTTTTATTCGGATCTTTAAGAAATTTCACAATATCAGCTGAGTATTTTATCAAATTCGGCACCAATTTTCTGTAATATTGCAATCCTGAGCAAAATTAAATTTCATTGACACTTCACTTTTAATTGCTCTTTATAAAGATCAACGGGCTCTTTTGGTGCGAATGATAATATTACAATAATCTTTATATTGCTCAATACATCAGTCTCAATCATTTACTAGATGTCCACTTCGGGGGAAATATTAATAATAACCACGATAAATATAATGTTCACGACCACTTTTGTTGTTTGCGAATACATTCACTTCAGGGAATGCAACATATTCATTTAGTCGGACTTATGCTTTTCATTCATCCATCATAATATTTTCTGATCATTTTCTCACGATATTTATTCGTCTTATATCCGATGGACTGAACGTGGTGACATCTTTATAATATACCGAAGTAATTGCGAAATTCAAGGCTCGCCAAGTACGACATAATTACTATCATAGATATAAAAACATGTTAACAATAAAGTAAGATAAAATAAATAATCACAAAGCAAGAGATAATAATAAGGCGTTCATTATTATTTGTCTTTAATTTTTTCAAGTTCCGGTAAGGTAATTATGATGTCCAAAATACGTGTCAATTGTCCACAGTCCATATTCATTGTCCAAAATTCGTGTCCATAGTCCAAGATTCGTACAGTCCATAATTAATTCAAAGTTTCTCAAAAAAAAAAATTGTTTTCCTTTTTATTCTTGAAAAAAAAAATCACCACATGCCACCAAGGGGAATCGAAATCTGGACCTCTCATCACTTTTAGCGACGATATTCCGCGACACCACTCGGCTATAGGCGTTTTGTTGTATATTATATTTATTTTTAATTATTCATAATAAGTGTACGATAACAATATTACCGTAGACAAAATAAAATTATCATACCTCAAATATACTCGTATAACTTCTTCGAGAGAGGTTGATCGTTGTCGAAAAGTGCTCGTGTCCGATTATACTCGAACAAGATCTTCGCCGGAGGTTGATCGTTGCCGGAGAGCGCTCGTGCTGATAACGTGTTATAAAATATTTATTATGATTATTATTTATATTATGATATTTTTATTATGGAGAGAAATATTAGAGAGATGAATTATGAAATGTATTTCAATACTTGTGTGTATCTTTACAATACAACTCAAGGTGCCTATTTATAGGCAAAATTTTCAAATTACAACCACAAAATAAAATATTACATCAACATAAAATAAACACATCTAATTTATATTCTCATCATCCTTATTTAACCACCATCTTTATTTATCCATCATTATTCATAATACACATCATCTTTATTCAACTTTATCTAACCAACCATTATAAATAATATACATCCACATATCTATTCACAGTATTACATATTATTATATAATTTTATTATATATTCTATTTAATTAAGGCTCAACCAAGTTAAAAACAGTCTAATTAGGCATGTCAATATTAATTTTTTTTAAATATAAAATAATTAATAAAATTAATGCGTAAAAAAAAAAAACAACCACTATGTTAAAAAAGTTAAGTATAATAACTATTTTGCCCCTTTTGTTACTTATTTTAAGTTAGTTAATTACTATTCTAGCCGTTAATTTTTTTTCATTATAATCATGTCCTCACAAATCATTTTTTTCTTTTTATATTCATAAAAATAATTTATAATTAAACTTCATAAAACATGCACAAATACTAGTTATTATTAAATACCTCCCACCTGTCATGAAGGAAAATGCCTTATCCCACTCCCACCGACGCTCAGTAACTGTAAATTTCAAAAAATAACGTTAGGTTTCAAACTAACCAGCAACTACTATTTTTGTCAACTACATATAATTCATCCCAGCTATCTAAAATTATTGTACACATAGGCTAACTAATTTTTTTTTCCCGAGTTATCCCCACTCGATCCGACTGTGGGCTAGTCTCCTAAATATCGGCGTGGGCTTTTTGCGCCACACAGACTTGGCGGAGACTTAATTTTGCCACACACTCCAGTGGTGAAACTAATCCTCGGGATCATATGAATACGTCTCAAACCCACCTGACAACGAGTCATGGGAAACAATCTCATGGAGACTACTCAAGGAATCGTGAGAGGAAGATTCGATCTCATGACCTAACCCACAAATTCTTAAGGCCTCCTTCTTAATCACTAGACCAATTCCTCATCGGCCACCTAAGCCGACTCATTCATTGATGCTATTTATTTACTTATTCAATTAGATCTGAAATTTAGTACATTTGATGGGTCACCTTCCATTCCAATCTCAGGCGCCATAACTGCTGCAAAAAGACGTATCAGATCCATAGACTTCATTGGATCCCCAAAGATAGACAGTTGGCCCTTTTCATTTTTCATTTTTATTATTTTTATTTCTTCTACTATTATTACAGAAGTACGGGCGAAGAACTGAAAGCTTCAACAACCACCCAACCGCCTCATTAATTACTTCACTAGGATAAAGCTAGACGAGCCCTTGGCCTCCTTATACTCATCGATTTCACCATTTTCCAAATATAGACCGTTGACAGTTTCTTTTCTATATATCTTTCAATGATTATTGCAAACCACTAATTTTCTTTAGTCCTTAAAATTCTTTATGTTACGATACTTTGGGCACATTTATATTTTGGTCTCACCGCATATTTTCAATCCATTTTGAATTGATTAATTTGTCGTCGAAATCTCTTCACTTATTTGGAGTTGTTGTATGCCTCTTTTTAAAGGTGTACCTAATGGATATTGGGTTATTTCCAATAGCATTTTATTGCATACTCGATGGGTATGCGTAAACTATAAATACATAATATTATTGTATATTTTAAATTATTTGTAATTTATGATATTTAATTAATAAAATATTATTAAAAAAATAAATTTGTGTGAATGTAACTAAAATAAATAAAAATTAGAGAAACCAATTGTAATTACTAATATTAAAATAAATTATAAAAGGGAGGAGCAAATAGCAATTAACTTTAAACATCAAATTTACTGTTTTTATCCGGTTCTCCAACTTAATAAATAGTATAGATAGGGTCTCTTTCGGCTGGCTAGCCGCTTATACTTTTTTACGGAATAAAAAGTTATCGTTTGGGAAAAAAAAATTGCAAACGACTAATATTTTTTTCCAGAGCATCCTCATTCGGACTTGTTATGAGTTTGCGACACACAGTCCGGCACTGGACCGGCTATAAGCTCGCACATCATACACTATAGAGCGTGGGGCTAATCTCTGAAGCCAGGTGAAGATGCCTCACTTCTCACCCAACAACGAAAGAAATCAAGCTCTGACCTCAAATATCACTAACATATCCGCTAGGTCATGCCAATGTGCATTGCAAACGACTAAATTGAAAGCTTCCATTTGAACAAATGAATGAATATAGTTGATTTAGTGCATAAATGAGCAAGAAACACTATTTTAGCAAACCACCGAAGCACTAAGGCCCTGTTTGGTTATAACGTCCACGCATAAGTACATGACAAATTATTTATTTGAAGCCCATGATAATTTATTTCAATCTTTTCATTCAGTTTATTTATATCCGACATATCTATTAATAGCGGACTAAAATATTAATTATGCGATGATGATATAGAAATCAAACATAATATTACATAATATTAATTATATTATTTGAACTTTTATTGGACATCAAAACAGGCCATAAGCATATTATTATATAATAATATCTAACATCCCATTACTAATCTCCAACTTGCAAATGCCACGTCACCACATACAACACAAGTCTCTTCTGATCTGATGATAGTGATCAGCTTAAAGGCTGCGCTGTAGTAAAATATTCTCAGCAATAGCTAAAAGCTAATTTTCTTGTGCTGCCATGGCGACTCATGTCGTACTTCTGATCTGTCTCTCTGCTTTCTTACCAATCCCATCTTCATCGCAGTCGACCACTGAGCTCTACTACGCAGGCTTTACCACCCAGAAAGCCAACGTCAGCCTCGACGGCGCTGCAATGATCGACAACAGCGGCGTCCTTCGACTGACCAACGAGACCAGTCGGTTGAGAGGGCACGCCTTTTACCCTTCGCCCATAAAGTTCAAGAACTCCGCCGGCGGCAAAGCCTCGTCTTTCTCGACGTGCTTCGCCTTCTCCATCCACCCGCAGTATCCAAAACTCGGCGGCCATGGCATGGCTTTCGCGATGGCCCCTTCCAGAGATCTGAACTCTTCGTCCCAGCCGAGCCAGTACCTCGGCCTGTTCAGCGCGAACAACACTGGGAACTTTTCCGACCATATCTTCGCCGTCGAGCTCGACACCGTTCAGGATTTTGAGTTTGGGGACATCAACGATAACCACGTCGGCATAGATATCAACAGCCTGCAGTCCAACGCGTCTGCAGCGGCGGCGTATTTCAGCGGCGGCGATGGGTCGGAGAAGACTGATATCAACATCAAAAGCGGCAAGCCCATTATGGTGTGGATCGATTATGATTCTGCCACGAATTTCATCAACGTCACGCTTTCTCCATCTTCTTCGAAGCCAAGAACTCCTCTCTTGTCTTACCAAGTGGATCTCTCGGCGATCCTCGAGGAGGATATGTACGTCGGCTTCTCGGCGTCGACGGGCTTGCTCGCTAGCTCCCACTACGTTCTCGGCTGGAGCTTTAAAACGAACGGAGAAGCTAAATCGTTGGATATGGCGACTCTCCCCTCCGTGCCAGGGACCAAGAAGAAGCACACCAGCCTAATCGTAGGCCTGTCAGCCTCCTCGCTCCTCCTCGTACTCTGCTCGGTGGTCCTCGCCGTATTCTTGGTCAGAAAAATCAAGAACGCCGAGGTCATAGAATCGTGGGAGCTCGAAATCGGGCCCCACAGGTACAAGTACCACGAGCTGAAGCAAGCCACGAGGCGTTTCAAGGACAGCGAGCTCCTCGGCGTCGGAGGGTTCGGCCGGGTCTACAAGGGGACGCTGGCCAACCCCAAGACGGAGGTTGCAGTGAAACACATTTCCCACGAATCCAAGCAAGGCGTCCGGGAGTTCATGTCGGAAATCTCCAGCATAGGAAGGCTCAGGCACCGCAACCTAGTACAGCTGCTTGGCTGGTGCCGGCGAGGTGGCGACCTCCTCCTCGTCTACGACTACATGCCCAACGGAAGCTTGGACAAGTGGCTGTTCGGCGACGAGCCGCCGAGGGGCGACGTGCTGGGCTGGAAGCAGAGGTTCAAGATCGTCAAAGGCGTAGCCACGGGTCTGCTGTACCTCCACGAGGGGTACGAGCAGGTCGTCATACACAGAGACGTCAAGGCCAGCAACGTCCTCCTCGACGGCGAGATGAACGGCAGGCTGGGAGACTTCGGCCTGGCCAAGCTCTACGACCACGGGTCGAACCCGGGAACGACCCGGATCGTGGGCACGCTGGGCTACCTTGCCCCTGAGCTGTCTCGAACCGGGCGGGCCACGACGGGCTCCGACGTGTTCGCCTTCGGGAACCTCCTGCTAGAAGTCACGTGCGGGCGGAGGCCCATCGAGCCGAAGGGCGGCGGCCCGGAGGATGAAGGGACCGTCTTGGCGGACTACGTATGGAGCAAGTGGAGGGAGGGGAGGGTCCTCGACGTGGCGGACAAGAGGATGAAGGGGGATTTCGACGGGGACGAGGTTGCGATGGTGCTGAAGCTGGGGCTGATGTGTTCGGGCAATGACCCGTCGAGGAGGCCGAGCATGAGGCAGGTCGTGGGGTATTTGGAAGGGGAGATCGACATGCCGGGGGATCGAGCCGTAGGTGAGCCAGGAGGTGCCGCCGTCGGCGAGAGAGGGTTCGAAGATTATCTCCGCTCGTATGCTTCGTCTTCTTTCGATGATAATACGACGGGTTCTTATGCGGGGCCCGCTTCGAACGTCGATACGACGAGTTTCGCCTCTGCTTCTTCGCCGGTTAGGCTACTCCATGGTTTAGGGGGCGCTAGATAGGTTCGAATTATTGTCACATTAGCATCAATATTGTAATGAAAAAATACAGCTACCATGAATCCTATCCTCCAAGGTAGTAAGTTTTTCGTACATATATATTGCTGAGGTGTCAACGATAAACCCTCACAAATATTATACTAGAAAAAGTAGTTTGAAATTGGAGTGATTTCTCCATTACCTATCATGACATATAACTTTAGACTTGGCTTGGCCATGGTTCATATTATAATGAAAGGTAGTTTTGGGTCTTGGGCTCGGTGTGGTGTGTGTACGTTATTGTCATGAACCCACCTCAAACCGACAGTGGGAGCAGCTTCGTTGAAGACAGGCGAAGAGACGAAGACAATGTTGAAGATGATGTAATGGAGGGAAGCGTTGGATGCGAAAAGACAAAGGTAAGAAAGAAGCTAGTTAAGGGAACCATGATTTGGAATGGGCTTTTCACAGATGGGTTAGGCTACATTGTTGTCATGATATTATCTTAGCAGCTTATTGGGTTAATACATATAAAGCCCAAGCTATACATTTATGTTAAAAACATGTGTACGCAACATTATGGCATTATGAATGAATTAAACCTATCTATCATCTTCTTCACTTCTTCTTCAACCTCTCAACCTCCGATCTTTTCTCAATTCTCTCCTCTCAATCCTCTGTTCTCTCTAATGTTTCTTTTCAAATCTCTCCAATCTCAGTGATCGAACTGTCGATCATTCGACATCTTCCCCTTACGATTTCAGTTCATAACATGTTATTATTACCAAGGTTGTCAATGTCATTCATCGGCATTATAGCAATGGTGTCAGCTAAGAAGAAATCCTCGTTAACTCTGGGTGGTTAAGACAAGTGGAGAGAGATCTTTCAAGAAGCCATAAATAAACATTGTCAGAACTCAGTAAGAAAACAATCTGTGGCTTGAATGGCAAATCACATGCTCACACCTTGAGATATAGTCATCTTGATTAAAGCTTCGAACTTTCATTAATCCATCTGGGCTATAGAATATTTACTCTCATAATCTATCTGTTTTGTTCTGAAGGATTCTCCTCATGCTTGCACTTCAGTATTTTTGTACATATAAGCAATTCAGAGATCCCCTCTTCTCTTTCATTCTTTTACTACAGAGAATCAATCATCGCCACTTCATTACATTGTAAGCATGTCAATCTTTCTATAGAATCAAAGCTCACAAATCATTCATTGATAAAGAACCCAAGCAACGGGCCGCTGTCATAAATATAACACCACCAGCAGATGACTCAACGAAACCTTAAAGCCTACAATAGCTTAATACTAATAACTGCAACAATGTTGTGGAACTTGCAAGAGATAATAATATACTATTGCAGACGTTAAATAGCCAGGGCCTTCCATTACAAGAAAAACAGAGACAAAGCCTCAGCTCAATTAATTGTCGTCCACACGAGGTCCCGGGCCTATTAGTAACGGTGCTGCTTCGTTTTCTTTCTTACCAGCGTTTGACTTTGCTTCGGGGTTGTTTGCAGCCCAAGCCCGGAGAGGTGGCTCAAAGTGTTGGCTGGCAACATCAGGAGGAGGCCCATCTTCGTCTTGCCCAGCAACAAGCCCCCTCTCGCCAAGAGACGACGGTTCGTTGAAACAAATCCTCCAAAGCGAGTCGACGAGAAGCCTTTCCTCTCTAGAAGCTCCTAGGTCTTCAGCAGGCATCTCACTGATTCCTTTAATTCTTTCTTGTAGGATCTGTTTTAGTTGATGCTTATCATCAGCTTCATCTTGTCCTTTCGAATTCTCACCATTGGGTTTTCCCGGTTTGTCGCGTGCGAGCTCAAGAAGACTACTCAGAGCAGCTTCGCGGACGTCAGCGTCTTTGCTTGAAGCAAGGTGCATTAGGACGCGGGGGATTCCTAGTTCGGTCACAACGTCACGGTCCGAGCGGTTTTCGTGCAGTAGGTACTGGATAAGATTAAGGGCTTTCCTGCGAATTATAATTGAAAATTGAAGATTGGGACAGAAGCATTTTCACATAAATAGAAAATAAGCTGCCCAAATAAAGAATCATAAGTTTTTTGTTTATATAAGTAGTTTAACTACCTCTGGAATCTTGCACTGTCTGAACTTAGAGCATCTCTCAGAGCTGCATAACCATTTCCCAGACGAAACGCAGCAATTCCAGGCTTGTTGTGTCTTATTAGGGCTGCAAGCATGACAAAGGTAGATATCAGACAACTAATGGTTCCTAGATGGAATGAACCAATATTGCACTCGTAGTAAGCTAAAACTATAATGATATAAGTGCTGGAAAGACCTACATGAGATTGCGCCAAGTGCTTTCGTTCGAGCGTTAACATCAGAGTCAGAAGTAAAATTTGACAAAAGTGGCTCTAAGCCATTAGCTTCCATGACCAACTGTTGACTCCTGGGATTGTTCTGAACAATCGTGCTAACAACCTCAGCAGCTTTTGCCCTGACATTGGCGTGAGAGTTTTTCAGGTAGCCAAGCAGAGGAACCAAGCCACCAATGGAGTGTAGATCTAATTAAGGAAACATTTAGTATTACGCCGATAATCAAACTATGTCAAGAAGCAGAAATATGGCGACAAAACAAACCGTTAGCCATATCAATGGATTCCACATGTTCTTGCAGCTCATCTAACATTTCTGCAAGAAGTAAAAGAACACTCATGAATCTCATGGATAAGCTTGAGGAGATAATAAACTCTAATAATCGTAAACTTCATATACCTTCAATATCTCCAGGGGTCACTCCTTGAGACTCCAAAACCTCCTCTGGAGTCTGCATAACAAGCGTTATCTCCTTCATACGTTTTACTACATCTACTGTCTGAGCTTGCATCGCCTCCATGAACCATCTTCTATCTTCCTCACTATACCCAAAAATTAAAGGAATAAATACCAATTCTCCAACCTAATTACACAAATTTCACTATCCCAGCAGATATTCGAAGCAAAAATCACTTTTTTTTTCAATATTCATCAGAAGTGTTCAGTCGTCAGCCTACAGCAACAACCCCACAAATTACTTGTTTCGATCTATCCATCACGAACAACAGCGAAAAGAAAAAGGAAAAAAAAAACTCACCTTAAATTTCGAGATGGCTTAGTACCATCAGAGTGCGCAAGACTCCACTTAAGCAATCCTTCCCAGTTAGGATTTTCGTTCGCCATTATGCTTTCCTTTCTTCTCCAAGCTGAACAATCGAAATAGAAAACCAACAAAAAAGATGAAATTGAAAAAATTATAGGAGATGGGGATAGAGCTTTATACGCAGTCCAAACTATTCTCGAATTCACTTGAAGATTCGAGATGATAAAGAGTTTACTGCAGAAGAAGCTTCTATGTCCCTTATTGGGCTAAGGCCCATAAACTACTGTATTAAATGGGCTTTGAGCCCATTATATTGGAACAATTCGGCCCATATTGACATTGAAGATCTTATTTCGTCCCTACCAAGTACCAATCAAACTGCCAATATTTCAGCTATAGCCCTTGTCCTAAGCTGAGGTTTACCACTCACTCGTCAAAGTGGGACATGTTTATCCATTCGTATGCATGAAATGCGTCCCTTTTCCTCTTATCCACTCGTCGCTGCAGCAAAATCTTATTATCTGAAGTTAAACAATTAAAGAAAGTTATTCAGAATCTCCATTCGTAATAATGGCGTCAATAGCTCCTTTCCAGGCTCTGCTGCCTCTCAGCAAATCCATCGGCGGCAGAAACGCACCACCGTTCGTGGGTTCAACACATCAACAGCTTTTGGCGGCGGCCCAGAGAAGAGAGCAACCCAGAAAGGCCCTCACGGTGGTTGCAGCCGTTGGTGACGTCTCGGCCGACGGAACGACCTATCTGATCGTCGGAGCTTGCACCGTGGCGTTGCTCGGGACTGCTTTCCCCGTCCTCTTCTCTCGCAAAGACCTGTACTTTTCACTCATATCCTCTTCTTGGCAATGGCTATAAAATCTCAATCGATGAGTGACCAAAGTGCGTTGATGAATTATTTCAGGTGCCCAGAATGCGACGGCGCAGGGTTCGTCAGGAAATCGGGCTCGGCGTTGAGGGCCAACGCGGCGAGGAAGGACGAGGCTCAGATTGTGTGCGCACGGTGCAATGGTCTCGGCAAGCTCAATCAGATTGACAAGTGACCAGGGAAATCAGTTGTTTATTTACTCTGTTTTCTGTTTGTGGATAAGCTTTCCTTAAACAACCAATGTATGCTCAAATCCCAAATTTGTCGGAGCAATTTGGGTTTGTTTTTCATTTCAAGCATGGAAATAATATCTTGTCAAATAAAAAAAATTTATTTATATCTTATTTTCGAAATCCCTGGCCGAGCATCAAAGTAGGAGCGGTGCACCAGAAATTCCACCTTTTTTTCAAGAAAGATTTGACCTTTTAACCCCATAACATATGCGGCAGGCGTCAACTTTGTTCTTGAATTCTTCTTTTTTTGTTTTTGTTTACTGTATCAATCGAGGAAAAGTGGTATCATTTATCAGCCCTGTTACAGAAGTCTGAAACGTATCAGCTGATTTAGAAGTTTTCGTAGAATCGATTTCCAGTCGTATTTTGAAGCAACACAATACATATTACGCGGGTGGGAGATTCGATATAGTTATGAAGCAGCTGGAGGAAGAATTCGGGCCAGATCGAATGATTGGGATCGAAACCGACGATGAAGAAAACGAGGCTGAAACGGTCTGCAACAATCAGGATTATGATACTGAATCTGATATGACGGGTCTATCCCGAAACCCTTCACTTGATGATTTTGCTGGTGGTCCTTCTCCGCATTGGCCTCAAAGTTATAGGTATGTGGGGCACTTTTTTTTTTCCCTATGCAATTGTTCCTTCGTTTTGTATGGATTTGGCGAATCAAAATTCTGTTTATGGGATGTTTAAAGGCAGTCGATGGACATGTACACGAGTGTGACGCCTCCCCCGATAAGCTTTATGAGGGGACCATCTTCATTGGCTTCAGCGTGCCAAAGGGAAGAAACGTCGACTGCTGATGAATCATCTTTGATTAAACCCCTCCTACCGTCAACAACATGCTTAGATAACGAGTCCCTGACTGTGCCAATCTCGATGGTAAACCGCCATGTTGCTTCTCACCAGAGGATTTCTTACACTGAACTTCCACCCTCAAGGCAGTGCTCATATTCGCAATCCCTCCTTAATGGTAAGGTGCTTGTAATATTACGTATACCGTGGTCGAATGGACTCAGATGTTTGTCATATTTGAAGTGCAGCCATCAATGCTCTTTGTGGGATCGGAATACTTTCGACACCTTACGCACTAAAGGAAGGAGGATGGTTCAGCCTCGTGCTCCTCCTTATGTTCGGAACAGTTACATGCTATACTGGAATTTTGTTGAAGAGATGCTTACAAAGCTCCTCCAGCCTTCGAGCTTATCCAGACATTGGACAGGCTGCCTTCGGAATAACTGGTCGAATATGCATTGCTGTAAGTCCCGCAACCTTCGAATGTCCTAAAATGGAAAATTTGATCTGCCCATGTTAACTCACGGATCCTGAATCTTTACAGGCAATCCTATACGTGGAACTATATGTATGTATTTCCTCATCATCTACCAACTCTTTACCATTAAGTATACCACTCTGTCTCTCTCCTTTTTGTCTCAAATAACTGAAAGTTCGAAGTCATATTGTCTGTAGTCTTCATGCGTGGAATTCTTGATCATGATGAGCGACAACCTATCAGCCTTTTTCCCGAATTTTCAACTAGAAGTTGTTGGAATCAATCTCAACTCTTACCAAGTGTGTGCCATCGCCTCAGCCCTCGTTATCCTTCCCACAGTGTGGCTCAGGGATCTCAGCTTGCTTTCATACGTTTCAGGTGATACGGTTTGTTTATCATAACACTTTTTCAGTATTAAAAACCCCTTAAAAAATTAAAGAGCCCTAACCATTGTACGTATCCCCGTGGATGATATTGACTTTATCAGTTGGCGGAGTGGTTACTCTTGCCCTCGTAGTCATCTGCTTGCTATGGGTCGGGGTGACTTCTGAGGCTGGGTTTAATCCAAGCGGAAAAGCTCTAGACCTATCGAGAATACCTATCACGATTGGGATATACAGCTTCTGCTACGGCAGCCATTCTGTTTTTCCGAACATCTACTCCTCCATGAAGGATCCTTCAGGATTTCCTTCGATTCTAGTTATCAGGTAGGTAATCCATTATCAAAACAAGATATTTTGCCTACCGTGTTTGTTTCCACCGTTAGGCCTTACTCGAAGATACATACAACCTCTGCAGTTTCCTATTTGCCGGTTTGCTATACGCTGGTGTGGCTGTCTTTGGGTACTCAATGTTTGGTGAAGCTACGAAGCCTCAGTTCACTTTAAATCTCCCCTCACGGATGCTCGCTTCTAACATCGCCGGATGGACCATGGTAAGAAAAGCAGCACACCCTATAGATTTTCAGTCGAGAAGATCGATTTTTTTTTGCTTGTTTTCAGGTGGTAGCCCCTGTAACAAAGTTTGCACTGTCGATGACCCCCGTGGCATTAGCCATAGAGGAACTTCTGCCTGCTTCGGCTCATCTCAGCTGGTTTGTCCTCATTCGGACATGCTTGATGCTCTCGACTCTTTTCGTGGCCCTGACAGTTCCATACTTCGGTAAGCTAATTGTAGTCAATGGTAACTTTCTCGTCTGGTAATAACCGAAACTAAAACTTGCAGGATCTGTCATGGCTCTGATCGGGTCCATCCTCGTGATGCTAATCGTAAGCAACTTATGCACTTTACTCTCTCTATCTACACAACCTTAACCAGCCTCTCAAACTCTGCTTTATAATCACAGTCGGTAATCTTGCCCTGTGCTTGCTACCTGAGGATACACAAAGGAAGACTGACAAAGCTACAGGTCAGACAGTTTGCTGTCTCTTCTCTTCTTCAAGACTAAGGCTTTATTTATTACAGAGTTATCTCTGTCTTGCAGATTGGCACTTGCACAGCAATTATGTTCATAGGCGGCGTCTGTGCGGTCTTAGGAACGTACTCAGCCATTGCTAGCATGGGCGACGCCTAAAACCAGCCTCGGCAGCTAATGGAACCTATCGGCTCGTGCTGAAAATCCTGTTTTTTTTTTCATTAGTCTACGGTGTGTTCGGTTTATATACGGCGAAGAATTCATAGATCGATCGATCATACGAAATATCCAATGCATGAAACTGATTGATCATTTGATTCTGCTGAAAAGAATGTTTTACCTATATTACAGATCTCTACCACAAAAGCAATCCACCAAGAAAAGAAGCAACAAGCCTATTAAATTATTACAAAGATAATAATTAAGTAATATTATTTATTGTTGTAATGAGGAGAACTGAGACTCCCACACAAGACTTCTGAGACAGTACATAAAAGACCCAATTTTTATTTGGAAAGTGCAAAATCGGAAACTAGTTCGACCGGCCCATCTCCCCGCCGCCGCATCCACGCCGGTCCTTCCCCTGTCTATCTCGAGAACATAGGAGGGATAGGGATTTGTTCGACAAAAATGAAACGTGGGTGGAAACTATCGTGGCACGTTTGTGCGGTGAGTGCGGCCATCGCGTACATCTACTTCACCACCGTTCTAGTGTTCATCGATCAGTGGTTCGGAATATGGTCCTCGCCGGGAATGCTAAACGCCGTCGTTTACACGGCCTTGGCCGTCATGTGCGTCGTCAGCTACCGTTTAGCGGTCTGCTCTGATCCCGGCCGTGTCCCGTCTACTTACATGCCCGACGTCGAGGACGCCGATCATCCCATACACGAGATCAAGCGCAAGGTAGCGTCCAAGTTTACAACTTTTTCTTTTCTTTTCTTTTTTTCTGCTGGGATTTCGTTTGTTCTTAGCTCCACTGGCTTTTGTGGTTTGTGGGCCGTTTGATTCGTGGTTCTCTGGGTTGAAATTTACACCTTTATGCTAAAATATTACAAGAAAAATGACTAATGAATTTAAGGTTGTCTTTATCATGTGCCTTGTCCGAACTGTTACTTGCTGTGTGTCAAACTTGTGAGGAATTTGATTTGGGGTGTGTTGGTTGATTCAACTATAGAACATGGCTTGATCTGTGAAATTAGAGAGAAGCTGGAGAAATGGAATGCACCAATTGGGAAGATTTTCGGTTGAGTTTGATCTATAGAGGAGGGTATAAAACCAAGCAGTTCTTAATGTGAAATGATCTCTTGCAAGTTGGATATAAGCACTGTTTTAGCTGAGGCTTTGGGGTTGTTTTTGCAGGGTGGAGATTTAAGGTACTGCCAAAAGTGCTCCCTCTACAAACCACCTCGTGCCCACCATTGTCGAATATGCAATCGATGTGTCTTGAGAATGGTATATGCCAAGTCAAACGTTGCTTCATCTCTGCATTTTCTCTCATTTCTGAATAATGTTGATGAACTGCGGCTTGCCTCCTTATGCAAGGATCACCATTGTGTCTGGATGAACAACTGCGTGGGGCACTCTAACTATAAAATCTTCTTCGTTTTTGTTGTTTATGCTGTCACTGAATCAATATACTCCATGGTATGTCCATTTCCTTTCATCCTCTGGCACTTTGTCACAATGTTAATCTTCAATCTTTGATTCAAATACATCTTTCTGTCATATCTAAGATACTTCTCGTCGGTAGTGTAACTGCTGATTCTCAGAAAGATGTTGAAGATCCACTCAGAATCATATATGTAATCATCTCTTCGTAGTTTTTATTTTTCGTTTCGTCTTCTTCTTCTCGCTGTCCATCCGTTGTATGATGAGCTGCTAAATGATTTATGTCCAGATTATTTCAGGGATACTGCTGATCCCTCTATGTCTTGCCCTCTCATTTTTCCTCGGCTGGCATATCTATCTTATAGTGCAGAACAAGACCACAATTGAGGTTCATTCAGCAATGAACTCTTTTTCTTTCTTGACGAAATTTTTATCTGAAAAAAAAAGGCTCTTCCTTTACTTGCAGTACCACGAAGGTGTCCGAGCCATGTGGCTTGCAGAAAAAGGCGGGCAACTCTATTCTCATCCGTACGATATTGGCCTGTACGAAAATCTAACAGAAGTAAGCAAGCATTAGTCTTCGCCTCTGCTTCCTAGCTAAATTTTGATAATTCTCGTAGTGCTATAGCAAAAAAGGGTTCAATGTTTACTTCTATAAATCGTTTTCTCTTACAACTGCTTGAAGTTTTTCTTGTAACTGTCACAGATTCTTGGCCCGAACGCTTTTTCCTGGTTTTGTCCCACGACACAGCATATTGGTTCTGGCCTTCGCTTCCGAACGAAATACGATAAAGCCATCGAAGGATCCACTACATAGCCAACTTCTTACTTCCCACTTTCGACTATGCACTCCAAGCAACTGTATTCTTAGGGCACCGACCAAATCTCTTGAAGGCTGCGGTCTTAAGCTCAGTTTTCCCTACCTTGTAATGATATTCTTTCAACATAGTATTTGAACCATGTCATGTATTAGGTTCTGAACTGTCTAGTTGCGGCTAAATCGTAGTCGAAGTTGCAAAAAAAAAAAACCGACTTGAGTATGAGGATTGAGGATTGTAGTGGATATTGAAGAGTTTCAAAGTTGTGCATAGAAACTCACTAACGAATATCATCATCATACAGATTTTACAATAAGTTTGTAATCTTATGTGATTGAATAATATGTGATTGTTTTCTTTATGCTGAAAGAATGGTTCCCTTGGATTATTCATGCCTGCAATCTATATTGACTGACTCATATATATATAGTGATATGGTTTGTCGTTTTATTGTTGAAGCATTTAATCCAAATATTGTATGTGAATTTCTTCAATCAAAGGAAAAAAACACTGAAAGTTCTTCGTATGAATATTTGCAGCTTGTCAACTCTCTCGTCCAAAAGCACATAAAATTGTCTGAAAACGCCGATCGTCTGAAAGAAGATCAAATCGAAAATGGTCGAAACAAACCATGCATGAATATGCAGCCCTATCCCAGACGACGAAAGATCGAAACTAGCTAACGAAAGTTGCCGCGGGCGAGCAAATAAAGCTATGTAAAAGCCTTTCTACTGCTCTGAGGAGCCTCACCACCGCCAGCAAACAAGACGTCGAGCTCCACCGTTCTTGGGCGGCTCCACCTTGGCCCAACGCGGAATGTTCTTCTTCTTCTTCGGCGTCGGCGGAGGGCACAATGAAGGGGGCGGTATTCGATACTCCTCGTCCTTTGGGGTTGTACACCCTTTGTAGTAATCTTGATGAGCAAACTAACCTTCCATTATTTCTCTGTTGTGCTCTGCAAGGATGATATTATAAAAGACTAATTAATCAATGGGAACACAATTATTTTATTTTATTCATTCATTCATTTCCCGTCTAAAGTGTTAATCTCAACACCATATTTTAGACGAGGACACATGCCACAATCTCAACTCACTTGGGTTTGGATAGGATAGAATAAATCCGAACAGCTAGGAATGTGGTGGCACCGACTAGGGCCGCATGCTGACGTGGTGGTAGCCCACAACGTCGGGTTTAAATATAGGGTGGCGGCGCTTTGTAGGGCGGTGGGCTTCAACGTTTTTAATCGGAAGTCTAAAAATATATCAATAAAGATTATTAGTATTTATAATTTTAAATGGTTTCACATTCACTCTACTTCTTTTTATATCGTATCGCAGCATTTGATAACAAAATAGGGAAATTTCGGCGGGTAATCCTGTGTTTAAGGTTTTTTCATTTGGTGTACAAAGTTATTTTTAATTCCGGTTTGTACCCATGTGTTTAAGCCTTTTTCAGTTGGTGTCCAAAATATTTTTCAATTCCGTTTGATATTCCTGTATTTAAGGCTTTTACAGTTGGTGTCCAAAAGTATTTTTAAATTTCGGTATGTAACCCTAAATTATGACAAAACATAACCCCGCGGTTTTAAAAGACTAAAAAATGAGATCTTTAGGTGTATGCACGTTAGTTGCTAACAGAATTCTAGAAAACATAAAAAACGGTTTTATATACCTAAAGATCTCATTTTTTGTCTTTTAAAATCGCGTGGTTATGTTTTGTCATACCTTAGGGTTACCTACCAGAATTAAAAATTCTTTGGACACCAACTGAAAAAGCCTTAAACACAGGGATATCAACTGGAATCGGAAAATACTTTGGGCACCAACTGAAAAAGACTTAAACACAAGGGTACCAACCGAAATTAAAAATAACTTTGGACACCAACTAAAAAAGCCTTAAACACAGAGTTACCAACCTGAATTTCCCTAAAATAAATAGTTTCGCAGAAGATAAAATGGGCCAATTCCCCAACAAAGGCCCATCAAGTGGTTGCTATTGGAGCCCAAACATTGGTGTCCAAAACGACGGCGTTTTTACAACTATACCTGCCATCACTCGAGCATTAAACTTCCGGAATTCTCTTCCATCTTTCTCGCTTCTTCTCCGACGACTGTTCGGCGAATAACGGCGACTGCTATGTCTAATTTGACCAAAAGCACGGTTCTTGTTACTGGCGCCGGCGGTAGAACGGGTAATTACACTTTTATATACCTCATCGTGCTTAGCTTTAGGCTAAAGTGCGTGCTTACAGTTCTTTAGCTGGTGGTGTTGATCTGCTCATTTAAGAACATGTCGCTTAGTTTGATTTGATTGATAAAGGTCTATCGTCGCTCTGGTTGATTCACAGTGGAGTCCGTAGGAAAAATAATAAAGATAAATTGATGAAATTAGTTAGTTTTTTTTTTCTCCTTCCTTAAACGTTATGTGAAAATCTATGAAGAGTGATTTGTAATGTTCTTCGTTTTGAGCCTATTAGGAGCGTTGCTCTTCAATGTTCTTCATCGCAGGTCAAATTGTCTACAAGAAGTTGAAGGAGAGGTCTGACCAGTATACAGCTAGAGGTTTGGTAAGAACTCAGGAGAGCAAGGAAAAAATCGGTGGGGCGGATGATGTTTTCGTTGGGGATATTAGAAACACCGAGAACATCGTACCGGCGATGCAGGGGATTGATTCCCTTATAATACTCACAAGTGCAGTGCCTAAGATGAAGCCGGGGTTTGACCCTGCCAAAGGTGGTCGGCCTGAATTCTACTTCGAAGACGGACAGAACCCTGAACAGGTTTTCGACTGGCCTTACGTATGAGTGTCTTTTATGTTCCCCAGCCTTACTTATCTGGCCTATTCATTTATTTTCTAGGTTGATTGGATAGGGCAGAAGAACCAAATCGATGTTGGTGAGGACCGTCTACTCTATGCTGTAGCTGTAGCGAGCTTTACTGTATTTGCATTAGCATATTCTTTTGCCTGATGAAATTTCGTTCTATGAAAAATGAGCAGCCAAAGATGCTGGAGTGAAGCATATCGTGCTGGTAGGATCAATGGGCGGAACAAATCCCAATCACCCCTTGAATAGCTTGGGAAATGGAAATATCTTGGTTAGTTACACCCCTTGAATTGCTCCTGAGTATTTACCCGATGATGATTTCTTCGTCCCAAAATCATACTTTGTTTGCAGATATGGAAGAGAAAGGCCGAACAGTATTTGGCTGACTCGGGGGTTCCATACACAATAATAAGGTATGAATCTATCTAATCGAAGTGCTGCCCACCACACAACACAATGGCCCCTTCATCTTCATCATGGTGTTTGTTTCAGGGCTGGAGGTTTGCAAGACAAAGAAGGTGGCTTGAGAGAGCTACTCGTGGGAAAGGACGATGAACTCCTGCAAACAGACACGAAGACGATCCCAAGGGCCGATGTTGCAGATGTCTGCATTCAGGTGATTCTTCGATGCTTTTACGTTTTAAGTGCTTGCGAAACAATTTCTTACAATGCCAAGGTTGTTCTTGCACTGTACACAGGCACTGAACTTCGAGGAGGCAAAGCTGAAGGCCTTCGACCTTGCTTCGAAGCCCGAGGGAAGTGGCACTCCGACCACCGATTTCAAATCCTTGTTTGCTCAGATCGACGCTCGCTTCTGATCGCCTCGTCCATCGTTAAGGAGTGATTATGTATTCAATAAAATTATTGGCAGTGTAATTCATATTATTGTGACATAATCAATAATGCCTGAAAGTTAATTTCGTGTTTAAAAAGTAAATCTGTCAATCTATGAATCTTCGCGTACTATAAGATGGGTTGGTTGGGTCTACGTTTTAACTTTCATGTCTAATTTTGTTGAGAGTTGTAATGAAATATAATTAGTAGGGACCAATCTGAGTCAAATTTTCACAAAGTACGAAATAGTGCAAAATTATAAATTCTCAGGGACGCAGATGCAAATTCCCAATTTATATTATACTATTTAACCTTGAATTGAATTGGGAGCTCTTTAGTAGAGGTAATAAATGGCGCTCGTTTCTTCTGTCAGCTGCATTAACTATCGTAGACCCTTTTCTCCCACAAACCCTAATTTCCAATTCAATCATACAAAGTATTTGGTACGGCTTCCCAATCACCGCCGTATCTCCTCCTCCTCCTCCTCCTCCTTAACATTCAACGTAAAGCACAAACTTCACCTTTCTCTTCACCACTGCAATTTTTTTTTTCCTTTTATTTTCTGCAGTAATTGCATAACATTAATCATCTTGTCTCCCTCCTTTAAATTATATATATCCAGGATCTGAAATTGCGACGTCGTATCTTAATTTCTTGTAAATTGGATGAGGATAGGGCTGAGACTTGTTCGGGAGGTAAGTTAATATTGCCACTGGTGCTCGCGTGCGGGAAATATCTTTGTTTATTATTACCTATTTTGTTTATGGCGTTTTTCAGATGATGAAGTGGATAGCGATGGTGTCAAGGCGGCATTGTCGATGTTGAGGTTCTACAAACGTGAGTCAGTTTCTCATACTCATATCAGTAACTCATAAGATATTGAATTTGTGTCCCTGTTAGAAAAAAGGTATTATTGACCAGCTAAAGCTGTAGCTGACTGTAAACTGTCAAATATTATGCTGAAAAAAAAATAACAGATAAAGCTGAATCATTTATGAACATGAGGAGTTCTATGTTCTGTTGTGTGTCCTGATAAGTGTCCTAAAGAGCACAAGGCAGTGTCGGGGCCTAGGCGGGAATTTTAGAACAGTTGTCCTTCTAATATTGATTGTTGTAACAGGGGAAATCTCGCCGCTGCTGCCAAATAGCTGCCGTTATGTTCCAACTTGTAGTGAGTACTCGATGATTGCTTACAAGAAGTACGGGGTTGTAAAGGGAACTATATTGACTGCGTGGCGCTTGTGTCGCTGCAATCCTCTTGGTGATATGCCCCATTTCTTTCTTTCCATTCTGTATTAAGCTTTTCCTATATTTGCATTGCAACGGATAGTCAGTCATTACACATAATCTGTAGAGACCATGACTTGGCTGCAGCCACGGTCTTATATCTCTATTGGCACGACGATGTTCTGTTAAAAAATAAAAGAGGAAATTGAAAGATTTGACTGTTAGCTTGTGAGCATGGCAGGAGGCTCTGGGTTTGATCCCCCGCGCTGGTTTGGTGAGACAGCTCCGCCGGAGCAATAACATCACACGGGTGTTTATCCAGCATATCTTTTTGAGGGAGTCACTGACTTCAGCGGCCAACGTGATGAAGAATTTTGTATATCAGACTGTAAACAAGAACAAAGTATTCAGGTAATAACAGTTGTATATTTGTTGTATATGCATACTTGTTATCAACGATATTCTCTTCTAGAGAACTGCTGGATTTAAACTTTGAACCCACGAAAGTGAAACTGTAGTGTAGTAATTTGTTTTTAAGTAGAATAGCATCTTGGTTAAATATTAATTTAAGGTTGTATTGTGTTGGAAACTCGAAAGTTGAAGTGGGCTTTGTCAATTGATGACTCCCTCGTTCAATTTGGGTTGAATTTCTAATGCGATTTAAGGCTTTTATTAATTAGCTATAATATATCTGTAATGGCTTGATAAGATGCCTCGAACGCAGCGATTTATCTTGTTAGGCGTACATCATAAGTAGGGGTGAGCATGGTGCGGTTAGGGCGGTTTTTATTCAAATTTTAACTCGATCCGATGTATTGTGGTTTTTAATGATACACCTCGAACCCGATCATAAAAATTTTAACTCGATACATTGCGGTTTGTTTGGGTTGAGTTGGGTTGGGACTAGTTTTGCGGGTTTTTACATATTATTTATCATAACGAAAAATCAGTAACCTAATATGTATAATATTTTAAGTATAACGAAAAATCAGTAACCTAATATGTGTAATATTTTAAGTATCGATAGTAAAAAAAATATATCATAAATTTGTTTATAATAATAAAATTTTACATAGAAAAATATCATTATAACAATAAACAATAGTAATAAATAATAATTTATGACTGTTACAACTGTTAGGAGTTACGATTGATATCTATCAATTTATCACCTATTTAATATAACATAGTAAAATCATAATATTATTAAATGCGGTTGGATGCAGTTTTAAAAATAAAAAATCAAATCTGATTGCAAAAGATGCAGTTTTATATTTTTAAATCCAAACCAACTCATCACGTTGTAAACTCGACACTTGCGGTCTGGGTTATGTTGGGTCGATTGGGTAGATGGCTCAACACTTGCGGTCTGGGTTATGTTGGGTCGATTGGGTAGATGGTTCGACGGGTTAAATGGTCACCCCTAATTATAAGGTTGACTTTGGAGACATCTTTTATTGATACATTCATTGCGTATTAAGATAAATATAATATTATGATGTTTCTGTCAGAAAGTCGAACTACATGAAATGTTGTAAGTTTTCATTGTTGTATGTATCGCAATGAGCGGTACTGTACTTGTACGGAATCTTTCTGTATTAAAGTCAACAAATAGTTAAATGGTCACCCCCAATTATGGCTTTTTTTTCAAATGTAGTGTTCTTTTCATATTTTATATCGAAAATAAGTTACTTTGTGGAACTTTTTCAAAAATAGGTTAACGCGTAACCGTGCATGACGCTTTCTGGACCGCGTCACTACTTATGACGCGTTTTGAACGCGTGACAATCTATGACGCGTTCTGGAACGCGTCATATCTGGTGACGCGTTTTTCCTCGTACTTTTGTTTTTTGCTGAGCATGTCCGAAAAAATAAAAAATATAAAAATATTAATTTAACATAAAATAAGTATATTACATCAAACGCGTATATGCTTAAAAAACACGCACAAGCACAACAATACAGGAAACATAAAAGTACTTATACACATAATAAATCGAACATCATATGAAACTTAAACACACATAAAGGACATACATCAAACTTAATAAGCTATTTAAAATTTTGACTTAGACTTGACAACCACGTTGCCTTGCACGCCTCTCAGATCTATCCATCTCGTTATGAATCCTCGTCGTTCGATACCTCCCTGCTCCTCTTCGATTTCGAGTTTGTGGGTTGTGAAATAGTTCGAAATCCGCATCCGCCCAATAACGCTCATCGTCTAAAAGAACAAAACGACCCTCATAAGTTTTGAAATAAGCGTCCTTACTGTAAAATGCGGCGACGAATTGTGTGTTGCTTAGTCCAAAGCTCCGACAAGCTGCTTGTGCATGCGGACATGGTATCTTAAACATACTCCACTTAGAGCATGAGCAACGACAATCAGTCAGCACGACCACGTACGTAGTAATTCCCCTTCCACTTACATATGGTGTATAGACCTCGGCGGATCTTGTTGCCCAATCAAAATCTCTCACCGTAAGCATTCTTGACTCCTCGTTCCATCGACCGATGGCTTTGCTGCTGTGTCAACAGAGACGGATCCATCGGACCATACAATGAAGTCTCGTCCATTCTGAACATAAAACAAAAATATAGCACAATATAAAAGTTATATTTTAAATAAAAAAGTTTTGGACAAAAAACCGCAGAGACCCGGGGAAGGCCGGCTCGAGTTTCGGTCGCCCAAACGTATTTTAGGTCATTCGCCGGCAACACCCACCACATCGCTCCGGCCTCCTCCCACAGCGGCTAACCGCCGGCAACACCCACCACCTCGTGCGGCTAACCGCAGGCAACACCCACCACCTCGCTCCGGCCTCGTCCCGCAGCGGCCATCCGCCGGCAACGGCCAACACCGTCTCTATCCGGCCTCCTAACGGCCAACACCGCAGCGCCCAAACCGCCGGCAACAAACAACACCCGCCCGCAACAAAGGCACCGACCGCCCACACACCAACACTGCAGCGGCCACCCGCCGTCTCACGGCCACCCATTGGCCTGACTCGCCGGCGAACGCGGCGGTCCGCTCGCCGGAACTCGCGAATTTCGTATAATAATAAAAAATTGCTAAAACTAACTAACCTTGAGAGGATTCGGATCGGAGATGATTCGGCCAACAAAATTCGAGAATTGGCGTCGGAAACACTTAGATAGGTGCGGCCGATTAATTGTAAAATGGAAAAGGAAGAGGAGAGGAAAAGAGAGGGGAAGAAGAAGAAGAAGAAGATGTGCCGTTTGACTCGTTCAAATGCGTCGTATGTTGTGACGCGTTAAATAACGCGCCAGTGGTTATGACGCGTTCAGACAGCGTCAGAAGTTGTGTCGCTTTTAAAACGCGTCATACGGCCTGACGCGTTAACCTATTTTTGAAACTCCACAAGAATCAAACTTATATTTGAAAATGATTTTGAAAAACGCACCAAAAGTGCAAAAAAGCCAATTATTTGTATGTATACTTTCTAAAGCTTTAAAATTAAATATTACTAACAAACAAGCTTTAATTTTAAATATAGAAAAGTTGTCGTCCAATCTTTTGCATGTGACTACTGAGGTTGAATGAATAATTAAAAAGGTTTATCTAATGAATCCTCAAAGGTCAAAGGCTTCGCTTCTAGAGGTGCCCAATCGCCGGTGACGGTTAACCAGCGGTTGGCGGTACCGGCGGGTGTTCAACCGCCGGTTAAGGTTTGAACCGGCGGTTTGGTTTTTTTTTTTTTTTTTTGATTTTTTTTTTAAAATATTTTAATGTATTTTTTTACGGCTATTTCCTTTTTTATTATTTTTAAATTGTTTTTTAATATAATATATTTATTATATAATATAATATAATATTATATTATAATATAATATTTATAGCATTGGATTATAATAATAATATTATTATTATTTTTTATAATAACCGCCGGTTGAACCGCCAAATCGGCGGTTTACAACTGGCGGTTCGCGGTTTGGGAAAACCCCAAACCGCGGCCAACCCGTCCCTAGGCGGTTGCCGGGACGGGTTGGAGCCGGTTACGGTGGCGGTTTCGGAACCGGCGGTTCGCCGGTTGAACCGCCGGTTCCGGTTAATTTTGGGCATGTCTATTCGCTTCACATCACATATAATATAAACAATTTAATTACTTTATAGTTCGATTAAATTAAGGACGTGAAATGTGTAGCTTCATATATGCGATAAGTAGACTACGACAGAGAGAAAAGAGATCATAGAAGAAACTATCATATTAATAATATGTTAAATGTAAGAACACATGCCTTGAGTTGAAAAGAAGACTAAAAAAATCATGGGCGGACAGTCCTAACTTAAGCACAAAATTAATAACCAATCTCAGTCATAATTTTATTACAACTCAAACTAATTAAAATAGGAAGAATATAATATATATATATATATATATATATATATATAGCCAGAAAAATACATGGAGAGACAAGAAACAAAAGGCACATGGAGTTGCATGTGTATTTGTGGAAAGAAAAAGAAATCTATCTGAAATAAAATCGATAATTCGGTTCACATGCGTTTGGAATTTTGCAATATGTTCAGACTCACCAATATATATATATATATATATATATATATATATAATATAGATATACATTTTTCATATTTCACATAATATCTCACATGGCTCGCCTGCAATGCGAATGACGTGAGTGGACTACTACATCAACGTACTTGCATTTCTTTTTTTGGAGCATATATTGATTCCCTATTATAATCTACTACTTTATGAAGTGATTAAAAAATATATACCATATGAATTGTCTAAAAAATAATCACGTAATATATTTTCTTGATGATTTTCCTAGTGAAGAATCGGGCATGAAGAAATGCTAAGGCGGCTCAACTTAGATCATTTGCTTGGTTAGAATTGGCAAATTATAAATTCTTTACATAAAAAAGTAAACCAATATTTTACAAGAAAAATAAAATAGAAAATTAGAACGGAGACAAATTAAATAGATGGTAATAATTGCTTCCGTTCCAAAGACGAAACGGTTGGGATTGGTGGTGAGTGATGCAAATGCTACACCAATTTTTTATTTTTTTTCAGAAAAAGAAAAAAAAAATAAATAGGAAACAAAACTCATTAATTGTATAATAAGAAGTAAATACATGTGAGGTGATTTTAGGCACGATAATGGGCCCTTCGTGTCATGCATCATTTATTACATTCTTGGTAGAACAATCGTGAAACTCTTGGGCTGGATTAGATAATAAATTAAATTTCGTATTATCTTCTATTTATTTAGTAAATAAATAATACGTTGAAAATGTAAATTGTGTAACGAACATTATAGAGAATTGACTTACAATTCAAACAACAAGATAAGAAAGATAATTAGGTTCTTGGGCTAATATAAAATAGAAAAAGGTTAAAAGGTTCGAAGTGCAATTTATAATAATTAAGAGTAGTATAATGCAATTAAGTAGCCCTTTTCCCTCCATAAGTAGTACCTTCACTCTCAGCCTATCGACCAGCTTAGCCTCCATTACATTTTTCCGTTCACATCTCTCTCTCTCTCTCTCTCTCTCTGAAGAACAAACAAAATTCAAAAGCCAAAATGAAGGTGTTCGAGTTCGTCTGCGTTGTGACAGTGAGTATCATCCTCTGTTTTCTAGCACCATCTGCTTTAGGAAGAATCCCAGGTGTTTACTCCGGCGGCCAATGGCAGGGTGCCCACGCCACCTTCTACGGCGGTAGCGACGCCTCTGGCACAATGGGTACGTTTATGGCTGTTTATTTCTCTATGGGATGAGCAGTAAAACACTTTATAATGTAAACATCGTTTCTGATGAGTAAGATATTCGTCTCTCTCTCTCTCTCAGGTGGTGCTTGTGGGTATGGAAACTTGTACAGCCAGGGCTACGGCGTCAACAATGCGGCGCTGAGCACGGCTCTGTTCAACAGCGGGCTGAGCTGCGGCGCGTGCTTCGAGCTCAAGTGCGACGCCGCCCAGGGCGGCAAGAGTTGCAACCCGGGCAACCCATCCATACTCATCACGGCGACCAACTTCTGCCCGCCCAACTACGCTCTGCCCAACGACCATGGTGGCTGGTGCAACCCTCCCAGGACACATTTCGACCTCGCCATGCCTATGTTCCTCAAGATCGCCGAGTACCGCGCCGGCATTGTGCCCGTCAACTACCGCAGGTAATGGACCTTTTTTAAACTCTGTTTCTAAGCCCTTTTTAACAGTATTTTCTTCTGCCCAGAGTCTGCATTAGTGTTTCTGACCTTTAATTTCGCAACGATTCATATTCCCTATTAAGTTCTTCCGTCCATTGTGTTTCTGAACTAGTTTGCTGAGCTTTAGGCCATGGCTGGTTTGGCTGTTCACAGCCCACAAAATCGTACAGACATAGACACTTTAGTCCCTTCACTAAAGGTCATTGTAAAAACCCCACTTGCCTTTGTAATTGTTGTTTGGTGCCAGCCCTAGTTTGTCCTTCAACCTTCCACAGTTCCTCCCTCCATTAAATGCAAAAACTAAAAGTTGCCCTTGGGCTTAGGGAAGTGAAAGCTCTACTGTTTTTCCGAGGTCATTTTGGTAAATGGACAAAAGCCTGGGTAATAGTCTAATAGACAGTAAATCGTGAAAGAAGGGCACGTGGTTCGAGAAGAAAGCCATAAACGCGTTTTATGGGCCCCACCCAACGAACATAACCGAGGAACAGTGTCCCATGTTACCTTAACTAACTGTTCACAAATCCATTACAGTAATGATAGCAAGGCGGGCTTAAACCAACCAAGCTATGCGCATCGTTAACCATGGTTCTTCTTCTTTTTTCTTTTATTTCCGATGCAGAGTGCCCTGCCGGAAGCACGGCGGCATCAGATTCACGGTCAACGGCTTCCGCTACTTCAACTTGGTCCTGGTGACCAACGTCGCCGGCGCCGGGGACATCGTGCGCGTGAGCATCAAGGGCACAAAGACGCAGTGGATTCCCATGAGCCGCAACTGGGGCCAAAACTGGCAGACCAGCTCACTCCTCGTGGGCCAGGCTCTGTCCTTTAGGGTCACCGCCAGCGACCGTCGCTCGTCAACTTCCATGAACATAGCCCCGCCCAATTGGCAGTTTGGCCAGACCTTCATGGGCAAGAACTTCAGGGTCTAAGCAGACGTTCTCTCCCCAGCAAGCATCTCTTTTTTTTCCATCTTTTTCGAGGGAGTTTGATCTTGGAAGTAGGGTTAATTTACTACATAGAATTGAGAGTGAAACTATTATCGTAATTGTGTGCCTTTTTTTTTCTTTTTGTCTTAGCGTCATAATATGATTAAGAGACGCTGTTAGTGACTGTGTGATTGTTGCTTTGTAACAAGGCAAACATATGCTTTTAGTTTAGGCTGAAGCGGCTGCATTTGGTAAGGAAAAAAGAATTGTAGCCCGCAGCTTGGAATTTGTACTAAGTCATGAATATAGCTCATTCATGACACATTTTATCATTTGCTGTAATGAAAGTCTGAAACGTCATTAGTACTTCGTTTCTGCTGACGTGGATTTAGGCCATCTTTCCTTTTAGTTTGAGAAACTTAAAGCTAATCGAATCTCATGATGTAAGAAGAAAAGAAAATGAAATGAAGAGTCAAAGGGGTGAGTGAATATACAAGAAGATTGACAGCAGGATTCTAGTTGTACAAGAATTTCGTTTTCTACGCTCAGAAAGAGTGGAAAGAAAGTATAAAGGCCATAAGTGAAGTAGAAGAGAATCTTGCCATCTTTTTAGCAGCCCTTTAATGAGATTGCTATATATCAACGAGAAGTAAATAAAGCATGGATTTTTATATATACTTTTTTCTTACAATTGATTCTTCGCCTTCTTTGGGCAACTGAAGATCTCCAAGTGTATAATGACTCACTTCAAGAATCATTTTTTATGTATGTAATAGTTGACTTTGGAGCTTAGCCCAATTTACTTCCTTCATTTCACTAAATAATGCAACCAAAAAATGTCGATGGACACTGTAAATAAAGCAATTTAATGCCCAACTAAATCTGGGGCCGAAGTATATTATTATTGCTGGTTCATCATTCATTACATTACATATCAGTAAAAAAAAAACAAGAAAAGCAATAAACACCAAATTATTGCGCCGTTCGATAGTAGCTGTTGTGTTGTTAGGTTCAAATCGTCCCCAAGAAATAGTTCTTTGGACTTATACTGCAGGGCTTCCATGTGCTATAAATCTGATTCTTACCAGCTTCTTCCACTGGCAATGAGTTGTTCTGTACTAATGTGTATGTACCTTTAGTGTCTCGTCGCTTCGTGCCGGCTCCACCCTTCCTTTTTTCGATATTTTCACTTCACTGTTAGACCTCGAGACTTAAAAAAAAAAAAAAAAAAAGGTGTCCATTAATATTTACTACCATGCTATGCTATTGCTATAGTTATCATTCATTTAATTCAACCATGTCCCTTCCATTACAGCCAGGCTTATTATATATAGCAAAGCAATTTCCATTGCATGCTAAAGTCTTTGTCCACTGTGTTGTGGAGCTTTGTCGGCCTCTGTTTATGTTGATGCAGAAAGGTGTCAGAAGAACTTGTGTATTCCCTGTTTCAAGTAGTAGCTTAGCTACGTCTCTGTTAATGAATGCTTCTTCTTAATGGCAAAAGCTTTTGGGGCTGTCTAGTTGTTGCACCACACTTACTCACTCACTCATCATCTACTTTATTTATTTATTCATTACATGCCTGCTGTTAAATTAAAACCATTTGTGATAAATAGAAGAGAATCCTAAGCCTAAAACATGACGTGCCCACCTCTTGTTTTGTATTTTTTCTAGATACATTTCATTACATTCCATGTAAAGGTAAGACCGCTACGATGCAATGGACTTAGGATTCTTCACTACGTACCAACTGTGACCCAAATGGGATCGATACCTTTCAAACAAGATGATGATTTTCCTTTATGAAAAGATGTGCGGAGAAAAAAAAGAAAAAAAAAAGGAAACCATACTAATAAAAACAAAATCATTCATTATACCGATGAAGCGCAGCACTCTGTGGAAAAAAAGTACTGACCTTTTCTTTTGTGTTCTTTGTCAAATGGAAATTCCTTGACCAGTGAAAAGCACCCATGTCTTTACAAATGTAATAAGACAAAAGTAGCAATTGATCGGATAACTAAAGGAATCTAAGATAAAGCAGTTGTAATAAACAGCTAGATTATAATATCCAATAGCGTTCTGAGTTGGGCTCAATGGAATTTTTGACCATGAGGCTGAAGTTCTGAAGGATCAACAAGGCCCTCTAATACCACGAGCTCGTCCAACAGAGCTAGCTTCTCCTCTTCAAGGGCATTAACACTATCTTCTACCTCCTTTAACTCTTTCCCTAAGATCAAATACTTTCGCCTCAGAGCCCTATACTCAGTTTCAGATACTGAAGACCCCGGCAATGAATCTGGGATTGATTTCTCTTGTCGAAACACATGCGAAACGTCTTCCATGGGTCCTCTTTTGGAGGACTTATGTCCTTTTTTACTAGACATTGATCGTATCTCATGTGCTCCTCCTAAACTCTCAAAGGGCGGTTGGATATTTTTAGGGGATTGCAAAACAGGTTTCTTTTTTCTGGGCTTGCTCCGTATGACCCCATTCGCTGGTATATTTTGCTGAGCTTCCATTGCTTCTTAATTTCACCGAGAGAAATCCGAGTAGATGTAAGTCCTAAAAACAAAACGAGGAAAATCTTATATGACATGATTAGAGTAACAATGATCAAATTGTAAGTATTACAAACAGCATTGGCAATAGAGCTTGGAGCGATCAAAATCACATAGTTACATCTCTTGGACTCGACGGAATTGCTATGCCCTTTTTATGTTTGCTGGTTCATGCAGAGGTCTGTATAGAAAATCAAGAAACACATTGCGAAAGATCATATGATAAACCATAACCCTTTTCTAGATTTCAATCCCCCAAGCTAGCTGTTAACCTTGGTGCTGACTTCAACACTTAAAAGAATGCATATCATCTATAGAAGCTAGGAAATTTCCAGACAAGTGTCCCTTTAGGAGGTGATTTTTATTTTTTTTACATTATCTTCAACTCCCACATAATCAACGAGTAAACACGGAAGAGTTGCAAAGAAGACGAGCTCAAATCCAAAACATGGACAAACACCTGCCGTATATAGGCTTTTATGCCACACATCACTATGCCTTACTTCAATCTAATCTCCTCATAAACAAATACAATGGGTAACCAGCATATACAAATTGTTAGACTACAAAATTCACTCATGTCGTCAGAAACTGGAATTTCGAGAGGTTCACTCCACAAAAAAACCCTAAAAAATAATCAAAAATCAAGGAGACGAAGTCACGAAATCCGCATCTTTAATGGCAAAAGTTTATTCACGATCTACAACAAACAAGTGAACCATGCTTCCAAATCAGATAACGAAAAAGCAATTACTCAATAAAATCACAGCCTACGGCGGACTTACGATAGTCAATTCTTCGCAGCCTCGACCGCCTTTCTCCGTTCCTTCCTTCCCCGATTTTCACTTACTCGTTGATCTATCTGCGTAACTCTTCATCACCAACCTCTCATTTATCTGGATTATTTGGGCCTATTGTGATAAATGGGCTTAGTTGGCCCAACCCATCTCAATCCCCATCTAAATGGGCCGGGCGAGTTATTTTATAGTTATTGATTCTTCATTTTCTTTTTAAGACGGCGAAATGCTAAAAGGCGTAGAATCTGATCCCCGTGACTTTCACTATGAATTGAAATATTTTTCTTAAAAAAAATGAAAAACAAATAATAATTAGGAATATTCACGCGTGTAGGCTGTTATTTTATTTCATTAATTTTATTTTTTTCAAAAGGTATTATTATATCGTAAGAAATTTATATTACAAGGTTTGACTTTTTGCAACACCCAGCAGCATAATTAGGATTAAGTGGTGCCTTTTCGAAAGTGATATTCTTATATTAATTTAAATGGAATTTCAAGATATGCTTCATGGATGGAGTATATGCCATATAAATAATTCAACTAATTCTATTTATATATCTATTACTATTATAAAAGCACGAATGAGGCCAGTTTCCAAAGTGGGTTGACAGTCCTTAATTGTCCTTATCTGTTTGTGTGGAATACTTATATTTCCCGGTTGTCAGTACCAAACGCTATATTATTTCCTTATATCTTTAACCGTGTCGCATCGCACCCTCTGTGAATATCAATAGCATTGCTTACGTATCGTGCAAGTGAATAGTTTTCAAGAAGCATACTTGATTATTTTAATATTATCATTAATCATATTTTCAATCGTTAGTAGTATCATTAATCATATTTTACTAGTATCACACTTTACCCTTCATATGCAAGATACAGCTTTAATTGATCATATTTTCAATTCAAATTCATGTACCCCATTCATATAAATCCGTTAATGCGCTTCTAAATATTTAAATAATAATAATAATAATAATAATAAATGGCAACGTCTCAATGTATTGAGATTGGTTACATCAACATTTTTTTTATATAATTCTTTTTATTAAAAAACATTCGAACCAGAAATATATAGGACATATTACTATAACTCCAACCTTGAACTCTTAAGGTGCATAGTCGCAGAACTTGATGTTCGTCCTACCGTGCCTAACTGTAAAATCTGTGATGCTAGAGAAGTCTGCTTAGAAAAACCTGAATTTTGTTGTTCGTCGGGAGAAGGTTAAGTTGCGCGAGAAAGTCGGTAACTTAATAGGTTTGTAGTTGGGTGATTCTGAAGAAGTCAAACATTTTGGTCAATATGCTCGTGGTTACAGCAATGTATTCGCGTTTACGTCATTAGGATTACATTATGACAAATCTCTAGCAAAAAGAAATAATGCATGCATCTACAGGTTTTGGGTACATGGTCAATTCTATCATTATTTGAATAAATTACTTTTGATGGATAATAGAAACTCAAAAACCTCCAGCTGCATTCTTTCGATACCAAAAATGAAATCCCGAATAATTTTAGAGATCCGATTATTGAATAATTAGTTAATATCTTGCAATACCACCTTAAAGACTGACTAGACAGTAAATGAACATGTTGTCTTCAATAAACCATCAATGTCTTAAATGGATGGGTATGGTTGCAGTCCGATAGTGAAAATCATCATGCAAGCCCATATAACCAAAGGATGACCGGCCACAAGTTATTAAACATTACTACGGTTCTTATGACCACCCTCTCCAATATCCTCTTATATTTCCTCATGGCGAACCCGAGTGGTAACGAAGAATAGAGCGATTAAGTCGACTAAATAAGATGCAATATTTGACGAAGTACATAACAATGAAGTTATATCAAATGTAGGTGTTGAGGATTATCTAATTTGAGCTTCTAGGTATTTTTTGAGTGCTATCATTATATACTTATACTCCATATTAATAGGTTAGCAGTGATTGCACCGGTATGGTGGACGCTGGCTATAGTTTATGTTACTCGGCTTCCCTGAATTTGAATTATGTTGAATAATTATAACACTAAGTCGTCGCAACATTATTTTATTACATTTCATATATATCTAACAGAGCATCATTCTACCTCATATATATTTATATTAACTCTTTTAACCATTCAATTTCGGGGTACGGTTACATAGAAGCCGCACAACGTGCGGCTACGTCATCTAGTATATATATTTATATATAGTAAAGACTTGGCCGTGTATTGACTAGTAACAGTTATTTGTATGGCAGGTAAACTATATTCAGGTGCAATTTGGCACACTGACTTTTTAAAAGGTCAAAATGTGATATTCTATATTTTTTTAGCTTAAAAAATAAAACAAAATAAAATCAGAAATACATCTTCGAGTTGATGAGGTAATGGCAAAAACTGTTGTAGACAGGCATACTCATATTGGAAGTCAGACCATGCTCCAAGTGGAAAATCATTATTCGATTTTATTTAATAATTAGGTTTGATCATATTATTATTTATTATTATTGTTATTATTATTATTATGACTATGTTACGCTTTTGCTATGTATGATAAACAAGAAAGTATAGATCAAGTCACATGTGAAAGTTATATTAGGGTTGACAACCACGAAATATCATGCATTAAATAATGAAAAAAAAGGGCATGCATTAATTGTGATCTCTCAATGTATATATTATAAGAAGTTATTTTCAACTACCACTCTCGAAGGTAAATAAATAAATATATTTCGCTTTATATATATACATAAAGAAAAGAAAGTCAAATGTAAATTTGAACGTTGAATATATAAGAAAAGTCATACCAAATTAATGCACGTTTAATCTAATAAACTGTCACGAAGCCTTTAAATTTATGTATTGTGGTAAGAAAGAAATGTCAAACTTGTAATAGTAATCTCCCTAATGGAATTATATATATATCATGTAAGACAAGACTTTATAAATTATTGCAGATATAATCATAGTTAAGTACGTGTTTGCTTTTCAGACAAATGATTTCACATAATGTCATCATTTCGCTTGATTTATTAATACTTACTGTTTACATATGATGGAGGTTATGGTTGTGGCAAACATGGATTTTCATTGTTTTCAATGAGAGATTTTAAAATAAAGGTAGGAAATAATCGTTATATAAATCAAATTATTTATGTTACAAATTTCAAATGCATCAATCATATGAAAATAACAAAGCCAACTAGGGTTAGAGATATTCGATGCCCATAATAAATGCAGATAATGTAAAAACAACTAGAAGCGATAGGTGGTTAATGTGTCCATTAAATAGAAATTCACTTTGACTTTTTTCTTTAAAATTTAACCATAAAAAAGTCAACTTTATTTAGATTAAATTGAAAAGGAATATAATTTCTTTTTTATCATATTATATCAAGAATTCTTTTTTCCACTATATATATAATTGAAAATACGAACTCTTTGATGACATCTGAATCACCATTCCACCGCCTCGAGGTAGCAAATTGCAAAACTTTAAAAGTGGTGCCTTTTGACTTTTATATCTATATATTTTTTTTTCAATTAATTTCAACTACACCCCCATGGAGGAGAACCTCTACCTTTCTTCTAATTTTTTTATTAGAAATAAATAAAAATATAAAAATAAAATCATAGTAAATCATTCAAATCCACATATTCAACCCACCCAAACCAATACAATAGCATCGAATATAATATAAAATCCCCACATTATTATTTCAACCTCCAAAAGTCAACTCTTCCTCTCTCTCCTCATTTATCTCCTTCCTTCATCTCATCTCCACAACTCCTCTGTTTCTTTCTTTCTTTCATTCTTTCTTCAACCTCTCAACTAAGAACACTCTTTGGTTTTCCTCTTCCCTATCTATTACTGTTATTTGTTGATTGAAGTGAGAAATGGGAAATAAGTTTGGGAAGATAGGCTTATGCTTCGCCGGAGACCCAGGCGAGATCTCACGCAGACGAAGCGACGGCGCGTCACTTTACACGACGTCCGACCCCTTCGACGAGGGGTTGGGCCATTCTTTCTGCTACATCAGGCCCGACGCAGCTCAGCCCACTTCGGCGCCTGACCAAACGACGGCTTTCCGCACCATCTCCGGCGCTGCCATCTCCGCCAACACTTCAACTTTCTCCACCGCCGACAACAACCACCTCTCCTCCGCCCCTTCTGCGTCCTCAGCTTTCGAGAGCTCAGACTTCTTCACGTCGATACCTCTGCAGCCCATCCCTAGAAACTCATCGATCTTCAGGTCCGGCCCGATTATAAGAAGCTCGGTCCCTGGGTCGGGCCCCATCGAAAGAGGGTTCCTTTCTGGGCCAATAGAAAGGAGCTTCATCTCAGGGCCGTTGGATGGGCACGGCGGCGACAACAGTAACAACAACGGCAGGTACCGTAAGAATCGAAGGTTCCCTTCGTCGTCCTCTTTCAAGAGGCGCGGCGGCCTGGTCAAGAATCTGAAAAACGTCTTCCAAAAAACCTTCTGGGGTCTGTCCAAAGAGCTCAAATCCATCGGCGGTAACAACGGCGTCGCCGCCGTCAGTACCGAGAACGAGCATAACAGCGGCAGTAGCAGTAGCCTCGTGACAACGAGCCATAACCTGAGCAGTGAGATGAGCTTGGTCGATGAGGAAAGCGACGACTGCTTCGGCAACGAGTCCTTCGGCAGCGCCAACTTGCAGTGGGCTCAGGGCAAGGCCGGCGAGGACAGAGTCCACGTGGTGATCTCCGAGGAACACGGCTGGGTGTTTGTCGGGATATACGATGGGTTCAACGGACCAGACGCCACAGACTTTCTGCTCAACAATCTCTACAGCAATGTCTACAGAGAGCTTAAAGGGATACTCTGGTCTGAGGACAGTAAGAACGATGCCTGCGAGGCTATGAATTTTAGGTCGGTATCGAAGAGCTTGGACGCCAAGGAAAGGGATGAAATCGACCGCAAATTAAGGGAGAAACTGAGCCATTTGGGCCAAGATTTCATCGCAGGCGGCAGAGGCAACAACGCTGGCGGCGGAGATGTGGTTGTAAATCACCTCGGAGTTCTAAAGGCATTATCCGAGGCCTTGAAGAAGACCGAGGCATCGTATTTGGAGATAGCCGATATGATGCTGGTCGAAAACCCCGAGCTGGCCCTTATGGGCTCTTGCGTGCTGGCAATGGTGATGAAGGGAGACGACGTTTACTTGATGAACGTAGGCGATAGCAGAGCCGTTCTGGCGAGGAAGGTGGAGGACGATTCTCGGGTTGCCAAGATGAGGAAGGACTTGGAGGCAACGTTGTACGGCTATGAGTATGAGAATGAACATAGCTTGACCTCTTTTCAGCTGACCATGGATCACAGCACCTCTGTTAAAGAGGTGAGATATACAATCCAATCACCATCGTCGATTGCTTGCTCTGTTTCTTGATCCATTTGGTCACCATTTTTGATTGCTTACTCTGTTTGTTTCTTGCCCATTTCATCACTATTGTCTTTTGGTTACTCTGTTTCTTAGTCATTTCATCACTATTGTTGATTGGTTACTCTGTTTCTTGCCCATTTCATCACCATTTTTTTCGATTGCTTTCTCTGTTTCTCGATCATTACACACCCTAAAAGCACCCTCCTTTTGCCTCTTAATCATCTCAGGAAGTTAGAAGGATTAGAAATGCGCACCCCGACGATGCTTTCGCCGTCATAAATGACCGCGTAAAAGGTTCCCTTAAGGTCACTCGGGCTTTCGGGGCTGGCTTTCTGAAGCAGGTGGTTATTATTATTATTATTACCCCTTTCTTCCTTACCCTCCATCAATTTGTGTACTCATCTGTCTTCTTAATTCCATTACAGCCCAAGTGGAACAACGCCCTCCTCGAGATGTTCAGAATCGACTACGTCGGGCGGTCGCCCTACATCACATGCTCGCCGTCGATGCACCACCACAGATTAGAGCCCAAGGACAAGTTCTTGATCTTATCCTCGGACGGTCTGTACCAATACTTCACGAACCAAGAAGCTGTCTCCGAGGTTGAGACGTTCATGTCCACTTTCCCCGAGGGTGATCCAGCCCAGCATTTGGTCGAGGAGGTCGTTTTTCGAGCCGCTAAAAAGGCCGGCATGGACTTCCACCAGCTGCTCGACATACCGCAGGGAGATCGAAGGAGGTACCACGACGACGTCTCCATCATTATTATATCGTTCGAAGGAAGAATATGGAGATCATCAGTGTGACGTATTAATTATTTATTTATTTATTTTTCCTTCTTCCTCTCTTTGTTGATAGCCTCCGACGAGTTCTTCCTCCCTTTTCTTTTGGGGATGCAAAATGAAATATCGAAAAGTTTTGTGTATATAAATGAGAATTTTATTTTTCTTATTTGTCAATTTCAGCTTTTAATGACTTTGAATATCATATGTGGTCTATCTATATGAGGAATTTACGCGTTTGGGTTTTTATTGCAATAAGTCAAACTATATATAGAGTAGACTTATTTATTACACGCACATGAAAGTCAAACTATATGACATGTTCCTAATTTATTCAATAATACACGCATGCTTAATAATAATGTCTTTGACATAATATGAATGCTTTCTAGATGAATATGAATATATATATGTAAGTAAATAAATGTGAAATTTTTTAAGACGTATGTTCTGATCTATGTCGAGAAAAAGGACAGATTCGCATGACTTGTGAGAATCATCGGCAGACTTTGCATGATCTCTCTAAATTAGAAAAAAAAAAAAAAAAAGTATAATAATTTAAAAAGGAAAAATAAAAAGAAAATCCCAGTTGAAGAATAGGGACAAAAGAAAGTGGTGTAGTTAGATTATTATTGCTACTAAATTACCAACTCTAAAAATAAATAATATCACACAAACAAAGAGAGAGATAGAGTTGACCAAACATAAGAAGACAAAGAAGCTTGCATTTGCATTGCATGAGGTTCATCCAGCGTAAAAGCTGCGTTAGGTTTGTAGTAAAAGTAAAATAATGATGCATGAACATGTATAATATTAAATTTAAATTTTACTATGTTTTTTCTTTCTTTTTTTCCTTTTTAAATGTTGCGTTGTAATTATATCTCAGGTGGTCGGCATATATATTTCTATACTAACTTCACATATTCGAATCCAATTGAATTTCTTGACTTTCATTATCTGTATGAACTGAAGGGTTACACACAAGTCAGTAGGATTAAAATTAGTCATGTTCAAATCTAGAGTCATACCATATTCAATACTGAGGTTCGAATTCGTATAAAATTGAATGAAATTTGTCAACAAAAAAAAAAAGTTAGGTTAGTGGTTTTGGTGTATGATGACGTTGCTAATAAATATTTGGACTATCACCATCAGTTTCCGAGGGCTCCAATTGGGACCAATACAGTATAGATGATGATATTACATTGATGATGTTAAATGTCCATCCATGTCCACGTATATTTTTAATACATATCTAACACAATAATAATTCAAGAAAAACACCTTCTTGAAGCCCACTTTGCCACGTGTTTATTATGTAAATAACAGTTTAAATTGAATTGATTTTGTCGAGACTGACTTTAAACAGTGGGCATTAAGACTTTCGGGTAAAACTATCCAACCCATTTTTTATTATTATTATCATCATTATTATTATTTTTCTTACATTGTAAGTTTCCTGCCTGAAATTCAAAACGAAGGACATTAAAATGGCGTAATAAACCGTTTGTCAAAAGTCAAACCTCACAAGTGGTAGTTTTTAAAAATTCCTTTAATCCAATATACTTTTAAATGCAGAAAGAAACTACAACAACGCTAACTACCCAAGAAAAGAAACAGCCAACCGTACAACTGTCCACACAGAGCCCATCTAAGAGTCAAACTAACCCAAAAATAGAAACTGAATGCCTAAAAACTTCGTTCAGATTAACGAGTTATCATCATCGTATATCATCTGCCAAGTTTGTCGGAAAATAAAAACTGAAATTACCAAATGAACCTCTGCGTCCCAGCCTCATGGTTCCAAGAAAATGGTCGGAACAAAAACATAAAGATGGTGAAGCAATTGATGGAAGCATAAAACGAACCCATTGCAAGCAAACTGTTGTAGTCAGTTGTGTCAGTAGTGTGGAGTACCATGAAGAAGAAGGGAATGGTGTAATATCTGAACTCTATGAGCGGGGCGGGAACAAGCGTTGCGGCGCAGGCGAAGAAATATATCACCACCCAAAGCTTTTTACGGTTCTTTCCTGAGAATAAACGAAGGCAAGTGAGGTCATAGGAAAGCTCGATTGTGTAATACAAAAAGGATGTAATTGTACGATGTTGTTACCGACCCAAGTTGGTGATGATGGAGGACCAGGAATATACGTAGAGTGGGATCATGAGGTACTTCATCAACCAATGGCAGTTGATGACTCTACGCCAGAGGTAGAACGTATAGTGCCGATTGTCTGCAAGTAGATATGGGTGGGCTATGCTGCAATGAGATTATGAAATGTTTCGATAAGCATAAACAAGGAACAACGTGGAAAAAACTAAACGGATATCAAGGCTTAGAGTTATGTAACAACACTATGATGAGAAGATTGAAAGTCTATTTTGCTGTAAATCGATCGTGCTCGAGTTATTTTGATTGTCCTACCTGAAATACTGGACGGAAATGAAGCTGACGGTAGATGCCACACACCACCAAGAGATAGAGAGCAGTTTACTCATGAGGAACTGTTGATATTGAGATTTAAGCTGGCCCAGAGAGAAGTGGATGGGGAACGTAAATAGTGCAGAAACTATCCCAAAGTATAGCAACTGAGTGAAATGCGGAGAAACTGTATGTGCATCTTTAGCACCTGGAATTTCACAGAGTGGCAAGAGATAATTGCACTTCGGCAAGGGAGAAGGCAAATATAATATGATATATTATGTTCATGAAAGCAAGGACAAAATCAAGAAAAGTAGTAGGGCTAGGGAGGTGATACCAAGAACTATGCTCCCATTCCAGCGAACGAACGCAGCAAAAGCCAAAAGAACCATGAGAAAAGGACTAAAAGACAGTAAAATTTCCCAGAAATGGTTCCACGAAACAATTATAAGGGCCTGAATCTCGTCCATCAGTCCTGCATTGCAAATATGGAAAACATTTGCTGATTGAGATGTCGAATTCTAAATATGAAACTGATACATTACCTGACAAATGTCTCCCAGGGACTGATAATTCTGAAGTATAATAATGTTTCTTCCCGTCCATGCCAGTACTAACTCTTCGCCTTCTCACGTTAGAGGACGTGGATGCAATTCCACTGCTGGGAAATCGATTATCTTTTTCCTTCGGTGAATCGAAGTCATCTACTTCCTTATGATCTTTCTGATGCAACTCAGCAAATTCCAAAATGCCAGTGCAAGCAACAAAAAGCACCCATATAATATTTGTTTGTCGGATCAATACAGACAAGGCCCCAAGCTGCAGGGCAAAGAAATCAGCAAATTATCTTACGAAACATTGGCCTAACCCCAAAAACGAATGATTCGTCTTACAAAGGAGCTAAATAGGTACTTCTTCTTCAGAGCCAAGAGGTACATGGCAAGCACTGCTGCGAGCGAAGCCACATCGGTATAATACAAGTAAGCGAAGAACCAGTGAAGCGGATAGAGAGACAAGACCAACGTAAAAAGCGTTGCCTTCTTTCCATCAAGAGACGGTCTCAGATGGATTACTATGTCATAAATGAGAATGCTACATATCACTGCCAAAAAACTATTAGTAAGACGAAGAATAGAAGTGGAGCAAGAGTCCAAGAACGACGACACTGCTCTCAAGAAGAACAATCCTGGAAACAAAGAAGCAACATAGGCTAGTGAAACAAAGTACCTGCAAAAAAATCCCCAAATTGCACAAAATCAACTTCCTCCACCCCTCGAGTGTTCTAACTGACTAACACGATGAAGAAACGAAGCTCAACAAACAAGGAAGAGACTCACAGCCCAGGTGGAGTTGTAATCATAGGATCCCAAGCCGTGAAATTGCCTCCACAGTACTGCCGAGCCTGCGGCACGTGGAATACCTCATCCTGAAAATCTCCACAAATTCAGACCCAATTGGGATCAGTCGAAAGCGATTCAGCTGCTAGAAATAGTAATCCATATGTCAATAGGGTTCACCATGTACGGCTTCGGAACAACTCGATTGACTAAAATGGCGATGGGTATCACCCATACAGCTACGATCGACGCCACAGCAGCTCTGCCCATCCCTAATTATGACTCGTTTCGGCGATCTAAGGCGTAGAAGCCTCTGAGTTTTCCCTTCTCCGAGGTTATCTTTCTTGCTGCTCCACTCTATCTACAAAGGCCAGCCATGAACCACCTTTGGAAGAAGTGTTCTTAGCTTGAAATTGAGCTAAACACAACTCAGTTCACTGAATCCTTTAACCTTGACTGAATACTAACGGGCCATGGGCCTTATTTGTATCCGAATCATAAATTGTTTCGGGCCTGGGCCCGAAGGTAATATTAGTTTTATTGCTTGATAATTACAATTTACAATTATATGAACTATTATTTTAAACACACCGGATATATGTGAAATAAAATATAAAAATATATAATATTATTTCAAAATTTAAGATTTATTATTAATTTAAAACATTTAATATACGAAAATTTAATTTTAATTAGTTATTATTTGTAAGTATATAAAATAAATAGATTTGTTGAGACATAATTGGAATAAATAGAAAAACTAAAGAGTAAAATTAAAATTTAGCATGTCATACCAAACTAATTGACGAGTAGTTACTCTAAGCTACTCGTTCATATAAAAACTAGTACTTTACACGCACACTCGATACACGTGCGATTACATATATAATATTACTTTATATTTTAATTGTTATTTATTACTCAAAATATTTAATAAACAAAATTATAAATTTAATTTTAATTTAATTTTTTTTTTTGCATGTATGTAAAAGATTATTATAAATTAATATTATAATAAAGATAGTAATTATACACCAATTAATTACAAGGAGTTACTCTTATCCATATATAGATAGATAGATGGATTCGATAATCTTGAAACGCAGTGAAGCCCTTGCCATGTAAATGTATATTTATATATAGATATATATATATGTATATATATAGTTACGGAGAATCATATTATGTATATATATATATATATATATATATATATGCACTGCACATAAACAGAAGATGCATTATTACATATAGTGGCAAACAAGACCTGATGTCCTTACAATATAAAAACAAATCCTTTTTTTTTATTATTTCTATTGAGGCTGCTGTTACATATTTATACACACATGCATGTCTCCCTTTAATTTTCTCTCATTTTATGGGAAAAGAAAAAGATAGAGAGATCTTCATGGAATCGAATAGTACTGAAATTGTTGTTTGTAGGGTTACATAAATTAATAATTAAAACTCGAAAATTATTTCAATGAGTAGGTTTGCATGCAACTACCAAATCATTTGGCCATTTCAGAATATATATATATATATATATTGAATTGTCCACGACATGAGACTTCACGACAAAATAACTTCTGGTTCAGTGGGACGTTTTCTGAATGGATTATAATTTATATAAAAGGAGTATATTATTATAAATAAATATATGAATTGAGGAAAAATGATTGCTTTAACAAAGTCGACATTTGCTGAAATGTGAAAATAGAGAAGTTATTACAATGATGGCGAGACATTGGACATAACTGTAAGAGTTAGGGGCAGAACCATCATGAATCACATGAATTAGCTAGCTACACCATGCCTCTTACGTACAAGCGATAAATATATATCAATATATTTTTAATATATAATATCAGCAACTTGATTGGATATGAGTATGCCTCATTTGTATCACTACTCCTTTTTTTTTTTTTTTATGTATATAGTATTTAAAGAATATTTGACTCGTTAATTTTGGTCTCCACTATCTTCTCGATAACGATTCTGTATGTTAGGTAGAATTTACATATTTATTCAAGATTAGTTATAAAAAGATGCTTTGAACTCTCCAAGTAAAGACAAAATTAGAATTTCTTTTACTGCATGCGATGGAGTTGGGAATGGACCATTAAGGCTTTAATTACCATGTAATGACAAACTTAATATGATATTAATATTCATTCATTATTGTGACAGCCGTTAAGTTAGTTGAACCATTTGTTAGAGAAACTGTTCCACCACTTTTACACGGCTGAAGTTTTCATTGGGTCTTGAGATCGAAGGAGAAGCTAGTATGATAAGATAAAGTATGCTTATTTTATTCTAACATTCTTATTTAGAAATCATCTAAAGAAACTTTATGAACCAACTAATGCACGTAAGACCCAAAGAAGAAAGTAATCGAATTGTTCTTTTGGTCTAGTCGTTGAGTTATTATTATTATTATTATTATTATTATTATTATTATTATTATTATTATTATTATTATTATTATTATTATTATTAGTATTATTATTATTATTATTACAGCCAATGATATGGATCAGTCAAGGTGTAATGTAGCCAAGCCATTCATCGCGTTAGATTTTATCTGTCGCATATACGTATGACCCAATTGTCGCTAAAATGTGTTGATAGAGAATAATCAACGGCATGTTTATAGACTGATGAATGCCTTTCATTAATCCATTGACTTTGGACTTTATAATTAAAATTTTGTATGATTGTTACGCAGAAGGAGTCGACCCATACATAAATATATAGTGTATCTCAAGGAATATTATAATTTATACCCAAAAATTTTCAAATTATATACCCAACAATAAGCTAAGAAAAAAAATTTAATTTTAGAACGTTACGAACAACATACAATCATACATTACAAAAGTAAAATATCTGCTTACAATTTCCTAGGAATTCAGTTGAGATCATGTTTGACTTCTTGATTAAGTTAAAAAAAATTCATAAATATAACATATTTCATCATATAAAGATAAAAACTAATGAACTTTGAGGGCTTTTATTGGTCCCCATGAAGCAATAGCAAGCCACGTGGGGAGGTTGTTCCATCAAAGTTCATGCATAAAAAAGGGTCTTGAAGCAACCATAAGAATTACCCTTATTATAATAATCACAGTAATATCTTAATATAAATATATTAATATATATTGCCACTTACATGACATCATATAACGTGATGAGATAATATAATGTAGGTTAAATATATTTTTAGTCATGTATGTTTAAGGGGCTAGCGTTCTAAAGATATTTAAGTTAATGGTGATAATTATAATCCTGTAAGTATCAAAATTGAAGCAATTTAAGACCATTTAAATTAAGGGGGACAATTTCAGTCCTATAAGTATTATAAATGAAGCAACTTTAGGACAATTAAACCTAGAAATTTAATTTCATCCTGAAATTTATACACGTGTCACCAAAGATGTTGACTTGAACTAAATATGCGTTCTCTTTCCTCCAATTAATCGTCACCTCATAAGTAAAAAAATAATTAAGAGCTTATTTAGAGGAAATAGAATAAATTTTAGTCAAGCAAGTATCAGAATTGAAGCAATTTTAAGAAAGTTAACCCCGAAAATATCATTTCGGCCCGAAATTTATACACATAGAACCGAAAATGCTGACTTGCACTATGAAGTGGCGTTTAATTAAAGGAAAGAGAAAATAAATTTGGTCCAATCAGCATCTTCATCGCCACATGTGTAAAATTCGGACTAATTAAGTTTATGGATTTAACTGTTCTAAAATTGCTACAATTTCTATACTTGTAGGACTGAAATTGTCATCCTTAACTTAAGTTTCCCTAAATTGCTTCAATTTTGATACTTACATGACTAAAATTAACACATTTAACTTAAGTGTCCTCAAAACGCTACCCTCTCAAATATACCGTTCTAAAAATATATTTAAATCAGTAATAATCACTAATATCTTAATATAAATATATTAATATATATTGGCCCTTACATGACATCATACACCGTGTTGGGATAATGTATGTACGTTGGAAGCTGCTTTTACTTCTTTCTCTGTAAATGTGTTTGTGCGTGTGTGAGAGAGGAACCTTGAAAGAGACTCATTTTCATTTGAATTTCAAAAAGGTTATATAATAAAAGAAATAATGATTTATTATGAGAGTTAGCGTACCTCGGATCCCTCGCCACAACTACTGTTGTTCCTCTCTCTCTCTCTCATCTTAAATCCTCTTGAAGAATCCAACGGAAAACTCTGAGAAATCAATGAAAACGAAAGAAAGAGATGGTTAGCTGAAGATTTTATTCTCTTTAGTGTTGTAATCTCTTCTTCTTTCTTCCTCAAATCTGACAAACGCCCCATCTCCAATTTTCTTACACCTCATTCATTCATGCCCTCAGAAATAATCCGACATATTTTTGTTCTGATCTCCTAATTAAGAATGTCCAGCAGCAGCAAAATCCCACCAAAGGAGGAAGAAGAAGCCTTCGAATTACAACCAGGGAAATCCTCAGACGGCCCAGCAGACGAGAAATTGCACAAGGGCAAAGAAATTATCAGCGCCGCCGCAGCCGCCGATGACGAAGAAGGCGAGGATAGTCGGAAAGATGATGATCACGCTGCCGCCAGCAAGATGGTTTGTTCTTCATCGCGAGAGTGGGTGCCTGAAGACGACGAGGGTTTCAAAACTCCGACGTCGGCGGATCACAGAATTCCGGCGGCCACGCAGTGTCCTCCCGCGCCTAAGAAGCCACGGCCGCCGCCCATGTCTTTGAAGAGGAAAGCATCGCCGACCCAATCCGTAGCTCGCCGGAGCTTGCAGTTCGGCGAGTCGACCGCCGAGGTGGGCGATCGGAAAGACGATGCATTAGAGGAACAAGACAGTAAGAGAGCGAGGAAAGAGGATCGTCAAGATAGTAATTAGTAGAGACAGCTGAGCTGAGGTACATACTATATACTACGGCCTTCGACAATACCTTAATTTACGTCTTCTTAATAAATTGTCTCATTGCTGTTAATTCTTATATATATATATATATATCTTGAAATATAATTGTAATCTTTTATATGATAACAAAATGGAATTAATTCTTTTTATTATATCTCGAGCGCGAGGATGTGTGTGACTGTGTCCACCATTTTCTTATTTATTTCGATTATGATAATAAATCAAATAGGAAGAAAAGAATATTTCAAGTTCTGAGAGGAATGTCTGTACTCTTATTATGCATAAATATTCGAAAGAAAATATATAAATCAAGAATCAATTAAATAATTAATCCATATATGCTGGCGTAAATTATGGATTGCCGTCGATAGTTCTTCGAGCAGCTTAGCTAAGAATGGGCCAAAACCATCTCACCCATCATGGGCCCACCGCATATCTAACGGTCCAAATCTAGCATTTCACATTTATGCTCATTGAACCTTAAAATTTCTTAGTCTCCATGGAATAAGTCTAGTAGTTAAATTCCTCATTGGAGGAGTATAGTGACATAGTGTGGGAATATCTTAATGATAGAAAAAAAAATAGAAAAAAAAAAGAACATGAATACTTCTAAGCAGTTGTGTTGTGTCTCATTCTTGCAATAATATTTGGAGAGAATTGAGGTAATAGTAATGATGGGCTCAGCTCAGCTAATACCTTTCATACCTTGCAATAATCAAAGATAAAATTCCCCTTAATTAGATTTGTTTCATCAATCAAAAGGACAGCAAGTAAGTCTCTTTTCCTTTTTTCAATCTGTTAATACAAACATTATGTTAGTTAGCTGGCGACATGAAGTAGCATAGCAGTTTGATTTACTCGATGATACCTCTTTGGAGGAATCTTTGCTTTTATTCTTAATCATCGGTCAAAAAAGTCATCAACTTTTCTACTACCCAAAGAACAGTAGTGCGTTTGGTGGAAGGGTTCACTTGTCATTTAGACCATCTCAAGTGGATATCAATATCCCAACTAAAACACCAAAATTTCCTCCAACCCATACGCATTCACATACCCAAAATAGGTTTATTCTCATTTTCTCTTCTCTATATACGCATATTTGGGTTTTTACTGTTCATATACTTACAATTTTTCAACTTATACAAAGTGACCCCTCTTAAAACTAATATTTGTTTTTTTGGAGCCGTTAACTAAATTTTTTATTATTCTGCCTTGATACAAGTTACAACTGATGTTTAATGTTGATTTAACTAATGTTTGTTTAATGATGATTTAACTGATGTTTTGTTTCATTTTTTGAGGCTTTAAATTATATTATTTCTTGTCTTATTTTTGTTGAGATTGCAAGTGTTTTTGAATATAAATATAAGAATAATATTGCCAGTACGTTATTCGATTTCAACTTTCAAGAATATATATCTCGGTACAAAAAAATTAGAAATAAAGATGATCACATTGCACTTCGAAATGAACTAATTGATCATTTATGGACGGAATACATCAATTCCGAGACTTGAAAATTTTATATCTTTCACTTGTACTAGTAATCATTTTGAAAGTAATTTTATTTAATATTTTATCAATCAAATTTAAATTAATATTGTTGGCTAATTTGTAATGCTATAAAATATGTGGGTTGTATTGAAAAGTTGTAAAAGTTGGTGTGAAAGAGAATATTTTGAGAATATTCTTTTGAGTTTGAGAATGAGTTTAATGGTTGGAGAATAATTACTGTTTGATGTGATAGTTACTGCATTTCGAATTTGAAAATGAGTTTTTCGGTTCGAGATGTCTTTAGCCCTAAAACAAAACATGATCAGCGTAACGTTCCTTTCATCTTCATCATATAAACGAGCTATACTCTCAACAAACCTGTCGTGGGAAGGACAGTTCAGTTACTTACTTCTCTTTATGTCGTACTATAATACTCTCATCAAAACTGTCGAATGTTTCCCTTTTTCTTCCGCTACTCAACATAAAGATTCTTCGGTACATATAACTTCATCAGCCACAAGCTAAAATGGCTCACCAGGTACACTGTCCTACTCCTACTACCTTAATGTCTACTCTTTCAGTGTTTCTCTGTATAACTGAACTGTGTTTATGAAGGAAGAAGAGGGCTGGCCATTAGGGCTTCAACCGCTGAATGTAAGAGTTGGGCTGGTAAGGAATCATCATCATCAGCAGCAGCAGCGTAGTCTCAATATTGGCTCGTTTTCATTCAACACATTACTCACTGGCTCTTCATCAGATTCTTCTTCTGATCTTGATACTCAGGTCAGCTAGTCTCACCCTTTGTCCCCAATTTGTTTTCTTTTCTTTTCTTCTCTGAGAATCACATTTAGCCCAAACAACAACTATAGAAGAAATAAAAAAGAAAGAAAGAAAGAAACTTTAACCTGGGTTCAGTCTAATAATGCTGGCTGACAACGAAAGTTCATTATGGGTTTTTTTGCCTGCCATTGTCTTCACCTCACCCATGTCAGTTCTTTGATTCCCTCCATTAATTTACTGACTGCATCGATATTGGCGAAGGAAGGCAACAGTTTTCTCTTTTCTTTTTCTTTTTTTTTTATTCTCTTTTTAAATATGTTATGTTATGCATTTTTCAAAGGTAAGGTTGGTAGTCCATGACAGACTGACTGGGGTCACTCTCATGCCTGTGAAGAGTGCTGTAAAGCACTTTCACATGCTAATGTATGATGATGATGATGGTTTTCTTTTTCTAGCATTTTTCACTGTCTTGAGATCACTTGCCTGAATCAATTACAATACCAAGAATAGCTATAAACCCTCGTGAGGAAAAGGAAAGAGACCAATTGATACTTCTGTAAGAAGCATTGGACCAGCCTATTATTGCTGGGATGTTGCTGAATTAAATGTTACCTAGGAGGGTTTTTTTTTTTCCTGGCTGTTATCGAATTGATGGGTGTTCTATGCCTTCGCTTGAAGTCAACGGGCTCGTTCTTCCGAGACAAGAGCATCACTCTGGGGAGCCTCATCGGCATTTCAAGCATTCTAGAACTCTCTAGAATATCGTCGAGGGTTCGAGCGCAAGAGCCCTCCGTTAGGGATAAGAAGAAATACTACAAAACGAAGATATGGTTCTTGTCTCTATGTTCGACGAGGTTAGGCCCCGAGGCTGTGAGCTCGAACGGTCACAATAATCCGTCGCTCGGTCACTTTCTTGAAGCTGAGAGAAAAGCTGCGACGAGTAATAACAGAAGGGATGCAAACCCGGGCGGTGTTTACGGGCCAGACGATTTCTCCCGCGTTTACGAGGAAAACCCATTATTCGTGGAAGGGAGCGTCGTCCCACCTCGACGTGGCGGTGAATTCTTGGACCATAATGGCGGAAGGACGTTAAACAAGGACTTGCTGGCTCGTGCCGATGAGGAAGAATCTTCGCTGCTTTCATGTTTATGCGGAAGCCTTCGACATTGCTGAGGATTATACATTTTTTCTTGTTTTTTTTCGTCGATTGTTACTCTTTGAAGTACGCCTAGCTTCATTTCATGTGAAATGGAAAGTGATTTACTCTTACACCCAACTCAAACAATTGTAATAAAATTAGTTTACCTGCAAGAACGAATAGTTTACGGTAACTTTCCAGACCCTTCTCAAATTCTCCTCTCTTGTATCCAACCGAGCCCAGAATTCGACGAGCAAGAATGGATTATCTAGAGCTTATCGAACTCATCGTCACACTCCACGGCAAATTTTCCAGAACTACGGCCCAACCTTCCAAAGGAACCTCCCAATGAAGGCAGACTCTTGAAGCTGCTGCTTCCTTCGCCGACGTTATTTGAAGGTTTTCTTGTCCTCTTCGGCTTTGACGGGCTCATATCTGTATCGACTTCACTCTCCCCTTTGTGCTCTGCTACAACCAATCGACTTATGCTGCTTCGACAGAAAGGACAGACGGGGATTTTCCGAGAGGTGTTGTTAGTGGAGTTGGACTTGGTGTGACAGCAGAGAGCCAAGACGCAGTGAGCACACATATGGTGGCCGCAGTCTCGCACCTCTATCGTGCACGCCTGCTCGAAGCATATGCAGCACAGCTCCGCATCGCCAGCCTGCATTGGGTAGAAACTTTCAGACAACAGAACCAAGATTCGGTACATATGTTCTTGCAACTTAGGATTGGTGTTACCTCCGATTCGTCGTCGATGGCAGCTGAGTTGGGGAGATGTAAGGGCGAAAGGGGCCCATCTGTTAAGATGTCCTTCTCTCGTTTTATATTGGCTTCGATTAGGGCTTTCTCTAACAGGGCTTTTGCTTGAGGATTGAGCTCGGCGATGAACTTCAGTGGTGAAGGCCAGGTTAAAGGCTCTGGGGCCAAAGGGTTCAGTAGGGCAGCGCAGGCGTTGTGTTTGTGCTTCAGAGCAACCATGTATGGTATTCTCCTGCAGAGACAAACCACCACCATTACAGAGATAAATCCACATCTATACGAGACAAAAGTAGCCAAGACGTCTAGCAGGATGTAATAACCAGAAGTGCCTGTAAATAGGCATCTATAGGCACTTTGTTTGGCCTCAAAACGAAATGAGCAACTCGAGAAAATAGCATCACAGCTCTCACCCGGCGGAATCTCTCTGAAGACGATCACCGCCCCGAGCAAGCAGCTCGCGGACGCAGTCCAATGAGCCCCCACGAGCAGCTAAGTGGAGGGGCGTACTACCTGGATAACTGCTATGAAATTGATCATCTTCGCTTCGATCAGTGGAATCCCACAACGCAGAAGAAAAGATTAAAAATATTTACCTATATCCACCAGTCGTAGCACACACAAGAGCCCCACTGCTCAGGAGCAAGCGAACGCAGTCTGCATGCCTGTGGCGTGCGGCCAAATGCAATGTGTATGATTGATGCACACAAAAGGAAAGATCACTGAACAATCACCATGACAGAGCAAGCTGTGAGGAGTTAGCAGCCGAGAGGATTAGCCGGAGGCAATCGGTGTGGCCATAGTACGCCGCATGATGCAAGCAAGTCCTACCATACGATGTATCAAACAACAAAATCTGTCGAAATGAGAAAAAAAAAACGAAAAAGCACAACAAATCATTGAATTTACAAGCATCAGTAAATAACAGATCTCAGTAGTAAACGCTGAATAGATAGATATATCAGAAGAAGAAGAAGATCGTACATTAGCCCCAGCTTCAATCAGCATTTCCAAAGAGGGGACTTTTCCATGCATAGCAGCCAACATCAATGGAGTCTAGTCAAATCAGAATCAAGAAAAGAACATCAATGGCCGCATTTAGCGAACTATAGAAAGATCAGCCAACATACCTGCTTGTGCCGACTCAGAACATCTGGATTTCCAAACCGATCCAAAAGCATCGAAAGGACCTAAGACATCGATGTTTCAAAATGTAAATCAACACTAAAACTGAAAGAAAAAGAAAGCCCAGCCACTAAGATCATCACATTAAAAAAAGGACAAAAAGTAACCCACCTCGATTTGGCCATTAGCAGCTGCGACGTGCAGCGCAGACAGCCTCCGGCCGAAAGTCTTCAGAGTCAATAGAGACGGGTCTCGGTCAGCCATTGCTTCAAGCGTCTCAAGTTCACCATTTTGAACTGCTTTAAACAGTTCCACACTAATCTCTGGTTGAACGCCACTGCTCAAACCCTGCCCCATTTCTTCTTTGGCTCTTAGACGAGCCAACCACCACCGTCGGTTGGGCTCTTAGGTGGCGGTGGTGGTGATTCTCCAAGTGGGGGAGTGAACGAGGAGGACAACAGACATCACAGTGTGAATAGTTTCTATTCTATTGCTTTAAAGTGGAGACGATGCAATGACCTTTGGACTGCCCGCATTGACTTACGGGTAGCGTACTGTATGCTTTTTGGACTTTCGGGCAGGGAAAGGGATATTTCTTTATTTATTTATTCTCGGACAACTTGGAACGTTTACGCTTAAAGAGAAAATAAAAGAGCAACTTTTTGGATCAAAGCGTATAATCATACGGTTATTACAAGTTTGTGGGCCCAATTTATTTAATTACGTCCTCTTTCTTTGTTCCAAAGTTTGTACTCTACAAGAGAAAATATCTCGAGATTTTTCAAACAAGGACATGAGTTTGATTTATTTGGATAACTTTTAACTTTTAGTCCTCGTTTAGTACGTGAATTTATATTTAGGAGGATTTAAGTTAATAAAGTTTATATAAAACTAATTAGTGGATATAAAATAAAATTTGTGTTTGGTTAGTGGGTTTATAATAACTCACCTGAGAGATAGGTTAATCTAAACCCATATACATGAGTTTAGAACTATTATATATAAACCCATATTTTATATAAACTTGTCTACCAAACACCACAACAAGTCTTAAACCAAGATTTAAAATTTTTAAACATATCTACCAAACAAGCACTTACTGTATAAACTTGGAATGTTACACACATAACATGGGAATTTGTTCTCTAACCCAATATTGAGATTCAGATTTGCTTTGGACTAAACTTAGTTTTTTATTATTATTATCTATTTTTTATATTTTTATTCACTTCTCTTTATTTTTTATTTCTTTTTTTTATTTATTATTTTTTACTATATTTTTATTTGTTCTTTATTTTTAATCTTTTATTTTAATTTAATTGTATTTTTTCTGTTTCTTTTTTTTTTATCATTTTTTATGTTAATTTTATTATTTTAATTTTGACGAATAACGTGTCGACACGTGTCATTTTTCATCCAAATTAACGGACAAACTAACGGAGTGACCAATTTAGTTCATTTTCAAGAACATTGGGGACTAAATTGGTCCACGCGAAATATTAGGAACTAAATTGATTTATGAGATAAACATTGGGGACCATTTTGGATATTCTCCCATTTTCTATATAAGGAACTAACGTTTCTTTTTTTAAATTAATACAAAAAGAACTCATGGGCTGCCAGCCGCACACATATTCAAGAAAATTAGCATATCACGTCCGTCAAAATTTGAATACTGTAACTTTAATCATTAATTAATTAATTATGAAGGACTTAGAGAATGACGTTATTTAATTAATTTCATATGTTCAAATTCAATGTACTAATCTACGACTTGAAAAGTCAGAATAGCACACCTAATATAGTAGGATTATTGGGTAATTAATTATTCAGTACACAAGGCCCATAAATTCTTACATTTGGGCCAACTGAAAAGCCCAAATCACCGTGCGACTTGATACATTAAAAATGGGTCGGATCTTATTCACATCATTCCTTCATGGGTCCATTAAAAGCAAGTAATATTATTATTATCCGCCGTTATTTTTATTTTTTTAATTTTTATTTTTATTGACCCTATTGTGGATAGTTATATATATGCATGTCTTTGAACTATTTGAAGAAGAAAAAGAGAAACGTATTATTTATCAATGACGGGTCAATTTTTTTTTTAACTTAACGAAGAAGGAACCAAAAAAAGAAGATATTTTACGACATCATATGAGTTACGAAAGAAATAATGCCGTCTCTGCTATTGATATGATGAGTTACTTTCATAGTCTATTCATATGTGACAAATCACATTTTTTCAGGAATCAATTATTTGTTGTAATTGTCAAAAAAGCTTGGCGTATGTGGTCTCCTTTGTTATTAAGGAAACTATAAAGCATATTATATGAGTCAACTGAATATTATAATCATTAATTAGCATCATTTTCATTTAGTGGAAATCAATCGCCATCAACCCATAAATTTAGTAGCACTTGTTATAGGACTTATGCTGCGTTTAGTTGTCCGTATAAGCCTAGATAAAGTAAAATTATCACATCTAATACTGTTCACTATAAATAAATTTCAACCGTATAAGGCCCGCTATAAAACATCGGCCCGCTACTATTATCAAACAAGCCCGGCATAATTCATACGATGGTTCGGGGTAAGATAATTAATCCAACCCACCTATTAATTACGAAAAGACCAAAATACCCTTATTCCACCAAATTATAAAATTATAGTATTTCATTGATTTATATGATAAAAATAAATAAACAATACCATTTATTCCTTTTTCATGACGATCAAATTGACATCCATATCTTATATTTTTCGATATTCATAAGAATGATTATTTTTGTAAATTAAGTTTTGATGATATAAATGTTACTTTTGTAATTTTATAATTAATACAAAGACAAAAGTTTTGTTATCTTGTAAACTAAACAAGATAATAATAAAATGTCGGATTGTTAATATTGCAAAGTGAACACATAACCCGTATAAATCAATAGATTATAATCTTGAGATAAAATTGCGGGACGTTTTCTTATACAGACAACTAAACGCAGCCTTAGGAGTTGAAATCGATTGGGACAAATCTACAATTAATATGTAATATATTTATATTGCATGGCATCGTCACGAAGCTTAATAATGCATGCATGGTGACATTGAGATTGACATATAAACGCAAAGCACTAACCAACAAGTGGCTTATGCTATGTAGTCTTATATGTCCCCCCTGATTTGAAATGATTAAATTGCAATATAATTTATATTCCACATTTTATTTTATTATGTTTTATATATACTATATATATATATTATAGGAAGAAAACGCCAACCCACTAACAGAAAAGCTATTATCTCGTCGTATAATTTAAAAATCCATATAACGAAATTTCAACATTCTCCACTATCGCCAAGCAAAATATTTAATTAATAGTCGTGCAACGAATGCTTGTTTTTAATTACCATTTCAATTTCTATAATATATATATATATATATATATATAATATATATATATATATATATATTACGTTTGTTGGATGTTAGAGACGTCTTATCAGAGAATTTGTTATTAAGGCTGTCCATTTATTGCAAATTCATTCAAGCCCTCGTCTGTTTTTTCCTAAATTGAATTTGCTTAATGAGTCACGATTGAATGTTCAGTCGATAGATTTTGGGTTTTTGCCTTCATAAATCTTTTGAATACTGAGAAAAATAAACTGATATTTTCAGATGGAATTCAATGGTTGGGTCTCACTCTAACTTCTCCACTATAGCAATATGTGTGTACTTGGAAAGTTGGAACAATACATATATGCCAGATGGATTATTCGCTATAGAAACGGAGAATTTTCCCCCGACTATTCCAATCTGTGTAGATTTGGAACGTTTTATTTAGTATCTATAGAGGTCGAAGTTGTTTTGTTTCCTAAGATGAGATTCATATTCGAATTAAAATGGAATTAGTCGGAGTTTGTGTACGATGCTATGGTTGCACATATATATATATATATATATATATATATATATATAATGTTCTCAGTCAATTCTCATACCATTGGAATGGAATGGAATACTTCATAGGATTCTAAATAAAGATGCCAATCAACAAAGACGACTTCATACATAGATTGCTTTTCCCCTTTGTTGATTAGTATACCCATCAAAATCAATCAAAGGAAGATCATTCGGAACAGGTTTAGAAAAAAAAAAAAAAATTAAACAGATAAATAAAAAAATAAAACGACAATTTTGAAAGGTATGGTTGGGCTGATTGACTAGAAGAAATGGGTTTTCTCTTTGTTTCTGCGCCACAAATGTCGTTGGATTCAATTTTAGTATTGATTTAAGTGGCATACATATGGTTTGCATGAGTAAGGAAGGAATCAGATTCCATTGGTGTGGACATGATTAAGCAGATAGGGGGGACAACGTAACCTAGACAATATGGCCTACTTGGAATCTTACTATCTTCCACTTTATTAAATAGCATGTAAATAAAATCTCATGCACATATATATATATATATATAATATATATATATAAATATATACGTAATTTATTACAATATCCTTTTAATTATTAAAAAGCGAAAGCTGCATGCCCTCAGCGGACATGGACAACCTCTGTGTAGTGGGGGAGGGGTATTGCTTCACGACCTAATTAATACTTATGAATTAATGCAAGATCTGACTTGAATTTCGAGCCAAGCATTCCATTTTCACACACAGAGAGAGAGAGAGAGAGATGATTAGGTTATTAGTTGGAGATGTGGTGTATGTATTGGCTAAGTCTCTGATTAGCTTCCGCCTTGATTCTTACGAAAAGTGAATCACACATAACATTAAAGATTCCTTATTATAACAGAAAAAAAACACAGTAGCCAAGATTTTATATAGGTCAGTTACTGCGAAAATCCAACGTCTATTTTATTTTGTGTCAGAAGCATGAACTAAATATATCGAATGACAAGGATGTATGGAAAACAATCGCATATGGGAAAGAAAGATTAAAAAGAGAAATGTGTGCAGCTAACTGTGTAAGTGTATAATGTGTTCTAAATATCTTCTCCCGCTGATAGTGTTAACCTTTACGTGATTTTTGGGAACAGAAACCTATAAATCTTTCATACATTCATTCATTCTCCTCGCATTTTGGTTTCTGAGAACAACGTTGAATAGCTTTTTCGATTCGGACAACATGGAGGAGAGGAAGGTAATGATTAACTACGTACACTATTTTCTTTTAAGAAAAATTGCATAGAATTGAGTGGGCGACTATCATAGTTTTTGGGTCTTTTGAGACTCTTTTGTCCAATCTCGACGGACCGACAATAATATGTATAAATTTAATTAAACTACATTCATATATTCTTGTTCTAGACTTAAGACACTTTTGCAACTATAACAAGGTAACGAAAGAAAAGAGAGGCAATGTTTGAATATATAACTAGTTCTCTAGGGGAAGTTAAGTTTTCTCGGAGGAATGAAACGACTCAATACTCTAGCTTAGGTAGATCTTCTCTCGGCTAAAGTGATTTATATTTATATTGTAATGCAGCTAATAATTGGGAGTCAAAAGCATATCGAAGGTCGAGCAGATGGGAGGGATTAGGAAGAATATGTTATATATGAGGAAGACTTTATATACAAGTGTTCCTTGGTCAATTTTCCGATGTTGCATGCATATTCAAATTAAAGGTTTCACCTTTAGTTTAATGATCCCTCGACAGTTCTAACAATAGTTTTTCCGACATAAAGCATAACCTAATGAGCGAGGATCTCATCCCAAGCTGTTTAAACGGAAATATCTCATGATGAACATCATTAATATATTTATCATCGTCAATATTGTACATCAAAACCGTGATTCACCAATCATGTAATAATGATGGTGTATTATCATGATATTGGAAACTAGCTAGCACTGAAAACTTCATAGTTAGGTTTAGAAATTGAATGAATGAAAGTGCATATCATCATGTGACATCCCTTAATAAGTTTTAGATCAAACTATGTCAGAATCTTAGCTGGTATGGACCTATTTGTTTGATAGACAGACATGCATGGCCTCAATAAGTTTTAAGTCCCAATGAAACTGACTCCTCAAGAATTTGCATCTATGATTTATCACATAAACAAACTTACTTGACCTAATATTGCATCCATTCTAAAATTAGAGTCTTAGTTTTTTCCAACAAAATCCATTAATATATATGTATATGATTAGCAAAAGCTAGAACTACAATACACAACACACAAAAAACCAAAGTCCACACAACACATTTGCCAGGCGTGACATATATATGTAAGCAAACACTACGTAATTAGGGTATAGTTAACAAACTAACTACGAAATTCTAGGGTTTTCAGTCCATTGCACACAGCCCAAATCAAGAATCAACCTTGGCATGTTATGTATCTCCCATCTCATCATAAGGGTTTTCTTTAGCTTGAATCCTTTCCTCGTACTTTAGTATCTTTTTCCACCGTATATATGAAGCTTTAACCCCATTAAAAAAAAAAGGACGACAACCAAAGCTTCATGTCTTTCAACAAGTGATCATAATCTCAGATGGGCTTTTAATAAAACCATTACAAGGGATTACTTGTCGAAGATGAGCTGAAACTCGAAAGCTCAGTCCAAGCTGCATTACTGCCGCCGTTCCACTGCTGATCATTCCTAGCACTAGCAGGCATTCCACCGCCCAATAACTGCCTCGAAAGGTTTAACTCGTGAGGAATAGCATCTTCCATCTTCACCGAAGCTAGCTGACTCATCATGGAAGAGCTAGGAGAAAACAGTACTTTGGGCCTGATCTCATCGCCGCCAGCACTGCTCGTCTCACCTCCAATGAAGTCGCCGATTTGATGATGATCGCCGCCGCCGCCTTGAAATTGATGATAGATACTACTCCCTTGCACTGAAGTTGAATCCAGACCGGCAAGGAAGAAATTAGGGTATTGTTGCAGACGCCATGGATCCATTCCGCTGCTCGGTAACAGCGAGGACATGGTGCCTCCATGGAAGGCCATATTACCCTCGCTTGAGCCCACCATAGGAGGTGCAGTTGTACTTAACCCACCGTAGTTCAGTCCCACATCGGTTGAGAAACCATCCGTGAGCTGACCCAAAGGAGACATGAACCTCAGAGAAGGGATCTGTGCCGTGAGGCCTAACATGTTAGAATTCGTATTAATGTTATAGCCACTGCTAGCAGACATGTTGCTGGTCGAGCTCGTCGCAGTGCTACTGCTCGCCGGAGACTTATTAGAGCTCGTCGCGGTGGACTTGCTTCTCTTGTTCCTCCGGCAACCGCCGCCCACCGGGACGCTCCTCAACGCGCCGCCACGTGTCCAGTACCTCCGGCAAGTCTTGCAGAAATGGCGCGGCTGAGAGAGGCTGTAGTTGTTGAAGTAGCAGAACTTTGTGTTGGTGGATTCGCACCGCGGACACTTTAGGGCTTGCTCGGGCATGGGTATGTTGGCAAGGCGGGCCCGCTCCGCCATGGATCCCGGACGGATCGAACTGCCACCATGAGGCTGAGGCGGAGGAGGAGGTGGTGGTTGATGGTGCAACTGCTGCTGCTGATGAGACGGTGGCTGAAGGAGCAAAGGGTTCGTGCTTATTGAGCTTCCGATGATTGGATGGTTTTGTTGCTGCTGCGGACGGTTCAAAGTAACAAGTGAAAACATATATATGATATGGGCAATAGTATATTCAAGAAATGAAGAGAAAAGAACGAAACACAGAAAAGGAGAATTGAGGAATATATATCTTTTCTCATTTTAATTACATGGCTGCTTTTTCGGGCAAAAGAAAAGCTCTCGAGTATATATGAGCTTACCATCATAACATCGAAGGGAGAAAAAGAAAAGGGGAAAAAAAGAAAATTAAATAAAAAGACTCACCTGCTGCCAGTTGGAGGGATCAAGATAAGCTGGAATAGAAGAAAAAACCATGGTTGTATATTATAGAGATCTTTGATTTCTTTCTTTTGTAAAAGGGTGTGTGGAGGTGTAGTGGAGAATCACATCAAATGGTAAGGGTTAGCAGAGAGAGATAGAGAGAAGAAAGGAGAAGAGAATGAGAATATGGGAGCTAAAAATAAAGCAAGGAGCTTTATGCTTTGTATACTTATATATATATATATATATATATATAAAGAAGACGACAAAGGCTCATACAATTACACCTCTACTCTACACCAAAAGCACACCAAGTCCTATTTTGTTCTCACTCTCTCTTTGTTTTGTTTTTATTGCATTTTAGGGTTTGGAGAGGACGTATTTATTTCTTAATCTCTAAGTCTCTCTATGTATAGTGGCATATTTTTTCTGAATTGAATGCATGGCAAAAAAGTGAGAGTTTCTTTTTTCTTTGTAACACATCTAACCATAATTGGAGGACGAGCGAAGGATAATGATAATTATATGTTAAAACGCTAATTTAAATCACTACTTCACCTAAAAGACTAACTTGTATGGAGTGTATCAAGTACTTATATATTATATTTGCAGCGTGCCCCACATTTAGGTTAGATATAATTTCATATCTAACTTTAGAAGTGAATTTTTTTTATTGGTAATCGTGAGAGTATCCATGACTATTTTATATGAGTTTTGATATCATGTTAAATGATTGATTAATTTGAAGAGAGTATATTATATTTTAATCTTATATATTTTATATCCAATAGTGGCGGAAGATTATACATGTATATAGACAAAAATAAAATATGCTACGCATTACATTTTAAAATAAAAATTATGCTAAGCATTTTGTTCATTTATGAAACTTGTATTTATGTGTGTATTTAACGAATATAGGGAGGGAGACATTTACTAAAATAAATACGTACAATATATGGTAAAAAGAAAAAAGGGTTTTGGTCTTGTGTGGAAATAAACAGTGACCCAAGAAAAGCTTTTTCTACTCACTGGTTTCTGTTCTTATTCCCCACCTCCACCCAATGTCTTTCTTTGCCTTCTCTAGCTAACTTTATTCATTCACACATTTATTTATATTTAATTAAATATATATATATATATATATATATATATATATGTGCACCAACCCATACAAGCCACATGTTTGTTGCTTTATAAAGATCTGCACAAATACTCACATTGCTGATTGAAAAAAAAAAAAAAGTGAAAGCTGATCATCATAAGCTGTGGATCCTCTGGGAATAGATTGTAGCAGTATTTACAATAAGGGATGTAAATAAATATTTATTTATTGTAAATTTTTAGAAGTGGTTGCTTCAGATTCAAGTTTTCTTGAACAGTGAATATTATATTTTTTCTTAAGTTTTTGTTAACTTTTTTACTAATAAATAAAGCTAGTCAGGAATCATTGAGAACTGTTCGAAATAAAGAGCCCCTCATTTCATGTTTTGTTCTTACATAATTAGTTGAACCATTACTGAAACTACATCAAAACAATATGCAGATCCTCGTGGAGAAGAAGACATATCTATTCATGATAGAATGATATGAATATCCTCTCGAAAGGCTCAATTTTTTTATTTCTTTTTCTGTCAAATATATAAAGAATCTCATTCTATAGCAGATAGAACAAGACTTGCTTATTACCTGATAAAAAAAAAAAAGAAGAGATGTTCATGGGAACAAAACTCGATAGAAAAAGACAGCAAGAGACCTGAGAATCTTCCATAAGGTGACAATTGTTTCATTACACACCTTCCACACATATGCATATATGGATGGACAAATGGTGAATAAGATCAAAGAAAATTATAGCTGGACAAATTCCATTCTGATAGAAACTAGAAAGGAGACATATATTCTTTGAAAAGATAGAGAGGATCTTCAATCACAAATTCAATACTCTTTACATATTATATGGGCTTTCCACTGAATCTAAATACATTAAGGATAAAAAACTAATCAATAATGGGAAATACAAAAAAAAAAAAAAAAAAAAAAAAATGAATAAGATCAAAGAAAATTATAGCTGGACAAATTCCATTCTGATAGAAACTAGAAAGGAGACATATATTCTTTGAAAAGATAGAGAGGATCTTCAATCACAAATTCAATACCTCTTTACATATTATATGGGCTTTCCACTGAATCTAAATACATTAAGGATAAAAAACTAATCAATTAATGGGAAATACAAAAAAAAAAAAAAAAAAAAAAAAAGGAAAATATATAGTTTTGCTCTCATAACTGCTCCTCATCATCGTCATCTCTTTCCCATAAGCCCAACGCTTTGACCACGCAGGCCGAACCGGCCACTCTACAACTGCTTCAAAAACCGGCGGCACTGTCGTCATATCCACCTCAGACCGTTTAAAAAGCCTAGCTGAGATGCATAGACTCTCATACGGATTATCTAACGGCAAACTAATCAATTACGGAATTGAATTATGATATTATTATTATTATTATTATTATTATTACTTTGTAATTGATAATGGGACTTAAAAAGGAGTTTGATGTACATAAGACCAACTCCAATGGTATGCAAAAGCAAAAAAAAGTAGGCTAAAATTACTCTAATGGTACCTCAAACTCAAAATGGGTTTTTACATTTTCTTTCCTGATTGAGACTCATTTTTACGTTTGAACCAATATTATGAGTTTGATATTCGAAAATTGCAATGTAGGTCCTATATTTATTTTTAATTAGTAAATCACTTATATACAGAAATAAAAAATAAATAAAAATATAAAAATGAATTACATATTTATTAATAATTATGATTATAAAATTATCAAAATAAACAAAGTTTTTACATTAAGCAATAATATTTTTATATATTATGATTTACTTTTTTATATTTTGTTATTTAATTTTTTATATTTTGTTTATAAGTAATATAATAGTATATTATTTTGATATAATTTTATTAAATATTTTTTCATCAAATTTAATTAAAATAAAAATTTTATTATTAAATATGTACAAATAGAAATATGTGAATATTACAGAATATTCTTTTGAGTTTAAATGCGTTTAATGGTTGGAGAAAAATTACTGCATTTTAAGTTTAAGAATGAGTTTAAGTTTAAGAATGAGTTTGAGTTTGAGAATGAGTTTTTCGAAAATAGTCTAAATTCCCTGTTGATTGTATACTTCAAAGTTCTAACTAATCCCTCAGTTTGATTAGGGGCTTTATTGGGCTTCTAACAAAACATTAATGGACTAGTATTAGAGGCCCAAATACTAATTTAATTGTTTTTCCTATTTAGTACTATATTTTATTTTTAAGTAATAAGTGAATTTAATAGATTGCTTGTGTTGACCTGATTACAAGTTTGAAAACATGCAAGTTGACTGCGACAGTCAACGGTGTTAAGAGATTTTAGCCCTTAGGTTATTTATATAGAGTGAAAGTCAAAGCCTCCTGAGTCTCAATAATATAAAAATAGTTACTTTTTCATATTCATTAATGGCAATTAATGATAATTTAATGGTATTTGACCAACTGTTAGCCCGACGATATATCAGCCGAGACGATCTTTTCGTAACCGACACGGCGATCAACGTGCCAAAATTTCGGATTTGATGCGTTTTGCATTGTCGCGGCCGAATTACATAGGCATGGAATGGTGGTATATCGATCGGAATAACAATCTAACATCATGATTTGCCAGAATATGTTGAAAATTATTACGACAGTCAGTATATTAGTCCGAAAATATATGAACAATGAAATACGGCGAAAGAGTGACGAAACGACCGCAATCAATTCGGCGATCATGTAATAGAACTGAAACGTTCGTCTCCGTTCCGCTCTCCGGGACTGTTTCGGCGAAACCCGTTGCTCTCACCACCACTCTGTACGATATTTTGTATTTATTTTTTATTGTATTTTTATATAAAATAGTTATAGAAATCAAAAGATCCAAATAAACGACGACCAACAACACTAATAATCATCATAGAGAGAAGCTAAGAAAATATACGACAGACACCACCAAAGCTACTATGAAAGAGCAACACTACTCATATAACACCAAAGATCGACTTAATTCGTCTCCAAAATCAGCCAAATAAAGAATCATCATTCTTTATTGATAGAGCCGGCACCACACTTCGTCTTCTCCTTGCCGGCATCGGCGGGCTTGGGCAGCGGTGGGTGAGGCGGCGGCAGATGAGCTTCACCGCCGGCCTTGTTCGGTGGTGGGTGAGCGGCAGCGGACGGAGGAGCAACGTCTTCCTCGAGGTTGTCGGGAAGGACAAAGTGGGTCTGGGAGGGACGCCTGTGGTGGCGGTTGGGTCTTTTGGACATCTTTGTTGAAGTACAATGAATGTTGTGTGTAAGTAAGTAATATAAGAGAAAACCAAAAGGGTACTTTGGAAGTTGGGTTGGGTGGGGGGGTGATTTATATAGTGTCTAAAAGAGGCTTCTCCTCTCACATTGGGATTTTGCTGCATTAAATGGCTTGTGGACTATTATGTGTTTTGATTAGTTAGAGATATTTATCACAGATGAGACTCGGTCAAGGCCGCGTCGAAACCGCGTTGAAAATAAAGTATATAAAATTTAAAAAAATATATATTTTTCGGTATCTCGGGAATTCTTGACTTGGGTCCAGATAAAAATCCCGAGGCCTAAGAGCAACACAACACGAGAATACGATTAATTTTAAGTCCAATCGAACCGTATATTCATCGCCATTTTGGGCTGATGAACATTGTTAGTCTAATTTTAGCATGACATTAATCATCAACCAAAATGCGTTAGAATTTTTTATGTTTATTTTAAAACTTATTTTAATTATATTTATGTTGTGATTCCAACCGCATTAGTTTTGCAATTTTGTATAGTTTCATGTGTGTGTGTGTGTCAATTGTATCAAGAACTACGATCTTTAATGTGATCAAGTCGAAAAACAAGCAAATAAAAAATAGAACACACATCTTTTGCGTGGTTCAGCTTGAATTTTAAGCCTACGTTCACTGACCAAGAGAGTTCTATCATTAATTATGGAAGAAAGGATTACAAAATTTCAACTTCCTTTCCAACTTTAGTGTTCACATTCAAAGCTAAAACGTTCTCTATCAAAAGATACAAACTCTCAAAGATGGCTAGTTGAACTCTGAAATCTGATATTTAAAGGACTGAAACATCAACAGTATATTGCTTGTGCAACAACGAGCTTGTACCCAGCGCTATCAAACTTGTATAGCGAGCCATGTAACTAATAGAAGTGCTTGTATTAGTAGCGTTTTAATCTCAGCAGACCCGTGCTTCCAATAAACGACCCGGATTATAACTAACATTAGTTTGATTCAGGTCGAGCTTTCAAAGCTTTATTCTTTCAGCTCAGTTCAAATCAAGATCAGACCAGGCCTTTCACTTCGATTATAACAAGAGTTTTGGCTCACTGTGTTCCCAACAATTTAATACATTTTATATTATTATAATAACACGAAACTTATATTACACGCTATTTTTTATTATTTATTCATAAGTTATCTATAATAATATTGGATAGGTCGATGTAATATTCTTTTTACTACGTTGGAGTTGCTCTAAAAACAACTAAAGAATATTCTTTTTTGCGTAAAATCGATTATTATTTGAGATACTTTGATACAATAACATGTCAACTTACGTAATCCAACACTTGATAACTCACAGTATTTGATTGTCAGAGAAAAAGACGATAATGCAATTTTTCCACATTGACCTTGAAGTAAGAGTAAGACCTATGGACAAAAATGATGTATTCTTTATGAAGTAAATTGGCCATTTTAAGCAAAAACTAGCCGTCCCATTAACAATGGAGGACCTCTTATGACTAACGTATGTATGTATACAACCGATGGGCCTTTGACTTCGATGGTGACTGATCAATCAATTGCCAACCTAAATCACAAATTCCGAATTTATAACCTTTATTTGACTTTTCGATAAGCGTTTGACCTATGAAATAATAATAATATATATTATTATGAAATAATTAAATATGGATGTTTTAAATAATAATATTAGTTAAATGATTGATGATTTGGAAGTATTGTATTAAATATTGATGAGATGATAAGATGATGTGTTTAATTGAAGAGTTTGTAGTTCAGTGTGAATTGTAAGTAATATGATTAGTTGTAATAGTGAATTATTAGTAGTATAAATATGTGATTAGAGTTCATTATAAATTATACCAAGTATTGAAATACTTAATCTCTCTCTAATCTCTCTCTTTATTATTATAAGCTATATTATCATTATAATCTTAATATAAGTATAATTATAATAAAATAATCTTAATATAATATTAATCACAATTAATATTTTTATAATATATATATATATACGATACTAAAATAAAAGTATGTCTAATCTAATCTGATGTTTGATGGATTGGGCCCATCAGAAACAAATGTGTATGATTATGGGCTAATGTAGCCCACCAATTATAGACTTACAAAAATAATCTTATTATTTTAATTTTAATTTTTATTTTCTTAAATTTTTGAACTTATTTTACTTATATTTAAAATATTCTAAACGATAAACTAAAAAACGTTATTTTTCTTTATTTATTTCTATTTTTATTTTTCATTTTATAAAATTAAAATTAAAGTAATATTCTAATTATACTTTAATTTATCTTAAATATTAATTATTATAATATATTTAATTCTTAATATTGAGTTAAATTAAATTTAAAAATTTAAGGCATACCAATATTAATATTATAGGAATATGTATAAAATATTATTTTTAGTGTCGAAAATAGAGTTATTAGGTTAAAGTAAAAATATTATAACTATATTTTATGTAAAATTGACTTAATATTTTTGTGGTATTGGGTGGAAATGACCGACGAAAGCTATTGAATTTATGTTTAGTGAAATCCTCTTGCTTTTTACTCTACTTCATTTATCAAAATTTCATTTAAAAAATAAAATAAAATTTTATAAATGAAAAACTACATCATCTTATTGGTTCAACCTCGACTGACAGAGATCGAAGTATCCTCCCCTGACAGCCGTCGATTAGCACAAATAATCCAACGGCGTAAGATGTGCTAACGTAGCACAAGTATTCCACGGATATAATCCACCCCCCACCTCACTATTGCAGACGAACAATCTGTGCTTTCTCCCTCATCTAATTAGCAAAATAAATAATTATATATTCTGAAAATACACAGAAATATAATTACCATTAAAAATTCCACCGTAAAGCCAAGAAAATGGAATCTGGCGGTAAGTTCAAGAAGGGAGCCGGCGGCAGGAGAGGCGGCGGTCCGAAGAAGAAACCAGTTTCCCGGTCGGTGAGAGCCGGTCTCCAGTTTCCGGTCGGAAGAATCGGAAGGTACCTGAAGAAGGGGCGTTATTCCCAGAGGGTCGGCACCGGCGCACCGGTCTACATGGCCGCCGTGCTGGAGTACCTTGCCGCCGAGGTTTCTTACCTTTTTTTTTTCTGAATAATTAGGGTTTTGCAATTGATTGCAAAGCAGATTTAAAACGTGATTTAGGTTTAATCGATAGCCCCTAATGGAATGGTGATTTAGGTTTTGGAATTGGCTGGGAATGCTGCTAGGGACAACAAGAAGAACAGAATAATCCCAAGGCATGTGCTGCTGGCGGTGAGGAATGACGAGGAGCTTGGAAAACTGCTGGCTGGTGTGACCATTGCGCATGGTGGAGTTCTGCCCAACATCAACCCAGTGCTTCTTCCCAAGAAGTCCGAGAAGGCTGCTGAGAAAGCTCAGAAATCGCCGGCCAAGGCCACTAAGTCGCCCAAGAAGGCTTAGTAGTTCAGTGTGTATGTTTATTTCGAATCTGTAGTTGAATCAGTTGTTTGCTGTGTTTCCTTTTGGGTGTTGTGATGGGATTTAGAAATTTATGGACATTGGCTAATGCGTTAAAACCATAATCCAAGGCTGCTGCAATATATCTTATTACATTCTTGACTAGAGTGAAACTGTTCTTGGACTTCAAATAAATAGACTTGGCATTCCGGCAAAAAAAAAAAAAAAGAAAATTGATGACCTACAATCTCAAACAAATTTGTCATTGTTGGTAAGAGGGCATCAATGCCACTCCCAAATGCTAGAATTAGACCTGAAATTCGATTTGATTATGGTGATCATTGACGGTAATGCCCGCCCTGTCCCGAGTTGGATTTCAGTCCCTTGGGAGGGGATGAAATGAACGATTTGCTTCCCGAGCTTGGCTTCTTTTTTGGATTCAAAGCAAGAAAACTCAGAGCTATGGTCGTCGTGAAGGTTTAGGTTATCAATGAATAGATCTTTAGTGAAGGTTTAGGTTATCAATGAATAGATCTTTAGTGGAGGGGAAATCTGTGGTCGGACACTTGAGTAAGAGAGGAAGAATTCTAAAATCTCAAATGATGTATTGTCCGAGGAAGGGGAAGTTCCCTTCAGGAAGGTACCTGAGAAGTCAGGCCGATCGTCTCCCGTCGGGAGGATGTTAGAGGAAGTGAGACTAAGTTCTAATGGAAATTGAAAAACCCGGGACATGAATGAGGTATCCTTTATTATAAATACCCCCGGCCTATTCTTAGCGCCAAATTCGTCGACACCGTTTTCTTTATCGTTACTCTGCCCGTTTTTTTATCTCAACCCACCTAAGTGCGAAAACACTTATGGCTAAGGCAGGATGGCAAAATACCTTCACATCTTTCATCCAGTTATTTCAGGGGAGAACCCGACGTTTCTCAGGTAGGAAGGAGGCGACTAGCTATCCCATGGCAGATCGGACTTTTCCGACAGCATCAAGTGAAAAATGAAATACATGAATGGGATATAATAAAATATCAGAGACGTCAATTGTTTCATTCAAATGAGAGCAGCCATGAAAAGTAGACGACATGGCAAACATGATAATAATTCGAATGTTTTCATCGTTATCAAGCAGCAGCAGAATGTTTATATCGAAATAACTGTCGCATTCTCAAATGTATTTATTTGATTGCAAAACCAACCATAGACGGAACGAATTACCGCCTTAAGGTCTCAACTATGTAGTCTGCATACAGTTTCCTGCAAGAGGGAAGTAATCAACCGCAGGTGTTAACGTAACATTCTTTCGAATAAGCTGAAAAAAAAAAGGCTGCCGATGGGAACATCGGTAATATGTCATGATCGAACGGGGAAGGGTAAGTAACAAAGACTCACATGGAACGCTTGATTGCTTCATAGGCATCGGTGGCTGATAGAAAGTCATCAACTGCGACGTCCTTGTTCTCGTTCTTCTTATCTGTTTCGATTTTGTTAAGATAACTACGGTAGAGCTCAGCAATTCAGGGAGCATTAGTATAATAATCCAACAATCAAGATTCTTGATTATTAATGACAAGGATACAGTCTTCAAAGAATCGACGGATCTCAGCTAGCCGATGGGGAGGAAGCTCTTTGATATCTGTGTAGTGTCGATACTCGGGATCATCAGCACAGACAGCGATTATCTTGTCGTCTTTCTCTCCCTGGTGCAATGCAAATGACTGTTAATTTCCTTTATGAACAATGCAGAGAAGTACTGTAAAGATTTTCTTACCTGATCAATCATGGGCATGAGCCCTATTGCCTTAGCCCTCAGAAAGCTCCCAGGAACAACTGGTTCCTGCATTATATAATTTATGATAGGAATCAGGCTTTGGAAATTAAAAGGGTTGTTCTCATAAGCACATGAAAATTTCAGAATCACTTTGCATAGATGATGATGGTTGAAGTCCCTATCAGTAGTCACCTTGCGATTCATAAACATCGACAATCATAAAAGACATTCACCTATACCTGCATGATCACCAGCACATCCATTGGGTCATTGTCTTCACAGAGAGTACGAGGGATGAAGCCATAGTTGTGGGGGTAAACAACTGATGAGTAAAGAACACGATCAACCTGGTAAGCAAAGAGTATTTTAGTATCATCAGGTTTAAGACATACCAACCATCACTTTTAGAGGAAGAAGATGATATGTACCTTGATCAAACCAGTTTTCTTGTCGAGTTCATACTTAACCTTACTTCCCTTACTTATCTCAACCACCTGAAGAAAGAAAATTCTTTATTAATTGGGCAATGAAAATATACATAAATTTGGGAGTAAAAAGAAATACACACAAAACAAGAGCTAGTGATGGGAGAGAACAAAATGCATCAGCTAATGCTGGAGTGTTCCCCTCATCACAATCATGCAAATCCCCCAGGATGAGACCAAGTATTTTCTTAATGAAGTGAAAGACTAAAGAGAAAGAACGAGAGATAGGTTTGGAGTCTAGGATCTCTGAAGGAATTTCATATTTCAAAGTTGTTGACCAATTCCTATCATAGAACAGAATAAAAGACTTTGCACACCATCATGAATGAGTCTGTAAATTCTATGTAACTTTCTGGATCAAAGCGGTGCATTCATCTCATGACATACGAATGAAATCCTCACTCTATCACGATACCACAAGAAAGTGATGAGATATACTGAGTTCTGATATACGTACACAGTTGAAAATTACAGGTGCCCCAGGTCCTGCATTTGGTATGAGAATATAAAATTATCAACCATATCAACGATGATTAAGATTCAAATATATAGAAATACAAATCTTAGATCTAACATATATACCTATCTCAAGATCATGCCAAGGGTGAGCAGCAACGGTTTTTGTGGTTAGAGAAGAAAGTGTCTTTTCATTAAGAGGAGGATACGATGCCTTCTTAGCCTCAGCATGTTTATCTGCTGTCTCAATAGGCGGCGTCATCTCTGCGTTTATCGTATAAAAAGTCTTTCAAGATAAAAAGCATTCCAATAATTTTATAGTCATTATTATAATTGACTAACATGGATATGCACCAGTCAATACGATTACATTTACTCTAAAGGCTCTAAACAAGATTATGACAATAACATTCAAAGATTTAAAGGTGTAGATCATGAGAAGAGCAATCATCCAGTGATTTGTTAAAATTATACTCCAAATGTAAAGCATCTAGAAATGACTTGCTTTTCGTGCAGATCTCATATCAATTTCATCTTTGATTGCCAGAAACATGTAATGTAATATATCACATGATCCACATCATCTCTGTTAGGCTATGTATCTTCAAGTAATCCTCAATTTTCTAGAAAATGTCTTTAATGTGTCTTCCAGAACAGTAACACAGAGAAGCGTAAAAAGAAAAAAAAAAAAAAAAACCGCTGAATGAAACAACCACAACAGCCTAGCTCGATCTCAATAATCTTTTGGAGAATGAAAAGAGAAAGAGAAGTGAACACAACCAGAGATATCACAGTTTAGAAGCACATAATCCTAAAAAACAACATCTGGAAAAAATATACTGCAAATCTCACATGTTTTTTTATAAGAAAACAGAACTCTGAAACGATTAGTTTCAAAATGATGAGGAAGAAGATTGCTAGTAAGGTATCATATATTAATCGAGCTCATCACGGCTCCCAATGTTAACGAGGTGGCCCTATGCATGGCACACCGATAGGTGATTTCAAGAGCTACAAAGCGCGAGCTCATCAAGCTGCAATCGTCGGACGTAGACAGTGCAAAAGCAACAATGAGTTCAAACGCCAGTAAATCTCACAGCCAAATGATTCACAGTCGTAAAAATCTCAGTAATCGCGTAAATCAAGCAGATATTTCAAACGACGAAGATAAACAAAAAAAAAAGGAACAAATCCAAACGAAACGCACCTGCTCGATGAAGACGGATCGATCTACAGAATCGTCGCGATAGAAAAAAAATATCTCAGATCTCGAAAGGGGCTAACGGAGCGTAGAAGCGAAGGCAAGTCCACTTATATACATTTATAGATGTGAAAAAAGCTGTCCCACACAATTAAGGAAAACAATAAAGCAACGTTGAGTAAAGCGATTGGACGTTACAAATAGGGATAATTGCACTAAGCTTTCTTTATAATTCGCCGTGTGAAGAAATATATATATATATGAAAGGGTTTAAGGGTCTTTGACACGTGGAGTGTTCTGGTTGGGCCTGGAGGAGTGGGGACCACCGGGGTAACGATTTTTTTGTTTTCACATCATTAATTAGTATTATAAAAGAATATGCTTTTGTTTATGATATCTTTATGGCAAGGGGAAGGGGCAAAAAAAATAATAAATATACCACGGGATAAAACTCAAAATGGTCTCTGATGTTCATACTATGCACCAATTTAGTTCTCGATGTTTCGCTTGAACAAATTTAGTCTCTGATATTGTCGATTTTGAATCAATTTGGTCCTTCTGTCATGATTACAAATTTTACGTTTCGCAAATGACGCTCGCCCCAATAAATTATGTATAGATCATTTTGAATTTTGCAAGAAATTTTTAATGAAGCTCGGCGAATCAAACGCTCTAGAGCTCATGTTTGAATTTTGGAGGAGAAATTTTTAATTTTGTGCCCTAATATTAGTAACCATTTCAATTTTATCGATCTAGACATGATTTAGTACGAGACGCGTGCAAAATTCCCGCTAAAATTTATGTTTATCGTGATGGATAGACAAAATTGGTACAAAATTGACAACATCGGGGACTAAATTGGTTCAGGTGAAACATCAGACAGTAAATTAGTCCATAAGTAAACATCGAGATTTTGGATTTTATCCCAATATACCATCGTTATATTTTTTATTTTAAATCTTGACCTAATCGCTTTATGGGATTATCATGTAATTTACCGTTCTGACCAACTAGGTGAAAATGCTCTCATTAAATGGGCCAAGGCCCAAATAAATGGGCCATATGGTTGTTGGATTTGATGTCGGATGAACTATTGACATCCTGGTACATGTTGTCTGAAACAGCCTATAGGCTTGTCAGTAGGACAGGGAATCCTCGTCCCCGCGGGGATCCGTCCCGAATGGGGCGGGAAATCTCCGAATTTTGATCCCCGCGGGGTGGAAATGGGGAGACATTTTTCCCCGCGGTGATCCCCGCCCCGTTCTCCGCCCTAATATAATACATTATTAAAATAATATACATAATATTAAAATATAGTTACTATAATACAAAAATTAATATAAATAAGATTAAAATATATATATTCTACCAAAAAAAATATATTAAATATATATATTAAATTATAAAATTTTAATTTTTTTTTAAAATATTGGTGGGGCGGGGACGGGGCCAATTTTTTCCCCGTTTGCTTCGCGGGGCGGGGAGGAGATTAGATCCTCGCCCCCGATCCGCCCCGTTGACATCCCTCACAGCACTTATGTTATTTATAATCCAATTTATTATTATAATTTATAATAATATAATAATAATAAAAATGAAAATTGAAAATTGAAAATTCTCTTTACCAACGAATTAATGTATTTAAAACCAACAAAAGGACTTTTTACAAGAAAATAAAAATAGATTTGAGAAAACATAATTCAACCGATCTGTGCTGCTTCCCTCCACTTTTTGGATCATCACGATCCCTCTTTCCTTTGTGTTCTTGCGATCTGGTAGTTGATCTCTTGCTTTTATTTTTTTTGAACTCTCTAATTGCATTTCGTCGTCGTAAATATTGTGAATTTATTGTTCGTTTTTCCCCGTTTGTTGCTAGGGTTTGATTTTGGGGGGGGGGGGGGGAAAGGTCATAAATTCAGGTGAGTTAGAAGCATAAAGGGAGAAATCAGATGGCTGCTCCACCTGCAAGAGCTCGTGGTGATTACGATTATCTCATCAAGCTTCTCTTGATCGGTGACAGCGGTGCGTGTCATCTCTTCCAAAATCAGTTCCTTTTTTTTATTATTATTTATTTCTTTTAATGGTTAGCTTTGGGAAAATTTTGTGTTTGCCAAGGAATTCTGCGACATGTGTATATGTATATATTTAATATATTATATGGTTCTGCATTATTTCTGTAAGTGTTCTGCTTCTTTTTCTGATTTGAGGTTAAGATTCTTTTGTTTGCTTCTCTTTTGGGTTTTATAAATGGGAGCAGATTTACTTATATCATTCGTGAGGGTTTATTTTCATTTGTGTGAATGTTGGCGATCGGCGATTCCATGATACACGGTATGCACAGTAAGCTATCTAGTGTATTCTGGTTGTTGAGGGATTTGGTGCTTGGGTTTTCGGGGATGGTGCTTTGGTAGTATGAAATTGTTATTGAGTGCTTTGATTGTATGAAATTGTTATTGCCAACCACGTGTGTGTCTACATTCATAAACTATAGTGCATTTAGATATGGGCTTAATTTTCTACAATATTTCTAGTGACATTAACAATATTATTCTGTCTAAATTTAACTAATTTTACCTTTATGAGTTGACATTGATTTGCTGTTTGTAATTGGACTTGGAATACATCTTTCAGGTGTGGGTAAGAGTTGTCTTCTTCTACGTTTTTCTGATGGATCTTTCACTACCAGTTTCATTACCACCATTGGGTAGGTTCTGATTAAATGCGGCCTTTTTGACATAATCCTTCTCGCTGCAACTGGTTCTGCTTTTCTTGGTCTGCAGGATTGATTTCAAGATAAGAACTATAGAGCTTGATGGAAAGAGAATTAAATTGCAAATCTGGGATACTGCCGGACAAGAGAGATTCCGTACCATAACAACTGGTACACATTTTAATTGATGCAGGAATCTGCTTGCTTTTCCTAACATGTGCACCTTTGAAGGTTCTTATCGGTCTTAATAATGATGGGGTTAAATTATACAATTGCAGCCTACTATCGTGGAGCAATGGGTATATTACTTGTGTATGATGTGACAGATGACTCATCTTTCAACAGTAAGTGCTCTTCTTGATACATTCTTTAACATTTTCTTGATCATTAGATGCGTTCATCTTTGAAGTTTGGGTTTGTCTTTTGTTTTGCATCCATTAATATTTCCACTTCGTGGTAAGTAAGTTTTGACTGTCTAGTTATGGATCCTGTATGTTCTGCATGCTTAAAATTTGTTTTCATCCTTCTCTCAGACATCAGAAATTGGATCAGAAACATCGAACAGCATGCGTCGGACAACGTGAACAAGATATTGGTGGGCAACAAGGCTGACATGGATGAGAGCAAAAGGGTCTCTTCTCTCTTTCTCTCTCTCCTTCTATATCTGTGTGTGTGTGTAGACGTCTGCACGTGGCGTGCCAGGCCGAGTGGGATCATATATACACCTTTAGATACATATAACTCAATGAGAGCAAACTTTGTAGGCTGTTCCTACTTCCAAGGGTCAAGCTCTTGCTGATGAATATGGAATCAAATTCTTTGAGACTGTAAGTAGCACAAAACAGCTCTTGCTTATCTTGAATATAAATCTCAGGCCTGCCTCATACCCAACAATTTCACCCAAAACAGAGTGCTAAGACGAACATGAACGTCGAAGAAGTCTTCTTCTCAATAGCCAGAGACATCAAGCAGAGGCTTTCTGAAACTGATTCAAGAACTGAGGTGCTTTATTACAACATCACCATGCATTGTTATGACATCCCTATCGTTGAATATCGATCTGAATCATTCCATTGTCATTTTTGCTATTACAGCCAAGGGCCATAAGAATCACCCAGCCAGACCAAACTGCCGGGGCCGCCCAAGCCGCCCAGAAATCATCCTGCTGCGGTTCTTAATATGAACCGAGTGCTCTCTTCAACCTACCATTTCGACGTGTGGTTGTTATGGTTATTCGCTTGTATCTCTATCGCGTTTCATCGTTTCGGATTCTTAAAAAAATTGGTGTTTTATTGGAGTTACTTTGTTGGAGGAATTTCAAATATCTGTTTACCATATGTATATTGTCTTCTTCGCTGGTCGTTCTTGGAAATTCTTAGAAGTGAACAGTACTGTTTTGCAGTTCCACGTGGCATCTTCCGACCAAACGATGGGCTCTTTGGTGGGCAAATCACATCTTTTTATGGGCCCGCAGAAGGTTGTGGGCCTAGCCTAAGTGCCACGTGGGCTGCAAGTAAGAACAAGTGATTTAACTAGAATCTCCTCTAATCCTCTCTACCGACCAATCATCTTTCATTCATATTACACGTGGGACAACTGACTGTTCGCAGTTGTATTCTTCACATTTCGACTAAGTTTATTTTAATTGAATCTAAACTTCATTATCGACGGTGGAACACTGCTAGCTTTTTTGTCGGACTAATCCTTCTTATCTATGTGGTTGGCTTGAAAAATCCACAACAAACATCGATATTCATGGAGTTTGAACTACTTAATGACATTCACTTGTGAAATAACTTTATTTTCGCACTATTATTGTTTTCCATAAATAAAGAGGAATCTATTTTATATTTATATTAGATAATGTTAGCATATCATATGCATCCAATTTGATTATATATATACTATTCCTCAAGGTTTGGAACGTAGAGGGATAATTTTACATTCAAGGAATTGCTTAGTGATTTTCTGTAAAAGTTAAGGTGGTTTTTTTCCACTGCCATTGCTGTAAAAGAAAGCGTTGGAGACTATTGAGTATAAATAAGGTATACTCCAAAAGCCAAATACTGATAAGTCAATAGCTACTACAGTCAATCAAATAAAACGTCCAAACACCAATATTTGAACAAAGCTTGATAGGAAAATGAAAGAGAGGTTTTAAATAGATAAGCCCTTTTTTATACAACAACACTTCCTTTGTACTCATTCTTGAATTCTGAGTTACTGAAGTTGGCATTTGCTGTAGGAAAGTTGGAAGCTTGTTGTAAGGCTGGGGACCATAGCTGAGCATTCTTAACCTTGGATATGCTCGAAAGTGCCTCTAACGGCGTTATATTTCCCGTCACCGTCACCTTCTTAGCAGCAAAATCTATGTTAAAAGATGTCACACCTGCAAGATAACCCAAATATGACAGAAGCCCAGCAAGAAATTAACATATTTTTTTCATGCCATGATATTATAGCTGTAAGAAAATGCTCACCTTGCATGCTAGAGATATGCTTTCTCATCTTCTTTTCGCATCCTCTGCAGTGCAGTGAAACTCTCAGAACAACCACCTGCAAATGATTGGAATGGAATCCAACTTACACCCTACAACTAAGAATGGTCGTCGCTTCAGTTTAGTAAGAGGAATGGATAACCGAAAACCTGGTGAGGAGAGGCGGCAGGCGACGAATCGGGCTTAGCCTCGCGGGGTTCATTTGCGGCCTTTTCGCCGGGAAAATTCGGTTCGAATTCAGACAAAGAGTGGAGCAAAACCTTGTCACCACTCAGCAAGTACCTAGTAGAATTGGCCGGGCTGATGAACTCACTAGGCTTGGTGCAGCTCCAACTTCTTCTTACAGCACTAGTAGTAGTAGCCTCAGCACCACCACCGCCGCTGCTCTTGATCTTACCGTCGCCGGACTTATCAACATTCGTGTCGGCATCGTCGTTCACCTTCGGAGGGACGGCCTTGTTCGCCGCGTTCTTGAGCTTCTTGCAGTGTGCTACAGCTCTGTGAGGCTTTGGGCTTATGGGTGACTGAGAGCTAACGCAAGGAGGGACTGCCCTGGAGATATACCTTCTTGAGTCCCTGATTATGGGATTGTGACGGTCAATAGCTCGACCACCGCCATCACCGCCGCCGCCGAGTAGTAAAGCGGAAGAAGAAGGAGAAGCTAAAGCGGCTGATGATGAAGAAATACCTTCCATGCTCGAGAGTATGGCTGTAGCCGCTTGCGAAGAACAGAATATATCGATTCCTTTCATCTTTACAGCAAAGCAGTGCTGTGGAAATAATATAATCAATCAGATAATATGAAAGTCATAAAAGGTTTGGAGAATCTGCTGATAAGGTAAAGATTCTCTGGTTAAACTTTGAGCTGCTGAGTGAAAGAGGTGAAGGAGTAAATAGTACTCAAAAAAAGTATTCGTTATATAGCGAGTATTTAATGTGGTTATTACCGTTGTTCTCTTCTCTAATGAGAACACATCTCATCCATTCACAAGTCATTTTCACCCTCCAGTGAACAGCTAAACTCTTACTACAGTAAAATGATTATTAAGATAATAATAAAAAAAAAAAGATTTTAATACTGTAAATTAATCAAGAGGGTTAGATAAGAAAATAAGAAATTAGTGAGCGACGCTCGTGGGAAGGATTCGCTGCAAGTTTCAGCGACAGTTTCCCTGGGGGACTGTCTTAGTCTCTGTGTTACGCTAATGTAATAATATTATTATTTCTTTCACTTCACTCCACTCCAAGAAACACTGTTATAATAATAATGTTAAGATATAAAAGAGTTGTCAGGGACCCACAGAGGAGTCTGACGAACTGTAAATGAGTCAATCGTTCAGAGGAGAAACAGTGCATTGAAGAGAGGCTTTGCTATCAAACAAATGCAACGGTTAGCTCAGGCTGGTCTTCATTATTTATTGATTGTTGTAATGATTTTCTGAAGATGGTATGAGAGAGAGCAAATGAATGAAGAAAGCATTGTGTTAATAATTCAGTTTTTCAAATACACCTTAGAATGCTTGCTTGCGTACATCTGTAATGTAAGGATTGTGGAATAGTGAAAAGTGAGTTGGCGTGCTTAGTTTTGGTATATGTAGGTTCTTCTATTTTAGAACTATATAATATTTAATGTTATCTAAAGCTTTGAATGAAATGGATGAGACGTTGAGCTCCTTTATTCTGATTCGAAAAGAAAAATGGAATGGAATGAGATTCCTTTTTACAGTTTATCAAATTTCTTTATGTTTAGGCTTAACTATATATTTTAGTATTGTATATTTGAGACCGTAACGTTTTAAGGGCACTTAACTCTAAGGTGACAATTTTAGTCATTTAATTAACAAAATTAAAGTATTTTTTGGACAGTCCGTGCTCTGATCGTGTCCATGAAATACTTAAACATGTTATGTGCATCAATGGTTTCATATCGAGTGTACTCATATGCTTAAGATAGGCATTAATTACTTGTCATCATAAAAAAGGGGGAGATTGTTGACCTTTTTGAAACTATGCTTATGAGAGTTTTGATTATTCCAAGTAATTAAGTAAATTGGGGGGTACAACTTAGAAAACTCGATATGTATGATTTATGATGTTTAAGTATGTACGAATATTCGACTAAGTGCTTAAATGTGGATTAATCATTAGATAGTCGAATATATGTGATCTTGTGCATTACTGGAATATTATTGTGATCACCTGGATATGAACGTTTCTCATGAATGGAATATCATCACGTGCTAAATATGGAAAGTTGTTATGCTATACATGGAATATATGAGAATCTGTTTATTTTAGGAATAGAGTATTCCTTAATATCTCGCATGTCTCACTGTGCTTATATGGAAATTTCGTGTGCTATATATGGAATCATTCTGTGACATGAATGGAATCACATTGTGTGCTATATATGGAAAAGATATTCTGTCAAATATGATATATGAGCTGTAATACCCGTAAAAATTTAATACGGGATTTATGATATAAATGTTTCAATGAGAAATGTTTATGTGTTATGTAAATAAAAAAATCCTAAATTTGGAGAAAAAGGTAAAATATATCAAAATCGGGCAACAAGGTAAAAGTCGGGCTTGGTAATAAAATTCGGGTAGAGCCCAAATTTCAAAGATTTTCGGGCCAAGCCGAAATTCGGACAAGGGATTTCGGGCCCAGCCAAAAATTCGGGCAAAGTGATGGTGAAATTCGGGTAAACCTTATAAATTTTCGGACAAGGAGATTTCTTAGCCAAAGGGGTAAGCTTTGTCACCTACTTATCACCTCCTTGTCATCTCCTTATCATCAACTATGTGTCCAAAACTTAAACATATATCTACACTTAAAAACACCTCAAAACTTCATTAAGAAGAAAGCAACAAAGAAAAGAAAAAGGAGAGAAAACATTCGAAACAAAGAAGCTCGGGAAAAATCGTACAAGTCGGGAGTTCGGGAAAAACTTAGAACACGCAAACTTCGGACGTGAGGTAGGTGAAGATCACATACAATACGTAAACGAATTCGTGTTATTCATTTTGATACATGCTTATTTGAATTATGTGAATTTCGTGGATGATATATATATGCTTGACGAGAATCATGTGAACTTTCATGCATAATTCGTTTGCGTGCTCGAAACTCAGATTTTTGGGTTTGTATTTGAAGGTGCATGAAGATTTGTAGGTAAAGTGAAATTTTCGGGTGTGTAAATATTTTTCGGGTATATGAAGAATTTCGGTCATTTGGAGAATTTTCGGGTATTTAAAGCATTTCGGGTGCATCTATGACGCTACGTGTACAAATTTCGGGCTGAAATTAAGTATTCAGATTAATTATTCTAAAGTTGCTTCAATTTTGATAGCTAAAATTATCACCCTAAAGTTAAGTATCCTTACATATATGACTAAAAGATTAATGCCTTCTGTTTATTTTTATTTTTATATTTTTAAATCGATAGAAGATATCACATGCAACCCCACCAAGCGCCCACTTTTCACCGAATTTTAACCTTATTTTCAGGTATGAGTAGTATAGTGATGGACCTACACTACGACTTGGAGGGTCCTTTTCTCACGGCCTGTCGAATTACCCCTTATACGTATATTGGCAGCTAGAGTTTGGACTTGGTCTGAGGCTAGGCTAGAGTCCCCCCGAGCCCTCTAGCGAACCTTGGCGGGCTGAGTCCGCGCCTGCCTTGGTCAATCCTCGATTTCTAACAAGACTAATGATTTTGACCAAAATGTCTATGTTGTAAGTCAAAAATAGAATTCCATTAATCATTTCGGCCCATTTCGGCCCATGGGTTGGGCTTGGGCCTTAACTTATTGTGCTAGTCCGTACAACAGAGGATTTTTTGATTCACTACTAAATTTCTTTACCGCTAAATACATAATGGTAATAAATAATATTCTACGATGGCTTCAAAAACCTTTTAAAATTTGTCGTGCAGGAGGCTCTTTCCACGACAGCCACCGTCGCGCCACCGCGCCACCTCCGATTTGCAGCCGACATGCAAATGCATGCACAACAAATAAGAACGACGAATTGAGTATTATTATGTCTCGTTCGTTAGCTGGGAAATAAAATATCACCAATATCAGAAAGGCAAGAAAGGAATTCTCCCGATGGGTTCCATCAAGGAGCAAGGTACGCAGACGCTAATATTGTCAAGGACGGAGGAAATGTGTTTGATTTTTTTCCTCATTTAACGTTGGCGTGCTTGGGCTTTTGATTATACAAGTTAGCTCATATAATTACGCAGAAAGCTATCGTGGATTTTGTTCTGAGTTGATTTCATCCATTAGAAGGGAGTTTTAGATCTTCCTGGTATTGTTTTTTTCTCGTTGCGTTGTAATGAAAACGCCTTCTTGATATTGGGTTTCATTTCGCGGTGCATTTGAATGTCTTTTCCTTTCTTCTTGGGCGAATTTTGTCTGGCCATGGCCATGTCCTTAAATCAAGTTATTTCCCCATTTCTTAAGCTCATTGCTATCTATCCTCTTTGATCGTTTTCGTTTTGTTAATAGCAAATTAAAGAGGAGCATATTGTACTTTGGAACAGGCGAGATGAGGGATATTGAAATGGGCTTAAACCTAGAGTCCCCCTCACCATCACCGTCGCCACGAGCGCCATTGTTGGTGATATCGAATTCGAGCAAATCCTTAGCAAATTCCTACTCTGGGAAGGCCTTGCTTGTATCAAATTCCGGCAAAGCCTTGGTTCTATCGAATTCTGGAAAAAGATTCGACCAGACCGGGAAAAAGAAGTATGTTAAGCAAGTGACGGGGCGGCACAACGACACCGAGCTGCATCTGGCTGCGCAGAAGGGCGACGTGGCGGCCGTGAGGCAGATATTGGGAGAGATCGACGAGCAGATGCTTAAGACCTCAAGTGGAGTGGATTTCGACGCTGAGCTAGCAGAGATAAGGGAGGTTCTAGTGAATGAGGTCAATGAATTGGGAGAGACCGCCCTTTTTATTGCAGCCCAGAAAGGGTACGTCGATGTGGTGGTCGAGTTATTGCCTTTCACGGCGAAAGACGGGATTAGGATGAAGAACAAGTCGGGCTTAGATCCATTGCACATTGCAGCAAGTCAAGGGCATCATGGTATATGTCTGAATTAGGCCAGAGCCTTGTCTAATTAGTACACTTATTAACCACTGTTTGTTCTTTACGCAGATATCGTCAAGTTGCTTCTACAGCATGACTCTGGGCTAAGCAGAACGGTTAGCCAATCGAACGCTACTCCTCTCATCACCGCGGCAACGAAGGGCCACCTTGAAGTTGTCAACGAACTGCTTTCGAAAGATCCTAGTTTGCTGGAGATATCAAGATCCAACGGTAAGAACGCATTGCATCTCGCTGCCCGTCAAGGTCACGTGGATATCGTCAGGACATTGCTCGAGAAGGATCCTCAGCTTGCCCGAAGGACCGATAAGAAGGGACAAACCGCGCTTCACATGGCCGTTAAAGGCGTTAGCTGTGCTGTGGTGAAGCTGCTTCTTCAGGCAGATGCGGCCATCGTGATGCTGCCCGACAAGTTTGGCAACACCGCGCTGCACATTGCAACCCGCAAAAAACGGTCCGAGGTATTTGGATGTGTTTGTTGTCTAATCTCCATTTTCGTGGATAGTGTTTTATTACCAGTTTGTGCAAACTGCCAGATTGTGCATGAACTTCTGACTCTACGCCACACAAATGTCAACGCCCTAACGCGGGACCACAAGACGGCCCTCGACATAGCCGAAGGGCTCCCACTGTCCGAAGAGACCGTGGAGATAAAGGAGTGCCTGGCTCAGTACGGCGCGGTCAGGGCCAAGGAGCTGAACCAGCCCCGCGACGAGCTCCGCCAGACCGTCTCGGAGATCAAGAAGGACGTCCACATCCAGCTCGAGCAGGCTCGCAAGACCAACAAAAACGTCAGCGGCATAGCCAAGGAGCTCAAGAAGCTCCACCGAGCAGGGATAAACAACGCGACCAACTCGGTCACCGTGGTGGCCGTGCTGTTCGCCACGGTGGCCTTCGCCGCCATATTCACCGTCCCTGGCGGCGACGACGAGCGCGGAATGGCCGTGATGGTGGGCAGCCCGTCATTCAAGGTGTTCTTCATCTCGAACGCCGTCGCGCTCTTCACCTCCCTGGCCGTCGTCGTGGTGCAGATCACGGTGGTGAGGGGAGAGATAAAATCTGAGAGGAGGGTCGTGGGGTTCATCAACAAGCTGATGTGGCTGGCCTCCGTTTGTACCACGGTGGCGTTCATTTCAAGCTCTTATATTGTGGTGGGGAAGCGCAATGAGTGGGCTGCCATCCTCGTGACGGTGATCGGCGGCGTCACCATGGCCGGCGTCTTGTCTGCTATGACGTATTACGTCGTGAAATCAAGAAGAATACGGAAGTTGAGGAAGAAAGAGAAGTCTTTGAGGAGTGGGACGAACTCTACGCTATGGCGTCACTCGGAGTCAGAGTCAGAAGTGAACCCTATATATGCTATTTGATGAAGGCTTCGCTGTAAAATCTAAAGATTGAATTTTTACCATACAAATACACTAGAAATTAGATTTTTAACACCTTCTTACATACAATAAGTAATACTCACGTTAAAGTTGGAATCTAGGGTCTTTTAGCTTTGGTCATAAAGTTAGATTCTGATGCTCAAATAAGAAGTATTGTAAAGGTGTTATCAATTGCTGTGAAAACTTTATAGTCTTCTGAGTCCTTTGGTCATACATTGTGTTGTAGCAAAGATTGAAACTTTATGACAGAGTGGTGTAATTTGTAAGCAAGCCCTTCAAATGCTAAAAGGATAGATAGCATAGAAAGAAAAGAAAAAGAAGAAGTAAGATTAAACCCATCAGCAAGGATCTGTGCTTGCCTGATATTTCTCATTAACAGTATGAGATTTCTTACAATGAGCAATAGCTGCCTCAATTGAAACTTCAGTTTCCGTAGCACTGCTACTCCTCCGCCGTGTCAAATTCAACCCCGAGGATGTATAAGACGACGACGACGAAGAACTCGATGACGTAGATAGGCATTTGGCCGGAGAATGTCTACTTTTGACTGCAGCAGAAAAAGATCTCCTTTGGACATTACTACCATTATTATTGAGTATAGTAGCTATCGTTGGATAGGAAGAAGCTCCGCCCATGAACTCAAACGCCTTTTTCTTCCCGCCGATCTCTAATAAGCTACCGTCTGTGTATTCATTGTCTGTGCAAGCAGACTTGTTAAAGAAAGATTTCAGATAAGCCCTCGAAGCTTTCAACTTCTGTGCAAAGGCGAAAGAATGCCTCATCAGCTTCAGTTTCTTGGACCATGGCTTCTTTCTAATCATAATGCCATCAGCACTCCGATGATCACGATGATTGATGAAGCTGCTTAGCTCCGCCGACCATTCGAAGAAATAATCTTCTGGGCTCAGCTCACAGCTGGCCCTGCAAGATTCCGACGGAGATATGTTGCAAGATTCTAACGGGCTGTTGTTTGTGTTCTTACAAGGCGCCGTGGCGCAAGCCTTCTTGAACGGCGGCAGGGCCTCCTCTTCGGCTGCTAGAGCCAATGAAACGTTGGAGCCGGCGACGGATCGGAGGGGGAGGAGTCTGCCTTTGTAGAAGAGTTCATCTGCTGCTGAGCAAGCGTTGGCTTCGGCCTCCTTGGAAGGATTCGAACACATTTGAAACTCGAATTCTCTGCTGCGAGGAGATGATGAGGTTAGTTCCATGACGATGTAGCCTTCATCTACGTTGTCTTGTAAGGACGAATTAGATGTAGCCATTGATGACATGAGAGTTAGCTCTGCATGTGTGTGTGTGTGTGTGTGAAGATGCTTATGGGGAAGAGAGTAAGAGTGAATAGTGGAACTTGAAGAGCATCCTTTAAGAGGGATGCTTCCAAGCCAGAAAAGGGCTCCAAGAGATTTGAAATCAAATGGTCAGCACAAAAATATATGTTTTTCCACTTGTGTCCAAAAAAACATCACATCTCTCAACATAAATTTGAAAAAAAAAAAAATTAAAAATTGAGTAATGGGTGTTTATACTTTCTGAAAAAAAAAACAATATTATATATATGAAAGAAAAAAACAAGCCCATTCCTGAAAACCTGTTAATATTGCAAAACTCCATGTGGTTCTTAAATTCGTCAAGACAAGATTTCTTATTAAATGCACTATGCAATGACAACAGTCATGTTTGACTCTAGTCAGAACATGGCCATGGCCATGGGGGCACCTTTCCAATATTTTTTTATAAACTTCTTTAGGCATCATCAGACTTTTCTTTTGATCACAATGCATAACAGATTTTATTAAAGTATAATATCATACAAAAATACAAAAATCCAAACAAAAAAATGCTATGAAAAAAAAGATTTGATTACATCAGATGCGTCACATGTTTGTCTGACTCCTGACAAAACTCAAGAAAAGAGCTCCATGCAAGTTTATTAAGGCTATAATCCATCAATGTCTGGCAAAGGCATTTTCCAGTAGTTCCATGAGTTATAATCTTCCTACACAATGATGATTTTGGATTTAGAGATTAGAACGTAAAACAACGTGTTTATACGGAGAGCACAACAGAAAACATTCAACTCAGTATTTGGCCCGGAAGCATATCATTCATTACCTGCTCGACCAGCGATGTAGGCGGGAACATGTCGTTTACTAGCGTATGCAAAGAAGTGTAAGACTTTACATCGATACGATGATTAATGGCTACCTCGCCCTGAAAAAAAAAGCTACTCAGTCTGCGATGAAGTGTTGTATACGTATTGAAACGCTTGTGTAATCTCGTTGACCATTACCTTTGGGTTGATGATGAAGATTTTGCCCTTTGGAATACCGATTTTCCGGTAACTAAGCTCGTCGGTGTCTCTGTTCCCAAATCCCGCGTAAAATGGGTTATAATCTTGAGGAAACAGTGCTTTGATATCCTGCAAAAGACGCTTATCGCTTTAACTAAGTAGAAAAGATAATGAATGGTTTGGCTGCCTTTGAAAGATAGTTAATTACCTCTAAACAGGCAATCTTGAATTCATGAGGTGCTCTTCTTATCACTGCCATCCATGGAAAGTTTCACTTAGATATATTTAGTGTGTGATCATATTCACTAACAGATGCATCATCAGGTCAGATCTTTATTTCGATGGTTATATGTGGAAAAACAAGCATTCGAGGGAAAAGAAGATTACCTTCTCGGTACAGTGAGGGGAATAAGCCATCAGGGGAGATAACAACAGGTCCAATGGGTAAGCTTTTCCCATCCTACAAGAAACTTCGACTAATTGTTAGTAAATAGTCGAAGGAACAATACAAGAACTGGCGATAATATTGGCATCATAGGACAATAGAGAGGGCATGTTCGTGTTAGAATATGCTTACCTGCTTGAGGTTGAATAGAAAGCTCTTGGTCAAGTATGATTGAACTATAGCACGGGCACTCAGGAATAAGAGCTGATAGCCGTTTTCCTGGATTTTAAGTATCGCCGTAATGAAGAAAGAAATAATCAAGATACGACATTTCTCTTCATTTTCTGTGGATGAAAGCGTGAGATGGATTTCAAATCCCGAGCTAGACAAGCGGAAATGATTACCTTAACTGCGGAAAACAGACGAGCAATTCCAGAATGAGTCCAGTCTCTTCCAAATAGAGGCATGAACTGACCAAGAACATCGGACCTATCAAAAGGAATAAAGAACTGTGAATATGTCCAAAGACTAACTCTTGTTTAGCCGAATAATAAAATCATGATAAAAGATAAAGCTACACCAACACCAGTAGGTAATTGAGGGAATCTCACTTGGTAATTGTTCCATCAACGTCAGAAATTACAATGCGGGTATTCCATTTCCAGACATATATGTGAGCGTCAACCTAGGTACGACAAGAACGAATGGATGATCCCAATAAATGGTATACATTGAGAACAGCTTATTTTTGTCAAATAGACATAAAGTTCATCCGGGAAGAAACAGCACACCTTTTGTGTTCCAAGAACTCGAGTAGAGAAGATGAAATTCACCATATTTTGCCCCTCTTTGAGGTTCAAAGATGCAATTTGGTCAGAAGTTGGGACATTGGTTCTTACAATTTGCATGCGAGGAGACTCGGTGGTCGAATTATCACTTGAACTTATGACAACTTGTTTGCTAGGTGACACCGCTACTGAATCTACGAAAACTTCCTCGCTAGATGAACTACCACAACTCTGCTCAATTATCCTGACACTGTTGTCGAATCGAATACGTAGGCTATTGGAACCTAGCATATCCACGCCCAAGTCATTTCTATCACTGGTTGCAGCTCCATCGTGGTAATAAGCTCCACTTTCAACATTTTTTGGAGAATTCTCAGGTGGATCTTTGATGGCCTGGGGGCCCATTTTCCCATCATCTTCGTCCACAGACTGCTGCGCTAATTCAGATAACACCAAGCAACTTTTGAAAACCTCGTCCCTCTGTAATCCAGTGGATCTACTCTCCGAGCTGGTGTCAACGCTCAGGCTTTTATCCTCATCAGTAGAGTCCTGAACTTGTTCTGCACAACAGGGATGGCCATTGTCTCCTTCTGATGACTCTAACTGTTGATCAGGTGACATAACCTCACTACTTTTGTCCTCAGGTATGTTGTTAGTACTATCACTTTGAGGTGATTTGTCGACACTATTAAAACAATCTGAAATACTAGCAATTTCTTCCTTGTCAGAGTCTTCATGGCCAAGGTGAAACTGAGGCCCACTTTCTTGCACATGTTCGTCATTCCCCTCCGACGATGAGATAGGTGCTGTTAGTATGTGGCCATCTACGCTAACCAACACGACTTCTGAATTAGAATCTGTTTCTAATTCATGATCAGAACTATCTAAACTCTCATATTCAGGAAACTCAAGGGATGACAGTTCATCTTCAAAATCGTAATAGATATGCCCACTAGACTCAGTTCTGTCCAATCGATCCATTCCTAGAGTTAACCGTTCATCTCTTACCTCTACTTCTACGTTTTTAAAGTCTTTAACCTCAGCATCATTTTTCCCTGAGTCCAAATCATTGATAATATGAAGAGAACCTCCTTCTTGGTTATCTACAGGCTTCGAACTCTCAACCTCACCATAATCAGTTTCACTAACAAAGTAAGCCTCACCAGAATTATCAAGATACATATAAAAATCAGCTTCAACGCCGTTGACTTCTATACGTACAATCTTCTCCGCACCTTTTAAAACGCCCTGAAATTTCCCAAACCGAACGTACCAAGGCGTGCTCTTGAAGGAGCCATCTTGCTGCTTCACCACAATTATATCAACAGCTCCACCGAATGGATGAAAGGGCGTGGCAACAGAGTACATGCCCTGTCGTATAAGGTCGCTAACTTTGCCAACCACATCCATGTCTACTATCTTGAGGAACCCACTGAAACTGAATAACAGAAATGGATAAAAGGTTTAACCCCACAGCAAGTTATGAATCTTTTCTTGCCTCGACCATTCCAAAACATTTGCATGCGACTAAAACAAATTAATCAACGTGCAGAATATATTACATAATAGGAAACAACTTCACAGAGTCCGAGTCAGCACAAACTCCCGGCAAGACACCGATTATTCATTACATTAAGAAAGCCCAAATTGTCGAAAAAATGAAGAAAAACTCATCGTAAATCAGGAGAAATTAGACGAAAAACTATCACATATACGTGCGCAACGCAAGATTTACGAACTCCCACAGATGAAAACTACATACCACGGATCGCGAGATCAAGCGTCGCGTTATTAATACACCCAACGCCCCCAATTGCAAGAAACGCTCATCTAAAAGAAGAATTTCGGCGGTGCTACGTAGTCTTTGATTTTCCCATGGCTCTCTGTTATCTTGATCGTCAGCAACCGCCCAATTGGGATGTCTCCAAGCATGTATGTTTATTTTTTCAAGGCCTTGTATTGATTCGTGCTGAGTATCGTTGATCTTTTGAGCGCATTGGAATTTGTTCTGAGCAGAAAATTGGATATCTAACAATGCAGCGCCATTAATGCTTGCTTGATTTCTCGACCGAATAGGTATGTGTGTATTTTTATGCCTGACGATCAAAAGGATTCATTATTGCGTAATGACCCCTATAGTTTTGAGGTATATCAGAAAACCCCTCTTTTGGAGAATAATTATTTTTAAGGCGCAATAAACCATTTGACTTCTCCCTTGTTAATGCCACCGGCCAGCGTTCTTCACAACCTCGACAAAATCACATCGTGAGGAAGAAATCGATCAAATCCCAAGTCAACGCCGGCGTTCTTTGACTTTACTCAGCTGAAATGAAGAGGTTGCCTTTCCTCCTCCTCCTCCTCCTCGTCAATTTCACCTCCGCCGAGATCAAAACCTTGAAGATCACCTCCGACAACCGTCCGATGATCCTCTTCGAACGGTTTGGATTCACCCACACGGGGCACGCTACGATCTCCGTCTCATCCGTCTTCGTGGTCTCCTCGGTAGGATCGCCGGACTCATCGCGATTGGGTTTCTTCCTCTTATCCGAAGAGTCTCTGATCCAAGTCCTGGTAGAACTCCAATCGGATCCCAATTTCTGCATCCTCGACTCGAATTACGTAAGTCTCCTCTTCAACTTCCGGGAGCTCTCGCCTCCACCGGCGTCGTCATTCAACCGCTCGTATCCCATCACTTCTCCGAATGAATATTCCTTATTCTTCGCGAGTTGCGCCCCAGAATCGACTGTTTCGATGAACGTAAGGACGGAGCTTTACAACTTAGACGGCGGAGATAAGGACTATCTGTCAGCCGGTTCGACCCAGCTGCCTTCTTTCTACTTCTTCTTCTCGTTGTTTTACTTTGCATTCCTTGGGTTTTGGGTCTATGAGTGTTTGAAGAACGTAAAGTCTGTGCATAGGATTCATTTGCTTATGGGCGTCTTGGTTGTCGTAAAAGCTTTGAATTTGCTTTTTGCCGCCGAAGATAAACATTACGTGAAGGTTGCGGGCACTCCTCATGGCTGGGATGTGTTGTTTTACTTATTTCAGTTCATCAGGGTGGTGCTTCTGTTTACAGTGATTGTTTTGATTGGGACGGGCTGGTCGTTTTTGAAGCCGTTCTTGCAGGAGAAGGAGAAGAAGGTCTTGATGATTGTGATTCCATTGCAGGTTTTGGCTAACATAGCATCGATCGTGATCGGTGAGACGGGGCCATTTATCAAGGATTGGGTGACATGGAATCAGCTTTTCTTGTTGGTTGATATTATATGCTGCTGCGCTATTATCTTCCCGATCGTTTGGTCGATTAGGTCGTTGAGAGAGACGTCGAAGACGGATGGAAAAGCAGCCAGAAACTTGGCGAAGCTGACGCTTTTCAGGCAGTTCTATATCGTCGTGATTGGGTATTTGTATTTCACCAGGATTGTGGTGTTTGCGTTGAGGACTATTGCAGCTTATAAGTACCAGTGGGTGGCTAATGCAGCTGAGGAAATCGCTAGTCTGGCGTTTTACGCTGTGATCTTCTACATGTTTAGGCCGATTGAGAGGAACAAATACTTTGTCCTTGATGAGGAGGAGGAAGAGGCTGCCGAGATGGCTCTGAGGGATGAAGAGTTTGATCTTTGAAGAATTCAGGCGGCCAAAGGGGATGGATATGCATATAGGTTTGATGCAAGTCCACTGTTTTGTACCCTTTTCTGTTTTCTAAAACATTTTAACTATTCCAAGAAAGAAAACTGTTCTAACCGTTGGATTGTCGGAATGTTGTATTATTTTGCCAGCCTCGTTTCCGTTCCTTGCCTGTTGATTCAACTCGAGATCTTAGGGTGTGTTTGGATCGAGGAAAGTGGTGAGGAAAAGAAAACTAAAAATAAAATGATTTTCACTAGCTTTTCTTTCCTTTTCCTCCCCATTTGGTGAAGAAATGGGTTTTCCATAGTTTTAGCTTTAAACTTAGTTTAAATTTTCTTTTCTTATTCCATTTTCATTTTCATTTCCCTACTAATTTCCACAAACCAAACATCAAAATGCATTACTAATGAGCTAATGAGGCCTTGGTCTAGTGGTCAAGGAGGATGCCTTAAGGATTTGTGGGTTAGGTCGTGGTATCGAATCACTCCTCCCACAATTTCCCACAATACCTTGAGTAGTCCCCATTGAATTTATTTCTCATGACTATCGTTGTCAGGTGGGTTTGGGACATATTCATCTGGTCCCGAGGGTTAGTCTCACCACTGGTTTGTGTGGCGCAATTAAGCCTCCGTCAGGTTTGTGTGGCGCAAGCCCACGCCGGTATTTAGGGACTAGTCCATAACCGGATCGAGTGGGGATACCTCGGGACAGAAAAAAAAAATACATTACTAATGAAAATCTACTATCAGAGAGAGAGAGAGAGAGATTGCCTTGATAGGGTGTGAACACAGTAAATTAAATTTTCAATAGTATGGTCAAAATTATTGAAATCTATTACTAGAAAAAAAAAAAGAAATATGAGGTCATGTCCATTGATTGTAACTTCCCTCTTTCTCACGTTCAGATTGCCTGCCTTTTAGTTTGAATCTTGAACTGATTATATTTTGCAGGGAGTTACGTCTGTAATATGTATATATATATATAATCCAATAGAACATTTCCTGGAAATTTCCCAGTGTAGGTCTTCTCTTACAACAACATTCCATGTTAACTTTATGTTTCTTGCACACAAAGATTCTGTCCCTTGTTTGTCTATTTGACTACTGAAGTGCCTCAAGGAACAGTTTGGAGCCTTTTTTTTTATATATAGTTTTCTTGTGTTGTTCTTGTTCCTTGTGTTCATTCACCTGCTTATAGTCATCATGGGAAAAGGTGGTGGAAGCTTTGGTGGAAATGGATCGACAATAGGTGGAGATGAATCAAATGATTCGGACGGTGGAAAGTTCCATGCTTGGGCTAAAGGCGTCCGAGAATGTGAAGACTACTACGGAACTGATAGGATCTCCGGGCTGAGATCGCAGGACGTTATCGGCAAGCGAAATATCTTCGGATACAACGAGCTGGAAAAACACGAGGGGCAGTCTCTATGGCGTTTAATCCTCGAACAGCTAAACGACACCCTTGTAAGGATTCTTCTCGCAGCTGCTGTCGTATCATTCGTCCTGGCTTTGTACGATAAAGGCGAAGAAGGGGGAGACAAGTTGGCAGCTTTCGTGGAGCCTTTGGTGATTTTCTTGATCTTAGTCGTCAATTCGATCGTTGGAATATGGCAAGAGACCAACGCAGAAAAGGCCTTGGAGGCTTTAAAAGAGATTCAATCAGATAAAGCAACGGTGATTCGCGATGGTAAGTAATAAAATCTACAACTTGCCCGCCAAAGAATTAGTGCCCGGCGACGTGGTCGAGCTTCGGGCCGGAGATAAAGTGCCTGCAGACATGAGGGTCGTTGATCTGATAAGCTCGACTCTGAGGGTCGAACAAGGGTCTTTAACTGGAGAAAGCGAAGCAGTTAACAAAAACAACAAAATCGTGCCTTTTGATGCTGACATTCAAGGGAAGAAATGCATGGTTTTTGCTGGTACGACCGTGGTTAATGGAACTTGCATATGCTTGGTGACACATATAGGCATGAGCTCCGAAATAGGGAAAGTGCACGAGCAAATTCACGAGGCAGCACAGAACGAAGAGGACACGCCTCTAAAGAAGAAGTTAAACGAATTCGGGGAGACGCTCACGAAGCTTATCGGGATGGTTTGCGTTTTGGTTTGGATCATTAACGTTAAGTACTTCTTGAACTGGGAACTTCAAATTTTCGTTCGAGAAATGCACCTATTACTTCGAAATAGCAGTGGCATTGGCCGTGGCTGCAATACCAGAAGGTTTGCCCGCTGTAATAACGACGTGCCTGGCGCTAGGGACGCGCAAGATGGCGCGGAAGAACGCTCTTGTAAGAAAATTGCCCAGCGTGGAGACTTTGGGATGCACTACGGTCATTTGCTCGGATAAAACTGGAACCTTGACTACTAATCAGATGTCGGCGGTGAACCTCGTTGCTATGGGTGAAAAGGCAGATGAGCTGAGGAGGTTCAAGGTGGACGGCACTAGTTATAATCCTTTAGACGGGAAAATCCATGACTGGCCAAGCTTGGACGTCGATGCTAACCTTCGAATGATCGCTAAGATTGCTTCTCTGTGTAATGATGCTAGTGTTCATTGGTCTGGTGGTAAATACGTTGCCAATGGTATGCCCACCGAAGCAGCATTGAAGGTAAAGGCAGAAGCATTTCGATAATTCTAACATACGCGAAAATGGGCCTTTACCTTATTTGTAATGATTTGCTTCGTTTCACAGGTTTTAGTTGAGAAAATGGGCTTGCCTGAGGAAATGCGGGATGGATCACTTCCTAACCAGGACGATGTACTAGGTAAGTATTTAGGAGATAATCTATTCTCCCGTCATTAGACAAACTCGTACTGACATTATTCACTTGTGTTATTGCATGAACCAGGATGTTCCCGTCGATGGAATACGCTGAATCGGCGCATCGCCACTCTTGAATTTGATCGAGATAGGAAGTCCATGGGTGTTATTGTTGTGTCTGAATCTGGAAAAAGATCATTGCTTGTGAAGGTAATATACATAAAAATAGCTCCTTTTTTTTTTCCTATTCTCGGGCGTTGTAGCTTTTAGAATATGGACAAGATTGGTAGAAAATTTGTTGGAAAGAAGCAAATCAGTGCAACTACTCGACGGTTCTCGTGTGGAGTTGGACGAAAATACGAAATCAAATTTATTACATGCCCTTAACGAAATGTCGTCAAGTGCTCTACGCTGTCTTGGTTTCGCATATAAAGATGAGCTTCTTGAGTTCGAAACTTATGACGGCGATGAAGATCATCCCGCGCGTAGCATCTTACTTAGGCCATCGAAGTATGCAGACATAGAGACCGATCTCACCTTCGTTGGCTTAGTCGGGCTAAGGGTAAGAACTTGGATTTAAAGCTCTCCCATGTTTAGAAGATCCAATGTGTTTAAGGTTGTAATATGTGCTTTAGGATCCTCCTCGGGAAGAAGTTTTTCAATCCATCGAAGACTGCAGGGCAGCGGGGATCAGAGTTATAGTAATCATGGGCGATAACAAGAATACTGCTGAAGCCATATGTCGTGAAATAGGCGTTTTTACACAAGACGAGGATATTAGTCTCAAAAGTCTAACTGGGAAAGAATTTATGGAACTCGGCGATAAGATATCCCATCTAAGACAAAGCGGAGGGCTTCTGTTCTCGAGGGCCGAGCCTAAACATAAGCAAGAGATCGTTAGATTGCTCAAAGAAGACGGCGAGATCGTAGCCATGACTGGCGATGGAGTTAACGATGCACCTGCCCTGAAACTTGCTGATATAGGAATTGCCATGGGAATTACAGGGACAGAGGTTTGAGTTTCTTACACTATTTATTTATATATTTTTTTTTTAAAAAAAAGAGTTGATTTCTCACTTTCAAATATGTGATAGGTAGCCAAAGAGGCATCTGACATGGTCCTAGCAGATGATAATTTCAGCACCATAGTTGCTGCTGTTGGTGAGGGTAGATCCATATGCAACAATATGAAGGCTTTCATCAGGTTTAGGATGTCCGAATATTTCATCCTCGAAGCCGTTTAATATTAAGCTCATTCTTTAACCGATGTATGAATATTCGACTCCTTGCCAGGTATATGATCTCATCGAACATAGGCGAAGTGGCTTCGATTTTCTTGCTGTTATGGGTCAACCTAGTGACCGACGGGCCTCCGGCGACAGCTTTAGGGTTCAACCCGCCCGAGAAAAACATAATGAAGAAACCGCCCCGCAATAGCAAAGACTCCCTCATCTCACTTTGGACATTGCTCAGATACCTAGTACTCACTTTACCCTTACATGGACTCTTGGCAGATCATCCTTTTACTCACTTACCCTTTATCGCAGGTTATTGGCTCGTACGTTGGATTGGCAACCGTGGGCATTTTCGTAATATGGTACACTCGTCGTTCGTTCTTGGGTATATACCTAAGCGGGGACGGGCACTCTACTGTCACGTATTCCCAGCTAGCCAGCTGGGATCAATGCTCGTCGTGGGAGAATTTTACCATATCGCCCTTCAGGGCAGGTTCGAACACCTTCCGTTTCGACGAGAGCCCTTGCGATTACTTCGACGAGGGGAAGGTCAAAGCTACGACGCTGTCCTTATCCGTTTTCGTCTCGATCGAAATGTTCAATTCTCTGAATGCTCTGTCTGAAGACACCACCAGCCTTCTAGCGATGCCTCCGTGGGTCAATCCATGGCTGCTCATTGCAATGGCTGCATCGTTTGGGCTGCACCTTATGATTCTTTACGTTCCCATGCTCGCAAATGTGTTTGGCGTAGTCCCTTTGAGCTCGAGCGAGTGGCTGCTGGTCCTAGCCGTGGCTGCACCAGTGGTCCTTATCGACGAGGCGTTGAAGCTTATCGGGTCTAGTTTTAGAGGGCGGGCTAAGGGCTGGTTTGGCAATTCGGAGAAATCCAAGTCTGATTAAAGAACTGTGATGGCTGCTATTGCTTCTTTTCTTGATATGAGCTTTGTATTACATAAAAATGTCTTTCTTCGTTTTATTTGAATATTACAACCAAAACAAAAGCAAACCAAACGGTAATAAGATCCAAACAACAGCATGCAGAAAAACAGTCATATCGAGTTCGTTCGATCGACGAAATCCTAGGAAGATTTCCCGGCCGTCTTCGAAGGTGGCTGCTGAGAGACACTGCAGAGGTAAATTGCATAGTTATCTTACAACACTATATTCGAACAAACGAAGAGGAAAAGCGATGCTATACTATACGACAAGTAAGTACGTATCTTGGCTCACCGTCATCCTTCTTTGGCTCCTCGTCAGATCGCCTGATGCCAAACTTTGCTGCCCTAGACTTCGTCATCAGCTCCTTCGACCTCTTATGCTCCTCCGACTGCTCCACCTTGCCCGACGCCGGCGGGGCGTCGAGGTCCGTAGGGTTCCCCAGCTTTGAAGCATCCTCCGCCGAGATTATCATTAAGAGAGATTATAGATGGGGCATGTGTCTATATTATTACCCCCACTTTTATAGGGAGCATGCACGCAAGTCTATGTGTTAGCATTGGATGGATTGGATATTATTTTGGTTATTAATAATTGGACTTAATGGCCCGTCCAAGGCTACAAAAGCCAAGTTTTATTTTTTTTTTATTTTTTATTTTTGGATAAAACTTAAAATGATAACCAATGACTAATTTAGTCCTCGATGTTTTGTCTCAACCAATCTAACCACCAATATTTTCGATTTGGATCAATTTGGTCATTCTTTTACGATAAATGCCAATTTTAAAAGAAATCTCATACGTGCCTCATAATAAATCATGTCTGAATCGATAAAATTGAAATGGTTACTGAAATTAGGGCACGAAACTAAAATTTTCTCATCTAATATCCAAATATGAGCTCTAGATCGTCTGCTTCGTCGAGCTTCATTGACAGTAGAAGAAAACAATACGAACCCTCAAATCCTGCAAATACTTCAAAATTCGATCCATACATGATTTAATATGGATCACGCGTGAGATTTTCGTTAAAAGTAACGTTTATCGTGACGGAAGGACCAAATTAGTCCAAAATCGACAACATTGAGGACTAAATTGATTCAGCTGAAACATTGAGGACTAAATTGATTCATAAGATAAATATCAGAGACCATTTTGATATTTATCCCTTTTTTTCTTAAAAAAAACTGTCTTTTTATAACAAGTAGGAAAATGAAATCATTCCCCATGTAATAAATTTCGAAAAATTATCACGTGAACGCCTCTCGAGGAGTAAACGCCGCCGAGTGCCGTCAGCAGTTGTCATGTGGCATGGGAATCGCCGCCTCGCCGGACCAAACAGTTAGAAGCCTAATTGTTGCTGACAATGATGTTATATAACAGTGGGAAAAGACGATAAAATAAACAAGTCATAATTCAAATTTATCTTAGATTTCAATAGTCAGTCAAATCTTTGATCATTTGAGGAGGCATTATTACTACATGATATAGTCAGAAAAGATTCGTTTGGTGTGTAGGTAAGAATGAGATGCTATAAATACTGAATAGCATCAGATGCCACAGCATATATCCTTTCTAAGAATGTGTATTCTCATCCACCCCAAATTTCCAATCTTTCCAGCCCATTACAAAAGACGTCGTCCTCCGTCGCATGAACGCCTTTCGTAAGTCGGAAAACTCAAATAACGATGAAACTCATACCGTACAACAACACGGCAGTTTTCGACTATGAATCCCATATGCCCGCCTATGGTGACGGTGGACCTTATGGGGAACTGCAAGAACGAACTAACTGCGGCGACTCATACCGTTCGCCATACGATTACAGACAAGTTGCTGAAGATGACGAAGATGATTATTATTATTACTACTCAAGCAGGCCATGGTTCTCAAGTGATTCAACCAGCGGAGATGGAAATAGTTCCAAAGGTTGTGTAAAGTGGCTTGGAGATTATGATTACTTCTTCGGTGGTTGTTTGGAACAAGGCGTGGCTTATTCTGGGATAGGATGCCAAGATTATGGTGTTTATGACAGCAACTCTTCTGCTTACAACAGTTGTATGCAACAAGATCACAAGCACGATGAAGATCAATGGCGGAGAAACGGGACAGAAGATTATGGACAGGACGAACATGATTTTCCATGTTTTGGCAGATGGGATGGGACAATATTATATGAAAGGATCTTTGGCGGCGACAATTACGACATGGGTGATGAGTAAGAAGATACATGAATCAAATGATGCCAAGCCGATGTTATGCATAAAGTAAAAAATAGATCTTTTTTTCTTCTTTGGCTTGCCATGGTGAGTGGTCTAGAGGAGTTGGAATTTGCTGTAAGCAAAGACTAAGTTGAAACATAAAACTATGTAATGCTATCGATGAACTCAACCTCCAAAATCTTACCATGCACAAAAGAAGTTCAAAAGTGTGTCAAAAAAAAAAAAAAAAAAACCCCTGGATGAGCTCATTTTCACATAGATGAAAGTAAACATAGAGACGAATAAAGCAGAGTTTTTACTCACTTGGACGGTTCATCAGTTGCTCTGGCCTTTACATGTCCGTCTCTTGCAGGCTTCTCGGCATCTTTTTGTCTCTTTTTCAAGGTCTTCAGCGACAATGTTTTCAAAGGCATATTAACATCCAGAGGAACTAAAACCTCCTCAAGTTCACTCCATTCGAGGTCTTCGAAGTCCCCATCTTCATACACCACCCTGTACCAGCCCATTTCCTCGTCGAACAGTGTGACTTTGCCACCAAAAAACTGATCTCCGAACATCTTCGTAACTTCCCTCCCTTCGAACCACTTCCCGAATCTGGGAATTTTTCGTGTCTCGGAGTTATCGGGAGCAAAAGAAATGAGGCCAGAACTCTCACTAGAGGAAGTGATGGGTGGTAAGTCGTTGATCACTATCGCTGGTTCTCCAGGAATCTGAAAAATCCCATGCGACGAAGATTCCGTAAATTCTTCGTCGGGTCTCTCCTCCATGGCTAAGATGATGCTGTGTGCAAGAATTTGGGCAGTTTTAAGGATTCATTAATCACGTAGAGAATGAATGATGCTCTACAACACTGAATTGCCAAGACAAAAGGACGCATCCAGCCAAAAAAAAAAAAAGTGGAACTGCATTTCTTCCTAAATCAAAGCCCTCTCCCCATCACGATTTATATTGCAATAAAGGAAAATTCGTAGTCGCTAGGCAATGAATTAGCATATAAAACAGAACATATGATCAATTTCATCCGCTTACCACTCTCGCCCATGTTCGATGTAAGATGATTCACGATCGTGGAACCAAAATTAAGCCGAAAAAAAAAAGAGAATTATTAATCAGCAACAACAAAGCAGCATTAAAGAGATTCGAGCCTTACGTCGATAACAACACTCACACTTCCAGCTCAACACCCTCGAGCTAAATGACCTAAGAACTCAACAAGACGCTGTAGAAGAGAGGCCCACGCTTAAACGCATAGGTAAGAAATAAGATTGGATTTATAGGAGTATCTATTTTGTTATTATTATTATTAATTTTTTTTTTTCCTTTTTTTTTTTTCTGGCGTGGCGCCGTATAAAAATGTTTAGGCCCCCCATTCACAACTTGTTCTATTGGTTGTTTCCATTTAAAATTAGAGCTATTTTTGACACATTAGGAACTTATTCTGCAATTTGATGTCAATATGGTATTATAAAGGGTAAATTATGCTTTACTCCACGTGGATATACTGAAAGCGCATTACTAACCTATGATTTTTTTATTGCATGAAACTTTCATGTACTGTCTAAAACTTAGCATCGTACCCCCATAATGTCTAAAACAAAGCATTGTACCCACCAATTAAGAGATAAAAATGACAAGGAACATATGATTAAATAAACCACGAGGGTGTTGTACGCTATTTACAAATCATAGGAATTTTGGTGTTTATTTTTTAAACAACGGATGGGTTCCGTTAGATGCAATTTAGCCTATTATAAATAGGGTTGAAAGAGGAGCCGAACCAAGGCGACTCGATTGAAGCTCATGAAAATTGAGCTCCAACTTGTTCGTGAGTGATCAAAAGCTCACAAACCGACACAGTAGTTCTGTTTTTTTTGTTATTATTATTATAAAGCTTTTTATACGTAATCGAGCCTCAAAGCTACAGCTTGCTTGAGCCGAGAAATGGGGAAGCTCGAGCTCGACTCAAGGTTGGCTCATTTACCAGCATAATTATAAATGTGCCCAAGCACAATGTTGACTTCTAAGGAGAATCTGAGTAGTTTATGGATGAGACATTGAGGCACACGTTAATGAGAAGTGTGTAATATGTGAGCAGAAGAGCTCTGTAATAAGCATTATGGAAAGATCTGAACCTTAAAAATTCAGTCGAATGCATACTACTAAGTAATGATATCCAAACTACACCTGGAAATATGCAGAAAACTAAATATATCGGCTGCTGCGACCAACAGCTACTATACTTGTCTCTGCAAGTTCGACAAAACCTACCAAGACTTCCCTGAGGATACCACGAACAATTAGACAAGAACCTCCAAAAATGTCAATATCAAGAGAGCCCATCCGTATCAGAAGAAACGAGAATCGCATGCTAAAATCACATTAGGTGATAAACTAGAAAACCCAATAGCAGTTAAATCTCCTTTCTGGTTAATAACTGAAACAGCGGGCAAATGGCTAATTGGTGGCGATCTCCTAAGACTGAGTTGCAGAAAAGCCGTGCAAGTAGAAAATACATGAACAATAAGAGCAAGCAAGCACTGAGTAAGCCAAATGGGACAACTCTTACCTCAAGCCCTTGTCTGCATGTTTACGTAATAACTGCTAGTCATATGTTTTGCGTCAAAATGAAAACATCTTGCATGCATGAACAGTTCCTCCAAGAGGAGTCATAAGGTAACAAAAGCACACGACAACTCAAGGGAGATATAGATGATAGCTTACTAAGCCACATATCTCAATAACAGTAAAAATGTAGTTTCCGTGCATTTAGCATGATAATCTTAGTATTCCATTTGGAGAAGAACTAGAAACCAGGTGTGTAAGAGCTCCAAATAGAAAAATCTACCAACCACACCAACAAAAAGTAATCAAGGAACTAAAAGATGACATTTCACACAGATCAAATTTCTAAGTTCATTCGACATTTAGCTCAGTACTTCTGATACAATTTGATGGGTCAATGTATTGACAAAAGGGAGATTGGTTGTCAATTTCCCAAAGGCCTCAACAGGAAAAGATTATCAATGTCCTACATCCTACATAACAACAAAAAAAAGACCAGGAAGCTAAAAATCCCGTAACTCGAACTAGCAATCCTGAAATAAGTATCAGAAAATGAAGAACAATCAGTATAACAATAAATGAATAATGAGTTACAATGGTTTAACACCACTACTCCAGAAAAGATGAATAACCTAAATGCCCAAACTATAAATTCCAAGGAAGCATCTTACCATTACATTAGGTTCCCTCACCAGCAGTTCCAGGAATGGATGTCTTCTGAAATATTCAAAAGAAATGTAGACCGAGAGTCAAACATACATCGTTAAATGCCCAATCGTGTAGTAAATCAATTTACCGTCTCACCTCAACATTAGCCTTCGCATTAGGCTTTGAACCAGAGGATGGCTGAGAGAACCTGCAGAATGCAAATGACGTAGAAGGTAAGTGGTACGATCAACCATTTCTTCCAATCTATACTAATACAACCAAAAAAACAAAAACAAAAAAAGCTAATATGACAAGATTTATTCTATCCTCCCCATGTGGGAGAACCAACCCAACTCCATTGGATTTTCGGCACGATTTTCGATGAAGTGACGAAATCTTTTCCCACATGGGTATGGAAGAATAGACCGTATGAAAATTACCTGAGGGCCCTGGCCTTCTTTATATCCTCCTCAACAGAGTCATTAGGAGAACCGGCCCCAAACCTTGCAAGCCTTGCCTTCTTCTTTGATTCATCATCAGCTGCATCAGAATGCCTGACCCCAAACCTAATGAACCACCAAAAGTTGCTCCATGGCTCAACAAACTAATCCCAAATAATTTTAAATCGAATTTCGAAGTAAAGAACACAAACCTTTCTGCTCTAGCCTTCTTCTTCAGCTCCTCTGACTGCTTCGGGGAATCCAATCCATTGCCAACAGCACCAGTACCAAACCTTCATACATGAAATAATCAGACAAACTTTTACCAGTGTTAGCCAATGCTAGATGGTACGGCAAAACCTTCGTAAAAAAAACACGCCAACGCAGAACCCTACCAGCAGCAAAGCACAACCAAAGTCAAATTAAACGGCATGCTTACCTCTCCGCGCGGGAATCGCGCTTCTCCTTCTCAGACAAATGAACCGGGACGCCAAACCGTTCCGCGCGCTTCATCTTCTTCTTAACATCGTTAGCCTCGTCTTCTCCGTCAGTATTCTTCTCTGCCTGCGTACTTTTCGATTCTTCCCCCCCGCTTGATGTAAGCGATGCTTGTGGAGCTTCGTCGGTGTTCGAGGGCGCCGAGTTGAGATCCGTAGGGTTTTCCAATTTTGAAGCAGCCGCCGTCGCCATCGTCCGCGAGAGAGAGATTTCGAAGCAAATGATTAAGGACGGTGTGGCTTGGCTGGCTTGTCTTCGGATTTTCTAGGGGTCTCTCTGCAATTAATGGAAAATAATTAAGGTTTAATATATATTTTATTTTTTCGGGAAATAATTGGAAATGACCATTATACCCATCTCCATTCCGTACATGATTACTGTGTGGTGGTGGATAAAGACGGCCGTTCACCTCAACCTCATTACCTCACCACTCAGTCTTCGAAGGGAAGAAGGTACAAAATATAAACAAAAAACAGAGAGCGCTGAAGCCATGAAAATGGCTTCTTCTGTGCAATCGAGCTCAATCCAAATTCCATCGAATCTAAACCTCAAGTTGATCAAATCCTCTTCTGCATATTGCTCCGCGAATGTTTCAGCTGGATTAGCTCGTCAGTGTTATCGCTCACTATCCCACGGAAGAAGATGGGATTGCGGCTGGATTCGAGAGAATGGTAGTTTTTATTCAACGATTGCATGTGCGAGGAGGACTGAGCGTGAGCCGGAAGCATCCACTTCAGGCGATAGTGGTATTTTCTTATTTTGAGCCGTTTGTTTTACTTCGCGATCTTCGTTAATATTTGTGTCGGATTGTGGCTACCATTTTTTATTGGTTGATTCGGGTCGGAAGCTTGTGTAGCTTGTGCTTGCTGTTTTTGGTGTTGCTTGCAATGTCGATTTCAGTTTACGCTATCAGCGTTTGTGCACTTGCTTGTGTTTTTATATCGGTGGCAATAAAATTTGCTTTTTGGGGTTAATCTTTAAATTTTCAGGGAGGGATGTATCTAAATTTCAGTCGCCGGATGGCGTTAATCGTGACAAGTGGTCCATAGATGAATCTTCGAGTGTAATCTCACAAGGGAAGAGTGCAGATTATGCCACTTCTCTCCAGACCGTGGGCTTATGTGTATGTATCTTAAGACTGCATTTTTTTTTATCCATTTGGATAACATTCACTTTCTAGCGTCGGTATTTTGAATTAAAGTCGATGTAGTAAATCGTTGTTGTAGGTACTGTCAGCAGTAGCATTTGGTGTTGGTTTGGGTTTCACAGAGGGTGTTGGCAAGGCATCCGAGTTTTTTGCTGGGTATGAGTTTCTTGGAATTACCCGTTAGTTTCAGAATTACACTTCTATGCTTTATCCACTTATAGTCGCAAATGATAACCATGTCCTTATCTTTTGATCTTCTGTAATGTAACAAAATATAAAAATCAACTACTTTAAAGATGGGAATTTCCTTAATGACACTTGGTACTGGAAGGTTGCCTTCTACAGTTGTACTGGACACATAAGCTTGAAAATATTATCAAGTCATCGTTTTTCAGCCTTCAATATTCTCTTTTTTATTAGTTTGTCTCATGGAAAACTCTATAATGGATGTGCAATTGCTGATTCATGGTATATTTGTCGTTGGTTTCCTAGATTCTTGTACCTTTGAGAATCTATATTTATTTTAATATACCGTTCCTGGCATACTATTGAGAATGATTGTTCACATGTTACTTGGCGACCCTCATTGATGTATTAATTTTCTTGTTTACCGTAGCCTTTAATTGGTTATTCTCGAAATTATATTCACTTTTCTTTTGTCAATATTTACAGATACCTCCTAGAGCAAAGTTTATCAGTGGATAATCTATTTGTATTTGTCCTGATATTCAAGTATTTTAAAGTGCCATTGAAATACCAGGTGTAGCATCCTGGTCCTTGTAATGGGCGTATTCAGTTTGTACTGCAATTTCTGTTCTTTTTTTCTTCCTAGAAGAGTACTTATTGAGTTTTTCATTTGCTGGACATATGCATGGATACAGAATCGGGTGCTTACTTTTGGCATTGCTGGAGCAGTAATATTTCGGTTGACGTTGATACTTCTTGGAACTGCTACTCTTCAGGTAACCAGCAATCGTTGCATATATGCCCAGCCATGTTCATATTCAAATAAAAGGATGATCTACTACTGAACATTTTCAAACTAACACTGGCGCTGTATAATTTTTATTTAACTCATCTTCTTTATGGTATTGTAGAGGTTTGAAGCAGTTAACCTATTTCTGGCGACAATACTACTATACTCATCATTCAAGGTGTGATACCTACATTGAGATTGATTCCAGTATCATTGTCTGGTTAGACATGAGTGAAATTCATGGCATAAATGAAAATCCTAAAACTTTTAACTGGCAACGCCCCACATCATACTGACCATTAGCTTGACCTTTTCTTTGGTTTATTTAATGAGTGCATATGATTTGAACTTGGTCAGGATTTGTGAAGTGCTATACGATAAACAACTATCTATGTCTGTTAATCTGGTCTTTCTCCTGCGTGGACCACTACTACATATAGGTGTTATACAATGACATTTTTACCAGCCTGAAATAATACCAAATTCTTAATTATGGTGCTGAGAAGAAATCCAAGATGAGATGGAACTTCATTTGAATGACATTATACAATGTACTCAGATTTGTTAGTCCAAGTGACATTTGGTGTTCAATATTATTACGTTATCCCTCAACCACTTTGGAATTAGATAAGAAAACATGAATTTAACATTCAAATAAAATTATCATTGATTGATAGTTGGTGGTTTTGCATCTACTACAATGTTCTAGAATAAATACATTTCATAATCTATTGATCTTAAAATAGTATTTTTTTGTACGTAATGTGTTGTCTTAGTTGTTTACTGAAGAAGATGAAGATACCGATCTCTCAGAAAATTTCATCGTGAAGACATGCCAGAAATTCATCCCTGTGACTTGTAATGTTCCTCCCTCCATCTCCGTCTCTCTCTTTCTCATTCTTATCTTATGTTTTTGCAATATGTTTTTCTCTTTTCATTGTCTGTCTGCTTGTCTGTGTATAAAATCAGTTTTCTGAGCTCAATTGAAGTTGTGCCCTTGCTTTTATTTTTTTCTCCAGCGTGGCTTTCACTCATTCTTTTCTGCCTAGTTATCAACATCTCATTAGTCCTCGTTTCTACCTATCATTTAAGATAATTTCGGATGTGTTTGGTAAATCATAGCCATTGCTTTTTCCTGCCTGATATTCTATGTCGATTCTATGGTGCATGGTTCAGTTGTTATAAATTACATTTTCTCTTCCATATCCACAGCTGATTACGACAATAATCGATTTTTCACAATTCAAGATGGAGTGAGGAAGGTGAGTGCTGTATTTATCTGTTCCAATTCATTTGGTGTGGCGGATTGTGGCATTTCGAGGCAGTTGCCAAACTTTTGTCAATGAATTTCCTAATGTAGTAAACTCAAGTTATTCCGCTCTCTGCATAGATCAGTTCAACCCTGCGGAGGACCCTATTGTACCTAAAAAATAAAAACATATATTTTTAATTCCAAATTTCAAATAAAGCTGCTTTAAAGTGATTTGTAACTTGGTTTCTAACAGGAGTCAAACATTTTGGGCAGGCTACTCCTTTGCTATTGACTGTTGTCGTTATTGAGCTGAGCGACATTGCATTTGCTGTAGGTATCTTTATACAGCTGCAGCCTGAGAGTTGTGTTTGAAGACCGAAAATCCCAATTTTTCTATTCACAAGCTTTTTCTCGCTTTTTTTTGTCAGGTGGACTCAATACCGGCAGTTTTCGGTGTCACGAGAGATCCTTTCGTAGTTTTTACATCTAATCTCTTCGCCATATTAGGTATTTTACTCGCCCCTTTACCCATACTTTGCAGTGTAGTGGCTCATAACACCAAAACGGACTTAATCATTTGAGTGTTGAAATGGGTCTTGTATAGACTTCACTCTTCAGATGCTCAACGATAAGATGCAAAACACTTCCATGGCAAATTGATAATTGTTTTAAATTTCTGACGGACTATACTTCGGTACCCCGAGGGCATGCTATGGAGTATATGTTGAACAAATATGTGGTACTGAGTTAAACTTGTAATAATGTAGGCTTGAGATCTTACTACACACTCATCTCCGAAAGCATGGCGGATTTGGATTATTTGCAGGTGAGGTTTAAATTTTCTACGTTTATTTTGTCGATGAAACTGCAAATTCTTGCCACCATCTTCTGACATCATATCTCTTATTTTTCTTCTCATAAATCAGCCGGCCATCGGGACCGTTCTTGGATTCATCGGGTCCAAGATGATACTCGATTTCTTTGGTAAGTAACTTCTGATCGCAATGATTCTCATTTCTCGTCCATAAACAAAACAATCAACAACTTTTCCAGGATTCCATATATCCACCGAGGTCTCCCTTGGCGTGGTGGCCACCTCCTTAGGCGCTGGGGTGCTGCTTAGCTTGATGAAGAAATCCGACTGATACTCGTTTCTTCTTTGCATCTCGCAGTTTCATTGCCTGACTGTTGTTAGAATATCCTCTGCTTGTGTAATAATGTTTGCATCTTTGCTACAAGGGCAGAAGCCATTGAAACTATGAGGTTATATCATTACAGAAAACCTTCATTCACAAAAACTCTTGCTAGCACTGCTATATCACTTGTAAGTTCTCCATTACACACAGTAATAATCGAAACCCTACTATGCCATGTTTACACGCCGAGATAATAAAGGTAGGTAGCTACAAGTATTATATTTACTGTACGAAAACCCGACATAAATAGAGAAACTAGAAACTGCGTAATAAAACTCGGGAAGTCTTAGGTTTCTCATCTCTCAGCTCCAAACTCAGCAGTCTTGACGTCCCGTTTGGCTCTAGGCGGCGTGGAAGACCCCGCCTGATTGGCATGTGTTAGAGGGTCGTATTTTTGCGAGGCCAAGTATGTCAGCGCCGTGACAACGTCAGCTATCACGGGCCTCATGTTGGGCTGCTCATGGACGCACATTGCTGCAATAGATAGTGCCTGATACAGACCCCTCGACGGGTATTGACCCCTTAGTGATGGATCGGCGATCTGCGAAAACTTCCTTCGATCGTTGAACAAGGGTCTCGCCTGCAAATACATCCAGACAAAATAGTCAGTTGAACTGAGGAAAACTGACGAAAAACTGTAAAGATTCAGACAGTAGCAGATGATGTTGGATCATACCCAGACCACAAGGTTGTGTTCCCCGCCGGCCTTAGAGTTGTCGACAGCTTTTCGACCCGAAATAATCTCCAGGAGCACAACTCCGAAGCTGTAGACGTCGGACTTTAGGGTGAGCTGGCCGGTCATTGCATACTCAGGCGCACAGTAACCGTACGTGCCCATGACCCTCGTCGACACGTGTGTGTTATCACCGACTGGTCCGAGTTTAGCCAAGCCAAAGTCAGACAGCTTAGGATGGTAGCCCTCGCCGAGCAAAATATTCGAGCATTTCAGATCGCGGTAAATGACGGGCGGGCTGGCCTTGTCGTGTAAGTACTCCAACCCTTTGGCTGCACCAGCGGCTATTTTCATTCGTATGTTCCAGTCAAGAACTTTCACGCCAGGCATGGAGTCTGAAGCAAAAGCAAAAAAAAAATCAGTACTTGCTGTGTTTTGACAATACCCAGTGTAAGAACAAGGTTTAAACATTAGGACATACTTCGAAGATGGTCATCCAAAGAACCGAGTGGCATGTATTCGTAGACCAGAAGTCGCTGATCTCCATCGGCACAGTAGCCTATCAGGTTGACTAGGTTGGGGTGGTGTAATAAGCTCAACATCAACACTTCGACCAAAAATTCGCGGTTTCCTTGTAGGCCATTTCTGTCGAGCTGCTTGATCGCCACAACCTACGGTTTGATAATTGATGCAAACGTAGTTTGAAGCTCAAAAAAGAAAAAAAAAAACGATCCTTTAAAGCTCAAAATGGTACGCAGTTGAGCACATATATAGGTGCAGAACACTTTTGGCAGACCCATAATTCAGAAAACGAAAAGGATAAACGGAGAGGACGATATGATCATTTACGTAAACCTACTTGGCCAGAATCTTCGAGGTGTCCTTTGTAGACTCTACCGAAGCCTCCCTCGCCTACGAGGCATTCGCTGCGGAAGTTTCTAGTAGCAGCTGCGAGCTCGCGGAAAGTGAACGTCTTGGCAGCAATTTTGTTGGATGATCCATCTCTTGGAGCATCTTTAGATTTACCTAAAGAAGAAGAAGATGAAAGAAATTCTGAGAGATATGTCTAGGAAAGTTTTCGTAAGCCGAATATGATCAGTCACATTGCTATGCCCTTGTTAGATTGGTAATCTGAAAGAAAGCAAATTCACCAGCAAAACCTTAATGAAATATTGCAGGCTGAGTTCAAAGGTTTTAGTAGAGACAACGATGTCTTAGACGGGCCAAACTCCTCAAGTTAGAAAAGGGAACCTTTTAACAGCAAAGATGATAACTTTCCGAAAATTCCAATGCAAAATAAACACATTCAGCCATCAAAACGACTCAAGCATACAACACAACCATTCAATTTCAAAAAAAAAAAAATGAAAAGAAAAAGAAAATAACAAATGGCCCAGAAGTTGAACATCGATGTCTAAGAGTCCATGACTACAAATCTAGCTTCAAAGCACTTTGTAATAAAATACCTGAAACTGACTGAGGTTGACCAAGAGACTCAATCTTCTTCTGCCTCTTCTTCGACGCCTGCTTTGATTGCCCCGAGCAAGGGAACCACCCCATCTCTCTCTCTCTCTCTCCCACACACACAGAGACAAAAGTAAAGACAGAGACTTTGACAAAGGAGGGGCGGCAGAAATAACACAACCGATAGATGAAGCGGTAGTGGTTTTGGTTTATCAGTATTAGTTAAGAGTAGTTTTCAACTTTTTCATCTATATGATAAATTATTGTATCTCAGTGTAATCATCAGTGTCTTACTATTTTATTACCTACTCCCACCCAAAAAAAAAAAAAATATATTCAAGAATCGACCTTTCCCTGTAAATAAAAAATGTAAAACTTGAGTTCAGAAGGTAAAAATGAGTTTTTTTAATAGTTATGTGGGGAGCCATCATTATTATTATTACAATGATTTCCGTAAGAAAATGGGATGGGACAAGAATTTATTGGCTATTGCCGTAAATAAAAATGGAAAACAAATATCTCTAAGAAAAAGAAGAAAAAAAAAGGGTTAATTAGATTTCAGGCATTCTATAGTTTCAAAAAAAGTGTTTAGACCCTGTCAGGAAAAAAAATTATTCTAAAGTCTCACTTTCTTTAAAATTTAGAAATAAGAACTTAAACTTACAAAAATATTATAAAGTGTTGTTTGAAAAGGTATCATACATCTTTTTTGTTTACAAACTTACAATATATTGTTATTGCAGTACAATTAAATGTTACTATAAAAATCGAGTCCTTGAAACTAATTTTTTTTTCTGACAGGATCTGAATACTATATTTAGATTCTGACATGGCCTGAAATAAAATTTGTCCATAAAAAAGGGTAAATAAATGCACGAATATTCATATATGTAGGCTGTCTTACATAGTTACTACATGTATGCTTAGGTTTGATGAAGGTAGGAGACGAGGTTAGTCAGGATTAATATAAATGTTTATTCTTTAATGTTTAATTAAATTTGTAACATTAGGTATAGTTGTGGACTTTTAGCCTTTCAGTGATGTAATAAACAATTAAGATTAGATATGGGAGATTCTTAATTTATTTGTCTGTCATGATGATTTGTCCCGCCATGATAATAATTTTCCAAATAAAATAAGAGAAATTGATTGGAGAAAGGGAATAACAATAATATCATTAATAAGTATCATATTCTACATTTGCACGTTTTGCTATGTGAAAGGAATAATGTACTATAAATCTGAATTAAATAGCTCTCTCTGTCGTTCTAGGGCCAAATATGTCTTTTTGCCTGAAAATGTCGTAGCAATAAATTCTGCAAGATTGCATTTTATGATAATAACTATACTTATATTTAAGTGATTAATATTATGATATTTTATATAATTATACTTATATTAAGATTATAATGATAATATAGCTTATAAAATAAAGAGAGAGAGATTAGAGAGAGTAAGTATTTCAATACTTGGTGTGATTACAATGAACTCTCAATCACCTATTTATACTACAAATCACTTTACAACTAATCAATTAATTACAATAACACCTCAGCTTATCATCTTATCACATTATCATCATTAATATAATACTTCCAAATCATCAATAATTTAACTAATATTATTATTTAAAACATCCACATTTAATTATTCATAATACTCCCCCTTGGATGTTTCAAAGAATATGCCTCGTTAAAACCTATTAGGAAAAACCCAATGGGATAAAAACCTAATGAAGGAAAAAGAGTACATGATTCTTTTAGATACACTTTCGATTGTTGCCTCATTAAAAACCTTACTGGGAAAACCACATGGGAAAAACCTCAGTGAAGGGAAAAAGAGTGCAACGCGTATTTACTCCCCCTGATGATGACATCATTTAAGATCTCGAAGTTTCGAACTCCAATTGAATATACCAATCTTTTGAAAATTATTGGGGGAAGTGCTTTCGTGAATAAATCTGCAAGATTTTCACTTGATCGCACTTGTTGTACATCAATATCACCATTTTTCTCTAAATCATGTGTAAAGAAAAATTTTGGTGAAATATGCTTTGTTCTATCTCCTTAATATATCCTTCCTTTAATTGGGCAATGCATGCAGCATTATCTTCATATAAAATCGTAGGAAGTAACTTTTTCGATACTAGCCCACTGGTTTGTTGTATATGCTCAATTATCGATCGCAACCAAACACATTCTCGGCTAGCTTCATGAATAGCTAAAATTTCCGCATGATTAGAAGAAGTAGCCGTTAAACTTTGTTTAACTGAGCGCCATGAAATAGCCGTTCCGCATGTGTAAATAAAATAGCCCGTTTGCGATGAGCATTATGTGGGTCAGATAGAAAACCAGCATCTGCATACCCAATCAAATCGTTTTTGATTCATTAGAATAGAACAATCCCATATCAGTTGTTCCTTGAAGGTATCGAAAATTCGCTTAATTCCATTCCAATGTCTACGAGTCGGGTGACGAACTATATCTCGCCAATAGATTCACAGCGAACGCTATATCAGGTCGCGTATGACTCGTTAAATACATTAGGGCTCCAATAGCACTGAGATATGGTACTTCAGGACCAAGTAATTCTTCATCGTTTTCGCAAGGTCTAAACGGATCTTATTCACATCTAAAGATCGAACAATCATTGGAGTATCCAATGGATGAGCTTATCCATATAAAATCTTTCATACTTTTTGTATAAGTCTCTTGATGTACGAATATCCCATTCTTTAAATATTCAATTTGCAGTCCAAGACAAAATTTCGTTTTACCGAGATCTTTCATTTCAAACTCTTTTTCAAACAATTAACGGCTTTTGATAACTCTTCAGGAGTTCCAATTATGTTAATATCATCAACATAAACCTGAAATGATGACAAATTCATTTCAGATCTTTTCATAAATATGCACGGGCAAGTTTGATCTTTTATACCCCTTTCGATAAATACTTAGGCGATTATACCAATACGCCCAGATTGCTTTAATCCATTAAAGCGATTTATTTAGCTTGATTGAGTACTCTTCGGGGCCCTGAATTTTCAGGTAACTGAAATCCCTCGGGAAGTTTCATAATAATCACTATCAAGTGATCCATATAAATAAGCGGTGACAACATCCATTAGAGCATTAGCGAGTCCTTCACGTACTGCCAGACTAATTAAATAACGAAAAGTCGTTGCATCCAACCACAGGAGAATACGTCTCCTCATAATCAATACCAGGTCGTTGTGAAAAGCCTTGTGCAACAAGCCGTGCTTTGTATCTCACAATTCACCGTTTTCATTTCTCTTCTTTGATGAAACACCATTTATATCCAACGGCTTTACATTTTCTGGTATGCGGACTACAGGTCCGAACGAACACTTTTCGTTCTCAAGTGATTTTAATCTGCCTCGATTGCATCTTTCCATTTTGGCCAATCATTTCTTTGTCTGCATTCTTTTACAGACCCTGGTTCATGATCCCATTCTCATTTATCTCATTCATTTCAGTAGCGCTACGTTAAATGAGAATTTATTGTCAACGTTGACTTTTTCTCGGTTCATCTAATTCCATTTTGAGCATAATTTATCGAGATCTTCATTATTCATTATTCTCAAAAATTTCAGGTACCTGATTTCCATTATCATAATCATTAATGCCCATTGACTCTTCTAGAGTCGATAAATCCTCGATGGACCATTCTTATTATTTGTCCTTTTCTTTTTCGAGGATTTTTATCTTTGAACCCGAGGGCCTACCACGTTTTAGTTGTGGTTAGGCGCGATCATTATATGTTCTCCAGGAACATTAACTTTTGCAGGAGCATTAACAGCTGGTATATGTGACTTAGTCACTCTTTAAGGTCAGTAAAGCTATCTGGCAGTTGATTAGCTAATCCTTGTAAATGAATTATCTTTGAACTTCTAGTTCACATTCTTTCGTTCGAGGATCATAATGATTTAGCGATAATTCATTCAACTAATACTCATTTCCAGCTGTTTCTTTTCTCCCCCTAATGTCGGAAAATTCGATTCATCGAAATGACAATCGGCAAATCTCGCCGTAAATAAATCTCCAGTTAGAGGTTCTAAAATTTTATTATCGATGGAGATTCAAATCCGACATATTCCCAATCTTGAGGTCCCATCTTCGTGCGTTGTGTGGAGCAATGGAACATATACCGCACATCCAAAAATTCTCAGATGGGAAATATTGGTTGGTTTGTGACCATAAACCATTTGTATCGGGGAGATATCATTATAACTTGTTGGCATTTGTATCGGGGAGATATCATTATAACTTGTTGGCCTGATGCGGATTAGTGCCGCTGCATGTAATATAGCATGTCCCCAACAAGAAGAGGAAGTTTCGACTTCATTAATAATGGTCTTGCAATTAATTGACCTTTTAATCAACGATTCTGCAAGACCGTTTTGCGTATGGACATGTGGCACGGGGTGCTCAACATCAATTCCAATAGACATGCAATATTCATTAAATGCCTTGGAAGTAAATTCACCAGCATTATCAAGGCGTATTTTATTGGATAATCCGAAGAAAATGTGCTCTTAATCGAATCAACTGAGCAAGCAATCTCGCAAAAGCTACATTCCGCGTTGATAACAAACATACATGAGACCATCTAGTTGATGCATCAATCAATACCATGAAATATCTAAATGGTCCACACGATGGATGTATCGGTCCACAAATATCACCTTGTATACGTTCCAAAAATCTTATAGATTCATTCTTTATTTTTATTGGTGATGGACGAATAATCAACTTCCCTTTAGAGCAAGCAACACATGATAATTCATTCGATTGAAGAATCTTCTGGTTCTTCATTAAATGTCCACGTGAATTTTGAATTATTCTCGCATCATAATTGAACCGGGATGGCCCAACCGGTCTGCCAAACAACAAATGTATTATCATTAGTAAACTTCTGGTTTACGATAGCATGTGATTCAATTGTTTTAAGATATGTGTAATAGCCCAGAGTCAAAAGATGGTAATTTCACACAATTTTGTCATTCGATATCACTTTTGTAATATGCAAATATTCAATATCTCTTTTCTGCAGTCTCAATATGATATCCGTTATGTCGAATAGCTTTAAAGCTTAATAAATTTCTTTGAGACTTAGGAGAATATAAGGCATTATCAATTATTAGCCTTGTCCCTCTGGGCAGTATAATATTGGCTCTTCCGGAGCCCTCAATTATATTTGTGCTACCCGATATAGTGATAACACTTGTTTCTTTCATTTCAAGATGGGAGAAATATTTCTTATTTCTTAGAATCGTATTAGTCGTTGCAATCTGCAAGACATAACTCCCCATTGCACATGCTTGTATCCATTATTGATAAATATATAATAACTAGAATTATAAATAAATAAGCGTCAAAATAAAATTATATATATAAAGATAAAATAATAAATAAATAATGCTTTAAATAAAATTTATAACGACACTTCAGTTTTTTTTTTATTGGATCTTAACAAAAACAAAAATTCAAATGAGCATAGGATCTAGCACCAATTTCTGAAATATCGTAATCTTGAGCAAAATTTAATTTCATCGACACTTCACTTTTAATTGCTCTTTATAAAGATCAACGGGATCTTTGGGTGCGAATAATAACAACGATAATATATAATAATCTTTATATGCTCAATACATCTTTCTCAATCATATACCAGTTGTCCACTTGGGGGAAATATTAATAATAACCACGGTAAATATAATGTCCACGACCACTTTTATTATTTGCGCATACATTCACTTCAGGGAATGCAACATAATCATTTAGTCGGACTATGTTTTTCATTCATCCATCATAATATTTTCTGATCATTTCTCACGATATTTATTCGTATTATATCCGATGGACTGAACGTGGTGAATGCTTTATAATATACCGAAGTAATTGCGTAAATCACTAGCAAGTATAAAATCGAGAGTGATAAATCAAAGTTTGCCAAATTCAATATATTGATATCATAAAAAAAAAATCATCATTAAAATATAAAAGGAAAAAATTATAATTAATCTTCTATATCTTCTTTTGTAAAAGTTCTAATGAAAAACGATATCCACATCCAAATAACTGTCGCCGTAATAATAATAAGTAATAGATCAAACATCGGACAAAGCGTCATCCTTCAAAATAAAATATATTTCAGTAATTATAATATAAAAAAAATTATAATTAATAGTTATATTTTAAAAACATTGGTAAAAACATTATCCACATAGGTAAGATCACCGTAAATAAAGTAAGCAACAGAAGATCCATCTTTGTATAAAACGACATGATTCTATAAGATGAATAAGAACATAATAATCAGATAACATATAAATCAATGATAAAATATATGTATGTTTCATAAAATGCGTTCTTATTATATTCATAATTATTATCCAAGCTCGAGGTAAGATTGTGGTAATAAAATTTGTCCATTGTCCAAATCTGTTCGATCCAATAATAACTTCAAAATTGCTCAATAAATAAATTAATAATATGCCTCTACTGAGGTGGGGATAACCACAAGACCTCGTGGGCTTTTAGTGTTGTGTACGTGAATATATAAAAATAAATAAATCGTAAATAAAAATTCCACACGCCACCACGGGGTAGAAAATCTGGACCTCTCGTCACTTATAGTGAACGATATTCCGCGAAACCACTCGGGTATTGGCGTTTAGTTATAAAACTTTAAAATAACTTTTAATATATATTTTAAATTAATCACAATTAATATATGATTAGTATAAATTAAATATTAAATTACCGTACCTCGACTAAACTCGTACGAGATCTTCGGGAGGTTGATCTTGACGACGGAGAGCGGTCGTGCTGATAACGGTTATAAAATATTAATGTGATTAATATTATATAAGATTATTTTTAATTATACTTATATTAAGATTATAGATAAAAGAGAGATTAAGTATTTCAATACTTGGTGTGATTTACAATGAACTCTAATCACCTATTATACTACTAATAATTCACTATTACAACTAATCACATTAATTACAATTATACACTCACTTACATCACATTCATCATAATAATACTTCCAATCATCAATATTTAACTAATATATATTAAACATCCACATTTAATTATTTCATAATACGAATAAATATTTAATCTTTCGTAGTCAATTGATTTATTAATTATGAGTGGGTCGCCTTTAAGTTTGAATTTTGAAGGAAACTCGTAGATGCCTTGCACATCTAAAATAGATAAAAATAAAATATTGAGGCAGTAAAGAAATACATGATGAAAAAAAATTAAATATCTACTCATCTTTCTATTATATTATAATAGTTTAACCTCTAAATTATCTAAAATAAAATTAAATTCATAATAATACCCTATAATTTAATTTAAAAAATTAAATTTACTATTATAATTAATTTTTTTTAATTACACGTTGATTGTGCGAAATTACTAATATTATATTATTATATCAAACATTTAATGTAGAAATTTTATAAAGCGTTTGATTCAAGCCCACAACTCACAAGCCCGATAGGCCCATTGGGTCGGACATGGAACACTGCCTTTTTTCGGGCCCAAACCAGCCCGATTAAACGAACTTTTATCCAATTATTTCGACAGTTGACTTTGAAGTGGTCGAAATATTGACTTGAATTGACCAATTGCCAAAGAGTTGTGTGCCTGCCATTACAAAGAGAGCGAGGAACATGTGGGCCCTATGTTTCCAACATAAAGTGGCTGGATAAAGATTTTCAACCCTTTTTTAATTTTTTAATTTTTTTTTACTTTTGATGATTTAAATTAGATCATTATTATTTATTACTATTATATACGCCACGTACTAAACGGTTCATGCACCTGAGCTAGCTTGCTCTTGGTCAGTTGTCTCATGTAATTTGAGAAATAAACAATAATTCCATTGCATGGAGAATGCACATACATAGCAATAATGCAGACGCATGTTCTTATTACACGAATGATTAGAACTAGTGTTTTAAATAGCGTTTCGTAACGCGTTATAACGCATTTTAACTGAAAAATACGTTGAAGCGCATTAAATATAGTGTTTTGTCCTCAATAGCGTGGATATTTTGAGCAATAACGTAAATAGCGTGTTAAATTGCGTAAACAGCGCGCTAAATTGCTCATATAGCGCAATTTTTCTTTTTTCAGAAAAAAAGTTTATGAATCTTTTTATTCGGTAAAAATAATCTATTACTAATTAAATCTCATTTTTATATAACGAGTAGAAATCCACACGTTGATAGTATTGCCGATGATAGTAAAATACAATTGGATGACATCGATTTTTAGATTTGGAGTCTATGATTTGTATATATTCTCTAAGTTATTTGTGCCAAATTATCATTGACAAATAACAATTGAATGTTATTTCCTAGATTTGATGTAGTTTCTTAATTGAATATCATTTCAAATTGATTTGTCTGTTTCTGTTGTTATATATTATCTTTTTTGGCATTAAAAGTGGCTTGCTCGAAAAACTCACGCAATACGCTGCGTTATTTACGTTACGTACTATCGGAACTAAAACGTGACGCCTTGCACAATACGCGTTTTAAAACATTGATTAGAACTCAACAAGGAGGAGTAGACATTATTATTAGTTAATTATATTACAAGAAGATATTACGATGTCTGTCTATTCACTCTTCGGTCATTTTTCGACGACATGGGGCGGGCTGATGATCTTCTCATCATCATCATCATCTCCCGCCTCGTCATTGCATTGCGAGCGCTTGCGCAAATGCGCCCTTGATGAAGCTGCTGTAGCAACAGCAGCATATTTTATCGCCTTCACGACGTTTTTAAGCACCTCGCCTCTTCTTGGCGGGAGAACGTTCTTCTTCTTCTTCGCCACCGCCTTGATCGCGCCTTTGTTGGTGTGTTCTTCTTCCATAGTCGTAGAGCAGACTATAGATAATCAAATAAATAAAAAAAATATATAAAAAGAACTGTATAATGTGTTACTTGAAATGATATTCAGAATGAAGTTAATATATAGTGCTATTTATAGTAGTCGATCCCAAAATCTACCGTACAAAAAGGATGAAAACCATCATGTGACGATAAGGTGGAAGACAGAGTCAGTAAAACATCAACTTTTTTTTTTTTTTTTACTTGACCACCATTTGATTTTGCTCAAGTGTTTCTGTAAATATATATATATATATATATAAATATAATATGCTTGCTTATGTCCCCCATTTATCATGGCTGAAGACGACTTTAAAGGTAAATTATGACTCTTTTGTTTCCTATTCTGAAGACAAAAGAACAGATAATATGTGCGGAAATGAATATAATCCCTCAGAAACGTTTATTTTCTTCATTTGAAGAAAAAAACAAAAGTAACCATTAGCGGAACAAAGTACATTATTATTACCTCCAATAAAATGTTGCTTTGGATGTCATTTTTGGTACATAATAGGGCCCTTGTCTGCTCTTGGAATGGCATGTACGGATAGTGTGATCTGAATACTTCGGAATAAGACATAAAACACACGACTATGTGTGTGTGTGTTTTTTTTCTATATAATAATAATAATAATAATAATCAATGACTGTGCTGTGTGATCCCTCTCTTTGATCTAAGTACATCAAAATGTTGAAAACTATCGAAGCTCCACTGGGAACTCAACAAATCAGCTGTAATGAAAAAAAATTACTCGCTTATGTAATAAAAAATTCTTGATTTAACGTATTAAGATAAGATGACAAATTCAAAATATATAGAGACCTATTAAAACTCATACCAGCCACAGTCAATCAGTCAACAGCAATATTGCCGTGCGGGAAAAAATGAGAAAAAAAAAAACATTGTCTTTTACCTCTTAAAGAACAGAATATCTTCCTGGCTGAGCCGAGCCCGGGAGGGAAGTCGCATGATTCGTGATATCCTCCAGCACACGCTTAAGTTCCGCCTTAGCCCTCTTAACAGACTGCTCATTCGAGCCCTCGATAAACAAGTAAAGCTTCCTATCGCCAGCTCCCGCTACCTTACCTGGCGGAAAATACTGTCCCCGAGTAGTGATAGCCGCCCCTGTCCAGTCCGAGATGGGGCCCAACGTGTCTTTATGGGTCACTCTCCACCGCGCGTTTTGCGGGAAATCGTTGATCTCCAGCTCCGCTGTGTAATGCTCCGGCATGGCATCAGCATGAATCTTGGCCAGGTTATGCTGCAGATTCATAGCAGCCGCCAGTGCAGCCGCCCTGGCGGCACTCTCACCACCACCGCTGGCGGCGGAGACAGCCGCCGCCACGCCAGGTAGGGTGACGCTAACACCGCCAGGCAAAGTCATCGGAAATCCTCCGCCATTAGGCAAGAGCTGGGGCGTCGAAGGCAGAGAAGGAAGGTTGGCTTTACTAGCAGCGGCAAGAGCAGCCACCTGAGCTAGGGCGGCTTGGTGGGTCAAGTCGGGACCTACTTTTTTAACAGTTTCGTTCTCTTCCTCCGAATCTGATTTATCCTCCTCGAAACCGTACTCTTTGGCCTGGGCTTTCTTTGCAGCTTTTCTAACTTCGTCTTCCTCTTCGTTGAACTTGAAACCTCTACCGCCAAAACCAGTTCCATGGGCTTGCTCGAGTCCCTGGTTGACTTTGGCCATGAACTTGTCGGCTAGGGATTTGAGATCCTCGGGCACTGGTTGCTCGGATAGCTCCAGAGCTTTCACAAGATCCGGCGCATACCTTTCGTCTTCCTCGGTTATAAATGTGATGGCAAAGCCTTTTCTACCGGCCCGGCCCGTTCTGCCCACTCGGTGGACGTAGTCCTCGTAATGGTTAGGAGCATCATAGTTGACAACCAGCTCGAGCTCTTTGACGTCCAATCCTCTTGCAGCAATACTTGTTGCAACCAATATATTGCAGATATCAGCCTTAAAATCAGCAATGGTGGATTCACGATCAGTTTGATCTTTTGCCCCGTGAAGTGAGAGGCACGGATATCCATGCCTTAACAAATCCCTAAACAATGCGTCACATTTATCTTGCGTGTGGACAAAGATCAGAGTTTTCCCCTTTTCGTACCATTCGCCGAGAATCTCCAGGAGTCTGTTGAACCTCTCACTTTCCGGCCTTAACTCAACCAATTGGGTTATGTCCTTGTTCACCACACTCCTCCCACCTACCTGCAGCTCCACGGGCTTGGTCAACACCTTACGAGCTAAAACCTCAACCTGACGGGGAAAAGTTGCAGAGAATAAGACGGTTTGACGATCAGGTCTTGTGTTTTGGACGATTCTCGTGATCTGAGGTTCGAATCCCATGTCAAACATTCGGTCAGCTTCATCCATGACCAAATAAGTCACGCGGCGAAGGTTTGTTATCTTGCCACTGCTGGTGCACAATATAGCAATCATCCTACCAGGCGTGCAAACAACTATCTCAGCTCCTCGTTTCAATTCACCGATTTGCTGAGCAACTCCTGAGCCCCCATATATAGGCACACAGATCAGACCCATACCTTTGGAAATTTTCTTGATATCACGATAAATTTGCTGAACGAGTTCTCTAGTTGGGGCAAGAATAAGCCCAATGGGCCCATCTCCAGACGCCAGCGGGGGTTGGTCTTTGATATGTCTTAACATGGGCAGCACAAACGCCAGGGTTTTGCCAGATCCTGTCTTTGCGATACCAATGCAGTCTCGACCGCTCATAATTACAGGCAGGGCCTGAGCTTGAATGGGCATAGGTCTCTCGTAATTCAACTTTCTGATGGTATCCAGAATCTTTGTTGACAACCCAGTCTGATGCCATGTTTTGACAGGTTTTGGAACATCCTTTCCATGTATCTTCAATTCCAGTTGTTTCCTGTATGCAGCAACCTCTTCAGGTGTCATTCTAGAAATCTCCTTCACTTCAGAGTAGAATTTTTTCCGAAAGGGAGGGTAATCGATCTTTGAATGGTCAACGATGGACAGCTTCTCGACTTTCGAGTTCTTCACCCGTTTCATAAATTCTTCGTCATCTTCGTCTTCCATAGGATTTCCCTCGTTTTCTATGTCACCATAATCACTATCAGAATCTTCTGAAGGCATAATCAGTCCCTTCCTTGCTGCCTTCCTAACGTTCTCCAAGGTTGTTTTACCATTAGTATCAGCAACATCCATCCGTGATTCACTTGAAACATAAGACACACTCTTGTTAAGTTTTTCTACTTCAGGCAACACCATAGAATTCATGAATGCATCTAACGGATCAATCTCATCATCTGCAGCGGCATCACCTTGCACAGGAGGAACTGCCTCGTTATCAAGGTCGACGGCCATAACATTAGCATCCTCACCATTGGGCATCAAAGCATCATCATCATCATCAACGTCATTTGAGACCTTCCCTTCAGGCCCGTCATCTTCATCATCAGATTCTCCTTCGAGTGTCCATGCCTTACCGGACTTGTTCTCATTAATCACAGCCTCCCCGGGTTTTTCCTTCTCAGATTGATCCGTCCTTCTTTGTTCTTGCCACTCCTGAACTCTCCTCCGCCGTTTTTCCATCTCCTCATCCAACCTCTTTTGCTCTTCGGCAATGGCTTCTTCCTGAGTTATTCCTGCACCCATAGCAGACTCTCCGTCTACCATTCTCCTTGTGGTAGTTTCTTCATTTGCATATTCTCCATCTCCCTTTCTCCTCGGGCTACTTTCTTGGTCCTCATCCCTATGCCTTTTCGACTTGGTATTTTTCTCGGAATTCTGATAATCACTGTCTCGCCGGTGTCTTTTCCTTTCATGAACTCTGACATCATCATCGCTACTGTATGACCTGTCACGATGTTTTCCCCTCTTCTCTTTTTCTTTCCTCTCTCTTTCTTTTTCTCTCTCCTTCTCCCTGTACCTTCTCTCCAACTCCCTTTCCTGTTCTTTCTCTCTTTCTCCTTCTTTCTCCCTGTCTTGTTTCTCATGCTCTCTCTCCCTATCCCTCAATCTATCCTTATCCCTGTCTCTATCTCTCTCTACATCTCTATCTTCCCTAGACTTTTCTCTGCTCCGACCCACATCTCGAACTCCATCGTCGTAGCTCTTCATCTTCTCCCGCTCATGTTCTTTCTCATGTCTCCTACTTTTATGCTTCTCTTGATCCTTGTATGTTTCATCAACACTATCTTCCCTTTTACGGTGCCTATCACGGTCTCTATCCCTCTCCTTGTGTTTCTCGTGCTTCCTCTCCTTTTCTCGACTGCGTTCCTCCCTGTGATGGCTAGTCTTTGATTCCTCCTTATCCAAACTATCCCTCCTCGATGATTTGATCTTCGATTCTTCCATCAACTTAGTTAAAGTGAAACAGCCAACTCCTGAATCACCATGTCAAATTTAGCAACCAACTCCCCAGCACCAAATGTTTCTATTAAGACAAAAATTCCACATAACACCGATTCAATTCAAGCAACGTAGAAAATAAAAATGTAACTTATGTATCAATAACATCAATCAATCAGCATATGCGTTCCCAAAATTAACAAAATTTCAAGCGAAAAATATGAGTTCTCCATCTGAAACCCATAAATTAATCAAATAAAGCTTAATCCAAGCCTAAATACACTTCCGCATACCTATCGTCAAGTACAGACCAGAGCGTTTTCTCGATTGAGTTTCGTCTCAGTTGAGCTGCGACGGCGGAAAATCAATTTGGGGCTCGCCGGCTCTCTGAATCCTAAAGTTGAAATGAAATAAAATTGTTGCTCTTGTAGTACGGACCTTCGATTCGTCGCCAGTAATAGCGACTTTCCAATGATGAGTCTACTGTCGCAATGCAGTACATTTTAATTGGGCACGCCCCAACAGTTACGATAATGGGCTTTAGGCCCAACAAACTAAGTGACTATTTCTTTTTTTGGTTGCTTTGTCCCACGCCGAATTGTGACGAGTGGGCTTAGCCGAGCCGATATTTTCAGTCGGCTCTCATCGAATCTTGACCGTACGATACGAGCGGACAGATATTAAGCTGGTGACTCACGCGGTAAACAACAAAACCCCGCGCCTTAAGGCTACAAAAGATTTACCATTTTTCTAAAATTCATAATTATTGATTTTGTGTGTTTTATTAAATTTCCTAATTAATTAAATAAAAAACTCTTACATTTTCCCTTATTATACGATATCCTCTGCATATTGTCCCCCTTCATAATCCTTATCCCCATTCTATTCACACACTAGCGCAAGTCTGCCTGCGTGCGTATATACGTAATTACGCATAGCGTAGAAACACAATCAGATTAAGGTAATATCTTAAATAAACCCTAGAATTTTTGGTAGGCTGACTAGATCATATAATCGTGTTAAAACTGTAGGTGATTTAAAAGCAAAGACGAGGATTCAATTACTCTCTGATCGGTGCTGAATTTTTTATTTTTTATTTTTTTAGTTTTGGAAGCTTTGAATTCAGTAATTCCATTTTTTGATTCTGCGTTTTCTAAATTTCACCTTCTGGTGTGCTTGGTTTATATATGATGATCGATCGTTTAGCTGTGTTTTGACGGTGATCAGTGGTATTTGTGCGTAGCATGACGAACTGTTCCTTTTTTTTTGTCGACCTATTTTGATCTTTCTTGTTAAGGTTTAGTGTACTGAATACTATATCGTGTTAATATGCTGCCTGAATTCTCGCCTTTTGCGATTTTAACATCAGGGTTGGGAAGGAGGCTTCTTCTTTTTTTTTTCAAAGTTCTGCTTATCTCTCTGTTTGATTCTGTCTGGTTCATATCACTTTGGCTAAAATCTTTGTGGGTTTCATTAGGACATTTTTGTCTTGTAGTCGTTGGTACTTGGAGATTGTTTGATGTTAGTTTTTTGCTCTGCAGTGTCAGTTTAAGTGATGGAGAATCGAGGCCAGAAAAGAACCGAAGTTGTGGATAGATTTCCAGCTGATAAGCGTGCATGTAATTCATTAGAAATCCGGCCAGGCACCTCCAATTCATCGGCTCCAGAATCCTCTGCTCACGAATCCCATGATGCTGATGCTGACATGGACACATCATCTTCCAATTCTGGTTCAGTACATTCTGATGGCGATGAAGGGAGAGGCTCCACTTATGGCTCATATGATTCCGAAGGTAGCATTCATGGCTACTATCGTGAGTCAGCGGCTGATCAAGGCAAATTGAAGAGAATTTTAGACAGTTTAAGTGCGGAGAAGGATGAATCGGGGCAGCTGGTTCAACTCACAGAGCTCTGTGAGCTGTTGTCCTTTTGCTCTGATGGTTCCTTATCTAGCTTAATGGCGGACTCCTTTTCCCCTGTTCTTGTCAATTTGGTGAAGCATCAGACTAATGCTGATATAATGCTATTGGCGATAAGAGCTATAACATATTTGTGTGATATTAATAACCGAGTACCAGGAATCCTCGTGAGACATGATGTGGCTCCGGCCCTTTGTCAAAGATTAGAAGCCATTGAGGACTTTGATGTTGTAGAGCAAGTATGTTGTCTGAGCTTTGTTGATAGAATTTTAGCCTATTTGCTTGTTATTTGAGATTTTAGGTTTTCATTTCTGTCTAAAATGATTCCTTGTTTATATCTAATCTTTTGAACAATTCGAATTTGTGTGGCTGATGTAGTGTTTGCAAGCACTAGAGAAGATATCACGTGAACAACCGGTTGCTTGCTTGAGATCTGGTGCAATAATGTCTGCCCTACGTTATATCGATTTCTTCTCTACGAGTGTGCAGGTATTTTGTGAATTTATTTAAGTAGGTACTCTTTTGCATCCTTATCTCATCATGTTCATTATCATTTATTTTTTATGGCTTTTGTGTTTTCATCGTAGAGGGTTGCTCTTTCTTCTGTCGTCAATATATCGAAGAAGCTGTCTTCTGAGCCTCCGACACTTTTCATGGAAGCAGTTCCAATTTTGTGTAATCTTTTACAGTATGAAGATAAACAGGTATCAACCCCCTAATCTTTTGTTCCTGAATTATTTCATTCTGAGAAGCCTTCTGTTTTCAGTATCTTGGAACCCCATTTTTTTTTCCCTATTTTGGTCTGTCTTTATTGTTTTCAGCTTGTTGAGAGTGCGGTCACCTGCTTAATTAAAATAGGAGAGGCAGTATCTAGTTATCCAGACATGTTGGACGAAATCTGCAAACATGGGCTTATTCAGCAGATGCTCCATCTCATAAGCTTAAACAATCGTACTACCCTTTCTCAGACGGCATGCACTGTAAGCAGTGTTCTTGACCTTAATCACTTCAGTTGCTAACTATATTGCCTTTATCCGAAGTTCTTCATTTCAACTGATGCTACCCATCCTGATTGGGTTGCAGGGGCTGATGGGATTACTTGTCAAGTTAGCTTCTGGATCTACTGTTGCTTTCAAGACACTTCTTGAGCTGGATATCAGTAGCAGAGTGAAGGATATGTTGTCCAACCTCGATCTAACACACGGAATACTATCTAACCCCACGATGGATGGGTATTACAGTCAGGTTGGCCACTCACACACAAACTAACTGTGTATTCACAGTCTCAGACATTTCTGCATTTTATTGCTATATCTAGAAAGGTCTCATTTCGCGTGTGTTATTATTTGAGAATTGAGATACTGAAGGTTAATTGTCTTTATTAAATTTCTGGTATTGAGTTGAATATTTCATTTTGTGAGGACATTTTTTCCATAATTAGCATGCTTTTAAGCATATGGTCTTTGGATGGATTAATTTTTACAACTGTCCTCTGATCTTCTATGACAGGTTCAAGAAACTCTGAAGTTATTGGATGTGCTTCTCCCAACTATTAATTCTGAAAAGGGCGTGGGAGAAAATTCAGACAAAGTAACTGCTTTCGTGAACCATCTGGATATTTTGAAAAACTTTGGAATGAATATACTGCCTCCATTGATTAAGGTTGGTGATTTTCATGTGTTGCATGACTTGTTTCCACTTATTTCTATCCCCATTTTTATTTATTTCCTTTTCACCCTCGACCAGGTGGTAAATTCTGGTGTGAATCTGTTTTTGTGTTATGGATCTCTCTCTGTGATCTATAAAATATTGCATTTCAGCGGTCCCAACATGTTTGGTGATTTGCTACAAACTGCTAACTTTTCAAGGTACAGGATGTTTATCTTTCCATCTGCTCTGGGTTATTCTTATTTACATTTTACATTTTCATAACTTATATCTGGGTAATGTGGAATTTAATGATGCAGTTTGTTGGCTGGTGTTCTTATGAGGAAGGACCATCATTTGCTGTCTGTGGCCCTCCAAATTGTGGAGACTATAATGCTCAAGGTTCCTCATGTTTACATGAGTTCCTTCAGAAAAGAAGGTGTCCTTTTTGCAATCAATGGACTTCTTTCTCCTGATAGAGAGATTGGGCTCTCTCCAATTCCAGATGGCACACAATTGGATAACAATGCTAATATAAAATCATCCCGGGATGTTAATAGATGTCCCTGCTACGCATTTGACCAAATCCAGTCTCCCAATTCTTCGGAGGTCGCCTGCAAGCTTCCGGAAAACACTGTCCATAGACTTGCTAGTCATGTATGGAAGACCTACTTTGAGGCAAAATCATTCGACTCTGAGAAGGGAGTAACCGATATTCTTCAGAATCTCAGGACACTATCAGGTGCTTTGACAACCATGGTGGATAGAGCACTCAATGAGGTTGCTATTGGTGCACAGGAAGACGCGATTTGCAAGATATTGCATCAGATCATGTCCGGGCTTAATGAGAAAGATACTGTCTCTACTTTTGAATTTGTGGAGAGTGGAATTGTGAAAGCCATAATTAAGTACCTTTTCAACTGTAGGCGTTGCATTGAACGAGAACATAATGATAACCATAATATCTTCTGTGTGATGGGGAAGAGGCTTCAGGTATTTGGGCAATTAGTTTTTTCTTCTGATGAGACAGACCGACTGCTGACACTGACACGAAAGCTTCAGAGTGCTCTTTCTTCCGTTGAATGCTTCCCAGTCACCTCTAACCCCAGCTCTAAGCGGAGGAACTCTTTTTCTGCTGTTCCATTTGGGCGGTGTACTAACCCTTATCTGAAAGTTCAGTTCGTGAGGGAAAACGGGGATGGTTGCCTTCTTGAATACAGCCGGGATACTGTCACTGTTGACCCATCTGTGTGTCTGGTTGAAATTGAACGATATTTGTTGCCTTTAGTGAAAAATGGGGAATCCGACGTATTAAGCTTCGGCTTTGAGGAATTGAAGGAGAAAAACTTGAGAGCTTCCCTTGAAAGAAGTGTGGATGTGTCAGTTGATTGCGGCAAACTAGAGGTACATATATACAACCCCAAAACATTACTACTGTTGGTTCTACAGCTACTTTGTGTTTTAGTAATTTTGTTTGTTTCTCTTTTTTATCACTTATATTGTTTGCATGAGAGTTGCTTTCCATTTTACAATATTATTTTGGATTCTGAATGTCAATTTGTAGCTTCATGATGAATAGATTATATATTTTTTTCTCTTGTTTTCACCTTAAGGATTCTTGTAAACAGGGAGATCAACATACTCTTGAAGAAGGGGGCAGTGCCACCCGTACAGGACATCCAGGAAGCAGCAGTAGCCAAGATGCCTCAGCAAAATTCTTATTTTATTGGGAAAGGCAACTACTGAACCGTGACTTGTCTCTCTGTCAGTCGATTCTCAAACATGAATCTCAAACGCGAGGTCATAACCCAGACGGCTTTTGGACTCGCGTTCACAAAATAACCTACAAAAGAAATGCAGCAACCCACTCAAGTCATGACAAGGTTCTCCATAATGAAGCTCAAAGTTCAATTTTATACCAAAGGCCTCTGTTTTTTCACGACAATTCGTTCTTCAACGGGATGTTGGTATCTGAAGCTGATTTGAAAATATTTGGTCCAACTTATGACACGTTAGCCCTTTTGAAGATACTGGAAGGAATAAACAGATCGGGCTCCCATCTCATGCATTATCATAAAATACGAGTTTTTGCTGAAGGGAATATGGAGGATTTAGATAAGTTGAATGTTATGGTTCATGAAATTCCTGAAAATGAATTTGTTAACAGCAAGTTAACGGAAAAACTAGAACAACAGATGAGGCAGCCTTCAGTCGTCTCTGCTGGAGCCCTCATTCCTTGGTGTTTGCAGTTGATGGCATGGTGCCCCTTCTTGTTTAGTTTCGAAGCTAGGTGCGAGTACTTTCGTCTCTTGGCATTTGGCAAAACTCCAGCTCCAATCCATAATGACGGTTTACCCAGGGGCAGGCAGCAAGGTCGGGGAAATACACCTCGCAAAAAGATTTTGGTTGATCGTAACAGGGTACTAGAATCTGCTGAGGAAATGATGAAACTTTACACCAGTCAAAAGACTGCCTTGGAGGTGGAATATAACAACGAGGTCGGTACTGGTCTTGGTCCAACTTTGGAATTTTATACATTGGTGAGTCTCGAGTTTCGTCAAAGTGGCTTGGGCATGTGGAGAGACGACTGTGCATCTGTTTTTCCTCGCCCTTGGCCTTCGAGCGCTTCGGGTATCTCAGCATATTCGAAAGTCATCGAGAGGTTTACGCTTCTGGGGCAGATATTGGCAAAGGCTATTCAAGATGGCCGGGTTTTAGATATTCCATTCTCTAAGGCTTTCTATAAACTCATTCTCGGCAAGGTATCATAATCTTTGACAACTATGCATATACTAATTTTATATGATTATGTTCGACCAGTTATAGCCTAATAATGATTTTTCGTCGCAGGAACTCACTGCATATGACATCCTGTCATTTGATCCTGCATTCGGTAGGGCCATTTTGGAATTTCACGCAGTTGTTGAAAGGAGATATTATTTTCTATCAAAAACTGAAGAGAGATCGTCCAATCTTGATCTGTGCTTGCGGAACACAAAGATTGAGGACCTGTGCCTTGACTTTACTCTTCCTGGGTATCCTGATTATGCTCTTGATTCCGGGACTAACAGGAAGATGGTTAGCTCTTGAAGCTCCGTTCCTTCTTTTTATATGATATCTTCCACTTGATAAATGCATACTCAAAGCATCATTGCCCCCGATGTAGGTCGATAGCTATAACTTGGAAGAATATGTAAAACTTGCTGTTGATGCAACAGTAAGATCTGGAATAGCTGGACAAGTGGAGGCATTCAGAACAGGTTTTGAGCAGGTATACTGTGTTGATTTTGAACTATCGGGTATAATCCAAATTCCGAAATATGTTTTCTAATTTTTCTCGCTGGTTGCTGTTTGATAAATTGATGAGTTTGTACTAGTTTTATATCCATCTGATGAAATGACTTTCAGGTCTTCCCTATAAGGCACCTTCAGATTTTCACAGAAGAAGAACTGGATCGCTTGCTATGTGGTGAACATGTTTTGTGGAATGTAAGATTATCTTCTTCATGCAAGCCTAACTTGCTACTCTATAATCCATTCTCAGTCCGATTTAATTTAGTTAACCGCCTACCTTTTACCTTGTTGAATGCAGCCCGACGAGTTCTCAGATCACGTGAAATTCGATCATGGGTACACACTGAGTAGCCCACCTATTGTCAATGTAAGTGCCTGCATGTATACTCAGTTGAATTTACTTCACACCTCAGCTTTCGATTAATCTGTTCATTGAAGTTCAATTGTAATGACATGAGCAGTTTCTGGACATCGTGCGCGAGTTTGATTGTGAGAGGCAAAGAGCTTTCTTGCAGTTTGTGACGGGCGCCCCGCGTCTTCCCATTGGGGGACTGGCCTCTCTCAGCCCTAAATTAACAATCGTTAGGAAGGTGGGACTCAATCTAAAACCATGTATTCGATTTACTTAGTGATCTTATCTGTTTCTCTTTCTAACATGGTATAACTAACTCAAATGCCTCATATTATTGCTTTGACAGCATTGTAGCTGTGGGGTAGATGCTGACTTGCCTAGTGTGATGACCTGTGCAAATTATCTGAAGCTTCCTCCTTATTCTTCAAAGGTTCAGCCTCTTCCTTTCTCATTCGATTCATCTTTTTCTCGCGACGAAGATTAGATAGATAAATTCAGTGTTGCTTTTACAGGAAATTATGAAGGAAAAGCTTCTCTATGCAATAATGGAGGGACAAGGATCATTCCACCTTTCATGAAATAATAATCCTATGCAGTTTTAGGTTCATAGCTGGATTGGTGATGTACATAATAATGGGTTTGGTTTTTTTGCTTTTAGTACACTCCTTTCAAAGACTGAGTGGTGATGATGAATGAATATGCATCACCATGAATAACTATTTATGTTTTCTTTTCTCTTTCATCTCTCCTCGTAAATAATATTTATTCAGTGCTGCAAAATCCAACAATGTATCGTTTGTTTCTCTAATCTGTTTGTAAATGGAGATGATAGAAGATGAGAGGAAATAGCCATAGATTATTACAGAAAGTTAGGAAAGTTCTTTTCATCTAATCTTAAAGTCTACGAAATGTACAATAAGCGCATGAAGCCCATTAGGCCCATACATCTTAAGTCTATTCTACTAAATAAATGATGAACCAATGCTAAAACCCTACTTCAGACCTTTCCCTGTCGTTGGAGACGCAAGCTACGCCGAACGAAGCCCTTGAGTGAGGCGGAGGCAGGGCGGCCACCGTCGTAGTGACTTGACACCAAAGGTTGGTTTTTCTTTTGGTTTTCTCTTGGTGAGATGCAGCGTAGGTCGCGGTTTTTGTGATACGATTTTGAAGTTGCTTGTTTTCTTCCGCTGAATACTCGCCGTTTGTTATCTTAATGGAGCAAATTTGGAGAATTGTCTATCCTTTGTACTTCTATTTTATTGTATTTCTGCTAGGCTGCTGTTTTGGATTCTGTAATTTTACGAAAAGTTTTTGTATGTTGTATTGTGTTTACAAATAGCTCTTTTTTTTTTCTTTACAAATTCTCTGATATATTGACTATCACCTGCAATTTTGTAGTGTGATTGCACTTTTATTGTGTGTATTAAAGTTTTGGCATTCTTTCGATAGGCATAGGCTACTGTGTTACTAATCTAGTACAAGGTGATGCCGGGTGAAGAAACAATTAACAGTACAATAATCGAGGATGACGATCCTATGGTTTCCGACTCTGAATCAGAATCAGAGGAAGACGAACATTTGAAACAAAACGAGCCTTCTAAAACTTCTGTATACAACAACGATGGGCTGCTCGACAAACTAGGAGACATCAGCTGGCCGGAGAATGCTGACTGGGCACAGAAGCTTTCGTTCGATTTTGATCAAGGGCAAGACATCGATGTGAACGACGACCTCAACCGCGAACTTGCCTTCTACACACAAGCACTCGACGGTGCGAGGCAGGCCTTTGGTAAGTTTCAGTCAATGGGTTTGCCTTTTCTGAGGCCTTCAGATTATTATGCCGAGATGGTGAAGTCAGACACACACATGGAGAAGGTAAAGGGGCGTCTCTTGGCTGAGAAGAAAAGGATTGAGGAAGCAGAGGAGAGAAGAAAAGCAAGAGAGAACAAGAAGCTGGCCAAGGAGGTTCAAGCTCAGAAGCTCAAGGAAAGGGCTAAGCAGAAGAAAGAAGACATCGAATCTGTGAAAAACTGGAGGAAGCAGAGAAAGCAGAGCGGGTTTGCAATGGATGACAAAGATGGCGACTTTAGTTTGGCTTTTGAGGATGGGAAATCGTTCGAGAGAACGAGTAAGAAACGCCCGGGCGTCGCACCTGGCGATCGGTCTGGAGGAAAAGCAAGACAAAGCATTGGAAAGGGAAAGAAGGGCTTCGATAAGAAGAGGAAGGATCTTAGGGATCGTAAAGATTCGAAATTTGGTTTTGGAGGGAGAAAAGGATTGAAGAAACAAAATACTGCCGAGACAACGAATGACTTTAGGTCCTTTAAGAGAGGAGGTGACTTTGGCAAGAATAAAAAACAGAAGACAATGAGATAGTGAGGTTTTTTACTTATCGTATGAGGTTAGGAAAAGGCTATATGCTCAAAAGAATGTTCTTGGGATTACTTTGTATTGGTTTTTAGCTTATTTACGTCGATTGACTCGCCATGTTTTGAAATTCTCTCTTACCTATTTTAACTGCGTTTTGTTATATATGAAACTTTGTTCTCTTACAGGAAACTTCAATTAAACATAATAGAGGATAATGTGACAAATAGAAAGACAGCTTACATAGAGTCGCTCAAGGATAATGTGAATTTCTCAAGAAACAAAGGCAAAACACTCTTCAGAACATATTAAAGAAAAAGGCAGATCTAAGATCGAGGCTTCTCCTTCTTCTCCTTGAAGAGAGCCAAGAGCGAAACGCCAGACACCTTCACGACCTTAAATCGAACTCCGGGAATATCTCCCACGGCATGTCCCTTACGCCCGAACCCAGCGATCAACACTTCATCCTGTAATAACGAATTTGACGTATTATCTCACCACTCGAGGAACATAAAAGCTCAAGACATAAACAAAGGTGATTCATCAATACAAAACAAACTCACATTTTCTTCAATGTAGTTCAAACAACCGTCGTTGGGAACAAAAGCAGCAATCTTTTTGCCGTTCTTGATGAGTTGGACCCTAGCACACTTACGAATAGCAGAGTTTGGCTGCTTGGCTTCAATGCCTCTGCATACATACAAAGTTATATTAGCAAGAAAACATGGCAATTTTGGATGTGGAAATACGGAAGACTATCAAAAAGAACAGATTCCTACATCTTCTCGAGCACAATGCCTTTGGCGTGAGACGACCCAGCGAAAGGTTTCTTCCATTCATTTCCAAGATGCGATTTCTTGTAAGCCTTGTCCGCCCATCTCTGCCTCCTACGATGGGACTTCAGCTTGCGACCAGCTCCCATACCACGTGTTTTCCTACAAATGATTTACAAGTCGATAATGGCTAAACAATTGCAATCCAACGATCAATTACAAAGTGCAATTTGAAGAATTTATGCCATCAAGACACATTACTTCGTTCAAGCACTTCAAATAAAAAATCCAAATGAAACAACTTTGAAATGCTATCCTTTACACAGTATATTCGAAGGGGGAAAAAAATCCCCAATTAAGAATGACGAAATAGAAGCCTCATACTTCAAAAAAAATAAATATCAATATCAGAACAGCCATAACTACGGAACAACAGTACCGGCCTGATCAGCATATCTACGCGTACGCACGAAAACAGAAGAATGCATAAAGACTTAAAATACTTCTTCTTCGAGAGAGAGATCTTAGGCATATTTCAGCTCCACCAACATAAAGTGCACATCTTCGAAAAGAAACATAGTTTAGAAACAGAAGAAACAGGCAAGCTTATAAAGCTAGATGATATCCTTTAACCACATCAAAATTTCCATGAAGAATTTCATTCAAACTGATAAAATTAATCGCAGAATGTGTACGTACCCCATTGTTGCTGAGCGTAGAGAATGAAACTCCGATTGAGAGGTAGACGATGTAACAGCCGCTGAAGCCAACCCTAATTCCAAGTGGTGCAATTTATACGGCTTGAAGATGTCGAGCATCAGCCCAATAATTCATTTGGGCTCAAATATTGGGCCCAATTAACGAATAATAATTCACAAATAATCCCAACCCCATCAATAGTCAACAGAGTTATTTTCTGGCATAAATAAAGATGCACAATATATACTAGTTTATGCAAACATCAATGCGTGTTAGATATATATAATATTATTTTATAGTTTAGATTATTTATAAGTCAAAATTTTTAATGGAAATTTTTTATTTGTGATGATATAATTATAATAAAAAAAAATTAAGGTAAAATATTAATTAATCAATTAAAATAAATAAAAAATTTTGAAGGACAAAATAGTAAAATCTTACAAAAGTAATGTGCATGATATGATGTGAGTTATAAATACAATAAAAAAATTTTCTTAATTATTAATTTTAGAAAAAAAATTGATTAGTTAATAAAAACACACCAATTGATTTAATGACAGTTTTTATGTAGGTCTTCCCAATAATATAATAAAAAGATTATTCGAGCAGTAAAATAATCCATACTTGGGCTGCCCTTAATTAATGTTGTTGAGGCATCAATTTAACTTCATTGCCAACATATTACCATCATCAATATTGTCTAAGCACAAACATAAAATAAAGTCAAAGCCCCTTCCATAGGACAAAGGCAAACAATAATCTTACAACAACAACGGCTATATCGAAGCCCATGGTCGTGAATCACCTTATTATATGTATATATATATATATATATAAAGACAAAAGACCTATATATTTTATATATTTTATTTTATTTTCTTTCAGTTACGTTTTATTTTGAGTAAACGAGACTGAACTTATAGTTCCCATGATGCTGTTATGTCTCATAAGTCAATCTTCGTTATTGACAAATCGACAGTGTCTTCTAACCTCTCCTTCGTCTTCAGAAAGACAGCGATTATTCTCAGACAAAACGAGGAGAGCTTAGAGAACTGTCCGTGGAAGTATTCATTATCTTCAGCCATCTTCTCCACGAACTGATACGTTCTTGGATCAGAAACCAACTGCTGATCAACCGAATAGATTCCCCGACCGATAAGTATGTTCTTGTAGTACGTATTATCGAGCTTCATCGCTGTACTTAAGCTTTCGCCATTATTCCTCGGGTCTATAACCGCTCGACGTGGCTCGTGATTTGCTGCGGGGCATCGGGCTTTGAGGTAGTCAGCGTATTTCGGGTCTAACGTCGGGTCGACCATCGGGTAAAGCCTGTGTACTATGCTAATGCAATGAACTCGCCCGAGTACCGAGTGTGCACCTATATATAATCAAGAAAAAAGGATGGTGATCATCTTGATATAACTAGGGTTTTCTCTAACATATTCATATCTGATTGATGTAAGAATAAGACGACGATTCGACCTACCCAATAGGGCAACTGTTCCTTCGGTGTCAACCCCCATTGATTCGAAGATCGATAGGACGAGTCCGTTGGTGTCGTTGTGATTCGGTATGGAGCTTTCGACGACTTCTGATGCATGGCTTTGTTTGCTGTCCAAACGGCCTGTCTTCATCTCTATGTATGGAGCTCCAAGCTACAGATATATGTAATATGTTTGTAATGAAATGAAATGAATAAAATACAGTTATATCGGCAGTTTGATTAGGTTATAATAATACCATAACGGCCCCTTCTCTTGCAGAGAGAGCAACGATGTCCGCGCAAAAAACGGTCTTCGGGCACTCTCTCTCGAGGGCCTCTTTGATGGCGTCGACGTACTCGAAATTTCTCATCCCGAAGCTCCTCGGAGATTCTTTCTCCGATCTCAAGCCGTCTGTGGTGTCAAGCAGCATCGAAGCATCGCACGACTGCAATCGTTTTTCTATTACTCATTCGTATTTGGCAAAAACACACACATACACATGTATGTAATTAGTACACCTTAACACTACAGTCGTGGAAGAGGTTTCTGATCCAAGAAACGGCCGTGTCTTTGTGCATGTAATACAAGCTTGCGACTTGTTCTTTGATGATCTCCTCCGCTTTAGGGCAGCTCTCTGAGTAGTAGTTCAGGCGAAGATCACTCTTAACTGCAAAACAAACGAATAAAAAAAAAAAAGAAAAGAAAATCTTCTGAATATAACATGGAGATACTTATATGCTATTCAGACATGGAGTAGTAATTCATCTATTACCGCAATGGAACTGCAAGAAGATCAACGGTAATAATAAAAGAAAAGTGAGAGTAGAGAGCAAACGTGTGATATGCTTGCGAGCGGCGGCCATGTTTCCTAAATTGTGTTTATTTTGGTAATAGATGGCTGAGTTTATGGTGTATATATACTACAAGAAGAAGAGAGGAGAAGCTCAGCTCTTTCTGTGTATTGTGGGCAAATGATGGTAAGTTTTATTGGAGGCGTCGTCCCACTTAACAAAGCTATAATAATAATAATAATAATAATAATAATAATAATAATAATAATAATAATAATAATGAAGATGATGCATGTCACGAGCTATTGGATTTTATGAGAAAATCGTGCGCCATGAACCGAACAAGCGGCCTCTACAAACTTCATTTTATCCTTTTAAACTTTAGCTTATAAGCATTATTTATTCCCATATAAAAAAAAAAGATAATAAAATATACAATTTCTTTAATAGAACTAAGTGATTGCGAGGTAAAGTGATCAGTACTATTGAAATTGACATACTAATATATTAAATAATCGTTAAACAAAAACATAGTTAACCATTCTACAGCTATATTTTTTTTTTGTTTATTCTTACCTACCCACTTGGGTATAACCCAAGTGGGTTAAGATTGTGACATGTGTCACATATTCCCAATTCAAGGTGTTAATCTCAGCACCACCTTTTGGATAGGACACATGTCACAATCTCAACCCACCTGGGTACTTGGAATTCGTTATCACATACTTGAGATTCTCCTCTTACATACAATACAAGGCCACAGCAACAATTAATTGTAGGAGAACCCGCCAGCGCTCTCTGTGTAGTAAATAATTATTATATTTGTTTGCCTTTTGTCATATTATTTGGTTCTGGCCATCGCCATCGCCATGCCATGCCATATAGACAACACTATCCAATTATTTTTAGTACAAGCAAAGCTCGCGCTTATGTGTGTGTATATATATATATATATAGAGAGAGAGAGAGAGAGACCAATATATACATGTAATAACAAATGGATTATAAATCGTCACCTTTAGGATATTATATATTGTATTTTGGGTGAACCATGAGTCGAAAAGATACGCTTTCTTTGAGGTTTTAGAAACCTATGAAATGTAAGTGGGGATCAGAAAAAAGTTGAAGGCAGTGGTAATTTATAATATATTTATATGCCCCATGACGATGAGGTAAAATAATATATACTACAATTCTTTCGGCATCTTCTCTCTTAAGCCATGATATATATGAATGAATTACGTAGGAGACTTCTCCTCCCAACTTATATATACGTGTATTTATTCTGACAGAAATAACAACAGATGGGCTTTTATTTTGCAATATTGCACAATCCATTTAGTTTCATCTAGAATGTTAAGAGTATGATGTATATATATGTATGGACCTATTTTGTAGTATGTGTAACACTCTGAGGCAGTTTAGTAATTAGAGTATAAGTGAGGATTAGAATGCAAATAGAAAAGTGATAGAGTTGTATAAATATGCTTTCTGTATCTTTTGATATTGTTAATGAAGTAAATTTTTATAATTCACGCTTATAAACATTGACATGGTATCAGAGCCACACTTGCTCAAATCTGGAAATCAAATTGAAGAACAAGAATTTCATCCGTGAGAGAAGGGAAGATAATCGCTATGGCTGGCTCAGAGAAAACGGATGATGATAATCAAGAAACTCATAGTAGCAAATCAGAAGATCAAGAAAGACGAAAATCACAGAGCTTGGATTTCAATGATCCACTCTATCTCCATCCGTCTGATACTCCAAATCTCGATTTGGTGACGGAAATTTTGAAAGGAACCGAAAATTACAAGGTCTGGAGTCGAGAGATGCTGATTGCGCTCGAGGCGAAGAATAAACTAGGGTTTATTGATGGCTCGTGTGAGCAGCCTGAGAATGACAGAGTAATGAATCAACAATGGAAGAGATGTAATGCGCTTGTACGGGCTTGGATTCATCGATCATTATCAAGAGAATTGGTTCAGGGTGTCATCTATTGTGAGTCAGCTCAATCGATTTGGAAAGATTTGAAAGAAAGGTTTGACAAGATTAATGGAGCAAGATTGTTTGCCCTTTACCGTGAAATCAACACAATTACTCAAGGCAACGGTCACAAAATTAAAGTTGAGACCTATGGGATGAATATAACTTTAATTCCTCTCCTGCAACTCAAGTGTCAAGAGAATATGTAGAATTCAGAGATCAACTCAAGATGATGCAATTCTTGATGGGACTCAATGAAGGATATAGTCATATGAGGTCCCAAATCCTCTTGATGTCACCACTGCCCTCACATAGGCAAGTCTACTCTATGGTCTGCAATGAGGAAGCACAAAGGAAGATTATTACATTGGGTGATAATTCTGAGTCCACCTCCATTGCACTACAAAGCAATGCTAATCAACCAAGGACCTGGAATTCACAAGGTGACAAAGGCACTGTCTGGTGTGATCGTTGCAAGATTGGAGGCCACACAAAGGAAAATTATTTTAAGATTCATGGATATCCTCAAAACATGAATAGAGGTGGTAGAAGAGGTGGCAGAGGTAGAGGAGGCTCAAGAGGAGGAAGATATTCTAATCAAGGCCAGGGTAGATCTTCAGGACAATGGCAGGACAACTTTTTTGGTGGAAACTTGGCCTCTTCAAACTCACAAGACAATCAACAAACAACTGAAAAGGGATCTGGTGGAGGATCAATGCGGCCACAACTAACTGACCAACAATACCAGCAGATCTTAGCTATTCTTGGAGGGACTCAAAGTCAAGAACCTACTGCTGCTGCAATAACCTTCTCTAACCAAGCAGGTAAAAGCTCAGGTATTGACTTTCCCTTGCTTGTTAACCTAAAAGGATGGATAATAGATACATGGGCTAATAAGCACATGATCTCTAACAAGAATCTGTTTGACGTTGGATCAGTGAATTATAAACCTGATATATATGTTAAATTACCTAATGGAAGTCTGGTATTAGCTGAAAATTCAGGATCTGTGACCTTGGCTGAGAATTTAAAGTTGATTGATGTGCTATTTGTTCCTGAATTTAAACTAAACCTTTTATCTGTATCTCGATTATCTAGGGATGCTAATGTATTTGTTACCTTTTATCCCCTTTTTTGCCTAATCCAGGAGATTGGGACTGGCATGATAAAGGGGATTGGTAGGAACTAGAATGGCCTATATTACCTGGACAAAGCATGTGATAGAGTTGAGAATGTTAGAAATGTTAGTAGAAAGCAGAATCAGTCTTTGTTGGTCAATAATGCTTACTGTAATAAGATTCTGTTATGGCATAAACGATTTGGTCACATTTCTTTTAAGAGACTTGATTTCCTACCTGGTTTAAATTTGAAAGTAGATGAAAGTCATAAGTATTGTTCTATATGTCCATTGGCTAAAAATAGTAGAACCAAATTTCCTATAAGAACTAAGGTAACTACTTCTGTGATGGACTTAGTGCATATGGATGTTTGGGGATCATATAGGGAGCCAACATACAAAGGTGAGAAGTATTTCTTAACTTTAGTTGATGATTATTCTAGAGCTACATGTGGATTCCTTATGATTAATAAATCAGAAGTGGTTGGCATTATTAAAAGTTTTATAGTCTATGTGCAGAATCAATTTTCAGCCAAAATCAGAATAGTTAGGTCTGATAATGGCTTGGAATTCTTTAATGCAGACTGTAATAAGTTGTTTGAATCCCTAGGTATTATTCATCAAATCTCATGTTCTTATACACCACAACAAAATGGTGTGGTTGAAAGAAAACATAGGCATATTCTAGATGTAGCTCGAGCTTTAAAATTTTAATCTCATGTTCCAATAAAGTATTGGGGAGAGTGTATTAAAACTGCAATATATTTGATCAATAGGATTCCAACTCCTCTACTTAAAGGTAAAACTTCTTTCTATGTCTTATATGGAAAAGAACCAAGTTTTCATCATTTGAGAATTTTTGGTTGTTTATGTTTTGCCAAGATTCTGCCATATCATGATAAGTTCAAACAAAAATCAAGGCAGTGTGTGTTTATGAGATATGCAGCTAATCAAAAAGCCTATAAGCTGCTCGATCTTGAGACAGAGAAGTTTATCACATCAAGAGATGTGATTTTTTATGAAACTAAGTTTCCTTTTGATAAAAGTTATAATGACAATATTGATATTGAGATGACAGGATTCAAGAAGGCAAAAGAACCTATCCTTGATGAACCTTACTGTGACAACAGGCCAGCTGATAATAATGATACTTCTGATAAGCATAACAATGATCCGCCTATACTAAGTGATGCAGATGAAGACGAATCAGAAGAGCAAGAGCTGAATTTTGTTCCCTCTGAAGAAATCAGCCAGTCTGTGAGAAGAACGAGCAGATCTAGCAAGCCTCCAAATTGGCTGAGAGACTATATATCTCCTTTTTCTAACAATACTAATCAAGTATATTCTTCTAATTATCCTTTATCATTGTGTCTCCAATATATGACAGAATCACACCTAAGTATGCTACCTACTTGGCTGCTCTAGTTAGTGAGGAAGTTCCTAAAGACTTTCAAGAAGCTGCCAAGTCTGAGAAGTGGAGAAAAGCAATGGAAACTGAAATTTCAGCCCTCGAGTTGAATAACACATGGAAGGTAGTAGACTTGCCAAAAGGTAAAAATCCTATAGGTTGTAGATGTGTGTATTCCATTAAGTATAGGGCAGATGGTTCAATAGAAAGGTATAAAGCACGGTTAGTTGCTAAAGGATATAGCCAAATTGAGGGAATAGACTATACGGATACATTTGCTCCTGTAGCAAAACATGTCACTATAAGACTTATCATATCACTTGCAGCTATCTATGATTGGCCACTTTGGCAAATGGATGTTACTAATGCATTTTTGCAGGGATAATTACTTGAGGAAGTGTACATGAGCTTACCCCCGGGCCTAAAGTCAAACAAGTCAGGTAACATTGCAAAGGTTTGTAAACTTGAAAAGTCACTATATGGCTTAAAACAAGCTTCTCGTCAATGGAATAGTAAATTTACATTGGCCTTGAACATGTTTGGATTTGTACAATCAAAGAATGACTATTCTTTGTTTGTCAAATCAAGGGGGAGAAATATGGTCATATTATTAGTCTATGTGGATGATATTGTGATTACTGGCAATAATATGCATATGATGAATGAGACTAAATGTTATTTGAATAGTACATTCCATATGAAGGACTTAGGAGAGTTAAAATATTTTTTAGGTATAGAAGTAGCTAGACCTAAGAAAGGAATTGTACTTAATCAAAGGAAATATGTGCTAGAACTGTTGGGAGAAACTGGTATGTTAGGATCAAAACCTTTGAGTATTCCAGTAGAGCAAAATGTGAGATTTGATAAGATTAATGTGGCTAATACTTTTCCTGTTTCTGATCATTTTGCTACATGTATTGCAGCAAATGCCAAAGCTATTTGTCATAATAGACTTCATTCTGATACTACTACATGTTCTGGTACATGCATTGCTGCAAATACCAAAGCTAATTGTTCTGCTAATGTTACTTGTTCATCTACAAGTACTAATGTGCTATCTTCAGGTTCAGATATACATTTATACCAAAGGATTGTTGGTAAGCTGATTTATCTATGCTTGACTAGACCTGATATTTCATATGCAGTTCATATCTTATCACAGTACATGCATGATCCAAAAAAGAGTCACTTTGATGCTTTGTATAGAGTCTTGCGGTACTTAAAAGGAAAACCAGGCTTGTGGCTATTTCTTAGTACTGACAGTGAAGTTGTTTTAAAAGCATACTGTGATGCAGATTGGGCAGCTTGTCCAAGCTCAAGAAGATCATTGACAGGGTTCTTAGTCTTCCTTGGGGACTCACTAATATCTTGGAAGACAAAAAAACAGAACACGGTTGCTAGAAGCTCAGCATAGGCCGAATACAAAGCCATGGCAGTGGTCACCTCAGAAGTTGTATGGCTGACAAATTTGATGAAAGATCTGGGAATTTTAGCAGACAAACCAGTAACAATTCACTCGGATAGTAAGTCAGCAATTCAGATAGCTGCAAATCCAGTTTTCCACGAAAGAACGAAGCACATTGAAGTCGATTGTCACTTCATACGGGATAAGATCCAAGACAATGTGATCAAAACTGAGTACCTACCCTCACAAGAACAACCAGCAGATCTTCTAACCAAAGCACTTGGAAGGGATCAGTTTGAGTATTTGCTGTCCAAATTTGGTTGTTTGGATTTATATAAACATCAAATTTGAGGGGAGTGTTAAGAGTATGATGTATATATATGTATGGACCTATTTTGTAGTATGTGTAACACTCTGAGACAGTTTAGTAATGAGAGTATAAGTGAGGACTAGAATGCAAATAGAAAAGTGATAGAGTTGTATAAATACGCTTTCTGTATCTTTTGATATTGTTAATGAAGTACATTTTATAATCAACGCTTATAAACGTTGACATAGAATTCTAGATAGGGTTTTATCCACTTTGACATGGTTGTTCCATGGGCACGCTTGCACTTCTTTGCAAGAAAACCCAAGATAATTTAAATTAATTATAACATAGGGTTTGAAATTATTTTACTTTTGTACTCTTATCAATTTTCTCCATTGAAGGCCCGTGTGAGGACTGAAAAGTAACGATAGACCAGCACGTGTACATCAACCGTTAGATTGATATGAAAAATAATATATATATATATATATATATATATATATTACATTAATTATTGAAATATCCGTTGTCCAAGAACTTATCTTTGAATATTTGGGCCATCCCTCAATCCAATCTACAAATATTATATATTTGAGAGACGATCTCATATTGCTTGGGATTTGTGTTATTATTTTTTCAACAAAAAGCATCGCCTGGATTATATATATATATATATATATATATATACGGAATAAGAAGGAAGAAAATGGTTTATTTGATTTAATGAATTACATGAAAGAAAAGAAAAAAGAAACAAAGTAATGAAGTACGACTCCCACCTACACAAGTATACAATGCGTGTATCTTTACATAAATGTACACGTAACGTAGCTTCTCTTTTGGACAACATCATTAATTAGTTATTTTAGAAGAAACCCCAAAAAATAAATATTACAAAGCTTATCCATTTACTAAGAAAACTCAATCCCCAAGACAATGCTATATAACACCCCCAAAACCATAACACAACTCTCCTCTCGAAATAAATACGAAAACAATTCCTATTTCATATATCTCTCACCTAACGTCTATAACATCACCTTCTTATATCTCACCACAAAAAAGAAAAAAAAGAAAAGAAAAGCAATGGCGGCGACGACAAATAAAGCCCATCTCTTCATAGGCACCTCCGAACTACTAAACCCGAAAGCCCACGTCGACGGACCGGAATACCTATTCGAGTTCGACGAGTCCGAGGTGTGGCCTACGAATAATGACGTCATCTTCACCGCCCAACTCGAAAGAAAGAGTAATAATAATAAAGTCGCACGACCGTCACGCAAGCCTAAGCCTGCTGAAGACCACCGTCCGACGGGGCCCAAGTCTCTGCCCGTGAGCATCCCAGACTGGTCAAAGATCCGACGTGGAGGAGAGTACAGAAGACACGGTGGTTTTGATGCGTACGAGGATGAAGACGACGACGGCGGCGATGTGGAGGATTTCGATGGAAATGACGTCATAATACCCCCTCATGAGTATCTTGCTAGGAACCGTACGTCTTCCTTTTATGTGCATGAAGGTGCTGGGAGGACTTTGAAGGGTGTGGATTTGAGTAGGGTCCGAAATGCAATTTCGAAGCAGATAGGGTTCGAAGATTAAGACAATAATGATGAGCTGATAGCTAGCATGAAGATGATCCTCTGGCATGGATTGATTTTGGTGTTATTTTGGTTGCCTTCGTCGGTCGGAGGAATCAGTTATTAGAATAGTTATTGATGTCTTAATAATAACAATATATTTAGTATTTATTTCGTGATCTCATCAAGGCTTTTGTGTAACTCAGAAGTCAGATGGCTACATTTTTTTGTTGCCATTTTGAAGTGGATCATTTATGTTAAGGATGCTATTTGGGGTTGAGATCTTCTATTCCACTTCTTGTATTTCCTTTCTTGTATTACACTTCGTATTCCAATTTGCGAACCTACGAAAATCGTTACACCTTCCCCGCTCAGTGTTAAAACACTCGTACACATCATTACACCCATTAATATCATTACACCAGTTGTTTAAATAAAAAAAGTCAATATTATATATTTTTTTAGTTTGGTGTAGAAAAAATCAGTAATATATTAAAATATACATTGATTTTTTTTTATTAAACACCTGGTGTAATGATATTCATGGATGAAATCATATTTACGGGTGTTTTAACACTGGGCGGAGGAAGATGTAACGATTTTTATATGTTGGAATACGAAGTGGAATACAAGAAGTGGAACAGAAGATCCCAAGCCCTCTATTTGTGGGCTTGGGATCCTCTATTCCAGTTTTAATATTTCACTTCGTATTCCAACCTACGAAAATCGTTACACCTTCCTCCGTCAAGTGTTAAAACACCCATACACATCATTACACCCATGAATATCATTATACCAATTGTTTAAATAACAAAAAAAGTCAATATTATATATTTTTCGACTTTGGTGTAGAAAAAATCAGTATTATATATTAAATATATATTGATTTTTTTTTGTTGATTTTTTTTTTGTTATTTAAACACATGGTGTAATGATATTCATGGGTGTAATGATGTTTACGGGTGTTTTAACACTGAGCGGAGGAAGGTGTAACGATTTTCGTAGGTTGGAATACAAATTGTAATACAAAAACTGGAATAGAGGATCCCAAGCCCTATTTGTGCCTTTGTATTTTGTTGAGTTTAATCAATCTTTATGCAATATTAAAATATATAAATAATAATGGTAATTTACTGCTTTCGCTTGAAGTTCTTGTGTGTTTCTGCCGATTGATTGTCAATTTCAAGATGGTTAGGTGGGTGACATTTTGGACTTTGATGTGGATTTATGAATAAACAATAATATTTTTTTTTATTATATTCTTGGAAGTAAAACAAGAAATCGTAAGTTCTTTGAAGTAAACTCATCCACTCATTGTTTTGTCAACAATCTTGAAATTTCGTCTGATGTTATTAATAATTGAAAGTGTCGCTAGGGATGTGCATTCGGTACGAACCGAACCGAACCGAACTGAAATTTCGGTTAATTTCAAAACCGAATACCGAATCGAAATACTCGGTTCGGTATTCGGTTTTTACCGAATTTAAATCGGTTTTTTCGGTTTGTACCGAATTTACCGAAATTTCATAAAAAAATAAAAAATTAATATATTTATATATTAAAATTCGGTAAAATATATTAAATTTATAATTTTTTAATTTTTTTTTAATTTTTTAAAAAATTCGATAATTCGGTCGGTTCGGTATACCGAACCAGTATACCGAAACCGAACCGAATAATTACCGAATTTTCAAAAAACAAAAACTGAATACCGAACCAAAATTTTTGTTCGGTATTCGGTTTGTACCGAATTTTCGGTTTTTAGATCGGTTCAGTCGGTTTACCGAACTATGCACACCCCTGGCAAAAAAAATTAATAGTAAAGAAAAAAGAAAAATAAAATCCAAACAACAAGGGTTAATTTGATTTCAGACCCTATTATTGTTTTAAAATTGTGTTCAGACCCTATAAGAAAAAAAATTAGATTTAAGGACCTAATTTATGTTAAACTTAGACATAAGGACCTAAACTTAAAAAAGTGTTATAAAGTATTATATGAAGAGGTATCATGCGTCATTTTTGTGTTACAAACTTACCATATATTGTTATTGCAGAACAATAAAGTGTTATTATAAAAATTGGGTCCTTAAAACTAATTTGTTTTTCTGATAGGGCTTGAAAATTAAATTAAATTTCTGACAGGGCCTGAAACGAAAATTGCCCAAACAACAATCATGAGGGCCATATATGTACGGACTAATCTTATTGGGCCATACGGGCTTTACTTATACGGGCTTTAATATAAATGGACCTTTCAATATCAGTTCAGTGAAGTTTGAAACATTTATGTTTTTTTTTTGTTTCACAATTATGATATAATTATAATATCTTATCTTTAGTTTCCTATTTTAAGAAACCGCTGCACCATAATGCAAAATCTAGGTGTTCCCTATATCTGGGCCATGACTTATGGCAGTAAATTCAAGTTTCTTGGTTGGAAATAAGCCCCAAAAAATTACTTATTTAAAAAAAAAAAAACTTGTCAGTGGTTGTCTAGTTAAAGTGAAATGTACTTATGCTTATGGTTTCAATCAAGTTTTCAAACTTCTTGCAATTAAGGGTATGACCGAAATGATTTTAAGACGACCTTTTTTTCACAATTCAAGTTTGAACATTGACTTTAACTCAATATAAACCGATATGGCATACATGCAATTAAAAACACAAATTATAAATTTAAATATAACTCATAAACAATTATTTATATTGTCTCAATGCGCATTTCGAGGCGTTGGTTTCCTCGAATGATTCACGCTTTGAACCCTTTTTCTAAACAAATAAGAAAAAAAAAAAAAACACAAGGTACCATCACGCTTTTGTCTCGGGGCAATAGTATATAATTTCCTCCTTTGGTAATTATTAATTATAAGTTATGGGACCATTTTGAGGAACTCGAATGTTCAATATTCTGACATTTCAGGGCGGGTACATGGTAATGAATGTTTTAGAATATATATAAATATATATATATATATATATATATATATATATTGTTTTTGCTCTTTCTTGGGATTTACAATCTCATGAGCCGTGACCACATATATATAATTAATAATGCATGAAACCTTTGGAATTATATATATATATATATTATGGAGCCATTGCAATTTTTAAAACAAAGTATGCATGCATGTATACATAATTACATATACGCATGTTATAATGGGACCTTACTTACAAAGCTTTGTCATATGTATAATCGAAACCCTTTTTCATGACATGGTCGGTTATAAGTTGGCCCACATTTGACTATAAAACCAATCCCTTACCATAAAACAAACTTAACTCAACATAAAAAGCTTCGAGGAGACATGTGGTTGATGCATTAAACGGTCAGAATAGAACATTACCTAATTCACTAACTGATTATCCTCAATATCATTATTTCAGTTGTATTAAAAAAAAAAAAAAAATTTAAAAGACTTAAAGATGGGTTCCACAAGTTATTATATATAGCATTTAATGTTACTTTCGGTTAGCTCTTTCTTTAACGTGTCCTTTTTAATTATAACAAGTAGCAAGAATATATGGACAAAGTCCCACGTTGACTTTTTTGCAACGGTATTAACTGCCATGTCCCCATGGGATTGAGGATTGCTAAAATTAAGTTTGTGGGCCTAACGAATATGTTAAACAGTTTTATTAACCTTTGATTAGGACTTAACCATCGTATTAGTTAAGTTCTCAAAGCTTCTTTGCCCTCCTTTGTAATGATCCACCTTAGTCGGTTTCTTCTCTCTATTACGTACATTCGATGTAGTTAGTTAGAACTCTAATTGGCACCAAAGTAAAAAGAGAGGATTTAAATGATGATCCTAATTGGCTAAATAAATCTATCGACTTTTTGATCTTTTTTTTTTATATTTTATTTTCCAAAAGTACAAGTCACATTAGTTCTTGGTCAAAAAGAGTTAGTAACTACTTCTCCACCTCTTAATTGCCCAAGGATTACAATTCCTTCATATTTGGCTTTAAAATGTTGACCATTGTATGAGCGTAAAATGTGAAGAAAATGATGGAGTTAAGGATTCATAAATTGAACTTTATTTAATTAAAAAATAAAAAAAGTACTAACACGCCTTTGAATTTTTGTCACCTTTCTTTTATTCAAATAGTTCTAATATAAAAAAAAAACATAATGTTTGTATTTTGGCTTGCAAGATTACTTTGGGTATTTGTCCGTTATGAGAGTTCAATCAATTAGCGATCTCATTGATTTCAGCTATAGATTTTGTGTAGGGATATCTGTCGTCTTCTTTAGCAAAACCTACGTGAATGCAATGACAAGTTGTCATTGATTATAATAATAATAATAATAATAATAATAATAATAATAATAATAATAATAATAATAATAATAATAATAATAATAATAATAAATATTTGAAAACAAAAAATAAACAAAAGGAAAAGTTTTTTTTTTTTTTACTGTGATTTTTTTATTATTATTCAGGCGAAGCTACAGGAGCTACATATATTCGCTGTTTATGTAAAATTTTATATTATTATCATAATTTCAAATTATAATAAAAAGGGTTAACTAAATTACCTACATAGAAATTAAATGCCATGATAAAATTCAAAAAGGGGAAAATAAAAGATAAAGATGAATAGTGGTAAATAATATAAGTGAGATATCGAGTCAGCCTAAGCAAATATATATATATATATAGTAGGTCCTACTATTCACACCCCCTTCACACCTCACCCCCTTCACTCCCAAACACTTGAAATTTGTAAATTTATTTTACCTAACTGCATGAATTCAACAATAATTATTTTATTAATTTTTTTTTCATAAAATTCAACATTATTAATTGCATGAATTATTTAACAATATTAATCAAGTTATTTTACTCAATAACACATCGATACAATAATTAATTTATTTTTCATTGTATGACTCTTTATATTTATCGCTACGATTTTATATTAAAATTAAAAATATTAAAGTTAAAGTTAATATTTAATATTAATATTTTACATGCAACGTCTACTCAACAAAAAAAAAACCAACAATTTATGTCTCTAATTATTTATAAGTCTGCGTATAGAAAGTTTGAGAATCTTTAAAAAGGAATTTTATATGGAAAATGGAGAAAATAACTAATAAAAATTGATAAGTAATTAATAATTTACTTTAGATATTAATTAGGGGGTGTAAATAGAAAAAAGGGGTGCCAATAGAATTACCCTATATATATATTATATATACACCAAATATAAGGAAGGCACTATAAACCTCTATTTTATCGAACTATTTAAGAGTCCCGACAGAATGTGACAGCCCCGACAACTATATAAGATCGCTAAAATTCATTGGCTAAATTCATTGCCTTGCCTTGACATATATATCCCTATATATATATGACGTATTATTATTTGCACTTTATTATTTTCCAAATATATATATGTGTTATTAACCACTAATAAACGATTGGTTTTAATATCGGTTTTTTTGCGGGAAAACTCATATATAGTTAGATGTGTTGGAACTTTATGAGACCATATAGGGAGAAAATGTCAAAGTTCTTTTCTCCTTTTTATTCCATTTTTAACCATCATTATTATTACTATTTGAACTTTAATATATATTGAACTCGTATGTGAACGCCTAGATAATATCCTACGACAGATACAGAAATATTCACTCTGCAGATGTTGTTGTGAAAGTAAAACATTGCATATCAATATTTCTTGTTTTATACTCTCTCTCTCTCTCTCTCTCTATATATATATATATATATATATTTCATCCTAGATCATAATAGATAATCACCATGCAAGTAAGTTAATAGCTACTTCTCATGAAAAAAAAATGGATTTGAGCTAAAAATGCAATTATGACATGGTCGATATGATTAACGGTCAAAATTTTCAAGTGGAGTGGAGTGTGTATACAATCCGCATTCAAAAAATGTTGTCAGACAACGATCGTTGAGACAATGAGCACTCAGAATAGCATGCTTAGTCCACAACTTGTATATATATATATATATATATATATATATATATATATATATATAATTTGCTCTCATCTATCTTTAATGAGTTGCGGCTGGTAAAAGCTCTATTCTCCCAAGTCATTCTTCCACTCTTGCAACCATTTCGAAATTTCGAATGATGTTTGTTTATTCTCTATACATGTAATAAATATTGATAATTAGTTTCATTTTCGATAAGAATAATTAGTACAAAACTGATATTTATTTTATTTTATTAATTTGTTATTTTTTTTTTTTGGGATTCTAGCGCACACACCATGAGTACATTTTGTGACATACGAAACTAATTAATATCGAGAATAATTAACACACATGAAGCGATAGCAAACACAAAAGCATGCGACGAAGGCGTGCTAGCATGAGAGAGTGGTAAGAAATATTATTTTATTTTACTTACTATAAGAAGGCAAAAGCATCCCAAGAAATAAATATGTAATGTTATATTTTTTAATATTTACACAAAAATTAATAAGCAGACAAAACAATCATGGGAAAAAGGACCAAAAAAAAGATCTGAAACACACTACTTTTGGGATTAGTGAAATGTTTGATTAAACTCAGTTCCTTCATTATAGGTGAGGTGCATGTTAGTATTATCTAATACTCCATAATTTAATAGTTTTTCAAACACAATAAGTATGCAAATTAAAATAATTAATTATTAAATATTGGTGGGGAAGATAATGGGCGTTAGTAAAATAAAAATAAAAATGTTTCCTATGCACAGGACAAAACCTGTGAATGTCTCTTCTAAGTGAGAGTTGATAAGGGTACAACTTAATGCCCCAACCATTACCCAAATATTTTTTAAAATAAATAAATAAATACTGCCACTGTAAAATTAAATAAATCCTATTTATATTACCCATGTTATGTTACATGCCCCATACAATGTGTGTAAGAACTAAAAAAGAACACTGCCCATGTTATGCTGTCCGATTTATTGATTAAAAAGGTGTTAATCTTTTCTAAGTTTTGCAGGTTGTAAGAAAGTGCAATTAAGTATGTTCTATGTTGATGAAAGTAATCCCAATGCCTTTTTTTACTTTATGTGAAAATTTATGGAGTAGGTGAATCATCCCTTCTCAATTTTTTGGATCTCATACTTTCAGATTTATTTCAAACTGAATTTAGTCGAAGCGTAAAACTACAATATTTTTCATAGAAAAAAAATCCCTTTCGGTATTCCTTTTTTTTAATCTCTTTATTAGATATTGAATAGCCTTTTTGGATTAAAAAAAAGCCGCAAATGTATGGTTTGTAGTTGTCATGAAAACTCAATAAACATTTTAGAAATAATATTTGTGTTCAGTTTTGTAAGAAAATAGTTTATAAATAATTTGGAGTTTTATTTTTATCTAATTACTTATAGGAATAATTATTACATAATATGTAAAAGGTCTATAAATATATATATATATATTATATATATATATATATATATAAAGTTCCCGACAGCACACACTAAAAATATGTGTAAAAATGCCTACATTACATCACATCTCGCCACAATATATCTATTTGCAAAAATAGACAGCTAGAGTTGAGTGTTCTACTCTACTATATATACACACACATGCTAAGGAGACTAATAGAATCAAGATCCTTTCTTTTGAACCCAAATATTCGCCTCACCATCTTATAAAAGATAAAAAAAAGAAAGAGAACTTTATTAGAAAGAAGAAAATGGAGGGAGAGTCCGAAGTATATGCATCAAAGTTCAAGAGGATTTGTGTCTTCTGCGGAAGCAGCCAAGGAAAGAAGAAAAGCTACCAAGAAGCTGCTATTGAGCTCGGCAAAGTCTTGGTTTGTAATACTTTCTTGGATAACTAACTTTTGTTATGGGTCATATAATTTGGTGTTTGTCTGAAGAAGGGGTTGTTTTTAATCTTAAATTTTGTCATATATGCGTGTCCAAAATCACACCTTTCACCATTTTTTATGTGTTTGTGGGTGACATTTTGCAATAAATGTGCTGCGTAGACTACTCTAACATGATATTTCAGACTGGATAAGAACATGATATTTCATTGTACTCTAACATGTACCTTTCCTCTGTATTATCCTTTTCTTTTTCAGACTGGGATGTAAAAGTAGAATACAATTTTTCAATTCCTCGCAATGGCAAAAGAATTTGAGAGTAAAATAAATATTCTGTGGTGGGGTTTAAGCACAATCATTTTAAAAGGTCAAATAGAATAGATATGTTAATATCTCTGAGCCCCACTACCCCAAAAAAGCTCTCTTTTTTATTACAGCAGCCTTGGAAAAGTTTTGGGGTCCTTAACATTCTTTGTTTGTTTGCTTCTTAAGGTTTCAAGAAACATTGATTTGGTCTATGGTGGAGGTAGCATAGGCTTGATGGGCTTGGTCTCACAAGCTGTTCATGATGGTGGTCGGCATGTAATTGGGTAAGAAGCTTCTCTCCCTTTTTTCTTTGTTTACCTTTTTTCAACTTCAGTAAGAAAACATTAACGAAAGAAAAACAGACAATAACAATGATGATTTGTTTAGACTGAGCTTTTATGTTCTTTGATGTTAGTGTTTGGTCTAAACTTTTAGTTCATTTCTTGAGCAAACTCATGATATTTGCCATCCTACTGTCTAATTTTTCAGGGTGATTCCCAAGACTCTCATGCCTAGAGAGGTATGTATGTATGTATGTCTGCTTATGGTTCTAAAAGTCTCATGCCTTTCTTTATCATGCCATTAGTGAAAAACCCCACCAAAACTTATTGCAATTTCTCCCTTTTTTTTTGCCATTTTTCTTACATTGCTTTGAACCCTTGTATGAGTATCTACTCTGTCTTGACCTTTACTGTGTCTAATTCTAATACACATTTCAATACAGCCTTTATCAGCAATATGTTCCATAATCTTTTGTGCTGTATGGTGCAGTTAACTGGTGAAACTGTAGGAGAAGTGAAGCCAGTTTCTGATATGCATCAAAGGAAAGCCGAGATGGCGAGGCATTCCGATGCTTTTATTGCCTTACCAGGTAGTTTTAACGCTCTCTGTCCGAACAAGCATGTAATATCTTTCAAATCCTCCGAATTTACGCTGTATTTTCTCGATAAATTGCACGCTAGGTGGCTACGGTACGCTGGAGGAATTACTCGAAGTGATCACCTGGGCTCAGCTTGGCATCCATGATAAACCTGTAATTCATCGGTTTTTTTCTCGCAACTTCGATCCAAAATGAATCACTGTTATTATTACTCAGTACAAGATAATGAAGGCTGTGTTATTATGGCCTCTTGTAGGTAGGATTGCTCAATGTGGATGGATACTACAACTCATTGCTGTCTTTCATCGATAAGGCCGTGGAGGAAGGCTTCATAAGCCCAACCGCTCGCCACATTATCGTCTCTGCGCCGAATGCCACAGAGCTGGTGGAGAAATTGGAGGTAATAAGATTTTCTTGGAGTTGATTTGCTAATGTGTCCAAAAGTGGATCATATCGTATGAAGCTCGAATTGACTGTTATTCCCAGGAGTACGAACCACGCCATGAAAGAGTTGCATCGAGAGTTAGCTGGGAGACTGATCAGTTCGGCTATTCTCAGACATACGAATACGATATTTCCATGTGAGAAGGAAAGGAAAAGAGACGGGGCGTTTGCAGCATTGTAAAAGAAGATTTTTAGACCTTGATGAATTCGGCATTCGAACGAGCTAACGTTGATTTTTAATCTTTTTCTTTTGTCGTTCGTTGAGGGGGGGAAATCGGCTTTGTATTATAATCAAGAAGTGGCTCGACCTCTTTCTGCAGAGTCCTTCAGTTTGCTCAACCTCTTATAATCAAGAAATGGCTATGTATTTCATGACATGCTATTGTTTTACCGTTAGAACAAAATGGTTTTCCATGCAAGAAACACCATTGATGTTAGAAGATGATGATCTTGAAGGATGGTATGCTTAAATATAAATTGGTTCAAAGAACTATTCGAAAATGCCAAAGCAACAAATATAGCTCATTCTTCTGTGAAATAGTCGTTACACAATTCCTTGAATTATGCTTAATTCACATGTATTTTATTTATTGTATATAAAATGTAATTAAATTATAAATAGTATTATTTATGCACAATGTGCTATAACATGAAAATATTTATAATATTACTTTATATTTTAGGTTATTTATAAAATATTTAATATATGAGTTTATAACTTTATATTTATTTGTATATTATTTTTAAGTATATATAAAGAAAAAAATTTAATTTATGTTGATATAATCATAATAAATAAAAAATTATGGGTTGTAATTTATGTTGATATAATCATAAAAAATTTAATTTATGTTGATATAATCATAAAAAATTTAAGTACCCAACTGGTTGTGTGTACCATTTTACATCTTTTTATGTGTATATTAACTCACATTAGGCGTTTATGTGGTACTTATATACGTTTCTTTATTGTTACATAAATTTATTATGTGATGTACCTTTTCTTACGATATTATGTACCACTATACGTTTCTACATCGTACCTAAATCAATGTTGTAAAATTCGCTAGGCGATAGTCGGGCGCTCGGGGTGGGCCTAGCGCCTAGACGGCCTAGGCGGGGCCTAGGCGGTTTCTAGGCGAAAATTAGTCGGTATACTTATCTTTTTATTATTTTTATCTTCCATATATCAAATATGCTAATATTTTACCAAAGTAAAGTTACATGAAATTTATCCAAACATTTAAAATAAATATCCAAATATTCCAAATAAATTATGTCAATCCCAATAATAAAATTCTATATTAAAATTTTTTTTTCCAAAAAAAAAAAAAAAAAAAAAAATTGGACCGCCTAGGCGGCCGTCTAGCCGAGTAATCGGCCGCCTAGACGATTTTCGCCGCGGGAGGGGGGCGCCTAGCCCGAGTTTTACAATAATGACCTAAATATACTTATATGATGTACATGCGGCGCAAATGGGTGGTACTTATGTGTAAAAACTTTATTCTACTAGGTACCTACATGTAAAAAAATTCTGACAAGTGACTGACTGAATTGATAACTTTTATACAAAGAGGTATTTTAATGTAAGCTTTCACATAATTAAATTAGTAAAATAAATAAATAGAAAATAAAAGGGCAAATTGTACATGACAAAGCTCGTCACTATCAGCATAGAATAGAACTACAGTTAGATATTTCATTAAGGGCTTATCCATCAACGCCACGTTCTTAAATACACAGACCAATTCTCCCATTATTCTGTTTATATATGGAAATTAAGAACGATTCTTTATGAATACGTATTTATTAAATTTCTATATAATAATAAATAGTGAAACTCATGCGCTGCGATTCATATATTTTGATAAATGGACCCTCAGCTATGGCATGCCTGCGCCGGAAATATGGTCCGCCTGCCGACGTTAAACTCGCAAGTCTTCTACTTTCCTCAAGGCCACGCCGAGCATGCTTCGCCCGGCGGCGTATTCGACTTACAAAATTTCCCGAGGGTTCAGCCCTTCGTCCCCTGCGGAGTCTCCGAACTGAAGCTCATGGCAGATCCCCAGACCGACGAGGTCTTTGCAAAGATTCGGCTGCTGCCTCTCACTCGCCACGGCGAGGTCGATCCCGGCGACTGCGGCGGTAATAACGGCGAGAAGACTGTGAGCCCGACTTCTTTCGCCAAGACTCTGACCCAAAGCGACGCCAACAACGGCTGCGGCCTTTCGGTGCCTAAACTCTGCGCCGAAACTATCTTCCCGCCGCTCGACAGCTCAGCCGCCGATCCTCCGGCCCAGACCCTACTCGCAAGGGACGTCCATGGCCGGACATGGGAATTCAGACACATCTACCGAGGAAAGCCCAGGAGGCATCTCCTTACGACGGGCTGGTCCGCGTTCGTGAACAGTAAGAAGCTCGTAGCCGGCGATTCGATTGTTTTCTGCAGGTCGCAGCACGACGCCAGCCTCGGGGTGGGGATCAGGCGGGCTGCGGGGGGAGTCGGGAACTACGGCGTGCCGTACGACGGTGGCTCATTGCCCTTTTTCAGGCGAAGAAAGGGCAATAATAAATCGGGAAGAAATAAGGCGTTCGGAAGGAGGAGTTTCACGAACGTCGGGCGGGTGAAGCCCGAAGAAGTGATACGAGCGGCGAAACTTGCTTGGGAAGGAATGCCTTTCGAGGTGACTTACTACCCGCGGGCGAGCGCTCCCGAGTTCTGCGTTGGGGAGTCCCTCGTGAAGGCCGCGCTTCGAGTCGATTATTGCTCGGGAATGAGGGTTAAGATGGTTTTGGAGACGACAGATTCTTCTTCTTCTCCTATGAGTTGGTTTAAGGGGACGGTTTCGTCGGTCGAGCCGGCTGATCGAGCTCAATTGGTGGATTCGCCTTGGCGACTCGTCGAGGTTACTTTTTTTTCGCCTTTTACATTTTGGTTATGTTTCTTCCTAGATTTGGAATTAGGCTTGTCATGGGAGAGAGTTTGGGGTTGGGTCCAATCCCCATCCATGGGCCCACATTTTGGAGGAATCTTCGGAACGACAAAATACTCATTAAAAATCCATTTGAAGATCTAATGGGTTTGAGTTTAGACGATAAACATCAACACTTATAGGATATTTAGTCAGATCTATACAAAGTATCTAACAGTTATGATCTGAATCTAAGTTGGTTTATCCATTGCCATCCCCCATCCCCGCCAAGCAAAAGGGGGCGAAATTGCTCCCATCTCCAATCCCGGCCATGCAGTGCAAACTGTTGCAACTCCGGCAAGTGAGGGCGGGGACCCGGGCGGAGAACGGATCACAATAAAGAAGTAGAGGCGGGGAGTATAGACCCCATCTCATCCCGTCCCCGCCTACGTGGAAATAGAAAATCGGAGATTTTTCGCCCCATTCTGGGCTGATCTCAGTGGAAAATCCCCGCCCCATTGACAAATCCTCCTCAGAATTATTGTATATCGCAAGCGACATTTTTATTGCAGGTGAATTGGGACGAACCCGATATTCTTCGAAATGCGAAGCGCGTAAGCCCTTGGCTAGTGGAGTTGCTAACCTCGGATTCGTCTCCGGCCAAGAAACCTAGAGTAGGGAGGCAAGAACCGAAATTCTCGGGAAGTCGTAACTTCGACGGCCCGCTCGATATGTTTCCGAGCAATGTTAATTCTGGCGCTATTAGCGGCATGCAGGGAGCCAGTCATTTGGATAAAGCAATGTTTCCGAGCAATGTTAATTCTCATGACGCTTCATCTTCGACGGCGGATCGTCGTTTGGATAAGGAAACGGCACGACGTTTGCTTTCGACGAGATGGTCCCCGAGTTTTGAGATTCCCGAGCCCGTCGGTAGCGTTTCGAGCCAGCTAACGACGGAAAATTTGAACTCGGACCGTCGAGGTTTGAGAAAATGTGATGGTAGGGATGGGGATGAGTATTCTTTTAAACTCTTTGGCAAGACCGTAATGGTGAAGAAACCTAGTGGTAATTATGTTGCATCCGAGGAGAACGTTGAGAATATTGTTGAATAATGCTGTATCATTTTTTATTTTTTATTTTTTACATTTATATATTTAATGAAATGTTTTACAGGCTTTTTAGTATTGATTTTCTTGATGATATTTACTTAATTTTACTTATTTCCTTATATAAATGAAAGCCCATGCAAACGATGTAATTAATGTAACATTAAATATCATATGGGCCAACAATTTTTAAGGCTTAAGACAAGATTGACTTAAGCAGCAATAATCCCTCTCGTGTATATATAATATATATATATAATTTTTTTTTACGATTGATATTAGATTTTATTAGTAATGAACTTGTACCAAATTTGTTTCACTAATGAAGAAATAAATGTTTACATGTGCTCATTTCGGAAATTATACGAATCTAAAAATGAGATTGATTAGGTAGGTTTGATATATATATATATATATATATATATATATAATTGATATTATTCCTTAGAGCACTAAAACCGAATCTTCACAATTGGCAAATCCCAAACTCGTCACGTTCTCTCTCTCTCTCTCTCTCTCTCTCTCTCTCTCTCTCTCTCTCTCTCTCTCTCTCTCTCTCTCTCTCTCTCTCTCTCTCTCTCTCTCTCTCTCTCTCTCTCTCTCTCTCTCTCTCTCTCTCTCTCTCTCTCTCTCTCTCTCTCTCTCTATATATAATATATGTGATAGCATAACACGATATATTCCTTTGAAAAAAAGTGAAAGAGATTGATTATCAACTTTATAGGAAATTCAATATTCTTTTAATTTGCATGTGGAAAACGACCCTTCTGTTTATTATATGCCTCTCCTCTATTTTTTCTTGCGTGTACACTTGAGTTGTATATCCCTAATACATCTATTCTTTTCCATCCCTATAAATGTATAAATCTCAATCATTTCATAAAATGAAGGGATATATTCTATCAAACACATTATATATATATATATATTATCATACTTATTTCTACATAGAAACCGTAGTCAAGATCTAAGTGCAGGCTATTTATTATTACATGCATGCACACGTTGCCCTCGCTTCGTCTCTCTAGAGAGCATTATCCACTTTTGATATATATATATATATATATATATATATAATATTATGTATCTTGAAAAAATTGAAAAAGCGAGCTCGAATATGGAATAGAATAACTAAAGACGCTTCGAATTAAAGAGACGCTTTTAAAGTTTTTTGCAAATATATTTCTTAGAAATTACGTTGGAACGTCACGTCACTTTATGTTGGATTTATCTTTATATATAATAGTGTCTGCAAGCAATTTATATATAATAGTGTCCATCCATCCAGGTACGTTTGCATGAAATGACACAATTTTATATTATATATTTCACTCAATAATATCTAAAAACATGCATACAATCCAGGAATCTTAAAAAAAAAAACAATATAGCAACTAATAATTAAGAAAAAAAAAATTACTCTCAAAATTTGTAAAGAAGAAGGCATCGTAATCAACATCATGGTTGATGATTTTCATGCAGGCCTATTTTTCCGCTTTCAGGTCTCTTTGTTCTCACTGTCTCTCTCTCTCGTACTTTGTCATAAGCCAAGAAGTGGGATAATGCAGCTTTTGTTTTTTTTCTCTTTGCTTCTTTATGAGTCTTCTTTTCTTGCTTTTCCAACATGGGTTTTTCTTTTAATCTGTTGAACAGTAGTGCTTCCTCAGCTAAGAACTCGGAGGAAAAGAGCCAAAAGGGACATAAAATGCTGATAATTTAATATCATATGTAACATATGGTCCCTTCAATGAAGTGATTTTGTGCGTATGAAGTACATATCGACAACTTTAATATATAGTTTTATTACTACTATCCATGATGATCCTGATTGTCAGGTTCGGGCCAGAATGTGGTCGAGTATTTCAACCATTCAGCCTCTTGCGAGTTTGCGACTGACGACGACGATTCCTGCAATAATATATAAAGATGCAATTTTTATGACTAAATTCAAACTGCTATAACTGAAAAACTGTTTCTTGTTCAATCCTTCTTTAATCTTGTGCCCTCTTCTTTTTCCTTTTTCTTTCCCTTTAATTTCATTTTAATAAGAAGGGATTCTTTGAAAACCTTTTGTTTGTGTCTGTGAGGGTTCTTTCCTCATTATCATAGGATGCCTTAATTGAAGGAAAAGGTTATCTGGGTCGTCACTGTCCTTACTGTTCTCTTTCCTTCTGTAATGGAATATATATTATATGTGCCCTAAAGTATATGTATATCAAAGGATGTGACTTTAATGTTTTCTCAATATTCTCTAGCAAATCTTAGGGTTCTACATACTAATTAAGTGCTAGGAAGATATCCTCTCATCTCACCATCATTTTGGTCTTTTTCCTTCTTTGCATGTAAGAAAAGAAAAGCTAATAATTATGCCAAAGAAAGGGTTTCTTACATCTAATCTAGTGCATATATGTGCCTTGTCTTCTCTCTACCTTTCAAACGACTAATATCTAGTGATTATTGTTCTTTCTTTTGTTTGTCTCCCATTAAGACATACACAAACAATCATATGCCATGCAATTTTAGGGTCAAGAATGTACTGTGTAGTGATCTGTATATATATAAATATATTACTTACAGGCTTGCTGGTAGTATTTGAGGAACATCCCATGATTAGTTCTTCCAAGCCAGACGCAGACCTTCCACCAAGTTTATCATGCTGCTGCTCATGAGTTTGTTCCTGCGAATGATTAATATTAAACTTACACACTCTTGATTACACCTTTTAGCCAAAAAGAAAATAGAAAAGAAAAAAAATGAGGTCACAATTCTCATTGATGAATATGTTATTATCATGCGTTACATGTTAATAAGCAATGAGATGAAAGATAATATGAAGAAAAAAGAGAGAAAAGGAAAAAAAAAATTATTACAAGGTCCAACATGCACTTTCTTGACTCCCTTTGTAAGTGTATATTTTTATTTCAGCTCTTGCACTTAAGATCGTATTCCAAATAAATAGCTATATATATATATATATATATATATAAATGCATTTACCTCAAAATTATTCTGATTTGGAAGCTGCATTATTCTTGAGAGATGAAAATTAGAATGCTCGGCCTGATGGTGATGATCTTGCTGACGGAATACGATGGGGGCGGTGTGGTGCAGCGGCGGAGGAGATATCATCGTTGAAATGGAGTGTGTCGGCATGCTGACGTGGAATGCCGTGTGGTGGTGGTGCTGATGACGTGGCGGCTGCTGATCATGATGAGTCACGTGATGCTGCGTGACTGATGCTTGTGCTTCCCTTGCAAGTGAAGCCTCCCCTATATTATTATTATTTCTATCCTGAAAAATAATAATAATAAATAATTATTTCAAATAACATGCTAATTAATTAGTTTTGGTTAGCAGCCTGTTGTTGTCCAGCAAAGTCTGCCATTGTTTTCATGCTTAGCTTCATGCACAAGCAATTTTGAAAAAAAAAAAAAAAAAAGAAAGAGAGAAAGAAATTTAATATGTGATCATAATCCAACATACCTCTTCAAACGACTTCCTGAAAGGAAGAAAGCTGAACTGATCATCTGCCTTAAATTGCTGATCAATATGATCCATTGCATCCATTGCAGCAGCTGAGAATTCATCTCTTTGAGATATCACTTCCTTATTACAACCATCTCTCAATCTGCTAATCTGATGATCGATGTTCGGATTATATAAGTTTCCTTGATGCTGTTGTTGTTGTTGATGATGATGATGATGATCTCCTTGAATGATAATGGCATTGTTATTATTATTATTACTATTTTTATTACTGCTGCTGCTAATCTTCTCAGACCAGTTGCACTGTCTTGGCTGTGTCTGATAGAAAATCTTTGAAACCACAAGCTCGCCTTCTTTCTCCTCCTCGTTCTGACCTAAGTGGTACTGATGCATGACCCAATTCGTCTTCTCAGGCTTTCGATTCTTGCCAAAGTTTGTGTACAAAACCAAGATCTTCTTGCAACCCTTTTGCTTCCCGCCGACCACCACCGGCCTTGTCTTGCCTGTTTTGTGCCACCTCGTTTCTCCGCCTTGTAGGTCGCATTCCGTCTGAATTTTTCGTCTCTTTCTAGTGCCCGTCGTGTAGGCCTTGGAGGGTCTGTGGAAGAAGTGTCTGCTCAGCCCATCTCTTGTAACACCTGGAAAATTATTTTAGGAATATAAAGAAAAAACAAAAAATGAATATATATGTATAAATAAAGATTTGTGCATTTATGGTTACAAATGAAAATCATAGTTAGGTTTATTTAGGTACAACAGCACTGTGAAAACACCAAAGGGAGAAAGTCTTGCGAGTTAGAGAAGAAAATGAATCAAGAGAGAGAGGTTGGGAGATAATGTTATTACAAGACAAAAACCCTAGTCAAAGTATTGAAGACCACACCACACACACCTTATGGTAAAACCTAACTTTCTTGAATTATGTTAGAAGCAAACATCATAGACTCAAACACAAACACGAAATGTTAGAAAAGAATCTTGAACAAATTAATAGTTTGATTATAGAGTAATTAATTAATTAATTACCCGGAAGCTTCTCAGGATGTGTATAGCAAATCCCATCTTCACCTTCAATAGTGGGAATGAACTCATCGATCAAAGGATGTGACTTTGATTTCTGCCCTTCAACTTTCGCTTCCAAGTGATCGATTAGCTCTTGATCGGTCGGGTCGAACTTAACTCCCGCGGGTAATCCGACCCAATCCTACGAATCAATCCAAAAAACATGAAAATAACTTAAAAAATAAACTTCAAAGAGATGCTAAGTGTGTACTTATAATACGAGTCGTAGTTTGTAAGATTTGGACATACAATATTATCTTACAACCTGGGATTATATTCTTGATTTGCCCAAAAATCGTGCAGATGAAGCTAAGAATAAATATACATACATGAAAAAAGAATATCTTATATTTATATTTATATTATTATACCGGCTTTCCTTGGAGCTTGTGTCCACAGCTAGGGCAGTGTTTGGATCCACACGATTGATGCTCCTCAAGCTTTGCATCTATGAGATCAGAAGCAGAACTACTACTGCTGGAGAATAATCCCATCTGAGTATTGTTCTTAGCCATCACCCTCCAAACCAAACAGTCCCTTACTTTTCCTCTCTTTTTTTCCTGCAAGTATATATACGCCACAACTGTTGTTTCAGACAAGATTAGCAGTAACCTTAATAATCCCAAAAGCCTTCCTCTTGCTAGATCGAATCACAACAAGCCCTCCTCTGATCCTCGAATATTGATGCTGATATATATCTGCTGGACTATAATATATCAAGCAAAAGTGAATAATTAATTAAAGAAAATATAGGGAAACTATGGAGGATAGAGAGGACGTACGAAGAAGAGGCTAGACAAAGAGGTGGGAATTGAATTGAGATATTATAAAAACTTTTGCTGCTTTAACTGAAGCCAGCGCTGAAATAAAGGAAGAAAAGTTGCCCTAATAATATGACTATACCTTTAGCTCTCTCTCTTTGCTAATCCAAGCACACGGCATCCACAGACAGCTAATAATACTTATCAAGTTCTACTTCATATATGACTGTCTCTTTGTCCGAGAGAGAGAGAGAGAGAGAGAGAGAGAGAGAGAGAGAGAGAGAGAGAGAGAGAGAGAGAGAGAGAGAGAGAGAGAGAGAGAGAATCAGAAGATAACTTTGTGTACTTTGATAGTTTCTTGACTGGCAAAGCAAAAGCTTTGTAAACAGCAGCCTCACCTTATGTTACGTAGGCAGGAAAACACAAAAGAAAAAGAATGAGTTAGCTAAGCTAGCACACAGTTTTCCTTTTCATTTTCTTCCTTAATCAATCAAGCAAATCTTGTCATAAAATATATTATTATACTGTTAGTGTAAAGGGTTTGTATCATTATCAGAGTTAATTGTTAATTACAGTGGTTATTGTTAATTACATGATCATATGACTAATTGTCGAGCTTCAGCTAATACATTGAACTAAAGGAATGTATCGTTTTTCAACAGTTTCCATCTTTATGTAGGCAGACAAGTCACATGATCGAAAGAGAATGCAGTATTTTCTAATGATTAAAAAATGATAAATAATTATATCTATTTATTTTTTTTAAAAAAAAGAAGAAGAAAGAAAGAGTTTTGCACCAATGTTTTGCTTGATATACAAGGCAAGTGAGTAATAAACATGTACTGGATGGACCACCACCATTTTCAATTTCTTATTTGTTACTTTTTTTTCAGGCTTTATTTATTTGGACGAAATTCACTATATTATAAACATTTAATTAATCTACTAAAAAAAGTACTAAAATGATTAACAAAATATCAGTTAATACTCATATCAAATTAAATATTTGATGAGAGAGAGAGAGAGAGAGAGAGACGGCGTGGAAAAATGTATGTAAGTTGGTAGGACCATTCCCTTCCTTAATTGTTAATTTGGTAATAATTAGGCATGCAAACCAACCTCATTATTTACCCCAAAAGTCACATGGAAATCGTGGCATTTATTCTAATTCGTCCAATTTTTCCAATAAAATATATAATACTAACTAATATATTAAGTTATTTTTTAAAAAGAAGTCATAATATTAATTTTAATTGTAAGTTATTTTTTATAGATTAAAATTTGATTTTTGGGACATAAATGAAATAAATTTAAAAATAAAGGCAAAATAGTAATTAGCATTCTCATACCAAATCAATTTGATGGCAGTTGTCTATGAGTGTTATCCAATTATATATAGTAGGGAAAGAAATTCATACTAACGTCCTCAAATTGATTTGATATGATGATAATAATTACCATTTACCCTTATATTTTAAAATTTATTCTAATTATATCCTTAAAATATTAATTAACATTGTATATATTTATATATTAAAATACTAGTAATAATAATGCCCAAATAATTCTTGGGCTTAGAAGTGAGTTTTATGGCTCGAACCTTATCCGTTGGCTTAATACTACTACCAGCCCAGCCCATGGATATAACTCAAAACTGGCCACGTTGGGCTTCCACTTCAATTCAAATTCCGGCCACGACTTAATATTCCCATATTTAAAAAAAAAAAAAAAACTATTTATTTCAATAATTTGTTCTCGGAAAATCATACAAAATCGACATTTAATTTAATTATCTTTTTTACACTCCATATTTGATACTATTTTTTCCAATTTAATCTCTTAAAAAAAAAAAGTGAAGTTCAATGTCTTGAGAAAGAGATAGACTTTGTTTTTTTTTTTTGTATGACGATTCATTTCACAAAAAATTACACGCAGCTAACTAGCCCAAAAGTTATTACACTAGCAATCCAAAAAATGAGAAAGAAGATTACAAGCCAAAAGATGAAAAGAAATTAATCAATTCAAAATAGAACCAAAATATCTCCCCCACCAACCCAATAAAGTACACATAATATCAAAACATAAGGATTTTAAGTATTTAAGGAATTTAATACCATAAGCAAGCACTATAAGTAAAACTTCATCATCAATGGCTATGGCGATAAATTCTTGACTTAAAAAGTAGTTTTTATCCGCTAATGTAATGTAATAACAAAAGATGAAATGACGTTCGAGAACAACTACTAAGACGATGGAGAAATCCAAAACAGCTGATTATAAAACAACAAAGTAATACTAAAAATGAAAAGAAAACAGAGTCCCATCTTCTCCATCATATATATATACATATAATATATATATATATATATATATATATATCAGAATACTAAGATTCTTTAGTCTTCTTCGTCTTCTTCACCACCTCAGCTCAGCAGGAAAGTACTTCTCAATCAAAGAAAGATAGTAAGGCTTCACCTTCTCCACATCAACCCTAACCTTACTCTTGCTATAGAGATCATACTTGTTGAAAATCTTCAGCCACTTCATATTCTCCCTATCCTCATCGTTCATCAGGTAAGCATACGCGCCGGACCTATGCAGAGGGTAGAACGAATGGTATCGAACCACAAACAAGCCAGCCGACGGCAGCGTCGAGCCATTCTCCTTAGCCACCAAGTACATGTAGTCGTCGTGCCCCCACGACATGACCACATTGTCCAAACCACACCCTTCCTCGTACACTCCGAGCTTGGTGCTGTACCGAGGGTTGTCCACGTCATGATTCTCCTTGAAGTACCTGTGGTGGACGATCGACTCGTCGAAGGCGCACCCCAGCGGGAATGTGTCGCCGACGACAGCCCACTGAGGCAGACCGCCGAAGCTGGGGAGGGTGAGAACCTTCCCAAGATCTGCCGAGGCATGTATCAAAGATCAAATCTTTAAGCTGTTGAAAGATTCAAGAATGTAGTTCTATTACATACCATGAATGAGAGCTGTCAGATGAAGCCAATCTTCATCAGGGTAATCTTTGCGAATGGCCTCAGCTGTCTGAAGCAAATGCTCGATCTGAGGTTCGTCTAAATCAGGGTCGCTTTCGTCCACCACATCGTTGAGGAGTTCGCAGCATTCCCATATGCTCATCACCTTCTTGTCCATTTTTGCGTATTCTTCCCTCATCCTCTTAACCTATGGCAGACAGAAACATATATAGGTTAATAAGGACGACATTGATGATAAAAATGGTAATAGAGAATGAATAATGTAAAGAAACGTCGTCAAAAGGGCTTACAAAGTCGTATGTTTGGTTGATGTGGCTCAATCTGTAGTGCTGCTCGACGGTGTCGTGCCTAGCGCCGGCGGTATTCTCGTAGTCCCTGAAGAGCGATTTGTTTCCGACCAGATAAACATTTTCTTTCTTCATTAATCTGAGAATCGTAATGAAAAGGACAAAGAGATTTTGAAATCATGGACAGACCTAAACGACTGCCCAAAGGCGTTGATCTCAGGGGCTTCAAATCCACCTTTCGATTCCAACTTAACCTCGCCGGCGTCGATCTTCTTGGCCGCCATGTCGAAACCTGCAGGATATCAGATGGGATTCTCTCCGACATGCATTTAAGAGAGAGAGAGACCAAGATCAGGCTGCTGCTCGAACAAGATTGTCATGATTTTCTCTCGGAAAAAACAACGAACGAAGAGATATTATAAGCTATGAAATCGATGGTTTTTGTGTGACGAAAGGGTTTGAGGGAGAAGGGAGGGTATTTATAGGTAGAATAGAAAGAGATGTCCTTAGCAGACAAATAGAGACAATGAGGAGTCCTTCACTGAACTGAAAATGGAGTTGGAGTCCTTAAACTGAAATTATGAACCTTCTCTTAGCTGTAGTTTAAACTTCATCCGATATTTAAATAACCGTAGATTTGATAACGTGATCTTTGTGCACGGATCCACTGACGCGCGTGTGGTCCACTCGCCGGTTTTATGGGGTCTTTCTCCTTTTGGGATGTGCCGACACGCGCGGCAGATGGGAGTACGGAACGTTTTATTACCACATCGTCATGTCCGAGTCAGCAGGGCGTGTACGGTTGCTTGTTAGGCTTTATCCATCATATGTGGGGCCCATTGTGACGCGGCACCAATTCATGTATTTTGACTTATTTTCCTTATTTAATATTAACTTTTTTTGTTTAAGTAATTAGTATTTATTTAATTAATTGCCAAAGGCTGAGCTGTGATCATCCGTATTTTCGGTAGTCAGACGGCCCACACCGCTCCACGTCATCTGTAGAAAATAAATAAAAACAAATCCTCAATCATTGATTTAAATTAAATTTAAATGTTGATTTCGATCATAATGATCGCCAGCACCTTTTGATTATTTTATTTAAAATTATTTAAATATCTTCCGATATTGGGAAGGCCATGCTTGCCAAGTCGTGAAGAAATACACGTTTTTTTTTGTTATGGATGGTATATAATCATATTCTTATTGGTTGAGTCAATGAAAAATATCTTGAATTCAAATATATATATAAAAAAAAATCAATGATTGGTAATAGTGCAAGTTCGTATTTTGTCGGTGATTAATCTAATCAAAATGGGCATCTTCAATTCAATTATCAACGGAGTTTTATTCAGATTCCATATTAAAATTGAGATTTGACTGTATATGAACATACCATGTAAATTTAGATTCTATATTAAATATACCACTTTCAAGGACGAAAAAACTCTCAGCAGGTTATGTATCTTGAGTTTTGATTGTATTGTCTAACTTGTAATTTCAACAACTATTAAATAAACTTTTGAGTCATAAAAAAAAAATTAAAAATTGTGTCAATTTTACTTTTGGACAAAGATCCTAAATTCTAAATCGTTGGCCCAACAAAGATTATGATGGACTCAGCAAACACCATTTGAGATATTGGGCTCCACTATTAGGCCTTCACTTTATCAGGCCTTTAACATCGAATATGTAAAGGCCATTTTTAAGAGAAATTTCGGTCGATACGGCTATTGCGAAAGATATTTTTCAATTCTGGTTGGTATTATTGTACTTAAAGTATTTTTTAAATATGATTGAATGATATCCCATGTGTTTAAGATTTTTTCAGTTGATGTATGCCTAAATTTTTCACCTCTTCGAAAATTTCAGATAATTTAATTTTCTTTTCATTTTATATAATTTTCGTTTACGGCTCTACTACTCCATCACTACCATAGCTTATTATGCGCTCAAAGCTAACTCACGTGAAGAAATTACATGGGGAGCATTTGAAATAAGAAATATTTTTATTCTTCGTCAATTCTGAAATCTTCAAATCAGCCTAAATTCTGCAACGATGAAGCTTCCATGCGAATATGAATCCAACTGGAAAATCCTTAAACAGATGGGGTACCAATCGGAGTTGAAAAATACTTTGAGCATAAGTTGGAAAATCCTTAAAAACATGTGTATCAACCCTATTTGAAAAATACTTTCGTCACCAACTGAAAAAGCCTCAAACAAAGAGATATTAACCATGATTTTTTTTAAATAAGGTTTTCAAAATGCTTAAAAAATTTCTAAAAAAAAGTTATATTTAAAATAAGGATAAATTTTGTTTCAGGCCCTATCAGAATATAAATTAGATATTCAGATCCTGAAAAATTAGTTTTAAGGACCCGATTTTTATAGTAACACTTTATTGTACTGCAATAATAATACATTGTAAGTTTTTAACACAAAAAGTACGTCTAATACCTCTTTTATAACACTAACACTTTAGTAAGTTTAGTTCCTTATTTCTAAGTTTTACAAAACTTGAGTCTTTTGAAATAATTTTTTTTCTAATAGAGTCTAAATGGCATGAAACTTAATTAACCCTTAAAATAAATATAGTTTGCATGCTAGTACATTTATTTACTTTGTCCAAAACCAATGTTACATGCCTACCCAAAATAAATTAATAAATAAATAATAAAGCATGGAGTAATTGAGTATCGACCGCAAATTTTCAGTTGAACTAAAACCCCCACAAAACCCAATGTTTGCCCTCCAAAGCATCTTCACACCCACTCTACCACCGCCTGTAAATTCAATACCTCCAAGATTGAATGGAGTTCATCAATTCTTGGCCGTAGAGCATCGAACAGTCGGCGGTCGTTTTTCTATTGGTCAATACTCACGTGTATCAGCTAGAGCTAGGGCCAAGGACGTCGAAATCCAGGTAGAAACGAACGGTTCAGATACCGATGATTACGAAGCGGATGGCGACGATTATGAGGGTGACATTCCTTGGCGTGGAGGTGGATTTGGTGGTAGAGCTGTTGAAGATGAAAAGGATTATGATAAAGACCCTGAGCTAGCTGAAATTATTGGTTCTTGTCTTGACAATCCTGAGAAAGCTAGGTCTAAGGTAAAGCTCTTCGTCCTTATTTCATGTTCGATTGGTTAAAATATGTAGAAGATTTTGATGGGTTTTCAGGGATTGGCTTATGTTGTTGATTCTTCTGCTTGCAGATGGAGGAGAGGTTGAGGAAGAAGAGGAACAAGATATTGCATACGAAGAGCGGCTCTGCTCAGCCCATGAAAGTTACATTTAATAAGTAAATGAAAATGCTGACTTTAGCTTTTTAATTTGTTAGATTTTCATCTTCGTATGGGCCTTACTGTGTTGATTGCCATGGCCAGATTTGACTTCTCCAACTCATATATATGGTTGGAGTTCTACAATGCCCCATTGGAGAAAGATATTACCTTGATCTGTGATGTAAATTGATCTGTTTTTTTTTTTTAAGTAAATATTGCTTTTTTATTGCTAGCAAGATCTCATTGCTAAGTTCGTCTCGTCCTATGTTCAGACAGTCAGGGCATGGCACATTGTTGGACGGCTCGGCGGATGCAACTCCATGAATATGCAAGTAGGTGAACCGTGTGCTTCGTAATGCAGTTCATGACCCATATAATATATCGAGTAAAAAACACAAAAACGAATCATCGGTGTCTTGAAATTAAGCAATCTTGCTCTGTTTTCCAGCTGTCACAAGCCCCATTTGACAAAAGGCCGAGCTACGATGCTATCCAAGGAGCAAACGTCACTCCAACCACATTTTACAACATCGGCGATCTTGAGATCCAAGACAACCTGGCTAGGCTATGGTAAGAAGTATACTTACTAATGTGGCTCGGGTTATTCGTGAAAAATATAAGACAAACGATTGGTCAATCAATCTCTTTGCTGGTAAAATATACGACAGGGTGGATATAGGAACAAGTGAGCCACTGCTCTTGGATATTCTGATAAATGCATTAACCCAACTAAGCTCCGAGTAAGAGCCCGTTAATCTCTCTTAACTGTGTCAACCGTCTTACGTTAATCTCTCGCTGTTATTACTATGTGTAAAACATGGAATCCTTAGTTTTTTCGACCTGGGATTTTCAGTTATGTTGGGATCAAACAAGTGGTGTTTGGAGGGACTACGTTTGAGAATTGGAAGGAGAATCTGAAAACAGAGGATGTGGGCTATAGCATACACAAGATTTGAGTTATTTTCGCCCCTCCAAGATCCCATTTTTATTCTACCATTTGATGTAAGATTTGTGTTGTTTTAGATAATGTAATTAATGAAATTTTACTATATTTAACATATTCCAAGTATATTTCCTGAAATACTAAACTCTATCCAACAGCTAATTTCGAAGGGATCTCTGCGTAAAAGGGAAAGATAACATATGACTTAAGCTTCTTTGCGGAAGAGTAGTAGCAGTAGTAGTATTATCATCTATTGTGTCATTTATACATAATATTTTCATAATCACCGTGTTTAACTTATAATTATTATGAAATCATATTCAATTTTTGTGCATTTGATGTTGGCTTTTTATCGCGTATGATTATAACAAGTCGGAAGGGTGTGTTATTCGGGCTTGGCCGGACATCCGGCCCAGAGTGTGTTATTGTGGACAATTATCCCATCTCTTCTCTAAGTAGCTTCATCAGCTTCTCATGGCAATTTATATAATTAGGTTTGTCCACATCAACCAAAGCGAAGTCGAGAAAACTCTTCTGGATAGAATGAAACAGTAACTCATTATAATTCTCGGAATAGAGAAAACTCGATGAATGTATATATATAGATATAGCAGAAAGTTTATATTAGCATTATGTCCATGTACGAATGAGAAGACATCGTAAAACTGGTCACAATGCACTGTCTATGTACGAATAAGAAGTCGCATTAAACTTACATGCCGCTCTTTCGAAGTGGAGGAACAACTTCGAGTAGCACGGTCTCATTGACGAATATGCATGATCTTCAAGTTCCGACGTTTCGGCCAACGCAGAAGAGTAGAATACAACAAAGCAAAGTTATATATATATATATATATATATATATATACATATCTCTCATGCACGGCCCTTTCCGAAATTTTTTAGGAGCATATCATAATCAGGGAGTTTCGGATGAACATGGCCAGCTTTCCTTGGACTGTCATATGTGTCCTTGTCACTTGTTTCTTCTTCTGAGTTTGGACTTTCACTGCTGATAAATGCCTCTGCCTTTTGATGCTTGCCAGAGGACTCTTCTACCACAGATGAGTTCATGGAGATCTTAGAATCTTCGGAACTAGAAGAAGTTGCTTTAAATACACTTGGCTTATCTTGTTGATCCACTGAAATAGGACTACTAGGCTCAGACGTCTCTTTTGCAGGGCTAGGTGGCGCTGATTTCCTTACCTTTTGACTAGGAGAAGGCTCAACTTCGTGTCTAGCTTTAGAGCCGTTCGGCATTTTAGGCTCTTGGAGCTTTTTGGGTGGCCTAAATTTCGATTCGATAGATGAAGAAGCCACTTCTTCTGCGGTAGGCTGCTCATAATTTTCCAATTTATCTGAGCTCTTCTTCCTCAAGGATTCTTTAGAAGTTTTAGTATCGATGGCACCTTCATCAGAATCAATTGCTTCGGACTTGGGACGAGCCTTCGAAAATGAGTTCATTCCTGAACCAGATGGATAAGCTTTGGTTCTTCGAGACATCCCACCACGGAGATGATTCTTCCCAGAAAGGGGCTGCTTCTGAGTATGCTCATCCAAATCACTGTCATCAGAACTGAAAATTGGTATGGACACCTTCGAACTTGGTTTTGTCTTAACACTTTCTGCAGATATCTGATTGTAATAGTCCTTTCTGTAACCAGAACTTGTTCGAAGAGATTCCTCTTCATCGGAACTATCACTATCTAACTGTAGTTGCACATTTTGTTTTCCTACGCTTGCGCCATAATCTAACTCTGTGCTTGTCTTCGGACGCTCAACAGATTGAGCATCAGTGGATACAGTCGTAACTTCTTCGGATCTTGTAGATATGCCAGACTTCTCTTTGGCTTCTTCCTTGTCTGATGACGGCACATCAAAGCGGTTCTTCAAGAAAGAAAGACGATTATACCCCTTGTGCCGAAGGCCGCCGGTGAGTTTTCCAAAGCTCAGACTGTTTCCATTATGAGGAACGGAGTCGTCCTCAAAGTCATCATCTTTCACAGTACTCAACATCTCGTCATCAGAATCAAAGAACCCTTTACTTCCATCGCCATATATTTCCCCTGATTCTAATTCATCGTCAGAGGAAAGTGGCTTTTGATTTCTATCAAATCGCGAATATCCCTTGTCTGTATTAGGCGATTCAACAGACTCTTGGCGTTCATACTGAGATTGTGATATGTCTCCACTTTCAACTTGTGCACTTGTAAGGTTTCGAGAATCTTCTGGTCGGTTATCATCTTCATCGGTTTCAGAACTTTCTCCATCAGAGACATCAAAGTTCGCAGTCGCGTGATTATCAACTTCGGGAGCATTTCCTATAGAGAAGTTCTCTGTAAAACTATCAGTAGAGGTTCCTGTAGTTAAAAATGTTGATGGTGTGGGCTCCACGGATTCACTCAAGGTTAATCTCGGACTCAGAGAATCTGTCTTCGTAAAAAGATGGTCTTGTGAGTTAAGTCCTGGTGATGGTTTATGATGAATATCAGGACTCAATGCACCGTAAGTGTTGTTCATAAACAGCCCGTGATCATCATCAGTATCTGACTCCAGTTTGTCATATACTGCATCAGAAAAGTCATGGGAGGTTTCTCCATGGGTTTCAGCCACATTGATACCCAGAAAAGCATTCTCGTAAGCATTATGATTGAAACTTTGGTCCTTCAAATCAGCGAAAATGTTATAATCATCAGAAAAGTTAGAACAAGGTGGAGCCAAGCTTACACTGTCTTGTTTCTCAGTTCTTTTATCTCTGAAACTTTCGGATTTTGTCGGCCAATCACTTGCAGTATCAGCCTCATATTTGGATAGTTGTTCATTCGTATTGATGTAATCTTCATTGATATCCTCGAACGAGTTCCGGGGATAACAATTATCTGCAATAGGTTCACTGTGATCAGTCGTTAATTTCGTAGATTCTGAAGGTGTTTGACTATGCAAATATTCTTCCGAAGGAGTACAGACATCCTCATCAAATGGCTCTTTCTTCAGACCATTGTATTCGGTTTCAAGCTGGTCAAGTCTATCACCTCCCATGCTCTGTTCAGAGAATCCAGTATTGATGGATGACTTTGAAGACTCGTGTATAACAGTTCCTTCTACTTTTTCACTTTCAATTTCAGATTTTTTGGACTCTTGAGAATTTTGTGCCTTGATTTCACTTAATTTTGAAAACTCTGCTGCGGCTTTAGAAGCTATACTTGCCTGTTCTGCAGACTCAGCAGCTGCTTGTGCAGCAGAGGCAGCATCTTTAAACTCCATATTCCACCTCTCTTTGTCCAAAGCAATAGATTCAGTATCTCCTTGTAATAATTGCGTTCTCTCGTCACTTAATTCTGAAGAGAAATGAATTTATCTCACGACAAATCCAGGAAAGTTGGTGAATTATACTCTTATTGGATTTGTAGATACCTGGAGGCTTGGTTACATCTTGTAACTCTGTGTTAACACCAGAAATCTGGCCAGAATTGTTTGGGTGAGCTTGGAAATTTGCAGCTTCAACGCGGGGCGGTTCAGCAAGATGCTCATTCTCCTTCTCAACATTACTAGATCCGTTCTGAAAATCGATTAAGTAGAGATGAAATTAGGTGCTAAAACAGATTTCCGTTTATAAGATACTGTGTTGATGCACAATAACATAATTAGAATGTATAAGAAGCATTTAGTTATTACCAGCAATTGACTGGGAGGTGCTGGCTCTTTCTCTGGAGACAATCTAGGAACCCAGCTGATATTGTGTTCCTTTGCTATTGCACTTAAAACTTTAGTTTTGGTCTGTAAATCAGGAGCCGCTGCAGATAATTTTTGGACCAGCTGAAATGGTGGAAAAAGGGCATAAAAATAGAAAATCAAAGCCAAAGACCATAGAAAATGGTTGTTTACTTAAGCATGGGGTTCAAGTGAGCATGCAAAACATACCAGGTGGCTTACACCACAATCGGGACGAAGTTCTATAGCTGCTTTCGTGAAATCTTTTCCATACTTTGCACTGAAATGCTTCCTTACATCTAGAAGTTCAGGCACGTCTCCACATCTTAACGATGCAAATAATAAGCTAGTGACTGCTTCCTTGAGGTCAGGTGGGCAATAATTCCTACACAGATAATCGGACAAAAAGAAAAAAAAAATGACATGTGAGACATCAAATAAGTTTTCTGCTGGTAATATCATGGATCTAAAGGCATCGACTTACTTTTGTGACTCAATTATGGGCAAACGCACAATGATGAGTTCACAATATATCTCGAGAAGATCGTATGCAGCCATCAACTTCTCTTCCTTAATCACATGTTCAACCTGAAAATGTTGAAAGATGGGCAAATGTTGTTTTGGTGACAAATCATATATTATGATATTCCATAAAATGAAATTATCACACCAAGATACTTGAGATCAATACTTGGCATTTTCTTTTTTTTATGATTAACTGATAAAATCATCACTAATCACAAGACACGGGCAGGTATCATGACCCAGAGTTATATGCACCTGATGATGCCAATCATATAGGACTCAAGATAGAGAACTTATTCGTCAGACTGGCAATGTTACCAATTTCAAGCCTCAATAATTACAGCCATTACCCGAATATGAGCAGTCTGATCCTCACCAGACTCTAGCAACCTTGCAATATCTCTCTTCACCTGCGTTAGTTGAACTTCTTTTTTGTTCCTGAGTAGCTTCAATCTCGGTGCCGCGAGCTTTAGAGACGTTTTGCTGCACCAATCAAAGAGGAACATAAAACAACGAGTTTCACATCATGGACTCGCGCCTGACTGAACATATACCATATGAAATCTTATCGTCAATCGAAAATGCACAGCAAGCAGCATAAGGAACTGAATAAACACAAGCCTATATGCAACGAATTTGGAGGGAGAGACAGATCTACACCATTTGGCAGGATTGAAGCTCCTGGACAGCATTTCCTTCGAACTCTGAAGAAACTTGGGCTTCATCCCTCCGATTAATCCAATTGACGGATCCTTACTGCACTTGTTTGCGTCGATCAAAGCGTAAGGACTGAATACGATCGGCTAGAGTCGTTGATGACTTGGAACAGAAGGAGATGACTTTAGCTGAGCTTAAAACCGCGTGTTCTTCTTTTTCTTTTTCAATTGTACTGCGGGCGAAAATTGAAAATAAAATTGTGTGGAAATACGAAATAGTTAATTAGGTATGGAATGAGGCATCAGGTAGGAGGCCTTAAGAATTTATGGATTAGGTTGTGGGCTCGAATTCCTCTTCCACAATTCCTTGAGTAGTTCTCATAGGATTTAATTCTCATGACTATAGTTGTTAGATGAGTTTAAGACGGAAATTAGTCTCATCACTGGAATATATGGTCGTAATTAAACCTCCGTCAGGTCTGTGTGGTGCAAATCCACGGTGAGTTTAAGACGTATTCATTTGGCCTCGGGAATTAGTCCCATCATTAAACCTCCATCAGGTCTGTGTGGTGCAAATCCACGCCGATATTTAGGGACTAACTCGTAGCTAGATCGAGTGGAAAACATTGGGATAGAAAAAAAAAATAGGTATGGTTGACTTTTGGCGTTCTGCTGACAGCGTCTTCCGTTGACTTCTCAAGGATTCTCTTTGAGGAAGATATGATGAGTAAATGCTACCAATAATCAGTACTGTTGCATAACTAAGTGAACTTCTTGCAAGAAAAAAAAAATGTTTCTACAATGCTACTGAAATACAACTTTTCATCACATTCACAAAGAATCATTTAGAAGGCTTCGACTGAAACGAGGCGTTCAAGCCTAAGAGGCGGACGGAGAGAGTAATTATCTCTCCGGCATTCATCAGAGTTCGGCCTTTGAGTTGCCGAATTGGCTAAACAATATCGCCATGTCCATTCCCTGAACCATTGTGGGCACCGCTGTATCATACGTACAATCTTTGGAAAACCCTTTGTTCCCAGATTTATGTACTTTCTTTATGCATCTTTTGAACTTCTCATGACAGTTGATGTTTGTCAAACCTGAAATATCAAAGTTGAGTAAAGGCATCAGTTGATGAATTTTTAAGCAAGCAGTCGGTTTGGTTTATGGCCCTCGAAGAAAAGGTGGAACTAAACAAAAGAACGACGATATGGGTAGAAGCAGAACGGACATATGTGCGCTAATAGACAGATATGAGTATACGTTGACAAAGACATCTTATCGCATACATAATCACGCCGAAGAAGAGAGAAGCGAATGAAATCTGAACTTGGATGGATAAAATATGATTTTTGAAGAGGACTGATAGAAACAGAGTGGCCAACGAGGACTAACAGAAGTTTATCAAGACGTTTCATATCGAAGTGAATCGATGCTGTCCTGAAGGAGATTGAAATTCCTAGACCAATGGCTTTTAGAGAAGAAAATTTGATCGGTTCTTCGTCAATGAGAGAAAAACTCTCAGAATGTAATATCACCTTCACCAGTTAGACTAAATTAACCAAACAAATCCATGTATTTCTTTTTACTCAGCTCTATCAGATAACCAGCATGGCATACCAATCCTATCTAAATTATTTCAGATTTGTCTCAGCCATATCAATCTCATTCAGGGCTGAGAAACAAACAACCAAAATGAGAATAGAGAAGAAAAAGGATAAAGGAAAAAAACGCTACCTTTCTTTTCGACGCATTCGTCGTGGATCTTGCAGCAAGCATCCAAATCATCACAAGGCTTCTCTCCTGGACATCCAGACCACCCTACGCCACAGTACTTTCCATATCTGATCCCAATGGCTATTTCAAGCAATCAACACACAGTTTCAGAGAATAAACAAACAAAAAAAAAAACACGTTTAATTAAATCAAAAGAGCTCAGCAATAAATATCGTCTCCACGGAGCACTTACTGTTGCAGTTCTCCGCAACGCAGGTTCTGCTGCATCTGACCTGCAATTGAGTCACAGTTAGAAAAGCTCAATCGGCCAAAAAGAAAAGGAAAAAAAAACGCATTGAATGTAACCTGAGGCTTGTTGGATGATTCAGCGCCGTTAGCACCGATGAACAAGAGAGAGACTAAGAAGAACGCACAATTCCGGTTCGAAACGACGCCGAATCTACCCAGCATTGTCTATCCGCGATGATCTTCGTCGTCAAGCTTTCGTCTTCGAGCTTGCGTTTAATTATTAGTTTCTTTTCTTGCTATTTTCGCAGTCGCGAAGGTAGACAATTGTGCAAAGTTACTGATTGGTCCTCCACGAGAATAGGAGCTTACGTGGCCTCTGCGATCTTATTGGCTGGTCGCCTAAGCAGTGATTCGCTTTTATGATACTCTTGTAGGGCAAAACGGAGAAATCACATCTAGATACACTGGGCCGTCAATTCTTATATGGGCCTCAAGCCCAATCAAGGATTATGTCATTCTTCATTTTTTTTTTCTGTCCCGAGGTATTCCCACTCGATCTGACTATGGGCTAACCACTAAATATCGGCGTGGGCATGCACCACACAGACCTGACGGAGGCTTAATTGCACCACACACATCAGTGGTGGACTAATCCCCGGAGCCAGATGAATACGTTGACCAAAGTATATCGTTTGATCGAGGACGTTGGTATATTGAGCAGTTGCATTTTGGGGAGGACCATAGCGTACCTTTTGATCGAGGACGTGGGATTTCACACTTTCATCCTTGGGGACAAGGATGTATTCAATGACGGGGTAATGTCATGACCCGACCTTATTATGATATGGTGAAGAGAAGGAGAAGACAACAATTATATGGGCTTGAGCAAGATTGGGCTTAGCCCATCCTTCTAGCAATTTACGTATGTTTAGTTAGTCAAAATGCCCTTTGGCCCATATCTTACCTTAAATACTGTAATTGACATGTATTGAGATTAAGCAAGAATTAAACCTATCATCTTCTTCCTCTCATCATCTTTAACCCTCGATCTTCATCTTATTATCTTACTGTACTATTTTCTTCTTCTCTCCTTCAATCTTCAATTCTTCTCCTCCTTCGTACTCTATTTCTTCTATCTAACATACTAAAAAGGAGTTCATACCAACACTTCACCATTTTACCTGCGACCATCAACATTTCCCTCATAGTCCGATCGGGATACGACAATTGGTATCAGAACGCTCGATTCTCAGACTGAGGTTTCATCAATGGCCGACCCTACCTGTTTCTACGAGTTAAAGGCAGCTCAGAGCAGATCGGAAGGAGCTCTAATTCCAGCGAGTAATTTGCTTCCCGACGAGGTAATGCGTAGAGAAGTAGTGAAACATACTAGTTTTAATTTGAATGATAATGTTCGTCGAGTTGGAGATCGATCTGTTTCGGGGAATTTTTGTCAATTTAGTCATGCCAGCCATGCTCATAATACCGTGACGGATCTTAAGCTATTGCCTCTAATTGGTTTCCCATTGTTTGATGGTACAAACATTAGGGTGTGGATAATCAAGTGTGCTGATTATTTTAAGTTAATACCTCATCTTCCCGATGATCAGAAAATACTCTTAGCATCTATGCAACTTAAAGGAAGGGCTGCTGTTTTTTATGAACTTTTGTTGGAGAAAAAGATGAAAATTAACTGGGAACAATTTGTTGGGTTGATGTCAGCTAGATTTGAAGACCCCAGGGATGCTAAGGCATTTAAGGAACTCGAAGACCTTAAGCAAGTTGGTTTGTATTCGGATTACGTCAACAAATTTGAAGACCTAATATGGGACATACCTATGGGCGATGAATTAGATCTTTTCGAGGATTATTTTATTTCTCGATTTGTTAGTGGTCTGAGCAATGAGTTGCGAGTGATCTTATCTATGTTGCAGCCTAAAAGTCTATGCGATGCTATGGAGCTAGGCCGAAAGCAGGTAGATGTTCTGGATGTTGTTACTAAAGAGAGCAAATCTTCGCTGGAGAATTCACTTGTTTCTGATTTTTCAGCAAGTGAGGCAGAGCATCAGAGGTACCACCACCCTATTGGAGCCTCAACAGTACAAACGAGTTTGTTTACAGCTGCAATGATAGAGACTCTTCAAAACCTGGAACAAGATGAACCCAAAGCTGCTGAACCTGATAAAAACTATAACCTGTTTAGTGTGCATGTTGTGGGTATCATGGATCTCCGCAAAAACAGATTTGAAAGTGAGATTGCGTTGGCTGCGGATGAATTAGATGTTGTTTTTAAAGAACACAATGGAGTATTCGTTGACCAAAGTATATCGTTTGATCGAGGACGTTGGTATATCGAGCAGTTGCATTTTGGAGAGGACCATAGCGTACCGTTTGATCGAGGACGTGGGCGTGTTGTCGAACGAATGAAGTTCGTACCTTCAGCGGAGGGGTATTGTCATGACATTGTCGTATCCCGATCGGACTATGAGGGAAATGTTGATGGTCGCAGGTAAAATGGTGAAGTGTTGGTATGAAGAACTCCTTTGAAGGAGGAGAAGAATTGAAGATTGAAGGAGAGAAGAAGAAAATAGTACAGTAAGATAATAAGATGAAGATCGAGGGTTAAAGATGATGAGAGGAAGAAGATGATAGGTTTAATTCTTGCTTAATCTCAATACATGTCCATTACAGTATTAATAAGGTAAGATATGGGCCAAAGGGCATTTTGACTAACTAAACATACGTAAATTGCTAGAAGGATGGGCTAAGCCCAATCTTGCTCAAGCCCATATAATTGTTGTCTTCTCATTCTCTTCACCATATCATAATAAGGTCGGGTCATGACAATACGCCACAAACCCATCTGACAACGATAATAATGAGAAATAAATCTCATGTGGACTACTCAAAAAATAAATCTCATGAGGACCACTCAAAAAACAAACCCACTTGACAACGATATGTTATTCTTCATTAATACAATTCTTTTTCGAGTGAACGACAAATTTCCTAGTGCTACTTTTGTATAAGTATCAAATTAACAGTTCAATCTATTATTATAAAAATGACAAATTTACCCCTGAGTTCATTGGTAAAAAAAATGATTTTACAGAGTTTAGGAATCAAAACATTTAAAAGTTTGAACATCAATAATGAGATTTTTGTATAATATACGCATCAAATTTGTCGTTCACTCTTTTTTTCACACAAAGTATCACCACCCAAACAGCTACAGGCTCGCGCCCACACTTCGGAGATGGGGCTAATCCCCCGAGGTTGGATAAATCGGTCCCAACTCCCCACTCAACACGTTAATTCAAAGTCACTAGCAGGAATCAAACCCGAGACCATTGGTTTGAAATTCAGTGGGTTCTACCGCTAGGTCACTCTTTTGGGACTACATTCATATTGTATAATTAATAATAAATTACTTAATTGGGAAACAGCAACTAGTTATTCAAGCAACTGTAATTCAATACTTCAGAAATTTTCAGGTTCTGCCCAAAAAAAGGGGGGAAAAAAACAAAATCTTGCATGCATGAGGCTGGTAAGAATCTCTACTGACAGAAAGGAATAAGAGAATGATGTTGTTCACATCATTCAAAGGACCTGTTTGGTTTCAGGGATAGTAGCCAGTAAACGAAAATCCCCGTCCAACGATTTCACCGGCACAAAACCAGGCGAAGCATTCGAGCCCAAACAGGGCGGCAATACCAGCATCCTCAACCTTCAGTTCCTGCCTGTGCTTCCAAAGGTTCTTGACATAGTCGAGCTCCTTCCAAAAATATTCAGTACGCCCTGGAATACTGCACGTGGAAATAAACGAGATAATCAAAGAGTAAAATAGCGACGTTTTCGTACCGAAGATCAAAGGGAAACTCAAAGTTCGATGTTTTCCTACAAAAGATAACCATATGGGACATATATTACTACACCCCGGATGTTTTTCAGAAGAGATGGTACATCTTCGTCTCTCTATTTCAGAACAACCCATGCATCAGAAAAATTTCACTGATGAGATGTGTTCATATAGTACAGTGCATCATGACCATGAGCATGTATTAAATCTAGTGATTAAGTGTGATGTTTTCCTACAAAAAAATCACCATATGGGACATACATTACTACACCCGGAAAGTTTTTCAGAAGAAAAAAAAGTATGACAATCGAGTTCCTTTTGGATCTCAGACTCTCAAGAGTCAAGTTATTTTTTAATAGAGCTGTCAGATAGTCATTTTCAACGTGAATGTTATCAAACAAGCATTCATCACGGAAGTAAAAGAATAACCTGGCAAGACGGGTATATAGCAGCTGTTTGGACAATTCATCGCATGTTTCCACCGTTGGCGGCTCTTTCACGTACTGTTTATTCTGCTCCATCAACTGCTTGTAATATGCCGTTCCATTCTTCACGGCAAACTGTGAGGCCTGGGAAGCCTTGGCTTTCAGTTGATGCAGCTTTGATGCCATTACCTAGCAGAACAATTTCGATTAATCAACCATCGTTATGAACATATGACTAAGTCTTACCAATGTTCAGATAATATTCTAAAGCAAGAAATAAGAACAACCCAACGAGATCCAATCAAATTACAACGGTTCACAGATCGCTACAGCCACGAAATCAGAATAAACAACGATTAAACCCAGAAACAGAGCAACTGAACCATAGATCTGACGAACAAAAAAAAAGATGAATATCATAACAATATACGATCAAGAAATCAATGCGATAATTATAGATAACTGAGGCTTTTATACGCTTACTTTACCTGCAATTCGAACACTTTGGACTAAGGCTTCGTCAACAGGATGTTATGAGATGGGGTTTTACACTGCTATCGCCGCTAAGGTGTGGCTGAGCTGAGACTGAGCAGAACTTCCGTGCTGTAAATTGAGACCTTCAAAGGAGGAAAAATGTATATATATTTGGGCTTTGTGAAAGGCCCAATTACTTTTACTTCATTGGGTTCGTTTAATTAAATGGGCCCATCCGACCCGACCCGATCCGATTCGTAAAGTTGGTGTCTTTTCGGTATTTATCTGAGCTAGAACCTTTTGCTGTTGACTTACTCTGACTCGCCATTTGCAATGGCTTCGCGTTCTTCTCTCGCACCTCCAGAGGTTCCTATGGAACTGTTCGCTTGCAATCGGCGGAAACTCTTAAATGCGTTTCGCGATCATCTCTCGGCATCTGGCCGTCCTCTTCACGGATTTGTCTTCCTCCAGGTATTTATTAGTTTTTGTGCTGACAGTATAATTGATTTCCGATCGTGTTCTGTTTGATGTTGATTGATTTTAGTTTTGAATTTTGAAGGGAGGCGAAGAGGAGAGTAGATATTGCACCGATCATTACGAGATGTTTAGGTAAATGAAATCTGCAGATGTTTCTTATGTTTTTATGTGCAAAACGATTGTGCTTGTTTCATTCAAAACATTCGTGTATTGGTAATCTTTGTGCGTGGAGCTTTCAATTAGATGGGGTTGGAATGCATTATTGGTATTGTTTTAAGATCAAGCATGTTTGAATGTTTGTGGATCTTTTAAAGCATGTGGCAGAATTTTATGGCTGAATTATTTTTACTAATTGGTTAAATTTTGCTGAATCTCAGGCAGGAGAGCTATTTTGCATACTTGTTTGGAGTGCGAGAACCTGGGTTTTATGGAGCAATCGTAAGTTCTGTATGACTTTATCAATAAGTCTCAACAATCGGTAAGAAATTTAGGAAAATGGATGTGAAAAGGTGGAATTTGATGCCTGTGATGTAGCCAGTATGTAATTTAATGTCTAATGTATGCCAAGAAGACACTAGTGATGCACTCTTTTTGCATTGCCGTAGGAGGAAAATTTTTGTTATTTTAAATTTTGTACCACAGGGGGCTTAATTTAACACGCACGTGAACGGCATGCTGGTTTCATTCACGTAGGTGTTAGTGAACATATGATAATTGTAATATGGTCTATTACAATACATGGCATGTATAGTGCTTGCGTATTTGTTTCAGAAGATCATTTATTTCTTGTCATTGAAACCTGGGTGAGAATAAGCTGATAACTGTACTTTTGGCTGAAGGATATAGCAAATGGGGAATCAATACTCTTTGCTCCGAGATTACCCTCCGAATATGCTGTTTGGTTGGGTAAAATTAAGCCACTTACCCACTTTAAGGTCGTTGTGCTTTCAATATTTGCCAGTTTAAACTTTGGTGGTCATATATATATATTTATTGATTTGGCATCACTTTTATGCAGGAAGGCTACATGGTTACTGCTGCATATTATACAGATGAGATTGCTAAAGTTCTGCACCAGCGGTGTCAAGGACCAGAAAAGGGGCTGCTTTACCTCCTACACGGATTAAATACAGATAGTAACAAGTTCTCCAAGCCGGCTAACTTTGAGGTTTTACTATTCACATTATGTTTTGACACGTTTAAGTTCCTACTGACGCTCCAATATTTTAAGAATAGGATGATATAGATTAATCAAATAAAACGTAGCAGACAAAATGTATGATGGATTCATGGGAATGAAATTAATATTTGGGAATTTATTGCTAAAGAACCTTTTGCGTGTTACTATATAAAGGTGATTCAATCTTGACGTGTGATATTTGGGCTTTTTGTTTCCTAAATTTTCTAGGGTATTGACAGCTTTAATACGGATATGAATGCTTTGCATCCCATTTTGACTGAATGCCGTGTCGTAAAGTCAGATCTAGAACTTGCTCTCATTCAGTTTGCAAATGATATAAGCTCTGAAGCTCATGTTGAGGTATGAACTTTGGATGTTGTTCTTAGTTACTTAATAATGATGCTTTCTTCCTTGGATATTTCATACGTCTTCATCTCAAGTGTTTGCTTATTCTGAGGAATAAAAAGATGGCTGCTTGCGCGTTACCTGAATTTGTTGTTCCATTATATTTGCTTCATTTTTTTAGCTTAGCTTCTTGAGTGCTAAGATGTGTAATTGTGACTGCTATCAAGCCTTTGATGTAAGTAGTTGAAGCTAATACTTGGTAGAAATGTTCATATGTAGTTGGTCCTATTCATATGTTCTTTCCTTGGTTGCCTGTCCAATATCTAGGATCAATGTCCTGTACTCATCTGGTTTTGCACTGTCGTTTATCTAGGTTATGAGGCAAACAAAAGTAGGTATGAAAGAGTATCAACTAGAGAGCTTGTTTCTTCATCACACCTATATGTATGGTGGTTGTCGCCACTGTTCATACACATGCATATGTGCAACTGGTGATAACAGGTGTCATATGTTGTTTCTATATCCACTGGTCATTTTTTGAACTTTCAACATTAGAATATAACTGAGACTTTCCTTATACCTAGCAAAATTATGAGTAGAGTGATATTTCTCATTTTACTGCTTATAAATTTTCTTACCACAGTGCAGTTCTGCACTATGGTCATGCCGCAGCACCTAACGATAAGGTTTGTTCTTCAATCAGCATTTGTTATGTACTAGTCACTACTAGAATGACCATTACTGTAGGATATTTTAGTTATATTTATATCTAACTTTTTTACGACTGGCTTTTCCTTTTTCCACTTTTTCCTGGTCATGGGCGCCAATGTTTACTATCTCCTGTAGACTGTGATCTGTTGGTTACACAAGTTGCATCATCTTTGGTAGATGATTCTAATATCATTATTTGCTTCCTCTAGACATTAGAAGATGGAGGTATGGCACTGTTTGACATGGGAGCTGAGTACAATTTCTACGGTTCTGATATTACATGTTCTTTCCCGGTAAGATGGCCTATGAGTATAATTTCTTGGGCTATGTACATTCTGTAAACTATATTATTCTTACCTACTACATATTCCAATCCTATATGTGTATATAATATTTGTGTAATCGTAGATTGTGGAAAATCTCTTACTCCCTTTGTCGTTGAGACTGTCATATTTCAAGCTGATGCAGTGTTGTTCTTGCAGGTGAATGGTAAATTCACACAAGATCAGTCCCTTATATATAATGTAAGTGTTCTATTTCCATTCCATGAATGATAAATCTCGGTTATAAATTTCATTTATAATGTTGGCAGGTTTTCTGCCATAGTTCTTCAATCTGATCATGTTTAAACATTTCGAAGTTGAAAAGTCTTTATGTTTGTATTGGGTGTTATCCTGATGCATGACCAACATGTACTTCCCTTATAGTTGAATTGAAGCTCTCTTATTGAGGTGGATGAATGTTCATGCTTTACTTATTTGCATTACATTGATATTTGCATAGCTTATTTGACTGAATTGATCCTACCAAGTTGATTCTAGTGTTACTAATATCCATTACAAAACTGCCGATGATGGATTTAGATTTTCAAATTCCAAACTTCGGAGTTTTATATCTCTCTAAGGCAAAGGAGATAAATTCATATTCATGTAGAAGAGCGAGACTCTCTTACATAGAGTAATGCAAATAGTTACAATTTATATGTTGATTTGCAGGCCGTCCTTCGTGCACATTACGCCGTCATATCCAGCATGCGACCTGGAGTGAGCTGGGTTGACATGCACAAGTAAGATTGACCCAATTACAATGCTCACTGAAAGCAAACAATTTTTCATGTCCTCATATTCCCACACTTAATTTACAGATTAGCTGAAAGGATTATCTTGGAATCATTGAAAGATGGCCAACTTCTTTGTGGGTACGCATTCTTATTGCCTACTTTATAATGTACTATATAATGTGATGTGGACCCATTCAGATATCATTCCTTATTTTTGTCCTATATCATGTGATGTGAACCGATTCACATATAATTTCTTCTTATTCTTGAAGTGATGTCGATGCTATGGTTAAGGAGCGACTAGGCGCTGTTTTCATGCCCCACGGCCTAGGACACCTTCTAGGAATTGATACTCATGATCCGGGAGGCTTCCTAAAGGTGGTTCAGATAAATCTGTGCACATTATTTTTATCACTAATCGTACAATTTCTTTTTTGCCTTTGCTACTACAATTATTTTCCTCTCTAGGGAGCAGAACGACCCAAAGAGCCAGGAGTCCGAGCCCTGCGCACGAGCAGAGAACTCTTGGAAGGAATGGTACGTTTCAGGAATCGAAAATTCTTTTTTGCGTAATCTTAAAATCGTATAATCCCGAAGTCGCATGTTTTGTGATGCAATGTTCAAATATTGATGTATAGTGATGTCGGAGATGAATATAAACCTTGACCAAAGACATGCCTTTTGAGCTTGCCATTGTTTCTGAACGAAAACTGCAGGTGATAACTGTAGAACCTGGATGTTACTTCATCGATGCATTGTTGCTTCCGGCAATGGAAAACCCGCAAACATCAAAGTATTTCAACCATGATCGGATCAGCAAATTTAGAGGCTTTGGTGGGGTTCGAATCGAAAGTGACGTGGTAAAAAGTTGTTCTCTTTTCGATATACGACCAGTTTGATCTGGCCCTCCAAAAGTCAATTTTTTTGTGCATGGTTAAGACATTTAGGCGTGACGATGACATAAATTTTTGCCTTGATTTCGTTTCAGTATGTGACATCTGATGGTTGTCTGAATATGACCAATTGTCCACGAGAGATACAAGATATCGAGGCTGTAATGGCTGGTGCTCTTTGGCCGATCCAAAAGAATATTATTCCCCCATCGCAATAAATGAATTCTTCTTGGCTGCTCATTTGTGATTTAACGTTATTTAATGTAAACTTTGTGTCAGGGGGAGTTTGTATTTGCTTTGTTACTTCTCGTTTATTATATTAGAAATTCAATACCAAAAGATTAATTATAATAATTAATAAGGCTGTTGTGACACGTCAGTTATTCTGTTTATTAGATAACTCCCTTCTGTTATTTACAGGTACAGCCACCATTTAAATAGCCTGGCAGTAAGATATTTCAAAAGAAAAGCTAACGAAGAAAAAGAGAGGGAAAATGTCTAACTTGGGTGCATTTCCGCAGGATATCATCCAAGAAATCCTCAAGTGGTCTACAGTCAGCTCTCTTCTTCGTTTCAGGTCAGTCTCCAAACCATGGCGAGCTCTTATAGACAATCCCCACTTTGTGAAATCACATCTAAAGCACGCCGAAGAGTCAAAATTAACCACTTGTATTTTGTTCAACAACGGGCCTTCGTTCAATATAATCGACCTCAGTTCTCTTCCCTCCGAAGTTAACCCCAGCGCCCTCCGAAAGCTAGATTTCCCTTGCCCGGTCCAAAAGAGCTACGTCCCATATAATTTCTTGGGTTCGATCAACGGCTTGATGTGCGCTGCCATCGGTAACCGCGGGTTTATGGTCTGGAACCCGTCGATCAGGGCCCAATGGAATGCCCCGAGCACCGATTTCAAAATCGAGCCCACATTGGTGTTGTTGTCCCTGGGTTTCGGCTACGACAGCGTTCGCTATGATTACAAGGTGGTTAGGATAGTCTTGAATACAACCGGCGGTGGTGGTTCGACGGGCTTGTCTGTACGGATCTACAGCTTCAAGAACGGTGATTGGAGAAGGATAGGTGATCCGGGATACAGAATATTGAGGGGGCAGCCGAGGGGCATTTTATTGAAGAACGCAGTCCACTGGCTTGTGCATCGGACTTCGAAAGATCAATATGGATCCCCACCGTCGATAGCCGCATTGGACATGACGGACGAAACCTTTCGTCGGCTGACAGGGCCGGGTTTTACAAAACACGCCTTCATGATGAGCTTAGCTAACTTGGACGGTACTTTATGTCTCTGCTACACGCATAGCACTACGGATGAGTTTGATTTGTGGGTGATGAATGAGTACGGTGTGGAAGAGTCGTGGAGCAGACTGATCAAGCTCAACCTCGGGATGTCAGCGCTCGTGCCGCTGACTTTGTCCGAACATAGAAAGGAGATTCTTGTTTATGAAGACCATCAAGGCCACCTTCTGCAGTGTGATGTTGGGACGGGATTGAGTGAGAAGAAGTTGTTGTCTAGCTTGCCTCATGCTATAGGCCTTTACGTCCCGACGCTCGTTCGAATGGACGTCGAAAATCAGTGAAACTGATCGGTGTTTGAAATATTATTACCTATCTGCAGCTGCCGTGGATGTAATGAATTCTTGAGTTCTTAGTGTTGCTTGCAATAAGCATTTTGGAAAGAAACTATGAAATGCTTTATACTTGCAGATTCGTTTTGATTAACGGGGTTCGAGTTCGAGTTTGAATCGTTTGACGAACGAAACCTAGAAACTTTTTTTCCCGGAACATTTTAAAAATTTTGATAATTTTATTTGATTTTTAAATATGTTTGTATGTAAATTTACAAATACAATTCTAATTCTAAAACGATCTGCTTTTTGAAATAATATCTTTTTTGTTTAGCTATAAAATAAAATGATAATAAATCAAATTCTAACACCTTACATAAATATTGATTTTATTTTCCTCCTCCTTATTTTCTATTTCTGCACCTACAAAATTGGTAATCTATACTTAAATACCTATTTGTATAAAAAAGTTGCAATTCAGTACCTTGTCAGAAAAAAATTATATTTAAGTATCCAACTGGTTGTGTGTACCATTTTATCATTCTTGACGTACTTTTTTATATGTATATTACGTACCACATCAGGCATTTATGTGGTAACTATATACGTTTCTTTATGTTACCTAAATTAATTATGTGATGTACCTTTTCTTACTGTATTATGTACCACAATACGTTTTTACATCGTACCTAAATATACTTATATGTTGTACCTGCGGCGCAAATGGGTACTTATGTGTAAAAAATTTATTCTATTAGGTACCTACCTACATGTAAAAAAATTCTGACAAGGGACTGAATTGATAATTTTTATACAAATAGGTATTTAAGTTTAAGTTTTCCCAAAATTGTGGGTGGTGGTAAATTTCATTTTTTAACGAAAACAAAAATACGAAGACAGCAAAAGCTGCACCACAAGTTTACATAATTTTTGCTTACTGAGTTCTTTTTACTGATAATTTCAAGGTTTTAATTTCCTTACTGGCCTATTTCGGCCTCCAATTGTCGCTTCTCCGAAGAAAGTGGTGTTTGTCAGCATCGATTTAGGTTACGTTTGCTGCTGTGTGACATTTGTAGTGTTAGTGTCCACTCTTTATTACGTTCGTTGATGTTTTGAATGTGTTCGTCGATGAAGCATTTGTTGTCGAGGAATTGAAACCTCGGTGCTACAAAGTAATATCGGTTAGATGTTAGAACTTAGAAGAATGTGTGTGCTAAATCAGTGTCCGCGATGATTACAAGGTAATTTGATTAGGATATAGCCTTGATGCCATCTGATTGTGGTGTGAGTATTCTGTATCTGTATAAGCACTGATCAGTTTATCAAATTTACGACATCTAGCCGAACTAGCGATGGGATATCAATGGAAATATTCATAAGGAGGAATATATATCGTGCCCGAAAAGGAAGCCCTAAACGCTCTCATCAACAAGAATCTCCTTTTCTGGTACAATGTCCAGACGGGGTTGCTTAAGGCATTCATATCCCATCGCTAGTTCAACTGGATGTCGAAAACTCTAGAAACTGATCAGTGTTTGTTTGCTCGTATGGATGTAATGAATTCTTGAGTGCAGTGTTGTTGCAAGAAGCATTTGGAAAGAATAAATGAAACGATTTATACTGGGAGATTCTTCTGTATGTTTGTTGAGTTTTTCTTGTCGTCTTTTGCTCCATTCGTTCTAAGTTTCAGTTTTGATTGATGGTTTGAGTTCGAGTCTCTTTACGAACAAAACATGGATAAACTTTTAGCGAACATTCTTATAATTTTGACAGTTTTATTAAATATGTTTTTATAAAAAAACAATTGCAATGCTTAAATGTGCTTTTTGAAATAACCATCACTTTTTGTTTTGCTAATAAAAAAATATATATCAAATTTTCATTTTTTGGTTTTTTGGGACTCTTTTGATACACATTTTTTGAATTTTAGAAGTTAACTAAAACAGGTTACGTTCCTAAAGGTTGGTTCAAGCGGTCAGGTCACGGGTTCGATTCCGCTTGGTTGCCTTGACTATCGGTGTTTGTTGGGACTTGGAACAAGAATTAGTCCCGTTGGAAGCTGGTAAGATGAAATATGTATATAATTTCTTGGGGTATGTAATTCTATGTGTGTGTATATATATATATATAATATATATATATAACACTTGTGTAATAATGGATTGTGGAAAATCTCTTACTCCCTTGTCGTTGAGACTGTCATATTTCAAGCTGATGCAAGTGTTGTCTGTTGTTCTTGCAGGCGAATGGTAAATTCACACAAGATCAGTCCCTTATATATAATGTAAGTATTGTATTTCCATTCCATGCAAGATAAAGCTCATTATTATAGTTCATCATTTGTATTGTTGGCAGTTCTGCTACAGTTCTTCAGTGTGATCATGTTTAAACATTTATAAGTTGAAAAGTGTTTATGTTTGTATTGAGTGTAATTCTGATGATGACCAACATGTACTTCCCTTATAATTGAAGCTCACTTATTGAAGTGATGAATGTTCATGCTTTACTTATTTGCATAGCTTCTTTAACTGAATGAGCCATAATATGTTTTGATCCTACCAAGCTGATTCTAGTGTTACTAATATCTACTACAAACTGCCGATGCTGAATTCAAATTCCAAACTTCGAATTTTATATCTAAGGCAAAGGAGATAAATTCATTTTCATATAGAAGACTGAGACTATGTTACCTTGAGTTATGCAAATAGTTGCCATTTATATGTTGATTTGCAGGCCGTCCTTCGTGCGCATGACGCCATCATATCCAGCATGCAACCTGGAGTGAGCTGGGTTGACATGCACAAGTAAGATGACGCGATTACAATGCTCACGCAAGCAAGCCATTATTCGTGTCCTCATATTTTGTTACGTACTCACGCCCGAAGGGACCGAAAAATATCGGGTCAGAGATTACGCAAGATGGGTCGAGTAAGATGCTAAATGAATTAGAGGTACGAGCCCATCTAGGGAAGCGGGACACGTGAGAGATGCAAGGCTGAGAAGATTTGCTATTTGAATTATTAAATTATAATTACTAGTTTGTTTAGATTTTTATGCCTAGTATATCTTATGTTAGTTAATTCTTTAGTATATAAATAAGGTAGAGATAGGAAGGGAGGTGATGGATGGGTTTAGGAAGTAAGTTAGGGAGGGCAAGAGATTACTCTTGAGGGCTGTCAGCATTGTCTAGTTTGCGTATTATTTATTCAAGCGTGAATTCTCCTCTATCAATTTAGCATTAGTATCGTGGTTTATCACAATTCTGCAACAACATCGAGTCCTTTGGTCTTCACTCTAACATATTTCCACATTTAATTTACAGATTAGCTGAAGGAATTATCTTGGAATCGTTGAAAGATGGGCAACTTCTTTGTGGGTACGTATTCGTCTTGCCTACTTTATAATGTGCCATATCATTTGATGTGGACCGATTCACATATCATTTCTCAGACTTTCTTATTTTTTAAGTGATGTCGATGCTATGGTTAAGGAGCGACTAGGTGCTATTTTTATACCCCAGCCTAGGACACCTTCTAGGAACTGATACTCATGATCCCGGAGGCTTTCTAAAGGTGGTTCAGATAAATCTGCACACATGATTATAATCATAAATCTGCACCCAAAGAGCCAGGAAGGAGTCCGAGCCCTGCGCACGAGCAGGGAACTCTTGGAGGGAATGGTAAGTTTCAGGAATGAAAATTCTTTTTACATAATCTCAAAATCATGTGTTTTGTGATACAATGTTCAAATATCGTGATATGGTGATGTCGGAGATGAATATAAACCTTGACCAAAGACAGGCCTTTTGAGCTTGCGATCGTTTCTGAATGAAACTAAAGCTTGGATTAACTGCAGGTGATAAACTGTAGAACCTGGATGTTACTTCATCGATGCATTGTTGCTTTCAGCAATGGAAAACCCGCAAACATCAAAATATTTCAGCCATGATCATATAAATTTAGAGGCTTTGGTGGGGTTCGAATCGAAAGTGACGTGGTATGGTATATAACTCTTCTCTTTTCAATAAATGTCAATCAATTCTTTGTGCATGGTGAAGGCATTTTCTTGTTGAAGGTAGGCGTGGAAATGACATACATTTTTGTCTTGATTTCGTTTCAGTATGTTGTATGTGACATCTGATGGTTGTCTGAATCCGACCAATTGTCCACGGGACATACGAGATATCGAGGCTGTAATGGCTGGTGCTCTTTGGCCAATCCGAAAGAATACTATTCCCTCACCGCAATAAATGAGTTCTTCTTGGTTCATCTGTGATTTTCCGTTATTTAATTTAAACTTTTTGTCAGGGGGAGTTTGTATTTGCTTGTTACTTCTCCTTTATTATATTAGATATTCAAAAAAGATTAATTATAATAATTAATAAGGCAGTGAAACGTCAGTTATTCTGTTTATTAGATAACTCCCTTCTGTTATTTACAGGTACAGCCACCATTTAAATAGCCTAGCAGTAAGATATTTCAAAAGAAATCCAACGAAGTAAAGAGAGGGAAAATGCCTAACTTGGGTGCATTTCCGCAGGATATCATCCAAGAAATCCTCAAGTGGTCAACAGTCAGCTCTCTTCTTCGTTTCAGGTCAGTCTCCAAACCATGGCGAGCTCTTATAGACAATCCCCACTTTGTGAAATCACATCTAAAGCACACCGAAGAGTCAAAATCAACCACTTGTATTTTGTTAAAAAACGGGCCCATGTACAGAATAATCAACCTCACTTCTCTCCGCTCCGAAGTTCCCCCCGACGCCCTCCGAAGGCTCGATTTCCCTTGCCCGATCGAATGGAGCTGCCCCCCGTCTGATTTCTTTGGTTCGGTCAACGGCTTGATGTGCGCTGCCATCGGTAACCGCGGTGTTATGGTCTGGAACCCGTCTACCAGGGCCGAATGGCCCGTTCCGATCGCCCATTTCATGTTCGATTCCACGCAGGCGTCATTGTCCTTGGGTTTCGGCTACGACAGCGTTACCGATGATTACAAGGTGGTTTTGATAGTCTTGAAGATAACGGACTGGGGTAGTTCGACGGGCTTTTCTGTATGGATCTACGGCTTCAAGAGCCGTGCTTGGAGCGAGACTCGTTATCTGGGATACTATTTCCTGTTGGGCCAGCAGAGGGGCATTTTCTTGAAGAACGCAGTCCATTGGCTTGTGCATCGGACTTCGAATGATCAATATGGATCCCCACCGTTGATAGCCGCATTGGACATGACGGACGAAAACTTTCGTCGGCTGTCATTGCCGGGTTTTACAAAACACGCCTGGATGATGAGCTTAGCTAACTTGGACGGTTCTTTATGTCTGTCCTACACGCATAGCAAAACAGGTGAGTTTGATTTGTGGGTGATGAAAGAGTACGGTGTGGAAGGGTCGTGGAGAAGACTCATCAAGCTCAACCTCAAGACGCCAGCGCCCATGCCGCTGACTTTGTCCGAGGATGGAAATGAGGTTCTTCTTTTTGAGAGATTGAGGGGCTACTTTCTGCGGTATGACGTTCGGACAGGGGCGAGGACTTGGATGAGGAGGCCGCCGTTTGGCTTGGCTCGTGCTATAGGCATTCACGTCCCGTCGTTAGCTCGACTGGATGACGAAAATCATTGAAACTGATTGGTGTTTGAGATTCTTACCTATCAGCAGCTGCTGTGGATGTAATGAATTCTTAGAGTTCTTTGTGTTTCTTGCAATTAGCTTTTGGAAAGGAAAAAAAATAATGAAGTCCTTTATATTGGCAGATTCTTCATACCTATGTTTGGAGTTTTCCTTCTTGTTTGGTTCATTCGTTCTCAAGTTTAGTGAAAATACAATCAACTTTTTGTTTCGCTATGTCCATAACAAATTTTCATATTTTTTATTTTTTTTGACAATTTTAGTATACAATTTTCCATTAATGTCACCTAAAAACGGTTTCTTTATAATTAATTACCTACAAAAATAATATCTATATAAAAAAATGCTGGTGATATATTTAATTTTGTTTTTTTTTTTTAAGTAAAACAAAGATATAAAAACGGCAGAAACTATACGCGACGTCACTTTCGAACTCTCATCACTTCCCGCAAATCTACGCTACGGTAAGGTTACAGAATTTGTGCTTTCTGAGTTCTTTTACCTGATACTTTCCAGGTTTTGATTCCGTTATTTAACTGTTTTTTTGCACAATCTGTCAGTTTTCCTAATAGTGGTGTTTATCACCGTCGATTTAGGTTACGTTTGCTGCTATGTGACAATTTATAGTTGCCAGCTGAAAGATAATGATCCTGCGAAGCATTGCATCCCGCTTATTGTGTTTGTTGATGTTCTGAATGTGTTAAGACGGTGAAAGATTTTGTTATCGCGTGTTTCATCGAGGAATTGAAACCTAGGTGTGAAAAGTAATATCGGTTATATGTTAGTCTAGTGTTGGACTATCTGATAATTCCTTCTTTTTTTCTTTGGCAACTTACAATGGAGATGAAGGGTTGGAGCTGTGTTTGCACTTTGTAAGCAGTTGATGCCCAGATGAGTGATTAATTTTTATTTTTATTTTTTTTTAATTTGAATATCGTCCATGACTCTTTTTTTTTTTTTTTTGAGCTGTTTTTTTCTTGGTGACTTGGGTAATCATTATTTTCATCCTTGGCACACGCTGCATATATACTTTTTCTATCAGGTAATAATAATTCCTATAAAACCAAACCCCATATCAACTTCTCATGGCATTAAGATTTTTGTCCGTTGTCTCCTCCGCAGTGGTTTCACGCCGGTTACCATTGGTCGGTGCTTTGTGTGTGTCCTTAGTTTCGGTATCTCCAATCTCTGCTCCACCATTTCTGTATCATCCAGAGCCGGGTCTGCACGGTCTCTTTCCTTTTGTTCCTCTCTTACGGTTACTTTTCTTGCCTTTCCTTGATTAAATTGTTTTCCGCTTGGTTTTCTATCGTTTTGGCTTGTCAAGAATCTTACAAATGTACACATGTATTCTCAGAGAAAAATTTAGTGTGAAGCCACCGGATAGAAAAGTACATACTATAAGATGGAAAGGAATGAAAAGACGGTCCCCAGCATTGTTGTCTATGTTACGGTTGCTAACAAGGAAACAGGTTTGTTTTATTTGTGTGTTTATTCCATACAACTACTTTTAGTCCCTAACAGTGTGGAGAATGTAAAAATACGAAAAAGGTTGTTCAATTATTCCGCTCATCTGGTGCAGGGAAGGAACTGGCTGAGAGCATAGTCAAAGCACGACTCGCTGCTTGTGTTAATCGAGTGCCAGGTTAATGCTTCATCCCATAAAGGAAGTTCGATTAGCAGAAGTAGGCAATTATAGATATGAATGGTAGTTCCTTTTCAAGTACTCATGCAAGTAGTTGAACTGCCCTGAGTTCCTCTGTAGTACTCATGGTTTTGGGTCTTGGTGATTGATCATTTGCTTTTGCAGCATACGAGTATGGTCCCGTTTACCAGTTCTCTTATTTGTTCCGTAGTTTTTAAATGAAAAGTGTTTCTCATGCCGTTGAAGCTATTAGACTTTAGAATGTTTGATGTGAAGGCTGCAAGTGAAAATCCATACAAGTGTAGTCTGTCTTCTTATCACTGAAGGCATTACTCTCCCTATGTTCTCCTCATCGATTATCGGGAAAACTATGATGCTTAGTGTTACAATCTATGTGCAGGTTGAATCCGTTTATGAGTGGAAAGGAGAGGTAAACACTCTTAACAATCTTAGTTCTTTTTTTCTTTTTAATTGGCCACTTCCTTTGGAATATAGGAGTGTGGACAGACCATTGATAAAAGCACGGAGGGTTCCTAAAATTTTGCGTTTTATGTATGAGAATTGTGTTTCATTGCCAGATACAAAATTGATTCAGAGGAACTGCTCATAATCAAAACCAGGGAGTCTCTTCTAGAAGCATTGACAGAGCACGTGAAAGCGAATCATGACTGTGAGTGAGTATTCTTCTTCGTCCCTCATCCTAAAAATAAAAAGAAGCATTGATAGAAGTTGATAAAACTGAGAAAGCTGGCGAAGTCAGAAAGAAGGTCTTTGTCTGAATTCAATTGATGTATATATCTAGGACCACTACATCCCATATAACTTGATTTTCATTTTCAGTTTTTCTTTTTTTCTGAAATTATGATTCCCCTTTCTTCTTCTTTAGGGTGCCTGAAGTGATCTCAATGCCCATAACTGGTGGCAATATCGATTACCTGGAGTGGCTTAATAACAGCACAAGGGACTAAAAATGATGTCCATGGTAGTGCAAAGCTTCCCATAATATATGTGTTTGGACTTGTAATAAATGCTGTCCATGATGTTTTTCTCTTGCCAGTGCAGTGCATGCATAATATAGTAATCCCATATTTCAAACCTGTGAGTCATCTCCTATTTATGTATTATATACCTCTTACATGTGCAATTCTGAATGTTGTTTATTTGTTTCATTTTTTTTGTTTTTCCCCATTTGCATGCATGATTTACAGCTCGATATTGAAAATGCCAACTTCAATGTGAAACTCTTCTGTGGCCATTTTCAGTATGTGACCTCTGATGGTTGTCTGAATATGACCACCACGAGAGATAGGGGATATCGAGGCTGTAATGGCTGGTGCTCTCTGGCCAATCCAAAAGAATGCTATTCCCTCATCGCAATAAATGAATTCTTGTTGGTTCTTTTGTGATTTTACATTATTTGATTTAAACTTTTTGTCGGGGGGTTTGTATTTGCTTGTTACTTCGCGTTTATTATATTAGAGATTCAATACCAAAAGATTAATTATAATAATTAATAAGGCTGTGACACGTCAGTTATTCTGTTTATTAGATAACTCCCTTCTGTTATTTACAGGTACACCATTTAAATAGCCTAGCAGTAAGATATTTCAAAAGAAAAGCAAACGAAGAAAAAGAGAGGGAAAATGTCTAACTTGGGTGCATTTCCGCAGGATATCATCCAAGAAATCCGCAAGTGGTCAACAGTCAGCTCTCTTCTTCGTTTCAGGTCAGTCTCCAAACCATGGCGAGCTCTTATAGACAATCCCCACTTTGTGAAATCACATCTAAAGCACGCCGAAGAGTCAAAATCAACCATTTGTAGTTTGTTCAAAAACGGGCCCACGTACAGAATAATCGACCTCACTTCTCTCTGCTCCGAAGTCCCCCCCGACGCCCTCCGAAGGCTCGATTTCCCTTGCCAGATCCAATGGAGCTACCCCCCGTCTGATTTCTTTGGTTCGGTCGACGGCTTGATGTGTGCTGCCATCGGTAACCGCGGTGTTACGGTCTGGAACCCGTCGACCAGGGCCGAATGGCCCGTTCCGATCGCCCATTTCATGTCCGATTCCACGTTGGTGAAATTGTCCTTCGGTTTCGGCTACGACAGCGTTGGCGACGATTACAAGGTGGTTTGGATAGTCTTGAAGAAAACCAACTGGGATTGTTCGACGGGCTTTTCTGTATGGATCTACGGCTTCAAGAGCCGTGCTTGGAGAGAGTTTCGTGATCTGGGATACAGAATGCATGTGGGCCAGCAGAGGGGCATTTTCCTGAAGAACGCAGTCCACTGGCTTGTGCATCGGGCTTCGTATGTTCAATATGGACTCCCACCGTCGATAGGCGCATTGGACATGACGTACGAAACCTTTCGTCGGCTGTCAGGGCCGGGTTTTTCAAAACACACCTGCATGATGAGCTTAGCTAACTTGGACGGTTCTTTATGTCTGTCTTACACGCATAGCAAAACAGGTGAGTTTGATTTGTGGGTGATGAAAGAGTACGGTGTGGAAGGGTCGTGGAGAAGACTCATCAAGCTCGACCTCGGGACGCCAGCGCCCATGCCGCTGACTTTGTCCGAAGATAGAAAGGAGATTCTTCTTTATGAGAGCTTGAGGGGCTACTTTCTGCGGTATGACGTTCGGACAGGGGCGAGGACTTGGATTAGGAGGGCGCCGTTTGGCTTGGCTCATGCTATAGGCGTTCACGTCCCGTCGTTAGTTCGACTGGATGACGAAAATCATTGAAACTGATTGGTGTTTGAGATTCTTACCTATCAGCAGCTGCTGTGGATGTAATGAATTCTTAAGAGTTCTTTGTGTTGCTTGCAACTAGCTTTTGGAAAGAAAAAAAAAATAATGAAGCCCTTTATATTGGCAGATTCTTCTTACATACGTTTGGAGTTTTTCTTCTTGTTTGATTCATTCGTTTTCAAGTTTAGTGAAAATATAATCAACTTTTTGTTTCGCTATTTCAATTACAAATTTTCATATATTTTGTTTTTTCCCATTTGCATGCATGATTTACAGCTCGATATTGAAAATGCCAACTTCAATGTGAAAACTCTTCTGTGGCCATTTTCGGCTCATTATTGATTACCTATTTGTTTATGACTGACTTTTGGTGAATGGTTTCGTGTTAATGAACTTTATTATGAGTCAAATGATTTATTTGCAAGGTCGTAAAGAGATTGTCGTGTGGCTTGCTTGAGCACTGCACTGCACTGCACTGTGAAGTATTTATTATTTGTAATTTTTTTTTGGGGAAGGTTCAATAATTTATCTGTCTTATAAGTAGAATTGGTTTGATGAATACCCTTCGTCTCAATGACAAATCATTTGAGGTGTATGGAGATGGAAAAGTGGAGTGTAAATTTGACTTTTATTTTTTAAAGAAAAAACGAGCCGAGGTATTCTACTCAATCGAGTATAGTGTGCCCTACGTACATTGAGGATGAGACTGATCTTCGGTGATTAGTGACGATTATACTCAAATAAAATCTTGACTAGAAGGGTCGATGATGTTTCATATTAGACAACTGAAAGTGGAGTTGTCTTATAGTCGATAATAAGTTTCAAATGTTTCTCTATCGACACTAATGTGGCAAGAAAAAAAAAAAAAAAAGAAGGGTCGCCATAATTAGTATATACTATATCAAATTTTGACTTTAATATATAAATATTGTAGTTAACATTTATTTATATTCAATGAAATTGGATGGTTATGCATTATAATGAATGAATATGTATCAATATAATACAAGTCAAAACACAGTCGGCCGGTAACTGCGGTTAAGATTCTTTTGACATTAAGCCCATTTGCATATTTCACATTAAAAAGAAAAATAATTACATAAAATAAAGTGTCGAAAATGCCCTCTACATAATTTACATTATCATGATATTCTATTTTAGTGCGTACGAAGTGTGTGTGCAAGCGAGATAGGGAGAGATGAACTGTCGGCGATGATTGATTTTCTAAAATAAGTTAAAGAAAAAAGGAAAATTTTTTTTTTGAAGAATAATAAAGAATTTAAAAAAAAATAATAATAATAATAGAGCGGCCCGTGAGAATCGCTTTGTGTATAAGCCATTCGAAAAGCTTCGAACACTCACCACGTTTCTCTCCCTTCTCCATAAACAAAACTCTTCTCTTCCAATTCCTCAATACCTTCCAAGATCACAGACGCAAATAGGGCTCTCGATTATTCAGTCGTCTGTGATTTTGTTTGTGTAAAGCAAAACAACTTTGTGAAAGAGAAAACAATTTCAGCTCTCTCTCTATCCCTCCCAGTGAGAGATAGAGGCTCACGGCGATGGCTGACTTCAACGGCGACTCCGTTTGCCTCGACGTCGAAACTATTTATCTCGGTGGAAAGGTTGATTTTTTATTTTTTTCTATTTTATATATATATATATATATAGATAGTTTTCTCTGTTTGTGCTTCACGGCTCAAGACATCTTCTCAAGAATGCTTCATGATTCAGACTTGATATGGCTGTGCTGTATTTATTTATTATTATTTTTTTATGATATGTTGTTGCTGTTCTCCATTTTCCTGAATTTTCTTCACAAAAGGTTTCAAGATTATACGCCAATCTCTTTATTTTTTTTCCAACACTTTTTTTTTTTAAATCTTGAAAGAAAATTGAAGAAGTGAAGCAGGGTTCTCATGTGTGTTTCCTTTTATCCAATCAATCCAAATGGTCGTGTTTATCTAAACATACTATAGCCGTTAGCGTAGGACAAAATTCCTACCTCATATTAATTATTGTTAGGTTTATTTAAAGGAAAAGAAATGTTTTTTTTTTTGGGGGATCCAATGGGTTGCTTGAACATGCTAGAATATCTATTGTAGTAGTTGAGCTCAACTTTGTTTTATTACCAGTCTGTTCTGATCATTTTGGGCTGTTGTTAGAAGCTGACACCTTTCACTTAAATTACTAATCATATCTGTCAAGGAATAATCTTTTCATTCTCTTTTTACATCTACAGATTATTTTTTAAAGATCTTCAATGATTGGAGACTGGATATTGTTGTCTGGCTTGACCTGAAATTTTTTTAATTTGGTGTAGCAATCATGTTAGAAAGTGGACTACAGCATATGGTTTAAGGAATTAAATAGCTGGTAGGTAGAATGTTTTTGATTTCCATAACTTGAAGAATCATCAAGAAAGATAAAACCTCCATACTTGTTTAAACTCTTAGTATTCCAGTTGGTAGAGAATATCTATGGTGGTAATCGCATTTTACTCTTTTCGCTCTTTATTTTTTTCTTCTTTGAAATATAAATATTTCTCATTCAGGAGCATATCGTACGAACTGGCAGTGGTCCTATCTCGGTTATTGTCTATGGAGACCCCGATAAGCCAGCTCTCATAACTTATCCTGATTTAGCTTTAAACCGTGAGTGATCAATTCTCTTGTAAATCTGTTTGAGCTCATAAGTATGTGCTTCTGTTCGTAGTTATGATCTTTTTCTTGCAGCTTTTTCTTTTTTTTTTTTCGTCCATGTGCATTATGCGCTGTCGATGCTCCTTTTTCTCTTGCATCCTTACCTAATCTTTTGCTCTCGCAGATATGTCTTGTTTTCAGGGATTATTCTTTTGTCCAGAAGCTGCAGCGTTGCTGCTCCACAATTTCTGTATTTACCATATTAGCCCTCCTGGCCATGAGGTTCGTTGATTGCCCCACTTTTTTCGCATTTATGCGTGCGTATGATTACGATGCAGCCCTTGTTCTATTCATACATGCGCTTTGTTATTGCTATTCGTTAATATAGTTACTCACAGTAAATTTAAATGGGACTCTGATAAGAGCTCTCTCAGTTGGGAGCTGCTTCCATTTCCAACGGCACTCCCCTGCCTTCGGTTGACGACTTGGCAGATCAAATTCTCGAGGTGCTCAACTACTTTAGGTAGGCAAGGCAACCATAACGTTTTGATCGAATTATTCTATGTTGCGCAGTATGTATTAATAGCGAGAGTGGTTTTATACTTTGTTCAGGATTGGTGCAGTTATGTGCATGGGCGTTATGGCCGGTGCTTACATCCTCACCTTGTTCACCGTATCTGCGCTTCCCTTGTTATAAAGTTGCATCCTCTTTTCATATATTTTTCTTTCTTCGTATCTTAGAAACGTTATATTTTGCCAGATGAAATACAGAGAGCGTGTTCTCGGTTTGATCCTCGTATCTCCGTTCTGTAAAGCGCCACCATGGAAAGAATGGCTCTGTAATAAGGTTTGATGTCTACACTTCACTGTCGAGATTCTCCATTTTCAATAATCGATTAAGCGTTAAGCTAAGACAATCGGGATTTTTTTTTACAGGTGATGTCGAATCTGCTATATTATTACGGCATGTGCGGACTGTTGAAAGAATTCCTGCTACATCGGTATTTTAGCAAGGTGGTTACAACGCTTTATAACTTCAATAACTAACCGATCTCTTAAGGATATGATTTCATCAAGAACATTGATCACAAGCAACTCTTGCCTTTTATGATCCCAGGAAGTTCGTGGGAGCGCAGATGTTCCAGAATCTGATATAGTTCAAGCGTGCAGAAGAGTTAGTATTCGAAATACATCTATTTATATTATCAATTATTAGCATCTTAAGCTCTGATTTTTATTTTTATTTTTTCAAAATTTTCTTGATTACGAATCTTGATTTAAAACTTAAAAATCTGATCTTTTTAGCTGCTGGACGAGAGACAAAGCACGAATGTGTTGAGGTTCCTTCAAGCTATAAACGGGTAAGTAGGGATTTTACGTTCAAACAATTCTTCTATAGCTTTTACTTTATGATCTTTCTTCTTACCTTTGTCCCATGAATAGGAGACCCGACATTAGTAGTGGTCTGAAATCTCTGAGGTGTCGGACTCTGATATTCGTCGGCGATAATTCTCCTTTTTACTCCGAGTCCCTCGACATGAATGCTAAACTGGAAAGAAGATGCACCGCCTTAGTCGAGGTATGCCTTACTTTGAAAGCTTCGCTCTTTACGTAATATCACAAAGATAGATAGGACACGTTGAAGATACAGTTTAGTTCTTGAAACTCATGGATAAATTTACTTATATATATATATATATATATATATATATATATTATAGGTTCGCTCTTGCGGATCGATGGTAACAGAAGAGCAGCCACTCGCAATGCTGACGTCGATGGAATACTTTCTCATGGGCTACGGTCTGAGCCGGCCGGCTCGGTCGAGTAGCAGCCCGAGGAGTCCTCTGAGCCCTACCTGCATAGCGCCAGAGCTCCTCTCGCCGGAGAGCATGGGGCTGAAGCTTAAGCCCATCAAGACTCGGCTCTCGTCGCAAAGATGACCACCCTTAGCCAGCCAGCCATGATGTAAATGAGAAGGAAGCAAATAGTGTGCTGTGTCTTTTTCAATAATTGTCTTTTACTTGTGTATGAATGGTTTAGTTAGGATGTGAACAGCAGGAGATTCTTTTATAGGGTGAGACGTCTTTTTCATTCGTTTTGACGACGTTGTTAGTGAAGGTCGCCATGGCTTCATCTTTACGACGCCTGTAAAATATTGAAAGTGACATTTTTTTTCTTTTGTAATGAAAATAATGCAGAGCTGTTGAGTGGTGATTCGTTGCTAAAATATGTGATAAAAGAGTGTTAAGACTCTTTTTTTCAATTTTTTTTTTTTTTTGAAAGCTTTCTTCCGTCCGAATAGTTGAATGTTACTACGGAGTATATGCGCCCTTTAGACCTTGTAAATTTGTTTTTTTTCATTGGAAGAAAGAAGTTAGATAAAATATTGTTATGAATTAGTGACGTCAATGTTTCACTAGTTGTTATATAGGTAATGAACGTCTCCTAAATATAGGTCAAGTGGTCGAGGTTCTCATGTTGTCAAATTGAAAGTCAAGGATTTGACTCTGCTTGGATTCCGTTATGTAATTTACGTGTAGAGACTAATGATATTGAAATTCAACTGAAAGTGGACTTAATCAGTGTAGAGACTTTGGTCGCTCAGACTTGAGACACACAAATTGGGAGGGAATATCACATAGTTGATATGAGGTTCACATTCAACTCGACTTGAATTTGATCGAAGGGTCGAGATAAGAGAGACAAATATATATATATATATAATATATATATAATATAGATAAGGATTCCTTTGTCCGAAACATTATTGGGTCCATCAATATCCTTAAAAGCCCAAACTATGTGGGCCTGAGGCCCAAGTCCAACGTACTTATTTAAATTCCCAACTATTGAAGGGAATAAAAAAATCAATCCGTATCCGTTCATAGTTACGTACGTAATTGAAGGGGTGGCTGTCGTAATTGTAATCCGAAACAAGGCAAACGATATCGTTTAGTCCGAAAATGCCGGCAGGCGAACTCTACCACCCGAGCCTCAACCCACCGCCACCCGTCGGCGCCCCCGATGAGGAGGAATGGGTTTGGGCCCAAATCAAAGCGGAGGCTCGCCGCGACGCCGAAGCTGAGCCTGCTTTGGCCAGCTACCTCTATTCGACGATTCTCTCTCACTCTTCGCTGGAGAGGTCTCTGTCGTTCCACCTGGGAAACAGGCTTTGCTCCTCCACGCTGCTTTCCACGTTGCTGTACGATCTCTTCCTCAACATATTCTCCAACGACCCCTCGCTGAGAGCCGCCACTGTCGCCGATCTGCGAGCCGCCAAGCTCAGGGATCCTGCCTGCGTCTCCTACTCCCACTGTCTGCTTAATTACAAGGGTTTCCTCGCTTGTCAGGTTTCAATTACTTACGCTACAGCCTGCGTTTTTACATATCAACTGTTCTTTGTTTGATGCATTGTATTCGTTTTCGCCGTCTTTTCCGTGCATTAATTTCGCAATCCAAAACGGTGGGTTAGTAGTGTTCTCAACAATAACCTTCAAAGAACATAGAAACATGAATTGGGCCTCTGGCGAATCCATGATACTGTTAGCTTTTCAATCTGTTCGTTCGGATAGTTAAAACGATTCTCCTTGGTGCAAATGATGATTGCCTCAGGCACATAGAGTGGCTCACAATCTATGGACTCAAGCAAGAAAGCCCTTGGCCCTGGCCCTTCAGTCTCGAATCTCCGACGTATTCGCCGTCGACATCCACCCCGCAGCAAAGATTGGCAAGGGCATCCTCTTCGACCACGCCACTGGGGTGGTCGTAGGCGAGACGGCGGTCATTGGGAACAACGTGTCGATCCTCCACCACGTGACCCTGGGCGGCACGGGAAACTACGGCGGCGACCGCCACCCGAAGATTGGAGACGGGGTGTTGATAGGCGCCGGAGCGACCATTTTGGGCAATGTGAGGATCGGGGAAGGGGCCAAGATAGGGGCTGGGTCGGTGGTGCTGATTGGCGTGCCGCCGAGGACCACCGCGGTGGGAAATCCGGCGAGGCTGGTGGGTGGGAAAGAGCAGCCGAAGAAGCATGAGGAGGTTCCTGGGGAGTCTATGGATCACACTTCTTTCATATCTGAGTGGTGTGATTATAGCATATGATGCTTTCTATGTCATTTTAACATACTTTCTTTCTGGTGTGTCTGCGTTATTTATGATATGTATGAATATGTACTATGTGGATAGATGTTGGACTCCATTTAAGGGAGTCTTTGATCTGTGTGTTTAAGTGAGATCAAAGCATATTTGGGTAATAAAAGTTGTCCAGGAATATTACCGTATCCACCCAAATTTCCTGACAATCAAACCGCGGAAGAGGGTGGACATGCGCGTTAAAGAGATTATGGGGATCGAATTGCAAGGTTTGAAATTTTTAAGAACTAATATGCAGTAACTTCAAAGTTAGCCTTTTTTTTCACAGAAATATTGTTTTTGACTGATCATACGTTGTTTCGAAAGTGTGTCAGTTCGATTTCACTGTTTTCGAGCTGGTGTGCAAATTCAGTTGCTGTATGTATGGATTCTTTATGAGTCAGTTCGTTAATTATCGCCAATTCTACTATAAGAGTATATGCACGAGCTGATAATGATGTTTTGATTGACCCTGCGGGCTGTAGAAGTAAAGCTAAGGATTGTTGGAGTGATTTAATTACTGTAGGTGAAACCCCCCATGAATTTAATCCGGTCCGAAAGTAGTAATCACCTCGTGATTTTGTTTTCTTCAGCTCGATTGGTGAACTCTTCAGGGCAGAGAGAAGTGGCTGTTATGTTTTTTTCGACGCGATGATGGGTGAAAATAGTGATGATAACGTAGTGAATGTGATTGGGCATGAGCTTGTGACAGTTAAAGATGGAGTGGGTCTGAAGGCCTTTGATGATGATGATAGGATTGGACCGAGTAGTTTCGTTGGTAAGGAATTTGATACCAAGGAAATGGCATATTCTTTCTACAGTGAGTATGCGCGGTCCATTGGATTTGGCATCACGATTAGAGCAAGCCGAAGATATACACAGGCAATATACAGAAAATTTCAAGCTGAAGTCTCCGGTATGGTTTATTGCAACATTGTAAAGAGCGCCGAAGACGACAGACTCATAGTATTTAGGGTGGATGATGTTGAAACGAAGGAGACCTTCACCACAGAATGGAATAATAAAACATGCAGTATTTTTTGTCAGTGCCGTTTGTTCGAATATACTGGATTTCTCTGTAGACATGCCCTATCGGTTTTACAACTATATGGGGTTTCCACAATCCCATCTAGTTATATACTTAAGAGATGGACATGGGAGGCAAAGGAAAGGGGCACAACTAGCCGAGCTTTGACTAAGAGAACCACAGAATCCAGCGTTTCAATGATCTCTGTAAACTTGCTTTTAAGTTGGGCGAAGCGGGCTCTTTAACACGGGAATCTTGCGAAGTTGCACACGATGCTCTACAAGAAGCGTTAAGACAGAGTGTGCTCAAGAACAATTCTACTAGATCTGATATGGGACAGAAAGAGATTGGTAGTATCTTGAAGTCATCAAACTCAAATAAAGCTTCAAAGAGGCAAATGGTACAGCTTGTTTCAATTTTCATTTAAGTATTTGATGTACCATCTGAATTAAAACCCACCTGGACGACTTTTCAATATTTTCAAGGTACAAGCTGAGGCTGAAACACTCTCCAATGTGATTCCGGGCAGTGCTCAAGATAAGGTTCGTTCTCTTTGAATATGTAATTTCATTTTTCTCTGTCTTTTATGGAAAACGTAATAAGTATTCATCAACAATTGTTTCAATGCAACGTTACTCATATTTATAGGAACTCTTGAACCAAAGATCACTCCACCTTAACATTCTCAGCAGGACTTCCAAGGGATGGTATGCTGAATACACCGGTCCTATGAACTTATATTAGCAAGCTTCTTTTGCGATAGGCACACTTTTGGTTGTTATACGTTGGAATTATGCTCGAGAATCTCTTCTACGAATTATGACTCACAACTGGCTACTTAAGAATGTGTAATATTGGTTCGTCACCCTGGAAATGAATCATAATCCATGTATTGGTTACCACAAAGTGGAATTTTCATTATGAATCTAACACTATCTTCTTTTTCCATTTTAGGGCAGTGTGAGTTATGTTCAACCTCTCAACAACCATTATGATGAGTAGATATTTAGTTCAAATATTCTTGATATACATCTCAAATGATACTTTTCAGATGCAGGGTCACTTCAGTTTCGATGCATCATCCTTGGAAAAATGTATTTAGCAGGTAATGAATAAATAGCTTACATGATATATTGTAAGAAACATTTTGAGATGGTTTATTTTATTTTTCTACCATGAACTTCCCCTTAATGGGCTTGTCCCCTATAATGCAGGATAATACATCTGAACATCTGACCTCAAGTAGCTCTCATGATTGATGTCTTACCATGTGTAGTAATCTGCTCTCGAAGTTATATAAAAAGGGTAACTAACTATAAGACAGATTTACGAACCTCACTAATTTTCGGAGAGCTTGCATTGGCGAACCGTAACTTTTTCACTGATTTCTGGGCATTTTTCGAAGATCTTAGTCGCTGTGAAGACGATTGATCATGGTTTTGCTGACTTTTTCACTGATTTCTGGGCATTTTTCGAAGATCTTAGTCGCTGTGAGGACATCATGGTTTTGCTGGCGGATCTTCTTCCCTTGTTGAAGATTTCAATTGACTAGGAGAACCAAGAGTGTTATTATACGTACTTTTGTCGACTTTTGTAATCTTCTGTATAGTTGTTTTGTACAAGTAATTGAATCAATGTACACTATAGATGTTAAATCGAGTAAACTATTGAGCTTCAGCCTCAACGTGTTCGAACAACAATTTCGAAGATCAAAACAAAGTTATTATTGCAGCCAAGTTGCTGAGACAATATCAATCGGCTCTAAAGAAAAGATCAATAAAGATAACACACTATTCCATAACAGCAATGCCACCAGCAGCTTTAATCTTCTCTATAATGCTATTTGCCTCATCCTTAGTCACCTGCTGCTTGAGCACAACGGGGGCTTTCTCGACCAAGTCTTTAGCTTCCTTCAACCCCAGATCGGTAAACGATCTAATCTCCTTAATAACTTTAAGCTTAGCATCCGCGGCAAACTTCTCCAACTTCACATCAAAGGTCGTCTTCTCCGCCTTTTTCTCCTCAGCCTTGCCAGCTCCACCGTGTGCCCCTACTTGGCCGCCCAAGTCCATCCCATCTACAGCTATGGGCTGCAATTTCGGAAGAAGAATCTTTTCCCTCAAAGCTGGGGAAATCTGCATCCGTTCCTCTGGAGGAAGAGATGCGATTTTCTCTGCGAGCTCTACGATCTTGGCCGAAGGGGGCGGTCTTGGCCCGTAAGGATCGTAGAACTCTGGGTATTTGTACTTCCTGGGCTTGGATTTGGGATCTCTTGGTGCAAAATCAGGTTGAAAACAACGATACTGTAAAGGCTTGGTTATTCCGAAAGATTTGGAATGGGTTCGAAAGAATCTGCAAAAGGCTAGCCTCATTGTGAAAAACACAGTCACGATCTTTTCTCTATGCTATTTCTTCGTTCATAGCAACTTGCCCAACTTCGTCTTCACCATTTCACTCCCTTATATCTTGGTACGACAAGGCAGAAGATTGAACTATAAGAAAAACAAAGATGCAAGACGGAAACTTTGCGATTTAGCATGAAAATGAAGCATGGTGGAAGCAAGAGACAACGATAGTCACATCGGATGAAGCAATAAACAACAGTTTATCAGAATGAAAATCCCCCACCTACATATGCCAATCGAGCACCTACATAGGTGGCAGAACATAAATACAGGACATAGATTGACACAGCTCGAAAATTTACCTCGGAGCTCAGCTGTGGGCAACTTTGATGACCGTTTGATCGCCGGCGACGCTGGAGTATTCTCAGTCAGAGTGAGCTAGGGTTCAGGAGGAGATGAATTTTCTTCATGTTAATTACTTTTTTTTTTCTAAAAATAATCATTTATTTTATTTTAATTGGGACATGAATTTGGGCCTTGGTTAGCGACTGAGCCCACGATCCTAGTAAGCCTCACGTAAGTCTCTTACTATTAGGCCCATTAACGGCCCAAAACTTTTAATTACATAAAAGAGAAACAGATGTTGACACATGTCCATTCTATGATACCACGACCAACCATCCCATAATTAAATAAAATGGACATTTACGTGTCAACACCTTATTGGTGGAATACCTAATGAGAACATATTATGGGCACAAATGAATCTATCTAGAAATTTAGACCGAGTTCGATCACTACATCACACACAAGTATGATCTTCAGTCAGTTGATGCTATACAAGTAATACATCTTCGCATTTTCCGAACAAAATGAAAAAAAAAAAACGAATGGATTTGATATTTCAACAGTAGTTCTTGAAGCTGATGATCCATCCGACGTCTCAAGCAGTCATCTTTCTCGAGTGCACTACGTACATTGGATCGGTTCGACCAGGGTTCGGAGATATGTCCACAGACTACACAGAATGTAAGAAAAAAGAAAAGCATCAAGAATAGCGTAGTGCCTTTATTCTATGAAGCTAATGATCATTTCCTTGCACAGAGAATATAGGAAAAGAAGACTTGGCTTTTTGCCTGGAGATATAGTAGTAGTTACCTTGGGAGGTTCGAACCCTCCGGCGTAATGGAAGTATGCCCCTACTATCATTACATGGTCGGCATCGTTTGTAGAAGTCCATATCGAAATCGCCTTTGTCCAAAAGCACCGATTCGAGAAGCTGCCATTGTTTTCATTGAAAAAGATGATAACTTTACTAGCTATCGAAGAAATGGTCGATATGGTCTAGCAGTTCATCACCTAATGATTGCGAGTCCGCCAGGTTTGAGGATTCTGCGCATCTCCTTGAAAACGTCGATGGGTTTCGTTAGGTAATCAACGCTAACCTGAAAACAGATCAATATAGCCTCCATTGATCAACTTACATATGGCGAATTGGGCAAGAAGATGACCTTACCACATTTGTAATGACATCAAAAGAGTTGTCTTCGAATGGGAGTTTAGGATTAACATTCAAGTCTTGCACTACATACTCTGTCAAAATCTGCATATTGACTAGGCAAGTGAGAAGGTTCCATGTATGTTCTTCGATTCATGAAAACATTTACGGATGAAAAGCTCAGAAAAGCGATCACTCACGGGATTTCGTTTTAGCTCTTCTTCGTTCAAGCCCATTCCCGCTATCCTGGACTGCTTATATCCCTTAGGATAATGACTGACCTAGTCCGAGGATTAAAAGAAAAGAAGAATCACTTGACACATAACACTTTAGTGTAATAAGAGAAGTGTAAGCTGGCCTGGCAAGTAAGAAGATGTAGACTCTCAGCTCACTCACCCAGCTGCTACACATGTCAAGCATAGCCACTCCAGGAGTATCAGTCGGTGGGAAAACCTCGGAGTAGAATCTAGTGAGAGCAGCAATTGCTTGGTCGTCGATATGAGTTACGAAACGCGGAGATTCGTAGAACAATGTATCTGGCGACCTGCGAAATATTGTACAAATTCTTCATGAGAAAGTCCATACATTACATCAATGGATTGATGGTACACAGAAAAAAAAAACACAAAAAAGAGAGCACAATTCAAGAAATAGCATGATAAAAAAAGGGTGAAACTTGAAAGGAGATCGAATTGGGAAGATACTCACTCGTCAAAGCGCTGGAAATCCTCGTCCTTGAAAGGAAATTGCTCAGGCCAATCAACATTCTCTAACACCTTTACATCAGAAACAGCAGATATTGGAATACAACAGAAGACATGGAAAACAACCATTTTCAAGAAAATTAAGCAAAGCCCACTTCAAGACAAACGTAGCTGAAGCTTCAAGAATATATAACTATATAACTATAGAAGCATGTAATGAAATCACCTTCTCAATAGTACCCTTTTGCCTGGCAGAAGCGATGAAAGACTTGGCACCGAGGTTATTAGCAGCCATGTTCATAAACTGGGACAAGAACGACACTCCAAAGCCCAACACAAGCCTACGAGGTTGGCTGTATTTGCTCACCGCCCTCGAAAATCGAGGCAAAGAAGAAGAACAAATGAGGGGCAAACTCGCAGCCGAATGTGGGAGTCCTCGGTGCAATTTCATACCAATGTGAAAGGCCATTTCACTTGAAAAAATTATTATTAAATCTCCTCTGCTTTAGAAATACGCCATATTGACTGTTGATGGGTCATAAACTATTCGTACTTATTACCATGAAATGAATCCTCAAGAGTTTTCCATAACAGTAATGTTTTCATCAATTATATACTGACCTTACCTTCTGTTGATGTAGATGCAATTTACGTGGCTATCCTGGCTTTCACTCGACTATGGATAACAGAGTTGGGCTTAAACAATAACTGGGCAAATACATAAAACGTCAAACATTCCTTTCTGTAATGAAACAACCAAGATTAAAATAACTGGACTTTGAAGCTAAGAAACTAAGAAGATAGAAGCCCAGATTTTGATCCAAAGCCTTTCTATATCTTTAAGCTGCAAATTGTTTGATTTTTGATATATATATATATATATATATATATATATATGTTTGCTACAAGTATCCATGGACAATGTTCAAAAGCCTATCAATGTCTCAGGGCCCAAAGACTCGGTCAACTTTTGAAAGCGCTTGATATATATATATATATATATATATATATAACCTACACTGGATGATCGATCTACCTTTTGATTAATCATGAGAGAATAAAAACAAAGTCATGTGATTTGATTAATGGTCCAAAAGTGTTACTGTTTTTACTTTGAAACAAGAGTGTTATTACACGACAATGAACTGCGTTAATGATAGCACGTGAAGTTAAACATGTCTTTATCAGAGATGAGAAGCTTATAAAGATTATGAACAGACTAATAAATATATGTGATTAATATATTCCGACAGGGTCTACTTTGCTTTGCTCCCTTTTAAATATTTATCACAAACCCCACCATATACATGTATGTATGTATGTATACACGCATACACATCCATTTCTATATAATAAGAAGGGAGATTTAATGCTAGAAAGTAGTTGTAACGTATTAATACGCATAAAGTCAATGATCAAAAGAAAATTGTATTCATACAAAGTCAAACATCATGAATAGAGTGAATAGTACTTATCAATTATGGCCATGAATTGAGTTAAATTCATATAATAATACCTCAATTATGAAGCCCCACTTAATTCTTTTCAAATCATATATAATCATAAATGCACATATTTGTCTAATTGAATAATTGATTAGCCTATTTTTTTAGACCGTCGTGACATCCTTTTGCCTGTCCTGCGGCCAACCAACCTTGTATTATATATCTAACACCATGTTAGTACAGTATTAGCTCCCAAGAAACAATTCATTTGATTCAAAAGGAAGTTCAAGAATGAGCGACCTTTTCGGTAGCAATAACAACGACAATAGAGTAAGAAGTAGAAGCGTTCTTGGAGTTTCAGTCTGCGGCGGCGGCGGCGGCGGAGCACAGTCAATACATGACATTGATCAGTTCTCCAGAGAAGACAGCCTTTACAGCTTATCCACCGGCGTCTTGCCTTCTCTTGGCGCCAGAAGCAACCGTAGGGTCAAGCTTCGTTCTTTCATTGCCTCGCCTTATGATCGACGCTATAGGTTCCTTCTTTCTCCATCTGTGCCTCTTCTTATTCACATGGGTTGTCGGCTTATCATGAGATCATTAGGAAAAGAGCAATCTTTCTTGTACGAATGTTTTTGAAACTGTGTCTTTTTACATAAATATCGTCTTTTCTAACAGTGAGAAGGCACTGTTTGTTTTGTTGATGTTACTGTTCAAATATTGACAGCTTCTTTTGCAAAGCAAAGCCCACCTCAAAGTTTTAACTTTTATACGTTGATATTTTCATCAGGGCATGGGAAAACTATCTAATTGTATTAGTGGTTTACACTGCGTGGGTTTCGCCGTATGAATTTGGGTTTTTGGACAAGCCCACCAAGCCTCTCTCGATCGTGGATAACGTCGTTAATGGGTTCTTCGCCATCGACATTGTCCTGACGTTCTTTGTAGCGTATTTGGACAGAAGTACGTTTCTTCTCATCGACAACCCGAGGTTGATAGCATGGAGATACGCTACTTCTTGGCTTGCATTTGATGTTATATCGACAATCCCTTCTGAACTTGCTCGTAAGATATCGCCGAAACCTTTAAGATCTTATGGGTTGTTCAACATGCTCCGCCTTTGGCGTCTTAGAAGAGTCGGCGCCTTGTTTGCACGGTAAGTGCTCGACGTTTTTCCCCTTAGATGATTACAGCATATTTTCGATCTTCTCCGTATGACTGCATCATTCTTTCGACCTTAAAAACAGACTGGAGAAAGATAGAAACTTCAACTACTTTTGGGTTCGATGTGCCAAGCTTATATGTGTAAGTCAACTCACATCTGATCACTTGATGGCAAAGCGTTGGAGACAGTATTTGTAATGAAATTCTGTGTTATTTCGATTCTCGCAGGTCACTATCTTCGCAGTTCATTGTGCGGGCTGCTTCTATTACCTTCTTGCAGCCCATTACCCAACGCCGAAAAAGACATGGATCGGTGCAGCCATGCCCAATTTTCTCCACGAAAGCCTGTGGATTCGCTACGTCACCACGGTTTATTGGTCCATCACGACCCTGACCACGGTTGGATACGGAGATTTTCACGCAGAGAACATGAGGGAGATGATATTTAACATCTTTTACATGCTCTTCAACTTAGGACTGACGGCATACTTGATAGGAAACATGACCAATCTGGTTGTTCATGGTACCAGTAAGACTCGGCAATTTGTAAGTATCACATGCTAGGAACTACGTCTTCTTGGACCTTTATGGTCATGATCAGTACGTAATACTCATTTCCTTACGATGATAGAGATCTACGATTCAAGCTGCATCGAGCTTTGCGAAGAGGAATCAGTTGCCCGCTCATCTCCAAGATCAAATGCTTTCGCATTTATGCTTGAAGTTTCGAACCGATTCGGAGGGATTACAGCAGCAAAAGACCCTCGATTCGCTTCCAAAGGCTATTCGCTCGAGCATTGCGCATTTCCTTTTCTACTCCGTGCTTGATAAGGTGTATCTGTTTCGCGGGGTATCCAATGATTTACTCTTCCAACTGGTAATATTACAATTTTATATATGTTACAGTTCTATCTAATCTGTAATACTTTCAGTAGAATGAATCCTAGAGACGTTTATTTGTTCGAAAGGTCTCTGAGATGAAGGCGGAATACTTTCCTCCCAAGGAGGATGTGATTTTGCAGAACGAAGCACCGACGGATTTCTACATCATCGTGACAGGGGCTGTGGTACAGATTAATCGCGGACTTTTTTTCCATTTTTTGAAATACTCTTTGCGTATGCATTATGGTCTGACTTGCAAGTTGTTTGTAGGATCTATTGGTCATGAGAAATGGAGCTGAAGAGGTCATTGGAGAGGCTAAAAACGGCGAGATCTGTGGCGAAACAGGCGTTCTTTGCTGCAGGCCTCAGCTCTTCACCGTACGGACCAAAAGATTGACTCAGCTGCTGCGTCTTAACCGCTCAACATTCTTAAACATTGTCCAGGCTAACGTAGGAGACGCGACGATCATCATGAATAATCTTCTTCAGGTTCGTATGACTCCTCCATTAAGTTATCCCACATTGTGTATGAAAAGATATTCCGAAATACGTCTTTTTTTTTTTTCCCAATTTAATCAGCACTTGAAGGACCTTAATGACCCTATAATGGAGGGAGTTCTCATCGAGACCGAGAATATGCTTGCTAGAGGAAGGATGGACTTGCCACTCACTTTATGTTTCGCTGCACTTAGGGAAGACGACCTGCTATTACACCATTTATTGAAGCGTGGCCTCGACTCGAATGAATCAGATAATAATGGAAGAACAGCTTTGGTCAGCATATGTATCTATATATATATATATATATATTGCCTTTTTCTTTTGCCAATACGTTGGCGTTTGATTGATTTTCGGGTTTCTTTTTCACCTTAACCAGCACATTGCGGCATTGAAAGGAAACGATAACTGCGTGCTTCTTCTGCTGGACTTCAAGGCTGATCCAAATAGTCGAGGTATGGCTTTGAAGCTTGAATTTTTATTGCTCACAGATCAGTTTATGAAATAATAATACTTGCCGACGAGAGCATATATAAGTCATTCAAAGTTGATAAAACCGTTCATAGTTCAGACAATGATGAACACATCTGACTTATCATGCTCAGTTGACCTTTTATCTTATGTTGTTCATCGAGTTGACTTTCTGAAACTGTAATAAAACCGCTCGGGCCGGTTTGTGATAAGTTGGCCCTAAAAACACTCCAAAAGACAGATTTATTATGTCTTTATCGTTTTAAAGTATACAGTTTTGGTAGTTAATCATTTTCGGCTACTTGCAGATTCCGAAGGCAGCGTGCCTCTATGGGAGGCCATGCTCAACGGCCACAAATCCGTGGTCGGCCTCCTAATCGACAACGGCGCAAAGCTGACCGCCGGAGACGTCGGTCTATTCTCCTGCACGGCCGCCGAACGGAACGACCTCGACCTTCTCAAGCAGATCGTTCGCCTAGGAGGCGACGTGGGCCGTCCCAAGAACGACGGGTCCACCGCCCTCCACTTGGCGGTCTGCGAAGGAAACCTGGAGATAGCCAAGTTTCTGTTGGACCAGGGCTCGAACGTCCACCAGCCCGACGACAGCGGTTGGACCCCGCGCACCCTTGCCGAGCAGCAGGGCCACGAAGGCATCCTCAAGCTCTTCGAGTCCCGCGAGGAGGAGAAGCCAGCGGCCAAGATCGAACCTTCCTCCGTCCCGATGCCCCCCGGGGTTCGTTTCTCGTCGGCGGTCCTGCCGGCGGATGGAGGCGGTTCGCCGTGGGCTCGGGCTCGCCCGAGGCGGAGGGCTGGCGATAGCTTCCGCAATTCTTTGTTCGGGATCATGTCTGCGGATGCGAGGAGCGGCGATCGGGGCAGCGTAGGCCCGTGCGCGGATGAGGCGAGCGTTGTGGTTGTGGCTAGCAGAAGTCATGGTGCCGCTAGGGTTACTATAAGCTGTCCCGAGAAGGGCGATGTTGCCGGGAAAGTCGTGCTGCTGCCCGAGACTTTCGAGGAGTTGGTCGATTTGGTCGTGAAGAAATATGACTTGAGAACTGCCGTGAAGGTGGTGAGGAAGGATGGAGTTAGGGTTGATGGGATTGAGCTTATAAGAGATGGTGAAAGCTTGGTCTTTGCAAGCGATGGTGATAATGTTTAGTCTTCCCTCTTATTTTGAATTTTTTTTTTGAAGTTTTTTAGCTGTCAAAAGCTAATTGTTGTAAGCATGTATGTATATTCCTCATATTTAATATTGGTATATATATATATATATTTTACGACTAGGGTATCTACAAGCATTTTATTTTGTCTATCGACAAGCATTTTTATTACAAAAGATGTGTCTTTTGTTGTTTCTGTGTTTGTCTTATGGTAAGAATTACTAAATTTCACATAATGGGCTTTTAGGACAATGCTCTAACATATAGCTAGTGTTACGTGCAACGTATCATCCATGACAAACATATGTCAAAATCATTCATTACGTATATACATATATTTGATAATGAAATTAGCACTTCCCCCTAAAGCTATCTTTATATTTTTTTCTTGGAAGAGGAGTGGACGAAGAAAAATGGCTCAATGGGTCGTCATCTTTTTCAGATTTATTATTAGTGATATGTATCAACTTTTCAAAACTTTTTATATTTATATGTAGTTGGCAAAAAACAATATATATATATTAACCTGGCGGTTTGCCTTATTGCAATCAACATCTCTCTCACTTTGGGTTTGTTTATTACATACCACATATAAATACATAATATGATATTGCAAGATGCCTCTTTTCTTAAACTATTAATTGTGGAAACCTTATATTAGAGTTCAAACAAAAAGAAAAAGTAATTAAATACTTTTTTTTATGTATTCACAATCACATGTGAACTCAAGTACCTAGAAGCGAAAAATAAAGCCATGTTCTTACATCGAAGTTCTTGCAGCTATCATCACTGATTCTCATATTTTTAGAAGTAACCATAAAAGTGATGTAATTAATTAATATAATAAACGAGTCTCTACCCACAATAACCACTTGCATTCATCGTAATGATTCAATAATGTATCAAATATATTTTTTCGTTCCTTTTTCTAATTTTCCAAGGTGAGATCATTTTCATGTTTAATGCCATTGGCTGATATATAAATTATGAGCAACTTTCCAAACGTTAGCATCGTTTCACTTCATCTTTACATCTTTTCAATGTTTTTCTCTCTATATTGTCTTGTTTCTAGCACCACCACTTAAAATTCAATTGATACATCAGAATATGAACTCATACTTATCAGTTTAACTACCATTAAAATACTAAACAATTAATAACCCTATCTCAGTCAATGCCATAACTTCATGTGCAGCAAAACACATCATTTTTCCTACTTACATTATATATTGATGATAAACATGAATGCAATTCAAGAACTAACGACAAGCTGGCTCAGCCCAACAGCCCTCTTCTTCATCGTCAACCTCATCATCGGCGCCATTTTCATCCTTATGGCTCAAAACAAGCATCACCAAAACAGTGATACCCAAGAAAACCATCATCATCATCAACCCGGCCCAGAAGTGGCACGAGCCCCGTCGTTCTTCGAGCGAGTTAGGTCGTTCAACCTAGCCAAGAACCGGCGGCCCGACGAACCGGACGAAGAGGATGAACCGTCCGAGCCCATTATTAGCCGTCAAAACAGCGGTGTCGATATTAGTGAACACGAAGAGACTGGTGGGGATTGCACTGAGACAGTGACAGCGGCGGCGGATAAGTCAGAGGTTGAGGGTAGGCGGCCGGAGACTTCGATGGAAAGGGAGGAGGCCGACGACGAGGCGGTGGATGCGAAGGCCGACGACTTCATCAACAGATTCAGGCAGCAGTTGAAGCTGCAGAGGTTGGATTCTATTTTGAGGTACAAGGACATGCTGAAAAGAGGGGCATCGTTGTAATTTCGTAGGTAATTTTGAGCGGTATCACCAATGACCCGACCCGGTTGGATTACCAAAATATATTATAGAATTTGATTTGATTTTATTTTTTTAATGCGACGAATACGTATTGTTTGTTGTACACCAAAGACTTTGTACTTTCTTTCATTAAAAAAAAAAAAAGCTGCAAGAATGGGTCAATGGATTATTATAACAATGCTACTTATACCCGAATCCGACCCGTTAAAGACATTTTTACATATTTCTACTTTGCCCTGAATAAATATCCAAAGTTATGGGACTAAAAGTGCAATAGTCTTTCACAAACTCTTCGATCGTTCTGAGTCTATCTCAGCCGTATTGTATGATAAGAGATGATACCTTCGTTCTCGGAGTAATACGATGTCGTTTTCGGCGGTTTGTTCAAGTACACCGTCGCCTCCGCCGCTCACGGCTTCGCCGGCACAAACTCGGGGAGTTGCTTTATTTCACCCAAATATACATTCGTTTACCAGATTTAGTGCCCAGAGGCTTAAAATTCACTGCTGTCACCAAACGATTCAACTTGAAAAGGAGGCGCGAGAGAGCACAAATTTCGCGAAGAAAAAGAGGAAGCCCAGGCCCAGTTTTGTGGAGCAAGTTCAGAGCAAATGGTCTGTAAAAATCCCTTCTTTAAGGGAAAATTTCCCTTGGGAAGCACGAGAAGGTGGTGATAATGATAAAGAATCCGAAGCAGAGAGGATAGAGAGCAATGAAGATGATTATTCTGAGCCAGATAGGGATAAAAGTAGAGTTTCGAGGGAGAAGGCGGATTCTGATAGTAAATTTCGTAGCTCTTTTACAGCTCCTTGGGCTCATGGAGGTAGTGTGCTGAAGAGAAAGGTACTTAATTCTGATGGTTTGATAAAACACGAAGAACTGATTCCGAAGGAAGATCAATATTTTGATGAAGGGCGTGGGCTTATGGGGAAGGCGGTGATATCAGATGTTGAAAGTGAAGGAAAACGTGGCAAGTTCGATACCAAAGCAATCAAACTGACCGACGTGAATGAGATTTTCGAAGCCAAAATGAGTAAAGACGGAACTTCTGTGAAACAAGACGAAGATTTCAATGTGAAACGTTCTCTTACTTCCAATGATTTAGGTAGATTGCCGTGGGAAAGAAAAACTGATGAGGGGTTTGTGAAAATGGATAAATCAGTGAATGGAAATGCACTGTTGGCGGAGAAGTTGATACCTGAATCTGAGCTAAAGAGGCTTAGAAATGTGTCCCTGAGGATGGTTGAGAGGATCAAGGTTGGTGCGGCTGGTGTAACGCAGGATTTGGTGAATGCTATACATGAAAAATGGAAGAGCGATGAGGTCGTTAAATTAAAATTCGAAGGCCCGCCTTCGAAAAACATGAAGAGGACACATGAGATACTCGAGGTCAGTAGCATCTTCGTTATGTATTTCCCGCAAATCAAATTGGGCTACATTGGATCATGAGTATGATATCTTCTGCCGGGCTGTGCTCATCTATATTTTTCTTATTGTAGATAGACTAAGTTTTCGTGATTTGTGATTATGTAGTGCATCATATTGTAGGATTTGCTTAATTGAAATGCTTATTCTGAACCATTTGTGTGTTCTGTCAGTGTAGAACTGGAGGTTTGGTCATTTATAAAGCAGGAAGTTTGATCGTTCTTTATAGAGGGATGACATATCAGCTCGATTGTGTAAAATCTTATAGCGAGCATGGTGAAGCCAAAGGTGGAATATTAAGTTCTTCTCAAGATTTGGACGAAGATTCTCCTCAAGGAGTCGGAGTTAGACACCTTAATGAGGCTTCAGAATCAGAACCATCTAGAGCAGTTAGATCAGATTACTTTGGGAGATTATCCGAAGAAGAAAAAATCGATTTAACCGAGTTAAACTCTCTGTTAGACGAGCTCGGTCCTAGATTCACAGATTGGTCCGGTCGAGAACCAGTTCCTGTCGATGCCGACCTGCTTCCAGCTGTCGTTCATGGATTTAAGACTCCGTTTCGACTCCTACCTCATGGGTTCAAGCAGGCATTGAGTAATAAAGAAATGACTTTCTTGCGTAGAACAGCCAGGACACTGCCCCCTCATTTTGCTCTTGGTGCGATTTCTTGCATCATCTAGTGTCGTTATACTGCCATTTTTTATTTATACGTGCAGCTTTGCATGAAAGGAAGCTCTTTTTTTCCTTAAACGTAGGGAGAAACAGAGAACTCCAAGGTCTTGCTCAAGCCGTGGTGAAGTTGTGGGAAAATAGTGCTATAGCAAAAATAGCCATCAAGCGTGGCGTTCAAAACACTTCCAACGAAAGAATGGCTGAAGAGCTTAAGGTTAATTTGTCTGTAAAATGAAATTAGAGTTAAAAAAACACTGCTTTTAGAATACTGAAAGTAATTCTTGATTGATATTTCATGCTCGTTATTATATGGCCGGTTTGCTCCTTTGTGCAGATATTGACTGGAGGGACATTAGTTTCAAGAAACAAAGAATACATAGTCTTTTACAGGGGCAACGATTTCTTACCACCAAACATCTCAAGCACCCTCATCGAAGCCGAGAGATCTGCAGGTCTTCGACAGGTCGAGGAAGAACAGGCCCGGCATAGAGCATCGAATCTGATCAACACAAAATCTAAAGAATCTAAACCTCCATTAGTTGCCGGGACACTTGCTGAGACTTTAGCAGCATCTTCACGATGGGGAAGCGAGCCAAACGGTGAAGAAACAGAGGAGATGCTGAGAGAAACAGAAAGAGCCAAGCATGCTTCGTTGGTCAATTCCCTCGAGAGAAAGCTGGCTATCGTATGCCATGATGCATAAAAAAATGACAACATATAAAGTTTTTCCATAGTATTTATACGTTCTGCCACCTATTTACTATTGTTGATACGTGCAGGCTAAGGATAAAATACGTACGAGCGAGAGGGCTTTGGCGAAAGTGCTTGAGAATCAAGAACCTGAAGATCTACCTACTGATCTCGAAACCCTAACCGACGAAGAAAGATTCTTGTTTCGAAAGATGGGTTTGAGCATGAAACCTTATCTTGAACTAGGTAAACTAACTAACTATCTTCCACACTATCACATTCTAACATCGTTCCATAATCTTGGTAATGGAGTGAAACTTGGTGTTTAACAGGGAGAAGATCGGTTTTTGCTGGCACGATCGAGAACATGCACTTGCATTGGAAGTACAGGGAGCTCGTGAAAATCCTCGTGGAACGAAAAAATCTTCCGCAGGTCAAGCACATTGCTGTAACGCTCGAGGCTGAGAGCGGCGGCATATTGGTATCAGTGGACAAAACTGCCAAAGGTCACGTAATAATTATCTACCGTGGGAAGAACTATCGCCCTCCGCTTGCATTTAGGCCCAGAAATCTCTTGACGAAAAGGCAGGCTCTGGCTCGTTCAATTGAGCTGCAGAGACGTGAGGTAATAACGCATCGTTTCTGATTGTCGACTATGCAAGATCACATGTACTGTTTTTTTTGTTATGACGTCATTTCGTCATTTAAAATTATTTTCAGGCACTGAAGCACCATGTTAGGGAACTAGAGGAGAAAGTTGAGAAGCTGAAGCTTGAGCTGGTGTGAACTCTGCTATGAATTATTATTATTATTATTTTATTTTATTTTTTGGAAAAAGAAATTCTTGAACTAAAGGAGCTATCTATACAGTGTAATGTAAACTCTAAAACTGACAAGGATAATCCAACTTGGCAAATAGTTCTTTAAAAATCAATTATATTTATGTCCGTACATACTTCCGTTAAAAATTGGTTGGTTGGTTGGTTGAAAAAGATGTTTAATGTCAACGCTTGTAGGAATCAAATGCCATTTAATGACGTGGTGTAATAATGATAAGAAATCAGTGTACACATTATAAATCTCTTATTACAGTTTTATAATTATAAAAGAAATACGAAGTAGTTGAATGATCGTCCTTTTCATTCTTGAACTAGAAACCAACCAAGCTTGGTCTAGTTGTCAAGGAATAGACATTAAGGATTTGTGGGTTAGGTCGTAGGATCGATTCCTCCTCCCACAATTCCTTGAGTAGTCCCCATGTGATTTATTTCTCATGACTATCTATCGTTGTCAGGTGGGTTTGAGACATATTCATCTGACCCCGGGGATTAGTCCCACCACTGTAGTGTGTGGCCAGATCGAGTGGGAATACCTCGAGGAAAAAAATAATAAAAAACTGATGAACGACAAAAAGGGAGAATGGTTTTTACGTTGTAATTACAGAATATTTGACTAGCTGTAATTGTAATATCTGCACAAAATGAAATGCAAAATTATGGTAACTACGGGGCCTTGAATTTTTTGAATTTATTATCCCATTGTTTATTCGATCTAAGAGAGTCAAATATATTTGCTTTGATGCGTTTGATTTCATCAAGTTGCATTGATGGGTATATAATTAAAGAAATTTGGCTCCAAAACTTTATAATATATTGATAATTAATTATTATTCGATGTCCATCCACGAATCTCAATCCGAGTAACAAGACAAGAACCACAAAGAAAGTCATAGTTTTGCATACCTAATGTGATCGAGAGAATAACTCTACTTGGTATTTTTCTAACTTTTTTCTTTTGGAAGAAGGTATCACTACACATCGTCATTGCAGTCTCGACACTTTCACTAAATTCAGTCCTCACTCCATCGAATTTGATTCCAATTTCGCCAGATTAATCATCTTGTTGGGATATAAAATCCCCTCTAGCCCAATTCCAGAAGCCCAAATTCATAAGCCCATGAGGTTCCACTCTACAATCAATTGACAATAGAGGGAGTAGCCACAAGCTTATAAGCAGCTCTCAAACTTACTGTCTAATCGATGCGTGACTTTTGTTTGATACCCAATGCATCTGACTTATATATTCCGTTCTAAATTCACATTTGGAACCCATGGTTATGGATCAAGTTACCAACAACATTGATTAAATGAAGTAAAATATATGTGTCTCTACAAATCTCATTACCAAATCAAATTCGAAGATATATGTTTACAACGTGTGATTACTAGAACTCCTATGTGGAGACTATGGAAAGTCAGAATGATCATTTAGACTTATAATTTAACATGGGCATTTTTTCTAACTTTAAAGTGGGGTTTTATGATATCATATGAGTCACGAACACGCTGCAAACTATTCATCGACAACATGGCAAGTTGGTCGTTTGGGACCTTCAATAATACAGTAAAGAAACAAAATAAACTACTTTTTTTTTTTTTTTCTTTTTAGTTATGCAAAGATGATAATGTTCTCTAATATTTCGACGGTCTTTCACAGAAGCACCACCGTGTGTTGAAGCTTACTATCTTTGACCACAACTTTCTCAGACAGCACATCGTTCGTCGTCTTTCTGCTGCGTATCGACTGATCTTTGTGTGCTATAAATAATTATATATATGGAAAAAAAAAATAAAACCCGCCATTCTTCAGAATAAATATCGATATCTTTGAACCCATCAAAAAGTCTCATGCTTTGAAACTCAAAAAGGTGGTGTTTTTTCAAATCTTTGAATAAGACTCAACAAATTCTTTTTTTTTTTTTTAGCTTTTTAGCATTCCCATTGCACAAATATACCGTGGTAATTCGTGGCCGTGTGGGCTATGGCATGAGAAAAGAGAATTCAAAGCATCGATAGATAGACTGTAGCGAGCGAGCCCATATTACACGTGTTATCCTTCCGTAATTGATGGTCAACTACACCGCACTTTGACTTCGATTCAAAGCCGTTTATAAGAGGGCTGTTGGCGATCAAGTATTCAGACACACATTGTAAGAAGAAATATCGTTTATTATTATTATTACATTCCCTCTCTGCCGACCACAAAGAGTTGCTTCAAGCTCGTCTCTTTTATCTTAGGTGAGTGTATTCCTGGTAAATGAATCTTTCTGTCAAGAACAAGTGTTATTTCTGATGTGTTAATGCTTAGGATGTTGAAGTCAGTCAAAAGTAGAAATATTTGAAAAGGGTTCTGAATATTTCAGTTGTTATTGTGCATTTTGGGGAATTTAATCTGATATGGTAATGCTTAGGATATTGCAGTGAGTGAAAAGTAAGAATTTGTTCAAAGGGTTCTGTAGATTTCAGTTGTTATTGTGCATTTTGGGGGAATTTAATCTGATATGCTAATGCTTAGGATGTTGAAGTCAGTCAAAAAGTAAGAATTTGTTAAAAGGGTTCTGAAAATTTCAGTTATTATAGTGCATTTTGGGGAACTTAATCTGCTTACTGGCCATTTTCGAGCAGAACTATCTCGTTGGAACCACGAAAGAGATGACGTTGAGCGCTGAAAGATTCGGCCAATCAGAGTTTGGAGCCATGTCGACGAGGTTCGATAGGATGAGCAGGAAAAACTCGATAAAGCTGAGAAACTGCGAGCCCACAAAGCTAGTGCTTCAACATTCCCTTTCGTTCAAGGATTTAGTGCAAGACTTTAAGCCATCTGATGCATCGGATGGTTGTAATAAGAACGCAGCTTCCCCGATTTCTCTCCCCGAACCGGCCGTAATGTTCAGTCCGAGACCCGTCAGTGAACTAGATGCAGCGGCGGTGAAGCTTCAGAAGGTCTACAAGAGTTATAGAACCCGAAGGAACCTTGCCGACTGTGCTGTCGTCGTAGAGGAACTATGGTTCGTTTTTCTTGATCCATGTTGTAGCTATAAGCATTTCTTTTTCAACGACTTGAAAATTTTGATTAAAACTGTAAATCGCTTATTAGGTGGAAGGCGTTGGACTTTGCAGCGCTGAAGCAAAGCTCGGTGTCGTTTTTCAACGTCGAGAAACCCGAAACTGCTGTGTCTCGGTGGGCTAGAGCACGGACTAGAGCAGCCAAGGTTCAGTATATTACATCCATTTTCATTTTGTGTCTTTTTTGTTTTCTTGGTCATTAGTGTTTCTTGTAATAAAACGTTCCAACACGGAGCTGACGAGTTAAAAAATCATTACAGGTCGGAAAGGGTCTGTCGAAGGACGAAAAGGCTCAAAAACTGGCCTTACAGCACTGGCTAGAAGCAGTAAGTTCTTAGGCAACCTTTTGCGATGTTCGATTTCTTGATAAATAGTTGTTTTTAGCCTATCGACGGACCATTTTGATCAAGCTCTTTACCTTCCTATACGCAGATCGATCCGCGCCATCGTTATGGACACAATTTACATCTGTACTACGATGTTTGGTTCCAAAGTGAAAGCTCACAGCCTTTCTTCTACTGGTAAGATTCTGCAGTTAATCCTTACATACGAATCGATCGACTTTTTTCGTTAAACTGACTTTGCTTAATCCCGCCTGCGATGCAAATAGGTTGGATGTAGGCGACGGGAAAGAAGTAAACCTCGACAAGTGCCCTAGAGCCTGCCTGCAAAAACAATGCATCAAGTATCTCGGACAAGTACGTACCTAAACTAAAGCATTTCGATGCCTTTCTTAAACTATAAACGAAAGATAATCGATCTCTTCTAGAAGTTTGATATGTATACTCCTTTCTCATATAGAACGAGAGAGAGTCGTATGAAGTCATCATTGAAAATGGGAAGCTCGTATACAAGCAGAGTGGTGCTTTGGTACATACAGTTGAGGGCTCGAAGTGGATATTCGTGCTGAGTACGTCGAGAACTTTATACGTAGGCCAGAAGAGAAAGGGTTGTTTTCAGCACTCGAGTTTCTTGGCTGGAGGAGCCATTACGGCCGCTGGTAGATTAGTCGCTCGTGGGGGCGTTCTCGAGGTGAATAGAATCCTCCTTGAAGCACATTCTAACGAATATCGAACATAGCTGACTTTCTCGTCTGATTCTAACATCACCGTCTGTTTTGTTTTGCTACAGGCGATTTGGCCTTATAGCGGACACTATCTCCCGACAGAAGAGAACTTCCGCCAGTTCATAAACTTCTTGGAGGAGAACTACGTTGATCTCTCGAACGTGCAGGTAAGTTCTCGAGAAAGAACAGAAAAAACACTTTCTTGAAAATTTGGCTTCTCCGATTGTTAAAAGAATTTCTTTCGTTTTTTTTTTCTTGCAGAGATGTGCTACGGACGATGACCAACCTCCGACGAAGGTCTCATCGGAGGACTCATCAATGTCAAGAACCCCATCGAACAATGACCTTAAACTACCCGATGAAGAAGAAGAAGCAGCCATTATTACCACATCGAACGAGGATGTTCAGACGTCTAAAGTTCAAGAAGTTCGATATGATCTTGCAAAGCGAATGTCCCTTAAATGGAGCACAGGCTTTGGTCCACGAATCGGATGCGTTCGAGAATATCCCACGGAGCTGCAATCGCGGGCGCTCGAACAAGTCAACCTCTCACCTCGGACGGGCTTCGGGCCGATCGGGAATTACGGGCCGATCCCGTCGCCAAGGCCCAGCCCAAAAGTTCGGTTGTCGCCTAGGGTTGCGTACATGGGACTTCCTAGCCCGAGGACTCCTATTGCCACAGCTAATTAACTGTTTGCTTCTTTCAGTCAGAAAAAATAGATATTGATTCTTGAGAGTTCTTTCATTCATTTCATTAATGATATTGTAAATGGCTAATTTGCAATGCATTCAATCTTTCTCTAACATATAATAATCATGAATTCCCCTTGTCTATCAATGCCGAGTAGGAAGCCACCTACGACAATATATCCATAATAACATAGGAAGAAACGAAAAAAACAACAGAAGAAAGTTTTCTCATTTGACATTTTCTCTTACACCATTCAGCCCTCTTGGCGATCTCCTTGGTTTAAAGGTCCCAACATGCATCTCTTCAGTCCTTTTGGGAGTACTATTACAGCGGGAGGATTTCGTCGGCGAACGATGAACTTCAGAATCCGTGTCAAGATTTTCCACAGCCACTGTTTCGCGGGGAAAGTGCAAGTCCAAGGGATTTAGTGGTAATGAAGCGGGATCGAGCTCGTAAGAACCCCGATGAACACCTTCTCTCTCCTGACCGGTCATTTTCTTACAGAGGACACGGTGAGAGAATCTGTAGAGCTCATCTGGCATTATAAAAAACGAGCGTCCATGAGCAGCCCTCTCGAAAAGGCTCACGAACCCGTCGATCTTTTTCATGTGAATCACCTCTATGCCACTCTGTTCGTCGAAATTCGAAAGCACCTCGACAACTTCGTATTTAAATTTTCGATGTTTTTCAGGTTCCAATCTCCAGCTGATATCCCAGTCCTTGAAGAGAGCCCAGACTTCTCCTTCTCTAGGGTAGATGACAAAGTTGTTCCTCTTGCCCCCTTTCGCGCAGTGCATTTGATGGGAAAATGTGGGCAGGGAAGACGTTTTCTCCGTCTCACCGAGCTTGTATCTGCCACAGCCGACGGGCAATTCCTCAGCCCACTCCATCTGAGGTTCGTGGATGGGATCAGCTTCCAACCATGTGAAGGTCAATTGGAAAGGAGAAGAGCGTACGTTCTTCACCCTAGCATAAAATCTTGGCATGGCATCGAAAGTGTCGTAGCATGCCCAGAACTGACCCACTTTAAAACGGCTCTGTTCTCGCTCCCTATCGAAGTCACTGAATTCAGGGTCGGGACACTGACTAACTTCATCAGCTGCATCGTCGTCACTACTAATGCTGAAATCACTAGATATGTTAACTGGGCCATCAGCATTAGTTTTTTCACTTGCCAAACCTTCATTTTTACCGACAGGGCCTTTCTGCTCCACAGTTTCTGCTTCCACATTCTTAGGTTTGGATTTATCGTCATGGTCCTCTCCACTCTCAGATTCTGTGCGTCGAGATCTCTTCGTAGGGCTAGCAAAATCATCATCCTCCTTGTCAGATTCCACCACAAACTTTTTGCTCCTGGTTTTGCTTTTACTGCCCGCTTTTCTCGCGTCTGTATCTTCTTTAGCCTCTGATGAATCTCCACCAGGCGACTTTGTAGAATTTGCAACTCCAACTCCTTCACTACCACTTGCCGTCCCAACATTTTGATTGGAATCAACTGTTTTTGTGTTATAGGTCGCCTTCTCGGCATTTTGATTGGGGTCGACTGCTGCTGTGCCCGAGGTCTTACCAACTCCAAGACTTTCATCAACATCAGTTTGGTTCACTTTGGGTTTTGATGGCACGTGCTGCTGACTAGCCTGACCCGTATTAACATGGGGGCCAATTTCGCAGCCCATGAACATCTGCTTGCACGATTGGCACCGTAAGTAGTTGTTCAAGTACCGCCTCAGGTACCTATATCTTATCCCGCAAGAAGAGCAACTAGTCCAAAATGTTTCCAGATTAACCGCGGAGGTTGAATAAGGTGCACGGCTTTGGCTCCCATTGTTAGAATAGTTAGAGACACGGGTCTGAGCGCTGGTTTTCTTGTTAAACTGCTGAGTTTTTGAAGCAAAACGATTAGTTTGCAACATTACTTTGATCTTACTGTCATAGTCTGATTTCTTCTTGGCATCTAATAGCAGAGCATTTGCCTCACATATAAGCTTGAAAGCACCGTCTGCACCAGGAAATCTGTTCTTGTCGGGATGGAGAACAAGTGCTAGCTTCCGATATTGTTTCTTCACAGTCGACTCATCAGAGAATCTGTCGACCTGAAGTATACCGTACCAGTCCATTTCTGAACCAAGTATTTTGTTCTTGGCAGAGCAGTGGACATTACAGGTGGTGAGCATCTGGCCGATGTTCTCAAGCTCGGAGTACAGATTTTGGGCTTTTAAAGCAAACTTCTTGGCACCTTCGAAGTCGTCGTCCTGCATCTTTTTCTGGGCAATGTCCTTGGCCCGGGCAGCTTCATCTTTGTTGCAGTCCATTGCCGGGACCAGGGCGGTCTGAGAGCACTACAACGATCAAGCTAAGCCTTGTGTGATGTTTATGCTAAATGTTTCTTCTCTGCATCCCAGAGAAAAGCGACCGTCATAGATGGCACATATCTCTCGCCGTCACCTACAATTGAGATTGGAAATGGCCAGTAAAGGTCAGTAAGAGTTCCAAGTAAACCGTAATCACAATTATGCCACAGATATACAAGTCAAAAGAGGAACAACACAAACCATTGGCTCCATGGCTAAACAAAACCCGTCAAAAAGAAGCATTGCAGTACTTAAATACATGCAATTCGACATTTGACAACCAATCATCTCATTGTGAAGCACGGTAGAGTTCGATGCCACATTAAATGTCACGCGGACAGGAAAAAAGAAAAATAGTATTGCAATTTGCAGCTCTACATGAACACAAATACATCTAACCAAACAACCAACAAACGCATGATTTTGAGTGCGCGGCAATAAAAAGGAAAGAATACAAAAAAAGTCCACCCAAAGAAAAGGCAATGCTCTGACATCTAAAATAAAACGAGCAAACAACCACATTATCCTGCCCCTATAGATACTCAACGAAGAACAATAATTCCAGAAACCCACGAAAGGCATGTAAAAAGATAAACACATAAAGCCACGAGTCAAAAGTGATACATATCGTTGAAGCAGAGCAACAATTCAGCCCGACAGAAGAAGCCCATGGATGACAAGTAGAAGCAAAATGCATATTGGGACAAGGGTCAGATAATGCGCTTGTAAAACAAAAGATCATTGTACCACAGCAAAAGAAACCACTGTTTTTAAAACTTAAACATGCCACCCCAAACTCAAAACAAAGTGCAAGGGCACGCGCAGACGCACAGTGGTTATATGTCCAGTGAAGAAAGAAAGAACGCGAGAAAGGGGCTTACCAAATGAGCAGAGATGTAGTTGTTTTTCTGTAGAATATTTTCAGCAAAAATAGAAAGAGGGAGAGAGAACTGTAGATGAATTTTCTTTCTTTGTTTTTTTTTTCCCAAGAGGAGATTTAGGGAAGAAAAGCTCAAAGCATTCAAATTCTATGAAAATTTCATTTACCCCCAAATATGGTGTAGAGAATGTTGAAGAAAGGGTTTTGCCAATGAAAACATCATGTTTGGAACATTCTAGATTGTGGGTTTGGGTTGAGTTTGGGCTTGATTTCGGGCTTTTTTATTAATTCGTTATTGGGTCGGTCCAATGTCGAACCACTAAAAACCTACATTCTGTGTTGATGCAATTTTTTTTTTGCCAAATTGCATATAACTCATCCGTGGTTTAAAAAATAAACATCAAAACCTTCTATTTTATAAATAACATAAAATACACTCGTGGTTTATTTAATCTTGCGCTCATTGTCATATACATCCCCTAATTGAGAGTACAATGCTAGATTTTCGACACCATCGGGGGTACATGCTAAGTTTTAGACAGCACAAGGGAGTTTCATGCAATAAAAAAAGCATATGATAGTAATGCGCATTTCAGTGTGATGCTTTCAGATGAATTCGATCTACCACGGGGTCGCAAGCTGCTTCCCTTTCACTGAAGAAAGTGTCAGGATTCTCCCCTGCAGTATTCAGATTAAGGAGATAGGGTATATTATTGGTTTTTAAGCTTTGTTAATTTGTTATTATTGAGTCGGTCCAATGTCAGATCATTAAAAAATTACTTTGTGTTATTATATTCACACAATATCACTTTTGGTTTTTAGGCTTTGTTAATTTGTTATTGGGTGTGTCCAATGTCAGACCACTAAAAACCTACTTTCTATATTATATTCACACAATGTTCACTTTTTCTTTACCATGTATTTGGCGAACATTCTTAATCAACACAATATTTTGTGTTTTGGATATACTATATGGCAATCTCACTCTATATGATTGGTGTACTCATGAAAGAAATGGTTAGATGTAATTTTGCCTTATTGTTGCGATACAAAGAGATAGATAGGTAAGACAATCGTCACGACTAAGTAAGATATAAGAGAGCCATTTAGCCTCATGAAACATAGGAGGATATCGTCGACATGTGCTTAGATTCAACTATGGAAATTCTTCCAAAAAATCATATTGTTCCCAAGAAAAATACAGTTTTCGACTAATAAATACCTCTTATGATTTGCAAGTGCCTCAACCCGCATAGCAAAAAGCTCGTAACAACACGGTGAAGTACAAAATAAAATTGGCATGAGAAGCAAATATGCTTCAAATATCTAAGGACATATGGAGTAGCTTGCCATTGCGAGATACATTACATAGGCATAAACATATTAACTTAAATGTTGAATAGCATGTGTACTATTAGGTCTTGTAATATTCTGATATAGCAATCTACCAATCAAACAAGCTGCAAAGAATCATGAAATAAGGGTGTGTGATTAAATAAAAATATTGTCACTTGTAATGGAGTTGAAAAGCAAGAGATGTATGAAGAATATGAATGTCACAAAGGATATCTATTATATAATTTCGTTGATTGATATAGATCCCATTAGCAATGTCCATATCGAGTTTCTAATCCTCTCAATTGTTCTCTATCCACTTGGGGTAGCAACCCAACTCCATTGCATTTTCGACACGTCATTGAAAATTTGAATTTTAGACACCGTGTCTAAAAACAAACGGAGTTGGGTATGTTTCCCACGTTGATAGGACAAAATAAATCAATCCTAAATCATTTATGTCTGAACCCGCAAGTATTAATCACATCATCAACATAATACACCCGCGAGAATAGTTGATATTTTTCTCGGATGAATGTGAGCAAACAATAATAGTGTGTAGACTGCACAAAGCCAAATTAAAGAAGCTTTGAAGTGAATTCTATGTTCCACTATCGGGGAGCTTGTTTCAATTCAAAAAGATATACTTTTGAGACTTGCATACATGGCGTCGTAGAGTAACATCTAAAATTTTGAAATTATTTAAGGATATAAAAGTGATTATTTGTTATTGCATAGGGACACTTGAAAAGAGAGATGGTTTTCAAGATTCCATTGGCACATCCCAAATTGGGCTTAACTTATTCTCACTTACGCCCAAACATTTTTCTAGCAAAATTGAACAAATGTGATGTCAATCTATCTGCTCTGACTTGACAGCCGCATATGATCCTTCAGCTATTTCGGTGGCAGCCCAAAGTGATGGCTTGTAATCAAGGCATTCTCTAGCAAATTGAACCATTGCTTTTGCTTCTTCGGCCATATCAGAGATTCTTTCTGCTTCTCTCATTGATTCAGCCGCCACCAATGACCTTGTTTTCTGCTTCGGCTATTAGGGAGGCAGCCCAAAGTGATGTTTTTTCCATCAGATAAGTAAAACTATCCATCTCATGATCATGCATTTGCTGCGATTCGTTTTTCACTACTTTTGGAGGAGGGCCGTTCGTTTCCTTGGGTTGATCGTCGATTTCGATCTTGCGGATATCCTCGATCTGACGTTAAGAAGAGATGGAGATTTTACAATGTTATCAAGAACATATTTTTGGGTATAAACTGTTATTACCAAACTAGACAAACCTCTTCAATTTCACCATAGTATGTGCTGCCTGGATGTTTATGAGCTGATAGAGGCTCGAATTTCATCGGGTTCGGGACATGCCTGAAACTGGTCCGAGCCACAACATCATTAGAATGAATATAGATAATGAACATTGTGATAATAACATCATTTAAATGGATATAAATGCATCAACATCTCCAAGAAATTCATGGAATTGTGGTTTTTCTTCTTCTCATTCATATGATGTCTATGTCTTCCTATCCACACTGATTTCTTTACCAGAGAAGAACGACACTGACAGCTTAGTGCAATATACTCAAACATGATGATGCAGAAAAACGAGCAATTGAAGAAATAGACGTTAATACAATGGTTCCACTGACCTCGGAGTTAGAGAAGCAGGCGCAGGGATCTCTGCCACAGGCATAACTGTAGAAATTACAGCAATCTTAATCGATGCTCCTGCATTCTTCGTTTTCGGCTTTGTCTTGTATTTCTCTCTCGCGATTTGGCCGCTTGAAACACTCAGATTCCTCCACTTATCCTGAATAAGAAACAGAAATTCAATATTTGTTCAGCAATCAATCGACGATTTACACTTCACTTTCACACAGTAAACATAAAGAGAGATTTGAAGCGAGAGAGACCTTGAGATCGACTGTCGATCTCGAGCTTAGAATATGAGCAAATTCAGGGTCCTGATGAATGTTCTTCCACTTTCCAGCGCCGTATCTTTCCACGCCCCTCCGCAAAGCATCCTCCTCGGCTTGAATCCACTTGTGCTTCGGCTGGCCCATCGATTAGTCGATCGAGGATGACGATAAATCAATTAGGGTTTGTTCAGTGATCTTTTTCGTAAAACCTATAACTTAGTCTGCCGTCTTTTAATCGAATCTCCGAGAAAACGGCTGTGCCCCCACTTTGAGGTCTGATCCATTTATATATGTGCATGTATTATGTGTGTGTGAGAGAGAGAAAGAGAGAGACAAATTTAGTCAAAACTTATAATTTTTTTTCTGTTTTCGTCCATCAAATTTGCTTTTTGTTTTGTATGGAAATTTTGAAAATCCATAGTGATTTTTGGAATTGTTGTTGAATAGGGTCATTAATGAGAAATATATAATAATTACTTTCTATATCTTTTACAACCAATTAATTAAATATTATAACCACGTGACGTGATATTGTTGGGTGACTACTTTTTGTGGGCGAGAATATGTTTGTTAATGAGATAGGGATTCTCAATACCTGTAGGAATCTAATTTGATTGCTGAGAGATATTCTCCATTTTTCTTTTTCGTGGGGTGACGACATGGAAATTTTCTTCCTATAGCAAGGGCAGGGTGTGGAGATGGGTCATACTCTGTCTCATTTTCCATGGAGATCCCAAACATTAAATTACTGAAATTTTCATGATCATGAATTAACTTAGTATTGAATTTGTTGTAGATACTTAATCTCAATGTTTCTATTTATGTATTATGTTAATTTTTTCGAACACGTATTAATTTTGCTATTGTATCATAAACAAATATATTATATACGCACTAAAAAAAACGCAGAGCAGATTTCCTGCAGGGGATTGCCAATAAGTGTTGGGATGCGAATGAGAATCAGATCATGTCCCGCCCTACCTCATTGCTAAGCCAAGCCTATAACAACATATTCAAATAGATAGACCCTTCTGATAATTTTAATATATATATATACATTATAATTTATATTTTAAGAGTATTAATAAATGAAAATTTAATTTTAATTTTAAATATTTATTATTCGTAATTATATATATTAAAAGAAAAAAATGAATTGTGGGGATATAATTATTAGAATAAAGACAACAAAAGCAAGTTTTATTACAACTTTACCCTATAGTGCAGCTTCTCTCCTCTTTCTTCCTCAAACAAACGTGTGCTCTTCTTATGTTCCCAAGCCCAACCGTCCGTACCATTAAAACTTCGCCGCGTAAAATTCCTTCAGTCCAAATCATCAAGTAAACACCCATTGTCGTCCCAAGAATCTTCTCCACCACCGAGTAAGCGTGCCACGCGCTTCTTCTCTCCAAACAGTTGTTTCTTCATCCACATATATATATATATATATATATACATACACACTGTGAGACACAAAATAAAGGCAACATTCTTAGTCTCATTTTATCTCAATCAAAGCTCTCTCTTTTCCTTTGTGTTTGTGTTCATACTTGTTCGTTCACACAGCCTTTCATTTATTACCTTACCACTTACTTTCTCTGAGTAAGATTAAGACCCTTTCGTAAATTCAAATAAAGCCTAGCTCGTATTAATTATGGTAATCTCTTCATCCCTCCCACTTCAAGAACCTTTCCAACCATTATCGCCATCACCTTCTTCTGTCAACTACACCACAAACAAACGTTCTTACAGAGATTCGTACGACGAGGCGTCGTCGTCGTCATCAGGTAATGATCAGTTTCTGAGCAAACTGTTGTCTTTCGACGGCAAGGATCTCATCAGTTTCGGCGAGGTCGCCAACCTCCAAATGGACGACGACGAAAGTTTCATCTCCAGCAACTCCTCCTCAAAGAGAGCACGAACCAATCCCGACGTCGAATCGGGCGGCAGCAGCCGGAGGGTTTGGGTCAAAGACAGGTCGAACGCCTGGTGGGAGCAAGTGAGCCGCCCGGACTTCCCCGAGCAAGGGTTCAAGGACGCCTTTCGAATGAGCCGAGCCACGTTCGACATGGTATGCCGAGAGCTCGAGCCCGTGATTACCAAAAAGGACACGGTGCTCCGGCTAGCCGTGCCGGTCCCTCAGCGAGTGGCCGTCTGCATCTGGCGCTTAGCCACCAGCGAGGCACTTAGGGAAGTATCCAGGCGGTTCGGGCTGGGCATCTCGACCTGCCACAAGCTCATCCTGGAAGTGTGCACCGCCATCAAAACGGTGCTCATGCCCAAGTTCTTGCACTGGCCGGACGAGCCGAGGATGGGCTCGATCAAGAGGGAGTTCGAGGGCCTCTCGGGGATTCCGAACGTCGGTGGGCTCGTGTACACAACCCACGTGCCGATCATAGCGCCGAAGGTCAGCGTGTCGGCTTATTACAACAAGAAACACACCGAGAGGAATCAGAAAACCTCGTACTCTGTCACGGTACAAGGAGTCGTGGATCATAGGGGGATCTTCACGGACGTGTGCATAGGCTGGCCCGGCTCGATGACCGACGGTCAAGTGCTGGAAAAATCTGCTCTTTTCGAAAGGGCTAGGAACGGCGGAGGGTCTCTGAAGGAGGTGTGGCTCGTGGGTGGCTCGAGCTTCCCTCTATTGGACTGGCTCTTGGTTCCTTACCAGCGCCAGCAGCTGACGTGGGCCCAGCACGCCTACAACGAGAGGATCGAAGACGTTTCCAAGGTTGTGAGAGAAGCGTTCGTTAGGTTGAAGTCGCGGTGGAGCTGCCTGCAGAAGAGGACGGAGATGAAGCTTGAGGATTTGCCGGTGGTTCTTGGGGCTTGCTGCGTGCTGCATAATATATGCGAGGCGAGGGGCGAAGGGCTGAGCGATGAGCTGAGGTTCGACGTTTTTGATGACGTGGCGGTGGCTGAGATTAATCCGGCGACGTCGGTGGATGCTTTGAATCGGAGGGATGAGATTGCTCACAAGCTGTTGCATCACAGTTTTGAATAGTAACGGAGTTTTGAGTCATTTTGTAATTTTTTTAGGGATGAAGATTTTATTATCTATCTATTATATTTTTGGAAATCTATCTTGATATGTGATTTTGATTATGTGTAATTAGAATTTGATCCTTCAATTTTTTTATTTGTTCTAATTATATTCTTATAATTTTATTTTTCTTTTCCTTCAATTTTTTTATTTGTTCTAATTATATTCTTATATTTTTTTTCTTTTCTATACTTTAAAGCAATCTCAATTAAAATTGAATTATAACATCTATATTAAAAATTTTAAAATTAAAAATAACTCTTAAAATATTTATTATATAATAATTGGAGAGGTCATGATAAAAATGGTCAATTCAATGATCTTTTCAATGTTTTGATTTGTTATTACCTTGTCTTTTTTTTCTTTTATATATTTTAAAATAATTCTTAATTCAATGATCTTTTCAATGTTTTGATTTGTTATTACCTTGTCTTTTTTTTTCTTTTATATATTTTAAAATAATTCTTAATTAAAATCGAATTATAATATCATATATTAAATATTTTAAAAATAATTCTTAAATATCTATTATATAATAAGAGAGAACATGATAAAAATTTTCAATCCAACGATAAAAATTTTCAATCCAATGTAATTACAATTTGGTCCTTCAATTTTTCGATTTATTCTAATCATATTCTCATAAAGTTTTTTTTTATATACTTTAAAATAATCATTAATTAAAATTATTATCTACTATCATATATTAAAATTTTAAATTAAAAACAACTATTAAAATATAAAATATAAATTTATATATTAGATGAGTGTGCTTAAAATACTAAAACAATTACATAAAATGTTTTTCGGCTTGGAGAAGTAATTATATATTAGGGGTGTTTAGGTCATTTCGCTAACAGCATTCAATGAATATAGTGGCTTATACAGTAGAAACTCTATAAATTAATATGCTTGGGACCAGCAAATTTTATTAATTAAAAGAGTTATTAATTAATAGATAAATTAATATTTTATTAATTTATAATGAAATGTTTAATTTTCAAACTCCTCTCTCCTCGAAAAAAAGCCTCTCAAATTTTCACTTAACTACCATACAATGTGTATATATCAAATGAAGGGCTCAATTTGATAAAATTATTCAATCACCTACCTTAATAGAGACCTGATTCAAAGTTCAATTCGTTTAAACAAAAGCAAAAGACAATTGAGTATTCAAGAAACCTTAATAAAAATATGAGAAATTTCAGTAGGTAACCGAGCGTTTAAGGCTTTTCGAATTGGCGTTCAAATTATTTTTCAATTTTAATAGGTAACAATGCGTTTATAAGGCTTTTCTAGTGGCACCCAAACTATTTTTCAGTTCCGATAGTTACCCCGGTGTTTAAGTCTTTTCCACCTGACATCCCAATAAACTAGGCAGTTACTACGCGTGTGGTCGCACTTTATATACAGTATAGATTGTCGTGCAAAAGTCATTATCCGTCATTGTCCATCACTATATAAATCGTGAGCGCCACATAGTAATTTCTCAATTTATTTGGACATCAAATGAAAAGCCTTAAATACATAGATAACTGCGGAAATTAAAAAATAATTTCTGCACAAATTGAAAAAGCTTTAAACACATGAGTACTTGCGTGGACTGAAAAATTAGTTTGAGTACCAATTGAAAAAACCTTAAATACATGTGTACCTATATGGACCGAAAATTGTAAGCCGACGGCGACGAGTCCACCTTGTACCGACCGACCGACCGACCTTAAAACCTTGCTCACCGGCCACCACTTAGCTAATTACCATTTTATCAAAACAAATCTTTATTTTATTTCCATATAAAAAATAAATAGCCTTTGTCAACGATATTAAATGTATTGACTATTGACCTTCATATGCGTGCAATCAGCATTTGTATGATTATAATAAAATTAATTAGTATCAATAACTTGTGTATTTGCGTGGAAGTGTATCCTACATTTTCTGGGGTTATTACGGTAAATTAAGAAATTCATACACCTAATATAATAAAACTAAAAATTTACGACCTTGAAAAATAAATTATATTTAATAGAACTTGTAAATTGCACTTTTAACATCGTGTCTCTCTGCTGTTTTGTGGGACCCCATAAGTCAGTCTCTGCTGTCCGAACGCCCAAACGAATTATAAATAAATATTTAATACCGCATTAAAAAGAAAAGAGAGAATATTTAGGGAGAGCAAAGGAAAAAGGAGAAGAAAAAGAAAAAAGAAAATTCGGAAAACACCACAAAGAATACACAGATTATCCAGCCTGCAATTTTTGTAGAGAGAGAAACACACAGCTGCAACATCAAATTTCTCTTTACTTGGCGTAGACAAACAAATACCTTTTAACTTGTATTTCGTTATCATTCCTACGTTTCTTCGTTCGATTTGTTGAAACGAGCTGCCAAGAGTCGAACTAGTGCTGTTTGGATTGCCTGAGACATCATTGAAGAAGAGAAGCGAAGGAGCTTGTGGTTTTGTTGTTTCTGTTGACTCGGCGATCTGAACTCGGCGGGTCAAAGCTCAGTCTCGGTCTTTTCAATTGATGAGTTTGAAGAAGAGGAGATCGGGTCTTTGAGTATTCATTTATGGTAATTTCGATTACTCCGCCGAACCGTTCGTTTAGATGTGCTTTTTTTTTCCAACTAGCTTTGATTTTGTTTTGACTGATGATATTTCCTTAGTTGTTAATCAGCTAGAGTGATTATTTGCCTTGAAAGAGAAAATTTTTGCTTCCTTCAGTTGATTTCTTGATTTATTGTTTTGTTGCCCCTAACGGACCTTTAATTCTGTGGAGCTTTTAGATTTTGCGTTATTACTTGCAGAGCTCTGATGATTTGATTTTGAAATTGAAAAGAGAATGTTCTTCTATGTAGTATTGCATTTGAATTCGGCATAGACTCGAATAAGCGTAGTCGTCCCAAAAGCTGGGGGTGTAGAAAAATTTAAAAATTCCTTGTTGGATTTGAGTTTTGATATGATTGAAATTGGCTATATTGTGAAGGGGAGTGGTACACTGCTGGACTGATGACTTTTTGGTCGGTGACAAGAACGAAACTAACTTCCTTGATTTTACATCATTTAAATGCTAGTTAATGTTTTTTTCTGTTTGTCTGTTGAACTTAGGATTCCCTGTTGCATGGTGCTGGTTAGGCTGTTTACCTAGATTGTATGTACCATGTTAGTTTCAATTAAAGAGGGAGAAAAGCAAAATTCGTTGAATGTCTGCGCCACGTACTTGCAATTTTATTCGAATTTCCTTTTTTTCTAGTCATTAATTGTCCAGTCCTAATTTAGTAGCTCCGCTTGGGTTATTCGTCAAAAAATTAATTATTGAATATACTGATCTGCCATGATATGGTTGATTATGAGAAAGTGTTTAGGAGATATATATGAGTGGAAACCGGTCGTCAAAGTGAGAATGCAGGAACCTGAAATAGTTGTCAACGGGCAGGAAAATTTAGATAGCATTCTATCGATTCGAGATCGCAACATTTTATGTGGCGTATTGTCACTATAACAAAGAGCTAATGAATGGATGTATTTGGCACAGTTCATGCTTAGGATTTTACTTCCGAACACCTTACAGAATTTGATTCCCAGTTATCCTCTTGTCTTAAAGAATCAGTATAATAATGGAAAAGGGCTGCAAGAGTTTTGTCTTAATTCATCCTATGGCGGCATGCGACTTTATTTGGAAAATGTATGGCAACATCACTACTTAGCATCATGTATAATCGATTGTTTCCTCTATTGTTTGCAGGCATCACCAGTTAATATCATTGTTGGTTCTCATGTATGGGTCGAGGATCCAGTGTTAGCATGGATTGATGGAGAAGTGACCCGGATAGATGGCCAAAATGTTCATGTTCAGACCACAAATGGGAAAAAGGTTACCGCTCATACTGCCAAAATTTCATTTCTATCATTTTGCGGTACCTATGTGTGATTATGATGTTCCTCATATACATTTTACATGTATCGGGGAAAAAGTATCAGTCCACCATCTATTGTCATATTTTTTTTGTGTTTGGTTGTAAGTATTACGAAACTGTGTTTTTAGATGGGTCTAACGTTTTTATATCTTATGGTGGTCATGAGATCTTAAGGAATTTTCTCTTTATTGCAGGTTGTTTCAAATATTTCAAAAGCATTTCCGAAGGATACAGAAGCACCACCAGGAGGTGTTGATGACATGACTAAGCTTTCTTATTTGCATGAACCTGGTGTTTTACAAAATTTGGCTACTAGATATGAACTCAATGAAATCTATGTAAGTTAATCATTTGTTACCCATCTCTTGCAACCTCTGGGGATTTATGTAAATTAAGTTACAGTTTTGATGTTTTGGCTTTTCATATATCCTTCCCAGACATACACAGGGAATATTTTGATCGCAGTAAATCCTTTTCAAAGATTGCCTCATCTATACGACACTCACATGATGGAGCAGTATAAAGGGGCTGCACTAGGAGAGCTTAGTCCTCATGTTTTTGCAATCGGAGATGTTGCTTACAGGTGAGAATAGTGAGCCCTGCCTCATAAAGTTACCATTGTTCATATTCTTTTATTACAGTATATGTAATGGTGTTTTGACCGAACCTACTTTTACTTCTATTAAACAGGGCAATGATGAATGAAGGAAAGAGCAACTCCATTTTGGTTAGTGGAGAGAGTGGTGCTGGAAAAACAGAAACGACAAAAATGCTGATGAGATATCTTGCATACTTGGGTGGTCGATCTGGGGTAGAAGGCCGGACTGTTGAACAACAAGTTCTTGAAGTGAGATAGAACTTTCCTGGCTTTTTATTGTTTTCTCTTTCACTATTCAAAGAATCTATACCAGACTTTAATAACAACCAAAATGTAAGACTCATTTTTCACTTTCTTCTGTGCTATATGACAGTCAAATCCCGTCCTTGAAGCGTTTGGAAATGCCAAAACTGTTAGGAACAACAACTCTAGGTAAATAATTTTTGAAATTTCCAGTTTATATTTGTAAGTACATCGTTTATTTTAGCCTCCTTGTGCAAGTTTTATTTCAGAAAAAAAAAAAAAGAAAAAGAAATAACACTTATGTTATATTCCTCCCCTCGAAACTTAGCTAAGATGATGAGTCTAATCATGGCTATTTTATGCAAGTTTTATTTCAGCAAAAAGAAAGAAATAGCAATTATGTTATATTCATCCCCTCAAAACTTAGCTTAGAAATGAGTTTAATCGTGGTTATTTTATGCAGCCGTTTTGGGAAATTTGTTGAGATACAATTTGATAGAAGTGGGAGGATATCTGGAGCTGCTGTTAGAACGTATCTACTGGAAAGGTCTCGTGTTTGTCAAATATCAGATCCTGAGAGAAACTACCATTGCTTCTATCTTCTCTGTGCCGCACCAGCTGAGGTACTTGGTTTGATTAAGAGTGCTATCAAAGCTTTGCGTTTGGGGATTTGCTTCTGATGCTGTCAGATTTTAATATATTAAGTTAATTTTCCTTTGTAGGAAAAGGAGAAGTATAAGCTTGGAAATCCAGAATCCTATCACTATCTCAACCAGTCAAAGTGTTTCAAACTCGATGGAGTTAATGATGCTGAGGAATACCTTGCAACAAGAAGGGCCATGGATATAGTTGGAATCGGCGAGGAAGAGCAGGTTAACTGCTGAAAAATTCATTGTCGTGTAGATTTGATCATGTTTGGAAATTGACATTCTGTATCAATTTCTTCTGTCTTGATTCTTTTCAGGAAGCAATATTTCGGGTTGTTGCTGCCATTCTTCACCTTGGTAATATTGAATTTGCAAAAGGGAAGGAAATCGATTCTTCTGTAATTAAGGATGAGAAGTCGATGTTTCATTTGAATACAACTGCTGAATTACTCAAGTAGGTATTTGTAAAAAGAATCCTGCTATATTCATGTAATTCTCCCGATATATACACAGAAATCCCACAAAATTATTTCTGTAGGTGTGATCCTAAGAGTTTGGAAGATGCACTGATTAAGCGTGTCATGGTTACACCAGAGGAAGTCATAACAAGGACCCTTGACCCAGAAGCTGCTTTGGGTAGCAGGGATGCTTTAGCAAAGACAGTATATTCTCGGCTATTTGACTGGTAAAAGTTAAACATTCTGCTTTCTGATCTAAACTTTATCATAACCATTGTAAGATTCTACAGTACTTTTTATATTGCATGCTTCTGTTGTTACATTTTCACCCTGAGTTCATATGCTTTCACAGGATTGTGGAGAAAATTAATATATCCATTGGGCAGGATCCAAATGCAAAAGCAATAATAGGAGTTCTTGACATATATGGCTTTGAAAGTTTTAAGCATAACAGGCAAGGCCATAGCCAGTGCTTCTATTTGTTGCGTTCATGAAGATGCAATGTTGTTCTTACATATTTAAACATGTTACAGTTTTGAGCAGTTCTGTATCAACTTCACCAATGAAAAACTACAGCAACATTTTAACCAGGTAATTTTCCTGTCAGCGATGATCTACTTTATGGTTAGTGTAGTTATTTGATCTGCTAACTTCTCTTTTTCCATGGATCATTTCAGCATGTTTTCAAAATGGAACAAGAAGACTATGAAAAAGAACAGATAAACTGGAGCTATATAGAGTTTGTGGACAACCAAGATGTTCTTGATCTGATTGAGAAGGTCCAAGACTATTTTTTTCGTGATATGGATGATTATTGTTGGGTTCTACCTATCATGATCTCCATGCTTCTGTCATATGATTCATGATAGAAAGTTTCTTATATAACTTTTTGCTTTGGGCAGAAACCAGGAGGGATAATTGCTTTATTAGATGAAGCTTGGTATGCTTTCCAATATTCTTTATCCTTAATGCTTTCTTAATTGATTTAGTACTTCAATATTCACTTTGTTTTCTCCGGTTTCCCTTACATAGGATTGTGCGGCATGATCTTTACTCTTTTATCTCCTACACCTTTATCCCATATTTCATTTTGTTTATAAAATCGATTGGTGCAGTATGTTTCCCAAATCTACCCATGAGACATTTGCTCAGAAGTTGTATCAGACCTTTGCAAAACACAAGCGCTTTATCAAGCCCAAGCTTTCGCGTACCAACTTCACAATATCTCATTATGCAGGGGAGGTGATGATGCAGTTTAATTTGAAAATCTGCTTTTCCTTTTTTCAGGATAAGTGCTGTAAATGATAGGAGAGTTTTAATCCTTTAATAAGCTGTTTGAAGTTGATATTGCTTGCAGGTTACGTATATGGCAGATCTCTTCCTGGACAAAAATAAAGATTACGTTGTGGCAGAACATCAAGATTTGTTAACAGCTTCAACATGCTCCTTTGTGGCTGGTTTATTTCCCAGACTTCCCGAAGAATCATCTAAATCATCCAAATTTTCCTCCATTGGATCCCGTTTTAAGGTACATTTGATCTATCTGCTGCCAATACCTAGTTACTAGTTTCCTGTCAGAGCTGTTACTCTTACTAACTTCCAGATTTCTGGTATCTCTAAAGAAATGAAATATGTTTCTGTGTATGCCATGGGTTATAAAGTTCAAGGAAAGGGTGGTCGCTCTAATATTCATTTTTATGTTTAATTTCAGCTCCAACTACAATCTTTGATGGAAACATTAAGTGTGACAGAACCTCACTACATTAGATGTGTGAAGCCAAACAATGTCCTGAAGCCATCCATTTTTGAGAATATTAACGTGATCCAACAGTTGCGATGTGGTGTAAGTCCTTTCGAATGTAACTACTTCTATAAAACACCAGTGTTTTATGTTTTTTGTCCTGTGTAATTTTAATTGATCATGTAGGGTGTTCTTGAAGCAATCAGAATCAGTTGTGCCGGTTACCCCACCAGACGTACATTTGATGAATTTATTCTCCGGTTCGGTATTCTTGCACCGGAAGTCTTGGACGGAAAGTATGTGTACACTACATTATCTTAGAATCAGTGTTTATATCTCCTTTTCTCAGTTTTTATTTATATCCGCGATTGTATTCTCTTATTTCAAATCCTATGTTCTGCAGCGTTGATGATAAGTTGGCCTGTAAGATGATCTTAGATAAAATGGGATTACAGGGCTATCAGGTATGTATACTCTAAAACAGTGGTTTTTGTTAGACTCTACTGCCGCCATTTGAGTTGTGATTATGTATATTCCTGGGTGTGTTAACGCCAAAGTGTGCAACAATTGAATAACTTAAGTTGGCTACTAATGCAAACGACATTTGGATCATGCTTTTGCAGTTGGGTAAGACAAAAGTCTTCCTACGAGCTGGTCAGATGGCTGAGCTCGATGCGAGAAGAGCAGAGGTTCTTGGAAATGCAGCCAGAAGAATTCAGAGGCAAATTCGTACTTATATTGCTCGGAAAGAGTACGTTTCATTGCGGCAGGCTGCTATCAAATTGCAATCATGTTGCCGAGGTGACTTAATAGTGTCCTATTTTTTCCCATATTCTGTGATGTGTCTACATTGTATACTGTGACATGGCTTCACAAACTTAAAATGGTTGGCATCGGTTGTCTCACATTTAAACTTGTTTCTGATATCAGAATGTGATCCTCTTTGGTAATTGGATGGCTAAGATTTCAAAGATACTCAATGTTGTGTGTTTGGAAGTATATTAAATCTATAAAGCGTTCAAACTAATTCTTTTTACTTTTTAGCTATATCGGCTGGCAAAGTGTACGAGGAGTTGCGACGTCAAGCTGCTGCTTTGAAGATCCAGAAGAACTTTAGAAGTTACATGGCTATGAGATCTTACTCATCATTGTTGGGCTCTTCTATTATCCTTCAGACTGGAATGAGAGCAATGACTGCTCGAAATGAATTCAGATTTAAGAAGCAGACAAAGGCTGCTATTGCAATACAGGTTCTTATAACTCTGTTATAGTTCCAACAGAAGAACCATGAGTTTGGATTTATTGAATGAAGGTGATGAAATTGCATACATTGTCTGTTGCTTGTTTTAGGCTCGCTTGCGTTGTCATAGGGAATATTCTTATTATCGGAATCTTCAGAAAGCTGCTATTGTCACCCAATGTGGTTGGAGGCGTCGGGTCGCTAAGAGAGAGCTTCGAATGCTCAAAATGGTTCTGCTCAATTCGTCATGAGTTTTAATTCCTTTTTCTCAAATATCTTTCTTCTATTATTCATTGTAACTTGTACCTTATGATTCAGGCGGCAAGGGAAACAGGAGCCCTCAAAGAAGCGAAAGATAAGCTAGAAAAGAAAGTGGAGGAACTTACCTGGCGTTTGCAGTTTGAGAAGCGATTAAGGGTAAAAACAATTAAAACCATTCACGCCTCCTCCTTAAAGGCACACAATGATTATCCATCTTCTTCTAACCATTCTTGTCGAAAAATACAGACTGAGTTGGAAGAAACAAAAGGACAAGAAATCGCAAAATTGCAGGAGGCATTGCAATCAATGCAGCTACAAGTAGAAGAAGCAAATTCTAGAGTGTTAAAAGAACAAGAAGCGGCACGAAAAGCAATTGAAGAAGCCCCGCCAGTTATTAAAGAAACCCCTGTTATGATCCAAGACACTGCTAAGATTGATTCATTAACAGCTGAAGTGGAGAGTCTGAAGGTAAAATCTTCTCCACAAAAAAACAAACTTCAACGTGAGCGTAAAACAAATCATGTTATAGAACTTCTGTATCTTTATGGAGCCACTCTTCACAAAAAAGTGGTCTCGATGTTTCTCATGGTAGCCGAATCTTGATAACAGATTTCTTAATAATGTGCATGTTGCAAGTATGAATTGGTAAAGTTTACTTATTTGACCAACTTCTATGTTTACAGGATTTATTGATGTCAGAGAAACAAACGGCTGAAAAGGCTAAAAAGGCTTATGCAGATGCTGATGCCACAAGTAAGGATTTGGCAAGGAAGCTTGAGGAAGCAGAAGGAAAAGTTCAACAGCTTCAAGATTCTCTACATAGGTATGTTATCGAGAGGTGATTTGGGAAATAAATGAACAGCATTCATTTCTTTGTAAAAAAATGTCTTTTCCTGTCCATTGTATTCTTTTCCATATCACTTTTTTGGAAACGTCTGTTTTATCTCTTGCCGTCTTCTGTTTCTGCTAAATTGTTGGATCTACAACATATCCTATGGTATGCCTAAACATGCAAGGTTCCGAAGCCTACTGCAGAAGGTGTCCGACGTATACGATATAATATATTCATATTAATTTGTATCTCGTCCTTTCCAGGCTTGAAGAGAAATTGTCAAACTCAGAGTCAGAGAATCAAGTACTTCGTCAACAAGCACTGACCATGTCACCTACCGGCAAGGCTATATCTTCCCGGCCAAGGATGACAATTCTTCAGGTATAGCTGATTTTTAATACTCTTGATGGAATCACTCCCGGCTAGATCTATTCTGATTTTCTTCTGGTTATACAGAGAACACCAGAAAATGGAAATGTTCTTAATGGTGAAACAAAACCTCCTCTTGTAAGTTGACATTGTCTTTCTAGATTTCATATGTATTGACGCTAAAGTCAAGTAACAGTTATACATAGAATTCGTTGGTGTTTAAAGTATGCTGCTCGTTACAGGACATGTCACTTGTCGTGGCAAATGCAAAGGAGCCTGAATCTGAGGAAAAACCTCAGAAGTCTCTCAATGAGAAGCAGCAGGTAAGCCCAAATTTTTTGTTTTTGTCAAAACGACAATACTATGGATGTTTAATTTTTCATTTTCTTCCAAAATTAAAAAAAATGTAACTCACTAGCACTTAAATATGCTGTCTTTAACAGGAAAACCAAGACCTCCTAATAAAGTCTATCTCGCAAGATTTGGGATTTGCCAATGGAAAACCTGTCGCAGCATGTATAATCTACAAGTCTCTGCTTCACTGGAGATCATTTGAGGTGGAGAGAACTAGCGTGTTTGACCGTATCATTCAAAGCATAGCATCTGCTGTTGAGGTGAGTGACTAAATGTTGGATATGAGTGAAATTTAGATGTAGCCCAATTGTTTCGTATAGATCATTTGATAATGCACGCTCTTCTCTGAAACACAAACTTTGAATGTTTCGTGAAGGCTCCTGATAATAATGATGTATTAGCCTACTGGTTGTGTAATACATCAACACTGTTGATGCTGCTTCAACATACACTCAAAGCTAGTGGGGCAGCTAGCTTGACACCACAACGGCGCAGGTCATCGTCAGCTTCTCTTTTTGGGAGAATGTCACAAGTATGAGCCTATGATAACTTTCAACTTACTTCTCAATGGAAACTTCTTCAATATTCTGTCTATTTGTTTTCTCAATATTCTTATTTTGTTGCAATATTCACAGGGATTAAGGGCATCTCCACAAAGTTCTGGACTATCGTTCCTCAATAGTAGAATGCTTGGAAAACTTGATGACTTGCGGCAAGTTGAGGCCAAATATCCAGCTTTATTGTTCAAGCAGCAGCTTACTGCTTTCTTGGAGAAGATATATGGACTAATCAGGGACAATCTGAAAAAGGAGATTTCCCCTTTACTTGGTTTATGTATCCAGGTAAATTCTTTGTTCGCATTGCACCTTATAAATAAACTATACATTTCGGATTGCAATGTTAGTTCATTTCTGTCTTCAATTTATTCCATTTCTATTTTTTAAGAAACAGTGTAAAAATATTTCTAGTAATTGGTACCAAAAACCAAGGATGTATCTTATTGACTGAATCTCTATCTAGCTCTCTCTTTCTTAACTTACTTGTTAATGATTGGCTCTATGTGGATATCATCTTCAAATCTTTTAATCGTTTGTCTCCAGCTCGCACCCTGAGATGCTGAAAACCTAGTTATATTCTGTAGGTGCCAAGAACATCCCGTTCCAGTTTAGTTAAAGGACGTTCCCAAGCAAATGCTGTCGCTCAACAAGCACTAATTGCACATTGGCAGAGCATTGTGAAAAGCCTCGATAATTACTTGAAGATTATGAAAGCAAACTACGTGAGATCTCAAACTTTCATAAATATGGCTATCATCTTTGTCTGAGGATGCAATTTTTTATAATAATCAATGTCAGTACAGGTCCCTCCATACCTTGTTCGCAAAGTTTTCAGCCAAATCTTCTCATTCATCAATGTCCAATTATTTAACAGGTGATTCTCCTCTTTGAAGATAATCCCCATAACTGCTTTTTTTCTTAATAGTTAATGGAAAAATCACATGCACACACACTACATGAGCACAAACAGATAATAGACACACCAAGAATCATTTTCTGACGAAGTTCGCTTCCAAAATGTCAGTCTTCTTTTGCGGCGTGAGTGTTGTTCGTTTAGCAATGGGGAGTATGTTAAAGCGGGGTTGGCTGAGTTGGAGCAGTGGTGTTGTTATGCTACTGAAGAAGTAAGTCTTTTCCATTCCATTGGGTTTTTTTATTTGGTTCACATTTCCCTCATTAAATGATTTATCCTTGTATCTTTTGTTTTTCAGTTTGTGGGTTCAGCTTGGGATGACTTGAAGCATATCAGACAGGCAGTTGGATTTTTGGTGAATATCATCACTCTTTGTTGCTTTAGTATTTTCATAGATTGTGGTTCGAACAATATTAGCACATCACTCCTAACCTTGTTACCCTTCTGTATCTCAGGTTATACATCAGAAGCCAAAGAAAACCTTAAGTGAAATCACAAACGACCTTTGCCCTGTGAGCAAAAATTATGAATATGTCAAACTTTCTTTGATTGGTTTATCTTTATTATAGCCGGTTCATAATGTTTTGGTGACCTTTTTTCTTGACTTCTGCAGGTGCTTAGTATACAACAATTATACAGGATTAGTACTATGTACTGGGACGACAAATATGGGACTCATAGTGTTTCTTCAGAGGTAAGTTAGTTAATTTGGTAGCTTTACTAATGTATGTTGCACTTATGTGGTGTACATCACTCATCTCTCTCAGTTATTATTATTATTATTATTATTTTTTTTTTTTTTTTTTTTCTCTGTCATTTTATTTCATCTTCTCTGTAGGTCATTTCAAGTATGAGAACTATGATGATGGAAGACACAAACAATGCAGTGAGCAGCTCATTTCTGTTAGACGATGACTCGAGGTATAAATTTCCCCGATGCAAGGAATATACATTTTGACGTTGCTTTTTGAAATTGCATCAGAATATCATTTTGAAAACTGTGGCAGAGTAATTTTTGTACGGAGCTTCCTAATGTTAGTTTAAAAAAAAAAAACAGTTGGTCAAGATAATGTTTCTGATTGCCCATCTGCTAACCGATGATGATTGTGATTCGTTCTTTCACATATGCTTCAGGATCTGTGAAAGAAAAAAATAGGCACATCACGTTACTCTTCGCCACATCTTTATTAATCCTTCAAACGTTTCGTATCATTGCAGCATACCATTCTCCGTCGACGACCTATCTAAGTCAATGCCATCTGTTGATGTGGCCGACGTGGAACCTCCCCCTTTACTCCGTGAGAATTCGGGCTTCGTCTTTCTACATCAACGAGCCGATTGATGAAACGTGGTTTGTTTCCTTCTGTTATATTACTGTACTGCATGTGGAGTGGTGTAGTGTGCAGATGTGCATAAAAGAGTTTCACCATTACTATTTATTTCTTTTCATCCATTTGTACATTTCCATTATACGGTGGGACAACAGTCTTTGCATGTTGTCTTCTGTTTGTTTCAATTTTCCCTTTGCGTCCTATGTGTCTCTTCTCAGCGTAAATAGCGCTGTAAGAAGATATCATTTGATAGATTTTTTATTACTTGAAAATGCATACAAAAGGGCTTTGTATGCGTTTGGTTTTTGAATAGTCGGTTGTTCTTTTATTCTCTTTTTTCTTTCAAGGGGTGAAAGAAGTTTGTACTTGGTAGTGTGGAAAATGGCTTCCTATTGTATTCCTTTTCTTGCTTTTTGTGTAACTGATTTCAATATTTGGTTGATTTAGTATATATTTATTTTGATCGCATGATATTCTGATGAGTGTGTTATATTGAATTGAAGAATGGTTGTGACCTCAGATTGATGGGAAAATGGTTGTAATCTAGATTTCCTTGCAATATTTTATATACTTGTTAGAATTTTGCGTGAATAAGTATGTTGCTTAAATTTCGCACTGTCAATCGTATGTGCAATTAAAAAATTAATTATAATAATAACTAGAATTGTAAATTTAATTTTTTTTAATTGTGAATTTAATTTTATTTTAGATAATTTGAGAGGTTAAACTATTATTGTAATTTCAATTTTTATTACAAATTAATTAAGAGTTAGTTATTACCACCTTAAATACTATTGTAAAAAAAGCATTTTATTCTTGTGGGGTAAGAACTATTCTATTAGTGGGTGGTTTTTATAAAGGATTATATGTTTTTGTTAAGATAGTATAGATTTTTTTCTTAATTATTAATTTTTTAAAAAATATTTAATTAGTTAATAGTGACATACCATATGACGTTTCTACGAGGATCTCGTAGAGTAAGTAAATAGCCTTTGACAAAAAAAAAATTTGTTGCTTTATTACAAGAGCAGGTAAATAACCATTGACAAATTTCAAAAAATATCATCGATTATCAAATTTTTTTGTTCAACGACCCAATTTTAAAGATGTTTTTATCATTTTATGTAATGGTTAGAAGTAGGAAACCCTGCGAAATTCTACCAAAAGCAAGCTACTACAATTATAGCCTATAGGATTGGGATTCAAAAAATAATAAAAAAAATATATATATATATTATAACTAAGAATTGGAATACACAACTATTATTTTGACTACACAACCAATGACCTAAATGTAGTCTCGAATCAATTCACTTGACATAAGAAAAAGGAACGGTGGTTGCTCAATTAAGATACTAACATCTAAATTAACCAGAAAAAGAAACCAAAGGAGAATATTCAGAAAAAGTACAATCACTAGAAGAGAACCTAAAAAGAGACATTCATGACTAAAAATACATTGTACTAATAAAATTATGACAACTTGAGAAGGCCAGCAGCAATAACATTAAGATACAGAGTGGGTTCAGTTCATCCTTTCGGTCATCAGTTAGGGCGAGCTCGTTTGTTGCTGCACGTCGGGCACTTATATTGCTTGATGTGCTCAGCCCTTGCAGGAGTGATCTTGACACATTTCCCATGGAACCATCTCTCGCATATGTCGCAGCAGATCCAAAACTCGTCAGAAGAGTAGTTCTCTCCGCAAGCTCCGCACAGAGTCTCGCCTTGCTCCTCGTCGTCTTCTTCGTCTACTTCGTCGTCATCACCTCCCTCCTCCTCGTCCTTCGGTTGGGTCTTCGAGGATTTCTGAGCATTTAAGAAGGAAGCACGCAGTTGATTACTGAAGATAACGTAATACAAAGGAAGGAAAAAGCTGTTCTATACCACTTTGGAGTTCGGCTTGGATTTGGTGCTGCTGTGGTTCGTGACAGAGGGCTTGTCCTTTACTTGCTTCTTTGCAGCACCAGTCACAACCTCAAAGACTGTTGGGAGATCATTTATCATGTTGAAGAGACGTCTCCTGAATCCAGAGGCAAACAAAGCATAGATATTTAGGCTGAAAACTTTTATCAATTTACGAAGTTTGGAACTCAAAAGGCTAAAAGAAGAGGGTTATCACTTTAGTCAACGAAACATCTGGACCATGATCAATCCATACTCCATAGCCATGGAAAGGTCAAGAGGTATTTAGGGGATACAATTTATAGGAACTTGGAGACCATACTCATACTGAAAAGGTTTAACTTTTTTATATTTTCTTCCATCAAACGGTAATAACCAGATAGATTACCTGTCAGCTTTGTCAAATCCAAATCGAGCCCCGAAATAAAAAGCAACAGAGAGTAGCCATGCATCACTGTGAACAGAAACAAGAGCCAACCAATCCCTCTCTTGCATCCCATCTCTGGCAAAGTTGATCCCCAACGCTGGTTCTGGGAGCTCGGGAGGCACCTCTTCAGCAGGTAGATTAACCTCCCAATTCTCGTTTGGTAATCCATACAGACACAAATTTTCTTTCTCTGCAAAATAACAGAGCTTGCACATATAATTCGTCAAAGACCGAGTGGTATATCATCATCCACCACTGCACTACCACATCGCAGCATACCAGAAGATAGGAGAAAAGTTATGTAAGTTAGAACATATGGATCAAACATGGATTTCGTCCCCGACCATATACACAACAAATAAATCAAATATCAAAAATTAAGCAAATGCAGACAAAAATATGCAGAATCCATAAAGATTGGAAAATTTAACGAATTCATCCATGCCACGTTTAATAAACATCTACCCGTGGTTCCATTGATCATTTTACAATTATGATTAATACATTAAAACGCAAGTGATTACCCAGTCACCACCAGGCCATCAACATATCTACAAACTTAACACAAGATAAAAAAAAACAGTTTCATGTCACCCACAGAATGCAGATCAAACATATTAATCTTAGCTGCTGCAAATATACCGAATACTAGCCTCTACAACACCATACAGAATTCCAAAAGACAACAAAAACAACTAAATTCCAAGCCAGTACACAGTATGTGAACCAAAACCTAAGGACATAATATATATATATATATAGAGATATATATATATATATATATATACTAAATTCCAACTCACCAGGGTCGCACCGTTGAAAAAAGGCTTCGACATCTGAGAAACAGACAAGGTAAATAATGTTGGTATATCGGAGAAACCAGAAACCCTATGCTAGAGCAGCAAACAACGGCGCACAAAGTAATTAGAGACGCTGCCAACTAGGTTAGAGATACATAAACACAGACACAGAGAAATTAAACAAAAAAATAAAATAAAATCACACAACAACAACGAATAAAAGGCCTACATACCAGTGGTGAGAGCTTTAATTAAGCCGTTGCGTCTTCCTTTGAAGTCTTTGAAAACGTCTTCGACCGAGCGCGGAGTACTGAAAGCGCCACCTTCCATGGTATGGTAAAACCTCACGCACAAACACACTGCACTGCGTGTGCTCTTTTTGAAAATAGAGAGTTGCAGTAGATTTGGTAAGGGAGCCGAGCTGAGGTCAAAGTAACAACAAGAGGGTAGTTTTGGGAATTCCATGTTTTTGGATGGATATATATATATATGTGGATCGCCAGATAGGATGGAATGGAATGGATAGATAGATATCTCAAGTCATTATAATCCTTTTTCTTCTTTTCCCTTTTTCTTTTTCAATATTTTTTTTTTTAAAGAATAACAAAAATCATGAAAATCCGACGTGGCTGATTTATATAACCAAAGTCGCGTTTCTCGAAACAAAATAAGCGTCGGTGGAAGTGCGAGCGTTTAATGACTAACGTTACGTAATGGAGATTAAACTTCAATTAAACCAAGATAAAATAATCCATACGGACTTGACTCGTAATACCTCACCTCAATAAGAAGGCCACGACTTCAAATTCACTTGAGATTTTGATTATCGCGTTGTTGTGGTTGCTATGGTTCCGCTGAAAGTCGAGGTCGTCTTATGCCACAATATAGTTTAGGTCTGATTTAGTAGCGGTGTGAGGATTACATGATAGTATTGTGTGGAAATTCATACATACAGACAACTAAAAAAACTAAACTAAAACGGGTGAAAAAAATTCATATTAATACATTTTTTTCCTTTTTTTTTTTTTTAGCCGTAGAACCCTGACCTGTAGGATCAGATAAACTCTGAGGGCTTGTGTGGAAATTTGCACTATGACAGATCCATATATGTAAGAGGTTCACTCAATGTATTGTATTTGAAAGACACAAAGATGTCTCTACCTTAGCTTAGCATCACACGACCACTAAAACTATAAATCATGTATATGATTTTAGGTGGACAGTCATGTAAAATGGTGCAACTGCAAGAATATGAAATATTAAAGCGGATAAATGATGATATACCCCAACGTGGATATACTGAAATGCGCATTACTACCCTGTATTTTTTTATTGCGTGAAACTCCCATGTGTTGTCTAAAACTTAGCATTGTACTCCTCACGGTGTCTAAAACATAGCATTGTATCACCAATTATGGGGGGTAGAAATAAGGAGTGCAGATTAAATAAACCACGAGGGTGTTTTACGCTATTTACAAGCCATAGGGATTTTGATTTTTATTTTTTAAATCACTAGTGAGTTATATACAATTTAGCCAAAAGCACATATTAAAACACAAGAACTTGACAGACAAAGTTGAGCTTGAAATTTTAAAACGTTAATGAATGAGAATAGTACTCTAAACAAATGCATTGTACTCATATCTTAATATAAGATAGGTTGTCATTATTTTGTCTTTAAATCTCATCCAAACCCCCAAAAAAAACACAAAAAACTGATACTATTTGAGGAAAAATCTATTAAATGAGATGATACCTTCTATAATATTAAAAATACCATATAAGTCTCTAGTCTGTCACTATTTAAAGCATGGCATTAAAATTCATTACTTAGTTTCCTTTATTTACATACACTACTACTGTGTCCGAAACTAATCTTAATCGATTCCCATTACTTTTTTCAGGTAATATATATCTTATATATATATATATATATATATTCACCATTGACAGTATTATTCATCATTACTCTTTCCTCATTAATCGTCGATCTCAAAAGCTGCTCTCTTCTTTCAGGTTGGCACGTTGCAGATAAATCTTTGCAGTTGATTTCATCAAGGGAAAAAAAAATGCTTACATGCATTGCACGTTCGAAGCAGGGCAGCGATGATCATTCGCCGTCGATCGATCATCGTCATCAACAACATTCAGGGCAGAAAATCAACAACGCCGCCGCTCCTACGAAGCATGCCATCAAATCCCTCTCTTCGCAGGTAAAACAATCACATAGGGACGTTTTAAGCATATTTTACGATTCGTTTACCTCTGCGATGAGCACATCGATGTCGTGAAAATACAGATTTCAGCTCATCGATTCCAAAAAAGTGCTCAAACAGAATCGTGCGTCAGTAGATTGAATAATCGGGGGCTAGGGTTTTGTTTTGAGTGATCGATTGGGTGATGTGTTTGCGTTTATCTCGAGTCGTTCACGAGCCTTCTGTTTAAGTGCGGTCAACAGATGATCAAATCGATTGTTTTCCGATTAACATTTTAGCTGATGATAATAAGTATTCTCACAGATCAAAGACATGGCGCTCAAAGCGTCCGGCGCGTACCGTCACTGCGCGCCGTGCACTAACCAGCCTAGAAACTCGGGCGCCGCCGCTGCTGCAATCAGCTCCGACTCGGACTCATCGGCGGCTTCGGAGAAATTCCGATGGTCTTACCGTCGAACGGCGAGCACGAACGGCAGGAGGGAGCTGGAGTCGAGGCTGAAGGGGATATCCAGCGGAGAGGGAACGCCGTCGTCGGCGAGCGGCCGGCGAGTTGACCCGATCGTATTCGTTGAGGAGAGCGAGCCGAAAGAGTGGGTGGCTCAGGTGGAGCCGGGCGTTCTGATTACGTTTCTGTCCCTGCCACGTGGCGGCAACGATCTCAAGAGGATTCGGTTCAGGTACCATATTTTCGCTGCCCTGTTTGGTCATTTCTCATTGCCTTAATGGTTCAAAAGGTTGATTACGGTGTGCATATTTTGTCAGTGAGTCGTAATTATTAGGCTACATTAAAATTCAAATATTAATGTCTTATAATTGTCAGTATGATTTATATTCATTTAAATGAAAATATATTAGTTTAGCATAAGTTTGTAACAGAAAATGGATATATAATCTATAAGAGATAAGCTAGTGGTTCAACTTTCTAAATTTTTTTAAAAAAAATGGAATATATTATTGTGATTTGTGGGTGGAGATTATGATTATGCATCATAGTCAATATAGGTTGAAAATATATGGCCTTTGTTTATTTGAAAAATTGCCATCATAAAAGCTACACCTATAATTATATCTATCATCATGAAAATGCCACGAGGAGAAAGAAAAGAATAGGAACCCTTTTACAAAAAAGTCCAAAAGGGCCAAAGCTTACGGAGAACATTATGCCCTATGTTTGATGGTGTCGGAAAACACCTTTTAGTAATTCTTGTTGTCTTGTCGGGAGTGGCCGTTGCTTTCATTTTCAATGGATGGTCACGCCTATTTTTTTTATCTATTCTTTGACTTGTCATACTGTGGAGAATATTTGGTAAAGTATAATAAGTTAGCAAAAATTATAAATGATTCACTGGCATGAGAAAGTAAGAATTATGGCTATAATTAGTGATTCATAGTCATAGAGCGGGGGTCTTTGATTGGAATGTGACTTAAATGTCCATTCCCGTGAGAAGATTTAATCATTTTAGCTAATGATTGTACTATCTATCCCTTGAGTGTATTTTCCTCTAGTGACATTATTTTGTCTGAGTCCTTAAGTCAAAAAAGCAATCTTTGCATGCTAATGAAGTCCGATGTTTGGTAGTGTAATATGCAGCAATGATAAAGGAGCCTTACGTAGGTCCAATTTAGTGGCTTTTAGCCATCACAATAACATTTTCCTTAACTCATTGAAGATGGAAAATGGGTATGGAATGATTCATCACTTCGCCCATATGGCATTAATTGCCTAAGTTCGTATGCAGAGAGAATTAGAAACATAAAAGGTTAATGTTGAACTTCATGACTTGAAAAGGATTATGAATGTTTACTTGCACTGATCTTGTGTTTAATGTTAGAAACATAAAAGGTTAATGTTTGAACTTCATGACTTAATAAAATTCACCACGTCTGAAAAGATTCTAACTTTTAGAGCTGATCATTCTTTCTTCTTTGTTTTCCTTCCCCTCAGCCGAGAAATGTTCAACAAGTGGCAAGCACAAAGGTGGTGGTCCGAAAATGCCGAAAAGGTAATGGAACTCTACAATGTCCAAAGGCTGAACCCCCAAGCCTTTCCTCTCCCAACAACTCCGCTAAGATCCGAGGACGGCGCAAGTTCAAAGATGGAATCCATCCAAAACAGCCCCATCACACCACCGCTAGGCAAAGAACCGCTGCCCCGTGCCTTAAACCGTCCAAACGAGACGCTCTCCTCGTCGAATTCCTTAGACCATCAATCCACGATCTCCAGGTCTACTTACGACTCTTTCGGGGTCGCCTCAACCCCCAAATTATCCAGCATCAGCGCTGCTAAAACTGAAGCCTCCTCCATGGATGCTTCCATGAGCACTGCTAGCTCATCGCGCGACGTCGATCGCTCAGGGGAGATATCGATCAGTAACGCCAGCGACTTGGAATCGGAATGGGTCGAAGAGGACGAGCCGGGCGTGTATATCACCATCAGGGCTTTGCCCGATGGTAGAAGAGAACTCAGGCGCGTCAGATTCAGGTGAAGTTTCTTTATATGCCTTGAATGATATCTTTATTATATATTGTTGAATTGTCTTCTATATTAGTTTTTTTTTCTCTTGGTTTCAGCCGTGAGAAGTTTGGAGACTTGCACGCGAGATTATGGTGGGAAGAGAACAGAGCAAGAGTGCACAAACAGTACCTTTGATTCGAGCTATGGTATATGAAGTAATGAATTGGAGGAAAAGCTATGAGATGGTTAAGTTTCTTAATTATATTTAAACTAGTTTATTTATTACTGCTTTGCTTTGCTTGGGCTCAAATTAATGGAAGAGCCTGTATGTATGTGTAAGTTTTATGTTTTAATGCTGTGACAACTTTGGATGGAAGACCTTTTTATATTTTATTATTCCTGCCTTATGGGCTTGTGCTTGTTTTCTTGCTTCTATACTATATATATGGTTACGTTATTACATTGAAATTATATAGTATCCTATCCAATGTGTTTTTACTCCCACAAAAATATGACAAAATCAAAGGTACAAGGATGCAAGGACAAGCCTGCTCGTCTAAAGGCGTTTAAAATAGTAGCAATTTACAAGCTAGCTATTCTTATTAATACGCACGCGCGTGTCCTATACATATATCAATTTTTTCTGTACTGATGAAAAAGCTATATCTATCTATCCTCACGTGTATGTATCTATAACCTCTGTATGTTATATGTTATGACATTGAATGGACTATATAGGACATTTGTCTGTGTCTCTAGATATTATTTAAATAATTGAGCCCATGATCAAAGCCGTGGCATTTGGCTTTTTTCCTCTCCATTCCCATCCATCGTCGGTCCCTTTGGCATCAAATATATAATCGATCAAACAGTGAAAAAATAAAAAGAAAGATTAAATGGAAAAGAAATCTTCTGCTTATTAAGGACAAGGATCAAGAACGACGACGCAAAAATGCCTTCTTTCTCTTCATCTCTACTCGACGCAATCTGCCATTCGATCGACCAACCATCGACGGCCCGCAGAAGAAGAGACAATGCAGAAGAAGAAGACGACGACGTCGTCGAGAGCCTACGCCGCGCCATCATGGTCGAGAAATGGATGGAACATCGCAGCGCATCACGGCACGTTCCTTCGAACTCTGGCTCGTCGACCGACTCGACGACCGTCTTCTCTTCTTCAGAAACGTCGGACTCATCGTCGGCGGCTTCAAGATCCACTCCACGGCCATTGACTAGTTCTAACTCCCACCACATCAGCACTAAACATGTCGAAAAGCCTAAAACAAAATCGAGGGCGATGAAGATCTACGGAGAGTTGAAGAAACTGAGAGAGCAGCCCACTTCGCCAGGCGGAAAGATAGCAACTTTCTACAACGCCATTTTCAGCCCGAGAAATTCGACCAAGGGCTTGAGCAAAACCCCATCTTCGAACTGCAATAACTCCAAGAGATCCGTTAGGTTCTGTCCAGTCAACACCATTCTCGACGATGATCATCCTCAATCAATGCCCGGCGTTGGGAGTCAGTTCATCAAGAAAAACATGGATAGCTTTCGAATTCACCAGGCAAATAATAAGAGCATGAGAAGATCAAATGATCAGCTCAGGCCGGCATTTTACGAGGGCGAAAGAGACGAGGACGATCAAAGCTGTGCTAGTTCTGATCTTTTCGAGCTTGAAAACATCGGTTTAGGAGTGTATGATTACGACGAAGAGTTGCCTGTGTATGAAAGTACTAGTCTGAAAATGATAAGTAAGGCTATCTTCTAGTTTAACTTATATAGTTGATATTAATGATCTGTGTTTTACTACATTGAATATATATGCTGCTATTCTGTTTGGTCGTCGGCTGTTCGTTTCCTCGTTAATGTATTCTGAATTCCGACCAAGATTATCGTTTCGATTTGGTTAATGAAATGTAATAATATACGGCATGGCAGCCAAATGAACTGAGATTTTCTTTTCACAATTGAAGATAATCAATTAAAGATAATCATTTACCTTACCCTCTTTTAACACATCGACAACGTGGTTTAGTGATTTTATGTGGGTAATAAAGGGGTAATTAATGATTGATTGCTTCTTGTTTCTAGAGGGTTGTCATTTTTTTCACTTGTTGTGATGATGGTTATAATTAGCATTTAGTTCCTTTGGATTGAAGATATTACGATTTTTTGCAGTGTAGACATATTATATTTAAGATTGGAATATATATTTGTGTAATTGTTTTTACTTGGTACTTTTTAGTGAAGGTGAATCTGCATGCATGTGTAATAGAGATTTGACTCCACATTGCATTGGTTTTCTTTTTAAACTTTTATTCTATATTCCCATTATTGTCATTGATCTACATTCTGTAATCTTCTTAATTACCGCATGTCGGCAAAGACGAAATCAAGAAATCATTATTGTGAAATTCGTTAAGATTTATGTCATTAGTGACTAACAAAAAAAAAAGATAAATCAGTATTTAATTAGACAGAAAGATGAAAGGTGGGTCCCACTAGCTTTTTCATAAGTCAAAACGTGTGTACTATAGAACTTAAAAAACCTCAATTTCACTTTTTGTATTTGACCCTGTATTCCAACCCTACGAAAATCGTTACACCTTCCCCGCTCAGTGTTAAAACACATGTACACATCATATCCATGAATATCATTACACCAGTTGTTTAAATAAAAAAAAAATCAATATTATATATTTTTCTAGTTCGGTGTAGAAAAAATCAGTATTATATATTAAAATATATATTAAACCATCAATATTATATATTTTTCTAGTTCGGTGTAGAAAAAATCAGTATTATATATTAAAATATATATTAAACCTTTTTTTTTTATTTAAACAACTGGTGTAATGATATTCATGAGTGTAATGATGTGTACGGATATTTTAACACTGAGCGGAGGAAGATGTAATGATTTTCGTGAGTTGGAATACGAAGTTAAATACAAAAAGTGGAATAGAGGATCCAAGCCGGTACTACAGCGCACATGCAATCCATCAACGGTTTAAAAAGTCGCAATAACTTTGACATCAAATATGGGATGGGCCTAGCGATATGGCCCATATAAAAATTATTCCGCAATTGAGGTTTGGCCCAGCCCAATATGATTTAATAGGAGTCAGACGAGCTTCGATATCTGCCACGTGGCGTTAATTGGATTAAAAAATGCTCAACCGTCGGATCAATGAACGAAAAGCTGAAGAGAAGAGAGATTTATCTTCTCCGCGTTGATTTCCCGGGAATAATATCATATTCGATGCCGCGTTGGTTCGTGAGAATTTCAATCATAAGTTGAAACTTCAGAGTTTTCGTAAGGATCCATCGGACTACAGCGTAGTTGAGTTTCGTCGATCGGAGAGAAGAGAAGGAAAACGGAGGTGGGAAAAATTTAGCTGGGATTTAAGAGTCGATCCGTCGATCACCATGAGTTTCCTTTTCGGGAAAAGAAAAACCCCCGCAGGTTGGCGTTTCTTTCGATGATTTTATGGTATTAGTATTAATGATGATTGCAATTAGATGGGATCTTATTAGAAATCGTCGAATCTCCAATTGTTGGATGGGTTGATTTGGACAGATTATCCTGATACCATGTGGTTTGTTTGGTTTAGTCAAATTTTGGAATTGATGCAGCTAAAGGAGGTAAAGCTCATGGATTTATCATGATTGGGATTATTTTGAGAGAGAGAGAAATTATACAAGTGTTATTTGGCTGCTGTTGATCTATATACATTATTCTACAAATGAATCAGTTGTTTTTTTTAGATATGTTCTTCATTTTCAGTATCAACTGAAGGATTAATACTTCGTCTATTTACAATCGGTTGTGTGTGGTATGGCTGATGGTAATTGTTTGTGATTGAGCTACTTGGTAATCCTCTTATATTTTATGATCGTCTTTTCCCAGAGCTTTTGCGTGAAAATAAAAGAATGCTCGATAAATCCATCCGGGAAATAGAGAGGGAGAGGCAGGGTTTACAAACACAAGAGAAGAAGCTTATCTCGGAGATTAAAAAGAGTGCGAAGCAGGGTCAGATGGTATTGTCACTTATTTTCACAAACATATATGGAATCAAGTTTTCAATCTCTTTATGTTTCCATGTTTTCCTATCTGTCTCTGCCTTATGACGACGACGATGATGATTCGTGTGGTTCCCTTGTTAATGTATGGCCTTCATTATAAGTTTAATCCACAGAAGGACTTATATAACCTATGATGCTGCAATATTTGCTGGATGTAGAAAATGAATGCAGCAAGCTGTTGTGCATGCAAAACTTGATAGATATCCATGGTCAATCCAAATATTTAGAGTTTAGTCTTTGAGAGCTGAATCATATAAATTCTAGTTAAGATCAACCAATTGAAGGTATATCTCTGTTGATTAATTTTCTTTTCCTAATTGTCCATTGATGAGTTCATGTGTTAATGCATTCCAGGGAGCAGTGAAGGTCATGGCCAAGGATCTTATCAGAACACGCCATCAGATTGAAAAGTTCTACAAGCTGAAGTCTCAACTTCAAGGTGTTTCTCTCAGAATTCAGGTCAGACAACAATTTTAAGGCATATTTTCGAACAAGCGAGAGTCCCATGATGTGGGCATTAAGTTCCACGGCCGATAATTGCAACAATAAACAACCTTTTGCAGACGCTCAAATCAACACAAGCAATGGGAGAGGCAATGAAAGGCGTCACCAAAGCTATGGGGCAGATGAACAGGCAGATGAACCTCCCTTCATTGCAGAAGATAATGCAAGAATTCGAAATGCAGAACGAGAAGATGGAGCTTACCAGCGAGGTAATGGCAGATGCCATTGATGATGCATTGGAAGGAGACGAAGAAGAAGAGGAGACCGAAGAGCTGGTGAATCAGGTTCTCGATGAGATTGGCATCGACATCAACTCCGAGGTATCGTTTGCTCTATTACATCCTAAAATGAACCTCACATATACTAATAATTTCTTCTTTTTTTTGTTCTATATGACAAAGTTTATGAAGGGTTCTTTTTTTCTCATTACAGCTCGTGAATGCACCTTCGTCGACTGTAACAGCCCCAGCTTCGAGTGGCAAGGTTCCACAGGCCGAGCCCAATGGTCACGACGATGGTGGTATCGACAGTGACCTTCAGGCAAGGTTAGACAATTTGAGAAAGATGTAAGGACTACTTTGTCCTTAATGTATAAGATTATATTTCTTAAGAAACACTTTAACATATTAAGCATGGTTTGATACTGCTGGAGTTGTGTGAAATAAATCAAATTGTTGTGTGATTGTTATTGCCTAATGATATATAAATTATTGATATTAAATGACCGCCCTCTTATATTAAATTAATTGAATCATGCACTAAAACTAGATGAGATTCTCTTTTTTTAGTCTTTATAATATACACTGAAAGTGCTTGACTGGATGCAACTAACTAATCGTGTAATAATCTTATAATATATCTGCTCTATGAGTAATTAGTTCTATGTGGTTAGGTAAATCCAAACTTTGGATTTATTTCAAAGTTCTTTGCTGAAATATCAAGAAACTAAAAAAAGTAGATTCCCACTAGACACATAACACAGGGATTTCAACAATGATAGAGAAGAGGCAATTTAAAAATCAATAATGTAATAATGATGATTTTGGTGGTTTGGGTAAAAAACAAAAGGTACACACACTGATCTAAACTTCCCCCAAAGCCGAATAAGGTCAAACAACTATCATATCATTTTCTCTTAAAATGATGAGAGGCCTCAATAAGACTACAATAATGTTCAAATGTTCCATGAAATAAATCCCAATGTATGTATGTAATATAAAGATAATATCGACAGTAACATCAAAATATAATGAGAAGATAACCTAAGCTTAAGCATGTTGAAGCTCCGTTGGGGCCCTTTGTCAAAGTTGTTGAGGGTCACTATTCATATGTGTTTAAGCTTTGTTATTGAATAAAAGATTGAACTATCCCCCAGCCCCAACCCAAGTTCCTATTACTGTATCCAAACAAAAACAACATATTTATTCATTTTTTTATTTATTAAAAGTGGTAAGAAAAATAAATGTCATCCTCAGTCATAATCGTCCATTTTATCTGAGATTCTGTTCCTGCGGTCTGGCTTTGATGGGGAACTGAAAAACAACTAAAGCTGCTTTAAATCAGAGCATCTTTGCACAGAATTAGTGTAGTTTTCGCTTTTTGTTTTCTGCCTACAAATCCCACAAAGCACATAATAAAAAAAATTAAACCTTTTTTGACAAACAGATAAAGCTAAAAAAGAAAAGCCTCATAATCTGAAACTGAAACTGGCCTTTCATGGCGAAGAAAAGAACAGTTTACATGCAATCATCCATCCATCCTTCCATAGATTTATCACAGCAACAAACATAAACTAAGCTTAAAAAAACATTGTTTTTCCTCAAGAAGGCCTTTGCCTCTTGTGGCCAGATTTGACAGCAGCAGCACTTGAATCAGACGAAGCATCCATGGATTTCGAGAGGGTATTCGACATGCCGGCGTAAAGATCAACGACCCTGCTGATATTATTGTTTAGTTCCCTAATCAAGCCCACGTTTCTCCTCAGGTTGTAAGGAATTTTGGACTCTTGATTGTGGTTGATCTCGTTTATAAGCAGCCTATTCTGGTCTAGGATGGTCTGAACTTGAGCTGAACTCCTATGGAAACTCTGTGCAATCTTTCCATCTAACTGCTCATGTGTAGTATCTCCATCACCTTCCATTTCCTTTGTTCTTTAGAGAGAGAGAAGGGGAGAGAGTGGAAAAAAGAACGAATGAAGAAGATGATGAGGAACATAGTACTTCACATTTCTAGTTTTATATTAGTTTTAAGGAATCCATAATACATTTATGTATTTCTCATATGGTGTAAACAAAAAGGCCCACATGATAAGGTTTATGAATTCGGGCATAAGAGACTGGGACTAAATTATGATCCAATGCTCAGTAATAACAAAATTCATATAAATACCACAACTAATCTTAAGTTTTATGAATTTTTTTAAATCCCTCCTACGCTTTATGACTGACGTCGCACAATATTACATTGGACAAATTTTGTTTCATGACTTTGTCAGAATATAAATTTAGTATTCAGGCCCTGTCAGAAAAAAAATAGTTTTAAATACCCGATTTTTATAGTAACACTTTATTATACTGCAATAACAATACATTATAAGTTTGTAACACAAAAAGTACGTCTGATACATTTTCAATAAAAATTTATAACATTTTTGTAAGTTTAGGTCCTTATTCCTAAGTTTTACAGAAATTGAGTCATTAGAATAAAAAAAATTTCTGACAGGGCCTGAACACTATTTTGAAACTATAAAAGGGTCTGAAACCTAATTAACCATATTACATTTCAACTAATAATAATAATAATAATAATAATAAAAACTGATTTTATTAATATATATATATATATATATAATACACACATCTTAATTAATGAGGGTAAATATTTTGTTTTATATTTCACCAATCTTGATTGATGTAATCATTTATTGATAAAATTATTGTCAATTATATATCTATTGAAGTATTCCACCTGCGCTGCATGGACGTGCAACACGACACAAGATGAGTGACATTCAGATTCGATGACATATATGATAATATATTTAGAGGCTACGAGCCAGAAAATGATATAAAAGCTGAAAAAAAGGAACTACAGTTTGGGAAATCTCTTCTTACATATGAAATCATCGGACTCCTCTTTGATGGCCAACGTCGAATACCTCGTACGAGGAATTTGCATTCACATTATATTCAAAGGTAATGTAAAACTAAAATGTATAAGTAGCGTTAATTTAAATACATATTTGATTTTTGAGAATTTTTCAGGCACCGAGGTTGAAAATGTGTTCTTTTAAAAAGCCTCTATCCTAATAAAGTATTGAGAATCATACGAAACTATCTGATTGTCGCATCTATAAAGCTTCATTCCAAACCTATCACATGGTCTCTTTGGTTTTCAATTATAACTTACTTCTTGAAGTTATACTTTCTTTCTTTTTTTTTCCATTCGCTTAAATTAATAAATATTATTTAGGTATTGTGCGAAAGGCTTTCGAAAGAAGAGATAACTAGGTATCGAAATGTTGTACGGGCACATTTTATACAATTTGTTCATTGTGTCCTCATTGTAGGATACATGAAACTGAAATGTCATTGGAAAAATAAACATTTCTTATTATACATAATAGTTACGGAGTTGGGTTTGGGTTTAGAGGTTTCTGCTTTACCCGCTTCAATAGGATGACTCCACTTATTACAGAGTATTTGTTGGCCGAAGGCACTTACAAGACGAAGAAAATATATTTCTACATTACACAATCGATAAAGATGATTATCATATTTCTTTTCATTTTTCATTTGCGTTCTAATTTTATTCTAATTAGCATTATTTTTTTGTTTGTTTAACCTAGATTTGCTTATGTTGATAGATGTTTAATTGACACAAGAACTTGATAAGATGAAATCAACGTCAAAAATAGATTTTTAATTTAGGGGTTGAAAATTAGATTTTTAAATGTTCGCCACGTTGTTGAAATTTAAAATAGTTTAGACATTTTTATTATCTTTGTTATTTTATTGTGCATATATTTGAATATATGTAAAAAAATATGTATATATTTATTTATTTATTTATTTTTATTATTAAAAAATATGGATAAATAATTAGAAAAACAAAATGGATAATTGACGATTGAGAATATCAAGATTATTACCTTGGTTCTTTCTATATTTTTGTTTTGTTAAAATTTTAACATTATACACGTCCATTAAGAAAAAGTTGGGAAGTTTTTTGAACAAAAAATGCACCATGTTCTCATCTCTCAGTTTCTTCTTTTTCTGTTGCATTGTATGTTGATGTAGGAAAAAAACTGTATACGACGTCGAAGATATTGCTTTATATGATTAATGGTTTTATTGATATAATTAAGGAGATTTAGCTAAAATATTTTATATTTGGGCTGGATATTATTTTTAAAATTAATTTATTTAGATTATATTATTTCTATTAATTATTTTGGATAGAATAGTAGAATATTTTACCCAATATTCTCTTTAGAAGTCCTATTAAATATCTATGGCATATATGTAATTTTATATAATCTGTTTATAAATATTTATAATCTAATTGAGTTCTTTAGTTTCTGTGATCTCATGGATAGGTAATATTTCGACAAAAATATGTTTTTAAATTCTAGCATGAGCAGAAGCGTGAGATCACAAGTAAATATCATTCATCATCATATATTATATTCTTGCACAGGCAAGTCTTTCTAGAGCATCATCACATTCATATATTCTGTCCAATCTCTACAGATAGTGGTCATTCATTCACCTGGTAAGGTACTAAATAACAAGAAAGAGTACCACAAAAGATGCTACCAAAGTGAACCTTCTGCGGTTCGACTTGGTCTCGAACACCTGAATGAATTGGATAAAAATTCGTTGAAGGCCTTGTAAATAGGTCCAGACACGAAGGAAATAGGATAAAAGTGCAACGTAAGTTTCAAGATGGGATAACGTGCCGTCTTAAACTTATCCATCGTCCCAGATAGAACTCCTCTGGAAGCATCCATGTCGTTTCCCTACAACCAGATGTAAGAATAAGGGGCAAGTTTTCACATATTGGTGTTCAATAAATAGTTAGTGAAGTTTATCGTAAAACATACCATTCTGTCAAACATGTGGTTATGAGCCTCAACTTCCTCAAGTATATCGCCATATAACTATTAGAATAAAGAAGAGTTAGGACATTAATAATTACTTGCATACTCCAGAATTCAGATATTACATCTGTAAACATGAAGTTATAAAGAAGCCAGATGCCTCTGTCAACATACAATAACTCACTCTCTTCAGTAAATTAACTCTGTCTTGAAGCCCATATCTCTCATTCTCTTGCCCAACGATATCATGAGAGGAGTAAGATGATGAAGCCCTTATACCTCCTTCCTCAACACCGTCGAAAAGGGCAGTTCTAGCGTTGCAATCCCTGGAATAAAGATTGTTGGAAACTTAAGATAGAAACTGCGAAGACTAAAGGTATTATCTAGAAAAGATCTCAATTGGGATTCTGGAGATAGCAGCCGAAGGATACCAAATTAGGTTAGATTTTCAACCTTTTCGAAGCCAAACATACATTATATAAACTCAACATATTGAAAGCTAAATCCAGACAATAGGAGTGGTTAACGTCCGCCGTACTGAATTGTCTTATACAGTTCAGCTGAACAACAAATCGCGATCTATGTGCAGAACTAACTACATTGAAATACTATATCATTTCAAAACCCAGTTGCAAGGTAGATACATACACATTATCCTTAAATGAGTTAGTAATTGAAGAAACAATCCACAGAACAACAGTTCCAATCAAGATCACAATAGGGATATTCAATTAGGTCATTTTAAGCCCATATGCAAGAATTAACATTATAAGTAAATGAGACATTTTGGTAGAAGCCAACAAGATTAATTACCCGAAAAACATTATTATAGCAACCACTGTTAATAAATTAATCACCATACTTAGTCTTCCACACAATGTCTAAAAACGAAAGAATAAGAAAGCCTTGAACATCTAGTTCCTTTGAGCTTGTGCCTGAGAAGTGGCTATCATCTGGGCAGTAATGCTGGCATACTGCACGGCCGCGTGCTGCAGAGAGTAATGATCGTCGAGGCCATACTCCGAAAAGATTGGCTCGACGTGCACGAAATGCCCGGGCAACGATCTCTTGGACAAACTCTCTTGCCAGATATCGAAGAATGCAGCCATCATGTCGTGCGACTTTTCCCACGACGAAAGGGCTTGGTACTCCATCTGCAATGCAAGATAAGCAAAGAAACAATTTTTTTTCTTGATTCGATTCCTCAGGCAGATAGTTCATCAAAATCTTATGATCTTTCCATCGTTGTAATAGCAGTGCTTATACAGCCATTTGAACAAGCAAACATAAAATGGGGACATTACCTCCATAGCTATGCCCCTCAAACTTTCCGAGTGCGACAAGACAACTTTCCCAACTCGCACGTGAAAATCGCCCAGGCTGTAGTGAGTTCCCTGCATCAAAGAGAGAAAGAATTGCGTTTTCGTCTCATTTTCTATTTCGACAGGCGAAAAAAACAGCGAGCAGGGATGAAATGTCCATGTTTAACAGCACAATAGGACAAAACCTCAAAGTTAAGTGCCACCCTATTCTTGTAAGACTGCAGCTTCTCCATTATTGTCTGAATATTGGCGTCGGCCTCGACCACAAGCCTCTGCCCTCTGAGCACCATGAAATACTTGTCCGGATAATCGGAAAGGGTTATCCCCGCGAAATCACGAGGAAACTCATTTGCCACTGATTGATCTTCACAACATACCACACAAGGGATTTAGGGAATTCCAGTCTATTTATTACAAGCCCACGAACAACTACACAAATTACAATGGTGCGATACCTCTGGCCATTGCTTTGTAATAGCTGAGAGTCGATTTCCAGCGACCTTCTTTGACCCCATTGAGGCTCTCAGCGCACTGAGACACTTCGGCGAGGATCTGAGTGTTCACCGTCGTTCCCGGATTGGGCTGCCAGTGAAGAACCCTAAGCGATTAAACAAAAAATGGTGACCAATAATTTTGATTGAAATCTGCAAAAATTGTGAAAAGGGTTTCTCAATCTTCGACAATCTCTCCATTCCCTTATGAGTTACCATTTGATCGGCATTGGTTGATGGGTCCAATTGAGCTCTCCCTCGCTCGGCCGTATCTCCCCGCTGTAAAAATTGCAGCTTTAACGTTACACTCTGCGTAGACCTAAACAAAATCAGTGGCTTAAATAGAAAACTCTTTTGCTTTGTGTACACTAAGTGGGAATTAGATTTAATTTTATGGGCTTATCATATGGGCTTGATAAGCCCATACTGGCCCGATAAAGTATTTAGGAATTTTAAACTTAATTTATAGTACGTTGGTTTGTTTGGTAGATAAGTTTATATAAAATATGATTTATATATAATAGTTTTAAATCTATGTATACAGATTTAGATTATTATAAACTCACTAACCAAACAACGTATCAAACAACATTAACTATATCAAACAAGCATTAACTGTGACAGATAAAGTACCATTGATGGTTCTTGGTATCAATCGGAGCGACTGAATAACCAGAAAATATATACATATATAATCCACCGACCACTCAAAGCTTAGACCACGTTTGGTCAACGCCTGCACAAACATCCCTAATTTTTATTTTCATACTAAAAAAAAAAAAAGAAAAGAAAAGAAAGAAAATGATTCCGTCCATTAGAAAAATATCAAATTTCCGTGTGAAAATCGTGCACACAAAAGAAAGACTGCTTATTAAAGCTGCCCCACCACTACCCAACCCACTGATCATTATTACCAATCCCTTCTTTTAAAAGCTCTCCCACTAAAGACATCAGATTCTGAGATTTCTCACCAAACAAGCCGTTAACCCATAAAAGATTTCTAAAGAAGAGAAGAAAGCGAGTAAGAAAATGGTCAAAACGGCGTCGGATCTAGCTCTCTTCTCTCCTTACAAGATGGGCAAGTTCGATCTCTCCCATAGGTACTACCTCACCTTCTTCTTCTTAGCTTTCCTTTTGCTGAGTTTATTTCTAAAAAAAAAGTAGTCAAAATCTGCTTTTTTTTTTTTTGTTTCCTTTTCTTATTGATTCGATCGCAGAGTGGTTCTGGCGCCGATGACTAGATGCCGCGCGCTGAACGCTATTCCCAATAATGCCCTCGTCGAGTACTACGCCCAGAGGACGACCCCCGGCGGGTTTCTCATCACGGAGGGCACCATCGTCTCTCCCACGGCCGCGGGGTAATCGCGTAATTTCTCTTGGTTCTTTTAGGTGGAATCGTTGGTCCGTGAAGGTCACGGTGGGGTCCACCTCGTATTTATTTTCTCATTTAAAAAAAAAAACAAAACAAAAATAACTCAGCGGCGGGCCCCACGCAGGTTTCCGCACGTGCCGGGAATATACAGCAAAGAGCAAGTGGAGGCTTGGAGGAAAGTGGTGGACGCCGTCCACGGCAAAGGCGGCGTCATCTTCTGCCAATTGTGGCACGTGGGCCGCGCTTCTCATCCGGGTAAGCCCATATTTAATTGGGCCAAGACCAGGCCCAAACCCATAAGGCTCGTATATGTGGGCCCATTAAACGCAATCTATGTATCACTTCCCTTTTTCCCACAATTTTTCACTTTTGAATGCAACTGTTCAGACAAGAATCATCTTTGCTTCATTGAACAGCCCTTCAGCCCGGCGGAATCGCCCCGCTTTCGTCCACGGACAAGCCCATATCGAAGCGATGGAGGGTCCTCTTGCCCGACGGAAGCTACGGCGTTTACCCAAAGCCTCGAAAGCTGCAAACTCACGAAATTCCCGGCCTAGTTCGAGACTATCGCCAGGCTGCGATAAACGCAATAGAAGCAGGTAAGTAAGTCAATATTAAGTAAATGGGGTTTGCTTATCTCCGACGTATATGACGAAGAAAAAACGAATAGGGTTCGACGGCGTGGAGATCCACGGAGCACACGGCTACCTCATCGATCAGTTTCTGAAAGACGGCATCAACGAACGAACGGACGAATACGGAGGCTCCCTCGCCAGCCGATGCAGATTCATAATGCAGGTCGTCGAAGCTGTCTGCTCGGCCGTCGGTCCAGACAGGGTCGGGGTAAGAATCTCACCCGCAATAGACCACCTCGACGCGGTGGATTCCGACCCGCTCAGCCTGGGATTAGCCGTGGTGGAAAGGATCAACGAGCTGCAGAAGGGTTACGGTTCGAGGCTGGCTTACCTGCACATAACTCAGCCTCGATACACCGCTTATGGGCAGACTGAGTCGGGCAGTCCTGGGATCGCCGGCGACGAGGAGAGGCTGATGAAAATGTGGAGAAGGGCTTACGAAGGGACGTTCATAGCTAGCGGCGGGTTTACGAGGCAGCTGGGAATCGAAGCCGTCGAAGAGGGGAACGCCGATTTGGTGGCTTACGGCCGTTTGTTCATTTCGAACCCCGACTTGGTTTTGAGGCTTAAGGTCGACGCGGGGTTGAATAAGTACGTTAGGGCAACCTTTTACACGCATGATCCTGTCAAGGGGTATACAGATTACCCTTTCTTGAGAGACGATGATGATGGTAATGGTGCAAGAAATAGCCATGGGCTTTTATCAAAGCTTTGAAGTTGTTATATGTGTTATTTATGAGTTGTTTTATGCCAAGAAGGTTATGTTAATGTGTATTTTTATGAAAATAAAATTAGTATAAACTCATAAATTAATACTCGATTATTTAATAAGCTCTCTAAAAGAATTTTTGGAGTCCCGACTCGGAAATAGGGTGCTAAGACGTGTTTAGTTGATAGGATAAGGCCAAATAAGGTGTTCATTATTCAATCTAATCTTTTTTAGTTGGCTTTTGCATCTTATTCTAGAAGCCCGCGAAATATTTAAGGCCCGACGTAATAATCATACGAATCCAATTTAAATTATCTGATGGGATTGGCCATGTTTATTTATCCAACCCAAGATAAATCATCTGAAATGACTAAAACGTCCTTGGAATAGTCAGGTTTTTACATAATTCTCTTACACATGTTTAAGTCCGATTTTTTTTCTTTACTTTTTAATTCCTTTCTAATTTTTTAATTATATAGCCCACCAAAACATAAAATCATCGTTATTTCACTTAGTTTATATGATAAAAATAAATAAACATATACAATTTACTACTTGTTTCATGACGATCAAATTGATATCCATATCTTATATTTTTTTAAATTCATGAGAGTATTTTTTTTTGTTGTAATTTTACAAATAATACATACCATAAAGTTTTTGTTGTATTGGAAACTAAACAAGATAATATATTATTGTCAAAACTGCAAAGTAAACGCTTATCCTCGACAAATGAGAATATTATAATCTTAAGATAAAATTATGTAGTCTTTTCTTATCGAGACAACTAAACGCAGCCTAAATAAATAATTCTCTGAAACTATAAGAAAATACATTTTTTATAATTTCTATATATCACATATAAAATATGAATTAATAATTTCTTATTTACTAGCCGTCAAAACGAGCTGGTGGGGCAGGCCAGCACGAAGCCCGCCAAAACCCTATTCGGTAGGCCTAGGAAATGGAGGCCCGGCTCGCCCCACTAGCAGGCCTGGCCCACCCGCATTAAAAATTAAAAAATAATATTTTTTATTTTTAATTAAAATTTATTATTTTTTTTGTAATTATTCCTTTATTAATTATTACAAATCCTTAAAAATTAATTTTTTTTACATTTTTACTATTATTTATTATTTTAAAAAATATATATTATTTTAAAAATCTTAAAATTTCCTTCCCTCTCCCGGACCGCGGGCTAATTTGACTGCTCTATACACAATATTACATGAATGTATTAATTAAGAAAGCTTATTCTATTGAGAATTCATGTGCATATTATTGTTTGTGTTGTCATATTTTGATCTTTTATTTATATCGAAAATATTTTTTAATATTCATAAAGTGAAGTATTGGACATAAAAACCTTCCATTGTAAGATTCTTTTAAATTGGGCCTTTCATTTGATATACCTATACCATACAATAATTAAATGAATATTTGGAAGGTGTTTGTAAAATTAAATTTTTCATTATAAATTGATAAAATATTAATTAAATTAATATTAACTAACTCTTTTAATTAATAAACTATAGTGGTCCCTTACTAATAATTTATAGAGTTTAGTTTCAAGTGTAATTTATATAAACTTTTCAGAAAGTTTGGGAACTTTTTTCCTTAACTGCAATATTTTCCTTAGAAGAATCGAAAATCTAAGTCCTAGATGGAGACATACTTCAGTCACGAACATCGTACATACATTTAAATAATACCGTGAGTCTGAAAAAAACAATGGCAAGAAAAAATGTCTGGTTTTCACCGACTGCTTACGTAGCCATCCGTTACTACTATACATATATATATCTGTAAATATTAATGAAGAGTGATGTATGCGTGCGTATACATATAATGTATGCATACGTCACTACATGGAAAAAACAGTAAAGAGAGAAAGAGAGAATTAAAAATCTGTATTAGAAAGAGAAAAATTAATGTCCAAGCTGTAGTAGTAGAGACAAAACAAGACAGCCCTTTGTAATAATATACAGATAAGCAGACATGCAAAAAAAGCTATAGCACTGAAGTTATAACCTCGTGGTTTGTGTGATACACTACACCTTAAACAACGCTTATCTCTCCTTCAGAGGGTCTTTTCCTCGTTCTCGGACAAAAGCTTTTTTCTTTTTTTTTTTTGCTGCAATAAAAACATGAACCTCTTTGGACTAGGAAGCAGGTGAATGTACCTTTCTTTTTGAATTTTAACGCCTGTAAATTCGAGAGATACAGTCGATATTTGTTAGCTTCTGAGAAAACTTCTGCAACGATTGGAAGTTCTCTTTTTCTTTCTTTCCTTTTCTTCATTTGGCTATCAGTCTGCTGAAGCATATCTTCTTGACATTCTTGATTCGCTTGTAAGAAAGTTGAGTTGAATTGTAACTAAAACGAAAGCTTTCCCTTGTCTTAACTTTGTTTATATTCATCTGCTGATTTTTTTAAGGCATTGCATGCAGCCGAAAGCAAAGGACGTTTCGACTAAAGATGAACGCTCAAGTTGGAAACAAGGTTTAATATATAAATAATTTCATTACATATTAATGGTCATCTCAAGATTTGAACTTTAAATGTTTTATTAATTATATGTCTGATATGCGGCAGGGTAAGCACTTCAAAATGTGCATTGGCGCCACCTTAGCTACGGGCGATCTGAAGGAAGCTGTGAAGCTTCCTCCCGGGGAAGATATCAATGAATGGCTAGCTATAAACAGTAAGACACATCATTTATCATATGCTATAAAAACCCCGAGATTTCCCAATGATTAGGCTCTCCAAGCATGTTGCACTTACGGCGTGGACTATGTTGTCTGTCTATATATTTTTGTCGTATTCGACGTACTATCCGTACGATATCGTGATCTGTATGTATCTTATTTGTGTTTGCATCATTAAGTGTTTTGCCTTTTTTCCCGCAGCTGTGGACTTCTTTAATCAGATCAGCGTTCTGTATGCAACTATAACGGAATTCTGCACGTCATCCACGTGCCCGAAGATGTCGGCTGGCCCAAAGTAGGTCTCCATTTCTCCATTTCAACATTCATTCACTAACTTATGTTGTCTATGCTTCTGTTTTAAGGTGTGAATACCGATGGGCTGACGGAGTCAGCATCAAAAGGCCTATAGCAGTATCTGCACCACAGTATGTGGACTACTTAATAGATTGGGTCGAAGCTCAGCTCGACGATGAGAAAAATTTCCCCGAAAAGATGGGTAAGTGTGTGTGTGTGTGTGTGTTTTCTTTCCATTTCATTGAGTATAGATAATGAATCAACTACGGTATTTGCAACCGTGTGTACTTTAGGCGATCCATTTCCAGCCAACTTCCGAGGTGTTGTGAAGACAATACTGAAGCGTTTATTTCGTGTCTACGCACACATCTATCTCTCGCACTTCTCCAAGGTTGTAATGCTGAAAGTAGAAGCCCACATAAACACTTGCTTCAAGCACCTAGTGCTTTTTGCAGCGGTAAGATTGGAAAATGCATAGAAGCGTACACATGAGCTGTTGAATTTCTGATGGATGTTATTACCTTGAAATCTTTTCGTTTTGCAGGAATTTGACTTGATTGATAAGGCGGAGTTTGCACCTATAAGCGAGCTCGTCGACAGCGTCCTGCAAGGCTAGAAGCTTATGTAGTTTTAAACTTCGTTAAGACAGATCGTTAAGACTTATCTCAGCTGTTGTTTTAGTGTTTAAGACCTTCGAAGAACATGTCTTAAAACTAGTATGTTGGTTGTGTTTTCTGGTTTAATGGTGAACATTCTGTCATATTTGGTTGGATTGAATGGTAATCAAGATTTTCACTGAAAAAAAAAGCATCCCCTTTATTATATGATATATGTTTGAACTAAAACACAGCATAAATGTCATGTATGTGTAATGGCAAACGAATATACTATTACCAGAAGCTATGTATTGTCCCCCGCCGTCGAACTACAGTTCAGAAGAAACTATGCAATCGATTTCTTACATTGTTTCTTCTTTTACCTTCTTCAGCATCGGGACGGTGCATCAACTGCCCACTTTTATGATACGAAAAAGAATATAATCGATCTTCAGGCTTGAAACCTAAACAGTGTGCATCTGTCGGGCAAGTTCCTGCGATTTACCACTGTCATGAATTGAGGTTCAAGGATCGATTAGTTTCGAGATTCTATCTTCGGGGGTATTCTCGCAAATACATCCCGGAAAGGGATTTGCATAGAAACTCTCTTCCAGCTTCGGGAATTCGCCAGCTTCTCTCACGTATGGTCCACCGATACGATCCTTGTGAAGCTTCTTCACTTTGGAGCTGAATTTCTTCCAAGTAATCTTCTCCTCATCTAGCTGATCAATATATTTCACCAAGTTCATCCTGAGAAAATATTTACGTATCAAGTTTACATGTATATACCTGTATGTTCTATTTGAAGGGAAGAAAAATGACGGGATTTTCGCCAAACTACCTGTCGGGATTGATAGTCTTCTTGAAGTCCTCAAAGCGGCGGTGACCTTGAACGGCCTTAGCCATGTTTCCATCGTAAGTGTAAACGAAAACATCACTCTCCAAAGCAACTGCATAGTCCAAGCCGGCAAGCATGTTTTGGTGATTCCTAAAGGGATCTAATTCTTCCTCAGTGGCAATAGTCGAGTGAGAGAAGATATTTGGGAAACTCTCGGCGAGATATTCCATGCTTCGATTGCCGTAAGCATCGCCAGCCACTAAATAAATCCTAGTACTCGAAGGAAAACCTAACCCTTTGAGTAAGAGTGCTGTCTCTCTTGGGGTTAATGGGCAGCCTCCGAGTTTCCTTCTTTCGTTACCATCAATCTCTTTCTCCTTCCAATGGCTAACTTCGTACCTCATCTGTCGAAGCTCTTCATCTTCTTCGCTGGTTAGGTTATGGCTGCATCCTGTGAAAGCAAGCATGTCCTTTTCGTATCTGTAAGAAAACGAATCATCAGACCATATCAAAGCAGGACTATCTCCTGAATTTTTCGAAAAAACATTTAAGATGGTTTGGACGAAAAACCTTAAATGAAGAGCGAGGTAAGGGTTTCCACCGTTTCGCATTCTCGACACTAAAGTTTTCCCGAGTTCTTCAATCGGTGCAGAATATTTTAAAGCTCTGTAATTTACGCGGCATCTTAGCTTTTGAATCGAAGGTGGGATTCCATTGTTTGCTAGTCGGGAATCTGTGTGCGTGAAGTACATTACTTTGTGCTGCTTTAGAAGTGGAAGAACTTCTTCTCTGTAGTAACTGACCTGAATCAACGATAGCCTCCGACGTTAAATATGCTTTTTAAGATATGAGCAATTCATATCTAGCTTAGATTTTTTACGATCACTCGGCTATTTACTGATCTATGAATGCATATTACTTTCCGAATAAACGATAATATCTATTGCTTCTCTGAAAATGGATAAGTACCTTAGACCAAGATATTGGTGTCTTTGAGAAGGGTTCAACGCCAGCGTATTCGGGTGGTAATTCATCGATTATGTGAACATCATCTTGCAATGATTCGATGAAGTATTTCCAATCGAAAAGATCTTTGAAACCACTGCATGCATCGAGAAATGGCCAAGTTAGAAGAAAACATGCCAAGGAAACTGTAAGATTAGAAAAGCAAGAAAGGGAAAGACAAGAATATAATCACCTCTCATCAGCCCAATATGAAGTGTGATCAAGAGAAGGAAGAACGAGGGTAGCCTTCATAACTTTCGCAACCGCAACCATGTCACAGATCTGCATTCTAAAATGATCGGTTTATCGGACTTTTAACATAGATTAATATTTCATAACGAGGTACTTAAATCATCAAATTACAGACCCCAAATCTCATCTGATTTAGGCCACCATTTGCGTTTGTTAGAAGGTAACCATTCGTCATCAAGTCTAGCTCTGAGATATACAAAGAAGGGATTAGTAACATTATTATAAATCAAAGAAGAAGACATACAACAAAGCACGTAAATTAATCAGTATAACTCACTCTTCTTGCTTTTTGGTCGATCGATGCACTGAGTGAAATTTGCACTATCAGGATCAGACCATATCCCTGATCGCTGAGAATAAAGATTCAGTCAAATGAATAGATTGAAACATAATAACCTTCACATCAGATTGTTAGAGATAAAGCATAAGAAACCTTAAAACTCTCATCAGCAACACTATCATGAAGATCAGGTACACCTGAGGCATTTGTCATTAGGGATCTTTCTACGTCGATTCTTCTGCTCTCATGCGCAGCTGATTCATCCACATGTCCAAAGGCATCGGATTCCCGATCGTGTTGATTTGGAAGACTATCTCCCGAGTCATAGATGTCCTGGTTAATTAATCGACAACGTTGAGCGTAAGACTTCGTAATAAACGCATCCCTTTACACAAAGATAGCAACAACAGTAACTGATGATTTCATAAGTTAACTCTTTGGCTAACTAATCAGTCAGTCATATTTTCTTGAATATAGATGAATCTATACCACAATCTAAGTCACCCCACATGAGTAAACACACAAATACGCATTAATTAGTTTCTCAATTAATCTATAACACTATTATCGTTTACAAGTTACTCATCAGGGTAAATAACACACACAAGTCATAAAGTAATGAAATAGTGAGGCTAACTTCATAATTAAACATCTCCAATATGCATTAATCACTCATACTACTGCAAGCTTAGTCAAGAAAAAGCAGCTTTAACGCTACGTTCAAACAAAGACAGCCAACAAGCAGCACATTGCATCACACTATCGACTCACCTGATTGCCGCCAATTTGATTATCGATCGCAGATCCAAACCAACCAGTGGCACAGATCTTAAGAACACCCAAGAACACGCACACCCCACAGAACACTAGGAACATCCATTGACCCAACTTCTTCCTCTCTTTCAACTCCAAGCCCAAGTAGTCCACGCTCAAAGACGCAATCTTTCTCCTCAAATGAGCCCTTTGTACCACGCTGCTAACATGGGCCGATCTTAAAACCTCATGCCCATCATCAGTTGCCTGGGTTTCAGATCTGGGAGAGCTGAGTGGAAGATCAATCTCGTGGCTAAAACCACGGCTCTGACTGGCGGTATTGTGCGAAGAATTGCTGCTTTTGCTGTTACCGCCGTTGCTGCTATTGCCGTTCCTTTTGAATGATTGAGCTCTACGAGTCATTGGGCCTGAGAATCTGGGGCTGTTAACGCGCTGAGACACGCCCGAGGAGACACCATCTTCGGCGGCGGCGTGGTGGTGGTGGTGGCTGTTATGGTGGTGCCCCATTGCTTATCGCGAACATCACAGAAAAGTACATCAAGAAAAAAAAAAACGCAAAAGCTATAAAAATGGATTCGTAGTACGTCGAGCTGTGAGCTGATTATGATTCCGATTGGCGTTTGCAGAAGTCCAATTGGCACTCTTGAGGAGGCGGGTTGGTTACATACATGTGGAAGGAAGAACAATTAAGGAAGCGACTTTATGGAATTATTTTATTTTGGACTGAATTAATTAAAATATATTCATTCTAATCGTCGGTGCGTGGAATTTGTATCTCAAAATGTAAAGATATAGTTGAAAAAAATAATAATAATAACATCCGATCTATTTCATTATTTTTTCCCCTAAATTAGAATATATTACAATTTGCAATCTTTTTCCTTCTGTCGTTTTCATATAGATAAGTTCATTTACTGACATCACATAAAGTGTTCCCATCTATCCAGCTTATGGAAGAATAAGACATTGCCTTTATCATAACAATAGTCCTTTGTTTCCATTATGTTCGATATAATGCATTTTTACCTTGACGAAAGATTTTACACTGAGAGTAATGTTGAAATTATACAAGCGTAATAAGGTTACATTCATCGTATGCTGTAATTAAATACTATGAATATGATGTTCTACAGCAAGGTTGAAATCATTTTCACATTACAGAGGGATATTATAATGAAGGTTTTGATGCTGTCCTGAGATTTCTTCTTCAAGCAACAATGGGGTACGACGCACAAGTCGCCACGCCTGAAATTAAAATAGTATAATACGATGAAGATCGACGAGATAGCTCGGGAAGATTCGTGTATGTATGTATACGCAATCACTTCTTACCACACATGTTCTTGCCCATCTCCATTTTGAAGTAGCCGTTGTCTCCCCAGCCGGCTCCCCACGAGTTCTTGATGAGCCAATACGGGACGCCGTTTTCGACTCCATAGCCGACGGCAAGAACGGCGTGGTTCACATCCTGCATTAATTAACAGTTCGATAGATTAGATCAAGAGGGGTGAGAGCTTTTTTCGTTCTACGAAATCTGTTGAAATGATTGGTAGTTTCAAGTCACCATCGGAGAGCTTCCACAGGTAGTGCTGGTGTAAACTCCACTTTTGTATGCTCGGAAACCGTTGACCACCTCAAAAGCAACACTGACTGGTCGAACAAAGGCCACTGCGTGTTTCAGTTCGTCTTCTGCACCCTGCGATAACCCGCGAAGATTGGTACAGACGGCGAAAAAAATCCCAGCTTTGTTATGCGCTGTGAATGAGATTCTTATAGAGTCAAGTATCTGACCAGGGTTATGTTGACTGAATCGAGTACTTGGACACCAACGTTTTGGGAGGAGAATTTGCAGAGCCCATTCTTCCCAGTGTACGGATACGCCTCCTCTGTTTCGAGCCCGCCATTGAACTTGATGTACTCGAAGGCTTGAGAAGGCAGCCCACCGTGGCAGCCAAAGTTGTTGAATGCTCCAGCACAGTCGACCAGCTGCTGCTCGGACAGAGAAATACCCTTGCCAAATGCTTGCGAGTAAGCTGCCTCAAGTGCTCCCGTTGTACTTAAGGTATTATTTGTCACGGTTCAGTGTCTACACCGAAGATTTCGAAATTGTTTAATGAAATATGCAATTTGAATCAGCATGGTCTTACCTGAATGTCCAGCAAGATCCACAATGGCCCTGATCCTTGACTGGGCTGACGATTCCAGATTCTCTCCAGTCTTTCTGCAGTTCGACACAGCCGAGAACAAATGAATTAGTGATTTGATTCATCCTCATTACGTGCAAAAATCTAAAAATCATTACCAAGTCAATTCAGCAGCAACAGGAAAACCATATTTATCAAAGATAATATATTACACACACACATTGCGACATACCGATTCTGGAAGGGAAACATCGGTGAGCTTGTGATTGCCTCTCATGGTAGCTGAGCAATTCTGGGCTGCTCCCAACCGCTGTCTTCGAAACTCGTCCCACGTCAAGTCAGTAAACTCTGTTTAGTTCATTTCCATAGGAAGACGAAAGACACGCATTAGTATTGTTCGTGCTCGTCTTTAGCTTGAAAACAGCAGCAACAGCAAAGATGATAGCTATTCTACAAAATTGAGAGTTACAAACACACACAAGTTTTTACTTCAATTTCCGCTTGACAAACTCTCAGAAAATGACTTCTTTCGAACTATTTGAACTACCCACCGTTCAAATAATAGAATTTGCAATTCAACTTCAGCAGCTCAACACAAGATTTTCAAAGAATAAGGTAACAATCTAGTCAAAAGAAGGTCTGATTCCAAATTAGGTAAAACAATCACGGTAATAGTGATTCGATAAGTAAAAGCTCAAAAGTCAACAGCACTAACGAAGACGATCAGAACCTTGAAATCCAAAAACCTTATTAAGCGATCGATTAGAAACCCAGTATAAACCTACTAAATAAAAAAGTGTAAGCAGCAACAGCAAAAAGCTGGATAAAAAATCACCATTAATTCCCATAGTGTAAGACAATCCTTTCTTATTGTGCGATCTGATCGTCCTCAAGTTCTCCGAGAAGATCTCAAACCTCCTCTTGATCTCCTCAACGCTCTCGTACCTCCTCCCATACCTGCTCTTACATCAATCTCCATCACTTGGTATAAAGATAAATTTAAAAACAAAAAACTTGAAGTGATAATCAAACCTATGCGCGAAGCGCGCGAACGATAGAGCTCGTCGGGAGGTTCCGACGACGTTGACGACGGAAGACTCGAGCTCGTGCGTCAAACCGTCGACGACTTGTCTGATATGGTTGTCCTCGGAATAGGCTCGTGCGCCATAAACACAGACAGCAAAAATTCCGACGGCGATCAGTAGAGCTCGATCCATTGTTCACCTCAACTCCCTTTCTTTAGCTCCTTCGATTGATAGAGTGAAGACTGAAGAGTAATGATTGGCATCGAATGTTTATATAGTGCAGTTTTGAACGAGGATGATGAGTTGGTGTTGTCAGTGATTATTTTTCATTGGCGATAAATTTCTGTTAGATCCCTGAAGACCCACTTATCTTTTATATCACCCAATTTTCGCAAATGGAAGGCCTAATTAAACCTCTAATCTAATATAATGCTATTTTCAGATCGAGGGTCAAATCGAAAGTTTTCCATAAATTTGGGTGAATAACGCAATTAACTAATCCCCTAGTTGTGGGTCCCACCTGGATTGTTCATTATTTTTTTTTTTTTTCTGTCCCGAAGGGGCTTGTACCACACAGACCACAGACCTGACGGAAGCTTAATTGCGTCACACATTCCAGTAGTGGGACTAATCACTGGGGCTAGATGAATACGTCACAAACCCATCTGACAACGATAGTCATGAAAAATAAATCACATGGAAACTACTCAAAGAATTGTGGGAGGAGGATTCGATCCCATAATCTAATCGACAAATTCTTAAGAGCTCCTTCTTGATCCCTGAACCAAGGCATAGTTGACTGTTCATTTTATTTGGGATATAGTTTCGTGACTTTGTAGATGTAGATCAACGGTGGGGATCAAACGATTGAAAATGATGGCAGACTTTGTCGATTGCGTTGTGATGGAAGCTAAAAGGACTTTTTGGCAAAAAAAAGAGAGTATATAAAATTGGCGACGACGCAATCGATGACGTGGAAGTTATTGTCAATTTTATATCTTTCTCTTCCTATATATAAAGAAACGTAAAATAAATTGAGCTGAATTGGTTGGGCACACATTCTAACTATTTTAGCATATTGAAAACCAACAAATTAGTGTTCGTTTTATTAATAATATAATTTTAAAAAAGCTACAGATATTGTGATCCAAATCATAATACCACAATAAAAAAAAGTCCACTATCTGTCTATGCTGCCAATATCTTTTTTTGAATAAAAAAATCATTATAATAGCCATCATATAAATATATTTATATCATATTGGAATTTGGAGATATCTTCTTTTCGTTCAGTTAGTTTTAAATTTAATAGCTAGTTTGGAAACCTTTGTGTGCACGTAAGATTAAGTATTTCAGTTGTAACCATATTATTTGGGCTTCGGCCCAATTAAATTTCACACGCCAATAAAACGGCGACGTTTCGAAAGTTCCAAATTTATACACGGAAAAGAAAAATAAAATAAAATTCTACAATTCCGAAGAGGTGTATTAGCTCTGCATAATGGCATCACTGTTGGGCACCGACCTGAACGAGCTTCCCGCCGGCGAAGAATCATCAGCTGCCGAGCCTTCGAACACCAAGGCGACGTCGTCGAAGAAACCAAAGCGATTCGAGGTCAAGAAGTGGAATGCTGTTGCTCTATGGGCTTGGGGTACTGCCGTCGAGTTGCATTCGAAACCCTAATTCTTTTTTCAGCTGGCAATAGGCCTAATTTCCTGATTTTAATCCGATGCAGATATTGTCGTTGATAACTGCGCTATCTGCAGGAACCACATCATGGATCTCTGTGAGTGTGGTTCCTTTTTCCTGTTGTTTTGGAGTCTTGATATTTGTTTCTCTAATTTTTGGGTTTAATTCGGCGATGGCTTTGAACAGGCATTGAGTGCCAGGCTAATCAAGCTAGCGCGACCAGCGAGGAGTGCACCGTTGCTTGGGGTATGCAGATGAATTCCTATTTATTATTGTAGTTGCACAGGACATTGTGTTTATGATTTCAATTTCTTGTTATGTGGCATTTGGCTGGATGCCACATTATAGGATTGGGCTGAATGAGATTTTAGTTGCATCTACTTAACTTATGTTGCCCCTGATAGAATCCAGAAAATGATGGAAAATAGAAAGGGGTAAAAGAAGATGAGTAACAAGATCAACAATTACTGTGATGCAGCTAAGCGGTTGTTGTTCGTTAAATAAGCATGTTTAGGGGATTCATTTGAGTCTTGTTTGCCTTTCTTTCTTTTGCCCTGAGAATGACTGAATTTGGAGCCTGTAAGAAATTGAACTGAAATTCGCTGTGCCTTAAAACATTATGAGTTTGGCTAATGTTGCTGCCATAACTATGTTTGAGCTCTTTTGTTTGTACGGTAGAAAAATATGCTTTTTTTTTAACCATGTTTGCATCTGCTTATAGTTACTAGTAACTGCAGCTAATGGATTTTAACAACTTGAAAAGTGACGATGATTATTCTATGACTATGGATTAGAGACATCAGAATATTTCCAATTGATATGGTCTTTATGGCATGGATTTCATACTCAGTCCAATTACTTTCGAACTCTCTAGTTGTCAAGAACCTACATTTTGCAATATTATTAACAGTTCATCACTATACATCAGTCTTCCCCTCCATATGTTGGAAAGATATAGGTTCATTCATACTCTAGCTCAGGCACTGCCTTCGCATGCCATTGAAATTCAACTGATTCCTTTTCGCTGGTTGATAATCTCCAGGGGTTTGCAATCATGCGTTCCACTTTCACTGCATTAGCAGGTGGCTGAAGACTCGTCAAGTTTGCCCTCTTGGTAAGTCTTCTTTTTATGTTTCTGAAGAAGATCATAGCAAAAGCTGTTCATGCCCCTTTACAATCTCTGCTTTGAATATGTGTTGTTCAACAGATAACAGCGAGTGGGAGTTTCAGAAGTATGGTCACTAGAAAAATATGCTGCTTTGTTGAAGCACTGTGCAGTTGAACTGAAATACTATCATTTTCTCAAATTTTTCGAAAAAACTCAGTTGAATTTTTGAATATACTCTATAAGCATGATTTGCATCACTGTGACATCAGAATGTGGTCATATAAATAATTGCATTTCATTATCCATCTTATGAACAGAGCATTTTTCGAATAATAATTAAAAATAAATAAAAGACACGTGACGATTATTATTTTGAGTAAGTCTATTTTTATGATGCTAATGATTAAATTTGTTGTTGGAAACATTAGGGGCAATTATTGCGTGGGAACATGCCTTTGTAAAGAGGATTATAGTATTATTATTACGAGATTGGACTGCTAATGATGGTTATGGGCCACGATTAATAATAAATGGATTAAGCATATCATTATTACAAACCTAATTCTTGCCCAAGCACAGCACACTACTGATGTAGTCAGAGGTTGTCGATGCATGCCCGTTATTTATACAAGAAATAAGTAATATTTAATCTTCACCCTATACCTTGAAAAACGATAATTCGATGTAGAATATTTGTAATATTTTAGTAAGTCATAAAGCAATAAATTTTATTTTTCCTTTCATTAAAACACTCAGTGCTGAAAAAAAACATAAATTAATGTAAACTTTGTTGTGTCCCCGATTGACGCCACAATCTGCGCCTCCATGTGCTTTCTTAATTTTTTTTCATTCAATCATTGCGTTACATAGTTAAAGTTAAGATGGATATTTTGTAGTGGGACTCGAAATTAATTAATACTAAATGCGATGAAATATTTCGTATGTTGTTTATTTTTAAAATTAAATACTTTATATAAAAAGAGCTTGCCAGACAGGTGTCCTAAACCTTAGAAAAATAGCCGTTACGGATCCACAACACCATTACATTAGTCGTCGTCGGTCCGTACTTTCTTCTTCCCATGTGATATTTTTTAATTTGCTACTATTTATTTATTTACCAAAGTAAATGGATGACAACCTTCCTTCCTTATTACCTAATTCCCATTAATGCCCTTGCAAGCCAACTCATACCCCCACCCCACTACAACAAATCGATCGTGGAAACGTGAATGTGATTATTGCTAAGCTACAATAAGAAGCTTTGCACTTAAATATATGGAGATAGAAAATGTTATTATTTAAAAATAAGGGCCATATTATAGTAATATTGCCCCCTTTATGTATTATGTAGTATAGTGGTGTTATGTAGTTTGGTGAGGTAATAATGAACTTAGTTGCCGATTAATACAATTTGAATGCACAATAATTACATTACATGTGCTATAAAGGTGAGTAGATGGATATAGATGGATATAATATGCTGTAATAAAACTTTGCTTTCTTTAGGCAAACATGTCCTTATGATTGGATTTAATTTTTCATCATTATCTTAATTAAATATCTAATGACATCCACCTCATTTATAGTACCTATTTATATAAAAATTATCAATTCAGTCACTTGTCAGAATTTTTTTACATGTAGGTACCTAGTAGAATAAAGTTTTTACACATAAGTACCTGTTTGCACCGCATATACATCATATAAGTATATTTAAGTACGATATAGAAACATATTGTGGTACATAATACTGAAAGAAAAGGTATATCATATAATACATTTAGGTAACATAAAGATACGTATATATGTACCACATAAATGCGTAATGTGGTATATAATATAGATATAAAAAGGTACATCAATGATGGCAAAATGGTACACACAATCAGTTGGGTACTTAAATATAATTTTTTTCTGACATAGTACTGAATTGTAACCTTTTTATACAAATGAGTATTTAAGTGTAGATTGCAGTTTTTATAATTATAAACCAACTCCAAAGAACTCGATAAACAATGATTAAATGGACTCATGTTTCACCATTTAATTATACTGCTAAAATATAAATTCAAATACAAAACTTTAATGGGGAAAAAACTTACAATGGCATTTGCGTAATAAAAAGGAAAAATGAGCCCCTAAAGTAAAGATTCCACTTTTAAAATCCCCACACAACCCCTGCTGCCTCTCTATCCGCTTCTGACAGTCCCACTCGGCTGTCCACTTCTTCTCTCTTCTCTCACACACACACACACACACTAAGATGGGTTTTCTCTCGTCGTCGTCTTCGTTCCAGCGCCTCGCAATGGTGGTTTTTGCCGTCGGAGTGTTGCTCCGGTCGGCCACCGCCAAGACCTTCATCGTCCACATGAACCCAGACAGAAAACCGACTGCATACACCACACACGGCGAGTGGTACGCCTCGCACTTCGAATCCCTAGCAACCTCTACGTCTTCTTCTATCCTCTACACATACGACGCTGCCTACCACGGCTTCGCCGCCACGCTCACCGAAGACGAAGCGGAGGACCTCCGTCGGTCCGATGCGGTCGTCGATGTCTACGAGGACACGGTGTACGCCCTCCACACCACGAGGACGCCGCAGTTCCTGGGTCTCGACGCCGACGTCAACAACTGGGCCGGACACACCATGCAGGAACTGAATCTGGCCTCCCAGGATGTGATAGTCGGCGTCTTGGACACCGGCGTGTGGCCGGAGTCCAAGTCCTTCGACGACGCGGAAATGCCTGAGATCCCGGCGCGGTGGAAGGGCATCTGCGAGGCCGGTGACGATTTTGATCCGAAGATTCACTGCAACAAGAAGCTGGTCGGAGCTAGATCCTTCAACAGGGGGTACAACAGCATGGTCTCATCCACTTCCCTTCCCTTGACGAAGTCGAACTCGCCGAGGGACGAAGACGGACATGGGACCCACACGGCGAGCACAGCCGCTGGTTCGTTGGTAGCGAACGCCAGCCTCTTGGGATACGCCAAGGGTAATGCCCGTGGAATGGCGACCCACGCTCGTGTGGCGGCTTACAAAGTGTGTTGGGGATCTGGGTGTCTAGGTTCCGACATACTTGCGGCCATGGACCGTGCGATTCACGACGGAGTAGATGTGCTTTCGATGTCCTTAGGCGGGGGATCGGCGCCGTACAACAGAGACACCATAGCCATCGGTGCTTTCGCTGCCATGGAGAGAGGTATCTTGGTCTCTTGCTCTGCTGGAAACAGCGGACCGTCGAAGTCTTCTCTAGCGAACGTTGCCCCGTGGATTATGACCGTCGGAGCTGGAACCCTCGACCGTGATTTCCCGGCGTACGCCGTGTTAGGCAACGGTCAGAAGTACAGCGGCGTGTCGTTGTACAGCGGAAATGGAATGGGTAAGAAACCCATCGAACTTGTCTACAACAAAGGTACAAACAGTTCGAGCAACTTGTGCTTGCCCGGCTCTTTAGACCCATCTCTAGTGCGGGGAAAAATCGTACTCTGCGACCGAGGAATCAACCCGCGCGTCGAGAAGGGAGCTGTGGTTAGAGACGCCGGCGGGGTCGGGATGATTCTGGCGAACACCGCGAGCAGCGGCGAGGAGCTGGTGGCCGACAGCCACCTCATCCCCGCCGTGGCCTTCGGTAGGAAAACAGGAGATTTGATCCGTGATTACGTCAAGAACGCTAAGAAGCCCACAGCGGTTCTGCAGTTCGGCGGGACGGTGGTCAACGTGAGGCCCTCGCCGGTCGTAGCTGCGTTCAGCTCACGTGGGCCCAACACGGTGACGCCGGAGATTCTGAAGCCTGACGTAATTGGACCAGGGGTCAATATTCTGGCAGCGTGGTCCAAAGCAGTGGGACCCACCGGCATGGCCAAAGACACGAGGAGGACCGATTTCAACATCATTTCTGGTAAGAATTAAATACTCTTCGGTGATAACGGCTCATTTTTTCTTAAATGTTCTTTCCGTATGTTTTAAACTACCCTTGTCATTTAGTTCATTGATTCTTGCTTAGTTAAGGTTTTTTAGTTGAACTTAGTCGCCTGATAGAATAATGTCTCTATCTATGCTTAACTCAGAATCTTAATCGAAGCTGAGGTTAGTAAAGCATCATAATGAATGCATATGCTCCACTGCATTTTGTCTTCCATGATTTAGGTTCTAATTATTTATTACTAAAATCTTGGTGTATTACATGTTGGAAAGTCCATGTGTAAAGTAGCAGAAATAATGCTTTGTCCGAATTATAAATGAAAAGGACCTACCCATAAAGACAATGAAATCATATTACTAAGTTTAGCTGTAAAGTCACTCCCCAATAACTCTGACCATGTGTATATCTTTTTGAAAAGGACATATTGTGCTCTATCATTTTCATTTTCATACTGTTACTATTCCTTCAATTCATTATTCATATATATAGTGACTTCCATGCTGCCTTAAAGAAGGGATATTAATTACAATAGAATCAAGAAAGACCTCTTTTATGATCATTCCCACTATTTTGGTCTGAAAATTTTTGCAGGCACTTCAATGTCGTGCCCCCACATAAGCGGACTCGCCGCACTGTTAAAGGCGGCGCACCCCACCTGGAGCCCGAGCGCCATAAAATCGGCCCTCATGACGACAGCCTACACCGTAGACAACGCAAACTCCTCCCTACGAGACGCAGCCGACTTCACCCTCTCCACCCCGTGGGCCCACGGAGCGGGCCACGTGGACCCACACCGAGCCCTCTCCCCGGGCCTCGTGTACGACGCAAGGCCCGAGGACTACATAGCGTTCCTATGCTCCCTGGACTACACCGTGGAGATGGTCCAGACGATCGCCAAGCATCCCAACGTGACCTGCTCGAGGAAGTTCCGTGACCCAGGGCAGCTCAACTACCCCTCGTTCTCCGTCCTCTTTGGGAAGTCTAGGGTCGTGAGGTACACTCGGGAGCTGACCAACGTGGGGCCCGTCGGTTCGGTCTACCAGGCCTCTGTCGAGGCGCCGGCCGGCGTGACGGTGAGCGTGAAGCCGGCGAGGCTAGTCTTCAAGAACGTCGGGGATAAGCAGAGGTACACCGCTACGTTCGTCTCGAAGAAGGGGGCGGGCTTGATGAGGAGCGCTTTCGGCTCTATTGCGTGGAAGAATGCTCAGCAAGTGGTTAGGAGCCCAGTTGCTTTTACATGGACGAGGCTGTGAGAGTCTTTGGGGGGGAGTTTTATGACCAATGTTTGGCTGCGTTTCTTTCTTTTTAGCTTGAAAAAGTAAGTAAAGAGGATGTAATAATATGATAATATATCCTCGTATCAGATTTGGTGTGTTAGCGATGACTACTTATTTAAAAAGCTTAGTGAAGGTTTCCATCGCATCGCTGCTTTCTTCGATCGTTTGGATGAGTAATAATTCATATTAAAAGAGGTCAAATATCCCATTTTTGAAGCAAATAGAAAGATAAAACATTTATCAACCAATATGATTCCCTTAGCTACACAGAATGGAAGCAATCTTGAAAGAGACGTATGCATCAATGGCAGCATACTCAACTTGTTCATCAGACAAGAACTCAGAATCCCACGCGCTCAACGTCACGTTCAAGGGCTTTTCCATCTCTAACCCGAGGACTCTATTGCACATCTTCTTCAGGCCCATGTGCCTGTAATAACTCCCGCCGCCCGAGCCAGCGTCCCAAACCGACTTGACCACATCGTTCAACTCCATCGTGTACCCCACGCACAGCCCGTGGTGGTCGTAGAGTTTGTCGGCGTCGTCTTCGATCCCCACCCCGCAGAAAGTGACCATGGGATCGTCCAAGAAACTGAGTAGAGGGTCGGGGATGGAGTCTCCGTGGAGGATCTGATAGATAAGGCAGTGGTTTCCGACGCAGAGCTGAAGGGTGGCGATGGGGTGGTGTTCGCCGGGGATTAGGTTGGGCCGCCACTCCGTGTCCAGGCCGACGAGCAGACCGCTCGGATCTGTACAGTAGTATCTGTAGATGCCGGAAATCCAGTCGGCGACGTCGGCGGACTTTTTGGCCACAGTTATGAAAAGGGTTTCGCCGGCGAAGTCGACGGTGTGGGTCGGCGGGGGAGGAGGTTCCAAGGAACGTCGGAGGGTGAAGAAGCCGGGATATAGCTCGGCGTAGTAAGCCATGGAAAGACGACGGTGATTGTTTTTGTATTTGCCGATGGTGCTGTGATATGAAGTGTGATTATTATTGAAAGGCGATTATAGGGTATTTATAGGTTTTATTAGTGGACAGTGGTGTGTTGATTAAGGAAATATTTAGATACAAAAATATCGTAATTTCAGTTGCTTTTATTAAGGAAATATTTTTAAGCGCCAAAAACGAAAGTTATCATGTTTTATTTTAAAACAAAAGTTTAAGTTTCCCTATAATTCTATTGGGCCGCTTAAGGAAAAAAGAAAGTAATTTTTAAGTGTAATTCTATTGGGCGCTTATACATTTAAGTCTCTTAAGATCATATTGCTTAATGGGCCGCTTGTATTGTAATTTAATGTAATATCTCTATTTATTATCTTAGACCAAAATGTTTACCTTCACAATTAGAGGAGCTCTTAATCATGAATATGATTTTATTTTCAGTATACAAAATTATCCATCGATTTAAGACTCTAATCTGCTCTTTTTCCTTCTTTCTTTTTTTTTTTTCTTAAATACAACACATATTTGTGTAAGAAAAATCGTCGGCGCAACTTTCCTTGGATGGGACAAATTTCATGAAGTACCCTTTGAAAGAGTCTATTTTAGTATTTTGACTCCTAAAGTACCTATCATATAGTTAGGTATATGTACATACATCATTAATGGCTTCGTATTGTAGGAGTAAAAAACGTGCCAAGAAAGAGTCCAAGCTTAATACGTTCATTTTTTCTAGCTTGACATTTAATACGTTTCATTAATTTTTTTTCCCCCTTTTATAAACATATCGTCATTGATACCGTTATATTCTATTCTATTCGATAATAAGAAACCACGTAAATCACGTCGGATAATAATAAGTATAATAACAAATAGTAAAACAATTTGGAAAGGAAATAAAAGCTTATCAAACGGCGTTACTGACTTAACAAATACGACTAACGGCAGCTTAACGACAGGGGCAAACGTCGTAAATATAGAAACAACTGAGGGGCAGTTGTGTCTTAGATCATTGCATGCCTAGCTAACGCTTCAACCCAACGTTAACGTGCACCACTCCACTTTCCCATAAACGAAAACAACACGTGTTTAAATATCCTCAATAGTTTAATAAGTCTTTTTTTACCTACTGTTTATTGCCCAGCGGCAAGAAATAAATAAAAACATTTTATTAAGAAAAACAAAATTTAAAAATTTCACTCATATTCAACGTGCTTCATAAAGTAAACCCACAAGTCGCTTTATATAAACAAACCACCCTTCGTCTTTCTTTATCTTTTTCACTCACCACATTGAGTTTTACCCTATCATAAATGCAAGCGCAGAAGCAAACAGTTTAGCGGAGGTCCTCCCTCTTTGTTTTCTTTCACTCGCCGGCCGGTGATGGGTTCGTCGGAGGTCGTTGCTTCCGGGAGGGTTAGGCCTGGCGCCGCCGCCTTCTCGCTGACTTGTAACCGTTTGAGCCGTTACTTGAAGGAGAAGGGCGGCTTTGGAGATGTTGGGCTTGTGTTGACGCCTCGTCAGAACATGGAATCCAAAGGTATCGTTTATAAGATCATCTCTGTTGCTTATTTATTTATTTCTTTGGATGACATTTTTTTTTTGTTTTTTGTAATAAAGGGACGATGAATCTGCTGCCGATGATTGAGAAGTCTAATGATGAGGAAGAGGTTGTCGTAAAATCTGACGTCAGGTGTTTACTCATTTTCCCACCATTTTTATCCTTCATGCCCAGCTCGTCTTCTTCTTCTTCTTCTTTCTTCCTTTTTTTTTTTGTCTTTTTTTTTATATTTAAATTGAAAAAAGAAAATTATCTAACAGTGTAATAAAAGCCGAGGCGGCGAAGAAGGCGCAGATGACTATATTCTACGGCGGTCGGGTGATGATGTTCGAAGACTTGCCAGCTCCCAAGGCGGTTGAAATCATAATGCTTGCCGGCAAGGCAAGCGCGTCCGCCTCACGCCCCGAGGAGGAGCGTGCCGCTTACTCCCTTCCGCCGCCGCCTCTTGATTCTGGTATAGAATTTGCCGACGTACTCGGCATTAGGTTCAGGCAAAAAATATATATATATATATAATATAAGCATTTTATTCATTTATTACAAATATATTATTAAATGAGATTTGTCACACATCTGTAGATTTACCAATTGCGAGGAGAAAGTCGGTGTCAAGGTTCCTGGACAAGAGAAAAGATCGGTCGGAATAAATAAATAATCTCTTCTCATATAAATATATTGAAATTAATTATTATTATATTTAGCTCATTAATTAGTTTTTGGTGACCTAACGATAGGGTTGCAGCAAACGGGCCGTACCCAGCGGTGGTCAAAGCCGAGGGCCGTGGCTAGGGTTTGACTCCTAAGTAGACCACCAACTTAAAGAGTATATACAATACAATAATCAATGGTGATATATAATAATTAATTGTTCTGTCGTTTTTTCTTTTTAATTTCTTCTGGTATTTTGCTTCGGCCCACCTTTGTTGCTTTGTTACATATCTTGCTATTAACTGTTATTGTAATTTGCATGACACTTTGTATTATTGTATGAATGGTATTATATCTTTAACATATTAGTATTTTATTATATATAAAATGCTACCCGTATTCTTTCTTTCGTTCTTTTTTCTTTTAACTTTTATTTTTTATTCTGGGCTTGTCATTATTGATGTAATATTTTTTTTTTAAAATTAAAACGTTTATTTTGTTTAAATAGTATTCAAACTAATCCTTTAAGCGAATAGCCATTACAATTTCAACTTTTGTCACTCTTCTACCATCCCCAATCGAAAAATAACTTATTCAAAAATTCTAATTATTAAACTCATTCTCAAAATCAAAAGAATATTCTCGTAATATTCACTTTCATACCAACTTATATAACTTTTTAACACTACTCACATGTCTAATGACTTTACACAAATTATATCACGATATTATTTTAAATTCGATGAAAAAATATTAAATAAAATATATAATAACATTTTTATTTGTACATTTTTAATAATAAAATTTTTATTTTTAATAATAAAATTAAATTTGATGAGAAAATATTTAATAAAAAACTATAATTTTGGTTTAACTATTACAATACATATAAACAAAATATAAAAATTAAATAATAAGATATAAATAAATTATTTCTTAAACTTTGTTTATTTGACAATCGTAATTAATAAATAAATATGTAATTTCCTTTTTAAATTTTTATTTATTTTTTATTTTTGTATATGGATGATTTAGTAATTAAAAATAAATAATTGAACCTCTATAGTAATTTTCAACTCTTAAATTCAAATTATACGTTAATGAGTCTCAATTAGGAGATAAAAGATAAAATATTCATTTTGAGTTTGAGTTTGAGGTACCATGAGAGTATTTTTATCATATTTTTTAGGTTTTTCAGTACCATTAAAGTTGTTTCGATAATGGCAAATATACATTAAAAAAAAGGGGAAAAAAAAGGCAGAAAAATCGTGAACTTTAAAAGGATAAGTTATGTCGTTTATTCTAATCCAATAAAAACTAAACCTTTGACTTATTGATTATTGCACGTTGTTCAATTGTTCCGCCTACCCAAATCACGGACTGGTCTTTGCCCCTTAATGTCTTGGTCTTCAACCTTACCCTATTTAAATTTTTCTTAATTGAAGAATCGTATACATACATCTAGAATTGATTGATTGAAGCCACTATAATTATTTTTTTATTATCTTGGGTATTATTAGTCGCATCTACTGACGTTTTTTTAGTAACTTATCCCTGGACCAAGTAAATTCAACAGTCTAGCTAGCCTGTAAAATAAGTCAATCGGATTAATTATAATAAGGACAATTTCATGTGTGACAGACTCCATCAATAAATTTGACTGAGTGCTAATGTGGATTTGATCATTAGACATCTCCTCAAAAGACATTGAGCGCCTCAAATTTGACCATTTAGCCAAAGCCTTATCGCCTCGCATCTACTGACTTCTTATCTAATATCTTGTAGAGTTTTATGAAGCTCATAGGATCACTTAGGAAAAACTAGTCATCACTGTCAATATCTTTATTTTCCGTAAGTAGTATCACAAAGTGATATCGTAATCCTTATAATCAGGTTAATTTCAGTTTGAAATGAATTGGAACCTCGTTGTCGGATATAAAAATGACCATGACTTCAAGCGGGACTAATCCTCTTGATCTGTACATCCCATCTCAAATCCACGCAAAGATCGAAAGTCAATAGAGTGAAAGTAGAATCGATTTGCTAACCTCCACGTGAGATATTATGACCATGCCACTCGACCTATTCATCAGTGACATTATTATCTTTTTTTTATATATAACTCAGTAAAATCGAGGGTTGACGCAATAGCTTACAAACCATGCCAATCAGATAAGACACGCTAGGACAGGAACACGTGTGACAGACTTATTCAAGATATTTTGGTAGTTACGAAAAATGGAGATTTGATAATGAGAGCTCCCCTGCAAAGGACCTTTAGCGCCTCAACCTAAGCCAAGGCCCCTTCGAGGGCATCATTATTTATTAAAATTTGAGGGCTTCATACTAAAACCAATTTATGATAGGTCAAATTGCATCTCAACACGCCCCCTTCAAGTGTGTCCTAACACATTGATATATGAATCAAGTCACAATGAGCAGGAGATTGCGTTGATACCATATTAGAAATTGATAACTACAACCTAAAACCAATTAGTGATATGTTACGTTACCTCATATATTAATTGGATTAATTAGCTTTAATTTTTTCGAAGAGGGACAAACTCCCATTTTAGAATCTCAACATTATCGTTCCTTATTACATTAGATAACCCACCTAGTATAGTAATACTTAGTTGCAAAAATCCTCGTGTACTGGCGCTGGATTATGAAATAGTAAGCCCAATTAGTTTAATGTGGCCCAATAATTGTAAGTCTGAAATCGTAACCTACATACGGCCCAATAAAGGCCCGATTAACTTGTACGGAGAGACCACTCACTCACAGTCTAACACTTGTAACGTAATGCTCTCGCCTGCGAATAAAAATATCTGCCAATCACAGTGCAGTACCATTCCATAGCACTTCGCAGCATATCGAGCAAATCATCTTCCTCATCGAGGGTTTCTTCTTCCCCTCTTTTTTTATTTTGTTTTTTCTTTTTTGCTTTTTTCCTTTCCTTTTCGTTTGTTAATAAGACTTTTGTTTCTTGTATTTTTTTGTTTCGTGTTAATCCGAGCTCGGTCTTGTTTTTGTTATTTCTGTCCGTATTGTATGTTCATCTAATATCTTATTACAAGGGAAGATGCAGCATCAACAAAGATTGAGGCAACTGCAGCAGCAAGCGATGATGCAGCAGCAGTCTCTTTATCACGCTGGTCTCCTAGCTCCACCTCAGGTTTTGTGAGAAGAGTTTCTATCTTTCACATGTTGCGGCGATTACTTACTGCGTAGCTCAATGTTCTTATTTTTTAAGCTGGGTGTCAGTATTTAAGGTTTCTGGATGATGTTACTGTTTGAAGTGTTGGGTTGGCTGAAATGAAAGGGCGAGTTAGGCAATTATTCTGTTTTTTTGTGGTTTATCGGTTGGACTTGGTGCTGTATAGTCTTGAGATTTTGTGGGTAGATTTTGTTTTGCGAAGTTAATGTAAGTTTCGTTTTAACGTTTATGTCGATTAGTTGAATGATGACCAAGATTTCTATGGTTTGGGACGTTTTGGTTATTGAAATATAGTGTCAAAACGAAAGAAAATGACGAATAAAATTTTGTGGGTGTTTGGAACCAGTTTTTAATGTTCGTCAGATATTTTGTCTTGCATACTCCCAGATATGTTGTGTTTTATTGATAGAGTTAATGATTAGAAGTGGATAAAAATGATTTTGATCTGCTTATCTTATCGCTTTGTTCATTGCCTGATGATGCTATCATTAAGAATATTACTTTTGGTAATGGACGATCAGTTTCATGTAGTGTAGTTACGCCATTGATTTCATGTTTTCTTCAGCAGGAAATTTTACTCGTCAGTAGCGTCATCTTATAAAATTTTGTATAGTATTGGTTTTTTTTTTGCTGCAATTTCATGTCATCTAATAGAAGTCGTTATCTCTGTATCATAATATGTTCATTTCAATCATCTTTAAGAATGAACAGTGCCCCTATTCGTTAGGATATGATAGCTGCATATTATATTTTCCATGTGATATGCAGATTGAGCCTATCTTGAGTGGAAATTTGCCACCCGGCTTTGATCCAAGCACATGCCGCAGTGTGTGAGTTCTCTATGAACATGGTAGCTGTTATCTGCCCCATCCATCCTATATTTAGTCTCCATTTTTGTGATGAGATGCAGTTATGTTGGGAATATCCACACCCAAGTCACTGAACCTCTTCTTCAAGAGGTTTTCGCAACTAGTGGTCCCCTTGAGGGTTGCAAGCTCATTCGGAAAGAGGACGTAAGGGTTTTCTCTAACCTTCTTGCTGCTTCTCATCTAGTCTTTATTTATAATTCTGGTATCTTGATACCAGATACTCTAGTGGACCTTTGATTATTTATCAATCCGTAGTGTTAATTATCTTGATTGAAAATCATAGTTACTCCTTAACATAAGTACTACTTGTCAATGCAGGCATCCTACGGATTTGTGGATTATTTTGATCGCCAATCAGCAGCCCGTGCCATATTGACTCTAAATGGGAGGCAACTGTTAGTATAACTTTTACGAAAAATATCATCTTTGAAGGCTATTCTGCCTGGTTGTTCTAATATGCGTTTCGCAGGTTTGGCCAACCTATTAAAGTGAATTGGGCATATGCTAGTGCTAAGAGAGAAGACACGACCAGTATGCTCTCGTTACTGTTTTTATTTTAGTTGCTGGTCGTTCTTTTGGTTGGATCAGGCCTTAATTTTCCTATATACTGGCATTCTCTTCAGATCATTTCAACGTTTTTGTTGGCGATCTTAGTCCGGAGGTCACTGATTCTACGTTATTTGCGTGTTTTTCCGTGTTTCCCAGCTGCTCGTAAGTCAGTTTTTATTGTCTCTTCTGAGAGATGATCTTCCAGGTTATTCTTGGTGAATATATTCTGATAACTTAACTTGGTTCATTCTTGTGTTGGGGCAGAGATGCAAAGGTCATGTGGGACCAGAAGACTGGTCGTTCTAGAGGTTTCGGGTTTGTCTCTTTTCGCACTCAACAGGTCTGCCGATGTTCCACACAGCTTCTTCCTTCTCTTAATATTTGAGGGATTCGAAAACTGATACTGCTCTGTTTCATTCAATCGCAGGACGCTCAGAACGCCATAAATGACTTAAATGGTGAGACTTTATTCGCCGGTCAAGTACAGTTTAATGTTTCACAACTGGGGAACACTGATGAACAACTAGACATGCTTGGCGAGCTACGTTAATGTTCTCTTTGTTCCCTTTTCTCTTTTTTTTTTCTTTGACATCAGGAAAGTGGCTTGGCAGTAGGCAGATTCGCTGTAATTGGGCCACCAAGGGTGCTGGTACGTCCGACGACCTACAGATCTCCGATTCAACAACCATTGTGGAACTGACAAAAGGATCAGCAGGTAGTGTGCTATCTCCAGGCATTATATGTATATAGTTTGCTAGAGACCCTTTATAATGTTCATAGAAAGTACAGTGTGCTGTATTCATGTCAAAGATTCTGAAGGGGCTACTGTGTGCATGGAAGGTTTCAGCTTTATCTTTCACAACTTGTTTGATAATGTGTGCAGAAGATGCTCAAGAAACAAGGAGTGAAGATGCTCCAGAAAACAATCCTCTGTATACCACAGTCTATGTTGGCAATCTTGCTCCTGAGGTAAGTAAATTCCGAAGCTTGACGATGCATTTATTCTCTGATTATTCATATACCGACTTTTGCTAAAGGCCACTGCATAACAGTGGCTGACTGACTGACTCTCAACCATATTGCAGGTCACATCAGCTGATCTCCATCTCCTTTTCCATGGCCTTGGAGTTGGAGTAATCGAAGACGTTAGAATTCAGAGAGACAAAGGCTTTGGGTTCGTGAGGTACAGCAACCATTCTGAAGCCGCACGAGCCATCCAGATCGGAAATGCCCGTATACTGTTCGGGAAACCAATTAAGGTACGCAACTTTCACCGTGCTTTGGCAGTGTGAAGAGTAGAAGTATATGGTTTACTTCTATCGTCTTAAAGTGAAATCTGACATTCACACATTCTCTTCATGAAATTACAATTATTGCATGTTTTTTTTATGTACTTGTTTAGTGCTCATGGGGTAATAAGCCTACCCCGCCGGGGACCACCTCCACCCCTCTACCGCCGCCAGCCGCCACCCATATCCCCGGCGGCTTCACAGTGGCGGATGTAGCTGCATATCAGCGACAGCTCGCCTTGGCCAAAATGGGTGCCCTCGTGAATCCACAGGGTCAACGTGCCAATCCAGCCATGTACGACGGTGCATACTCAGCCACTGCTCAGCCTCCATTGTACTATCAGTAATAAGAAAAAAAATTTCAAAAAAATCCTCTCTCTCTTTTTTCCCCTCTAAACGTTGTTGCTATTACGTACTCTTTTGCTTTTCTTGAGTAACACTTGGGATGATAAATTGGCTTGTGACTTATTTAGTACGAATAAAGCTATAGATAGGCTTTATATATATGTCAAGATTCGATACAATGCGTATACGTAAGAAGTAGGAGAGCTTAATGGTTAATGCTGTTCCCTAAGTTCATGCAATAAGCAACAAGTGAAGTATTTAAATATTTTGATGTAATAGCTTCATTTTTCACTGTTTGCGCTGAATCATTCTTCTCTCTTGGACTATATGCTTCAAGCCAGGCCAGCCAATCAGTCTTCTTGGGCATTTAATTGTTTATTAAATTTCCTTTTGAAAACTATCGTTGATTTGATAATTGGCCTAGTGGTTGAGGATTAGTCCCTTTGGACTTCGGTGGTTTAAATGCTGAATTTAGTTAAGTTTGGGAATGGTGAAGCTTTTAGTTCTGCCATCAATATTTAGTATTAATTGTTTTGTTTGTATCAATCACATTCCTTACAACATACGGCACTTGGACGTAGTTTACTTTATTGTTAGTTGATTTCCTGTAAAAAGAATACTACTGTTCTTGTTGGACTCTTTCGTTTTATCATTCTTGATTAAGAAAAATGGAAGGAGAGCTGACGTAAACTAATACTCTTATGATTATTCATTTCTACAAGCTCTAACATCACTACTTCCTACGTATTAATTACTAAGTTAGAAAACTTAATTTATTTCTCATCGTCGTCACAGTCTAATTAAGTCGCCACTATTCCTGCTGCACACATCTGTTTCTGTCCATTAACGTAAGGTGATGAGCTCGAAACGTCGCCGACAACGGCCGCCTGCCTTGAGGCTTCTTTGCTGCTCATGTAATACTTTTCCTTACGCTCATCGATCACTATTTGATCGTACCTACACTCCGTGCTGCAAAATGCTTTCTCACCCCTGAATATATATATTTTTTTCCCCAAGAAAAAACTCATTATTTTCGTGGAAGAATGAGAAATAACAGAAAAGAACTGATTATGTATATATGTTCGTACATACCTATACATGTATATGTCTTGGCCGTGGAGTTTCTTCCGGCACATACTGCAAGAACTGAGAAAATCCCATGTCGGAAATTCTCCGGCAGAAGAAGAATCCACATTATTCGCCGGAGATATGTGAAAAACACTCGCCCTTGTACGAAAATCGCGTTGATCATGATTCTTTATTCTTGTTCTACCACCATGCTCACCTCCGTTATTATTATTATTATTATTATTATTGTTAAAATACACCTTAGTATTATAGGAGGAGGACGACTCCTTTGGATCACGGCAGGTTACTACAGTATACTCCTCATCAAAGCTGCTGCTATCATTATTCATCTCTATTTCTTTCGACACCTCAGATGACTTGATGGGAACTTGCTTGCTCCGGCGACTCAAGTTCCGACTAAACAAGGCCTGATTCGCCGGAACCCAAGTAGGGTCCAGCGCTGCTACTATACCGAGCCCAACCTCACCTAGATCAAAAGGTCTTAGGCCTTTAGGAGATTGATTCCTTGACTGATCAGTTTGGTGATTCGTTGAGCTTGATGAGCCCGTGAAGATTTTCATCATACGGCTATATGGTCGAATCTCTCTCTCTCTCTCTCTCCTAAGGCTTAGCAAGTGAGAAAGAAAGTTTGTATGAGTTGTTTATGTAGAGAGACGAAGGCTGTGGTTATGAAGCTTTCTTTCATATATTTCATGATGAATGGAGTTGTAATAACTAAGTCCCATGGTTTGGCTTTGGCAAAATAAATAAATAATAAAAAAAACTATATTTGATTAGTGACGAATTGTTATTTATTCTCAAATGAAAACGACGAAAAAGAACACGATAATTATTGGAGACTTTCACTTTATATTATTCTATTATTACAAATAAAAAAAATTAGATTCCAATGCTGTGATTATTTTTCAAAACGTCAGTTGTCAGTAGGGGTAGGATTTTAAGCAATGCCCATGTCCGAAGTGGGACCCATGCATGGTCATGTGGGGCCCGCATTGTCGTTAATCAGACTCAGCCAAAGATTCCGAAATTGACTTTTTGTTAACGCGACAGGTGTTTTTATAGATGGGCCCCATATTGGGCCCAAATATTTATTGCTTTTTGGAATTTTGAGAGTGAAAGCCCACTTGGGTGCTGGCCCATTGGTTCTCAGAGAAGAAAGCGACGTGTCCTTTAAATGACGGATTTGCCCTTGTGTGATACTTTTTAGGAAAGGCCTCAAATAGAGAAAGGAATAAAAATGAGGGATCTTTCTGGAAATAATTAGTAATAGATGTATTTAATTTAATTACTTTCATCAAAGTGGGATATTGTTGTGTTATAATTACATTGCCCATTGTTCAGTCTTTTTGGCAGCAAAATGTAATCAAGCATATAAATATTGTAAGAGATTCCATAATACGTGGCCAGAAAAAAGTCTGCTCGAAGTATTTTTAGATATTTTATATATATTTTAAAAGTATTTTATATATTTTTTTTTTCTGAAAAAATAAATAGTAACAGATGGGGCATCATAAAGTTTTAAAAGGTTCAAACAAGAAAAGATATATTTTTTTTTTATTTTAAGTGGGGATCATATGTTTTAAAAGTCATCAAGAATGCAAATGTAAAAATATATTTTTTTTTATTTTTGTCACATACGTTCTATATCAAATGAGAATCAAGATAAGTTATTCAAATTATTATGAGCTTCGCTATAACTTTGGGCCTTCATTTGAACCCATTTGATTCAGTACAACGTAGCATTCATTCACAATCCATGTTTCATTTTTTTTTCTTTTTAGATATATAATTCCAATCTCAAATGAAATTAAGATTATAGCATGCACAATGAAATATACGTTTGAAATAAGCATTTATAATGGGTCTTTTTAGAGCTTCACTGGCTATTTTTAAGATAATAAGAAAAGGAAACGGAAGCTTGTTTTTTCAAAATATTATATATATAAATATATTTATATATATAATATATATACATATATTAACAAGAGGATTTTAACAAGTCCCCTTGTTAAAATATTATATACGCCTCCCATAAATATGGTTTGGTAATGGTCTTAGAGGGAAATGTGATATATATATTTAAACAAAAGAATAGAAATAGTAAGAAAACGTGACCAATGAGAGTTTTTTTTTTAGGGACTGTAAAGAGATCTAACTAAGCTATTAATTAATAGATAATATATATGGAGGGGCCTTTTTCTTAGCCATGCACCATGCTTGCTCAATAGACACATCGCAAATAATTTGGACATACATTTTCTCTAAAATTTAAACATGCTACGTACATCCTAGTTTTAGAAATAGATAGCATCTAATTTTGATTGGTTTGACAAATATAAGATCGATTATAACATCTAATTTCCAATAATAGGTCTATAGAGTTATGTAAATATTTGAAATCCATACACCTAAATTGATGTATGTATGTATGTATGTATGTGTATGTATGTATAATCACAATCAATTACACCATGACCTTGGAAATTGACATGTAGGGGCCATATCTTATACTATAAGCTAGCCCTTTAATTTGCATTGTGATAATTTCATACACAAGTTGATCGTCTTATATTCAAATCATTTTAAATTTTTATCTTATTATATTGATAAAAATCAAATTTAAATCGAGACTGAGCTTACGCTCGAACTAAAGCGTAGTGTCATAGAAAATCGATCAAATTCTCAGTTATTCATATTGCTTTAACATAAAATTTACTGATAAATTAAAAAGGAAATTGAAAGAAAACGATTCAAATATACAATTAACATCATGGAACAAGGTTACATGGCCGTACAGAAACATTTAAGATTAAAATGAATTTATAAAAAATGGCCATCAATTCGAGTAGCAAATATCCCAAGAACTTTTACCTCTTAAAAAATAAAATAAAAAAACAAAGGAATTACTATAAGACGAATCTATATATATATATTATATACACAACTCTTAAAAATTCCAAAGAAAATGTCCTTTTTGTTGGTTTAATTCGTCATAATTATCATTATTATTATTACTAATGTTATTATCATCATGTCCAGGCAAAGGTGGCACGAAATAATCAGTACCACTGCCGACGTATTCGCTAAATTCCGGAAATAACTCCATGCTGGCCACGTCATCAGCTGCCGGCGTACCCAACGTATCAAACTGATCAAAGAACCCACCGTCTAAGGGCATTTCAGGCATTTCACACTCCAACTTCGGAGCCCCATTCCCAGACATCGACGGCGAACCAGCGTCGCTCGGCAGCGCATATGAGTAATTCTCCGGCTGGGTATAATCTGAACCCTCGCGGCACTGGGCGAAACGCGCCGCCGCGACCTGTATCTCCGACGGGGTCATGGACCTGCCGCCGTTCTCGATGCGGGGCGGATCGTCAGGGAAGTTGAACCTCGCCCCGGCGCCGCGCAGGCAGTAGAGCGCCGCGTCGAAGGCTCGCGCGGCCTTCTCCGCGGTGTCGTAGGAGCCGAGCCATATCCTCTCCCTGCTGTTGGGGAGCCTTACCTCGGAGACGTACTTTCCCCACGCGCGCCTTCGAACTCCCCTGTACTTCTTGTCCAAAGAAGAAGGAGGTGGAGGAGGAGTAGGCTCGCCGGTAGTTGTCGTCGTGACCTCAGAGGAGGATATTTGCTGACGTGGACTGGATGATGGTTTCACCATGTCAGTGTTATTAGTAGTTGCGTAGATGATGCGGGGAAATTGCGGCTGTATCTCTCTATATATTATGTACAGGCGCGTGCGTACGACGTGCTGCGCGTGTCTGCTTTAGTTTAAGTGGTGGAGTGGAGAGAGTTTTGGTCAAAGTCATTAGAGATAGATAGTCTGTACTAACTTACGCCGCGTTGAAACCATTTGCTTACGTGGATTGATTATTCTCGTTGTTATGTTAGAGTTCAGGCGCGAGAGAGAGAGAGAGAATGGCCGTTTGAAGAGGAGGAAGCATGATGGATATTGCGCTTTATTCTGGCTTTTTGAATAATTATTAACAATAATAAAAAACATGTGATGGAATAGAACTGTATTATATATATATATATATATATATTCCTTCCTTTTTTGGTTTTAATGTGTACTTTCCAGCAGCACTTGGTGGACCGTTGTTTATGGGTTAGTTTTTTTTTTTTTAATCTAATCTATTATATATTATTATTAGAGAGATTCTAGTAGAAATCGTCATTTGGTGTGTCACTATTAGTTAATCAATTTTTTTTAAAAATTAATAATTAAAGAAAAAGTCTATATCATATTTTTTTCTTACAATAATACTTAGGTAGTAATTACTAACTCCTAATTAATTTGTAATAAAAATTAAATTTACAATAATAATATAACATCTGAAATTATCTAAAATAAAATTAAATTTACAATAATACCCTACAATTTAATTAAAAAATAAATTTACAATTATAGTCATTATTATAATTAATTTTTTTTATTTGTACGGACAATTGACGGTGCGAAATTACTAATATTGATTATTCTAGAACAATAGTTTATAATCATATACCCAAATGCATAGCGTTCAAAGCTTATTATTTTGAAGAACGTAGGAGCTTATATAATATATATAATTATGTTTGATACGTAAATCGGGCTCAAACTTTACTCGAACCAAAGCATAGTTTGATATTTTTTTTAAAAGTATTTTTCCTGATCGAACCTGAATACTGTATTATATATTTATTTTTGGATTCATCCAAAAAAAATATTTCCTTTTTTTTAAAAAAAAAAATAAAAGATTTTTCAGTGTGAGAGGTCTTATTTTAGTCAAATTTCTGCGATATTGAAGTAGTAAAAAAAACACTGTTAAAGCATTAAAAACGACATGAATTAGAATTACGTAAATGTAATATAATTTTGAATCAACACGTTTTTATATGTGATAGTAATGATAGATTGTTCACTTCACACACGCGGCTTGGCTTGGCTTGGCTTGGCTTGGCTTCCCAGAATGTGTAATGTTTATATTCTCTTCAAATCAATTGTTCGTAGAGTTTAAGGAAACTGTGGCTCTCTTTCGTGCTGTCTCAATATCATGGAGGAAGCTTCTCCATCAAATTCTTCATAAAATGATGGCGTTATTAATAGATAGAGCCAGCAAAAGGGCATAGACAACAAACCTATCAGTAAATTCTTCTCAGCATGTCCTATTTTAAGGAGTCAAATTTACAACATAATCTTCCTTTGATCCCTTCACACTTTATTACCAGGGGAAAAAAAGGGTTGTCAATATCTGCTTTACAATACAGATCGAGCTCTAACGTATATATAAGCATACTAGTGAGTCCAGTATGCAATTATAGAACGTAATATGATTGAATCCTCGGATGAACTTTTGCATGGCGAAGAATCATCGGTGGAACGAAGTCGCTGAGTTATCATCACAGTGTCTTCCTCTCCACGGATTATTGCCACTATCAGTTCCACTACAAGCTTGGTTCTGGCAAAGGTCACCGTCCAAACTCATCTGCTGTACCTCAGCTGCTGAAAGTATTTTTATGCTTTGGACGCAGCTCACAAACTCCCTGTCGAATGGAATCGATGCTCTAATATATAGTTTGTCGAATGCATGATGATGGATTAGTAGTATTATTAACTGGGAAAATACTTACTCCCAAGGATCGTCTCCAACGAGCAGTACGTCATTTTCATGGTCTACGTACACTAGCTTCCATTCGGTTCTTCGTGGATCTTCTAACAACCCTTCGATGCCAAACATACAGGCGAGATCGTGCCTGAGTTCACCGTACCCCCTGTAACGAGCAACGTCTATGGTTCTTCCAACAGAGCCACGCTTTTGAACCTTTGACATTTTTTCAATGATGTAAGAGTGATGGTAGAAACAGAGAAAAGATAGACAAGACCTTTGAGGATGTTATAGAATGCAAGAGATGTAGCTACCTTTGTGTAGGTACGCATGCGCTGGTTAGGCCACAATCCTCCATTTGGAACAATGACTGTTCCGTTCATGGAAGACGTACTAGGCAAAGCGAAAGCCTCGGGATTGATCCCGGGAGATAAATCTATCTCTGTGTCCCTTGTATCACCATTGTAATTGGGGATTAAGGTTTGGATGTCGTTTACAGAATCATAACCCCTCGACAACAAAGCATCGGGCGAAAGCCCACTGATGCCAGGCATGAAAGGAAGGCCATTCCTTGCCGTATGTGATTGAACATCACCATCCAATCCAAAGATATGTTGGGCATCGTTGGTGTCCAAACAATACGAATTGGCCGATGATGATGCCTCCAAGTGATCAGCTAAACTGTTCTTGAACATGGGCTGCTCTGCTGCTCTGTAGTTATGTGCTCCGTGGTTTGTTTGAACTTCTGGTTTACTGTACGTTTCTTGCCTCGTATTAGGAGCCTGAGGATTCTGATGAACGAAAGAACTGATCGGTCCCATTTGGTTCTTGAGGAAGTTATGGGGAATCTGTAAATGACTCTTCGGAGATGTGGTTGAACAAGACGGAGCATCAACATCAGCACGGCCAGAATGAACATTAACCATGGGAGAAGAAGTACCTTGCGGCGACTGTAATTGGTTCGCGGGATGTTGTAAAGGCAGCAAAACTGCAGCAGACGCTGTTAAAGAACCTCCATTCAACTGCTGCGGAGGTAAAGAAAAATTCTGCTTCGCCTGGTTCAGTGAAGCTTGCTGATTACTAATAAACTGAGGTTCCAATATAGGGTTCGACGAAGCTGGCATCTGCTGTTGCTGCTGCTGAAGCTTCTGAAGAAGTTGAAGCTGTAGTAACTGCTGTTCGGAAAGACTCTGCGGCGGAGTCGTCTGTTGAACCTGCCCTGAAGTTTGTTGCATATGCAACTGCTGCTTCAGCTGAGTTCTATGTAAGATACTAGGTTGTTGTTCCGTGGGCTTTTTAAAAACCATGTCTTGAGTCATAGATGATACCGAATGATGTAGCAAGGGTTGAGAATCTAGCTGTTGAGGCCATGATGGCTGTAGCTGATATTGCTGGTTCATGTTCGTGAATGGAACATTTGACACGGCAGGAGTTTGGAAGTTCAACAGCTTCGTACGGTCATCGTGGCATACTAGGTTGTTACTAGGTAGAGAAGTTGAAGAAATCATGTTTGGATGTAATAACACTGTTTGGTTATTAGCAGAGATGTGCTGATTATTTTGTTGCATGCTCAGCCACTGAACTAGGCTCAGCCCTGGGAATATCGAGCTCGAAGCATCTTTTAAACCAAACTCATCTGCAATCCATGGCATGCCTCGACTGAATAGACTTTCCATATCAGTATCATCGTCTGCCCAAAAAAGTGCCCAAGAATAAAAAATAACAGAACATATTCAAGAACACTTTATTACTCAATACCTGGAAAACATGGTTGTTTCGGGTACTTTGGTCTGAAAAAAGTGGGCGGGCATATGTAAAAAGGAGCGACGATGGGCTCGATCTCCCAGACCGAGACTCGGCTAGGGCGATCGCCTGCAGTCGATTCATCCCAACCAACCTGATGTAAAGTGTTGCTAAATTACGCCGAACACAGCATAAAATGGCAGAGAAAAAAATATATATATGTATCAGATGGACTATAGGGGAGTGTAATGTATGTATGCCTGAAGATTTCTCCACTGAGAATTTTTCCATCGGGCAGGATCCAAATCGCCGACGGTAGTAACAGTGCCCATATACCTTCTTACACCAGATTCCTCGGTCTCAAACACCATCCTAAATCTCATGCCTGGTGAGCTCTGTGTGTACATTGCCTTGTTGTACTTGGCAAGTGGGATCACAAACTCCGAAGGGCTAGCCCTGATGATGATTGATTGAGTCATTATTACATCAGCTCTTCCATAGTAATAAAAACATCAGCAGTAACAAAAATAAGTAACATTCTGAATGACTACCTCGGATTATAAAATATGGTAAATGGGCTGTTATTTGCAGCCGCCTGAGCTGCAGCGGCAAGAACACCAATGTGCATGCTCTCGCTCGATATAACAGAGGAGGACAGAGCCTGTTGTTGTCTGTTGGCTCGCCTAGTACCTAGGAGAAGCTGGGACTTCTCATCCCTATGCAGATTAGTCATATCATATTTATCTGGTAAGATTTGGGTCAGCTTTCTCTGAGTTTTTAAGGTTTTGTCCAAAGTAGTTTTCAGTTACCGAATAAAAAGGACGGCATCGCCAGCTACAAGCCTTTTCGTGCTTATAAATACGCTCCAACCCGTTGTCAATAGGTGCCTTTTCGGTTGACCTGAAAGGCAAAGCAAGTGTTAGTAAATATTTTTTCACCCGGCGAGAAATATCTTTCTCAAGTCCCGGGATACTACTCGAAATAATTATATTACACCTCTGTAAATATGTCTGAAAGTCCATGATTGGTTATGCAGGTCTCTAGCAGTGAGCTCTTGAGCAGGCGGTTGCATTGAGAAATCCTTATAAAGAAAAAAAAGAAGAAGAAAACGCATACGATACATGAAACAATCGAGTAATTTAACTGAAAATTACAACCCAAAAAGTTTGACTCATATACCAGAGGTGGAAAGATCTTCTCAGCTGCCCGGCGAGGTACAGAGAAGCCTCCATGCGTGCTCGTGTCACTCGCCGTAAGAGTCTTACAGAAGAACTCAGCAGGCTGTCTGCTGTGCTTAAGCCCAAACTCAGATATGAGAAGGGCTTCTTGGTCATACTGCAAATTTCACATTAGGATCAATCGTTTTTCGACCATATTATTTCCTGAGAAAATCGATCATTCTCGATGGAAGTAGCAGAAGGGACCTTGTTTACGGGTTGAAGAGTCATCTGTGCGTACACCTCATCGGTCTCTGGGTCAGCCTGACGAGGTAACAAACATTTCGGAATTCTATTAAATCCCAATGCCATGCATTATATTTTTAAATATCAAGATCAAGAAAAAAATATAGGGATTATTATGCGTATACATGTAAGGTAACATTTTGGAGCATGCAGATCAACTTCGATGGAAGATTGGGATAGCTCGGGATTTCGTCACCTCCTTTCTGCATGGAAGCTGCGACCTGCGACGTAATTTAAGGAAAAAAAGAAAAGAACAAATGGTAATCTGAGCTTATCCAAATGTTGTAAGATTTCGAGAAGTTTTAGGCAATAAAAAGACCGTACTTGCTCGCTGTGACCCTGAGGAAAATAGACCACCATACTTCCGACGGGAGGTAAAGAAACCAACGGGCCAGCACAAGCATGCCATAACTCGGAATTGATCATCCTTTTCTCTCCTGTTATTCAATACAGAACCTAATGATCCATAGATTTCCTTTTCAAGATTCATGATATCAAGTCATAGGCCAGAATGAATGCTTAAGAACTATCAATCTAACTTGAATCCAAAGTTTATACAGAAGCTAAACTTTATTGACTAAATCGTGACGAACGAATCGAGGCGTTCTAACTGAACAGGGTGTTCTGTTTCTGCTATAAACTCCAAGGTAATATGGTAATAAAACTTTGCAGAAACAGCATATCAGGCAAGAATGATGTGCACTTTCAGCAGAAGAGAGACATAAGTTCCAAAAAACAAAAACTAGAAATTAATTGAAAGAACATAAATCAAAAGCATACCTTCATCAGAAACTGCAAGAGGCCCACCAGATGGCATCTTCATACCTCCAAAATCACTCATTAACTAAGCAATATCTCAACCTTATGTATCTTAATCACTCAAATAACCAATCTATTTAAATGAAGATATTTCAAACCTCTTCCAAAAAAGAACCCTTTTTGGAACTCTATGAAAAGCCCCCCACCGAAATAACCTCAAATATCCTCCGAGCTCAGTAAACAGAGCATCTAATCAAACTCAAGTCTCTTACTAAAAATCTCCACCTGGGAAATATCAATACAGTCCCGTCAAAACTTTTCCCACGAATGCATTTAGAAAGTAAAGATTAAAGACGACCTCTTCGCAATACAACCCCACAATATCCTTCTCCCACGTGTAAATTCAGATAGAAGAAGCCATGGATGAGCTGGCCCATCAAAAGTTTCAACCGAAGCTCAACGTTGAACGAAAAAAAACTAAAGAACCCGCGAAACCAAACTGCACTCCACCACTCAACGGAAGAATAAAGATGACTATATCGTACGCTTCCTCTGTAAAAGCAAAAATACGTATTTATGCGCAGATTTGTGTTGGGGGAGCAAATGAGGAGAGGCCGCCATAAAAGTTAAAACCAATCCCCCGTGGGATTAAAGAAAACGGAAAGTTTTTTGCTTTGCGTGTATCGCTGTTATTGTTGATCAGCCAATGCATCTGAATAGTAATTCTTTGTTTTTTTTCTTCTTCTTCTTCTCATTTGTTTAATTAATTGGTGATAATTGGTGTGGTTACTGTTTGTTGACTTTATTCAAATAAGAGGAAATCTTGACGACGCCATTATTTAGGCAGATTAGGACAAAGCCCAACCATGATTTATTGGGATTACTATTTAAATACAGTGATTAACTCCACTGCCTAATTTAAGGTTGAAGTAAGCTTATATTATTGAATCCAAGTACTTTGTCGTATAATCATTTCGGTCGATTATGCTTCCCATGATTAAAGATGCAATTAAATAATAATAAAAAAAATCAAATCTTTACGCTTTAAACACCTATAAAAAGGCGCAAAGCCCACATGCTATCCAATGCTGAAAAAGTCATTAATTTTGACTTTCAACGCATTTCAATTTATACGATATACTATTAGCATTGTATTTATATCATAGAGCAAGCTAATTAGAATTTAAATACTACAACAATACATTGTATATATAAAACTTGTCCGAACTCAAACTAACCCAAGAGGCTGAACTGAACGTATACAACCCAGTGGTATAGTTAATATTGTTATAACTTTAAGTACCCTTAAACCTGAGTTGATTTACTGTGTAAGATAACTGCTAGATGGAATTAAACTCAACTATGAAATTAAATATATATATATATATATAATATACATAAATAGATAAAGCAATACTACTATAGTGCAAGCAAAGATCAAGACATGAAGTGACTTATGTGCTTTGATGATAGGTGAAGAGACGCAACGCAGCTCGAAGTAATAAATGAGAGTCGTTAGTTAATTGTGATGCACTTGGTTATCAATCTTCAATACATAGAAAAACATGGAAGAAGGACATGTTAGTAAAATTAGGGTTTTGATTTATATGGTGGGATATTATTCTAGAATCGTGTATTTGGATTCACTTTCCAAAGACAATATTTGAACCGTTTGAGTTACACCAAATTTGTCTCGAGATAAGATTAGAGAAAACTGTTGTGTTTTTATGAATTATGTGTCTTTGTGTTGAATGTTTCGATACTTATTTATTACCCAAAATGTGACCAGTTGTATCCATTCGTAAGCATGCATGTCCCTTCAAAGACTGTGTTCTTTGAAATAGACACATCTTTTCAGGTGGTGAAACCTCTTCGGGTGGTGTCTCTTCGGGTGTTTTAGGATTTTCGAGTGGTGAGGTTTCGGGGCGTTGCCCCGAACTCCGCAGGGACGTTGCCCCTTGACCCCACCCGCTGAATACTAGGGGCGCTGCCCCTTTGACCCCGCATGTTATTAGGGTTTCGACATAAAACGATCTATGAGCGTGCACTCCGTACCTCCTAACTCGTATAGGTTTTATTTCCCAATTACACTAAAATATACAACAAAAATATCAATAAATTTAATCATGTCTTATACTGTCGCCACCCTAAAAAAATATTAGAGAATTAGATTATGCTAACAAGAAAGACTGTGATGATTAGAGGCTCGAGACATTAAACAATATATAAACATGATTGTGTGCATCATCATAATGAGTCTTAGTGAGAGAGAGAGAGAGAGAGAGAGAGAGAGAGAGAGAGAGAGAGAGAGTATCTTCTTAGCTGGGAAGTTGAAAAGCTAACTAGCAATATATAATATCTCTAGTGTGTGATATCCGTAAACACAATACATATAGTTGAAAATAGGGTTTCGTTTTATATGTTTGTTTCGTGGGACTCTCTATTTTTATTGCGCAATTATTCTTAATATTACAAGAGATGGGCTTCATCAGTCAAATCTGTTATTTCGCCAACTTGAAGATATATATATATATATATATATGCAATTTTTCTAATCACCTTTTGTTCACTCTACTACTTACTCCTGATGGTGATAGTATATGGTCTTTAACTTTCTGTACTGTACTAATATAAATATAATTTACTATATTTAATTTTACGACAGTTGTGACCTCTGCAATAAACTTGAGAAGCTGGTGAACAAAGACTTATGTGGGGGCCCGCCAAATCACGAGGAGCTTAATTGTACGGCCTGATAAATTAATGAGGGTTTGTTTTTAGGGTCCACAAAGTGAACTTCATATCGAAGCTCATTGAATGATTATGATAAAATAGAATCAGTCAATGGAAATTCATATCGAAGTTCATTGAATGATGATGATAAAGATTCAATAGAATCAGTCAATCCTCGAACATCATTTCATTTCATGGACATGCATGAGTCTCTTTCGAGAGGTGCCGACGTATGCATGACTTCGATTAGTTCCACGTGACGTACGTCGATGCTATCTATATTAGTCATGCCAAATTATGTAATAACATGAAAATTTTCATATGATAAAGTGATAAATAATTTTTAATACATTTCATTAAATAGTATACTTCTTGAGAAAAATATTGAACTTCATCATTGTTATTTACTCGTGCCAAAAAAACAAAGGGACTAGCAAATTGGTTGATTTTATTTTATTTTTTGCTGTCGTTGAATAATAGATAAGATGCTGCCGGCCCATTATCTGAATAAATGGGCCTAAATAGACAAACTGGCCCAGATAATTGGGATATGCTGCATACCTTTATAGTAGAACATTTTTCATACTTTTCTTTTAGAAATTCTTGTCTCACAAACTTTTGAAATTTAACCATTAATTCTCTTTTCGCAATAAATAAATATCATATGTTTAGGTGATTACTACCGTTTTTAGATGCTAAATTCGAATATTTTGACCACTATTAGTCCACTTATTAAAAAAAAATAAAAAAAAATAGCAAGAGTGAATGTACTGAAATAACCTCATCAAATAAATGCTATAATTATTGAAGCCACCCACTTATTTCTTGTTCGAGAGGTAGCTAGCTGGGGTTTCATTGCATGCATTAACGTTCACTAACTTAAAAAGGCATCATCATCGAATCGTCCTTGCAAAACCGAAAAATACATGTGAATCTCCAAGACATGGATGGAGCCACTGCCCACAATTATATTTATATATATATATATATATATGTAGGACCATATACTTATTATTATTGCCCGTTATCTTCAATGCATGTTCGATGATGTCTATGCTTACTCAACCTAGCTATATTCTTACCTAATGTCTAATTAATCAATCAATTAGAATCTAATCTTGATAATAGACTGATGAGATCTCATTGTTCAAAACGCAGAAAATAAAACACTAATCATCGCCATGTCCAACCAAATATATATACATATATATATATATATATATATATATTTAAGTCATTCATATTATACATCGAAGAATATGACCCAATAATGTGACATAATTAAAGATGGTCTTAGATCTTGAGTTTGGTAAATCACATCACCCTCATGAACAAACTCGAAGTATTGCTACCATTAACATTACAAATGAATACACAAATAAAACACATTACATCAATCTATTAATGTACTTGCAGCAGCACACACACACATTTGTATATATATGACAAGAAATTAAAAAGCTCATATGAAGCATAAATTATCACATATTATATAACTAGTATTATTTAATTCCTCCCACGAGACTCATCCAGCAGGTTGATCAAATACAGTGCGTTGCTCGTAACCCTAGCCACGTCCATCACCTTCTTGGTCACATCCTCCCTCACCTTCTTGCCGCCGCCGCCGACCACCTCCTTGAACCCATCTAGGCACGTGTCCTCGTTGGTCAGGGCGGCACTGACCCACGTCTGAGCGTTGCTCATCTGCCACCTGAACTCGGCGCCGTTGTTGTTCTTGTTGCGTAGGTTCCTCAGAGCCAGGAGGGTCCGGCTGAGCTCGTCGACGGAGTCGCCCATCTGCTCCACGCAGTCCACGAGCGGCCTGTTGTTCATGGCGTTCGAGCTCGTCTTGGCCAGGAACGCCGATGCCGACCTCGTGTGGGCGAGGCTCACACGCACTGCCGCTTGGGCTAGGTCCCTTGGTGAGGAGGCCGGGCCGGGGTAGTTGGAGAGGGTTCGGAGGCAGACGTCCGGGTAGCTCGCGTGGGCGCAGGACTTTTGGACCAGGCCGTGGCCGTGGTTCGGCTGGCTGTCATCCGGCCGTTTAGCAATGTTACTAGCTGCGGCGGCGGCGGCGGCGGCGGTGGTGGAGAGCAAACCGAGCAGTAAGGTGATATGTAAGAAGAAGAACAACAACAACAATGTGCTTTTCATCGTCTCTAATATATTGCAAAAACAATAATGCAGAGTTAAGAGTCTCTCTCTCTCTCTCTCTCTCTCTCTCTCTCTGGTAAGGTTTTTGGACAATGGAAGTGGTGGTGTATTAAAAGAGAGAGATGAATTATTATTTTATTATAATAAAAGAAAAAATGTAATAAAAAAAAGGGTATGGGCAGCTGAGGTGTTTTTATAGGGGTTGGTATGTACTCATCGTTCTTGTATAAATAAAATGAGTTGGATTCTCTTATTTTCATTAAATCTAATTTTTAATGTATATATTAAAAAAAAAAAAAGAAAGCAAATGTGTCTAATCTGACTCATGTCGGGGGGAGATTAATTAGGATGTCTGTTTGGGTTTTAATATTCATTTTTCAGACCCAATGATGTATGTTATTTTCTTAATAATAATGTATGAAGTGTTAATATATGAAATATTCACAATTAAAAATGAAATAAAAAAATGGAGCGAAAATAAATGCACCGCGGATGTTAGGAAAATTCATTTCGGAGCAGCAAATGGCAGATGAGCACATTAAATCCTAGTTGTCCCATGTAAATTAATTTACTGCTCGTTTACCCATTATTATTAAATTTGGCAATAAATGAGACTTTTCTCTATTTATTATTATTTTTTTGTCTTTTCTCCTTTAAATTAATTCTATTTATTCTCGAATATTTTCAACTTACAGAAGAGTTTTGACTGGTCGATTTTCATCTGAAAAAAAAAAAAACGAATTATAGAAATAATTCGGTCCCATCTGACGATATACTAATATATATTACATATATGATGATTTTAAATTTATATTTAGAACTGATTAAAATTAATTATTAATAATAATAATGATATGCAAGGCATGTGCGTGTTGCAGAGTTGCAGAAGTTGCTGAGGCTCTCTCTTCCCCACCATTTTCTACTTTCTATAAGTTGGGAATCTTTCTTTTTCAAATAATTGAGAGATTGCTAATATTCTAAAGTATAATATCAGCCCATATAAACTTCACTATAGAAAGATGATGAATTTACATTATATTTCTCAATGGAATAAGAAAGGAATATTGTAATATTGGGGCAGTATATAGTTTAGGCCCATATGAGGCCGTAAAGAAAATCTATACATTTCATTACAAGTAAACACACATTATTATTTATTACCAAGTAAAAAAGAAAAAAATAATAGACAAGCGTGGAAGAACAAAAAATATTTGGTAATAAGTTAATTATATCAAGTTGGAATTTACTGATAAAATAATTTTTTCGTAAACTTTACTGGCGTTCAAAATAATTGACTTTAAACTTTTTACATTTTCATTTATTATATACATATATAATAAATAAATGAGTCTGTGTGTGTGTGTGATTAGGTCCTTGCAAGCAACAAAAGGGCAGGTTGAATTAGGTAAATAAATAAGGTTTGACATTATATTAACGACAAAATTGAACATAGACTGAAGTTAAAAAAAAATGATGATAGATAGTTTATATATAATTAAACAACAATTTGTATGTTGTTATATATTTATTTGGTCGAAATAACCCGTCAAACGGATTAGCTTAGCAATAGACTAAACTGACTGGGAAGTTTTGAATATGTCAAAATTATAAATATTATTTCATATCAAGGATTCAAAGCTATAATAATACAACAGTTATGTCAAGAAAATGCATCATGTTTAGGTCGAAATGTCGCTATCTTCTTCCCATATGTAGTTCGTAGTTAATGTCCCTTATTGCATCGCCAATAAGGTAAAGACTTAAATTCAAATGAATGTTATTAATTTATTCTTTAATTTGAATATTAATTTCTTGTTTCCACACAATCGATTTTTGTATGTGTTTGATTTCAACTATAGGCGTGTGGTGACCTTTTGAGAGTGGGGAGCAACTATTGACTGATGATTTTAATAGCTTGTATTATCATCGAGTTTTAAATAATTGTGTGGTCTTAATCTTATAAGAAATATTGTAATACAGTATTTAGTTTATAAATCATGGCATAATAATTATTGGAGCTATTATTATTATAAGCACATATGTTTGATAGTATAACTATCCTACATTCTATTCCGAAACAATCAACTATATATATAGACTTGATATTTGTGAATTACATACATATTTTTCGTACTTTTTATTGCAATCCCGAATAATATATTTATGTATACATATATATATATATATATATATATATATTAGTTTTTGTTGATTGTGAACGAGACTGAAATATTATTTGAACAATCCTTTGACTTTGGGAGAAAGCATTTCTAAATTTGAACGTTTCTTTGACTGAAAGTATTTATCAAATTGAAATTTTGCGAGTCAACATATTTAGACTGGTGCCCAAAAATCAAAGTCAAAATAATAATAATAATAATAATAATAAACCTTCCAATTCGTGCCTCGTAATTACTTATTAAGAACCTAGGAAAAAGCAAGCTGTCGGAATTTAATATAAAAACCATTTTTTTTTGTATAAATTGCTCAAATTAATATATGTAAGGGGAAACACAAATAAATACTAAGATGAAATCGTGTTGGAAGTTACAGATGAAACGTTGCCTTTGTTTCGTAGTAAATCCTTCAACATTAGAACACTTTATATAGAAATCGTACGACTCGAAAATTATTAAGTTTCTTGATAATTACACCGTTATTTCCTTTTCCACACAAATCCCATATGTAAGGCTAAATTGTTATATACAGAGAGATATAGAAGACAAGTTTTAATGCCTGATTATTGAATATTATTATATTCTAGAAAATGGATCCACGTTATTTATTTAAATTATGATTAAACCCATCATTATTTTAATAAAATTAAGTTGTGTTAAGGAATCCAGAACCCATAACGTAAGGGGTTTCGGTGACCAAAACTTAAAACAAGCGCCCGATAATTTAAGGAACTGGCAGAGCACCTGATCTTGAACGCCTAAGGAATCAGAAACCAGTCCTCAAGACAGGCACCCGATGTTCAAGGCTGTGGCAACTGGTGACTTACACTTAAGAATCAGAAACTCAATTTCAGACCAGGAGCCAGAGGCCAAAATTCAAATATGCATCGATTTAGGAGAACAATGCAGTACAAATGCATTTAAGTCAAGACTGCAACCAAAGAGACGTTGGCCCGACATATACCCATTTTGGTGAAAGGCGCAGTCTACAGAGAACCTGAACCAGGTTCTGAAACCAGCCTATTTCAGGAAAAGACATTTAATAATGTCTGGAAGCTGGTCAGAGTCTTCACACAACGGATCAATTCCGAACAAGTATAAATACCAAGAGCGTGAAGACTCAACACAACTTTTGAACTATCAACAACACAACTCACTCACAAAAACCAAACTCAGAAGTTCTCTCTCAACTATTCATCAAGAGCGATTAGAAAGTTTGAGAGATTTGTACTCAACGGACTGTAAAAAGCTGTTGAAGTTTTAGGTGGATTGTTTGTATACAACTGCCTGTGTAGCATTAGATTTGGTAAGTTACTGTTAGTGAGTTGAGTGCTCCTTGTAACGTGTAAAACCAGTTTCTAGTGATAACCTTCCTTGAGGGGAAGAAGGGGAGACGTAGGAGACTTTGCTCCGAACTTCCAGAAACAATTCCGCGCACTCAAATACATAGTTACTTACAAACCGGTTACCACCCACCAGTCACATCAGAAACTGCACAAACCGAAAATACGTCAGTGTTTATTCACCCCCCCTCTAAACACCTTAACCGATCCTAACAAGTTGCCGTCTCTAAGCGTCATGAAATATCAATTTCAACTGGACATTCCATAGTTGCATTAGAATAAACATAAAATAAATCAAATTGGTTATCTTACTACTTAACGTGTGTATTTGTTCAACAACCACTTGCTGATAAGAGTATTATTTATAATAATAATATATACATTATGTATGGCTTAAAACCAGTAAATTACGACAAAATTTTAAATAAACACTTAAATTTTATGTGATAATATACAATTTTTAAATGTCGTTCACTGGCTTTTTTGGGCAGTAGCGATTTGTTCGCTTGTTCGTTCATTTATAGTACGATTAGGGTTTTTGTCTCTGTCTTATAGTGAAAAGGCTGTCCTTATTAAAGTCCATGGATGTACTAATCGTTACACATTAACTGCTCATTGATATCAATTAAAAAAGGGAAATTCTATTCACACCCCCCTTGATTCTATTTAGACCCCCTATTAATTATCACATAATTAATTACAGATTTAATTATATATTGGACTGATTTAGTATATATTTTGTGGATATTTATTTATACCTATATGCATGTTGTGTCTGGATAGTTTAATAATTTAGAACCAGTTTCAGATTTTTCTGCACTTCATGCGATCGATCTTTGAAAAACCTTTTAATATTGATCGAATTAATGCAAAATTATGAGGAAGATGATACGAGAAGTAGTTGTTGCTCGTATTTTGAAAAATATAAGAGGCATAAGTCCACAACTTTTTGATTAAATAAAGGAGTATTTTTATTATATCATTTTTTCAAACAATTAAATATATATGTTGCAATATATATATATATATATATATTATAATAAGCATGACAAAAAGATGTCGATTATTATATAAAATATAAATGGTTTTCTTTCTATACAAGAAATTTTTTAAATTTTTTGAAGGAAAAAATAAATGAAAAAATAAATATAAATGCAACGCTAAATTCAATACAAAGTATGAATCGAATGTTCATATGGAAATCCATTCCCCTAACATTTGAATATCTCATAAACAATACAGATGAAAAGTAATAACCACGTATGAATATAATTAAAAATAGAGAAAGAAAACCCTAAAAATTAAAATGCTTTACTATTTATCTCTAGAAGTCAAATCATGTGTTCCCTTCCCGACAACGATGCCTCAAATTTCCCATGCACTTCAAACAATTTCCCTATAAATACATTCAAACCTCATAGCAAAATCTCACCCCCAAGAAATCAAGAATAATAATTTTCATACATACCCAATTAGATCATAATATCATCGACAATAATATATACAAACCAATCAAAAAGTGATACATATTGTAAGTACCATAAAATGGCCATTCAATCCAAGATAGGCATCATCGGCGGTGGCATTAGCGGCATAGCCGCCAGAGGCGACACTCTCCGATGGTGTTCGAGGCCACGGACTCCATCGGAGGCGTTTGGAGGCATTGTTCTTACAAGTCTACCAAACTGCAAACCCCACGCTGTGATTATGAGTTCTCGGATTTCCCGTGGGATAATAGGGACAACTCTAGCTTCCCTACTTACCAAGAGATATTGGATTACCTTTACTCTTACGCCGCGCATTTCGACGTCTTGAAGTTCGTCAAGTTCAATTCCAAGGTGGTGGAAATTCGATTCCTAGGCGAGGCTGAAAGGTCGGGGGAGTTATACGGGAGTTTGCTGACCGGACAACCTATGTGGGAGGTCGGGGTTAGGAGCAGCCAATCTGACACTATTGAGGTTGTTATAACTCTCAATTTCTTCATGCATGCATTAGATTGATTCTTGGTGATGACAATACAATACAATTTCTATTTTTTTTTTTTATCATTGTAATTAAATTATCTGAGTTTTTTTTTATATATATTATGTATGAAGTGGTACCAGTTCGAATTTCTCGTGATCTGCACGGGGAAGTATGGAGATATCCCTGCAATTCCAAAGTTCCGCGAGAACAAAGGGCCTGAGGTTTTTCAAGGCAAAGTTCTACACACTCTTGATTACTGCAAACTCAACGAACAAGAATCGAATGAGCTTCTCAGAGGAAAGAAGGTCGTTATATTCGGTTACAAAAAATCAGCGATCGATCTAGCCGTTGAATGTGCAGAAGCTAATCAAGGTACACTCATTCATAAAAATCAATTCCATCATTTATTTCTTTGTATCGCCATAAGAGTTTGAAGTACGTCCATATGTGAACATAAACTTTGACCTACTGCTGGTATATTCATTGCTTATGTTATTATTACAAGTCAAGTAATCGAAAAAAAAAATATAAAACATAGATGACACAATCCCACCAGTCAAGAGAATTCTTTCTTGACTTTCCATATTGGGTTAGTTTAATGGTGACTATTCTTCCATGCTCATCTAGAGTAAAAAAGACCGAGAAAACCCTGACCATTTCTCCACATTATTACATATGTTTCATGATATTTAACTTTTTCTTCAGTTATAGAGAAAGTATCTTCTGATCTATAATATATCAGGGACTGAAGGTCAAGCCTGTACAATGGTGGTCCGAACCTTACATTGGACTGTTCCACATTACTCAGTTTGGGGGCTTCCCTTTTACATCTTCTACTCCACTCGAGCATCGCAGTTCTTACACGAAAGACCTAATCAGGGCATCTTTCGAAACATTCTCTGCCGCATGCTCGCTCCTGTCGTAAGTTTCGTTCCACTTTGGGATCTTCATATGTTTACACAATACAGACATTTATGTAACATATCTCTTCATGTCATAACTAATACAGAGAAAGGCTGGATCAAGAATCATCGAATCCTACTTAACCTCGAAACTCCCGCTCGAAAAGTATGGTCTGAAGCCAGACCACCCCTTCGAGGAAGACTACGCTTCGTGCCAAATGGCTATCTTGCCCGAGAACTTCTTCTCTCTGGCCGACGAAGGGCTGATCAACTTCAAAAGGGTTTCTTCTTCTTCTTCCAAGTGGTGGTTCTTCGAAAACGGAGTTCAGTTCGAAGATGGGACTGAGTTGGCCGCCGATGTAGTCGTCTTAGCCACGGGCTTCGACGGCAAGCAGAAGCTGAAATCTCTTCTTCCCGACCCCTTTCGTAGCCTGTTGGAATTCCCTTCTGGCATGATGCCCTTGTACAGGTAATAATAATAATAATAATATGTAATAAACAAAAACCCTTATTTCCTAGCAGGGCTCAAATTTATTTCAAGAATGGTAGCAAATCTTGATTATATTACACAAACTTCCGTCAGGGGCACGATCAATCCGCTGATCCCAAACATGTCCTTCGTGGGCTACATCGAGAGCGTGTCGAACCTCCACACGGCGGAGATGAGGTGCAAGTGGCTGTCGAGGCTCGTGGACGAGCGGTTCAAGCTGCCGAGCGTGGAGGAGATGCTTGGGCAGACGATCGAAGAGATGGAGATAATGAAAAGGGCCACTAGGTTTTACAAGAGGAGCTGCATCTCCACCTTTAGCATCAATCACACGGATGAAATCTGCGAGGAGATGGGCTGGAAATCGTATAGGAAGAGCAATTGGATTGCCGAGGCTTTCAGCCCTTATAATAGCCAAGACTATGAAGATCGCAATGAAAAATGAAAGCATATATAATCGCCAGCGCAAGTCGTTTATTACCTTAGCTTGTTGTCTTATACTAATCATACATGCATATATATATATAAATATACATACGCAGGTTGTTTTAATCATTCGTTCCTTTTCTCATGAGTACGAAATAAATTATGTAGAAATTATGGATTATTATAAAGAATATGGTGATAAAAGGCTTTTCGTAACCCTAAATAATGTAATGTAATGACAATATATATACGTCTACAAATCTATAAGCGCTAGTTAATCTTAATAAGACTAAGAAAGTATTGGTTAATCTCAGCATTACATGATAAATTTGAAATTCTTGATATATTTTATTAGCCGAGCCCAAAATAAAAATGTCAACATTTAAATGAAAATAAATAAAAATTTAATTAAAAATGGAGATGCGGGGGATCGAACCCCGTACCTTCTCGCATGCAAAGCGAGCGCTCTACCATTTGTCAGCCTATCTACTTATCTACTAATTATGATAATTTGGTTTTATTAGATTAATAAAACTGGATTCCGATCCGATATCCGGTTTTCAAAATTCGAAAAATCGGATATCCGGTTTTAAAAATCGGATTGGATATCCGATCCGCTTTATTTTAAGATAAACCGGATCGGATGCGGATAGTGGCTAATGTAAAATTCGGATATCCGGTATCCGGTTTTATATTTTAAAAAATACAATAAATTAAATAATGACAAAAAAAAAAAAAAAAAAGTGGTCCAAAAGAAAAAAAGAGGTCTAACATCTATTATTGAATTGTTACACAAAATACAATATATAAAATTTATATTATTCTTGGAAAAACGTGAATCGAGAATTGAAAAGAAAAAAAGAAAAATCAGAGGAAAGAAAGTGAAGAAAAGAGAAGAAAAGAAAATGAGAGAACTATCGTGTGAATTTTTAATAGAGTATCATTGTGTGATGCAATTATTAGATCATATCTAACCTATTTATAAACGTTCATCATCATATAGTAATCACTAATCAAATACTTTGGTATGTTATTTCTTACTACAATTTTACTCTTTTTATTTCAATTATATTCAGCAAATTAATTTTTTATAAATAATAAACATTTAGAATTAAAATTTTATCTATTAAAAGACTTCAATTAAAAATAATTTTTTAATTATAAATAATATATATCTATATTATAACACACGCATCGAGTGCGTTTAAAATACTACTATATTTTAATTGCGTTTATGTTTTATGTGAATTATTATGTTTATAAATTTTTAGGCGACATATATATATGTTTTATTGAGTAAGAAATAAGAAAAATGCGCAACTTTTTTGAAAAATAAGATTCAGTTATAAAAAAATAAAGTTCAATTCTAAATTTAAAAACCGGATGCGAATTTTCGGTTTTAAATATCCGAATAAATCGGATATCCGAATAAAACTGGAATGGATGCGGTTTTCATTTTTAGCTATCCGAAAATCCGGATCCGAGATCCGGATTTGCTCACCCCTTACAACTACAATATTTAGTACAATATTGAAATCTTGTACGTACGGTACGGACCGTAGGAGGAAGACAGAGTGGAGTTATTGAAAAGGGCCCTGCGGCTTAAGGCTTAAAGGCCGTTTGTTGGGCCCACACACATGGGCTTGTCTGGCCTTGATGATTCATTAATGAATGTTGAAGTTATTTTAGTTTATTTTATTTCTTGTAATAACTGTAATTAGAATTTTTTTTTTTATTTTCTATGCCGGGAGAAGGAAGAAGGAGGTGAATATTTATTTTATTCGACTTTGTAGTGTAGGGAATATATAATCTGCGTTGAGTAATAATTATTCTTTGGAATAATAAATATTAATAACAAAATAATAGGTGTATGAGTTAGCTGTCTGGCCTGGCCCCATTAAAAAAGCCCGAAAATGCGGTCGTCTTCATGCTATTCGTTTGTTTCCTCAACTTCTAATAGTAATCATTAATAATCGACTTATTATTATTCTTAGTTTAGATCATCACCATATTTTATATATTTGAATTGTAGTGGAGGCTATCATCATCAACTAAAAATCTTGTGAAAATGCAAATATTATTTTGGTTTGGTATACTGTAAAGTGTAAATGATCATCGTTCTCTCAAGAAAAAAAAAAATATTGAAAATGTTGACTCAGTTTCTTTCTAAATAATTAGTGTTCCAATCATTGAGTCCTTTGTTACATAAATAATCTAATCGTTACGTATACCACGATCATTAATCATCATTGATTTGATATCAAACCCTATTTATAAAACAGTTACGATTTTTCGAGTATTATTGGTATCTTGATTCAAATTACACACGATATTATATATATATATATATACATACACACTATATGTTATTGCTTGCATCGCTTTAATTTACGAGCGTAATTAAATTGGAAAAGTACAAATTTATGGGAATAATTAAAAGTAGCATCGAATTAGCTCATTGTTTACGCATAATCACACACTGACACACACACACACACACACACAAACATATTATATGGGTTTTTACCTAAAAGCCCGCGACTTACTAACTGATCGACGGTTGTAAATACATAATTAATGACATCCCAACGGTTCAATTATTAGCATAAGTTAATTACCAACAAATACGACAACCAAATTTATTTTATTACTAATTACCAACTTTGGTTTTGACATTAATGACAATACAATATACTATAATATGCGGACATACAAACACACACACATACATGCGTGTGCGTGTGCATATAGGGTTGCAAATGAATCGAGTTTTTTTGGTTCGATTCGAGATTCGATTTGAAATTTAAGATTCGAATTCAAAATATCCGAATATCAAATCCGAATAAAAATAGTGTTTCTGATTCGAATAATTTTCGAATATGAATAAAATATGACAGTATTCGATTCGAATATTTATAGAATATTCGATTCGAATTATATAAATAATTTAATATATTATATATATAAGTTATATTGGCCCAATAAATAATAAATTCACAATATTAATATTCAATACATAATTGAAATGAAATATATTATAATTCAATATATATATTTATTAAATAAAATATATTATAATTCAACATATATTTAAATATAAGATACTATAATTAAATATATATTTTAAATATAATATTATTTTTATTTTTATTAAATAAAAAAATATTATAATAAAATATAAATTTAAATTATAATATTCGAATATTCGATTCGATATTCGAATGTCATAATCAAATCGAATTCAAATCGATTTTTAGTATTCGAATAGTATTCGTATTCGAGTTCGAATTCGAAATTTGATAATATAATATGAATAGAATATCATGATATTCGACTCGATTCGATTCGTTTGCAACCCTATGCATATATGTATATTATAAAATTAGAGAGGAATTGGAAGAGAGTGATGCTTGTCATTCATTATATGTAACATATAATTATGATCCTTTATCTACAAGTTTAGGGATTATATATATCTTCTAAATAACTCCACTAAACAATCATTACCAATATTAAAATCTCCCTCTCTCATGATTCGAGACTACTATCTTTCAAGCTTGGGGATTACATACTATGGCTCCATTTATTTGTACCTTTCATAGGATTATAGAAGAATTAATAACAAATATTTTTTTATAATTATCAAACAATCAATACTCTTTCCTTGCACATTAAGCTGACCAGCAAGAAAAAGGACACAATTAATACTCCTTCCTTCCCATCCCAAGTATACATAAATGTGTCCTAAACACACCTCTAAATCATCATTACACTACAATTAAGCAAAAATAAATAAATTAAACACACGACACATTCTCGTTGACAAGAAACGGTTAAAAAAAAAGGGGTAAACTCCGCTATTCCCCCACGTGGTTACAATAAAATGCGCATTACTACCTTGTGATTTGTTTTTTACGCGACGCTACCTTATGGTTTAAAATACGTAGCACCGTAACCCCCGGTCAGCACTTTCTGCCCGAGAATGCATCACACGCGCCATGCTTGCGATTGGAATAAGATTTGACCATATTTTTTTATTTAAATAGACTAAAATACCCCTCAAAGTAGTCACCTTCCTCGAGTAATCTTCTCCCACCATGGCAGCCACCGTCATTCACAGACCCACCACCTCAGCCACCCCGGCCATCTCATATCCACCACCGCAGCTACCGCCAGTCCAAGATCCACCAAAGCAGCCAGTCATCGCAAAAATTATTATAGAAATTGTAGCAGAAATCGAAATTACACAGCAAAAAATGAAATTGCACAGTAAAAATTGAAATTAAAATTGCAGCAGAAATCAGAAAATCAGATCTTTACTTGAAATAGAAACATAAGAATTCCCCTCCCCGCTTGTTCACTAATGTAAAGTTGATGTCTTTCTACTGAAACACAATCTCGTATCAATGCTGATGTTGAATGTGAGAAGAGAACTACTCAGAGCTTATCTCTTGTCTCCCTTTTCTCATGCAGTAAATTGACCAACTTATAGTATTTGCTTTATTCTTAATCTCTGGCGATAGTTATGAAAAAGTGATAAAATCATGGGCAAAGTTCACTATGCGTGGATACGAAGGAAAGGAAGCATTGGAGGCCTGAAGAAGACGCTCTATTAAGTGCTTACATGAAGCAATATGGCCCTCGAGACTGGCACTTCGTCTCGCAGCTCATGAACAAGCCCATCAACCGCGACGCAACCATTTATGATGCTGCCATAAGTGAATCCATCTCCAGAAACAAGCTCTATAAGTTGAATAAGGTTAAGATTCTGATCGGTGAATCTCCTAGTTTCTCTCGCACTCAGAGTAGTGTTAGACACCTTGTATCCCCACAGTCCACACCGGCGACGAGATTATTCATGGAGAAATCCTGAAATCGAACGCAGAAATCTCATTACGGTCAAATGGGTTTCGAGCTAGGTTATATTTATAAGAGTAGAATGAGAATTTTAATTTTTGTCTGACCGTTAGATTTAATTTGACCGGAGAGGGAGCGTGTGCAAAATTAAATAAACCATGAGGGTGTTTTAAGCTATTTTCGAACCATAAGGATTTTGATGCTTATTTTTTAAACCACAGGTGGGTTAACTGATATTTAGCCAAAAAAAAAAGTCTCAATAGTTTTCACACTCACTGTCCACCACACATTATACTTCAAAGCTGTTACGACAAACACCGTAATAATTCGACCGTTTTGTCATTGAAGAAGTCAAAGCCACTTCCACGTCAGCAAGCGTAGAACTCGACGAGCTCGTCCAACGAATCGGGCTGAGGATCGGCGTTTTCCAGCATCCACAGCAGGTGTTCGAAAAGCACCACCTCGCAGCCGACGGCGACCGACGGCTCGCCGCCTCCGCCGCCGCCGTCTTCGGTGATGAACATCGTCCTCCGCTCGACGAGCTCGCGGAACAGCGGGTTTTCCATTACGTCGGAAGACACGAGGTACCTCCGGCGAGACTTCCCGACGTAGACTGCATGGAGGTTCTTGCCGGAGAAGTCCTCCTCGTCGGACAACGTGGCGGCGTTGGCGATGGAGCTTCGGCTGAGCTTGAAGGACTGCATTTTCTTGAGGACGGATTTGAGCTTGTTGAGTCCCTTGGCCATTTCTTTTTTCTTAATTGCTTATTTAATTTTATTGCTTTTTAGTATATACTTTTGAGACGGCGCGTTTGGCTTGGGAAACAGCATGGAAGCTTCGGGGTTATATATATAAGTAGTAGAGGGATTTAGGGGTGAAATTGGAATTATGAGAAGTTGTGGGGCTGTAATGCACCTATTCCACTAGTGGGCCCCATGTGGTTGGAGGTTTGGAATTTGGGTCCGACTTGTTTCCTTGGTTTGGTGTGGTCGGGGCTGGCTTTAGCTATGCTAACCCTTTCTTATCTTTTCTACCATTATTTTTTTTTTGTAATTACTTTTTTCCAACTAAATTTCTCTATTTCGGTATAGTAAATATATATTTGCATTTTTTTTATGGTTGAATAATTTTTTATTTTATTTTTTAAAGTAGCCATACGACATTAGAAGTTTGGTGTTGCAATCTAAAAGATGCTTCGTGAATGGATGAAAGTGATAGACATGTGCAATGGCCGATGAGGGTTTCGCCATATTCTTGAGTTGCATTCATTTCATATCACCAATTTATTTATTTATTTATTTTTAAGAAAAATTAAATAATTATAGGATGTAATTTAAGGAGGAAAAGAAATAAAATGAAGCAGGTGAATATGAACAACAGTGTGTTAGGTAGCTCATTAAACTGTCCAATGTTTGCCTAGCTAAAAATGCCAACTCTATTTTCTGGTGCAATGACTTAACCATATTTTAGGTAGGAGTAAATGATATATATATATATATATATATATATATATATTAATACAAGTTGGCTTTGCAATTTAATGTACGACGTGGTAAGGTTGATTGTGCTATATAGTTTTTTGTCTAGGCATGTATGTGGTCCTGTAGAACATGCAATACTCTAAAACATTAGACAAAATCATTTCAGTGTGATTTCAATGCATGTATTTTTATGAAATCTTTTGAGATATATATATATATATATATTTATGACAAATAAATGGACATGGTATGGTATGATATATATTAATGAAATGAAATGAAATTATCCAGACTGAATTCCAGTCAATTCAATATGCCTCACTAGTGAGTTGTCAATTTCCATTGAAATACTGATAATTTGGGGAAATACTTTTCAATCCTTTAGTTTATCAACATTTGAAAACGTTTCTTCAAATTTGAATGGAATTGAATAATAGGTTTACTTACCATGATGATACAATAGAGTCATAGACCTCCAAAAAAACAAAAAAAAAAGGCCATACAATACAATACAATACAGTTCCATGAAGGGTATAGGTTTAAAGGTGGCCTATAATTAAATTAATCATTACAACCTATAAATGTCAAGAGCAAAGACTAATCTTTGATTTTATGAGATTTTGCATACCAATTTTTTCTTTTGTTGAAAGATTACGAGCATTTCGGTGGCATGTGCTTAAGATAAGACAAACTTACGTGTTAAATTGTTAACTAATTCAGGACATCGCATTAAAGAAAGAACATTAATTTTCTCCCTAAATCTACTATGGTTTCGTTATTGTTTGTCTCACTATATGTTATATCGAACAAATTAATATATTAAATATAATATATTATTATTATTATTATTATTATTATTATTATTATTATTAGGCTTAAATATTATTTTTCTTGTCCTAGGGGTGGTACTGGTACTTTCGTGACACTAAATTTAAGAGATTGCAATTTTAAGGCACTAGCTACAAATTCAAAATAATTTAAGGATAACAAACTGCAATTGGACGTTACGTCACCTTTTCAAATGGCGTGGCAGTTCATATGGAAGCCAAATGGATGACACGTCATACAGAACAGGTGATGTGGCATCCAGATGAACTGTCACATCATACAAAAGAGGTGACGTATCGTCCAGTTGGACGATCATGTCATCAGAAGAGGCAGTGTGGCTTCTAATTAGTGCTTGTTGTTATTAAATTGCTTCGATTTTTTAAGTTACTATCATCAAATTGCAATTCCTTAAGTTTTGAAAGTGTCACTCCCGTTAACTTACATGACAACAAAAAAATTTTCTAAGCCTTATTATTATAAACATTACAGATGAAGTTAATAGAAATGAGTTCACACCCACTCTCCAGATTCCAAATCTCTATCAACCTCATCTGCTATAATCACCTTCTCATCATCGCCGATCGAGAATAGATCTCGAAGATTGTACGGCCCGACGACCTCTTTCGGGCCATCCCAAAAGGCTCTCGCAAACTCTCGGTGAATCCTCTCCGTCGGATGATACGCATCCCACCAAACGTACTCGTCCGCATCGCCGCACAATTCGTACGCCTCCCCTTTCTTCTTACCTCCGCAAGTGTAGAATCCATTGTAAGGCCCCGCACCACAGCAAGCCCTCTCTCCTTCCTTCAAGCCTGCGCAAAACTCGACATAGTTCATTTTCGACTCAAGGCGTCGGCTAATAGTCGCGACTACTAAAGTTCTTACCGTACTTGGAGGGATAGTCCATTCGATCTTGAAGCCAGCCGTAGAAATCCGTGTTGGCATATTTGAAATCTTTGCGTAATAATTCAAGACTCGGTAAGACGTTCTTGAGGGCATTGTTATGAGCCGCGGCCAAAGCGTTTGCTTCCTCGAAGCACTTCTCTTGGGATGCGTTAGGATTTATCGCTCGCAAAACGGGCAAGCACCCTAACGGCGATAAGCTCAGGAACCCGAATTTTCTCGCACCTTTGTCGTACAAACCCTAAAGATATAATATAAATAAGGCGAAGATTCATTCACATCATACGATATTAGTTATTTCTTACTTGGATTATTTCCGTCAAGTTTCCTACGACGAACCCGATGTATTCTTCGGGGCCGTACCGTTCTTGCATCTTTGGATTGCCTAAGTATCCGCCTAAGTAATCGTTGCTTCCGACGCTTAACAGATAAACGGCATTGGAAACGACCCGCCTTGCTTTGGAAATTCCCCGTTTCTCTTCGAACCATCTTCGGACTCTCTCGAAATACTTCATCTGTGTGTTGAGATCTATTACACCCTAACATCATCTCATCAAGTGGCAAGATTAGGACATTGATAACTTCTTTTTGTAGTAAAAGTAAGCATATTCATATTTTTTTTTTTCAATACTAAGCATATAACTTTCATTACCTGGCCCTCATTTGTAGAAGACAGCACGCCGGCTCCGCCGGATCCAAAGTTAACTCCGTGACTGAAGTCAGCCGATGGGTCCAAGTACGGTGGAATTATCGGCAGATCAGCGTACTCAGCTGCATTTATCGAGTATATATGTTAAATGATCACTTCAGCTAAAAGTTTAAGCTTGAAGTGAGTGTATAATATTTTTATTTTATATACTTTATTTCCAACACGCCCCGTCAGGCTTAGGTTGATTTATTTCCTATCTAGTATTAGACCTGTAATTTTCTTAAATGGATGGTCGCGGGAATTTATACCCATGACCTACTGATACCATGTTAAATGACCACTTCAACTAAAAGATTAATCTTGAAGGGTGTATCATATTTTAATTTCATATACTTGATTTTCAATAAGTATAGTTTCTTAAACATATAAATCCATCCATAAACACAAGAAAAATAAAAATAAAAAATCAAATTTTCACATGTAAGTATATGGTACCTAGAAAATCTACGATGATTCGACCATTAGAAAATCGCCCCGTGGGTTCTTTGAAGAAGCCATTCTGACCGTAAGGCTCGTACTTGGCTCGATTTTCCGGGATCGTTTCAACGTAGTTGTTGTTGCCGGGGTCTATGCTCGAGTCGCCGAATATGAAAAACGTGCCGTCGGGTGTGCTTGCCGAGGCACCACCGATGCAGAAGATGATGAAGATTATTACGAGGGCAAGATTAATACGATGAATGGCCATTTTTCTTAGGGTTGAGGTGTTCGAATACGATGATGAAGTGATTAAATAGTTCCATAAGACTTGAAAGAAATAACGTATCGCCCAAAGCATGGACTATGTTGGATTAAAATAATATTTTCTCAAGGCGATAAGTACTAGGAAACATTCATCGATGCGGCAATTATTTAATATTTTAAACACGTATTATTAATTCTTATTAACTAATTAACCGTTATTATCTTTCCTTTTAACTCAACCACTTTTGCATCGTTTCATAGGTGGCTAAACTAAATATACTAGTATTTTGTTGCACACACGGTGTGTGTGCGTAAAATATAAATACAATATTGTATATTTTAAATTATTTGTAACTTATAATATTTAATATATTTAAAAAATAAATTTGTGTGGATGTAATTAAAATAAATAAAAATTAGGAAAACCAATTGTAATTACTAATATTAAAATAAATTATAAAAGGAAGGGGTAAATAGCAATTAACTTTACACACTAGATTGACGGTTTTTATCCAACCCTCCCAAATAAATAGTACTAGTACTTTACGCACACTCGATGCGTGTGCTATGATTTATATATATATAATATTACTTTATATTTTAGTTATTATTTAATATTCAAAATACTTCGTAAACAAAAATCATAAATTTAATTTTAATTAAATATTTTTTGTACGTATGTAAAAGTAATTATTATAAATTAATATTATAATAAACTTGAGAAGTAAATGACAAAATACTAATTATACTTGTCATACCAATTAATTGAAAAATTACTATATTTACTCTTAATAAAATAGATAGCTTATTATAATAATAAATTTAAGGAGTAAAGGGCAAAATAGTAACTACACATGCCATACCAATTAATTAGAAGGTAGTTAGTCTATGCCTCCCATCCTTAATATATAGTATAGATAGATAGTAATTGGATTTATTATCGATTTGCAACAAGTCAACCTAGTGAAACGATCGTGGTAAGGACGTGATGTTTATCTATAAGACAGCTCAAAGTCTTTGTTGCAATTACAAATTGAAAGTTTAATCTTTTGCGAAGATTAAATAGGAAATTAATTATTAATAAAAAGTTTATTTAGGAAAAGATATCAAGCTTGACCAATAGAGTTAAAGATTAAGATATGTCTTTCTAATATAGAAAAATTGTCACTAAGGTTGCGTTTGATACGCACAATTCGATAATAAAAAAAAGAAAAAGTATAGATGTACAACGATTCAAACGTGATTACAATTATTTGATGCGCTAACTCAGTTTTTCGTTGTGTTTTCCACACACGAATTTTGCATACCAAACACACCCTAATAGTCACAACTTTTCATCACATTCCAACCACGGTCTATAAATCATGTAGCATTTTTTCCATCACTCGTCTTGAATTTAAAACTCATGTAAAAATTCAAAAAACATTAGATAACATGGTCTCGGAATTTTGAGCGCTCCTATCATGAGACGTTTGCCGTATGATTATCGTATTCTATAAACAACGTGAGCGGGGCAAAATCGTTTTATAGACGTAGCATCCAACATAATCTTGATAAATAAAAAATAAAAAAATTCACTTCGCTAGTAAAATAAAATATAGATTAACGAACGTTGAAAATCTGATTTTTTTTTTTGGTTTATACATATAGCGAAAATGACAATGCGCTATATTGGAGAAACCTAATAAAGAAAAGCACACCAACCTTAACAACAAGCAACTCCAGCCATGGATGGCGAGGAAGCTAATCGATAAATCTTCAATCTATCTCTTTTTCTCATCATCGCCATCGCCATCGCCGAGCTTCGAAAGGCCAGCTTTAACCCACGAAGCTTCCCAGTTAACCCCATCGTAATCCCTAATCTCAACGTCCTCCAAGGTCCCAGGATCGACGCAGCCCACGTTGATGGACACGCCGTCGGGGTTCGACCTCGATATGTAGAAGGAAGTCACGCCGCAGACTTTGCAGAACGTGTGCTTCGCCGTGTGGGTCCCAAAGGTGTAAGTAGAGATGAACTCCTTCGAATCCTCGTCCAGGTCGAAGTCTTGCCTTGATGGGATGATCCACTGAATGAATCCCCTCATCGAGCAGATCGAGCAGTTGCACCTCCACGCGACAGCGCTGCGCGGGGCCTTCACGCGCCATCGTACTCTCTTGCAGTGGCATCCGCCGCTGTGCGTCACGGCTGCGCTTTCAAGATTCATGGTTGTTTGAGAGACTGAAGAATGGTAATAAGAGTGGATTTGATTAATATTGAAGGATAGGTGTGAGACTATGGAGATATTTCAAAATGAAGACTTTCGTTGTGTACGATGATTATTGGCTTGATGTAAAGATAAGTCGATAACCGACAAAAAAAGGGTAAGAAGAGGCGACGAATTATTTGCAGATAAATCCATATAAATGTTAATTATTACAAACAAGTCATATAGATATTCATTCACTCGACAAGGCCCGAAACATACTGAACGCCAGTCGCAGGCAGCCATTTGTCTCCCTCAAGAAACTTAGCCACGGTGAACTCATCGGCCACATTCTTATCAACCAACGCATGGAACCCGGCCCATTTCACCCGGCCCATCAGCCCGGCGCCCGGGCCGCTGTTCATGTACTCCGCCAAATACGAATAGTTCATACCGAAATTACTATTGTTAGCATCCCAGGGTAACCATCCGCCGGGCATCACCGAGCCGTCAAGGTAACTCTCCATGACGACCACCCTTGCGTATTTCTTCCACGGCCTGCCTAAGTAGACGGGGAGGGAATCGTCCTCGGCCCGTATGTTGCACAGCTGCAAGGTAAAGCCCGTTGGTTGCCTGTAGTCCGTTCTTCCTTGGGCCGTGACGGTGTACTGCTGGTGCGGCTTCCCCTTCCTCGCCACTATGGTGCAGTTTTGGAAGACTGATTTTGCGTTGCCGAAGATAAAGTCGAACGAGCCCGTTATATAGCACTCCCTATAGAACTGTCGGCAGTGGTGGGCGTATAAGGTGTCTTGATAGCCTCTGAAGGAGCAGCGATAGAGCACGGACAGGTCCGAGCCAGAATGGAAAGCCACGGCTTGATTGTTATTAGGGCCCGCTGTGTTCTCGAAGGTCATATCCCGGGCGACGAATCCCTTTCCATGAACAGCTGAAGCAAAGAAAAACATACATATTAATGAATCGGCGGGGCGAGAATTCATGCGTTATTATCAGATTATAAGATAAAGATTTTCTTACAAAAAGTCGCGCCAGCGTGTGGTTTCCACCCTTCTGCAATGCTGCGGCTGCCCGATACGACCGTGGAGTCGATTCCATCCCCGATCATCATGATATTCATCTTCTTCTTGCTTATAGTGACGTACTCCTTATAAAGCCCTTTCTTGACGTAAATAACGTATCTTCTCGCACTCTTCTCGGGGGCAGCATCGATGGCTTCCGTGATCGTCCTATACCTCCCAGACCCGTCTTGAGAAACGACGACGTCAGCGTTCGATATGTTGACGTCTTGCAGGCGCTTCCATTCGTGGGATTTAAGCCAGACGGGCAGTTGATTACTTTTCTTGGGCTTATTTTTTGTGGGCTTTGTGTTCACCATGGAAAGAAGGTTAGATATCGCCGTGGTGACGACGATGCTAGCTTGGTTCTTGTTCGAAAGTACTAAATCTCTTGCGAGGTTGACGCCGATGTTATTATTGCTTGACCTCATGTCCATGCTGAGGCTGTCTTGGCAGGTGTCTTGGTTAGTGAGTGCTGAGCTTAACCATGTCATCAAGTCGTCACTCATATTCCCAGTGCCATAGTTATCAAGTACTGAAGAAATAATAAGGTTATAGATCAATGGATATAATCATCTTTCTTACATACATACATATATATATATATATATATACGTACATTTTGTGATATTATCATTGCATGGAACATTGAAATATTTATATACGACGTACCATGAGGATCCATAGAAGCAGAAAGGGTCAAGTTCAGATAATCCTTAGTACAGTCCATCAGCTCTATGCAGTCAGCTATGGCGTTGCTAACCCTAAAATCTGCAGACTTGACTGAAACACTTGAGAAATTGGACTTCAAATGCTCGACCATGTCAATGGTGGATTTCAAGGTTTTGTAGAATTGAGACGTTGGGACATTCAAATAATCCAATTCAGCCAAACTCGATGAGCCAAGATTGAAGGAAGTGTACATAAGCATGAGCAATACAAGCAGCATTATTTTAGGGTAAGAAAGCTTCATTTTCAATGGATGTGTAAGAAAGTGGTTGTGATCACTATTGAGTTGTTATGGAACTATATATATATAACCATGAGGCTAAACAAAGCGAGAATCAATGTAACAGTTTGGCACCATACCATAGAATATATAGAATAGATTTATTAAACATTAAATATATATATATATATATATGATTTAAATTGAAAATATATGGTGCGTGACAGCTCGAACATCTAAGTATTCTTTCTTTCCAGGTAATACGTTTTCATTCATACGTATCTCTTATGTTTCCTTCTTCTCTAAGCACACACCTTATTTAAATTTTGTTTTTTATTTCAAAGCACAACTTATTTAATTAGTTTACCAAAGTCGTCAATTTTATAGAGCTTCTTTCGTAGTTTCTTTTTGTGGAAACTTGAAGACTATTTTTTAACCGAAGTGATGATTTCTTTCTTTATTACATTAGACACTCGAACAAGGAACAGCTTCTGTATATGTCTGTTTGCATGTTGTTAATGTGTGATATCTCTATCACTTCATGAAAAATCATTTTCGAATCTTTCTAATATTAGGGTTTGCTGGGATTGATCTACCGTACTATGAGTAGCTTGTAGCTACTTTGTCTCTTTCGTTGCTTCAACTTCACCATTCCTTTTCTTTTTTCCATTTTCGTATAATCCTCAATACTTCAACTAAATTCAGTCTGAGTCGAATTTGATCCTCATTGTTGGCTGTGAAACTATCTCGGCTTCAGCGGGACTAATCTGTCCATGTGGAATCGAATCAAGTAAACTATAATGTGGAGATATCAGAAGATCGACCACTTGACATATCATTTATGTAGGCCAACTTTGCCGTTCTAATCGTTAAGAAAATCGTATTCTCTCCCATTTTTAAACTATACTAAAGAAATCGAACTTAATCGATTCTTTATATTAAAAAGGAAGATTTTGTGCTTAGCTTCCATGAGAGATCAACGTACTCTTAGCACATGAAACTTGGCGAATATAGACAACCACTTTATTGAAACTAAATACATTAGCATATATATTACTCACACACACATACACATGCATATATATATATATATATATATATATAATCATATACACATACACATGCATATATATATATATATATATATATATATAATATATACATATAATCTTGCGTAATTTGAAATTTGAATTTTATGAGAAGCGTTAGTTATGTTAGCTAAAGTCCATATCATCCACACCGAAGCTACAATTTGTCTTTATACCCATTTGTTTTCTGTGAACCTTGCTGCAAAATGAACCAATATTCTTTTGATTGATGATATATTAGAAAGCTATATAGCATTTTGCGGATTGTATGGAGTAAGAACATGCATGAATGTATATTATATATAATATATATATATATATATATAGATGTCTAAGACATCATTAAATGCGATGCTCTTTTAGTATTCCATATATAGACTGTAAAGGGCTCAATAATTCCATGGAAAAAATGAAAGTAAACAAGGATGGAGATAAAAGAGGCACATGCAATTGTAAATTACGCTAAGACACTTTTCCCAAAGTATAAATAATAACATTATTCTATCCTAATATTTAATTTAGTGGAATAATGGAAAACAGGTCCCATGAAAAGCGCGTTTAACAGCTTGATTTCGTATCTTCTAATAATAATAATAATAATAATAATAATAATAATAATAATAATAATAATAATAATAATAATAATAATAATAATAATAATAAAGTTTGTAGAGCAATTATTTCCGACTATTCAAATAAAGTTTGGCTTGAATCGATTTATCCATGCAATCTTGTTAAGCCTGTCGAAGTATGTCTGTTCAAACTCATTTATTATTATTTTTAATGAATTAGTAAATTCCGACAAGCATGAAGCAATATAATCCATTTTATGCAATATGTATATGAATTCCATAATATTTTTATAGTTTTACTTCGGCCGGCCGGTTCATGAATGGTTAATTAAGATTTTTATTTATAGAGATTAATGTATTACACTCAAGAAACTATTTTAAATAAGATTTTTACTGAGATTTGCTATGGTGCATACCCTACCGTGAGCACCGCAAACATACTTCGCCTCTTTTCGCTCAAAAACGAAATTTTTAGCCCAATGTTAATCACATCCCCCTTACACAACAACATGATGATGTTGTAAAACAGATTCATCTTTATAAAAACACGCAAAAGATCGATAAGAACAATTTTTTTAATATCACATCCGTGTGATGCTTCTTATCGATCTTTTGCGTGTTTTTATAAAGATGAATCTGTTTTACAACATCATCATGTTGTTGTGTAAGGGGATGTGATTAACATTGGGCTAAAAATTTCGTTTTTGAGCGAAAAGAGGCGAAGTATGTTTGCGGTGCTCACGGGGTGCTCACGGTAGGGTATGCACCATAGCAAATCTCGATTTTTACTACCTCCGATTTTTAATAGATGACGTTTAACTAAATTACACAATTATTAAGAAATGGAGTGAAATGTATTATATGCCCTTAATTAATTGTTTGATCCTATTTAATTAACATTTTGTGCTTTTATTTATGATGGGTAAAACTGAAAAAAAAAATTAGATATTTATTTTGGAAATGGGAAAATGATTTCTATTAAAAAACAAAAAATAAATGTAAAACGACTTCAATTGAGAATCAAATATCTATTGACGCACACGAGTGACATTGAAATTAATGAACTTATAATATTATCCAATACTTCCCCTAATGTTGGGCTACGCAGTGAAGTTTTATGGGCTTATCCTCAAATTGCTTCTATATAGCTTTGTTTTTCGACGATCCATTAATTGCCAACACTTTCTTTAATATTATTTAACGGATGATTCTACTTCCACCACCCTCTTTTATTCTATTTACACCCTTTATGTAAAGTAAACTATTAAATAATTAATTATTTTAAAACATTAAATACTTCATCTAAAGAGATGGTAGAACCCAAAGACCCGTCCAAAGGCGAGAACTCATGTTGTATTTTGATAATTCTCTGATTATCGAATATAGGTTTTTCATTCAACGGTAGACATTTTATGATTGACCTTCATTTTTCTTTACCAGGCAGATTACTACGCTCACCCAGAAAATTACAGACCCGTTTTCCATGAGATAGCCCCATTCACATCTGTACCTTGTGTCTCCCTCTCTCTCTTTTGGAAGCAAAACGCCATGGTAATAACTATTTGGGCTCTTCTCTTCTCTTACACATTGCAGTAAACTGCATGTACTGGGAAAGCAAGTTTCCTCGGTTGTTGACCAGCAAGCAGCTGCAACACCTGCTGGCGATGAATGGATGCCCACTCATAGGGATAGCTGATATTCTTGGAGAGGCCCACATCTATAGACTCGCCTTTCATTAGGTTTTTCGCTTGCATTTTGGATCATAAAGTTGCCATTTTTTTTTCTCCTTTTTGTCTTTCATTCATTCGATCTCTAACACTTTGTCTAATTCGGCATTAGGTATGATCCACGTGATAACTCATGCCATCGCGACATGGACGGTGGCGATGGTATAATCTGTTCCTCCGTGGATATTTTGCCGACAGAGTTTGCTAAGGAGGTAGCAAGGGGGAAGATTTTTTCATTTTTTACTTTTCTTTTTCTTTTATCATTTGTTCTGGCCGTGATCATTCTTATTACTTTGGAGATTGTGATGATTTAGGCCTCCCAATACTTTGGAGAAATCTTGAGCCAGTTGGTCGGAAGCTTATTAGCTTCTTGTAAGCTTGTCGATACATTACCTCCTCGAATGAGGTTGTCTGAGTACGTTGTGTTCATGTCTTAGCGTAGCCTTTTGGTTTTGATTAATTTGCTTCTTTATTTTGTTGTTGTTTTTTACCTTTCCACAGAGATTTATCAGAATCTTTACCACCTTCAAAGCCACAAAATATGAAATATACTGCGCTGGTATGAACTCATGATATGATATTCTTTTCTTCTCTCTCTTTTTTTTTTCCAATTTTTTTTTTTTTTTTTTCACTCTCATTTAAGCTCTTAATGCAGTTTTTGCTTGTTCAGGTTTATTTGAAATGGCCATTCATTTGTTTGTTGGTGAGCTGAGGATCGATAATTAACTTTGAAAGATTATTTCTTTCTCATTTATTTGGAACTTTTTCTCTTTTTTACTTGGTAAACGCATTTGACGGTGGGTGAAGAAATCTCCAACCAAAACCAATGTTTATATACAAAAGAGAACATAATAAGCCACAAATCTAACATAAATAATCTAATCTAATCTGAAACAAGAATTTGTAGGGGCAAAAAAAATAAAAATGGTGAGCTTCGATTCAAGGAAGAAGATCATCTCCGAACAAGTAGAGCATCTTCTCCACCGCCCAACTCGGGCGCTCCGGCAACGAATAGTTCGACCCGGTTTCTGACCCGACCCGAACGAGAGAAGCCCGGCAAAGGGGACACGTCAGCTTATCGTCGTAGCAAAGCCACCTCTCGAGGCAGTGCTTGTGGAAGACGTGGCTGCAGTTTCTCAGCTCCCAAACTTGGCTCTTCTTTCTCATCCTATTCAAGCACACGGCGCACGATGGGTCTTCGTCCCTTTGTCCGATGTGCTCCACCGTCGTTAAGGTGAGGTTTTCTCTTACAATCTTCAGATTGGCCGATGATGATGGCGAAGGCGTAGGACAGCACGAAGAAGGGGAAGATGGCGACGATGATGAGAAGTTTGAACTAGTGAATAATCTTAATGCGAAGGATAAGATCCACCTTGTGACTGCAAATAGAAGAGCAGCTTTACACAGCACAACTTGATCGCTCACAACCATTTTGTAATAATCAAGAAAATCTGTAAGGAAAGAAACTACTAGTTGAGGGAAAGTGAAGGGGAGGTTATGTGTTGTATGTAGGGAGTTATATATAGATGGCACCAAAATGCTAAAGATTGAAACTTTACATGGTGGGATGACGTTTTCTTTTCTGGGCTGTGGTTTCTTTCTTTCTTTGTTGGTGGGGAGTAACGTGGATTACGATATGCTTTTATGAAGAACAGCTAGTAAGAATGAAGAAATAATGACACCTGACAAGGAATAGGGAACATAAGGACAATAAAGGTGACGACTTTACAACCTAATCTTGATAAGGTTAAGGTGTAATGACATCATATATTACCAAAATGCTGAGAAAAGATTGTATTTTTACACATCAGATAGACAGATACACATTTTTTTTTTTGGGTCTCCTTTTTTAAAAGTCAAGTGACGAAACAAAGCAAGCAAAATGAAATCCGCGTTGGTCCTACGAATCATTTCAAAGAGGGAAATGATTTTAAGGCAAATAAAATAAAATACAATGCGAAACTTATCTAATCAAGAAAGTATAGCTTTAATGGGCAGATATTAATGTAAATGTAGGTTGGTGACGAATACGATTTCACTTTTTAGAGTCGTTATCCAACTTGCTTTGGGATGTTTAGTCTGATATTGTGAAACGTGGCCATTCATTTGAGGCTCCTTTTGGGCTCGATGTTGTGTTATTTTCCATATTTAATAATCATATTTAATTCCACTATTACCATTCAGTATATGTAAGAATTAAGATCAACTGTCATTTGCACTTCAAAAGACAACTCAGATCCTTACAAGGGCAGAAGGCATTGTAAGGCTCAGATATTAATAGCTGAAGTCTCTCTCTCTCTCTCTCTCTCTCTAACCTTCTATACAAAAAACTAACAAATGCTAAACCATGAAGAGGAATGAATGAATATAAAGAAACTAGTACAAATGTGTAGAGATGCATCAAGTTCTTTCGAATACATAATGCTAGCAAATGTAGTTATCTGGAGGAGATTCTTCTGGAATCTGAAAGGGAAATTCAGACGAAGATATCGTAAGAACTTCATTACAGTTCCAGCCCATGCAAGTAAGAATAGAGAGAGATCAAATTGTTTACCTCGTCACTATTCCATTTCCAGTCTGGTTTGCTCCAACTGCTGTCGTCTGCTACACTTGGATTCTTACTGCCCCTGTTATTGCCGAATGAGAAAGTAGATTGTTATGGCGAAGAAGGAAGTAAAACACGCGATAAAAATTGAATGGGAGAAAAAGAACTTGTATGATCTCGTGATACATGAATCTATACATATATAATCATATGGAACAAAAGTCAAAATCTATTTTTAGAATACTTACGTCGTAGCAGTAGAATCCGGCACTAGCGAAGCGGACGGAAAGTCCATTTGATTACCATTGGCATTACCAAACTGCGACGAGCTTGCTAAAGTTGAAGAAAATGGATTTTGACGAGCTGAGTTGCTCACATTTGCAGAAATTGCAAATGGATTTTGATCGGGAGTTGTAGTGGAGTTTCTTGAGTTTGCTGTGTTAAAAAATGGATTTTGATGAGCAGTTGAGTTCGCTGAAGCAACTGAGAAAGTTAGGTGTGGCTGGGCATTGTTTTGAATGGCGTTTGGTTGCCCAAAGTTATAGCTAGGTGTGGCAACAGCCCTGCAGTTGTAAATGATGAGAAATATACAATCGAAGGAACAATATGAGGCATCTCACATACATAAAGATGTTGGGAAGTGAAAATAGAAGTTTCCCGATTTCATACTTTGTGTTTAGTGAAGCACTCAGTTGACCAAAGCTCGACACTGTGGGAGGAATGTTGCTGTTCTTAAACGGTGCATCTGATTGATTCCCATCAAAAGGACTCTGACTGCTAATTGTAGTATTTGAAGAGAGTGAAGGCCTATGTACGAGATTCTGCACTTGAACTTCCTTGGAGTTCAGCAAATCTCTCTCGCGCTCAATCTGGATCAAGATTAAATGAACGATGGTCGGAATGGATTTAGCATCATAATAAAATTCTTTTGGAAATGCCACTAATAATAATTACTGTATAAGTTCTCCATGTCATATTCGAAATTCAGTGTTATTAAGCAGGCAACAATAATAAAAGAATAGGAAACTGTCTCACTATGAACTGTAAGCTCTTTCCACTTTTCGCGTCACCATATGCCGAAGCACACAACTCTTCACAGCTGATATCGCCGGTGATATCACAAGGACCACTGCAAAAAACTTAATCACAGTCAACAAACACCATAATATTGAATGACTGATCCATCCTATGAAAATTTAGATAACTGAGGTATAAATTGTGACAGTCACTACTTACCATCTCTTATGACCGTAACACGTAAGCTTCCATAAAGGTTTCTCATTTTGAACATCTCCGATCATAACACATCTGCAGGCCTCAGGATCTGTACACCTGCACATGCATCAAAAAATCACCCACCACTCCACAACAGTAAAACCAAGAGACCAATGAGTAAGTTACAACAAATTCAAATAAACGATAATCACTCACTTATGAGAAGCTGCTTGAGGCTGAGATTCTTGTTTCCGAGACAGAGAGGCATCGTTGGAATTTATCAGGGAGGAACGAGTCCATTTATTCTCAAAAGGCTACGTAAATAGAAATAGTTAACAACTTTAAGTATGCAACATATGTCAGCTAATGAGTTATGATAGGATTAATTAAACACCATGTCTAAGTTTACAATTTTACAATCTGCAAAGATTCAACAACAGAATCCAGACATAGGAAGCCAAAAGGCAGAAAACCTTGAACTGGTTTGGTTGTGATCCGAAATTGTTCCCCCCTCTTTGCTGGGCATTGCTCTGAACACCAAATCCAAAAGGGTTCGGCGCCCGTTGATGTTGAGTAGTTCGCAGAAGCTGATTGCTGGCTTGCATCCCAAATCCAAAAGGACTGGTCATTTCTTGTTGTGGCGCAGCGTGAAGAAACTTGCATAGATCGCCATACTGACAACTTCAAGATACAAAATCAATAAATAACAACGATGACTCGAATGTAAATACAGTTTCTGAAACTAAAAATCTATTCAGTATTGACTATACATTTCCAAGAATTGCCAAATTCATGAGGTAAATAGTCGTTTCGACTATCTTCTATGCAGAATATCCCCAAGAAAACCCACGTGAAAACAAATAAAAATTTCCCGTAATTAACCTCCTAATAAAACTAGTCGCATCAATTAACTATTTCGGAGCCGAATAGAGTAAACAAAGATTATTTCATAGCTGTGAAGAGCGTCATCTTAAGCTTCAAATTCGCAATCTAGAATATATAAACCAAACAAGAACATGTAAAAAAAAAAAAAGCGAAGAGAAACTGAGAAGAGAAATTAAAGACTGTCAATAACAAAACCTTCCACGTTGAAAGTTCCTGCATATTTCTTTTCTTGGAGGCATGATTTCTAGGGTTTAAGCTAAGCCTGAGAATTAAGTTTCCTTCAATGCCATAATTCGTTCACTGATTTTATAGAGGGAAAATGAGAAAGGAAGGATTAAATAAGATAAGAAAACTACGAAATAGGTCCTCAACGTTCTAATTATTGTATTACGAGTCACATACCTTTCATAAGTTTCAATTAAGGCCCCTTTCAATGTCAATTGCATAAAATGGGCTGGCCCATATAAAGATGGGCCCAAAATGAGAGCTTATTTTACAGAGGGACTGCTAACATTCTGAATTTTGGGGACATTGGCCCAACGTTTCGTACTAAATATTTATATTTACGGATATAATTAAATATCGATAATAAAATGGTAAAGCAAAGGATAAAGTCAAATCGGGGGACCCGTAATGTACCCCCGAAGAGATGAGCCCAGGTAACATGGTTGCCCCAAGAACGAATAGCCTCACGCGCCGAGTGTACCGAAAAAATTCCAGTAGATACTCAGGTCCATATAAACCTGTCCCGATCAGCCGGATGAACTTCAGGAAGTAAGGGGGCGATCTCAAGGTACTCAACCCTCGTCATACCTCTCCATCTCCAACCCAAGGTAGATATAACGAAGCTGAGCCGAGCATCGCGCGGAATACCAAGCGCAACCGGACCGCGAGGGAACCGCGATAAGAGAGAAGGGAGAATGAGCCATCGATCCATAGCTGAATAGTCTCCCCATCTCCGATCCGATACACAATGAGAGAACGCATAAGAGGCCAGGACTTCAGAATCTTCTTCCAGCTCCACGAAGAGGTCGTCGTAGCCGAAACAGTCCATATCGAGTGATTCAGTAGCTTCGTCTGGTAAAGCCAAGAAACCCAAATAGAATCGGTGTCTCGGGTCAGGATCCTCCAAAGAAGCTTCAACAAGAAAACTTGATTATCAGTCTGTATCGATCTAATGCCCAAGCCCCCTCCTCTACAGGTAGACATATCAGCCCAAGCTACTTTCGCAGAGGAACCAGCCTAGAAGAAGCATCGGAATCGGGCTTCGAGCGCACGGATGACCGCTTTGGGTAGGAGAAAAGCTCCCGACCAATATGAGCTCATGGCCGACAGAACATACTTAATCAGCTGGACCCGTCCTGCATAGGACAAGGAGAGATGAAGCCAAGAGCCTAACCTCTTATCCACTTTCTGTAGCAACGGACGACAATCCGCAATGGTAAGACGCGAACAGATAAGAGGTAGCCCCAAGTAGTCCACGGGAATCTGCCCATCTTATATATGATTTTATTGCGGAGTAACGTATTGTTGAGTAACGTTATTTTTTTTAAAGTAATGAAATGTTAACGTAATTATCACCCTCTTCGTATATATAAAACTCAAATTGAGAATGCACAATAATAATAATAATAATAATAATAATAATAATAATAATAATAATAATAATAATAATAATCAGAATTGGTAGGCGAGATAAAACTAAATGGTCTCTCTCTTTCACGAAATATTTTATATTATTTAGGTATTTAATTCGAATCTTTATAAAGCTCAAACGACAAAGACAAATGAGGACAAGGTTCACTGATTATGATCCGAATCAAATCGGTGTAATATTATTACAGGCAAAATTATGAAATTGGGTCACTAAATATATATGTTTTTGTTTTTTGGTCACTATGTTTTATAATTATAAAAGTAGGTCACTAACTTTGTATGTCAAAACAATTTTGGGTTATGTTTTCAATTTTGGGTCACTAAGTATATATTTTTCAATTTTGGGTCACTAAGTATCAATTTTTCAATTTTGGGTCAATTTTTAATAAGTCAAATGAGTGACCCAAAATTGAAAAATTGATACTTAGTGACCCAAAATCGAAAAAAAATATACTTAGTGACCTAAAATTGAAAACATAATCCAAAATTATTTTGACATATAAAGTTAATGATATATTTTTGCAATTATCAAACATAGTGGCCCAAAAATGAAAACGAGCATGTTAATGTTTATGCAAGATTGTGCGTCTTATGTTTATGACCTATGTCATTGCGTCTTATGTTTATGCAAGATTGTGCAACATCATTCACCACTAATATTGATATTATATTCTAATATTGATATTATATTATATAGTGTTATATTTAATGCGAACTAATAATATTTAAAGCCCACTACTCCACAAGCGGTTTCCTTTTCATTATTTGTGGTCTAGATTCGCAATGTAGACAACATGGGATACGTTAAAACGTATCTATCACGCAATTTTTTTTAAATAATAATCTACCTTTGCCATATTTTTGTTATTAATTATTATTGTATATATTATCTACAATAAATAATAGGCACGTACAGCTTCAGAGCTGTAAGCACTATAGTTAATAATCAATTCTTCTTACTCACAAGCAAATTGTATCCAACAAGAATCTTCTCCCATTATTTTTTTCAAGTGTTCAACTTTCAATCCCAGAAAACACGGAGAAATACAATAATAATTCCTTTTGTTATTGAATATGCCAAAAATATACAGAAACGCACATGCCTCGAGTTCATCACAAGTTTATATATGGTGTAGTAATCAGCTGTTGATCATTACAACGCTGCCATCGAAGATTCTTTCTTACCCAAACTGAGTTCTTGCAGTTAAAAAACCGTTGGAATGAGAGACCAAGCAAGCGTATACACCATCGACGAAGCCCTAACGTCCGTTCAATGCGGCAACTTCCAAGTTTTCATCTTGATTTTCGCCGGAGTAAGCTGGCTGTCCGAAGCCATGGAGCTAACCATCCTCTCCTTCATCGGCCCGGCCATTAAATCACAGTGGTCCCTCTCTCCGACCCAAGAGAGCCTCCTATCCACCGCCGTGTTCTTCGGGATGCTCGTGGGCTCGCTTTTCTGGGGCTTCATATCGGATTCTTACGGAAGAAGGTAGTTCTTTACTATTACTACTCACTTCCATTGAGTAATAAAAAAAAGTTTTTTTTTTTTTTTTCTTTTTCCTTGTTAAGGATGGCGATTCGAAGCATGCTGGTTGTGATGGCTTTGTCGGGACTACTGAGTTCGTTTTCGCCGAACTACGAAGCCCTCGTGATTCTTCGTTGTTCTCTTGGATTTGGAGTGGCGGGCTGTCATATATTGCAGACATGGTTGATGGAGTTCATACCTTGTAAGAACCGAGGTGCTTGGGTGCTTTTGATCTCTGTTTTTTGGATCCTCGGAGAGGTGTTAGAAGCTTCCATCGCATGGGTAAGGAAGGAAAGGCCTATATCACCACTATATATATATATATATATATATATATATATATATAGTTAACCACATGTTTTTGCAGACAATCATGCCAAGAATGGGCTGGAAATGGCTGCTAGCAATCTCTTCCTCGCCTTCGTTCCTTGCGCTTATCTTCTCTAGCTGCATACCCGAGTCTCCGAGGTATCTATACGCACGCAGTAGAGTAGACGAAGCGATGGAAGTGTTGGACGACATGGCTAGGATCAACAAGACATGTCTCCCTTCTGGCACTCTCTTATTACAAGAAACTGACCAAGAAAATAACGGCTATTCAAATGCAGCTACTCCTCTCCTAGCCTTGACCACCTCGAACAAGACCAACCACCAAATCAAGAACTTGGCCGTACTCTTCTCCTCGGACTTTTCGAAGATCACTTCCCTTCTCCTAATCCTCACTTTCGCGAATAATCTGCTGTTCTACGGCAACGTGCTGATGATATCTGCTGTGAGCAGCGAAGAGAACGCTTGTGGATTGACCTCCATGGACACAACTACAAATCTGTATCGTAATGTTCTTATTACTTGTTCGGCAGGTACTTACTATTATAGTCTAACTGAGTGCTTGCGGCGTTTTCTTGCTGGTTATGACAGCATGGCTTCTTTCTTTATTACAGAGATCCCAGGGCTTGTTATAGCTACGCTTGTCGTGGATCGAGTGGGTCGTAAGATCACCGTCGAAGCTCTAACGATAGCAGCGTTTGCTTCAATTCTTCCCATAGCTGTCCATCAGAAGGAGACTGCCGTCGTGGTGGCTCTGTACTTGATGAGAATGTTCGTTTATGCTGTGGTTAACTCTGTCACCTTGTATGGGAAAGAGGTAAGATTTCCCATATCCTTTTTTTTTGTCCCTAAAAAATTTATAAACAAATTATTGGAATAAAGAGATTGTGTTTTTGAATGATGAAAGGTATATCCAACGGCAATACGAAATACAGGGAGCGGACTGGCGATTGCTGTAGGAAAGATTGGTGGGATGATATGTCCTTTGATAGCCGTTGGGTTGGTGAGAGGGTGTCATCTCACGCTCGCCGTAATAATGTTTGGCGTTGTAATAATTGCTTCGGGGATATGTGTGCTGTTCTTGCCCGTCGAGACTAAAGGAAAAGAACTAACCGATGTCGTAAGTTAGCAAGCAACCTTGTGTAAATTGTGATATAATGTCGTCTTCCTCTGTGTACATTGGACTTATAAACCAAGGCAAGGACTAGTGTAAGAATAGCAACGGCTATCGGGAGGATAGGCGGGGCGGTTTGTTTGTATATTGTCAACGGTTTTTGTGGAGAAATAAACAAGAATCGTCAATCTATTCATCAGTTCTACCAAGAGTTCTTCGAAACATAATCCAGCCACAACAATCATAACAACAGAGCCACAATCTGCTAACGTTAACCTAAATAGCATGCCCGAAAAAAAGATTATTTCATGCGGAGTGGACAAAACACTACGCACGTATCGCTCTAAGAATGTTCACCTATGGATTAGGGTTCCAGGAAGAGCCCAAAAACTGCATTTCACCTGTATATGGATTAATGCGTAGAATCGAATAAAGTCTCGATGACTCGATGAGCATGAGATCACACAACAATGGAAGATCAAACCTAAAACAAGGAGGTTATCAATGAGCCAAGACTCAGCTTTCTATGAGGAACCTGCCCTTAAAAATATAGTCTTTACCACCAAAGGCCTAATTATCACACAAAAGCTCACTAGTGCCTAAGCTTGTCTAAGGATTTCAGAGCAGCCCACCAAAGGGAAGAATGAATAAATGGTCAGTCAATGATCATACAGCAACATTATCCTCGGCGTTCTCAATACAAAAAATACAGAAATCTTAGGACCAAACGTAGTGCAGCAGAATTACTGAAAGAACTAGAAACTAGTAATTTTCAGCTTCTCAGAACATAAATAGCTCAGGAAAATTTCCGAAATCATGAAGACTAACCTTAAATTCACGAGGCGCTGGCAGCCGAATGATCAGTGGCGGGAGCTTCATTCCTAGGGGGCTCGTAGATCTTCGCTCTTTTGAGGATCTCAGCGACAACCCAGTGCTTGCGCTTGCTCAGCGGCCTGGACGGGTCCAGCCTCACTCGGTCGCCGATGTTGCAGTCGTTGCTCTCGTCGTGCGCCATGAATTTCGAAGTTCGCTTCACGTACCGATTGTACAGCTTGTGGTGGAACAATCGGTCGACGGCGACGACGACCGATTTCTGCATCTTGTTCGACACCACCATTCCAACCACTGGCTTCATCGTTGGCTGCGATTTGATTCGGCTGATTGTGCATTTAACGTTGATCGATCGATCGATCGATGCCACTGAATCAAAAAACCCTATTGGGCGATAACGACGTCGTTTTTGAAGAACCATTTCGGACTGGTGTTGGGCCTCATTATGGGCCAATGGAATCTAGAAAATGGGCCATAATTAGTTTTTTTAATTAGAAATTCATATATTTTATTATTACAGGTTGTAAGTTGACCTAAATATTTTAAATTAGAAATTCATATTTTATTATTACTATACATATGTGGTGGGATCATGCTAGCTAAGGTTCTTCAGTCCTAATAAAAGTATTTTTCCGTACATCATATTCCATCGAAGTTCCTTACTCTGTGGAACTTAACTAAGTTTGATTTCTCACTTTTATGTTATGTAGTGTGTGGCTTGAAAATAGACACAAAAAAAACGTGTAATAAAGTTTCTCAACTATCGCCGGCCCCCTTTTTGTCATCGTCTTAAATGTGTAGTCCCTATATGCTTATCGATAGAGCTGTCAAAGCGGGCCGGCGGGGCGGGCTGGCCCGTAGCCCGCCAAAGCCCGTCATTTGGCGGGGCGGGCGTGGGCTGGCCCGCCATTCAGCGGGCCTAGGAAATGAATGCCCGCCCCGCCCCGCCGGACCGGCCCGCCCATATTGAAAAAAAAATAAAAAAATAATAAAATTATTTTTAAATTAAAAATTTAGTCAATTTGAAAAAATAAAGTCCAATATAATAATTAATTATTAGCTCATTAGCCAATTAAAAAATAAAACTTAAATAAAAATAATATTTAATTTATATAATATAATTAAAATATATAATATTATAATTTTTAATATCAGGCGGGCCGGCCCGCGGGCTAGCCCGACCCGACCCGACCCGACGCTCCTTGGCGGGCCTGAAAACCGAGGCCCAACCCGCTCCTTTGGCGGGGCGGGGCCACGGGCTCAATTGACAGTTCTACTTATCGAGAGAGAGAGAGGATATTATTGTTATAAAAATATTAATTGTGATTAATATTATATTAAGATTATTTTATTATAATTATACTTATATTAAGATTATAATGATAATATATCTTATAATATTAGAGAGAGAGAGATTAGAAAGAGAGTAAGTATTTCAATACTTGGTGTGATTTACAATGAACTCTAATCACCTATTTATAACTAATAATTCACTATTACAACTAATCACAATTAAAATATACACCTCACACTAAAATACAAACTCTTCAATTAAACACATCATCTTATCATCTTATCACATTATCATCATTTAATACAATACTTCCAAATCATCTATAATTTAACTAATATTATTATTTAAAACATCCACATTTACTTATTTCATAATAATCCCCCTTGGATGTTTTCAAAGAATATGCCTCGTTAAAACCTTATTAGGAAAAACCCAATGGGATAAAAACCTAATGAAGGAAAAAGAGTACATGATTCTTTTAGATACGCTTTCGATTGTTGCCTCATTAAAAACCTTACTGGGAAAACCACATGGGAAAAACATCAGTGAAGGGGAAAAAGAGTGCAACGCGTATTTACTCCCCCTGATGATAGCATCATTCCAAATCTCGAAGTCTTCGAACTCCAATTGAATATACCAATCTTTTGAAAATTATTGGGGGAAGTGCTTTCGTGAATAAATTTGAAAGATTTTCACTTGATCGCACTTGTTGTACATCAATATCACCATTTTTCTCTAAATCATGTGTAAAGAAAATTTTTGGTGAAATACGTTTTGTTCTATCTCCCTTAATATATCCTTCCTTTAATTGGGCAATGCATGCAGCATTATCTTCATATAAAATCGTCGGAAGTAACTTTTTCGATAATAATCCACAAGTTTGTTGTATATGCTCAATTATCGAGCGCAACCAAACACATTCTCGACTAGCTTCATGAATAGCTAGAATTTCCGCATGATTAGATGAAGTAGCCGTTAAACTTTGTTTAAACGACCATGAAATAGGTTCCGCCATGTAAATAAATAGCCCGTTTGCGATCGAGCATTAGTGGGTCGGATAGAAAACCAGCATCTGCATACCCAATCAAATCTGCTTTTGATTCATTTGGATAGAACAATCACATATCTGTTGTTCCTTGTAGGTATCGAAATATCCGTTTAACTCCATTCCAATGTCTACGAGTCGGTGACGAACTATATCTTGCCAATAGATTACAGCGAATGCTATATCAGGTCGCGTATGACTCGTCAAATACATTAGTGCTCCAATAGCACTGAGATATGGTACTTCAGGACCAAGTAGTTCTTCATATTTTCACAGGTCTAAACGGATCTTTATTCACATCTAAAGATCGAACAATCATTGGAGTATCCAATGGATGAGCTTTATCCATATAAAATCTTTTCAATACCTTTTTCGTATAAGTCTTGATGTACGAATATCCCATTCTTTAAATATTCAATTTGCAGTCCAAGACAAAATTTCGTTTACCGAGATCTTTCATTTCAAACTCCTTTTTCAAACAATAACGGCTTTGATAACTCTTCAGGAGTTCCAATTATGTTGATATCATCAACATAAACTGCAATGATGACAAATTCACTTCTAGATCTTTTCATAAATATACACGGGCAAGTTTGATCATTTTTATACCCTCTTTCGATAAATATTCACTTAGGCGATTATACCACATACGCCCAGATTGCTTTAATCCATAAAGCGATTTATTTAGCTTGATTGAGTACTCATTTCGGGGCCCTGAATTTCAGGCAACTGAAATCCCTCGGGAAGTTTCATATATATCACTATCAAGTGATCCATATAAATAAGCGGTGACAACATCCATTAGACGCATATCGAGTCCTTCACGTACTGCCAGACTAATTAAATAACGAAAAGTAGTTGCATCCACCACAGGAGAATACGTCTCCTCATAATCAATACCAGGTCGTTGTGAAAACCTTGTGCAACAAGCCGTGCTTTGTATCTCACAATTTCACCGTTTTCATTTCTCTTCTGATGAAAACCCATTTATATCCAACCGGCTTTACATTTTCTGGTATGCGGACTACAGGTCCGAAAACTTTTCGTTTCTCAAGTGATTTTAATTCTGCCTCGATTGCATCTTTCCATTTTGGCCAATCATTTCTTTGTCTGCATTCTTTTACAGACCCTGGTTCATGATCCTCATTCTCATTTATCTCATTCATTCATGTAGCGCTACGTTAAATGAGAATTTATTGTCAACGTTGACTTTTCTCGGTTCCATCTAATTCCATTTTGGGCATAATTTATCGAGATCTCTTCATTATCATTATTCTCAAAATTTCAGGTACCTGATTTCCATTATCATAATCATTAATGCCATTGACTCTTCTAGAGTCGATAAATCCTCGACTGGACCATTCTTATTATTTGCTCCTTTTCTTTTCGAGGATTTTATCTTTGGAACCCGAGGGCCTACCACGTTTTAGTTGTGGCTTAGGCTCGATCATTATATGTTCTCCAGGAACATCAACTTTTGCAGGAGCATTAACAGCTGGTATATGTGACTTAGTCACTCTTTTAAGGTCAGTAAAGCTATCTGGCAGTTGATTAGCTAATCCTTGTAAATGAATTATCTTTTGAACTTTAGTTCACATTCTTTCGTTCGATGATCATAATGATTTAGCGATAATTCATTCCAACTAATACTCATTTCCAGCTGTTTCTTTTCTCCCCCTAATGTCGGAAAATTCGATTCATCGAAATGACAATCGACAAATCTAGCCGTAAATAAATCTCCAGTTAGAGGTTCTAAATATTTTATTATCGATGGAGATTCAAATCCGACATATATTCCCAACCTCCTTTGAGGTCCCATCTTCGTGCGTTGTGGTGGAGCAATTGGAACATATACCGCACATCCAAAAATTCTCAGATGGGAAATATTTGGTTCCTGACCATAAACCATTTGTATCGGGGAGATATCGTTATAACTTGTTGGTCTGATGCGGATTAGTGCTGCTGCATGTAATATAGCATGTCCCCAACAAGATGAGAGAAGTTTCGACTTCATTAATAATGGTCTTGCAATTAATTGCAACCTTTTAATCAACGATTCTGCAAGACCGTTTTGCGTATGGACATGTGGCACGGGGTGCTAAACATCAATTCCAATAGACATACAATATTCATTAAATGCCTTGGAAGTAAATTCATCAGCATTATCAAGGCGTATTTTCTTTATTGGATAATCCGAAAAATGTGCTCTTAATCGAATCAACTGAGAAAGCAGTCTCGCAAAAACTACATTCTGCGTTGATAACAAACATACATGAGACCATCTAGTTGATGCATCAATCAATACCATGAAATATCTAAATGGTCCACACGATGGATGTATCGGTCCACAAATATCACCTTGTATACGTTCCAAAAATCTTATAGATTCATTCTTTATTTTTATTGGTGATGGACGAATAATCAACTTCCCTTTAGAGCAAGCAGCACATGATAATTCATTCGATTGAAGAATCTTCTGGTTCTTCATTAAATGTCCACGTGAATTTTGAATTATTCTCCGCATCATAATTGAACCGGGATGGCCCAACCGGTCATGCCAAACAACAAATGTATTATCATTAGTAAACTTCTTGTTTACGATAGCATGTGATTCGATTGTTTTAAGATATGTGTAATATAACCCAGAGTCAAAAGATGGTAATATTTCCACAATTCTTTTGTCATTCGATATCACTTTTGTAATATGCAAATATTCAATATCTCCTTTTTCTGCAGTCTCAATATGATATCCGTTATGTCGAATAGCTTTAAAGCTTAATAAATTTCTTTGAGACTTAGGAGAATATAAAGCATTTTCAATTATCAGCCTTGTTCCTCTGGGCAGTAAAATATTAGCTCTTCCGGAGCCCTCAATTATATTCGTGCTACCCGATATAGTAATAACACTGGCTTCTTTCATATCAAGATGATCGAAATATTTCTTATTTTTTAGAATCGTATTCGTCGTTGCACAGTCTGCAAGACACAATTCTTCATTGCACATGCCCGCATCCATCAAATAATATCCTTTATAAACAAACACATAATATTTATTGCATTACAAACATATAGATAACTTAAAACAACGATATATAATAAAACACATAATAGTAAAGCATAATGCATAAATAAAATCATAGCAGATTAATTTTCTTCGATTAGAAAATCCGCAGCTTCCAAATGAGCATTTTCATCATTGGCATCAGAGGTAGAGGCGAATTCACCCTGAACAAAATTCATTTCGATTTTCTTTCCTTTGCCCTTTTGAGATTCCTGATATAGCTCAACAAGATGTTTGGGCGTACGAGAATTGCGCGACCAGTGGCCAGAACCACCGCAACGGTAACATTTTTCATCATTATTCTTTTGTTCAGTTTGCCTCTTCTCATCTTTATTATCAAAATTTTTCCTCTTCTGGGGAATATTTTGATGACCGCCACGATAATTATGATAACCACCACGGAAATATTGATAACCACCACCATAATATCCTCGGCCACGACCACGACCTTGTCCACGACCTTGACCACGACCACGTCCACGGCCGCGATATCCACCTCGACCACGTCCACGATCATTACCTCGACTGTTGTCATTATTAATTTTGACTGCATTCGCTTCAGGGAGTGCAGTAGAACCAGTCGTTCGAGATTCGTGATTTTTCACCAGCAATTCATTATTTTGCTCAGCCAAAAGTAAGCAAGAAATTAGATCTGAATACTTTTTAAATTTTCTCTCCCGAATTGCTGTTGTAATATCATATTCTGTGGATGAAATGTGGTAAATGTTTTCTCCAGCATATCATTATCATTAATTGTCTCTCCACATAATTTCAACGTGGAAGTAACTCTATAAACGACAGAATTATATTAACTTACCGACGTAAAATCCTGCAATCGTAAATTCAACCATTCGTACTTTGCATTGGGGAGAATAACAGTTGTCAAGTGACCATATCTTTCTTTTAGGTTTTTCCACAACTCAGCTGGATTCTTTTCTGTTAAGTATTCAACTTTCAGATTTTCGTGAATGTGGTGGCGAAGAAAAATCATAGCTTTCGCCTTGTCTTGTTCAGTTGTGGTTTTCGTGGGATCAATGGTGTCACCTAAACCTTTTGCTTTCAAATGGATTTCAGCATCTAATACCCAAGGTAAATAATTTTTTCCAGTGATATCGAGTGCAACAAACTCGAGGCTCGCCAAGTTCGACATATTACTCGACTAAAACTCGTACGAGATCTTCGACGGAGGTTGATCTTGACGACGGAGAGCGGTCGTGCTGATAACGTGTTATAAAAATATTAATTGTGATTAATATTATATTAAGTATTTTATTATTTATATGATTAAGTATAATGATAATAGATCTTATAATATTAAAGAGAGAGAGATTAGAAAGATAGTAAGTATTCAATACTGGGTGATTTACATGAACTAATCACCTATATACTACTAATAAGTCACTATTACAACTAAGCACATTAAAAAAGACACCTCACACTAAAAGACAAACGGCAAGAAACACAGCATCGGATCTCTTATCACATTATCATCATTTAATACAATACTTCCAAATCAACAATAATTTAACTAATATTATTATTTAAAACATCCACAATTAATTATTTCATAATAATTATATGTATTTTGGAGCTTAATAGGAATGGCCTTTTTTTATTTTTCAATAAATTATGAATAAATATTATAAATATTATATATAAATAACATGTACATGACGTTAAATTAGAATAAGGGTCGGTTTACGCCCTTTGGGGGGCCATTTACGGTGTAGACTTGTAGGCAAATTAGCTATACAATTATTTGAAGTTTTTCAGTACGCAACAAAAGATAATATATATATAATATATATAGTGGTGGGGTGGTCCTCATTTTTTTTTTTATTTTTCTAATAGCATTAATGAACCATTGATATTTTCTCTTAATTTCCTCGGAGGAAAATGTGCATGCGTATTTTCAATTATGTTGATGCTTATTAGGAGTTGGGATCTATAAAGGTTGAAGTGAATATTCTTTTGGCGTATTTTCAATTTAAATAAAAAAAGATAGAAAGGAAAAAAGAAAAAAGAAAAAAAGGAAGAATGAACTGTCAAGTTTGATTGAACATAACATTCGGCTTTGATTGATATATGACATTAAGTTTCACCCCACAACTCCTATTACGGTTTTTTATTATTTTTTAATACAAACACGTGCGTATATAGAACAACCTTGTCTTTAAGATGCACTTACAATTGTTGTTTCAAAAAATAATAAAAAATAAAAAAAGAAAGAAACACAAATGCTTCAAGGTTAATTTTTTTTATTTTAACTATGATCTTTACTTTGTGGGTCATGACGATGTTTGGCCAGTCTAAGAGCAACTTGTCTTTCATAAAACAACACATAGCTTTTCATTAAGTGCACAACCTTCCAACCTACCAAACTAAAACATGTCTTAATAACAAAATAGATATTATGCTTCAAAGTCAATTCTTGTTATGAATGAATTGTTCGGACGACATTGAACTAATGGAGACTCTTGAATGTATAGCATATGTTCGGTCAGAAATCCAAGAATCTATTACTAGATCTAAGAACATCATTAAAAACCCTTCACTTCCCCATTTGTTTTTAAATAAAAATGATAGATTTTGCGAATATTTTACAGCCATTAACCGTAGTAAATGAGTCCTGCCTCGGCCAAAATATCATCACATTACCACATGGGATGACTGACAAAATTAAATAAATTTGAGCCCCATGACTATTAAACCCCCATGTGACACACAAAAAAATTTTAAAAAAAAAACCATGGTATAAAATTGAAGAGCCGAAAGCGATTGACATAAATGGTAAATTGTTGTGTAGCTTAAATGGCCCCCTCTTTATATGACTTTGTGGTAGTACTCTCTTCCTAATTAAGCCATAGGCCCTCTAATCTGTTGTCTACGAAGGAAACACCAAACCCTTATTACCATCTACTCCCCCTCTATACTCATGTTGTAATGGAGAAGTTTATCTCATTACTCATAGAAAGAAGAAGAATATCAAGACTTTCAAACCCTTTGATAAGTTTGTTTGTGCTGTAGTTATGGAGTACGACAACAACTCAGAAATAAGCTCGCCAAGGTTGGAGTGGGAAATCTTGGATTTATACGGTGGCAATGAAAACGATCTCGGAATGATCTCTTCGAAAACCTCGGCTGAGTCGTCTTTTCACTGTCCAGACAAAGTCGACACTGCGTCTGGCTTTCGTCCATACATAGGTGGCATCAGCCCAGCATGCTGTGATGACTTCGTGGGAGCTGTTAATTCATCGAGTCTTCCCGGCCGAGACCACCATATGATGATCAACCTTAGGCTCGGCGGCAGTCGATCGGGCGAGAGCCTATCCCCGAATAAGAACTGCGATAAATCAGCGTACCCTTCTTTTTCCGAGGGCTCTTCTTCGACGCCGTCGAAGAGGTCGAGGGCTTCGTATCAGAATATGCAGAACCCTAGCTGCCAGGTGGAGGGGTGCAACCTCGATTTGAAGTCGGCCAAGGATTATCATCGTAGGCATAGGATATGCGAGGCCCACTCCAAGAGCCCTAGAGTTGTCGTAGGTGGATTGGTTCGTCGTTTTTGTCAGCAATGCAGCAGGTAATAAGAATTTTTCTTCTCTTAGCTTCTTAAGCTAAGTTTTCATTGCTGAGTTAAATGCATGGTTTTTCTTTCTTCTTCCTAGGTTTCACGATTTGTCCGAATTCGACGACAAGAAGAGGAGTTGCAGGAAAAGGCTTTCCGATCATAACGCGAGGAGGCGAAGGCTGCCGCCCGAGCCCTTGCATCATCACCTCAGCTCATCGTCTGCATTATATGGTACACTTTTCCTCTTATTACATAAAAAAAAAAAAAGAAACAAAAGTATCTTCTGTTAGTCTGAATTAAGCATAAGCAACAACATCCTTTTCTTGAAAAAAACAGATCAGAGATCCCATAATAATATTCTGCTGAATGGCCTTACGACGAGCTCACTCTCACCAAGCTCAGAGTGGCGAGAAAATGCCCGCACGTCAAGCCTCGTCGGGCCAACCTCTCTGAACGTTGGATCGTCGGGGCTCGATGAGATCGTCCCTCGATCCATGGGCTCGGGCGAGAGGTTGTGTCCCTTCCAAGCCTCGAGGAATACTAGAGCAGCACCGCCGTATCAAAGTAAGCCTTTTTTGTCATTTCCTTTTGCGAATTTTCGAAACTAATATCATCTTCTTGAATTTCTTTTTCTTTTTTTTTTTTCTAACAGGTTTGCATCTAACTGCTCGCTCTCTTCTGTCATCAAACTCTTGGTCGGACAATAGCAATGTAATAGGATTGGATCAAGCACTAATGCACGGCGAAGAAGGCAGTTCATCTGCTGCTACTCATATGCAAGAACATGGCAGCTGCTCCTTTTTGTTCCAGCCAAAGGGGTTTTTCTGAATGAAAATAAAAGATGATAAATAAAAGGCCTTTCTTGTTTAGGCTCCATTTGGATTAAAGATTTAAGAACGATGATCAGAGAGTGTTTTGTTATGTTTTGATATAGTTTTTTGGGACTCGAAATTCTTTACACCAAACAGAGCCATAGTTTCGAGTTGTGTGTGGTCTGAATAAGTGCTATTGTGTGGTTAAACTTGTGTGTAGTAAGAGGATTTTCATTTTTTTTTTTGGTGGCATATTCTTTAGTTGTTCTTACATGGAATTTTTTTTTTCCGAGGTATCCCCACTCGATCTGGTTATGCATTAGCCCCTAAATATCAAGGTGAACTTGTACTACACAGACCTGGCGTTGGCTTAATTGCGCCGTACAGTCCAATGGTGAGACTAATTCCCGGGGTCAGATGAGTACGTCCCAAACCCACCTGACAACAATAGTCATGGAAAATAAATCTCATAGGAACTACTCAAAGAATTGTGAAAGGAAAGTTCGATCTCACGACCTAACCCACAAATCCTTAAGACCTCTTCCTTAAATATTATACCACGGCCTCGATGGCAGTTGTTCTTACATGGATTGTTGGAGATATTTGTCCTTACATTGTCATTCAATAATTTAAAAAATATTTTAGTAACCATACAAAAAGGTAGAGATACTTTTTTAAATTAAATTAAATAGAAGGATTCGATACTCATTATCGTTTTGGACAAGAAACTTTTAAATATGTTTTCGAGTTTTTTTTTTTAGTCCCCATATTCTAAACCCAATAAAAAAGTTAAAAATAGATACCTTTAGTCAAAATATTGTATTTCTATATTGTTAAATTCGTTATCGTGCGTACGCACGCGAGCCTGCATAGGAGGAGATGACCGCATAAGTTGTGGGTTTCCATCCTAAAACCAATTGGTGATAGGTGGAGTGACCCACCAACTTATATACTAGTCAATATCTCCCGAATTAATTGATGTGAGATACATGTGACTTATCAATCTCAACATATATGCCTAAATTTTATTTAAATCAATCTCAATGCGTACAAAAATCAACTACTTTAGTTCATGATTCGATTTCAAGAATTTTATCTAAATATGTATTAAAATTGATTAAAAAAAAAGTATAAGCTCAGGAAAATAGAAGAATAGAAAATGGCCTTGCGAATATATTATTTTAAAATATTTGTTGGGCATCATTCCTAATCTTTTTGCTAATCTAAAATATATTTCTTCATTATTATATTGATCTCATACTTATAAGGGTATTTTCCATACGTGCATCTCTCTTTAATTCTTGCTATAAAATAAATATTCACCAAATCGCATATATATATATATATGTATAAATATAAATATATATTTTTTAATTAATTATACTCTGTGGTTGGGTGCTTTATTAGTGCCTGTTTGTATTCAATCTCTCCCGCGAAGCATCGATTTCCCCCTCACATTATTACATTTCTCTCCATTTTGTTTCGTTTTCTTGGTCAACTTTGGTAGATCTGTGATTTCTGAGCTTCTTTTCCTTTCGATTTGATATTTATTGAAGTTAATTTACTGAGGGGTTGAATGGAGGACGGGAAGCAACAGGGCGTCGACCGATTCGCTCCAATCTCATCTCACGGTTGGTTTTAAGTTTCAGTCATGTTATGGTTTTCAAGATCTTCGTGGTGGTGTAGTTTTTGGTGAATTGAATTTTGTGTTATGCGTTTAATTGTTTCCTTTTCTTCTCACGCCTTCTCAATTCTAGGGTTTCATCGTGTATGCGACGACAAAAATCAGTAGGTTTGGATACCATTAATCAGTTTTTAGCTGAAGGAATTTGGATAGTGGTTTAGTTAATCAAAGTTGAAGATTTGATTGTAGATTCGCATTTTGAGATTCAAAATTCGAGTTCCTTTTAACTCGATTTGCTTTGCGGACGGCTGAGCTGATATATGCTATCGACTTTGTAGAGTATTTTTCGCAGCCCTTCTTTTGATATTTGTTGTAATTTGACTGGATTACGGTTCCTTTTTGGTTTTAGTGAGCTGACTCGTGGATTTATTATCTGCTTTCATTCGCTTGGTTAGAAATAGAATACCTTTGCGTGCTGGACTGAGATTTTCACTTGTGAATGAATGTTGCATAATGATTTGCCAGATTTTGGTGCTTTATGTTTTTTCTGTCTACTTAAGCTGTAGTAGGTTATCTCGCTTAGCCGTCCCTCCCCTATTACATATTGGCGGGAAATTTGGTTTCATTGATATTTTTTGCACTTATGGATGCAGCTGGTAGAGCCGGTGAACTTAATGGAACTGAACAGGTGTTAAGCAGTTAATAATTTTAATTTGTTTTTATGGCTTTTTTATCGTAGTTTTAATTATCTCGCATGATATGTTCAATAACTATTTATCTTTAATCTATTTGTCGCTGGCAGCCACTAACACAAAAAGATGAAAGGATTGTTGTGGCAAATCCTTCTCCAGATGCTGCCAACATCTCAGGGGCTCCAAAAAACACCAAATCTCGGCCTGCAACTTCACAAGCGACTGGATCTCACACATCGATACATCCGCTTAACTCATATACTTCTCAGGAGCAGGGTTATTATATCGGAGGTTAGCCTTTACAAAGTCATGTATAGTAACTTCATTGACCACCTTTATAGAACAGTTCCAACTTTGTTATTCTAAGTTTCTTATGATCTGCTCTGTAATGCAGTGGCCGTGTCAATTCGGTGCTGTGTGATTACTGCTAGTTATTCTTGTCAGACAAATCTTTTCTATTTATTTGATCTACATTTTTTGAATCTACTGTTTTCGTCCTCCTTAGGTCCTGGCTACAACAACGGCAGTGCTAACTGGGATGAGCATTCAAATTATGTTAACACCAACAATTTACATGTCATACCTCCGGTAAGCTGGCTAAACTTCTTAGGATCGGATTATTTTTTTTGGGATCTGCAACTTGCAGTTACTAACTAGCATTTCGCAAATTGTTCAGGGGATGTACAACGATAACTCCTCGTTCTATTTCCCCCCGGGTTATGGCTTCGATGCATTTGGTCAATTTTCCCCTCTTGCTAGCCCTTTATCTCCTTTATTGATCGATGGCCAAGGTCAATTGTTTTCTCCGCATCAAATGCCTATGACTCCTTCGTACTACCCTCCTTCCGTGTCGCCCGGCCCATCACATGTTAGTTCAGGACTTTCAGCTTCACAGGCTGAATATGCTCCAATGGGAAACGCCAGCCAAGAAACTCTGGACAACTCCTTTTTCGGACCCGGTTCGGGCTATTATCTACCTTTCGGCCCTTTTGGTGGGGACCCTTCTGGAAATAATGCCCTCGGTCTTTACAAATTTCCTGGAGACTTTGGGTCCAATGAATCAGTGCCAAATCATTCGAGTTCCATTGATACTAGCAGGTTCGTGTCTCCGTTAAATTCTGGAGCTGTGTACCCTCAGCCAATCGGCTTAATGGGATCATACGAGCAAAATCCCGGACAGGTTTGTTGTTTAATTTTTCATTTTGTAAACCTTAAGCATGTTATCCAAAGGCTAACCGTTGATTTATGACGTCAGACACCATTTCAAGGTTTCGGGCTGACATCAAATGCTTCGGCCAGACAATTCGCCCGTGTTGGTTCTTACCAAAGCATTGGGTCTGGTTCCAGTCGTCATCGATTTGGCTCCGAAACTGATGCGAGGCGTGAAAGGGATCACAATTCCTTGAGTCTCTCTACTGATACTCTTGGAGATAGAAATCGTGGGCCACGAGCAATGAAGATCAAGAGCAAGAGCTCTGTTGAACAGAGCTCTTTGGCGGTGGATTATACTGGGCTGTCCATCACTGACCCCATTAACCATCCAGATTTCATCACTGATTATGAGCGTGCGAAATTTTTCATTATTAAGTCTTTCAGCGAAGACAATATCCATAAAAGTATCAAGTATGGTGTTTGGGCCAGCACGCATCTCGGGAATCGGAAACTGGATGCTGCGTACCGCGAGGCCAAGGAAATCGAAGGGTCATGTCCTATCTTCCTACTCTTTTCGGTATGTTTTCTCATATTAATTTTTATTCTTATTTTTTTAAATAAAATATAATCTAAGTTGTTAGGTTCGTTCAACCTTGCAACTGATGCTATCTGCGAATTATATCCTATCCCTGCAGGTTAATGCCAGTGGACAGTTTTGTGGGATAGCTGAAATGGTTGGACCCGTTGACTTTGACCGTGATGCAGATTACTGGCTGCAGGATCGGTGGAACGGTCAGTTTCCTGTCAAATGGCACGTTGTCAAAGACGTTCCAAACAGCTCCTTTCGCCATATAATTCTTGAAAACAACGAGAACAAGCCTGTGACTCATAGTCGAGATTCACAAGAGGTTTGCTCTCTTTCTCGTGCTCCTTGAAGATTTTCCTTTTATTATTCACTATTGAACTTTCGTAGCTCGTGAAAAGCCAGAATTGGCCTGCAATATCTTCCTTCTTTTGAAAATTTTATCAACGTAAGAGTCCAAACTTGTCTGACGGATACTATTAACTATCAGCCTACAATTTTGCCTCTTTCCTACAGGTGAAGCTGGAAAAGGGAATCGAGATGCTAAAGATTTTCAAGAACCATGACGCAGAAACATCCCTTCTCAACGATTTCGAATTTTACGATAAACTCGAGAAGTCATTATTGGAGAGGAAATCAAAGCAACGAGCCGCCGCTTCAACTCCCAGCACAACGAGCGAATTGATAGATCAGCTTTCAGACAACATAGCTGGTTCTCTCCACATTAATAGTAGTGCTAGAAATGTTCCTAACCCAAGTTCAGACTAGCACCCGCGGGTGGAGACAATGCACTTACAAGAGTTGTAAAGTGATATTCGGAAAAATCGCTCGCTGGTTCTTTCTCCTAATATATATTTACGAAGGCGGCTGGTTCTAGACCTTGGAGGATTATCTATTTTTCGTCTTTGTTTAAGCATTTTTCTCTCTTCTCCTTCTGTTGTCTTTCCTAATAGTTGGTTGTAGGCATTGTCGATCTTGAAATGCATTGGTTTGGTTGTACTGCTCTGCTACCATTTACTACTCTATGTAGTAACAATCTGTGTTATAAACTCATGATGGGCTGAGGTTTATTGAAGTAATGCAGCTACAAAGGTTATACTGGGAGTCCTTTTTACATACTCGTGTAATGTATACCCCTTTTTTTAATTATTGGAAGTCTTGGGACTAAACTGTAAATAGGTAAAACGGGTTTTACCGACCCGAGCTTTTGAACCCGACCCGTACCATGAATGAAGCAAGAAAACTCCAAATCATAACGAAGCAAAAGCAGCAGAACGACGACCAGAAAACATAATATTTATAAGAAGAAAAATGGAAACAGTGAAGTATTGATAAAACACACTCGCGATAGGGAAGGAATTAGAACTTAGAACAAGGCAGATCACGCTAGTTTCCTTCATTTTCCTGAATCCCCAATGGCGGTACTTGGATTGTTTTAACCTCATGGATTTTTCTCTTGTTTGCTTGATTTTGTTGTTTTTAACATTTGCAGGATTCTGCGGGGACTACTTTGATGGATCTGATCACGTCGGACGGTTCATCTTCGAAGCCTCCTGCTTCGTCTTCTTCCACGGCAGCTCCGGCGATAGAATCGGCGGGGCCGGAGGTGGGAGCTCCTGTCCCGATGACAGTTGAGCGGAAGTCGAGGAGGGGCTCTCTGCTGCAGATCCAAAGCGACACGTTTTCTGCTGCGAAAGCGGCTTTCAATCCTGTTCGTGCAAATATTCGGCCACAAAAGCAGAAGAAAAAGGTAAAATTTTATCATTATTGTTGTGGTTTGCTATGTGATTCGGGTAGTAATAGTAGCTATGGTGCAGCAACTCAGAACGCAGAGATCAATATTCCACCACTGCAAGTTTATGTCTCTGTTAGTTGTGTAGCTGATATAAATGTGATATAATTGCTTATAGTGAACTTGAAGGTTGATTATAAGTCACAATTTGCTGTTCTATGTGGATCACATTCAACTACTTTTTCACAATTTGCTGTTCTATGTGGATCACATTGAACTACTTTTTTTTTTTCTCTAAACTGGCAGCCCGTTTCTTATGCTCAACTTGCAAGGAGTATTCACGAGCTGGCGGCCACATCTGATCAAGTACAGTTGCTTCTGTCTTTTTGATCTTGTTTATTTCATCTAGTCGGTAAATTTCTTCTATTGGTTTTTCAATGGTCTTTGGTTTTGTTTTCTGACTGGTTGGCTTTTAATGAACATGTGTAGAAAAATTCGCAGAGGCAGTTGGTGCATCACGTGTTTCCGAAGCTTGCTGTGTACAATTCTGTTGATCCTTCTTTAGCTCCTTCGCTTCTGATGGTATGGAACTTATGTCTTCTTCTATGTGGCAGTCACTTGGTTCTATGTTATACTAATGAATAACGAGAACCCATTAACTTATCCTGCGTCCTACATTGATATTTGAAACTGTTAATTGAGAATATTTGCGCCCAGAACAAAATAATGAAGAGTTGGTAATTTCGTCTGGTAGTGCATTACCCCATTAATTTTTTCCCCTGAGTCCAGGCCAGGGGAAAATTACAGTTTTGATTAGCCTTTATAAAACTCCTGGTCTAAAATTACACTTCTGGGGATATTTGTCTCTGTTCCGGCATTGTCCATTATGCTGATCCATCTTTTTTAATCTTTTTAAGTGATAAAATGATGTTTGCCTTTTCTCTTTTTTTACTCTAGCTTGACCAGCAGTGTGAGGACAGGACTGTGCTCCGGTATGTTTATTATTATTTGACCAGAATCCTATCCGATTCTGGCTCACAAGGTGTAAGTGCTGGTGGTGGAATTCCTACGCCAAATTGGGATGCTTTGGCTGACATTGATGCTGTTGGAGGAGTGACGAGAGCTGATGTGGTCCCTAGAATAGTGGAACGTTTAGCTTCAGAGGCTTTGAATGAAGAAGTTGAGTGTGAGTTATCAATCATGATATTATGATGTTAAAACTGTTCTACTAATCTGCCAGTGATAACTACTTATTGTACTTAAAAAATTAAAATTGTGGTAAGCATTCTGCTATAGTTGAAAATGATAGCTGTTTCCATTTATTTGCCTTTGAAGTTCATCCACGGAGACTGCAAGCGCTTAAGGCTCTGACTTATGCTCCTTCTACCAGCTCTGAAATTCTATCCAAGTTGTACGAAATTGTGTTTGGCATACTGGATAAGGTTTGTTCAACTCAACACTTTTTGCTTATTATTTATCTTTATTGGTTAACTGTATATTTCATATCTTACTTTCTCATGAGGCATTTGACAACTTTTGAGACCTTATTTGCTGACATGATGTGCCTGATGCTATTGTGATTTCCATTTTCGTTACTGTTGTTTCCGTTCCTTTAATGTTAGTTGATGCTACTGTTGTTATCAATATTGCTACTGCTGCTAATGATGGTATTATTGCTGCTTTCATCAGCATTACTATTGCAATTGTTGTAATTTGTTCTGCTACTATTGTTATTATATGGGAAAATGACATGGATTCTCCGCTCAGTTGAATTGTGTTTGTCTCTAAACTAAACGTTGACCTAGGAGTTGCTTATGTCTTGTTCTTCAGGTTGCTGATCCTCAGAAAAAAAAGAAAGGAATATTTGGAATCAAGGGCGGTGATAAGGAGGTATATCCGAGGAAGTTATAATAACTAGTGTGTTCGGTTTAAAGATCTTTTATTTTCTAACTTTTTTTTTTTCATTTTCAAATTTATCTGGGTTATAAATTTGTAGACGTTCAAGTAACGAGCATTAACTTGTTTCTGGATGATTTATCAGTCCGTCATTAGGAGCAATTTGCAATATGCAGCAATGAGTGCATTGAGAAGACTTCCTTTAGATCCAGGAAATCCGGTATTTCTGCATCGTGCCGCACAAGGGTAAGCTCGATACCATATCAACAATTTATTTACAAACTTTACTAAGGCTTTTTATTATGGTGATATCCTGTGGTGTTTCAAATGAATCATGTTATCTATTGTTTATGTTATCAAAACCAAAGATAGTGGCCTTTTGTTTGATAACTGTTAAGTTTCATTGTATGGGTTACACTGAAGTCTAGGGAGATTTAAGATTTAACATATATGTCATTCCCAGACGAGAGCACAATAGGATGTTTCTGAGATAATAATAATCATTCTTCAGTACTTGTAGAGTGAAATTAAGACTATTGCTATTGGCAGATCTCAAAGGTGCTACTGTTTAATTGGCTCATAAACTGAAGTTGTCTGATCTTGCACATATGTTGGCTAGTAGATGTTTAATATGAGTTCTTTTTTTTTTTCCCTTTTGTTGAGTGTTTCTGGAATGGTTTAACTGGTTATTGTACATCTCTTACTTTCTTGCACTCATTTCTATTGTGCTCTCCATCCGCATTTCTTCAACCATTCTGTTAATCGTTGCAGCATTTCATTCTCGGATCCCGTGGCAGTGAGGCATTCACTTGAAATTTTATCTGAGTTAGCCACAAAAGATCCCTATGCAGTAGCAATGGCGTTAGGTAACATGGTTGTATTAGTAATCAATTTATTTATGCATGGTGGTGCAATGAATGTAATCTGACTTGCAAGTGGCATTGCTTGCTATTTGACTGTTATGTATGGGTTGCACTACATGGCGTCTTGCAATTTAGCCATGATACCAAATATTGTCTCAGATTCTCCAAAAATTTACAAGGAAAATACTTTTCAAACTGTGATAAAAAAATAACTTAAAAGCATCACTGAAGGATAATGTGACCGTGTCCTATGGGTTAAGATTTATTTAATGTGAGCAACATCCTCCTTCAGATTCAGAATTTATGATTCATGGGATAATACTTGCAGTTGCCGTGACAATTAAGTTCGTTTTAGAAGTATTTGATTGTTGGTGCCTGTTAATGTGGAGGATAAGTATCCACATATTGAGCTAGGTTAGGATTGAGCATATTTGCCGTAGGATATCAGGCTAGCATTTTCTCTTATGTAATTTGTTCCTGCCTGATTGGTTTGGATAAAATCTGCTTGAGTAAGTTTATGATCAACCATAATATGCCAAGCAGTAATTCTTAGGCTTCTAAATTAGCTTGTACATTTGGTGTTTTTATAGTGAACTACTTGTGGTGTGGATTCTCCAATATATTCAAAAGAAAATTCCATAGGCTTGGTTAACTATCTTTTGACATCATTTTCTAACTTTTGCAGGAAATCATGCACAACCTGGCGGTATGGTTGATATTCTTGTTTTTCCCTTCTCAATTGATACCTGGTTGAATTGCTGTCTAGAATAATACTACTCCTCTTACAGGTGCTCTTCATGACATTCTCAACTTGCACGATGTTCTCGCTAGAGTTGCACTAGCCAAATTATGTCATAATGTGTCAAGAGCTCGGGCATTAGATGGTACTTGTTGTTGTAATGGATTCTTGTTTGTGAATATATTTCTGTTTAACATATTTAATGATCTTAAAGTTTTCTGAGTAGAACGCCCAGATCTGAAGGCCCAATTCAATTCGGTGCTCTATCAGCTTCTCTTAGATCCTAGTGAAAGAGTATGTTTCGAGGCAATCTTCTGTGTGTTGGGAAAAGTAGACCATTCTGAAAGGTAGAATTATCAAATGTGACTTTCGCAATATTTTCATTCACGTATCTACATCAATGTTGACAATTCAATTAATTTGTCAGCTTCGTGTTACTTCACTGACCTTTCAACTTACATTTACTTGATGCAGCACCGAAGAAAGAGCTGCCGGATGGTACCGCCTATGTCGAGAAATGCTCAAAGTTCCAGATGCACCTTCTGGAAAGGACTCAAGTTCCGAGACAAAAGATGGAGTTCCACCAAAACCGAGTAAAGATAAATCTTCAAAGACAAAACGTCCACAACCACTTATCAAACTTGTGATGCGAAGGTCCATATCTTTTTTATGCTTGCATATCGATCATATTGCTGTGGATAGTCAATGGTATCAATAATGTTTTTGGAATCTTATAGGATTAATTGTATCACTCAGTCTTCTGTTCTCTTGATAGGCTGGAGAGCTCTTTTCGTAGTTTCTCGCGACCTGTATTGCATGCCGCTGCAAGAGTTGTACAGGAGATGGGAAAAAGTCGTGCTGCTGCTTTTGCTTTAGGTTTACCTGATATTGATGAAGGCACACATGTTAACACGTTCGCTGAAGACTCATATGACGCAGATATAAATCCAACAGCACCTTCTGAAGGTAGTCTGTCAGATCCTGATATAGCATACCAACATCCCTTTCATCTTTTTGAAAGTAACGCCATTGCATAACGTGCCTAATATTAATTGAAATATGTGTTGTCGTTGCAAATATTTTAATGTTTTTGAAATTCCTATTCTCATTGCTTTGTTGAGCTTGTCAATGCTTATTGATTATAACTATTATCTACCAATCATTCCTTTTTAATGTTGATGCTAGGTATTCGGAGAGTTCCCTCTATGTCTAGTGGAATGGGTGTCAAGGATACGATTGCGAGCTTGCTCGCTTCATTAATGGAAGCTGTGAGGACCACAGTTGCATGTGAATGTGTGTACGTGCGTGCAATGGTCATAAAGGCCCTCATATGGATGCAAAGTCCTCATGAATCTTTTGACGAGCTTGGGTCCATCATTGCTTCTGAGCTGTCTGATCCATCGTGGCCTGCTACTTCATTGAATGATATCTTGCTCACCTTGCATGCTCGTTTCAAGGTAATCGGGAAGTTTATACTTATCTTCAATTTAAGCAAGCCTTTCACGTTCTAGTTTGCTTAGGAAAATGACTTTTGTACTTAAACCATTAATCTGATCAATGGCTTGCTGTAGGTATAATAACCTTCTTTTGTTTGGAGTCACTTTTGATAAATATTCATAAAAAAGCCTGGTTTTGTGGATATTGTCTAGCATGGACTTGAATATTGCATTGGTACTCATGCAGTTATTCCATAGATAGATTTTACTTTCTTTCATATCCTTGCTGACCCTTATTTGTTTCTTCTTCATTGGTTGTGAGGACATCTCACTTGATTCCTTGTGATTATTTGTCTGCTTTTGTCACTTCTCTTCTGAGAGAAGAGTTTATCTAATTTTATGGGCTGGTATAACTTTATATTTGTCATATGATTAGACTTTTAATAGGTTCCCATAAATAGAAAGAGCAAAATATGACTGGGTCAGAAATATCTGTTTATGCCTGATTTCCCTCGCCATTTTCTCTCTTTTCTTTGTTTGAAATAATGTGATTAGAAATGTACTATATGTTACTATTACTTTATTATTAGACAGCTTATGGCATCCATTGGAATAAATTTCGACGTCCTTCAGGCTTCATCATGTTGTACCTCCCTTTTGGATGACGTTGACATTTTTAAAAAGACCATCACTTCATCAAATACCTTGTTGTGGCTTTGTTGTTATAGGCCACTCCGGACATGGCAGTTACTCTCCTGGAGATTGCTAGAATATTTGCAACTAAAGTTCCAGGGAAAATAGATGCTGACGTTCTTCAGCTACTGTGGAAAGTAAGTTCCTTGGATGACCATGAGCTGGATCTTTTCCCACAATCTTTATTTCACTTCCTATCTACTATCGTATGTTTCAGACTTGTTTGGTCGGAGCTGGACCTGATGGGAAACATACTGCTCTGGAGGCTGTCACTATTGTCCTCGATTTACCACCTCCCCTACCTGGTTCGACGTTAGGGCTTACGTCAGTCGATAGGGTGTCTGCATCTGATCCAAAGTCTGCCCTTGCCCTGCAGAGGCTAGTTCAAGCGGCAGTAAGTAACATTCTCTATTGTCATGGTCCTGTAGCCCATACTATTGTAATTTCAATGTTCATCCAATGATACCATTTTGTAGTTTCGTTGCACCAATGTTTTCTGACTGGTTTGCAGGTTTGGTTCCTTGGGGAGAACGCCAATTATGCAGCTTCTGAATATGCTTGGGAGTCAGCAACCCCACCCGGTACTGCATTAATGATGCTGGACGCAGATAAAATGGTTGCTGCTGCAAGCTCCCGCAATCCAACATTAGCCGGTGCACTGACTCGACTGCAAAGATGTGCTCTCAGTGGCAGTTGGGAGGTATTATTTTGTACCTTTTTTTTGGTGTCCGTGTTTTATTATACAATTTCAATAAGTAGTTGAAGAAATTCAATTCCTTCTCCATTTTGTTTTAGTAACATTTATGTGTGAGACTTGATAAGCTATTAATCGGAAAGTCATTCTGACTCTCTTTGATCTTGTTGATTTCTCCCTCTTAGAGTCGCATCATTGCTGCTCAAGCCCTGACAACAATTGCAATCAGATCTGGTGAGCCTTACAGGCTTCAGATCTATGAATTTTTGCATACATTGGCTCAAGGTGGTGTTCAGTCTCAGTTTTCAGATATACATACTAGTAATGGGGAAGATCAGGGAGCGAGTGGCACAGGTCTTGGATCGTTAATAAGTCCTATGTTAAAAGTACTGGATGAAATGTATAGTGCACAAGATGAATTGATCAAGTAAGCAGAGAGTTTGCTGTTACATTATTGAGTTATCAGTATCTTACAGATTAGTTCCTTGATTTGATACGATTTTTGTATCTCTGTCCAGGGAAATGCGTAATCATGACAATGCCAAGAAAGAATGGACAGATGAGGAACTTAAGAAGCTTTATGAAACTCATGAGAGATTGGTAGATCTTGTCTCACTGTTTTGTTTTGTTCCTCGAGCAAAATATCTTCCTCTGGGGCCAACTAGGTAAATTTTCTTCTACCTTAACATTTTAGTACTAGGCTTGCCCTTTTTGACATTATCTGGAATAGTTTTGTAGTATGCTAGACTAGAACATGATGAGAAGTGTTCCTGTGTTAATTGTTGGTAGAAATTTAACAAATGGTCTTTTGCATGAAAAGTCCTTTCGATTTAATCATGTTATGATCTAACGTGTAGCTTCGTAATGCTCTGAATTTTCTAGCATCATGTTCATTTAGTTTCTTAGTGCATTTTCTCTTGATTAACGCCTCTCGTTAGTTGGAAATCAGCCTCACTATTGTTCTCTCCATCTGTTATTGTATGAACAGTGCTAAACTTATTGACATATATCGCACTCGGCATAATATAAGCGCCTCAGCTGGCCTCAGTGATCCTGCTGTCTCCACGGGGATTTCTGACCTTATTTATGAAACTACTAAAACAAGGATTCCTGATCTTATCTATGAAAATAACAAATCGAAATCTGTTGAGCCAGAGTCACTAGATGATGACCTTGTCAACTTTTGGGCTACAAGCCTCGGCGATGCACCTGCCATGAACAGAGTAAGGGTTTGCTTATGTGTTCTGAATCTAATAGTTGTAGCTACTTTGAAGTTCTAATGTAGGTCATATTTCTAGTAGGCTATTATTACTCGTATGATTATTTGTCGTGGCTGATAACAGAGATGTATATTATATAGGGGCAAATATGTAGTCCAATTGGTCTTGCTCAATACCAAAGTTTTTCTCTTACATCTGCTTTAGTTCATTCAAGCACTACATTTGACTGTATAACCTATTTAATATGATTTAGTGGACTTGAACTCAAGATGTTGTTGCAACCAATATGGAATTCCATTTATTTGAAACAGTAACTTTTGTCCTCGTTGCATCCATTTATTTGAAACAATAACCTTTGGTTGGTTACTGATACACGAGTTTTACTTATCTACCTTTAATTAGGTTAACGAATTTTTAGCCGGTGCTGGTACTGATGCCCCGGATGTTGAGGAAGAGAACATTTTCGCCAGACCTTCTATGAGCTATGACGACATGTGGGCAAAGACCCTCTTGGAAACAACAGAGATGGGGGTTAGGAATCTTAAAATCCTTTTAAGAAACTTCTCTTTGCTGCATTTTCATTGGAAATTCAAGTAGATCTTTCTGGCGACTTCCACAGGAAGATGATGGAAGATACTCAGGTTCTTCTTCTCCAGACTCGGAAGGATCTGTTGAGACGTCCATATCCTCTCATTTTGGAGGAATGAACTATCCCTCACTGTTCGGTTCAAAGCCTTCTTCACAGTCGAAAGTATGCAGATGTCTGCTTGTTGGTTTTTGTGACTTGAGAGTTTTTACACTACTCTTTATTTTATACCTGTTTTTGTTTGCATCTAATAGTAAGTCCTAGTTATGTTATGTTTCTGTCAAAAAGGTGCCTGCAAATATCATCCATGTGTCCAGGTTCCACCTCATGATATTTGCCAGAAATCTCGAGCACATGAAATAATTTAGTCTCTTATGCAGGAACGGAGTGGTGGAAGCAGATACAACAGTTATGAGGGTGTTAATTCCCCGGTTGACCCTTGGAACCTTATTTTATTAGAATCTATTTGTATGCAAGTAAAGGAGATTAATAGTTAATATCTTGCAGATAAGGGAAGAACCGCCTCCTTATTCATCACCTTCACATCAAAGATACGAGTCTTTTGAAAATCCCTTAGCTGGAACCAGTTCAGACAGTTTTGATGATGGCCGGAAATCTTTGGGAAATCGACAATATGGTTCTGCTCTTTATGATTTCACTGCCGGGGGCGAAGATGAGGTTTGTAGCTTAACTAAGTCTAGTCAGAAACCTTTGCTTCCTATTGAATGGATGATGGCTTGGGAAGGTTTTGGATTTCCTAGCGTATTATCTGCTTCCGAATAACTTAACATTGTGTGCTATGCTTGTTCACAGCTTAATCTCACAGCGGGGGAAGAACTTGAGATTGAAGATGAAGTAGATGGATGGTATTATGTAAGTATACATTACAGACATCCCTGGCTCAAAGCTGTTTCTAACAACCAATAGACGGCGTGATTTATTTGTATTTCAAAAGTTATCTTCGAGATTAAAATTATCATTACACTTTCATCTGCGAGAGCTGAGACTACCACATGTATCAATCATCGCAGGTCAAGAAGAAACGACCTGGAAGAGATGGGAAAATGGCCGGGCTTGTGCCCGTGCTCTACGTCAGTCAATCGTAACTGTTCGTATATGTGTCGTATATGTCTGAATCGAAGAGGACTCTTTGCTTATGATTGGTCCAAACTTTATAGAAGAGTTTCCGTTTATTTGTACCCACAATCTAGAGCTTTTCTTCTTGCTGCTGTTGCAAAACCGAACACTTCTGACTATTTCCGGGAATTATATGAGGATGAGAGTGTGATTTTCATTTTCGTTTTTTTTATCTTCTTTCCACTTATTTCTGGGGATTCTATGTCAGTTGGATAATGTTCGATTGGACTTAGATTGTATCTTTATTTTATCATCATCATCATCATCAATATGAACAAAATATATCTTCCCATTTCATTCAAGAGCAATATCATAGAGTGCTTGGAATAATTGTGTATATTGCGGTCTGTGTTTAATTAATTATTAGTCGACCTTAGTTGTTAAAATAAAACAGTGAGGTTAAATTATAATTATAAATTGGATGATTTTTTATTAACTCATTAGTGAGATTCTACCATTACATGTCAACGTGGATTCTACCCAAATTATCAACTCATTAGTCTTCATCAACATTTTTTTTTCTTAGCCTTAGTTTGACTTTATTGTTAAACCATGTGCTTTTTATGACTTGAGATATACCAAACATAGATATATGATAAAACGATTTGAAAAAATATTCAATCCGTGTTGTTTATATGGTCCTTTATTTCCCACTGAGAAAGATATATCATTCCATTCATGCTTTGATACTTTAGACTAAACCATGTTCTTATTATTTAGGTGTAAACGTATAATGTTCCCTAATTTGACCGAACCACTAACTAATATAAAGAAAGTTACAAGGAAAAAATGATTTGAGGAATAAACTAAAATGCAAGAGGGACGACTTATAATTTCACCATTCCTTCCGACTTTACTTATTCAAGACTATATGCAATCGAAGCTTTTATTGATTGATTGTCAAACACCATATTGTGTTTCTTTCGCGCCACATGTTTTTGAACCTACACAAAAACTATCAAGACTACCTACACATATGTATGAATGGCTGACTTAGACTTGGCCTATGTTTCCACGTTAAGCATTTTTCTATTGAAAATATCCAAGTTTTAATGACTATCATTATCATATATTAAATTCGAGGGTTTTATTGTAAGTGCCTTAATAATTTAGCTATAGGTCCTTTAGGCGACGGTTTGGGATTCTCTATTCCAGTTTTTGTATTCCACTTCGTATTTCAACATACGAAAATCGTTACACATACCTCCGTCCAGTGCTAAAACACCCTTAAACATCACTACACCCATGAATATCATTACACCAGGTGTTTAAATAACAAAAAAGATCAATATATATTTTAATATATAATACTGATTTTTTCTACTTCAAAGTAGAAAAATATATAATATTGATTTTTTTTTTGTTTTTTAAACAATTGATATAATGATATTCATGGGTGTAATGATGTGTATTGGTGTTTTAACATTGGACGGAGAAAGATTTAACGATTTTCGTAGGTTGAAATACGAAGAGTAATATTAAAACTGAATAGAGGATCTCAAGCCTTAGGCGACATAAATTAGATTATGAAACTCGCACCGTGGTTGAAGAATAAGAAGGCGAAAAAGGGAATTCCTAAAACATACATATCACTAGCTATATTATATAGCTGCATAAAACGTAAAAAAAAAAAAATGAATTTTTTCTTCACGTACGTCTTTAGTTTATAGTACACATTTCATTTTGAAAAGAGCAAATAATTACTTGTTTCATTGTAATTTTTCACTTGTCTTTAGCTTAATATATAGTAGTACTACACAACTTCCACGATTAAAAATAAAAAATAAAAAATACAATTTTCAACTTGTGTGTTGCTGACGCGCCTGGCGGCCGGCCATATGACATGATGACTTCAGTCAGCTCTGTGAGGAAAGAGACGAACGGGCAATCCTTTCTCGGGAATCGGCATAGGGTTGACGACGATCTTCTCATCTGGGATGACCTTATTCCACTTGAATCTCCTTACAAGATGATGCATGAAAACAAGAATCTCTAGTCTGGCGTACTCTTTCCCGGGGCACATTCTAGGTCCTCCGCCGAATGGCACGAACGTGTACGGAGCGGGCCCCGACCCTTCGAACCTCGACGGGTCGAACTTCTGAGGCTCGGGGAAACATTCAGGGTTCCTATGCGTCGAGTTTGCGCTCCAGTATATCTGCAAATTCATTTTTTTTTCATTACGGCGAATAACAATTTGTTTGATCCTAAGTATGTACGTAGTTACTGTAATGAATTTATTCGACCAATTATTACAAACCTTCCAGCCCTTTGGGATTGAGAAACCATTGAACATGAAATCTGTGATGGCTTCCCTGAAAGCACCTTGAAGAGGCGGCGCGAGCCTAAGCACTTCGCAAGCAACATTCCAAGAATATTTCATCTTTTGAATGTCCTCCCAGTTCAGCAATTCTCCAGGTTTCTTTGAGTTTGCAATTTCAGTTTGTTCTGTCAGAAAAAAAAGATTGATTAAACTCATTATCCATGAATGTATGTATTGGGTAGATAGAACAAATGCATGAAGATAGAGAGAAATTTCTAGGATTTATGTTCAATGAAAGACTCTTACCCTTGTAGACACCCTCGTATATCTCGGGCAACTCAGCTAAGTACTTGACAACAAAAGTACACGCAGAACTAGCAGTGTCGTGTCCGCCGATCAGTAACCCTAAAATCTTATCGGCAATATCCGTTTCATGCATGAATTTCCCATTCTCATCGCTCGTCAGCAGCATGTGGGACAGTATATCTTGCGTAGGCGATGCTTTTCCATCGGCCAAATCAATCTTACGCTGTCGAATAATAGAAACGAGCTCTTTCCTGATGTAGTTCGACGCCTTAATGGCTTTATAGAACGGCGTCCCGGGGAAATCAATAGGGACCGAGATCAAACCCGAGGCTAAAAGATTAAAGGGCTCGGAGAACTTAGCGACATGGTTAGGATCTTCGACGCTGACGAAAAGCCTGCATGCAAGCCAGAAAGTGAAGTTCTTTGCAAGAGGAAAGACGACGACTTTGTCTTTGTTATCCCATTCATCAGCGAAGTGCCTCCGAGCTATGTGATCCATTATCCCTACGTAACGCTGAAGGGCTTCGGGCTTAAAGAAATTGGGAAGCATCTTTCTCATCTTAATGGCTTCTTCTTTAGACGAGGTTTGAGTCGACGACGGGAAGACCTTGTCCACCGAACTGGGCCACCATGACTGGACAAGCTTGTTCTCGTTAGAGAACAAGAACTTATTACCGCTCGCTCCGCAGAAAACCGCGGCTTGCTCGCCTAAAAGATGGGTCTTAAACACGTAGGATGAGTACCTAGCTATGCGATCGAATATGAACTTCTCGGGATGCCCTTTCCAGCCCGTGGATAGAAACTCGAGGCTCTCCCCTATCACGGGCCAGCCCGTTTTGCCGGGCGGCAATGGGTTCGACGGGGCGGATTTGTTCTTGTAGAAGAGCAAGTGAAGTGCGAGGGATACTAAGGTGAGGAAAATGGTAAGAAGGGAGACGTAGAAGAGCTCCATGGTTAACTGTTACTATTATTTGTTTTTAATCTTTTCCTTTGTTTGATATAAAAAAAAAATGGATGTATCTGTTGGAAAATGCTTTTTGTGCTTTGTGTATTTTGCATTTTGTTTGCAGAAGTTAAGCTTATTTATAGGCATGCATTCATATCAAACCCTTGTCCACTAATGGAGCATAGGTGTGTGTGTGTGGATAGTTTGAATCTTAGGGTTTGGATGTTTGGTGGGTCGGGTCAATATGGGTTGGCTCATTAATTTGGTACGATATTTAATCATAGTACATATTAGTGCCACATTTTGGGTAGGAATCACTCTTTCGTTGACTTCAATGTGCTTCGTTTATTATTAATTACGTGTTAATTCACCTAATTGCTTTATGATTTGTTCTACTTTTAATTGAGTGCAAATATATATATGTGGAAATTCAGAAAGATAGCAAGTTGTCGGCTGACTTTTTACGTACTTCACGAGGAACAATAAAGATTTAAAAATATTACATATGAACCGCACTTTGGAAGAGTTACAACATTATGACATAAAGTCGAACTTAGGTGATTAAAAAAAATGTCCAAGTGTGATTAGTTGTGATTAAGATATTGTTAGAAGGTGTGAATGCCTTAACTAACGGTATCACAAACCATTTAGATTCTTATGTACACATTTGGGTTCTCTTATGTCGTATATGCCAATGCCATGCAAAATTATTCGATGGAAGAAGTCAAAAGCCAACTAATAGTAACTATTCCATTTCAATCTAAGTGGCTGGGTCATTTTTTTTAATATATATATATATATATATATATATATTTGTAAAATACACAATATATATACATGCTGGTCTACCATCAGAATCACATGCAAGACAAAAATGATCAATAGAGAATCAAGAAATATATAAGGGATCCATTATATTAGATTTTCTAGGTATACTCAAACAACGTCATCATAGTCCACACGCTCCGATTAAATTTAGTTTGAGACGAATCTGAACCTTATTGTAGTCAATGGGACGATCCCAACTTCTAGCGAAACTAATCCTCTGACATATGTGTACCTCAATGAATCGATGTGCCGTTATCTTGGATCTCATTGGAATCTTTTTTTTTTCAAGGCATCATTTTGATACCATGTATGTATATGCATGCACGTAGTTGTTGCATGTGTTAGTTCTATGTATCGAAACATTAATTAAGCTGCTATTGTTAAATAGTATGAAGATTCTAACATTTGGTAAGGCTAAACGTATTACATTCATGCAATAACATCAACCTAAAAAAAAAAAAGCTACCGCAATAGTCTGCCAACTACGCCATCCATATAATTCATATTAGGACATTTACGTGAATCATAGGTCATGTGTGATTCGATCATGATCTTCCCCAAAGACCTTGATGAAATTATTAAGACAATCTTTAAGTTGAAATTTACGCGAATTATAAGTCAAATCGCAAGATAAACACACCTTAATGTGTGTGTGTGTGTGTGTGAGGAAAAATGATATCATAGATAGTCATAATTCGTGTGCTACCATATTTTAATAAATTCACACGTACCATTATATTAGATTTTCTAGGTATTCTCATACAACGTCATCATAATCCACACGCTCCGATTAAGTTTAGTATGAGACGAATCTGAACCTTGTTGTCGTATATGGGACGATCCCAACTTCCAGCGATACTAATCCGCTAGACATATGTGTACCTCAATGAATCGAAGTGCCATTATCTTGGATCTCATTGGAATCTTTTTTTTTTCAAGGCATCATTTTGATACCATGTATATGCATGCACGTAGTTGTTGAATGTGTTAGTTCTATGTATCGAAACATTAATTAAGCTGCTATTGTTAAGTATGAAGATTCTAACATTTGGTAAGGCTAAGTACGTATTACATTCATGCAATAACATCAACCTTTAAAAAAAAAAGAGCTACTGCAATAGCCTGCCAACTACGCCATCCATATAATTCATATTAGGACATTTACGTGAATCATAGGTCATGTGTGATTCGATCATGATCTTCCCCAAAGACCTTGATGAAATTATTAAGACAATCTTTAAGTTGAAATTTACGTGAATTATAAGTCAAATACCACGATAAACACACCTTAATGTGTGTATGAGGAAAAATGATAACATAGATAGTCATAATTCGTGTGCTACCATAGTTTAATAAATTCACACGCACAATTCTTCGTGATCGTTTAATTTCATCGTAAATAAATAATCCATTATAAGTCAATAGTTTTGTCGATGACATTAAAGAATCTTATGAAGGCGACTCTTTCCTACTACTATTAAGGATTATAAAGATTTATAGTACTAACGTACCTACCGTCCACTAAGGGTTGGATTTTTACCAACTCTTCCGTATTTAATTTATTATGTACACAAATTACATATATGTATTTATATAATATTTGGTAGATATTTCAAGCAATATGATTTAAATAGTTGTACGAAACTAAACTGACTTCCTCTTATCCGACGAAATTACGCTCACAAAAAGAAGGCTGCCTCGATGTGAGTTGTGCCTAAGACAGTTCATTTCAGTTTTTAATCTATGTAATTTATTTAATTTTGAATTAGTGTATTTCTTGCTATTTTAATCTTTCAGCACTCCTCGTAATTTATTTTATTAAATTATATATATGAATATCACGTAGTATATTTCGAAAAAAAAAAATTAAACTACTATCGTGTAAGATACTATGATTGCTGACAATTGGACTTTAAATAAACATAGTACAGTCAGTACGTATGTGTCGTTTTAGTTCACTGCATTATAAGTCCAATGTCTACATTTATTTTTCTACGAAATGAAGGACTATTTGTCGAATCGAATGAGTGGTGAAGATAGACATATGAAAATAATCAACCATCATGTTATCTCCTTATGCATAAAAGATAATGTTGACATTATAATTATCTTAAATGTGCATGCATATAATATTTAAAAAAAAAAAGACTATTTACCTCATTTTATTTTCAAATAGTAGGTTGGAGTCGTCCATCAATTAAAGTCATGCATTTTTTAAGAATACTAATTACGTGCTGTCCCATCGGCTTATTGTCTGAATATATTTTTCTTAATATCACATCACACCACACAGTTTTGAAATTTGTCATTGAAAAAAACATATATGTTCTTTAATTTATAAGGTAGACTTATTCGTAAAGCGTCGACATTAGGATCTATATTCAAAATAAAATACATAAAAAAAAATCATTTTCATGAATTTGAAGAGCACAGTAATTCGTTGATATTCATATATATGTCGTTTGCGGACTGTCATCGTACGCTGATATATTCAAAAGTCTTGAGATTATCTCTGACTAAATCAAGAATTTAACTTGGGAGTTCGTTTTCATGTCGACAACTTGGAAATATATTAATTATATTTTTTGTCCGTAGTTATATCATATTAAAATTAATTTTACAATTGTCATTTGGCCTAAACTGCTTTTTTTTCTTACTCCAAATATTGATGTCGGGTTTGAAAAAAAAGTAGATAAAATTGACGTGTTTGGCAGTTATCAAACTTCAAATATATTTAATTTAATTATCGGAATTTATTTTGTACTCAAGGACGGGTTTGGGGTATTGCACTTCCTGAGATTGCCAAAAAAAAAATGGTTCTTTTAGAAATGTTGTATTTAAATTTTTCGAAATATAAATTTCATTTCTCAGAACAAATTTATTTTTATATATATGATAAGGCAGACGTCAGAATCATGAAATAAATTTCATAATAAAGGAACCAAACCCCAAATAATTGAATCATACCCTTTCTAGGATTCTAAAACCTCTTTCTCCCATTTATTTTTAATTCGCATGGTCAAAATATGGTAGAGATCAAATTATATATTATTTTCCTCTAAGTGGAGACATACAATTAATTGATTAAAGTAGGCACAACTTTTACCTAAAAAGAAAAATCTCATTTTTATTTAGGCATTTCCTCTAAATGTATGTATTCCAGCATTGGTTACATTTTTAATATAAAAACCAAACATTATGCACACATATTAGATGACTTGTAACAAAAGCCTGAAATAAAATAGTATAGTTTAGTGGGAAAAGTTGAATGATATTCACTATTTATCAAATTCGTTTAGCCAAAAATAAGTTTATAATCAATCTTGCAAACATATAATACATAACAATTAATAATACAAAGTTTTCTTACAAACTCGAATAAATACAGAACTAATATTAATTTATTTTTTCCCTCCTAACAAACCCTAATATGAGGATAGAGACAAACAGGCAAATCATTCGCAGGGACTGGCGTAGGATTCACAACAATCTTCTCATCTGGGATTATTTTCTTCCACTTGAATCTCCTCACAAGATGATGCATGAAGACAAGAATCTCCAGCCTGGCGTATTCTTTCCCGGGGCACATTCTCGGCCCTCCGCCGAACGGCACGAAAGTGTACGGAGCGGGCCCCGACCCGTCGAACCTCGACGGGTCGAACTTGTATGGATCCGGGAAATTTTCCGGGTTCTTGTGCGTCGAGTTTGCGCTCCAATATAGCTACACAAGTTTTTAGTTTAAGTACATGCACGAGTTTTATTGCCTTTGTTAGCAGTGTGTAATAAATTAGGTTTCTAATTTTTCCTTACCTTCCATCCCTTTGGAATGGAGAAGCCGTCGAAAGTGAAATCAGAAAGCGCCTCTCTAAAAGCTCCCTGGACGGGCGGTGCGAGCCTCATCACTTCGCATGCGACGTTCCACGAATATTTCATCTTCTGTATGTCGTCCCAGTTCAGATATTCGCCTGGGGATTTCGTCTTTGCGATTTCCATTTGCTCTGCAAGACAAAGCCCGCCAAGAAGTTATTATATAAACAGTAAAAAGAACTAAACTCTCGCCGTCGTAGTTGCTGATTAGTTATTTTTATCTTATTACCTCTATAAACTCCGTCGTAAATCTCGGGCAGTTCAGCCAAGAACTTAACGATGAAGGCGCAAGCGGAGCTAGCAGTGTCATGCCCGCCAACGAGCAACCCTAATATCTTATCAGCGATGTCCAATTCATGCATGAACTTCCCATCTTCGTCGCTGGTAAGAAGCATGTGGGAAAGAATATCTTGCGTCGGCGATGCTTTTCCATTGCTTAGGTCTATTTTCCGCTGCTTAATGATGGAGACGAGCTCCTTTCTGATGTACTTCGACGCCTTCACCGCCTTGTTGAAAGGCGTCCCGGGGAAATCTATGGGTATGGAGATCAAGCCCGCCGTTAGACTATTGAAGGGCTTGGAGAACTTTTCGACCTGACGATCGTCTTCTACGCTCATGAAGAGCTTGCACGCAATCAAGAAAGTGTAGTCTTTCGTTAGAGGAAAAACGAGCACTTTGCTTTTGTTCTCCCACTCGATTTCGAAGTGTTTTCTAGCTATTCTATCCATGATGCCTATGTAGTTCCTTAGGGCTTCGGCTTTGAAGAAGTTGGGCAGCATCTTCCTCATCTTGATCATTTCGTCGGTGGACGAAGTTTGAGTGGAAGACGGGAAGACTTTGTCTATGGATTTAGGCCACCATGTCCTTACAAGCTTGTTCTCGTTGGAGAACAAGAACTTATTACCGTTCGAGCCGGCGAAAACCGCCCCCTCCGCGCCGAAGAGGTGGGTCTTGAACGTGTACGAAGAGTGCTTCTTCACGCGGTCGAAGATGAAGTTTTCGGGCTGGCCTTTGTAGCCCGCGAAGAGAAAGGCGAGGCTCTCGCCGATGAAAGGTAGGCCCGTCTTCCCCGGCGGCAGGGAGGCGGCGGCGCCGCCACTGCCGTGGTGGTGGTGGTGGCTGAAGAGGTAGAAGAAGAAGAGGGAGGTGAGGAGGATTAGGAGGGCGAGGACGTATAGAGAAAATAACTCCATAATGTGTTTTTTCTTTTTTGTTGGATGATGAACTGATCGACTGTTATGTGTGTCAATATATAGATGAAATGAACATAAGTTTTTCGTTTATTATTATTATTATTATTATTATTTAATGTGAATGCATGAAAGTAATCTCATAGTGGGAAGGAAGGGAAGGGACAAGTAAAGTCAGCATTGGTAAGCGGGTGACGCAATATTATAGAAACCAACAAACTACCGTATTTTCCTTAAAAGGGTTGGTAGGTGCCTCCATAATTAAATATATAATTAAATATATATATATATATATATGAATTTTATGCAACCTTTGAGCACTTTGTGTGACACCTGTTGATGTGGCACTGATTCATATTATATCAACATGTCACATCAATATCAGACGTGATGCGACGTTACTTAACAACTTCTAGGTGTCATTGATCGACAGATGGTGATATAGCATGTTGACAGCTTATGTAGCAGCACCTGATATGTAAAATTGATTTTTGTCACGTTAACGTACCATATCAACATATTATATATAAGAAAAAATATATATTCTCGTAAAGCATGTGAATTATTACCAAAACATCGTTGATTTCAAGAATTATAAATGCATGGACAGGACAGGGGAACTATGCACCGAATAACGGTGCGGTCTTATACAATTTCTTAATCAATTTGATTGATAATTACGATTTGGTCATTAGAAAAAAAAAAAAGATAAGATGAATTATAATCTTTTTGGTTCAGTGATCGGCCCAAATATCGGAAAAATTAAAAATCAATATGATTGGCTTTGGCGTGGTTTGTACTTGTGCGTGACTTCCTAAAGGTCAGCAAATGTTAAAATATTTGTATTTATATATATATATATATATATATGTGTGTGTGTGTGTGCTGAATAAAAGAAAAACCAGCAAATACTTCACTTTTAATGATGAACATAATCAATAATGGAGGGAGGTAATGGTTAGAGCTAATCAAGTGGAGGATGTGAAATAAAATACACGATTTGAAACAAAGATATATTATAATAATAATTGTTATTATTAACTAACAATGAATTTCGAAATTATAGCTGCATCGATTACGTACTTGCAAAAAAGAATCATTGGAAAATTTTAATCCTAGTGGCTAAATAACTTTTAAAACTGGCCCTGTAAATGGGTTGGGCCGTACAAATCTATTTCACTATAGCCTGTTAATTGAATATTGTTGGGCCCGTTTATGTTTAATTGAACATTGTTGGGCCATTTACAGTTAAAATTAATATTATGACTTCATATAATAAAAATAACTTAATAAATTATTAATATTATATATTTATATATTATAGAGCACCCATTATAAAATTCTAGTCTATATACTATTTATTTATATTATATATAATGGATAAACACATCATAACTCTCTCAATTAATTTGATATGTCATATCAAATTACAATTTTATCCTTCATTTTATTATTTATTCCAATTATGTCCTCATAAATTATTTTTTTCTTTTTAAATAATAACGAGTTAAAATTAAATCATAATTTTACATATTAAATATTCTAATTAAAAATAAATATAACATAAAATAATGTTATATATATTTATATATTACTGAACACTCATCGATTGCGTTTAAAATACTAGTATATATTAACAGTGAGGAGTGCAAAGTAACGGTCTTCAATTAATTTTGTATGTATATCTGTTCCTTAAAAACCTCTCTACAAAAAAAAATCCTCATGTATTTTTCTTCTTTGTCGGCGGCCACAGATCTACTGCAACTATGATCGTTGGCGGATCGAGTTGGAGCACTTATAATCTATTTTATTTCTCGATTTTCTTATTTTCAATTTGTTTATCTCTCGTATGAGGGTTATCTTTCTCTCGTACGATTTCTCTCTTGAATAAATGGACACCGTGTTGGTATCGGTGATTTATAAATAATGGAATTATGAATCTTGATTAAATAATGTCAAAATTGCTTGAAGAATGAATTGCAATTGACGATACTATTTAAAGAATGAATTGCAATTGTTGATGTTGGTATATCTTTTTGTCGTTGCTTCATATTCTTCAGTTTTATTTATTTATTCCATTGTAAAATTTCGTCCAATTGATATTATAGAATAAAATTATCGTTTTCTCAAAAAAGAAAAATTTAATTTTATATGTGAGACGAGTTAAACTTTACCTTTCTTTTTTTCTTTAGTTATATCCTAAAAATCAATTTTGTTTTTAAATTCTTAAAAATAATACATAATTAAAATTATAATTTTATCTATTAAATATTTATAGTTACAAATAAGTAATATTATTTATATTTATAATAGATACAGTAGTAGGATATTAAACTCAAGAAGCTTGACTTACTCAACAACAACACGTACACAAACAAGTCAGTTTCACTTTCACTGACAGCAACTTCAAACACATAACACTGTGTGCAAACATAAAATTACAAAAAGAAAAAAAAATTATTTTTTGTATAATCGAATTGGAAGTCCATTTTTGGGCATAGGCATTGGATCGACGACCATTTCTTCCTCAGGGATGATCTTCTCCCATCTGTATTTCCTGACGACATGGTACATAAACGCTAATATCTCCAGCCTCGCATACTCTTTCCCCGGGCACATCCTCGGCCCGCCGCCGAACGGCACGTAGGTGTAAGGAGTCGGGCCGTTGTCCTCGAATCTTGACGGGTCGAATCTTTCCGGGTCGGGAAAGTATTCCGGGTTCTTATGGGTCGTATTTGCCGTCCAATATAGCTACATACACAACAGAATAAGCAGGTATATGTTTTTTTTTTTCTTTTAGAATAAAAAGTATTTTAAAGTCATTCATTATTCACCTTCCATCCTTTGGGAATGAAGTAGCCAGCGTAGCTAAAATCAGCGATGGCCTCTCTGAAGCTCCCCTGCAATGGAGGAGCCAAGCGTAAGACTTCACAAGCGACGTTCCATGAATACTTCATCTTCTGCAAGTCTTCCCAGTTCAGTAGTTCGCCGTCTGACTTTGACTTTGCCACTTCATTTTGTTCTTAAACAAAAGAAAATGTAATGATATGGTGAATCAATTATTACAATAAGTCCCAAAGAGAGAGCGAAACAAAAGGAGGACCATAGACCATACCTTGCAAAACCCTGTCGTAAACTTGTGGCAACTCGGCGAGGTACTTCAAGATGAACGTTATGGCGCCGCTGGCCGTGTCGTGCCCGCCGATGAGCAAGCCGATGATCTTATCGGCGATGTCCAGCTCGCTCATGAACTTGCCCTTGTCGTCCGTCTTGGTCAGCATGTGGGCTAAGATGTCGTCATTACAAGGCTGCTGCTGCCTTCTCCTTCTCTGTCTGATGACTTCAAGAAGCTCCCTTCTGATCACATCGGCGGCCTTGATCGCGCGGTTGAAAGGCGTGCCGATGAGATCGATGGGAATGGATAAAACCCCGGCAACTAGGGCTTGGAAAGGCTTCTCGAACCTCGCGATCACGTCGGGATCGTCTATGCTAAGGAACAAACGGCAGGCAACTGCGAAGGTGTACTGCTTGGCCAGGGGCAAAACGGTCACTTCGTCCCTCGACTCCCAGTGGGCTTCCAAGTGCTTGGCCGCTATGGAGTCCATTACGGAGATGTAGTTCACCAGTGAGTCTGGCTTCAGAAACCCCGGCAGGAGCTTTCTCATCTTCTTCGATTCTTCCTTAGTCGACGTCTGCAATGAAGTGGGGAAGATCTTCTCGACGTTGCTCGGCCACCATGAGGTGACGAGCTTGTTCTCGTTTGAGTACAAGAATTTGTGGCCCGACGGGCCGCAGAGGACGGCGGTCTTTTCCCCGAGCAGCGAGGTTTTGAAGACGTCGGGGGAGTACTTCTCCATCCGCTTGGTGAAGAAGTTCTCCGGCGAGCCCTTCCGCCCCGTCGATAGGAATTCTAGGGTTTCGCCCAGTAAGGGCCAGCCCATGCGCCCTGGAGGGAGTTTGTTGAATTCTTTTGGTACGGATTTGTAGAAGATTCTTAGATAAAATGAAAGGATGAGAGTTAGAAGGAGAAAGGTTGATAGGATGAGGAGTTCCATGTCTAAATCTTGCATCATAATATGTAGTTTGTTACTTCGATTTTTTATGCGATTTTTTATTTAAAGGTTACTAAATAGTAGTGATTATTATGAATTATATAGAAGGGGTTTTGCTTTGAAGTTATGAAGGGGAGATCGATGGCTGGCTTATATATATTTACAAACGAATATATATTCTTTAATTAATCAAAACGTTCACACGGCCTTTGTTAGGTAATAACAGTGCATGCCCTAGCTCGATGTTATTGGCTTCTGCCTATAAACGTTGGATATTAGTTGTGAACCTCTCTTGCTTCATTGGGCATCTAACGATGTATTAGTAATGATCGACTAATGAAGGGATGTTATTTTCTTGCAAGGTAATACTTCAACGAAACTATGATCGCTATATTCTTGCAAGGGATGTTATGATCATATGTAGTTTGACTTTTGGAGGGCTTATTAGGACATTAACTTTTTTTTTTTTCTTACCACCATTAAATTCATTATTTCACTAACGAAGGCTTACTTTAGCGTGCATTAATGATCGCTTTAAGTGCAACCTTAATCGTAAATAGTCGAGACGATGTTATCAATAATTGTTCGCTTCCACTTTCCATCGGACAATTTATTCATGTTGTTCTAGATTGGGTTGTTATTAATTGTTGATGTCTTATTAAATAACATAATATTAAATTACATATGATGACCATTTAAAAATTAGGTATATGTTCAAACGTTCCAAAATAAGTTAAACGTGTAGCATACTTTTACTAAATTATGTCACTGAATGCGATGATTGAAAAAAAAACAAAAAGTAGATTGTGTGTATGTGTGTGTGGCGGCTTTTTTCTCGACTATCTAATTATTTTTAAAACGTCACTGCCCTAAGCAGAAGGTAATCAGATTATATATATATATAAATATTTTGCCAATGCTTGACACGAAGATTTTGATACAACGAATCATGTGTCATTACCAATGGATGCAATTTTTTTTTTTAAAAAAAATCTGATAAATCATTATATGATATAAATTGTAAAATCTGTGTCAATTATATGATTCATTTTTTAGTGATATCACTACAAAATATTCCGTGACACAAGCTATATTGGTAACATATCGCTGAATGAACGAAAAAGGACGTACATAACCATGTGATTTAAGGTCGACATGAAATAATATTCCTCCACAAGATTTTGATGTCATTCTGTTTTTATTCAATAATGTAATGTAACAAATAATTGTAGAAATATGACACAAAAGGATGAGATAATAAACAGTGATTAAATTAAATCATGGCATTGATTGCCAAGCCAATCACAATCTGTCGGTTGTTTCTGCATGAGACCTAACGTACCTACTCATCATCATATTATTTACTTTATTTTTTTTAATTAACTATTTCATCATCTTAATAAAATCACATCACGAGTAAAAAAAAATTACCAAAAATGATATTCTTGATCATAGTAGTTTCTATTCTTTTTTGACGGTTGCTTGCATGAATAGCCATTTGAATTCATATGTTAATCTTGAAACATATCAATAAGTTAAGATTTTAGAAGAAAAAAAAACTAAAACTAAATAAATTACCCAATTGCATGTTTTGGATACTTAGCATGAGTGAGTTTGAGGCTCATATTGGACATATCATCTCGAAGATGGTTCACCAATAATGTTATTTTGCCAGCCTATGAATATTATACTGTGACTAATGTGAAAGTGAGAAATTATTTAAGCAGAAATTTAATATAAATTAATTGTGAATAAACCGTTGAGCAAGGCAAATACAGTCAGTCGTCGATAGAGATATGAATCTTTACACGGCGGACACGAAGTATCAAACAAAATATAGGGAAGAAAATAGCATATTCAGACAACCATTACAATCTTTTCGATATATCAGAATGTCTGATATGAAATTCACATTTATTTATTTATTTCTTATTTATCATCATCATCAATCAATTGGAAATTTATATATGTGGTACATATTCTTAAAGTCATGCATCTAACCATTTACGACGAACTTTTCCATTCAAGACCCATGATGTTAAATTAAATTATCGATACAATATATCAAGTTTAACAATTTAATTATCCATGCAATCTTTTTGAGTGTGACTTTTGGACCCAACGTGCAAAATAAGAATAATATTTGACAGAATACTAACGTCAGCTAATCTAAAAGCTTGAGTATATATAATAAGCCTAGATATAAGTTTTCCTAAGTTGCAAGGCGATTATAGTGCACTAACGTCCTAAATAATATTAAAAACTTGGGACTATGTTTAACAAAAACATAATTATTTTTCTATTAGATATGCCCTAAAAGTCTCGAGGTGCACATCTTGAGGATGGTCAGTTTTGAAACATGAATTAGGGTTTAGGGTTTAGTATTTTAATTTATTTCTGGTAAAAGAAAAATATGATTGGATTAAATAAACGTTCTTTGGTATGATCAATACTTGGGATACAAAATATCTATATTTATATATAACTAGAATTCAAAATAATTATAATAATGAATTATTGAAAAACTGAAATTTGTAAGAATATGCTATGCATCAGCCTTTTTGATTATTTTTAGGTATTGATGGAATTCTTTCAACCATGGCATGCATTGAATTGATTAATTTTTAGTATTTCAATCAATAAATATTAAATGAGTACTAATAAGAATCGATATATTTAAATGTATATGGGGATCATCGTACTATTCTATTTAATTCTTTCGTTTTTACATGTGTCTCTATGTTCTAGTCGGTACGTTATTTTGATTATGAACGACTGCATTGAATATCATCAACTCTCTATACGTTATGTCTTCATTGAAAATAACAAGTCAACTTAAAATGCAAAGTCTTGGCGTAGGAGAAGAGAAGAGAAGAAGTTTGTACAAAAAAAGGCATCAAACTTTGAGTAGAAGAAATTCACGTGAAAAGATACACCACATAATTATTATATGTACACGCGCAAGCATATTATCCGCTTGATAAATAACTAAATGAAAATAAAAAATAAAAAATCATTGGGATCTCTCTCTAATCATGGATTCTATATTTATCAAAGTTAGAATTTTGTGGCCATTTTTTTATATTAATTTCATATAGATATGAAGTGTGATTAGGACCAATATTAAAAATATTATTACACATGGCACGTATCATGTGGCGGAGCAAGCTAATGCTGTGAATATAAGGGTCCAGCCTAATTGGATCCGATATTTTAAAAAGTTTTAGTTCAATTTTAGTGCAATATAAAAATTTTTAAATATATATTACTAATAAAAGAAAATTTCAGTATGGTCCAATAATCTTACTGCCTCCCATGTGACTCCACAACTGCGCGTATCAGTTTCACGTATTATATATGTTTTTCTAACTACACAGCAAGTTGATTTTTCTTATATATATATATATATACTCAAAAGATTGACACATGCCATTTGCCCTAATAATACGATATAAAGTTCAGTACAAAGCCAAGTTTTCTTACATTATATATTATACAAATGTAATTATTACAAGCAGTAGTTTCACCATTGAAGCCATTATCCTAAGCAGTAGATTCCAAGGTAATCATCTATGACGACGAAACCAAACTGTTTGCTGAATTTTTCTTTTTTATTTTCTGCTGTTTGTATGTTTTTATTTAAAAACTTCATTTTCAATAGCGTAGCGTAGCCAAAGGTAGCAAAGGAACGACGATGTGGAAGTTGAAGATTGCAGAGGGAGGCGGCGATAAGTGGCTGACGACAACTAACGGTCATGTCGGCAGACAACATTGGGAGTTCGATCCTAACGAGGGAACCGAAGAAGAACGTGCCCAAGTCGAGAGATTCAGACAAGAATTCAACAAGAACAGATTCGAGACTAAACAGAGTGCTGATCTCTTCATGCGCATGCAGGTAATTAAATTTTTACTTATTTATTTATTTTATTTTTTTGTTAGAGGCTGATGATCTATTATTGTTATTGCCACGCGGCGGCAGCTGACAAGGGAGAATCCACGTGTCACGATATTGCCGCCGGTGAAACTGAGTGAGTCGGATGATGTCAACGAGCAGGCGGCGGCGACTACTCTAAGACGGGCCATCACTTTCTACTCAACCATTCAGGCCCACGACGGACATTGGCCCGCTGAGTCCGCCGGCCCATTATTTTTCCTACCTCCCCTGGTATGTACGTATGTGCCTTTGTCATGTTTTTATCACCTTCAAATTTCGTCGTAATTAACGCCGGAGAATCGTTTACGATGGAAGGTGCTGGCGCTGTACGTCACCGGAGCGACCAACACCGTCCTTTCGCCGGAGCATCAGAAGGAGATCATCAGATACATATTCAATCATCAGGTTAATTCTGACGGCGAGTTTTTTTTTTTTTTTTTGTGTGCGTATATCAGCTCTGAAAGTTTTTTTGATTGAACAGAACGAAGATGGAGGTTGGGGCATACACATAATGGGCCATAGCTCAATGTTCGGGTCTGTTCTTAGTTACATCACGCTGAGACTGCTCGGACAAGGGCTTGAAGACGGCGAAGACAGCGCAGTTGCGAGGGGTCGAAAGTGGATCCTCGATCACGGTGGAGCTGTAGGAACGCCGTCGTGGGGGAAATTTTGGCTCACCGTAAGATTTTAAAAAATAAAATTGCTAAAATCATTTGATTCGACCCTTTTTGTCGCAATTTTGCATATTGATTAGGTTTTGGGAGTTTATGAGTGGGATGGTTGCAATCCAATGCCTCCTGAATTCTGGCTACTTCCTGATTCATTTCCAATTCATCCAGGTTTTTCTTCGAATCAGCGAGAATTTTTTTTTAGGTTAGATTAGCTTCAAGCTATTAATTGATCATGATTGTGCCTCTTTGTATTTCTGCTACGGATGTGTAGGAAAGATGTTGTGCTACTGCCGTTTGGTGTACATGCCAATGTCGTATTTATACGGGAAGAGGTTTGTCGGAACTATAACGAAACTCATTCTATCGCTAAGGCAAGAGATTTACAACGAGCCCTATCATGAGATAGATTGGAACAAAGCAAGAAACACATGCGCAAAGGTTAGTTGAATTCTTACAATCTCGTGTTTGTGAAGTATCAGAACTAAACTCATATTATGATCTCCTTTGGTATGAGTATTTACAGGAAGATCTCTACTATCCACATCCCATTATGCAAGATATGCTATGGGGATTTCTTCATCATTTTGCCGAGCCAGTGCTAAAAAGATGGCCATTTTCTAAACTGAGAGAAAGAGCTTTAAAATTAGCGATCGAGCACGTTCATTACGAGGATGAGAACAGTCAGTACCTATGCATAGGATGTGTGGAGAAGGTACTGTGCATGATCTCAAAGTACCATGTTTTGAGTTTTTTTTTTTTTTTTGACAGAAATTTGATCATTACAACATTATTTTTCAGGTTATATGCCTTATTGCTTGCTGGGCCGAGGACCCTAATTCTGAAGCATATAAGCGCCATCTGGCCCGTATTCCAGATTACTTCTGGGTAGCTGAAGATGGCCTGAAAATGCAGGTCTCCTTTTTATTTCATTTTTTCCCATATTTATTGGATTTTTTTTTTACCATAAATACTGATGATGGATTCATTTTTATGACAGAGTTTTGGATGTCAAATGTGGGATGCAGCTTTTGCAATTCAAGCAATTTTATCTGCTAATCTTGCAGAAGAATATGGTACAACTCTAAGGAAAGCTCACAGCTTTGTGAAGGCCTCACAGGTTTGCTATCAGAGGAACATCATGCAGAAAAGTTGAATGAATTTTTATTTTATTACGAACTTATATGTAATGTTTCTTGTTTTACATTTAAAAGGTACGGGATAATCCATCTGGTGATTTCCGTAAGATGTATCGTCACATTTCAAAAGGTGCTTGGACATTTTCCATGCAAGATCACGGTTGGCAAGTCTCGGACTGCACAGCCGAAGGACTTAAGGTTGTAAACTTGAATTGAACAAACTATAATTATATCATCTGCTTTACAAAATTTTCTTTGTTTTGGCTAATTTACAGACTGTACTGTTATTCTCCCAAATGAGTCCAGAACTTGTAGGAGAAAAAATAGAAACCGAACGTTTATATGACGCCGTTAATGTGATATTGTCCCTCCAGGTAACTATTGACTAGATAAATTTAAATTCATGTGTTGCTGCAATATAGCAAAGCTAACTTTTTTATGTATTTATTGGATGATACAGAGTGACAGTGGCGGATTTCCAGCATGGGAACCAAATCGAGCCCAACGTTGGTTGGAGGTAACTATTTGAAAATTACTGTTCTTCAATTTCATGACGAAAATTAAAGTTAATTTTAACATTTTTTTTTCATGGCTCACCAAATTTCAAATGATTTGTACTGTTTCCAGAAGTTCAACCCGACTGAGTTCTTCGAAGATGTACTCATCGAGCGAGAGTAAGCTCTCATCACAATACTTTGTTATATATATATATACACACACACACATAAACTAATGTGTTTATTGTTTTAATCACTACTAGCTATGTGGAATGCACCTCATCGGCAATCCAGGCTTTATCTCTATTCAAGAAGATCCATCCATCTCATAGAAGAAAAGAGATCGAAAACTGCATATCACGGGCAATACAGTACATAGAGAACATTCAAGAACCTGATGGTTCATGGTATTACTTCAATTTTCATTACACAAACACACACACACAAATGAAATATCTAATCTATTTACTTTTAAAACATTGATGATGTTCGAAAGGGGCGGTTCCTGGGGAATATGCTACACCTACGGTACATGGTTCGCCGTGGAGGGCTTAGCTTCATGCGGAAAAAATTTCAGTAACTCAATGGCTCTCAAAAGGGCCTGTGAATTTCTGTTGTCAAAGCAGTTGCCTGATGGAGGATGGGGTGAGAGCTATCTCTCAAGCTCAAACAAGGTATGTGGGCTTCTTTTTTTATTTCTTCTATGCATATTATTACCAAAAATAAGTTTTTCTTGTTAATAAAGATTCAATTTTTTTTTTCGGAAAGGTGTATACTGGGCTTGAAGGCAATAGGTCTAATTTGGTTCAGACTTCATGGGCTCTGCTGTCTTTAATTGATGCAGGACAGGTCACATTCTTGATGATGATTATATATCAAATATTTGAATAATATTATATATTATGGTATATCATAAGTGCTTTTTAATTCTAATTTATTAGGCTGAGATTGACCCAACGCCCATACACCGTGGAATAAAACTGCTCATAAATACACAGATGGAAGATGGTGACTTTCCTCAGCAGGTATTATGGTATTCTAGTTATATAATAATACAGTGATGTAATAGACAAAAGAATGTTTTTTTTTAATATATTTGTATTATTTATTGCAGGATATAACTGGCGTCTTCATGAAGAACTGTACTCTTAATTATTCATCGTATAGGAACATATTTCCTATATGGGCTCTTGGTGAGTATCGTCGTCGAGTCTTACAAGCGTAGTAATGGAGCATCGAGCTTTAATACAAACAAGTTATATATGTAATATGGCAGTTTGTGTTGTTATTTTCTATTCTTGAAATGTAATTATGCTGCTATTGGTGTGTGATAATAAAGCTTTAATAATATTAATCTATGAAATAAAATATTTGTGACCCTTTTTTTTTTTCATGAACGAGCGTTAAAAAACAATTGCACATAAAAATTGATTATTACATGGCAGAGAGTCATAAAGTCAATGATGGAATTCGAAATTGATGTTTGCCACTTTAGTGACAAACCTTTGGGTCCATGTTTTTGGCTTTATCTTCTCGATTTTCCTTTTTTTTAATTTTTTTTAATAATTTTATATTCTTTGTAAAAGAGGATAGTAAAAAAAATGATAGATGGCGATGGATTCCTTCGTAGTTGGACCACCAATTTAGATGGCTCTTATGCAAGTGCGAGCTCCATTTGGCCATCCACCATCTCATGCAATGTTTTTTTTTTTTAAATAGAGCATATCTAATATATAAATCATTATACATAAATACAAAGGGTGTAGCTTTAATGATGATAATTATATTCGTTTTCTTGTTTGTGCTCTTTTGATAGGTTATCGATTTACAAAAGTGAGATTGCACAAATATGAATTAGTTTTAAATTATATGAATTGTGACTTGATATTCAAAATATATATGATTTCTTAGCTTAATGGTCAAAGATTACTCTGACTACCAAATATCGTCGTCGCACATTGATTTGTTTTAGTGTAGATTACGTTGTTGACATAGTTGGCAGACTGTTGCTTTAGCCCGTGGTACCTTAAGTGAGTTTGTCACACGTGAATTTGTCCTAATATAAATTAGGTTGTTGACGTGGTTGACATATTATTACGGTAGCGTCGGATTTGCTTGATCCAGAGGACAAGTTTTGGTATAAGATTATATATATATATATATATATATATTATACTTCTTTGAATACTCACGAAGCCCTATTTCCCTTTTCTTTTTGGAAGTCTCACAATTCATTGATCTTTCATAAGTTGTAGTAGCTTTTCTTTTACACGAGATTTTGGTGAATGCAAAACATGACGTGACTTTTATATCACTTCATTACATCTCTCTTTATTGGTTTTGTGAATTTTTTTTTTCCTCACATCTTTTTTTCACCTTTTAAAGCTCTCAAGGCCAAGTTGCATTGCAATTTGCAACCATGATGATACACAAAGAGGGGACACCAAATAAAATCTTATTGCCAACATGAAACTGCTCATCGAAGCTCACTCTCCATGTATTATTATTTATACAAATAAAATAAAATAAAAAAGAGAGAAGACAACTTACTTATCATATAACTATTGTTTGTACATCCATGGAAAAGGGTGAGATGTAATATTTCCAGAATAAAAAAAAAAAGAGACTAGAAAACTAAATATTTCAATTCGTTGAATCTTGCTAATGATGCTTGATGACTCCACGCAAGGTGTCTCCCTTCTGTTTTTAGGATGATCGCCATTAGTGCTTTGTATGTAATAACCATATTTCCTCTGTATCTTTCATTTGAAGTGGCATGGCATGTAGGGGTGTTCATTATTTGGGTGACCCGATTATCCATCCGAATCATTTTGAATTTGGCTTATTCGGTTCGGTTAATCGGATAAACGGGTGGTTAATTGGGTCACCCGAACTATTAAATGGGGGAATGGTTCGGGTATCGGGTGGAGTAAAAAAATTCGAGGCTCACCCGAAACCCGAATAAGAGTTATTTAATTATATTTAAAATATATTTATATATTATATGAAGAGTAAAAAATTGATACCATCGCTCAATTGCTCTCTCGCACAAATCAAATCGAACCGATTAACCCCGAAAGTTATATATTTAATATAAAAAATATATATAAAAAAATCCGTTATATAATTATAATTAAAAATATACAAACTACAATATTTAATTGGTTTACCCGAAAACCAAACCATTAACCCGAAAATCAAACCATTTAATTAGTTTTGGTTTGGTTTGCGGGTGGTTATCCTAAGTGTCAAAAACCCGAATAACCCAAACCGAATAACCCGAAAATCGATAATCCACCCATTTGAACACCCCTAATGGCATGGCAGTATTACATATAATATTTATTACATTAATAAAAAGAAAAAAAAATATTAAAGTATCTCTTTTCGGAGAGACAGTATGAGGTGCTTATTGCCTTATATTCTCCCCACAGCTGAAAGTCTCAGAGCCTCTGTAGAGAGAGAGAGAAGCTGATCTGTGAGAAGTTTTCATCTCTCTCTACAATTATTTATATCATCTTCAAGATTTCTCTGTTGTAGAACAGTGCCTTCTTGAGTGTGCGCGCGCGCTTTGTGTGATGGCTGAAATGGTTTTGGCAAAGAAGAGACTGTCAATAAACCTCTCCTTTCTGAGCCTCGCAAAGCCGGCGAGAGCCCAGAAATCACCCAAGGTTTTCAATGATCCAAACGGCGTCGTTGGGCTTCAAATCGTGGCAGCCCTTAACCACGATGATCGCCAAGATTCGATCTTTATCAATGGTTGTTTCTCTTCTGGGCTTGTCCCAATAATATCGCCAAAATTTTCATCAAGCCCCATACCTATACTCGCCAGCGACAAACCCTTTGCCAAGAGCCTCACCATAGAGGAAATGGAGCTGTGTGAAGAGTACACTTGTGTGATATCCCACGTTGGTGACAGATTAATCAAGAAAAGAGAGTACTTTGAGGCCGACTTGCTGGGAAACAACGAAGGGTGTGAAAGAATTTTCGTTGTCTCTGATAACACGGTTAGCTACGGCGGCGGCGGCGGCGGTGGTGGTTGCGGTGGCTTTTTGAATACTTGTTTTCTCTGCGATAAGTTGCTTGATGGTTTGGATATTTTTATGTACAGGTAATAAAAAAAAAAAAAAAAAGTTCTTTTCGGCCATTTCTATCTGTTGGTCGTTTTTTAGCTTGAGAATTCTTCAGGGATCTTCTGATTAAGCTTAACATCTGCTAATGGTTTCATTTTCTCGCTAATCTGCTTCATACATCTTTAATCCATTATCATCTTCTCAGACAAGACTTTTTAACTTGTAATTAGATGCTGAGCTGTGCTGTGATTACTCTCTTATCATTGTACTTCTGTCTCTTGATTATTTAGTCTTAGGGCGGCTTTAACAATAAAAAAATGAAGATCTCATCACTGCTTACTGTACTGTTGTCTTGCACATTATTTATTACCTCCAGCCTTGATTGTATTGTCTGCTTCTGCAGTTTTAACATAGCTGTAATTAGCTTCTCTTTGCATTATTAGTTTTCTTCCATAAACCCCTCATAAGAACTGTTAGTTTTTTTTTTTATCTTTTATCCCAATACTAATATGAGATGAGTTCTTTAAGAATGTAAGAACTAGCTAGCAAATATCATTCAGTTGACTAATACTGTGAATCATCTTTGTAGAGGAGAGAAGGCGTTTTGTAGCGTAGAATGTCGCCACAAGCATATTGCGATCGACGAAAGTAAAGAGAAGCGTCATCGTTCTGGGAAGAGAAAGCCCATGGACTGCTCTGTCTCGCCTTGTTCGACCAGTCCGTTGCAGTTTTGTGCCGGCGTTGCAGCGGCTTGAGTAGTTCTTTCTGCAACGTATATAATAAATACACGACGAAGAGGGATGAATGATTTATGAATAAAAGCCGGGCTGTGTAAGGAAAATGTTTCAGTTCGATCTGTATTGTAGTTATGTTTGCAGTGTAATGGTTAAGAATCAAACCAAAAGGCATCAGAATGTTCTTTTACTAGGTTGTAAATGTAATCTTGGATGAGAAATGAGAAGATAATATGACCTAAGGGGCCAGAATTAAAAATAGAACTTTCTGTCGGGGTTCAATTGAAATTTCCAACACTTGGAGGACCAAATGTCAACGATTCCCCATGTCTCCTCTTCTCAACAACTTACGCAGCACGAAATACATTCAGCTATTTTCTGCTCAATTTTTGTTTCTCCGCTCTTACTCTACTACGAAGAAAGGGTTGCCGATCTAACATGGACTACGGCCACGGTAATCAAACGAACGGTCCTCACTCGATGGGGACGACGATCATCGGCGTCACCTACGACGGCGGCGTTGTTCTGGGAGCTGATTCGCGAACTAGCACTGGTAAAGTTTTTTTTTTTTTTTTTTTCATTTTCATGGTTTTGCAGTTAACTGTTGGAATGATGGTGACATCGTATTGTATTTGCAGGGATGTACGTGGCGAATAGGGCATCGGACAAGATAACTCAATTGACGGACAACGTCTATCTTTGCCGGTCTGGTTCGGTGAGCTACGGTGACCTCTATTAGGGTTTTAGCTTGTCAATTCTGGAAATGGATATTCTTATGTATTTGGGTTTACTTTTTCCCCTTATTTGATAGTTTTAATATTCCGTTTTTCTTCTTGCTATCTGAATTGAAATGTTGTTTAGGGAGGAGTTCGATGTAAAATAAGAAACAACTAAAAACTTGAAACTATGCTTTTGAGATGTACTTGTGATCTTGTCGACACAGATACAGAGACATATTTAAGGTTTCTTGTATGTTTGAATCATGTTTAACACATTCAGACGTGTGGGTGTATATTCTCGATATTCAGAATATGCTTCCTGTTGACTGCTTGTGATTTCCTTTCAATCAGGCTGCTGATTCTCAGATTCTCTCTGACTACGTCCGCCTTTATCTCAGCCAACACACGTAAGTATGGTGGCGTTTAATTTAAGACTGTATTATTAGAATATTCTGCAACATCACATTATGAAAAAGATTGCTTGCATATATTTATTCTGGTATCTAGTATGTAGATTCACAAAACTAACATGCTTTTGAGGCTAAACGTGTTAGATCGGCACAATTGAAATTTTTACCTCATACAATTTGATGCAGCATACAGCTAGGAGAGCCAGCAACGGTGAAGGTTGCTGCAAACCTTGTGCGAATGTTTGCTTACAATAACAAGGTTGGTGAAACTTGAACTTGTAATGCGTCTTACAGCCTTTGCCTCTTAAAGAATTTCATTCTGTGTGCTAGAAGTCATGGTAACTAAATATGATGAAGTCCCTTTTAATCCTTGGACGATGTGATGCATTTATATTTGTGTTATGTTTTCTACCGAGTCACGTAAATCAAGATGATTGATTTATGTATAATGCTGTAGACATTTGTTGCATTATCAGTCTTGGATCTAAAGATAATGAAACTAGTTACTTTGGATTTAAAAGTAGAACTCAATGCGATGTAACGCTTCTCATCAGAACCTTTTAGCTTTATCTTGGCACACTTGCTTAATTTTGGGCATTTGCCAAACTTTATTGAGCTATATATGATTTGGTGAGAGTTAAGTTTTAAAGCTCTTCTCTCTTTCTGGTTGTTTCCCCATTTTACACTCTTGTATATTGGTTGTGAATCATGCTGATATATTTGCAGAACATGCTTCAAACTGGCCTCATCGTGGGTGGATGGGACAAGCATGAAGGAGGCAAAATATACGGTATCCCCCTTGGTGGGACACTTCTAGAGCAGCCATTTACCATTGGAGGTGTGTCTCTTTTGTTACTTCATCACTATTCTGTTTGTCTAACAGGATGCACTTTTGCAATTGATTCAGCACCTGGCTATGTTAAGCTGGGTCAAGCTATACACAGTTTCATCCTCTTTATTAGGAATTCACTCATTTAGCAAGGCATTGGCCTTTTTTGTCTCTTTGATCTTTGTGGACCTACTTGTAAACCACATGATAGAGTCCTAAAACATATGAACTTTCCTTTGTATCAGGCTCTGGATCCTCCTACTTGTATGGGTACTTTGACAAACATTGGAAGGCGGGAATGACTCGAGAGGAAGCTGAGGTTTGTGCATAACACCAGTGAGACAATATCGGATGTGTATTTACTTGGTTTTCATCTTAATGTGCATTATGCCCGACCACGATTGTGTGACATGGTGATTGTCCCGTAAGAAAATGCTTAACCTTATGTATGTTTAAATCTGCCAGAAATTGGTAGTGGAGGCAGTGTCACTTGCTATCGCCCGTGACGGAGCCAGTGGCGGAGTAGTACGGACTGTGACGGTAAATACCTTCCTTGGGTCCCCTAAACAATTTCTGACCAATGTTAAAGACATCTCAATACAAATCCTTGATTTGCTGTTTCTGTTTTGTTTTTGTTTTGTGTAGATTAACAAAGATGGTGTGACCAAGAAGTTCCACCCAGGCGACGCCTTGCCCATGTGGCACGAAGAATTGGAACCCGTCGATTCCCTATTGGACGTTCTGAAAGCTGCTGATCCAATGATCCATTGATTTCTTTTCTCATCCTTTCTTACTGCATGAGTTGTGTCCTTTCTTACTGCATGAGTTATGTCTCTGTCATGAATTATCAGGTGTTCTTGGATATTGTATTTTGTTATACTGCAATAAACGAATGTTTTACTCCGAGTTTTTTTTTTTTCTTAAATGGCATTTGACCAAGTCGACATTAAAAAAACCTCTGAGTGAATTTTTTAGCCAATGGTTTTAATTTTTTAAATATATTTTTGTCACTTTACGGTTATGTTTTAAGCTTCATAATTGGAAAATACGGTTCTCAACTCCAAAAAAAAAAAACAGAAAACTTCTTATATAGCTGATAATCTGTATTAAAAAAGATTGTATTAACATGGATTTGAACCAATAATCTATTACTTGGATGAACCACTATTATTCTACACTTCGAGTACTATTAATCCGTTTAGTAAGGATATAATAGTTTTTACATAATCGAATGTTAATTTTTAAAAAAAATAGGTAACAAAGGCTGTTTCTCTAAATCATCGAGTTTTCTTTACTACATAAAACGGGCCTTTGGTAAAGGCCCAATGGATGATGGGCCATCAATTATTAGGCTCAGCATTGAAATCTCTCAAGCTAATATCGCGTTGTCCTCTTCTCTTCATTACACTCATCAGTCATCACCTCGCACGCAAAGCAAAGGTATTGATTTCAATTTCAGCTAGGGAAAAGCCGAAGATGGGTGGAGGAATGGAAGCTCACAAGAACCGTTGGATCGAGGATTGGTCTTCCGCCAGAGAGAATCTCGAGCACAATTTCCGGTGGACTCGCCGTAACCTCGCGCTCGTCGGAATATTCGGCGTCGCGATTCCGGTGCTGGTCTACAAGGGCATCGTCAGAGAGTTTGTGCGTTTTACTGCTGATTAATTTCATTCCTTCATTTTACCTTCTGATTGGCTGCAATTTCATCTCTATTGTGCCCTGATTGGTATGGTATCTGAAATTAATCGTAAAAAACACTGACCCTGCGATTTAGCTATTGAGATTCAAAGAAGTAATTTTTTTTTTTGAGTTTGATTACCTCTGATAGCTCGATTGCTACTGACTGCTACTTAGCAAGATTTTGGATTTGGACAAAAGATGTAGGCATTGATAGGCTACAAACTCTGTAGTTAGCAGTATCATCAGAGGCCTTTGATTATTCACCCGTCAATATACATGTGTATTTGTTTGTCTTTGAGCATGTAATCCCATATTGGTATTTTGAAGATGATTCAAGGCAATGAATAATGATGGTCAACATGTTAGTTCGTATGAGCTATGTATATGTATAATTGTTTGATGTGTTGCAATCTTTTTTCGGCATATTTTCCACAGATTATTTCCGCATACCAAATTGAGTGTTCTTTAGTGTATATATATTTATCTTCATGGCTACATATAAACATAGCAAGAATTCGAAGATTTCAATCCTCCTGCTTGTGATTCTTGAAGCTGACATTCTTTGTTTGTATTATTTGTGGTGGCAGCACATGCAAGATGAGGATGCAGGGAGGCCTTACAGGAAATTCTGGATGTCTTGAAATGAAACTCTTCTTCACTCTTCCCAAGTAATGAGCAAAGAACATTGCTGCTGCTTTCTATTATGAACCCTTTGTGAGTTCTTTATTCTATGTTTCCTATTCCATTTGCTGCTAAATTGTTCAATGGATTTGCTATATAATAATCTTGTCGTTGTTGAAAGCGAAGGAACGCACTATGAATATGTCCTATGTATGGTGTTAAAATATTTATGTTGCTATTTAGCCTGGCTTACCATTTTCCTTTTTTCCAACGATAGCTCGTTGTCTCATTAACTAAAAGATAAGTACAATATGTTAATCTAACTCGATAGGACCTTTCGGCAACAAGAACAATTGGTAAATATAAAGGCTCACCAAACTAGCAGACAACCAAGCAAAACACCCAAAATTTAATCACAGACAGGGTAAATACAAAAAATAAGATCACTCACCTGTTCGACATTAAGAACGTGAACTTCTATTACATCAAATTGAACTTGAAAATCGATGACGCAATTGGCTAATAAATTCACTAATGTAATAGACTTAGTGATTTTACCGATGAATAATGAATTTTCAACAAGTAACTACTTTTTGGTTGAAAAATGTGCCTAGATTAGATCTTCAAACTTTTCAAAACACCTCAAATACCCAAAGGAACTTTTCAAATTCAACGTAGACGAAAGTATTCCCGCAGTGTACATGAGTTCAATAGGAAAGCACAGCCACAAAATAAGGGAAGAAGCCCCGAAAGGGAAGGAAGTTCCTCAGAGGGGAAGAAAAACTTCCACAAGGAGCTTCCACATGAGAAGACAATAGAAAAAGAAGTAAGAAACAAAAATAAAAGAACAATTATATTTGATTTTACCTCCCCAAATCAAATCTCCATTAATGAAGGGGAGATATAGAAATGTATTTTTGTTAGGGTTCTTATTCGGTAAAACAAATTTAGCAATCCACATTATGTAATTGGGATTTATAAATAATGACTTATGTATTGTTAGCTTTTAATTCAGCTTTATACAATATATCTTCTATTTGTCAAATTTATCTTGTTAATTACAATTCTTCAAAAGCATTCATTAATTAAGATTGAATTATAATATCATATATTAACATTTTAAATTAAAAATAACTTTTAACTAATAAAATAAAATTATATATATTTATGTATTAATGTGCCTAAAATATTAGTGAACAATAGAAGGATATAGTTGCAATTACGCAACTTCCAAGGTTGTCAATTAAACGTTTATTCTGTAATTAAACAACAAACGTTCAACATTAATTTAGACATTCCCAAGTTTATTTTATTTTTATTCAATCAATCAATATCTCTCTCATATACACAGACAAAAGCAGCTAATTCACTGTCATATCCCAAGCGGCCAAAGCCTTCGACTCCTCAAATCCTCCACAGTTTTTCCCACCAAAGGCGAAACCCAAAATGATCTCCAAGATCACGCGCCTGAGACAAGTCGCCAAGGGCTGGAAGGACAGGGCTATGAAGCGCCTCTCCCCACGCGCCGCCCACTACTCCTCCTCGTCCGACGACGCAGCAATGGGGGACCGACCCAGGCGCCGAACCACCCCATCCGGCTGCCTCGCCGTATACGTCGGACCCGAGCGTCGCCGGTTCGTCATCCCAACCCGGTTCTTGAACCTCCCGGTTTTTATGGCCCTGCTCCAGCAAGCCGAAGAAGAGTTCGGTTTTCGAAGCCCAGGCGGTCTGATTCTCCCCTGCGAACCGGCCTTCTTCGAGGGCGTGGTTCGGCTCCTAGAAGAAGACGAGGAGAGGTTTCGCCAGCTTGGCTTGGACGAGTTCCTAAGCTTGTTGTTTCTCTGCAGAGTGTCCTCGACGACGTCGTTCTGTCAGGGGTTAGGCTCGGATTCTCCGATGCTGAACAAAGCCAGGGTTTGACGTGCATTGGTGCTTGCTGAGGTTGACTGTGGTTAACGTTAGGTTAGGGTTTGAAAAGGTGCATTACGCCTTTTTTCTTGAATCTTGGAACTTTTTTTTTTTTAAATGTTCTTTTCAAGTTTAGAACATCCTTGTTTGTGGCCCATGTTTTTTTTAATGGTCCGCGCTGGATTTCTCAATGGGATGATCTTTTTTTTTTCTGTTATTTATTATTTTCCTTAATCCTATGATTAAATTTGATAGAATGGATAAATCCCATATATGGAAAAGTTGCGGGCGGTTTATCTCTGAATGGTCTTTTGTTCTTTCTTTCGATCTCTAAGATTAGATTCTTTATGACATACATTTACTGACAAAGGGTCTGCTTTATTTTGGTTGGACAGATCCAATCCAATTCCAATTTTCCAAACGACGACGTACGTACGATTCGTACCACACCGTATCTATTTTTAATTATAACAAAAAGAAAAATTATTACCTCTATTTTCTTTTATTATTATTAATATATAAATATAGTTGATGATGCATGTGGGCGTGGCGTGCTTATGGGGAGAGTAAAAGGACATGAAAGTGTTCAATACTTTGTTGACAAGATCGAGGATAGATAGATAGATGGACGGATGGATACATATGGAGAGAGAACCAATATACACGTATGATATATAGAGGAATTTTATGGACTCACAAATGTGAGCTTGTTGTGCGTGGATAACTGTTGATGTGACACAGATTCGTGTTATATCATCGTGCAATATCAATATCAGATGTGATATGGCAGCAGTTAACACCTTATAGGTGTCATTAATCGACACATCTGATACTGATGTGGCATGATGACGTGGCACAAATCACGATGCTACATCAGCTGTGTCGATCGGTGTGTCACCTAGATGCCACATCAGCATCAGATGTGTCGATTAATGACAACTATAAGATGTCAACTGCTGCCGCATCACCTCTGATGTTGATGTGATATGTTAATGACACGAATCAGTATCATGTTAACAAATGCCTATGTAAAAAGTGCATATATTAGGTGAGCACCATAAAATTCCTCTGTCAGACTAAAATTCCTCATTATCGAAAATCAAACATGAAAAATCTTACTACAATGCCAAGTGAATGGTTTAATGGAGGAATAGCTTTTTGTATCAACTATTACTGGCACTGCAATGAATCAAGATTGCTTTTTTCTTACCTGTTCAAGATTACTGTTGACGAAGACAGTAAATATGTTTAATTACCCTAACCCTCACTCAGTCCTTTTTACTTTTTCTTTTGGCTAAAGTAAATTCCCTTCTAACCAATCAGGATTTAAAGGCGCAAAGAAAAGGTCGAAGAAACCTACTTTACCAAAAGTTCCCAACAACGACGCGTTTTCCCTTCCTTGACGCACATAGACTCAAGATTCATCAAAGAAACTGAGGATTAGGCACAAATCTATCTCCTAGGTCGCAGTTTCCTTCGATCTACGATCGGTTGAGGACGTAGATAGAGAAGAGATGAAGAAAAAGCCGCCTATTAACCCAACGACACCTCCGTCCTCATCCGAAGAGGACGACGCCGTTTCAATGCCGTCGCTTCCCGTCGATCTGATCGTCAACATCCTCTCGAGGCTCCCAGTGAAGTCCCTCGGTAAGTTCAAATGCGTTTCGAAGCTGTGGTTTCAATTGATCTCAGATCCGTACTTCTTATCTATGTACAAATGGATCTCCTTGGAGAACCCTAGCATAGTTTTAGTGAACAAATCCCCCGTTTTGCAAGAAGCCCACCTGAGAAAATGCACAAGATTGGATCTTTGTTCCATAAACTATGATGGGTCTTGCAAGATTCCTGAATTTTCTCTGTTTATGAATGACGATGAGAAGAACATTGAGATGTTGCCTTCGAAATGGAATCTCATCTGCTTTGTGAGTGAGAGTGGCTTCTATGCTTGCAACCCCAGCACTCAAGTGATGGTAAAACTACCCGAGGCCAGCTGTTGTACGTCGGGCGAGGTGAATGCTGGGATGGGGTATGTTAAAGAGAGTGATGAATACATTCTGGTGCATCTGTTCGATAGGAGCTTGGACATACACGTGGATTATGACATCGGGTGCGAAGTCTTGAGGTTGAGTGATGGTGGAAAAAGCTCCGAGTGGAAAGTAACGGATGCGAATTGCCCATTCGTTGTTCGTGGCTGGGGAGTCTTGGTCGAAAATGCGTTCTATTGGATGATTTGGGATGAGTATCACCATTCGGATGAGGAGGCCATCGTGTCATTCGATCTTGAGAAGGAAGAATTCAAAACCGTTTGCCCACCGGCAGGTTGTTTCGACCCCCATGGTGCTTGGTCCTTGGTAGAATTGGGAGGGAGATTGTGCTTGGTGGATAATATGGCACGTCCTATGACTATTGAAATCTGGGTTTTGATAGATATTGAGAATCAAAAGTGGGTTCGGGAATATAGTATTGATATGAATGTTTATCCTAGTGACCTGATGAAGTGTATCGTTCCTTTTGATTTGTGCAACGGAGAGATACTGTTGGATGTGAACGAAGAGAGCGTTGATCGGTATGATGTGAAGAAGAAGAGTATTACAAGGATGGACCATCTCATTACAGGGGAGTGGACGTGGCTTCGAACTTACACTGAGAGTTTCTTTTCACTGAGAAGCTGACGAAGACTTCGATGCTTGTTGCCATGGTTTTTTTTTTATGGGCACTTCATCTATTGTTGGTTCTTTCGATCGTATGCATTTGTTTCTTTGGTTTGTGATCGTTCTACTCTCAAGTTAATCGGGTTTTCTTTTCTTCATCCAGCTTTCCTAAGACAAGGATTTTATGTGGTCTATTGACAGCTTGGTTTTCTCATGAAAGTGTTTAAAATGTAGCAGCAGTTGGGATTCTTTTCTTCCTTAGGGTGATTTCTTGTTTTGACTGGCTTGTGTGTGATCAATTGTTCATTGTTATTTGTGACAATTTGACATATAAACTCAAGTTCTTTATGCTTCTTATTGTTTTACTTGGCGATTTGTAGTTTACGGTAGAACATCTACATCAGATTAGACGAATCGTATTTGTCGAAGATGATTTCTAGGGCCAAATTCACCTTCGGCCAAATGATAGAAAAAACCTATGGATGCACAGATGCACAACCCAGAAAGTGAATATCAGCATTTATTTGAATCTGCATGATTCAGATAATAACATCATCCATAAACCAAACCTAAGACTTTCAGCATAGCAGTTTCTTAACTATACACAGGAACATAAACTAGCACCAAAAGCTCCTGAAGGTGGAACCTTTGACAGAGGATGTAATAATTTTCGAAAATTAAATCTCGAATAATCATTTCGCCCTTCGAATTCTCCGAAACAGCATATGGTCAAAGAAGCAGGATTGGATCCCCTTTCTTACTGTCCAGTTTCTTCAGTTTCTGAGTTAGTAAAGAAATAATTATATATAAAAAAAAAACGTTCGTTATATTTCTCGGAGGAGAAAAGTAAAAATGAACGTAGCACAAAAACCCAAAAATTGAAAAATAAAGTTCACCTTCTCCACATATCATTTCAAAGCGAGCGACAATGTGTTTTCCGTACGTGTATTTCTTTAAAGACGTTAGGTGGTTCCTTACTAGGCCGAGAAGCACTTCACGCTGATCGTCAGAACATTTTTGTAGTATTTTCTGTATCACATAATTCGCATATTGATCCTTCATCATCATCTACAATCAAGGTAAAGCTCATTTAAAATTCTTTCGATACAAAATAATAATAATAATAATAACGTATTTTGGACCTGCAAATTTAAATTTTCGAAGTTACCAGTAAGTTATCGTTCTTTTCACCGTCACCAATAATCTCCTTTATCAGCAAATCTCTCGCAGCAGAATCACTATATTCCAGACATTTCTCAACAACGTTAGATGCAAATTTATGCTGGCTGAGTTGTACTACAGATTCAGTTAACTTCTTGATGATCAAACTTCTTTCGTGCTGCTTTCCTCTCTCTAAAACATGCTGTGTCATTAGTTTTAAAAGAAATCAGTGTCCCAGCGATGCATTGTAATAAAAGTTTTAAAAACTGATTAACAAAAAAAAAAATCTAACCTGCGTGACATAGTTACCGTACTGGTCTTGAGCAAGAGAGCAAACTGATTCAAGAATCTCGCCGATTATGAATTGTGTATTCAATCCATCGTCGCAGTGTTCCAAGACCCTCTTTAATCCCAGAAAAATCAAGAAAATACGAGCATCTTTCATTACTTATTCAAAAAATGATACATTCTCAACTCGAGAAAAATCCATAATTTATCACCTGTATGACCCGACACCCATAGGGATGCATCGAAAGAGTAGCAACTTGTCCACGAAAAGAAGAAATGATGAATTCGATCTTCTCCGAGGGGATACCCTCTATGCATTTTTGTATCACGTGATTGCCATTTTGATCACGGACACATCTGATTACATGCCCGTCAAGTTCTCTTACAAGCTTGGTTTTTTGTTCTAGCTCAATCACATCAAGAGCCTAGACAATAACATTAATCAACCATGGAATATCAATGGTGTTTCATGGTAGTCTCTGAACGAAATAGGCCAAGCAAAAGAAAAAGTGTCTACCTTCTGGATAACTCGACACCCATACATTTGCAAACTTAATGGCAGGATTTGGCCTTGTAATAGATTTGCAAGGTTTTCCCTTTGCTTCGGGCTTCCATATTCGAAAAGCTATTGCAACATTCATGAGATAGAAGTGAACAAATAGCTCTATGATAATAATGATAAACGAAAAAACTAATGCGAAATTGTAAAGAAAAAAAAAAAAAACAGTGAAATTTAAACCATATAGCTCCGAATATTAACACCTTTTGAATAACATAATTTCCAAAAACATCAGTCATTAGCTTGGAAGCATGAAGGACAACTTCATCCAACACAGATGCTTTCTCTTCATCGCTACAAGTTTCCAACTGCTGCTGAATGAATCTACTTCCATGTTGATCAATGCTGAAGAAGTGGAAATAAATTGAAAAAAAAAAGTTACTTTACTTTATATAGTAATTGATATCAAAGAAAAAAACATGGTCAATGAGAAGGCTTGCCTAAATTCACATATATGTCCCGCGACATCAGACAACCTATATCTTTGACCTTTCCCAGATTTCAACTCTTCGAGAAGAGAATAAGAGTTCATGTTGCTCCAGCTCGGGCTTTGGAATTCACTTGATCTACTCGGGCTGGCTGAAGAAGAATGAGAGGGACCACCATAATATCTTGCTCCAGAATAGTTGGTCCCCGTCTCAGCTTTTGCTTGTTTCAGCGGACTAACAATAGATGGAGCACGAAACTGCATCGAAGGATCAACGTACCCCGGGCCCGCAAATGGATAATGGCCCGATGTAGTCCCCCTTGCAAGATTCAAACTGTTATATCCGACAGCAGACAGGTTTTGAGGTCTATGTTCGATACCTAAGCCAGCCAGTTCGCCTCCCTGTCTCGGTTCCCGAGGACTCACTTGGGTCATGTAAGAACCATCTATCGGAGTTTGGTTGTGATGTCCATACATACCGTGTAATGATGATGGTTGCAGACACTGCATCGAGAAATGTGGTTGCATCTGCATACCAAACTGACCATAGAACTTCATCAGATTCTGAGGATCATACGCATGAATACTGCTCGCATCAACTCCAGGGACGGGAAAAGATGCACCATTAAAGGCCATTGGGACGCCGCCTTGTTGGGAGTATCCACCCATGTATGAGGGAAAAACGGCGGAGTTGAGATTGTAAGGTGTGTTGTATTGAGGATGAAAGTAACCAGCTTGTTGCATACTAGGATAGTATTGACTTGATGGGGTCATATAAGCAGCTGTGGTAGTAAAAAACGGAGGTTTGAGTCCAGATGATTGGAGCACGGGCTGGACTTCTTGACCTGAAGCACTCGAAGGACCGTAGTGAAATGGGTGGGTCAAAGTACCGTAAGGATGAGCTGTTCCAGAATAAGATCCCTCAACTCGATGACTACTTGCATCTTGTGGGACGATATGGGCTTGAAGCATGTTATTTGAGGGACTCAGTGGCTCACTATTCTGATATATGTGGGTGCCTGAATGAGAAACACCCAATGCCTCGCCACTCACGGTTGAGTCAACATTGATATATTCTTTAACACTAACCTTAGCTGTACTTAAGGCTCTTTCGTGTGCAGTAGGCTCTACGAAAGAGTCCTTTGAGCCATCAAGTGACATGACCTGCTTTGCATCATATATTATTTGCATTATGAGTCTTGAAGCAGAGAAAAAGAAAGGAAAAAAAAAAAAAAACCGAACAAAGTTTTGATGAGATGTTCATGGGTAAATACGTCGTCTATACATGTATTAAATTATCCATAATATAAATGTACCTGACTCGAGTCCAATGAATTGCTGTGGTAACCCCACGAAGCAGCTTTCTCTGCAGAAGCGGACATGCTATGTTCAGACAACTGATCATCCTCAGACTCCTCTTTGTGAGCATGAAGGCTTGTTCTAGAACCATCAACATACTTAGCTCCATGTATGGGCCTTTTAAACTTCTTATCCGAATTAGCATCAGACGAACCGTGGAAAGACAGAGATGGATCATCACGGTTCGAGATGGTGACCTTATGTGACAACATATTTTCAATTGCAGCCATGGAACCTTCCATGCTCGGGGGTGCGCTTTCACTTCGGGTTGGTACTACATCATTTTCGTGGCTTTGAAGTTTTTGCTCTTTCAAGAACAAACCCAAACCTTCAATGGCCATCTCAGCAGAGGACGGTCTGTACATGTTCAATGGTTTTAAAGTTGCCCATTTGTTTGGGCCTCGCGGTATCCTAATGGGACTTTCAGTGGCCATTTGCTTTCAGGATGTCCGAAAAAGATCTTCCCAGTAATTACATCAAAGAGCCCCTCTGTCGAATAACCTGATATAGTCCACATTTCAGCTAAATGGTTCGAGAAAACATAAAAGAAAGCAACACTTCAAAGGAAAACGAAAAAAATTAATGAAGCTCAGAGGGTTCTACGACGGATATTTCTTTCACCTTATGAAATCTCGTAATATATCGGACTTAAATGTTGATAAAATAAAATGCAGCTACTGAAAATATATAAAGATTGGCACAACAAAATAGAGCAGATCTTGACAATGCAAAGATGGGAAGGGATGAGGCCTTTTAGAACATAAGAAAGTATCAACAAGCCCGTATGATTCGTACTTGCCTGGCCAGTTTTTATAATAGGCCGGCGACCAAAAACAAGAAAAAATTGAGTTGATATTGATAATTTATCTCTAATCATTTATTGGCCACTTTTCCAAAATAGGTAAAGATCAAAACTCTTTCATCTATGTTATACTTTTAGATAGTCCAACTGCAGAGAAATAAATGATACACCTTTTCATTCATCAACCGCAAAAACACAAAAGCACATCCATACTCAATCATTTCCATTAGTTTCTTGCAAAAAAAAAAAACAAAAATCGATGCAGATGTAAGCAACCTTTTCAAACGAGACAAGCATTCGTCGAAGCTAACAACAGGTATATGTATAAATTTCTAGGCTTTGCAAAACAACATAGAGCCGAAACATCATCTAACATAGTTAATCAATACAAACCTTAGCACCATATCACTAGAGAAAACGAAGTCAACTGTAGAATTACTACAATCCGCGAACAATATACAGGAAAAACATGTAAAGATACGATCTTTTTCCACTCTTAACATCAATAATACATAATTCAGAAAAACCCCATAATAAAAAACAACGAAACAAACTCTTTTTTTTTTTTTTCATTCCGTCAATACCACCGTCTAGAAAATTCCAAAAAAAAAAAAAAGAATCTCACCCTGAAGCTACCAGCTGCACATCAGTGTTCTCAGCTACAAGCCCCTTGATTCTACGTCCCTGAGACGAAGAGAGAGAACCTACAGAATCTAAGAAAGAAAAGGGTGTTTTCTTGTAATTTTGCTATGTGGGGTGGGGCTTTGGGGGATTGTTTGACAAGTGCAGACAAGTGAATGGAATGGATAAAAACAAAGTTATTTTAAAGGGATGGTTTTTGCTTAGAAAAGGGAGAAAAGTGCTGATTCCAGAGCTAGAGTTGATTGGGACAATTTGGTAATTATCTGCCCTTTTATGTTTCTGAGTTAGAGGCACGTTATATATTTATGTCCTTCCGAGGTTTGGAGGATTAGATAGATTTGCTGCCCTAAAGATCATCCATGCCCTTTTTCTCTCATTTACATCAGTCTTTCTAAATAAAGCTGTGTCCTTTCCTTATGTATTGGCAAACAAACTTAGATTCAATTACTATACGAATGCCTAATTTTTCTTATAGATAGAGTTTATTCAAAAATAAAATTCCATTCTACCTTAGTCCAACAAGAACATGTAGAGGCCAGGTATGTCACGAGTTTGATCTCATTTATACTTCTTAATTATTGTAGAATGTGTGAATGCGTAACGACATACATAATATCAGGGGAATTAATCCCGCTGAAAGTTGAGATTGTCTCATAGCCGACAATGAGATTCAGATTCGCTTCAGCTGGACAGAGTTAGAATATGAAGATTGTGATGACATTGTGCGGGGTCACCTCCTGACAGTAAAAAAAAAAATGGGGTGCGTCTCAGGCGGGGTTCTTTTAAAAAATGGTCTTTGATCCAGTCAACTTTTAAAAACTAGACTCGCTGGGAATTTTTTTAAGTCAATAGCCATCAATTTAAGAGTATTTTTGTCATTTTTCTAGTAACATCCTATTGTGCGAAGGATCCCCTGCTATATATAAGGGGTCTCCTGAAATCACGGAACCTCATATATAAGCATGAGATCCGTGCTATACACAATTGGGTCCCTTGAACCATGAGACTCCTTATATAGTACAAGAGACCCCTAAATTAGCACGAGATTCCTACTAGAAAAAAATTATGTTCTAGTAAAAAATTGAACCTGAGACCTATTACTTAGTTGACTGGCCACCCGACCACCCTTTACTCGTTTTACATTTAACATGTCTATTTTTTTTTACGACTCAATTAATAATGGTATGTATAATAGTTATTTTAAACTTGGAGATCATTTTTTAAAATTTTTATTTGTGGGGTCTACTTACCCAATTGATCCTTGAGGGACTATGAGCCTCGTAAGATACAAATGGACTTTTATAGGTCCGTTATATGAAACCAAGAAAGCCCAAATTTATAAAGGATTTTGAAATGGGACAAAGAGATCGACATGATCACAAAGGCTTATTAAATAATCAGAACACAACGGTTGAGTACTCAATTATTCCAAAGAATAATACAAACAAAAGACAGACACACATGCTGATGATGATGATGAAAAAGAGTCAGATGACATTTATTTCCACGCAGCAAAGACAAACACACATTATTGATGGTAAGAAATTAGATATCAATTATTTATGCGCCTCTTGCCGGAAGGTGGATTCACTGCATCTTATTCCTGTTGGGATTTAGGGTCGTAATCTTTAAGGAATTTCATGAACCACAGCGCAGAATGCTTGGGATATCTCTTCAGGCCATCGTTGTAGTCTACGTAGAACAGCCCGTAGCGCACCTTGTATCCCCCCAGCCATTCGAAGTTGTCGAACATGGACCATGTGAAGTAACCCTTCACTCTTGCCCTGAATAGTCATAATTATTATTATTACATAGTTTGTACTAAAATTGATTGATTTTTGTAGTACAATCTACACAATTATATATACTTACTTCTGGTCAATGGCTTCTTGGAGGGCGGCCAAGTGTTCTTTCAAGTACCTTGTCCTAGTCTTTTCGTCGTCCAAGGCTTCTTTTAGGGTTGTATTCGTGTCCATTAAACCAAGACCTATTGCAGTGCAGATTCATTAATATACATTCTGCAATCCAAATGTAAGAAAAACGATAATGGGCCGTTTGTTTAGTTAATCATCAGTTATTATTATACGGACCGTTCTCTGTAATGTAAATCAGGGGGTCGTTGTATTTCTCCTTCATGTAAAGTATAAGCTTGCGAAAACCCCAAGGAACAATGCTCAGCGTGGCCTGGCCAATCTGAATGTGCATGTTAAAGAAAGATATAACTGTTACACTTCTGAGTTTTAGAAAGAAAGATAAACAAAAAAATTACAAATGATTATTATGTTGTTTACGTCTTCTCCGATGGGAATCTGAGTTTTGCCGTCTTCCGCTAGCTTAGAATCTACAGCAGGAATGGGATAATGAGTACAAGGATGAAAATTTTTAGATGTTTAGAAGAAGAAATAAAAAAGATTATATAAGAAAATAATTATTACCTGTCAATTCAACATGCTGATCTCTGTAGTACGCCGACTGAGCGTCATTTGAGCCCGGCGAGAACTTGGCATATTGACCGGCGTAGTAATTCAGACCGATGAAATCAGCCGACCCTTTTAGCAGGTTCTTCTCTTCGTCTGTAAACAGTGGCAATCTGTTGCCTACGTATTTCTTCATGGTCGCCGGATAATCGCCGGTCACCGTCGGCTCAGTAAACCTACACATACGCATATATAATATCATTTGTCGTGGCATTTTACCTTAATTAATTACTAATTAGCATATGGACACTACACATACCATCCCAGCATGAAGTCTATAGCTCTCTCAGCGGCGGCCACATCGTCGGAACTCTTAGGATCAGCCGGCCCGATCCAAAAGGACTGATTGGTGATGCCTATCTGGCCACCTTGAAAGCTCGCAAAGTCCGTCTTGTAGAGATTGACTATGTTTGCGTGAGCCAAAAGTATGTTGTGGCCCACTGTGTAGCAGTCCTTGTTAGGGTTGGTCATAAAAGCCTGAGCATGAGGGAACATATCCATAGCGTAGCCCATTACAGAGAAGGTCCACGCCTCGTTAATGGTGATCCAATTCTTCACACGGTCCCCATATTCGAAGAAGCATATCTTCGCAAAGTCCACGATGTCATCCCTGCAAAAATATTACAACATATGGATAATGCACATTTACATCGTCGTAAGTACGATATGTAATGACTATAATTACACAATTTTGGAGTTCAAGAAGCCGCCATATTCATCTTCCAAGGCCTGGGGTGTGTCAAAGTGGAAGAGGGTGACAAAGGGTTCGATCCCTGCGGAACAGAAATTAAGATATGTATAATCATCATCAAACTCATTATATATAAAATCATGGGCACACATGCTATTAGTTCTGCTGGCCATTTCATATATATGACCTTCAGCGAGCAACATGTCAATGAGATCGTTGTAGAACTTGACGCCTTCACTGTTTACGCCTCCATTCAAACTTCCAGCTGAAGATAGAATGAATAAATGTGTATATAATCAATAGATTGATTGTCTGGTAGAATCATCAAAGACCATATATAAGTATAACCTGGTAATATTCTTGACCAGCTAATGGAGAATCTGTAAGCATTGATGCCCAACTTCTTCAACAATTGCACATCCTCCTCCATTAATTTTTAAGCTTACATTAGATCAAAAGCTGTCATAGCTGCCCAAGAATACAATATATTATAATAGTCATTATTGGGAAAGATCAATGATTACCTTCACCAGATGATAGTGATCAATACTAACGCTGGCGTTAGAGCCATCTTGAATTTTGCCTGCAGTTTTAGTTAAGACACAACGTTAATATAACTGTTTCTTTCCCTAGCTAAGCAATGTTATTATCCGCTTTGTAATAACAATAAAATCACAATAATTAAGAGAAACTGATCATAGAGATCTAACCAGGGTTGGTGAATGTGAACTTATCCCAATTACACATTCCTCTGCCGTACTTCAAGGCAGCACCTTCCACCTGAAAAACATAAAGTTATTAATACATATAAAAAAAAAATCATAGAAAACCCTATTTTCTTGAACTACAATATTTGCTTAGTTAAATCTTATGCGCGTCGTTTATTACCTGATAAGCTGAAGTAGAAGTACCAAACAAGAAGTCACTTGGAAAGTCGCTGCGACTAACTGCTGGCGTGAGAACGACGTCGTTAGATGCCTTACTATCCATTGTGTGATATAATTATATGATATTCTTTTTTTTGGGGAAAATATGATATTCTTTGCAGATCGATGAATGGTGAAGAAGGTGATGCCATTTGCTTTATTTTATCTTAGAATTATTGTTTCGGCATTGATTTTAATAAGGTTGGTTGAAAGCGTGGATCACGATTGTAATAATAATAGTGCTATTTTTTTATTTTTTTTATAAATTGGGTGATTAATTAATCACGTCTCCGTTCGAAAGCGACGGGTCAAATCGTGTATCACGGTTGTATATATAAAATAATAATAATAATAATAATAATAATAATAATAATAATAATAATAATAATAATAATAATAATAATAATAATAATAATAATAATAATAATAATAATAATAATAATGTGCTATTTTATATCTAGTTGGGAGATTGCTTCGTTCGTCATCTAAGTCCTTTCGGTTCATATATTTAGGTATTTTAAACGTTGGCTTATAAGATTTTGAAGTGTATGATTCATGTGTTTATGTAAAACATGAGTTTATATATACTAACTTTAAACACTTATATACGGATTTAGATAAACACACCTCTCACGTGGGTTATAATAAACCTACTAACCAAACACGCTATTTTATATCCATTAATTAGTTTTAACCTTAATACTTTAAACCGCCCTAAATATAAATCGACGTACCAAACAAGCACCTGGATTTCTTTGCTGCTTATTTCCTAACATTCATATCGATCAACGGTTTCGCCAACAACTAATTAATTAATACAGACAATATCATAGTGAATCCAATTTAAGTAAGTTGGAATATTTTATGTTTTAAAAACCATGGGCTTGAACAAGTGGTTTGTGAGTGTATTTCATGCCTATTCGATTCTCACTATTGTCGATGTTGGATGAATTTGGAACGTATTCACTTAAGGATTAGTGGGTGATTGACTCTTGTTGTTGGGTGATTTGGTGTTGGATTTTAAGTAATTGGGCTCAAATGGTTTAACCCAATAAATCCAACTAAAAGAGTTTTATTAGAATCGAGATCTCATCATTCGCCGATCTCGAAATTGATGAAAAATTCATAATCTACGTTTTGAGGGGAATCCATCGAATAATAATTGGTTCAAAATCGACGTCAGGTGAATGAAAATTAATTTTCGAAGTTGACCCAATAAAGAGATGAAAAAAATAAACTAGGTGTATGGAAGAAAATTTTGTTTTACATTGGTTAGATCATCTCGTTTTCACTTGTATATATAGAGTTACCTTTTATATGTAAATCAAAGGGGCTTGTCTAGTGGATGGGCTAAATGGACTTATAGCTTATGGAGGGGTTTTGCTCTAAGTAATGACCCGAGTGCAAGGAGGTGTCTCACACCTCCGAGCCCAAGCCCGCTCCTGCGCCCGCGACCGATCAAGCTGTGCCATAGTGCGCATGGGCGCGTTTGAGGCGCACTTTGCACTTCGCACACGTGGCGGCGACGGAGCAGCTCGATGATGTGGCAAGCAAGATGACGTGTCGCTAACACATGTGCAAGTGACGATGACGTAGCGCCGTGTAGGCACTGACTAAACGAAGTGATGTGGCAGGTCCATAGTGAGCGATGGGTCGCTAGGAGCTATTAGGAGCCAAAATTCTCCCATGGCAGCGACAGTGATGTGTCAGCTATATGGCCGACGACGGAGCGGTGAAGGAGCAGCTCGATGACGTAGAAAGCAAGATAACGTGTCGCTGACATGTGTGCAATTAAAGATGACGTAACGTTGTGTAGGTGCTGGCTGGACAAAGTGACGTGGCGGGTCCATAGTGAGAGATGGATCGCGTCGGTTCGACTCAGGTCCGAACCGTTGGGCTGAAAAGTTGTCAGTTTCGAAGATGCTGAAAGTTGCGAGAATTAACACATTGGCTCATGGTCAAATGGTAAAAAACAGTCAAACAAAGCCAATAGTTACAACTATTTACAGAAAGACCTCTGTGACATTTGAAAAAGTAATAAATAAAACCCTACTCGACTTGAAAATTCATCGACTCAAGTCATGCATTCATAACATTCTAGCAAATACCTCCATGTTCCCTAGAAGTGCAAGAAACTCCAGAGTTCCAAGAAAATTTGCCGGAAAACTCGAGTAGTAGTATTACGATTCCGAGTTAAGAAGTCGTTGTATCTTAAGGACGATCGCCATAACCCGAGCGCACGTGAATATCGAGGTGACATCGTCTTACAGACAACGTATATAATATACGCCTCGACTTACCGTTCAGACGAAGTTCTAACAAGATTTTGCCACCGACCAAACCACCGAAAATAACATTTGGAACATACTCATCTAACCTTCTAGATTAGTTCCACCTTAGACGTGTACGACGTAAGCACTATGTGGGACACCTCGAAACAGAAAAAAATAAAATAAAATAATTTGAATTTGGATGGTGATAAAGCAATAAAATTCAAGGGTCATATTATGTGAGATTATGCTTGGACTATAGGCCGCATACATGGCTTACAACCCATAAAGCTTGGATTATTTCGGGTTTTTGGACATTTTGGAATAATAAAAAGATTTGATGTAAGTTAATAATATGTCGTCTTTCATTTCAAATAAAAATCATTTTGTTTATTAAATGTGATATCGCTACCACGTAAGCGACCATATTGATTTCAGACATGATTGCTGCGTTTCATTCACGCATCATTTGCGGAGTATCATTCACATGGTTTGTCCGGCCTCACATTGATTGGGGCATGATGTCGTGCTTATTAAGCATGACAAATATCCATTATATAAAAAAGGGTAATTCTATTGGCACCCCCTTTTTCTATTTGCACCCCTAATTAATATTTAAAGTAAAGTATTAAATAATTACCAATTTTTAAGATAATTAAATAGTTAAATACTTACAAATTTGAAATCATTAAATACTTACCATTAAACTAAACCAATTCTAATTTCAAACTGCATCAATTAAAATACGTAATTATTCAACAATTCAAATTAAGCGATGCAGTTTCAAACCACTGCAGCAATATTAATTATTAAACAATTCAAACCACTTCAGCAATGCAGTTTCAAACCATTATATCTGTTTTTATTTTATATTAATATTAAATATTAAGCTTTAACTTTTCTTAAAGTTAATATAAAACTGCAGCGATTAATATAAGGAGTAATATAATTAGTGGTGTTCAACTGGTTTCGGTTTCGGTTCCCGGTTTGGAATCGACGATTCTGGTTGCATCAAAATCTCAAACCGTAACCGAACCGCGGTTAACCATGATTTGGAACCGTCGGTTCCGTTTTCAAACCGGTTCATTGGTTTTTTTAATTATTTTTTTTAATTTTTTATTTTTTTCGTTCAAAATCATCGGTTTTGATTAATCACCGGTTTTCCAACGGTCAGTAAATTATGGTCGTTGGTCTCCAACGGCCACGAGATCTGAACCATTAATAATTATATTTTTATTTTTTATTGTAGAAAAAAACTGACGATTAACCGCGGATTTTCGATTTTGAAAATATAAAACTCGGAACCGAACCCGTCCGGTTATAACCGGAACCATTGACCCCGATTAATCGAACCGTTGATTGCCGGTTCGGTTTCGATTTTTCAAGCCGTATAAACATCTCTAAATATAATAAAAAAATAAATTAAATATTCTATTGATGTACCTTGGTAAAATAACTTAATTAATATTGTTGAATAACTCATGCAATTAATATTCTTAAAAATAAATAATAAAATAATTATTGTTGAATTCATGTAGTTATGTAAATTTCTTTTTACAAATTTCATGTATTTTGGGGGTGTGGAGGGGAGTGTGAATAGTAAGACCATATAAAAAATGTCTCTTCTACTTTTTATTCGAGATAATTTTTAATGTTGCCATAAAATAGTCATTCAATGTTTGGGTTTGAAATTAGCCTCACTCAAGCAACATTACATTAGATATGTATTGATTGATGAGGCTTATATTGGGCCCGCAAATGGATAATGGTCCCATTTAGTCTCCTATTTTAATTTTTTTTTGTTATCTTCACTCAATCTTATGGACTTGCACAGCATAAAGGGACTAATTCCATTGGAAAAGTGGATAAGCACACCTAGAGCTTCCATAATATTATTTATTATTATTATTATTATTATTGTTGTTGTTGAAATTTCGGCACCCCTCGATTCGCAGCTTGATGTTATTTCACTTGAGTGTGTTGATCGAATCAAGAACAACGATCTTGAAGTCGATCGAATGCGAAAACAGCAAGCGAATAAGAAACAGAATACAAAGAAGTAACGTGGTTTGGCTGCAACTTTCAGCCTACTCCACGGACTAACAAAGCCTTTTCTATTCAAACGGAAAGAAGAGTTTACAACTTTGTCACACCCTCTACAACTTTCATGTTTACACCGCTCGCTAAATCGCACTCTACAGAAAGTTACGAACTCAAGAACATGCCTACTTGAACACTGATAATCTGTATTTATAAACCAGAAATCTAAATGATGTGCATCAACGAGCAGTACCTTATGCTTCCAGACTTGTACCGTGCGCTAACTTTTACTCATAAAAGTGCTAATGCGACTTTATAAGTATAAATCTCATCGATTCCTAAGCGCGCCAGATCGAACGTTCCTTATTTAATCTTCATGATTTGAATCTGAACCCTTCGATGAGGAGCCAAAGATCTGACGCACAACAACAAATAAGGTAGCTAGCGACTACATTTCCAACTACAAAATTTGTAGTCAGGTAATTCTAAAACCTACCGACTAACAAAAAATTTATCGACTAGATTATTTGTAGTCGGTCTTTCAAAGCTTACAGACTACACATATAGAAGTTTACAGACTACAATTTTGTAGTCGGTAAAAAAACCCTAAATTATATTCAACACTTAACCCATTTTCGCTCGCTGTCTTCGTTACAAAACCGAATTGAAAAAAAACGTCTATGCTCGCAAAATCTGCGTCGGCCGCTCGCTGTATGCTCGTCGCCGCCGGTTGGTCGCTTCTTTCCGTTCTTCACTGCCACCACCGGTAGCTCTTGCCGCTCGCTGTTTGTCGCCCGGGGTCGCTGCCAACGCTCGTTTGCCACTTGCTGGTCGTCGCCTCCGTTCGTGTTCGCTCGCTTCTCGTCGCCTGCCACCACGACGCTACTGCTTGCCCAGAACCGCACCAGTCTGTTCGTGGTCCGTCCCTCCGTTGGTCGCACTTGCTGTTCGTCGCCCGGGGTTCCTTCTTGCTGTTTTGCTGGTCAGTTTTCGGTAGCTAGTGATTTCCTGTTGCTTGCTTCTAGCGTCGCCGCTGCTAGCTGTGCTGCTCCGTCCAGGCCTGTCCCGCGCTGTTTGCTGCTGTATTGTCGCTGTTCGTTGCTTCTGGGTTGTCGATGGCCGCTGTTCGTTTTCGTTGCTCGGTTGTCTCTTTGGTAAATCAAACATTTCTGCGTGTTAATATAGTCTTGGTGTTGCCTTTTTCTCCATCTCAAAATATATAATCGTGATATGTTGTTTCCCCGTTCGCTGCTCCACCCAGGCAGCTCCCGATCCTGTTCGCTGCTCATTCTGATCGGTGTTCGTTGCTTGTGACCATCGCTGTTCGGATCGCTGTTCGTTGCTCCTCGTCCGCTGCCCTCATTGTCGATGAAATGGTTTGAGTTTGCTCAAATTACCGCAATAAATCAAGCTCTTGAACTGTGAATAATTTTGATGCGAGGGGAGTTTGTATTGCTGCTTGTTATTGCTTGTAGATCCACTTTTTACAACTCCACAGATCGACCCTTGGAGATCGCTGCTATTATGGCCATTGCTATGGCCAATTGGCAGGTAATCGCCAAGTTCTATCAAGAGTCTTTAGCTGCTTTCACATTAACGAAGTAGTTCCTTCCATCGTTGCTATGGCAATGGGCAGCGAAGGAGTTTGTCTGGCTGATTTATTGCTCATCAACTCGTGCATCAGCTTCGTCGAAGAGAACAACGCAGGGAACGTTGCTGCTATAATGGCTGGCCTCGCCCCGAAAAACCAAGGTACTATACTAGTGTCTGTATAGTATATGATCTCTCATACATGGTTTCGGATATTTTATTACGTCTTGTTCTTTCTGCAAAAGGACTTAAGAGATGGTAGCTGCGATCCTAGTATCAGGAGACATCGTCAGCATATCAGCAGATGCTCGGCTGCTCGAAGGCGACCCTCTCGAGATTGACCAATCTGCCCTCACGGTAGTTCTTACCAATGACCACGGCTTCGCTTAGATTTTCTTTTTGCAGTTAGGGGAGCTTTTTATTGTGTGTTCGAACCACTATATTTTTCTGTATATGATTGAATACTCTGTTGAATAATGGATGTGTATTTTAACCTTTCATCTGTTATTATATTATGTATAAAATAATTTAATAATTGCATTAATTAGTAAGAGAAATTGTAAAATTACTAATTAATTAAAAAAATGTGAAAACCTGTTAAAATTTGTACCGACTAACATTTTAGTCGGTTGTAGTTGGAATTTACCGACTACAATATGTTAGTCGGAGATAGTCGGAATTTACCGACTAATTCCCGACTAAGTAGCTCGTGCCGACAAGGCTCCTTAGTCGGTATTGTAGTCTGTAGGCATCCTACCGACTACAAATGCTCATTTACCGACTAATATTTTTTGTAGTGATGGTTGATATTTAATCGGGGAAGATCTACTTATCTTCAAGGCAGGATAGGATGGTTTCTCCTCAGTTCTAACCTTGATCATTCAATCATCTCTACTTGTGAGCTTATTCCTGACGGATTTGTGGCTTTAATTCTAAACAATTGTCAATCAGAACATAACGGTGACTCATTATTCATCAAGAACAACAATACAAAAGATACATAAGATGATGACAAACAGCAAATTACTTTATTCAAGCAAAACAACGACCAAGCAGCAGAGAAGATAAAATGACACTGAAAAGCGAAGAACACAGCACAAACTTAGTGCATAGAGCAGCAGCGAGCCATGGTTAGACTAGAATCAACGATCCCTGCGCCTCTTGCTCGAAGGTGGGTTCGTTGGACTTGCGTATACCATCTCTACATCATCAGATTTAGGGTCATAATCTTTAAGGAATTTCATGAACCACAGCGCAGAATGCTTGGGATATCTCTTCAGGCCATTGTTGTAGTCTACGTAGAACAGCCCGTAGCGCACCTTGTATCCCCCCAGCCATTCGAAGTTGTCGAACATGGACCATGTGAAGTAACCCTTCACTCTTGCCCTGAATAGTCATAATTATTATTATTACATAGTTTGTACTAAAATTGATTGATTTTTGTAGTACAATCTACACAATAATATATACTTACTTCTGGTCAATGGCTTCTTGGAGGGCGGCCAAGTGTTCTTTCAAGTACCTTGTCCTAGTCTTTTCGTCGTCCAAGGCTTCTTTTAGGGTTGTATTCGTGTCCATTAAACCAAGACCTATTGCAGTGCAGATTCATTAATATACATTCTGCAATCCAAATGTAAGAAAAACGATAATGGGCCGTTTGTTTAGTTAATCATCAGTTATTATTATACGGACCGTTCTCTGTAATGTAAATCAGGGGGTCGTTGTATTTCTCCTTCATGTAAAGTATAAGCTTGCGAAAACCCCAAGGAACAATGCTCAGCGTGGCCTGGCCAATCTGAATGTGCACGTTGAAGAAAGACAACTGTTACACTTCTGTGTTAGAAAGAACGAGCGAAAAAACAAATGATTATTATATATGTTGTTTACGTCTTCTCCGATGGGAATCTGAGTTTTGCCGTCTTCGGCCAGCTTAGAATCTACGGCGGGAATGGGTTAATGAGCAACCAATTAATCAAGAAAGAAGAAGATTATGCAAAATAATTATTACCAGTCAATTCAGCATGCTGATCTCTGTAGTATGCCGACTGAGCGTCATTTGAGCCCGGCGAGAACTTGGCATATTGACCGGCGTAATAATTCAGACCGATGAAATCAGCCGACCCTTTTAGGAGGTTCTTCTCATCGTCTGTAAACACAGGCAATCTGTTGCCTACGTATTTCTTCATGGTCGCCGGATAATCGCCCGTCACCGTTGGCTCAGTAAACCTACACATACGCACGTACATATCATTATTATTGCTCAATTAATTAGCATATATAATATACTGCACATACCATCCTAACATGAAGTCTATAGCTCTCTGAGCGGCGGCTACATCGTCTGAACTATTAGGGTCGGCCGGCTCGAACCAAAAGGACTGATTGGTGATGCCTATCTGGCCACCTTGAAAGCTTGCAAAGTCCGTCTTGTAGAGATTGACTATGTTTGCGTGAGCCAGGAGTATGTTGTGGCCCACGGTGTAGCAATCTTTGTTAGGGTTGGACATAAAAGCCTGAGCATGAGGGAACATATCCATGGCGTAGCCCATTACAGAGAAGGTCCACGCCTCGTTAATGGTGATCCAATTCTTCACACGGTCCCCATATTCGAAGAAGCATATCTTCGCAAAGTCCAATATATCATCCCTGCAAAAATATTACAGCACATATAGACGTATTAATTCTAAACTAATGGATAATGCACATTTACATCATCGTACGATATGTAATGAATATATAATTACACAATTTTGGAGTTCAAGAAGCCGCCATATTCATCTTCCAAGGCCTGGGGAGTGTCAAAGTGGAAGAGGGTGACAAAGGGCTCGATCCCTGCGGAACAGAAATTAAGATATATATATATATATATATATATATATAATCATCATCAAACTCATTATATATAAAATCATGGGCACACATGCCATTAGTTCTGCTGGCCATTCATTTCATAAGTATGACCTTCAGCGAGCAACATGTCAATGAGATCACTGTAGAACTTGACGCCTTCACTGTTTACACCTCCATTCAATCTTCCAGCTAAAGGAAAATACACACACACACACACATATATATATATATATATATTAGTTAATAAATCAATAGATTGATTGTCTGGTGGAATTCATATCAGTCCCATAGATAAGTATAACCTGGTAATATTCTTGACCAGCTAATGGAGAATCTGTAAGCATTGGCGCCCAACTTCTTCAACAATTGCACATCCTCCTACATTATTATTAAGCTACATATTAGATCAAAAGCCGCCATAGCTGCCCAAGAATACAAATATAATAGTCATTATTGGGAAAGATCAATGATTACCTTCACCCGATGATAGTGATCAATACTGACGCTAGCGTTAGAGCCATCTTGAATTTTGCCTGCAGTTTTAGTTAAGACACAACGTTAATTTGTTTCTCTTACCGTAAGAAATTTAAATGCAATAATAAATAAAAGAGAAAGAATTGAAGAGATGGACGAAGATCAAACCAACCAGGATTGGTGAAAGTGAATTTATCCCAGTTGCACATTCCTCTGCCGTACTTCAAGGCGGCGCCTTCCACCTGATAGGCTGAGGTGGAAGTTCCAAATAGGAAGCCGGCCGGAAAGTCATTGCGGTGAACTTCTGGTGTAAGAACGGTGTCGTTTGATCCCTTAGTAGCCATTGGCGACGATGTGATGTTTGTTAATATATATTATTTTCTTGTTTTTTGGAAAAAGCCAGCCGAATAACTACTATTTATAGGGCGATGCATGGCGATTGGGGCATTTACTTTATTTTTATTTTATAATATTCTCCGAAAGCGTGCGCCACGCTTCTACGAATAATAATAATGCTCAATTCTATTATTAATTTATTTTTGGTTAATTTCTTATCATATCCATAGCTAGACTAGACTAGAGGTGATACTGACAACCCTCATGCACCTATTTATGATAATGGGTGGACGAGCAACTCCTACCTACCTACCTACCCGCCCATTAATCGATTGTGAATCTAATAATTTAGGGCTATAAATCCAAATATGCTATTTCTATTATGAAATATTAAATAAATATGTGGATGTATATTGTTTGGAATGGTGGTTAAGTAAAAGGAGTTGTTTAGAATGGAGGTTGTGATTATTTTATTGATTAGAATGGCAGATGAGAGTTTTGTGTGGTTGATGTAATATTTTATTTTGTGGATATAATAATAATAATAATAATAATATTTATAATAATAATAATAATAATAATAATAATATATTAGACACGATTTCCACGAGCAAACTTTATAATATCTTATCTTTGTGTATTGTATTAACTTTCGTTTTCTAGGTCATGTAGCTAAGATTATGACTATCAAGTAGAGTTCAAAAAATACTTTCTTTTCGTTTCCTAGGTATACGATCTATATTGATTTTTTTTTTTTTCAATCAATAATAGTCTATTTTTAAATAAATAAAAATAAACAATCGTCAACATATGATTAAATATTTTTTTGCTAAAGAACTGAGAATAAAAAAAAAACTACTCTAATTTCGATCTTTCAAATAAAGTTCACACTAAACTAATTTCAAAATACTAATCGCATGGGCTTAATACATAATTGGGATTTTAATAGGGCCGTTTACATGGCTACGGCCCAATTCTGTTGGACTTGGGGGATTCAATTAGGGTTTACTTTAGGATATAGAAAGAAATCCACGGAGAAAGAGACAAACGTTCCTTTTTTTTTCCCCAGGAAACTGTAATAATAATTAGTTAATTAATTTGCTTTAGAATTAATTTGATTTCATAAGTAAGTTACAAGCAAGAGACAGACATTATCTCATGAGTGAGACTAATGTAACGAGTTTGAGTCTTAAAAACAAACCATATGGTTTTAATAAAATAAAATAAAATAAAATAAAATATTATCAAAATGACAAATAAGCACGACGGTATGGCACGATGTCACGTTACGCTGATCCAATAAACACGGCCGACCCAAGTGGATATTGTTTATTGATCAAATTCTGAATCCTTCAATATATATTTATATATATAATAATTTGTGCATGAATACAATTTCTTTGCGACGTATAAAATAATAAGCATCGATATTATTATATAATAAAAGTGCTAAATCAAAGTAATTAAGATTGTTTGAAGTGAAACTACATTAACTTCTGTGGAGGTTGGAGGATTCAGTCCACGCGCTTTAATGAAAGGCGACGGGTAGATTTGTCTTTTCAGTGCCAAGACTTGAAAACATCAAGTCAACTACAAGTCAACCCAACCACCTAGTGGTCGAAATCAGGGGTATAATGGTCTTTAGTGCTCAACTCGCAAGGACAATGATTACGTTGAACGCCGTCGTGTTACTGATAAGAACCACGCGCGCTTCCCATTCCACGTACATACACGTGCCTTGATTTTCTTGTTTATATATTTATATTTGTAAATATATAATTGTAAAATAGTTAAGTTTTTAAATTATAATTACAAAAATAGTTAACTTTTTAAATCTATTAACTAGTTAACTTTTTTAATTTTAATTATTATTATTTTTATTTTCATCCTAAAACTGTTTTAAATTACAAAATTTCACTATTATTGTTTCAATTAAGCAAAATATTACTAATAATTATATTTTTAACCCAATTCATTTTTAACAATTTTTAATTAAACCATGTTAATCATAATGCTGTATTAATATAAAAAACCCTAACTTGGATCAATTATAATAATTATTATTATTATATTATTATTGTTGAATACTTGTTGCTATTTTTCTTTTAGGTTTGCAAGTATTTTAAAGTTGATCCACGTGAATATGTTCCAGATAACTTTTGAATTGCAATGTTGGAGGCGGCATATTGTTATCATTTTGAGTGTCAATTAGAGGAGTCGCTTTGGAAGCCTCATTTTCATCTGGTACATAATTCTTATTTACGTTCAGATAGAAAAGTCGGGCGTAAGCAAACACGACGATATCCATATGAAATGGATAGAAAGTCTCGCAAGAAATACTCAAGGAAAAATAATGATGATGAATTGTGACAACTTTTATAGATATTGATTTTTGTTAATATGTTCATTTGAATATGTTATGGATGTTGATGTAAGTATACTATATTTAATTAACATTACACAAAACTATTTTCTAACAATATTCTCGCAATTAATTTATTCTTGTCATGCTATATATTTCCCATTATTATAGAAATTTGTAAATGATCATACAATATTAGTGTGTTGTTGGGCATAAAAGAATTCACGAATCGGAATCAAAGAAGAACTTGAATGTTAATGAATGCTTATCTGCATGTAATCGATCATGCAAGTAAAAATAAATAAATAAAAGAAAAACATTGAGGCTTCTTGACATGTTTACTTTACAAGCTTTCTAATGTTCTTGTCGTTGTTCGATTGGTCTGCACCAAGATATCAAATATAAGACGTAAGTTAACATTAACTGAGGGTTAAAAATGAGTTGAGTGAAATTGTTAAAATGAATTGAGGTTAAAAATATAATTATCAGTAATATTTTACTTGATTGAAACAATAATAGTGACAATTTGCAATTTTAGATAGTTTTAGGATGAAATTAAAAATAATAATAATTAAAATTTAAAAAATTAACTAGTTTTGTAATAGTTTTAAAAAGTTAACTATTTTTATAATTATAATTTAAAAACTTAACTATTTTTGTCATTTTCTTGTGCAAAGCCTTTTTAACATATGCAATGTCCTCATATTTAATTTTTTTTGTCGAGCCCACATTTTGCTTGTTCGATTGGATTTAAATTTCGTTGTACAGAAAATAGAGATGACTTGACCTAGTTCACATACATTTATGAATTATGGGACCATATATGGATATAATATAGAAAAAAAAAATTTTTTTGAGGAGATGCATTGCAATTATCAAGTTGGAAAAAATAATTTAATGATCGAATAGCCCCACACTCACTCAACTTGCCATCTTCCTTCCCACTTGTTTAAAAGAAAAAAAACAAAGACTAATTCATGTCCACGCGCTCCTTTTTTTTTTTTACAATTATTATAGTAACTCAATTGCATTGTAATATAATATAATAATAATAAATACGTAATAGAATTATATAGTTATTGAAAACTAATCATATTGCATTGGATTTGAATTGTAATAATCGCCGGCTACATTGCTTTTTGTGCGTGAACGGCTGCAATATTTGCCATCTTTAGAAGACAAACAGAAATATATCTTTATATATATAATATATCTACCAAAAAAAAAAGAGAGAAATAATTTATATAATTAATATTCTGTTATCAATTAATTATCAGATGTAATCTCAACGTATAGCCTTACACCGTTTAGTATTCCATTCCATCTAAAACAAACAGCTCAACTATTATATGGTCATCGTCCACACACACACAACACACAAAAAAACACGCAGTCCTGGCACTCTCATTGTTTTCAGTGGTTGGATGCGCTTTAGATCTCAATCATTCTGTTTGTATTTAGGAGATTTACGAAGCAGATCGGACCTCTTTGTTCGCTGTTCAATCGTTTTAGGTACTTTTTTTTTTCTTTGTCTCTCGTTGTAATGCATGTTTGCGGTCTAGCATTTGATGTGCTACCTGTAATTTTTTAGTGATTGTGAAGGTAATGGATTGATAGGCTTCGATATGGTCGGGCGCAGTGTGCGTCATTGTTCCGACTTCGGAGATTCTTCAGATTTGTAATTGTATTGCTGATTTTGCTTTGGGTTGATCTCGAATGGTTGTTGTTGTGTGACTTTTGGTGGAGTAATCTGAAATTTTGGACGATTAATGTAGAGCGGCGTTGGCTTTCCTGTTTGAATCTTCTACTATGTTTGGGGTACTCTAGTTGTTGAACGCCACTGCTGTTTAAATTCAGCAAGTCTTAAGGTGAATGAGTTGTCGAGGTGGAGTAAAAATGTTGTTTTGAGTGACCTTAAAGCCTCTGGCTGCTCTGGTCAGCTATGATCTTTCTTGTTTAGGAGTGAGCATATTAGTATGGAATTATGGTGATTGAATCCTAATTGGTCCGTTTGGAATAAGTCCTTTCCTTGTTTAATAGTTATAGCAATATGGTTTCTAACAAATATTTAATTTGTTTGTGTTTTTAATTGCTATCAATATGGCCACGTAATCTCAAGAAATTACTGTACCTTGAAATGCGCTTCCACTTATGTGGAATGTTTAAAAATCTGAATATGTTTTTGCTGTATCAGGTACTGTTTTTAAGTGAATATTAAGGATTAATACGGTGCTTTTCAACTTGTGGGGCTTATAGGGAGCATTGGAACACCAAAAGAATAATTATATATCTGCGCTAAGAGAACGTGGTGATGCATTAGTTACAGATGAAGTCAGCACAAGCGTGGCGCCTAGGCATGAAACACCTGCAAATATTGCATGTGCCTCGCCAGCGCGGTCAAATGAAAAAGCCAACATGGATCATCCTATTGTTATCTTTAGTCAGCTTGTTCTTAGTTTGTGCCTATGTTTATCCACCTCCGAGGTCATCCGCGTGTTCTTTATTCTGGTCTAACGGTTGTAAAGCAATGCCGAATTGGCTTCCTCCTTCGAATGTCAGAGAACTGACTGATGACGAGATTGCTTCTCGTGTCGTAATCAGAGACATTCTGAATATGCCTCCTGCAATATCAGCAAACCCCAAGATTGCTTTCTTGTTTCTGACGCCGGGAGCTTTGCCATTTGAAATGCTATGGGATAAGTTCTTTCAGGTATCAAGTTTTGAACGAATCTTCAATTACTGCTTGCATTCTTATAATGTGTGCATCTTCTTTTGTTTTGAAGACTATCCTCAAGTTCCGATTTTTTACAGGGCCATGAAGGTAGATTCTCTGTGTACGTGCATGCTTCCCAGGACAAACCGGTGCATTTTAGCCGCTATTTTATCAATAGGGAAATTCGTAGTGAAAAGGTCAGTTTGCTCACTGTTTATGCGATCAAACTTCATTCATAATTTTATCCACAACGATGATGTTCATAACTGCAGGTGGAGTGGGGAAAAGTTTCAATGGTTGATGCTGAGAGACGGCTCCTTGCAAATGCACTTAAAGATCCTAATAACCAGCAGTTTGTTCTCCTCTCCGACAGGTTTCTGAAGAATATTTGCTCTTTGCAATCCATTCAGTATGGTAGAATGATACTTATCAACCTGAAATTGCAGTTGCATACCACTACGCACTTTCGAATATGTGTTCAGTTACCTCATGTACACGAATGTCAGCTTCATCGATTCGTAAGTTCTCTTCTTCTGGTTTATCTGTTACTCTTAGTTGATGAAGGTGATCCCAATAGGTAATTTCTTGTTATTTCCAGATTTGAGGACCCGGGTCCACATGGCAGTGGTAGGTATATTGACTATATGTTGCCCGAAGTCGAGAAAAAGAACTTCAGGAAGGGTTCGCAAGTACGCTCGTTACCTATATATCACCATTTGATTAAATTGCGTGCATATGTATTTTTGGATTATATGCTGAAGTTTCTTTTCACTTTTATCTCAACAAATAGTGGTTCACGATGAAGCGGCAGCATGCTATTATAATCACGGCAGACAGTTTGTACTACTCAAAGTTCAGGGACTATTGTAGGGTAATTACAGTTTCAACTATCAGTCAGATTTTTTCCTACAGAAATTTCAAGGACATCATCTCCGTCCTTTCCCTCCATATCCATCATTCCTTTTTGTTCATAGAATGTCGATTATGTGATGACATCAAACTTGTGCTTAATATCCTTTGTTTCTTTCCAATCTTCATTGTACGCAGCCAGGGATGGAGGGAGACCGAAACTGTTACTCGGATGAACATTATTTACCCACTTTTTTCTATGTGAGAACTTCCTATTTTGTATTCTTGTATACACACATACTGATATCTTCCTCTTATCTTACATAGATAGGTACTATGATTCCTTACACATTGCCCTTTTTTCCCAGATGCTCGATCCATCTGGAATAGCCAATTGGTCGGTAACTCACGTTGATTGGTCCGAAATGAAGTGGCATCCGAAATCGTTCCGTGCACAGGATATCACACTCGAGCTAATGAGAAATATCTCGGTATGTTTACATTATTTCTTAGCATTATAACTCTGCACTATCATATTACAGTGCTTTACATATTAGTACCTCTCCTCGGTGCTTTTGATCTGCCATAACAACACTTCTCCATTGATTGCAGTCTATTTCAGAAAATGTGCATGTCACCAGTGATAAAAAGGTTAGACTCTATAATATATATATATATATATATATATATATATATGTCGTATATCATGTTCTTTGGTAGTGTGTTGGTTGGTATTTAACTGAAGAGAAAAAGACCAACCTTAATCTTTGGGCATTGCAGAAACAAGTTAAGGTCACCCAATGCTTGTGGAATGGAAATGAACGTCCGTGTTATCTGTTTGCGAGGAAATTTTTGCCCGAAACTCTCGGTAGCCTAATCCGTCTATTCCCAAACTATACGTCGTCTATTTGAGTACAATTATTCAGCTTTGGCTGCAAATTTGTTGGAATTTCCACGACCTTCATCTCCACATCAGTCATGTAGAGTAGCTTTTAAGTGGGTAATAACATGGCGGTTAAGTTATATTATATAGGATCGATCTTCCCAGACAAAGCTCCTTTTGTTTGTATGCAAATGGCAAGAAACTTGTTGAAGAGTTTGAAAGACTGATTTTGAATCAAAGCGAAAGGTTGAAGAGAAGGGCTAGTGAAGACGTTCGTTCTTGCATGAAGATCTTTTTTCTTTTTCTTTTTTTCTTTTTTTTTTTTTTTGTATGTGTGATTAAAACAGTTGCAAATACGAATCATATTTTTCTTTTTTTCTTTTTCTCTTGGTTGGTATGCTATTAAGAAATCGAGGGTTTCATCCTAAAATCAACTGGTGATAGGTGAATGTGTCTCTTGAGTATATTTGGTGAGTCGGATGAGTAGAATTATCCGATGTGGAATATATAGAAATCTCAACACGCCCCCTCACGTGTGGCGTGACTAGCTTAACACGTGGACATATGAATCGGGTGACGGTGAGCAAAGTTCGAACCCGCTCTGATATCATATTAAGAAATCGAGGGCTTCATCCTAAAACCAATTAATGATAGGTGAAGGTGTCTCTTGTGTATATTAGGTGATTCGATTAGAATTATCCAAACATATGCTTTTCACGTGTTAATCGAGATTAACTCACACAAAATGCAAAGGTAGTAATGAACCCCCCCAAAAAAAGGAGATTAAACTATAAGCATCATCGATGGTCCGAGAATAAAAATGTAATGCTTCTTATCTTATCTCCGTAGCTACTCTGCTTCTCTTGGGACTTTGTGTCTCGACTCCAAAATAACAGCAACATAAAAAATGAAACAAAATCATTAAAAAAAAAAACATTAAAACTACAAAAAAGAAAGATGCTTTTTTTCATTCTTCTGAAGAATTTGGTGTCCTCACAAATCGTCCCTGCAATAATCCGACAAGAAATGTTTCGTCAGTTAATACTCCTACTAAGAAACAATACATTACATGGCGATGGCATGAAACTTGGGAAAAGAAATATATGAAATGATAAAGTTGGATAGAAAGAAACCTTCATTCTGGGCCGTCGGTCGGCGTTGACTTTTCTGACTTGGTATCTGATTTTCTTGGAGAAAAGTCTCGTCCGTCGCTTTTCTTTGTAACGCAGCACACTTGCCTCCCTAATCAGTCCTCCTCCATTCTCACAAAACAAATCTATCTCTGCCAACCTTGCCTGCATTCATTTAATATATCAAACTTTTTATTACCCAACATATTTGCAATTATATAACAATTGTTAAACGTAGATTTGATATATATATAATATGTTATATAGGTTGCAACTTACTTGAACATCATTTCCGGCGAATTCTTCACCCGAAAACGGCGAAGCCTTATCGGCCCAAGTGCTCAAAACTTGGTCATAGTTCAGTTTCAAGAGCAGCCCTGCGTTTGGCAACGGTGTAATAACATCATCATCTTCTCCTTCTTCTTCTTCATTAGCCGCCTTTTCGTGGCTAGCTACAGTTGCATTGTCGTGATTCTTGGTCTTAACCGTTGGACGTGGATTATAATCCTTAATCAAATCAGACAATAACCTCTTGTTTTCCACTTTCTTTTTCTTCTTCTTAGCCTTCTTCTCCACCTGAGCAACCTTTGCGCCACCACCGCCGTGAATCTTTGGAGTCAAGTCAGCCACATTCACCGTAGAAAACCTCCACCAATCTCCGTCGCCGTCGACGTTTCTGAAAGCTCTAAACTCCTTCCTCATCCCATATCCAAGTCCAAGCCCCCATCCCATCACTGGATAACCATAGGCAAATTTCTCAATCTTTGGATCCTCAGCTGATTCTTTTTCGACACCCACGTTAGTGCTCATAATGCTGTCAATCCCTTCATCTGTAATATCCTCATCGAGGACAATCGATCCAGCCTCCAAATCTTCTTGAGGCTCATAGCATATTCCTGATGAACATTGCACCTTTGAATTGATCTCTCCTGGGCTCAAACACGGCTTTTCGAAGGGCTTAAACCCTTTCGACGGATGGGTTCGTTCTAACGCGGGCGGGTTTAACAAGAATTCATGGTTGCCAATGGCTTGGAAAGGTAGGTTGATCAAGTCCGAGGGCTCAAAAAGGGACTCGCTTTTCTCAACTTGGTTTTTGCTTTGGGGCTTTGTGATATTTTTGGCGGTGAAAATCTTGGGATAGGCCGTGGATAGAATGGCAGCTGCTTCATTATAGGTCTGATTAGGCCTTTTCCGAGGCGTCCGTGGCTTTCTTGTGGAGATTGCTAGTGGTGAGATGGTGGATTCTGATAGGGTCGAAGATGGTGATGATGATGAAGATGAATGGTTTGAAGTCCATGAAGTTGACGACAATGGAGATTTGATGATGCAATCAAGGTTTAATGACTCTAATCTGACTGCTGCTCTACCACCGCCGGTTAAATAAGAATACATTATGGTAAGAAAAAGGGAAGAAAAAAAAAACAGAGTATTCAGAAAATATCAGGAAATCCCAGGATTTTTATTGGTAATGAAGAGGTAAACAAGAATTTTAGAAGATGGGGACGCAGAAATACATAAAATGCAGCAACCTAAAGCCCTAAAAAGGTACTTTTAAAATCAGAAACAAAAGCCCAGAGAAAAAAAAAAAAAAAGTGTTCTTGGAAAGTAGTCTAAAAGGAGACTGCCTTGTAATAATCACAATCTGAAACAAACTGTGTTTCTTGAATGTGGAAAGGATCATAGGCTACACTTCCTAATACGGCAAAACCCAGAGAAACAAAGCTTGGCCCTTCTCACCAAATTTGCTGAATGGACGAAGAAAGATGTCTATACGATGAAGGGAAGCTAAAAGCAGAGTACATTGAATTCACTGAGCATGTTCAACTTCCTCTGTTATTACCAAAGAATCCTTAAATATCTAATAATGGAAAGAAAGCTCAGAATGAATTGGAATATGTAAGTGCCATATAACAAAAAGAGTACATATATATATATATATGAGAGAGAGAGAGAGAGAGTTTGTTTACTGAGCAGATTAACCATGTTAGAGTTTACAGTGAGTCACGGGAGGGCAAATGGCTAAGGATCAGCTGGTGATTTTCTTGACATGCATAATATTTGTATATATGTATTTTCTTGTTTATGAGAAATTTATCTATTTTCCCGTAAAAAAAAACAAATTTTTGTATATCTCTTGAAAGATTGAAGGGAGATGAGAAGGGACAGTTCTTGGCATGTGCAGTTGTTGGTATGTACAGATATTATTATATTGGACCACATTTCTTTTCTTTATTTATTTATTTATTTTTTCCAATTCCTACATGTTATGTGTTATATTATTTGCAGTTTTTCTGTGAAAAGCGTAATGAAATACAAATGTATTAATATTATTACAATGTAAAGCCTTCTACTTTTTTTCACGTACCATTTCTAGGTAGTGGTTAATGATAGACTCGGATAACATTATATGTGATTATTTCATGATTATTCACAATGGCCATTTATATACTCTTAAATGGGATATTATATATATGCATTGTTATAACAAGAAAAATCATTAAAAATAAATCAAGATATTTTCAGGAAAAAAGATGTTGGCAAGGTATTTGATTGATATAAGTTCACGGTTATATCTCGTGATTAATCATAAATGCAGATATATAGTGATGCCGCAATACATAAATAAAATTCATATATACAACGAAAATGCCTAATTATGCACTCCCTTTTTACCATTACAACTAATTTCATCTCTCTCTAGTGATGATAGCTTTGAACTCTCAATTAGAAAAGTAGCCGTTAAATAACTGTCCACTTGAGAATATGAGACAAAAAAGAACAAGAAAATGAACAAAAATAAAAGATTTTTTTAATTATTTAGCCTTTGTGGCATTGCATGATCCACATTCTACAACTGTGGTCAGTTATTCATGTAATCCGATATTAGTATGTCATGGTTGGATTTGATTTCTTTGATTCATTTTGTTTTATCCAATTAAAGCGAAGACGAATATATTATCCCATTAATAATACTATTTTATGGAACTGATGACGTGGCACAACAGCATTGGTCCTCTAGATTTTTAAGGCTGACGTGGACCAACCCTCATTTTTGTTGGTTGGACTTTTCACGGGTATCAAGAAAAGATAAAAAGTAAGGTTGATTTTGGATGTAATAAAAGATTTGAGTTTAAAGGTCCACTTTTGGTTTCTTGCGCCTCTTTGTGTGTGGCAATTGAGGTCTATACGTTAGGCTATTTGGGTTCAAAGGATATATTGAGATTAGATTAATTGAATGGGTTTTTGTAAAAAACAAAAGAAAAAAGAATAAAGATAAGTGAAATATGGTCTTCTTGCCTTCTTATCAAATATCAACCCAAAACCCTAAAACTAAATTTAGGGTTTGGAGAATTACTACCTTATGACTTTTTGTCAGTGCCCAAAGTTGTATGAGAGACTTCTAAGCTAACATATAATATATATATATATATATATATATATATAGTATAGGTAGACTTGAGTGAATATTTATCCCAACTGATCATATGTGATTTTATTGATGAATACACAGTTGAGTCTTAGAATGATATCTCAATCCCATGCAAGAGTTCAATATTTCGTAATTTACATTATCCTTTGCTCAGTTCTACTTCAGCCTAATAATATGTAATTAAAAGTCCTTTAAGGGATGATGTTTTCGTTATTAGTGAGATTTACAAATTCATTGACAAGTGAAGTTTAAGACACATACGGCTTCATTTTGACCGTTATCAGGATAAAAAGAAGATAGCACAAGGTAAGATGAAAAGGACATATGTGATTTACCTTATACTATCAACTATAGAGAATAATATATATATATATATATATATATATATTATCAAAGACACTCACACACACACACACATATCCATCAGATCAAATCTTGGGCACAAAAGTTGTTGTCTCATGATTTATGTGCTCCGACTTATCCCATAAGGAAAAAAGGTAGAAATAAAACTCCATCGCCGTTGATTTTGGATAACACAAAATATAGCAGCAGTTAATCCCAGTACTTCATGATAAATGTGAATCAGAAATTAAATTTCGATGAGCAGTAATGTTAAGGATAGATATATTTGATTTAAGGTAGTAAGTATAACAATGGAAGATGCTGATTACATTATTGATTCAATATATGTCCAAAACATTGTGTACATGAAACTAACGGTTCCATATATCCAAGAACATTGATCTCCATCACCAATGTTTTATCTCCCTTAAGGCAGCAATTTTATTTCGAAAAAAAAAAAAGAAGGCAGTGACAGAGTTTTCTTACTCAGTTTTCAGACATCCAGAAGTAGCCTGCGAGGATCTTCGACGACGTCCTTGATTCTTCTCAAGAAGAAAACAGCCTCTCTGCCATCGATCAGTCGGTGGTCATAGGTCAGTGCGATGTACATCATAGGCCTAGGAACGATGTTACCTCCGACAATCATAGGACGATTCACGATCGAGTGCATTCCCAGTATTGCAGACTATTAAGTATGGGGCAGATTAATATTACAAAAAGTTACGATATTTTAAGTTACGAAACGCTGAGAACCACTGCAAAATAAGAAGGTAGTTAAATAAATGAAACCTGAGGAGGATTAATTATGGGAGTACTCAGAAGACTTCCATAAACACCGCCATTGGATATGGTGAATGTACCACCAGCCATCTCATCGATCGATATCGTACCATCAGTGGCCTTCTTCGCAAGAGTGTTGATCTCCCTTTCCACCTCCGCGAAGTTCATACCTTCAGCACCACGGAGGACGGGGACAACAAGACCCTGGTGGTGCGGAAATGTGATACAACTGAGATTGAAAAGTATTTCGCGGAATGCATGCTATTTATGGAACTGATGGGGTTTTGATCAGATAGCTTAAAACGTATATATGTTGATCACCGAAAGGATGATATTTCTGATTGAAAAAATCATTCGAAAAATAGCACACATCTTGCCTTGGGGGTTCCAACTGCAATGCTGATGTCGATGTGGTCTCTGTAAATGATGTCATCACCATCAATTACAGCATTCACTATCGGCTGCTTCTGTAAAGCACTAACGGCAGCCTGTAGCTCAAGAAACGAGCAAGTTAATTTAATGATAAAAAAAGCGTGCATAGAACAAACAGAAGAAGCCATAACAGCATACTTTCACAAACCCGGACATTAATCCCAGCTTCACTCCATGCTTTTCAACAAATGAATCCTTGTAATCGGATCGAAGCTTCATCAAATTAGTCCTGTTATACAAAAATCGGGATATGCATATAAAACGAATCACAGACAAAATGGTAAATTAATGAATGAAAAAACATATGTAAATTTATTTATCGAAAAGAGAGATAGTGACTTGCATGTCCACTTCATTGAATGTAGTCAGCAATGCAAAAGTGTTCTGTGAATCCTTCAATCTCGTAGCTACTCGTTTCCTGAGCCTTGTCATTGGCACCTTATCAGCAAACCAAAAATAGGTTAGAATCATGGTATATGTATAAAGCTTAATCAAGCATCCTTCTGAACATGTCAAAACAAGGAACCTACCCGTCTTTCCCTGTCTTTAGGGGGAAGCTTAGGCTCTGAGGCTGAGGGTTTGGGAGGAGGAAGAGGGCTTCCTTTAGGCTTTTCGGAGGCAGGTGTCTTCTCAGTTTTAGGCGGTGGCCTTTCTCTTTTGTCCTCAGCATGTGATGGTGGTGGTGCACCCTTTTCAGACGGTGCAACATGAGTTACGCCTTCACCAGATTTCGATATGATAGCAATTTTGGTGCCAGGTTCCACTGTATCTCCTTCTTTAGCTATAAACTGTAAAATGTCAACCAAGAATTGATGAGCGCCATAAAATTAATCAGCACCATTATAGTACACTACCAAATGCAACACATTTCCACCTTTTGGATAACACCTGCTTCAGGACTATTCACGTCAATGGTAACCTGGTATAGCAAACAACCCAGAAGTTAGTGGATAGCCAACTACCAAGAAACATCTATCATAACATTACTCCTCTGCAAGTAAACAAGGATATCTATTTCTGAAGAATTTTAAAGATATTGGAGTGCTGACCATAGAGTATAAGCAGATCATAGTTATATGTACATATAGCAATCAGCTAAAGAACCCACAAATCCAAAAATACGATATCACCATATGCTAATTGCTAAGTATTAGCAATCAGTAGTTGTACCTTATCCGTTTCAACTTGAGCAATTGCCTCATCAACTTCAACTCTATCCCCAGGTTCTGCTCAACAACAAACAGTCAACAATCACAAGGAATAAACACCTTGGTTATCATAATGTAGGCAATGAGGAATAAAGTAATGATGCAAAGGAGCATACTTTTCAAGAATGTTGCTAGTGTCCCATCGCTGATGGACTCGCCCATAAAAGGGACAACTGCTTCAACAAGATCACCTTCAACGGGTGCCTTCTCAGTTTTAGGTGGTGGCCTTTCTTTTTTGTCCTCAGCAGATGGTGGTGGTGGTGGTGCACCCTTTTCAGATGGTTTTTCATCAGATGGTGCAACATGAGTTACGCCTTCACCAGATTTTGATATGATAGCAATTTTGGTGCCAGGTTCCACTGTATCTCCCTCTTTAGCTGTAAACTGTAAAATGTAAACCAAAAATCGATGAGCGCCATAGAATGAATCAGCACCATTATAGTATATGCCAAATGCAACACATGCCCACCTTTTGGATAACACCTGCTTCAGGACTACTGACGTCAATGGTAACCTGGAACAAACAACCCAAAAGTTAGCGGGTAAGCCAACTACCAAGAAACATCCCTCATAACATTATTGCTCTGCAAGTAAACAAGGATATATGTTTCTGAAGAATTTTAAAGATATCGGAGTGTTGACCATAGAGTATAGGCAGAACATGGTTGTATGTACATTTAGCAATCAGCTAAGAACCCACAGATGCAAAAATAGGTTATCACCATGCGCTAATTGCTAAGTATTAGCAATAAGTAGTACGTACCTTATCCGTTTCAACTTGAGCAATAGCCTCATCAGCTTCAACTCTATCCCCAGGTTCTGCTCACCAACAGTCAACAATCTCAAGGAATCAACACCTTGGTTATCATAAAGTAGGCAATGCGGAAAAAAGTAATGATACAAAAGAACATACTTTTCAAAAACATTGCTAGCGTGCCATCGCTGATGGATTCACCCATAGGAGGGACAACTGCTTCAACAAGATCACCTTCTGCTTATGCATCAAGAGTAGGCGGTGGCACGTTACCAAATATTCTTGTAACAGAAAATAAAACTCAACACGTCTAATGTAAGAAATGAGATCATTGTATAATTTTATTATGATGGTTCTCCCAAGCGATGCAGAAACGAATATCTTATTTTCTATTATGCATACATACATATAGTGGATTATCATGTATAATAACTGTTTAACTCGTGGAATTAAATCTGTTCTACATAATCTTTTCTCTCGTTCTGAATATGAGTGTATAAAGATTTTGACCTCATAATTATGTAAATTGGACTTGCCAGTTTCCAAAATAAAATTGAGCGTGAACATTATCGGCAAGCTTGTTCCAGTAAATTATAACAGATTCGAGTATATCAAATTAAATTGAACATAGTGGTCAAGCAAATTATATACCCGTATTAGAACAGAATGACTTGCTCCAGATCCTCTTGAAAGAGTCATCTGGCAGAATATCACTTACAACTATCCTGTTAATAATAAAAAAAATCAATGCATTTTAAACCAGAAAGCACTTAAACAAGCATATTTATATAGGAAATAGCACAACTAATTATTTCATAAGTTTCATCCTACACGGAAAACATCATGCAAATTGAAATGTACTCATCATGGCAAAAAGGAACTATTAGATGTGCAACAGAATCCTCTTAGTCATGTCATCACCAAAAATGTATCTGTTCAGATGACTTATGAATAACCCTCATGCAAACATGAGGAATGTGATGCATCTAGATATCCAGTAAGCTTTCAGCGTTTCACCAAACAGGGGCAACATAAAAACAGAATGACAGGTACCACACCGCCCAGTATTTCAAAACAGAACATTTTCTTAGGCCAATACCATCATCTACCCATCTTAAGTTTTCATTACAACCCATGTATGACAAATATCACAAAAGAAACACACCCTGAGTTCTCATTCTTAGCAAAGACAGGCAACTCACTTTTTTGATGCAGAAGTCAATGCCAGACCTGCGACAAGCAAAATTCGTCAATAAAATGTGACAAACTGATGAAGGCAGTAACATAAGGAATACAAGAATACCAGTGTGAGAAACGTGAGAGAAAGTCCGAGCACTAGCACATCCCGTACTAGAGACTAAGGTCTGTTCAATCCATAAGCAAAAGGGCATTAATTACCAAACAGATACACAAGTCAATCATCTTAATAAATGGTGGCCCAGTAGTTGGCCACGAAGTCTATTATCAATGGACCAGAGCCTACACCAATACAGCACAATGAAGGCTTCACTAGTGAAAAACATATACATGTGGCCAAGAAGTACAGAGCCTACATCAGCAAAGCACAATGAAGGCTTCACTAGTGCAAAACATATACATGCAGATTATCTTAAACGACGTTCGGTATCGTAAGAGGAAAATGATCAACATTACCTCTTGTAGTATACCAGAACACGCCCTTGGTTCCGGCTTCAGCTTATACAATGATCTACCGTACACCTAATCCACAAAAGCAAAACTCGATTTCTTTTTTATTTTTTCAAAAATAAAAAATAAAATTACAGATTTCATCACGCAGCAAATCCAACCCCAAAAATCATACTGAAAATAATCAAAAACGGATGATCGAGGAACATACCGAAGCAAACGACCCTCCGGCAGCTGCCTTCCTCCTTATAACAGAGAACATCACGCCTTTCCTTACTGCCAAACAAAAAAAAACACATAAACAATCAATCCGCAGTAACGAAACAATGAAAAAAACACAGCGTGCAAACAGATCTCACGGAAAATCAATCGATTTCAGCTTATACGGTGGGAATCGAGATTATCAGCTCGACAATGAACAAGCTAGGCTTTTCCGTTTGAAGCGAGGAGAAAGGTATAATTAATAATGATTAATTTTAATTTTCTATAAATACTAAACTCCCAAGCTACTGATTGATCTCCCCTGAAATTATTAATAATTTAATGAAAGGACATAATTACCCCAAATGTTATGCTGATTAGTCGTAGATGATTGAGGGCAATATTGTCCTTTCAATTGAAAATGTGCCAGAAGTCACGCCTTGAGCAGCCATATTTATACCCCTTACTGCCTTTTGAAGATTCTTCCAGAGAATCACAGTGGCTTTGATGTTGTCGAGCATCGCCGGCGCTAGTGACGATTTTCCGAAGAAGCTTTTTTTTAAACTATCTACGGAAGAGAGTTGTTTGAAGCCACTCATTTTGATTCCTGGCCAAGTGAAGAAAGCTCTAAAACGTCGTCCCTTTTGCTTCGTCGTTTCTTGTTGTGGTTGAAGAGTTCTTGGAAGTAGTTAAAGATGCCCACTTTGAATTTGTTCATCAATGTCCCTGTTGATGGAGTGGTCGCTTCAGATATCCTTAAAGATGCTACCAAAGCTGTCGCCAAAACCATCGGCAAACCTGAATCTGTAAGAGCCCTCTTTTTCAATCATAGTATATATGCCTTATTTTGGAGTGGTCAGCTAGCTGTTCGATAAAATGCCTAGCTGATATCAGATGTAGCTTCTTTTTTTGTCTCTTCTTTCTGCTGTTGAAGTCCATCTCTTTCTTTAGTTTACATACTTACTACTTTCATGTTCTCTACTTCGCGGCTTATTGGCATTCTTAACTTATTACAGAATTCATATCCAAATTTTCGATGCTGATGAGGGATTTGATGGGGCATTACTTTTTGTAGCCTATACTGTTGAACAAACATGGTAGTCTCCTCTCCATATAATTGATTGTCCCAACTTAATTTGCATTGCAGTACGTGATGATACTCATCAATGGAGGCGTCCCGATTTCATTTGCCGGGACCGAAGAGCCAGCAGCTTATGGCGAGCTAATCTCCATCGGCGGTCTCAACCCGAGCGTCAATGGCAAGCTCAGCACAACCATTGCCGAGATTCTCCAGACCAAACTTTCAATCGACAGCTCAAGATTCTACATCAAGTTTTACGATGCTCAGGTAATACAATGTCCTCCTCCTTTGTTGATAGTAGTAAGATCTTAAGCTCGAATCGCCTGCAATGAGAGTAGTAGCTTTGTTCTTTTGCACTGCAACATGCTGAGTTATTACCATATCCTAGATACATCCTTTGTGTAAATGTATCATTTTTTATATCTTCATTCGTCTCTAACGATCTTTAACCAAACAGCGGCCTTTCTTTGGATTCAACGGCTCAACGTTCTAATGGCAGTTGAAAGCCTTTGCTTGGGTTGTGATGATGTTTCTCAGCATCTATATACTATCAAAATCATTCGTAGTTTTAACTTCAATTGCCTAAGTTGTGTGTATCTGTCATCTTATTACAATCTTGGGCGGTAGCATGATGTGTAATGCAAAGACTTCATCTGTTTTAATATTCAATTAAATCTAAGCTACTCACTGTTCAAAAGGTGGCTATATTTTATACTATGGTATACTTTTTCAAAGTGCCCAGCTCAAAGATACGATCTTTATTTCTTAATTATTGAGAAGCTTAACATTATTTTTTCATACATAAACACATTAAACAATCTAAAAGTCAACAGTTCTCACTTCTGGAAACACTCTTGAAACTACGATACGTAGTGAAAAAAAAAAGTGTAGAAACCGAGAGAACTTTCAACGAAATCCACAGAAAAAAAAAGAAAGAAAAAAGAAAGAAAAGAAACATCGAAATTTGCAGAAATGATGGATGTCTAACTCAAACACTGATTGGTCTGTCTGAATCATTCAGAGCTGCTATGGCAGATTCTATCCTTAGTCTCAAGACATCTTTGTCCTCCTCATCAGCCTGAAAAAATTGATAGATTAAAAAAAAAAAGCCTATATATTTATTTCAACACGTGCCTCCTTCGTGGAAGGAACAGTGCTGTGACAAAAATAAAGAAGAAAAGAAGAGAAAAAAAGAATACTAATTTTCTTGAATAATAAATTATTACCTCGACGAAGACAGTCTTCAGAAGCCTTCCTGAGAAAGCAGTGATGTTGGCTGTAAAGATGTTGAGCTTCAAAGATTCGAAAACCTCGCAAAGCTTCACCGTTGTGTCTGTTCTTTTATTACATATCAAGCTAACTACCATTGTCTTCTCTCCCATGTTCGTAACTCTCAACTACAGAAAAAAAGAAAAATTAGAAAAGAATAAATAAAGCCCAAAAACTCAAAACTTTTTTTTTTTTTTCTGTACCTCAATAACTTCAATGGGAGAAGAGACTAATCTCAGTTCTTGAGAATCATGATACCCATTGTGTTTAAACCTCTTTGGTTTCGGACAAAATGCATCTGCTGCAGCCTCTTCTTGATCATAGTAGTGATGATGGAATTGGTCAAAGCTCAGACCGTCCGGCGACCTCTTAGACTCCAACGCTGCAATCTCCGCCCGAAGCCTCTTCTCCTCGTCGTGCAGCGACTGAATGTACTCAATCGCATCTTTTATGATCGATGCTTTATCCATCTGTGTGTCCCACAAAAAAGCATCGACTCTTAATAAGATCCACAATGTCTACTCTTAGTGCTGTAATAATCGAGCATATTAATGATGAATATATAATACCTTGGTGATGGTGGGGACCACCGATCTCAGAGCGTAGAGCCTTTCGTTGAGCTTCTTCCTTCTGTTCCTCTCGGAGACAATGTTCTTTGAAGCTGGGGACGACGACTGCGTCGTCCCTTCCGGCGAGCTTGAGTCGTAGTAAGAAGACAGCGCATCGTCGAAGCGACAGCTGTGAGTTTGAACGAAGTTCAAAGGGATTTGCATCGGCATTATTACACTTAACACAAAAATACAGACGCAAATGAACGACTATAGATCCATAGGCTGTGCCTTTCTATGGTACCTTTCGAGTTCTTCGGACTGAAAAAACATATTGGTCTCCCAGTAGTTCATGCAGTCGTCATCATAGATTTCCATGTTGATAGAGAGAGAGAGAGAGAGAGAGGTGTTATGCTTTTCTTGACAAATGTTATGTTGGGAATATATGGGTGAAATCCTAGGGTGTATATATATATATATATATATATGCTATGCTAGATGTAAGTGTAGTAGTTGCATCGTATAGTGTGTGTGTGTGTGTGTGTGAAAAATGTAATGGGGCGTTATTTATTTAATATATAGGAAAAAATAAATAAATGTGGGGTTTTTGATTTAGTGATTAATATTTTGAACGGTGGAGCCGCGTGGAATAAAATAATCAAGACTTGAGCATTATTAATTGTCATTTACGCATAATTAATAAATGACTTTGTTTATAGAGGTAATAATTCTAATTATATAGTTTTTTTGACTTAAATTGGAATAAACCATAATGTATATAGAGACAAGAAGCTAAGTGGTAATGATTAGGACAAAATTCTATGAAAGTAGAGACACTCACATGTGCATCACTAAAAGCACCGTGATTATATTGCATTAGTCTCGAGTCAGTCAAACACAAGCCTTTCTGAATTATTACGTCATTAATCATCGTCTCCGTCCAGAAAATGATATAATAAATACTAAAATTTGAGTAATATTTGTACGAAATGTTTGGCTTATATTTTCGGTATTCCTTAAAAGAAGCTTCTTTGATGCAATATTTATTCAATTTTGACTTTTTTTTTTTCATTTCATGCGGTAAGTCACATGATCATTCAATTCTTAACACTATCGTGTCGTAATTCGTGATTTCTATTTATATTTTATTCTTTTTTTTTTTCTAATATATCTCGATGCTACTAGACCATTTAAAATTTTAGGGGCATGTGATAAATGAGCTATTTATTTTCACTGATTGATTGGTCTATGTAATTTACCACCCAAAGAATAAAATAAAAAAGGAACAGATAGAATGTGGCATATTGTTAATATATATAATGGGAAATCCCACGTGTTAATGAAATTTGATGATTAATTAACTAATAATAATTAATACGTCATACGCATAGTCAAACTAGCGCACTTGGTCAAACAGTCACGTGTGTCTTTTTAATTGCACTCGTGCTAATATATAAGTATCTGTATATTAGTGTATTATTATAGAATAAAACTTGGTATCTATTGAGTCTAGATATATTTATGCATATATATGTATATATATTAAAAAAAGTTATTACACTTCACTTACGAAACATCAACTTTCAAATTACATAAACAAGCGTCTAGAAAGAATCATAGTATTTTACGGACACTTGATGCATGTCCTTTAATGTATAAATTTATAATATTATTTAATATTTTGAGTCATTTTTAATAAATAAAATCATAATATTATTTATAATTGCGTGTTATTTTTAAATATATTAAAAATTAATTTAGAGGATATAATTATAATTAATACAAAAGTTAATGGTAAAATAGTAATTGTATCTGTCTTACCAAATCAATTTAATTACCGTTACTTTAACGTTCTCTCCAAATAATAATATATATATATATATATATAAATTAGTTTAGCCAATATAATTATCGACAAAGATATTAATGTCATTTCGCAGTGATCGGACTTGAAGTATTAAATCGTGTATTAATATAATATATTGCATGCTTTAGGTGATCGACGATTTATTAAATGATGATATGATTTGATCTTGTAGAACTTTACAAGAAATAAATATTTAATTAATAATATAAACATTAGATTAATTTTTAACTACAGGGCATACATTATTGAATTAGAACATTTGCTCAAGTGTCAATGGCTCGTAAAATAGTTTAATGGCGGACTAGGGACTATAGTAGTATTAATTAAAAGTATGATGTTACTATTCTTTTGATGGCTATTACAAATAGTTATGTTTTAACCTCGTAAAATAATTTGCAATGACTTAACACGATTAATTGACAATGACTTATAATATATAAAAATTATTCACCAGCTAGAGGTATGCGAGTTTAGACAAGCTTACATGTGAAGCTGATAATATTAATAATTTGTTTAAATGCCAACCAATCAGTAATTCACTATTTCGACACAGTAATGCAATGGTACTAGGCATGCATTATTTGACATGAATAATATAATATTGCCTATTTTATTCGTTGATCAAATTGATTAAGCATATAATATTAATTTTTTAAAAACCGCAATCATTCAAGATCTAATTTTATGTTTTCTGGGACTATCTTATTAATTTTTTTTATCATATATTGTCAATTGCCAAGTAGGTGCAATCATGAAGCCTAATTATTATTTTAGGGGCCTAAATCGATCAGAAACCAATTATGTTCAACCTTTTCGATTTATGCCACATCATCATCTAAATATTGAAATACTAAATGTTTCCTATCGTCTACTGTGGAGCTAAATATTGATATTTTTTTTTTTCAAAAAATATAATAAAAGCAGATTAAATCAAAGATCGGGCATTCGAAAAATTCACCATTGAGGCCCAATCAAGCAAAAGAGGTTACTGCAAAATAAAAGCAACAAACATAGGAAAGTTGCAATAACTCCGAACTTCGAAAACTTAAATTAAACAAGATGATAATCCTCTCCTCAGTTCATCCTCCTGATGAGTTCGTTGATGTAATCTTCGCGGTTGCCAGCATCGCCGCCCTCGACATAGTGGTTCCTCTTCTTCTTCAACCCGCCCAACGGGGCCTTAAGTTGGAAAGGCCAAAGGAAGTTGTTTGCTTCCCTGAAATGTGGGCCCACCGTCAAGATCTCATGGATGAGATCTTCCATGCAGATTATACCGTACTTTCCCAAGACCTTTCATTGTACGAGACATAATTACATCATAATTGTGAAAGAAAAAAGGAATGGAAATAATTCCGTCGTGCTTCTCGTATAAATGTCAACCTGCTCGATGATGGAATTGTCAGTTAAAGCGATCCTCTGCTTGTTGACCTTTCCGTACCCCCTCTTGTAGATCAGTTCTCTGACACTTTTCAGGTTGGGGTAACCGTAAGTTACGTAAGGCTCAACTCGGTGAAGCATGTTCATCGTAGCCTTATTCACTTTCAAGAAGACGCCGTTGAATATCTACAGAATAGCGAAATTGCAACCAAATGGGGTAAGTTAAATCAAGATAGGGATATTTTTCTCGATCTATGATGGCCAAAGACGGGAAAAAATCGACTGACTGACTTGGGAAAACAATAACCATGATGAAAGATTAAATAAAAAAAGGCATGATTATTAATAACACTTTCAGTCTGTTTATATAAGAAACTCTGTTTAGCTCGGAAGAAATGGCACATTAATGCCAGCAGAATTGACTATTTAATAAGCATGACAAAAGTGATGCATTACTTCAACAAGGAGAGTTAGGACATAGGAGAGAGTAAAAGGCATTGGCCCCAATAAGCAAATATCAAGAATACCTGGCGCAACCTCAAAAGCTGAAGAATTTTCTTGGTAGTTGGGTGCATTGCGTTGATACTGAAAGATTAAAAAATTGTCAAATGACTTACCATCATACTAGTAAGCATGATATGAGCAACACCGAAATATCATACCCACGGATTCTGACAATGAACAAAAGCTTAGCTTCAGGATTGACATAAAAGCCACCCTTCAATCTAGCTTCACGCTTCAACTGAATCAACTCCTTCTCCTACATTACCAATTAAAGAGATGCAAATGGACTTAGTAAAATGTCCAAACCACAAAGAGATGTTTGATTTCAGCACATCAAATTATATTATGTATACCTTATCCTCATACTCCTTGGCATACAGCTTGGCTCTCTTGCAAATAATTTTCCTTGTCTCCGCCTTCTTCTTCTTAGCTTCTTCATGCTCTTTTGCTTTTGCAAGGGCCCATTCTTCGGCCCTCTTCTGCTTCTTCAAAACCGATTCCGGCACCGGGACACCACTTTTTGCAACCTCGGCCATCTCTGAGTGATAGAATCAATATAGAACGAAGAGCATAAGATATCAAACGTGAACTATAACCAGCAAGGGTCATAAGCATGCCAAATTGTCAATTGATTTCTTTTATATATATATATATATATATATATATATATAAAATTAACCAATGACATAGGTAAACCACAGTTGATGCTGTAAACAATAGTATACCATAAATTGGAGCCAAAAAATCAAACATTTCCGTGAGAATTAGCAGAGTTAGGTTTCCCTTGGACGCATAACACAGCATTAGACACATTGATGCACGCGAAAAATCTATCTTTAGAAGCTAAAGAATAATTCAAAACCAACAAACATCTAGTGAAATATCTAGATCATTTATATGTTCGAACACACTTTCCATAGAACAAACTAAAATCTGCAAGCTAAACTGATCAAATCTACCCTTTAACATTGTAAAAAGACGTGGAAAGAAACGAAAATCCATATGTCAATCGTTATCCAGCTGAAACAAACATATGTTTGTAGATCGAGCACATTACAATTCACAATCATGAATCACACAGAACAAAGAAACGAAAATAAAGTCACAGCAAACGCAATACCTGATCCAACAAAGGCTGTAGAAAATAGGTGTCACAGCAGCTGAATGAAAAAGCTCCGACGAGGGTTGCTACGAAAACCCTAGTGAATTTATACGAACAAGGAGCTGGCCATATTGGGCTTAATTAATAATGGGCCTTAAGTTTTTGGAATTTCTCCAATTTTCGAAGTCCAACCCATAGTGAGCTTGACGGCCCAGCATACATTTATGTTTAACTAATTCTTAAAGAATTATTACTTTATTATTAAATACACTCACTCGGCCTTAAAAGTCACTAATATTCCAAACACACTGTATGCTCTAATATATAGATAATATAATATCATTTATATTTTAATATTTATTTATAATTTAACTGTTTAATATATAAAATTTAATTAACTTTTAATTAAGAATTGTTTTAAAGTATATAAAATAAAAAAAATAATTTGTGGGACATAATCGAAATAAATAAAAAATTAAAGGATCAAAATTATAAATATATATAAAAAAATTGACAGACATGGTTTTTAATTTGCCTTCACCATTAATATAATAGAATAGATAATAATAACTAAATAAATTTTAAAGAAAATGAGCATCCTTCGATTCCTAGCTTAGTATTCTTTAATGTGTGTGTGAAAATTAATCTAAGAAACTCAATCTTGGTATCAAACAAATCGAAAAATCAGACAAGAACACGAAAAACAGAACAGAGATTTACGTGGTTCGACCTCAATTTTAGGCATACTCCACGGACCAACAGAGCCTATTTTTTCAAATTAAAATAATGTTACAACTTTGCCACACCCTCTATAAATTCCTAGTTTATACCTTTCGCTAATTCGCTCTCTATCAAGAGATACAAGCTCTCAAAGATACATACCTACTCGAACTTGCAATCTGGTACTTATAAAAACTAAAACTCAACTTGTGCATTGACGACTTGTACCACGCACTCTCACGCTTGTACATGGCATGTGTTTTTATAAGTTTAGATCTGAGCCATCAATCTTATCTCGCGCTTAATTGAACGTTCCATATTTAATTCCCGATCTTTGGATTTCGTCCCTTCGATAACGTGCGCACAAGATCCAACGGTAGCTGCTTAATCTGGAGATTTAATATTGATCAAACTTATTCTTCAATCTGTTATCGACCAAGCGTTATTCCGATCAACTTCCGGCCTTGTTCGCCGGAGTTTAGACTTGTAGATCTCAACATAAATAAATTCACTTTTCTATTTGGTTAGAGTAAGTCCGAGCCAGTGGTCATTTTCATTTGAGGATTTTTGTCAAAATAAGGGTTCGAAATTTGACTTTTGCAGTGCATTATTACAAGAAATAATACTTTAAATAAGAATTAAAAAAAAAAGGTTCTGATTTTAACACGACCAGCAGTTATGTGAGGTGAGACCCTTCCTTGTTTGGTATAAGCCCAGCTGGATTGGGCCCAATCATACAAAAGCATTTCATCTTTTTTCTTTTATTTTATCCAACGAAAAAATTAATAATAATAAAAAAAGAAAATAAAGAAACTTGAAAAGGTACACATAGTAATTAAATTAATGACTTGATTCTCTTTTATATTCCAATTTGTATTCCAATATATGAAAATCGTTACACTTTCTTTCGCCCAATGTTAAAACACCCGTAAATATCATTACATCCATGAATATCATTATACCATGTGTTTAAATAAATAAAAAAAAATCAATATATATTTTAATATATAATACCGTTTTTTTCTACACCAAGTTTGAAAAATATATAATATTGACTTATTTATTTATTTATTTAAACAACTGGTATAATGATATTCATGGGTGTAATGATGTGTACGGGTGTTCTAACACTGAACGAGGAAGGTGTAACGATTTCCGTAAGTTTGGAATACGAATGGGAATACAAAAACTGAAATAGAGGATCCCAAGCCGTAATGAAGCTAGCTAAATCTTGAACATATGGCACAATTTCATGCGTATTTCACGATATAATAATATAATAATTAACATTATTATCACTTAGGATGAAAATTTAATAAAAACAACATAAAAATCCTACACTATATATGAGAAAGCGCCTACAAATCGACGTCACGACACATGCGGGGAACCCATTATTATTATACGTCAAGCATGCATGGACGACATAAATACCTACCATTATTATAAATTATATTATAAAATTGTATGATTCTATAATATAAATACTACTGCAGCTGGTGTAAGTGTTACTCTGTGAATGCATATATGCTTTTGCATGAAAACTGATTAATAAAACACTATGGATTGTCACGCGCCGACGTAAACCAAATTTCCAGGAAATTTCCTATAGAAAATGATAGAGAGAGACCAATAATGCAGAAAAACAATTCAGATTTATTATTTAAAATAAATCCTTGAGATATACTATACATATATATATATATATGCTCTCTATTTACATGGATAGGAAGAAACCAGCAAACGTAACGTTGTTGGGAAGCATTAGTAAAACTTCGTCATTGCAGCATCTGAAATAAGATATCGAGGATTCTATTCTATGTGCCAATGAATTAACTTTGCTTCAAGGGTAAGCCTTTTTTTTTTATATATCATATTATCATATTTTTCTTTGATATATCATAACTAATAATGTCATGGCAAGTATATTAAGGATAAAAGCGGAATAAATCTTGATATTTTCCACTGACCTTTATTGAGTCTCAAGAAGGCTTGTGTGTTATTGAGTCATTATATCAGTCGACATGCATTCTGATAGTCAGTGTAGTATATACATCGACGACCTTTAATTCATTTCATGCCTTACTCTATTATTTTCATTAATTAATTAATTATATATCACGTAATAATAATGAATCATATTGCAGAATTAATTGAAACGTAATAAGTAGCATGATTTTCAACAGCCGAAATATTTAATTAGTCATTACACAAATCATAAACCACGCATTATCTGATAATTCAACGCGGTTAATCGTCAAGAATAATGAATCATTCATGATATATATACACACACATATATATATATATATCCAACATGAAAAAAAATGCAAAAGATTAATGAAGTTTGATAAAATATTTGCCAAGTTTTCCTCCTCTTAAAACTTAATATTTGCCTCATTATTTCTTGTGTTGTAACATTACTAAGCACCAACCAAATATCTGTGCAAGCCCAAGAGCTACCTAGTGGTTCCGTCCCTAATAGATCAAGGGTTCCAATCATCTAGGGACCTTCACTATCGTTATTTTGGGGTGAGTCTCATGGACCATTGAGGATTAGTCCCACTGAAATCTGTTGTCGTTCTATAGCCGTCGATGAGGTTCGGATTCGATTCAGACCAAACCTAGTTGAAGTATAGATACTACGATGTCGTTGTGTGAGAATAACTATTTGAGGGAAATTTTTTTTTAATAAGGTTGACCGCTACTCTATTCATGGTACAACTACCTTAAGATGTGTAAAATAATCTTTTTTTTTCTTCTTATTTATCAACAGTAAAATGGACCTTTAATAGGAAACTAGCCGTTTCTTGTAGTATAAGAAACTTCGTTGAACTTTCCTCACTCTCAGCTCTGAGCTCGCTTTGACACATTTGTTTTATCTTCCGTTTACGAATGAATGTATGCGGATGGGTGATGATTTGTTGACAGATAAGGTGTAGCGGTTTGTCATCTCTCCTGCGGCCTGAAGCAATCGGAAAATGACTGGTGAAGAGCCATACAATACGTCGCCGTACAGGCGTATCAGTAAAGACGTAGAAGCCCCGGACAGTCGCCGGTACTATGAGGAAGACGATGGAGGCTCCGGGCCGTTCGATATCGTCCGTACCAAGAGTGCTCCGGCCGATCGTTTGCGCCGGTGGAGAGTAAGTTTGAAATGAACATTGGTCGTTTATGATGTAAAATATTAATGTACATGCTGTGCAATTAATGCTGGATACCTCCTTTTTTTTAAATCGTATGTGATTTCTTATGTTTGCTGATTTCTATGTAGTAATATTCGGTATGAATGATATTATTTCAGAAAGCTGCACTTGTGCTGAATGCTTCTCGGCGATTTCGGTATACATTGGACCTAAAGAAAGAAGAAGAGAGGAAGCAGCTTCTTGCTAAGATAAGAAAGCATGCGCAAGTCATTAGGGTTAGTGATATTACATTCTTAGTTGGATTGTACATGCTCAACACTTTTGAGTGCTAACAATTAACTAACTGACCAGGCTGCTGTTCTTTTTCAAGCTGCTGGGCAAGGAGTGAGCGGTAAATCTCTATTTTTTAATTTTTTTTTTATGTTTTGAATGTGCTTATGTATTGAAAATGTTGATTCTGCTCGTGGAAAGGGGCTAGGCTGTCTTCATGGGTCTCATGCTTACCTTACCTTCAGCATAGCTGCCTTGTATTCACTCCTTTGCATGTGGCTATCCGCTTTGTCTAATATCGTCATTTCATCATCTTCCATATGCTTTTGTAATAGCAGAGCAGTTTGTCTAGTGCTGTTATATATTTACATTAGTTATCTCTGTGTGGTTTGATGATCATGTTTGCAAATAGTTTGTTTTCTTCGTGACGGTGTTTTGTTTTGTTTTTTTCGGGCTGTTAAGTAGATTAAGCTAGACTTTGTCTTTTTCATCGGCAAGGTGATCAATGTAGAATTTCTCCATTTTTAGTTTCAGGACCATCGATGTCGCCTTTATCCCCTCAGAGAATTGGCGATTTTGGTATTAGTGCAGAGGAACTAATGTCAATGAATAAGGAGAACGATTTATTTGTACTGCAGCAGCACAGAGGGGTGAGTTTTCATACTGTGCATCTATCGTGCTAGTTAGTCCAATTTTCGTAAGCCTTTTTAACCATAAGTGGCGATATTCAGGTTGAATTTGTGATGTTGTATTGTGGGTTTCAGATTACAGGAATAGCTGGGAAGCTACGATCTAATCCAGAGAAAGGCGTTTCTGAAGATGAGGATGATATAACTAACCGAAAAAATGCTTTTGGATCAAACACATATCCTCGAAAGAAAGGACGCAGTTTCTGGGTGAGTATTGATTTATTTTAGTTTTAGAGGCTAATCATTCCGCACGGAGTGTTATAGTTGCATCACTCTAAGCTTCAATTTTCTGCAGAGCTTTGTGTGGGATGCGTGTTGTGATACTACGCTTATTATATTGATGGTGGCTGCAGCTGCTTCATTAGCTTTAGGCATCAAGACTGAGGTAAACTAGACGAGTTCTTCTCACTAGTTTTGGTTTGGCGTGCCTCTTGATAGATTTGTTAGTGACCTTTCTCTTCTTAGTGTTGCATGTTCATAGGCAAAGATCTACTTTCCTGTGTGTAAGTAAATGGACTGTCGGAGACAGTACGACACGATTAGATCCCCTCTCCGCCCTCCTATTTGAAGTAGTTTTTTGACGGAAATATTCTGATATGTGCTAGGATTCGATGATTTAATGTCCCAAATAGTTTGCACGGTAATATATTGAAGAGCATCCAAAATGCTAAAGTCAAGCTTGACACAATGAAAGAGTCATCCAATTTGACCGCAGAAATTGATAAGTTATTGCTTTGTACATGGATGATTGAGAGAGTACAGACTATGCTTGTATTTTTCATGTGACTTGATTAAGTGATGGCTTTAGTTTAAAGAACAATGCACTAATTCCTTTCAGTTCATTTGTCCAACCAAAGTTTATTTTCCTTCTTAGGGTATTAAAGAAGGTTGGTATGACGGGGGAAGCATTGCCATGGCAGTTATTATAGTCATTATATTCACAGGTATTCTTCCACTTCTGTATGATTTTATCTGCCCAACTCTTATGTTATGTTGCTGTGAGTTTGTGCTTGGATTTAACACCTTGTTGATTTCCATGTAAGAATGTATTTTACTCCAATGATTTGCTAGGGATGCATTAATTTCCATGAATTGTTGTATCAGTATTCAGTGCTCTTAAGTTGGAAGTTGTTACTTAGTGCCATAGTGATGATATAATTTATTTTATACCTGTCAAGATATCTGTTCAGTAGCCTTTTCTCTTGTATTTGTTAAAACATCACGGTTTGTGCTCTTGCAGCTGTAAGTGATTACAAACAATCCCTTCAGTTTCAAAATTTGAATGAGGAAAAGCAGAACATACAAATGGAGGTCTGTTTTACTCAAATGTTGTAGAATTTTGCACACCTCTGTGCGTGTGTAACATTATCTGTTAATTATGTGCAGGTTGTTAGGAATGGACGGAGAGTGAAGGTTTCTATATTTGATATAGTTGTTGGTGATGTTGTACCACTGAAAATTGGTGACCAGGTAATCGAAAGATATGCATCTTACCGCCATATCTCTCGAAATTCCCCTATCAGATATCGCGAAATGATTAGGGAGAAAATCATGAGAGGAAGAAGAATGTAGACACCCAGTTAGAAGATTGGTTCTACATAAGATCTTTGCAGTAGTAACTTACTTTTATTGTTTCTCCCCTTTCTTGATCTAAAGGTACCTGCAGATGGGATTGTTATCTCCGGCCACTCCCTTGCAATTGATGAGTCCAGCATGACTGGAGAGAGTAAAGTTGTAAGTTCAGAAATTCATTTCATTTGTCTTCTTTTATCCATGTTTTATATACTGATACTGATCTTCGTAATTTTTTGTTCATAGGCTCACAAGGACTCATCGAAAGCACCATTTCTTATGTCAGGATGCAAGGTTGCTGATGGTTATGGCAGCATGTTGGTAAGCTCTTGTATTTATTTCACTTGCATGTCTATGATAGGGCTCAAAATGTTGTAAGGATATAGATTATGTAGTGCAATATCTTTATCAATCAGAATATATGCAAACTTTCACCAGTTCGTTCTACTAGGAGATTTGTTATATCTGATTGGACTTTTGGTTGTTCATGATTAACCTATTTAGTCGAAATTTAAAACTCATTTTTGGTCTGGGAATGTTATCATTAGGAAAGATGACCGAGCCTGTTCTATCTTCTTCGTCTTTTGTGTGTGTGTGTGTGTGCGCGCTTGTTTTTATCTCAGTTGTCAAGTCATGGCATGGTTGGCTTGGTCTACCTAATCATTTAACTGGTTGGCAATATGTGTTTCAAGTGGTTGCTTTTAGGATGTAACTGAAGTATATTGTAAGCGATTATTAGATTTTTCCATGACTGATCTGTCCGAAATGGTAGACCTTCTTAAACCCGTGTTCAACATCATGGTCTGTCTGGTATAGGGCGTGTCATATTTTATTTTAATGGGGAGAAAATCTGTAGTTATTCATGCTAGCTAAATGAATGTGTTTCCACCTTTCCTAGCTAGTCTGTATCAAATTGAGATATTTTATGTTCTGCAGGTCACTTGTGTGGGGATTAATACTGAGTGGGGACTGCTTATGGCCAATATTTCAGAGGATAATGGGGAAGAAACTCCATTGCAGGTTCTACTTGTCTGAAAGCATGACTCTTCTGATAATTTCAACTAACAGATATTAACGTTGACCTTTTTTTTTGTCAATGTGGTCAGGTACGACTAAATGGGGTAGCTACATTTATTGGCATAGTTGGTCTTGTAGTAGCAGTGACTGTCCTGCTAATTCTCGTGACAAGGTATATTTCCTTTATGATGGATGCTGTTCATGGACATCTTTTTTTTTTCCTTATTTTTGTACTTTTTGGCGTGTTAATTTATTATGTGATTGCGGCATTTGGCAGATTTTTCACCGGGCATACAAAAAATCCTGACGGTAGTGTCCAATTCCAGCACGGGAAGACGGGATTCGGCAATGCAATAAATGGCTTCATACGAATATTTACCGTTGCTGTATGTAGCCTTTATATAAACGTAAAGCATTGTGTGAATTTTCATATTTGGCTGTTGGCTGAATTTTCAGGTGACAATTGTAGTTGTTGCTGTACCTGAAGGGCTTCCGTTGGCCGTTACTCTGACGTAAGTTCATACTTGTATTTTGCAAAAGTATATTTCACTATCGTATAGAGTACATAAGAAAGCCAGCATTATCTTGTGTTTCTTGCTTAGATCACCTGAAATCTTTCTGCAATTTTATAGAGGACATTTAATATCTAACTATCACTAAGCGTCTAAGAGCTGTCTGCTTCAGCATTTGGTGTTTCCATTATATTTTCAGATAAGGGTCTTAATTTCTGATGGTCATTTCGAAATTAGACATATTAACATGCTGTTTATGGATATTTTTCTTTGTAGGCTTGCATACTCTATGCGCAAGATGATGGCAGATAAGGCGCTGGTAATGTCGTTATTGTAGAATGAAGGGACATTAAATTCTGTTGCTTTTTTGAACAATGCTTCTTATTATTATATACATGAACAGTATGCCTCGTTCAAATCCAGGTTAGACGGCTATCAGCCTGCGAAACAATGGGTTCTGCCACTACGATCTGTAGTGATAAAACTGGAACGCTAACTTTGAATCAGGTTCTTAGTTTATTTCTTTGCTTTGTTATCTATATCTTATGGATGGCGGGATTCTGTGCAAAGTGTTGAGTGAATGATTATTTTAGTAATTAGTTTGTTATAAGACACTCTGGTCCTTGAGCAGATGACTGTAGTTGAAGCACATGCCTGTGGAAAAAGGATTGACCCCCCTGACAACAAATCGGTGCTTCCTCCTAGGGTTGTCTCTTTGCTTGTTGAAGGCATCGCTCAAAACACGACTGGAAGTGTGTTTATCCCTGAGGTATGGACTATGGATGCACTGCGAATTGTTGCTCATTTTCCTTCAGATGCTCTGATTTGTTAGGGAAATGCTCTTATAGTCAAGTTAGGCATTTTAAACATGTCATTTGTATTGAGATTTGTTCCTATTCGTATTGTTCCCGTGCTTTTAAATGTGCTATTAGGTACTAAGCAGTTGCGACTTTCCGCTGTGTGTTTCCATAAGTTCAATCGTAGTTGGCCCATGTAGTTCAGTCTCGTTTTTCTACTTTTTTACAATACCTTTCCACTATGCCTTTCAACCTTTACTAATTCTGTAATTCGAATGAAAGTGATATGACTTTGTTAATATATACATTTGAACATTTATGTTGTTTGTGTGTGCGTGTGATTTAAAACAGGGCGGTGGAAATCTGGAGCTTTCCGGGTCACCAACAGAGAAGGCTATCCTGCAGTGGGGAATAAATGTAATGGAATTTTACTCATTATATTATGGGGACTATTCGTTGCAATATTCACGAATTTTATTTTACGTATTCATCTTCTTACAGCTTGGAATGGATTTCTCTGCTGCCCGATCACAGTCTGTTATAACACATGCTTTTCCCTTTAACTCGGAGAAAAAGCGTGGTGGGGTTGCTGTGAAATTGGTAATTTCACTGACGTTGTTAATTAGTTTTTGGTTTTTCATTGGGACGGGAATCTTGATCATGGCTATTTCTCGCAGTCGAATTCTGAGGTTCGTGTGCATTGGAAAGGTGCTGCAGAAATAGTTCTAGCTTGTTGTTCAAGTTATATTGATGAAAATGACAATGTTGTGCCTATGACTGAAGACCAGGTTTGTGCTGTTTCCCCAATTAAAAAATTATCGTTTAATTGTAGGCATGGTATAATATTTGCAGACTAGTAATGTATGTGTTCTAAATACTTCGACCTGGTTTATTCGGTTGACCACCATACCTCTTCATAAACCATAATGTATTATGATATATTGAAGTTTGTTTTACTTTCAGTTTTATAACCAGTTCTTCGTTGCACTTGTGTTTCAGTTATCACTTTTCCAGAAATCTATTGACGATATGGCTGCAACTAGTCTGCGTTGCGTTGCCATCGCTTATATAACATGTGAGTTGGACTTGGAGAAGGTTCCAACTAGTCATGATGAATTGGAAAATTGGCAGTTGCCAGAGGAGAACCTCATTTTGCTTGCAATTGTTGGTATCAAGGTGCCCCTCTGATAATTGTATTAGATTATATTAATCACATATGCTGGCATCGGTATTATAGTGAAGCCTGGGCCCGATCCTTGCTGATTTAACGAGCATGTGTACCTGTGAAACATAGGATCCTTGTCGCCCAGGTGTAAGAGAATCAGTTCAATTATGCATCAAGGCCGGAGTTAAGGTATGTGAATTTTTTATAATGTCGTGAAATTTTCAGTCAAGTTGTTGTCTTAGTTTAATATAGGATCGCATAGTTACACTTGTTTAAATTTATTATAGGTTCGTATGGTGACCGGAGATAATCTCCAAACTGCGAGAGCAATAGCTCTAGAGTGCGGGATTTTAGGGTCGGATGCAGATGCCACTGAGCCTAATCTTATTGAAGGGAGAACATTTCGAAACTTGACTGAAGAGCAAAGATTAGAAGTGGCTGACAAAATTTCGGTACATGTCGAGAATTGGATTTTTATCATGTGTTTGCATACGATCATTAATTTTAAACCTTTCCCACTGACCCTTTTGCCATTTTTTGTTTAGGTAATGGGACGGTCATCACCTAATGACAAACTATTATTAGTGCAAGCACTGAGGAAGGGAGGGCATGTTGTTGCTGTTACTGGCGATGGAACAAATGATGCTCCTGCACTGCATGAGGTATGATTTTCAAATTTGTCTATATATACACTGTATTATATTCCTACATACATTGGACAAATGTTGCAACATATAACTGAACTTTGTTCTGTGCCATATATCGGATATATATGCACATAATATGCTTAATATTATTATGTTTCACTAGCATTGGTTTTATGTCTTATCTGGTTAGATAACTTTTCTTGTGTAGGCTGATATTGGTCTTGCAATGGGTATCCAAGGCACTGAAGTTGCCAAGGAAAGTTCTGACATCATCATACTGGATGATAATTTCGCTTCGGTTGTGAAGGCGAGTTTATATATAATTTGTCAGTTAATACGGACTGCCATTCTTTATCGAAATTCATGCTTGAATATTACTAAAAGTTTACTGTTATCTGAACTCTTAATTTAAAAACTTGTGATTCTTCAGCTACTCAGTTTTGTTAGCCAAAGCTAGTTTTTTTTGCCCTATAGGTCGTCAGATGGGGTCGATCCGTCTACTCGAATATCCAAAAGTTCATACAGTTTCAACTCACAGTGAATGTTGCAGCTCTGATTATAAACGTCGTTGCTGCAGTTTCTGCTGGAAATGTGCCTCTTAACGCTGTCCAGGTGCACACATATTCCTTTTTATTATGCTATTGCAGGGATTTTTCACGCTAACCTCTTTTGCGGTTTATTTTTTGTTTAACGTAAATTTTCCTCCAGCTTCTGTGGGTTAATCTTATCATGGACACACTAGGAGCTTTGGCACTTGCTACGGAGCCTCCAACAGATCATTTAATGGAAAGATCTCCTGTTGGTAGAAGGTGGGACATGTCTGAATAGTGCCGTATATCAATCTATCTATATGTGTAAAGTTGGCTGCTTAGTTTTGATGGCCATTTCTTCTTTCAATTATCTTCTGCGCCTGATTCATTTTTCTGTTCTAGGGAACCTTTAATAACCAATATCATGTGGAGGAATCTGCTCATACAGGTAGGTATCAAAGAGGTTTAGTAGTCTATTTAATCGCATTTTCCCCGTCCATCAAACGATGATGGCCTTCATCATATTTGGCGGATTTTCGCTCTTCAGGCTTTGTATCAAGTCACCGTACTGCTGATCCTCAATTTCCGTGGTATGAGCATACTGAATCTAAAGCATTTCAGGCATGACCATGCATTCAAAGTGAAGAATACTCTCATATTCAATGCGTTTGTCTTTTGTCAGGTGATAAAAAAAATAAAAAAATTGCATATTTATCAGTTCTTGTATATTTTGCCTGTCTCATTGTCTTCTAATATTCATATTTCAGATATTCAATGAGTTCAATGCTCGCAAGCCAGATCAGATAAACGTGTGGAAAGGTGTTACTAGGAATCATCTCTTCATGGGAATAGTTGGCCTTACTGTCGTTCTTCAGGTATATATTCCTTTTATTTTCTTTGCGGCGAAGATTAATAGGTGTTGTTATTACATTCGTCTCTGTCTCATTGTTATCTTAGGTCGTCATCATCTTCTTTCTGGGGAAGTTTGCCTCTACCGTGAGGCTCAGTTTGAAGCTGTGGCTCATATCTCTTGCAATCGCATTTGTCAGGTAAGCATTAGAAAACATTCAGTCTAAAACTTCATCAAATTTTTTTTTTGTACTATACGTTGCTGAAAATATTATGGTTGGTATCTTTTTTGTCTACTCAGTTGGCCTCTAGGGGCTGTCGGGAAACTTATTCCCGTCCCAGAGAGACCCCTTGCTGATTACTTGAAGAAGAAGAAGAAGAAAAAGGATGAAAAAAATCCAAAGTGGTAAAATTTCGTTTAGATTACTACTACTCTCTGAAAAATAGATTTTTGTGTTTATTTCTATATTTATCCATTGTATATATATTTATTTCTCAGGCAAACGGATAGTTAGTTGATCTTGATGATGATTTTCAGAATAATGGGCTTGTGTGGTGAGGTAAAGAACGGCGACTCAAAATTCAAATCTAAATGTCGTTTTTCGGACAGACGTGCTTCACAAATATTTTCCTACTATCTCGTCAGTTTTTAACGTTGAGGGTACGTACATACACATTCTCTTTTGAGACGGATATATATATATATATATATAATATATTTTCGATGAGATAATCCATATTATTATTATTATTATTATAAGTGTGGTGGTGGTTTTTATAGTTTAAGTTCCTTTACTATCGTTCTCTCATTTTTCACATTAATACAAGGTTCGGGGTGGAATTCTTTTCATATTATTATTTTGCCGCCAATCGAATCAACTAATTGGCCGCCATATATTGACTTGTCGAAAGTTGCTTGCTAATTATTTTGATTTGATTAATATATACATATGTCACCATACCATACCATACCATACCATACCATACCATACGGCGGAAGAAAAAATAAAAAAAGGAGTATCCTTTTTTATACTATATGATAATGATAAGCGTGCTTTTACTTCATCATCTTCCTTCCCCCGATATTAAATTGCTCCGTTGAATTTGTAATACGAGAAAAACGTGGTTCTGCAAGTAACAACGAATATATCAATTAATGTGAATTAAGACACCAATTGTAAGTAGTAATCGAATGGGTTGACTTTTGAAGAAATATTTTAAGCAACTTTTGCACGCAATATACTAAGGACCAAGTTCAGTTGTACTTGCCATTCGTCTGTCCCTTCTCATCCGTACATCTCTCTCCTTTTACTCATTACATTACGTATCGATCCTCTCTCGATATATATGTGTGTGTGTGTATATATATCCTCTCCTTAAGCACCAGCAATCTTGTATAGATTTATGACTAACGAAAATAAAGAATTAGGGACAAAGAATTAATCTTCGATAACCAAAGGAAGAAGATATATGATGTCCGAGGAGCAAGGAACGAAGATTAGTAATGTCAGAAGACGGCCAAGGATTATTAATAACAAAAGAATGGTCGGCGTAAGAGATGGAAAAGAAGAGACAACATATAATGATAATGAAGATGAATTGGTGGATCTAAGTGGGATGTCAATGGACACACTCCCCAATCCACCTCTCAATCTAGGCCTCATCTGCAAATTAGACATCTCTAACAACAATCTCCAGGTATTCTGAGTTCCATCTTGTTCTAAAGATTTTTTTTTTCTTTCTTCCCAATAAAGATTTTATTTGCATGGAAATCTCTCCGTAAAAATCTTTTTCTGTTTGTTGAAAAAGAGCATCCCAGAATCACTAGTAGCAAGACTGCTGAACGTTGTCTCATTAGACGTCCATTCCAATCAGCTCAAGTTCTTACCGAATTCCATCGGCTGTCTGTCGAAGCTTAAGGCTTTGAACGTCTCAGGCAACCTTCTTCAGTCGCTCCCAAGAACCATAGAAAATTGCAGGTCTGAACTAATCAATTCACCTTTTCTTTCCGTTTCTTCATAAAATGTTTCTTGTCATAAAGATAATATGGTTCAGTTCAATCAAACAGTGAGTGAGTGTGATATTTGCAGATCCCTCCAAGAGTTGAACGCAAACTTCAACAAGCTAACCGAACTGCCAGGCACCATCGGGTTCGAGCTTGTGAATCTTCGAAAACTCTCCGTAAACTCAAACAAGCTAGCTTTCCTCCCTCCTTCCACGTCCCATTTGACGAATCTCCGAACCCTAGATGCACGTCTCAACTGCCTCAGAACCCTACCCGACGATCTTGAAAACCTCGTGAATCTCCAGGCCCTCAACGTAAGCCAAAACTTCCATTACTTGGAAAACCTTCCTTACTCAATAGGGCTTTTGACCTCCCTAGTAGAACTAGACGTTAGCTACAACAAGATAACCCTATTGCCAGAGTCCATAGGCTGTCTCAAGAAGCTTGAGAAGCTGAGTGTCGAAGGGAATCCACTCGTTTCGCCTCCCATGGAAGTTTTCGAACAAGGGCTGGACACGGTCAAGGTATATCTGTGCGATAAGATCAATGGGACGGCCAGGAATTCGCCGAAGAAGAGTTCTTGGTTCGGGAAATTGGCTAAGTGCGGGACGTTTAGTGGTTCGAATTTGCCGTCCGACGATAGAGCGGAAGGGTATAGCATGCTGAGTAATAGGACCGTTGATGCCATTGCTTCCCCGAGGTATATGGGGATGTTCTCTCCGAGGCGAATTTTCTCCCCGAAGGCATACTTTTCGGGGACGAAGTGATTGTTAAGAATATATAGAATGTAATATATTACTGTTAAAGGTGTGAGTAAATCATGACAGTTGGAGGATCTTAGTGAAAGATGCCATGAGTTTCAACTGTTCTATGTTGTACTAAACCTTGACACTATCTTCATTTCTACACTATCTCGAAGAAGAATCGACGATCTGCGGGCCCATATATTCGAATGGATCCATCTCCGATTCCTCGGGGACTTGAATCTCTTCAAGCCATCCATAACAACCGCCGTCGTCATCTTTAAACTTCCGTAAACCTTCTTGATCTGAAATCGAAGTTTAGCAAAGCAACTTATTACCAATCCATGGAAAGCCAGCATGAGTGTAATGATGACTGTCAAGGCACTGCCTAGCATAGAGGGGCTTGGGCTTACCTAGACATGGAACATCTCTGTAATAAGAACCATCACGGCCATCTTCTTTAGAATAAGGCGGCCCGATCACATCCAACACAACACACGGCGTAACGGCCCTAAACTCGTGGATGTTTCCTCCCGAGGTCGGATATAGCACGGAGGTATCGCACGGTGCCGTGAAGTTTCTGTTGGCCTTCAACTTTGCAAGCTTCACTGAAACGAATTATAGGCAATTTAGCAGATCTTTATTACACATTACCAGGGTATTGCTTGAAGTCAGAGGCGAAACAACTTACGTGCTGAAGAAGGGGGTGCAATAGAGTGATCTTCATCAACCCAATCGTATGCTTTTATGTGCATAGTCCCAAGAAGAAGCTTGCTAAAAACCGTCATCTCGGGGTGGTTGTGAAGGGGTATTACAGCACCAGCAGGTAGAAAGAAAATAGACAGCTGCAGAGGGATTGAACTTGATGAACTCACAATTCATTACACAACCCTCTTAGAAGAGAAACCTTAGGACATTTCAAGGGAGATATGATCATACCTCGAAGTTCTTGCATTTGTATATGGTTGATGATATAACTCTTGGCGTCCCTTCGGCGCCTTTCTTGGGCCTTAAGAACCGAAGATCTCTACTGAGTCCGACATCTTTAGGTTTCATGGCATCTATGAAACACAGTACATAAATACAACATGAAAGCTTTAGAACAGAGGATTGATCTGCATTGAACTACCCCAGAAATTGCCAGTTTTCTTTACATATTTCACTCATTACAAGATAATACTCAAAGGGCTTTCGTATAACATCATTTCAATGCCAAACTACCAACAAATTCAGACACTATTATGTGATCAATCAGACAATATATTACTTCAATCGTAGGATGCCCTAGCAGCACCATACTGGCCAGAAGTCTCACATAGACATCAGACTACTAGCTGAACCAATCATTCAAAATACATAAGACAGAAAAGCTTATCAATTGCTCACCAAGAATATGGGACAAGATCTGAACATCTTCAGGGGAAGGCACAGCTCCATGGCCCTTAAACACGCACTTACACCCATCAAACAGCTTCTGCAGATTCCCACATACAACTGGCCGCACATCACGCCTGTTGTTACTTCTCTTCGAGTCAACTCTAACCTTTGTTTTACACTTCTTCTTCTTGATAATTTTGCCGCCATGAACGCTGACTTTGACAGCTCTGTTTTTTCTTCTCTAATACACCAGAAGAATCCACCATGGTCATCATCACCAATAGAGTAGAAAAAAGCTCTGTTCAAATTCCAAAAAAAAATAAGGAATGAAAAGAAAGATGTGATTTTGCTTGCCTATATATAGAGAGACAAGGTATACAATGAAATCGAACCAGGAAATAACAGAAAATAACGGATCTTTAGATCAAGAAAGTCAAGAAAGAAAATTGTGGGTAAAGCGTGGGAAAACGAGCTAACAGATATGATGATCCCAACTATTTATATATATAGGTCTACAAGACAACAGAGATAGGCTAGAGGGAAAACCAGGGGCTGCAACTAGAAAGTGGGCCAAGTGGGAAAACAGCTATTCATTGTATATTTATTTTCCTTTTTCATTTAAATTTCTTTTATGTCGCCCAAAGATTATACATACAAGGAGGTTTTCTTGGGCTCTTCCTTTAATATAATATATCGTACACTGTTTTTGCATAGAGACGGTTCAAACAGGGTGATGCTTCAGTCAGATTGTTTCTTCTTAAGGATGCTTTTTAAGGTTTGAGCTTCTTTTCAGTACAAATATTATATCTTATAATTACCATTTCTTGATTGGACAGATCGCGCGGTTCTCATCCATCTATGTAAAGAATTCTTGTCTATTCAAAGAAAACCGGCAAACAAAATCTGTATTATTAAATCTGTGGGCGTACGTTTAATCAGTCAAAATCTGAACTTTGCTTCTATATGGCCCATTTTTGCATATAGATATAAGTATTGCTAGCTATTCTTTCATGGCCCATTTCACAACTATACAAAAGATGAACAAAGCTAAAATCTTTACATAAAACTATAACCTCTTACATCCAAGTGGAGACTTTGACCAGAGGTACACCATTCCATTGCCAAGCAAGCTCATGTTCTCTAACCTTGACCTCGTAGGTACGATGGTCTCTTACACTAACCATCTGCTTTGCTTCCGCTATGTTTTCTTGGCTCAGTCGTCTTCCATTGAACAGAGTCTCCATTTCGAATCCATAGCTATCAGCCCAATCTTGATACCAAGAATCTACGGTAGACATCAGAGGTGCTAGGAAAAGAATCTCTAACGTCGTCCTCGCTTCGATGAGCTGACCTGGGAAATTCTTGGCCAGAGATTCGAACAGGGCCTGATAGTGCCTCACAAGACGGTCGAAGTAAGAACCGTAGCTTTGTTCGTTGTAAGAATCCCATGTTTCTCCGTCGCCCATCGTCAGAATCCCGGGGGAATTGATCAGCGATCTCTTCGCGAGTCTTAGGAATTCCATCACGCGCCTCCTCGGTCTCCTTTTCCCCATGTGAGGCAGCCCGGCCATGCAGTTGAACGCTAGCCATTCTCCTCCTCTGTTCTTCACAGCGAAGTCCTCGAGCCCTTTCTCTTCGATCTGCAGATTCACCCCGAGCTTTCTCGCGTGGCTGATGATCCTTTTCTTAGTCTCTTCGAAGGTGTAGGGACTGTTTTCGTCATCTCCATGTGCTATCGATGTGATCTTGAGTAGTGAAGGCTTCGCTCTGTTTCTGAAGCTGAAGGCATCGATCAGTGGAGGCCATTGAATCCCTTCTCTCAGATCAAAGTCGACTATGTGTAGGGCTGTCGCTTGGCGCGGCAGAGACTCTAAGATAGCCGAGTTGGCTGTGAAATGGGCAATCCTCGAATCGACGAGGCTTTCGTAGAGCACCTTGAGCGCCTGTAAATAGTTCTTGCTCAGCTCTTTTCTCAGCCTCAGGCACTCATCTCCGCCGTCTCTGTATTTGCTGAATAAGTGATAGGCCATGCGCTGTGCCGTGCCGCCCATCGGATCGCTCTTTTCGTTGATCGACTTGGCGAGGATATCATTCAGGTCCTTCTCTTTGTTTCCCTTTGCCTCGCCGTAAGCCCACAATAGATGAGTAAGAAGGCTTGATTGATCATGGGCTTCCATGTCTTGAAGGGGAAATTCTGCAGAAGAGTTGAGGCTCTGTTGATCGCTTTCAATGGTCGTTAATGGTGATGGATTATCTTCATTTATCAGATCATAGAAGACCATATCCTCTTCTGGGCTCCATTTATTTCCATGCCCCACCATCTCAGAGCTCATTTCATGAATCACGCCATCAAGATTTTCTAGTTCAAGAAGCTCATCAAAGAAGGAAAAGTCTTTTTCGTGGAGCCCATAAAACAGCTCCTCCAATCTCTGAGCTTGCTCCATCTTTTTTATTAATGGTGCTAAGAAGAAGAAGAAGAAGAAGAAGAAGGGGGAGTTCTTGATACTAGAAGGAGGTGTTATTTATAGCACTAAAATTCCCAGGAGCTGACAAGAACAGAGTAAAACAGAGCAAAGACTCCTTTGTTGGCCTATTCTGTAAAGAATTTGTGAATTTTACGCTAAAGCTTTCTTTGGATGTTTGACACCTCCTCATTTCGTTATTGCACCTACTTAACAAATAGAAAGATTGGGATATTCATTTATTGAACATTTAATTATTTTCTTTCAAGATATGAAAGGTAAGGAAAAAACAAATCATTTTCAAGCCACACCTTGGGATTAGCAGACAAAAAGGTCCATGCTTTATATATTATTATTACATGCAAGACAACAAAAGAAAAGCCCACAAATCTGTTATTTAATGTTTACATATTCAAACAATTTGCTTGACGACGTTGAGGGCTTTGCCCGCATTCCCTTTTGTTGTGGACGCAAAGAGAAGACAAGAAATATGAAGTATAAAAAAAACTAAGGAAAATGACATTGTAAAATAATGGAAAGTCACAATCTATTTATCATTCTTTGCGTCGTACTTAAGATAAGTATCGTTTTCTGTCATACTCTCCAATAATCTATATTTTTTAAGTGATGGAGATTCCTATGTCTCTCTTTTGTTGTTTCCTAATAGATGGATGTAATAATGCGATATAATAAAAGGAAAATTAATAACGGGCTGGAATACAATGGACTGGGCCTCTAAAAATGCACTTCATGGGCTAGACGAGGCCCAATTGAATACAAAGGCCCTTCATTATTATAAAGTGGGCTAGACAACATTACGTTATTTTTAGGCTTATTGTTTTCTTTGGCCCGTCAGGAGATAGCTCTGTACAATGCCATCGTAGTTCCCACAGTCCGACTAAGTTCAGTTTAAAGCGAATATGAATCTCATTGTCGGCTATGGAATGACCCTAACTTCCAGCCCTGACATGTATGTTGCGTCTCAAAGTCCACGCAGACTGCCATAATCAAATATTTCGAGTGGATTCGAACCATGACATTCACTTAGAAAGAAATGTCGTTTTGTATGGACATATTGGTCGTCTCTTGATAAATTTCTAGCATTTTAGGACAATTGGTTGATGATGTTTGGTCTATGCGTTTGACGAGTTTATTGATTGTCAAGTATTATATATATTAATACCTTAGATCGAGAATATAGCTATTTAATTGTTTTATGACTGCATATGAAATATTCGTGATAACTATAGAACATGCCCTATATTAATTAATATATACCAGCTTGGACATTATCATGAATAATATATATATATATATATATATATAGTATATATATAATCATGAAAAAAACTTGAATGGGAGGGGCATGCATGAGATGTGGTTGGAATTTGAAGCGTGATTGAGGATTTAAATAATGAGAGAGCCTCATATAAGACGACAGACATCCTCATTCTCAAATAATGGTAGATCCGCATTAATAGGCAGACACACATATTCCGAAGGAACCTTGTAAGTAAAGAATGGCTACACAAATTTAATTAATTATTATTCTTAATCTAAATATATTATTATTACTATAATGAATGGAAACAGTACTGTGCAGATCTGTTGGAGAGTTGACTTCACAGGTTGGACGCTAGTGGTGAAATCTCCTCAGACAGTAGTCCTCCGTCTTCTTTATACCCTCAATAAAGATATATACATAAAAGTTATTAAATACCAAAATAATATCTGCCTCTCCTCATATAAATTACGATGCTGCCTGCACATATAATAAAATCAATAGTCGGCCGTGAAATTCATGAAAAGAAGAAATAAATATATGGTCGTAGTTTTATGTTATATATATATATCAAGTTATTACAAGGCTAGCGAGCATTGAGGGTTTTATAACTCTTTATCGTCTCACTCACCGCACTCAAGAGACCCGTGAGAAATATCATGTATGTAAGTTTTTTCTTCTCCCAAGAGATAGCCAGTCACGTTATATTATCGTAATATGAATAAATAAATGCTCTTTGATTATATGTGAAAGAATATATATGGCGAGTGTAATGAAATACTTTGACCAGTAAATAAATAAATAAAATAGGGTCATATATATAGGATAGATAGGGCAATGATATTATTGTGATATAATTATTAAAAGAGTGTTATATATCGTCTTAATATATTTTGCATTAGAGAGAATGGTATGGTAGGGTAGGGTCCCCAAGTCCAGCTTGAGAACAAGCCCCGTGATTCTCGACGCAAAGGCAGCTGAGCAACCATGCAATTTTATCTTTTTCCAATTATATATCATATTATTATATATATATATATATATATCGTACTTGGGATTTGAGAAAACTTAAATCAGTCATTATTTGGGACGTGAATTTATCCTCTCAACGGTATGTTTGTCACATGTCTGTTAATTAATTAAGATATACATTACAATTTCATCAAATTTAGATATAATTACTGTCTAACTTAACTAATTTGGAATTTCGATAATTAATTTATTTATGGAGCTACGTCAAATCATAGACAATCAAATGTGAAAGGGCTGCAAAGTTGAGGAGACTTTTCTCACTATGGTATTGATATTTAAGAATCTCTTGATTTTGATGTAATAGAAAACTGAAGTTGAATTCCCGTCTGCGTTTACCATTAAAAAAAAGAATTGGATGGTCCCAATACTAAGACTTGCTTCTCCAAGTAATAAACGGACAAAGTTTAACTTTGAATTTACTTAGACTTACATTTTTCAATTTCGAGAGGGTTTTACCAATTCTTTGGTAAATTATAATATATTCGAGGGATGAAATGTGACATGTCTATAGCTAGAGTTGAAAAGGTCCGCAGATTTCTAATGTCTGAAAACAACACACCTAAGTTGCTGTGGTTTTTCATGATGGAAATAAATAAAATAACATCGTTTTTTTTTTTCTACTATGGTGGGCATTTATGAACTGGCTTTCACATGAGTGCTTTGTAATAACATTTCAACCATTTATGTCGCCATCAAGATTTTTCTCCATACATGTACACACACACACACACACACACTTACATGTATATATACACGTTTAATGATTAGTTAGATGCCTTTCTTGTTTGAGAGAGAGAGAGAGAGAGAGATCTTTCCTTCCTTCCATCTTCATATCTCCATGTCTAGGGTTTTTATATTACTGAATAAGTTATGTTTGGGAGAGAATCCATATTCCAAAAAATACTAAATAATGGAATTCTCTACTACCCTTAATCATTTCTGCTTGAGGGATTTAGTAATATAGCCTACTAGCAAGCAGTATGAGGGAATATTAGGTATATAAAGAAAAGGTCCTAGAGTTCGTATCAAGGGAAAGCCCTAGCTCTTCTTCTCATATTAAGTGTGTTGTATAGATAATAGATAGATTGATGTCTCAAAGGATAGTGTACTAGCTAGCTATTATAATTCTAAAGCACAACACAGATCAAAAGGAGCATAAAAAAAGAAAGCCAGCGAATGATCAATCACATCATGGGATCAGGCGACTCTGAGAAGCCCGAACATACCGAAAGTGAGCAAATAAACGATGAGGAAGAAGCTGAGAGCATCACAGTTAAAGATGGATCAGGAAGCTCAAGCAATAACGACACGGTTGAAGAGAGGGAGACTATGTCATCTGTGAGACCTTATGTCCGATCCAAGATGCCTAGGCTTCGTTGGACGCCAGAGCTTCACCTTAGGTTCGAGCACGCAGTGGAGAGACTCGGAGGGCAAGAACGTAAGCTAGTTTTTTTTTTTCTAAGTTTCTTTTTTCTTTTTACTCAATCGATCTTGTTGCTTTATGCGGTATGAAGTATAAAGACGTAGTAATTTGTATATTGTGTGTGATTTGCCTTTGATTTGTTGCAGGAGCTACGCCGAAATTAGTCCTTCAGCTGATGAACATCAAAGGGCTGAATATTGCTCATGTCAAAAGCCATTTGCAGGTAAGATTAAAGATCATAACTTTGTAATAAGGTGCCTTATAGTTTGTTTTTGAAAACAGCTATATGAGTTACAGTTTTTGAGAAATTACTAGCGAGTTTGGCCTGTTTTTATCTTTGCAGATGTACAGGAGCAAGAAGTTTGATGCAGCCAACCAATTAGGTGGCAAATTAATTTAAGGAGCCCTTCTTAAATCATGTGTAATTATTAGGGTTTCCTTGAATACATTGTCCTAACCCTTTTTCTTCCATATATTTACAATACAGGGATGTTTGGGAACAAAATTTTCATGGAAGGTGTTGGTCGGAATACCTTCAATCTGAGTCAGTTTCCTCTTCTTCCAAGCTACAATCAAAGGCAAAATTCCAACCTAAGGTAAAATGATAGAAAAATATATACCGTTTGAACTAAATTTAGTTAGTTTGTAGGGCATTCTGGGAAGTTCTAGCCTCAATGAATCTCTTCAAACTTCCCCAGCTTCCCAAGATGTGGTGAATTTAATTGGAACGTTCATGGAAACATGATCAACAAGATCAGTCCAGGATTTCACGGTGCAGTCCATTATTACAGTCCAAAAGATCTTGAATCTTGCAACAGAATGTCCACACTCAACGAACGATTCGCTCGTCAAGCAAATGAAGACACGAAAAAACCCCACGGAGCCCCGTGTAAGAAAGAATCCTGGCTTGATCAGTACAGACAAAACCCTATGGAGCTCAACTCTTTAAAGATGATGATGCAGCAGAAGATGGATCATGAGCAGCGAGTGCTGAATAAGGGACCATTCGGGCTTAAGAGAAAGGCCCCATTGGATAGCGAACTAATAAACTTGAATTTATCTCTCGGGCTAGAAACGATAATTAGCAACGAAGCTGAGCAGCTTGGTGACGACGACGAACACTTGTCGTTATCATTGTTCACCAATCCTTCACCTTCGAAGCAGCAGCTCATTAAGAAGACCAAAGGAGAAGACTTGAGCAATATTGATGAACATGGAAGAGGGATGAGTACTCTTGATCTGACTCTGTGAATTAGGGTTATTCTGAGTGAGATGTTGAGGTACTTATCTCTAGCTAGCTAGCTATGCGTACTTGACTTAAATGTATTGTAGCATGGATGTTAAAACACATAATATCATTGATATAAAGATGTTGTTTGTCTCTTCTACTACTTTTCTGCAAGATTTGAGCATCTTTGATTTGGATTATATTGCAAGAATCTGATAAATGCATCGAAGTGCTGACTTTGTGTACTGTGATATACATCACATTAGCTAGCTAGAACGCATACAGACATGCATTCCATGTGGATAAATGTGCATTTTATGGATTATTTGACAATGATGGTCAAGAAACACTTCTACCAAGATTTTACTTATCGTTTTATGTACTGATACTTGGCGAGAAGGATGAAGATATTACTACATGTTTTTGTTCTGCAAAAAGAATCACTAGTCAGACTTGTTTCTTTTTAATTTTAGGATTAATCAAGAGGATCAACCTAAAATTAATTAGTTTTAGGTTGAAAACCTCGATTTCTTAATATGGTATCAGAGCGGGTTCGATCTTTGCTCACCGTCAACCGATTCATATGTCCACGTGTTAGATCAATCACGCCACACGTGAGGGGGTGTGTTGAGATATCTATCTATTCCACATCGGATAATTATTCTCACCCGATTCACCTAATATACTTAAGAGGCATCTTCACTTATCACCAATTGGTTTTAGGTTGAAGCCCTCGATTTCTTAATATGGTATCAGAGCGGGTTCGATCTTTGCTCACCGTCACCAGATTCATATGTCCACGTGTTAGGCCAGTCACACCACACGGAAGAGGGCGTGTTGAGATTTCTATTATATCCCACATCGAATAATCTACTCAGTTGATTCACCTAATATAGTCAAGAAGCAACCCCACCTATCATCAAATGGTTTTAGGTTGAAGCCCTCGATTTCCTAAAACCAATTAGTGTAGGTAAAGGAATTGATTTTAGGATGAAGCCCTCAATTTCTTAATATTGTATCAGAGCAGGTTCGATCTTTACTCACCGTCACCCAATTCATATGTCCACGTGTTAGGCCAGTCACCCCACACGTGAATGGACGTGTTAAGAATTCTATTCTATCCCATATCGGATAATTCTCCTCACCCGACGCACTTAATATATTCAAGAGACACCTTTATCTATTACTAATTGATTTTAGGATGAAGCACTTTCTAAATAATGAAATGAACGACCAAAGTAATATCTCATAATTTATATCAACCACAGTACTAAGTTACGAATGAAGCTTAGCTGTCAAAATTTCAGTAAGAAAACAGAACAAGATTATGCCATTTAATCTAGGAAGCAGCTTCGTTCATAGGCTCGTCATCAGCTGTTGTATCCTCGGCTTTGTCTCCTTTCTTACCTGCAAAAAAATGAAACACTTAACAAATATAAATGCCAACTGATGAGTCAAATAGATAGTCGGGATTGATTCTCCGCATCGAAAAGGTTTACCTTTCTTCTTTTTTCCGCCGCCTTTCTTCTTCGTCTTAACAGGCAATGATAACCACGCCTTAATCTCAGGATCATCTACTGTTTTTGTTGGCTGAAGCTCCTGCAGAGGATGACCCGTTACTCGATCTGATCCATTGGGCATTAGCAGAACGGTGAACTTGATGTGCGCCACCATGTCACCTACAAATATTACGGTTTATGCGATCAAAACTTCTAGAAGGGCGGGGAGAAGTTTGGGGAATTTTTTTGTTTGTTTCTTACCCGGCTTTTCATGCAGCACTGGATAAGGTTGCAATAAATCGTGGTTCACACACTCCACCAAACCCAGACGAGCACGCTTCTCATCTAAAGCCCTGTAACAGATTCTTCATGTTCATTATCCCGAGCTAGAAGGGAAAGCTGTAGTAATAGTGAAAAAGGACGGAGGATACAAAGTAATATTAGAGTGGACCTCGCAGAAAATGGCATGATTGGGAACTTCTGGCTTATCTCGCTGAATATGAATCGAGAAGCTTTCATCTTTAGAAGATAATTCTTGTCAACAGCTCGTTTGTATATGGTTGTTTGTTTCTCATCCAACAATTTTGGCTGCGAATTTTGAAATTTTTCAGTGAGCGACACTGAAGTGAAAGAAGCTGTTGATGCAATGATAATATCTGTCATAAACGCTTGGCTAAGGAGAAACTGTAATTACCTTTCCTTCACCAGTACTTGTAACAATGTCAACAGAATAAACCTCGTTTTCCTCGAATTCGGCTTCATCGACCCTTGTCTCGGGGTTCGACACACTCAGAACAACTTTGTTCCCATCAATAACAAACTGTTTCATCTGATGGCTAAGGACACCCTCAACAATCTTGCAGTCATAAGCTGCAGCAACTTTCTGTATTGCCTCAGTGACGTCTTTATTCTACCAAGAGGAAAACACGAAAAGATGTCAGAAATTCTAAACAATATGAACATAATTTTATGGAATTTACCTAAAGCAATCACAAATGCAGAACAATGACTAATCCCAGAATTCCATGATATCTCTATCAGTGTAACTATGACAATGACAAACTTCATCGGACATAATATCCATCCATCTCTCGTGAATTTCATCATGTAGAGAATCATGTTCATCCTTCGATGATAAAAACATAGCTCAGATGTCAATGTAAGGAAATCTTAAAATAGAAAGAAATTAAGACAGAAAAAGACTACGAGGCTAGAGACGGAAAAAGACTACAAAAATTAGTGATCCTTTTTAGAGTGAAAAGAAAGTAACATCAAAAGGAAAAGAAAAAAGCACAACCACAATGAATGAAAAAGCTCAATTATGAAGAATGGCAATTCAAATATCGCCACTTGAATGGGCTGGTATCACAAAGTACCACCATCAAAACATCAAGCTGGCAAATTAAACTATAGGCAACAGGGAAAAGAGGATATTAACAAGCAACTAATAACCTCGGCAAAGTTGCCTCTTTGTTCCTTTTAAAAGTCTGAAAATTAATGGAAAATGTTGAAACAGTGAAAAACAGAAATAGCAAATACGCCCAAAAAATTAACGGAAAATGTTGAATCAGTGAAAAAACACCACAAAGTTAAAAAGATAACAGAAATAGCAAATACGCCCAAAATATTAACCGAACTCGAACAATCAAGTGGTGATTACTGGATCAAACTTCAGCACAGACACAATTTTGAAATATCTTTGGACTTATCTTACAATTAAGAAACATTACGGCAATCACAAACAAATTTGATAACCTAAACAAGAATTTTACCTTCTTCCCAGGCCTAATGAGCCGCAACGCAACTTCAGCAGCAGTATTAGCCGCAGCAATAACATCAGCCGCTCGGCCAGTGACAGGTCCTTCATGAAGCACATGACTGTGGGCAACTACGGCAATAAAGCCATCTATATGACACCCCATATCTCTGCAAATAAATGACCATTTATCACCGACTAGGACATACGTGCCAAAACCATTTCATGTTCGAAACATGATTTTGAGTAACAGCTTACACTTTCAGAATATCTCCAGCTTCTAACACGGTTTCATCACCCACCAGTGGCGAATAATGACAGACTGTGTTGTTCACAGAGATGCAAGTTGGGAATGCAACGCCCCTCTCTATCTTCTTCTTCACATTCTTGTACATGTTCCCAGTTTGTCTAACAAACCACAAACGAATTTCACAACGCAGAAATCAAAGTAATAACCAAGTAAAGGTTTCAAGTTTAATCTTTTCAGAGTGCTTATAATAATCAACTACTCACTCTGCAATAAAAGCATCTCCTTTCTCACAAAGGTCAACAATTTTAGCTTTTGGCTTGCATTCAGACAACACCAGTTGCAGTGCCTCTACATAATCCATTAAAAAAGATATCAATTATTACAAGGAAAAAAAAAAAAAGCAGGCACCATTAAACCTAAATCCCACCGAAAATTAAATTGCCCAAAAATACAAAAAGATTGGGAAAACGATATGTAACTGTTAACAATTTCAGCAGCAGATTTGTATTTCGTTACAACTTCCGGATAGGAGAGGTCCAACTCCTTCTCTTCCCTTTCCTCGTCCGACATTGTTTCTACCTTGAGTTAACAAATACAACGATTAAAATACTGCAATAAATCATTGAAATAATCTCAACAAGCAAAAAGTAATCACCAATTGAAATGCTCCGAGGTATCGACGGAGAACAAGTAATTAGGGCTCAGCACGAGACGATGGAGTGTAGAAATTAGGGCTGAGGGTCGGCAGTGAAGACAGAAGTGCTCTGTCCTGGCTTATATAGTCGTAACGTAATGCGTTGGGTAGGGTTTTATTACGTAGAATTATCTTATAATTTAGTATATTTTAATTTTCTGTAATAATTTGACCTCCAAAAAATAAAATAGTTTAATAAAAAAAATAACCAAACAAGTGACAAATGCACGTAATTAAAATATATGTTTTGGAATATATTTATTATACACCACTTATTAGATATTCCTTGAACAAAATATAATCACAAATAATAATAATAATAATAATACTAAACCCAAATTCTTAATCTTTGCGAAAAAATATTTAAAATTGGCCGTTATTGCACAATGCCACGTAGCTCCATGATCATCGAGGACTATTAGCAGGGAAGATCTGGCTCGGGTCACTATTCGTACTGTACTGCCCCGAAAACCCGCCAGAGCTCATATGAACCGTATAAAGATCCATCGAAGTAGGCTGACCCGAATAAAGATCCGCCCCAGACCCAGACCCGCCACCACTCATCAAACCCACAGACTCCTCCTCATTATTCACTTGAGCTTGAGCCCATGGATGCTTCGTAAACTTCCTCAAACCTTCGAGCTCAATGACCACCTCCTTCATCGTCGGCCTATCCTCGCCGTTCAAATGCAGGCACCTCTTTATGAGCCCAGCCATGGACTGCAACTGCTCCAACGACCCTTCCCTCACCACCCTCGGCTCAAGGATCTGAAATAGCTTGTTCTCCTTCACCGCCATGACGAAGCAAGTGGTCAGGTTCCTCTCCTCCTGGCTCCTCTCCATGTCGATGGGCTTCATGCCCGTCATGAGCTCGGCTAGGACCACCCCGAAGCTGTAGACGTCGCTCTTCTCCGTCAGCAGGCTCGTGTGGAAGTACTCTGGGTCCAAGTACCCCAGCGTCCCCTGGACCAGCGTGGTCACCTCGGTCTGGTCCAAGGACACCATCCTCGAGGCTCCAAAGTCAGCTATCTTCGCCGTGTAGTTTTCATCGAGGAGAATATTCGCCGACTTGACGTCCCTGTGGATCACGGGCACGGCGGCTGCTGAGTGGAGATAGGACAAGGCGCTGGCCGCTTCAGACGCAATCCTAAGACGGTTGTCCCATGTCAGCCATGCCGTTGTCCCCCCTCGGCCTCCTCCGTGGATGTGGTTGTAGAGGGTCCCGTTGGAGACGTACTCGTAGACCAGCAGGGGCACTTGGGTCTCGAGGCAGCAGCCAAGGAGCTTGACCACGTTGCGGTGGTTCACCTGGGTGAGGATCACCACCTCGTTGATGAACTGCTCGACCTGACTCTCCTCGGTGATCTTGGACTTCTTTATGGCCACGGTGCGGTTTTCGGGCGGTAGGGTCCCCTTGTAGACCGTACCGTACCCGCCCGTGCCCAGGATTTGGTCCTCCGCGTAGTTGTTGGTGGCCTTCTCGAGTTCTTGGGCGGTGAAGATTTTGGTCGACTGGCTCGTCTCGTTGGAGGAGGAGATCTGCTGCCTTAGGAGTAGGCCGCCGTTTTGCTGGAAGAACTGTTCTCTGAGCTTGAGGAGCTTTCGTTTCTTGAAGCTGAAGTACAGCCACGTCGAGGCGATCACGAGGGACAACAGCCCGAAACCTAGGCCTAAAGTGACCTTCAAGACAGGGAACTGAGTGTTGTCGGGGAGACAACCTTGGCCGTCTCTCCTACCATTGCCATACTCGCCGTGCGGACAAGAGCAGTTGTAACTCCCTATAGTATTCGTGCATATCTTCGCACAGTCGTTTAAGCTCGGATCAGCACACTCATCAATATCTACCAACACATTAAAGCAAACCAAAAGACTTGAGATGCAATGATAGTCCTCTATTACACAATGTGTTGTATAAGGTTAAACGTGGTAATAATATCTTACCAGTACAGCCCGGGTCGAGGTAAGGATTGCCTTGGTATCCATCGTAGCATTTACACCTATACCCTCCCACGCCCGTGGCTGAATCGACGCAAGAACTGTTACCCTTACACGCATAGCCCGGAGATCCTTTCACTTCTGCACAAGTCAAGTTCCCGATAGCCCAGTCCGCTACGATGGGCACGGTTTTAGTCACCCTTTCGTCGAAATTTGGGTCTGCTAAATCCGAGACGCCGAGGAAGACAAACTCGTCGGGGTCACCGAAGAAGGAATAGGTACACGGATCGAAAGAATAAACCTAGGAAATGGCGTTATAAGTATTTTCAGTCTGCTTTATTCTCACCTGCATATTCTGTGTGATGAAGTTTTCTTACCTGGGTGTGATTCCTTAGGCTCGTGACATCCGTTAGGTATGATTTCAAGCCCGTCGGCAACGATGTTTGACAGCATCCTATGCCCGAGCAGTAGCTGTAAGAGAAAATCGAACTACCCCATGTAAGAAATCATCTTGGATATGAGTTAAAATACGGCTTAAAAGCATACGATACCTTACCCTCCAATGACGTCCTCCGCCCTGGAACACAGCGTAATGCAGCCGCTGGTGAAGGTCCTTCCGCCGATCCCCGCCACGAGGGCAAAATCGTCGCACCCAACCACGGTGAACTTGTTAATCGGCGAGTAGCTAAAGGGCGTCCCGGCCAAAGAAGAGGAGGCGTAGTTTGACCGGACAAGCGCGCCGTTTCTGTCGTAGCACTTCCTCGAGACAACGTTAGAGATCCTCATCTGACCGTCGGAGATGTCGTAGATTTGGATGCTACCGATGAAAGCCCGCGGCGGGTCGAAGGCGTAGCTGCAGTTGAGCTCGAAGAAGTCTCCGATTCCGCAACCCGACCCGTTTCCGATTCCGAACGGGTACGGGACGGTGAGGTTCCCGCATTTGCTGGGGCAGTTGGGTTTGGCTATTAAGGGCGCTTTCAGAATGTCGTACGTGTCTGAAACGGTCGTGGAGTTCGACGACGTCGTGTTGGTCGTGGCTGCCGACGTCATGCCGGCGATGAAGAGGATGGATACAGCAAAGAGATGGATGGCTTGCGACATTGTTGTGACTGTGAGTGATCTTCGTTCAGACATGGAATTGAAACGAAGGATTTGCGCGCATATAACTTCACTCAGATTGTAGAAAGGAGGTTTTAACTAAGGATAGGCTGCGTGGAAGTTGACTTGAGATTAGGAGAACGTGCCTTTCATTCGAACTGATAATACACATACATAAATTTATAAATTTATTTAATATAATATTAAATATTCTTTTATACATAGTTTTCCAATGGCAAAGCAGCTGTTAAAGGACAGAATATCAAAGATGTTTGAGATTTGAATAAGATATGGCATTGATTAAGTCAAAAGTTGTCGACATTTATTTTAACTTTTATTAAGAGTCAACTTCTCACGGAAAAAAAAAAGGACTTCTAAGGTCAACGACGACTTTTGCTTCATATAATATTAATAATACAAGGCAAAAACTAGGCAACTTGTCCTAAAAATGCTTCAGTTCTAACCAAAGCCTTCATGAGGATCCATGGCTTGTGGCCAGAGCCGTGACGAGCAGACCAAGTACGAGGAAAGGTTGTGCGCTAGCCTAGGGATCGAGCGTAAGGCGTAAAGCCGACTAACAAAAATAATAAGCATCATCGTAAACGACGGATCGAAGCTAACCTGATAGCGAACATCGTACTTAACTGGGTCCTTGAGGAAGTATTTGAACTGGGCATAAAAAACAGACATTAGTAGTAGCATTAGTTAACTCGTATGCCCGAGAATATATTTGCCGGGCGAGAAAATCATGCCTTTAGACGGACGACATTACTACCTGGAAGAATACTTGCGGGGCGATCAAGCCTAGAAGGGCTAAAGCGTGGAATGGTTTGCCAAAACCAAGAAGATACCCTGTCGAAAAAACGAAAAAACGTAGCAGTGGCGTGAGAAAGAGATGTGTATTTTCTGAAACGGGTCGAAATTCTAGTTTTACCAGCCATGGATATCTGAGTGACGTCAATGGCGCCAACGCTGATCCATTTTGCAGTCTCGGGGCCAAAAGCCACGGGAAATGACTGTACACAGACATATTATGATGGTCATGAGAGGTTAAGCTAAGTTTCACCGTATGTGAAGATCTACCTTTAGCCCCATTTTCTTGTCTCCTTCGATGCTCTTGAAGTCATTTACAATCGCTATACCGAGCTGCAAATCCATTACAGCATATAAGGCACGCATCAGCTGACTAACTGGTCAGATGATGTTAGAAAAGAAAATTCACGTACACCAGCTATACTATAAAACAACGTTAGAACGATGATGTCGGGCGCGAGGGTCCCGAACAATGCTTGGCCTGCCCACCTACAAATTTAGGAAAGATTTTGTGAACCATCTAGTGTATTCGTCTCTCGAGAAAGCGTGTAGTATTTGAAAAGGCTGAGTTAGAAGTTACCACGGTAAGCTTATATAGCTCACACCGAGAGCAAAGTTGCCAATCCATCCATTTCGTTTGAGCTGAAAAAGATAATTATATACGTAAAATGCTCTTCTTATCCAAGATCAATGACGGGCTCAAGTGGATAACCTTTAAAGGTGGAGCCGAGTATACGTACGACACCAAGGATCCACCGACGGCGAGGTAAAATATGATCGGGAATTCGTGCCCTGCCTACGAAAAGAAAGAGGCTTAATGCATCACGGTTCGTAAGAATCAAGAAACTAAATTTTCAAGACCTACCCATATGTCTAACACACCAGCCAAACCAAGCCCTGCAAGGAGCAGCACCCACGCCTGCGTAATCACCTGATCGACGATACTACATCTTAGTTTCAGTCCCATGAAAAATTGCTTGTCAGTTTCCAGACAACGTATTCCTAAATGCCAGTACAACATACCTCGTTCTCAGATATTGCTCCTGAAGGAATAGGGCGATACGGTTCGTTAATCGCATCGATCTCTCTATCGTACCAATCGTTCATAGTCTATGCATCATCACAGTTAGGATTTCGAAGAACTTAACGAAACTGCTATGAAGAAATGTGTGTAAGTAGTACCTGAGTGTAGCCAGTTAGACAAGGGCCAGACATAATCATACACACAACTGATTTAGCTACATCTTCCACAGTCCAATGGAAGTTCCCTAAGAATGGTGAAGCCACAATCAAACACACATATATATAAGCTTGTAATCGATACTAATAGAGCATAAATCTTTCCAAGCTTGAAGGTTTGGGGTTTAAGCACCACCTGATGAAGCTGCTCCACAAACTGCTCCCCAGACAAGGGGAGGCCACGTCACCGGCTTGGTCAGCTGAACTCTTATCTTCCATTTATTCTGCTGGTGAGAAAAACTACGAATAAATGCTCCTTGATTCCTACATATACATGAGTGTAATAAAACTGTAACAGACAGCAATGACCCACAGTTTCTCGCTTGGCCCCTCTAATACCAAGAATCTGATTCATACTGGAGCCATTATTCTCAGGCGAAGCTGCTTTATCTTGTACATTTGCATTAACTGCGCCACATTTCGGCCACAGGCCTCAAAACCCATCAGAAAATCGAAACCAATTTCAAATTTTTTTTTTTCCTGAGACTAAACGAATCGGCTGGAGAGACAAATCAATCGTGAATAAACAAATAAAAAACACAAAGCCCACCAAACCTTTTTCTCTATCAGTTTCAGAAGCTCTCAGTATTCGCCTCCGTCCTGAAAATTTCAATCATGGAATGAAATAAGAAATGAAGAATGCATCGCATGAATATGAGTGGTTGAAGCATTTAAGAGACAGTGCTATACTGCTTAGAGCAACGCAGCTCGGTCTTGATATGAGGTGATGGTGGTTTCGAGCTCCGGCGGTGGAAGAACACCATCGGTTTGAGCAGACGGCGCTGGCCAATGATGCCATAAAAAAAACAAACTGTCCAAGCTGAGAGATTTAAGATCGTAGACGATCACTTCCTCCCACCTCCTACTATTGAAGAATGCGTTATGTTCTTTAGTCTGTAATATTTTTTTTCTTTTCCTTTAAAATATATATAAAATAATAATATTGATTATCATACTCCTGATGATAGTTACGTTGATAAAGCAAGGAAGGTTAGGTTTATAGAATCTCGCGTCGTTTATGTAATTAAGATTAAACAAGTTGTCTAATTATTTATTTTTTTATTATTAATTTGATTCGAATTAATTAAGTTGATGGTAAAAAAAAACAAAATTAAAAAACAAAATGGAGATGCGGGGTATCGATCCCCGTACCTCTCGCATGCTAAGCGAGCGCTCTACCATCTGAGCTACATCCCCAATTTAAACTTTTGCAAAATATTTTTTGCTATTAATATAAATATATTAAACATATTTATTTTATTTTATTTTATTTTATTTTATTTTATTTTATTTTATTTTATTTTATTTTATTTTATTTTATTTTATTTTATTTTATTTTATTTTATTTTATTTTCATTGTGTTGTATCTTTTTGTCTTGGAAGAGAATTATGAATAAGTTAATTATATCATATATGCTTCGCGAACGTACATGAGAGAGAGATTGCGTGTGCATATATTTTTATCATTCATAAACAACCGAACTACGTAATCATTAAAACTTGAATTTTGACAAATTAAATCATTGCATCGAGCAATATTATTGGCTTTTTTAATTAAATAATTAATTTTGTAATTTTTATTTATAAAATAAATTAAAAAAAATACTTATTAATAAAATAAGTAATTTCGTATTTATATCATACGAGTTATAAATCGTACTCTAAAGTTATGATTTATAACTCGTATGATACAGATACGAGATCTAACTCGTAACTCTAACTTACGAGTTATAACTCGTATCTTAGAGACACGAGTTAGATCTGATATACGAACAGCGCACGAAGGAAAGAGACAGACGACGAACGACGACGACGGCGACGGCGCGAGGAGATGACGCGAAGGTATTTCGTAGCTTAGAGGTACGAGTTATTAACCACGTGGTTTTTTAGTTCGTTTGTTGATTTTGTATGAAATTGTTGGGAGATTATTTATTGATTTTGAAGAATTGATGATTGTTTGTTTAGGGTTGAGGATAATTTTTGTTGAATTATTCGTAGAATTAAGAATATTTGTATTGGGATTAACGCGTGTTTTTGTCGTTCGTATTCAATGCGTTTGAATTTATTCGTATTTTTGTTGATGTTTTTGTCGTTCGTTTGCGTTGTATTGTGTTGTTCTTCATAGGATGGATGACGCGACTTTGTACGGCCCTTTCGATGATTCGGTGTTGACGACGCAGTCGAATCATCGATCTCGTGATGTCCTGCTGGATGCGGACGTGATCGATAAAACGATCAAGATTAGATCGTTAGAAAACGTTGTATGGGGTACGAAAGAGCAGCCTATAATTCTACACGGCCGTTTGCTGAAGAAGTTGGATGAGATAGGATTGTACGGCGTATACAGCTGCATGTCGCATAAGGTAGACCCCCACTTGATTACGGCGTTAGTAGAGCGATGGAGGAAAGAGACTCGGACAAGAGATTTTCATCGTCTGCTTCAGAATCACTGACATCGACTTCTGGCTCGACTTCTTGCTCGCCTTCTGGCTCATCTTCCTGCTCGGCTTCCGGCACGTCTAATATAGGAACATCAATTGACACATTTTCGAACCCTCTTGTAACTGTGAATATATCAGACATCTCTGGACAAGCATGACTCGATGAACCAAATTCAAATTGCTGAAACCCACGTCTGTCTTCAAAATTTGGATGAGAATCTTCATTGAGATCAAAATTGTCGTATTCATTTTTTTCAACAAAAACCTCAAAATGGTTGAATTCGGAATCAGGGTGTATGAAGAATGATAAGTCGATGTCGTTGGAAATCTGTAGTAGTTGATGAAATATGCGAGAATGTTGAAAGTATTCATTCTTGCCATAAACAATCAACGAACAAGAACTGCTATCAGCACCCGTAATTTCAAACAACAATGACAGAAATTCGGAAAAATTGGTAGAACGACGAATTTGCCGGTACCCTATAGGATCAATACTGTATTTGATGGTTGAATTAGATGTGTGAATAATTTCACCACCGAAATAAACTAACACTTGTATATTATTGGACACCATTTCTGTATGTGATGTGAGTGATCAGTGATGTGTTTGATATAATATTTCGTTTGAAAGGGTTGAATTTATAGGGATATTACTCGTACATGTGAGATACGAGTTATATGCACTCGTACTTGAAACATACGAGAAAGAGTAACTCGTATCTTCAAGATACGAGTTAGCAGAGTTTTTGTCAGAGTTTGTTGGTTGCAGAGTTTGTCGGTGTCGGTAGATCTAACGCGTATGTTGGAAATACGAGTAATATAACTCGTATCTTGAACATACGATTTATAACTCGTATGTCAGAGTTACGAGTTATAACTCGTATTCCCGACAACTCGTATGTAAAACTTACGAAAATACTTATTTTATTAATAAGTATTTTTTTTCACTTATTTTATAAATAAAAATTAAAAAACTGATTATTTAATTAAAAAAGCCAATATTATTAAAGCTCGTGGAATTACTACATGGTGGATTGTCTGGTTAGGCCCCAACGTGTCAATCATACAATATATCTAAAACAAATATATTGCGGAAAGTTCGTATCTACAAAATAATTAATAAAATCCCATATCTTCTTCGAGCACCCTAATGCTGAAAAATTGTAAATATATATATATATATATATATATTTTTTTTAAAAATTTTCTCGTGCAAATATGGTACATAGACGTTCGCAATCGAACGATGACCCCATATCGTGGTGATGCTAATTAAATTACCACCTTAAAGATGACAAATACATATTAACTACGTAATTAATGATTGTTATGATAGGCATAGGCTCTCTCTTTTCTTCTAGTGCCAAGATTTTGACGTAAAATAAAAAATTCCAAACTGAGGTATGTATAAGAACTTCGAAGAAACTTAACAATTTGAAGTAATATAAGATAAGCTAAGAATGATCATCATCATATTACAATAAACCAAACCTTTCCATGTCCCATGTCCATGATCATATCAATGATCTTCTCTTCGAAGCTTGTTCAACAAAGCTGTAATAAGAGCATCCCTCTTCTCAGCTCTAGCCTCATCTCTTACCCTCCTTTGCTCCTCCCTCTCTCTCCATCTCCTATCCATCATTATCCTCTCATTCTCCAAAGCCTCCATTGTTTGCCTCCACTCCATCTCCTTCGCCTTCCTCTCCTCTTCCCTTTCCTCGTAAGCTCTGAACCATTGCATCTCTATTTGCATCTGCTGCTTAGCGTACTCGTCGAACATATCCTTTATTGCACTTATTACCGTATTGCTATTGCTGGGGTTTCCTAATTCTGTGGTTGCTTGATGAATAGGGTTTGCTGATGTGTTCCCCTTTATCGCCGTCTTCCTTTTCTTCCTCGAAACCCCTTTCAGCTCCGATTCGCTGTCTTCGTTTTCGTCTTCGTCGGAAGAGGAGAATTGGGCCGATGCTGCCGCCGCCTTCTTTTTCGAAGCTGATGCGGCGGAACCGCCGCCGCCGCCCTCAGCCTCGAGCCACAGCATTCTTTCCATTCTTGCGGCGAATATGGCTTGCATCTCGTTGTAGAATGGGAACTGCTGCCTTAATCCTTCGGCTTCCATGGTTTCACATCCCTAACAAGTTTGTAGGCTCACAATCTATGAGGAGTGTAATAACTTTTATAATCTATCCCTCTCTCCACATTATTACACATACATCGCTCTGCAATATATGAACATATTACAATGCAATGTCCCAACGAATAAGATGTACTTAAACACTCTCAAAACAACATAGTTTTTGACCCTCTAAAGCATTTAATGACAAAGCAATAAAGCTACATGTAGATGGATTTATATATAAATGCACATCTTATCTTGTGTATACATACATACGGACATATATATATATACCTTGTATCTTGTGACGAGGTTTTTCCACTTGCACTTGCACTGGTCAGGGCTTCTACCGTAACCCTTTTCTTTCATCCTCGTAGAAATCAGTTCCCACAAGAGTTTATTACGCTTTGTCTCCATGAAAGTAGGGTCAAGCTCCGCCCGAATCATCAAGAAATCCCTTGTTTCTTGCACGCTCCATTGAGGAAACCTATCCCCGCCGCCGCTGTTATTGGTGCCGGCCGTGTCGATAGAACCAGCCGAAGAGTATTGACGGTGGTGGTGCTGATGAAGCTGCTGACGATGATGACCATGATCCATACATATATATTATTACCAGATGAAAATCTGGGAAAGGAAGAAAAAAAGAAAACTTGAGATGAAGGGTTTGGTGGTATTAGTATATGCAAAAAGGAAAAGGGTGTGTGAAAATAAGGTGTGAAAATCGGAAGGAAACTTTTCCACGAAGGAATAATAATAGATAAAAAAAAGTTAAAATAAAAAATATAAAACAACTAATTAAAGAATGATCTTCTATTATGGCTTACGTGTCCATGGTGGCTTAGAAAATGAAAGGTGGAGATAAAGATTTTTTGTGTTGCAGTTGTTGCTCATGATCTTATTCTTTCTACAAGTCATCTACGCGGAAACTCATGATATATTTTTCCTTTTTTTCCTTATAATAAGAGATATATGTAATTTTTAGATAGTCATTATTTGATATATATAGTTCAAAGACATTGAATTTTACCCCACAATTTATTTATTGAGACGTTCACATTTGTTCATATAGCTGACGAGGGTAAGGAAAAGGAGTCAAAGGGATGTATGATGTGGAGCTTTCTATTTAAAGGCATGACATTGCTTATTCTTGTTCTACAAGCTATTGTTCCTTAATCTTTTAATTACTTGCTAGAATTTAATACATTTATATCTCTTCAAATATATTAATTAACTTCATCACTATGTAGCTAGTGGGAATTTTTTTATAACATGTGAAACTATGCAATGGGCATGTCAGATAGTCGCAGTACGCATAAATAATTAGATCTCTAAGTTTTGTTTTTTGTTTTTTTAAAGTTGGGTCACTATATTTTGGTTAATAACTATAATTACCCATATAATTGTGAATGTATTTGTAAATATTAATTTCACCTACTCTTAACAAGAAGTCAAGCACTTTAATAATCATTTCGATGAGATTAATGTTACGCAGCAATGTCTAGAGAGAGACTATATAATTCACGCGTCGCAAGAAAATTCAAAATTTTTCCACTTTCTTACAACCATCATTTTAATTGTATATCTAGACACGCGCATTGAGTTTCTTTTTGAAATACTTTTTTTTTAATAGAAAAAAAAATCATTTAAAATGATTTCCCACAATGAGTATGGATTTAAAGATTATAAAGACCGCGTCAAACAAAACCTTCGGGCCTCGTATGCACAAAGAGGCGCAATTGATTCCATTTATTTTATATATATTATTTTCTAGAATGTAAATATAAACAAACCATAGTATTAATAAAATAAACAATATTTTTCTTACCCATGCGTTTTCGAAAAAAAGAAAAGAAAAGAATAATCCAACACGCAGCAATCTGTCAATTTTCGTCCACGTGGCATGCTGCATGTATGTGGGGCCCACTTTCCGCGGATTGGCATTGACTTTCTTCGACTAAGCCGTTGTATCTGTCTGTACTGTAACTCGACTCCGCGTGTTCTTCTTGAGCCGCTAATTTTAATTTATGGTCCATGAATTTTTTTCGAATCTCTTTTTGCTATATTATGTATTTTTTTTTTTTCGTATTTACTATATCATGCCGACGAGATTAAATTTAAGAAACTTAATTTTTTTTTGTTGGGTATAATTTTCGTACGTACGTCTATATATATTTATATATATAATAATATACAATATGTTGAACGTCTATATATATTTATATATATAATAATATACAATATGTTGAACGTACACGGGGATATAAATCTGATTTTATTATTGAGGCTAGCAATAGACGCTATGTTTTTAAAACGATATTATTTTGCTCACGGTGCTTACGGAATACGCCAATCGTTTCCCAAGATACAACGATAAAAATCTCGTAATAGGAGCACTTCAAATTACGAGACCAACGAACTTATTCGATTATTTACGAACTCTCATATGAGTTCGGAATATGAAATATATTTCACGGCGTGAGAAGAAAGAAATTTTTAAGATTTCTAGAACTTAAACATGTTGTTCGAAGTGTTTGGAATTGAGCAAATGTTCTCTCTATTTATAGATGAGGCTGGATCATGTCGAAGAGTTGCATCTAATCTTGGTTGTTTACGACTTTTCAACTCATTAAATACATTTTTTTTTTGCTTAAAGATACTTTGTGAAAAAATACATATCTTTCATAAGAGTTATAAACATTTAAAAAAATAAAATTTAATTTTTATTTAATTAAATAATTCCAACATTTTTTTTCAATTAAGATTGTGGATACCTTTCAGTTATGAATTCTAGTTGGTGTCCTCTCACTTCATTTTAAACTAGTATTTTAAGCACACTCGATGTGTGTGCTATCATATATAAATATATAATTAGTTTATATGTATTTAAAATATTTAATTGATAAAATTATAATTTAAAATGTAATTATATATTATTTTTATGTATATAAAAAGATTAAATTGATTTTTAAGGATATAAATATAATAAATTTAAAATTTGAAGGGTAAAATGGTAAATATATGAATTAAAATCAAAATAAGGATAAATTAGTAATTAATAATTGAAATATTGATTATAAATAAAATGAATGGCCCATATTTAAATAGAAGGCCATACCAATAAGCCCCTTAGCCTTTATATAGGGGTATAGATATGTATTAAAGGAACAATGCATTAATGTTATGCTAAAAAAAAAAAGGTTTTAGTTAACAAATAAATAAAAATAAATAATCAATATTCAATGTTGGGCCAATTTGGGCTGGCATTAATAATGGGCTTAATTAATAGTGTAGGGCTCATTGTTGGGCCAATTTGGGCTGCTTCGGCCTGTCTGGTTATTGGGTAGAGATTTTAAGTTCTCCGAGGGATCCGCCCCAATCGGGGTGGTGGATTCTCGGATTTTCTCCTCTAATCGGGCGGGAATGCGCGAAATTTCCTGCCCCATTTTCTTCCTTATGGAGATCTGATATATTGAATTATTGAATTTTCCATGATCATGAATGAACTTATTATGAAGGCAAGTATGGTATTATACCTAGTCATGTGTGTTTATTAGTATTTTACCGTAGTTTTCTTTTTTAATACGTTTTTTTATTATTTAAGATATTGTATCAGGAAAAAAAAATATTAATGGGTCAAGAAACCCATTAATGAAGGAAAATAAAGGTAATTAATTTAATGCTATTTTTAAGTTTGAGAAATAAGATATAATTATTACGAATTCATGTAGAGCCGAACCTACACATATATAGCAGCTGCGTTTGACAATTTTCATTCAATGACTACTACCCAAGAAAAGAAACTACTTGGAAATAAATAAATAGCAGCTTAAAAACGTGAAGAGAATAGAAGAGTAGAATGTGTACTATAATATATATATATATATATATATATATATATTAATGCTACTTTGATTCAACGAGCTCATGTGAACGCGTCTTTACTTGGTCTCCGTGGGAACAGAACAGATGGACTATCTAAGCTAAGCTAACCATTTACTTTTCTAACACACATTCTCCCCAAAAACAAAAACGACAATAAAAAATCATTAAAAACAACAACAAAAAGAGAGTAGTAGTATTTCCTTGTCTATGATCGATGCCAAACCTAATAACCTTTTATTCGATGTGTCTTATTCGTCAGTAGTAGTAGTTCAAAGGACATCATGTCCACACACACGTTTTAAACAGCCAGCGAGTTCTATTCTAAAAAATAATAACATGCTTTTATTGATTATGCAATATTTTGATTTACCATCTTTCTCGAAGCCATCTAGGAATATTATATTATTTTACCAAGATAAAAATCGATTTTATTTTGTTACTTATATGTTATGGTGGAACGAAGTGGCAACCACATGCAAGTCGATACAATGAAAACTACATTAAGGTCCCTCCCATAGCTCTAAAGCAGCATCTTCTCGAATCATATGAATGTGTGTGAGTGTGTGAATAGTTGTTGAGTTGTCAAATTAGAGAAAAACATAAAATAAAATAAAAAAGTTTCTTTTAGTAGAACTTTCCGAGGCACTTTGTAGTAATACCGATCGGTGTGTCATGACACGATTGACACCTAACCTATCTAATTAAACTAGTTTTTCTTAAGACAAGAATTTTTCGATTATTAATAAGATTATCGTATTAAGAACTAAATATGTTGTTTTTATGCGACTTTTTGGGGTTGATTTTGACAAAATATAAAGAAAGAAAAAAGTGGGCTTTTGATAATTAACTCCGATGGCATGATTAGGGTTTTTATTTGAATTGGATTCCTCCCAAGTCCCAATGATGTTTTCAGATGATAATGAGTGAATGCTATTAAGACAAACACATGCGATATGAGACAATACAAATGAAAAATGTCGATATTTGAGGGGTCTTTTATGGTAGAAACAATCAAATATAACGTCCATTAATTACAATATTTATGCACAATTGTGAAGAAGTATGCGACTCTACAAACACTATATCTTCAACTAGTAATATGAATATTCTAAATTTATAGCTGAGAGGACTACAGTCAAACAATCCATAATAATACAATGTATATTCATGTATATACATATGTTTAACATACATAAATTTGATTCCCGCAAATATTACCCATAACATTTGTTGTGATTCGGCCACCCCAAGATTGCCAACTTGATGAGGATTAATGTATATGTGTTTAATGGATCGAAAGAAACGATCTTGGCCGTGATCGAATGTAAAAAGAAGCAAAGAAAAGCTAAAAGCAGAGCACATAATTTTTGTGGTTCGACTCCTTTTTGAGTCTACATCCACCGCCAATAGAAATCGTTTTATTGATCACCACTCAAAGAGATTACAAGCTTACAACTTTCTCTCTCAACTCTATGTTTACAACTTAGGCTAATTCGCACTTATATAGATGATAGAGACGCTCCAAACCACCTACTCAGCCACTGATAACTGCCAAGATTCTCTTCCAAGTCTGATATATTAACTGCCTGCAGCAACAAGCTTGTACCTTTTGCTTTATCAGTTGCACCACGAGTTCTTACTTAACTTATAAAAGTGCTAACGACTTTAAAAGTTAACTACAACTCTTCATCTCAGCCTTTAGATCGTTTCAGTTTTCATCCGACGGACCAGATCTATCCAACCAACATTCAAATTGTTAGTTAACGATCTTCAGCTTATTAGAGCAGCAGCTTCTGATCTTCTTTATTACAGCAACTCATTTTATCAGACCATCCAATCTCCCAGACCAACCTTGCTCAAACTTCATCATTTTTATTTGATTTGAGTTTTGGCTCACTTGATTCTCAACAACATTTTTCCAAGATTTTTGTAAAATAACGAATTGTCGTACATTAACGTGTGATTATGTAAATATTGCAACATCTTTATCGAATAGTCCCTAATATATCAAATCAATTAGTTGAATAAAAAGGAAAAGGAAAAAACAAAAAAAGCATATATATATAATGGTATCCAACCTCGTCACGGCACCATAGTTTGAACTTTATCTCAGATCTAATGCAACATCTACGACAAAAACCATGCTTCACTTTAAATGCCACCACGTTTTTTAAATGCCTCTCTCTCTCTCTCTATAATATCCTTTGGCATGATCACATTTTATTCAAACACGCAACGCAACTTGAGTATTATGAGAAGTGAGAGCATATTTCACCCACATATAAAAAATTATCTCGTTTACATAGCAAAGATCAAGGCATGGAAATCACTACATCCAATGTGTAATAACACACTCCCATAGCACACTTTTCTTGCACAACCATCATCACCATATCCATATAAAAAAGAAACCCTCATCACAACTCCCTCTGCCCTTCATCACAAACCCTCGAATCTTTTTCCATTATTAATAATTTTCCAAAATATTAAAAAACAAAAGAGAAATGGCCAACTGCTTCCAAAGCTGGCCCGAGCCGATCGTTCGCGTCCAACACCTTTCAGACAGCGGGATACGCGTTATCCCCGACCGATACGTCAAGAAACCCTCGGATAGGCCTAATGTAACCAAAGAGCAACCGATCAACATCCCTTTCGTGGACATGCAAGACCTGAACTCCCATGACCCGGCGGTTCGCGGGAGGGCCATGGGTTCGATCCACGCGGCATGCCGGGACTGGGGCTTCTTTCAGGTGGTGAACCACGGCGTGAGCCGAGAGGTGATGGTTGGGACCCGAGAGGTGTGGCGTGAGTTCTTCAAGCTGCCCCTGGAGGAGAAGCAGAAGTATGCCAACTCGCCGAGCACCTACGAGGGCTATGGCAGTAGGCTTGGGGTGCAAAAGGGAATTTCATTGGATTGGAGTGATTACTTCTTCCTTCATTACCTTCCCTTGGAGCTTAGGGACAAGGACAAGTGGCCTAACCCGCCTGGTCCATGCAGGTTTATTAATAATAAAATAGAAGTATATATTAAATTTGCACGTGTTCAAAAGTGACACCCCACTAAAGAACTATTCCTTGTCTAGAATTAGGCAGAAAAACAGAAAAGGATAAGCTGCGGAAATTGAAAAGATATCTGATAAATCATTAAATGACTAGGAGTTTGATATAATTTAAATGTTATTTTGGTAATTATGGATGAAAAAAGTGAGCTTTCAACGTGCATGTTTAGGGTTTTTTGAGCCACGATATTTATAATATATATATATATATATATATTACATTATGTACTCTTGCAGGGACTTAGTGTCTGAGTACAGTGAACAAGTGGTTGAACTAGGTGGAAAACTGCTAAGCATCTTCGCAGCCAATCTCGGCCTTAAGGAGGATTATCTGAGGCGAGCCTTCGGAGGAGAACAAGGCCTAGGAGCATGCCTGAGGGTCAACTACTACCCAAAATGCCCTCAGCCCGACCTCACCCTGGGCCTCTCGTCCCACTCCGACCCGGGCGGGATGACCCTTTTGTACCCCGACGAGAACGTGGCGGGCCTTCAGGTCCGACGGGGCGGTGGTGCTGATTGGGTCACCATCAAGCCTATCTCAGACGCCTTCATCATCAACGTGGGAGATCAGCTCCAGGTTCTGAGCAATGGGAAGTACAAGAGCGTGGAGCATAGGGTGATTGTGAACTCCGAGAAGGAGAGGGTCTCGCTGGCTATGTTCTACAATCCCAAGGGTGATGTCAACATCAAGCCGGCGGAGGAGCTCGTGGCGGCCGAGGGGGAGGAGCCGCCACGTTTTCCGGCGATGACGTTTGATGAGTACAGGCTGCACATCAGGAGTAGGGGCCTCAGTGGGAAATCGCAGGTCGAATCGCTGAGCAAATCATCGATCTCCTCATCAATAACAACAACTATTAATAACAAATGATATTATTGCATATTGCTTTTGGACTTCGGATTGTAAGCTGTAATAGCACACAAGTGTGTCTAAATGTACTCAATATGAAAGTGCTTGCACCATCAATAACATACTAACTAAGAACAAATCTCAAATCACATATTTCAGAGAAAGAAGAGTTTGCTTCATGCTTAAATTTTCCAAAAAGAAAAAAAAGAAAAGAAAAGAAAAGCAGATGAACTACATTAGTTTCGATTTTTTCATGCTTTCAAGAAGCTAGCAATCTTTTCATCCCAGCCTTCTGCTCTGATGTGAGCTTGCTAGGGAACTTGATATTGAACTTGATTCTCAAGTTCCCTTTCTTACCAGGTTCCTTAGGAATGGGCATTCCCTCGCCTTTAACAACCTCTTCGTACGTAGGAGAGATGACGTTGTTAATAGGTATTGTAAGGTTCCGACCGTCTAGAGTTGTCACTTGTGCGGTATAACCTGTGAGAGCTTCAACCAATGATATCTTCAGGGTAGCGATTAGATCATTGCTGTCCCTTTTGAACACGCTATGTGGCTTTTCATCGATGATGAAGACCAAGTCTGAAGGTATGATGCCTCTCTGTTCGTTTCCTTTTTCTGGAAAAGTTATTTTAGTTCCCTTTTTCCAGCCGGGTTTGATCTCTATCGCGAGGATTTCTTCCACACTCATGGGTTTCCTGGTACATGAGGAATAATGAGAAAGCAAATCACGACTGATGTTAATCAGGAGAAGAAGTATGTGCTAGCAGCAGTTTGAGATTAACTATCAGAAAGGTACTATTTTTAATGCCTACATCCGAAGAATAACACATGATGGAAGTCATAGATATTGAGAGTATGCAAGCGGATATTAAATAGAGGACCGGCTAAGGAAAGAGTTTGGTCGATTCACAATAGAGAATGACAAAAACAGAGGTGTATCCAAATTTTTGAATAATGAAATGGGGAAGTCAACTAATAAGCTTTCAGTGCAGATTTCTATTAATCTTATCGGGCAATCAACCCCAGCTAATAAAAAAGTCTACTTTCAACACATAATTATAGGTGAACGTAAAATATATTTTATATTACCAAGATAGGCAGTCGATATACAACTTATCAATGGAAGAAGAAACCAAGAGATACACATTACACACATGAGCTAAGAAGAATAAACAGCATCAACAGAACAATACACGTACTTACGAAGCACAAAGAATTATCAAAGGCCTAGTCTTTCGTTGCATTTTCAAGTCTCATCTTGATTATTGCATTTCTTAGGAGTCATGTTCCATGTAATTGATATTTTTTTTCTCTTTTTTGCAACAACAGAAGACTAATGCAAACCCAAAATTTCTAAATTGAGGTACAGACCAATTGACCATTTAATTGGACTATACCTACGGTAGGGACGTAAACGGGCAAAAAGAGAAGAAAGCTAGTTAGTTCACCATGCTATTCATGAAAACTATTTTTTTTGCAATTAACTATATTGGTGCCAGAAATAATGAACCATAACTTAAATGTGACCATGTAAAACATTCAACAAACAGATACTAACTAATGCAAATCTACGATGACTCAATTACTTTTACTCCTTCCCTTCATAGGACTTTGTGTGAAATATAATCAATCAAATCATATCAGTCACTATAATCTTCCCTCAAATATGACCTTAAATCCCAGCTGCGCTAAGCCGGGTTAATGCATTTGATTAAAAGCGATCCTTCCAAACTATCCGTAAGATTACTAAGTTCATGACAATCTTTTCGTTATAATTCCGGCAAATAAATAAGTAACCTTTAATGCGAGCTAAATCAGCATAAACATGACAGAGATCACAATCAATACCACACACCACACGGATCATATAAAGAATGTAAAACCAAACACAATCGCTTCAAAGGTTCAAATACTCGTGCAAAGATCAAGAATTTACCCACTGGCATCTATCACATCCCTTGAAATCTTCATCTTCTTTGTCGTCCCTTTGTACAAATCCTCCAATCTGCACGGCAACATCCGTTCTATCGCTGCAGCTTTCCTCAACCCGCCTTCACCCGGACTCCTAAACCCTGAAAACATCTCATCCCCGAACTTCCTCCGGCCAAAACCCGACCCACCAGCCCCGCCGAACGGGCTCGTAAACCCGAAGAATTCGGAGAAAATATCCTCCGCACTCCGAGGATTGAAACGAAACCCATGGGACCCACCTCCATCCGCACCAGTCGGCGGTGGTGGGGCCTGGCCCTTCAGCCCTTCTTCGCCGTATTGGTCGTAAATTGCCCTCTTCTGTTGATCGCTGAGCACCTGGTGGAGACGACGAAACGAATTAGATCAGCCAATTCAAACAATCGAATTGAGGGGGAGAAAAGATCAATCACATACGTCGTAGGCTTCGGAGATTTGCTTGAATTTGGCTTCGGCTTCTTTCTTGTTGTTAGGGTTTTTGTCGGGGTGCCACTTCATGGCGAGCTTGCGGTACGCTTTCTTGAGGTCGTCATCGCTGGCGGAGCGGTCAACCTGGAGGATCTTGTAGTAGTCAACGCCCATTATCAGCCTCCTTTCCTTCAATCATTCAATTGCTCTCTCTGCATTTTATGTCTTCTCTTCTCTATGGCTTTTCTTTTTTTTTTTTTTTTTTTTTTTCTGCAAGTTTAAGACGCCTCTTGGGCTGAGCTGAGGAGAGAATTAGCAGCTTAGCCCATTGGAATGGGATGGGATGGGAACTTCTTTCATTTCATTTTATTTTTATATTACTTATATTATTATACCTTAAATTATTTTTACTATTATATAGGCAAAATTAGTCCTAACTAATAGGTATGTACCTTTATTCATAATAAATATATAATATTATTTTATATTTTATTTGTAATTTATATTGTTTAATAGATGCAATATTAATATATATAAGAAAATTAATTTGTACGAATATAATTATAATAAAAAAATAGTTTAGAATTGAAATGGTAAGTACTTTATTAAAATAAATTATAAATAAAAAGATAAAGTAACAAACAAGTTACATATTAAAATTAGCAATTTTATCTGTCCTCGTAATTAATAAAATAAATAGATATTAAACTAACTTTCGAAGAAAAAAAATCATCATGTAGGTTATGGGTTCAATTCATAATCAATTTTATTTCAAAACGAACTTTTGAAATAGGACGACGGCTGCCTCGTGAATTCAATAAGAAATATAGGCAACTTACATCAAATAATACATTATACAAATACAATGTAATTATATAAATGGTATAAAACTCAGAAGTTTTATAAAATTTATTATATTAAATGCGTCGGGTCCAAAGATACATTGATTCTTTATTTCGAACAATGAAGGGCAGAAATAGGCCTCAATCCTTCTATTTAGACAAGCAACTCTTTCACTTGAGGCTAGTTCGAAGCGAAAGCTTCGAGTTCTTCCTCGTACTCGACTTTCCAACGAGGAACCACATTCGAGGTGTTAAAGGTGGTCTTTCCGTCGGGGGCAACGGTGTAATAAGGCGAATCCTCCGGGAATTCGCCTGGCATCGACGACCAATGCAAACTCGGCGCGTAATCAGCCGCTTTCAGCACCCTGAGAACCTCCTTCACCACTAGTTTGCTCCCTTTTGAAGACAGATGGATTCCGTCCCTACATCCAAACCGAAAAGTCGAAAAGGAGTTTCTTGTAATAACGATCGATGAGAAGGTTAAGAAAGGAGGAGGACGTTCTCAGCCCTTACAGCAAGTAATCTCTGGCCCAGTCGTCTTTATGCTGGAATGCCTTCCACAGATTGATGGCCTTAATGCCGTCGAATTCTCCGCACATTTCCACGAGGGCTTCGGCGTATTCTCCACACTCCTCGTTGGTCCGTTTTTGCTTATCAAACGAATTGCTAGGAACGAAGATTGTTATTACAACAGTTTCCAGCATCTTATAGCGAAAAGAAATGGCAGAAACCTAAGAAATAAAAAAGACTACCCGTGGATTTTGCGAATCATTGCCTCGTCCACGGGAGGAGATGTGAGGAAAATGATCCTTATATTCGAGGAAAGGCTCTGCGAAATGTGGCAAAATGCTCGAATGAAAATGGGTCGAAAGAACCGCCGGTGGTTTTTTATATCTATTACCTTGAGATGAAGGGCGATCTTCCTCATGTTTTCGACGTACTCAGACAGAGGGACGTGCTGCCCTAAGCCGCTCGGGTGAGGCTTCACGGAGTCGTTCCCGCCGAAGTAGACTATAACGAGCGAAGGCTGAACAGAATTTCCCTGAATATTAACCAAATTAATGAATATCTGTCAAGAATTATCCATGATCATGAGAGTTAAAATCTTGCTGCAATAATCAATGGTGACATAATGATTAAACCTGGGGGAAAATCTTATGCAGCACTTGAAGGGCCATCCTAGAATTCCAACCACCGTAACCTCGTACTATTACGTCGGCCTATGGCAGGAAAGGAAGCAATAGAGACACACAGAATATATCAAGAAATTATATATCAAGAAGAAGCGTAGTACTTACTTACTACATGGGATGGGAGAGGAGAACTAACATAACATTACCTTTCTGTCGTAAAGGTAAGCGAGCGCAGCTCCCCAGCCTCCGAAGGCGAACGACATCTGAACTATGGATGAGCCGAATAACACGAACTCCGGCCGGCCTGGGCCCACCATATTCTCTCAGTTCAACCCTTCGGAATGCTGCTCGGTGTGCCGGCTGTAATAATGGGGTGATATGTCACTGTCAGAATTATTGATGTTCCTATGTATTGGCAGACCGAAGGGAAAAAGAGTGATCAGCTAAAGTTTCTAAATAATCCTAGAAGAAGAAACGTCTCTCACTGTCTTCATTGTTTCTTTTTTCTAATTGGCCAATGGAAAAGCTTTTTTAGCTTATAAAAAAAAATCTTAACCGGCCAAGAAATAATACAATCCGATAAGACAATGTAAACGGAGGTATCAGAGCCAAGCAAACATTAAAAAGACACAACACACATGTTTCGTGAGGGTGTCTACGAAAAAGGCAAGTGGGTAATAATAATAATAAAAAACAAAAATTGGTATATATTATTGTTTACCCAAATCACATAATGTAAGCAGCAATAATTTAGGTGAGTTGTTATTTGGTAAACTACACATTTCCCTCTTTTATTTTGTTAATTACGTATTGACCCCTTTATTTTTTATTGGTTTAGGGACGGACGACAATGAGTTATTTTTCTTGGTCCAAGTTGTAGCTGCTGGTTGGTGAAGGCCCGGCTAACGAGGGGGCATATTAATTGAGCGGCCCACTTCCCACCATCATTTTCGATACCTATGAATTTTTCTCTTAGATTCAAATTAGAAAAATTTATGCTTAAAGTGTCAATTCAGTCCCTCGTCAAAATTTTTTTAAATGTATGTATCTAGTAGAATAAAGTTTTTACTCATAAGTAACCGCTTGCGCCGCAGGTAAATCATATAAGTATATTTAGGTACGATGTAGAAATATATTGTGGTACATAATACCGTAAGAAAATGTACATCACATAATAAATTTAGGTAACATAAAGAAACATATACATGTACCACATAAACGAGTGATGTGGTACGTAATATACATATAAAAAGGTACGTTAAGGATTGTAAAATGGTACACACAACCAGTTGGGTAATTAAATATAATTTTTTTCTGACAGGGTACTAAATTACAACTTTTTTATACAAATAGATATTTAAGTGTAAATTTCTATACATATAATCAGCATCAAGATTCAAGACTATTATCATATAATCAGCAATAAGCCAAATTTATTTGGACAGTATCAAATCTTGAATTAAAATTTCAAAAGTCTATAGATTGGAAAGCGCACTAATTTAGAAAATGTTGACTGTGACCAATAACATAATTTTAGTTCATTATTAGTTTTTGTCCCGTGCAATGCACGGGTTTTAATTATGTATAATATTATGATATTTATTTTATATCTGTGAATTATTCAACATCTCTTACAAAAATAAATAATTATTTTTAATATTAATTTTATTTTTTTAATAATTGATTTTTATATGACTCATTAAAGTATTTATTACAATAGATTTTTCTTAGAATTGATTTTATTATCAATTTTAGTATCATTATTATTATTATTATTTTTATTATTATTATTTTTTGGTGATTTATGTTAAGTGGGTAGTTATTTATTAAAGGTTTTCATAATAATAAAAATATTATTATTGATTATTATTTACATTAGTGGGTGGTTAACATTGATAAATTATATTTTTTATTTTAATTAAACAAATAAATTTTGATTGATTTGGTTGTGAACACATGTCACAATATTAGGCATCATACATTTAAATAGTATATAAGATACAACGTATGTGACGTTAACTTCTCTATTATGGTTGTTTTTTCCCCTAAATCTTCTCGTTTGTTATAAACATTTCTATTCTTATAATCTCTCTCTCTCATATATATATATATATATATATATATTATAATAGCAAAACTAATTTGATGCGTCGAATTTAGATTTAGGTAAATAAAAAATTGCAATTATCCGATAGGATAAAGAAATTAAATAAAGCACATACATGGAAGGGGGACATCCTTAATTGCCTCTAGATCCTCAATTAAAGCGTTGTAATAAAATAATCCCTCTTTTTAGGCCAATGGATTGCTAATTAATTAATCATTGTTGGCCCAAATTTGATTACATGCGATGATGATAGTGCATAAAATCGGGTATAAATAATCATGAAATCACCAAAGTTTGTCTCTTCATTTTCGTCTAAATTAGTATATCAGGATAACGACAGAAAAACCGACATACGTATTACAAAAGTTTCCAAGTCATCTTATAACTATTATATAATTAAATTTTAAACCCATGTATTTGATACGATATCTATTTCCCATCACTTGTAAAATTTGTTGAGAGAAAAAAATAAAATAAAATAAACTATATACGCAAACGACGACGTCATATGGCGGTGAGAACTATAATGATGACGCCACCGTGACTCATACTTACATCAAGAAAAGTCCAAATAATAAAAAAAGAAAAGAAAAGAAAAAGGTACACAAGTTCACCGTATGTATGAAGATCTCAGCAGTGATGAGTTCAGACTACATAGTACGAAAACTTAAAAAAGGAAAAAAAAGAAAAAGAAAAAGAAGAATGCTGCTGCAAGTCACTGTCCCATTTCCCTTCTCAATTTAATATTTTCGTTTCCCTTTCTTTGAAAAAGAAAGTAATCTTTCAACTGATCTCCACCTTAATCATTACCACCGTTTGTCAACTCCTCCAAGTTTCAATCTTGGAATAAATTAATTATAATGTCATAATATTATTTTTATCATTAGATGGGGATGGCAGGTACACTTCGCCAACCACAATAAGAAAAAAAAAAAAAAAGGTTCTTACACACATGACAAAGAAAACCACCGTATGTATCTATATGTGTGTGTCATGCATTAGCAAGTTGTGGTGCCAATAACTGTATAGGTAGGTAATACTTAAGCTCACGTGGTTCCTTTTTTTTTTGGTTTCATTACATCTTTACTCTTTTAAAGATATTGTGTGGTTGCTTTGTTCTGCCAATTACTTATGTGGGCTGTCATCAAATGTTTCTTTGCAGCATATTGAAGGCTCATATAATCGAGGAGAAGAAGAAGAAGAAGAAGGATTGAAAGGGACGATATATGGGGTTTTCTTGCTGTTTTCCTTCGTTTGATCCTCGCAGAGAAGAGACTTCGACGCAATCTCAAGGTTAGTTAGTGTACTAAACCCTAATCCTTTGATCTGTCCTTAATCACAAAGCAGTACTGTAATAAATAGTTGAGACATTCAAACAAGGAAAGATGATGATGACGTCACCTAAACTGTACCATCTAGCAGGCTTTCCCACCAACAGTAGTGTTAGGCTCTTCACCTACAATTCCTTACGATCTGCGACGAACCACTTCCATTCCTCCAACAGAATCGGCAGGGGCGGCTATGGAGTAGTCTACAAGGGAGTTCTAAGGGATGGAACTCAAGTGGCCATCAAGTGCCTATCAGCTCTGTCCAAACAAGGCACTAATGAGTTCTTGACTGAGCTCACCATGATATCAAGCATACGTCATCCCAACCTCGTCCAGCTCGTCGGCTGCTGCGTCGAGGACGGCAATCGAATCCTCGTGTATGAGTACTTGGAGAACAACAGCCTAGCAAATGCCTTGCTGTGTAAGCACTGATGATCTGTTAACTGATCAGTACTTTCAAGGTTTCGATCGATAGTTGTCTTAATAATGGATATGATGCAAGAAAACTTTCAGCTTCGAATGGTAAGAGCAAGGAATTGGACTGGGCCAAGAGGGCTGCCATATGCATGGGCACAGCCCGCGGCCTTGCGTTCCTCCACGAGGACGCTGAGCCGAGCATCGTCCACCGCGATATTAAGGCCTGCAACGTCCTCCTCGACGGTGACTTTCTTCCCAAGATCGGAGATTTCGGGTTGGCCAAACTGTTTCCCGACAATGTCACGCATATCAGCACTAGAGTGGCAGGAACTGTGTGAGTCTTTTGAGTTTTTCCTTAATAGTCTGAAACTTAATCATGGATGGCTCATTCGTCGATGGACGATGATCTCTTTTCCTTCTTACTCAGAGGTTACCTAGCGCCGGAGTATGCGAGGTTAGGACAGCTGACGAAGAAGGCGGATGTGTATAGCTTCGGCGTGCTCTTGCTGGAAATTATCAGCGGCAAAAGTAGCAGCAAAGCCACTTTCGGAGATGACTTCTTGGTTCTTCTTGAATGGGTAGGGCCTTCGAATTCCATTGCATTTACCTCATTCCTTCGTTCTTCTTACATCGTTTTAAGGAATAGAGTCTAAACAGACATGGAAGATGTTCACGGAAGGAAGACTAATGGAGATCGTCGACTCAGAGCTGATCGAATATCCCGAGGATGTAGTAGTACGGTTCATTAAGGTTGCTCTGTTTTGCACTCAAGCGGCTACACAGAGCAGGCCAGACATGAAACAAGTGATGAAGATGCTTTCGTCGGATGTTAATCTCAACGACAAGGTACTATCTGAGCCTGGGCTGTCCAGGCAACGGTCGAAAAACGGCGGCGGCGGCGGCGGTGATTTGCAGGTCTTTTCTCCTGCTTCGAACAAAGGGAAGCAATCGAATCTGTTAGATGGTTGCTCGCATACTATTACCGAGATGGTTCCTCGATAGTAGCCATACGAGGTAGAAAATGTGAAAGCTGTTGAAGCTGTTTGCAGAGCAAATCGAAGACGATGAGTTAGTGTAGAGACTTTTGCCCTTGTACGATGTTATCCTCCGTCTTTTTGTAGAGTTAAACAGATTGGGCCAACTATAAGCCCAATAGTGATTTTGGGGTTCATGTATTTAATTTATATAAACTTTGGGCCATATTGAAAATATTTTTATCGTAGCAAATGCAGTCAAAACAATTTTGAAACAATATATATTTAAAATTGGGATAAATAATCCAAAATAATCTCGATGTCTGTCCTATGAATCAATTTAGTCCCCGATGTTTCGCCTGAACTAATTTAATCCCCCGATGTTGTCGATTTTATACTAATTTGGTCCTTCCACCACGATAAAAATCAATTTTAGCGGAAATTTCACACGCGTCCCACACTAAATCATATCTATTTCTTTTTCATTTCATCACTAACATGGCATTCATTTCTCTTATCTAAAATCAAGAGTTGGCATGGCACGTGGACTTGAATGCAAATACAGTCAGTAATCCAATTATACCGTCTTTAAAATAACAATTTTTTCGCCATGAAATTGCATGTTTCTTTCTTTCTTTTTTTTTTAAACCTTAGGACATAATCAATTTGTATATTTGATATAAGTCAAGATAAAGTCTCGGTCAGGGCCTCAGGGGTCACATGTATGAATAAGTTGTTCTTGAATTATTTGAAATAATTAATTATCTATCGTAGATGTAAATGATTGACTGTTAGAAGTCTCACTTCACTTCACACAGGATACATTAAGACATTTACAGTTCGTCCTCGTACGGCTCACACGTGCGTGAGAGAAAAACGGCTGCACGTGACAAAATGTTATCGATAACGTGAAGCCATGTGGATCACATGCAAAGTAATAATGACTCGGCGATGTATATATATAAATATATATATATATAATTAAAACAATAATAATTAAAAAATTATTGTAGAAATCTAATATTGATCACACCTAGAATGTAATAAGGGAAAAAGAAAAAGGAGATCACACATCACAAGGGGACATTGCCATCATCACTATCACATTACACTTACCAAAAAAAATCTAGACGCAAAATTATATTAAGATGCATTAATATTATATCTAGCAATCGATCCATTTAAAAAAAATAAAAAATTCCAACTTATCAATGGTGGGCGGTCGGAGAATTGCACTGATAGCACTTTGCAAAGAGTCCGAAAGTATCAACTTGCTTGACGAAATTGGTCACGCTGGCCCACCCGCCAAACCCGAACCCGACCACCAAGACCCATATCACCACGAACGTATTCACCGCATACATCGCCGTCCAGCTCGGCATGAACGACGGCGGCTTCTCCGCCGCATTCTTTAACACAAATATAATAATTAGCCATCAAAATGAATTGATATACTATTTATCATAAACATTTAAAAAAAAAAAAAGAAATCTTACCCGACGAGCGGAGGGTTTGCGGTAGGTGAGCATGTGGGCCAGCGCGGGGATGATGTAGACCGTAAAGCTGACCAGCAAGGCCCCGACGGCGGAGTTGATGGGGCCGAAGAAGGGGAAAATGATGGCCAAGAACCATATGGGTATCACGACGGGCAGCCTTGCGAGCGCCCTCAGGCACATGCTCTTAGTGTCGTGCATTCCGATCACTTTCTCCCACACGAAGTAGAGCGGCGTGCATGCGAATCCAAACGTAATGAACTGCAGAAAATGATTATACCATTACAGAAATATTCAGCTATTATATAATATGGTAAGAATAAGAATCAGACAATAATTGAATAATGGTATATATGTGCCTGGTGGATAAGCATAAGGATGACGGCGGCGTCGCGCCAGGCGGACTTTGGGAGGAGAGCGAAGGCGTTGGCGTGGTTGAGAAGCTTGTCGCCGAAAGCCCAGTAAACGGCCGAGGCCGAGGGGATCGTCAGGGTAAAGACGTAAAGCGTCGCCAGCAAGTAGATGTACTTGAATTTCTGGGGTTTCCACATTGCATGCATGATCTCACTGTTTGTAATAATATGAGGATTAGATCATAAAGACATTCAAGATCTAAAAAGCTCCCCTTTTTATTTATTTATTTATTTTTTATCTTCACAAATCACAACAAAGGAAATTTAATTTTCTGCAGTTTTCCGTTGGTTCTTCACAATCCCAAAGGACACACTGGCAAAAGCTGCCAAGAGAAGCCTAGCAGATGCAGTGGAAAGAAGAAGATGATAAAATATTCATGAATATATATTTTTAATATATATAGAAAAAACAATGAGAAATTAAATTAAAAGACAAAATAGGAAAAGAAAAAGGCTTATTACACAGTGACAGCATGTCCCCCAAAGGTGTACAGTATGTTCGTGGCGCCAGTGAAGTACAAGACGAGCTTCTTCGGCCCACTGTGTTGAACATCTTCAATCTATCGAAGCATTATTACAAATATAAACACACAATATTCGAGAATTTATATGTTTCTCATTTAATTTAAATGTAATAAACTGCTCACCTGGCCATGGACAAGAGAAGCTATAGTCAAGTACCAAGCTGTATAAGTGGTCATACCAAGTCCCAGAAAGGACCATATTCTGTAGTTGTGAAACGAAGGGATGAAGACAGTGGTCGCACAGCAAGCTCCGAAGATGTATGTCCATGTCCTCTTGTCCAGGTGATCGTTTATGTAGTATATGTTGCTGTCATAAAATAAATTACCTCAATACAAATACCTTCAGATATTGCAATAAAGAACAAATTTTTATGAGTTTTTTCTTTCTATTATTTCTACCTTGCGCAGGCTATGAGTTGTATGACAGATCCAAAGAGCAGGAAAGTACAGTTAAAGGCAAGACCTACAGCTTTCCAATAAGGGCCAAGTAATCCATCTAGAACTTCAAACCACTGTAAATAATTATAGCCCAGAGATTAAAAAAGTAATCTTTTTTTTTTAATTAGCTGTAAAATAAATTAAATAATTAATTAACCTGAATGACATGGTTCTTGAAGCTAACACCTTCTTTCTCCTTTCTGCTTCTGTACTCAATGTAGAGGACACTGATGAGGTAAGCTGTCCAGCTGCCGAGTATGCCGTAGAACACTTGGAAGAGAATGCCAGACAGCATTCCAAGTTGTGAGAATGAGTAAGGAAGGGTGAGTAACACTTGGGCAACCTATATATACATGTAGTATATATGTTATTACAATGAAAAGATGGGACATTTTTTATAGGTTTATCATGAGAAAAGATGAGTACTTGATTTGAGGCACAGCTAAACCATGCATCCCAAGCTGAGCCACCGTGCCAGAGGAAGCTTTTGACGTTGAAAAAGGATTGCACTTCTTCTTCTACTTCAACGCGCCCATCGTCTTCTTTGCCTCCGTTTTCAGCTTGGTTGAAGTTGGAAACTGCTATGGTTTCCTCTGCTTGCTTTTGATTAGACATTGTTGTTGGCCTTTTCTCCGTTTCTTACAGATCTGGAGAGAGAGAGAGAGAGAGAGAGTTAATGGGACAAGAAATGGAGGAAATGAATTTTTTTTTTCTCAGATCCAATTAAGAGAGAAGAAAAGAGGAATGATAAAACAAATCCCAAGTTTTTTCACTTTCTGCAAATATACCTTAGACGAGTCCTTTTCTTGGAACACAACGAATTCCTTTTTTTTATTATTTTTCTTTTCGGACAAATTAAAGTTAACCATATACGAGGGACACCCTTCACTTCTTTTGTCCGAAGAAGGATGAAGAAGATAAAAAAAGTTGAAGACTTAGACTGCTTTGTTGTATCAAGAACAGAGCTCACTCACCAATGAAGGGACTTTGAATTTGATTTAATGCGAGCCAAGAAATTATTGCACTAAGCAGTAGTCTACAGCATCTATCCCTGTAGTAGTTGCAAAATCTCTGCAGCCACAAAGCACTTAATGCGCAGTTCTTTTTATGCGAAAGAGATGTCGAAGAAGTTTCAGCTGAAAAAGAGCACTCAGAGAAGAAGGAGAAAGAAGAGGCGAGAGAGAAAGAGCTTATTACAGAGGCTTCCTTCTATTACTGTCAAAGTAACAGATAGATATCTATATCTATCTATATATTTATATATATATATAATTAAAATAACTTCATCCTTTACTTGAGATAGAATGTGCTGACTTAATCCTCTTATTTTCTTTTTCTTATTTCTTTTTCTTTTTCCCTACGCACTAATTACGCATCTTATCATTATAAGATATTAAAAAATTATAATCCTCAATGCGAAAAAAAAATAAAGAAAAGAAGATAATAAAGCTAATGAAAAGAAGCCATCGAATTGGAATAATAATAATTATTATAAAAGTTGATGCAAAGTGCAAACGTGAAATGAAGGTAATTATCACGTGTAGGGCTTTTACACCAAACCTAAAGTTAAGGTTTTGTGCCTTTTTTTCTTTCCCCTTTGCCCCGTTATTTCATTTTCAAAAGGTACTATCGTAACCTTTATATATATATAGATATATTGTTATAAATGATTCATGGAATAATAATAACATAGCCCTTTAATATTGTGAGCAAAATAGATTTAGTAATAGTGTAAATGATAAGTCCACGCCGTAAAAGAAAAGTGAACACACACACACACACACAAGCCATGCGCAAAATGAAAAGCCTCTCAAGTCAGTCCCACATAGGCTGCTTACGGCGCCGCTTAGGCCCCAATGCAAACATCTTTGAACGCCGTCCACACTCAACGGCCTTCGATTTTTTAATATATTAGTTCTTTTTCCTCTTTAATGTAAAAGTATATAGTTTTCCCATGGAATTGGTCTATTGGTTGAGGGGAGTTATTAAATCCCCTTAATTATTAAGAGATCAAATCACATCGATCAAGAGGATTAGTCCCACTAGAAGTCGAAATTTACGGGTTTAAATTCGCTTCTGAACTGAGTCGGAGTGTAGGCGACTAACTATCAAAAAATATGTAAGTATATATGAGGGTCATACCTATACTTAGTGTTAACTATGTAATAAATGACTTCATGAACATAGAAAACGCCAAAAAGACGGTAAAAAAAATGAAAAGAAATAAATAAAGAGGGAAAAACAAACTAAAGACAAGCTCCTCGAGAAATCCTCTATTATGAAATTTCGATTGAAAACTCACTAGCTTAAGTTATTTATTAATCTTCCTAGAAAAAAGAAAATTGAAAATAAGAAAAGACAAAACCCATATATATCATTAGGGTTTCCTTCTGAACAAGAAAATCAAAGGTCACGAAGAATTAAAGGGTTGCAACGCAGCCAAAACAATGAGTTTTCTAGTTCAAGCAAAGAAGACAAACAACTGAGTTCGATTATTAGTGCAAACGACTGAACATTTAAAGTGAATTTGGATAAGGTTAGAGTAAGACGAGGCAACGTTGGACCCCTTACTCAGCAAATAGACTGTCTTGAACTTAAAACTGCTGTCAAGTCCAAGGCCCTACTCTCCCACACAACAAGATGGTAGATATCACTTATTTTTCAGTGTAAGGTCATTTTAAATGTAGTATTCTATATATATCTATATATATATATATATATATTACTTTTCTTAGTATTATAGATTAGTTTTAAAGGCAATCAAATAAAATTATACATTAGTTTTGAGATATTATCCCTCGACGACGCTCTAAAGTTATGGCTACGATAATCTATTAGGAATCCGATATGTTCCCTTTAGATATGTTTCACTCCACTAAGTCAAGGAAAAAAAAAAAAACAAATGTGTATCTATTCTCATCATCCTACCATCAGCATGATGGTGAAAAAGAAGCGTATTTATATATTCTTATTATTACAAATGTTTATTTAATTTACTCATTGGTCCGTTTGTAATAAGAATAATCCATGCAATTATTTTATATCAATAAAAAATAAAAAGATGGTTTCCCGCAGAAACCGTTGTTATCATTGTTGTTACTGTAAAGTATATTTGGATAAGCGATGATATATATAAAATCAAATCAAGGCCGAAAAAATAAGAAGAAAAGAGGAGTCAAGTATTAGTTAAGTTAGCCATCTTCTCAGCCTTTAAATATGCCTTCTTTTTCTCTGCTGATGCTGAATTTCTTCATCTTTTTTTTTTCTTCTTTGGGTTTACTCAATTAGAATATTATGGAGATTTTATAAATTAATCCATGGACTTGTTACGATGTTTTTCCCTATTAATAACATCTATTTTTATAGGCACACTATAAAAATAGTGACAATGATATATTAAATAATAATAATAATTCTAGGGGATATATCTTCGTACGTGCTTCCATGAAATGGTCTCTTTTTTCTTATATACAAAGCATAAGCATGGTCTGAACAGACGCCTTTTTTCGAAGCACAATGTTTTTGTAATAATAAAATATATCGAGATAAAATAATTAAGTTAACAGTTGGTCTCCATAAATATAACCATTGCAAACTGCAAAACACATAGACAATGAATTATAAAATAATTTATTTATTTATTTTTCAAGTTGGCGTAGTAAATGTGTTCTGAAAATGCATCCTAGAAGTTGAACCAAGACGACCCACCGTAACTGAAGTAAAGATTTCAGTGTTTCCAAAGAAAGCACATGTTTACATTTATTGCTTGCAATTAATTATGTGAGAGATAAATAATTACTATTAAAAAAATTCAGCACAATATATAGATTAATTTTGACTTCATTAATTGTCTCTCATTGCAGGAAAACCTGCAATTCATCGATTTCATCATGTTTTTATCTGTCTTTAAATAATTTAATTTAATCATCGCTAGTTGGTCAGGAATTTATTACCGTGTTACCTTTACTTCTTTAGACAATCATTATATAAATATATGCCTTATTTAATTCCCTTATTATTATCAACAGTGCTTGATGTTAAGATTATAGGTCAACGCAGATCAGTAATATATTATATATATATTGTATGATAACGAGATTTTTGGAGTTTTCACAAAAATAATTAATCAAGCAAATATATTATACTTTGCGAGACAAACAAATGGTATAGTATTCTACAAAAACGTTCATAACGGTCTTTACACTTTGGTGGAACTTAAGAATAATGAAATGATTAAAGAAGTAATTATAGAAATCACTATATATATATATATATATATTTATGATAATATAAAAGGCAAATAGCTGTAGATAAATGCAATAATGGCATGTGACTTGTGTCGGGTTGCGCGTGGCTATGCCTCCCACATCATCGATTTTACCCTAAATAATTTTCTTAGCATGCCCGACAATAATATTTGAGGATGCATTAGCATTGCATGCCTTTTGAAATAATATAAATATATATAAGTAAACAATATTTCGAACAATAGGTATTCAATAATAATGTTTTATTGTTCATATTCAAATGCATATTAAAGATTTAAACTTGGTCAAAAATAAACCGTCACCAGCTTGGTTAGCTTCGATGGGTCAGTCAGCCCAACCCCATATTCATGGTCCGAGAGAGAGAGAGAGAGAGAGATTTGTCGTCGTAGTAGTACTTAATTTTGTTGAAGTACTGAGATATCTTTTTTCAGGTAGACGTAGACTATAGTTGATGAGTGATGAAGAGATTGTGGCAGACATGAATATAGAGAAAGGGATGTGTGTAATAACTCTTTCTCACCTGAGTTTAAGATTCTTTTACTTAAAAGTCAAAACAGATATTGATTAGTGGAAACTTTGATGAATCCCATCCCACTCAAAATATATGAGCACTTCCTCTCACTCATCCATCAACTTTTGTTCTCTACATATGAATACATTTCCTTTACGCACAAGTCATGGAATTTGTAGGCTCTCTTGTTCGGGCCAGGCCCGCCCGTTTAATGGGCGCTTTTACAAGCACTCAAATATAGGAATTTTGTAATCGAAATTTGATTGGAAAAATGTAAAAAGATCCAATTTTTAAACCAAAGATTGAAACTTCGTAAAAATCACAGAACAGTCTCCAAATTTGCCCGTGGTTGATAGCTATGTACTGAGCTGTTAAGGAGGCAAGCGTTCGTGGGACGAGGTGGTGAGTTAGAGACTTGGTCTATGAGGAGAATGTACGTTAGGAAATACGCTGATTGAAGGCGGCGGCGGCGGCAGCAGGTTGTTTCTGTGTAGTGAAGACTTCGAAGGGATTGAGGTTTGGGAGACTTCGTCTTCCTCTAGGATCGCCTCGTATCAATCTATGAATGGAATGTTATCTGGGCCAACAAGATTCCCCCTACCCTATTATACTTATGAATTTTGTCTATATTGTGCATTTGTGGTTTGTTTTAAGACAACATCTTCTTCTTCTTATTACATGTAAATAATATTACACATTTGATGTTCTTTTTATCTACCACCCAAAGTGTGTGGATTTGATTTATCACGTGGGACTATAGTCATATCATATCATATCCCAAGTGGACATATATATATATATATATATATAATATAACACACTACGCTTAAAGAGTAGTGCTTATCTATAAGTCTCCATCAGTCAAAACTCTTACAAGCAGCCACAAACCTAATAAAGTTGGATTCTCAGGACTTGGACATTTAACTGCCTCCCATTTTATCCTTTGGATGGACCACATAAAACATCATCTCCTTCAGTTTTTTTCCCACAATTCAATGTATCTCCACATTAATAAAAGAACTATTATTGTGGGGTCTTACGTTTTACCTATCTTTCTTATTTGATGGATTGAAAAATATGTAATAGATCGGTCAACGAAATTTCTTGGCTTTTATTTTTATTTTTTAAGAAAAGAAAAAAAAATTCTAACATCATCGTCATCATGCTGGTGAAATCAAGAAACATACTGCATGAACTCATAATCATTCTCCAGGCCCTCCATGGTCTCCGGCTTAAGGACCACCTCGAGATCGACGCCGCCGTTCAGGTCGGAACCCTGAAAAGCCGAGATCTTGCCGTCGAACTTGTTCGCGCCGCCGCTCCTCACGGCCAGCGGCAGGCCCCATCCGAAGTCGTTGTCGTACATGGGAAACCTCGGCGAGCTCCCCATGGTGATCATGGCTCCGTCGAAGTTACCGAGGGGGAACAGCCTGGGGCCGTTTTCCCAGTCCTTGATCCCTCGTCGCACGGTGTCGTCGTCGTAGGCGACGACGTTTTGGTGGAGTTTGCTTGATGCCCAACTCAAGGTGTTCGAGAGGAGCTCGTCGACGGTGGCGAGGGTCGGAATGCTTTGGATGGCGTTGCCGAAGTATAGGCTTTCGAGGCTTGGATGTAGGCGGTGGCGGCAGTTCACGGCCATCCGAAACGTCGTCGTCTTGGTGGGGTCTAGCTTTCTTGCTCGTGTGACCGATCTCCACAGCTGGGCGCAGAGTGATTGGAATGATGAGATCTCGGCCGTTGGATCTCTTTTCTTTAGCGCCGTCAGTTCATCCAAAACGTCCGTTATCTTCCCGTTAAACGCTAAGCAGAAAGGAAAATAAACCGTTGTTTGCAACTATTTAAATAATGTTTTGTAATGTAATTTTGCAACATAATAATTTAGTTTCTAAAAAGAAAATTAACAAAAATTTATTAAATTAATACCTCCCAAACCCTCGCTATTGGCTCTGAACTTCAGCTTGAGAATAGCCTCTCTGCTGAAATGGAATATCTTCTCGCGCAACGGCTCGTCCCCGGAAAAAGTCGCCGACGGTCCACCCTCCGGCAGATCCAACACCGCCGGAGAGTCAAACACGGTGTCTCGCCTGAACACCGGCGACTTCGTGATCTTCTTGGCACCACTGGCCAACTCAGCAAACGCGTTGAAGAAGTTCCAAAAGCTCGTCCCATCGACCACCGCGTGGTTCGCCGTCACTGCGAAAAAGAAAGCACTCAGTATTGGTCGGAAAATCGTACGTCAACTAATTAACGAATTGTTTGATATCTTTCGCAGCAAATACTCACAGCCCACGAAAACGGCGTCGTTCAGCTCGGTAACTTGGACCGCCACCAGCGGCTTGAAATGCCCGGCGTAACTCAGCGTCCTGTCGTACTGAAAGAACCCGCGGAACTGCAGCGGGATGTCCCCGCCGCGCGGCGGGAGGAGATCGACCAGAGCCACGCGCTCGGCCCTGGCGTGTACGAAATCGACGCCTTGGTCGCTGCAGACAATGTACACGTGGCCCTTCTCATCCGTGCTCAGCCTCCCCGCGAGAGGCGGAAAGTGGGAGAGAGTTTTCGACAGCGACGCTTCTAAGCTTGAAATCACGTCGTCGATTCTCGACGTAATTAGCGGTGGTAAAGGCAAGAGCACTCCCTTTTGTATATACTGACAAGACAGCATAGGGAGGTCGGAGACAGAGAGCCTCATAGGTTTCATGGTGGACTTTTGGTCGGGATAAACCTTTGTTCTTGAGATGATTGCGACTGATGATGAAGGCATCGTTTTCTTCGATATTTAACAGTTTCTTTCTCTCTTTTTCTTTGGGGGCTTATGGAGTGAAATTAGCTAAGAACCCATGTGTCATATATATAGACACAATTTGTATCTATATTTAAATATATATATATATATATATATGTGTGTGTGGAGAGAGGTGAAATGATGGGTTCTTCCATGCATTGAATGGAAGGTGGTGTGGGCCATGGGTTTGGTCGTTTAATTAGTATTTTTGTTGTTCTCTTTATTTCATTTGTTGGTTTAAATCTGTTTGTGGCAGAGTTTGGGTTGTTTGGTTTTGATTTTGACAAGATATTTTGGAACTGTTATTAGTTTTTTTTTTTTTTAAAAATGTAATCTCATCTCACTTTAATCAAAATATAGACCTCGTTGGTTTGGCTTTCAGCAAAACTGATCATTATCATGTCGTCCCAAATTCAAACAGATAATAATCTCAAGAAATTCACGTGGAATCGAACTTGTAACCTTTTCACGGAGAGTCTGACCACTTGGGACTTTTCACATTTGTCATTTTCTTGAATATTAAGATTAATAATTATTAGAGATGGATAATTTCTTACTATTATTTTACATTGAATATATAAATATATAATATTGCATTAAAATTAATTGTTTATTCTTTTTAAGTATCTAAAAAGAAAATGATTATTTATAAGAATATGATTATAATAAATAAAAAATTAGAATAAAATGGTAATTATTCAATCTAAAATGAATTAAGGGAAAATAGTAACTTTATTTGTAAAATTAAAAGTTAAAAGATAAAATAATAATTTATTTTTTTGTTAGAGATCAAATTAAATTAAAATTAAACAGTTTTTAAAAGGTCCATATCTTAATATTATAGAATAGAATAGATATTTATCTAAATTAGAAATTGCGATAGATATGTTTGGGGTTAAGTAAGAAAGTTCAACGAAGGTCAGCGCACGACTCTATAGTCTATAGTGATAAACGATATAAAGGTTCACCATCCACCCTATCTTATCTATAATATAATCACGTTATTTATTACGAATTTATTTAATTCATGTAGTGGTGATATCAATCACATCACTTATCACTGAATCACATTATATTTATAATAATATATTTTGGCGTATTAAAAACATGACATATAGGTTTTTGGGGTATTTTAATTCTCAATGGTTATTGGTTTGACTATATCTCACACCTCAGACATGAACTTTTGAATTTTCTTGTATGTCATAATTAAAGTGAATAACTCTAGAAAAAATGAGGAAAAAAAAATCAATTCTATTGCATTGTACATAAAGAAATCATTTTTTTTTTAGTTAAAAATATTGTGCTGGATATTGGATGGATGACGACACAGCACAATAGTAGAAAAGGATGTCTTGGTTCATGCACCTTTGCTTAATGGTTGACATTTTGTAATAAAACGTTTTGATATACATGTATATACCCAACCATCACAAATTCAACATAAAATCTAATTTGAATATAAAACATTCGAAAAAGGAAAATAATCTATTAGTAGATTGGTAAAAGGAATGGTAAATGATAGGCAAAATTATGAAATTGGGTCACTAAGTATATATGTTTTCGTTTTTGGGTCACTATGTTTGATAATTGCAAAAATAGGTCACTAACTGTGTGTATGTCAAAACTATTTTGTGTTATGTTTTCAATTTTGGGTCACTAAGTATATATTTTTCGATTTTGGATCACTAAGTATTAAATTTTCAATTTTGGGTCAATTTTTAATAAGCCAAATGAGTGACCCAAAATTCAAGAATTGATACTTAGTGAACCAAAATCGAAAAATATATACTTAGTGACCCAAAATTGAAAACATAACCTAAATTATTTTGACATACAAAGTTAGTGACCTATTTTTGCAATTATCAAACATAGTGACCCAAAAACGAAAACAGGCATACTTAGTGACATGTAAATGATATGTTTGGTAATCTATCCTTCCTATATTTTTTTCCCATTCATTTAAAAGCGAAAGAACCTAATTCACTACCACATGCAAATTACTAAACAAGTCCTACCACGCAAAATTATGGCATTCATTATTAAACTTCAATATATTTAACATGTGTAAGATAATTAATCAAATAATTATTTTTCGGATGGTAGAACCTCTCATCTCAGCCTAACTACTTCCCATATTTGTCATAAAAATAAAAGCAATAATGATACAAATCGGCCCATTCCTCATTGTCAAATCGTTGATTTAGGGTCACGATCATGCTAGTTTACAAACATCATGGGCCATTTTCTTTATAAAAGTTCTTTTTATACAAAATAAGAAAATAGGTAATCCCAAGTTGCAAGAAAATAATATTCGACAATAAATTCCAGTTAGAAATATATATAATATCCAGACAGTTCATCACAACACTTATTTCTTTGTATTTAGTTGACAATGGACAAGAATAATAATTGGGAATTATTTGGATAAGGTTCTTCCAATTCCGTATGTTATCTTATCTTCGTGTTAGAATTTCTAAATAAAAAAAAAAAGGTTGCGTGCTTTCGAAATAAAGGAGAAGAAATGGAGTTAGTTTGCAACTAAGGTTAACCATGATACCTTTGTCTTCAATTAGATAGACTTGATAACGATTCTATTTCAACGTAGTATGTTCTTAAAGGTAGCTTTAGATTTAAACATGAGATCAAAGTTACTTAGGACCAATCCTTTGAATTTTCTTTTACAACCATTCTAACTATAAATAAAGATCTTGAAATTGCACTTCTTGAACGTTCAATATTAAAGATATGGAAATTGAAAGAATCAACTAATTAGAGGATTTGCATGCAAAGCTCAAGTTGAACTCGAAACAAAAGAACCCTTTTTTTATTTTTATTTTTTTGTTTAAATTTATTGAGTAGATAGTTTCATATATATACATACTTATTATATGTGTCGATAACTAACAGCATCTAGAAAACTTGCAAAAGTGTGTAATAAATTCAAGAATGTATCAGAAAGTGTGCCCAAGACTGCAAGCTAAAACCTGTCCGTTGAATTTCTGAATGGCTTAATACTTTCCTCATTAGAAGCATTTATAACAGGCTTGGTTAGTGTGCCCTAACATAGACTAGCTTTATCTTGCCTGCCATTCAAATTATCTATATATGGCCTCATTCATATAATCCTCAACAAGACATTTTTCATATACATAGAATCAAACATGGTATCGATCGAAGAAGGTAATAACACTAACAAACACACAAAAGATGGAACAACTGATTATCGCGGAAGGCCAGCAGTTAAAGACAAAACTGGAACATGGAAAGCTTGCCCTTACATTCTTGGCATGTCTCTTCTCCATTCTATATATGATCACTTCCTTTTTTATTTCTCCTTCTTTTTATCATCTTCAGGAATCTTGATCTTCTTTCAAACTAGGAAATGAGTGCTGCGAGCGGCTCGCATACTATGGGATCAACACAAACCTCGTCAACTACCTCAAATTTCAGATGAATGAGAGCAACGTTACTGCAGTGAACAATGTCACCAACTGGTCGGGAACATGCTATGTCACGCCATTGCTCGGAGCTTTTCTGGCCGATGCTTACTTGGGAAGATACTTCACTATCGCTACTTTCTCCTCCATATACGTTATAGTAAGTTGAAGATAGCTCGAAGCAATCATAAGAGTATTACGTCGATAGATAATAACTAACGTTGTAGATCATGTCCAGGGCATGACACTACTGACGCTGTCTGCTTCTATCCACGGGATGAAACCCTACTGCGACCCGCAAAAGGTCTGCCACCCGACCCATTTCCAAACCGGGTTTTTCTACACCGGCCTGTACTTAATAGCGCTGGGCACCGGCGGGATAAAGCCCTGCGTATCTTCGTTCGGGGCGGATCAGTTCGACGACTCCGACCCTTTGGAGAAGAAGAAAAAGAGCTCCTTCTTCAACTGGTTTTACTTCTCGATCAACATAGGCGCTCTGATCGCTTCGACTGTTCTTGTCTGGATTCAGACGAACGTGGGATGGGGGTGGGGATTCGGCATACCGGCGGTTGCAATGGCGCTAGCCGTCGTGAGCTTCTTCTCAGGTACGAGGTTGTACAGGACTCAGAAACCAGGCGGCAGCCCGCTGACTAGGATTTTCCAGGTTCTTGTCGCCTCTTTTCGAAAAGCCCGAGCGGGCGTGCCAAAGGATAAGTCCGAGCTTTATGAGACTTTGGAGGAAGAATCTGCTGTTAAGGGCAGTCGAAAACTAGATCATACCAAACAATTAAGGTACTTATGAAACACATTTCATGCTTTGAGGAAATTATGATATCATATGAGATGTAATAAAATAAACTGATGAGAAAACCCTTAATTAATTTCTTTCTTCAGTTTCTTGGACAAGGCTGCAGTTCAGACAGACACAGACAGATCATTCAACGGCTCGATCGATCCATGGAAAGTGTGTACAGTAACGCAAGTCGAAGAACTCAAATCGATCATCCGCCTGCTTCCCATATGGGCCACTGGGATCATATTCAGCACAGTATACAGCCAAATGGGGACTCTCTTCGTCCTCCAAGGAAACACCATGGACCTAAACGTAACTAAATCTTTCCAAATCCCATCAGCTTCTCTGTCTCTCTTCGACACGATCAGCGTCATCTTCTGGGTCCCAGTCTACGACCAAATCATCGTACCCTTTGCAAGAAAGTTCACGGGCGATAAGAACGGATTCACTCAGCTCCAAAGAATGGCGATCGGCCTGGTCATATCGATCCTCGCCATGCTATCAGCAGGCACCTTGGAGATGATCAGGCTCGACATGGTGAGGAAGCACGATCTGTACGAGGTTAAGCACGTGCCTCTGTCCGTATTCTGGCAGGTTCCGCAGTACTTCATCATAGGATGTGCCGAGGTCTTCACATTCATAGGACAGATTGAGTTCTTCTACGAGCAAGCGCCCGATGCCATGAGGAGCCTCTGCTCGGCTCTCTCGCTTACGACGGCTGCTTTTGGGAACTACTTGAGCACATTGCTGGTGAATATAGTGACTGATGGGAGCACTAGGCATGGTGGAGATGGTTGGATCCCAGACAACCTTAACCATGGAAAGCTCCATTACTTTTTCTGGCTTTTGGCTGTGTTGAGTGTTATAAATCTTGGGGTTTATTCAATCGTGGCCAAGTGGTATACTTACAAGAAGGCGATAGGCCCTTCGTCATAGAAATGAGGAGATCAATAAATGGGCTTTGGTCCACTTCGTATTTGGGCTGTTAGTTACATTTGGGCCATTGGTTGTGAAGCCCAATATGAGTTGTTATTACCCTTTTGTCTTAATTTTGATTTTTTTTTTGTCCCCTAGTTGTTTGATATGGTGAGATTTTGCCTAATTGCATGTCCTTTTTGACAAAGCAAAAAAATTTGATTTTTTTCAGTCTCCATACAAAGAGAGAAAGATAAGATAACAAATGTCTGTAATTGGGGAGCTAATTGCATGACATTCTTGACTTGAGCACAAATTGGAATTTTTTTTTTCTTTGAACCGAAAGGTATTATTTTGCACCCCCTTTATTTTAACTTTTGAAGTTCAATTGTATCAAAGTCCATATTTATTTAAAGTTACATACCAATTTTCCACGACCAAATTATTGCTTTCCTACCGTTTATTGTGAAAATAGAAAGAAATAAATAAGTGAAAAAAATAATAAAAATCATTGCTTTTCTATGTATTTTTTTTTTGGGTGGATGATCCGATCCACTAAGATATGCTTCAATGATGAGCAAAACAAAGAGTGTAACAACGATGTGCACTCAAGCATAACAATCATTTCTTACAGCCTAAGACATTTGCAAAAAAAAAAAAAAAAGTCTATTACTTCCTTAATAATTATGTACAATACAAAATGCTTAAAATTACACAATTCCCATTTACCATCTTTCTCTTTATTCTCTAAATCAAGAAATAGAAAATAATAAATAAAAATTGAATCTTTCATGGACCCCAGCCCTTGATCTTGGATAGTGTTTCCACTCCGATGATTTCGCCTTTGAGTGGAAAGAAGCAGACATATTTGAGATAAAAGAAAAGACAGTTTTCATCAATGGACATAGTATGAAGTAAAGCAAAGACAAACAAACATGTCTTGATCATAAAAATTTTATGGGGTTTCTCTTTTTGGCTTTATATCAATGTTAAGTGTAAGAAAAAAGAAAACAAACACTTTGGCATATACTTGCCCTTGATCAGTTAATTAAGTAACTTGGGTACAATAGAAGCATTCTGATAAATGGATATTGCAAAGAGCATTGAAACAACTGATTAAATTACATATTCGGACATAAACAACCTTAACAAGCAATTAGTACAACCTCAGCACATTCCTGGCAATCGAATGCGACCCATTGGCTCGAATGTTGCCGAGCCCGCCTCCTCTTTGACCGCTCCTCATAGGCGCCAAGTACAGCCGCAGGAGCCCATTGTTGTCGAAATGGTTCGGAGAGTATCTGGCGCTTCGATTCTTCTCCAGCACGAACTCACGGTCCTTCTTACCGTTTATTCCCGGGCCTCCGTTTCGCCAGCTCACGCTGCTGTTGCTTCGAAATGTGCTTCTGTTGAATCCATTTTCGAGCCCATCTCTTCGAAGTTCTTGCCAGGATGCAGATAAAGACCTTTGGACACCGTTCGCCTTGCTGCATTTGTCGTCGTCTTCGTTGGCTTCGTTCTCTTTGCTGCCGCTGATTCGCCGGTGTATAAAGCCCCATATTCTCCAGCCCAAGCTCTTGGGCTTCTTCGGCTGATCTCTTCTCTCGCCATTGTTGATCACTAAGTTGATGTCACCGCCCCCAAGCCCGCTACTCTGCTCGGAACAGTCGTCTCTCATAGGGTTCGAATTTGAGTCTTTCGTCTCTCTTTCACCAACAAGAAAAGACTCAATCTTGGCCGGCGAAACCCCACTAGCAGAAGTAGAAGAGATCTCAGCCGCTGTTTTCTTAACCGAACTAGACCTATCGAGGCTCTTCCTTTTAGAGGAAGACGAAGATGAGTCTAGGTAATAGTCTCTTGTCTGAACCAAACCTCCGGGCAGTGAATCATCCTCGTTGATGCATTTCATCATCGCCGATTCTTCGTCGGGAATCTGCATATCGAAACGGGGCGCTACTTTTTCGGCGATCCTCGGGAAATTCTTACCCACAAAGTGACCGTCCCATGAAGCTCGAGGCTTCTCGAGGGAGTATCTTGGATCGTCGAAGCTGATTCTGCCAGCATCGAGCGAAAATCTAGGATCTGTATCGCACGATCTCCTCCCGAGACTGTTGTCGGGGATCCCACGTCTAGGCATTGGCTTTCCGAGGGGAGATTTCGTCAGCTTTATGGCGGCGGTCGGCGGCTGCTTCATCTTCTTTTGTTTCTGTCTCCATTTGTGCAGTTTCTTGCTGAACACAGAGGCTGCAGCCCAAAAGCCACCTACGCCGGAAGTATACTTCTTCTCACGGACATCCATGTCTATGTGATCTTTCATAGGCTTTAAATCAGTCATATCCATGGCAGCCTCCTCCACAATCTCACTACTATTGGCTTTATTTCTTAAGGCCTCCTCCGTGTGATTGTCTAGCACGGGCCTAATCACGTCATCGTCGTCGTCATCGTCGTTGGTATTGGGCAGACACACAGCGTCCTTAAATTCCTCATCATCCTCGATTTCCTCGAAAACAAGCTCGTTTGTTGCGCAAGATTCGACCTTTACGCCATTGTTGACAGCTTTTTTGCTGCTGCTAGCACAGTTTTTATCCTCTTTCTCGAGGGTGAAGATGGACCAGCGTGTGCTCCTCGCCCTAACATCGCAAGACTTCCTCTGCGGCTCCAAGCTCAGCCCCGACAAACCCTCGTTCTTGGAGGCGGAAAACGACTTGGTACGCCTCAGTTTGGGGGACAGCGAAGTGGGTTGCCGTTTCGAGGGCTTGGGAGGCTTCGACGCCGCGCCGCCGACGGAGAATAGGTTCTTTAAGGCGGCTGTGACGGAGGAAGGGCGACGGGAGGAGGAGGGAGTGTCGCCGTTCGAGGAGTTCTCGAGGGTGTTGAGGCGCTCGCACAGACAGGTGGGGCAGAACCCGGTGAACTGCTCCGCCGGGTGACGGTCGCAGCTGAAAGAACTCCGGGACGGCTTCGGAGGCTCCGGCGGCGGAGCTGTTGGGTCTATGGTGGTGGAGATGGCTGCAGGATCCATAATCGTTTGGCTGAAAATCCTAATTCTTGAACGCTATTACAACTAATGCCCTCCTACGTAATAAACAAGACCATGGCAAGAACAGCTATAACATCTCTCTCTCTCTCTCTCTCTCTCTCAGACACACAGTCACACTCACTCAGTTACTCTCTCTCTCTCTCTCTCCATTTAAGCTCTCTGTGTAAAAATAGTACAATGTAGTGAATAAAGATGGTTTTGGGGGAGTGTGTACTGAAAGGAAAATTGAAGAGGAAAGGTAATGGCGTTGCTGGTGGTCTCTTTAAATGAGCTTACTTTCCTTTTCTTGCCCTTTTACTTTTCCTTTTGGATGCTTTTCCCTATTCTTTTTTTTTTCTTTTCCCTTTTTTTTTCATTTCTTTAAAAATAATTAATGTAAATACATTGCAATAATCTACGAAAAAGAAACAGTCACACACCATCGACTCTCATCTCTCTCTCTCTGAAACTTTGCTGCCTTGTTAGATCACTTTCTCTCGTTCTTTTTTCTATTGTTCTTTGTGGGCGTTACGTAAATGTATACACAAGTACAGTCTCTGGCCGATTCTGTCCAAAAACTAAGAATATATAGTTCAAGTGAAAGAGAGATTATGTTAATGACGATGGTGATTATTCTTGTAGTTATGGTGTGTAATAACGGTTACTACAGGGGGGGGGGGGGGGGGGGGGGGCTGCTTTATCATCGCCTAATGGAGGGGTAAAGTAAAGCAAATTAAAGCACTTTTGGTTCGATCAATGGAGAAAAACATGTAATGAGGTCCTGCTATGCTACACTGACTGACATACAAATACTTTCCAAGAATCAAGAAATACATATATGCCCTTTTCAGACACCAAATCAAGATGATTTTGATAATCTCCACATTTGTAAGATCACTCTATATATATATATGTATGCTATGCGTATGCTATGCATGCAATATATGAAGGAATCCCAAGAAAGAATATATACTTAAAGTTTGGCTGGGCCTGGGCATGTTAATAGAGCCAGACAAAGCCATCGAAGAATGAATTGAAATATTATTACATAATGGGATGATCCCATTTACCAATACTTGGGATTGACAAACATGCGAAGCAAAATCTTAAGCTCATCATTATGAATATTTCTAGAGGAAGATGATCGTCTGAAACCATACTCTGGCAGCAGATACAGAGCATATAGCTTTACCAGAAAAAAAAAAGTTGGTTTATTAATTCAACAAAAATCAATGAAAATCGCCAATTTAGCAGGTTTCAAAGGTGAGCTCATAGAGCATTGGAAGTAATGCTTTATCTCTAGTTTAAATTCGTTTATTTTCACCTCTCTTTAATATTCATTTTTCTGTGAATGGATCGGCAAGTAGAAGAAATGCACTGTGATTCTTCCATGAACCTATAAAAGATTTTAATGGTGGGAGGGATCAGATTTATACAGTTGAAAAGAAGAAACCATTAACAGTCCCCGCATGCAGTCTTGGCTCACATCAGATGCATAAAAATCCAAACTTTTTGCCTTTGTTAGAAATATCTCAACATGGGCTTGTCTTTGTTTGGACTTGAATAACTAAAGCCATTAAGATGTGAAACATATGCAATAAGATATGCATTCAATTCAATTACACTTTCTTGGTTTTGGGTCATATCTTAGGCTTTATTACATGGGCCTGCTGGACATTTTCTAACTTGGACAAGATGACCATCGATGGCAGAGTAGATTCATTATTATTGTTGCAAACACCACTACACAAATCACAGAAAAAGATTCACAAATTTGTTTCAAGAAAATCTAATATAACACACAGTATATGTGTAATAATAAGAAAAAAAAAAAGAAGGAAAACATAGATGTGGTGAATGAATGACGCGGACCTACTTGTCCTCTTTTATTTTAATGAAAATCTAATTCACTAGATTTGAAAAAAAAGCATAGAAGACGGACTTTTAAGCTGGAATTTTGGTAGCCACTAACCCCACATGTCAACACATTGCTCCTCTCAATTTCCTCTTCTTACACGAATGGGCACAGAAATCGACATGTATTGAAAAGCTTAATTGTGGGTTTACGCAGCTTATGAATGATTACTTCCGAAATCTCGACAATGGGTTGCCCAGATCGGCTATTTAACAGGGCAAGAACAGTTCATGAGGTTCTTGGAGGAGGTCTAGGTAAGTCTTGTAATAAGATAATCTGCATATCTTGAAAGGCGTGGTTTTTTGTTTTTTCTTTTACCTTGTTGTAGGTAGTACTGCTACAGTAGTCAAAAGCTGAGTTGATTGTGTTATGTTTATGTGGATCAGTTGCTGATGTGATTCTATGGAGGCGGAAGAATATAACGGTCGGAATATTAGCAGCAACCTTGTCTTCTTGGATGGTGTTTGAGATGTCTTGCTATACTCTGCTCTCCTTTTCGTCTAATGTCTTCTTGCTGCTATTTACCATTCTTTTCCTCTGGGCAAAGGCTGCTTCAATGGTCAACAGGTGAATGAATGAGTGATCATAAACGATCATTTTCTTGGGTTCAATTTTATCTGCTAACTTTCTCGTCCGAACAATTCGAAGCAGGCCAGCCCCATCACTGCCGCATTTACATCTCTCGGAAGAAACATCGAAGGAAATTTCGACATTCGTTCGCAGCCATGTAAATACTGTGCTCTCTGTATCAGAGGACATAGCACTTGGAAGGGACACTAGGATGTTCTTTGCTCTGTTTTTCACTCTTCTGCTGATCTCTATCATTGGAAGCCTCATGAGTTTCTCCACCTTCTGCTATACATGTGAGTTAAGAAATACGAAAAATATGTATCGATGATTTAACATTTTTGTCACCTTCTCTCGGGTTTTGTTGCTTGCAGGCCTTACGACCATTCTCACGGTTCCAGTGGTTTATGAAAGATACGAAAAGTACATCGATACATATGCCATAACTATTTCCAGGAAGTCGAAGAAGCTGTACACAAGATTTAGTGATGAGTTCGGAAGGAAGGTTCATAAGATGGTTTTGGAAATGAAGAAACTGAGCTGATAGATATTGATTCTTCGTCTTCTTTAGCTCTTTTTTTTTTTTTGCTGATACTTTGTGCTGAATTTCATTTGATTGCGATATGGCAACACAAAACAGATAAAAAATGAGAGAATTCACAAACTTAAAAGCCAAATCACCCTATTTCTTACCATCTTCCATGGTCTTATCTAAGACAGCATTGAACTTTGAAGGGGGCGTGGTCTCCAAATGGATGTAACACTACTGAGTTGTATACTGATGTTGGGTGAAATGTTAGGCTAACACTCACTCTCACACTCAAAGCGCACAGCGGAATAAATGATTAATTAGAAACGAAATGAAACGGACACGAGAAGTAAATTAAGCAGCAAGTATAAAAACTTGCTGCGTGCCTCAAGGCGCAAAATTCACTATAAAGATGGATTACAAACTATCAAAAAGGATAGTTAAATCAAGCCTAGCAAAACCTACGAATCAAATGATTCTGCAAACTACAAAGTCTCTCGACCTTTGGAAAGCTAGGCTAAAAAGAAACTATCGTGAAAAGTAGTAATCGCTCAAACTCGCTCTTCCAAACTCGTTTTTCTTCTGTCTCAATTCGTCTACTGAAAATGGTGAAGTCCTTTCGCTATTTATATGTCTTCGACTCTTGAAGGACTTCTCCAACGATTTGGTACTAGTCCACAGTCTTCCACAACGTCCACTAAGTGGATGTGATCGTTGGGAGTTAGTTGGATTAGCTCAACATAACTTGGTCTTCATCTTTTGCTCCAAGCTTCCTATATTTAGTAAGCTCTTTTCCAATTTTCACTCCAGCTGCTCCACACTCTTTCCACACGGTTTGATCCATTCCAATCTTAGGGAACATCCAAATCCTGCATATCACATTAACAATCTCCCCCTTTTTATCTTTCTTCCCAAAACAAAGCAGAAGTTAGTCGAGGTGAAACTCCCCGTGAAGGCCAGATCTACTCAACCACAAAACATTAAAACAAATGGTTAGAGCAGACGAAAACAGAATAGCACTAAAACTATTCAAAGTACTAAAAAATAGTACAAAGCCGATTCCGAGGTCTGACCTTAAACATCTGCAAAAAATACAAAGGTCACACGCAGGCAAGCAAACCACTAAAGAAAAGCAGATTAGGCATGAAAAAACACAAAAGAAAATCATGCACAAACATATAAGACCGAGGTCTAAAAATCCAGACTCTGTATCGAGTCCTATGCTTCCTCAGTTCCTTCTTCCTGGTGTTTTCCTTCTTCATTTGGGACTCCTTGGTCTTCCTGTTCAGCCCTAGCTTGATTTTCACCATCTCCCCCTGAATCTTCAGCATCACCCCCTGAGTTTTCAGCTTTCCCATTGCTTCTGCCTCTCCCCCTTTTTGGGAAGAAAGTATGCTCCTTAGAGTAGTAAGCTGCGTTGTCAGAAAGGTGATGATTTCCTCCAGGCACCGAATCTGTCTCTCCAGATCTGATGTTGGTGCGGAAGTTGACCCAACATCATGGCCAACATTCTGAGAGTCTTGCCATGGGAGATCAATCACAAGAAGATTCAAGAAACAAAATGTCGAACTGAATGGATAACCCCAAATTTTATCAGGACTCTTGAAAGAACAGAGAAAAGAGCTCGAATTATGCAACAAGTGTTTGCGAAAGTGAAGATAATTCACAGCCGAGCCAAGTATAAAAACCTCTGTTTTTCCAATGGTAAAAATAATATGGTCAAAAAATTGATTGAAACCCTGAGAAATCGTGTAGACTGAGTAGACGTGAGAGAGAAACTAGCTGTTAAAAGCCTAAAAACGATTTTTAAAAAAAAGTTTATTTCAAGAAATAGTCAATTAGGTTTAAACTGTAAAAAAATCGTTGAGCTAAAATAGGAACTAAAAGTCAGGAGCAAGTCATGGTTCAGTAAAAAATACTAAGTTAAAAATCAAAGTAGAGTCAAGCGATACTTACCGATTTAGATAACGTCGATGAGCACATGAGACAAGCGTAGCAGACTGTTCTTCAAACTAATGCAATTCTGAGAGATATATATACTAGACACTGACACATGCAATCCTAAAACTAATGCAAATAAACGGAAAAAAGAATAAACAAACAAAAAATGTAGCATAATCAAACTGACAGTCACATATGTTGCCCTAACATGAGACTCAACATTCTAACTCTGGATTCTTAGACTTTTCTGCTCGACTCCCTCAACTCAATTTTCTTTCATTTTCTGCCCTTTCACCTTAGATATTGATTCTGAATTATTGTGCACTGCCCTTATTACCTAAACATCAAGGTTTGGCTTTTTGTCACCAAGAATACATCGTCACCGCGAATGCCGTGTACCTAGGGATACTTATTACCAAAACCTATCTTGAAAAAGGTTATGAGCCTGCTTTTTGCATGGGATCGGGTCATTTCAGAAAACGGTTAAGGTGGGTCGAGTCATTTCACAGAATAACAGAGAGAAAACATTAAATCAAATATCAAAGCAGTAACAATCAAATTTGACATATGCTATGTTGATCCAAATGTTGGACCAACATTCAGACACACTGATGCAGACCTATGGATTTTTTAAGGTCGGAGAACCTTTCAAAATCCAGTGCTTTTGTAAATACATCAGCTAATTGATGCTTAGTATCTATATGCTCTATTCTAACTAACTCTTTTTCGACCATATCTCTCAGAAAATGATGTCTTATATCTATATGCTTCGTGCGTGAATGTTGGATGGGATTCTTAGATATGTTGATGGCACTAAGGTTATCACAATACATGAGGACAGATTTGCACTCTAAACCATAGTCACACAACATGCTATTCAACCACATTAATTGCGTACAGCAACTACCCGCCGCAACATACTCAGACTCAGCAGTAGATAAAGACACACAATTCTGCTTCTTACTATACCATGCAACTAGATTGTTACCTAAGAAGAAGCAGCCGCCACTTGTGCTCTTGCGATCATCCTCGTCACCTGCCCAATCAGCATCGCTATAGCCTACAAGGCTCATATTAGTATCTTTAGAGAACCACAATCCTAGACTACATGATCCACTCACATAACGAAGAATACGCTTAACAGCATTAAGATGGGAAACCTTAGGTTCAGATTGATATCTAGCACATACACATACGCTATACATAATGTCAGGTATACTAGCGGAAAGATATAACAAACTGCCTATCATAGATCGATACAATGTGAGTCAACATTCTGCCCAACATCGTCCTACTTACCTTTGCGTAGATCCCATAGGCGTTTTCATACCTTTGCCGTGTCCAACCCGAACTTCTTGACTGTGTTCTTAGCGTACTTCTCTTGGGACATAAAGATCCGTCACTACATTGCTGATCTGTAACCCTAAAAAGTAAGTTAGTTCCCCAATCATGCTCATCTCAAAGGTGTGTCATCGCCTGCACAAACTGATCTAGCATAGACTGTGAGCTTGAGCCGAAAACAATATCATCAACATAAATTTGGGCAATCAAAATATCAGAAACCGACCCTTTTTACAAAAAGAGTACGGTCTGCCTCACCTCGTACGAACCCAAATTCAAGTAAAAATGTGGCTAACCTTGCGTACCAAGCTCGAGGTGCTTGCTTCAATCCATACAAAGCTTTCTGCAGCTTAAAGACATGGTTAGGATAATGCGGGTTTCGAAACCCTTAGGTTGTTCGACATAGATTTCTTTATCAATGTACCCATTTAAAAAAGCACCCTTAACATCCATTTGATGTAAAGTGATGTTAAGCCAACATGCAATTGCAACCAACAACCTAATCGATTCTAACCTAGCCAATGAGCAAACGTCTCATCAAATCTATGCCTTCTACTTGGGTATAACCCTGAGCTACTAAACGAGCTTTGTTTCTAACAACTCTACCAAGTTCATCAGATTTGTTCTTAAAGATCCAAGTAGTGCCTATGACATTAATGTCCTTCGGCCGTGGAACCAAGGTCCATACTTGGTTTTCTCGAACTGCAAGAGTTCCTCTGCATTGCATTAATCCAGAAGTTATCCTTGAGAGCTTCAAGGAAATTCTTAGGTTCTATCTCAGAAACAAAACAATTAAACCGTACCTCAGCGTATACCGTATTCATGCATAGTTCCTTACCATAGACTTGTAGTCCTTGCGCGGCTTGTCTCTAGTCTTTCTGCTTCATTCACGTCTCCAATGATTAAGTCTGTAGGATGATCCTTTGATCTTAGCTGGGGGATCTCTTCGAACTTCGTCCGGTCGATTCATCATTCTGCTCATTCGGTGATGTTGGGTCAGATGTTGGCCCAACATCTCTCCAGTCTCCTCTGTTCACAACAGCTTGGACAACATCGGAAATATCGACTTGTGGAGGAACTCTTCTAAGATCAGTAGCATCATCAAACACAATATAATGGACTCTTGAACAGATTTGACGCGCAAATTATACACACGATATGCACGACTATTAGAAGAATATCCTAAAAATATGCATTTATCACTCTTCGAATCAAACTTAGTCAAGTATTCACGATCATTCAACATGTAACAATAGCATCCAAAAACATGAAAATACTGACCGTAGGCTTCTTCCCATTTACAACTCAACGACGTTTTCTTAGTACATGACGAAAGACACACGATTAGATATATGATATGCGGTATGCATGCTTTAGCCCAAAAACCTTAAAATGCATCCTAGAGTGCAACATAACACGAATTTCTTGTAAGGTACTTCACATCGTACATGATCGAAAGAACACACGACGTTAGTATGACAATAGCGGTATGCAATGTTCAGCCCAAAAACGCTAGAAATGCTCCTAGAGTGCAACATAACACGAGCCATTTCTTGTAAGGTACTATTCTTTCTCTTGGCCACCCCATTTTGTTGGGGCGTCTTAGGAGAAGAATACTCATGCATAATACCTTTCTTATCACAGAATTCATCAAACAATCGATTTTCAAATTCCCTACCATGATCAGACCTAATGCGAAAAATCGAAGAAGCAATAAAATTATTCTTAATCATGGCACAGAATTTTTTAAAGAAATCGAACGATTCAGATTTTTCCCTAAGAAGAAATATCCATGCATATCTAGAATAATCATCAACGAGCACATAAGCATATTTTTACCACCAAGGCTATCTACTTCCATCGGACCCATCAAATCCATATGAATAAGCTGAAAACAATGTGCAGTCTTAAAATGTTGGGCAGAATGTTGGTCAACATTATGGCTAACATGTGCTTGCTTACCCTTCAAGCACGACTCACACAAACCTTACCAAATTCCTTAAGCTTCGGAATGCCTCTGATCGCGTCGTGTTTGATAAGCTGCTCCAGCGTTCGTTCGATAGGGATGGCCCAGTTTGTAGTGCCATAGAATCACATCATCTTCGGCTTTCGACAATTGACACACATCCTTCGAACTGGTTTTGTCGCCGACTAAGTAACAGTTATCGCTCGATCGTTTTCCTGCCATTACTTGAACAGAATTGCGGTTAAAAACTTCACAACATTCTTTATTAAACCTTACCTCAAGGTCGTCATCACAGAGTTGGCTTATACTGATCAAATTCGCAACAAGCCCGTCAACATGGAGGACATTGCTTAGCTTGGGAAAGTCGGGCACATTCAATCTACCATTGCCGAGAATCCGCCCTTTAGCTGCACCTCCAAACGTCACAGATCCACTTCTTAAAGGCATATAATCACTTAGGTACTCCTTGGTACCCGTCATATGTCGGGAACTCCCGCTATCGAAGTACCAAGAACCTGTCACGTTAGCTCGCAAGGAGGTATACACAACATGGCATTTATGAACAGATTTCTCGACCCAAACTTTCTTGAATGACAAAGTAGCATTCTTTTTACTAGAACTTGAAGAAGCATGAACTAAAACATTTCCAAAAGATTCTTTCAACACTGATTTCTCAACGTTAGGCGTGATGTTGGATGACATTTCAGTCAACATAGATTTCTTCGAAATCTCCTTCTTCAACTTCCAGCAAAATGGCTTTAAATGACCAGTTTGATTACAATGATGGCATATATATGAAGTATCCTTATTCTTAATGGCAGCATGCTCGGAACTAGATTCAGCACTAACCGATTCACACACATCATTCGAAGCAGAGATGAGATTTAACGAAAAACTATCTTAGGCTGACCATTAGTCACGGGTTTTGAGGCATCACAAGTAGGCTGAGAATTAAATCCTAGACCTAGCTTATCAAATATACTAGTGACAATACCTCAAGGGTAGATTACCCTTGTCAACTTTGTAAAGGTCTGATCGGCCTTGTCGACACGCTTCTGTAACCGGTCGATCTCATTGTCTTTTCGTGTTAGTACGGCTTCCATTTTGTTCATTCCATCGACCAAGCTTTCGATCATCTTTTCATTCTTCCCATTCTCGCCTAATAGCTTCTTAACCTCGGCTTTGAGATGCTCATTAAGCACCTTTTCCTTCTCATATTGTGCGGACAACTTCTTGACGGCTTAATTGATTTGGACTTCAACACACATATGTCAGTTTCTAGACCTGCATCATCACAACTAGAATACCCATCAAAACAGTTTGAGTCATCATAATAAAAAATAATTTGATTCTCAGATGTTGAGTCACATGTTGGCTCAACATCCGTACCGCAAGTGAAGCCGATTGATAATCTTCTTCTTCTTCGCCATCAGAGAAGGATGAATGGTCACAGATGATGCTTGGTCTCCCTTGGACATGGATCCTCATCTTCATCATCAGAAGATCGATCCACATGGCCTTTCCGTGCTTGTGAAGGGTGTTTGCACATCATTGGCAAAATGGCCCAGCCTATCCTCACAGTCAAAGTCCTCCTCGATTTGAACCTTGGATGGTTGGCTGACTAGAGCAAGGCTTTGCCGCGAGAGGCCCTCTTTGGACTTCAAGGTTGGTCTCGTAATTTTTCATGATATTCATCATGTGTTGAACTCCATATTTGCCAAGTTGTGAGCTTCTTCGACCGCAGCTACCTTCACATTGAACTTCTCGGACAGTGTCCGAATAGCTTTAGAATTTAGTACCCTATTTGCGATCGGATCTCCTAAGCTGCACACTCGCTTGAAATCGTCAACAGTTTCCCGAAGTATGTGGTGATATCTTCGTCTTCCTTCATCCTTATATTCGAACTGGTTGAGCAGGAGACGTAACTTGGTTTCCTTCACACTGCATCTCCTTCACAGTACCTGAAGAATCCATGCGTTTCGCCGTCGAGCAATTCTGAATAATCTTGAACATAAAAATGTCATGATGAGAAGATAGCATTCAAGGCTTTGTCGTTGAACTCGGCCGCATTCCTTTCTGCCACGGTCCATTCTGCCACCGGCTTGTCAACAACTTCGCCATCAGCATCTGGAGGGTTACGAGGTGGAGTGATCCATCGATAACAGCTTCCCACGCTCGCACATCGATAGACTTGATGCACTGCCGACACGAACCTTCCAATACGCGTAGTTGGTGCGTCTAATACCGGAACCTTGCCAATGTAATTCGAGCTTTAACATCCATGAAGAGGATTGTCAGCGCTTAGTAATGTCAAGCGTTTGCTCTGATACCACTCTGAAGGGGGCGTGGTCTCCAAATGGATGTAACACTACTGAGTGTATACTGATGTTGGGTGAAATGTTAGGCTAACCTCACTCTCACACTCAAAGCGCACAGCGGATAAATGATTAATTAGAGACGAAATGAACGGCACGAGAAGTAAATTAAGCAGCAAGTATAAAAACTTGCTGCGTGCCTCAAGGCGCAAAATCCACTATAAAGATGGATTACAAACTATCAAAAAGGATAGTTAAATCAAGCCTAGCAAAACCTACGAATCAAATGATTCTGCAAACTACAAAGTCTCTCGACCTTTGGAAAGCTAGGCTAAAAAGAAACTCTCGTGAAAAGTAGTAATCGCAAACTCGCTCTTCCAAACTCGTTTTCTTCTGTCTCAATCGTTACTGAAAATGGTGAAGTCCTTTCGCTATTTATATGTCTTCGACTCTTGAAGGACTTCTCCAACGATTTGGTACTAGTCCACAGTCTTCCACAACGTCCACTAAGTGGATGTGATCGTTGGGAGTTAGTTGGATTAGCTCAACATAACTTGTCTTCATCTTTTGCTCCAAGCTTCCTATATTAGTAAGCTCTTTTCCAATTTTCACTCCAGCTGCTCCACACTCTTTCCACACGGTTTGATCCATTCCAACTCTTATCCAAATCCTGCATATCACTAGAAAAATGACACGTCATTAATAAAACACGTTTTGGGCATGAAAGATAAAACTGAGATAGGGAACATTCTCAGACAACAAATGTTGACTAGAATGTTACCCTAACATTGCCAACGTTGAAGGCTCAACATTAACAAACTTCTTATACTCAAACTCATCAGTTTGCTCGTGAGTTTCCTTTGGCACAGTGGGACGTATATCTCCAAACACAGTCCACAAGAACAGTATAAGGGAAGCTCCCATTGCTCCAAAGCCCATCCCAAAGATTAGTGCAACGATGATCTTTAAACCAAAATCACTTCTTTTAGGAACTAACTACTTTAAGTTCTTTCCCCTTTCCATAGGTTCAGAATGCATTCAACGTGGCGTAGTTCTTGACTTAAAACTCAACGAATGGATGTTACAATCCAACGATAAATTTGTCTTCTTCCAAAAATTCGATAGATCAACTGGGCCTCACTTCAAACACTTCACAACTAGCTTCATAGTCAATCCAAGCTTGTAGCATTTCTCCACCATTTAGCATAGCCTCAAGAGAATCGAAGACACTTTCCTTAAAAACATCAAATTCAATTGCAAGAAACTTCGTTTTACCATCATCCAAAAGCCCCACTGCGCCAGAATCAACGACATTCAAAGGAAAATCAAGAGGAATCATGACAAAAGCAAGGCCATAACTTAACACTATCTTACCCAGGCATAGAAAAACACACAAAATAACTTGAAAAAGACACCGTCTTGCTCGAGTTTGAGACACAGCTCTAAAGGGCCTTTTACAGACAACCCTACCATACCACCGCCGGCGATTTGAATCGACGAAGTATCATTCTCAACTTTAGCTTCGCCATACAGAGCAAGCTGCGACTCAAAGCTCGAATCTTTACCAAAGTTGTTGAAATACTAAGGACAGATTTGAGCTCCATCACCTTCAGCTATTCCGTATAACGAAAGCCATAATCAAGGGCAAAATGGTCATTTGATTGCAATTTACTCCAATATTAAAGTGAATGGGTTGAATCTAATAACAAATTAAATTATAGGGACCGATTAGTAAAATAAGTGAAGTTTAATATTTTACACCGCGGGAGCGGGAGGGAACACAACTTCTCCCTCTGAAAAAACGTTTGAAATGTTGGCGCCGTTCTCTTCTTCCTCAAAATTAGCGTTCCCTCCCTCCCTCCCTCCGCCATACAGTCGTCGCTGTTCAGGCCCGATCACATTTCTGTTCTCTCGAGATCTAAATCGGAGTGTTGCGATCAGAGATTGAGAATGGGAAAGCAAACCAAATCGAAGAAAGCGGCGGAGAATTGCACAGGCAAGGGCAAAGTCACGCCCGTGCAGATCGCTTTCATCGTCGACCGATACCTTTTGGACAATAACTACACGCAGAGCCGCTCCATTTTTCGCAACGAAGCTTCCAGCCTCATCGCCAAATCCCCAGTTCAAGAAGTAACGGAAACGACTCTTTCTACTGTTTTGCTTCTTTTTTTTTAAATTATTATTCTCATTGGTGTTTTTTTTTTGTTTTGTTTTGTTGGGATAGGCTCCGAAGAGCTTGTTAAGCTTAGCTGATATCCTTAACGAGTACATCACTTTGAAGGAGCAGAAAGTTTGTATGGAGGAGGAACGGCGTCGTTTGGAACATGAGAAACTGCGTGTTCAGAAGTTTCTCAGTGGTATGCAGGACGTGATGAATACGTACAATGGTGGAAGAAGTGAAAGTGTTGCCCCTCCCGGGACAGTGGCCATGGCTTCTCCTGCGAATTTGCTTTCGCAGAATGATCCATCTGTCATGAAACCAGCTGGTACTTATTCTTTTATTCGGTCTTTGAATATATGGTTGCTTTTCTTTTAGTTAGGCCTGCAGGTTATGAGAACATGCGTTGATCTGGTGTGTGAATGGCTATGTTCTGGAACAAGTTATTCAAACTGTAAGCAAGACGATTGCAAATTGAAAATGAACCCCATGATAAAACTCAGTTGATTTTATGAGGCAACTTGCTATGGTGTTTTTAAGAGTTTAGAGTAAATTTTACTTATTAGGGATCAAAGTGGTTTGGATCTTCAATTGCATTGGGTTAAATGATGCACACTTATGAAAATCACTTTGAAGATAAGATTTGGCCTGTAATTGTATTTAAATATCTTGCAACTGCTGCTAGAAATTTTTTCTGTTTCTCTACTCAAAATCCTTGATCACAGTCTACGTTTACTGCAATCATCCAAACTAACTTGTTGGTAGAGTCGCCAGCTTCTAATTTTAATGGCTTTTGTGCTTGCATTCTTCAGGTTACGGTCCTACGTACAACAGTCCAGCCATGATTTCTACATGCGGACCCTCGAATATCCGAACAAATGTGACTAGTTACTCCACCCCTGTTCCTTGCAATGTACCATCTAAAAGGAAATTATTGAGTAATGTCTCAAATGGCAATGTAGCTCCCAAGAAGTCTCGCACGCCCTCACTACCTAAAGGTTAAATCTTGGTCTTCAACTTTCTTCTGGCTCGTGTGAATCATGTTGATTGATACTGATTTATAGTCTTTTATTCTTGCAGATGCGAACTCAGTTACACAACCAAACATTGCAGAAAGGAATCGAGTGAACTTTAATATGGAATCTGCAGCTCAAACATCCTCTCGTGTCGCCAATAAGAACACTTCACCTGTTCAGGGATCTAACGTAGTCAAGCGTTTGTTTAATCAAAAGCCTCCATCTCCAACCTTGAATTCCTCTGTGCCTAAAACTCCTCAACGAGCATCTTCTTCTCAAACTGAAAAGTCCGCTTCTCCGTTAGATAATCGTTCACCAGCTGGTTCTTGTAAAGATGCAACTCCTCAACAGATTATATCTGCCAACTGCACAATTATCTCTTCTGAGACAATTCGGGTTAGTCCTGACAAGAAAGTAGTGTACTACTCTATAGAGAAGAATCACATTGCAGCTTGTTCGCCTCTTAAGACAATATTGAAGAGGTCCATCACGAAGGACCACGTCAAAGGAAGACTAGATTTTGGAGCTTCTGAGACACCAATGGTAACTGAGAACACATCACCAGAGAGTAACCATACATCTGAATCTGACCAAGGGGATGATTTTCTCGACTTGGACTTCGAGGCATTGGGTTTGGACTTTAACCTTTCAGAGTTCTTCTCTGACTTTGACATGCGACACGAAGAATTCGGTTCATCTTCACATCAAGTACTTGGTTCCTCCCCAGAATCTTTCTCCGAGTATGTGTAAATTTATATTGTCATAACGTCTTCTAGTATAATTCTATTGATTGGTTTGGTTTCATGTTTTAACCACTATTTATGACTGTTTTCAGGTCACCGCCTGGAAATATCGTGATGGGCGGTGGACAAATCATTTCTCAGCCTTCATCAGCTACGGCAGGATTTTTCGGAGACAATGATATGAACTTTGTTGGTAAAAAGTTTACAACAACCCCATGCTTTATACGCATTATGTTTCTTTTATTCAAACAATAAAGTCTCTAAACATTGCATATCATGTCATCTAGGTTCAGAATCTATTGCAGCTGTTCGATCCGTCACAAAATCCATTACCATTCTGAGTCCAGGTAAATCTTCCGTTCGCAAAAGATATATCTCAGTTTACGTTTAGAAGAATCAGTTTGGTTAACGCAGATATATCCATGCTGTCTTGCAGTTAAAAATCAGAAGAGCCAATTGGATCAGCATACTTCAACCTGCTAGAAACTGACTGAATATATTACACCCCATCAGAGACAGACAAGCGTTTAAGCCGACATGCCATGCACAGTGATCACGACAAGTACTTGAACTCTTTCCTGTTTTAGATTCGCCAGAACTGATCCATTTTTCCATCCTCTTACGTTATTTAAAGATGCCTCAGAACTAATTATAAATCTTACTCAGTCCACTTACTTTTTTACTAGGATCTTTAGGAATGTAAGGCTGCTATGCATACTGATGATGAATGATTCTTCTTTGTCTAGCTAATGTTTATTCTATTTGAACACCTTTGGAACTAACTGTTATGGTCTGAAACTTCTCCTGACAGTGTTAAAACAATCTCAGGAAATACCCCAAATCCAACCCATTCAGTAGTTTATGCATTTGTTTGTTTAAAACAACAATAAGAGAGAAATGTTGCTTTTGAAAAAAAAAAAATTCCAAACTTTATGCATAGTTTTGCATCCATATCTTAGGCTAAATATTTCTCCAACTTCTCTACTTCTTCAACACTTCCAATGTACAGAGGAACTCTCTGATGTATCTGCAATCAAAGAGCACACAAGTGAACTCTCCATCTGTGAAATATATACGATGATCGCATGAGTTAAACACTAACCTCAGTTGGCTCAATATCAAGAATCCTCTGATGCCCATCAGACCCTTTACCGCCAGCTTGTTCCACGATAAAACTCATCGGAGCGCACTCATACAACAGCCTCAACTTTCCGTTCTTGCTCTTCTTATCCCTCGGATAACCATAAATCCCGCCGTAAAGCAATGTCCTATGGAAATCGCCCACCAAACTACCAATGTATCTAGCCGAATAAGGCTTCCCACTCGGGCCTGGGTCCTTAAGACTATCAATGTACTTTTTCAGATTATCGTCCCAAAGCTGATAGTTCCCTTCGTTGAAGGCATAAATCTTGCCCGCCTTTGGTATCTGTATCTTCTCTTGAGTTAGGACAAACTCTCCAAACATGGGATCCAACGTAAAGGCGTAGACACCGCTGCCTATGGTGATCACGAATATTACAGAGCTCGAGTACATGCAGTAGCCCGCTGCTAGAAGGTTGCTTCCCGGCTGGCATACGTTTACGATGCACCTTTGGCTTTCGCTGTCGAGCTACAATGGTGAAAATTCGGCAGGGATTAATAAGACAGCTTAGCTCAGTTTATAAAGTGATGGTCTTGAATTCTAACTGAAGAAAGGAGTGTTTTGGGGAATTTTACCGTGCCGTCATCTTCAGTATCGGCTATGCATTCGTCGTTGGGACTGTAAATCCCGAAGATGGATCCAGTCGAGACGGCCGCATCGATGTTGGAAGAACCGTCGAGAGGGTCGAAGACGACTATGTAATTGCCCGAATAGCTCTCCTCGACGGCCACTGGGACGTCTTCTTCTTCCGATGCAATGATGCCTGTCCTTCCGCTCGATTTCAAGCAGTTGGAGAAAACCTATTTATCATTTGTTATTACCAACGAACAACTCACTCAATAAATGAAAGAAAAATGCCAAGCTTTCAGACAGTAAGTAACTAACTAGTTTAAACTGCAGGTGGTGTATTATTACCTCGTTTGAGACAACGTCGAGCTTCTTCTGATCCTCGCCCTGGACGTTGACCGCGCCCTGAACGCCGGTGAGGTTCGAGATGCTCGCCCTTTGGACGAGCGAAGCTATCTGCTTGCACGCCATGGAAATGCTCGAGAGCACTATGGTCAGCTCGGCGTCGATGGCGCCCACTTGTTCCTGCCTCAGCAGCCAGTTGGTCAGCGTCTGGATCTCATAGCTGCTCTTCTTCTTGCCCGTCGCCGCCTCCTCGGCCACGGCCATGCACCGCCACGAGGCGGCCCTGTTGGCCGCAGCCGACGCCGAGTGGCGGCGGTTCTTGTTGCTGCATGGTGGGGTGACCGTTTGGATCGGTGGGTGGCGTGAGATGTGCTTGGAGGATGAGAAGAGTATGGCTGTGGTGGACGTGGAAGCAGCAGCCATGGATAGTTTCTTGATATTATTTAATATTTTTTTTCGTAAGTTGTTGGGTTTTATTTATTTTTGGGTTTCTTTTTTTTTTTTTTAAGTTCGACGATTTTTTTGGAGGGGGATTGTATTTGTGAGGCGGGTAGCGATTACCGTTCATGTGGACCCCACTTATCCTCGTTTGTTTGGGCATTGTGGAAGATGGGATAGGATATCTTTTATTCTTTATTATTATTATTATTATTATTATTATTATTATTATTTTTTAATTACATTATTTGGAAATTAATTTTTGATCTTATTTCTCCCAATAAATATAGACTAGCCGAGCCTCATAATAGGCGGAATTGGTTGGGCTGTTAGATTTACTAATGTATCAATTGGACATTAATTATTTTGTTAAAAGTAAATGTATTTTATATGAATTATACTATTTTTAAAGCTTTGTATCCCAAGGGTTCAGATGAATGTCAAATATTCGATACAATTTAGACTCTTGACAATCGTTTTTTTGTGTGGAATTGAGATAAGATGATCATGAGAATTAATTCTGTCGGAAGCCGATGTCATTCAATTATTGATCGTTAGGTTTAGATTCGACCCAAAAGGGATTTAATTAGAGTTTGGAACTGCGGAAAGAAAAAAAGAAAAAAAAAAACTAGCTAGGCCAAAAGATATATGTAAATAAAAATGTAGTAAAAAAGATATATGGAAATGAATTTTGGATTGACTATATTTAATTTTCTCAAATTTCAGATTGACTTCAACGGCTACCGTCTTTGATGAATTATCGAGTGTGTACAAAGAACTTCCACACGGTTTTTTTTTTCTTATTCATCTATCGTAGTCAAAAAAAGCTTACGGTTTTTTATTTTATTATTATTACACTATCGGTTTATTAAATATTAGTCAAACAAAACCTAACTAATACTCAATCGTTTTGTTGAAATGGATTTTATATTAAGATAAAACCAATCGAAGCCATCCATTATAAAATGAGTTCCATTAGTGCATTTTCATGAAACCATTCTCATCACTTACAGTCGAAACCCCACAAGAAACAGAAAGAGAGGAAATAGAAAACATATAATAGTAAATAAAAGAATACAATCAAATATGAAATTATTATGGTTTATAGTCGTCGTCTGCGCTCTACTCATCCATGGATCCCAAGGTACATTTATAAACATATATATATATATATATATATATATTTTAATTTTGGTTCTTTTAAGTAACAAGTCATTAATTATTGTCTTGTCCTATGCTCAAGCAAGGTCAAGGTAGAGAATGGATTACTGAAAATATAATAGCTAGCGACATACATCCCTTCGTTAAGTTCTAATTGTAATAACTGTATGTATGTATCAACTGATTATTAATATTTATTTTTTAATTTTTTTAATTTTCAGGAGTGAATGTGCCGGCGATGCAGAACTCGAATCTCCGCGGCCCTAAAATGATTTACAGTCCTCCCGGAAACCCTCCTCACGGTCCGGTGAGCTCGGGATTCGGTGGTCCTCGTGCTTCAGCCCCGCCGTTTAAATAATGTATACATTAATTATTTAAACTATCATTATTAATTATGGAATTTGATTTGTTACTTTTGTAATGAGACGCCTGGCCATATATATACTATATGGAGCTGTTGGGGTTTATAGGGTTTTAGTGTAATAAAAAATTTCCATTTCTTTGCCATATCTATATATCTTTGTATTTTATTTATTATTTTCTAATAGCACAACACAACGTTAAATTGTAGTTCGATCGACTCACTGATCGCTATTAATAGGCCGTTGGCGAACCTCTTAAGAACTCATGTAAAGCTGTAAAAGCCTATAAAGTAACGATCATAAGATCAAATTATGTAATAAAATAGTATAAAGTGATTACATAAATACTTTAATGAATATTATTTTAGTCAAGCAAGCTAGGCGTCGCCGCCAGCGATACATGGAATTGACTTTTGCAATGATTAATATTTTCTTCATTGAATTATTTCCAGTTTGAGCTCTAATGTCCATTTCTTTAATTCATTACGATTCCCAGGTTTTACTGAGTCCTCATATACTAACATATACAAAGTTCGATACTTTAATTGTATACTGTATGAGAATATAAGATAAAGTCAGAGAATTACTCTATATATAAATAATTAACATCCTTTTCATTCTTTTATTAAATCATTCAAGTAAACCCCCCACAGAAAGAGAGAAGAGAGGAAAGAAATAAAATACTTATATGACTGAAATTGCAACTATTAACTTAAATGGCCTTAAATTGCTTCAGTTTTGATACTTACTGGACTAAAATTGTCACCCTTAACTTAAGTGTCCTTAAAACGTTACCTCCTCAAACATACATGACTAAAACTATATTTAAACCGTGCTTTTTTAGTTTCTTCCATTTTTTGGAGGGGGAATGTATTTGAGAGGTTGGTAACGATTACCGTTCACGTGGACCCCACTTATCCTCCTCGTTTGGACATTGTGGAAGATGGGAAATGGGATGCGATATATTTTATTCTTTTTTTTATATATAATTTAATTATTTTTTGGAAATTAATATTTAATCTTATTTCACCTGTGACGTCAGGCCACATGAGAAGAGTTGATCGCATAAGCTATGAGTTTTCATCCTAAAATCAATTGGTAGGTGAAGTGTCCCATAAGCTTATATACTAGTCAATTTCTTCAATTTTAATCGATATGGGAATGCATGTGAGTTATGTTCTTTAATATCTCCCAATAAATATAGACTAACCTAGCCTCATAATAGGTCGAATTGGTTGGGCCTGTTAGATTTACTAATGTATCAATGGGACATTAATTATTTTGTTCAAAGTAAATGCATTTTATATGAATGTCAAATATTCGATCCAATTTCGACTCTTGATAATCATTTTTTTGTGTGAATTTGAGATAAAAACACTCTCAGAATTAGTTTAGCTGAAAGTCGATGTCAATCAATTGTTGATAGTGATGTTTAGATTCGACTCAGACTATATTTAATCAGAGTGTGAAACTGCATATAAAAGGAAAAAAAAAAAACTAGCTTGGCCAAAAGACGTGTAAATAAAAAATGTAGTCAAAAAATATATAGAAATGAATTTTGGATTGAGCATATTTATTTTCTCAAATTTCAGTTTGACTTCAACGGCTGACCGTTTTTATTCACTCTTAATGAATCGAGTGGTCACAAAGAACTTCAACGCGGCTTTTTATTTATTTATTTATTTTTTTCTTATTCATCTATCGTAGTCAAAAAGGTTCACGGTTTTTTTATTTTATTATTATTACACTATCGGTTTATTAAATATTAGTAAAAAATAAACTAATATTCAATCGTTTTGTTGAAATGGATTTTATATTATGACAAAACCAAAGCCATCCATTATAAAATGAGTTCCATTAGTCCATTTTCATGAAACCATTCTCATCACTTACAGTCGAAACCCCACAAGAAACAGAAAGAGAGGAAATAGAAAACATATAATAGTAAATAAAAGAATACAATCAAATATGAAATTATTATGGTTTATATTCGTCGTCTGCGCTCTACTCATCCATGGATCCCAAGGTACATTTATAAACATATATATATATATATTTTTTAATTTTGGTTCTTTTAAGTAACAAGTCATTAATTATTGTCTTGTCCTATGCTCAAGCAAGGTCAAGGTAGAGAATGGATTACTGAAAATATAATAGCTAGCGACATACATCCCTTCGTTAAGTTCTAATTGTAATAACACTGTATGTATCAAATAAATTATAAATATTTATATTTATTTTATTTTCAGGAGTGCATGTGCCGGCGAAGCAGAAGTTGAATCTCCGCGGCCGTAAGATGATTTACAATGCTCCCGGCCGGAAACCCCACTTATGGCCCGGTGAGCTCGGGTTTCAGCCCCGCCGTTTAAATAGTATATATATACATTAATTAATTAATTAATTAATTCAATTATCAATATTATTTATGGAGTTCGATTTGTTTATTTTGTAATGAGACGCCGGCCATGTATCTTTGTTATGGGGCTGTTGGATTTCTAGGGTTTTAGTGTAATAACAAATTTCCATTTCTTTGTTATATCTTTATATATCTTGTATTTTATTTATTTTCCATAGCACAATGTTAAATATTAGTTCGATCGACTCATGTAAATCTGTAAAGTGATTAAATAAAATACTTTGAGGAATATTATTTTAGTCAAACAAGCTACGCGTCGCCAGCGATACATGGAATTGACTTTTGCAATGACTAAATTAATTTTATTCATTGAATAATTCCCAAGTTTGACTCTAATGACCGATGACCATTTCTTTAATTCATTGGTTTTAATGAGTCCTCCTCATATACTAATACTATATTCAAAGTTCGATATTTTAATTGTATGCTGTATTTGGATATAAAAGCTAAAGTCAGAGAATCACCCTATATATAGATAAGTAACATCCTTTTCATTCTTAGATAGAAGAGAGGAAAAAATAAAATAAAATAAAAAAGTAAAGAGTCGTCATGCATATTAAAGTAAATCAATGAAGTAATTATGGATCCTCTTAGACGGGGCGTGGGACAATAATGGCATTGTGGGAATATCTCTTGACCTAAAAGAAAATGGGCAAAAGATATATGGAAATTGTAAGGATCGAATTAATCTCGAACTCCAACTATATAAGTCCTTTTGGGTTTTCGCTCTAAAATTAATTGGTAATAGCGGAAGTAGTCCACAAGCTTATAAGAAGAAAACAAATATTCTAATATTTATTTGATACCCCAACATAAATAAAATGTAGTCAAAAGATATATGAAAATGAATTTTGGATTTACTATATTTCGTTTCTCAAATTTCAGATTGACTTCAACGGATGAATGTCTTTAATTAATCGAGTGAACTTCCACACGGTTTTTTTTTTTCTTATTCATATGTAGTAATCATCCTTGCTCACCAAGAATTTTCAGGCCTTTTTCATATCCATCTCCTTGATTCAAGAAGTCTACGGTCTTCTCTACTTAATTATTTTTTTTGTATTTGATTTAGTTATGAAATATTTAATTTAGCTAATCCTTGATTGGTATAGTTGTTTTGTTGAAAAGAAAGGATTTTTTTATTAAGATAAAATCAAAGCCATCCCTTATAAAAAACGAGTTCCATTCCATTAGTGCATTTCCACATCAAACCATTCATCACTTGGTGCTTCGCTTGAAACCCCAACAATAAACAGAAAGAGAGGAAAAACAAAATACAATCAATATGAAATTATTATGGATTTTATTTATTATTTGCGGTCTACTCATCCAAGGAACTCAAGGTACATTATTATAATTTTGGTGTGGTTTTCTTGATAATAGCATTAATACATCATAAAACCCTAATTTATTACATAACACACACACACACACACTCAAGTACGTATGCATTGCATGTATCAAATGAATATTGATATTTATTTTTATTTTCAGGAGTGACGAATGTGCCCACACTGTGTAAGAAGCAGAAGTCGAATCACCATTGCCGTAAGATCATGATCGACGATCATACCCGAAACCCGGCCAGAAATGGGCCGGTGAGCTCAGGCTTCGGAAGTCCTCGCGTTGTAGCCCCACCGTTTGGATAAGATATACATTAATTAAATTATCAATATTATTTATGGAGTTTTTGATTTGTTTATTTGTAATGAGACGCTGGTCTTATATGTATATGGGGCTTTGGGGTTTTGATGTAATAAAATTTTTCCATTTCTTTGGTATATCTATTATTTTATTTAATTTCTAACAAAATATTATTTTAGCATAATGTGAAATTGTGGTTCGATCAAGTCATGAGTCACCATTAATAGGCCGTTGGGGCACCTCTAAGAACTCATGTAAAGCTGTGTAAAGCCTATACGTAATGCTCGTAAGATCAAATTTATGTAATAAATATTTTAGGTGATCACATAAATACTTTGATGATGAATATTCTTTAGTCAAACATACGCGTCCCCAACTAACATGGAATTGAATTTTTAAACGATTAATATTTTCTTCATTGAATTTCAAGTTTTTTGATTCAAACGACCGATGACCGTTTCTTGTTAATTAAGCTTCTTTAATTCATATATACTAATAATATATATTCAAAGTTTGTTAATTAAGCTTCTTTGTTTAATTCGATCGTTTGACACTCTTGGTTTATTGAATATGCAAATACATTGTTGATCTTTCAATTGTTTCGTTGAAATAAATATTTTATAAAGAAAAATGTATATTATAAAATCGGAGCCAAAAAATTTCCCTATATAAATGTATAGGTATCGAACCAATATCCCTGCGATCTTCCTTTTCATTCTTTTATTACATAACTCAATAAAGATAGTCATAATGCATATTAAAAGTGAATCAATGAAACTATTATGGGTGGTCCTCTTCGTTGTTTGCGCTCTACTTGTCCAAGGAACACAAGGTAATAAATTAAATCATCCATTTTCATAATTTGTGTTGTTTGCTTGATTGATGACCATGATAAATATAATAATAATTGTGTAAATTATATACATATACGCTCGTACTTGTTAATGATTTACTAGCTTCTTCTTAACGTTGTGTGTTAAAAACAATATATCAATTGGGTAGAGAAGGAATAAAATGTTATTATACGCAAACACTTAGTTATTTATTATTAAAAATGATTAAAAAAATTTAATATTCTTGGGTTTTATTGAAAGGAGGGTATTCTCCAGCACACGGCCGTAGGATGAGCAGCCATGGTCCGGTTAATTCCGGGTCGGGTCCTCCTTCTATTTCAGCTCCACCATATGGTCGTTAGTCTCGATAAACGTTCGTTTTTTTTTGTATTTTTTAATTTGAACTCTTACTATGATTCTTGAATTTCATTTTTATTTTTATTTTTTCACGAGGGTTTTCAGTGTATACTTTCATACATGGGCACACCATGTATATCTACGTTATACTACTTATTGTTACAATATACAATTTTTATCTCGCTTGAAGAAGAAAATAATTCACGGACCAATATATCTAAAAAAAAAAAGGAACTAAGTCATTGCATGCACGTAAGAATATGTAAGGTTTTTGTATGTAAGAAAAGATTATATCATAGTCTGCCAAATACTTTGATGAATGTTCTTTTAGTAGTCAATTTGATCCCTAACGCGTTTTGAAACGTCAGTCCTACTACTGACTTTCAAATTTTTGAGAATTCAAGTTAGCTAAGTAAAATATTTAAATATTTTTCTAATTGTTTTATTGTATATTTAGATAAAATCGATCACACATAGTCACAGTCAATGTCATTGAAGCGTCATTTTTATGCTAAGTAAGAAGTAGGTTAACTGTCTTTGTTTTATTTGTTTGACTCTTGATTTATTAAATCGGAGCCCCTTTCTAATACATAAGTATCAAAGCAAATCGCTTTCTTTTTTCTTCTCTTTACTACCACAAAGAGATTTGTTGTACTAGTAATATTAATAATAATATTTTTTTGGTGTTGTAATATTCATATGAATGCTCTAATTTTACAATGATATCAACTCTAATCATAAATAGTAAATAAATGTTCAAACAGAGTCAACATTGTAAAATCAGCTGCATCACATAATGTCTTCCTTTCCTATAGTGAAACATGAACATAATAATCGGAAAAAAGAAAAATAAATATATACTAGCATGTTACGTACACTCGATGTTTGTGCTCTAACGTATAATATTAATTTAAAATTAATTGTGTGTTCTTTTTAAAAAAATAAATTATGAGAATATGATTATAATAAATATAAATTTAAAGGATATAATGGTAATTAATAATATAAAATAGATTAAGGGTAAAATAGTAATTTTATTTGTACATTAAAAGTTAAAGAGTAAAATAGTAATTTTGTTTGACAGACCAAATTAATTAGAATTTGACAGTTTTTAAGAGGCCTCGAGCCTTAATATAGAACTAGTATTTTACGCACACTCAAATGCGTATGCATTAGTATATAAATAAAATATATTATTTTTATAATTAGAAGTTATAATATTAATTTTAATTGTAAATTATTTTTTTATAAATTAAAAATATGATTTTTGGGATATAATTAGAATAAATTTGAAAACTAATGGTAAAATAATAATTAGCATTGTCATACCAAATCAATTTGATGATAGTTACTCTAGGGTGTTCTCCCTTAATATATACTAGTATTTCCGGCACACTCGATACGTGTGCTTAAAATATAAACAAAATATAAAATTATTTTTATAATATTAATTTTAATTGCAAAATATTTTTTATAAATTAAAAATAAGATTTTTGAGGTATATTTGGAATAAATTTGAAGATTAAGGGTAAAATAGTAATTAGTAATATCATACCAAATAAATTTGATGGTAGTTAGTATATGGTCATCTCCCTTAGTATATAGTATAGATAGAAGAATAGATAAACAAATTAATTCAACTCATTTCACTTATTAATGGGCCTTTGACAGCCCAAACCCAATTATTTCAGAAAAGCCCAATACATTAAGACCCAATACGAAGGCCCTCATCATTCTGAGCTGAAATTGCTAAGTGGCCTTTATCTTGAAGACTCTTCACTGTATCGTACAAAGACTGCTTAACTGGCGTGAACCCAAGTCCCAAGTCTTTAAGCCTTTGGTTCGAAAACTTGTACGGCTTCTTTCTTGGGTTCTTTTCATCCGAGCATCTACATATGTAATAAATAATTCATTCCACGAATATAAATACATGGATTAAATTATATTTAATTCATAAAATAAAGCAACCAAAACTGTGTCTATATATCCTTTTTAATCATTCAAATAAATGGGCCACACCACACCACACCACACTGACGAGACAACGTCTGTCATGTTATGCTTAGGCTGTGTTGAGCCACAAACGATTTTATGGATGTTCATCTTCATGATGAATAGTATAGGGTAAATGATTGATTGTGTAAGAAAGAGTGGCTTACTTGGTAGGGATGGGATAGCCGGGGAATAACTCGGCCAAGATGTCGACAACCTCGCCGCGATGAAGCACGCTCTCGGCGCACAAGTACCTGCCGGAGGCCGACGGCGTCTCGTAGAGCAGCACGTGGGCCGACGCGACGTCCTTGACGTGGACGTAGGCTTGGACTGAGTTGGCGTACGTCTTGGCCGAGCCGGTCAAGTACTTGAGTATATGGAGGACGCTGGCGTTGACCGTGGGCTGGAGCAGCGGGCCGAGCACTAGGACTGGGTTGACCACCAGAAGGTCGACGTTGAGCTCCTTGGCCGTGTCCCATGCGGCTTGCTCGGCCACGGCCTTGCCATAGCAGTACCAATTCTGTATACATATATCATATGTATGTAGATTCGATTAATATTGGGGTTTTTTATTTTTTATTTTTAATTATTGTTGGTAATAATAATAATATATGCCTTTGTGTTTTTGCAGAAGTCGAGGTCACTCCAGCATGTCTCGTCCACTACTTGGTCGGGGTCCCTTTTTGGATCCATATACACTGCGCCGATCGAGGAGGTGAAGACCACGCGCCGAGCCTTGGCTTCGGCGGCGGCTCTTATCACGTACTTGGTCCCATTCACCGCCGGTTCGACCATTTGTTCCTATATATAAATATACATTAGTTTATTTACTAAAATAAACAATTGTAACAAATTATTACATCTACAGAACGTATTTATTATTGTTTTTGTTTTTTTTGTTGGCATGTGAGTACAATAATATATAAATATATATTTCTTATAATGAAATGAAATAATCTTTAGGAGGTTGTCCAATGTGGATAATTAAGGAAAACTGTCTTTTTTTTTCATTGGAAGGGAAAAAAGATATGCCAATTATGTATGCGAGGTTAAAGATTATATAACCGAAATCGCCGGTTAAATAATATAATAAAGTAAATAGCGAAGGTCTACTATTGCTTTCCCTATACATTATCTTGGAATGGCCATTGTAATTTTATTGTATTACTGTCTTGAGCAGAAAAATTCTAGACGAAAATCCTCTCTTCATAAATGATCAAGATTTGATTAATGCCATTTAAAACCATTTTTTCACGAGATTATGACCATAAAATAATATGCTATAATTATTAAAGTCATGAAATAATCATTTAAAATGTCTTACTGGATCGTCAGTGACAGGCGACGCAGTGTGGAAAACTCCTTGGCAGCCATTAATGGCTTCTCTTATACTTTCATAGTCATTGAGATCAGCCTTGCACAGTATTAACCTCTCCTTTGCTCCCTTGAGCTCTCGCAGATGCGAATTCTTTGCATCATCTACAGAAAAATAGAATCACATGGATGAATGAAACCCTAAATGACTGAGAAATATTATTCACATAATAACATTTAATTAGAATATTATTATTACCTGGATTTCTCACTGTGCCTTTAACGGTGTAGCCCTTGTCGAGAAGTGACTTCACAAGCCATGATGCAATGAAACCTCCGGCGCCGGTCACACAGACAACCTTTTCCGACGGCATAGTGTCTTCTTTCTTTTTTCCAAAGAAAAAAAAAACTTATTTTTTAGAAGATATGTAGAGAGAGAGAGAGAGATTTTCCGAAGTTTAGAAAGAAAATGAGTGTATTTAAATTGGAAAAGTGTCATAACCACCACTTTACCAACCCCGATAGAAATTAGTATATAAAATAATCGATTTTGATAAATACCGAGTTAGGAGGAATTTAGAAGAGAAAATAATGTGAATTGTTATGATAAGATGACTTAAGGTAGCTAAGATCGTTTTACTTATTTCTTTATGTTTATTTTTTGTTGAACATAATAGTGGAATTCATTTTTTATTTTTTTATTTTTACTTTCTTATAGTGTGCATTGGATGAAATTCTAGAAAGAAAAAAAAATATATTCACTTGCAACATTAGTCCAACGTATATAAATAACATTGCTATATGCCAAATATCTGAATCGCTTCCTTTATGTAAGATTGGAATTTATATCCTCGTTTCATAAATTACGACATAGAATAATCTCATATTTTTTGCATATGATCCAAACACATTTCATGATTACTACTGTCAAGGCTTCATTTCTAAGGAAAATATCATTATTAGATGAGAAAAGTCTATTGAACTTGTAATTTGAGCAAATTCATTTTTTTTTTTAAATAAACGGAAACACATTACCTAATAAATTATCATAAATATAAAGCTATATTTCCTCAAGTGGATAAAACGTAACATAAACATGCCGATTGGGAAGAGATATAGATGTAACGAATGACGAAGTCCTCATCAGCAAATAAACAAGTGATAGCTCCGAAGTCCAACGTAGGCCTTATCCCCTACAAGTTGCGACCTAAGTATTTTGACTGACCATCGCTCCTCTTGACATAACTTCATCGTTCATCTACCAAATATTATATATATATATATATATATATGCGTGTGTAAATGAAATTGGTCAAGTCTGTGATGCTTCAATTCAATCCAAGGTCTTTGAAACTACTCTTGCATTACCTACCACTAGTTTCTGCGTTTTCTTACATTGGCAGTTACTTTGGAACTTCCCATTAGACAAAGATTCAAGCTAGGTTAGCTGAATGTGAATATATTTCTAAATAGTAGAGCCAAAGAAAATGTATGCGCGTTTCAAGGAGTCAAATTATTTATATATTTTTTTTCTAGCCATCCGCCATTTTCGTACAGAAAAATCTTATTGCATCAGTCAAAGGGACTCGAATAAGGCTTATAAGAGGGTTGGTAAGATGTTTTTATTAAAATTGGTTGGCTGATGACGTTGAATCTGTCCAGTTATTGGAAGAAGTATATTTAACTTCAATGATGTAATAATAGTAACAAAAAAATAATAATAAAATAAATAAGAGGAAGAGTCTCTGACGTTCGAATGGGACTTTAAGCACAATCCCATTTATTCTAACCTCACAAGCACCACCAATTCAATGACAGCAGTAAGTAGTACCAAAAGAAGATGAGCAATAATTCAAAATCCAAAAGTTCATTATGCATTGTCATGTCTACTTGTTTTTAGGCCCAATTCTTTGAGTCCCGCCCATGAACGGCCTTAACGGTTCGGGTATACAAACCGATCCATCCTCTTGTTGGTAGTTTTCGAGCAAGCAAACAATCATTCTCGGGACAGCGCAGGCCGTGGCGTTCAACGTGTGGACGAACTGAGTTGGACCAGAAGCACTCTTACCACCTTTTTTAGGAGGACTCAACGGTGTCTGCTCGGGGCGGTATCTGATGCCTAGCCTTCTGCTTTGGTAGTCTGTACAGTTAGAAGCACTTGATATCTGTTCGAAACAGAGAGAAAAGAATCAGAAGTTTTGAGCATCTCATTAGTAACAGTTATTGATTCTCTAGTCAAGAATGGCATCTCTTCATTGAAAATAGGAAAAAAAGTAAAATAAAATAATATGTGATTGGGTCTTATTAGTGGATAATTTGCTTACCTCGCCATAACGTCCTAATCCAGGCATCCACGCCTCGACGTCGAATTTACGATAAGCCGGGGCGCCCAAATCCTCGGATGCCATGTCCAAAGTTCTGAAAAGAGTAATATATATACTCATATTTTATTTTCCTTTTCATGTTTTCGTTTTTACTACAAACGATTGTGAACAGCAAAAGAAAGTGTGTTTAGGAAAGAAAAAATGAGCACACACTTGAAATGAAGTCCCAACGAAGTAAATAGGTCTTCTTCGATTTCGATAAGTTCTTTGTGGAAGGCGTCACTTTCCTCTGGTCTGCACAAGACGAACATCTCCACCTTGCTGAATTGGTGAACTCGATAAAGACCCCTGATCCCAGATTATATGAAATTCGAACAAATATCATCATAACTTCATAATGTATGTATGTATGTATGTATGTATATGCACAAATATAACAATAACTAAAAAAAAGGTTATTTTACCTTGTTGCAGTACCAGCAGCACCAGCTTCAGTGCGAAAGCAGTGAGAGAAAGCGACGTACTTCAAAGGCAAGGATGATTCGGCAAGGATCGAATCTATGTGTAAACCTCCAACTGGAATTTCAGCAGTACCTATGAGGCATTGATCACTACCTTCGATTGAGTAAACCTGCAGTATTTTGTTGCGAGTTGTTAGCCAGCCAGGCTTGAAAAAAAAAATCTATAATGAAATTCGAAATGATCACATCTTTGTGGTTTTGCAATATGCCCTCTTGTGTATGAATATACTATTTATTACAAGATTTGAAATATATAAAATAATTATTTGCCCATAAATTATGCAGACTAAGATCAACGACCTGTGTGTTTGTTCCACGGGGTTGGAAACCACACTTCTCTACTACAGAAGATCGAACAATTTCTGGCGTTGTAAGAGGTGTGTAACCCCTTTTCATGACTTCAGTTAGAGCCCAGTTTACGAGGCCCATCTCTAACATAACTGCCTCGTTCTTCAGGTAGTAGAATTTTGACCCGCTTACCTGTAAGAAAATAATTCGATAGATGCATGAACTAAAGCCATAGCAGGGACACTTGACATATAGTAGTTATCTTTTTCTCATACACAAAGTTCATATTTTTAGGCTCAGTAATAAGAAAGTTGTATAAATTGTAACAGAAATGATCTCAAGGTTTCTGAAATATCTACAAAGCTAGACACTGCCTCGTCCATTTCAACAAGAAGGCGAACAAATGAATACCTTTGGCAAGAAAGAGTACCTCAGCAGCAGCATCAAAATCAAATAAATCCAGGTCTTTTCCAAGTTGCACGTGATCCTTAACCGTGAAGCTGAATTCACGAGGCTTACCAACCTACGAACAAAAGGTAGAAAAAAGTAAGACAAAACACAGATATGTGGCAGAATAGATAAATGAATATCGGGCAAATTACCTCTTTTCTTACGGTAGAAAAATCTTCTCCACCTAAAGGAACGTCTGGATGAGTCATATTCGGGACACTTTGTGCTTCTCGTTGTAGCTCATCGGTAATTTTGTCGAGGTCTTCTTCGAGAGTGGTGAGCGCATCCTTAAGATTCTTGCCTTAATAATTCGAACATTGAAATACAATGTTCTATTGTCAGGACATACATAATTTTAATTTAACATGTAAGAGTTTTAACAGTTTACCTTGTTCAATCAGCTTCTGACGCTCGAATGGCTCCAACTTCCCCTTCATCTTGTTGGCAACTACATTCCTCTCTGCACGAAGCCTTTCAACCTCCTGCTATCTGTGAGAACCGATTAGCTAAAGAAACGACTTCTTTTAAGTCGAATATAAGAATATAATGGATAATAATTGAATCCTCTCACAACTATGTATCAATCCAAGTTCCAAAGTAACAGTAGAATCACAGAACAACTGAAATGCTGCCAATGATACTGTCAAGTAATTCAAAACCTGACCTTCTGAACACTCAGCAACTTCTCATACAGCTCAAGAACAAGCTCAAGATTAGCACTAGATTTACGGTACCATCTCTTTATTCTCCCTTATCCACTTGAAATCAATCGCCGCTCTCCATTGAGTTCCCTTCGCAACTAGTCAACAGAAAACAACAAGGGAAGCGAAAATCTCTCAGCCCAGCTGAACAATTCAGGCTATTATCCTCCATAACACAACCCACTCAAGCTACACATAATAAAAGTCCATAAAAATCGCACCTTTATCTTCATCCGTGACAATAGCGGCGGTGGTGGACTGAGGCGACGCGCCGGATGAAATGGGTTTGACAAGGTGGTCGGGGCGGCGGCGGAGGGCGACGAAGCTTCGGTGGAAAGGGTTTAAGGTGGTTCTAAAGAAGGGTCTGAAAATGCAAATAGGGGACAGCTTGAGCGTACATGATTGTAAAACCATTGCTGCTAAACCAATTCTTGATTCTGCGTTATACTGCTTCGATGTTTCGATTATTTAAGCCTTGTTTGTGGCGACTGTCATTTTTCTTTTTTTTTCTCTGTTATTATTATTTTAGATAGAGAAAAAAAAAAGATAAATATTTTTCGTCAGCCCTTTATTCTGTGTCATAGATTTTCTCTATTTATTCTCCTCCTCCCTCCAAAGCCGTCTGCCGCCTGTCTACCTTATCATTTCGAGCCCAAGCAAGTCTCTTCGCTTCTTACAAACACACAGTCGCAGATACATCTTTGCGCGTTCGATTACATACAGTTTTCGATTTATGTGTAAGTTCTCTTACTAGATCTCGTCGTAAGGTAGGTCGCTTTTCGTTTGTAGTAAGGTTTTTTTGAATTTCTATCTACTTTATATCGTGTGTTTGTGTCTGATTTCATCGGCTTTTACTTTCATAGCTGCTACGATTCGATCTGTTAGTGCTTCTCTGCTGAATTATTTTCAATCTCGTGATGTTTCCATCCAGACCTGTATCGATTTCGCGCATAAAGTTCAGATCTTTGACGACGATATCGATAAATTGATGTGTGTAAGATGTCATCACTTTTGCCAAAGAACGATTCCTTTCAAATTAGAGATGTTTGGGCTGATAATTTGGATCAAGAATTCGAACTGATCCGTGGGATTGTTGACGACTACCCTTACATAGCCATGGATACGGAGTTCCCGGGCATAGTCTTGCGACCCGTGGGAAATTTCAAGAACCCTAACGACTACCATTATCAGACCCTGAAAGAAAACGTGGACCTTCTCAAGCTGATCCAGCTCGGGCTCACCTTCTCCGACGAAAAGGGAAACTTACCCACTTGTGGAACGGATAAATACTGTATTTGGCAGTTCAACTTCCGCGAATTCAACCCGAATGAGGACGTCTTCGCCAATGATTCCATCGAGCTTTTACACCAGAGTGGGATTGACTTTGAAATGAATAACGAGAAGGGTATCGATGCTCGACGCTTTGGTGAGCTCCTCATGTCTTCTGGGATTGTTCTGAACGATAACGTCAGTTGGGTCACATTCCACAGTGGTTATGACTTTGGATACTTGCTTAAGGTCTTGACTTGTCAGAACTTGCCCGATACTCAAGCTGGGTTCTTTTCTCTGATAAACACGTTTTTCCCGGTGTTGTACGATATCAAGCATCTGATGAAATTCTCCAACAGCCTCCACGGCGGGTTGAACAAGCTGGCGGAGCTGTTAGAAGTCGAGAGGGTCGGGATTTGTCATCAGGCGGGCTCGGACAGTTTGCTTACGCTGTGTACGTTTCAGAAGCTGAAGGAGACTATGTTTAGTGGTTCGCTCGAAAGGTATTCGGGTGTGTTGTATGGTTTGGGATTGGAAAACAGTCACCCGTAATTGAGTGGCGGAAAGTCCCGCGAAAAATAAAAAAAGAAGAAAAACTAAGAAGAAACGTTTGAACTGTTAGGGTTGTGCACAAAATGTTGATTGTTGTTGTACTTTATCTTGGGCTCTGTTTTTTGCAGATTGAAAAGAAAACACATCTATTATTCGAAATCTTTGCATCTAAATAGTAATAAGCATGCCTATTATTCTCGATCCTCACTGATATCCAGCTTTTGTGTAATCTAAAACCGAAAAGCTTAGGCTTTTCTCTTCCCCCTGATCTTCCCTAAAACATCTCGATCATCTCTGCGGGGGACATAGCTAGAGTACTGATGCTTCTTCTTCCTTTTAAGTTTCTCAACTGTTTCTATCGGGACAACATAGTACTTGCGACCGAGGATCAGCATGGTGTCGGGGGAAACAACCGCAGCGTTCGGTTGCTTGAACACGGTCGGATGAGCCAAGCAGCACCTGGGATTATGGTTAAGCAGATCCTTGGCTAGGACGGGCCTATCGTGCAGCTCGATGTGCCCACCGGGGTGTACTATCTTCACAAACAGCTTCTTGCTGCTGCTGCTATTACAAAGCCATCTTGAAAGAGGATTCATGTCTTTTTTTGTTCCTTCAAAGAAACCTTAATGAGTTGGAAGAGCTCTGTGGTTATATAGGTAATAAATTCAATAGCTGTTTGATCGAATGATTAAGGAGCATAGTTGATGTCTGAATAGTGAATACAGCTTATTATTATTCTTCTACTTGTCTTTTTCCAGACCTTTGGTAATGCAGTGATTTGAACAAAGCACTATACAGACAAACGGATAAGTGTAGTTAGAAACAAAGCCATTATAGACCAATGCCTATTAACCTTGAGCAAAAAATAATCCATTCTGTACTGTATCTTGATTATAACAGAGGGTAGCTTTTCATCATACGGTATGTGATTCGAAATCTATAAACACGCCGAGACTGCACAGTTTGTAACTCTCAGCGTTCCTCCAAGATCGGTTGGCACTAGAGGAATTAACGAGTGCAGAACGTCTGTTATTAATGGTCTGGCACTAGAGGAATTAACGAGTGCAGAACGTCTGTTATTAATGGTCTGTAGCTCGGCTCGGGCTGTACACATAGAACAGCTATAGCAGCCACCTATGTTAGAAAAAAAAAAAGAGTAAACTTGTAAGGAATTAGAAAATGTAACGAGAACAGAACATGCAAGATCGATGATACGAACCTGATATAGATGCTTCAAATCCATGGTGCCTTTTATGGCTGGATCGATTATATCGGGAAGCTTTGTTCTGTCCGTTAGATGAGGACTGGCCTGCTTGTAAAAAAGGAGCATCTTTGAATTTTTTGCAGCTTTTTGAATCAAAACTTTAAATGGTTAAGTAGAATAAGTAGAGATTAAACGTTACCCAGGCCACGATGGACTGGCACTGTGTTTCGCCTACTCTTTCGACGGGTCTTTTCCCAGTTAAGAGCTCGAGAAGTATAATACCGAAAGCATATACGTCGCTTTTGTCCGTAAGCTTACCTTAAAGATATCACTCACATAAATTCATTACCACATCCAAGGCGAACTTGTAAGAAGAGAACTAACGAGGGATTAATACATACCGTCCAACAAGTATTCTGGCGCTACGTAACCTAAAGTTCCCGAAAGTTTAATGTCAGTAGTCTTCTTCGATATTCCTCCGCTGATCGCAAGCCCGAAATCAGCAATCTGAAGGAAAGTTCCAAACTTTAACAATAAACAAGAAAGCCCATGTCTACATTAAGACTAAAATGCAAGTAATTTTAGGCAATGTTTACCTTGGCGTTGAAGTTAGAATCGAGAAGGATATTCGAGGATTTGAGATCTCTGTGGATCACGGGTGGGTAACAGTGTTCGTGTAGGTACTCTAGCCCTCTTATTAGTGAAGAGAAAACGATGTTAAACTCGGAAAAGAAAACGTATCATTGTTAATGAGTGCAAAATGGTTTTAAGTATGGTACCTAGCAACATCTAGAGCAATTTTAAGTCTCAGATTCCAAGTCAGTGTTGATCCATGAGAAAGTCCTTCAGACAAAGCATCAATGGAGTTTCATCAACATATATTATCTATATATAACTTTCTGCTAGTTAGAGATATCATTTCATGACACATACCGTGTAAATGGGATTCGAGGCTGCCATAATGCATTATCTCGTACAGTAAGAAGCGTTCTTCGCCGTGAACGCAGTATCCTAGCAGAGAAACTATGTTTTGATGCTGACACCTACTCAGAATTTCGATCTCATTCTGCAAATTTCGATAAGATAACGACTGATAAATCATCGATATTTAAACCGTCGAGAAGCTTGAGATTCACCTCGAATTCTCTTTCAGATTCATTCCCTCCATCGAATATCTTCTTCACAGCTGCCTGGAAGTTGTCATTGAACTGAGCCTTATATACACAGCCTAAGCCACCTTCACCTATGATGTTGCCGGCGTCAAAGTTGCTTGTAGCAGAAACTAACTGTTGATACTCGACGGCTGCAACTGAAGTTTTTTTGCCGCTCATCCTCGAATAAGTGAAGGCGGGATTCAACGACATCCTCCCCGAAGCATCTGCAACGTCGAATGGATGTAATAACTACACTATGCGATTGATGAATAAACATGGTAGATTTTGAATGGAGAAAGTACCTGAATAGCCATTGCTTTCTGAAGCATATTTCTTCGACCTCTTAAATCTACATATCCAAAAAGAACACAGTAGCAGCAAGATTCCGCCGAGAAGAGATGAAGCCACAATAAGAGCTATAAGGATCGTCTTGTTCAAGTCTTGATGATGGATTACTCCGACCATCGCAGCTTCTGATGAGAAAATATCAGAAAAACACAGAATCTCAGGATGTAAGAAACCATTATCAAGAAATAACAATGTCATGACCACCCAACTAAAGGGCAATAACAAGAAGACAACTATCATTACCAACCTATGAAGAATCAAAAATCGAGCTGGGCCCATGAAAATAAACATCATACATAATGAAGTAAAGAATAAAAAAGTTATACCTGGAGAAAATGCAGTCAGATTAGAACTATTACTCAACATGGGATCTGTGGTGAGCAACAGTATGATCAGCTTGAGCTGAAAACAGAGGAAAGGCGGAGGAAATTTATTACAAGAAAGCTTCACTGCACATCCCTTTATTTTTCCAAGAAACAAAAAGATGCGATCTTTAATCTATTCTCTTTCTTTATGCGATAGTTGTGCGTCAGTTTCAAATTTCGAACAACAGTTTTAAGTTGGGAAAGAAGCGTCTTTATTCAAAGTTGGTTGTATCTCAGTTTTGTCTTCTTTCTTTTTGCTTTGGTTCATGTAAGAAAAAACTAGGAACGTTACAGAAAAGACTCAGAAAAATGAGCTGAGCAAAGCAATCATGTGATGTAACCATTTTAGTCAGAGAGGTGTGAGCTATATTAAGAAATTACAACGTTTTACTCCAATTGAAATCTTTTTAATATTATATATTTTAAATCATTGTAGCCGGTTGATTATGTTCCTAATTATTTAAATAGGGAATTAAATAAAAGAAAAGAAAAAGAAATCTCTCATCTTAAATTATAATCGCTGGCTTTCCTTATGATTAATATATATTGGTCTGCTAACATCTAATGTCAATCTCTAATCTTAGTGGTGAAAATTGTAATTTTCAGGTCCCTTTAATTTATGAACGCAAGCATTAACTGCTGCAAACGACATTTAAACGATCCATTTCCAGCTTCTTCTTTTTTCAATTAATTTGACGATTAATATAAATATATAATATTTAATTATTCTTTACAGTTTTAAATGGGCTGGGCTTTCAATGACGAAGCCCAGCCCAAAGTTTAACCAATAGAACGATAAAACAAGGTTAGATGTGGTTTATGATTTTATCCTAATAAAATAATATTCGTGTCACAACTGTGCTCATCGACCGCAAATTAAAGTCCTAAAATATATATAATATTTGATACTTACGACACACAACAGTGTGTGAATGTGTGTGTATATACATACGCCTTCAATATATAACGTCCTTCCGTATATTTTCACTTGCTAGGCCAAAACTCTCTCTCTCTCTCTCTCTCTCTCTCTCTCTCTTCCAAGAAAAGAACTAAACTAAACCCTCGGAAGGTCTACTGCGGTCACACCAGCCATGAGCCAAAGCGACGAGCCCTGGGTCCGAGCCGCTACGTCGAACGTCAACGTCGTCGCCGAGATCCTCATGCGGCTCCACGAAGGCTCCTCACATCTGCGGCCGCCGACAAATCCCAAGCCTCTGAATTGGACCGTCCGTCAGCGCCGGTCGAAGCTGACGACGTCGTCCAAGAAGCCGAAGACCCACCACCTATCCAGTCCCACCACGCCCCTCTCGTGGAGCGCCGGCTCGGAAGAGTCCGCACGGAGCCATGTCCACGTCAGCACAGCGGCGGACCCCGCAAGATCTAATAAGGTAAAAACCAACGCATGACTTATATGCTGTGTGTCGTGGTCTGCCACGTGTGCGCTTGACCGCCTCGCACGTGAAGGTCACGTGCACGGTAAACCACGCGCGTATATACCTCCGACCGTGGCCGGCGGTGGAAGTGGGTACACGTGGCGGCGGTGTTGTCCTAGGATTACTTCAGTCTGCGTCAGTTCCTTCTATGTGTGAATTGACGCTTATACCCCCTGAAGTTTCGGATACATACTGCCACCACCCGGGTCGGATCCTCTATCCGAACCCTTTTTTCATAAAAATCCCTCCTTTTTAATTATTTATTTATTTATTTACCTTTATTGGGTTGTCGTAGTTTTCTTTAAGGACTAGGAGAATTTATTAGAGCCCAAGGTAGAAAATTTTTAAAACTTGATTTAACCCTTTCTTAGTTATAACCACTTTGTTTGGATCTGAATTTTATTAAAATGCTTTTATCTAGAAGGGCATTTTGGTCATTTTTTGAGTCGGCATTCTTTAATTTCATTCTATTGATTGGATTGGAGTTGATATGTCAAAGTTCAAACTTTTCTTTCCCATATGTCAAACCTAAACATTAAACCATTGTCAAGAAGGGTATTTTAGTCAATACACAGAGCTTGGTGGGGTTTGCTTGCCCCTACTGCTTGAGGTGTTGGCGTAATTTCGTGGCAAACAGGTCGTGTATGTAAAGTTTGGTGGAGCGTTGTTAGTGGTTGTGCACTTTATCTTTAAATTAAAATATATATATATATATATATATTTATATTTCTTGAGGGTGTGTGTATTACTTATTTTAACTACTCATGCAGCCTTATTTTTTATTTATTTTTTTTAAAGTATTTTCCGTAAGCCCACGCCTTTGTCTTTTCCTTTTGGATAAAATGCACATCGATTGTTCCTAAGCACACAGCTGTGTCTTAACACACAATGCAATAAAACTATTATTTTATGGAGAGACATTATAAATGATTGCGTCCGAATTCAAATGGGGCCGTATGTACGGTGACAGATCTATATTATATATATATATAGAATTACATTAAGAATATTGTTTTCAAGATTCCCAAGTGTTGGGAGTTGCTTGTAAGATGTTCTTCCCCAAGTGTAGAGAAGTGGCATTTCTTGTCTCTTCAAGAAGGGTTTTTTGTAGACCTGACAGACAATGCTCATTTTATGTTGTGAATTTTGTGTTGTGTAGGCTTGTAATGAAGGGAGTGAGAAAGCTGCATCTAAAAGGCCAAGAAAGAGGAAGGTTAGTTCATTGCATCTTTAATACTCAACATCATCATATTAAAGATAGAATCTTTGTGTATATTTATTTGCAGACGCTTGCGGAGCTCAGAGATGAAGAGAGCTCACTGCTTAAGGAAGGAAGAGAGCTGAAAAGGGTATTCTTTTTTTTTTTTTTTTTTAAGTCTCCACTGTAATAATTCGATACATCTTCGTATTACATGCCGCGGAACTCCCTTGCTGAATGTTGTTAATGTATATACATGTCAGGAAATAGCCGCATTGCGAGCCAATCTTGAGGAACAACGGGCTGCGAATGGAAACTTGAAGAGAATGAAGGTACTTTATTCAAAGTCGCAGAACGGTTTGCAGCAACGGCTCAGCGGCTATGGAGCAGCATGTGGGCCCGATGAGTCTTCAGTTCCACTCCGTCCTAACGAACCGCCGCCTATGATTACCTCGAAAGATGACGACACTTCATTAAAACAATCGTCTTCGTCAAAGGCATCATCGTCGTGCAAGAGATTTGTTGTTATTCCTGATCTAAATGACCCTTTTGAGGAGGATGAGAAGACTGAAGTACTACTACTGTCTGGAGTAGAAAGTAGCATGCAAGAACTAATGAATATAACAACCAATGTAGGGGAGTTTTAAGGATATACATCTTAACCATAACACATTTACATGTGATAGGCATATTCTTTCTTTCTATGTTAGAACAGTTGTTTCGACTTTGTCTGGTTTTTTAGGCGCTTTCATTCATCCTTTTTTTTTTATTGGTCTCATCTATTGTATTTCTTTCACAAAAAGGTACTTGGATAAGTTGTAAATTATTATTTTGTGTAGAATTCAGAGTGTAATGAAATAACTACATATAGCAAACCAACTACTTAAAAAACTTTTTAACTCCACAACTACTAATCAGAACAGAAGATATGGAATCCATGATTCAATCATATGTAGTACGAACATGTTTAGCACTGCTCGGCGTTTTTGTTGCTAGGCATTGGCGGGTTCAAGTTTGGCCATGAGAATCCTTAGCTGCACGAGGAGGAGGTCGTATTTTAGTAATGTCTTATCGATTTATTCGAAAAGAATGTTCAAAATACTTAAAAAACGATCCAAGAATGAAATTGAAAAAGTATACCTGCTCCTCCAATGCTTCAATCTTCCTGTCCTTTTGTCTCAACATTTTCTTCTCACTACAACATATGAAACATCGAGGATTCCACATATTAAACGCTTAAAGGCTCGAACGATCTAACACAATATGTTTCAGAGTTTTTACCACTCCTCGGCTTCTGCTATCTTAGATTCCCATATGGCCTTGTTCCTCAAAAGATTTTCATTAATCTACACGAGGAAAACTAGAATTAGTAAGAACCATACGGACCAATAAACAGCTTAGCACGACGGTATGCACGTTATATGATTGTAGCTATGGTATCACGAAATATTGTCTATACAATATGAAATGAAAGACACCATATACTCACGTCATCTTGAAATTTCTTTTCTTCCAAGCATTTGTCAACCTTAGACTTCAATTTAAGCAGTTTTGGGTTCTGGCTTTCTGCTTTCTCCACAGCTAGAGTAGTTTCTCTTCCAGTCTCTTCATCGAATTCTTGCAGCAAAGACTCAAAATACTGTAACCAAGAAAACAGAACATGTTAAGTTAAGCAAAGATATAACATATACAAGAGATGCATAATCCCAGTAAATGCTCACAATCTTTTGGTTTTCAAGTTGTGAAGTAAGAAGCTCATTGTACTCGTTCACTATCTGCACCACAATGATAAGATCACGATCATGAAGGTGGTGGTAATCATAATTTGAAAAGAAAAAAGAAAAAAAGAAACAAAGTAGTGAAATAGTACAAATTCAACTTCGCTGTCCAAAGAAGCATCACCCCTCGCAGAACAATCATCGTGACTCTCGTCTTTATGTGAACAATGATGGTTCAACTCAACCAGCTTTCCATCAGTTTTAGATTGGATCAACCTGTGAACATAGTTATCACCAGCGTAGTCCCATACTCGCTGAGTTTCCAGTTCAAGGGAATAACAGTGTTGTGTTTCTTTCCAATGATCCACAGCATGTTCTTCCTTGTATCTAACGAATCATGCAGTGAAAAGCAAAATGAAGCTATTTCTCACCATCCAAAAGGCCAAAACTCATAATATATTTTGCATGAATCATGGAATACCTCCCACAACCAACAAAGCCACATATGATGCACATCCAAAGATTTTCTGAAGTTTGACATACATAACATATTGATTTTTCTGGCTGTTGCTGGCAATATCTGCATACCTGGACGATTTCCAGTCATATCAGCACTTATGATAGAGCCACAAAACATTTTTACAACTAAAAGCAAAATGTGTTACAATAAAAAAGACAAGCTATTGAGAATATAATTACTCTTCAATAAACCAAAGTACAAATGCTAATGCAGTCTTGATGTTCTCAGGTTACGTTTACATTCATAAAACTATTACAGTACAGCCCAAATTCACTCTAATATTTCTATCTCAATACCTCAATTAACATAAATATTTCATCCCAGTTGATTTCTAACAGGATTAGCTAAAATGGCTGTATATTCACGACGTAATTGTGTAATACCTACCGGGCAAGAAGAATCTGTCCATCTAGATATACAAGAACAATGGAAGGAATGATTGCATATTGTAATCAGAATTCCCCCAGAATCTTGGTCTAGTCGTTCTGTTAATGACAACAAGTACAAAAATTGCAACGGAGACCTAGTTAGTATTCATGACTTAATCAGAGATATAAGGTATTAAAATAAGTCAATTTAAACAAAACTAGTTTCAGAATATCCGAGTAACGTGTCAGTTTCAGTGAGGTGCTATTTAAACCACGCCACCGAATATTGAAAATCAATTCTTGATACATTATGCAACAGAAGGCCCGGTAGAACAGGGAGTTTGATGGTACATGATTCAATTGGAGTTCTGGTCAAGTGGAACATCCCGTCTAAGGGAGTGTCCAAAATTGGTAGCCAATTTCAATAACACACAAGGTGTTCATTTCTTACCCATTCAAAGTCAGTGAGCTAAGCGGCAATCTAACTTTCAACATAACTACAAAATAGTAGATATTGAGAAACAATACCGAGACAAACTGGACAAGAGGGCTGCTCCGTAAAGCTTGTGGAGGTGGCCTGTGCATGCTCAATAGATGCAGTATATTGTACATCTACAATGAAAAACACCTGGCAAGTCTCCTCCTGCATTCAAAGAGATAAAAAATTTAGATGCATGATTCCACCTGAAATTTATCTTTTTTCAAATAATGCAGACATACAAAGAGTAAGAGTACCTCGAGAGACGTAAATCTTTTTCTGTTGAAATGCTTGTAGAAGGAGTCTGCTGAATTCTGATCGTCAAGCATCATCACGATACTGTAACGATCCTCTAACCCCTCAGTTCTGATCATTCAGAGGCAACAAAAACATGAGAAGAGGGTTTTATTAAAATCGCTCGGCAATGTTTATAAACGTACCTGACAACTCGCATCTCCAACATGTGCTGAATGAACGAACCACAGAACTGGCAGAAGTCTGAGTATGTCATGTGATTGGGCACCCCAAGTACGCATATAAGAGGTTTCCTATCAACCTAAAATGGAGCACTTATTTAAATATATCAATTTTAACAAGCAAATATGAATAATTCTATTACATTCAAGCTCCTATAAGTTCAGGGCACACACACAAAAAAGAAATAGATCTTATCTCGTCATGAGTATTTTCCTCTAACTAAGATATATAAAAGTAAGGCATCATTAGACCTATTAACACTTAGGCAGATCAATTAAGCAATCTCTTATCGCAATCAAGTCAATAAAAATTATCAACTAAAGGACAAAGACGAAGCAATAACAAGTTAAGTATTGCGATAAACCTCGCATAAAGAAGCAATACCAGCCAACAATACTCAACCAAGTATCAAAACCATATTACTTCTTCAACACATCGACTTAAAAAACACCCAAAAAGAAAAAGGAAAACATAATTCGATTTACAGGAAGTTGAGCCGAGGACTGAGCTTCCTTCTCGCGGTATAAATGCAACAGGCCTCTGGTCTCTTCAATCCTGGGATTTCCAGAAGAAAAATGCAAGGCTTGAGGAGTCGAAGAATCTCCCCCATCGGATCGCAATAAATCTTCCGTCGAAGCTCCAGCTGCGGCGGTGCTCGTGCTTATCGAAGCCTGAGCTTCGGCGGTGCTCGTGCTTATCGAAGCCTTATCGGTCATGCTATCGGATATTGCTAGACTGAATTTTGACGAAGATTGTTCGAAATTGGAGAATTATTTATCCAAATGTTACGTGTAAATCTATATATAGCTTTCTTTCATTAGGGGAATTTTCTGTTTTATAATTTGATCCTCTGCCTTCGGAATATTTCAATAGAAACCCTTTACATTTTTTTATTTATAACCGTTCACACACCCTAATACATATAATAACTACATATTGAATTATTTAGTATGTTATTCATAATTATAACTTTATCATTTGTATGGTTTTTTTTATTCAATTATATCTACAGATCAATTTTCTTTTATAAAAGATAAACATTTAAAATTAAAATTAATTTAAAGTCTTAAATTTAAAATAACTCTTAAAATATAAAATAATAAATAAACCTAAAAGCGAGTATGTTAATATACTATATTTTAAGCAGACTGTGCTCTAATATATATATATATATATATATTTATAATATTATTTTATCTTTTAAGGGTTATTTTTAATTTAAAATATCTATTATATAAACTTTTAGTTTAAATTTAATTAATTGATATATGGGATTATAATTGGAATAATTAAAAATTAAATGATAAAATGATAATTAATATACCAAATTAATTAAAGGATAGGTCTAGTATGGGATGACTGATGAGTGTTTATATATAGTATATAGATCGTACCAATTATTTTTTTATTTATTCCAATTATATCTCTACAAATTAATTTTCTTTTATAAATAATAAACATTTAAAATTAAATTTTACTCTAAAGTCTTAAATTAAAAATAAATCTTAAAATATAAAATTATAAATATACATAAGAGCAAGTATTTTAAAATGTGGTCCATATGATTAATTATATTTCTTATTAAATATGCCCTTGAAAAATATTATTATTTAAATTAACAGAAATGTTTGATTGCCTAAATTCCATCTCCAATACTCTTAATGCCGAGTTTCTCTCTTTAATTTTTTTTTTTGGGGTTTTTTATGTTTATTCAAAAATATAAATATTCACCTCTATATTAATGCTTTTAGTATAGTTTTTATATAGAATATTGAGCAAATATTCAATGGAACGAGTATATGTATGATTAATAAGGTAATGGATGGTGGAGTTGACATAATTGTAGTGTATGAAATGGAAATGTGATCTTATTAACTTAGTGTGAAAATAAAATGTAAAAAAAAATCTAATATTAAATTATAATATTGAATATATTTTACATAATATAAATAAAATCAAATATATAACAAAATTTAGTTTATACACTATCTATACAATATAGTTTATACACTACTACGTTTTGTTTATATCATAAATAAAATGTAAATAAAATCTATATATGAATAAAAATCTAATTTCAAGTGTTTGTAGGATGAATAAAAATGTAATTTTAAGTCGAATAACTATATTTTGTTTAGCTATTGTATAAACAAAATATTTAAACAGTGTAAATAATATATATTATATTAAATTATAAACAAAATATTTAATTATTGTGTAAACAAAACATATGTATATCAGAATTTAAACTTATACAGTATGAATTCGATTCATTTTCTTGGCAAACAAAAAGTAGTTCGCACAGTATTTAAACATCTTATTTGAAGTTACTGAGACCATTGATGGGAATATTTTAAGTCAAATCTTCACCATCTTTTGACAACACTTGTAACTTTACATAATGAGTAGAGAAGAATGATCCTTTTTTTAGTCATTTGGAGAAGTAATGGATATTTTAAATTATATATATTTTTTCCATTATTTTTTATTAATTTTTAATTCCATTAACCATTAGTCAACACGAAGATGATGTACTTAAGAGATGAGTACATATTAGGACAACTATGACTATTTTTTAGAATCATGTAAGTTTACCGATTTTTTTGTATAACATTTTTTCTACAAAAAGTAAAAGAAAATCAATATTGCTTTTTCACAGTTACATGAGATACAAAATCAAGCAGGTCAAGCCGGGATGCATCTGCTCTAAACTTATGGAAAATTGGTGTTGCAATTAATAAGATTTTGGAGTTTTTATATTTTGAATTTGACTATTGTTTTACATAATTAGAATAATAACTCCCTATACATGTTATTTATTTATGCATAATGAAAAATTGCAATTTGTGAAGAAAGAAACGTAAGAAGGTGGAAGAGGGGATAATTCGGTATGTCAATTATGATTATTTCACAAAATGTAAGTAATAGTTCGTTTATAAAGGGCCTACCGAGAATGAAAAAAACCAAAAGGTTGCTATGCATGGTTATCGTATATGTCTTGATGTTTTGGTAATTCGGATTCTGAATGAAACATTGCTTATTGTACAAAACAGTCTTGTAAGATTTTTATTGAAACCATGCTAATTCTCCATTTTTACGAACTTTGTCATGATGATTACATATATTGAGAAGTTTTCTTACAAAACATAAATGTATATTTATATTATTAATTACACACGATTTTCGTTTTATTCTAATATTTGAATTTTTTATATTAAAACTATATTAATTTTCTTATTTAAAGCGTCAACCTATTTATGAAGAATGGGAAACCGCAATTTGTGGAGAAGAAGCATCAGAAACACAAGAAGGTGGAAGAGTGATGTACTTTCATATGTCAAACTAAAATAATATCATCGTCGTTTGTTTTTATTTGCATTGCAAATGAAGTTAATTTTTGTCTTATTCATTTTAGTTAGTGTTATTTTGTTTTATATCAATTGATGGAGATGATGGATATGTTATGCATACTTTATTTGTTGCCTAATAAATTATATTTTATTATATTTAGTTCGTTTCTCAAATTATTTAAAAATATTTATCGATTTATTGGATTAGTAAACTTTCATATATGTTTAGGAATGAATGTTAATGATTAATAGAAATGAGCACAAAGATTGACTCCACTAGTCATGGGTGGTGCATACTTCCCTTTTATTTGTACTGCAAAGTTAATTTTGACTTATTTTACTTTCCGACCATGACACATACTTAGTCATTGATTGTGATTATTTTACAAATTGTTTAGTTAATAAGTCATTTATGAAGGGCATACTGAGGATGAAAAAAGGTAAAAAGTCGTTATGCATGACCATCGTGTGCTACATGCTGTTTTGGTAATTAAAATCATTGTACAAAACAGTTGGACGACGAGGAAGACTCATATTGGAACTTTGCTAATTTCCTTTGATTGTGTAAACATTTTTACGAACTTTGTGTTACTGACTATAGATCTCGAGAAGTTTTCTTACATAACGTAACATATTTTTAATATTAATTATACACGAATGTTGTTTTCTTTTAAGAATTGAATTATTTATGTTAAAATTATGTTACGTTTTCTTATTTGAAGTTGCTATATATTTATGCAGAACGGAAAACCGCAATTTATAAAGGAGAATCGAAAACGTTAGAAGGTGGAAGAGGAAGGTACTTTGATATGTCAAACTAAAATAATATTGTTGTCATTTGTTTTTATTTGCACTGTAAAGGAAGTTAATTTTTCTTATTTTCCTTCCTAGTATAGAGATGACACTACGGATGTGAAAAAAGAAGAGACATAATGTGATAATGTTTGAGAATACTCTCTCCCTAACACACGTATGTAGGGTTTCACCTAATTATTCATCATAGCTGTTATTTATTTTATATCAACGGATGAAAATGACGAATATGTGTTGAATGTTTTATTTGTTTCCCAAAAATTATCTTTTATCATGTTTTCAAATTATTTAAGATTATTTACCGATTTGTTTGAATAGCAAACATTCTGTTTCGAAATGCATGTTAACGATGAAGAAATGACTCAATGAGTAAAAAGGTTGAGCTCCACTAATCATCGGTGCATACTCGATGTCTGTGCAATAATACTTGTTGAAAGAACCTCGTAACCCATAGCAAGCATGAAAAAGAACAATCACAGTCGTTCCGATTTCTCGTGTTGAGCCTTATTGCATAAAACATCGTGATTGTGGACTCAAACTAACAGTGAGATGACAACATACGTAAAAAAAAAAAAAAAAAAAAAAGCTTACAGAATTTCAAGTAGGTTTCAAGTTCTGAAACATAGCGTCCCACTTCATCTCTTCAACTGCAGAAGTCCAATACTCATCTTCTTGATCTTCATCTATTCTTTCATCAGCTTTGCAGTAGACAGAAGGACTCGAAAAACTCTCGATCCTCGAACTTTGATACGCCGGGCTCCTCTCGTAAGTCAGCAGAAGTGGCCCCTTCACATGCTTATTCGCCACCATAGCTTTCTTGTTCCTCTTGAGCATCATGGTACTCCTCCATCTCCCGCTGTAGCTCCGCTTAGGCACGAGGCTGAGATCAGATTCTTCTCGAAGGTTCCAGTTCCTCAAGTACTTGGAAACACATATCTTCGTGCGTCTGATCATGATCAAGACTCTAGACATGGGACGCCGAACACTCTTACTACTACCTTCTTTCTTCACGAGCTTGAGGATCTCAAGCCTGTGTTTGGCGATGGAAATTCCCATACTCTGTAGGACTTCGTGGTTCAAGTAGGGAACATCGTCCTCGTCGAGCTCGTTGTTCAGAAACGCAAGGCCGTATTCGTAGACAAGAGATGGCTCTAGGCGTGTCTTAGATAGCCAAGCAAACCAGTCCATGGTGGTAATAGTGAGTGATTCAAGAAAGACGTAAAGATGCTTGCTTGATACATATAAAGCAAGCTGGTCAAAGTGCAAGGTAAGCCCCTTACCTTTATCTTTTATTTTATGTGTTTGTTGAATATTTGAGAGCGACCACAATACAGTGTAAAGAAACAAATATATGGTATGGTATGGGGACATAAGTCAACTTTGTATGTCTCCCTCTAAAACCGAAAGCAGTGAGCATATAACACATTTTTCTATTTGAGTGAGAGCTAAGTAATCTTCGGACATATAATGCTGCTCTGCTTTGTGCTTCTTCTTTTTTTTTTTTTTCTTTTTGAATTGAATATGTTTTAGTAAGAACCTCTCTTCAATGTAATGATTTCGGACAGAGAAGAAGATCGCTCAGAAACTACCTTTCCCATACAAAAGAGGAGAGAATGCGTCAGATAACACGCCTGCTTTGCTTTGAGCTGAGTTTTAATTTCGAATTAGGTATATATATATGATAATATTACAACTGCCTCGCCACCAACTAAATAATAACTAAAATAATCTTAATATACGTCCGAAAACTGATGCACGACAGTGATATTACGTTTACTTAGAATATTTTGAAGCCTACCCTATATTCTAATGCAGATTAAGTAGAACTTAAGCAAACATCCTTAATTTAAGTCTTAAGATAAGCTCAGAAGATTCTGCAGGTATATAATATACATGCAATAATGATAATAATAAGAAAAGAACAAATATGTGTAAAGAAAGCTGAGCCAAAACAAGAAGCGTTATCATCGACCAAAGCTATAATTCAAATAGTTCAGAACAAAAATTGCGAAAGAAAGAACAAAGTTCTCTAAGACATATTCAGGAAGCAAAAAGGAGATAACGTAATCAATCCATTGCAAGACAAAACCATCATCAAAATTACTTGTCATCAACGTGGACTACTCGGTAGTCCCTGTAATAGTGATTCCTAGCTTCATATCTTGAAGAGCAGACCACCGTGAGTGGCGAAGAACGGAGCAAAGACGAGGGACTCGACTGCCATAAGCTTGATGAGGATGTTAAGGGACGGCCCAGAAGTGTCCTTCAAAGGATCTCCGATGGTGTCGCCGATTACAGCTGCCTTGTGTGGCTCAGATCCTTTAGGCCCGAGTGTCCTCGCATGCTCAGACGCACCAGCCTATTACACAGTCCTCATAGGTTAACGAAATGAAGTAACAATCGATAAAAGAAAGGAAAAGAAAAGATCACCTCAATGTACTTCTTGGCATTGTCCCATGCACCGCCAGTGTTCGACGCAGAAATGGCAATCTTTAAAACAGCACAACACCACAAATTCAGCAGAGAAAATCTTCAAAACAGAGGAAGCATCGATTTTTTTTTCAGACAGGGATCGATTCATTACCTGGACGCCCGAGACAAGAGAACCCGCAAGAACACCAGAGAGTGTCTCCACCCCGAACAAGATTCCAACGATGAGAGGGGTGAGCATCACAAGAGCGCCAGGCGGGATCATCTCCTTAATCGATGCGTCGGTCGAGATTTTGACACACGTGGCATAATCTGGCTTGGCAAGACCCTCCATTAGGCCGGGAATGGTGTTGAACTGCCTTCGAACTTCCTCCACCATCTTCAGAGCTGCACTCCCCACGCTCTTCATGGTCATGGCGGAGAACCAGTAGGGAAGCATCGCCCCCACGATCAGGCCGATGAAGACTTTAGGGGTCAAGACGTCTACGGTGGAAATCTCCGCACGGCTAACGAATGCTCCAAAGAGGGCCAAAGAGACTAGTGCGGCTGATCCAATTGCAAAACCCTTGAAGAAACGATCGGAAATATTAGATATGACATGGTTAGGGAACATTTGTAGCAGTTGCAAATGTATATACATGATAATACCTTTCCAATGGCAGCAGTGGTGTTTCCAGCAGCATCGAGTGCGTCGGTTCGTTCGCGAATGGTGTGGCTCATGCCGGCCATCTCGGCTATGCCACCAGCGTTGTCACTGATGGGTCCATATGCATCGATGGCCAGCCCAGTGGCGATTGTGCTCAGCATGCCAAGGGCAGCTACGGCAATGCCATACATTGCAGCGAAGGTGAAACTGACGAAAATGCTAATGGCGATTGCAAAAATGGGGATGATGACTGATTTATATCCCAAGGCGAGGCCGAATATGACATTCGTGGCAGCGCCAGTTCTGCATGAATCTGCAACATCTTGCACGGGGCTGTCCAAGAAAAGGAAAACGACGATGTAAACAAACAGGGGAAGGTAAGAAAGATTTGTTTTGGATAAATACGAAAGCAAATTGATAACTTCACCTGTAAGCATTGCTGGTGTAATATTCAGTTACAAATCCAATGATGAGACCAGCCCACAGACCAACGCAAACACAGAGAAAAAGTTGCCTGCAATGCATCATGAGGTTGAGCATTAACGGAAAATGAAATATCTACGTTTGAAAAGAGTTAATGGAAACCAATGTGAAGATGAAAAAAACTAAATCACGATGTTCTTTTTTCCAACATTTGAAACAAATATCAGCTCATACCAATTCTTGACAACTTTCTGAGCTCCAAAGTTGAAGATAGTGAAGGACGATGGCAGGCAAGTCCATGTTACAATTGCAACTCCCGCAGTCATAAGAACAGTGGAGATGATAAGCTGCTTCTTTAGTGCTGGCTCGATTTCCTTGACTGCTTTGATTTCAAAGAAGTCGGTCGCAAAAAGCGTAGTGATAAGGCAAACCAGGATTCCCATGGAACTGATCAGCAAAGGATAGCACATTGCTGTGAAATCGTGAGTAGTCCCAAATGAGGATATTGAAGCCACAACAAGAGCAGCACATGACGACTCAGCATACGAGCCAAAAAGATCAGACCCCATCCCAGCAATGTCTCCAACGTTATCACCAACATTATCAGCAATCACCTGCCCAAAAGAAAAAAAGTTGAAACATGTAATGAAAAAAGATTCTTCTTAATCTTCCTTCTTATGAACCAAGATGCAGTTTCTTACAGCTGGATTCCTGGGATCATCTTCCGGAATGTTCCTCTCGACTTTCCCGACGAGGTCTGCGCCAACATCAGCAGCCTTAGTATAGATACCACCTCCAACTCTCCCGAACAAGGCCATGGAGGATCCACCGAGACCATACCCAGTAATTGCCTCAAAAAGGCCTTCCCAGTCATCACCATAGTAGATCTTGAACAAATTAATGGCGATATACAGAACCAAAAGGCCATTTGCAGCGAGGAGAAATCCCATCACTGCACCAGATCTGAACGCAACGATGAAAGCTTTCCCAACGCCTTTCCTAGCCTCGAGCGTAGTTCTTGCATTTGCATAGGTTGCAATTTTCATACCGAGGAAACCAGAAATGATGGAGGTAACAGCACCTAGTAGGAAGGAGACAGTACTGAAGATGGCGGTTGCAAGAGCGGGCTTGCACAGCTTCTCCTTGTCATAAGTGCAAGATTGAGCTTTTGTGCTGAAACCCTCAACAGATCCGAGGAAGAGGAAGATAAGGACAGCAAAAGCAACCATGAAAACACCAACGTATTGATACTCCGTGAACAGAAAGGATGTTGCACCTGTTACAGACAAGAAACGAAACTAATCTCAATTTAAGAAAAAGCGAACAAGTCCAACTAAAAAAAAAGGATTCATTCTCCGGGCAGGCATCGCATACTCTTATCGGGCTATTAAGTAAAAACCTTTCTCAGTTCAAATCATCATCAAATAGGACCATAATTTAGTTTTTATGGAAAAGAAGTTGCTACCAAAGGTTCTAGCTTGTGAAACATTACAACCATAGCAGAGCAAAACATTAAAAAAAAAAAATACAACCATAGCAGAGCAAAACATTAAAAAAAAAAAAAGATGTCTATATGAAATCTTTTCACGTCTATGAATCATCATTAGACTAAACTCATCATATCTATTCAACCCAAGGAAATAAAGTGGCTAACTTTTCAGTAGCTTGTGGATCCATATATTATTACAAACACATCGTATCTATTCAACCCAGGAAATAAAGTGGCTAACTTTTCAGTAGCTTGTGGATTCAAACATTATTACAAATCTCAATAACCACCAAAACGTAACTAAGTTTTAAAAATCAAAGAAGCCATATGAAGATTACTCCAAATCTCAAGTTCCCATCTCCATAACCAAACTCAAAACACCGACAAGCATAACCCTTACACAAACTCTGGCTGAAATCAGATCCGAAGAGAAAGAAAGAAAGAAAGGAAGAAGAAAGAAAGAAAACACTAACCCTCCGAAATAGCATTCTGAATCTCAGCACACTTGACAACCACATCCTGGTCGCTAGCCCCATCCTCTTCCTCAATCAGCGGTTCACCATAACCATTCTTCCCATTCTTCGCCGGCTCGCCACCGCCCGGCGTCAGCTTCACGCGCGACACAAAAACCCACTGAACCAAAGCGAAAGCTATCCCAATAACAGCACACACTGGAATCACAATCTCCGTCCCAATCTCCGGCAGCAGCGCCATTTTCTATGGGATTAAAAACACGAAAAAAAAATTATCAAACGAACGTATGGAAATGAGGCGAGAGGATAGATAGATAGATAGAGCGTGACCACTGACCAGTAGTTGAGAAGGGTTTGGGGAGGGGCAGAGCGAAGGTGTTTATTTATAATTGGAATATATATATATATATATATATATATATAGGAATTTTATTGTGCTCACCTTGTGTGGGCACCTGTTGATGTGGCACTAATTCGTGTCATATCAACATGCCACGTCAATATCAGAGATGATGTGGCATTAGTTGACACATTTTAGGTGTCGTTATTCGACATTTCCGCTACTGATGTGGCATGTTGATGCCTTATGTGGCACCCGGTGTGTGACATTGATATGTGTCATGTTAACATGCCACATCAGCATCGGAAATGTCGATCAATGGCACCTAAAATGTGTCAACTAATGTCACATCATCTCTGATGTTGACGTGGCATATTGATATGACACGAATTAGTGGCACATCAACAGGTGCCCAAGTAAGGTGAGCACCATAAAATTCCTACAAAATGTCACGAGGAAATAAATATATTTGGCATCAAATATTGAACGATGCCACTGATTTGTTATATATTCTTATCCATCCCCATCTATTTTTTTTTTTATCCTTTTGCGTAATTACGTAAATTTCATAATAACCTATTTATTAATTATATATATGTGACCAATCACTAGTGCTGAGGTGTCGTTACTACATTTAAATGCTAATTAATCATCGAAATTAATTAATTAGTGTTAATACAAAGAAATGTCTACGGTCAGTCAAGAGAAGAGGATATGAGAAGACTGAAGATGATACGTTTCTTCCCATAATGTAATGACGCCACGTCACGCTGATATTTTTATTATGAAAATATATATATGTTTGTCATATTATTAGCCTATTAGGTTGTTAATTATGTGAAAAAATTACACAAAATTTGAATGTTGTTATAAAAATATTAATTGTGATTAATATTATATTAAGATTATTTTATTATAATTATACTTATATTAAGATTATAATGATAATATAGCTTATAATATAAAGAGAGAGAGATTAGAGAGAGATTAAGTATTTCAATACTTGGTGTGATTTACAATGAACTCTAATCACCTATTTATACTACTAATAATTCACTATTACAACTAATCACATTAATTACAATTATACACCTCACACTAAAATACAAACTCTTCAATTAAACACCTCAACTTATCATCTTATCACATTATCATCATTTAATATAATACTTCCAAATCATCAATAATTTAACTAATATTATTATTTAAAACATCCACATTTAATTATTTCATAATACTCCCCCTTGGATGTTTTCAAAGAATATGCCTCGTTAAAACCTTATTAGGAAAAACCCAATGGGATAAAAACCTAATGAAGGAAAAAGAGTACATGATTCTTTTACATACGCTTTCGATTGTTGCCTCATTAAAAACCTTACTGGGAAAACCACATGGGAAAAACCTCAGTGAAGGAAAAAAGAGTGCAACGCGTATTTACTCCCCCTGATGATGACATCATTTAAGATCTCGAAGTTTTCGAACTCCAATTGAATATACCAATCTTTTGAAAATTATTGGGGGAAGTGCTTTCGTGAATAAATCTGCAAGATTTTCACTTGATCGCACTTGTTGTACATCAATATCACCATTTTTCTCTAAATCGTGTGTAAAGAAAAATTTTGGTGAAATATGCTTTGTTCTATCTCCCTTAATATATCCTTCCTTTAATTGGGCAATGCATGCAGCATTATCTTCATATAAAATCGTAGGAAGTAACTTTTTCGATACTAGCCCACTGGTTTGTTGTATATGCTCAATTATCGATCGCAACCAAACACATTCTCGGCTAGCTTCATGAATAGCTAAAATTTCCGCATGATTAGAAGAAGTAGCCGTTAAACTTTGTTTAACTGACCGCCATGAAATAGCGGTTCCGCCATGTGTAAATAAATAGCCCGTTTGCGATCGAGCATTATGTGGGTCAGATAGAAAACCAGCATCTGCATACCCAATCAAATCTGTTTTTGATTCATTAGAATAGAACAATCCCATATCAGTTGTTCCTTGAAGGTATCGAAAAATTCGCTTAATTCCATTCCAATGTCTACGAGTCGGTGACGAACTATATTCGCCAATAGATTCACAGCGAACGCTATATCAGGTCGCGTATGACTCGTTAAATACATTAGGGCTCCAATAGCACTGAGATATGGTACTTCAGGACCAAGTAATTCTTCATCGTTTTCGCAAGGTCTAAACGGATCTTTATTCACATCTAAAGATCGAACAATCATTGGAGTATCCAATGGATGAGCTTTATCCATATAAAATCTTTTCAATACCTTTTTCGTATAAGTCTCTTGATGTACGAATATCCCATTCTTTAAATATTCAATTTGCAGTCCAAGACAAAATTTCGTTTTACCGAGATCTTTCATTTCAAACTCTTTTTTCAAACAATTAACGGCTTTTGATAACTCTTCAGGAGTTCCAATTATGTTAATATCATCAACATAAACTGAAATGATGACAAATTCATTTCCAGATCTTTTCATAAATATGCACGGGCAAGTTTGATCATTTTATACCCCTCTTTCGATAAATATTCACTTAGGCGATTATACCACATACGCCCAGATTGCTTTAATCCATAAAGCGATTTATTTAGCTTGATTGAGTACTCATTTTGGGGCCCTGAATTTTCAGGTAACTGAAATCCCTCGGGAAGTTTCATATATATCACTATCAAGTGATCCATATAAATAAGCGGTGACAACATCCATTAGACGCATATCGAGTCCTTCACGTACTGCCAGACTAATTAAATAACGAAAAGTCGTTGCATCCACCACAGGAGAATACGTCTCCTCATAATCAATACCAGGTCGTTGTGAAAAGCCTTGTGCAACAAGCCGTGCTTTGTATCTCACAATTTCACCGTTTTCATTTCTCTTTCTGATGAAAACCCATTTATATCCAACCGGCTTTACATTTTCTGGTATGCGGACTACAGGTCCGAAAACTTTTCGTTTCTCAAGTGATTTTAATTCTGCCTCGATTGCATCTTTCCATTTTGGCCAATCATTTCTTTGTCTGCATTCTTTTACAGACCCTGGTTCATGATCCTCATTCTCATTTATCTCATTCATTTCATGTAGCGCTACGTTAAATGAGAATTTATTGTCAACGTTGACTTTTTCTCGGTTCCATCTAATTCCATTTTGAGCATAATTTATCGAGATCTCTTCATTATCATTATTCTCAAAAATTTCAGGTACCTGATTTCCATTATCATAATCATTAATGCCCATTGACTCTTCTAGAGTCGATAAATCCTCGACTGGACCATTCTTATTATTTGCTCCTTTTCTTTTTCGAGGATTTTTATCTTTGGAACCCGAGGGCCTACCACGTTTTAGTTGTGGTTTAGGTCGATCATTATATGTTCTCCAGGAACATTAACTTTTGCAGGAGCATTAACAGCTGGTATATGTGACTTAGTCACTCTTTTAAGGTCAGTAAAGCTATCTGGCAGTTGATTAGCTAATCCTTGTAAATGAATTATCTTTTGAACTTCTAGTTCACATTCTTTCGTTCGAGGATCATAATGATTTAGCGATAATTCATTCCAACTAATACTCATTTCCAGCTGTTTCTTTTCTCCCCCTAATGTCGGAAAATTCGATTCATCGAAATGACAATCGGCAAATCTAGCCGTAAATAAATCTCCAGTTAGAGGTTCTAAATATTTTATTATCGATGGAGATTCAAATCCGACATATATTCCCAACTTCCTTTGAGGTCCCATCTTCGTGCGTTGTGGTGGAGCAATTGGAACATATACCGCACATCCAAAAATTCTCAGATGGGAAATATTTGGTTCCTGACCATAAACCATTTGTATCGGGGAGATATCATTATAACTTGTTGGCCTGATGCGGATTAGTGCCGCTGCATGTAATATAGCATGTCCCCAACAAGAAGAGGAAGTTTCGACTTCATTAATAATGGTCTTGCAATTAATTGCAACCTTTTAATCAACGATTCTGCAAGACCGTTTTGCGTATGGACATGTGGCACGGGGTGCTCAACATCAATTCCAATAGACATGCAATATTCATTAAATGCCTTGGAAGTAAATTCACCAGCATTATCAAGGCGTATTTTCTTTATTGGATAATCCGGAAAATGTGCTCTTAATCGAATCAACTGAGCAAGCAATCTCGCAAAAGCTACATTCCGCGTTGATAACAAACATACATGAGACCATCTAGTTGATGCATCAATCAATACCATGAAATATCTAAATGGTCCACACGATGGATGTATCGGTCCACAAATATCACCTTGTATACGTTCCAAAAATCTTATAGATTCATTCTTTATTTTTATTGGTGATGGACGAATTCAACTTCCCTTTAGAGCAAGCAACACATGATAATTCATTCGATTGAAGAATCTTCTGGTTCTTCATTAAATGTCCACGTGAATTTTGAATTATTCTCCGCATCATAATTGAACCGGGATGGCCCAACCGGTCATGCCAAACAACAAATGTATTATCATTAGTAAACTTCTGGTTTACGATAGCATGTGATTCAATTGTTTTAAGATATGTGTAATATAGCCCAGAGTCAAAAGATGGTAATATTTCCACAATTCTTTTGTCATTCGATATCACTTTTGTAATATGCAAATATTCAATATCTCCTTTTTCTGCAGTCTCAATATGATATCCGTTATGTCGAATAGCTTTAAAGCTTAATAAATTTCTTTGAGACTTAGGAGAATATAAAGCATTTTCAATTATCAGCCTTGTTCCTCTGGGCAGTAAAACATTAGCTCTTCCGGAGCCCTCAATTATATTCGTGCTACCCGATATAGTAATAACACTGGCTTCTTTCATATCAAGATGATCGAAATATTTCTTATTTTTTAGAATCGTATTCGTCGTTGCACAGTCTGCAAGACACAATTCTTCATTGCACATGCCCGCATCCATCAAATAATATCCTTTATAAACAAACACACATAATATTTATATATTAAAACACACAATATAAATCATTGCATAAATAAAATCATAGCAGATTAATTTTCATCGATCAGAAAATCCGCAGCTTCCAAATGAGCATTTTCATCATTGATCAGAAAATCCGCAGCTTCCCCTGAACAAAATTCATTTCGATTTTCTTTCCTTTGCCCTTTTGAGATTCATATAGCTCAACAAGATGTTTGGGCGTACGACAATTGCGCGACCAGTGGCCAGAACCACCGCAACGATAACATTTTTCATCATTATTCTTTTGTTCAGTTTGCCTCTTCTCATCTTTATTATCAAAACTTTTCCTCTTCTGGGGAATATTTTGATGACCGCCACGATAATTATGATAACCACCACGGAAATATTGATAACCACCACCATAATATCCTCGGCCACGACCACGGCCTTGACCACGACCTTGACCACGACCACGTCCACGGCCGCGATATCCACCACGTCCACGTCCACGATCATTACCTCGACTGTTGTCATTATTAACTTTGACTGCATTCGCTTCAGGGAGTGCAGTAGAACCAGTCGTTCGGGATTCGTGATTTTTCACCAGCAATTCATTATTTTGCTCAGCCAAAAGTAAGCAAGAAATTAGATCTGAATACTTTTTAAATTTTCTCTCCCGATATTGCTGTTGTAATATCATATTCTGTGGATGAAATGTGGTGAATGTTTTCTCCAGCATATCGTTATCAGTAATTGTCTCTCCACATAATTTCAACGTGGAAGTAACTCTATAAACGGCAGAATTATATTCACTTACCGACGTAAAATCCTGCAATCGTAAATTCAGCCATTCGTACTTTGCATTGGGGAGAATAACAGTTGTCAAGTGGCCATATCGTTCTTTCAGGTTTTTCCACAACTCAGCTGGATTCTTTTCTGTTAAGTATTCAACTTTCAGATTTTCGTGAATGTGGTGGCGAAGAAAAATCATAGCTTTCGCCTTGTCTTGTTCAGTTGTGGTTTTCGTGGGATCAATGGTGTCACCTAAGCCTTTTGCTTTCAAATGGATTTCAGCATCTAGTACCCAAGGTAAATAATTTTTTCCAGTGATATCGAGTGCAACAAACTCAAGGCTCGCCAAGTTCGACATATTACTATAATAAAATACAAAACATGTTATTAAAACTTTACATAATAAAAAAAAACTTATAATTAATCTTCTTTTAAATCTTCTTTTGTATCTTCTTTTGTAAAAGTTCTTATAAAAATGATATCCACATCCAGATCAGTGTCGCCGTAATCATAATCATAAGTAAAAGATCAAACATCGGACATAGCGACATCCTTCAAAATAAAATATATTTTAGTAATTATAATATTAAAGAAATTACAATTAATAATTATATTTTAAAAACGTTGGTAAAAATATTATCCACATAGCGGAAATGATCACCGTAAATAATGTAAGGAGTAGAAGATCCATCTTTGTATAAAACGACATTTTTTTTTATTAAAGAAAGATTAATAATATGCCGCTACTGAGGTTGGGATTACCGCAAGACCTCGTGGGCTTGTGTTGTGTACGTGCATAAATAAAAAAAAATCACACGCCTCCACGGGGATCGAAACCTGGACCTCTCGTCACTTGTAGTGAACGATATTCCGCGAAACCACTCGGGTATTGGCGTTTAGTTATAAAACCTTTAAATAATACTTTTATAATATATATTTTTAAATTAATCACAATTAATATATAATTAGTATAAATTAAAAATTAAATTACCATACCTTGACTAAACTCGTACGAGATCTTCGACGGAGGTTGATCTTGACGACGGAGAGCGGTCGTGCTGATAACGTGTTATAAAAATATTAATTGTGATTAATATTATATTAAGATTATTTTATTATAATTATACTTATATTAAGATTATAATGATAATATAGCTTATAATATAAAGAGAGAGAGATTAGAGAGAGATTAAGTATTTCAATACTTGGTGTGATTTACAATGAACTCTAATCACCTATTTATACTACTAATAATTCACTATTACAACTAATCACATTAATTACAATTATACACCTCACACTAAAATACAAACTCTTCAATTAAACACCTCATCTTATCATCTTATCACATTATCATCATTTAATATAATACTTCCAAATCATCAATAATTTAACTAATATTATTATTTAAAACATCCACATTTAATTATTTCATAATAAATGTAAAGATATTAGCAATCTATCTATTTATTGACGAGGTCAATTCTATAATGGTGGGCCCCTGCGTTCACACTTATATATATAACATAATTAATTCATTAATCAACATTAGCGTTTACTCTAAGTTATTGGATGCCGTTGGTCACGCCTCACATCGATACCTTTTGGGTTTTTTTTTTTTTTCTTCTTGGGAAATTTAAATGGCAGATTGAGAGAGATTTAGGTATTTTTGGAGGAATATTCTGAGAATCAATAATCAATTTCGTTTTTTTTTTCTGGTTAAAAAATACAGTGAAAAATATATGTAATCAATGCACCATACGTTATTTTGGACCCATGTAATTTATTGTCCAATAAATATTTTGTGGTACAAGATAGTTTAATATATATATATATATATATATAGGGCAGTTGTCATTTTTTGTGGGTACCATGCAAACTAATTCCATACTTGTTAGCATGTAATGCTCACAATCTAAAAACAAGTTATGGTTTCAACGTTCGTACCTAATTGTCACCAAATTATTAAAATAAAAAATAAAAAAGTTCTTACTAAGTCACATTTCTGAGAATGAAAAAGGCTAACCTACCTCGAGTTCACATTATACGTTTACATTGCTTTATATATACTAAATATTTATTTAATATTTAATAGATTCTTTAATGTTGTCCGTCGCATTCTCGTTTACTAATTAATTACTATTGTCTGTCGATAACCACCCGGAAAATTACCCTATTAAAAAAAATGAAAACATTGAACCATTTTGAGGCAAATGGGCTTAATTTGGGCCTTAAGACTAATTGTCAAGTATAGGGCTGGCCAACTAAGATTGGTAGGTTGACTTTCGGCCCATTGAATCTCAGTCTTTTTTTCTTCTTCTTTTTTTTCGAAACAATAGCTTAGATTTCAATTCATTAATAAAAGTACAGCTAAATAAACGGTCTTTTCGAAAAGATCGATTCCAAAGAGAAACAAAAGCTCACATAAAAGCATGAAACAACCAACCAAGTAAAAAAATATTAAGAAATCGAGAGTTTCATCCTAAAACCAATTAGAGATAGATGAGGGAGCCTCTTGAGTATATTAAGTGAATCGGCCAGTCGGGTGAGTAGAATTATCCGATGTGGGATATATAGAAATCTCAATAAAAAATAACGAAAAAAGCCAAAAAAAAGACAAGATCCAAAGTCTTTAACACAAAGAATTAAAGAACATACCGCGAAAATAGCTATTAAGCTAAATTTACGATAGATACTCTTCACTTTCTTCGATCTTCGACTACGAGGATCACACCTTCCTCGGAAAGGGCTCCACAGATGGAGAAAGAACATAAGGCCGGGAGACTCGTGGGTGAACGGCAAAATTCGACGGCTTGAAAAATCATGCCATGTACTTAGTTGGACATGGGTGAACGGCAAAATTAGAGCTGTCAGTTTGGCCCGCGGCCCGCGGGCTGGCCCGCCCCGCCCCGCCAAAGGGGCGGGTTGGGCCGGGACTTTTAAGGCCCGCCAGTGAGCGGGCCTGAACGGGCTAGTCCGCGCGGGCCGCGGGCTTTGGCGGGGTAGGGCAGGCCAACCCGCGGGCCGGCCCGCCTAATATTAATAATATATTTATATATATTTTAATAATAAAATAGCATTAAAAATATTTTATATATTTTTTAATAATAAAGTAACATTAAAAATTTACTTTTTAAGGTTTTTAATAATAAATTAATTAATAATTACTGAAAAAAATAAAAAAAATTAATTAATTAATAATAATAATAAAATATATTTTAATTTTTACCTTGGCGGGCCAGGCCCGCCAATGTGGCGGGGCGGGCCACCATTTCCTAGGCCCGCCAAATGGCGGGCTTTGGCGGGCTACGGGCCGGCCCGTTTTGATAGCTCTAGGCAAAATTATGATTCCAAGGTACATCGATATAATATTTATTTATTTTTTATTATATTTAAAGATGTTCAGACGGCTTGAAAAATCTGAACCGAACCGGTGATGAACAGTTCGATTAACCGGAGTCAATGGTTCCGGTTATAGCCGAAGGAGTTTGGTTCCGATTTTTATATTTTCAAAACCGAAAACCCGTAGTCAATCGCCAGTTTTTTTCTAAAAAAAATTATAAACGGTTCAGGTCTCGTGGCCGTTGGAGATCAAGGACCATAATTTACTGACCGTTGAAAAACCGACGATTTTGAACGAAAAAAATAAAAAAAAATTAAAAATAATAATAATAAGAACCGGTTTGGAAATGGAACCGACGGTTCCAAACCGTGGTTAATCGCGGTTCGATTATTGTTTGAGATTTTGATGCAACCGGAACCAGAAATTCCACGGGAACCGAAAATGGAACCGGTTGAACACCACTAATTATATTACTCCCTATATTAATCGCTGCAATTTTATATTAACCTTAAAAAAGTTAAAACTTAATATTTAATGTATTAATATCAAATAAACACAGATATAGTGGTTTGAAACTGCATTGCTGAAGCAGTTTGAATTGGTAAAATGGATGCAATTTGAATTGTTGAATAATTACGTATTTTAATTGATGCAATTCGAAATTAGAATTGATTTAGTTTAATGGTAAGTATTTAATGATTTTAAATTTGTAAGTAATTAACTATTTAAGTACTTTAAAAATTGGTAAATATTTAATAGTTTACTTTACATATTAATTAGGGGGTGCAAATAGAAAAAAGGGAGATGCCAATAGAATTACGTTAATAATTATCATCATTGTCTTTGCTAAGGATGTGATAAAAAAAAAAAAGTCAATTACAGTATTTCATTAATTGTTGCAGAATATTTTAATTCTAGCTATCGAAAATGAGGAAACGGTAGTTGAAGACAATTTACACCATTTTTCCACTTTTTATTTTCGGTATATTTTTTCACATCTATTATAAACTCCGTCCATGAAAATTCAAAAGGGTAACAAACATTTAACATCAACTTCAAATATTTTTGGTTGCAATAAATACATTTCATGTTTCATTCTATTTTCCCTTCACCTCATATGCACCCCAACTTTTCCCCATAAATAAATGGCTTCTAAAGCTACCAAGGAATCCGACCCGAAAACCATGTTTATTCAAGCCGACCCGTCAAGCTTCCGCGACATAGTACAACGGCTCACCAGGGCAGACCCGAGAGAAGACCATGTTTATTCTAACCCTCACGGAGGATTTAATCTCCATGAAAGAATGCCAAGTAAGCTAGTAGAGATAAAGCTCCATAACGATGAAGAAGACAAAGAAGGTTAGTGACAACAATGCATTTATATCAACATCACCATGTTTTAACAATCACTAATTATATATGTCTTCTTTTTAAAAAAAATAAATTGTAATAGGGTCATTTCGGCATTCTCCTAATAATAATCTATATTCTGCGATACCATTATATCATCCAACGACGAGCTTTCTCAGACAACATACGACTATGGTCTCGCCTGTCTCACCATTGGAGTACAGTAGCAACAGTTACCTTTCGTCGCCGTCTAATATGGTCGGAGAAGAAAGAGCCATCGCTGAGAAAGGGTTTTATTATCTGCAGCCAACTCCTAGAGTATCCGACCAGCCCCAACTCTTGCCTTTGTTTCCTCTTCATTCGCCTAGAAATAGTAGTAATAATTAATTTATCATCGTTTTTTATAGTTTTAATTACTTCTCATGAATTGTTGTTTAAGGTGTGACAATGATCATTACTTCTTTGACTTCTCATCAATAATCGTCATATATGTTATTGTGTTCTAAAATATTACGTCACACCGTGACTAAACTTTCTTGGTTCGTTAAGATTCGCAGCTTTTAAGGTATTATGCCATTATTTTCATTACATGCATTGCATACATAGCAAAGCATTCGTTTTAATAATTTTTAAATCATTTTTCGATATACATTTCAAAGATTCAACTTGGGTATATAAAAAAAAAAATCAAAACTTATTTAGTCCTTTAATTTATGAGGTATGGCATTATAGGGACAATGAATTTAGGAAATAACATTATATGGACATTAACTTTCAATATTAAGCAATATTGAAACATTATATACCAGAACTTTGAATTATGCCTCAAATTCTAGGATTCCAGCGTATAATCTAAGCTTCCGGCGAATTTAGTGATGACATTTTATGAACAATAACTTTCAAAATTAAGCAATTTTGGGACAAAATCTAGGGTTCCGGCTTATAATGTTCCAAAATTGCTTAATTTTAGAAGTTATTATCCGTATAATGCAACCCCCTCAATTTCATGTCCCTATAATGCCACATCCCATAAATTACAGGACTAAAAAAGAAATTAACCCACAAGAATATGTATATTATCATCACTGATCAAAACCCTACTATAGTATCTGCACTATTAGCATTACTACTTTCTGACGAAGAATCATACTGAAGCCAATCTTTAGCACAGACAAGAGCTTGCAGCACATTTGGTCTCAAAGAACTGTAATGACCATCCACCTTTTTCTCCCTTCCATCGAAAACTAAATCTGAACCTACGCTCGAGAGGGGTATGGAAAGGATATCGCAGGCCAGCTTGGATAGAGTCGGATACTTCAAACTATTCTGCCTCCACCATCCCAAAACGTCGAAATCGTGAGCCCGAGGAAGAAGTGGTTCTTCGAGGTACTGATTCAATTCCGACGTGCACCCTCCGTCTGTAATAGTATCTTCGGGGATGAACCAATCGAAATCCCACGAACCGTCTTCATTCGTTAGAATCATAAGATCGTTGTCTTCGATGAAAGCTGATGGTGGAATGGTTCGAACGACATACTCATCATACAGCTCGTGCAGACCCGAGTCCACGATCTTGACCCAAGGCCCGGAACCCTCGCCGTAGACCTCCGAGAAGGTGAACTCCACGAGCACCATCTTGAACCTCGGGTCCATAACAGCAGCAGCTGCCAGAACCAAGCTTGAATCTTCCCAATATCTGGTGGAAATCTCCAGCAATGGTGCTGTCATGAAGTGTAGAAAACCGTCCTGGCTTGAGGACGCACGCATTAGTTCGAGGTGAATTTTCCACACCTCGTAGAACAATATATTGGCAGTTGGGCACACAGGGGAATTCAGCATATTGGCAGCATCGTAGAATAATTTCAAGTAGGCGCACAATGTTTCGAGCCATGCCCATTCTTGCATCGATATGTTCGGCTTGTGAATGGAGTCTTGTGTATCAAAACAGCAGAATACTTCCTTGAGCTCACAAGCAGCAGCCAGCATCTGATAGGTAGTATCCCATTTGTTTAGATCGTCAAGGGTCAAGTTCTTGGTGCTGGGAACTCGAAGCTGTTGTTTCAATTTGGCGAACATCTCTTCAAGAGCTGCTGAAGTTTTGATGTATCTCACGCTCTGTCGTACTTTGTTTACAGTTTCCCTCAGAGATGCTAAGGCATTCTGTGCAAGATTTCTACAGGTACGAGCAAAACAGCTTTTGATCAGCAGCTGGCCGTTGAGGATCATTGGATTTTTTATTGATAGCAGATTTCTGAGACTTTCTGTACCACTCTCATTCCCGAAAGAACGATCGAGAGTGAGAGTGAATAGCTTGTCCTTGGATCTCCACTCGGTTAGGCAATCAGTGATAGACCGATCAAAAGGGGTACTAGAACTTGAATCAGGGAAGTGTAACATCACAAAATTGAAAATCCTCCTCTGCAGCTTATAGTTGTTATCGACGAAATGGCCCGTTAGATGCACATAAACCAAGCTATCATTTGAAGTCCACAAGTCCACCATAAGGTTGAGATTTCCTAAGGCTACACCGAGACAATCCTGAATCTTCAGCTTCTCTCTGTCATAGATGCCCATGATATGCTCTTCCACGCCACAGACGCTGAGATTGGTCACGTCAAACTGAGGTTGAATACTCCTGGTAAAATCAATGAACTCAGTTTGCTCAACCATGTGAAGAGGGTAATCATGCTGGATAATCATCTTCGCAAGATGATATCCCCAATTTCCCCCTTGAATATAGTCGTTGATGGCTCCATTGTTTGCCCGGAACCTCTTTCTTGGCAAGATGCCACCGTTTGCAGACAAGTCTGATATCGAATCGGGTGTACATGGACTCTGTTGGCTGTTCTTGTTTATGCTACTTGAACAAATTCGTGAAGTGATATGCCGTCTTAAGTGACTCGTGCCTGATAATTTTGAGCCTGATACATAAGCAAATGTTTTTCCGCAATGGTTGCAGCGTACCCTTTGACAATCAGCGACAGCTTCGATTGTGAAATGGTCCCAGATAATCGACCTCTTCCTTCTACTTTTCTTCGGTTGGGTTTCTGAACTTTGGAAATCATCAGCTTCATTGATTCTGCTATCCATTGTACACAATACTGCGAAGATCAATGAAACAATGAGACTAGGATACATCAGATAATGTTTTCCTTACATTTTCAAACAAGAGTACACATACAAGCAAATAACGAACACACACACACACACACACACATCAATCACATTTACGACATTCCATTCACAACCAAGCAGTTCCCAAGAAATTCCAATCAATCTTCACTGTTCTGATGAATAATCTACTAAAAGATCACCAAACACGAAAATCAGAGCTTCAGATTCACCTAACGCAAAGAATTCAAAGCCGATCACAGAATAAACAAGGGCTTCAGCAAGCACGAAGCCGTTAAAAACAAAAAAATAAAACAAAAAAACAAAAAAAAAGGGAGCAAGAAACGCTTACCTCAATTGGGGTATCAAGATTGTACCAATTACTAGAAAACTAGGGTTTAGAGTATACCAAGAATCTGGCAGTTGAGGTTTAAGAAAATAGTGGGGGGGAGAGAAGAATAGAATAGGGCGGGTTTTAAAGTAATGAAATTGCCTTCAGTAAATTAAGGAAAAGAACTTCAAATCTGGCCGTTGGATGAGACGATGGTCTCAGTTTTGATCTGGACCGTCCGTATTCAATCTCTCAATGTTGGATGAGACGATGGTCTCAGTTTTGATCTGGACCGTCCGTATTCAATCTCTCAATATTTATGGTATCAGAATCAAATAATTACAACTATAATGTAAATTATATGATGATTTGAAATAATTAAATGTGATAATATAAGATGATAAATGAGTGGTTTTTAATTGAAAGTTGTATTTTGTGGGTGTATAATTGTAATTAATGTGATAGTTGTAATAGTGAATTATAGTATATAATAGGTGATTAGAGTTTTGTAAACACACCAAGTATTGAAATACTTAATCTCTCTAATCTCTCTCTTTATATTATAAGTATATTATCATTAATCAATATAATAAATAATAATTAATATAATATAATCACAATTAATATTTTATAACACGTTATCAGCACGACCGCTTCCGTCGTCAAGATCAACCTCCGTCGAAGATCTCGTACGAGTTTAGTCAAGGTATGGTAATTTAATTTTTAATTTATACATATATTAATTGTGATTAATTTAAAATATATATTATAAAAGTATATTTAAAGGTTTTATAACTAAACGCCAATACCCGAGTGGTTTGCGGAATATTTCACTACAAGTGACGAGAGGTCCAGGTTTCGATCCCCGTGGAGGCGTGTGATTTTTTTTTATTTATGCACGTACAAACACAAGCCCACGAGGTCTTGCGGTAATCCCAACCTCAGTAGCGGCATATTATTAATCTTTCTTTAATAAGAAAAAAAATGTCGTTTTACAAAGATGGATCTTCTACTCCTTACATTATTTACGGTGATCATTTCCGCTATGTGGATAATATTTTACCAATGTTTTTAAAATATAATTATTAATTGTAATTTCTTTAATATTATAATTACTGAAATATATTTTATTTTGAAGGATGTCGCTATGTCCGATGTTTGATCTTTTACTTATGATTATGATTACGGCGACACTGATCTGGATGTGGATATCATTTTTTATAAGAACTTTTACAAAAGAAGATACAAAAGAAGATTTAAAAGAAGATTAATTTAAGTTTTTTTATTATGTAAGTTTTAATAACATGTTTTGTATTTTATTATAGTAATATGTCGAACTTGGCGAGCCTTGAGTTTGTTGCACTCGATATCACTGGAAAAATTATTTACCTTGGGTATAGATGCTGAAATCCATTTGAAAGCAAAAGGCTTAGGTGACACCATTGATCCCACGAAAACCACAACTGAACAAGACAAGGCGAAAGCTATGATTTTTCTTCGCCACCACATTCACGAAAATCTGAAAGTTGAATACTTAACAGAAAAGAATCCAGCTGAGTTGTGGAAAAACCTGAAAGAACGATATGGCCACTTGACAACTGTTATTCTCCCCAATGCAAAGTACGAATGGCTGAATTTACGATTGCAGGATTTTACGTCGGTAAGTGAATATAATTCTGCCGTTTATAGAGTTACTTCCACGTTGAAATTATGTGGAGAGACAATTACTGATAACGATATGCTGGAGAAAACATTCACCACATTTCATCCCAGAATATGATATTACAACAGCAATATCGGGAGGAAAATTTAAAAGTATTCAGATCTAATTTTTGCTTACTTTTGGCTGAGCAAAATAATGAATTGCTGGTGAAAAATCACGAATCCCGAACGACTGGTTCTACTGCACTCCCTGAAGCGAATGCAGTCAAAGTTAATAATGACAACAGTCGAGGTAATGATCGTGGACGTGGACGTGGTGGATATCGCGGCGTGGACGTGGTCGTGGTCAAGGTCGTGGTCAAGGCCGTGGTCGTGGCCGAGGATATTATGGTGGTGGTTATCAATATTTCCGTGGTGGTTATCATAATTATCGTGGCGGTCATCAAAATATTCCCCAGAAGAGGAAAAGTTTTGATAATAAAGATGAGAAGAGGCAAACTGAACAAAAGAATAATGATGAAAATGTTATCGTTGCGGTGGTTCTGGCCACTGGTCGCGCAATTGTCGTACGCCCAAACATCTTGTTGAGCTATATCAGGAATCTCAAAAGGGCAAAGGAAAGAAAATCGAAATGAATTTGTTCAGGGTGATTCGCCTCTACCTCTGATGCCATGATGAAAATGCTCATTTGGAAGCTGCGGATTTTCTGATCGATGAAAATTAATCTGCTATGATTTTATTTATGCATTATGATTTACTATTGTGTGTTTATTATATATCGTTGTTTTAAGTTATCTATGTTTGTAATGCAATATTTCTTTTCAATAATAATATTTGTGTTTTTAAAGGATATTATTGATGGATGCGGGCATGTGCAATGAAGAATTGTGTCTTGCAGACTGTGCAACGACGAATACGATTCTAAAAATAAGAAATATTTCGATCATCTTGATATGAAAGAAGCCAGTGTTATTACTATATCGGGTAGCACGAATATAATTGAGGGCTCCGGAAGAGCTAATGTTTTACTGCCCAGAGGAACAAGGCTGATAATTGAAAATGCTTTATATTCTCCTAAGTCTCAAAGAAATTTATTAAGCTTTAAAGCTATTCGACATAACGGATATCATATTGAGACTGCAGAAAAAGGAGATATTGAATATTTGCATATTACAAAAGTGATATCGAATGACAAAAGAATTGTGGAAATATTACCATCTTTTGACTCTGGCTATATTACACATATCTTAAAACAATTGAATCACATGCATCGTAAACCAGAAGTTTACTAATGATAATACATTTGTTGTTTGGCATGACCGGTTGGGCCATCCCGGTTCAATTATGATGCGGAGAATAATTCAAAATTCACGTGGACATTTAATGAAGAACCAGAAGATTCTTCATCGAATGAATTATCATGTGTTGCTTGCTCTAAAGGGAAGTTGATATTCGTCCATCACCAATAAAAATAAAGAATGAATCTATAAGATTTTTGGAACGTATACAAGGTGATATTTGTGGACCGATACATCCATCGTGTGGACCATTTAGATATTTCATGGTATTGATTGATGCATCAACTAGATGGTCTCATGTATGTTTGTTATCAACGCGGAATGTAGCTTTTGCGAGATTGCTTGCTCAGTTGATTCGATTAAGAGCACATTTTCCGGATTATCCAATAAAGAAAATACGCTTGATAATGCTGGTGAATTTACTTCCAAGGCATTTAATGAATATTGCATGTCTATTGGAATTGATGTTGAGCACCCCGTGCCACATGTCCATACGCAAAACGGTCTTGCAGAATCGTTGATTAAAAGGATGCAATTAATTGCAAGACCATTATTAATGAAGTCGAAACTTCCCTCTCTTGTTGGGGACATGCTATATTACATGCAGCGGCACTAATCCGCATCAGGCCAACAAGTTATAATGATATCTCCCCGATACAAATGGTTTATGGTCAGGAACCAAATATTTCCCATCTGAGAATTTTTGGATGTGCGGTATATGTTCCAATTGCTCCACCACAACGCACGAAGATGGGACCTCAAAGGAAGTTGGGAATATATGTCGGATTTGAATCTCCATCGATAATAAAATATTTAGAACCTCTAACTGGAGATTTATTTACGGCTAGATTTGCCGATTGTCATTTCGATGAATCGAATTTTCCGACATTAGGGGGAGAAAAGAAACAGCTGGAAATGAGTATTAGTTGGAATGAATTATCGCTAAATCATTATGATCCTCGAACGAAGAATGTGAACTAGAAGTTCAAAAGATAATTCATTTACAAGGATTAGCTAATCAACTGCCAGATAGCTTTACTGACCTTAAAAGAGTGACTAAGTCACATATACCAGCTGTTATGCTCCTGCAAAAGTTATGTTCCTGGAGAACATATAATGATCGAGCCTAACCACAACTAAAACGTGGTAGGCCCTCGGTTCCAAAGATAAAAATCCTCGAAAAAGAAAAGGAGCAAATAATAAGAATGGTCCAGTCGAGGATTTATCGACTCTAGAAGAGTCAATGGGCATTAATGATTATGATAATGGAAATCAGGTACCTGAAATTTTTGAGAATAATGATAATGAAGAGATCTCGATAAATTATGCTCAAAATGGAATTAGATGGAACGAGAAAAAGTCAACGTTGACAATAAATTCTCATTTAACGTAGCGCTACATGAAATGAATGAGATAATGAGAATGAGATCATGAACCAGGGTCTGTAAAGAATGCAGACAAAGAAATGATTGGCCAAAATGGAAAGATGCAATCGAGGCAGAATTAAAATCACTTGAGAAACGAAAAGTTTTCGGACCTGTAGTCGCATACCAGAAAATGTAAAGCCGGTTGGATATAAATGGGTTTTCATCAGAAAGAGAAATGAAAACGGTGAAATGTGAGATACAAGCACGGTTGTTGCACAAGGCTTCACAACGACCTGGTATGATATGAGGAGACGTATTCTCCTGTGGTGGATGCAACGATTTTCGTTATTTAATTAGTCTGGCAGTACGTGAAGGACTCGATATGCGTCTAATGGATGTTGTCACCGCTTATTTATATGGATCACTTGATAGTGATATATATATGAAACTTCCCGAGGGATTTCAGTTACCTGAAAATTCAGGGCCCCGAAATGAGTACTCAATCAAGCTAAATAAATCGCTTTATGGATTAAAGCAATCTGGGCGTATGTGGTAAATCGCCTAAGTGAATATTTATCGAAAGAGGGGTATAAAAATGATCAAACTTGCCCGTGCATATTTATGAAAAGATCTGGAAATGAATTTGTCATCATTTCAGTTTATGTTGATGATATTAACATTGGAACTCCTGAAGAGTTATCAAAAGCCGTTAATTGTTTGAAAAAAGAGTTTGAAATGAAAGATCTCGGTAAAACGAAATTTTGTCTTGGACTGCAAATTGAATATTTAAAGAATGGGATATTCGTACATCAAGAGACTTATACGAAAAAGGTATTGAAAAGATTTTATATGGATAAAGCTCATCCATTGGATACTCCAATGATTGTTCGATCTTTAGATGTGAATAAGATCCGTTTAGACCTTGCGAAAACGATGAAGAATTACTTGGTCCTGAAGTACCATATCTCAGTGCTATTGGAGCCCTAATGTATTTAACGAGTCATACGCGACCTGATATAGCGTTCGCTGTGAATCTATTGGCGAGATATAGTTCGTCACCGACTCGTAGACATTGGAATGGAATTAAGCGAATTTTTCGATACCTTCAAGGAACAACTGATATGGGATTGTTCTATTCTAATGAATCAAAAACAGATTTGATTGGGTATGCAGATGCTGGTTTTCTATCTGACCCACATAATGCTCGATCGCAAACGGGCTATTTATTTACACGGCGGAACCGCTATTTCATGGCGGTCAGTTAAACAAAGTTTAACGGCTACTTCTTCTAATCATGCGGAAATTTTAGCTATTCATGAAGCTAGCCGAGAATGTGTTGGTTGCGATCGATAATTGAGCATATACAACAAACCAGTGGGCTAGTATCGAAAAAGTTACTTCCTACGATTTTATATGAAGATAATGCTGCATATTGCCCAATTAAAGGAAGGATTATTAAGGGAGATAGAACAAAGCATATTTCACCAAAATTTTTCTTTACACGATTTAGAGAAAAATGGTGATATTGATGTACAACAAGTGCGATCAAGTGAAAATCTTGCAGATTTATTCACGAAAGCACTTCCCCCAATAATTTTCAAAAGATTGGTATATTCAATTGGAGTTCGAAAACTTCGAGATCTTAAATGATGTCATCATCAGGGGAGTAAATGCGCGTTGCACTCTTTTTCCCTTCACTGAGGTTTTTCCCATGTGGTTTTCCCAGTAAGGTTTTTAATGAGGCAACAATCGAAAGCGTATCTAAAGAATCATGTACTCTTTTTCCTTCATTAGGTTTTTATCCCATTGGGTTTTTCCTAAGGTTTTAACGAGGCATATTCTTTGAAAACATCCAAGGGGGAGTATTATGAAATAATTAAATGTGGATGTTTTAAATAATAATATTAGTTAAATTATTGATGATTTGGAAGTATTATTAAATGATGATAATGTGATAAGATGATAAGATGAGGTGTTTAATTGAAGAGTTTGTATTTTAGTGTGAGGTGTATAATTGTAATTAATGTGATTAGTTGTAATAGTGAATTATTAGTATATAAATAGGTGATTAGAGTTCATTGTAAAACACACCAAGTATTGAAATACTTAATCTCTCTCTAATCTCTCTCTTTAATTATAAGCTATATCATTATAATCTTAATATAGTATAATAAAATAACTTAATATAATATTAGTAATTATAATTGAAATTATACCCTTATTAGTACTAAAGAACATCAAACCATCAAATATGTTTGAAAAAATAATATAAAACGGCAAAACTTCAAAATTTCTTCAGTTTTCAACATTCTACAGATTCGTGGGTACAGATATCACAACAAAGACGATGCTCTACACAATGCTGTCGTTCACAGCAGCAAGACGATCAAACAAAAAGGCGAAGAAAAATAAAGACTTTGTGCCGAAATTCGGTTAATCTCTACGAAGAAGAATCATAGGTTATCTTTGAACCACTTCATAGCTCCATTTGCAACAGATCTGTGGAAAGAAAGTGAAGTTTTTTTTCAGAAAAAAAGATCAGTCGAAGTTGTACTAGTAGAGGCGAATAGGAAGTTACCCGGCAAAGTTCGTCAACTTCTTCCAAACATCATCTTCTGATTCGCTTTTGCTTTCTGGGACCGAACCGTTTTCGCTTTCCGTGCGTTTATCTGCAAAAAACGAAGAGAAAGATCCAACTTAGATGGTCATTGTCTAAAGATATTAGTATCGTTTCCAGCGTAGTGTAGCTTCACATATTATTACATGTATTATGCAGACATAAGAAAGATTCGAATATTCATCAGCAGCTAGCTCAGCTTTTCTTCACAATTACAGCGAATCATTAAAGAACTGTCTTACCAGGTTGCTGTTGAACCCGAGGACGGAGTTTTGAACGACCTGTCGGGGCTTTGCTAAGAGTAGATAGCTCTTCTAGTACGTCACGTTCTTGCGCACTGTGACAGAAGAGTAACAATCTCAAGCCTAAACGACTCATAAGCAACATATGGATGGTGGATTGGGAAAAACTGAAATGAAATGTTTTAACTGATTTCTCAAGCTTCTGAAAAATTTAATTTGATTTGCCTTAAAATCGGTTAGAAAAGGATTTAGAATTTTACCTGACGCGCTTTGGAATGCTAACTCTAACGGTGAATAGATGATCGCCGCGCATGGAGGGCCTGTTTAACTTCGGTGCACCTTTCTTTGCAAGGACAAGCACATCTCCAGGTTGAGTACCAGGAGGAATTTGCAGGTCGCTCATTCCTTCGACGGTCTTAACCTATTCGATATGCAGCGTTAAATTACAAAATGACAATGAGAAAAAAAAAAAGGAATAGTGAAGATGAATCTTCAGCACGCAATTTTGTCGATTTCTCTCAATCGTCGTCGCATATATGCTTTTCTAAATACTCATCAACATTCAGACTATGACAAATGTGGATATGAACTAGAGAAAAGAGCGCAATGCAAGCACCTGTACTACAGTCCCAAGAATGGCATCAAGATAGCTAATTGAGATTGTCGAAGCGAGATTGATACCATCCCTTTGAATCTCAGGTATCTCTTCGATGTCTAGATAGACGTAAAGATCTCCAGGCGGGCCTCTGTAAAACATCTATAAGATTCAATATTTAACGGAATATTAACAGAAAAGGGCAATAGCATGCATATCCAATAGTGTCCAATATACATATGTGCTATTATGATATTCTGCAAAATGTCTTAAAAAATAACAACTTCACCCAATATTCTGAATCGAGCCTACCCTTTTGGCCCCGCATCACCCTCTCCAGCAACTCGTAGTATACTGCCTTTGCTCACGCCAGGAAGAATTTTGACTTTGATGTCTTTCCTAACTCTTACCCTTCCCGAGCCAGAGCATTTACGACACATCTCCGATACCATGTCGCCGTCCCCACCACACGTGGGGCATACTGAAACCTTATATAATTACAAAGAGAGACTTAGGTCAACATGAATGGGGAAATACCAGATATTGTCTGAAAATAACAGTTCAGCAGTGAGAAAAAAGAAAAAGAAAATATCATGACCATTTTTCGAATTAAAGAACATGAGAGTAACCGTAGTATAGTGAAAATGCTGAAGTATTAACTAAGATCGGGTATTATTCTGTCGAAAAACTCAAAACAATATAGCATACCTGGGAAAACATACCGAAAGGTGTTTGTTCGGTTCTCATGACTTGACCTCTGCCACCACAAGTTGAGCATATCCTCATTTTGGAACCGACCTTAGCTCCAGTTCCCGAACAGATACCGCATGTTTCAAAATGCGAAAGTTCAAACTCTTTCTCTGCCCCAAATATGGCAGCTGAGAACTCCAATGTTATGTCATAGCTGGAAAGAAGAAAGGTAGAGTAATGATTCAATCCCTAATGAAAATCATATTAATCTTTAAGGTTGGAGAAGAAAAAAATTGTCGATAGAATTAAGTGACCATAGCTTTAAGTGATAAAAAAAAAATTCAAAAGAAGAAAATGATAATCATGAGTCATGAGAGAGATGTTGTAGAACAGTCCATTGAAATTTACTCACCGAATATCTTCACCTCTGGAAACAGTACTACGTCGTGAGGTTCCGAATTGAGATCCATCCATTCCAGGGAACCCGCCCATACTAGACCCAAAAAATGCCTCAAAGAGGTCAAAAGGATTTGTTGCCTATGGAATAAGACATGCATCATCCACCCACATGAATAACATTAATTCATTTTGCAAGAGGACAAGCATCATAAATCAGAGATTTTCATAGAAAATGGAGGACAGCAACGCATGCTCTTTACTATGGGCCATCGGAATTTTCATGACTATGAAGTTCAAAGAGATTATAACTAGACATTTGACAACTACCGTGTAACCACCACCTCCGCCAACACTGCTCTTTACTCCAGCTTCACCGAATTGATCGTACAAAGCTCTCTTTTTCTCATCTGATAGCACCTGACAAAGTCACTCTTTAAAATCTTCAAATTAATTAGAGCCACATCCCATCTTGACATGAAGTCTAGCCATTCCACTCCCAAATATCACCAACTTTCAGAAAGCAACTACACTTTATGGACAGCAAACACATGCGAGTACAATATTATACCAAAAGAACAACACATATAGTATATTCAATATGGAGACTAATCAAAAGGACCATATAGCACCAATATATTTCCTTCTGCGGCTTACCTCATAAGCAGCACTGATCTCCTTGAATTTTTCAGTTGCTCCAGGTTCTTTATTGACATCAGGGTGGTACTAAAGAAGCAAAGCAAAAGCCATCAATTTCACTACAAGAATGGATCAGGCCATCACCCACCTTCAACCAAGGAAATAAAAAACCAAACTTTTAACCCCCCAAAAAAAAATAATAAAATTCCCAATTGTTTTACCTGCCTTGCCAATTTCCGATAGGCGGCCTTAATATCCTTACCACTAGCAGATTTGGGCACACCAAGGGTCGAGTAATAATCAGCTGCAGCCACTATCCCTGCTCTCCTAAACCTCCTCGCACACATTTTCTTGCTCAACTGAGCTGCGGATGATGAAGAAGCTTCTAGAAACTTCTTGGTGGGCAAATTTCCAAAGAACCGTGAAGTTGAAGAGCTCAAAACACACTTATTGTGAGTTTGATGCGCAAAGCCCAGCGAAGAAGGGAAAGCCAGTGATGTGGCAGTGGAAGCCATTATGGAGTTGGATTACGATTTCTTCAAAACAGTCGATGATTTGGGAAGTTTTCTTGCCAGTGATTGTCTAATGCTTCAAAAATAATGTGAAGATTATCGTCTTCTTTCCCAATTCCACACCTTCTAGGTGAACGTAGAGAGATCAAATGCCAAAGACTGAAGGATGGGATTTTATTTTTATTTATTAATTATTTTTTGCATAAGATATTCAATTTAGTATTATATATTGCATATATTCAATTGTAGCACGTTTTGATTTGTGAATTGTGTTATTGCAAACGGGTCGGATTGAATTACGAATCGGGTGCTCGGCCCATATCCATTTTCCTCGGCCCAATGTATGTGGACTAGGTTTTGTGGATTGTACTTAGCTGTAGGATTCCTTTTTCGGACAATGTAAGAATGTTGTCATATTTGCCTCAATTCATAATTACACTTCCTTCCTTTATTTATTTTCCCTCATTAATATTTTTTCTAAATCTAGATTATATAATAGGATTCACAAGGTAATTCAACCTGACAGCTACAAATCTCTTGTATTTACCTTTATAATATGGTTAACAATAATGTGACATTAATAATATCCTTATTCCATTATTAGGATAACCCAAAATTAATTATCATATCTACTCAAATTTATTAGATTTATACTTTTATTTCTATTATTAATTTTTTTCCAAGTGAATGCGTCCAATGTCTTGATTTTGTGTTTATTGATATTTATGTATAATCCTTGTGAGTCCTCCAAATCTCTCTTTCATAATTTCTGAATAAATGCTTTGACTTTTTGTATAGAAAAAAAAAAGAAATTAAAGGTAAAAACACAATAATATTATATGGAAAAAATTATGTATTCTCTTCTCTTTCCCAAGGATTGCGTTGATAATATAATAAAGACTAAATCTATAAATCTTATTATCATTAAAAGTGGAAAGAGAAAAATTAAAACATGAAAAGTAAAAAATTCAAAAAAAAAAAATGAAGGGCCCGTTTGTAATTTGCTCAGCGCAAGTCCACGTCACAACTTCACTCCCAACACAAAAAGAAGCGGCGGCTCAAAGTACGAGGTATCAATTGATAAGCCATCGCACCTATCGATGACCAAAAGATAGCTTATCACACCGTCCATGCAGTTATCACACTGTCTATTTTCTGACAACGAAGCAATGACCCCACCAGCATTCATGACACGTGTCACTCACATTCATCAGACAAAGAGAAAAACTCTTGGTGAAAACCAGCAACACGCGCCTTCTGGCGCGTGGCTCTACTCTCCCCACCCCATACCCTACCTAGCGAGAGACCCTCTATATAAAGACCACCCCCGAGTAAGAAAATAACACACTAAGCAACTCAAAAACTCGAAGGTATATGAGCCTTAAACATCTTCATCTTCTTCCTCTGTCTTTCCTTTGTCTGCATGACCTCCATTCTTGCCCTTTGCCTTTCACATCTGTGTCTTAATTTCTCGATCTGTAGACGGCGTCTGTCGTAAGGGTTTCGGTGAGAGAAACAAAGCGGCGCCGTGTTATCTAAAAGACGGCGTCGTTTCGTTTAAATCGCTCGCCGTAGGTCTTTGATGAGAGAAACGAAAACGGCGCTGCGTTCTATATACCGCGTCGTCGTTTTTGTTCAGATCGTTGGCCGGCGCCGTCGCTTTCCATCGACGAGCGCCGTCCGGTTCGATTTATTCATTGGTAGGTCCGCCGCGACCCCTAGACGGCGTCGCTTGGTTTAATTATCCATGCGCGGCGCAGTTTATCGGCGGTGACGCTTTTTCTTTGATTTATTTTCTCGGTGTCTCCGTCGTTTGCATAAACGTCGTCGTTTATCTATGTGTGACGTCCCTCACTGACATCGCAGCTTTTCTTTAATTTATTTCTCAGCGTCTTCACCGTTTCCCATAAACGTCGTTGTTTTGGTTTTTAATTATCCATGCGGGTAGATCTCACGAACCGCATCGCTTTTCTTTAATTTATTTCTCAGTGTCTCTGTCGTTTGCATAAACGGCGTCGTTTAGGGTTTAATCATCCACGCGTGACGTGTCTCGCTGACGTCACTGCTTTTCTTTAATTTTTCTCTCAGCGTCTCCATCGTTTCAATAAACGTTGTCGTTTAGGTTTAGTCATCCATGTGCGTCGTCTTTCACTGACGTCGTCGCTTTTCTTTAATTAATTAATTTCTCGATGTCTCTGCCGTTCCCATGAACGTCGTCGTTTAGGTTTAGTCATCCAAGCGTGTCATTTTTCTTCACATGCGTCGCGCAATAGCGATGCGGTCATTTTTCATCCCAGTCATGCCGTAGTCTAATTCGATCTACAACGTCGTTTTGTTCATTATTCATCTGCGTCGCATTCGATGATTCTGTTCGAATTTGTAGCCACGCATATCCTTATTTTTCCTATATCTGTTGTTATTTTATTTATATGAATCTTAAGATGTTTCTTTCTTTTTTTTGTTCTTCTTACAGTGAAATTATTCTGGTGTTTTTGGCTTGAAGAAAAAGAGATGGCTGCTTCTTTGAACAATGAGCTTACCTTCCTCATTTTCCAATTCCTACAAGAGGAAAAGTACAAGGAAACTCTCCACATGTAATAAGTTCAATCACTGTCTATATATATATATATATATATATATATATATAATTATTTATCTCTCCATTAATGTGTTTCAATTTCGATTATTTCCATGATCAAAGGTTAGAGAAAGAATCGGCGCTCTACTTCAACATGAAGCATTTCGAGGACGTCATTGCGGCAGGAGATTTCAAGGCGGCCGAAGATTATCTGATGGCCTTTACCTCAGTTCAGGCGAATCCTCACTCCGTTAAGATGTTCTTAGAGATCCGCAGGCAAAAATACCTCGAGGCGCTCGACGAGTAAGGGCTTGTTGTTTTTTTTTTCAATCTTTGTTTTCATTTTTTTTTCTTTTCGTCCGATTACTAAATCGCCTTTCACCGCCATTTTGCAGGCGCGATCAGCCTCAGGCCGTGAAAATTCTGACGGAAGAAATGAAGGAGTTCTCGTCGCTCGACATTGCGCACTACAGGGACATGGCAACCCTCTTGTCCATGGAAAATTTCAGGTAATAAAATCTGACAGATTCAACCTTGATGCTTTTGTCTTTGATCTTTACAACATAAGACGACTTCGGAAAAAAAAAAAAACTAACGATATAATTCCCGAGGACAGGGAGCATGGTCCGTTGTCTGGGTACGGCGATGCAAAATCGAGTCGAGCTTCGTTGATGGCGGAGCTAAAGACATTAATCGCTGCAAACCCTGATTTTGCTAAGAAGGTTGAGTTTCCGACCCTTGCGACTTCGAGGCTGAGGAGCCTAATCAACCAGAGGTAATAAGCTTCGCCGTGCAATATATAGTACATTGAACGTCTTCCGCCCATTTTTTTTTTCTTAACTGCAAATAAACGCAGCGTTTTTCGATGGCAGTTTGAACTGGCAGCACCAGCTTTGCAGGGATCCTAACTCAAATCCAAACATAAAGACGCTCTATGAGGATCATGTCTGCTTGCAGACGAACAGTGCTCAGCATCACCTCCCCCCTTCGATTGCTTTGACTGGCAGTGGCCTGTCCCTTATCCCACCGCCGTTGAACCCATTGATCAGCATGGCTCGTCCTCAGATCCCACCACCTCCGAACCCATCGACAAATATGGCTCGTCCTCAAATCCCACCACCTCCGAACCCATTGTTAAACATGGCTCATCCTCAGGCCCCACCGACTCCGAACCCATTGTTAAACGTAGGTCGTCCTCAGGCCCCACCGACTCCGAACCCATTGTTAAACGTAGCTCGTCCTCAGGCCCCACCGCCTCCGAACCCATTGCCAAACGTAGCTCGTCCTCAGGCCCCACCACCTCCGAACCCATTGTCAAACGTAGCTCGTCCTCAGGCCCCACCGCCTCTGAACCCACTGGCCACTAGTGCTCCAACTCAGGTCCCCCAGCCGCCGAACCCATTGACCGATAGTGCTTGGGCTCAGGCACGACCATCGAATCCTTTGGCTGGTCTCATGCCAAGGTTCGCTGGATATCCGCCCATGGGAGGTCCTAGGGTAAGTTCATATATATGTAAAAGATGGTTGGTTGGCTTTAATGGCCATGTTCATTTAATTTTTTGTTTTTTTCGTAATAGTCGTTCCAGCACAGCCCGGTTCGGCCACTTGCAAGTTTTGCTCCGTGGATGCTCAAACCGACCCGTGGGTTCAGCCCAGTTGTGGGCTCATCAAGGCCTTCTTCGTCGGCGTTCAGTGGCCATATTGGTGAGTGATTAGTGATTTTGATTCGTTCTTTGTTAATGTTCGTTATGTAACGTAAGAGCAATAGTTATAGAATTGCAAGCAATGCTTTTTTGAATAATGTTATATAAATTGCTGTACGCAGAATCTGCGAACGTGCCGAAGAGAGCAAGAACGTCCCCTACCACAACTGTTGAGGTAATATATCACAGAAATAAGCACGAATCGTATGCTAGATGGCTTCTTTCCATTGATCTTTCGCTTTAATTTATTGAATTTTTTTTGTTGGCTTTTCTTCGTTTACAGTCGAACGTGCCTCCGCCTGTTATTCATCATACGGCTCAGAGCAGCACGAGCCCTCTCTATACCAGCAAAGACTTCCCGAAAGATGCCATTGCAACATTACGTCATACCTCAGAAATTAAGAGCTTGGATTTTCATCCAGTGAAAGAAGCTCTTCTTCTTGGTAATTAGCACATACTCGTCGCCTTTTCTTCTTCTTTTTTTTTTACGCTGAAATTTACCCATTAACATACATATGAATTGCGCTTTCTCTCTTTCAGTGGGAACTTACGCTGGTGACATCTCTACGTGGGATGTCGCGTGTGGACAAAGGCTGGCGTTTAGAAGCTTCAAAGTCTGGGATCTCGCCAAGTGCTCGACGACGCTGCAGGTGTTTTTGGTTACTTACATTATACGATTTTAAACTATCTTTTGTCATAATGTTTTTTAACTGATTCAACAAAATTCTCACGCCTTTTTTTTTTTTTTATCTCCAGGCTTATCTAGCGAACGATTACAATGTATCTGTGAATCGAGCCAAGTGGAGTCTTGACGGAACTGTTTTCGGTGAGTAGTAAGAATACTTATATGCCAGCATTGTCTGTTTCTTTTTTGTCTGAATGTAATGACGTTTTTACCAAACTCAAACTGATCCGCAGGAGTTGCGTACTCGAAACACATTGTCCAAGTCTACCTTCACGACGACGGTCATGAGTTTAAGAACCACATGGAGGTAGTTTTCTTCGCCTGTCTCCCAACTTCTAAAGCTTCATTTTTTTTTTCTTACACAGACGAACGGCCCCAGCTAAAGAACTCATACGTTATATCTCTTTGTTCTTACAAAAAATTCTCGTTTCAGATTGAGGCTCATGTTGGAAGTGTCAATGATCTCGCCTTCACATGCCCCAAGACTGATCTCTGGCTAGTGACGTGCGGTGAAGACAAGTTGGTGAAGGTATGTAAGAAAGGAAAAAAAAAAAAGATCAAGTGAATCAATATTATCGATCTCTAACACGTTTTTACATTCATATGTAGGTATGGGATCCCTCCAATGGCGCTAACCTCTTCACTTTCAGAGGACACAATGCGCCGGTGTATGCTGTCTGCCCGAATAGCAAGAACAACATTTCGGTACATATTCTTGAAAAACAAAATATTCTCCTGAATAATAATACAATCTTTATCTTACGGCACATTTAAACACAGTCAATGTTTCTCTGTCTCAGTATGTGTTCTCGACGTCCATCGATGGCAGCATCAAAGCATGGATCTATGACGAATCGGACAAGAAGGTAGAATACGACACGCCTGGCGGTGGACGCAGTGTCATGGCATACACTTCGGACGGGACGAGGTTAAAATTTCTACTCTGCCACTGTGCGTGTGACTTTTTTTTTTTATAACATATCTTCTTCATCTCCAATAAATCCCAGGTTCTTCTCCTGCGGTATGAATGGAGACGGAGAATCGTTTATCATAGAATGGGACGAAATCGAAGGGTCCGTGAAGAGAACATACCTCGGCCTCGCCAAAAACCCGCCCGAGGTGATTCAGTTCGACACTATAAAGAACAGATTCTTGGTCGCCGGAGACGACTCCACAATCAAATTCTGGGACATGGACAGTCCCAACGTGCTGTCCTCTTTCAGACTAGACGGTGTGCCGGTAATAAAATAGCTTAGCCTAAACTTTAGAGGATGAAATACTTCGAATGTGGATATACATTCGGGGGATTCTTAATGAGTATTCTTTTGCAGGCTTGCCCCCTCGTTCGTGCTAGCAGGGAAGGGAGACTTTTGGCCGTGTCGACGAATGACAACAAAGTTAGAGTACTGGCGAACAGCGAGGCCATTCGAACGTTCGGCTCCTCGGAGACTAAATCCGCGTCCAAGGTAATGAAGAATCGGTAAAAATTTTCACAAGGGCTCATTTGAATCATTACATGCATCTAACTTGTGAAAGATTTATTACCTTCAGGTTCCAGCTTCAGGGCAGTTAGGTCTCCCGAGCTCGACGGGGAGAGCGGGACTTAGCATCGGTCAGCATGCACATCCTTCTGGAGGGCAAACGAGTCGAACTAGGAATTGGAGTATGATGGAGATTAGCGAACAATCTCAACTTCGTTCGCTGAGAGCCCTTGACGATGATACTTCGTCGCCAACGAGCGTCAGTGTTTGCTTAACTTACGTGCCCTTTGCCTCGAATCCTTTTTTTTTTCTTAATGAATCGTATGATCTTTCCTCAGACGGTTAAGCTGGTTTATAAGAACTCTGGCGACACAATTATCGCATTATCGTACAATGGTCAGCACAAGGTTTGGAGGTGGCAGAAAACGGAAGAAAATATAGCTGGAATGGTATTGAGAGTTTCTAAGTTCCGTGGGTATATTATTATTTTTTTTTTCGCATGATAGTAATAAACATATATGTATTGCATCTTATTGCAGGCTACAACAGCTGTTGCGCCACAGCTTTGGGCTCCTCCGAACCAGCCCCCTATGACTAACGACATGGACCGAGTAAATCCCGAAGTAGCCATACCGTGCTTAGCCCTCTCGAAGAACGGCCTTTACCTTATCTCATCATCGGGAGGAAAAGTGACCCTATTCAATAATGCGACGTTTAAGGTTCGTTTGCATGGCATAGCAGCGTTTTCACAGAAAGGCGTTCTTTTTCTTACAAAGGGATTGCTGATTGCGCCTTTTTTTTTTTTGGCAGGCTATGACGAAGCTTTTTGCTCCTCCGCCGGTAGCTGCCAGCCTTGCTTTCCAGCCTCGGGACAACAACTTCATGGCTGTAGGAATGACGGACGCTTCGATATCCATATACAATATTCGACTGAACGAGGTTAGACTAAATCAACCGTTCATCTCCCTATTTTTTCGTCGGAGTATATATATACAGTCTTCAAATCTGAACCGTCGGATTCTTACCGCAGGAGAACAAGCTGAGGGGTCACAAGAGCAGCGTCACTGGGCTCGCCTTCTCGAGCCAGCACGACGTGCTCGTATCGGCCTGTGCTGACCAGGTTAGCGGCCTTGATTTCAGACCACGCCGTTGGATCGGTTCCTAGTTTTATGTGTAATAATATTGGACCTTATTGCGTCGAACAGATCATCGCTTGGAACTTAGGCAGCTGGGACAAGAGAGCGGAGGAGTCCTTGCATGCTGCCCCGGGGGGGCGGGCCCCGACCGCGGGCTCGAAGGCCCGGCTACAGTTCCACCCAGATCAGACCCGCCTGCTCGTCGTACATGAAAAGTGGATGTCCATCTACAACGCGCCTCAGCTCGATTTGGTCAAAAAGGTGGCCCGTGTTTTTAAACAACGAGGATTACGCCAGAAAAAAACGATAATTAACTGTATTTTTTTTTCTCGCAGTGGTTCGTAGCGGAAAGGGCTTCCGTAATAGCCGACGCTACGTTCTCATGTGATGGAACGTCAATTTACGTGACCTACAGCAATGGGGTGGTCAACGTCCTGACGACTTCGAGCATGAGGGTTAGATGCAGGATAACGCCAGCGGCTTATCTTCCTCCGAGCGAACCAAGGTGAGCACAGCGTCGAAACACGTTAAAAGGAAAAAATATATATGCATGTAATGATTGGTTTTATTTCGTATTTTTGCGACCAGCGACGAGACGGTTAGATTCCCGCTGGCTATCGCCTCTCATCCGTCGGAGAACAACCAGTTTGCTATGGGGTTGAGTGATGGCGGTGTTTACCTGCTGGAGCCGAAGGACGGGGAAGGGAAATGGGGCGACGAGCCGCCGGAGGAGAATAGGTCGAGCTCGAGCAAGGCTGCTGCTGTCACTTCTGCTATGGGGTGACTGTTTTTAATGATGTAATGGAAACTTTTTTGTGGTTTGTTTAAGTTTGTCTGAGAACTAAGTGTCTGGGTTGTGTTTTTTTCTTATTTTGATGCTATTTTGTGTGTTTTGTGACTGATTCTGCTTTGTGATTGGATTTTGGCAAACTGTTTTTTATTATTACATGTTAACAAAACACACCACTTTGAACATCCTTTATCTCTGTTTACTTTTCGGCTCTGTTTGATATAAAGATTTCATCGCAGAAAAGAAAAGAAAATGTATAAAGATGCGACAATAGAAGCATAATGTATCATAATTTATAATGAAATTACTCAGCAGTAAAAAAGGGATGAAACTACAAAGTTTACTAACTAGATGTGTCGACCCAAGCACAATCTTCATGAAAAGATTCAAAATATCGACTTAGAAAAGCCAAACAGAAATAAGACAATCTTGTTGACCATTCCACGCGAAGACGACAAGACAAGACATATAAAACTAGAAGGGACGGGAGAAGACATCTCTCCGCGGCCCTAATGCTAATGTTCGGCCTGTTCGTTGTCTCTACCCTCTCGTGCAGCAGCCATTAAAGTATCAAAATTTGCTGTTTTCCCAAGAATTATTTCAATCTGAAACAGAGCAACGACAGATATCAGCTTTTATAGCAACGTGTGAAGGTAATACTTTCATCAGTTTGACAATTTTCCGCTATAATGTTATTTCAATAAATTGGGTGAACCATAATTCTTAAGAACTGCATTATGTAATAAGAAATGTTTTCTGACCAATATGTAAAAGATCAATACAAGGATACAGTTGATAAGTGTCTGAGCTAAGTAAGCTGTACTTGCCTTGGGTTTTTGAACTGGTCGTCCTCTTGAATCGTCTTTTATTTCCACGGTCGATGTCATTATCTCTACATGTTTTAGATGGCGAAGATTATCTCAAATCTATCTGATGATCTAACGTTTCCAACTTTTCTACAGAAAATAGATAAGAAGTTCATAACACTGAAAACTCACTCTTCTCGACAGCAAATCCGTTGTTCTTCAAAATTTCAGCAATCGAGACAACAGTTGAAATAGCTGCAATTATAAATACAAAGATTATATCAGGATTCGAGCTACTTCAAACATACTACGTAACACAAATTTAAAAAAACAATAAAGGAAGAAAACAAGCAACCAAAGTTACACTACAAAAATCCTGCAATATTCAGTATCTAGATTCTAGAATCACCTGCAAAAATGGATACGATGCAACTTCGAAGGCAATAAATGACAAAAACAGTCACAAGATACTCCCACTACATCTCCAATGGCACTAAGTTTAACCGTTGACTGGATTACAGAGAGACAGTTTACAAGAGAGTAACAAATATCAATGTACTTTGAACAACTAATAAAGAAGAGAAAGTGTGCTTATTGAATAAACTCCACACCTTATACAGAGGTGCAGAGTTAGGCGTTACATGGAAAATAAAACTCTAAGATGACAAATTTTAATAATAAAATAAATTATTCTAGCCAATATCCTTACAGACCTATAGCATAAAAAGACATAAAAATGGTTTAATGCCTCAAAGCTTCTACGAAACACATTCCATAGTTATCTAGGCCTGAGACACAGAGCAGATCAAGGGCATGAACAATAAACAGAAGAAAGCATGCTAATATCAACAAAAGCATTTGCTGAAACATTTGCAGCACACAAAAAAGAAAATTCAAGCTCAAATACAAATAAAACCACATCGCTCACCCATTCCAAGAGCAGAGAGCTCCACCTCTTCGTACTGCTGCATGTACCTCTACAATCACAAAAACAAACAGAAGGTCAATCTCAATACAACAGCCCTTCAATTAACAGCACGAATCGAAATACTAATAATAAAAAAACCTTGGCGAGATTGACATAGAAAAAAAGCGGCTTCTTCGTATTCGACACTTGGATGCGATTTTTCCTCTCAGATTCAGACACGTTCATCTTCTTGACTCCCTCGGTTACCTCCTCCATTTAGACAGCGTTGCGTTTTCACCGAAGTGAGCGTGCAATTAAGTACGTTAACAGCGAAGGGTAAGAACCTTCTGTGATGCTCAAGAGTCAAGCTAGGGTTTTTATTAGCGATTGGAGAGGATTCTGTGTCGGCCTGCTTTTATAGTGTATTGTGATGTCCACGTGTCCGAACCACTTTGCTATTGCCAGAGCCATTTTTATACGCAAAGACTAAAATACCCTCCATGTAATCATAATTTGATATTATATCAAATAAGAAACAAAATATCCAATAAATACCTAAATTCAAACATAAATAAAACACCAACCACTAGAAAATCTCAAATAAAAACACACACACACACACTCTCTTATATGTGTATATATATACTATATTTATTACAAAACTAACAGGCATTTTGAAATAATAACAATTTTCTCCCCTTTTATGAAGCATTTGCTCATTCAACTTTTGAGTCAATCAAGCCTCTCAAGAAGAAGCTGCTGCCTAACTTTCTTTATGAATCTCTCTGCAATCTCATCGATGTTCTCTTCATCAACTGAGAGCTTCTTTGCTGCTGTAGTAGAATTATTATTATTAGAATTATCTGCAAATCTTCTGAGCTGAGGCTTTTCGCCATGTTTATCATTTGCCGCAGACATCGTTTTGAGGACCTTAGGTTTGACGTTGTGATGATGATGATAGTTTCTCATCCTCTTGGCTTTATTGTACTTAATTCACTGCTTCTCTCGGACATATGTTATGTTAAGGCAACCTTATTTATAGTCTGAGTTTAGAGAATAAAGCCGCAATTAATAAATAAATAGAACATTACTTCTTTTTATTGATGTTTGTTGCATGCAAGGCACGTTACCTCTTAGATTTGCCCCATGCAAAAAGTGGTAGGTATAGTATGGGTAAATAAAATAATATAATATAATTTTTTTAATGTTCATTTGCTTGTAATTAGAATATCTATATATATATATATATACGTTTTACTACGGAAGAAATTTGAAATCTATACGATTATTGCACTCACAATATTTACATATTAAAAATTGTTCCAAAGAACATAACGTGTCAACTCTTTGGTATAAAGGCTGGCTAGCTAGTGTATAAAAATATTATATATTTATATGATATACAGAAACACCCATTGCTTGTCGTGCTAACTAATAAGATTTATTACTACCTCAATTATTGAACGTTGAAAGTTAGATCTAGAGACAGAATATGAGAATAAAACCTAAAACACTTTTGATATATAAAATATAAATTATATAGCTTGTTAGGTCTGGTAAATATAGTTTAATACTTTTCAGAAATAATCTAGAACCAATTATGATATCTTTGAATTAGTTTTTCTTTTCTTAATGATTGGAACAATCTAGGACCTTCTTGATACTTTATTTAGGAAATTAAATAAATAAATGTCATATATTACTGTTGTGTAGCAGCCTTGCTTGAATTGGGCCTGGGCCCAATTAAGGATCAGCAAATTTACATTGCGGCCCAAACAATTAGATAATCAAATAAGTCCTCAAGGCAAGTCTCAGTCAGCTCAGTAGTCAGTAGCTACGAAAAGGAAATAAGAAATCTGAATTATAATTAAGAAATTGCTTTGAGAAGAGCATCTGCAATCGATGGCGAGCACTGCGTGTTTTATGTTAGTTAGCAAGAATGATATACCGATTTACGAAGCTGAAGTTGGGACTGTTCCTAAAGTAAGGCTTTTTTTTTTTGTCATTTTATTTAGCTTGATCGGGCTTGTTTTGTTGGGGGGTATTTTTCACTGATTCTGATTAGGTGTTTTTTATTTGATCTGATCTGATTTGTGGTTGCTGAATTTTATAGTAGCTGTATGAATATTTTGCGGGGTCGCTTCTTGAGCTGGATTGCGTTTTGTTCGATTTTTTGTCCGTGTTAGAATTGGATGAAATCAAGGAGTGTAGTCTTTGCTTGGAGCTCGATTATTCGCTTAATCTTTTCGGAGTAGTGTTAGTTTGAATCGAAGGTGTTTTCCTTAGTGTGTTGCCTCTCTTTATTGATTTTAGCTGACATGAGTTCAATTAGTGTTTGATTTATGAATTTGTAATCTGCTGTGTCAGAAGGAGGATGCTGCCCATGAACATCAGTTCATACTGCATGCCGCGTTAGACATTGTTCAGGACATAGCCTGGACTACAAGTGCCATGTAAGTTTATGGCTTAGTTCGCTTCATTCCATAGTTGGTCTTGATTTGATTGTTTCATGATTTACTGAGAGATTTGTGGCATGGATACACTTTTCATGCGTGTTGTGTTGAGATTTTAATCGACCGCGGACCGACCCGATTCAAACTGATCCATGACAGATCGACCCACAATACAAAATATAAAGACGAATCAAAAGACAAGAATTTAACGTGTTTCTGATTCAATTCGATGTGAATTGAACCGTACGTCCATGGAGAAAATCCTAGATATTCAATGCCCACGTTCGAGTGTTTACAAAGTTTCACGTTCTTATCTTCCTCGCACTGATTTCAAGATCAAGAACCTACTTACACATTCTATCTACAATGGATTGATCTCTCACTTTTGTTTTCTCTCCGTGTTTACAACAATCTACTCTCAATATTCTGAGAAATTGTTTCACTAGTACGTCCTCCACTTGTCTGCTCTGCAATATGTTATTCTGCACGATACAAGAGAAGTTTCTTTCAAGGCAGTTGAAACTGCTTCATTTGGACAGTAGAGAAGTTGTCGCTATCAGCTGCAATTTCATAAGTGAGCAAGTTCAAATGATTTCTGCTTCAGCACTTTCTCTTCTCTCCGTCACACGCTTTCTTCTCTTTATCACAGCTTACACTCAGAATCCGTGAACTTAAAAGTACTCAACAAACCATCAGCAAGCTTTGATATTCCTCTAATGGTTTATACTTTGAGTTGGATGATTTATCTCGACATGTTGTATGGTGCAGGTTTCTAAAAGGCATCGACAGATTCAACGACTTGGTGGTGTCGGTGTATGTGACTGCTGGTCATATCCTTTTATGCATTTTTAAAAATTTGGTGTTTCATCTGTCATTTTGGAGATAACCCGCGTCATTTTAACGTGAGAATACATAGGTTTGAAGTATGTTTACAGTGACCTGATAATTTACTTATTGTTGGATGCTTGAACTGATTAGGAGCTGAAATGAAATATGGAGAATCTGTTTAGTTTGATCTGCTTAATTTGGAGAAAGTTGGTTTTACTGCACTTGCACTTAGAGTTAGTATATTTTGCCGTTTCATTCAACTTTCTTTAGTAGTGATGCTGCAATACTCAGTACCTCTTGGTTCGCATCCCATCGGGGAGTCATTTCTGAGTTCATATTATTTTGTATAATATCCATCGTCATTTGAAAGCTGTGCTGTGTATCGTCATCTTTTAAAATTGATTTTAACTACTTCCTGTTTGCCCTCTGTTTGATTCCATTAACTAACTAAAGCCATACATACTCGACTAATGCTGCTTCACGATTCTCGCAACGACGATGGAATCAAAAGCTTCTTCCAGGAAGTCCACGAATTATACATCAAGGCAAGTCCTCTTCCATTTCCTAAATTTGACTTCTTTTTTTTTTTTCGTTTTGTTACCCTTAGAGAACTTGGATTTGTTGTTGCATTGACTTGAGGACGTTGTGATGTAACGACGCATCACTTCGACCGTGTTTGAAATCATGCATCGTCCATAAGCCTTGCCTTGGGCATTCGAATGAAGCCACTTCAGATGGATAGATGAAACTTACTTGTAATTGTGGAGTAAAGTGGATCTTATCAGAATTTACTTGATGTATAGAACTTAAACATTTTTTGCAGACTCTTCTCAACCCTCTCTACCTTCCTGGAAGCCGCATTACGTCATCGCACTTTGATACGAAAGTCCGTGCCCTAGCAAGAAAGTACCTGTGAACCCATTCATGTGATTCACAATAGTTTCGGTCGCTGGAAAATTCTCCCGAGGACATTCTACATTACACAAGTAATTCCTTTGCTTGCTGATTCATGACATGATACTGTGAGAACAGACATATAGCAGGTTATAAAACCTTTATAATTTGCACTTCCTCTGTAATCTTTATGTGTTTGATGCATTTATGTTGCATGCTTCGGTTGATAGTATCATTGGATTTTCTTTGAATGTGATGATACACAGTTGTCGCATGTAATGTCTAAATTATTGAATGAAAGCAAATTTCGATGTAGTATTTTGTGGGCAAGCTTTGGCCATCTTGTCTGCCCTTATATTTGACTTAGATGTAATATTTGAAGTCTGATGGTGGGCCATAAAACCATATGATGTTATGAAAGGTTGGATCAGTTCAACTAATATATGACTCACGATTCTTTGTTTTACCAATAATTGGGATATATTCTTTGAAGATGACAATTGGCTTGGTTTGGTCATGGATGGTTTATTAAACTAAAATTAGCGGTCATTCTATATGCTACGGTTGACTTTAATTTATTTTTTGTATGTTGTGTAATGATAAGGAAGGTCAAAAGATGGTTTTGGTCAAACCTATATGTACCTCAAGGTAGTACTTTATTTATTAAAGTATTTTCTAAAATTACATCGAATGGAATTATATTTAGACTATCGCTATCGCACCTTGAAATAAATAAAGTACCTTAAGATTGAAGAACTTTGATTAGTCATTCCTTTTTGGTATCAATGGCAATAATTTTCTCCAATTAGATAAAGAAGAAACTGCCGCCTTAAGAGGATTTTCAAAATTATATTATTCATATAAGGTCACCGCCCCAATTTACCACCGCCATTAAGAATAAATAAATATTAATGCCAAGGAATTAAATAGTTGGGAAATATTGTAAGTGATCCGATCAAAATTATGTATGTTTTGTTTAATATTCCTATTTGGATGGATCTCATAGTCTATGCAATGAAATTTTTAAATATTTTGATCGACCTGTCTAAATGTAAAGTAGGTAGGACAGACAGAATTGTCCTCAAATGACTAATTTTTTTATTAACCCAATCGTAAGCCAGACAGTATATCCAAAATCTATTCTACAATTAACAATTGAGTTTCACATTGTATAAATCACAAAACAGTTCAATAGGATAGGATGGACATTCACTCACACGCATATTATATTACACCAAATGAGAAAGAAAGAAAATTTAAAACTAAAAATCTTATCTTCATTTCCTTCGTACAACCAAAAAAATTCAGGCGGAACAAAAAATAAAAAAATAAAAAAAATCATAAAATAAAAAAGAAAAAAAGAAAACGATTTTCTTGGACTACACCATATTCAGAAAGAAAATCTCACCAAGTCTCACATCACGCGCTTGTTCGCCGCACGTCGGCGCGTCTTGTTACCACGACTGGCACTGTTCTTCTTATTCTTCTTCCCGAAGCATCCGCAGGCCGATACGCGCGGCGACGGCGGATCAATCGCCGGAGAGACCTTCCCGGTACGAAACCCAAGTCCTCCGCCGGTGGATCGGCTCCTCTCCATCCTTAATCCGACGGGCGGCAATGGACTTACACCAACAGCCGATCCTCGCTGATCATTCTCTGATTTTTTAGGATCATCGTTATTGCCGGCGATAGTTTCGCCTTCCTTTAGTTTTTGCTGGTCGTTTGCCAGCTGATTCAGACCAGCGAGGAACTTGTCGTCCCACACCATGCCTGAAGATCCTTGTCGCCTGAAGGACACTGCAGATCTCTGTAAACCTTCCATTAGACAGACAGAATCACAACTGAGAATTATTTGGGTTGGGATTATTAGGTAAGAATTATTAAGTGTGTGGAGATGCGAATTTCTCTAGGCCTTATATGTGACGTGACGAGGCAATGTGTTGTATTTATACTATTGCATTAAATATATTATATAAATATAAATATAATATATTATAGCATTAAATACAGGGAAATGAAAACAACTAAGATGATATACCAAATAAGGGAGAAAAAGTAGTCCTATTTCATGAGTTTCATATTATAATAATATCATAATAAGGAAATACACAATAAACCCCGTCGAAGATATTAATTACATGTACACAATATAAACTGCAAGAGTAAAAAGATTTAGATATATTCTATATCCATAATGGAGATGAAGAGAGATTACGAAGAAGCCTTATTGGTTAGAAAAGATGCAAACATGGCTATCGATGAATCCGGCGATTGTCGAAGGCGGGCTATTACAGGCAAAATCTCCGAGGAGCGAATGTATTGTCTGCAAAGTGGATGAGCATACATTTTGACCAGAGAGAACAGCGCTACTCTCAACGGAGACTCCTTCATTACGTCCCGACGAGGAGGAGGAGGATTCAATGCCACCGTCGAACAGCTGGCTACAACATTCAGCAATGCCTGCCAAAGACAAAACAAAATTTTCATTCTCTAATCTTCTTTCATCGTATGACTGAGTGTCATGATCTCAGTTCGATGGAATTCGATAAATTACTCATAGTTAAACACACACACCTGTATGGCTCCTTTGGAAACTATGTCTTCAGAGAGTCGATCGGAGTGGCGAACAAGATTGCTGAGTGCGCCAGCTGCATTTGATTTAGTTTTGTCTTCCTCGTTCGATGTTAGCAGGTTTGTCAGCCGAGGAATGGCTCTCTTAAGCTCGTCGTATAGGGAGTCGTTATGGTAGGCAGCGTTCCCAACCTGGAGAGAACGAAGCATTTATACTACTCATCAATTATTATGCTCATCTTCCCAAAACAAAGTCATGGCAGTTGTAAAAAGGAACACCTTACAGCAAAAGAAGCGAATTTCCTCGTGCGTTTGTCAGGATCGTCGCATCGATCGACAACCATATGGATTATGCCATGTTTAACCTTTTTTTCAGAGTAGAATTTAAAACAGTTAGCATGTTGTGTTACAACAGAGAGCAGTGTAATTGTTGAAGAAAATAAGGGAGAATTAGTTTCTAAATTTGTATCAATATCACGTACAAGAGAACTGTAGAAAAAGGAGCTGTGCCGACACAAGTTTCCTACTACACTGCAAGCCTTGGCACGCAGATTTGGATCGTCATGTGCAATGAAATGCTTTAAATCGTCCAAGATATCAGCCGCATGGATATGCTCGTTAAATTGCTCCTCCTGGTGCAAAATACTAGTGTTAAACATTCATTCAGTAATTCATTCCAAAAGAAACTATTAACATTACTGTATAAAATCTTCATGTTTACAAAGGATGACATGTGAGAACTAAGCAGCATTTAGGTGCTTGTGACTTGTGAGAATGAATTAATTTCTAGTAAATATTCAACAAAAAGTTCTCAAGACAATTATCTTGGAAACAATACCTTGTCCATTCGAGCTAAATCAGAAAGAACCATAAGAAAATCCAAGGTGACGTCTCTAGGACAGGGGCCAGTAAGTAGCCTTTTCACTCTGGTTTGATCCAACAAACCTTTAGCCACAAGTTGGACGGCGAGTGGTTTTCGAGTTGACAGTTTCCCAACAAATGCGACGGGCCTTGCAGTTGCAATATCCTTCAACTCAACCTTTTCCATACATCGTAAAATAATGTCTGGCACGTCGCACTGTAATAAATTATATGACAAATCCAAAGTTTATTAGAACCGGACATTTCAAAACCGTCAATGTCACAGGAAGATAACTTCGCCAGCTGTTGCATTGATTAGTAAACTGCTTTCATAAGGTATAAGTGCATGGACTTTCACATGGCGGAAACACTAATAAACTTAGTGATATTTTTCTGGATCATGGATGCCTACAGTTAGTTAGTTATTAGACATACCTCGAGTAACCATGGAAAAGAAAGAGAGAAACAAACTAAGAAAACAGACTTCAAAAATCTCTTTTAGTGATAGCCCGTATGATAGTAAAATGGATAATATGATCACGATACGAAAACAATGCCAAATCTTCCAATGACTCAGATCGTTTTGCTAGAGGAAAATTGAAATTTCAAACTCGGATATACCACCATATATTCTTTTTAAATACGAGCAAACAGTAATCATTCTTACCTCTAAGAGAATTTGTTCAAATGTCTCCATGCTTGTATGTATCGCTTTTATCATGTCCTTGTCCTCGGTACAGATCTTTCCACCAGGAGACCCAATAGCATTCAGAAGGAACCCACTATTTACGGAAGCAGTAGCAGCGGATGGCAAACCAGGTGTACTTTGTACAGCCACAAATGGAAATGCTAAGAGGTCGATGACTGAACTTATTGTGTCGCGCACACCACATTGCCCACCACCAGGTCCATTCCAGCAGCCAACAAGGCTTAGATGAGCATCAGATATTAAATCGACGATGCACTTAATTTGTTCTGTCCTCAACAAGATCTGTCGAAAAGTAGAAACACCACCAGAAATGCATTGACCCAGTGAAGAGATAGTCCACACAACCCCAGCAGGTGATAATCCAATTTGATCTTGTGAGCAAACAAATCTTTGCTCATTTGATATATTGCTGGACAACAAATTAAGCAAAAGCTGAGGAGCCCCACTTGCGCATAACTGCTGCACTGCAAGAGGCCCACCCCAGCTCAATCTGGAGTACAACAGCCCAATCGAGGCATCTCTAATTCCAAACCTGCATGGAAGCATAGTCTTGTGCATGTTCGTGTTACGAATAATCCCTATATTTTCATTAGTTTCGGGAGACCTGAGATGGTCGCAGAGAGTAGCTGTTCGTGGAATGAAAGGAAGAGCCATCTCCGGAATGGCACTTTTGAATGGGGAACATATTTCAAGAGCAAGAATTGAAGCTAGAGCAAGCATAGCAGCTGAACAAGAAGGTTGTAATTGGGAGGAATTCATCCTTTCGTCCGAAGAAAAAAGGCGTGCAAGGATAGTGATACGAGCATACTGCTTTTTTGAAGATGTTGTCAACATAAACAAGGCTGAGTTCCTTCCGAGGGATTTTAGACGTTGAGCTACTGTAGCAAGCACAACAGATGAGTGCAAAACCAATGCCTGAGTATCCACTATCTTGGATTTTGAGTTGTCAGCTTCTGAGCGATTATTTTCTTTATTACTTGATGAAGCAGCACAGAACGACAGTATTGAGAAAATCTCTGAAACAATAGTGCCATCGTCACCTCCATTCACAATTGTATTCACTGGAAATTTGCTTGGTAACCCGCACAATATATGCAAAGCAGGTTCGCTATTCATGCAACATCTGGAAACAATCTGCAATAGTGAAAAATAATGTTCGGAGCATGTGAGACCGACATAATACTATCCCTCTAAATCGTATAAGATATGATCATGGTATAGAAAATAATTAGCAATGATTACCTGAACCGTGGCAATGAGACTACTGATTTCTTGCTTTTGGTGAAGACAAGAATATACAGCAACTCGAAATGCTTCAGACCCGAGAAATGCTTTTGTAATCACATTGATAACTTCACATGACTCTTTTCTGTGTGGTGGTCGTCCATCATCACAGTCTTTCATGTTTAATTGATGTAGAGAAGGATGCCTCAGGGATATCAACGGAAATATTGCACTCCCTTCACTTGAAGAGAGTTCATACGCATCAATGAGAGACCAGATAGCCCTGCAGGCTTCACAAGCAGCTCGTAATATATTGGTAGAGTCTGATATGCGTCTTGCGCCACAGTATTCCAAGCACAAGCAAAAAGAATCCAGAACATGCGAAGACATGGCATGATCCAGAATTTGCTGAACATTTTTATTTAGCACTGGCAAGGTTGAAGCTGACTCATGGTTTGAAGAAACAGCGGAAGATCTTACAGATTGTGCCGCATGAGATAACATGATGGTAATACATGCAGTGGATTCATAGAGAACTCTTCCACATATGTCATCATTGCTCCCCACCACCTGCAGATTGTAAACTTTGTCAGCTTAACAACATAGATACATCTGATGTACGGAACAGTATGAACAACTGAGAGAGATGATATCAACCTGCGAGTATAGCTCAACAACAGTGACCCAGTGCCCGAAATAACAATCACCAATGCTATTACCAGCGTTATCCAACAATCTTTTTGTGATTGAGAAGCTCTGTAGATAAGCTAAAAATGCATGAGTAAGTTGAACCCACGCCACATCAAGCTCGAATTTAAATTCTGCAAGAAATACAAAATAACCTAGGTTGCTAAGAAAAGAAAGAGAAAACTCGACAAAAATCAATTTTATAGATTTTCATACACGACTGCCAGCTGATTGTGGAAAGGCCTTATATGTGTCAATCCGCTTCTAATATCTTGCATGCATAATAATACATTACACAGGTTATTGGTTTGGCGATATGTAATCAAATCAAAACTCGATATTCAAAAGGATTTCGGTTTCACATATGCAAGGATAGAATCTCTACGTTTGCGACAAACTAAGACTCCTAAGTAACAACAGTAACATACCTTCGCCATCAAATCATTTCCATCAGATATTTTTATCTGAGCTAGAGCAGAAATCAAGCTGAGGAGTCTATTAGTTATTTCGTCCATAATTCCCCTTGAATTGAAAGCTTCGGCAGCAATTAGGTTTGAAATAATTCTCATTGACTGGTTCAAAGTAACAACATCTTGATCCCTATCGAAATATATGCAAAGTTTTTCATCATTGGTTTCTAAAAATGATACTATCATTAGACAAGCTTCTACTTTCAAAAGGGTGAAATCAAATATACAGCAAAATGAAAAGTTCACAAATTGCAGTGAGATATTTGATACCTGGAAGGGGTGGTTTGCAATACATCGGAAAACTTTTTGAAAGGAAGCAGAATAGCAGCCAATGCTTCATTGTCCTCACCAATCTCTTTAGCACCATGAACAGTGCGGGATCTACTCTCTAGCTGCTCCAAGACATGGCAACCTGAAACTCCAGAGAAACATGTCGGACGCTGTTGAAAAGTACAGACTTCTTGAATGATGAGTAGGCTCCAGCAGATACATCGTCAATGTTCTTTTTCAATTTCACATTCAGATCCATAATCAAGACAATGTTCATTTGAAGTGAGATAATTACCACCCAACTTTCCATTTCCAAATGAGGAATAGTGAGTTTCAGAAAAGAAATTTAAAAATAACTTAGCACGCATATTAATCCCCATAACTCGTTAATTACAGGTCTGTTAGTCATGCTACAAAGAAAATTAATGAATATTCACTGTGTTCTTTACCTGATTGTACAATTCTGTCATGACTAGGGAAACCTGGGAACTCTTCCTCCCTCGGCATTGCCTTATCTTCTGTTAAATCACCTTCATGGGAATGCAAATCAACATGAGGGCGTTGTGCTTTCCCGTCTCCAGATTCAGCAGGAGAACATCTTCTATCTAAAACGAAAACCATAAGGTATAAATTTGATCAAGATTCCTGACAGTTACCACAGGCTCTTGGAAAAAAAAAAAACTAACATACCCTCAGGACTTGCTATGGCAGATCCAACTGCATGTGGCAAATTTTTTTCTGGTCTAGATGTTCCACCAGAAACTTTTGAAGAAGTCATAGTCACAGCACACAATTCCTGCTGTTTGTCGACAATTAGTTGCATAGACAACAGCTTCTCAATGCAATTCTAATGTATCACTAAAAAGTAATTTTTACCTCTACTTCTGATTGTTCTCTAACAAATGGATGATCGAGAAGAGCAGGCCATGACAATCTGCGTTGTGGATTCTGTTTCCAAAACAGAAAGTAATCTTTATATTAGAGAGAAATAGGAAGCTGACTAGCTGAGTATGTATGCAAGCACAGCAAATATCACCTTATTCAGCAAACCATGTAAGAAACTTTTGAAATTTGAACTCATATTTTCCGGATATTTAACCGGATCCTGCGACAAGTACCAAGATAGTTAGTCTCATTCCTTGGTCATGCAATTGGTGCAACAACAGGAAGCTGCAACTTACCTTCACAATGTGACGAATAAGTTCAAATACTGAATTTGTATAAAATGGAGGTTGACCAACAAAGAGTTCATACCTACGTTGTTTGATCAGGAATTTAAAATCAGCTAGATATAAGTAGACAAGTAAGCCCAGAAAGGCATGAGAAAGAAACAGATAAGAACTAAATAACAAGTGTCCCTTGACAGGCTGATCAATAATCCCCACAACAATCATGTTGAAGATATCAGTTATATATTAAATGATCAGTTACAAGTCAATGGAGATATCATTCTCTATAAACTCCTCCACAAAATCATCTGTTGTATAATTGCATATTATTTTTTGTAACATATGTTTTACTTCTTTGTTGTATTTGCCTAATTATAAGGCTGAACACGTTAATAGAAATATATCTTTTCTCTAAACCTTTTCATGGTATCAGAGCTTAGAAGGTCCTAGCTTATTTTCTTCTTCGATGGCAAACGAGCAGTCTACCATTCTTAACGTTAATGAGCCTACTAGGCCATTCACTATTCTTCAATTACAAAACACCATCAAATTATCATCCACACATAGCCTGGAAAACTCAATTAGAAGCAACACTTCGTGGTTATGATCTGTGGAAATATATCAATGGATCCTTCCCTTCTCCTCCAAAATGCATCACTACTGAAGGTGATAATTCGGTCCCAAACCCAGCAGCATTGACTTGGTTTCGCCAAGATCGATTGGTTTTTGGTGCTCTCATCGGATCTCTCTCTCAAGATCTTGTACCTCTAGTCTCTCAAAGCGGCACTGCCAAGGAAGCATGGGATATTCTTTCCTCCACATATGCTTGTACGTCTCGCGGTCATTTCAAACCAATAAAAGCTCAGCTCTCCAAAATTAATCATACCAATCAATCGATTCATGAGTATATACAAGCCATCAAAAAGTGCACGAATCGTTTGGCTGCTATGGGAAAACCCATGGATCATGAGGACATCATTGACGAAGTGCTCCAAGATATCAACCACCGGCCCTTCTCCCTACACCTTGGTTTTCTTCTTCAGTCAAGCCACAACAACCATATTTGGGTAAGTGCCAATGGTGTCGAGTCACACGTAATGCTCTCGACAAAAGCAGTATATTCAAAAAGTTGTATCCCACCACTGAAGTTCCTGCTCCGGTCTTTGCTCAGGCTGCTCAGATGCGTCCACATACTGCCTACGTAACTCAAGCTCAAATGGCACAGGTTGTCTATTCTGGCACCCCATCCAATGGCTGGCTCATGGATAGTGGAGCATCTCATCAAGTCACAAATGATCTCAACAACCTCTGATTGCATGCACCATATGATGGCTCGGATGAATTTGTGATTGGTGATGGTTCAACCCTTTCGATAGCAAATAGTTCTTTCTCTCTTACTACTCCTTATAAAATATTTACCTTCTCCAATGTCTTACATGTTCCCTCTATATCACGAAATATCTTATCCGTCTCTAAGTTCTGTAGGGATAATAACATCTCACTCGAATTCTTATCCACTCTTTTTCGTGTCAAGGATTTGTTGGGCACAATTCTTCTCCCGGGGCCATCGAAAGCAGGAACTTATGAATGACATCCGAAACCTCCTCGAGTCTACACTAGTTTCAAAAACCTCGTTCCCGATTGGCACCATCGACTTGAGTATCCATCTAGGTCTATTACTAGAATTTTGAACTCTTAAGTTTTCATTAGCTATTTCAGATCTTTCTATGTCGTATTGTCACTCATGCAATATAAATACAAGCCACAGACTACCTTTTAATTCCTTTACACTTACCTCTCGTGCCTCTCTTGATTTAATTTTTACTGATACATGATCTAGTCCCATATTATCACATGATAATGACAAATATTATGTGATTTTCGTTGACCATTTTACAGAATACACGTCATTATATCCACTAAAAAAAAAAAGTCTTACACTGAGAAAACCTTTCATCATTTTTGAGCCCTTATTGAAAAATATTTTAAGAAGCCAATAGAACAAGTTGTTAGTGATAATGGCGGAGAATATGAGAAGCTCAAACCTGACTTTGCTAGTCGTGGCATTTCTCATCTCACTACTCCTCCCCACACTCCGGAACATAGTGGGTTCGCAGAACGTCGGCATAAACACATTGTCGAGACAGGTTTATCCCTCCTTTCTCATGCTCAAATGCCATTAAACTATCGGCCATGTGCTTTTACTACAACCACATATTTGATTAATCGTCTCCAAACTTCAACACTTCATAATGACTCTCCTTATCTTCATCTCTTTGGGATTGTGCCTAATTACTCAAAGCTGCGAAACTTTGGCAGTTTGTTCTACACATGGCTGCGACCATATGCTAGTCATAAGCTTGATAATCGGTCTTTTCCATGCATCTTTCAAGGTTACTCTCCAACACAAAGTGCCTATTATCGTTTACATGTTCCAACAAATAGGATTTATGTTTCTCGACACGTGAGATTTGTGGATAATGTCTTTACATTTCCCAGTTTTAGTCCATCATCTACTTCTATGTCTTCTACTAACATTACAGAATGGTGCATAGTGTCTCTTCCCGTCGATGTAGAACCTCCAATACAGATACAGCCCACTATGCAGCCTACTATCGACCCTTCAAATACTGCCTACTGTCACTAACTCACCTCCATAACAGTTATTGACCAACCCACAACCACCACCTCCTCCAAATAGAATCATCGTCACTACTCTACAAAATAATATTGAGAAGTCGAACCCCAAGTTTGCCAATCCAACCACTACTCAGACTCGATTAGTTGAACCTCGTAATATTAGTCAAGTCCTAAAAGATCCTCAATGGCGTCATGCAATGACGACGAAATATAATGCATTATTACGTAATGCTACACGAGAGCTTGTTCCTTCTCACCCATCACAGAATGTTATTGGCTGCAAATGGGTATATCGTGTTAAATATAAATCATGGGGTGAGATTGAGCGTACAAGGCTCGCCTTGTGCTAAAGGTTTTCTTCAACAGCCTGGGACTGATTATTCAGACACATTTCGTTCAGTTATCAAGACTAAAACACTCATGCTATCTCTTGCAATCACAAATAGATGGAATATTTGTCAGCTTGATATTAATAATGCCTTTCTTCAAGACAATCTTCATGAGAGTGTATTCATGTTGCAGCCCATGGGTTTCTTGGATTAAGATAATCCCATTCACGTACGCAAACTGTGAATGTTTACATTTACAATGTGGAGCCGACACTTGAGTCAACAGTTGGTCAATCCGATGTTTTGTCTTTCATGCCCAAATAACCGTTTATCCTATTTTTGTGGCTTTGTTTAAGTGTGTGCAGGAGTTATTTACGAGTTGAACTGAGTAAAGATAGAGAAGTTGAGTGGAGCTAAAAATAAGAGGTGCACTTACTAAAAATAGAAGAGAGAGATCAAGATGGAACAAGTCAAGCTACAGACATGGAGCAACGTCCATATTCATTTTAGTGGAGTCGTGGACATCAAGGGAAGTTGGAGGAACGAATATATATATGCAGAAGACTCCAAACGAGAAATATGTTCGAGACATTGAAATAGAAAGACGCGCGCGTGCAACGAGCTTGAAGAAAGGGAAGTTTTCCATCATTTATCTGTTTTGATCACTTTGTGCCTAGTGTTTTAACTTTATACTTTTGTATAGGACATAGGATCTATACGTGAGTTTCTGTGTGAAGTCTAGGTTGTGTTTACTATCTTTGATAATTGTGTTTTTGTAATCCATTCTCGTAGTGGAATTTTGCCCTGAAGGCACGCAGCAAGTTTTTATAACTTGCTGCAAATTTTGAAACCCTGTGTCCAACATGTACTTACATTTATTTACAACTAAGTTTATTTTTCCGCTGTGCAAAATCATTCTGATCCCGAATGTTCTTTCAACATTAGGGTCAACATTTAGTTTACTGATAACTTAGTGTGCATCCGTATCATACCACCCCCTTATAAATAGATGCAAGCACACGTTGGACACCGTGTTTCAAAATATGCAGCAAGTTTGCGAGCCTTCAGGGCAAAATTCCACTACGAGAATGGATTACAAAAAAGCAACTATCAAAGATAGTAATAACAGCCTAAAAAAGAGTAAAACTACTCTACCTATCTTCACACAGAAACTCACGTATAGATCCTAAGTCCTATACAAAAGTGTAAAGATAGAATAGTAGGCACAAAGAGATCGATACAGATAGATGATGGAAAGCTTCCCTTTCTTCTAGCTCCTTGCACGCGCGTGTCTGTCTATCTATCTTTCTTCATATGTCTCGATGCTAAAGCTTGAATGGAGTCTTCTGTATATATAGACGTGACTCTCCCTATTTTACGGGTCCAATTTGCTTTGTTCCACCATATACTCCTTCTCTATTTTTAGTAAATGTACCTCCTATTTTTAGCAACTGCTTGACTCAATCTCCCATGATCTTCATATCTTCTATTTTTAGTAAATGCTTGACTCATTCTCCCATGATCTTCATATCTTCTATTTTTAGTATATGCAATCCACTTTCTTTGAACTATTCCAGCTCGAAAATAACTTCATGCACATACTAAAATAAAGCCACAATAATAGGGTAAACGGTTTTTGGGTATGAAAGACAAAATCAAAGATGACCCACGTCTGAGTCAATATGTTGACTCAAGTGTCGGCTCCACATTGTAAATGTAAACATTCACAATCTCCCCCTTTTTGTCTTTCCCAAAACCCATGCTAAGATAATTCAGATGACTCCCCCTGAAATCATTACGACAATCAGAACAAAAGTAGTCCTCATAAGCAAAGTCTTTAGTACACAACTACTTAGACTAATCTGATTAGTCTCAAAATACATCTGCAAAAACAAAAATCAAACACAATAAGAGAATCTAAAAGTTAAGTGATTCTATCGAATCAAATGATTCTCCTTCAGCAGCTTCCTCAGCTTCTCCTTTATCAACTTCCTCTTCAGCTCCATCTCCAGCAGTAGCAGCATTCATCCCGGCAACATCTTCAGCTTCCATCCCGACATCATCTTCAGCAACATCATCATTTTCTCCCCCTTTTTGGGAAGAAAGAAATCCTCGTAGCAATTCCCTTTAGGCCACCAGTGAAGCAATAATATCGTCCAGATACTTGATATGACGCTCCAGGACAGATGTTGAACCCACTTCTTGATCATCATTCTGAACTCCTTGCCAGGGCAGATCCACAATCTTGTGTAGCCCTGTCAAGTGACTTGCTGCAATGGAGTAGTGGATCCTTCTGCGCACCACATTGTCTCCTTGAGAAGGTTGGAACCCTCCTCGAACCAGATAATCGAAGGATCAACCAGATAATCGACCCGTTCAGCTTGGTATGCAATCTGATTGAGAATATACTCTCCCCAATTGATAAGCAGATTATTCCCCAATGCATACAACAGTTGCGCCATTGGTTCGGTCACTCTACTGTCATTGGCTGATTGGCTGTGGGAAGCCAATTGCAGATGGCCAACTTGAACAACACCGTGTAGAGTGAGGTAAGAGACGTGGCAGAAAAATTACGAGTCCATCTCACCACCGGTGATGAATGTAACTACCTCATCCATATCACTATCAGTAAAGTGATCCACTTCAGGAGTACCCAGCAACTCATTTATCAACTGAGGAGTAAATTCGTAAAGACGATTCCTTAAGTAAATCTTACCGAACTTCTTCGATTCTGGCTCATTGATCTTGGCGGAAAGATTTGCATACACCTCTCGAGTCACACGGTCAGAATGATCACCCAACATCAGCACTGCTTTTCCAAGATGCCTCGACTCCAAGCTGTTCTTATCGATGGTCCTCTCAACCCGTAAGTTCCTAGTGCGAAGTGAGTTCCAGAGTTCTTCATTCTTCAGTAAGTAGAACTTCTGAGGATTCGAAGGAATTTCCCACTCACAATTGTCTGAAATCTCCTCATCAGCTTGAAATGTTGGTTCAGAATCCGCTCCAACATTCACGTACGCATCACCTAGTTCGACAGGCCCTGCTCCAGCCGTTTCAGACACTCTCGCCTTTTTAGATTGAGGAGAATCAAACTCCATCGGTCTTTTTCCTAGACTCGTCCTCATCTTGTTGATGACAGCTCCTAAAGGAACAGAATCTGGAAAGCCTTCGTCTTCGGATGAACCTTCAAAAGCATCTATGAACTTAGATTCGGAGGTTGAGGATTCTCCCCCTGCTTCATTGAAGTCCTCATCCGAACTATCTTCAGCCTCAGAACTGTCCTTCGTGGATGAGCTCATAGCAGCAAGAGCTGGTGTGGGTTCCACTTCTGTTTCCTGCTCAACCTCGATTGGAGTTTCGTCGCACTGAGGGGAATGAACTACTAATGGAACCGGCACTTCATCGCGAGGAGGTATTTCTCTCAACTGCACAAATCTTTCTATAATATCAGTGTTTATCTCTGCAAATCTTTAACCCTCTCTTCGTTTTTCTCCTTCAATCTTAACCTAGCTTTTACCGATTTTCTTAATTTCGATGGCAAACTCACGATCTTCTGAGTCTCAGAATGTTTAATCAACATCAAGCCCACACAGTATAGACTCCAGTCCTCTGGCGATGGTGATTTACGTTCCGCCTGAAGTCCGTTCACCTCAGCGCACTGAATCGTCTTTTCCACCTGAAGTCCATTCACCTCAGCACGACGAAGTGCCAGTTCCATTAGAAGTTCGATCACCTCCTCGCGACGAAGCGCCTATGCCGCAAGAAGTTCATTCCCCTCAACGCAACGAAGCCCCAATTGAGGTTGAGTAGGAAACGGAACTGGAACCCACTCCAGCTCCTGCTGCAATGGTTCATCCTCGTCTGATAGTTCTGATGCCGATGATAGTTCTGATGAAGATTTCAAAGAAGCAGGGGGAGATTCCTCAACCTCCAACTCTGAGTTCATAGACGCCTTTGAAGGTTCATCCGAAGACGAAGGCTTTCAAGATTCTGTTTCTTTAGGTGTCTGAAACGGATGGAGCAGGGCCCGTTGAAAAAGATGATGCGTACGTGAATGTTGGAGCTGATTCTGATCCAACATTTCAAGCTGATAAGGAGATGTCTGACGACTCTGAGTGGGAAATTCCTTCGAATCCTCAGAAGTTCTACTCGCTGAAGAATGAAGAACTCTGGAACTCGCTTCGCACTAAGAACTTATAGGTTGAAGGGACCATCGATAAGAACAGCTTTCGACAGCAAGGTGTGCTGCAGTTCTTGGAGTCAAGGCATCTTGGAAAAGCAGTGCTGATTTTGGGTGATCATTCTGACCGGGTAACTCAAGAGGTGTATGCAAATCTTTCCGCCAAGATCAATGAGCCAGAATCGAAGAAGTTCGGTAAGATTTACCTAAGGAATCGTATTTATGAGTGATAGTGATATGGATGAGGTAGTTACGTTCATCACCGGTGGCAAGGTGGTGAGATGGACTCGTAATTTTTCTGCCACGTCTCTTACCTCACTCTACACGGTTTTGTTCAAGTTGGCTATCTTCAATTGGCTTCCCACGGCCAATGACAGTAGAGTGACCGAACCAATGACGCAACTATTGTATGCATTGGGGAATAACCTGCCTATCAATTGGGGAGAGTATATTCTCAATCAGATTGCATACCAAGCTGAACGGGTCGGGAAGGGAATTCTGCCTTTTCTTTCGATTATCTGGTTGATGCTGGTTCGAGGAGGGTTCCAACCTTCTCAAGGAGACAATGTGGTGCGCAGAAGGATCCCACTACTCCATTGCAACAAGTCACTTGATAGGACTACACAAGGTTGTGGATCTGCCCTGGCAAGGAGTTCAGAATGATGATCAAGAAGTGGGTTCAACATCTGCTTCAACATCTGTCCTGGAGCGTCATATCAAGTATCTGGACGATACTATTGCTTCATTGGTGGCCCAAAGGGAATCGCGACGAGGATTTCTTTCTTCCCAAAAAGGGGGGAGAAAATGATGATGTTGCTGAAGCTGAAGGAGATGCCGGGACACCTGCTACTGCTGGAGATGGAGCTGATGAAGAAGCTGCTGAAGGAGAGGATGCTGCTGGTGAAGAAGCTGAAGAAGGAGCTGAGGAAGCTGCTGAAGGAGAATCATCTGATTCGATAAAATCACTTAACTTTTAGATTCTCTTATTGTGTTTGTTCTTGTTTTGCAGATGTATTTTGAGACTAATCAGATTAGTCTAAGTAGTTGTGTACTAATGACTTTGCTTATGACTACTACTTTTGTTCTGATTGTCGTAATGATTTCAGGGGGAGCCTTCTGAATTATCTAAGCACGGGTTTTGGGAAGAAAGACAAAAAGGGAGAGATTGTGAATGTTTACATTTACAATATGGAGCCGACACTTGAGTCAACATCGTTGACTCAGACTTGGTCAATCCGATGTTTTGTCTTTCATGCCCAAATAACCGTTTATCCTATTTTTGTGGCTCTGTTTAAGTGTGTGCAGGAGTTATTTACGAGTTGGACTGAGTAAAGATAGAGAAGTTGAGTGGAGCTAAAAATAGGAGGTGCACTTACTAAAAATAGAAGAGAGAGATCAAGATGGAACAAGTTTTTATAACTCGGACCAAATAGGAAGAGAGAGATCAAGATTGCCGAAAAGGACGAAAACAGTGGGTTGTAAATGGGCGTTCGCGACCAAATATAACTCGGATGGTTCTCTTGAAAGGTATAAAGCAAGAATAGTAGGTAAGGGGTATGCGCAAGAATATGGAGTAGATTATTTGGAAACATTTCCTCAAGTAGCAAAAATGAAAACTGTGAGAATCTATCTTTTGTTGTTAACTATGATTGGAAGTTGCATCAATTTGATGTGAAAAATGCCTTTTTGCATGGAGAATTGAAGGAGGAAATATACATGGATATACCTCCTGGATTTGAGCACAAGATGGGATCTAACATTGTTTGCAAATTGAAGAAATTATATGGCTTGAAGCAATCTCCTAGAGCTTGGTTTGGTTGGTTTACAAAGGAAATGTTGGAGATGAAATACAATCATAGTCAAGGCGATCACACCCTTTTCACACATCATTCTATCACAGAGAAGACAACAACACTAGTGGTTTATGTGGATGATATTATTGTCACTGGAGATGATGAGGAAGAAGTGGACAGATTAAAGAAGTGCTTGATAAGAGAATTTGACATCAAACAGCTTGGAAGACTAAAACACTTTCTGGGAATTTACTGTTGATCTCAGCAAGGCTGGTATTTTCATATCTCAGCAAAAATTTACTGTTGATCTGTTAATTGAGACTGGAAAATTGGGAAGTAAACCAATTGATACTCCTATAGAGTTTAATCACAAGCTTGGAGATGCGATTGATGATGAACCAGTGGATAAAAGTTCTTATAAAAGATTAGTTTGAAAGCTTATTTACTTATCGCACACCAGGCCTAATATAGCCTATGTTGTGAGTGTGGTAAGTTAGTTCATGCATAATCCTAAGGCGTTACACTTAAATGTAGTACACATAGTTCTTCAGTACTTAAAAGGGACTCCAGGCAAGGGAATATTGTACCAGAAAAATTCAAAAGTGTCTCTTCAAGCCTTCACTGATGCCTATTATGCGAGCAGTGTCACAGATCGAAGATAGACATCTGGGTACTGTACTTTTTGTGTGGAAATCTAGTGACATGGAGGAGTAAAAGTCAGAATGTGGTAGATAGATCGAGTGCTAGTTCAGAGCTATGGCATTAATAATATGTTAACTTCTGTAGTTGAAGATCATCTTAGGGGACCTAAAGATTGAGTGAAAAAGCCCTATGAAGCTATATTGTGATAATAAATCCGCTATTAGTATAGCTCATAATCCAGTTCAACATGATCGAACCAAACATGTCGAAGTTGACTGACATTTCATCATAGAGAAAATTGATAGTGGATTGATCTGCACACCATTTGTGTCGTCAAGTGAGCAACTAGCAAATGTGTTAACTAAAGGGTTATCAGGAAAAACAAATCACAGTTTAATTAGCAAGCTGGGAATGGATAACATCCATGCATCAGTTTGATGGGGACTTTTAGAAGAAATGAAAATCTGATCCAGCCACAGAGAAGATCTCGAGAAGATATTGAATATATTGGATTCAGTTATATAAGATTTACTTTCTATTTTTTAGGAGATTAAATCTCTTGTATAGTTAGAAACCGGATGTATAAATACTTGGGCATCTCAAGCCATTATTCAATATAGAAAAAAAAAATCTCCATTCTTTCACAAATAGGCATCCACCTACTGCATACTAGAAAATCAAACTATTAATACATATAGTCATTAAATGGAACTTTCATCGAGTTTGACCACGGTCACTAGTTGCTACCATTACCAACCTGCTCAAAAAAGAAATACTTCAATTTGCTTGAACCATAACTATATCATAATCTATCCAGTTTGAGGATGTAGATTCAGGATCTTATTATGTTAATAATTGATTAGATCAAAGATAAACGTGATGTGAACTCAAAACTCTTTTGCACATATTCAAGCTACAGCTTTATATCGAGCAATAATACATCAAGTATAGTTATGATGTCCTCTGAATTTCAAATGTCCAACTCTAATCCTAATGTTCTTATCTTGTATTCAACTATTGCCTGATCACCCAAATGACATTTGTCATTTACTGGCATCTGGAATGATTAATGGCATTCCTGTTAGATACAAATCACTGTTATTTTTCTAAACCATAACCAATCGCTAAACTAAAGGCTATAACTATTATTGCCATCACATTAATAGCAAAGAAAAGATATGAGTTGAAGCATTCTGATTCATTTTTGCTACTAGCGCATATCAGTATTTATTTTTCTTAATGTAGAGAATGGATAAATAGGCATTCATAGTTGACACACAAAGCATCGGATTCATCACTCACAAAATAACACCAAGGGACCAGAGATCAACAGTATGATTGTATGGTTGCTCTCGTACTAACTCCGGAGCCATGTACAAGGGTGTCCCTAATGTAAATCACGATACCATTGGGGGAAGCAAATACATTAGCAATTCGAGAATGCAATTAAGAATGGCAAAGCAAAGAACATTCCAACAAAAGACTCTTACCTTTTATTGATCGCAAGACAACTGTGTTTGCTGACATAGCTCGTGCAAAACCAAAATCGCAAAGCTATATAACATATCAACACACATAAATAAACTGGATGAGTGGATGATATCAGGAATCAAGGAAATGAATCAAAGTGGAAGTGTTGATAATCATAACATCGGCTCAAATCAGCTGCATGTAGGCAACAAAAAAAATAAGGAAAATGTAAGTCACTAAAACCTTAACTACAGATCCAGCACCAATCAAGATGTTTTGTGGTTTCATGTCCCGGTGAATTATGCGGTTTGAGTGGAGGTAATGCAATGCTTTCACCTGATAAATCAAGCAGCGACGGATTAGATGCACAATATGAAATATATTAAAATCCAAGTCTTAAAAAAATAAATAAACAATGGGAAATCAATAAATTGGTCAGGTGAAAGCAATAACATATTACCAGTTGCTTCGCAATTGCTTGAACTTGTCCTTCAGGAAGACACTTATCATCCTCGAGAACTTCAAAGAGCTCACCCTGCAATAGAAAAATCTCAATTACTTTCACACTTTTACTTGACACAATGAGAATGTGGCGTGTAAGTGTAACACCATTCAATTACCTGTGCGAACTCAGTGACGACACAAAATTCTTGTGGGCTCTCAAACGAATCCAGCATCGCTATAATATTTTCATGCTTTAATTTTCTTAATATCTGCATACATCCAATGCTATCAAGATTAACATTAAGCAACATGAAAGCAGCTGATAGTACAATCATAAAGAAATGCATGAGCTATCATACAGACATGTAATGAAACATTTTTATTAATGGAAATATAGTAGTAAAAGTATAACACTACTCCGAGCATAACAAGTGCCATAATACGATCTGGTACCTCTATTTCCTGTCTTAGGTTTAGAATGTCCTTCTCACTTTTGCCCTGTTTAGGGATGAACTTCATCGCAACAGTCTGCACATAAAAAATTACACAAGTTTGTCTGAAACTATAATTGGGGAAAAATCACTATCAGCAAAGAAGTGTGAAACGACAGTAATCGCAGACATACCTGACCAGTAAACTTGCGCCGCCCTTTGAATACAGTACCAAAGGAACCCGCACCAACCTGCCCTATGACATGGTAATCTTCAATACCCATAGCATAAATCTAGACAAGAATGAGATCAAACAAGTTTAGCATATATCAATAATCAGGACAAATGAAGTAGATACAGGCAAAAATGAAGTAAGAATGCAAAAAATTAGTCCTATATACAACATCAGCTAAAATTTTCATTAACTACTTCATTTCATCCTAAATCCACCACAGTTACCTAAACGTCACGAAATGCGAACAAGAGAAGATTTAGTGTTCTTGTCGGACTCTAGAAAATGCAAAATGAAGCATAGGAGCGCTTGCACAATGTTTTCTTCTTTGGAATCAAATGTGTCCGTCGGTGAATGTAGAGAGAGGGAGGGAGGGAGGGAGAGAGTAAAGCAAAAAATTTGAAAAACAATATAGATTCAAAGGTGGACTGAAACTTGGACATGGCCTGGTGGGCTGTTTGAAACATTGCAAGAGGTGGGCCCGGCCAGATCGAATTTTGCGGGCCGAATAATTCCCGACCCTAGTCCGGGGTACGGTGGGCCGGGTCATCCTGGTCCCAACTCACCCATCTTTAGAATTTACTTTACAAATTTTTTTAATTGTTCATTATTAATTATAATTTATACCTAGTATTATATACAGTTACACAATACATAATTTTGAAGAAAAAAAATTAATTGATAAATGATATTTGTTGGTTATAAAACTGAATTATAAAATATTGTTTAGAAAAACAATAGCATCAATACATAAGAGAATGGAACTATTTCGGCTTGAGCCTGATCGGCCCAACGGGCCTATTAAGCCGGGTCAAAAAAAGCCCACCCATTTATTGAACTTCGAAAAGTTAGGTTCAAACACAAATTTTTTCAGGACTGGGCGGACCAGTGCATGAATTCGGCCCAAACTTTCAGCTCTACGCTCAAATGAATACGGGTTTTAGTTTTTCTATTTTCAAATTCGGTGATAACTACAAATGGTATGAGATCATCTGTTCCAATAACATTTTTCATCAATCAGGCATTGACACGTATCTATCATATGATATCATCTACCTCATGATTAAATAATATGGACACGTGTCAACACCTTATTGGTGGAACACCTTATATGAACATAAAAATGGAAAAGATGAATCAAACTAAATTAAAAAAAAACTTTATATGATTGACAATTCATCGGTGTACATGTGACTATAGAGGAAATTAAAAAAAAATGATGAATTAATCTCATCAATAACTAAAAACATATATCGCATCACTTAATACTCCGAACACTCCACAGCCTGACGTCATCAACCACCGGCCCACACAAAGTCCCATCACTCCGCATGTGGTAATACGAGCTCAAGAACCTAATCCTGGTCCTTGGCAAGACAGCCTTGAACCTAACCTTAGCCCTCTCGAACCCTCCGAGCCCTTTAGACACGTAGTCCACTTGAAACACTTGCGGACCAGCGGCTACTTCCACCATCATCGGCCCTTCGCAAGAGTCCTTACCATCGCCCACAAAGAACACCAAGTCATAGGTTTTCCCAGGCACGGTCCGAACCATTTGGGCCAATGCACTCTCCCTCCCACCAACCAGCTCAACCGCCCGTCGACCCTCGGGCACCTTGAAATGGTCCGAGTCTATGTAGTTTACGGCCTTTAAGGACTCGATCATCCAGCCCACGAGCGGAGAGTGGTCGTCTTCGATGTTGGGCGGGATTAGGACGCCCGACGACGTGTTCTTGAAGACGTACGGGCCTTCTTCGAAGTTCCCATTCTTCAACAAGTTGCCTAAATAATATATAGTGATATATGCATGCATGGTTCAATATATTCACGTTAAAGTATAACATAATATATATCGAAAAAGATCTTCGTAAAAACCTCGCTGTCTTCTCGGCGGAATCAAAGCCTTGAGAGCGACATTGTCGATAATAGGTCCGCAAGCTTGATCCTTAGTAAGACTTGGATTATGAAAGACGATTTCAACCTCATTAGCCTCGGCCAAGAAACCCCAAGAGTAAGTATCCCATCCGTCGCCGCTGTATATCGTTTGCGTGGGCAGAATCCCCCAATCTTTGTCCTCCGAGTTGGGCGAGACCGAGACGTTCAGCTTCTCTTCTTGCGCGCAAGTTCGAGCCGACTTAAAAGAAATCGAATAGAACGTCCCGCTTTGGACAGGGACTTTGGTCTTGACACGAGCGTCGTCGCCGAGCCTGACGGCCGAGGAACCCTCGGGGACGATGAGAAGCATGTCGCCTTGTTTCTGGCCGGATCTTATGTACTCGACGAAGCCCGAGGCTTCCCAGTAGGGTATGGCCTTAGGGTCCGTGACTAACGTTCCCTTCATTTGCGAGGGCTTCGGGCCGAGTTCGAAGTTGCCGTTGGGTATTTCTCCTGAAATATTTTCGAGTTTTTTTAGGGTTTTAATAGAATCAACTTTGTAGGAAAAAAAAAAGACTGTTTTAGGACATATAGTTCACAAGTGTAAGAAACTTACCATCAACCAAGGCTAGTGCTGTATGAGCAATGGCGCAGAGCAATAGCAATACTATTGCCATTTTGTTTTTCATTCTCATGATGTATTCTTTTTATTTTTTCTGAATATTGAAGGACTGAGGGTGGTTTATATATCCATTCTTGCCACCAAATTGCCCATGTAGTTGGAGAATATTACAATGGATGCCACGTTATTTTTTATATGGGATCTATTCATTGGAAATTAAATAAGTTTATGAACATATCTAAGCTATAAGATGAAAGAAGAATCAGCCTGATGTTCGGAGTAAAAATAAAAAACTAGGGTTTCTTGTAATACAATTAAAAAAAAAGAGTGATACTTTTGTGGAGTGAATATATGATATATATATATATTAAATTAAAATACGATTTGGATTAACCTATTTGGGACAGCAGTTTGCTAGGGCACCAGCCATCAGCAATGGCATGGCCAACATGGAATTGTGTTTTGTGGTTTGCAAGGGTATTTTGGTATTTTTAAAAATATTAGTAATGGTAATGGGGTTCCATTCCATAATATAATAAAGGTAACCCTAAAGATCGAGCACATGCATGGAATTAAATACGTTACGTAATTTCCCATTAATATCAAGAAAATAATAGTTATTTCCATGTAAATATTTAATCTAATTAATGGAGGGAGATTGGGTGTCAGAGATTATTATGGGAAGGTGATGCTTGGGTCGAATCTTAGCTAGACAGCATGGAACTGGCGACTTTTTATTCCTGACAAACTCCCAACTGCAATAATTTCGTTTTTATTAATTAATTATTAAATAATATATCAACAGAGGGAAAAAAAAAAAAGATTATATTGAAAGGCAGCCGAGATCTCTGCAAGTGCTGTCTGTGCCATTCCATGTGCTTGTGAATAATATCTTGATTGAGGAAATAATTTTATATTAATTAATGTATTAAATTAAATTCCTAGTTATGATAGACTGTGAGTTAAGGGTCCTCTTTTGGGTCGGCGATTACTCAATATTTAATGTCGCACCGCATGTGGAAGGGTCAATTTGGTGAATGGGGAAATTTCTGACATAGGAGTAAATGAATGATTCGATCCCAAAAAATAATAATTACTATAAAAACTATAGTATATGATAAAATATATAAGAAAACTTTTGAGTTGTTTATGGGCCTCTAGCATATTGTCACAAATTAAATAATTAAATTCGTTTTAAGAATCCATTACCCATGGGCTTCAATTATAGTCCATAATATGAGAGGTTTTTGCGGGTCGATAATGACTTAGTTATAGTTTTTATAAAGTTTTAGTTTGATTTGTAATAGATTCTTTAATTCTCTTATTGTTGAGACTTTAAATATTATTTTTTTTACTTATTTTTTCTATTTTAGTTTGAATTAGTTTATCTCTAAATGAGAGTTGGTATCCCTCCAGATGAATGTAATTAGAGGTGAATATGAGGTCTTTAGTTCTTATAAATTTATTTTTTTATGTATATAATTTTCGTTCGAAAAAAAAAAAAAAGGTTAAGGGCTCGACACTCATATAACTTCAGTTGAGAGATTCGATTCATCTTTTACTAAACCGGCCAGATTTTATTATTATTATTATTATTATTATTATTATTATTATTATTATTATTATTATTATTATTATTATTATTATTAAAAGGAAATTTTGGCATATTGTCATTTGATGGGTGGGGGCTCATATATATACCAATTGCAATTGGTGAATTATAATTCATAGCCCACCTTTTTGTTTGTCTCATTATTACTACCTTAATTATTACGAATAGGCTGCAATGCAAAACGTGACATTTGACCGGTAAACAAGGGTTGGCCGCGAAGTTTACACGACTTTATATTCAATATATATTTTTTAAATCGTCAAATTAAATATCATTCTATAAATTCGCAAGAACAATTCATTTAAAGTCACTATAAGTCTAAAACTTGCGGGCAACATATAAAATTCCTTGCCTTGATCGAATTGATATTTTCCTTGTCTTGTTTGGACCGATGCAATGAGGGTGAGAAATATGCAATGAATTTACATAATTTCATTTTATATAAGTAATTTATTTTATTTTGTACAACATATAATGTCAAGATTCAAAAAGCATCAAATATCAAAGATTCAAAGTCAAATTTTGGCTGCATGAGATCATATTTCTTCCTCAACATAAAAATTATTTCCTCGACAAGAATCATCAATCCTTTTCCTAGTTTTAATCGAAGGTAAAGAGAAAAATTATGAAGGGTCCTTTTCTAATTCCGTTAATAATTAAATCGATAAAAGTCAATAAATTGATTATAAATTATAGATTCTATTCCCTGACATGTTTTAATCAATGTAAATCAACATAGATATATGATTATTCTCGAAAATATCTATATGAAATACCATTTTAAAATTTGGTGAAAATAGTCCCAAGTCTTGGCACTATCTGCACTTTATTCACATGATTCTCTTTGAAACTTTTAGTTGGACCCCAAATCTACCTATTATATGTTTGTATCGCATTAAATATGCGTTTTATTATTATTTTTTTCTTTTAGTCTTTGGTTTTAAATTTTCGTACTATTTAATCTTTTATATTTAGTCGTAAGAGGTATTGAGTTACATACATCTTAGTAAAAATAAAAAAAATATTTAATCTTGAAAAATGTTCAACTTGTATGAAATGAAATCCAATGTTTACTGCAATCCCTGACATTAAAGATCTTTTTCTCCGTCCAAAAGCTTCGACGAACAAGAAAAAAAGGATTTAAGGAAAATAAAAAAAAAAAAGAAAGAAGAAAACCTTATTTTTGTCTGAATACAATATCAAGGGTTTTCTTTTTTTCTTGATTTAGGAAATGATGATATATATAAAGATATTTCAATAATATCCCAAGACCTTCCTTGAGCAAGAACACCAACTGGTATCTCTTTTGCTCCATCACCAAACCTTATCTCAATCTCTTCCTCAAGCGTTCAGCTGCATAAAAATCGAATCTTTACGAGTTTTTTTCACTCATAAAGAACATCTGAATCATATTCGCTTTGGGCGCATCAAACTTAGAGCAGAGATAAAGTTAGGTGTTGGGCAAAAATGCAAGGTGTTCTTCAATCGAAAGGGCTTCTCTCACTGCCTTCAAACCCCAAAACAAGGCCTTTTCTTCAGCAGCCATCATCGCATGGTTTAAGGTACAGATTCAACCCCATAAGCCCTTCGTCGAAGCTGAACGTGCCGCCTTTATCTGTTAGCGGGCTTTCGAAATTCCACGCTTCAAATAGGAAAAATTCATTTATAGTCAAGGCTGAGGCTGCTGCAGCTGATGGGTTGTATGGAGAGAAAGAATCGCCGCCACCACCACCTAAGATTATGGGTATTGAGTTGGTGACCCTCAAGAAAATCATACCTCTTGGGCTCATGTTCTTCTGCATTCTGTTTAATTACACAATCCTGAGAGATACTAAGGATGTCTTGGTGGTGACGGCTAAAGGCTCTAGTGCTGAAATCATACCTTTCTTGAAAACATGGGTGAACTTGCCCATGGCTATTGGGTTTATGCTTCTGTACACAAAGATGGCTGACGCCTTGCCAAAGGAGGCTCTTTTCTACAGCGTTATTGTTCCGTTTATAGCCTTCTTCGGGGCGTTTGGGTTCGTGCTGTACCCTCTTAGCCAGTACTTTCACCCCACGGCCCTCGCTGATAAGCTTCTGAACATCTTAGGTCCGAGGTTTCTTGGACCTCTTGCCATTATGAGGATATGGAGTTTCTGCTTATTCTATGTTATGGCCGAGCTTTGGGGGAGCGTTGTCATCTCCGTTCTTTTCTGGGGTTTTGCCAATCAGGTGACTTGACTTTCTGAGTTTTAGTTATAGAAACTATGCTCTGTATTCATGTCTTGGAAATTATCTATATGGGACTTACTTTTAGTTGTTGATTTGAAGATTCTTCTGTGTGGTGTATACTAAGTGGCTCAAAGATAGCAACTGTTCTGTTAATGGCTTCTTATGGATAAATGGTGAAGAAACTGAAAATTTTATAGAGTATAGCACGTTGTTCGTGTCATCGTATAGTTCATTTAGGCTTATCAAGGAGAATTTCGAGTCATCATCTTAAATGGCTCACTACCCTTTGTTTTGCAGATTACTACCGTTGAAGAAGCCAAGAAATTTTACCCTCTATTTGGCCTCGGAGCAAACGTGGCCCTTGTTTTCTCAGGCCGAACCGTGAAGTACTTCTCTCAGATGAGAGAAAACCTCGGTCCAGGCGTCGATGGCTGGGCAGTTTCCTTGAAGGGAATGATGAGTATTGTTGTTGGGATGGGACTAGCAATATGCTTCCTCTATTGGTGGGTGAACCGTAACGTCCCGCTTCCCACGCGCAGTCTAAAGAAAAAGGTAATAAACAAACGTTCGATTCTTAAATAACATAGTTTGAGGTTTCGAAGTTGTTTAACCATTACATTTCGAATGTTCTTCCTTTTTTTTTTTTCTTTCTTTTAGGAGAAGCCAAAGATGGGAACAATGGAGAGCTTGAAGTTCTTAGTATCATCAAGATACATCAGAGATCTCGCGACCTTAGTGGTGGCATATGGCATCAGCATCAACCTCGTCGAGGTCACTTGGAAATCAAAGCTCAAAGCTCAGGTAATAAACAGAAAACATTGTCACACTTTTTCTTCTTTTTTTTTTTTTTTCAGTTTTCATTCCTTTTGTTAACTATTATATTACACAGTTTCCAACGCCAAATGCATATTCATCATTCATGGGCGATTTCTCGACTGCCACGGGAATAGCAACCTTCACGATGATGCTTCTGAGCCAATGGATCTTCAACAAGTACGGTTGGGGAGTTGCGGCTAAGATCACCCCCACTGTCTTGCTTCTGACAGGAGTTGGCTTCTTCTCCTTAATCTTGTTCGGCGATCCCTTCGCGCCCACCCTCGCAAAGTTCGGTATGACTCCCCTCTTAGCAGCAGTCTACGTAGGAGCGATGCAGAACATCTTCAGCAAGAGCGCCAAGTACAGCCTATTCGACCCTTGCAAGGAAATGGCCTACATTCCTTTAGACGAAGACACCAAGGTTCGAAGATATATTATTACCAAGCATTCTCATTTTCTTGTCGCTATTCAAACGTTTCGCCTTATCTCACCATCTGGGCCGCAGGTTAAAGGCAAAGCTGCGATCGACGTTGTCTGCAACCCACTGGGGAAATCGGGCGGTGCTCTAATCCAGCAATTCATGATCCTTACGTTCGGGTCGCTAGCGAACTCAACTCCTTACCTCGGAGGGATTCTCCTTGTCATCGTTCTTGCATGGCTAGGAGCTGCAAGGTCCTTGGATACGCAGTTCACCGCCTTGAGACAAGAAGAGGAGATCGAGAAAGAGATGGAGCGAGCCGCCGCTGTGAAAATTCCCGTCGTCTCTTCTTCCGACGAAAGCGATGACAACGGGTCGGTTAATGCCGGGTCGGGTTCGAACCAGAGCGACAGCGCTTCGTCCAAGCCGTCGTCTTCTCCTAGGAATGCTTGATTGAGTTATCGTTTTGAGGATTAGGACATGATATACCTTAAATTCTTGATTTAGTCAACACATAATATGTTTGAATAATGTCTGTTTTTGTGTGTCATAATTACATCGCATGCCTGAAGATTCTATTGGATCTTTCCGTTGACTTTCTCACTGTTCTTATGTCACTTCAAGTTGCAGAAAGTGAAAGATTTAGTCAAATGTAATAACGCTAACAACTGAGATTAGTTGAGCTCATCTCTCAGCCTCTAACATATTATAAATATCGCCAGCCACTTCAGTAATAATAATATCAAGTTAAAGGCACACGCATACATAAACCGATTACAATGGTTTTCTCCGCAGAATCCAAGCTTCCGACGGTACAAATCGACGAAGAAAACATGGAGCGAAACAGCGCTTCGTGGAAATCGACGTCCGATTCGATCAGAAGAGCGCTAGAATCGCACGGTTGTCTGGTCGTGGAGTACGCAAGAGCCAAGCCGGATCTTCAGACAGCACTGTTCGGGCTATGGGACGAGCTGTTCAACCTCCCGCTGGAGACTAAAAAGACGCACACCTCCGACCTCGTAGGCGTCGGGTACGACGGGAACTACGACGACATGCCGCTGTACGAAGCATTCGGGATCGAAGACGGCGGGAGCCTCGAGGCTACTAAGAGCTTCACTAAGCTCATGTGGCCTCAGGGCCATGACAACTTCTGGTAATAATAGATTAAATATAGTACTGATCACCACGCCTAAAAGCTTAATTCTCAGGGAAGTGCATCATATTTTATTTTTTATATATTTTATTATGTCCAATACGTCCCTCATCTTTAGGCTGATTTTTTTTTTTAATCTAGCGTTACACATCTAACGTGTAATTTAAGAAGTAATGATTCGTACTTCAGACTTTTTTGGCCTGAGATCTGATACCATGTTTAATGATCACGTCACCTAAAAACTTAAAGCCTAAAAGGAGTGTATAATATTTTAATTTTATATATTTTATGTCCAATACGTCTCCTTACGTTTAGACTGATTTCTTTCTTTTCTAGCCTTAGTTACGTAATTCTCTTAAATGGGCGGTCGTGAGGATTTGTATTCAAGACCTCTTTTACCTGAGGTCTAATACCATGTTTAATATATCACTTCGCCTAAAACTTAAGCCTGAAACGAGTACTGTATCATATTCTAATATTATATATTTTATGTCCCGGCTCAATCTCTCCGTCGATCAATGATGTCTCATATCGAATCTACTGCAGGGAAACGGTGCATTCGTACTGTAAGCTATTGATGGAGTTGGACCACACGGTGGTCGAAATGATAGCGAGTAGCTACGGTGTGGAGAAACACGCCGAGCCCTTGATCGAGTCGACGTTTTATATGACGAGGCTGATAAAATACAAAGCACAAGGCGACGGAGATGTCGGCAAGATGGGCCTCATACCGCACAAAGACAAGGGCTTCATGGCTCTCATTAGCACCAACGATGTCCGAGGTTTGGAGGTCGAACTGCGGAACGGAGAGTGGGTTCACTTCGAGCCTTCGCCGACTAAGTTTGCCATCGTTGCTGGCGAAGTACTCATGGTGAGCTTTCAACTTATATGTAATGAAAAACATATATTTTTCTTAAGTTTTAATTGCTATATTATTAATTGCTAGGCGTGGAGCAATGGGAGGATATATAGTCCTTTACATAAGGTGGTGCCAAAGGGGATAAGAGAGAAGCGTTCTATTGCATTGTTCTCATTCATTCGTGGGACTATACAAGTCCCTGAGGAGTTAGTTGACGATGAGAATCGGTTGAAGTATAAGCCGTTTAGTAACTTCGATTTTCTCGAATATTGTAAGGGAAACGTGCAGATGACCGTTGGAAGTGCCATTACATCGTACTGTGGTATCTGATGGAAGTATATATATATATATATATATATATTGTGTGTGTGTGTGTTTGTGTGTGCTTGTACCGAGGTCCGAGCGTAATGATGTATGTAATAAAGTTATGTTGTATCCAATCTAACGTGTATTTTATGAAATAAAACGTTCATGGTATTCTGTATTTTGTAAGTTTGTTAAGGAGTATTATTAATTAATTGTCAAAGCTTATTATGATGCTTGTTGCCTTTTGAAATATATATATATATAATCTCGAAATGTTGCTATGTACAATTTTATTGTTGTACTCCTATGACTATTCATGGAAAACAAATATTTTACAATATTTAATTAAATCAATTATGTTGACATTAGTCTAACAAATACATTAATTAATGTGATAAAAAAAACATTCAAATATTTGTAGCCATCCGCGTGCCTAAAAGCATTAGTCCAAGTCCCATCATTGGGTTAAATAGTAATAAAAGTACCACGTACAATATTAATTTTAGTTCTCAACTCAATTAGTTTAAAATATATCACATTTGAGGTTTTCTATTTTAATATTTCATTATTTAAATTCAAATTATGTCACTCAGTTATAAGTTCAGATCGTATGATTCGTAATGGTAAGTGCGACTTAAATTTATAATACTGAATGCTTGATCAATATTTCAAAATTATTTCGCCATATATATAATTATATATATTGTATTTATTTCATAATTTTGTATTTTTTTTTAAGATATTTATTTCATAATTAGACGCAAACATTTAGCTAGTTCTTCCATTTTCAAAGATGATCAAGGCACCATCCCTTCACTTACGAGCTGTTGTAGCCCTCTCTTGAGCCGATCGGCCGCGACTCGGCACCGTTCTTCGACCAGCCCACCGAACGAAATTCTCACATAACCTTCACAGCCGCTCGAACGGCCCGGGATTAAGACCACACCGTGCTTCCTAGCCAGCCATCGAACCACCTCAAAGTCATCTCGGTATTCTTCGGGCAGCTTCGCCCATAAATAAATCGCCCCTTCTCCACCCTTAACGGCGCCATGTCCCAATGGAGACAGAGCTTGGACCAGCATTTCTCGGTTCCTCACCAGGCCCTTGACTTGGTCCCCGACCCACTCGGGCCCCACTTCCAAGGAATGAAGTGCGAGCCGTTGGCTTATTATGGATGCACATATCGGGATGTTGTCTTGGATTTTGACGAGCTGGTCGGCTAAGCCTTTTACTTCGGAAGGGTATGCAATCTTCAAAGAAAGAAATGAGGAGTTGGGATTTTGTTAGAAAAAGGTGTAATGAAGATCAGTTTTTTACGTACTGCGGATAGGTTAAACTTACATATCCGACCCTCCATCCCATCATACCGTAGGCTTTGGAGAAGGAAAATATGTTGACGATGTGATCTCCCTCTATGCAGGCGTGTTTTCGACCGTCATACATGAAGTATCTGCGTCGAGATATTTTTTTTTTTCAACGTTTGATAGTAATATACTCATCAACTCCATTTGAAAGCCGCAGCATTTCAAACATTAGAAAAGATCAAATTTTTTTACTCACTCGTATGTATTGTCTACGACGAGCCAACACCCTGCTTTCTTGCAAATCTCCGATATCCTCTGTTTTTAGCCCAAAAAAAACCTCAAGAAACTGAAGAAAAATGGCATTTTTTTATAAAGTAAGAGGATGAGAATGACCTGAAGAAGAGGGTCGGGAATGTAAGTTCCCGAGGGGTTTCCAGGATTTACGACGCTGACGAGCTTGGGAGTTGGCTTTGCGTTCAGCAACTTGTTCTCTAACCAGTCTAAAACAAGAGAGAAATATAAAAAAAGATACGAATGTAAGAAGCTTAACATCAATCACACTGCATATGCAAGAGAGTCTTATAATGCGATAAACCTGCATCGGGATGAAGAGTCTCGGGATCGCTAGGGCCGACGAGGATGTCAGAAACTCCCGTCATTTGAAACGACATGTAAGAATTGAAGTAGTACGGAGCAAACATGACGACTTTGTCTCCTTCATCGCACAGTGCAAGCACGACGTTCACAAAAGCCTGCAGTGATTCGTACACATACATAAACATAGAAGGAGAATATTCCCGAGGCAGCAAGAAATCACGGCAGTTTAACAGTGGATTTGCGCACCTGGTTTGCACCAGCAGTCACCATCACCGAGGATTTGCGCAAATTGTTTTCACGGCGCAACTGTAAAGAGAAGAAAGGCACGAGCAGATTTTGAGCTGAGTGGAATCAGATCTTAGAAGCTCGACCGATGAAAGAATGATTCCGAGACAGAAGGAAAGAATATAATTCACAGCAACCTTCTTCAGTAAAGCTTCTATTAATTCGGGGAGGCCCTCATCGGCACCATAGCAACTAGTCGAAGGCTCCCATATGAGTTCTTGAACCTTTTCAAGAGCTGTCTTAGGTGGTGTCCAATACACCACACCCTGCAAGAATAAACACTAGCAGCTATGAAGCAAATTCAAGGTGATTCGATTCATCTATATGCGCCATTGAAACAATGCAGAGACACATAGGCTAAATCTTAAATGTAAAGACTCCAAACGATCTTTGATTCAGAGAGCCGATTAGATACCATAGCCACCATAGTAAAGAGTTGCATGCTCATTGTTAAGATACATTAGAAATGAGTTACACTGAGTTTGAAAAGATAGTAAGTAAAACAATGTAAGCCCACTGACATGATCTATTGTGCTTTGATTGTTGTTCCTTCACACTTATCCTTCTCATAACTTCAACCTAATTGATTAGCCATCATCAGCCTAGCCAAGTGAAACAGAGGAATAATCTGTTGTGACGACGTCCAAATCCCAGTTAAATACTTGTAGGAAGAAAGTCTCAAAAGCATCAACTTTTAAGATTTAAAACTAGTAGCATTTCCTCGAACACCTCAACCACAAATTCAAGCAAAATTTGAAAGAAGACATAGGGAGTAGTGGCAAACAAACCTGAGCCAAAGAGACATAACCCTCCTTCAAACCTCCGACCAGCTTTTGCATCTGAAGAATTTCAAGACATAATAAGGTCACGCAACCCAACAATAACAGGTGGACGTGCCCATGTAACAATACCCATAAATAAATCGAAAAGACAAAGATCCCATAATGAACGAACAAAAGAGTATATTAATACCTCAACCATAACAGGGGTATCAGTACGAAAAGCCCTCCTTGATAGCATTCCCAAAGAACCCATTTTTCAATCAATTCTTACTCTCAAAAGGCTAAGCTAAAAGAAGGGATTCGTAAGAAGTTTTGGGCTTTCTCTCACCTAACGGTCTAAAGCAATTTCTTTATTGAATCATAACCTAGTAGGTAAATGAGTGGCCATGATCAGATTAAACTAGCTCACTCGTAGATAATTAATGTAATTAAGAATTTTTCTTGGAATGATTCTTTTTTGATAATTCAGTGAAATCCACATTCGGTTGAAAGGTCACAATTTTTGGTTTTATATACTGCATAGAGAAATTGACGCATAGCTAGTCCTCTTCTACTATATCTAGATTCTATTATGATGCCATGCCATGGACCAAGCAAAAGAGTGATGGTATGGTAATAAATAGCCGCCTCATAGAAAAAGCAATGTCTTCTCTCTCTCTCTGTCTGAATGCATGGACGATCATTGTACACTTATTAAAGTAAAGTGGAGTTAAATTCAAACAAAATGGGGTGGTGGCGCAGTTGGCTAGCGCGTAGGTCTCATAGCTTCTGAGGTATCCTGAGGTCGAGAGTTCGAGCCTCTCTCACCCCAATTCCTTTTTTTTTCTTTCAACTTCTATTTGTTTATTAGCTTCTATTTTTTTCCTTTCAACTTCTCTATATATATATTATATATATTGGCGTCGTCATCCAATATTGAGAAAAAGCAACATGAGAGATTCTTGCTTATTTGCTTAGTTTAGCTATATTTATTTTGTGCTTTCTTAGGACATCACAATGATCACATTCAAAGAGCCGAGGAGGTAAGTTACCTCATGAACTTCATATATTCGGGCCTATGTTTTAGGCCCATTACGTTACTGGGCCGTACAAGAGCCCAAATAACAAAAAAGAAAAAAGAAAATGATGACGTGGGCGTAATGTAATGACATTCTAGGAACACTAATCAAGAAAAGGCGAACCGTACGATAAGACTGTCATACGTGGACAAAACCGTGGGAAGAAAGTATATCCCATCAGCCTCTCCTCTTTTACTTTTCTGAGGACAAATCCAAAACGATCATAACAAATGATTGGTCAGCCTATTGCCCCACACCTTGCAAGTGATGTCATCATAATTGGCAAAAGAAAACTTTTCATTTTTTTATTTAAAAATTCGATCTTGGAAAATCCCTTTTTTTCCAAGAATGCTTTTCGACGTGGATTCATGTTTAATAAAATAATTAGACGAAATGGGTGTTTAGGTATTACCCCAAGACTACTACTTTCTTAAATACGAGGTAGGCAACGAATGTATGTATATACTGTGGATTCATTGCACAAACGCCGCAACTGAAGAGCCCCACTTTCCGAGGTAAAACAGCTTGAGAGTGAGACTGATGTTTTCTTGCGATAAATATAAGGCATTGGGACTTTAGTCTTTACACACACAAAAAAAATGTCATAAATAAATAAAAATTAAGAAAAGCCCACAATTCAAGTTTACGTCTTTCTCACAAATTCGTATATATTTTGCCAGCTGATAAAACGACGTCGGGCTAGAGTTCCCCCATCGTCGTGTCAACCAAACCCTTTTCTTTGATTGAATATTCATTCAACCACCAAAGGCACATTAGCGCCATCAGGAGGATCTTCCACTGCTAAATTATTACGTCATATGCTGTAATGGATTTCTGGCCTGAGTTTCTCGCAAGTAGCTGGGGAAAAGAGTTCGTGGCTGGTGGGTTCGGTGGTATCGCCGGCGTTGTGTGTGGTTATCCGTTAGACACGCTCAGAGTAAGGCAACAGAGCCGTTCGAGCATTAACAATTCTGCTTTCAAGATTCTTCGCAGCCTCGTGGCTACTGAAGGCCCATGGGCTTTGTACCGTGGCATGTGTGCGCCTATGGCTTCTGTCACTTTCCAGGTTTAATCTAATCCTTCTGTTGAGAAGATGATTCATCCCATCGCCTTTCCATTTCTCTTTTCTGGGCAGAATTGAGTTTCGAGAAAGATGATTTTTTTTTTAGGGTTCCATGTGTTTCTTTCTTAATCAAATGAGATTGCGTGTCATTACGTAGAAAATTCTTTAGATTGCTTATCATCTGGTTGGTTGGTTGGTTTCACAGAACGCCATAGCCTTTCAAACATACGCTATACTGTCCCGGGCAGTCGACGGAAATCTCGGGCCTGGCGATCCGCCTTCTTACAAAGGAGTTGCCTTGGGAGGTTTTGGGACAGGCGCAATCCAAAGCCTGCTTCTTAGCCCCGTCGAGCTCGTCAAAATCCGCCTTCAGCTACAAAATGCAGCAGACTCCCGCCAAAAAGGTCCGCTGCAAGTTGCTAGAACGATCTTCAGAGCGGAAGGCTTGAGAGGCATATACCGAGGACTAACCATTACGGCACTCAGAGACTCGCCCGCTCATGCCGCCTATTTCTGGACGTACGAGTACGTAAGAGAAAATCTCCACCCGGGGTGTCGAAAGAACGGTCAAGAAACGTTCCCCACCATGCTTCTTGCAGGTATAGGCCTGAAAAATCGAAACTTGATAACATAAGATGTATGCCTTAGCCCTTAACTCAATCCGTTTAACGCCCCCCCTACTTGCAGGTGGACTAGCCGGTGTGGCCAGTTGGATTTGTTGCTACCCTTTGGATGTGGTTAAGACTAGGATTCAAGCACAGACGAGTTCAAGTCCGGCGAGGTATTCGGGCATTGTCGATTGCTTTAGGAGGAGCGTGAGGGAAGAAGGGTACAATGTGCTATGGAGGGGTTTGGGTACGGCTGTGGCTAGAGCTTTTATCGTCAACGGCGCCATTTTTACTGCATACGAGACGGCCCTGCGATGCTTCTTTAGCGAAGACGATGTTGGGATCAAAGCAGAAAGTGTATTGTAATAATGCTAGCTGGCTGCTATAGCAGCACTTTGATGATGACGAAAACTTATTGCAAGTATTGAAACTGCTGTGATTGCTGATTCTTGTTGAGGTATATGGTAGTAAGTTCTTTTAGATCAGCAGGTTTATGTAGAAGAATCTCTGGCTTTATGATTTAAACCTAGGGAAATTTCGACTGGTAACCCTATGTTTAAGGTTTTTCTAGTTGGTGTTCAAAGTTATTTTCAATTTCGGTTGGTACCCTTATATTTAGGTTTTTTCCAGTTGGTGTCCAAAGTATTTTTCAATTCCGGTTGGTAACCCTGTATTTAAGGCTTTTCCAGTTGGTGTCCAAAATATTCTTAAATTTCGATAGGTAACCCTAAGTTATGGCAAAACATAACCCATGTGATTTTAAAATACTAAAAATTGAGATCTTTAAGTGTAGGCACGCGTTACTTACTAACGAAATTATAGAAAATATAAAAAACGGTTCATATACCTAAAGATCTCATTTTTCGTCTTTGAAAATCGCGAGGTTATGTTTTTCATACCTTAGGATTACCTATTGGAATTAAAAAATATTTTAGGCATTAACTGAAAAAGCATTAAACACAGGGATACCAACCGGAAATCGAAAAATACTTTAGTTTCCAACTGGAAAAGGCTTAAACACAGGGTTACCAACCGGAATTGAAAATAACTTTGGACACCAACTGAAAAAGACTTACACACCAAAGTTCCCCTTAAAACTATTTATTTTTAATTTTTTAATAAATAAAAAGAGAATATTGGGAAAGGCTAGACTTCTCTAGATAAGGGGGACAGCCCACGACAGATCTTTAACCTTCGAGTAGTTTCTAGTTAGGTTCGTTGATGGATTCCTTTCCTTTCCTCCATTAAAGAACCACCAAACCAAGGGCGAGCATTGACGACGCTATAATCTTTCAGACGTTTCGACGAACACCTATCGAAAGATCAGACATAATCCGACAATGTCCGACGACCAGGCGGTAACACTCTACAACACATCGTCCTCATCCCTTACGGACCACAGCAAAAACTCCTACTCCATCAAGCTAGCCATAGCCCAGGTCCTCCGCGGCGGAGCCGTCGTCGAGGTCTCAACCCTCGACCAGGCCAAGATCGCCGAGTCCGCAGGAGCATGCTGCGTCTGCGTCACTGCCCCGCCGCCGCCACCACCATCACAGCCCACCTCCAAATCGACCGCCATCTCTCGAATGCCGGACCCTTCTCTGATCAAAGAGATCAAGCACTCCGTCACAATCCCGGTCATGGCGAAGGCACGCGCCGGCCACTTCGTCGAGGCCCAGATCCTCCAATCCCTCGGAGTCGACTACGTCGACGAGAGCGAGACGCTGGGCCTCGCCGACGAGGACCACTTCATCAACAAGCACAACTTCAACACTCCCTTCGCCAACGGCTGCCGCGATCTGGGCCAGGCTCTGTGCAGGATCCGCGAGGGCGCAGCTCTGCTGCGCAGCGAGGGCAGCAGCCTGGCGGAGACGGTGAAGAGCGTCAGGAAGGTGATGGGCGAGGTCAGAAGGCTGAGCAACATGGACGAGGACGAAGTCTTTGCCTTTGCCAAGAAGATCAACGCTCCCTACGACGTGGTGGCCCAGACCAAGCAGATGGGGAGACTGCCCGTGGTTCACTTTGCTTCGGGCGGGGTCGAAACACCGGCGGACGCGGCTCTGATGATGCAGTTGGGCTGTGATGGGGTTTTCGTTGGGGCTGGGATCTTCGAGGATAACGGCGGTGATGTTTATAGCAGGCTGAGAGCCATTGTTCGTGCCGTCAGGCGGTACAACGATGCAGACGAGTTGGCCGAGGTGAGTTCCGGGCTGGGGGATCGTCGGGGCGGCCTAGAGGACGACTTGGAGAGGTTAAGCGTCAATGAGAGCCCAAGGATGGGTCCTGGCGGCAGCTATTGATGTTATGTTGTCTTTTAACTGATGATGATTTTGATGATGTGATATGGATAAGAGATTAGTCGGAGGTTTTTCTGTCATTCACTATTCAAATAAGGGCTTTGGCACCTCTTTGTTAGCATTTGTTGTAATGTGAAATGTTAATCTCTTACAAAAGACAGATTTACGATGTATTAGCTGTGTTCACATTCTTTGCAGAAATGTGTGTGTAATCTGTCTCTGTCATCGAGAAAACGAGGCAGGGCACAACAGATAAATGACCAACAAAAGAGATATAACATCAAAATAAGAAAGCCAAATGATGGGCTGGTTCAAGTTTTCAACATGTCTGAAATTTTAAGGTTCCATAAAAAGCTTCAAAGGAAAAGGACAAAGAAGTACGAATGACTGATTTTGTTCATATTAGATAGACCATTTAAGAAGAAGCTGCTACTGCCTTCTTCCTTGGTGCAGCTTGAGTACCTTAAACCAGCAATAGATCTCACATTGATAAGAGTACTAAATAATGCATTTCAGGTCAAAAGTGTAATATTGGATTTAAATCGAGAAAGAAAGCAAAGAACGGTTCGTAGTACCTTCTCTAAAGCCGGTCTTGAATCTGCGGGGAACGTGTTTGAGATACCTCATTCGACCAGTCCCAGTGGTCTTTCTGCGAATGGCTTTAACACTCCAGTTGTCTGAATCAGCATAGATTGCACGAAGAGATAGTTAAACCATTTTTATTTCCAATGATCGAAATAGAACGAAAACAAAAGGGAAGCGTATTTGTGCAATTGAATGATACTTGTTTGAGTGTCAAACAATCACAAACTCGATGCAAGAAAAAAAAGTGAGCCCATATCAATTATACAATGGTGAATCAAATCAAACACCTGTGTAAAAAGATGAATCAGATATTAATGGAAGCTCAATACTTTAATAAGGCCATATCCAATGCATGTTCGAAATTTCAGTCCCTTCTATTCAAACTCTAACGAGATCCACACAAACAACAGAATCAAAACGAAATGCCCTAACCCTAAGCAAAGTCATGAAATACTTAATTTCCCAAAACAAAGTGCAAAATTAGATAGAAATCAGACAAAATTTGAGGAAAGCCCAATCAGCATAGAGATCAAAATGTGGGGTGGGCTAACTCACATGTCCTCTTGCGAGCAGCTGGGTAAGCGCAAGCCGAGCATCTGCTCTTCTGCAGGTGGAAGCTGCGTCGTCCACACCTCACACACAGTGTGTGTGTCTTGTTCCTTCTCTTGCCAAAGCTGCCTGTTCCCTTACCCTGCAAGTATACACACACACACACACACACTTAATACTCATCATACAAAAATGCAAAACATCAAATCCATATCTTCGTTAGGTGGAGCTTCGAAGGCATACCATCGCAGTTGACTACAAAGATCGCTCGACTCTTTCTCCGAACAATCGAACGAAGTCGGACTGTGTGCTAAGCTTCGCGAGAAGCGCGATTTAGGGTTGGCTTGTTGGGCTTCTAACGGGCCTTGAGATTGGCGGATACTATATGGGTCATTAAATGGGCTCAATGGGCTTTGAATAACACTTGGGAAGATGGTGATGCTTCAAGAGTTGTTTATCAATTTTTTTGGAATAAAACTCAAAATGTTCCACGATGTTTATTCTATTGATCAATTTGATTCCCGATATTTCGTCTAAATCAATTTAGTCCCCGATATTGTCGATTTTGTACCAATTTGGTCATTCATCACGATAAAGGTCAATTTTAGCGGGAATTTCCCACGCGCCCCGCACTAAGTAATGTCTAGATCGATAAAATTGAAATGATTACTGAAATTATGGCACGAAACTAAAAATTTCTCCAACAAAATTCGAACATGAGCTCTAGATCGTCTGCTTCGTCGGGCTTCATTGACCGTATAAGAAAACAGTACAAACCCTCCAAATCTTGCAAATATTCCAAAATTCGATCCATACATGATTTAGTGTGGGGCACGTGCAAAATTCGCGCTAAAATTACTGTTAATCATGACGGAATGATAAAATTGGTTCAAAATCGACAACATCGGGGACTAAATTGGTTAATGCGAAACATCGGGGACTAAATTGGTCCATAAGGTAAACATCGGGGAATATGTTGGATTTTATCCCATTTTTTTCATCGATATTTCAACTCCAATCTAAGTTAAATCTTAATCTTATTGTCGAATATGAGATGATCCCAACTTCAAGCGACACTAATCCCTAAGTATTTGAGCATTGAAGTCCACACACCAAGATAGTCAAAAGCCCTATTGGAATTGAACCATTCATATCTATATCTACCTATCCTTTTCATTCTTCAACTCAATTTGCATGCTCCATTTAGTTGCTTGCATGACTCTATGTCATCACACGCACAAAGAGGAAAGCAGTGAGACATTGATGACTAATGTTGATAATTGTGGAAGTAGAAATATTATATTAAAGAAAAAGCCAAATTACTTTTACTTGAGAGTAAAGATTACTACTTTACGAATGATCCCAAGAAGCATAATATCACTCAAGAGAAAAGTATAGCGTAGGAACTCTAAAGATAGTTCCCTTTTTTTTTTTTTGGCCCTTTTTTTTTTTTTTGGCCCTAGTCAAAGTTCAATCATTATATCTCCTAATTTCGGAATATGGGTGTTAATTCCTTTCCCTTCATTCTCTAACATGCACCCCACATTCCTTTTTATAAGAAGGAGAAAAAAAAAATAAAAGAAAAATAAAACGAAGAAAACAGTCTTCACATAAGCAATCTCCACCTTCATTCACCGTCTAGAATCTTATGTTTCTTTGCCTCTCTTTACCATCCGCTATTCTTGGAGAGGAGAGAAACCATCTTTTCGCTTTTATTTTTCTTACCCTTTTTCTGTATTCCGACACGCTTTCAGCTTCCGTTCATTTGCCATTGAAGAGAAAATAAATAATTGAATAAGAAAGAAAGAAAGAAAGAAAGAAGGAAAGATGATGATGGGTGCTATGGAGGATGAGAAAGAAGCCTACAGATCAAGGCTTGGACATTTCAAAGGAATGTACGAAAAGGGAGGAAGGAGGCATTCCAGGAGTTCGATTATGGACGATAACGGGGCGTTATCGCAGTTGGACGACGACATAGCTCATTCGAACGATCAAGAACAGCCAAAGATCGGATCTTTGCTCACTAGGACGGATAACGTCAAGTCCCGCTTGGCTAACGAGGGAAACTCGGCCAATGCAAATAATAAGATCCCTTCAGGCAAGAATTTAAGAAGAAAACTTTTTTTTTTCTGCCAATGCTTGGATTTTGGGTTGATTCTTCATAACATCTATGGCCATATTAAGGTTGTTGAGCTTGGATACATTTGGGCTCAATATTCTCGGCTTTTTTTTTAGATATCGAGTTGATGAAGGAAAAGTTTGCAAAGTTGCTTCTGGGCGAGGACATGTCCGGCGGTGGGAAAGGCGTCTCCTCGGCTTTGGCTCTGTCGAATGCAATCACAAACTTGGCAGGTGATGTAGTGGCGATTATGTTGATCACCAAAGATCATTAATCACACTGTAATATTGAAGGCAAGTCTACTTCATTGCAGCATCTGTGTTTGGAGAACAAAAGAGGCTCGAGCCCATGTCAGCAGAGACTAAAGCAAGGTGGAGAAAAGAGATCGATTGGCTCTTATCTGTCACAGATCACATTGTTGAGTTTGCTCCTTCCAAACAGAGGTCTAAAGATGGATCTACCATGGAGGTCTCTCTCTCTCTCTCTCTCTCTGTCATATTTTCATGCATTCATAGCTCATATTAGAGTTTCTTTCTACTTGATGATATTTGACAGATTATGACAACAAGGCAGAGATCAGACCTCCACGTAAACATTCCCGCCCTGCGCAAACTCGACGCGATGCTTCTAGTAAGAAGAAACGAATATATTCAGACAAAAATATGAACCATGACCAAAAACATTCATTTCTATGTTCACACATGATATAGGATTGCCTGGACAACTTCAGGGACCAAAACGAGTTCTACTATAACGATGATTCGAAGAAAGGAAGGAAAGACGAAAAATGGTGGATCCCCACGCCCAAAGTTCCCGCCAGCGGGCTGACGGAGATCACAAGGAAGTGGCTGCAGCAACAGAAAGATTCTGTTAATCAAGTACTGAAGGCAGCCATGGCCATCAACGCCCAGGTCTTGTCCGAAATGGAAATCCCCGAGAGCTACATCGAGGCACTCCCTAAGGTACACCTTTGCTTTTCATTGCCTCCATGATTCTCAGTAGGTTGAACTCTTTCTCTCTGTCTGAGTGTGTGTGTGTGTGTTTATGAACAGAATGGTAGGGTGAGCCTCGGGGACTCGATATACAAGAGCATCACGGACGACTTTTTCGACCCCGACTATTTCCTCTCTTCCATGGACATGTCGTCTGAGCACAAGCTCGCCGACCTGAGGAATAAGATCGAGGCGTCGGTGGTCATATGGAAGAGGAAGATGAATGCCAAGGACAGCAAGTCTTCGTGGGGTTCGACCGTGAGTTCTGAGAAGAGGGAGATCTTCGAAGACAGAGCAGAGACTATCTTGCTCATCTTAAAACATCGATTTCCCGGGCTGCCTCAGTCCGATCTTGACATCAACAAAATCCAGTACAATAGGGTAAGAAAAGTGGATTCGTAGTCTTTTTTTTTTTTTTTCCTCCCTACGTTCTTACCTAAACCGTCGATCTTTGCCTTATTACAAGGATGTTGGGCACGCCATTCTCGAAAGCTATTCAAGAATCATCGAGAGCCTAGCGTACACGGTCCTGTCGAGGATCGAGGATGTAATGCAAGCGGATGCCCTAGCAAGAACCCCGCCAAGCACGAGAGAAACGCCAAAGCCAGAGAAAGTGAGCTCAGAAGAAACGCCCGGCTCGATGACTTTATTGGACTTCATGGGGTGGGGCATGGACAACGAAGAATCAGAGACACAGAAGGAAACGAACGAAACCGAGGCGAAGCTAATGAGCAAAGCCCCGGCTAATGATATTACGAACAAGAGACTGTCTTACATAGAGAAGCTAGAGAACCTGGGCGGTGCAAGAAGTCCCAGGTCTCGCCACTAGCTTTAGCAGAGAAGCAACTGATGAGTATAATGACTAACTTTCAAGAATGGGGCGGGCCAATCAGCATTTGGTGTATATAGAAGAAGCTAAACGAAAAATGGTCGAAACGTTAGAACTCGCGAAGTTCTTCCTCGTGCTTCGTTAGTACATACCAGAGCACGATGTGATAGATAGATCACGATGTGTCCGAAGTACATTTTAGCTTGTACTCGAAAGCCATCGAATTAATTAAGACATGATAGTATCTTTCAGCTGCCAAGATTGCGCATCTAACCAAGACTTAACACATCATAGATGTGATAACATAGGTACTTACAAAGCTGCTGAAAGAATACATAAATGCGAGATTAGGAGAAACCTAGATTTTCCCACGTGGGCCGGGTTTAGGCGGAAGCTGAGGTCCCTTAACGATCGGCAGAACATCTCCGTTTGCTTGCAAGCTCACATAGGCTAAAGTAGAGCCACCTCCCAAGATCAAGAACTTGAGCAGTAGCCCTCTTTTGGTGAATGGGGCAGCAAAAGTCTCAAAGAACTTGCTCTGCCATCCAAGTTTCAAGCATAAAAAAAAAAAAAAAAAAAAAAAAAACAAACTTTTAGATCAATCACAAAGACATAAATTATTAAATGTAAGAGCAATTTCTTGAAGGGGCGGCCGGCAAGATTTACCTGAAGAGAGTTGTACGGTGAAGGAGCATCGTTTCCGTACAAGTCCCACTGGCCGGTGGTATTGCTGATATCTTCCAAATCAAAGTACACACTCTTGTCGCCGTATTTAGCAATCACTGCGCCAGCCCTACGATAAGAATTTATTACAAGCCAGTCAGTGAAAACGAACCAACCAAGACAACGACGCAATACCATTTACCTCCGATAGTTTCTGGGTCCAAACCCGACCCGAGAGGACTTGATATTGAGCTTAGTTCCGGCGAGTGAGCTTCCGTTGAGTCCCTTCACCTTGGTGGGTTGAGCAAAGGTTGCGACTGAAGCCATGGTGGTGGGCGAGGCTTGTGCTTAAGCACTATAGTGTCAAGATTACTGCCAAGTGTTGTAGAAACTACTTATTAGTGTTTTCTTTGCTTTGCGATTGGATTTGATTGCTGGGAATTTGTAAGGCCAAGTGGGCGAATCATCTTTCTTGAAGAGATACAGTTTCATATCCGTTGAGTGCCACGTGGGATTGAGTGTTGGAAATGGATAGGATTGTCTATCTTTTGAGAGTTATTGTTTCGGACCATATATGCAGTGGAATGAATGGCAATGATGTATTAATCTAAAATTTAATTATTTATTACATGATTTGATTAATAAGAACATTTGAGATTAGGGTCTTCGTTATTTCATGATAGTTATCAAGTAAAATGAATTTAGCAATTAGCTCGGCTGGCTAATCATTTTTTTTTTTATCATTGCGTACTATACTAAGCTCAATTTATCAAGAATATTGAGGAGGAATATTTTAGCCGAAAAATATAAATAAATAATAAAGAAAAATAGAATAATAATTGGTGGTTCCTTCGCATTACATTGGAGTCTTCTCTTGTGGTTCTCCATCAATAATCTCCTCCACAGACTGTTGACTTTTGGGGCAAAGGTAATCTTTTTCGACGAACACAGCTGGTCAATTCGTCAAAATCCCTTCTTCACTGTGTTAGATTTTAGTTCGGTGTTCGACAATTTTAGTGATCTTTCGTGGTTTCAGCATATTCAGTGAAATGGCTTCAGTTATAGCTAAGTTGCCTTCCCCGCCATTGATGTTGGTCAACGGAGCTCAACCCTTTTCTGGGCCACTTCGAAGAATAGCATTGCCTCCCATCAGAGGTAAAAAGCTAAAACTCCCTTTTAAAGTTTAAGGATTCGGTCGTATTTTCTGGTGCAATATTTAGGTATGATCATAAAAAATTTGTGCGTTCATGATGGGTGAATTCGTTGTCTTCTAACGACAGTCGGCGGTAACGGTAAAATTTGCGTGAAGAAAGGGTTTACAATGCTTGAACTCGGAAAATGTTGTGCTCTATGTTTGTGCTTGACATGTGTTTGTAATATTTCCAGAGAGAAAAGATTGCCGTAGCATAGTCGCAAAAGCTACGGGAGAAAGCTCAGAAACTTCAATCGTTAAGTCCCTACAGAATGTTGTGAGTTCTAGAAAAGAAAATCTCCCTTTATTCTTCGAAGACTTCTGCTTCGATCATCCACATTAATCTCCCAATACTTTGTATGAAATCATTTGATTAGTGGGACAAATCAGAAGATCGAGTGGCTCTTATTGGTCTAGGATTTGCAGGCGTTGTGGTTCTCTGGGCATCTGTAAACCTCGCCGCGGTAACTCCATCGCTCTCCACATTGTTAAAAACGTCAAGAAAACTTTTAAATGATAATATCCCTAGTCGGTCTGCCTATTTTCCTTTCCACTTATACAACACCTTTTGTTTCTCTTTCATTCGGATACAGGCCATCGACAAGCTTCCTGTTATTCCCGGCTTACTCGAGCTCATAGGAATACTGTTTTCTTCTGTAAGTATTAAACTTTCTGCAAATACGTTCGAACAAAGTGTTCCTTCTTTGGCTAACTCGGAGAAACTTTCATCTCAGTGGTTCACATATCGATACCTATTGTTCAAGCCCGACAGGTACACTACACTTCTCTTTCGATGAAGCCGTTCTTGACACATAATCGTTTACATGTGTGATTGTATGTACATATTTGGATACAGGGAAGAACTTTCTGGAAAGATCAGCAAATCAATATCGGATATCTTAGGGCAATGAGAGTCGGCAATGACGACTGTTTCCCGACGATTGCTGACGTGTGGATTGCGATCCTTACATACGTTTGTCTATGTACGTATTTGCGAGGAATGATTGGACATACGCTACTGTTATTTGTATTTCCATGTCTTTATGATTCAAATATCAAAGTACCATGTAAGTTCCTTCCAATCGTCTCTTACAACCAATGTTTTAAATAGCGTAAAAAAGCGCGTTTCGTAGCGCGCTATAATGCATTTTACCTGAGAAAAAAAAAGTGCGTTAAAGCGTGTTAAATATAGCGTTTTGTCCTCAATAGCGTGAGTATTTTGATCAATAGTGTAAATAGCGTGTTAAATTGCTCATATAGCGCAATTTTTCTTTTTTGAGAAAAAAGTTAATGAATTTTTTTATTCGGTAAAAATAATCTACTACTAATTAAATTTCATTTTTATATAACGAGTGGAAATTCATACGTTGATAGTATTGCCGATGATAGTAAAATAATTGGATTACACCGATTTTTAGATTTCGAATATATGATTAGAATATATTTTTTGAGTTGTTTGTGACAAATTGTCACTGACAATTAATATCTGAATGTTATTTCCTAGATTTGATGTATTTTCTTAATTGAATATCATTTCAAATTGATTTGTTTGATTTTGTTGTCATATATTATCTTTTTTTGACATTAAAAGTGCCTTGCTCGAAAAACTCACGCGATACACTACGTGATTTACGCTACGCAATATCGGAAATAAAACGCGACGCGTTGCACAATACGCGTTTTAAAACATTGCTTACAACATTTTGCAGATCATAGCATAGGTTTTATTTTATGCTCTGCAATTATAAGTGCCTCTTAACAAAGGTATAAGACGGGCCGGGATAAGTGGGCCTTCAATTGAATTGGGCCTGGCCCATTAACTGGTTATGTTCATCGATGCAACATTCATCAACTATACACGTGTGAAAGATTGGCCACACAGGAAATTATTCAAACGGCTTGCAGATGCATCTACCACCTAAATTCATGAGCACCATTTAAAGCCACCAACCACATGCGCGGCAGAGTTAGATTCTCCTCATGCAGTAGTATATATCAGCGATCCTTTCGAGGTCTATTAACTCGTTGTTGTCCGAGCTACTCTGAGTTTTTTGTGGGTTCATACCCTGCTGCTCCATCTCTGATATATTCGAGCTTTATCTCACTGCAAAAGCGTCCCATTTCTTCGGGTAAGAGTATGTCGTGAAGGGTTTCGTTTGTTTCCCTGATTTGATTGTGTGTAATCTGTTTGGGTGATCTTGAATGATGAAATTGGTGAGAAAGGTGCTGATCCCGCAAAAGGGAGCTTCATCATCTAATTAGGTGTCTGGTCTGTTTATGTTTTGATTTGAGCTTCATTATGTTTTGGTAAAGTGAGCTAATCATGGTAAGGATGATTGAACAATTCATATGTGGAGTTATCAAAGTTCAGTTTTGATGGCCTTTCTGCTTTCTATATTTGATTGACCAATTCTTGTTCCAAGTGGGAATTCGATGAATTAACTCCGAAAAGGGAGCTTTGAATTTCAATTCCGATAGTCCTTCGTTGTGGTTTGTGATTCTCTGTTTTCCACTTTTACAGATTGTAGACCGATGGAACTAGTTAAGGCAGTTTCCGACAAAGCATCTGTATCCGCAGAATGTATCGCAATTAGAGCCGATCAAAAGAGTTACACGTATAACCAAATAATCTCCTGTGCTAGTAGTATATCCACCTTATTGTGTGACGCTCATTCCAAAGTAAGTTGTAGTCTGGCTCAGCATGATTATTATTTGTATTAATGGGAATTAGTTCTTTGTTTATGATACATAAACGACGATATTATACTAAGAATAATTGTATTTTCGTAGGCCAATGGTCTTTTCAAAGATAAAAATCTTGCTGGAGCTAGGGTGGGGATTGTAGCTAAACCTTGTGCTGAGTTTGTTGCTGGAGTTTTTGGTACATGGTTGAGTGGTGGTGTCGCGGTTCCTCTTGCGCTAAGCTATCCCGAAGCAGAGCTTCTTCATGTCATGAATGATTCGGTTTGTATATAATATATATTTGCACACACACACACACACACACATACTCTATTTTGCTGCCTTTGTCCTTCACTCTAATAGGCCAAAGTTGTGTAAGTTGGGCGCGGTCTAATTATTATTAATTTTTTTATCGCATTTTAAAACTAGGACATAGGAATGATTTTGAGTACAGAAGATCACCATGAACTTATGAAAGCTGTTGCAGCTAAGACTAATGCTCATTTATCTCTTCTACCTCCTGTTCCTGGGGATAATTCACATGTAGCTGATCCCACTCAAAATGGAGAAGTAGATATAAGCCAAGGTACGACATTTGGTGGTTTGACTATTTCTGCAACATTAAGACTTTTGCATTTGTGATTTTTTCAGCTTAATGAGTATTTTGTTTTTTTGATTTAATACTTTGGCTTTGATGTAGGCGGTGACCCAGCTATAATTATATATACCAGTGGAACAACTGGTAAGCCAAAGGGCGTTGTGCACACACACAATGGTGTATTAGCCCAGGTACGTGCTGACTTAACATCTTATATGCCATACCAGTTACATTTCGATGATTGCGTTCATTTTTTATTACCATAGCTAATTAACTATGCAGGGTATATCATTATTAGTTACTGTGCATTAGTCGGTAGGACATAGATATCGATCTAATCTAACTATCGACTTAACTTCTATTATTTCTGAATGGGTACCTTTTGATTAGAACTAAACATTTGCTTTTCAAAATTTTCATCTGTGAACTGGTATGTTGCTATTAAGTGATATGTCTCTGGCCATATTTCAGGTCCAAATGTTGAGAGAGGCATGGGGATATTCACCCACTGACCAGTTCTTGCACTGCTTGCCACTGCATCATATCCCCAAACTTTGACTTACTTGTCCCTGTTAAATGTGGTCTTTTGTAATATTTCATTGTCTGGAAATAATTTCGATTCGTAATATTTTTGTGTGGCCTTAACTTCCTCTTTACACGTTCATGGGCTTTTCAATGCTTTGCTTGCCCCTCTCTATTCGGGATCATCGGTACGTAACACAAGTTTCATACCCGGAAAACTTTTGGAGATACATTACATGCGAAATTTATCTGTGAATAAGCTCTAGTACTAACATAATCCTACTTCGGTATCTTAAAAGGTGGAATTCATGCCCAAATTCAGTGTCAGAGGAATATGGCAGAGGTGGAGAGAATCTTATCCCACGAATCAAACTAAATCCAGTGATGCTATTACTGTGTTTACAGGAGTAAGCATGATTCAGATAAGCAGAATTAGTATTCTAGACTTAATATTCTGTGAATTCACTATTCATCATATTTATCTACTTAGGTTCCAACCATGTACACACGCCTAATACAAGGGTATGAAGTTATGGATCCAGAATTACAATCGGCTTCTGCCTCAGCTGCTAGACAACTACGTCTAATGGTAATTTGGCTAAAACTCTCATTCCCTATTCGATAGACCTGCGGCATCAGAAGGATTATCAACTGTTGATTTCCACAATCTTGTTATTTATCACTTTGTTTACTGATGACTATTTATATATGTATGACTAGATGTGTGGCTCCTCTGCTCTGCCTCTTCCAGTTATGCAACAATGGGAAGCCATCACTGGGCATCGCCTTCTAGAGCGTTATGGGATGACTGAGGTAACTATGTCATGCCACGAATGTCAAGTACTTCTAACGAACCTGCCCAGTGGGTTACCACTTACGATTGAATTTAGATCGTTATTGATGTCCAGTTTTTATTTTTCCCATCTTTTTTCAACTTCTCTCCATGTAATAAAAAGCTGGACAAGATCTGTACCCAACTGGGTGTAAGATCAATATTCCTCTACTCATTATACTATTGATTGGTGACTCTTCTTTTTTGTCTCTTGGATTTATTTCTCTAGTTTGTTATGGCAATTTCTAATCCCCTGATTGGAGAACGCAAGGGAGGTACTGTTGGCAAACCACTACCCGGTGTACAGGTTAGCAAGATACAACAATTCAAGCTTTCGATGAACTGTATATGATAATATGAACTATAATAATAAACCAGGGCCTTGACCATGCAAATTGTACTTTTGTGATCAAGCTACACACGAAAATATTATTTGATCTTTGCAGGCAAAGATCCTTGCTGAAGATGGTACGAGCGGTGATAACGTGGACGTTGGCGAGCTATGCATTAAGAGCCCTTCGTTATTCAAAGAATACTGGAAGCTCCCTGAGGTAGTACTTTTTATTACATATCCGAAACTTCATATTTTGCCACTCAGTTAATCAAACTAATGATATGGGATTTTGACTTGTCATACTATACCTATTGATGCATCCTTTGTCTCTAATTCGACTTTTTGATGACCATTTGACAGGTGACTAAAGACTCATTCATAGAAGGCGGCTTCTTTAAAACAGGAGATGCTGCTAAACTCGATGAAGATGGATACTATGTCATCTTAGGACGTAAGAAATGCCATGTCACAACGAGAAATTCAATCTTAAAAAAAATACGGTTAATAAGGTGTAATGCTAATGTTCAGGTACAAATGCTGACATTATGAAGGTTGGCGGATATAAGTTATCTGCGCTAGAAATCGAGGCTGTTCTCTTAGAGGTACATTATCTTTTTTTATCTTTCCTTTTCATCGATCATCAAAAAAATCATATCAAAGTTGCCTAGTTCCTTATTCGAATCATTCATGCTGTACTTTTCCAGCATCCTACTATCTCAGAGTGCTGCGTTTTGGGTTTGCCCGATAAGGCTTACGGGGAAGCCGTTTGCGCAATAGTCGTGCCCAACCCAGAGATTGCAAGAAAACAAGCAGATGACCTCAAACCTGCCCTTACATTAAAAGAACTATCAGATTGGGCTAAAGAGAAGCTTGCTCCTTATAAGGTGCTACACTATGCCTTTACTTCATAGTTGTGTGTACATCTGGACATGAAAATTTATTACCTAGTCAATCTTTTCGCTTCTGCAGATACCGACCCGTCTATTGCTATGGGAATCGCTTCCTCGAAATGCTATGGGGAAGGTAATAATCTCCATGAAACTCGACTGATTTATATTTGTCAGTTTTCTGTTCAATGTTAACAAAAGTATGCTTTATATTATGTCTGATTTCAGGTTAACAAGAAAGAGCTGAAAAAGAAGCTATCTGATGAGGAGTAGAATTAATCTCCAGTATAATATACTATTTATAAATGAATAAATTTTTGCTACTTGGGCTTTTTCATATGGGCCTTTTGGAACATTATTTGTATATGGGCCTTTATGATTATTGGGCCTTGTTTTGTTCATCGCGTTATTTGAGTTTTATTGATGATGGGACAATTCAATTCTCGCCAATATTTGTACCAAAATTTAAGATTTGGAAGTTATATTACAAATTTACAATACATTTCCCATTATTACCCGAAAATAATCGGACTAAAGCTATATATTATTTAGGTTGTGGGGGATAATAATGCAAAACAATACAAAAAACTAGGAAATTTATAAAACGCACTCGCAAAGAGCTAAAATACGACGCCTCACCTTATATTTTTATTGTATTATATAATTAAATTTGATGAGTGCGTTGACTTTTGTAAGTCTACACCAACATACCCTACCCCTATTCCTATATATCGAATTAAATAAACACACATAATGCACCTTTACATAAAGGGAAGAAAATATATATTTTACTTTTGAGGGGAAAAAAAACACATCCCTTTGAGAAGTGGAAAACAAGTGTAAATAAAACTTAACAAACAAACAAAAAAAAAATGGTAGGTGATGATAGTATTGCGTCATGATTACGCAATAAAAGAGTGAAACATGTCACGTTTTAAAGGAGAGGAGAGGAGAGGCGTCCATATCAAATATTTCTTATATTCGTATTCGATTTTACTAATTATTTAAACATCAAAATAAAGGGGAGTGACGTATATTCGAATCAAATTTATGCACATATATTTAATAATAATATATACTAAATATGTGATGCAGCAAAAAAGATAAAAGAGGGTGGGCTCCACCGCCCACTTTGGAACAATGGCGTAAAAGAATTCTACCACCAAATTAAAAATATAACGAATGTTATATTCATTTTGATTTTGATATATATATAAAACTCAAAATGGTTAATAATGTTTACCTTATGGACCAATTTAGTCTCTGATGTTTCGCATGAACCAATTTAGTCCCCAATGTTGCTGATTTTGGATCAATTTGGTCATTTCGTCACGATAAACGTCAATTTTAATGGAAATCATGCCTGAATCGATAAAATTGAAATGGTTACTGAAATTAGAGCACAGAACTATAAATTTCTCCTCTAAACTCCGAATATGAGCTCTACATCGTCTGCTTCGTCGAGCTTCATTGACAGTAGAAGAAAACAGTACGAATTCCCAAACCCTGCAAATATACCAAAATTCAATCGATACATGATTTAGTATGGGGCACGTGTGAGATTTCCGTTAAAATTAACGTTTATCGTGACAGAAGGACGAAATTGGTTCAAAATCGACAACATTGGGGACTAAATTGGTTCAGGCAAAATATCGATAACTAAACTGGTCCATAAGGTAAACATTAAGAACCATTTTAGGGTTTATATATATACATTGATGGGGTGAAACTAAACATATAAATGAAAGTCAATTCATAAGTGTCTCAAGTTTATAATTGCTTTTCATTTGTAAATATATCACAATATTTCAACATAGGACGACGATATTATCATGCTTAGAACGTTCTTTTCACGGTGATATCAAATACAATATTACTAACAATCGAATGATTATTCCTTCGTCACTATCCCATATTAAACAACAATAAACATTTCATTGCAGCATCATAAGCAGTCATGCCTTAAAAATCCTTCTTGCAAGAGAATGACTGCTTCTGATGTTACATTACCTAATCAAGACCATACCACCAAGGCTAATTATATCATTAAGAAACATGGAGGATATTTATATATTACCATTAACAGTCATAAATTAACTAATTAATTTGGAGATTAATCTTAACCGTTGATGATGATGATCATCAAAAGCCTCCTCCAAAAGACGCTGGGGCCCAGTAGTCTGCGCCACTGTCGTTGTTACTACAGACGTTTTGACTGCAAGAGATTGGAACTAAGCAAAGCCCTTTACTTCTCAGGTCTTTCATGGCACTTTCTCTTCCCAACTCCTGAATTTATGTAAGAATATATAAGGAGGAGAGGAAATGGATATTTATTTATGGAATTGATAGATCCCATAAACCTTTTGCCTAATAAGTAAGTAATAAGTTGACATTAGACTATTGAAACAATCAAAAGTTAATTATATTTCCTCGATAAACGAAGATAAAGATATCCCTTCTGTCTTTTTATAGTTTATGAAATTCACATTCCCTATATATTATTGAATTTCAATGAGTTTGTGTGTGTGTGTGAATCTTGGCATTTACATGGGAGAATGTGTAAGAAAAAACTGCCATGAATGTAGGGATTATGTCGTATTGAACAAACTTACATGAGAATGTAAGTGATGGCTGGTACTTGCTGATGCATTGCGGATATATGGAGCACTTAGTGCCTGCATGGATATATTTAATCAAATATTCAGAAACCAAAATACATACTTAAAAGATTCTTGAAAAAAAAAAAATAGTATTTAAAAAAAAGACATTGGTAGGGGTGATATATATTGAAGTGGGATCAGTGGATGAAGAAAAATAAGTGCACTTATTCAAGAAAGTACAGCGCAGGCAATAATTCACAGTAACCGAAAGGAATATTCAGGACTGGTCATTTTTTTTTTGTTATTTTGTGTGTGTATGAAAGAATAATTACTAGGAAAAAAAAAAAAAAACACATTACCTCAATCTGACCATGAAGGAATCTAATGTAGCCAATGGCTTCTGACAGTACAGAAGCAGTGTCAGTCTGCAAAAGAGAGACATGCCCACAATGCACACAAAAGTTTTCTTTAATCATTCATGCCAAGAGAGAGACAAGAAAAGATATGGGGTAATGTTTATGCTGTTGTAATAAAGAAAAATGGAATAACTATTCTTTTCGTTTTCCTTGGAATAATGCTAATGTTTAATCTCTTGTTAAGCGTGAAATCTATTTTTTTTAAGGTCTATATGAGAAAATGCTTCTGCAATAAGATTAATCATTCTCTGATAAGTATTATTTTTTGTACAGTAATTTCACCTTTCCAAATGGGGAAACGAGTTGATGAAGAGCAGTTATTCGATCCCCCAACTTCTCCTTTCGCACCTGGTAATAAGCTAATTAAGATTTCTTGATTTAATATATCATGTAAGAGATAATATAAATATATATATATAATATATATATATATATATATATATATGACCTTCATAGCAGGTTGGCCTGAAGACTGTTGAACCCTAGCTTTCTTTGAACTCGAGCTGTTACACTTTTTTTCATTTCATATATATTAGCAAATAGATTTGTTATCTCTAGCAATATAATCAAGAAATCTTATGAGTATGTAAGAAAAAAATTGCGGAAACAGCTGAAAATTGTAATCAAACAATAATAGAAAAAAGACTCCTTATATATCAGTACACTTTGTAGTCTGAAAAAGGATATGATTCGTTGCTATTCTACTTTGGCACGCCAAGAAAATGAAATTATTCATGATCACAAGAAATTATAATATCTTCTTTTCTTTTCCCCCTTTTAACATGTAGCTCTTATGACCATCTCTTTTCCTTTATTTGATAAATCTTTCTACCTTGGAACAATTAGCCATATTAACAAAAGTCTTCCTTGCTTGGTTTTACTTTGAGATTATATTACTTACCTCAGATGAGTGTTCCTGATTTTGCTGATGCTGACCCTTGTTCACTCTCTTACCGCCGGACAAATCCAAGAAATTGCTGTTCAAAGTCGGGACGCAAGATGTAGGCGAAGATGCCGGGATTAGTTGATGTTGAAGAGGCCAACTGATGATATTACTACTACAAGATCTAACTGTACTGCTAGCAGAACTGTTCTGATGCACCAATACATGATCATGGTTTTGATCATATAGCTGATGATATACATGCTTCACATCATCCTCAACTACGGATGGCCTTGTAAGAGAATTGCTATAAGGATTCAAATTCAAGACTTGATCTTCCCAGCTCTCCAACTTCTTTTGTTGCTGGAAAAGACTCGCACCATATCTATCTTCTTCACTTCCCAAACCACCCCTGATATATACAGTCATCACATATATATATATATATATGTATATTACTAGTCTTAGAATCTCAGGCATGCATATATATATATATGTGTGTGTGTGTGTTTCAGTGATTCAAAGAAGAAGAGAAAAGAGAAACACTGCAAACCCTTTGATGAACATAAAGTTATATATGGGAAAAAGAGATATATACTTACAGAAGCAGTTGGCTCAAAGACCTAACGGGAAAATCCTGACAAGGATTATGGTTATCAGCAGATGTAGTAACAACGTTTGAAGATCCATAGGGTTGATGGAAATTGATGGAAGGCTGTTGCTGAAAAGACTGTGGATGCATGCTATTATGATTATTATTATTCATGCTACACCAGTTAGGGTTTCCAGCCATCATCAGTACTAACTCTTAACTCTGAGTGAATGTTCGAATCTAACAACCGATGTAATAAACTTCTTTTCTTTTCTTCTCAGCAAGAACACAACAGATCTCTTCAAATTCCACTCTGATCATCTGATATCTCTATTTTTTTTTTTTAACCAATATTTTGCTCTTATCTTTCACTTTTTCTCTCATATTTCCATGTTAGAGAACCAAAACAAGCCTTTGCTGAGCCTTTCAGAAGTATGCTTGCTTTCTCACAAGAGGTTGAAGAAACCACACAACGTCTTAGTCAACAGACAAGTATTTTATACTTGTGGGGTTTGAGCATTCTTGATTTATTAATTTGTTTTTTTTTTTTTTGTTTATTCTTAGCTTTAACTTTATCATAAAGTGGAAACGGAGAGAAAAAGGTTATGGGGTGTGTTTTTCCGGCCAAAAATTAAAAATAAATGCCTGTGAATTAATTAACTTCCTTAAATTGGGGCGGTTATAATAGAGAGGTAAGTTGGGATTATATATATATATATATATATATAGAGGCTAAATAATGCCGATATATTAGAAAGACGCATCTTTTCTCATTTTTCCGTGATGATATATTTATAAAAGATTTAGTCTAAGTATTTCTGCTTGTAATCACAATAAATTTAGTAAAACCAAAAGCAGAATAACTTTACTATTATTGCAACACATATTATTTCTCAATGTACTATTTATAAACCCTTCACACCTTTACACCCCTCTTTACACCCCAAAATATTTGAAATTTGTAAAAGCTATTTACTCAACTAAATGAATTCAATAATAATTATTTTATTAATTTACTTTTTCATAAAATTTAACAACATTAATAAAATGAGTTATTCAAAAATATTAATTAAATTATTTTAACCAATGACACATCGATGCAATATTTAATTTATTTTTATTGTATTACTCCTTATATAAATTGCTAAAATATTAAAGTTAAATATTAATATTTAATATTAATATCAAATAAGCACATATATAATAATTATTAGTTAAATTAATGAATTTTGAAACTGCCTTGTTGACGTAGTTTGAATTGGTGAAATTGATGCAGTTTTTTTTTGTCAGATAGGTATCCTCCCCCGTAGCCGTCACACACCGACTAGGTTTGGTCTGAATCAACACCACCGTAGCCCTCACACACCGACTAGATTTGATCTGAATCGAATTCGAGTCTCATCGCTATGGGACGACCATGGCTTCCAGCGGGACTAATCCTCCCTAGTCCACACACCGACTAGATTTGGTCTGAATCAACACCACCGTAGCCCTCACACACCGACTAGATTTGATTTGAATCGAATTCGAGTCTCATCGCTATGGGACGACCACGGCTTCCAGCGAGACTAATCATCCCTAGTCCATAAGACCCACCCCAAGATCCCACAAACAACGATAATCAAGGTCGCTAGAGGATTCGAACCTCTGACCTCCCGCTGGAAAGGTCAGGGACCGAATCACTAGGTCAAGCCCTTGAGGAGTGAAATTGATGCAGTTTGAATTATTGAATAGTTATATTTTAATTGATGCAGTTTGAAATTAGAATTGATTTAATTTAATGGTAAGTATTTAATGGTTTTAAATTGGTATGTCTTAATAATTTAAAATAATTACTTTTAGAATTGATAAGTATTTAATAATTTATTATACTTATTGATTAGGGAGTACGAACAAATAGAATAAAGGGGATGTCAATAGAATTACTCTTTTATTTTTCTATCTTCATAATTTTTCCAATCAAAATTATTAGTTTGATAAAGCATGGATGCCTAGCTTTGCTTGGTAATATATATATATATATATATATAAAAGCTTTAATAATGAACCATATCGACAATATATTCCCTTCCAAAGAATAATGATCTGTAATTTTTCTTTTATTATGCAGTTTATGATTAATCCGTCGTCGTTCAAAAGCGTATATTTAGAGTTTTCTATATTGTAGGCATTCGATTCGAATCATTTATTTTTTCTACTGTAAATAGGTATTACATAACCTTATCATAGTCCCAAACAATTCGATTAAAATGTAATCTATAATCACCTAAATGAAATCAAACCCTTAACCTCCACCTAAAAATGACACAAGCTCGGCCAGACAACCATTTCTTTTTCTTTACTACAACAATAGGTTTAATCTATAATTTATTCATGCATTATTACTGCCAAGAAAGGAAGAAATATTAAATCCATAACGAATATGAAAAAAAAAAAAAAAAAAAAAAAAAAATAATCAAGAAAGTAATTTTGATTGGCAAATTTCAATACACATTTATTTTATAACCATGCCAGATCTCTGCTGATCATTTAATTTGAGGAAGGAAGCTTGCTCGAGTCCTTCTAAGTTTCTTTCAATGGGGGGCAATGCTAAGACAATCTAGTAACTGTAGCTTTTTTCAATTTCCCTATAATATTGTCTCATCTCAATCCTACTTAGTGATATGAATGACTTCACTCACAGTGCAGTAACCGAACCGCCTCGCCGTTGCATTGCGACGACGGGCTCATCACACCTGGGGCATCTGAATGACGACGATGCAGAACATCGGGTTCGAAGACAATAGTAGCAATACCTGCCGATAAAGATTTTGCCTTACATTACAGTAGCTTCTAGATGATAGCGCGACGATGGTTGGTATCAAATTTCAGGAGAGAATTGCGGAGTATGGAATCGAACTAAAAGAAGAGTAAAAAGGCGTACCTGTGCTGACATGGGAGGGCAAGAAATGGAGTGGTGGGAGTTGTTTGGCAGATGGGACACAAAGCATCGTCTTCCTCTGCCTTCGAAGATTTGTCTTTTGAGAATGGACGAAGGAATTTTTTAACAGATGATGAATTGAGAAGAGGAAGAAGCAGTAGTAGCATCTCCTGCGTGTTTGCGTCATGTTTAAGAGGGTAATATTTAGTCCAGGTTAGGAAAATTACGTCGGGGAAACAAAATAAGTAGTGGGATGATTTACCGAAAATTCATTCCACACCAACTGCCTGTTCATGTACTCAAAGCTTACAGATCGGTTCATATTGGGGCTCCCATAGACGAGTCTTGCATGCAAGATTCTCTCAATAAGACTTCGGTATCTGCATATGAATGACGTGACATTATTGGTTGCACATAGGAAAGGGGATTTATGTTCAAGTACAATACCTATTGCAAAATAATCATTTAAGTCTGTATAAGATGAAGAGTTTGCTACAGTGTACAGCGATAGATAAAGAGTCATAAGCATATAATGAGACATGGAGTTGTCAAAGCAATACCTTCCTGTCAATAGAAATATGAGTAGGTTTCCGAATGATGCAGCCTTGTAAAATCCTTCAACACGTTGTAACAGAAACCAACTTCGACGGGCCAGTGATGTCTGGTTAAAAAGGACGACGATTTATGCAAACATTACAGTTGTGTTAAATAATTTTGCATAATTTATAATTGATTATCAGAAAAGGTGAAATGAAACATAAGCAACTGAATATAATAAGTTGAATATATACCTGCTCTGTGCCACCCCACCGGCGGAATGCAGAAAAAGATTGAAGGCGAGCCCAAAAATACTGACCACCAACAGTTGCAACACAATACCATATCTTCTGTGAAACGGTTAACCCTGGCCCCTCTAGTCCAGTTCTTACTACAAATATATGCCAAAAGTTTACATCAATACAAGGTCCAAGCATTTGAAGAAGATAAAAATTAGCACAATGCACAGCCATGGATATTCCTGAACCTTTTCGTCCAGTGATCTACTCACAAGACATTAAGAAGCACTTGTTTTTGCTGTTATCAACTACGCAATAAGAGAAAATATACTTAAATAAGGCATACGAACCCATGCAAAGGAATTAGAACTGAGTCCCGTGTCTGTCAATCAATTATGCTCAACAACATCGAAAATGTAGTGCTATGCTTTTATGCTAGCAAGTGCAAACAACTCTACACTTTACATTAGCTATACTATTTAAAGAAATTGGTCGTTTCGTTTCCAAAAAAAAAAAAAAATGTACAAAATAGACAAATAATCCACTTACACAAACAAATCAACTACTAACCTTTTCCCCTTTCTTCAACTGCACGTTCATCTCTGTACCTCAGATTCATTAGGGCATTCCCAGGTGTAGGCTTATCCACCCAGATGGAAAATCTCCAGATTAGAAATTCAAGAAAGGCGTCCAGTTCAGCTTCATACTGAAAGAGCATTCCTGGCTAATCCCAAAAAGGTCGAAACGAAAAAATCAAATGCCTGAAAACTCCAAAATCAAATCATTCTTGAAACTCTCGAATGGAAAGCAGAATGATGGTTACCTTCATCAATGAAAAGACCTTTACCAACTGTTCTTTCAACATTGCTGACATTTCTACATCAAGCCTAGCAGCATCAAATTGATTAACTCTAGATATCTCAATTGGGATCAACTCCTGCAAAGAGAACTCGCCAATACTCAACAACAATTCATGCTAAAAATTCCGTAAACAGCTACGATAGATACAGTAAGAGTTCAACTAACAACCTAGCCAAATAGAATAGCAAAAGAACACTAAGAGTCATACAATCGAACTCCATACATTCACAGGAAACAAATTCTCTCAACTCAACGGAGCCAATTACACTATCAAACAGACAACTCATCATACAACTTACATCAGCTTACTAATTTTGACCTTTTTTTCTAACCCTTCTAATTACCAAATAGAAATCGAGAGCTTTTCCCCACAAAGAATCAGAGCATTCGACCAAAAAAAAAACTGAAAACTCACCCTATCAGCTGACGAGGGAGCTTGCCACTTGGGAAGAAGATTTCGACATGCCGCGATCCAAGCATCTTCAGGTGGCGGTGTATTGAATGAATCGCCGCTAGTGGAAGAAGTTAGGGTTTGTCCATCCATCTATATCCTCGTCGTTGCCTTACTTTTTGCGCGTATACCATACGCAAAGCTCAATAACCTCTTCGTCTATCTATCGAAGCTACCACGAACAGGACACTGCTATATCACCACGGACGAAGCGGGGCAAGTCAAATTACATACAGGCCGTGAAATATATTTATTTATTTATTTATTTACATTTTACATTTTTCTATAAGTTCTTTTTTAGTTCTTTTTAGAAGTCATGAGGATTAAGTTCTTTTTAGATTTTACATTATTTACAATGAAGCAAGCAAAGATTAAGTTCTTTTTAGAAGTCATGAGGATGCACAGGTTGTTTGTCATTTTCTTATCTTATGGAAGTCCGATATTCTGCTTGTAGTTTGAAGTTTCATTAAATTCGATGACATTTGATTTTAACAGGAGAGAATGGTAGGATAATTCAAGAGCTCACCTCACCTATGTGGTACTGATGAAATTCAAGTTTCCTGAAATAGTGTTGAATTATATGCCGAGAATAGATGATGGGTTGCGTAATTTCCGTCGCTCGTAGGTCGCTTGTCCATCGCTCTACGCTTGCTTGTCTTGTTGGTCATTGCAATGCAAGGTTTGTCCTGAAATTAGGGAGTATTCTTCGATGACATAACTCTCTAGTGGTTGATGAGATTGAAACGATGGATGGTATCGATCAATTTTCTGTAAATTGTATTGTAATTGATATGTTTTATTATATACACCTACACGTCCCTTGGTTGATGTTAATTGTCATCACTTTTGTTCGTCGCAATCTCTTGCACATATTGTTTAGTACTTACTATTTTCGAAAAAAATACCGATATATATGGTTTAGCACTGATATTGATGCAAAAAATACATAAAAAGTGGAGAGAGCCATCTAAGACTGCAATGATAATTTTTTATCAAACATTTTACATGGTAATGACATTAATCACCACCAACACAAAAAGGAGTTTGCTTGCAACTTAACCTTCAACTAAGTCAAGTACTTGAATTCATCTGTAAAATACCTAAATCGAGACAAAATTATTTAATTGTAGGCCAAAAGTACTGATATTTATACAGAAAATACATGAAAAGTGGGTGAATAATCTAAGTATAAAATGATAAGATAACTTTTCATCAAACATCTTACATGGTAAGTACATTGATCACCACCAACACAGAAAAGGAGTTTACTTACAACTTAACCTTCAATTAAGTCAAGTACTTGAATTCAACGGTTACAGATAAACGTACTTAATTTTAGCCCAAACGCTTTGATAAAATACATGAATTACTTGAAAAGTGGGGCGACTCATCCAAGTCTAAAATGGTAACTTTTCATCAAACATCTTACATGGTAAGGACATTGATCAAGTATTTCGGTACTATTTCAATGGGGTGACTCGCACGAGTTTGTTGTATTTTTTGCATATATTTCGGTACTATTTGCTGAAAATTAAGTACTTTTATCTCAATTTAGGTATTTATCCCCTAAATTCAAGTGCTTGAAAGAATTTGAAAGAAGAAGGTAGCAAACTTCTTTGTTTATATTGTTGATGATCATTGCCAACACCATATATGATGGATGATGAAATTCAACCATTTTAGTCTAAGATAACTCGCACGAGTTTGTTGTATTTTTTGCATATATTTCAATACTATTTGCTGAAAATTAAGTACTTTTGTCTCAATTTAGGTATTTATCCCCTAAATTCAAGTATTTGAAAGAATTTGAAAGAAGAAGGTAGCAAACTCCTTTGTTTATATTGTTGATGATCATTGCAACCACCATATATGATGGATGATGAAATGCAACATTTTTAGTCTAAGATAACTCGCACGAGTTTGTTGTATTTTTTGCATATATTTCGGCTCTATTTGCTGAAAATTAAGTACTTTTGTCTTAATTTAGGTATTTATCCCCTAAATTCAAGTACTTGAAAGAATTTGAAAGAAGAATGGAGCAAACTCCTTTGTTTATATTTTCTAATAAATATCGGTATGTTTTCTCATTAAGTGATTTCCTCTCAATTTAGGTATTTAGCCCTCCCCAATTCAAGTACTTGAGGGAGTTTGAAAGTGACGTTGATAGCAAACTCCTTTGTTTATGTTGGTTGATCAATGTCATTACTATTTATGATGTATGATGAGAAGCAATCATTTTAGTCTTATATAACTCACTCGATTTCACATGTATTTTTCACATAAATATCAGTATTTTGTGCCAAATGTTAAGTACTTTATGTCAAATTAGGTATTTATCCCCAAATTCAAGTACTGAGAGAGTGAAAGTTAAGTTGAGAGCAAACTCCTTTATTTATGTTGGTGATTATCACTGTCATTACTATGTATGATGTATGATGAAAAACAAACATTTTAGAGTTAGATAACTAGCTCTACTTTGGATGTATTTTTCGCATTAATATCGTAGTATTATTTGCTAAAAGTAAATAGTTTCTTCTCAATTTAGGTATTTATCCCCAAATTTCAGTACTTTATCCTCAATTTAGGTATTTAGCCTTCTAAATTCAAGTATCCGAGAGAATTTGAAAGTGAAGTTGGGAACAAACTCATTTTCAGGTGTGATGTATTTGTTACAATAACAAATAATATGTACTCAGGAATGCAACGAAGCAAAGTAATAGCAATTAGCATTAGCATATATTGAGGAATTTTGTCGAACAACTTCACGACGTAGTTCTTAATGGTCTAATTTCTTCATTGAACCGTCAAGGCATGTTTCTTCATGGCCTAGTTTCTTGATTGGGGCATTTTGTCGAAAACCTGCCAGGCATAGTTCTTCAAGGCCCAGTTCATTCATTGAGGCATTTGTCGAACACCTTCAGGCCATAGTTCTTCGCGACCTTGTTTCTTCATTGAGCTTGACTCAATGCGCGCGCCTTCCAACTCCAACTGTTCGGCTGCCATGAGGTGGGTTGGTGGTGGTTCCAAGACCAAGGAAGATGAAAATGGAGCAAAATCATGGTCACGAGAACAATGGTATCGAAAGTTTCACTTACCCTCTCTCTCCTCTTCCATCGTGATGCTCTTCTCTCTTTTCTCCACAGCTTTTGATTGAGATATAAAAGGATAAAATGGTCATTTAGCATATGAGGGAGTTAAAACAAATTTTTTGCCTAATGCCAGTAGCTATTCATAAAACAAAATTGGAAGGGACTGATTTCTAAGTTTAATCTTGAAATAGGTATTTTACTCTAAAAAACCCTATATTAGAAGCCATAAAAAAAAGGGTTTATTAAGTTTCAGGCCCCTTTACAGTTTTAAAATAATATTCAGTCCCTGTCAGAAAAAAATTTATTTCAAAGGACCCAATTTCTGTAAAACTTAGGAATAAGGACCTAAACTTACAAAAGTGTTATTAAGTGTTATTGAAGAGGTATCAGATGTACTTTTTGTGTTACAAACTTACAAAGTATTGTTATTGCAGTACAATAAAGTGTTACTACAAAAATCGGGTGCTTAAAACTAATTTTTTTTCTGACAGGGTCTGAATACTAAATTTCAATTCTGACAGGGCCTGAAACAAAATTTGCCCTAAAAAAAATACAAGGGCATTTCTGTAATTTTATGTAACGCAATTCAAGATTTTCATCGGGAGTTGCAATAGAAATGGAATATGGTTCGTCAAAAATCCATATTTTGGGAGAAAAAAAATAGCGAAATTCCGGTTGATAATCAGTAAGGTTTTTTCAGTTGTTGTCTAAAGTAGGGGTGGGCATTCGGGGTCGGGTTTCGGGTATCCGACCCGACCCGATCGGGTTAGGAAACGGGTTAAAATCGGGTAAACCCGATACCCGATTGTGTATGTCGGGTCGGGTTTCGGGTAGCATTATGCTACCCGATAAACCCGATCGGGTACCCGAAGTTTTTTTTTAAAAAACAATAATCAATATATTGTTATAAATACTTACGCATATATAACTTGTATAATTAAGACGATTGGCTTAGTGGTTAGGTCGTCTTCAATTTACAGTGTAGACCTGGTTCGATTTCCCTTTCCAGCAATTTTCATCCAATTTTTAGATAGTGAGCTCTCTTATTGGGCTGCCCAGTGGGTTGGGTTGGGCTAAGGTTGGATAGAAATTAAAAAAAAAATTCACGCAAAACTTAAAAAAAAATTGGAAAAAAAATAATAAAAAAAATAAGAAACCCGAACCCGCAAGTCGGGTACCCGCCGGGTTTCGGGTACCCGACTTTGATAGGGTCGGGATCGGGTTTTAGAATTAAAACCCGCAGAAATCGGGTACCCGACCCGAAATACCCGAACCCGCAAAAACCCGACCCGATCCCACCCCTAGTCTAAAGTTATTTTCAATTTTGGTTGGTACTCATGCGTTTAAACCTTTTTCAGTTGTTGCCCAAAGTATTTTTCAATTCCGATTTATATCCCGATGTTTAAGGCTTTTCTAGTTGGTGCTCAAAGTATTTAATTCCGATAGGTAACAAAAATGTATGAGGAAATATAACCACGTAATTTTAAATGACAAAAAATGGGATCGTTACACCGTTTTTGATCTTTTCTAGAATCCCATTAGCAACTAACGTGCATACGCCTAAATATCTCATTTTTTGTCTTTTAAAATCGTGGGGTTATATTTTATCATACCTCAGCAGTACCTAACAGAATTAAAAAAAAAATTGGGCACCAAATGAAAAAACCTTAAACACAGGGATACCAATCGAAATTGAGAAATAGTTTGGGCTCCAACTGAAAAATGCTTAAACAAAGGGGTACCAACCGGAATTGAAAATACATTTAGACATCAACTGGAAAAGCTTTAAACACAGGGTTACCAACCGAAATTTCCCAAATATATATATATATATATATATATATATAGAGGAATTTTATGGTGCTCACCTTACGTGGGCACCTGTTGATGTGGCACTGATTCGTGACATATCAACATGCCACGTCAACTTCAGATGTGATGTGGCATTTGTTGACACATTTTAGGTGCCAGTGATCAACATTTTCGATGCTGACATGGCATGTTAACGTGGTGTATATCAATGTCACACACCGGGTGCCACATAAGGCGTCAACGTGCCACATCACCATTGAAAATGTTGATCAATGGCACCTAAAATGTGTCAACTAATGCCACATCACATCTGATGTTGACGGGACATGTTGATATGGCACGAATCAGTGCCACATCAACAGGTGCCCACCCCATAAAATTCCTCTATATATATATATATTCATTTTATAATTATATATTATAATTATTTTTGTTTAAATAAGTGAAATGCGAAATAAGGACCTTATATATTTTGTGGATGAACGAAAATAAATAAATAAATAAACAAAAATAATAACCATCGACAGCAGGATTCGAACCCGCGCAGGCAAAGCCCAACAGATTTCGAGTCTGTCTCCTTAACCACTCGTACATATCGACATATTTATAAACTTTTCCATTTTATTTTATTTATATTTAATACACAATTAACAAAACAGAAAAAAAAAAATTCAAAAATCAAAACTTTGAATCTTCTTCTCCACCCAAGATGGCGATAAAACAGGGCTCATATTATTACACTCCAAAGCTCCAAAAAACCGACGATCATGGCTGCTTTCTTCCGCTTTGTCCGAATCTTTCTTCTTGACTCTCCACACCTTAAGGCTCTGGTCCAAACTAGCGCTAAAAACCATCAATCCATGATCATCTACCTTAGTAGTAGCCAAGCTCTTAACGGGCCCATGGTGGCCATCCATGACGGCGATGCACGAATGAAAAGCGCCGTCGTCTCTCCTCCAAATCCTTATGGTCGCGTCCTCGGAACCGCTGAGGATCAGATCGTCCACCGTCGCCAGACAAAGAACGGAGAAGTAGTGCCCCTGTAAGAAGCCGGCGTGGCCGTACCTTCCCGACGTTTTCTCCTTCTCCCAGAAGTTTATCAACCCGTCGGAAGAACCAGAGTACAAGAAACACCCACCAGGTGTTCGACTCAATGCCAGCGCGTTCACCGGCGAGGGCTGGAACTTGAGCGTCATGGTGAGCATATGAGAGCTTTCGCAGAAACCCGCCCTTCTCCATATCTTCACCGTTCCGTCCAGCGAGCAAGTGAATACGCAGCCGTCGTCGTCCTGGCTAACCACGATCGCATTGACCTGCCCATCGTGAGCCACGAAGGAATCCACGCAGCGCCGGTCCGAGACTTTCCAGACCTTGACGGTTCGATCCCATGAACCGCTGTAGAGGAGCTTCTCTTTGGCGTTGTAAGCCAAGCATGAGATGGGCTCCTTGTGTGGAGCATGTGCGGCTGCGGCGGCGCTGCTGCTTTTCTTCTTCGGATATGAGAAGAAGAACGGCCTCTTCCGAGGCAGCGTCAGCAGCTTCTTCGGCTGAAACCGCTCGCTGTCCGAAGAAGACGACAGCAAGTCCCAAACTCTTAGCCTGAGATCGCCGTGTGCCGTAACAAGCACTCTTCCGCCGCAGGACAGCATGGCTCGGACGTCGCCGTGCCTGGCTTTGATGTAGCCGACTTCCCTGCAATCTGCTTGCTTCCATGCGTAGATTCTCGAGCTCGACGAGCCCGTGAAGATCATGTCCCTCGCTGTTGTCATGGAGAAGATGTAACCTTGGCTTCTGTGCAGCGAAGCTAGGCATTGGTATAGCAGAGGTGGGCTGGGTGATATGTTCAAAGGCGACCTTGTCCATGGACTCTCAGGGCTCATGGGCATGGGCCAGAGTGAGAATGGTGCGGTTGAAGATGCTGACGAAGCCCTAGCTGGTGTGAGGTGGACTTGAACGACGTCGTTTGACCTTGAGTCGGCACCGTTGCAAAATGAGTATCTTCTTCTTGCTGGTAGGTTAAGAAAGTTGTATAGGTCGATCTGATCAGTTGGAAACTCCATGGATTTCTTTCCTTCTTTCTTGTGAGGAGTGTTATTACAATACAACATAATGCTTTGTACTTAAGGAGAAAAGGAGAGATCGATAGCTCAAGGTGGTCCAAAGGGAAGTAATGTTCTATGATTATATATGTATACATATTTTAATTATATATCTTTTGTTTTGAAATTTGAGATGCAATTCATATTCCACTTGAGTTGGTTTATTCATTGTGGATAAGGAGAGTAAGTGAAGAGTTAAATGAGCTATAAATCTGTTGTCAGCTAACAAGAGTTTAATGCTATATGCAGGCTTCTGAAATTCTCATTTATTCATCTCCATAATTTGTATATAATTAAAAATAAATAAATAAATAAATAAACTTTACTACCATGCCATGTGCTTCTTTGGGCCAAATGCCCCATTTAATTTCTATTTCGGGCCTTTAGAATTTGGGCTTCACTGGCCCAGTAGTGGATGGTGGCAATGGTGACGTCACGCCAACGCGAGCGTGATTTATCGTAATATTTCTCAAGATAAAATATATAAATTCATAATAAGCATTGGAGAGCTCACGTTACACTAAAATAAATTACTTAAGCTGAATAGAATTCTAATTTAAATTTGATTAAATAAAAAATATGAAAAAAATAGGTTTACAAAGGAACTAAAGTGGCGATTTAATAGGAATATTTTCGGAGGGGTCGGTTTGGTCTGTGGGTGTGCAATTTAATTATATAAACATATACAAACAACTATATATGACCGCAATTTATTTCACCGACCACTCTATAATATTTGAAATTGATTGTGACATCCCACTATAGAGCCCATCAGTAATTATTATTTTTTCCTTTCACCACCATATATAAAAGTAGATGATAATCATTATAGTCAATCAATCATTGGCCTACTAATCATATTAAATGTTCATTCACAATTCACGTATATAGTTACATAACCTTATATTATCTAGCTTGACTATAACATGCTTTTTAATTAAGAGAGACCAAAAAAAAAAAAAAAAAAAAACGAATCGCATCAAGATTTCTTCAACACAAACCCCTATCGAGAAAAATAATACCATCATTACTAAACCCTAATTAACCAAAAAAAAATATATATACTAAGGACATTACCTAACTCTTAATATTAACCCCCCTCAATTCATAATCCACAAACATTTTTTATTCTAAAAAATAAACCAACAAAAGCTAATTTATAAAAACATGGTCGGTGCAATATATGGCCCTAAGCTCGTCGTGTCACCATCATATTGAAGTGGAGTGGTCACATAGATATGCTTTTTGTAGCTTTTAAGAGTTCTACACAATTCCATTAGTTTTATTACAAGCTTAGTGTAGTTACATTAAATTTTTATTATTAACTCTCAAGATGGAATATTCCACGTCGGATGCTTACCAAATCCTTATTATCTCAATGACATGACAAGGCATCCAATGTATGTATATATATATGTGTCATGACCACTTGAAGAGCTGTGTGTGTGTCTTCTTAAAGCATAATTGTCTCACCATAAATAAAATATACATTTTTCGTAGCTAATTAATTAAAAAAAAAAAATGCCTTCAATCGCCTTTGGACGAATTGATGACTCATTCAGCATTGCTTCGATCAAAGCTTACATCGCAGAGTTCGTCTCGCTTCGTCTTCGCCGGAGTTGGCTCAGCCATTGCTTACAGTTAGTACACTATTCAGTTGACCCATGCAAGCCCATGCATGAACTATCAAAGGGGCGGATCCACGATTTCTTGATTGGGGGGGCCGTAGTATAAATGTACATTGGTGTTGTCGATTGGGTTAATGCAGAAGATATATTTTTATTTGTCATTTTACTATAAAAAATTTATCAACTGGAATATATTTTTCAATTGAAACGTATCAAAAAAATAACATCAATGTGGTTAAAGTTTAAAATAATTAAAATGAATTAATATTTTTATTATATTGGCAACATTATTATTCTTATATTTTAATATCTATAAAAATTATGTATATATTGATTTATTTTGTTTTATATTATTATTAAATTTATACGGTTAAATGATTAAAAAAATGTAAGACAAAATGGAAAAAAAAGTTAACCAAATAAATCCAACTTAAATCTAAAGCTAAAAGTTAATTCAAATGGATTATGAATTAGAAAATGTGAAAAGAGAATTAAAGGAAATATTAAACAAAACTTAATCAACTAATACATATTATAATATACTATTGGAAATCAAACACGATTTTAGTTAAAAGAACTAAAATTGTTGATTGGTGTATCAGTAAAAAAAATTACAGCCTTAAAAAATAATTAGAATTATTAAACAGAAATATAAAAGAATGAGAAGTGTTAAAAGTGTCAAGCCAATTATTAAAATATAAATAAAATGAATCAAAAGCGTTGAAAGTAAAGCTAATAATAAAAAAAATTAGATAAAAGAGCAGAGAGAAGGGAGAATCGAACCCACGTCTCTCCACTACATCTCCAAAGTTGTGCGTAGGGCTTACAAACCACTAGGCTATGTCATCAAACAATTAATAATATTATGCCTAGTTTATATAAAGGTAAACCAAATATATCTATATACGTAGTACTAAAAATTTCGAAAAATTTCGGGGGGGCCGTGGCCCCTCGGGCCCTATACTAGATCCGCCCCTGAGTCTATCATTGTTATATATCATCGTAATAGATTCTGATTATATTGTTGTTTTGCTTATTACATAGATAAGTTGACTTCGGACGCTGCCCTAGACCCTCCCGGGCTCGTTGCGGTGGCCGTGTGCCATGGGTTCGCTCTGTTCGTGGCAGTTGCGGTCGGAGCCAACATCTCCGGCGGCCATGTGAACCCGGCGGTCACCTTGGCCGTCGACGGTCAGATCACTATCCTCACCGGGATATTCTACTGGATCGCCCAACTCGTGGGTTCGATCGTTGCCTGCTTCTTGCTCAAAGTTGTCACAAGAGGATTGGTAATAAGTCAATCGCAATTATTATTAGATTAATTACTTTTTTTAGTCTTGTAATTTAGTGGAGGTGGCATTGTAGGGACATTACTGACAATAATTTTAAAAAACAAGCAATTTTGGGACACCGCAACCCTAGATTTTACTAAATATACGTAGGAACCTTAGAATTTATGATAAAATCTAGGATTCCAACGTATAGTATCTCAAAATTGCTTAATTTTGAAATTTATTGTCCGTAAATGTCATCCCCTAAATTCATTGTCCATATAATGTTATATCCCCTAAAATACATGACTAAAAATATAATTAATCATTGTTATTATTATTATTATTTAACGATATACTAAATCATTATTAACTCTATATAGGCTATCCCGACCCACGGAGTGGCCTCGGGCGTGGGACCCATCCAAGGCGTGGTGATGGAGATAATCATCACCTTCGCCTTAGTCTACACAGTCTACGCCACGGCAGCCGACCCAAAGAAGGGCTCCTTGGGCACGATCGCACCCATCGCAATAGGGTTCATCGCCGGCGCGAACATCTTGGCCGCGGGCCCGTTCTCGGGAGGATCCATGAACCCGGCCCGATCATTCGGGCCGGCCGTGGCGAGCGGCGACTTCTCCGGGAACTGGATCTACTGGGTCGGCCCGTTGGTCGGCGGAGGGCTTGCGGGCCTCGTCTACAGCAACGTGTTCATGCAGGAGGAACACGCTCCGCTCCCTAGCAGCGACTTCTGAGCGTTCATCCATTGCCGTCTTCTATGACTATAATTTCTAATCAAGTCGAAGTTGTTGAGCTGTAAAATCATCTTCTGTATTTCTTCAATGAAAGTAGTAATATTAATATGTAAACCTAATCGAAGAAGGTTACATAGAGCCATACGATGTAAGAGATCCATCGAACGGCCTCTTACGTCGAAATGTTTTTTTCCCTTCTCGGTCGGCCGTCTCTGTCTGATGCATAAAAGACGTTTCAACGAAGAGCAGTTTCATTCTCGGGCGTAATAATATTTCGCAACTCTAACAGCTTTGTGGATCTGAGGTCGATTATACTAGGCGGCATGGGTTGAAGACAGCCGTGAGATTCAACCAGCCCGAAGAACTCTTGCTTGGTTAAGCTCTTCTTCTCCACGAGCCTATCAACAATTGCATCCATAAGTCGCCGGTTTTTCTCGAGAATCTGCACAGATTGTGAAATCGAGGGGAGGCTTAGTTATTGTTTTCGCAAGTTATCTAACGGCCGACATAAAAAACTAGGAAAGATTACCATCTTAGCGCGTTCGTAGCACATATCGAGGATCCTCGACGCCTCAGTATCAATGTCCTGAAACAAATGGGAATTCAGACAAAAGCCCATTTAGGATAATAGAAATTGTAGGTAGAGATATATATGAAGTTACGCCAAATGAGAATTTTACATTTATCCTATCTCTAGTCCAGAAGTTGTTCAAACCGTAACGCTTCTCAGAGAGGCCGCCGAGGATTAATGTCCTCGCAGCTGTGCGGGCGTTATCTGCCGTCTCTGCCCAAATGGTACTCAGCTGGCATATTACAAAGCAATATCAATTTATCGTCGCTAATCTAAGTAACAGATTACATTTATTAGGGATGATTAAATAAACTAACATAACTCTTACGTTCGATTTATAGATAAAAAAGTTATTACCTGATCCTCCCCATACCACAGTTCATCTGCAGCACGAGGGGCAAGTTGGACGGTAATGTGATCCAAGATAGATTGACGGCTGCATCGAATGAAGAACGGTATATGGTTTATAAGAACATTCCATGCAAACTATTAATTTTGAATAGATGGCGCAAAAATAGTCAATTTGCCTCAATAATCCTTCTCTAAATTTCATGTGATCCATCTTCATCCGTACATAGCCCAATTCTCGGCCAGCTCTTGGAGCAATTGTCACCTGGCACAACAGAGTAGATGCAAAAATTCATATTTCTGTCGAATATATTCAAGAAGAGTGAATAGGTATTCCTTCAAAATTAAAAAAGAAAAAAGAAAACAAAAATTAACTCCGATATTAAATGCATCGCAGCATATAAATCAGTAGGATGTAAAAGTATAGAAACATACAAACTCGATATTTTTAAGATCAGGGAAGTTCACAGCGACTACAGCCATTGCAGCTTCATTTATAGCTACTTGCTTCCACGTCTCGGGGCTCCTCTCTTTTCTATCCAACGTCCCTCTTTCCTCTATTTGTGCAGCTTGTAACAAGTCGTCGGTGGTTATCTGGCAAGATATCACATATACGTTTGTGTAATAAACAGTGTAGGAAATTAAGGAAATAATCTCAATGATTAAAATCAGAAAAAATATCAATTTCGCAAGGCCTTCATAGCGTTTGAGAACATTATTTCCAAATGCAAATTGTGGACAAAGCATAAAATCCTTGATAGATTTGATGAATTAGTCTCTAATTTCAGCGTTAAAAAAGAACATACCTCAGATCTTCCATCACGCAACATATTTATGGCAGCAACTTCTATGATGTTGGCCAACTCGGCACCAACCATTCCATCGGTCATAGTAGCAACAGCCATGTAGTCCACATCTGGAGCCATTGGCTTCTTCCTAGCATGAACCTAAAAGCAGGAACTTTATACATTTTTCGACTTCAAATACTAACTGAAAAGAAAACTAGAATGCCCATTTCAGAACGTCTGAATTAACACACACAAAATGATAAATCTTTTCCTAAATTTGACAGTGGAAGGAGCCCAAGGTGGAAGTAAGTGGCTGCTGTAAACAAACATCAACAATTACAAGATCATTGTTTAGAAAGAAACAAATGAAACCTTGAGAATTTCAATGCGTCCTATCAGCCCGGGCTTGGGAATGTAAATTTTGCGATCAAATCTCCCCGGTCTTACAAGAGCTGGGTCCAAAATGTCGGGCCTGTTGGTGGAAGCAATGGTGATTACTTGACCCCTACCTTCAAACCCGTCCAAACATACAAGGAGCTGAAACAAAAGCCTTATAGAATCAGACATAAAATTTGACTCAGATGTTTTCCAATTGAACTTTCAAAGAGATGCGCTTCTTTGAGAGTGAAGTGACCGACCTGATTTAATGTGGCGTCACGTTCTTGGCCACCAGAGCCCTTGATTAAGCCACGTTCTCTTCCAACAGCATCCAGCTCATCAATGAAAACAACAGATGGAGCCTGATGTGATGGACAAAGGCAGATAACTATCACCGATTGTAATAGTGAATCTCGGGAATATAAATTTATTGGAAAAAGAAAACGTGTTAGAACTTAGAAGGTTGTGGCATTCAATCCAAAACAGGAAGACGAAACAATGAAACAGGACGAGCTAGCAACGTATGCATAATAATCTGTGTGTGACACTGTGACCTGCATCATGCTAAAAAGGAAATCAATTATCAACGATACCATAAATATTCGTGGGAACTGAATAACTCACATTTTCCCTTGCTTCTTGGTAGAGAGATCGAACACGAGAAGCACCAACTCCGACATATATTTCAACGAACTGAGATGCAGATATTGAGAAGAAATTCACACCTGCCTCACCAGCCACAGCTTTTGCCAGTAACGTTTTCCCAACCCCAGGCGGTCCACAAAGAAGTATACCACCTGAAGAAATATAGTACCGAAGTGATTTCTTTAACCAAAAAAATGGACATTAACCATGTGGAATTGCTAAGTGAATTGCAGGAGTCAGGCATAGCAAATATGCAAGTGATTATGAATGGCTCCCCGTGCGAGCGTAAAAACAATGCATCGGAAGTCGAAACTACTAATTGCTAGTATCAGTTTAACAAGTAAAGTCAATAACGAAACTTCTAGCCCGTTAAATAATATCTTCTTTACTAAACTTCGAGCTGCTTGTGGAATTCATAAATTTATTGAACAGAATCATTTCACCATAAAGGAAGGAGCATGCAGCTAAGAGCCATTGAAAAGGCATGACCTTACAAACGACTGGATCACAGCAACTGACCTGGTATTTTCACTCCCCTCCTGCGATACATCTCCCCATGCGTAAAGAACTTCACAATCTCCTCAAGCTCAAGCCTGATCTTCCCGAGCCCAGCAACGTCTGAAAACTTCACGTCCACACCTTTCTCCAAATACTGTGGAAGCCTCTTATTTTGCGCGCGTCGAACACGTGCCCCCGACCTCATAAACTGTTTTGCCACCTTCATATAAGGATTGTCTTCTCCCTTACCACCTTCTCCATCCTCATCATCTTCACCTTCAATGCCCTCCATTTCCATTTCTAACTCTCTCATTTTCTTCTTCTCCTCAGCGTCAGCCTTCTCTATCTTCAAACGATCATCGTAGTCCTTCTTCTGTTTCCTGTAGTTGAGCACTACGGTTCTGTAAAAGATATAGAAGAACACGAAACCAAGGGCAGTCGAAACATTTGAATCACTGGCTAATTTATCCCACATCCAAGACATACTTTGCGAACTATCCCTGGCTTTTCGCAATGACTCCTGGTACTTCATTTTCCTGATTTCCATCTTTTTTCGCTTCTCTTCCATCTTTTTTTGCATCTTCACGGCTTTCTCCATCATTTCCCTTTCTTCCCTCATTTTCGCCAATTCCTCATTTCTGCTCCGCTTGAATTCCTCTCTCATTCTTTTCAGCTCGAGAGCCTTCTTTGACTGAGGCTTTGGCCTCAAGAATGAAAGCATCCATATAGGTATCCTCGACAAAAACCCAAGATAAGGACTGGGAATCTCGGGCCTCTTTAATGGAGGACTATAAGCATTCATACAATACCCATCAAGTTGCAACTCATCCCAAGCCTGCCAAAACTTCGGATCACTCTCAAGTGAAGGCAATACCACTCTAAAAACCTTGTTATCGTCCAACACGGCCAAGACAACCTCAGGATGCTTCTTTAATCCAGCCCCAGGGGGTTTGATAACATGCTTAAGCTTATTTTCACTTCCTAGATCTATTAAATCACTGTAATTGACCCTATTTGACACCACAGGCAGTCCCTGCGTCCAATTTTTTAGCTCCTCAGCTGTCAAAGGGTCGACCTTTTTACCCGCACGTTTTTTCTCAGAGACTTTTGCAGCCAATGCAGACTGCCGATGGAGAGAAGCTGAGATTACAGTGAGCGTCACCGACAACCTGAGTATGTTTAACGGCGTCTTCTGAAATCTGGATAGCTCTTCATCTTCGTCGTCTCGATTACTTTCCTTTTCAGCTAGATTACATGAGATGGGGATTAGGGTTTTGGGTTTTGACAGGGAGTGATGATGAAGGAAACCAAGTGAGGGCAGAAACGACGAATTAAGGATGCAATTGCACGCCATTGAAATGGCAATTCAAGCGTAAAAATCACTAAACTTCAAGGAAATCGACGATGACTGTCACATTGTTCCATGATGGGATGATGACGATTGCAAATTCCAGAGATACGAAACAAAATTGGGATGTAAGGTTGTTCCAATTTATAATTTTTCTTTCTATTGCTATTTTATCCTCCGAATTAGATAAAGAAGAAGATCAGCAATATGGGCTATGAACCCAACCCATTATTCTAGACCAAACACAAAGCCCACTTAACATTTTTATTAATTGCACTAAACCACCACAACTATTGCCAAATTTCATATAAACCCCCTTGAGTATCTAATGTTTATATGTTACCTATTCAATATCTTTCTATTCTATTATATTATTAGCGAGACCCTCACAGAGAAACAGTCATGGTGTGTCACTATAAGTCAATTATATATATTTTTTAAATTAATAATTAAGAAAAAGTCTATATCCTTTATAAAAATCACACACTCTCTTATCCCATAACATGTTTTTTCTCACAATAATACTTAGGGTGATAATAACTAACTCTTAATTAATTTTTAATAAAAATTGAATTCACAATAATAGTTAAACTCTCAAATTATCTAAAATAAAATTAAATTCACAATAATATCCTAAAATTTAATTAAAAAATAAATTTATAATTATAGTTATTATTATAATTATTTTTTTTAATTGCACATGCAATTGACTATGCAAAATTACTAGTATTTATACTATATATTAAGGGAGAACACCCTATAGTAACTACCACCAAATTAATTTGGTATGTCACTATAAATTACTATTTTACTCTTAGTTTTCAAATTTATTTCAATTATATTCCAAAAATCATATTTTTAATTTATAAAAAAATAATTTACAATTAAAATTAATATTATGATTTGATATTATAAAAATAATTTTATATTTTATTTATATTTTAAGCGCACGCATCGAGTGTGCGGAAAATACTAGTATTATATTAAGTGTCAATGTCTCTTAAAAACAGTCAAATTGAAATTTAATTTGGTCTGTAAAAAAATTACTATTTTACCCTTTAGCTTTTAATTTTACAAACAAAATTACTATTTTACCTTAATTTATTTTAGATTGAAAATTACCATTTTACCCTAATTTTTTATTGGTAATAATAATATCTTTATAAATAATTATTTTCTTTTTAGATACTTAAAAAGAATACACAATTAATTCTAAAATAATATTACATATTTATATATTCGAGCACACACATCGAGTGTGCGTAAATTACTAGTTTATCTAATTGCTCAGCAGTCAGCACCCCATAATAACTAACTTCTAATTAATTTGGTGTATCATTTGTAACTATCATTTTACCCATCATATTTTTAATTTATTTCAATTATATCCTAATAAATCAACTAATTAAACTATAATTTTATAAATTGTACATTTTAAATTAAAAATAACGTGTTAAATATAACGTGTATATCTTGTCATAAGTGTACTAGGTATCCACCTTCTAGATAATCATAGAACAAAGTTTGATGATTGACGGGAAAAAGTTGGTGGAGAATTTAATATTAATAAACATCATTTTCAAGATGACTGACTAGTTTTGTTTTAGTTAACAAGTGTCGTGTAAGTGAAACTCTTTACCATGAAACTTTTTGCCTTAAGATAGGGTTTACTTAGCAAATCCACCACGTGTCATTTCTTTCCCATTTATTGAAACAGAAGAAATCAAAAGAGTATACTATTATATTGATTAGATATTAATCATCGCACGTAAATTGGGTTTTGTGCTTGGCTTTGTTCTCAAGAAAGAATAATTGGGGTGATTATGAGGTTAATATCTCGTTTAATTTATTAATTAAACAAGGTAACATCTAAAATCAGTTTTAGAAGCTCATGAGTTATTGACATAGTGGGGAGATCACATAATTGAATTTTTCTAACTATCAAATACTTTGATTTAATCTGTCACGCATTGACATGTTTTAGTGTAAATTATGTAATTGGTGTACTTGACAACCTAATACACATTACATAAGATGATTAAGAACAATTTAACTACATGTTATAAGAATTATACATGTGCTTTGTGATTGCATGATAAATGTATACAAATATTAATTGAGTCATGGGTTGAATTTCTTTTTTTTTTTTTTTCAATTATTAAATATAATTTGTCTAGCATGGTTGCGTATTCTTCTAGTACGTCCCATTAATAATTGAAGAGAATAAAATATTGAATAAATCCCAAAGTACCCATGCAATTAACTTGGGATATGTTTATCCATTTTACCTGCCATGTCCCATGTCCTTTAAATACAACCCTCACTAGCCTCTACTTCAATCAAACGACAATAATCACCTTGTCCTAAATATAGGGGGAGAAAAAAAAAATTAAACTCCTAAAAACCCTAAAACAAACACCATGGAACAAAACCTACCTCTAATGGCCGCCAAGAAACTTCGTAAGATACTCCGAATCGCATTCTTCATGCTCCGAAAAGGCGTATCGAAAGCAAAACTACTTGGCCATCTAAGCATGATCATTAAGCGTGGCAAAATCGCTAGTAAAGAAGCTCTCCACAACGCGTCGCACTTCACCACCACCATAAAACCCTAACGAGAGAGTACACTTTCGACTGCAACGATAGCCCTATTTATAACCCAATCTTCCGCCCCAACGAAGAGCGAAAGAGATATCGAGTCGTCGATGAGGATGTGACGACGGCAATGCCTTCAGAAGTTATAAACAGTGTTTGTGCTTCGCCGGCTCTTCCAGGGTTTGGGCCGAGCCCGTCGGTGAGGCAGCTGAGGGTAACCGACTCGCCATATCCGTTGGCGGATTGTGAGGATGGCGATGAGATCGATGAGGCTGCGGAGGAGTTTATAAAGAGGTTTTATAAGGAGTTGAAGAGACAGAAGAACTGTATGGCTTATTTGGAGTATTATTCTTGAAATTTTTATGCGAATGAAATGTACGTACGTAAGTTTGTTGTGTTAGAGAAATAACATTTTCTAGAAGCAATAACAGAAAATATGAAAGAAGCAAAGTTCTGATCCCAATTTACAAAAATAATATAAATTAAAAAATAAAATGGTTCATGTTGGGCTCAAACATTAATACAACTATTTTTTGAATCTATGATGCCTATAAAAAGAAAGCACAAAAGTAGCCCAATTTTGATCCAATTAAAAATAAAAAATTTAAAAAAAAAAATCGCCCACCGTGGGGCTCGAACCCACGACCACAAGGTTAAGAGCCTTGCGCTCTACCGACTGAGCTAGACGGGCTTGTTTATTTTTTATTTAATATCCAAAACTAATATTTTCGACTTTTCAATTGTAATGGTAATAAATAATGCAAAAGTGCATATCATCGTCGTCCGTATATTATTTCATGGCATCATTATCACATTTTAAAATCAAAAACTGAATCTAAACCTCGTCATAGATTGACAAATGTTCAAATAATTTGTTTATGCTTATTATTTACTGTCGGTGCTTTTACATATAACGACGATTCATTTCTCGTGGATTCTGCAAAATCCATTAGCAACGTCTCCAAAATAAGTTGTAATAATTCACTACAATTCCTAATAATCAAATATGTTACATGACAAAGGATAATTCATATCATAATCTTGAAATATGTTTCGCTCGACACATATGGTTCACTTTTTCATATACTATATATGTACTTTTATTTTGTTAAATAATTATATTAAAAAAAATCCCATAAATTGTGGAGACTTTTCCTTACTAACTTTAGAAAAATGGATCGATTTACTATTTTATCGATTAATTAAATTCTTGATGCACTTAGTCACCTACCCCTTATCGTGTCATTTTGGAGAGTGAAGGATATTTACTAATTAATAAGGTGATGTAATTTCTATATTTTTTTTTCCAATAATATAAAACGAACGACATCATTAAAGTTGAGAGAGGTGAACCTGCCTAACGACCTAAATCATATGCTTCAATTTTTTCAACTTAAGAAGACTTCATCGTCCAACACTTGAAGAAGTCAAAAAATTAGATTTTATTTAACAAATACTAATTATAAGTGGTGTCAAAATGTGTTTGACATTTGAGTCTATTGTGGGGTTTGGTGGGTGAACGAAATCATCCATGCATGATGCAATAGTGAATTCAATCACTAATTTTTAAAAATAACTTTGTATGAATTTTAAATATATATATATATAGTAAAAAAAAATAACTTTAGTATGTTAGATTTAATTGATGTTTTATCAAAATTTATCATATAAAAACAATTATTAGGTTTATCATTGAGAGAAAAAAACAAATGACTGATCTTCGGTTTAAAACGAAAGGTCGACAAAATTCTAACACACTATGGAATGGAGAATCGAGGTGTCAGAGGCATGACAGTGAAGAGAAGAGACAGACAAGTACTTAAGTCCAAATAGATATATACTTTAAAAAAAACTTTAATTTTAATAAATAATTGTTTGGTTTTTTTTTTCTCGAGGGTCTTTAATGATTGTATATGGTGGCAATTTATATATGTTTTTAAATTCTATTTTTGAGTTAGTTTAGATGATTGGTTCTCTTATCCTAGTGAGGTAGATATCCTACATTATTCAATCAATTGTGAGTTGTTATAGTGCACTTTATATTTTCTTCATCAGACACGTATGCCTTTTCTTCAATCAAATTTAGTTCCTGCCAAAATGATATATTAACGACAAGATCATAATTATTTTATTTAATTATACTTTTAAATGTCTTTTATACTTTTGCCTTGCCGTGATATTTTATGTTGCAAAATACACAATGCTTTACTAATAATTACGACATGTATGGCATTTTATTTCATGAGTTATAGCATATCACATATATTTTGTAAGGAAATATCTTGTCTGTCAACCTTCTCATCCACCAAAAAAATATATACATATATATACGTATTTCACCTTATCCATTATTTTTTTTAGCAATTACATATATTCCATTTCCAAACACTAAATCCACAACATGTCCATCGATCATTGGTTGAAGAGATGATATAACATGTCTCAAAACAACTTTATTATACACAATAAATACATCAAAACAATTACATTTATTACATAAAAAAAAACAGTCTCTCCAAAAAAGAAGAATAAAAAAAGGAAGAATGGAGAAGAAAATTATAATGATTAATATATACATATATATATATATATATATATATCTCAACGAACAATAATGTAACGTTATTGATCACTAATCACGATCACTTATCTTCTATTTGTTTTTCTAAATGCATATTATTAAGTATAATCCGCCTCAATATATTAAATATAAATAAAGAGACAATAGTAACACTTAAATTCAATATAATCTAATTTAACACAAACCAATGGGTCCCACAAAAACCTAACCCCCCACCCCACCCCCTTATGGCTCTATATAATATATATATATATAATATATATATATATATATATATATATATCTCAATATAAAGCTAACCAAACAGCTAATAAGCCTAAGCCTCCTTCAAGAATTGGTCTTTTAAAAGATATTGTCAGAAAGTTTCAAACCCTATTACATTCATCACTCTTACATCTATAATACGAACATTCATCACAAAGAAACACATTTACACTTAATGCAATAATAAACGAAAAAGAAAAAAGAAAATGGAGGAGAGATCTCGAACGCCGAGAAGGCAGACGAGCCACGGCAGTTGGAGCGTCGAGGAAATCTTCTCGAGCTCGACGCCGAGGCGGAGCGCTCGCGCGGAAGAAGACGAAGAAGCGCTGCGATGGGCCGCTCTTGAGAAGCTGCCGACCTACGACAGGATGAGAAGGACCGTCCTCAAGCAGTTCATGGAGACTCCTAACCGTAGGAACATCACCGTGGTCCACAAGGAGGTCGATGTAAGAAAGCTCGACGTGAGCGATAGGCTCGAGTTCATCGACAGGTTCTTCAAGGTTGCCGAGGAGGATAATGAGAAGTTCTTGAGGAAGCTTCGAAATCGAATCGATAGGTACGCATATATTTTCATTTGCTTTTTTTTTTTTTTTTAATTACATTTCTTTTTATTATTTATTGATCAAATGCTATTGGTTTGCCAAGGTCTTGTTTTGCTTGACTCTTATGAGTTTGTTAGCCGCCATTTTTAGTCGAGTCAGTTTCTTTTATTAGTTGAGTAGGTAATGGTGGATTTTCGAGTTGAAGTATCAGATAAGATTACATGAATATATATTTCTATACGAAAGGATTAATAACATGGTATACGGTATTACATTAAAGAACACATTTATGTCCGAAGACACTGTCTACTGCAGAAATGAATTCAACTATATTATTGCATGAGCTACGATAACTTGCGAGGAATTGATCTTTTATTACATTATATATATATACAGATTATGTATATATATATATGGGTGTGTGTGTGTGTGTGTGTGTGTGAAGGTTCTCTACATGTGAACGTTTAATTTGTTGGACGTTGAAAACACAAGAGAATCATCGTTCACAAATTATTACATAACTATCATCAATTCATTAATTATTCTTACATATGAAGCTATTTGATTCGACAGCTGAGCTTGTGTTGACTTGGTAAAAGCGTATTTACCCCCAACAACTTCCTAATATAGAAGTAAAACTAAGCTTTCTATATCTATATATATATATATATATAACAAAAGACTAAAACAAGACTTGTTGAACTAATTACATATCAAGTGGTAACTAATATCAAGAATCCAACGGAGATTAAATAATCTTTGATTTAATTAAATGATATTGTTTGATACAGAGTTGGGATTACACTTCCGACGGTGGAAGTTCGATTCGAACACTTGACGGTAGAAGCCGACTGCTTCGTGGGAGATAGGGCGCTCCCGACCCTACCTAACGCTGCTCGGAACATAGGCGAAGCTGCGTTGAGTTGCTTTGGGATTAATATGGCGAAGAAAACTAAACTCACTATACTAAAAGATGTCTCAGGGATAATCAAACCCTCGAGGTAGTAACCTTTTTTTTTTGTCTAAAATAATCATCTTATATGGTATTTTTATCATAAAATAATATTTTTTGATTATGTGGTAGGATGACCCTTTTACTAGGACCACCATCTTCAGGGAAAACAACCCTTTTGTTGGCTCTTGCAGGAAAATTAGATCCCACTTTGAAGGTATTTCCAAAGATTGAATCCATATATCCCCTAATAATAATAATATTATTATTATATCTAATTAAGCATATCATCATGACGTCAACAATTGATCATCCTATCTATACTATATATTATTGCTCAGCACCCTATAATAACTACCGCTTAATCAATTGGTGTGTCATTTATAATTATCATTTTACCCTTAATTTTCAAATTTATTTAAATTATATCCCAAAAACCATATTTTTAATTTATAAAAAATAATTACAATTAAAATTAATATTATGATTTGATATTATAAAAATGATTCAATATTTTATTTATATATTAATGCACACGCATTTGAGTGTGCGTAAAATACTAGTGTTTATTATGACAGACTAGAGGAGAAGTTACATACAACGGTCATATGCTAAATGAGTTTGTGCCTCAAAAGACATCAGCGTACATTAGCCAAAGTGACATACATGTCGGAGAAATGACTGTCAAAGAAACCCTAGATTTCTCAGCTAGATGCCAGGGCGTTGGATCGAGATATGGTAATAATAATTAAATTAATAATATATAAATTCAAGAGCATCTTAATAAATTTTAAAAAATATATATATTTACTTATTTGATTTGCAAAATTATAATTTATTAGACCTTTTGAGTGAGCTCGCCAGAAGGGAAAGAGAAGCTGGAATCTTTCCTGAAGCAGAAGTCGATCTTTTCATGAAGGTAACGTAACAAATTAAAACCCAAAAAAATAAAATAAATAAATAATACTTTAACCAATAAAAAAAAATTGAATTGTTGTTCGAATGTTGATTAATAGGCAACTGCTATGGAAGGAGTAGAGAGCAGCCTCATGACGGACTACACTCTCAGGGTATAAAAATACATGCATGGATATAATAATATGTAACATTATAAATGAAACTTAATTTGATTTAATAAATAATTTAATTATACACCAAATTCATATCAATGCAGATATTGGGACTCGATGTCTGCAGAGACACCATTGTTGGAGATGAGATGATACGAGGAATTTCAGGGGGACAGAAGAAGCGTGTCACTACAGGTTATTTATTTATTATATATTATATACCAAATTTAATTTTATTCTCTCACTTTCTATCCAAATCATTCAGCAAAAATATGCAGGTCACCTAATTTATTTTAATGGGTCACATCATCATAATTATTTAATATTGCAGATAGAAATAGCTAGTGGTGCACCAAATCCGATTAATGACTGTCTAGGACTAATATTCTAACTAATTAAGCACTAAATTGTATGGACATAAATCTTATAAGAAAATCACCTCAATAGTCAATCGTATTCTTTCTTAAAACTTTGGACACAATCCAATGATGGCCCACATTGTGTCTCTGATTTGTCAAAGACAAGCGACTTCAAGTGGTTAACTAGTCCACATTTTCGTCAACACTCTTACCTAACGGCTAAGACCAACAACTCATCATCATTGACATATATGTATTTTAAGTTGGGAGTTGTTAAATTTCATTGTTCACTTATTAAAATTCCATGCCCTTAGAAGTGGGGAACATTTCATAGCCTATATCGAGGTTCTGATTCTGTTCAGACTGAACTAAGTCGGAGTATATGGACTACGATAGCGTTGTTTGAGAATACCTCATGACATATATATATGTAATATTATATTATATTTATTTTATTTTCTGAAAATTCATGATATTTTTTTATAGCTTTATTAATTTTTTTGTCCTTTATAGTAGGGGTGATGGCATTAGGAGGACACATACATTAAAGGATTGCAATCTTAAGACAATAAGTTTCAAAATTGAAGCAATTTCAGAACACATAGGTTAAAGGTTGCAATTTTAGAACATTGAGTTTTAAAATTGAATCAAATTAAGGACAATTAACGTCAAAATTGTGAAACTTATTGTCCTCAAATTACTTCAATTTTGAAACTTATTGTCCTTAAATTGATTCAATTTTGAAAAAATTGTAACATTTAATTTAAATGTTCAAAAGGAGGCATTTCCCTATTATAGAGATGGTGTGCTTTGATTTGCTGCTTCAATTTCGAAAATTATTGTCTTGAAATTGTCATTCATAATTTCTGTCCTAAAAATGTCACCCCTAAATATACATGACTCAAATAATAATTGTTTTTTTTATATTATTATTTATTAACTCGTAATAACATATTTCCATATTGGGCCCAAATGAATTGGGCTCGATTTCTAATCCAAAACCAGGAGAAATGATCGTTGGCCCAACAAAGACGCTGTTCATGGACGAGATATCGACGGGCCTAGACAGCTCTACAACGTTTCAGATCGTCAAATGCTTGCAGCAAATCGTACACCTCACGGACGGCACCATTTTCATGTCCTTGCTCCAACCAGCGCCAGAGACGTTCGACCTCTTCGACGACGTCGTTTTGCTGTCCGAAGGCCAGATTGTGTACCAGGGCCCACGAGACCACGTCGTCGAGTTCTTCGAAAGCTGCGGCTTCAGATGCCCTGAGAGGAAAGGAATAGCCGATTTCTTGCAAGAGGTAATGATTCATACTTGAGAATGGTTTGCCGTAATAATACAGTCTTTCGTTGCTGCTGAGGTTAATGTCCGTCGGTTTCTATGTAATGTAAGGTGACATCGAGAAAAGATCAAGAACAGTACTGGGCAGACAGAGCCAAGCCCTACAGATACATCTCCGTCGGCGAATTCGCTAAAACTTTCAAGCGTTTCCACGTAGGGCTCCGCCTGGAGAACGAGCTATCGGCCCCATACGAAAAATCACGGTCCCACAAAGCAGCATTGGTCTTTAAGAAGTACTCCGTCCCGCAATTCGAGCTCCTCAAGGCTAACTTTGCCAAGGAATGGCTGTTGATCAAGAGGAACTCCTTCGTGTACGTCTTCAAGACCGTGCAGATATTCATCGTCGCTGTTATTACGTCGACTCTGTATCTCCGTACCCACATGCGCACGAGGAACGAACAGGACGGTGCTCTGTATGTTGGCGCCCTTCTGTTCGTGATGATATGCAATACCTTCAATGGCTTTTCGGAGTTGGCGCTTACGATACAGAGGCTGCCCGTTTTTTACAAGCATAGGGACTTACTCTTCCACCCTCCATGGACTTTTACGCTGCCAACCTTTCTGTTGAGGATTCCGATTTCAGTGTTCGAATCTATCGTGTGGATGGTCACGACTTATTACACCATCGGGTTTGCGCCTGATTCGAGCAGGTAATAATTCTTGAGTTTAATGACTCGAAAATAGGTCTTGAAATGATATGGGATTGTTCTTTGATTTAGGTTCTTCAAGCAAATGCTGTTGGTATTTGGAATCCAGCAAATGGCGGCGGGCGTGTTTAGGCTCATAGCGGGAATATGCAGGACTATGATCATCGCGAACACGGGCGGTTCCCTCACGATTCTGCTTATGTTCATCTTGGGTGGTTTTATACTTCCGAAAAGTTAGTCACCGGCGGCGGTGTTTCATATCTTTCACGTTAAATTTATATAAAAATATGATTTTTTTTTACCAAAATGATGTTCTTTTTGCATTCATTTTGCAGACCAAATCCCGGTTTGGTGGAGGTGGGGCTACTGGATTTCGCCTCTGAGCTATGGCTACAATGCTATTATAGTGAACGAAATGTTTGCCACAAGATGGCTGAACAAATTAGTAAACTTTTTATACGTTTTTATTATTATTCGCATGTGCAGTGCCTTTAGTTCGTATAGTTTTCAAATTTGTGGTGCTATTAATCTTTCGATCAGGCCTCTGACAACACAAGAAGATTGGGCATAGCCGTGTTGAACAACTTCGACATCTTCGCTGATAAAAACTGGTATTGGATAGGTGTTGGAGCTCTTTTGGGGTTCACGATCCTCTTCAATGTTCTTTTCACTCTCTCGCTCATGTATCTCAACCGTAAGTTTCGACAATTAAAGATGGTGTAAGCTCGTGAGCGTATGTATATATGTGATGATACTGAGTTTAAGTTCTTACATGTAATGACATAACAGCTCTTGGAAAGCCACAAGCCATAATATCGAAAGAGCAGGCGAGGGAGATGGAGATGGAGTCCGAGGATTCAGATCAAGTGCCAAGGATTAGGACCCCAAAGGCAAACAAAGATTCCTTGCCGAGATCTCTATCTTCGGAGGATGGCAACAATGCACGTATGATCTTTCAATCTAGATCATTTGTCTAAGAAAAATAGAATTAGTAAGCTTTTTCTTTTTGTTGTTGATTGTTCTTTTCAAATTCTTCATGCTAGTTGAAATGATCCAACGGATGAGCAGTCTTTCAAGAGTATATGGACAGAGTAGAAACGAACGCTCGAGCCCCGAAGCAATCACAGACGTCGCAACAAAGAGAGGAATGGTTTTACCATTCACGCCTTTATCCATGTCCTTCGACAATGTTAACTATTACGTTGATATGCCGCCGGTAAGAATTTCATCTCAAATAACCGAAAATTTCGTCCACGAATCTCTTTATATAACAGCGTCTTCATTTCCTTTTTCTCCTCCCTTAGGAAATGAAAGAACAAGGCGTGACAGAGGATAAACTGCAACTACTCCGTGAAGTGACGGGCGCCTTTAGGCCCGGAGTTCTTACAGCATTAATGGGAGTTAGCGGAGCTGGAAAAACAACGTTAATGGACGTCTTAGCAGGTCGAAAAACTGGCGGATACATCGAAGGTGACATCAGAATCTCGGGTTTTCCCAAAAATCAAGAAACGTTCGCTAGGATCTCGGGTTACTGTGAGCAAACAGATATACACTCACCTCAAGTAACCGTTCGGGAATCCCTGATTTACTCTGCGTTTCTTCGGCTGCCTCAAGAAGTCACCAAAGAACAAAAAATGGTACGTTCGTTTCTTTACTACTAAATAGGTAATGACCAAGATTTTCAAGACACTACTGGTAAAGACGGCCACCGGTTTTTTTTTATTACAGGCTTTTGTCGATGAAGTGATGGACTTGGTTGAGCTGGATAACTTGAAGCACGCCATTGTCGGGATTCTGGCAGTTTCCGGACTATCCACAGAACAAAGGAAGAGGCTCACCATAGCTGTCGAGCTCGTAGCTAACCCTTCGATCATATTCATGGACGAACCGACCTCTGGTTTAGACGCACGAGCAGCAGCTATTGTAATGAGAACCGTGAGAAACACTGTGGACACTGGGAGAACTGTGGTCTGCACTATCCACCAACCTAGTATCGATATCTTCGAAGCCTTCGATGAGGTAATAATACAAGATTTTTTTTTTAGTTCTTTCACTATTTAAATAACCGACATTATTTGAAAATTCGAAATTATTGATGAGTCAGTTGCTTCTAATGAAACGGGGAGGGCAAGTGATTTACGCAGGGCCGCTAGGCCGGAATTCACAGAAAGTCATTGAATATTTTGAGGTACGAATGATCAACCATGTCAATGATATTTACAACTCTTTCGTAAAAGATGAAAAAGAAAATGAAAAGAAAACTATCGTATAATCTCAGGCTGTCCCGGGAGTTCCAACAATCAAAGAGAAGTACAATCCGGCAACATGGATGCTCGAGGTCACCTCAGTCGGCACAGAAGCCCGACTAGGTATCGATTTCGCCGAACACTACAAATCAACAACCTTGTACATGTAAGGGAAAAGAAAAAAAAAGGACCAAGACTCTATTTTTATTGCTCAAACTTACATTGCATACCGAATAAAAGATGTATTCATAGTCCTTTGTGGTATAATGAATTCCTCAGACGAAACAAAGCTCTGGTGGACGAGCTTAGCTCACCTGTCCCGGGCTCGAAAGACCTTTACTTTGATACGCAATATTCACAATCCACATTCGGACAGTTTAAGTCGTGCCTGTGGAAACAATGGTGGACTTATTGGAGAAGCCCCGATTATAACCTCGTTCGCTTCTTCTTCGCCTTATCTTGCGCACTCTTCATCGGGACGGTCTTTTGGAGAGTCGGCACCAAAAGGTTTACTACAAAATTCTCGACTTAGCAAGACATGCATATCTTATTACTCCGATCATTCATTACACTCATCTTTTCTTACGCCTGCTGCAGGAACAGCGATACTGATCTATTGACCGTCATAGGAGCCATGTACGCTTCAACTCTATTCGTCGGGATTTGTAACTGCCAGACGGTCCAACCAGTCGTGGCCATAGAAAGAACCGTATTTTACAGGGAGCAAGCTGCCGGGATGTACTCTGCACTACCGTACGCTATTGCACAGGTTTTTAAACCATAGCACCATAGCATATTACTTTATGTTGAATGACCACTTCACCTAAAACTTAAGCTTGAAGGGAGTGCATCATATTTTACTTTCATATACATTATTTCCAATACGCTCCCCTCTCGTCTAGGTTGATTTCTTTCTTATCTAGTCCTAAACGTGGATTTTTCTTAAATGGATTGTCGTGAGGATTCGTATCTGTTGGTTTGAGTTCTGATATCATGTTAAATGACCACTTCACCTAAAAACTTAAGCTTGAAGGGAGTGCATCATATTTTACTTTTATATACTTTATTTCCAACAATTTATAGTAAAGAGGTTATTACAAAAAAACACTTGCTTCTCTGTGTTCATCAGGTTGTCGTAGAAATACCGTACGTTCTCGTTCAGACAACGTACTACACGCTGATCGTGTACGCCATGGTGAGCTTCGAGTGGACGGCCGCAAAGTTCTTCTGGTTCTACTTTGTGAACTTCTTTTCTTTCCTCTACTTCACCTACTACGGAATGATGACCGTGTCCATCACGCCGAACCATCAAGTGGCTGCGATCTTCGCAGCTGCTTTCTACGCTCTCTTCAACCTCTTCTCGGGTTTCTTCATCCCTAGGCCGGTAAGTCAAACACATAGAAACTAACTAACTGCCTTCAACCCAACCCTCTGCATGCATGGCCCTTCAATCTCTAACACATCACATCTCATTAATCTCTAACAGCAAATTCCCAAGTGGTGGTTGTGGTATTACTACATATGCCCCGTGGCATGGACCGTCTATGGACTCATCATCGGACAATACGGAGATGTAATGACCACCATTTCGGTCGCCGGGACTTCGACCCAGCCGACGATCCGGCAGTACATTCACGACCACTTTGGGTTCGACCCGGATTTTAAAGGGCCCGTGGCTGCGGTTTTGATTGGTTTCGCGGTTTTCTTTGCGTTTATGTACGCTTATTGCATCAAGAAACTGAATTTTCAGATGAGGTAAGTGAGGCCGTTGATAAATTTAAGGGCCCGTCCGTCCAATTGTTGTATTATGTATCACATGACCTATAAATATATGTGTTTGTATCATTATTAGCATGGTGATATAGTGTAATTTATCAAGTTATCAATAAAGGTTTGATTTTTATGAAATAAGGCATTTTATCAAGAATAAAATGTATAATATTTTTCGTCCCATATATAGTACTACGTATAAGACTAAGTGTCACTGAGTTATTCGATGAGGAAGTGCTTGTCTTAAAAGGAACCTCTTTTATTTCTCTTGATGTAAGGAAACGAGCGAAAGGTCAGCGTTATTTGCTTCTTCAACCACGCAACCACTTTTGTTTTTTCCAAGGGGGGGGACTTTGAGGATAAAGAATATGTAATTCTTTATTCTTTTCTTTTTCTTGTTTTTCTCTGTATGTTTGTTTTTGTAACAAAATGATTCATCAAAGCAAGTAAATAGGACAAAGAGAGATGGCGTGTGTGTATATTTTGGTGTAGATATAGGGATGAAGAGAGAGAGAGAGACAAACTACTAAGCTCACTCTCAGAACAATCCATAAAAGGGAAGATCGCAATCCATGAGCTGTAATAATTTAATCTCTTTTCCTCATCCAAAGATAAGCCTAAGAGTTTATCCTCATCTCTTCATAAGGTTTGTTTGTTTGTTTGTTTCTTACCTCAAGTTTCAGTCTAGAGGAAGGTATTTCCTACAAGAGCTACACACATAGATTTGACTTTGATAACACTTCCCTTTGCTGCTTCTTGCAGCAACTTTCATAACGTTTTATTACTGCTTAACTAAGGAGATCATCTTCAGTTCTTGAGAAGGAATGGATGGTTATTCAAGAAAGGATAAAGATGGCCGCTGTGAAGAACTTTCCTCAGAAGACAGAAGCCTTGAATTAAGGCTCGGCCCACCAGGTGAAGAGAGGTTCAACAAAAGCTCCTATGCTGATGATCACAGCAATTTCTTCGACAACCTTTATGTTAGAAACCAAGCGTGGGAACAACACCATGAAAGCAATGATCTTCACCTTCAACGGTCACAAGGAGGCTTGATTCATGTGATGGGGCCTCAGACATCACAGCCCTGCGACAGTAGAGGCCCACCGCTGGACATGCATTGCGCAGAAAAGAAGGCAGCTGAACACAACGGTCAGAAAAGGTGGCTCACTCAGCTTTTATCATTATAGTTTTTTTTTTTTGGACAGAGGAAAGCTCCATGCCGTGCGGTCCCATGCAACAACTGTTTGTGTGCCCCATGCTTTATTGTCTGAAAGTATGATTCAATTTGGTTAATTGGATGAAAAAGTTATCATCTTTGCACGCACTTCTGTGTTGACATTGTGATGAAGCAATCTATGTGGTTATATGATATTATAGGAATGTTTTATTACACAGAGTTTAAAGCCTAACTCTACAAAGAATTGACATCATAGGATTGCTCCTGGCCCAGTTGTGGGATGGCCTCCTGTTCGATCCTTCCGGAAGAATCTAGCGAGCGGCGGTCCGTCGAAATCGCCACCGCCGGAGTCGGAAAGGGTCGTTCAGAACAAGGAATTAGACGCTCGAGAGCCCATCGAAAGTCCCGCAAGTAGAAACTTGCTCGTTAAGATCAATATGGATGGCATTGCCATTGGGAGAAAAGTTGATCTTAAGGATTGTGGCAGTTATGACAAACTCTCTCAGGCTGTTGATAAACTCTTCGGAGGCCTTCTTGCAGGTGAAAACGGTCGTCTGTACATCTGCTGTTCGATTCGTGCAAAGATTCGATCCCATTAGATATCTTTACTTACACTTCAAATGAAAACATAACCGAGGACGAAGAACTGATGTTGTTCGTTTCTTTTTTTGCAGCTCAAAATGGTACTTGCAATGGAATCAAAGACAGGGAAGAGGGAGGCAGAGCTATTACAGGTTTGTTAGATGGAAGTGGGGAATATACACTCGTGTACGAAGATATCGAAGGCGATAGGATGCTTGTAGGCGACGACGTTCCTTGGAAGTATGCGTCTTAACTAATTCTCAAATCGTCGATCTAACTAAACGTTCGTAATAAAACCAGTTTGTTCCCGGGAAAAAAATGTTCCAAGTTTTTTCAAATATTTCTTCTATGCAGCGTGTTCGTTTCGACCGTGAAGAGGCTGCGAGTGTTGAGAAGCTCCAATATCCCGACGTTGTCTAGTGAGTTCGACACTCTTCCTACGTTACTCAGATTTCTTACCATATCTGTTGAGATACAACCAATCTCACTGTCTTTTAGCCTCTAACTTTGCAGAATCATTTTTCATTGCAGATGCAAGAACCAAAGGGAAAGCCCTTCCCTGATGATGGACAAAAGGCAAAAATAACTCTTACCTAAATATGTTTTCATAGCAGAATATCAACTTGAACTTTTTTCAATGCTCTTATATTTCTACTCTTTTTATGTTGTAGAAGCAAAATATCTGAGTTTGCTGCTGAATCTATGTTCTTTGTTTCCTTCTCAACTGAAGCCAAGAAAAATGCTTAGGACAATTACATTGAATATCTCTGAACATATGTGCATGTCTTTAATAATAGCAGATTTCTTATGGTAAATGTAAGGGATAAAACTCAAAATGGTCTCTAATGTTTACCCTATGAATCAATTTAGTTATCGATGTTTCGCATGAACCAATTTAGTTTTTAATGTTGTCGATTTTGGACAAATTTGTCCTTCTGTCACGATAAACGTCAATTTTAACAGAAATCTCACATGTGGCCCATATTAAATTATGTATGGATCGAATTTTGGAATATTTGCAGGATTTGGAGGGTTCATACTGTTTTCTTCTAGTGTTAATGAAGCTCGACGGAGTAGATGATCTAGAGCTCATATTCGGATTTTAGAGGAGAAATTTTTAGTTTCGTGCTCTAAGTTAAATAACCTGTTTCAATTTTATCGATCCATACATGATTTATTGTAAAGCACGTGTGAGATTTCCGTTAAAATTGACGTTTATCGTGACGAAAGAATTGGTCCAAAATCGACAACATTTGGGACTAAATTGGTTCAGGCGAACATTCGAGACTAAATAGATCCATAAACATTGAGGACCATTTCGTGCACTTTGTAACGAATATTACCCAAAAAGGTCCTTTTGGGCACAAAGGAGAAAGAAATCATCGGCCCAATGACTAATTATTATAGTATGGGCTTTTTGTAACAATAACGGTAATGTTCAAAACAAATCATTACAATGTGGGCTTTTTGAGTTCACCACAAATAATTACAATAGTGGAAGTTCAAGATTCAAATTTGATATTATTATGAATTATGACTACTTTGGAGGGAGCTGTCTATTTCTTATCGCATACTCCATGATATTATAAGAATCGTAATTATTGCTACTCAAGATGTCAATAGCCTTTCATGGGTCTTATTATTATTAATAATATTATTATTTTTGTTTATAACAAAGAATTGGATAAGAATCTCCGCATTAAATAGTGGTTAAGAAGGTTACATCATATAGGCTTTCCTCATATTATTTCACCTATAATGGACTTTCAACTATTTATCTTTTTATTACCACATTTGCCCTCTTATGTAGTTCTAGACTAGGCTTGATGAATCCATATATCTCATTAAAGATTGAGGAGGAAATTTGAATGTTGCACGTTATTACATTTACGTCTTTCGAAATTTCCAAGATTTGCTGACGCATTTGAACCTTGTAATAAAAATAAAAACTTTTCAATTGAGAATATTTTTTATTTATTTATTGGAAGATATTAGAGTCATCAAGTCAACCCAATCAGAATTGCCATATACCACAAGATTTGCATAGCTAGTATAGTACATAATAAAGACTCCAATTTCTATAATTATTGTCTAATTAAAATTTGATTAATTAAATAAAAAAACTTTTTTCTTTTATCTAAATGATTAAGTACTCCTATTTAATAATAATAATAATAAATAAAAATAGCGTTAGATATTAGCTCAGTTGACAATGACACTCGCCCGCAATAAAACTTTCGGTCAACGCTCAATTAAATGAAATAAATGTCGTATTCAATATTATATATAGAGAGAGAGAGAAATCACATTAATTGGATTTGAGGATAAGATCTATTTTACATTCTTAAAAAATGAAAGTTATAACAAGGAGAAAAAAAAAAGGGCCCACATCAGAAGCTCAAGAGAAGCAATATAATCCCATATAAAAAATAATAATAAAGATGTATTATATAAGTATTCAGAAAGTTGGAGACATCCACACACAAACACATAAATGTGTGTGTATATTTCTATAAAGTATTACTACGCAGGCCTCCTTAGGTTCTGATTGGAGGAGTTGGAGATTTTGAGTGCTTTTTGAATTTGAGAGAAGGTTTGTTTCTTGAGTAACTTTCAAGAAATTTTTTTTTTTAAAAATACTTTCATCTTTTCGAACAAGGTAGCTGTGATTATTACAACTTTTTCTTGAATTCTGCAAATGGGATGTGTTTTTCTTTTCATTGCATAGCAAAAAATGATGAATTCTTTTTATTTTTCTAATTTATATTTCAAACTTTTCATCCTTATGATTGCGTCTGTAATTTCTTCCTTATGCTTCGATATCTTCCTCCACTCCAAACATTTTCTACTATATATCTTAAATCTATCTCTCTGTCTTTCTGTTGATGCCCTTTTGTCTTGTAATACAGTTGCTCACGAGGTTGTGTCAGAAGGGAGATAATATTTCGAAAAAAAAAAATAATAATAATATTTGAAAAAAAAAAAGGCTCCATCGCTGTAATATAGTTGGGCTATTTTAAGGTTACCTCTTCAGTGCTAATATTTTGTTTTCATTTTCATTTTCATTTTAAAACACCGTAAAGATCTGTTGGGAATTCCGACCGCACCGAAACTTCGCCCAAGATCTGCTGAAAATATTAAAACTGGAGAACACAAAGTTTAACGTGGAAAACCCTCCTTCTACGCCGCAGAAAATTCACTATGTAAAAAATTACAATCACACAATTCTTCTACGCTCGACTACCCCCAAACCCACAACCCACAACCAGAAAGTAATTCTACCTGCTAACCCAAACTTTCACCACAAGGGAATTTTTCTAGAGTTAATTGTTAACACAAATTAACTTTCTATTGGGTTGGTGTGTATAAACTCAGGATATAACCCTCCTTATATAGGAGAGGAATCCCAATGCCTTTTTTTTCCCAACCTACATGGGATAGAAAACAAAGGCACGGGCCTAAGCCCAACGAGATCCTACCTTTACTTCAAATTAGGCACTGTTCCGACCAAAAAGCTGCGATCTTTACGCACCCACTGGCTAACTACTTTCACCATTTCTGAATCTTGAAGCTTTTTCATTACATACAGCAACATGGGAAAAGCTACGAGGTGGATAAAGGGTCTACTTGGGATGAAGAAAGACAAAGAAAACGTCGATATAGACTCGAATCACGGCGGTAAGAAGGAAAAGAGGCGATGGAGTTTTGTTAAATCTGCGTTGAAAGAGATTCCTGAGGGCAGCGACAACTCGTCGTGGCTGAGATCTTACATTGCCGAGTCGGAGAAAGAGCAGAACCAGCACGCCATCGCGGTGGCCGCAGCCACCGCAGCTGCGGCGGATGCCGCCGTTGCCGCGGCCCACGCGGCCGTGGCGGTGGTGAGGCTCACCAGCCAGGGCAGGGGGAGCTTTTTCGTTGGTGGGAGGGAGAAATTTGCTGCTGTCAAGATTCAGACTGTTTTCAGAGGCTATTTGGTAAGTTAGATTCTAACATATTATCCCTCTTTATTTGATGTTTAATGTAATATAAGATTAAACGTTCACTTTGTCTTCTTTAGGCCCGAAAAGCTCTAAGAGCTTTAAAGGGGCTTGTGAAGCTACAAGCCCTTGTAAGAGGCTACCTTGTAAGGAAACGAGCTGCTGCAGCTTTACACAGCATGCAAGCCCTTTTTCGGGCCCAGGCGGCGATTCGGGCCCGTCGCTCCGCCCGCAATGATCGTCAGTTCCATCCCGAGTCGATGGCCCGAAGATCCATCGTAAGGCTTCTAAGCAAATTGATACCACATTTACTAAACTAATGATGGATGGTAATGATATGTATTATTATGCCCTCCTTAATGCTTTGTAGGAGGCTAGAAGTGACTTATTCCACAGCAAAAGGCACTCAACTTCCTACGATCCCTATTATAATTCGTTCGAAGATAGCCCGAAGATAGTCGAGGTCGATACGTGCGGCGGGCCCAAGTCTAGGTCTCGACGAATAAGTACCGAAAACTTGGATGATCAATACTATGGCATGATGATGTCTTCTCCGCTTCCATGTCCAAACGCTAGCGGCCATTTAAGAATCCCCAGCCGTCGCCATACTCGGGATTATGACTGGGGATTCATTGAAGAGGATATTTATAAGTTCTCGACCGCCCAAAGTACGCCGAGATTCGCATTCACGGGCGGGGAGAACAACGTATTGCCAGTTACGCCTTCCAAAAGTGTGTGCGGAGATAGCTTTCTAAGAGGGTACTACGGTAATTGTCCGAGTTATATGGCGAATACGCAGTCCTTCAACGCAAAGTTGAGGTCGCACAGCGCTCCGAAGCAAAGGCCCGAGCCCTTTTGCCCGAAGAAGAGGCTTTCGCTGACGGAAATTATGGCGGCGAGGAGTAGCTTTAGCGGCGTTGGAATGCAGAGGAGGTAGTCTTGTTCGCAAGTTCATGAAGATTTTGAGCTTTAGAATGAATGGCATAGACAAACGCAGTAGATAAGAGGTTTGTCTGTAATAACTTGAGTGAAAAAAAAAATAAAATCAAAGATGGATCCTAATACAAAGGCTATTATGTATGTTTTTCTTTTTCTTTTTTCGTCGTTTGTTTTTTGCTTATTGTCAATGGTCTTCTTTCTCATAAGTGTTGATGTTGTTGTACATTGATTGATGGTCTTCGAAAGATGCAATTTAATTACCAAACTCACTTTAATATGTGAGCATATTTGAAGGTGGTTGGTTGATTTACTTAGGTAGTTCTTGAAATAAATGGAGTTAAATATATGTAACGCTCAAAACATTAACCTTAAATTATTTTGAATTGTTACTCCATTCTTTTTTCCCGCTCGAGATTTTATAATATAGTTTTAGGTGTGGACATTGATATATTTCCATGTGGCTTCCATCAACAAACACCTACTTATCACCCACATTTATTTATATATATATATATAGTATATGCACTTTTTACAAGAAAAATGACACAATTTCCAAGCTAAACACATATACAACGTGGCAGTTGCTTTAACAAAATGTTGGAATATTCCTGATTTATCTGTTTTCATATAGTTTATATTTGCAGACATCAAATTTAAATTTATTGTCCTATTATATTACTCTTCCTTGATATAGTTTCGAATTTAGGTGGGGCTGGGATGGGGGAACTACCTATCTTATCTTGTTTGCTTTGGAAAGTAATAATCTAGACAGCCTTTTAAAAGATCGCCTTAATGCATGAATGTTACTTTTATTATTATTATTATTATTATTATTATTATTATTATTATTATTATTATTATTATTATAAAAGTTGAACTCGACGAGCCGTACCATGCTAAAATTCAAACGTCAATTTGATTAAAAAGTATTCATATTTTTTATTTTGTACCTAATTTTTTCGTATTAATGTGATAAAAGGATATGTTCTTTTTTTTAACATACAAAAAGCACCCTTTTTACCATACCTTTTTTCTTCAATTTCCAAAAATTAGTTGGACATTTGGAGTTGCTTTTTCATTTTAAATCGGACATTTATTCATTTGTTTTGAAAATTAGCAATTACTAACATTTTATTGTTATTATTATTCTAATTATCTTTTCATCTTTCCCTTGAAGATATGGTTGGTTGATATGGGTATTTATTTTTTTCACCGAACAAATGATTAGGGTTTTGATTTGACTGATTGCAGTTTGCTTGCATCATCCTTTGTACAACTTTTTTTTCGAAATTCTTGAAATTCTCCAACTTGCTAAAAGACATATTTGTGAGGTTGTTTTGGCATTTGTGCTTTCGTTTACTGCACTTTATTTGATATTTACGAAGGTCATCATCTAATGTATACTTAATATTTAGAATTATTAAGATATGAGGCTCGTACAATTTATTTTTTCAATGATAAAACTTCAAGATGCAATATTAAATAACCTTAAACCCTAATTCAGTGGCATGTCTCATCTAAATCAAACATCGATGATTAATATCATATAAAATCTCTTATGTCCATAATAGTTTATATTATGAATGGATTAGTGGTCCACCAACTATAGGCTAATGCTATCGTCTACTTATCTCATAATCAAGATTTTAAAATTAAATAAATATAACACTAATTAAAAATACAAAATTTAAGGATCTGACGAACCTAGGTAACAGTAAACTAATGTATTTAGCGGCAATACATGATGTAATTAATTAGGCAAACGATGGCCTTGCAAAAGATAAGTTAAAATAAATACTTTGAATTTCGAAAAGATGGTGTTGAATCTATCAAAAGAGAATTTGAAATGTAACGGCCTTTTTTTATATTGACAAAAAAAAAAATTAATTAAAAAAATGAAATGTAAACGAGTTACGAATAATGTGATATTCTTACAACTTTTTCTGGTCGGGTTTTTCGATCTTTTTGAAATCATTTATTGTAATCATACGATCGATTTGGCGAAAAATGAATATACATTTTACATTGTTTTTTTATTAGTTGTAGAATAAGAAGTGAAAATTTCAAACTTTTCTTCAAATAGTTTCATTTTGATATTTTAAAAAAATAAATAAATAATTATAAAGATTAATCAATATGCGATTTGAGTTGGGCCTTATTTTGAAGTAGCCCATTTAAATCAATAAGTGGGCCGACAAACTGTTATGTGGTTCGATCGTACAATTTTTTATGTAATTTTTGAACAATAGGTTGGCCAATCCATAAACAAAAGTTAAATAAAACAATAACATCTATTACTAATTTTTAAAATTAATTTACTGATTTGAAAATGGTCGAGGTTCAACGTTTCTTTGACTACCTCGGCCAACTGATATAGGAATTATTTAATTTCGAAACACCAATATTAGTAATAACAGACATGACATAATTTTCAGGGGTAAATACAATGTCTGAATTTACTATGGTAATCATGAAATATCTATTATTTCATTCCTGGGGCCCACACAAGACATGTGTACACATAGCTGTCAGTCCACATACAATTTTCCAAAGCAGATTGCCATTTATATATATATATATATATATATATATAATGAGGTAAGAGTAAGGGCAGCTCGTTTTATTACAACATCTAGGTTTTTTCTCTCTCTGTTGTGTTTCTTTTATAGGGTTTTCAAATGGAGAACAATTCCGACTTAGCTCATCACAAACATGAAGCTGCTGAGGATCTATTTGAGATTCCGAGAGAAGATGGGAAAGGGGGGCCAGGCCATATTCTTAGGCCCGACAAGCCCGTCGAAGAGACATCTAAAAAGAAGACGAAAAGGAGATATAAAACGAAGCTCGTCGATCTTGGGCTAGGAGAAGGCAATGAATTGCCTTCAAAGCGCAAAAGAACGCTCCTGCCCCAAGTTCAGGAGTTTCTGAAAGGGGAAACCCTTTTAAGAGGTCGTCCTAGGAAAGTCTCGGCCACTCTCGCAGGTAGAATATATATTTGAGATCACATACATCATCTGAATCGCGCTAATCTATATATATGTGTGTGTTATTTCGCCCGTATTACTTCTGTTTCTACAGGCGCATCGCAGGACACCATACATTCAACCGACGAGCATATAGAAGGAACAGTTGATTTGGATCAGAATGAGACAGATTCTTCGAATACTGTCCACCGCTTTACGAGAAAAAGAAAGGATCTTTTTCCTTGGGGATGGCTCGTCAGAAGGAGAAGGACGACCTTCATTCTGTGAAGACCATTGGCTCTGATCCATTTATTTTCATCTATTGACATCTTGTGGGATTATCATATATGTAATGTAGACTAATATTCTGTGATTTTGTGGAGATTTATCCACACACATCATTATATTGTATGTTGTTCCATATTACAACTTGCAGAATATGAGCTTTTCATACTTAATATAATATTTAGTGTTGAAATGTAAAAGTATATAATCGTGATCTCTAAATTTTGCAATCTTTGAATCAAGATATCACAGTTCCGTATAACTTATTATTGTATAGAATTGAATGAATTTTAATTAGCATGCGTGACAACCTGAACTCTATATGATGTCGTGAGTTATATATTTTATAAAAGATTTATATATATTCGTAAGTCAAATTATATAATGCATGACGAATTAATATATCCGATGTTGTGTTTTATTCGGTAAAAATGGATCCGTTTGCGTTCCTATCAGATTAACTGTGCGGATAATAAATTCATATCCAACTGATCTTTCGGAGAATGGCGCATCGGGGATGGCTTGTAAGACGGAGGAGGATGTTCGCCATGCCAACTACGACGCAGCACCGTCACAGCTTGTGGGTATTAAGAGGAGCTTCCATATTTATTAATTGTAGGCAATATACTTTAATTTAGTTTATTTATATGCTACTCTTTTTCAAACAGAATGCATAAAAAAAAATTACGGTCTTTTAAAAAATATATATTTAAAATTTTCAATCAAAAACCTAAAATGTTTTTTTTTTTCAAATAGATGAGCCCTAAATGTCTCTGAAATAATAAATATGAGAGGTAGCTATGATTTGTGGTTTAATTATGTGCTTCGGTTGCACTTTTTTTTTTATTTAATTTTGTAATAATTGGTTGGCCAATCCATCAATAAAAAGCCAAACAATAATAAAATCTCTTACAAATTGATACAACAATTGCTTGATTTGAAAATGTAATAATTCAACGTTTTTGACCACATAGACCAACTAATATAGGAATCATTTCATTTCAATCACCAATATTATAAATAATAGACTATATTACATATTCTCAGGGTAAATACAATGTCTTAATTTAATATGTTGGTGAAGAAATAATTATTATTTCATTCATGGGCCCACATACATACAATTTTCAAAACCAGATTTTCATTTATTTTAATTTATTTTTGTAAATCGAATACTGTGTGATTGTGTGTGTGTATATATGTGAGTTAAGATTGTGGAACAACTTGTTTTATTACATTTAGGTTTCTCTCTCCCCTTGAGTCCGAAGGTGGTGCTACTCTATTGTTGGCATAGAGGAATGAATACCTGAAGAAAGAAAAGGTATATAAAAGAGGTTCATGACTCACTTTCATCACTGCAAACTGAAAACACACTCACAAACTGCTGCATTCCATGAATTTATACCCTAAGGTTCAATTTCATCATTTTTTCTTGAGTTCATTAGATCTGCTCCTATGTGTCTTTCTCTAGTAAATTGTATCTTGACCAACCTTCGTCATTTTTGTGTGTTTTTCATGTCATGTGATATATCAGTTTATGAGTTTTAAATGAATTTAACCATCTTTTGTATTGATCATATCCGTTGTGTTTTTTCCAGGGTTTTCAAGGAGGCTTGATTACAAACTTCTTTTTACTTTTTTCTTTCTGGGCCTTTACCTCCATTAGTTAGTCAAGCATTTCTAGATAGATATATATATATCTATATACCGTTTTTTCTTGTTTAATTTAGATTCGCCGACCTATTTAATCAACTGCAAATGGAGAACTATTCTCGGCTAGATCTTCACAAACATGAAGTTGCATCTAAACCCTCCTCCCACAGGGGAAGATGAAGTTCACAAATCCCGTGAAATTGAAGTACGGGCTCATGGGGCTGATCCCTCGTCCAACGCGCAAAACAGAAAACATGAGAAAGCGCACTTTTCAGCGCTGGACTTGAACCTTGAATATGTTTCAAGCAGTGAAGGAGAGGATATATGGACATCTCTCAGGTTGATTCGGACAAGCATGTCCAAGAGATGCCTCAAAAGAAGATGAAAACCGAGGAGGATGGAACTCGACGATCTTGGGGTTTGGAGAAGACGTAGAATTACCACGCCAAGCGCAAAAGAACGCTCCTGCCTCATGTTCGGGAGTTTCTGAAAGGCGAAACCTGGAGTTCTAGGAAATTCTTCACTCCTGAAGGTAGAATATATATGATACATTACCTAAATTGTGCTAATTAATATTCGTATGTGTATGTAACTTGCGCGTATTTTTTTTCCATCAACTGCGCACATAAAAGATAATGTTAATTTGGATCAGAATGAGACAGATTCTTCCACTCTCCATCCTCGTGTGGTCGACGATCGCATTACAGAATAAGAAAAAAGGATCAATTTCCTCGGGGATATGGCTTGTCAGACGGAGGAGGAACTTCATTATCTGAAGAATATTGTCGGCTCTGACCCATTTCTTTTCATCGATCGCCATTCTTGTGGGTTTTTTTGCGCGTATAGGATGATTGGAGCAGTATACATAGACTCATAAGCTGCGATTTTGTGGAGTTTGATGACTAAATTTACTATAGAAGACCTGAAGAAATAAAAGGTATATAGAAGAGTTTGATGACTCAATTTCATCACCACAAACCTAAAACACACGTACAAACTGCATTCCATGAACATCCTATGACTTCTTTTCATGAAAATCCCTTTTTCTTTTTGAGCACCACTGAAAGAGATGACAACTTAAACTATGAGACTCCCAAAAAGATGCGTGAAAAATATTTTTGTTTGTTTGAAATTAAAAGACAATTTTTTTTTCCACCTGTTCCCATGTTTCACTCTAGTAAGGGCATCATTTTCGTATGTTTTTCATGTCATGTGAAACATAATTTTATGAGTTTTAAATGAATATAACTATCTGTTTTTTTTCCCCTTTTTCTCCCAGTGGAATATCTTTTGAGTCAATGTTTGGTATGCTAATCCGTCGTGTTTTTTTAGGGTTTAGAAAGGAGGCTTAAGCAGCTCAAGACAGACATTTTCTTGTTTAAGTTGGATTCATCGACCTCTATAATCAAATGCAAATGGAAAACAATTCTGAGTCAGATCATCACAAACATGAAGCTGGAGATATAGTTTGGATCCCCATAGAAAATGGGACTTGATGGCCAGGCTAGATTCTGAGGCCCGACGAGCTCCCCACAAGCTCTTATTAATTCGACACTCGGCGAACCAAGGAACACCATTGATGCCAATGTGTAAGTGCTGAGTTTCTTAATCCCGAGCTAATCTTTTTATTTTTTCGTCGATTTTTCAACAGCTTACAGTTTTGATGTGTATAAAACATGTGTTTTGACCCATTTTGATCAAATGTAGCATGCGGATATTTAGAAATTTGAACTAAAAAAATGCAAAAGAAATCACATCGTCTTATTTCTGTAAACCGTTTTGACTCGATTAGGGTTTCATCATTGGTCTAAGTCAGTTCAAAATACAAATACCAAGTTTAGTATTTAAGCTTCTATCGATATATATATAAAGTGTCGTTTAATCGTCGTTTAAAATCTTTCAGGAGAATGGTGCGATCTGAAGGAAGTCAAAGACTTTCACTATGCCGATTACAACTTATGGATCAGTCAGGAGAAAGAATCAGATGCATCTAAACCTTCCTCCACAAGAGAAGACCTAATACATCAAATCCCTTTAAATTGAAGTAAGGGCTCATCCACTAGGGGCTGATCCCTCTGCCAATGCGCAAAACGTTGGTACGCTGGACTTGAACGTCCTCGAATACGTTTCAAGCGGCGAAGGAGAAGGTCTAGACGACATATCTCAAGCTGATTCCGACAAGCCTAATCAAGAGATGTCTAGTCAAATAAGACAAAACCAAGGAGGCGTAAGACGGAACTCAGCCATCTTGGCGTAGGAGAAGAACTAACCATCCAATGAAAGATAACCCTTCTGCCCCAAGTTTGCAACAAGTTTCTGAAAGGGGAAACTCAGAAATGAGGCCGTCGTTGGAAAGTTTCCACACCTGCAGGTAGAATATATATATATATATAGACGACACATTATCTAAGTCGCGCAAATAAATATCAGTATGTGTTTAAGCGCATATTTTACTTCCGTTTTCTACAGACGCATCGCGAGAGGCGATACCATTAAATGCGCAGACGGAGGAGGAACTTCATTCTGTGAATGAAGATTATCGTTTCTTTTCATCGATCGTCATCTCGTGGGATCGTTTGCGCGTATAATAGGATATCAGGGCAATCTTTATACTCATTACAGTTCTATATGCATGCCTTATTATATCGAATTTAACTATAATATATTACAATCAATATAAACTCTTTAGATTATTATACCATTTTCCTACCAGAAAAAAAAAATAAATAAATAAAAAATCAGCATCTATATAATATTTGAATTCGAAGACATCTTCAGTTACTGCTACAGGCAATAGATATAGATATCTGTATGTATGTAATGTAACGTACGTTGAACTAAAGTAAGATACAGACACACATTTTACTTGTTTTCTTTACCACCTAAAAAGATGTTTGAAAGAAAAGCATGAACCACTTCGTCTTGTAGCAGAAAATGTTACAGTTTCCCATGCAACTCATCTTCAACGTTGAAGAGTCACATTTATATTCTGAGTTTCAGTTACAAAGGAAAAAGTGAAGAAGATGAAGACAAGAAGGATATTTTCGTCATTTGCTTAGGTTTCTTATATTTTTCAGAAAAACGAAATATTTTTTTAAAAAAAAAAACCAATTTTTTATTTCTTAAATTTGATTCAACAAGAGAATGTATACCATAAAAGAAATGCAAAATTATTTCCTTTCTTGAAGTGAAAAGGTAATGTTTTTCTTTGTTTAAAATACAAGAGCATATAAAAAGTGCAAAAAAAAAAAAAAAGAACAGTTGAATAAATAATAATAATAATAATAATAATAATAATAATAATAATAAACTGTTACTTCAGATGACAAAAAGTCCCAATTTTGTCCCCACATCATATGCATACTCATCAGTGTTTATCTATCTGCTAGTCCACAATAACACATCACTCGCCCACCGATAACTCAGTGTAATCGAATCTGAATCTGAATCGGAGCTTGTGATCTTCCTCAATTGAAATCTGAGCTAAAACGGGGAGGTCTAGCGGAAGCAAGAAGTTTTAAGGTTGGTCGTATAAGTTTTATTTGCTAGTTATTGAGTATAGAATGGACAATGGTGGCGATGGTGGCGAGGTGGAAGCAGCTACGGCGAGTGGCCCTGCGCCGCTCGAATGGAAATTCTCTCAAGTTTTCGGGGAGAGAGCTGCCGATGAACAAGTGCAAGAAGGTCAATTGATTATTTAAATTGTGTTCGGACTGGTTTGTGGCTGTTTTTTGGGTTGATTAAGTTGAAAATTTAATTGGGTTTTTTTCTTAATTGATCTGCACGTCGGGTTGTTGGTTGTTGATTTGAACTTGTTTTAGCATGAGAACGGAGTGTAGTTTTGATTGTTGACTGTGTGATGTTTGCTTCATTTGGAGTGATCTTTTAGGGAAAGATCAATCTTTTTGGATTTGAAGTTCAAACATTGGTTGCTAGGGTGTGTTTGATACCGTTTTCTTCGCTAACGAATTCAACTGTTAGTTATGTGGATTATTAGAGGAATTGTACATTGGTGGAATTCCTTTCTTCAGTTATTGAGTCATACGTGGCTTTTCGTGTCATGGGGTTGGTCCTATTTTCATAAAGTCACATACTTTTCTGCGCTAAGCTGCCTCAGGATGTTATGTTACCCCTTACACGTGGTGTTTTAATGCTTTACTTCGGACATCTTAAAATGATATTTGTTAGTTTGGTGTCCTATTGTGCATTAGTTGTGTTTGAAACAAGTCACCGGTATGGAAGCGGACAAGAATGTTTCTGTTACCGCTTATGTCCTGCGAGCAATGATTATGCATCTTTTCGTTACTAATTATTGATTTTGTCGTTGCTGTCTTTTCATTTACCAAGATAAGATTGTATTTCTGATGGCCTTCAAATATAATTCGTGGAGGGTTCAAATTATTATGCTGATTCGTGAACACTGAGAGTCAAATTCTAGAACTCTATTCCTTGCAGTGGATGTCATCTCTGCTGTTGAGTTCGATAAAACTGGGGACCATCTGGCTACTGGTGATCACGGTGGAAGAGTTGTGATATTTGAAAGGAATGACAAAAAAGCAGTACGATTCTATTGATTCTAAGTATCCTAATTTATTTGTTTAATTAATCATCTGCATTCCCTTTATGCATTGCTGTTCTACAATTTCAGCATAATTGGAGTCGAAGTGATCTAGAGATGATGGACTACCCAGTTAGCCGACAACCAGAATTTCGATACAAAACTGAGTTCCAGAGTCATGAACCCGAGGTAATTTTTTCAGTATTCTATCTATATCTTATTGTTGTTTGTCGGACCCTTCTGTGGGATGCTAAACAACTGTTTCTGTCAGAAATGCAAACCTAAATGGGACATTAGTTTTCTGTCTTGAATTGTCAAGTTGTGTAAGAGCTTTTTCTACTTTGTTCTGCTTGTGACGCATGCATCTGTGTACTTCTCTGCAGTTTGATTATCTCAAGAGTCTGGAGATCGAAGAGAAAATCAACAAGATACGTTGGTGTCATGCTTCCAATGGTGCCCTCTTTCTTCTGTCCACTAATGACAAAACCATTAAGCTTTGGAAGGTGGGTTTTCATATCTTTAATCATATCATAGCCTAATTCAGAAGTTCTTGTTTCATTTTTGTTTTCCACCACTTGATCTCTATCATATTAAAATTTTGTGCAATGTGCCTTCTGTTATTTTGACTTTATGTTTGTCTTCTATCACTATTCATAATTGATTTACAATACAATAATTTCTCCCTATCTGTCAACTATATATAGTGTTTTCTGATCAGTTCCTGTTTCCTTTAGTTTAATCCTCTCCTGAATTGATGATCAGCTAAAATACTTTCCAATCGTTTCTTTCTTTGGATCAGAAATTTATCGTTGTATAGTCTAATATGGTACATGCATATATATTTGCTATATATAGCTTCTTAAAGGGAATGTCAGTTTCAATTAGCTATCATTGTTATAATACATCCATTGCTTCTTTTTGGGTTTAAACAGGTCCAAGAGAAGAAAGTGAAGAAACTTTGTGACGTAAACGTTGACCCATCAAAAGCTTCAGGAAACTGTAGTTTTTCAAGTTCTAGCGCATTTTCTAAGCAGTATCTTGCTAATGGTGGAAGTCCTGATCGATCTTGCAATGGTTTGAGCGATGACAATCACATTCCTCGTGGGGGCTTTCCCTCGCTTCGGTTACCTGTGGTAGGAGCATTAAGTTCTTTATATGCCATTTCTATATACGGATGTTCATTCTATAATGTCTTTAGCGACACCTTTTGAATAATGTTTTTATACTTTGAATATGAGTAAATTATTATTATTTTTTTTCTATCTGGTCTGCATGTGGGTTCATTTCTTTTTCCCTTTTACCCTTCTGTGGAATATGATACTCGCTGAGCACAGATCCCAACCATTAATCTCCAGTTTAGCTTAGACAAAGAATGCAGACTTTTAAAATTTAATCAGGGTACTATCTTCGTTTTCGTTTTCTGCTTTTCTGTAACAGTACCATTTTGCAGGTCACAAGCAGTGAGAACAGTCTGCTGGCAAAATGTAGGAGGGTATACGCCAATGCTCATGATTATCATGTTAATTCCATCTCATATAACAGGTTTATGTCTTGATGTTATATTTTTATCTTGTAAATCGTTTTCTTTGAACTTATCTTAATTTCTATCTGAATGGTTCAGTGATGGAGAGACATTTATATCAGCCGACGACTTACGCATAAACCTCTGGAACTTGGGGATTAGCAACCAAAGTTTCAATATTGTTGATATGAAGCCAACTAATATGGAGAATCTGACTGGTGTGTCAACCTTTTTTTTTTCGGTTTTTGTGTCTGTCCTCCATGCATTATCATAATACACATACTCCAATTTTGTAATTTGTCTTCTGCAAGCTAAACAACAGTCTTGTTTGAAGAGTCTTACATGTCTTGTGATGTAGAGAAAATGGCATAGTGCGATCATCTCTACTTGATTAATCTTGCTGATACTTGTTTACTACTGCAGAGGTGATAACATCTGCCGAATTCCATCCAAACCATTGTAACTTGCTAGCATATAGCAGTTCGAAAGGATCAATTCGCCTCATTGACATGCGGCAATCTGCATTGTGTGATTCATATTCGAAACGGTATGTTCTTTGTCCCGTCAAGCAGCAGATGTTGACCTTTAGTCTTTCTTTCCAATCTTACTTCTGTTTATGTACAAGATGAGGATGAGATATTGATTGTTTCGTTCGTGAACAGATTTGAGGAGCAGGAGACACCTGGCTCAAGATCATTTTTCACTGAGATTATTGCTTCAATTTCAGATGTTAAGTTCTCAAAGGATGGCAGACATATGTTAAGCCGTGACTATATGACCGTCAAGGTTCTATCTTTTGTATTTATAAACATACTCGGGAATTTTGTGGAATGACATTACAATCTTTTGCACTGTGTAAGTTTGCTCTACGCTGATCTTTGTTAATCGGTTTCAGTTGTGGGATGTGAATATGGATTCTGGTCCAGTAGCAACGTTTCAAGTTCATGAATTTTTAAGACCGAAGGTAAACGCCTGTGACCTCTCTACTTCTCCCGAGACTTCTCGTTGTATCTTTCCGTGATATTATTAACACATCCCTCTTCCGAATCTCCAGCTATGCGACTTGTACGAAAACGATTCCATTTTTGACAAATTTGAATGCTGCCCGAGCGGCGATGGCGCCCGAGTAGCAACTGGTTCTTACAGGTTTACTCGATTTTCTGACTAGTTTTCCATCAGTTGATCTTTTTTATGGCTTATTCAACACTGTCATAACGGTATTTTCACTTTTTCAGCAATCTATTCCGTGTGTTTGGTTGTGCTACGGGCAGCGCCGAGGCAACTACCCTTGAAGCCAGCAAAAATCCCATGAGGTACTTCTGCTGCTATATTTATCAGACAACATATAAAAGCTATAGAGAAGCATAATTTATCCATTATGCATGAAAAAGATTTATTATACAATCAAAAGATCCATTTAATCCATTAATAACATATTGTTTGGTGATACATACTACTGCTGAAACTTTATGAATTATCAGGAAGCAAATCCATTCGCCATCTTCCAAGCCTTCAAAATCGCCGAGTAGCAGCATAACCAGCATGGCTAAACACGGTAATATACCTTTCATAGGAATCAATATCTCTTACCGTTATCAAAGGATCCAACTTGTATTTTCTTTAGCTTAATTTCTAAACTCAAAGGTGACGACCTCAATGCAGGCTCGGAAAGTCCCGCAACTGAACCTAACGGTAGCTCGGTTGATCTCAAGGAAAAACTACTTCACCTAGCTTGGCACCCAACCGAAAACTCAATCGCCTGTGTCACCGCAAATAGCCTGTACATGTATTATGCGTAGAGCAAGCCCCGCCCCGCCCGTCTCGTCGACCATGGAATATTGGATTAAACGACGAGAAATAGTCGTCTCTCTCTTTTTCGACAGTTCAGTCTCGAATCAGGTTTCTGACAACATATACTCTTTCAAATATCGGTTGGCAACGTAGACAAATGCAGGTCTGTCTCCTTGGTTCTGTGTATGTATAGAAGTACAAAAAAGAAAGGTGGGGAAATGGCAATGGTTGTAGAATTTTAACTATGGTTAACTAACTCTCTGTCTGTCTTATGAAGTCTGTAGATTTTATGTAGCTTTCTTTTACATGGCAAGTCCTCTTGCAATGATTTTCCATCCATGGAATCGCTGAGATTATATTTCTTCTTTTTTAGCATTTGTTGAAAAATTGTTTAAAAAATCAGAATCAAAAACCCAATTTTCTCAAATATACAAAACTTAACATCATATCACATATTTGAATCTTGTCTTCCCATGTTTGACAATTGGCCCCTCAATTTGTACTTTTGAGTATTTAATTTTTTTCATGTGAAGAAGTAGACAAGCCGTTGTGTTGTGCAATAAATGGTCCACACTCTATATGGCATTCTTATTTAAAAAATATTGACCAGAAAACACGGTTAAGTAAATTTATATTTCCGTATAATAAATGATAGTATAGCTTTGTTAAGAAAAATTAAAGCAGAGATGTAAAATTTAGCTCTTTGTATTGATTGTTGCTCTCTTTAAGTTTGCTTCAACGATTGGACTAAATAATGCCTAACCGTTCAACCCTTTTCACCGATTTGCTGATGCGTCCATTTATTTATTTTTTCATATATATATATATATCCCTATATAATGGATATTATTCTTGGATCTCTATCCAAATCTCCAATGCGTGAAGAAAATTTCATAAAGAATGGTAGAAAACATGCAACAAAAAAAAAACAATAAATGCACTCGCTAGAAAATAAAAAAAATACACGTCATGTTTCTCATCTTTTTACCAAAAGCCTCTCCTCAAATAATTGCATGCATAATAATGTCGTCCTAGAACTTTGAATTGTATTAAAAGAGGTCTGCACTCTGATCTGATCGTCTCTTCCGTCTATATGTATGTATATATATATGTCCCGTCATTACATGTCAGTTGAAGTAAAAATAAATATTAGGTGGGAAGGTGTTACGAAGAAGGAGAAGACCAAACAGTTACTTCATACAGCACTCAACTCTTAGCAGAGGTGTTTTTGAACCAGCCACTGCGTGTTCTGCGTGTTTTTTGTCTTTCCTCCGCCGCGTAATGGCTTTTGTGAGTGGTGGTGGTGGTGGTGCAGTTCTTCGCCTGTGTCTGCTGCTAACCACCTTCGTCGTCGTCGTCTTCTGCCAAGGTCATAAATGTTTTTTTTCTTGCATTTAAATCCTATGTTATGTTTATGTCGCTTGTAATTAATTATTGCTACTAAAGTAATCTTATTTTATTACGTTCTTGAAACTAATTGGGGTGTGCAGCCGTCTCGGAAGAGGAGCCGGTCAGCGCAGAATACCGCTACCCCTTCGTCAAATCCGCCGGCGACGGAGGCATCGACGGCTCCGCCGAGTACGACTACATAGTAGTCGGCGGAGGAACGGCGGGCTGCCCCCTCGCCGCCACATTATCCCGAAACTACACCGTTCTGCTGCTGGAAAGGGGCGGCACGCCTTTCGCCAACCCCAACGTAACACTGTTGCAGAACTTCCACATCTCACTGGCCGACACCTCCGCCACGTCAGCATCCCAGATGTTCGTCTCCACCGACGGCGTTTTCAACGCCCGCGGCAGGGTTCTTGGCGGCGGCACGAGCATCAACGCCGGCTTCTACTCAAGGGCCAGCCAAAGGTGTGCACTATATATATACTAAAATCGAACCATCTCTAACAATTTGAAAGATTTTCTGGGACTTATTACAGAGAGATCGAAAAATTGGGGTGGGACCCACAGCTGGTCGGCGAGTCCTACCCGTGGGTGGAGGAGCAGATCGTTTTCGAGCCTCGGCTCATGCCGTGGCAGCAGGCGGTAAGAGACGGCCTCGTAGAGATCGGAATCTCCCCGTTCAACGGCTTCACCTACGACCACAAATACGGAACCAAGGTGGGCGGGACCATCTTCGATCGGTTCGGCCGGAGGCACACCGCCGCCGAGCTCCTCGCCACGTCGAACCCCGCAAACATACGCGTCTTAGTACACTCAACCGTCCAAAAGATCGAATTCCAAACGTCGGGCGGAAAAGCGCCCAAGGCAGTCGGAGTCGTCTTCAAAGACGACAAGGGAGGAGTACACAGAGCGAAGCTGTCGAAGAGTCCCGACAGCGAAGTCATATTGTCGTGCGGCGCTATAGGGAGCCCGCATTTGCTTCTCTTAAGCGGGATCGGGCCGAAGGAAGACCTTCGAAAGCATGGCGTTCCGTTAGTTCTTGATAACGAGTTTGTCGGCAAAGATGTCGTCGATAATCCTCTCAACACGATATTCGTCCCCACGAACGGGCCCGTGAACCAATCTCTGATACAAACCGTGGGGATCACAAAGCACGGCGTTTACATAGAAGCTAGCAGCGGCTTCGGGCAGTCTTCTGACAGCATTCGTTGGGACCATGGAATTGCTTCGGCCGAGGTAACTTTTTTGAGTTCTTGCAAGAATCAGCTCAGCGTGTTAAAGACCACTTCACCTTCAAAGCTTAAGTTTCTCGGGGAGGTCTATTATATTTTAATTTTATATATTTTATTTCCAGTCTGAAGGAAGTCACGTCTAGACTGATTTTCTCACTTATAGGCTGATTTTGTTACGTTTGGGCTGATTTCTTTTTATTCTTTTCTTATTTCTAGGCTGATATCTTATCTAACCTTAGACGGATATTTTTTCTTAGATGAATGGTCGTAGGATTCGTGCTCATGATCCCTTTAGCCTGTGATCTGATACCCTGTTGAATTATCACCCCACCTAAAAACTTGAAAGAAATGTATTATATTTTAATTTTATCTATTTTATTTTCCATGACGCCTCAGGTCGGCCAGCTTTCGACGATCCCTCCGAAGCAGAGAACCCACGAAGCGATCAAGAACTACCGAAAGAGCAAGAAAAGCCTACCGCACGAAGCGTTCATGGGCGGCTTCATCCTCGAGAAGATAGCGAGGCCACTGTCGAAGGGGGAGGTCAAGCTCAACGGCACAAACGTCGACGAAAACCCTCTGATCACCTTCAACTACTTCGCCCACCGGCGCGACGTCTCTCGCTGCGTCGAGGGCATGCGCGTCGTGGAGAAGGTCCTCATGTCGAAGCGCTTCGCCAACTACACGCAGTGCGATAGGGAGAAGGTGGAGAGGCTGGTGAACATGAGCGTCCGGGCAAACGTCAACCTCATCCCGAGGCACACCAACGACACGGACTCGATGGAGCAGTTCTGCAAGGACACGGTGATCACCATATGGCACTACCACGGCGGGTGCCACGTAAGAAAGGTCGTCGACGAAGACTATGGGGTCCTCGGGGTGGAAGGCTTGCGAGTGGTGGACGGCTCGGTCTTGGACGAATCGCCCGGGACGAATCCTCAGGCGACGATCATGATGATGGGAAGGTACGTGGGGGTGAAGATTCTGAGGGAGAGGCTCGGCGGAGCGGCCGCCGGGGTGTAGGAGGAGGAGGAGGACGGCGGGGAAGAAATTGAAGTTGTAATGAAATGAAACGAAGTCTTTGGGATAAATATGTGGTTAGGGTTTGGCTTAGGACGATGATATAATGGGGTGGGTCTACAATTTGTAAGATGGAATGGAATATTCACAATAATTACTATTATTTCTTCCGTTTCTTGTTTCTTGTCAGGAAACCTTAAACATGTTTAGGACATAAAAATGTGTTGGTTAATTCCATATATCTCAAACATCATCTTCTTTGTGGTTACTAATGGTCATATGGTGAGTATAACGCAGAAGAATAGTTAGCTAGCTACAATGAAGATCATAGGTTGCCAAGCCAATTATATAATAATAATAATAATAATAATAATAATAATAATAATAATAATAATAATAATAATAAAAACTTACATTATTTCTCTTCTTACATTTTCGCCATAAAACTCCACGATGTTCGGTCCTGACCTTTCAAACGGGAGGTCAGGAGCTCGAATTCTCTAGGGACCTTGATTATCGTTGTTTGTGGGATCTTGGGTGGGTCTCACGTATCAGGGATGATTAGTCCCGCTGGAAGACAATAAGGTTTAGATTCAATTTAGACTACATCTAATTGGAGTGTGGGGACTGCAGTGGGTGGCGTTGTGTGGAGCTGGGAATATCTACCTTATCAAAAAATTCCCGCCACAGGAGTTAGTGGGTGTTAGGATTCTGACGTGGCGACTTGATTATTTCATATATTCATAGTGATGATAGTAAACATATAATTCTTTCGGGAATCTACACTTAAATATCTATTTGTATAAAAAAGTTGCAATTCAGTACTCTGTCAGAAAAAAATTATATTTAAGTACCCAACTGGTTGTCTGTATCATTTTACCATGCTTGATGTACCTTTTTATGTGTATATTATGTATCATATCACACGTTTATGTTGTACATATATTCGTTTCTTTATGTTACCTAAATTTATTATATGATGTACCTTTTCTTACGGTATTATGTACCACAATATGTTTCTATATCGTACCTAAATATACTTATATGATGTATTTGTGGTGCAAACAGGTACTTATGTGTAAAAACTTTATTATACTAGATACCTACATGTAAAAAAGTTCTGACAAGGGATTGAATTAACAATTTTTATACACTGTTTTCCAAATTCTTTTTTACTTGAAAAAAAAAAATTATTTTAGTATCAGCGAGCCTAATTATCTTTTTATTCTTTATTTATTTTATTCAAATAATTACCATTCTACACTTTCATTTTTTTTATTTATTAAAATTATATTCCAACAAATTAAAATTATATTCTTACAAATTGAGTCCGGGCTTTTCCACCTGGTTCAGGCGCTTGTAGCTCTGGGGAACAGTGTCCACGTCATCGCTCCTCAATCGTAATCTCTTGTTCATTTTACGCTTTTCTGTTGTTTTTTCTGTATTGGGATTTGGCGCGTGGCTCGATTTTGTATGTGTTATATTATGATTCATGCTGTGTGTATATTTGGCCGACATATTGGAGGTTCGACATCATTGGTTATGATTTTTGGACAAGTCTGAGTAAGCTGGTTGTAGCTGTTCGTCAATATTAGAAACTCAGGCTTGTCACTGTTTGTTTTCCATGATCGTAAGAAGTTTGGGTGTGTTCTTTTTTCTGTCTAAAAATTGAAATTTTGCTCGATTGGTTAAAGAAATAGAGAAAACATTGAGCTTGTTGCTCATTTTGCAGTTGGTAATGGGCTTTTGATGAGTGATTTGATTATCTAGTTAGTCAGAACAACTATGGAGAAATAGACAATCCTTCTTTTAATATGAATGCTTCCTTTGTTGTGGTGGATTTATACGATTTTACTGTAGAGATGTTGTCCATAATGTGGACGAGTGCCTTATGGTTTCTGAACTGTCTTTGATTCATGACTATAGATGTATCTTTTGTCGTCATTTTCTTTGACTTCTTCACAGATTGTGTTTTCCTTTTCCATTCTTACAGATAGAGCATTGATGGTCTGGTTTTTGGTGGTCTTAAAGGGACAAATCCACATCAGGACATTCAGTATCTCTAAACGAAACAGTCGAGGTAGCTTCAGTTGAAGTTAATGGTGCTGTTATCTATGAAATTTCTGGTATGACCTTGATATAGTTTATTGTCTACTCTCCAATGTGACTAATTAACTCAGTGGCACTATGATTATACTAGCTTTAGATTGTGATATATCGAATGTGCTTTTGAAATTAACTTGAGGCCAATACTTATTACATGAAACTTTCAGGAACGCCTGTAGATTGCGTATCACTAGCATTATCGGGCACACTATTTTCATGGTCTAAGCCTCTCTTTGTATGCGTTACCTTATTTTTTTTTTCAGTTGGTCCGTCTCCATTTGTTTAGTTTATTATGTTAAGCCTGTCGGTCATGAGTCGTTATCAATGCATATTTCCTCGAACAAGTGGTATATTGGTTCTTACTCAAGCTATTTCAGGAAAAAGGATACAAGCCGGGAAAGTGATGACTTCAAAGATGCCGTTGATGTTTGCATGCCGCTTATTAATGCCACCATCAGAGATATAAAGAGAGGGATTTACCCGACGGGTCTCTCATTGAACGCAGAAGTTCCCAACTCACCGCTGAAAAACAAGGTTTGTTATAGTCTATAGATTACACTATGCATAATACCGAATCTTCACTATCTATATCATTTCGAAATATCGTAACTTGATAAATGTCTTGAAGTTCTGTTCATTAGATTAGCTTTTAGTTCTTTGTAGCTCTATTGCAGAAACTGGCAATTTGTACGTGGTTGGCGATGTTATTAGCTTTTGGAGACCATTGTTGTTTGGCATCAGCATATTAATATGTACTATTCTACTTTTCTTACAGGGAATTAAGGTTATACCAAGCCAATTAGCCTCTGGAGATCTACTCTTAGCTGGCAAGCTATATCATGCACGAGGAATAAGGCTGCTTTGCAGTTTGTTGGAGGCCAACCGAGCCTCGGCTTCCAATTTCCGCAACTTGGCCGTGATGCTTCTGCTGCTGCGAGCTGCTCATTATATTTTATTTCTATATTTTTACGTCGGTCTAATTTCCAGGTTACATTGTGAGCTCAGAAAATTTATTAACTGTTTCATATGTTTTTTCCTCATACATAGGGCGCTGCACGTCGTTTATCTAAGCAAAAGAAGAACCTTGAGATTGTAGAATATCAGTCGGTGTTTCTGGGAAGTCTAATTTCGAGAGGACCGTCAAGTACTTCAGAGCAGAGGTCGCCATTTCTATATCAAGATCTTCTTGCTCCTTGTTCCTTTCTCATTTATCTCATCATCGCCTTTTTTTTCCATTACATTGGTGGCCAAGAAATAATAAGATCCTCGCCGCGCTTTCCTTTTTGTATCAATAATTTCGGGACATTATTTTTCCAGATGATTGAAAGAGAGCAGCAAGAAGACGACGACGAAGACCCCGATTTTAGAGCAGTGGAGAATGGCTATGTAAGGTATAGCCATCTTCTCGATCGGTATATTCTTGCAAAAATCAGCTCGCAAATGTGGTCATTCGTTTGGACAGTTTTATAGTCAGTTCGAAAAATGTCTTTTTCTTGTTTTTTTTTACAGGTCGCAGTTTCGATACTCCCTTCATCCGCTTGCCTAGACCACGAGGCGGAGGCTGCTGCATTGCAATGGATATCTTCAGCACTGAAATTGGAACAGTGAAGGATTGGTTTTGTGTTTGTACATTCCGAAATCTGATTGTCTTAAATTTGTGATATAGAAAGTGTTATAATTTTATTTTTTTGTTAATGTATTGTATAAAAATCTTCAAGAACTGATTTTGATAGTTTCTTACAATCTAAAATCTTATGACATTTGGTACGAAGCTTGTCAGAAAACTTTTGTCCCTAAAAGATATGCTAGCTCGTTAATTGACTAGGTCATCTTCGTACAGTAAGTACATATATATTTGCAATATATATATATGCATGCATTTTATATTAATCAACCGTATATGTCCTGCAGAAATTACATAAAGCAACGTACGCATATGTACAATAATGGTTGTCACTTACACGATGACGTCATCAAGATTCCAAAGTCAACATTAACCATGATGATAAATATCCGTTGAACATTAATGTTAAATCCCACTAGTAAATTAGGGTAAATTATGCTATACCCCACGTGGATATACTGAAATGCACATTACTACCCTATGCTTTTTTTATTGCATGAAACTTCCATGTGGTGTCTAAAACTTAGCACAATATCCCCCATGGTGTCTAAAACATAGCATTGTACCCCCAAGTAGGGGGTAAAAATGACAAGGAGCGCATGATTAAATAAACCACGAGGGTATTTTACGCTATTTACAAACCATAGGGGTTTTGGTGTTTATTTTTTAAACCACGGGTGGGTTATATGCAATTTAGCCAGTAAATTAAATATTATAATTGGGACACTTTGGGTTACTAATGGAATGTGGAAAATTAAATTTCAATATTAAGATATTTAATCTAATTCTTTAATAATATATATATATATATATATATCTGCATGCAGCATAAGAATTAGTGGATGCGATGACTGAAGTTATTTATTTGCCCATGTTGAATATGAATGTAAAGATCTAATAAAATTATAACGACTTTCAATTATAGTAGGAATTATAGTAGGAAAATCTGTAGCAAAAAATACCAAACTAGATAATCTAATTAGGTATTGATACCATAGATGTAATAAATATGTGTGTCTGAGCATTGTAGATAATGGCTTCATAGTTTTGAAACTAGGTTACACAGTACCATAAATAATAGAGCATATCTATAATAGTTTACATATTGTAGATAATGGCTTCATACTTTGAAACTAGGTTACAGTACCAAGAATACTAGAGCATCTATAAATAGTTAAATATTTATTTAAATAATATATAGGTATGCTATAATTATGATCACTGAGAATTCCAGCTTGATGGAAAATTAGGGTTCATGAGAAAATGACCGTTGCATGTTAATGGGGACATTGGCGACGACGATGAGGTGGCCGAGCCCGAGTTCGAAGAAGCACTTGATCTTGCAAATGATGCCATGAAAGACTCGAATATTTCGCATTGGTCGAGGCCCGAGGGGTTGAAAAAGCTCGAGAAATCAGCAATTTGTTTATGATGATCAGCAACTTGCAGTAGTGATGATTCTTGCTGTATAGCAGATGAAGACGTTGGCGCCAAAGTTTCAAACCCTTTATTCATAGCTCGATCGTCATCGTTGATCAGGCGCTGATGATCATCGTCGTAAGGCTGCCTTGGTTCGAGATTTGAGTTCATCATGAGACTTCCGTACTGAAAACCGTCCAAGCCGAGCATCGAATCACTACCGTGGTGATCTTGTTTAAGGTTAATAGGGTTGAAGTGGTTTTGATCTGTGGTTTGAGGGTTGCTGAGCATTCCCAAAGGCCAAGAAGGGAGATAGGGCACAAAGTTTTCAGACATGGGATTTAAACTTTCCAGAAAATTACTGCTCATCCTATGAAGATCGAGCCTCGATTCCATAACATCGAAACCCTGAAGGACTGTCGTGTCTGAATCTGGGATGCAAATCTTATCCATCTGATGGATAATGTTATCATCGTTAGGATTCACGAAGAAGAAATTCTCAGAACCGCTAGAGTTCGGAAAATTCGGAGAGAAAGGCGCTGTAGCAACGTTGAAACTATTAAGATCAGAAGGGTTGTTAAGATGGTGAGATGAAATCAGCTTCTTCTTGATGCTTGAGTTCCAAAAGTTCTTAACTTCATTATCTGTTCTTCCAGGCAAATGCTTAGCTATCTGAGCCCACCTTGAAAATCAATCGAAAACGTTAAAAAAGAAATCAGTTCCTCGTCGAAGCATCGTCACGTTAAGACAAAACTAGAAGATGATGTTAAGGAGAAAAACCTATTTCCAAGAATCCTATGAAGCTCAATTATAAGAGTTGCCTCTTGATGAGAGAAGCTCCCTCTCTTCAGATCAGGCCTCAGATAGTTTATCCACCTCAATCTACAGCTCTTTCCACACCTCTGTAACCCTTAAAAACGCCCAAGAACACAAGAGTCAGATCATATATAACAATATATATATATAGATAGATAGATACAGTTTGTGTATATTATTATTACCAGCAAGTCTTGGAACTGAGCTCCAACATCCATGACCATAGGCGGTGATGTAGCTGATGAGTTTCTCATCTTCTTCAGGTGACCAAAGCCCTCTTTTGACTTTCTGTTTATTGCAGCAAGTGTGATGTCCCATGTTGTTGTTGTTGTTGTTACTTCTCACACATTCAGATCAATCTCTTTATAACAGCTTCCTTGAACATCATGTCTGAAATGAAAAAGGGATGGAGATCAAAGAACTGTTTAATGTATCTGCAAACACACACAGCAAAAGCACACATATATGAGAAAGAAACAAGAAGCATATCATCCGTTGACTTGGAGAAGAGAGAGTACTACATATATATAAGCTAGAAACATGACGAGTTCTTGAAATATATTGATGATATCATATGTGAGAGTACGATAAGATTGTGTCTTTAATGTCAAGAGATGCACCACTCATGTCAATGAGGGCCCTTTTAATCTGGTCTGAATTAATAGTATAAATAAAAAAATAATTAAAAATTGTCGATATGATTGATATGAAATGTGTATGGTTTTTGTAAGGGTTTTTGACAGCCATGAAACTAACTATTATCGTACCTTTGAAAGAGAAACAGTAATTTTTTATTACAGCAGACATATAAAACCTAATAAACTGAAGCTGTTGTCCAAGAAAATACATCAAATTCACTTTAGAGAAATGATTAGAACTCATGCAATACACAGCAAGGCCCACACTTGGAGCATATATTACCAGAACTTAATAAAGCTAATAAGACCTAAATCTTGAATTGTATTCTTGGCTTCTTTACTTTCTGATGGCTCGTTTGTCAGTAAATCTTCTTCAATAGACATCCCTTTTTGTCGATTTAGTTAATAAAGAGTTCGAGTTAGGAATAATCATTTCTGTTAGAAAGAAACCTACCTTATATCTTATTCTTGTTTATTTCTACTCTAAAACTATGTAATAATGTCACACACAGAAGAAATAACATTATTTCAATGTACTGTAAGAGAGGACCCTTTGCTCTAACGCTCGTGACTACTGAAAAGTACAGTTATTTCCTGAGAATAGATTGTGCAGTGCCCTTTGTTCTTGATCAAAGTATGATGTGAGTTTTTATAGCGATTTGCGCAGTACAGTCTTTTTTTATAGATGATGATATTGATGGAATGTAATTAAATGTCTTGTAATTAAAGGATTCATCGAAGAAGATGATGCAGACTGATTCATATATGCAAGAGAATGTTTTCTAAAGCCGGAAACTGCAGAAATAATAAATGCCGAGTTTTCTGTCTGCTGAAGGCTTACAGCCAACAAAGGATGAAGCATATTATTTTTTATTATTATTATTATTATTATTATTTTCTCAATGATTTTATCCATATAATGCATGCATATTTGATATATTTCTCAATATATTCTAAGAAAAAAAATCATATTGTTTCTTTCTGTTAAAGAAGGCAAGTAGGACAGTGAAGACATAAGCACATATGTAACGTAAATTTCCATTCTCATGAACCAAAACTGCACATAATATCAGTTCTTGATATGCTAACATGAAAATAGGTTTTCCAATATATATTTATATTTTTTATTTTCATGATAAGAAAACTGTTTTACAGTTTCGTCATCATTAGCCAGACATTAAATGCAACGGATATCAAATAAAAGATTCGAATTCTCTATGTTACTCAATCCATTTGAAATTTCCATGCTAATAATCTATTTTGACATTTTTTATATATTTATCATAAAATAAATATACGTTGCATGTAGTTTCTGATTGAGAACTGACTACGATCTACATGCGCATCTCTGATTCTCTCTTCCAATTGAAATAAAACGACAGATTCCAAATTAACGGTGAAATCTTGGTTAAGTAATACTTTATTTGTAAATAAAATTTTCAAATTCTACGGATAAATAAAAGGGAAACACTAATAATAAATGCTTGTGATCGAAGAAAAATATAATTTTTCAAATTTTCAAAAATAAAATAAGAAGCAAAGGAGATTCTTTGATCCATTGTTGCACATGCAAGAATTAATTGCTGCGGGGCTCCATTTCTTTATTTGTTGAGTTACTATGGGACAGAAGCTGCGTTTCAGTTTTGTTTTTTTCCCATTTCATAAAAGTACAAATATTATATATGTATATATATATATATATATTTCGATTAAGATTATTTCCTTAGGACTTTCTACAATGAAAGAATGCATGGAGCATTTGATCTTGTGGTGAAAATTACAAAGATGCTGCTTTAACATATATATATATATATATATATATATATATATATATCAATTTCTAAGCTTATGTTCTAAAATCAATTTATTTACAGTCGCCAAGCTTGAGAACTATATAATTAATGAGAAAACTACTACACATCACACCTTTGCATATCTAATAATCATTAAACTTTAAATGACCGGTAAGAAAAATGACAAAAAGTCATGTCTCTGTTGGTCACTAACTAAGCTATATGGCTGCTAAATAGTATAACAATGACATGTGAATCATAACGTTGTCCTCATCTATGCTTACCCTTCTAATTTTTTTGAATAATATATATATATATATATATATATTAAAATTATATTTATTTCAGTGTCTGTCCCACCATAAGCTTCCTTATTTTCTTGGCAATCCATTGACAGAAAAGCCTATAATATACTCAATCATCTTTCGAAACATATTATCAAGGCCATATAGCCAAGTGATACGTCTTTGTTTGTGGCCTCTTCCATGTTGCTTCATGAACATATTTGATGTATAGATTGATGACTTCATACAGATAAGTGAGCAAAAGGATATAATATATACATATACATATATATATCTATATTCATAAATTGACAGATGAACAACTTTTTCTTGCATGTGCTTGCTGGCTAGTTGTTTTAGTTCCTGCTCACGTACATGGCGGTATGTAATATCCCTTTGAATCGCCTTAACTTGCAAGTCTTTTCTCTTTAAACATAGAATAGAATCATTACTCATCTTATGATTACGATGCTTGTGGTCCTGAGAGATATAATGTGATACTTCAAATAAACAACCAAAAAAAAAAAAAAGGAAATGTTGATAAAAGTGTATGTTTAACATAATAACATCAGTATGTTGTTGTAATGAGAACTGTTTTTGCAGACTAAGGAGAAAGAACTATAGCAAGCATTAGCAAAATGACATGTAGTTTTTGAAGTTGAACAACAAGCAGTTGAGCTCTGTAAGAAGACACACCAAAACCGATAGAACTAACATAGCTTTTTACTCGCCCTAAAAGCACTTGCTAAACTTGTAATAATCCCGACCGTCCGTCTCATCGAGATCACCGATCTCATGAACGTTGTTGGGATATAAATCCTTGCCAAGATCGACGGAGTAAAGATCAACGTCAGCACTTCGCCTGGCAGTATGATTATTCTTCGAAAGTGGGCTCTGCCTTCTAACATATGATAATTCCTCAACAGAACGCCTCTGAACGTATTGAGCATGCGATGTTATTGAGTACCTGCTATTCCTCTGCTTAGCCTTCATCGACACGGTGGGATTCATGTAGTTAGGCTTCGACACGCTCTTCTCAGCAGAAGTATCTGAGGTAGTAGTAGCTGATGAATTTGAAGTCGTCGTAGTAGTGCCCTCATCATAGGCAAAGTCGGAAGACGGGTCAGATGAAGTTCGAAGAATCTGACAGCTTTTGGGAACCCTCGAGGGCGTTCGAGCAGAAATGTAGGGATTTCTTGTTCTAACGGAATCATGGTCTGAAGCATTAAGGAGCGATCCAAGCATATAGGCACCGTACTTTGTCATTATATCTGCGTTTTCGGAGGAATCTGAGGAGAATTCTTCCGTTCTTGAATATGAGTTCAGATTCTTCCTTAGCTGTTGATGTTGAGAAAAAAATTCCTTGTAATAAGCTAATCAAATACACAGATACACACACATAAGTATATTGCAGCAAACTATAAACCTGCTGTGGAAGGGCATAAGCAATGGCCCTTTCCCTCTTCATTGCACCTTGTTGCTTCATTTGCAACTTTGATATCACTTCTTCGACTGTTCCTCGGCTGTCACACCACCCTTTCTGTAGCACGGCGGAAACAATGTATTAGTAATCGATCGGTATTGCAATGACAGCCTTGGGATTTTATTGCATCATTCTCTGAGAAAACATATTATACCTCAGCCTCTTTTAAAGGATCGAGTGGGATTCTGTCCTCTGGAGCATCTTCAGACCGAGTGCACTGTGCCCTGACTCGGGCTTGAGCTCGAACGAGAGCCTGCATGCACCTTAGAGTCACGGCGGCTTGCTTTCGAACGAGCCTTCCACGTACTATAGCTTGCAGTCTAACCAATGCTCTCAAAGCCCTTAAAGCCCGCCTAGCCTAACAATAAATAAACATCGAAAAATAGGATGCAAAAAGGGTAAGATTCTTGGTTTCCCTCGGAGCAATTAATTCACTAAAACACGGAAGCCAGATGTAAAACAGTCTTTCAGCTACTCAACCAAACCGAAAGAACTTCATTGAATCTCATATTACTACCAGAAAAGAGCGGAAAATTGTCTGAATTCTAATTGCAGCCCATTCCCGTCGGACAGCCATGAAATCCCGAGGCGAAGCCTTGGCCAAAGTAGCCACTACAGCTGCCATTTCACCTTCGAAGTTATACGAATTTGAAAACTCCGACATGTCGGCCTCCGACTTGCTGCCGCCAATTTTTCCGGCATCTGCCGATCCTCGTGCTGCAGTCCTCCAATTCTTCCATTTCTTGCCTTTGCCACCTACCTTTTCCTTAATCGATTAAGAAACGAAAAAATTAAAAGAGAGAAAAAAAGTTCCAAACACAATACATCTGTGGAGACAATACAGATATTACAAGATATGAAGAAAGTGCAAAACTTTGCCAGAACTAAAGCCTAAAAGGTACCATTAGACGGTCAAAAATAGCAGCAAATAAAGCTAAGGAGAAACTCAATAGATAAATAGTTAGCAAATCTGTTTAAGAACATCAACAAATGACAAACATACATATTAGAGTATGTGAGCTAACAAAGCAAGAATTACAGCAGGTTTCAACATAAACGAATGCTAAATTCAGACATTAATGAAAGATAGGTTATAAAAATCATCCCTTTTCAGCTTACCGGTTCATTCGCGGAAGGCTTTTTCAGGCCAATCAATGATTTTATCCACTTTCCTGAAACACCCATTTTGCATAAACAACATCCACGGCCAACGGAAAAACAATACAGAAAAAAAATCACTTCCTTTTTCAAGAACGAAGCAGTGGGCAGTTTAGTTTAAGAAAACTTCGAAAAATCTGCTACGGCAAGACAAACTAGAACAAGGGTTTCGCGAGAAAAAGCTGGAATTAGAAACCTTGGGAATCGATGAAGTGTATTTAATGCTGCAAATCGTTGAGCGTGGGTTGTAATTTTGAAATTTGAAAATTTGAAAGAAAAGAGATAAAATCGAACTATACAACGGATAGAATACGTTAATAAGTTCTTTAATTCAAGGCTTAACCTTTTTTAGGAATCGACACATCCTTCGTATTATATTAAAGAATTCATCTTTATATCTAACGAGGGAATAAAGAAAGAATGTTCAGTATAGTTTTTTTTTCCCCTCTTTTTCTTACAAGGCTATCATTTTACTAATACTATGTTGTCAGGGAACTCTGCCTAATCAGTTTCTGACCAAGAAAGTGAAATCTTGGACTTACTCTAAAGATCTAATGAAGCAAACATTCCCTTTAGTATTTAAATTTAGCAGTCACTTCAATATTTTAGTTGAAACAAAGTTGAAGGGGCGATCTAGAATCAATATAATGCTGGAACCAAAGTACAGTATGTCAGAAATTGCTGCAGCCTTCATCATCAAGGCGCCATTTATTATCGAGTAGTCGAGATATAGAAAGCTTCTGAGGATGATGATGACCGTACGTACTCCCTCAAGAAGGGGAAATCCACTGTACAAAATCTTCCAACATGGTACGATGAAGCAGCTCAGTAGTCTCATCGGATTCAGACCTAAAACAACGATCATCATCCTCTGAAAGAAACTCTTGGAACTTGAAGGGTTTTTTAATTTACACTTAAAGCTATTGGAAGTCTCAGTTTTGGCTACGATGATAGCTATTGAGGGAATCTGCTATGACATATGGAGGAGATGGAATGATGCAAAGATTGATAGTTTCATGAAGTGACAGCCTTTAATACAACTTACTCAAGAATCTTCCACCATCTTAATCCTTATTACAAGATTACAAAGAGACTAGATAACAATAATACTATTTATTTGAATCCGTATGTTATCTATATATGACAAAAAAAAAAGCCCAAAAAAACAAAAATAAAATCACCAGAATCCATGGACTACTTGGTCACAAGTGTTACCAATCCATCTGAAACTCTTCCTCAGATAACCCTTCATCTTACTTTCAACTGCATACGTTTTGTACCCAGCAACTCTCTTCTTTCTCTGCATCTCAGGGTCTAGAAGCTTCCAACTCCTCGAAGAAGACGATGAAGATATTATTGAGCCTTTATTGCTAGCTTTGCTCTTACTAGGAACCTTCTTGATTTTCACCTCGTATAGATCGCGAGGATGAGGGTTATAACTGTAATCCGAAGAGCTGCTAAAACTCCTCAGATCACGCATGTTGCTTGGATGCGCCACAGCCACTTCCCTGGATGATTTGGATCTTGAAAACTTATCATCCATAATGATATACGAATTTCTTCGTTCTTCAGATATGGTCGGAGTGTTGTCATAAGAAATTAAATAGGCAAATAGAAGAATTTTCTAACTTTGTTCCTTCTTCGCCACTTCGATTTGTTCGCACGAGGCTGACGTTTTGTGCCTGCGGCTGAGTTTCAAAGATTTGAACGTTGAAGTTTGACTTTAAGAAAAAAAAAAAAAAACCTGGAAATCTGTGAAATCTTTTGGAGTTTTTATGATAAATTTATGTTTGCAAATTAAACGTGGCGGCATTGCATGAGATCAGTTCATACGAAATTCAACATTTGTCAGCCAAATTAAGTTGGTAATAGTTGACTGATAATCTCTTAAATAGAATAAAACAATATTACCATAGAGCAGAAATCATTGACTCCAATCATGGTATGATTGAATATGGGTGGCTGACCATGGTTAAATCTTAATCAGTGGGTTAATGTTTTCATTAGCAGAAAATAAAGCTTTTAAGTAAACATGTACTTATGCTGCACAACAAAAAAAAGTGACAGCCAAACTGTTCTCCCCACTTCCTAACGTTGTAATAACCAAACTGTTCTCCCACTTCACTTAGATCTTTCCTCCATCTGCATCTCACAAGCCACTGTCCCTTGTTTCCTGTACGGAAACATCAGTCAGAGATACGAGGATAATCTGTGTCTGAAACTATGAGACAAGGTGGCGATGCTGACGTAATCCTAACTTACCTGACTCGAGCTCGAGCTGTCATAACGGTAATAACTCCCATCCGGCGAACATGTCGTGTAATAAAACCTCCCTTCAGGTTTCATCTCCGACCCCAAATCCCTCAGCCTCTCGAGCTCAGGCAGCACCACCGTGTCAAGATCCGGCCGATCCCTCCTCCTCATCTCGCAGCACCGTAAGGCTAGCCGCGCATACGCCAGAGTCTCTTCCAACGGCCAGTCCTCCACCGTCGGATCAAGAATCTCCGCGAAGCTACCGTTCTCTATGGCGCTCTCGACTTGATGGGACAACCCCATCGGCGACCTACCCGTAATAATCTGCAGCAGAAGCACTCCTAAGGAATACACGTCGGACTTGGTCCCCAAGACGCCGGTCTGTTGGTACTCGGGATCGATGTAGCAGAACGTCCCCACGGCCGCTGTGATGCGATACTGAGTGACCCTATCTGCGTCTTCAGGCGGGACGAGCCTCGCTAGCCCTACGTCGCTTATCTTGCTGACGTAGTTCCTGTCGAGTAATATGTTGCCCGGTTTGAGGTCGCGGTGGACGAGCGGCTCGGGCTTTTTGTGGTGGAGGAAGTTTAGGGCGGTGGCGATCTCCGAGGCAATCCTGAAGCGAGCGCTCCACGATAGGGTTTTGGTGTTTTCCTTGCGGCTGAGGCGGTCTTCTAAGCTTCCGTTTTCCATGTATTCGTACACTAGGCAGCCATATTCAGGACATGCACCTACGAGGAGGACCATGTGAGGATGTCTCATTCGGCTCAAAACCTCGACCTGCGATAAGATCGTGGAGATTAAGCTTAGGCGTAGATTCTCGGGCATCGATAGTTAGAAACCATTCTCTGCAGTCGATAGAATACCTCTCGTTGAAACTGCTTTAGGCCCTCAGATACGTCTGATCTAAGGACTTTAATGGCGACGGGCGTGTGATCTAAGGTGGCTTTATAAACGGGTCCATAGCCTCCTTCGCCGATCTTGCACGAATCAGAGAAGTAATCAGTAGCCACTTCGATCTCTTCGATTGAGTACCTTCGATAGCCCAAGAAACCGCATGAGTGTGCACTAACAGCCTTTTTCTTTGCTTCTAACTCTTGTTTGAATCTCCTCTCCGCAAACTTTCTCTTCTCGGACTCCTTTTCTGCCAAGCGCTGCGCCCTTTGTGCTATTTCTACAGCGGCCTTGCTCTTCTTCTTTTCTTGCTTCACGATAGCTAATGTACCCTCTTGTCTACGGCTGCCCTTCTCGTCGGGCGTGTCTGCCTCTTCTGATCTCCAATGTTCCATGTCCTTTACCTGAGGTTATTCCATGTAATAATTCGATGAAAAATCTTGATTTATTTGGACTGTTAGAAAGTTTAATACATGGATTTTACGAGCCTTCGTATCTTTTCTACCTTTTCTCTTGCAACTGCAGCTTCTTGGCAAGCCATGTTGTACATATCGAGCATCTGCTTTAAATCAAGCTTCATTCTCTTCAATTCGTCTTCAAAATCCTGCAAATGTGTAACGAAAAGGAGGATAAAAACTGATATGCTTAGGGCTTTTCTTACTACTAACTTGATCACTATCTTTTACTGAAGCATATTACAGCTTGTGAAGAAGTAGATATCCTAGACACTTCTGAAATCCGAGGCTGGTCCAAGAGCTCATAAGACAGGTCTGAGATAAAACTTTGCATGTCAGAACGATCGCTCGATCCTGCCGACGACACAGAATACGTAGTAGCATTGTCCCGCCCTCGAATGCGAAGGCTTAGGTTGTTCAACGGCTGTTTCAACTGTAACATTCTGCTGAGAGCCCTATAAGGTGGAGTAGTTCCTAGCCCGTGATCACCACCTTCCAAGTTGATTAAATTCTCGGGCGAACAGTAGTGGCAGAAAATTGTCGTTGCCTCTGAACTAGAAAACGAGGATTCGATCGGGCTAGTGTTTTTACAGACGGGGCATTTCCTCCAGGGAAGAGAATCGCTGCTGCTCACAGAGTTTCGAGATGAAGATGTGCTGCTGCTTTCGAATGATCTGTCGGCCGATATGATCTGATGAAGCTCTCGGTTTCTGATCATTCTGGGTGAACCGAACGGAGAAGTGTTTCTGCTGTTTTCTGACGACGATGTTCTGCCCGGTTGATGATCTAACCTGCTATTACAAGGCCGAATCAAGAAACTCCCACTCGATAGAACCCTAATGTAAGAAACTTTCTGCAAATCTCAGATTCTGAAATAGATGAAGATAAGAATCTAACATAATATATCCTTACCCCGATAACGATAACCTAGTCTTGGAAGCTTCGAACTCGGGAGTTTCGGGTAAGCTGCCTGATTTGATCTTGTTCGATTTTCCCTTCGACACGACGTAGACGGAACAAGAATCGTGAACGTTTTTCCCGACATTAGTTGGAACATCTGTGTACTTAAAGGCCCTGGTAATAACATATATTCGAAAGACGTTAACAGTTATAAGAAGCATCCAAAGAACATAATAACATAGAGATGTATATTGAAGTTACCATGCTAAGGCACTTTTCGATGGAGCGCCAAGGACAATGTTGATGATGGAGTTGGTGTTAACATAATCAGACAAAGCACCTGCGATGTCAATGTCATAAAGCACCACCTCCTTTGCTCGAATCTGAAACAAAAGTACAGTTGCTAAACATTAACTAAACCATCCCAAGTAATCTCTTTTGAACAACATCGAACGGTTTTTACATACCCTTTTACGAGCGCAGAAACCACGAAACGGGAGGAATAATTGCTGCAAATCGGTTTGCGATGGCGGAATAGCTTCTCCACGGTCTACATTCTCTATGCATAGTAGGGAAAATCGATAAGCGAGTAAAAACATCGTAACATCGAATCAAGCATGCGGCAGACGGGGAAGAAAGAAAATGCATGCGTGTTTGAATCTAAACGACAAAACCCTAAATGGACTTCTGTAAGAAAAAAAGCGAAAGAGTAAGAATACCTACGAGGATGGAAGGTTTGTTTGGTGCAGACGTGTACGAGGATGATCATATTGTTCCTCAACTTCAAATTCTCGATAGCCCATCTAACAGCAAATGGGCTGTTCTTGTCTCTATCGATGGCCACCGCCGTGGATATGTACGCCGTCCCATCATTATGATCGTCGTAAATTGCATTCGTCCGGCGGTTATTGGCCATCAATTGGGATCTGCACGGCTGAGGAAGATTAATATGGTAGCACCTTGCCTCGTCGCCGCCGCCACCCAAGAAGGTGGCTGCTGCTTCTTTACGTAGGTGGTGCGGTGACAGCTCAGCCGCGCGTGCATGTAACGCGGGAGGAGAGAATAAGTGAGAAAATATAACGTTGGTAAAACTTTTTAGTTCTTGACCAATATTGGTCAACGCTTTTGTGTCCTATATTTCTGGAGGAGCTATTTGTTTCTTCAAGAATTGTTCTTGCGTGGCCACACCACAAGTAGTTGATCTCCACCTCTCTTTTCTTTTCCCTTTTTTATTTATTTATTTATTAATTTTCTAATGAATAAGCCAAAAGAAGAAAATCGTCGACACGTAGACATTGACTATGTGTAAGAATATCATTTGTTTCCCTTTATTTTCCTTTTCAATTATTAGTTGATTTTTGTCGTATTAGAATCCCACCAGATAATTGAATCTACCACGTGTCCTTTGGCTTTGCCCACTTCGAAAGTAGTTAAAATCTTGAAGAACAAGGCTACCAAGTAAGCTGGCTTGTTCTTGAGCTATGATGTTTTGTTTCTATTCAATTTTCGGTAAGAACCCATTAGCCAACATCTTGGAATCTTTGGTGTATAAGTGAAACATCAAAATAGTCTGCTTCTGTTCTATATCAAGACTTTGAGAAAGAATTAATCTTTTTATAGCCGCTCACTGGGAAAGTTGTTGGAGAAACAGCTGAGCTTTTAATATGATTTATTTTTATTTGTAATAACGTTAGCACTTATTTTAAGAGGCGGAGAAGGGTTCCCTTTGATCCAAGCAATTGGTGTTCCATGTGTCAAAAAAGTTGGGATCTTTTTGGGTTTTTCCTTGTGAATCTCGAGTTGCTTCCAAGTTCCTTTAAGGTGAACCTTCCCTTCTTGCAGATAATGGATAAGGGTTTTTTGCTTTTTGTCCTTTTCTTCATTCCTCAGCAGTACTTAAGGGTGGTTTGATCAGATGAAAATTGCATCAATTTGTCGATTTATTCCCTGAAAATCTAAGCCCCTTTCTTTTATTTTATTTATATTCACAGAATATTAAGTGATCTTATTCCTGTACCTAAGTCCCTTATTCAGCTTTCGAATGTTTTAGTTTTGTTAGTGAAGCTGAATTCTATTACACCTTAGAAAACCTTGTTGTTGTAACTTCCTGTTTGAGCTTATGCTTGGTTAGATTACAGTGTTTAAGGCTTGCTTGTCAGTAAGTCTAAGTGGGTTAGGATTCTTTGAGGCCTCTTTTGTTTATTGTGGATAGTTAGAAGCTATAACGATGGAAGAGGTGTCTTCTGTAATAGCAGCAGCCACACTAACCTTAGGAAATAAAGCTCTGTCTGAAGATCCGAACATGGAAATCGAACAATTTAAACTCATGGCCGAAACAGCTAGCTTGTTGTCTAGTCCAGCTTCGGTACTTCCTGATGATATTTCCCGTGCCAGTTGGGATTATGATGGCAGGAATGAGTGCAGTTCATCGCCGACGTTTGGATATAATAATGATAATACTGAGATATGTCATAATGGTCAATTAGGTGGTGAAGAAGAAGAAGGCAACATTCTATCTGTTGCAGAAGAGCCATGCTTAGCGACTGATTCTGCGTTGCTGCCCTTTGAGCCAATATCAGATACTAGCGTCCCTATGGGTGCTGCTTCGAAGAAGGTCAAGGATATATCCGTTGAAATCGAGGGTGACGAGCATGGTGGAATAGTTGTGAAGGTCGTCGCACTAGAGGAAAGGAACATAAGACGGAAACTATCTGAGGAGGCCCGAAATATACATGTTAAAGAATCTGAAGTTGTTCTTCAGTTTCCTGGTAAGAAAGATCTGAGAAAAGATGGTCCGAAGAGCGTCTTTGAACTCGAGTGGGTCCCTCTATGGGGTTCGGCTTCTGTACAAGGACGCAGGCCCGAAATGGAAGATGCCCTTATGGCTGTGCCTCATTTTATGAAAATTCCTATCAATATGTTTATCGATGATGGCACTGATGGGAGGATACGCCCGACTCTAATGCACCTTAACTCTCATTTTTTCGGAGTTTATGATGGTCACGGAGGATCTGAGGTACGTATGGTTTATATGCTCTTAACAATTTTTTTTTTTTGTTCTGAGATTTATTGCCGTTTAAATGCTATCGCCAAATATACGACAGGTTGCAAACTATTGTCGAGATCGCATTCACTCAGCGTTAGCAGAAGAGTTAACGAATCATAACGGACAACTCACAAGTGAAAGCTCTGTAGACAATAGGCAGGCTCGTTGGGAGAAAGTCTTCACCAATTGCTTCTTAAAGGTCGACGATGAACTTTCAGGAAAAAGATCGAAAGAAGGAATTCTTACATCCGATGGAAAAACATACTATAATCTTACCACTGAACCTCTTGCCCCAGAAACTGTGGGCTCAACTGCCGTAGTTGCTGTCGTAAGTTCGTCTCATATAATAGTTTCCAACTGTGGAGATTCAAGGGCTGTACTTTACCGCGGTAAAGAGGCTATTGCTCTGTCGGTGGATCACAAAGTACGCACGCGCATCATTAACAGTAGGCTCGATATTTTTTAACCCGTCGAAGGTGTGATAATCTGATATTCAGCCTTCGATACTTATTTATTACAGCCCAGTCGGGAAGACGAATGTGCCAGGATAGAATCATCTGGCGGTATGGTCATTAAGTGGAATGGACACCGTGTCTGCGGAGTTCTTGCAATGTCGAGAGCTATAGGTAACTCTTGCCTTCAAACTACTAATAAACATGTAATAAATCTCAAAATAGTAAACAAACTGTGTATTGTGGATTATCTTTGGTGTGCTAAACTGTTTTTGTCCGTGGTTTGAAGGCGATAGATTCTTGAAACCATGGATTATCGCAGAACCTGAAGTTACGTTTTTACCCCGAGCTAGAGAAGACGAATGCCTTATCCTAGCTAGTGATGGCTTATGGGATGTAATGACAAACGAAGAAGCTTGTGAAGCAGCAAGAAAACGTATCTTAACGTGGCACAAAAAGAACGGGATGAAGCCCTCGTTCGAAAGAGGGCAAAGCGTCGATTCTGCTGCACTTGCAGCAGCAGAACATTTATGCAACCTCGGGATTCAGAAAGGAAGCAAAGATAACATCTCAGTAATCGTCGTGGACTTGAAATCAAGGAGGAAGACCAAGAACTGAAAGCAAATATGAATCAAGGGCTTTTCTTTTGGCAGTTCTCAGATATAGCTAAGATCAGATCCTATCGAAAAAAAACAAAACACTGTACCAAAAAAGGAACCTTCACAAGGTAAACACCGAGCTGTCGAATTTTGAACAGAAAAAACTACCCGACTAAAAAAAGACGAGTCTTTGAAGGATCATTGCCACTCGACTTACCTAGGACGAGCTCTCTTGCTGCTGCTGCTGCTGCAGGAAGGGCACTTGTACTTCTTAATACGCTCGGCTTTTGAAGGAGTGACCTTGACGCACTTACCATGGAACCACTTCTCGCATATGTCACAGCCTATCCAAAACGCGCTTGTACTGCTGTTTTCTCCACAGGCGCCGCACACTGTATCTTCTTGCTCGTCATCTTCTTCCTCGTCCTCGGAATCTTCTTCACAGATCTTCTCCAGCCGTTTCTTACCAGACTTTTCAGGTGTTTTCTGTCAGCAAGCAGAAAAAAAAGGCGTTCTTCTGTCAATATTTGCAGAGGCTTCAATCATGTCATAGGAGGGATATCTTCAGGACAACATAAAGATTTGTTGATATCAACTTGTTAAAAAGCAGAAGAACAAATAGCCATTCCATACCAAGTTGGAGTTAGGCTTGGATTTGTTGCTCTTTTGATTGGGGGATTTTTCTTTCTGATGCTTATTTACAGTCCCAACTACGACTTCATACACGTTGGGGAGATCGTTGATCATGTCGAATAACTGCTTTCTGCAACCAAAGAACACAAAAGGATGTACTCAGAACCCTGCCGGCCGGGGACTAGAGAATATTATAGTGCGACGGCGAGCATTAAACTAACCTCGCTTCTTTGTCGAATTTAAACCTAGCGCCAAAATGGAAGGCAACAGAAAGCAGCCAAGAATCGCTATGGACGGCGACGAGAGTTAACCAGTGGATTTCTTTCATTCCATCCCGAGCAAAGTTGATTCCCAGCACGGGCTCTGGCAGTTCGGGAGGAACCTCTTCAACTGGAGCGCTGACCTCCCATGACCCGTCGGGAAACCCATAAAGGCAAAGGTTCTCTTTTTCTGCAATTACGAATAGGACGAGAAGGAAACTTATGCAAAATTGTACACAATAAAGCACTGAGAACAACCGGCGAATGCTTAGATACGACATAAAAATGTTGGGCACTACAAATGAAAAAAAATCCGAGGCGTTCTTTGCTTCGTTTCTTTGCCTATGAACTACTGAGGTAGATTAACAGTTAAGCAATATGACAAACAGGGAAATCCTCACAAGATTTACAGTGATCTCAAGACAGTGAGAATCCACAAAAGAAACTACTTTTGCATACATTCACATAATCCAAAAAAAAAAAGAAGAAAAACAAAAGTTGAAATTCGATATAAAACCTTACCAGGGTCACATTGCATATAAAATTCCCCAGCATCTGCAGGCAGGGATAGAACATAAATCATGGGGCGAATGAACCATAAAAGGAGGCAATAGAATCTTTGATAGAAAATGAAAAGAAAATACAAAAAACCCTTTGTAAGCGCTTTGATGATTCCATCTCTGCGACCCTTAAAATCCCTAAAGACTTCTTCAACCGTCGGAGGATTATACTCAGGCGCCATTCTGTTACTTAAAACTAGAGTCGGAAAAAATAAAATAAAATATGTATATATATCATACTAAATCTCAGTGATGTGACTAACTGCGCTTATTTCATATATATATATATATATATATATATATTTTTAGTATATATATCATACTTGAGAAAATTACTGATCAGTCCTCGCTTTTGAAAAATAGAAAATTGTTGAGTCCCTGTTTTGGAAAGTTACATTTTACTCCATATATTTGGATAAGAAAAAAACATTACTCCCGGAGAACTTCCATTAATCAAATATTAAGTACATATCAATCCAATTACAGCATTAAATAATCAAAAAGTCAATTTTTTCATTTAGAAAAAAATAGGGCTTGAATTGTTATTATATTACAATAGACCAAAACATAAATGAAAATGTGAATTGAGGACTACTTCGTCCATAATCTTTTTAGGAGACTTAGAATGAAATCTCTATTCTTCCCTACCTAGTTGGCTTTCCATTGAATTTTCGACATATCCTAAAAAAATTTGAATTTTCGATGATTGTGTCGAAAGTCTAACGAGTTGGATTGGTGGTCCCACGTGGGTAGGGTAGAATATATTCGAACGAAAAAAGTTGATTTAATATATTAAAATTAGAATAATAATTTGAAGTTCTTAATCCATTAAGTCAAATCATCAGTAAAAGATACCACCATGTCTAAGTCAATAGAAAAAGCACTCTAAGTATGTTAGAATATGAAGGAATCAGTAGCAGTAGCACACTCTTAAGATGTTAGAAAGCAGAGAAGAAGAGAGGCAATAATACCATGTTAGAACTCGGCAAGCAGCAGAAGATTTATCACGAGAGGCGCGAAGATAAAGAATGCGCCGGTTAATGAATTTCAAGCCATCAAGAACAAATAATCTCCTCGAGGTAGCACTGAGTGATTAAAAATCTCTCCCTTTGTATGGAATTTCCTGCACAATATGTTTCCATGGAAAATATCAGCTTGGCCATTCAACAAAGTGAATCGTTGGATGGATATAAAGGTAAAATAACACACTCTCGGAGTATAAAATAGCAAATGGAAGGCGTTGAAGCAACACTAGATGAATGGGAAAAGAATAAGATGATTATCTTACAGTGGGGTAAGTTGGTATGTATGCGACCGGACTAGGCTGTCCAACCATCATATGCTGTCCATACTGCACATCACATTTCAGACAAACTTTAAGTCATCCAACAGAAATTGAGCAGAGTATTTCTCATTAGCAGAACCATATACGACGGCGAAATAAAGCATACATGTGGTACGTTTGTATGATAATATGGCTGTGGAATTGGCGAGCCCTGAGGATTGAATATAACAGGTTGCTGTGCAGGAAATGAAGGCCCGATCTGCAAATTCGTAGTTCCATACCAAACTATGTAAGGCAGAAATGTAGTGGCCCGGCAGGTTATTTATAGGAATAAAGCAGAAATGAAAAGGTACATACAACACCGCGGCCTTAACCGTAACTAGTAAATGAGCTCAAAAGGATGAATTCACGTAATGAACATCGTATATGCAGAAATTTCTGTACCACATTAAAGAAGCATGAAAAGCAACTGAAAACTTCTAAAATCTCACCCCAACACCAATAGGCAATCCTTGCATCTGTGGTGCAGAAGCCATGCTAGCTTGATAAGAGAAGGGATTATCAGCTACAGGAGAAGAAGGCCTCGGACGTGTCAGGGAAGGGATGAAACTCTGGGCATTTGGGTTTAATTTGAACTCCTGCCAATGATCATTTGCACCAAAGAGGTAATGCGTTAATCAGATGTGGCAGGCATGTGCAGGTAGAAAAACGTGAGCTCTAAGATTTTCATGCCGTGCAAGCCAATTTGACTTCACCATGTAATAAGATGAATAACACATGTGGGTATGTGCAGATGGAGAAATTTGAGATGCCACGTGTCTATACATCATGTCATGCATGTCAACGTGATAAAGCAGAGTTCAACAGCGAGAGCAGCTACAGCAATATTTCCCAAACTACTAGAGTTATACCTTAGCATGTGGATTCAGCGTCGACTTTTCTGATGTCAAAGAACAAACAGATGAACATGATGATAATCCTCGTCCAGCTGAAACTGATGCAGCACCTCCATGGTCTGAAATGGACGATGTAGAACTACCAGGCCGAGCATCAGAGCTAGATATCCAATGAGTTTTGGGTGGGACAACAAGCTCTGATGGCTCATCAGAAGATTTTGACTTTTCCAAACCTCTGGAAGATGGACCTGATATGGCGTTTGGAGACAGTCCAGTCTCATCAGACCTCACTTTGACCACCCTCGGCAATGAATGCGAGCCTGCAAACGGACGTCGAAAGAAATGCAAGTTCAAAAGGCAAGCAGCATGGTATAACGGCCACCACTTCAACCAATTTTGAAAATGAAAATTATTTGATTGCAGTACTTTGATTGATGTTGTTTCACCATAAAATTGATATTTTGAAAAAAAAAAAAAAAAAAAATAGAACAAAAAAAAAAGGCTTATAAATCTCTTTGAGCTCAGCTTTACAGTTAAAATATCCAGTTATCCAGAATGCCAGTATGATACTGAACAACTTAAACAAAATGAATCAGTAATTCGAGCTAAAACTCACCTTCACTTTTTGGCAATATAGTCGAATCAATTTCCTGCGAAAGAGAACATGATTGTTACAACATATGCACTTTTATATTTGAACAGTAGCCAAGTAGCGGAGGTAGTTGGACCCACCAGCTGCTTTTCTCTATCCTCCTTTGTATGACCGCTACAAGGATGCTCGACGAATTGACAATCACTGGTCCTACATGAAAATTCCATCTCTTAGACATTTGGCGAAAGTTCCATGGTGAAACAACATGTGCATCCAGTGACAGATGAATGAAAATTATTTCACCTATTCAATTTATACTGATAAACCATATAATAATATACCTGCTAGCTTCAATTACTGGGGCAGGTTTAGAAAGCTTCTCAGGGTGACCATTGTCCTCAAAACCTGAGTGATGCACATCCATACTTGTAGAATCTCGAGTCAATTGTTCTTCCTACACCCAGGAAAGGATAGCGTTAGAGAAACATATGGGATGAATACAAGTAAAATCAAAACAATATTAATACAGGTAAAATCAATACAATCAACAAGGAGCAGAGGTACGTGATTCAGTTTTTAACATTAAACTAAAAGAGATGAGATTTAGTCTTAACATTACACTAAAATCAAACTAGTACTTTGGGAGCTTTGTCCAGATTATACACTATTCATAAAATCAACAAATGGAAGGACAATTCCATTCATGCAATGACGACTAGAAGAACAAAAAAAATGGTGGCGCGTTGGATGTGGATCTATGACCGAGTGTGGATACAGTCGTGGGGCAATGATGATTGCAGAGGAGATGGAAATGAATTGAGGAGGTGGTACTGTGGTGGCAATCGAGAAATTGAGTTTGGGTGTAGTCATAGGCCATAGGGGAAGGCTGGAGATTTATGACGATTTAAGAAATAAAAGTTAATGGCATATATTTGCCGCCTGTAAATGTACAAATGAGGATACTTTTGAATCGAAAGTGATCAAAATTCAAAAAAAAAAATTCCACCATCATTCTCTTCTTTCTTTTTTCTACTTTTTTACATCATTTCGCAAACCTTTTCAACTTCTGATTTTCTACCAGCGATAGATGAATATCATGATATTAGCCGCAGAAACAGAAAACGAAAAGTAATGATGAGAAACGGCACAAAACTGTCAATATGCAAAGAAGTGTACCGGATGTGAAGATTTTGATGGCATGTAAGCTCCAACGCGACCAGTTTTCCTGGATTCCATGTCCAGGAGAGGTTCACTTTTATCCAGAGTGGAGCGAGAAATGGATCCAAATGTTTTATTTTTACATGAATCCAAATCTCTGTCCTCGATTTCCTCATATCCAATGTCGTCGATGCTCCTTGGGACTGATGAGAACCGGGTTTCCTCATCAACCTCGAGATACTCAGCAATTTGGAGACCTCTCTCCTAAACAAACAATGAAATGGATAAGATGAATAGAATATCGACTTAAAACATTCTAAAACCTAAACAGGTTTTATCTAACCTCTGCTAGATGCAGATCAAGGGTATCCTCACCCTCAATCTCTCTAGCTATCCTCAAAGCTTCTCTTTCTAACTCTCTCATCTGAGGCCCTCTCTCAAGCCTCGTTGTGTAAAGTTCCTCGTCGAAGGTGCTCTTCACTCCGAATAGAGTTGCATTTGCTTCAAACTGATCCCATCCTCTAAAAGGCATGCATTTATCATCAAGAATACTCAACAGAGATGAAATTCCAAACTTGTTGTATGAACTTTCTTTTGGTAACAATTTCTCTCAAGTAAATGAAATATAAAACACAATGTACAATTTGACTTCAGAAAAGAGATTGCACTAACCTCTGCCACGATTCGTCGAATATGTTATCCAGTTCTGGGCGTCCAGGTATACCTTCATCTGGGACCCAACGCTCCAATTCCCTCCCTATTTCTACGTGTCGTGACTGTGATATGCGAGAATCTGTCAAAAGCTCTTGTGGCTTTTCCTGCTGGAGCTCATTTGTCAAGCCATCTCTAGTTATTGGCACCTCCTATACCATTTCAACAATAAATAAATAAAAAGTTGTCACATAATTTCCAACGATAAAACACCCATCAAAACAGCTTCTGCTTTGGTAACCAAGAACAGAGCTAACAAACAACTCTGTTTTTCCATACTGGTACGGAAACTAAATAGGGTATCAAAGTTTAAACCAGTGTTATAAGCAATTTTTTTGGCTAGAAATGCGCAGAAACCTTTGCTATCACTTGTACAATATCCGTAGCTGGTATAATTAGAGTTCTAGCGGGACGCTTATAAGAATCAGATACGTTTTTCTGCTCTCGCGAACCATCTTTAATCAAGCGTGCCATTTTCAAAATAATTCCTGCATCAAATGAGGGTCTAATGAATCCAATTCTAATTTCATTCGTTCAGTGAATAAAATTTGCCAACAGCTAAAACAGTTACACTTGAAATACCAAAAGCCTCAACATTAACGGCATGGAATATTCCAGAAAAGACAGATCCATCCAGAATCTGGACTTCCACTTGATGTCCAATGAGGCACGTGGTTATATACATCAATCGGTCGCTTGAATATAACTCGAGGATCCCTCCTATGCCAAGAATATATTAATTAGACTCAGAGAATAACAGACTACTATAGATAAATAACTGGTACGAAAAGAACACCAGATATATTCTTGGAAGAGTTCACTTTTCCAGCCCGAAGATTAGTTGCAGGATCTCTTTCGGTATAGCGATGTCCATATCCATTAGCTGATGATTTGGTCCACGCAACATGATGCATGTTCATCTCTGTAACCTGCAAGTGAAAATATAAAGGCGTGGCGGAAAGTCTTTCATAAGACACAGATAAAAAAATATAACACTAAAGTCTCGATTTATATCAAATTCACGATGTTAGCCTTTCATTTACGAGAAAATACTTCGTTATCAGATGAGCACAGTATACATTCATATAATAATTTCAGAGCTTTAAAAAATTCTACCGTATTGTCAGAGACATTCAAACAAACTTAAAGAATTTTAACACAAAATGATGCAATGGACCTTTATAGCAGAATCAAAGATAGTTCAGCTACTTCAGTACACACCAATTTGATTAATTTCAAATAAGCAAAGACGATGCCGTGATCAATACCTAGCAGCAGCAACAGAAAACGATAGCGTACCCAGACAAGTTCTCCAAATTAACAACCCTAAAAGACGTAAATAATCAATCAAACATGAAACTACAAGCTTCACTGTATCTATCAAAACTCAGATTCCCAAACCAACATATATTAGCAGCGAAGCAACAGAAGTATACAATAAACTAAAACCTAGAGAACAAATTGTAGGATCTTTTCATCAAACCAATACTCTCGAGCTACAGAGTGCACATGGTCATGAGCATAGATGCCCTCACCTCTGAATTGAGAGAGAGAGAGTGAGAGAGAGAGTTCAGGCTATTTGTTGAAATACCAACGGTGTCGATCTTGAGAGAGGTTTTTTTTTTTTTTTTTTTTTTTTTCCATGACTAATATCATTATCAATGTTATTGTTGGGCTACTAATTGTAAATTCCACGGTTGCTTTTTTTTTTAAAAAAAATTAATATAGACATATATTATTTTTGCTATTTAATTTTAAAATCCCATAAAACTAAATTCCCATACAAAATGTACAACACACACAACACATAATTTGCACATACGAATACAGTAAAGCATAACAACATTGAGCAAATACAAAAATTGTACACTGTTGGATTCGAATGCCATGGCAAGACTTTCAGTGCCTTCTCTTTCCACACTTTGGAAGAGATTATTTGTACTTACAAAATGTCACAGAAACCCAGGTTGTGTTTCTTCCACGGTTCGAGCAACGTCGTCTTGTCCGAATAACTTACCATGCCCGAGGCTTGGCGAACCTACCAACTGAGCATGAGCAAGTTCTTTTATCCGCAACAGAATTTCGGTTGGGATTGGAGCTGAAGGTTGTCTCCTCGAAGCATTCATCTGCGACAGAATTTTCACGAAAAAAATATATAAATCTGAAAGGCGATACTTGTGCAGCAGTATGATCTTCGTAAAGAAATAGATACGTGGGACTGATCAGATGATAGTGCTATGCTCTTAAAGGGCACTCAGAATAGCTCACCTCATTTCCACTGGGCGTTTCTGCAAGGCTAGCTTTCAACAGATTTCTCCATTTATCCTTGCATAGAGCAATGAGGCATATTTTCAATGAGTACATCAAGTATTACTTTTATAACTAAATATCAAAAGGAACGGTTTGCTTTTGAGGTTAATGTTGTGAAATGAACCTTCAGGTCAACAGATGTGCGATAAGAGTATGATGCGAAAGAAAGGCGTTTGATCTCAGACCATCTTCCAGAACCATACTTTGCAACGCCTTCAACCAGTTTGACAACTTCAGTGAGAGTCCAAGGTGTGTGATGTTTCCTTCTTATTCCTCCGTAGGGTATGATCGCGCCCTCGTCATCAGAAGTATTCTTGCTTGTTGTAGTATCTTTTAGCTTCACTTGCTTCTCCTGATAAGTTGGTTTTTCCTTGGAGAGCTCGGAGGGGTCTTCAATAGGCTGGTTACATGAAGAAAATACCGTAAATATCAGCTAGTGGGTGATCATACTTCAACACATCTATACAAGGAAAAAAAAAAGGGGAATACAGGATATACCCAGAGACTGAAAGATATTGTCCAAGTGCATATTCATCAAGACTTCATTCGTATCATTTAGAGTTTAAATGGTGAATTTTGATAGACCACTTCCAAACATAATTATTAAACAAAACTTCGTTTTCGGGATATCTATATACAACTTACAGGATTTGCAGTCCATCTGTTCGACAAGCTTCCGATGTTCACTTCGCTTATGCTTTCATGGTCATCTTCCTTTTCATATTTAGCATCATTCTTTCTTGAATCCGAGGGAAAGACTGCATGACTGAGCTGAATTTTTGAGACATCACAACTAAAAGAATGTAAATTGCATGCACAATCTGGAGAGCTTAAAAGCTCCTAACTTCATTGGAATATGCTTGTACATACGTATTTAGTGACTATAGTGTATTAACATTAGCATAATGTGGTTTCGACATTACCATAAGCGTTGCAAAATTTTCCCTTGGACGGCTTCTTCTGATCCTTGAAGCATGGGGAATTTGAATTCCAGGGCCTCCAAGTGAATGTTTCCTGATGAGAAATCTGTCATGCAGTTCAATGTTCTGAACAGGTTCTACACAAATTTTTAATGGTCGGTAGAGCGAACGGTTCCTATTCGAAGTCGAACATTTGGCCTCAGAAATTATGGTTTCTCCTTCTGAAAGTTCTTCAATGTATCGCCTTGTGGGCTTTCTAACTCTTTTAGCGGGTCTTTGTTCTGTGACAACATCTTTATCTTTAGCCTCACAATTGTCCTCGAGGTAAGAACTTGGCAATTCATCTACTGTTGAATGGATTTCAACTTTCTCATCATAGAAACTTGAAGAGGTTTCGTGTTTCTCCATTTCAGATGTAACAGGACAGTCAACCAGATCAGTGCAGTCTAAGCCTTCAAAAGTTTCCTTACTCACCTTCTTCACCATTCTATTGTCTACCATTACCAAAGTGGAAATCGTAAAATCACATGAGTTGGTCAATCCCATGATAATCCTCCTCTTGAGCCATTGATTGTCTTTTACTGAAGTTTCCCTCCCAAAGGTTGCCTTGAAAGTCTCCTGTAGATCTTTCACTAACAGATTGTCCAGGTGAATTTCACCCTGCAACAGAGAGAAATCCGGCTTCAAAGTAGCACCGATTGAAGAATTTGCGGAATCATTCTCATTTGATGCACTTGACGGCTCTGGTTTCTCCTCTGGATTTGTAGGCTGATGAACAACGCTACCAATTGCACATGGATTCGACGAGGCAACACCTTGCTATAGGATAAAAATGAAAGCAAATGGCAACATGAGCAGATAAATGGAGCTGTTCAGTAACTTTGATGAGCGAAAAACCAATAAAATGTTCCCAAATTTGGTTAACTAATTCAATAAAATTATTCTTTTCAGCCCCAACCCCAATTGGACAATAAACACATCAGAGGTTTCAGAAATCAATTACCTCAATCTGAACATCACACTCAAATTTAGCCTCGGGTTCAGGAGGCACATTCAGATTTTCTGGACCAGCTTCCAATAACTCAGGGAATGATAAATCTGGCATAAGAACAAATTACATACAACATGGAGAGCAAATAGAAAGATAAATTCACAGAGATGAGAAGTTCAAACGTGAATTAAGCAGTTTAATACCTTTCAGTTTGTCATCTTGACACAAGTTTTTGACCTCAATAAATTCATCATTTGTAGCAGGTACTGGTCTCCCATCCCAATCAACCTATATTACAGATTTGTCAGCTGCAACTTACTGCCTCAAAATATCATGAACAAAAATAAGCTTTCACATTTTACATTTCACACTGAACATAGTTACACCAAGAAATAAAGGATACGAAAATATTCCTTCATGTGAACCGCGAAGAGTAACAAAACATGAGCTTTCATGTTAATACATACCGGAATGAGGTCAGCATCCTCTTCTATTGAGGTAATATCAACTGTAAACTGAGCCTCCTGACTTCCCAATAATTCAGCTTTTACATCCATCGTAATGCAACAAACGCCACTGCCAGATACACACGGAGGAAAAAAAAAAGGAAACTAAATTAACTATCCTCAAAAAGTATCAAACTGTCACACCTCAACTAAGAGCTCAATTAATGAACTTGCTCGACGAAACATACGTTTAGGTCCTTAGGACACTGCAAAGTAACATCCTTTCAGCAATCGAAAACGTGAAAACTTAATAATACTCAATAGAATACTTAACTCGGTCACATCTTCAAATTCATTAAGCCCCAAGCAGCAAACAATCAATACGACTTATTCTCGAGTTTATTCACATCAATTCCAAACTAAAATTATATAGCGGTTGCCAAAAATCACCAACGCATTAAAATCCACCGTCAGGTAAAATTCGTCGCAGCTCCACTTGAAAAAAAAAAAACAAACAAACAAATACATAAACTATTGATCCAACTCACCTCCAAACATCAATCACACGAACTTCCACAGCCGAAAAATTGCATATTGGCACTCCTCTTTTCACAGTTGGGTTGAGTATGAGCTGAGTGACTCCACGTTGAAATGAAACACTCTAAGTGCCAAGTGGATTCGGACAGCGGAATCGAAATATCGAATTAATGTAAATTCAGGAATACTTTTGGAATCCGAATAGCCCCATGGACATGTATTTACTAAAATACCCCTGACTTTAAAATAGGCCCACTATTTTAATATTTCTATATTTGAGTCCAAGCTACGTTAACTCAGTGGGCTTTAATTGGCCCATAATTAAATACTTTATTACAATTAATTAAAAAAAAGAAGTCATTTTTGTCGCAAAAGCAGTGGTGGGCCCTATTACATATACATAGCTTCAAAACCAAAACTTGCGCCAACCGAAATCCACCTTATTAAACGATCATTGCAAGAAATAGTTAATTAGAAAAATAAAATAAAATAAATGCATGAATAAAAAACAGTAAGAGAAAATAGTACATTACGTCTGATAAAGCATGACATCCTATGCCCATATCCCCATATCCAAACATTATATTAATTAATTTGTCTTTGGAGTCTCTGTATATATTAATTAAACCGACCAAATTAATAAATATACGTATCTATATGTTGTGTAGCAGAGCAGACAGATATATGATCGCTTTTTAAATGTGCCAATGCAGCAATGAGTTGGAAGATCAGTCGTGTTAAAAACTGATATTTCTTTCTCGAGTGCTTTTCTTTCTTTCTTTCTTTCATTCTTTTTTTTTTATCAATTTTGTGTATTTATTATATAGTTGGAGCTTTTGCACAATATATATAAGAAAAGTTAGTTCTCATCGTAGGAAAAAAAAAATCTATAAACGAATTAACTGCCGAAAATTGCATAAATAGATTAACCGTTAAATCCCGCCCTCCCTCTCTCTCTCTCTCTCTCAACTTGACCATTTGGGATCAAATCCTTGGACAGATTTTCAGCGATTCTTGAAAGCCCCAAGGAATTTCCCGGCCAGGTCGGTCGTCAGATATTTCATTCGATCTTTATTATCGTTGCCAAATATATCTTTTCGCTAGTTGATCGTCCCATCCCATGCATTGTTCGAAGCTGCCAAGATTTGTTGTTTTTTTATGACCTTTTTGAGGTTGTAAGAAAAAAATCCCAGATGAAGAGAGGGGTTAGAGGAGGAGGAGGAGGAGGAGGAGCTGTATTTAATTGTATAAATACTAATCCTTGTTTGAATTATTGTATGGAAGAATCTCCGCTTTCGAAAATTGTTTTAGGGTTTGTCGTTCTTTGTTTCTTTCCACAAAATGTTGCGTGTCAACAAACTGTGAATCTTCCTCCGCCGCCGTTCCTATTGCTTCCGTTTGCTCCCCCACCGTCTCTTCCACCTCTGTCGCCGCCGCCGCCGCCTCCACCACCACCGCCACTTTTTAGCCCTCCACCTCCATTATTGTCTCCACCACCACCTTTCAGCCCACCACCGCCATTTTCACCGCCACTATTTTCACCACCTCAACTATCGTCTCCCTCTCCACCGCCTCCACCAACCTCTAATCAACAACCTCCACCGCCAAGAAGGCGCCTCCGGCCACCACCTCCGCCGCTGGATGGTGACGATAATAGCCGCCAGGGTCCACCTCAGGCGCTGATTCCTCCTCCTCCTGAGAAAGAGAAGCTTAATCCCGGCAAATTCATCGGGCTGATGTTCATCGCCATTGCAGTGATCTTGCAAGTTTGCGTGGTGGCATTCTTGCTAGTCAAGAGGAGTCAGATTTTAAAAGCGGAAAATGCGTATTGAAAATACGACAACATCGTCATCATGTGGAGATCTGAAGAGGGAAGTTGGTGCATCGCATTGAGCTTTTCCAAGTTCTTGTAAATTTATTGCCACTAATTATTTACTTTTTATCAATTGTTCTTCACGGATGTATCATTTGCTTTGTAGATATTTTTTATTTTAGGGTTTTATTTGATTGAATTGAACAATAGTAATATAATAACATCACTTGTATATTGACGACCATGTCGACTAACACCCGAAGATATCGATTTCATTTTAATGTAATTAAGAAATCATCCGGGAAGAACTTTCGTGCGATAGAGTATACGAACTTAATTTCGTATCAAAAAATTAAACGAATATACGTATTTCGACGTCAACATCATCGTCGACGTCATCCTCGCAAAAGATGATATGATGTTCCTTGTATTTATCAATATCATCGTTGGACCTATATAATTAGGGTTTTGGGATGTATATGCAGATGGATAAAATAAAACTCATGAAAACCCTAACATCAGTTTATCTTCCGTCAACTTTTTATTTTCAGACAGCAAACCAACTAAGTATATGAGCTTTCTTCCCAATGGCTGACTGAGCTTGATAGTCGTCTTTCATGTCAATCAATCTGCATTGGGGCTTCTCACTATATACCTAATTCCCACTATTCATGTCATGCATTAAAATATATATATATATATTTAAAAATGACTCTAACCAACTTATTACTACTTTTTTCTGATATATATCTCCACGTAATGTTATCGTAATCTCTACATATTTTTTTTCGTTTGGAGATCACCCAACGTCGTCGTAGTTCCTACAAGTTCAATCAGAAGCGAAACATAATTTTATTGTTGGTTATTATGGAGCATCGTCAATTTTCAGCGGGACTAATTCATGTATCCTAAAGAGAAACACTTCAACCTTCAAAAGTTCAGCCACTTTGACCTATCATGGGAAACAACTTATTACCACTTGGAATGATGATTTATTAGATGGAGACTCAGACATATCTATACTTTATATAATTGTCAAACACCCTAAATCAATTTGGTGCGTTAATTACCATTTTACCCTTAACCTTTTTTAATTTATTCTAATTATATTCAAATAAATCAACCAATTAAATTTAAATTATGTTTTCATATATATATATATATATATATATACTAGTGTTAATGATTGAGGTTCGGTGCATACTTTTAATTATTGTCAATTGATAATGATAGTAGGGCTATGCTATAATTACAAAGTAGGCCCCATAATGTAATTATCATTTATAAATGGACCGCAGTCATTGTTCATTCATATGTATGCCTCCATTTTCTTTTTTATTACAAAATTAACCTCCCAATTTTATCCACACGTCAATTACCTCCATCAGCGGTCCTAAGGAAGTTACTATTCTGTCCTCACTCCGCAGCTCAGCTTCTAATTAAACCCTTCCTCAACTCCGCCGTACGCCGCCGTATCCACCAGGGTCAAACTCGGCATACAGCTCCCTGACCGGGTCAACGCGGCGCCTGGTCGTCGCCGTCCGTCGTTTTCCGGGCTCGATGGCGCCGACCTCATCAGCTTCGGGCCCTCCAAACCCTTCCTCAAGAGGTGGCTCATGGCCCGTATTAAATGGGTCGTCGGGTCACGCGGCGGGCACGTGGCTCGAAACTCGACGCAGAAGCTCATATGTCGGGCCATAGCTTCGTCGGCGGTTAGCGCCGTTGCTCCACAGCGCAATGCTTCGTATTTCACGGCCTCTGCACATAGCCCACATATCCACTTACCACCATACCTAAAGTTAAGACAAAAAAAAAACAAATATTACTTGCTAAACTTTGTAAAATAAAATGAGTATTTTCCAATTTATGAGTATAAATATATTAAACCTCTCTCGAATTGTTTCAATGTATGAAAAGGTGCACTCTTCCGTCAACCCGCAGCAGTCGCACCGAACGACGTCGGATTCCACCGGGCCGGAAAGATTATTTACAAGCCCGTCGGGCCCGGCAAACATAGAAGTAGTAGCAATCGACATTATTCCTATATTTGAAATAGCTGAAAAAAGAATGCAAATATATAAATTGCTTAAGATCAACAAAAAAAAAAACTAACATCTCAGAAAACACTTCGCATCAATCTTACCTTTGAATATGAACCAAAGTCTTGCTGGCTTTGAGTAAAGATACAGTATTGAATTATCTTGATCTATCTTTCCTTTTCCCACTCGCCCACTTTGGTTTCTTTGATGAATATCATGTATATATATATATATATATATAGTGTGTGTGTGTGTGTGTGTTTATCTCTTGTGTGTGTTCTTGCAAGAAGAGATGTGTAATTTCAAGGACTTGAAAAAGAGATATAAGTCACATAGATTATGTAATGAGAGGGGCATGGATAGGCGAGAAGATGGGGTTTATTTATATATCAATAAACAAAAAAGACTTAAAAGAAGAAAAAGAAAAAGAAATTAAATGTCGTTTCATTATTAATATGTTATTATATTTAAACTGAATATAATTAAACAGCCAGATAGGATCATAAATGTCACTATAATTCGATAAAAGTTCAATTTAATTAAATAAAATTATCTAAACTTATTACGGTGGGGCGGTCGTGAATAGAACAAATTTCAACTAAGTCGTGGCCGTGTGTTAGTGATTTTCCAGCTCACATAAGGCATATGTTGCAATTATTTTATTGTCCTAATATATAATTGAAAAATGCATTAATGCTATGTTGGCCAATGCTATTTTGCCACGTTCAAGCGGCCGACGTTCTTTTAAATAATATATTTTTTAATTTTAATTATTATCCTGTGTGAAAAGTACGAATATTTAGAAATTATTTAGCCGTGAAAGGTATAGTTGGGTTGGTTATGATTTAATTAAAATACAATTATAATGGTCAAAATTAGAGTAATAGTTAATTTGAGCAGTAACCCTCGAGTTCGACTTTGATAATACACAAATTAAATACAATTTAAAGTTTTTTCAACTATTGGTCACAACCACAAAGAGAGATATTATTATTGAAAAGTGATATTAGCATGTGACAAATTCAACGACGCGATAGGAGCAAATTGAAATAAAATCCACATTTTTTTTCTTACATTAAGATATGTGTGAAATGTACTTTATAAATATCACAAAACGACGTGACATGGCCAAAAAATCGAATTAATAGAGGAGAGATAACATCAATGCAATAATGAAAACCGACAAATGAATTTCAAGAACGTCCCCAAAGCTAAGATAGATACTTTCGTGACATGAATAATGATGAAAAAAGAGAAAAATAAAAAAATAGAAAATGAAAGTTTGGACCTTGGGTCCAGAATATATCATAAATATTAATGAGAAGAAAGAAAAATAAATATAGATACGAATTTCACTTTCTAATATAGTTCTAAGATTTTATTTTTTTTCTCTTACCACAAAATGAATTATACACAAGTTTTTTAGGAAATACCCAAATTACCCTTTGGTACTTCAAGTAGTCCATTTTTCTTTTCTTTGTTTTTATTTTTATTTTTTTTTATTTCCCCCATCTGAATTCTGATATATGAATCGAAAGTCAAAGGGTTTCCCAGAAATAATAGGGAAGATCGAAGATCGTTTAACGATTGCCCCCTTCTAAAATTTAACTCCAGTTAGGGTTTTGGCCAATCTCACGAATTGTTCCTCCATTTCTTATTAGGGTTTCCTTGGGAGTCACAAGACAAGAGTCAATTGTTTTGCAGCCAATGCTTTTCTTCTACAGCAGGAATTTTTAGATTTGAAGAGTGGGGTTTTGACAAATACTTGAAAAAATTGAAACTTTTGGTTTGAGTGATCATGTCGTGGGCTGGCCCTGAAGATATCTACCTCTCCACTTCTCTAGCTAGCTATCTTGACAGTGAGTTCTTTAAAAAAAAAAAAAGATTATATCATTTTGGGCATTTTTTGTTTGATTTAGTGATGGCATTTCTGGGTATTCTTGAATTGGTTGGAAAGTGAGAGCTTTGCTTTTTGATTCATGAAGTTTTTGGTGAGTTTATGCGAGCTAGGCATATGTGAAAATGCATGACTGGCCATTTCTCTTTGTAGGAATAGTAAGGCTTGAGCTTATTTAGCCTATTGGCACTATTGAATTTACTTTACTTGAACTTTAATCGCTCTCAAATGAGGTGATTTGTGCACTTCTTTTGGTTATTACGGCTTGAATTACCGGCGAGCGTCATATGAATATCAATGCGAAGAAGTTTCATGACTGCTAATTTCTGAAACGTCTCATTATATGAGGCGATTGTACTTTCACATTGGAATTTGGATAGTATTGATATCATACTATGTGAACAGAGACAAATCTATCAACTACCTATCATCATATGTTTCTTTCTTCTTTTTTAATTGATCATTACTTTGTATCTGAAATTCATGTGAGCTGCTCTTTATTTAGACTTTCTAAATCTATCATCAACATTTCGACAGAGAAGCTTCTTGTATCACTTCGAGATGGCCGTAAAATTTTAGGGATTCTTCGTTCTTTCGATCAATATGGTAATGAAGGATGTTGAAGTCAATCTATACATGTACCAATTTCCCCCCCTCTCTCTCTCTCTCTAACCAAGTTTTTATTTCCGTAGCGAATGTTGTACTAGAAGGTGCATGCGAGCGTGCTATCGTAGGCGACCTATACTGTGATATCCCATTAGGTCTATACATAATCCGTGGAGAAAACGTCGTCTTAATTGGCGAGCTGGTATGTTGCTTTCCTAACTAGTCAGTTTCCTTTGTGTTTCCCTCCTCCTAAACTGCTCGATACGATTACTCCAGGACGTTGAAAAAGAGGAACTCCCCCCACGAATGGTTCGTGTTTCAGAAGCGGAGATAAAAAGGGTAAGCCAACTTCAATTTTTCGTGCCTACTTTCGCAGTTTAATGCCCAACCCCTTTAAGACGTGTCTGAGCTGCGTTCTTTGTTCAGGCACAGAAAGCGGAGAGAGAAGCTTCGGAGCTCAAGGGCACCATGAAAAAGAGGATGGATTTTCTTGACATGGATTAGAGGCCAACTGACATCTGCTTCCTTCATCTCTGTAGTACACTGTTTCACAAGATTTTTTCTTACAGCCAACTGTTTTTCTTTAATCCTGCTTATCCTTCCCAAATACAATATGTCCAATGTCAAGATAGTACTTCTTGTCCTTTATTTGTTTTTTTGTTTTGGAATGGAAGAACTTACATTATAGTATTTTCTCGATCCCGGCGTATCTTTGAGGGTGTGTTTGGCATGCAAAATCAATGCGTAGAAAAAACGACGAAAAATTATTACAATGCATTAAACAATGATGCATTAAACTTATATTGTCGTACTTTTACACATTTTTTCTTCTTTTTCACGCCGAAATCTTTAGACCAAGCGGAACTTTCGTAGATTCACTATGTTCCGCTTGGACTTCTTAATTTTCAAGTGGGCGTGAGACGGAATATACAGATTATGGGGATTAGTTCCGTTGCAACGACGGAGAGTTTTTCAGTTCTTGTAAATATTTTATTTTATATTGGCTCCAGCAGTTAATTGATATAGACATGAAAATTATAATATTTTTTTCCTAGGATCAAATCAGAACTATAATGATGTCAGGCAAAAGTTGTAACTGCATAGAAAAAAGCATATAATAATATAAGATTGGTAATGAACCGACAACTTATTAACATCGTTGGCGCAATCAATTCCCAAATTATTATTATTATTATTATTATTATTATTATTATTATTATTATTTCAGCACTGCTCTGCTATACTGAGTAGAGTAGAGTTCCGATCTGATCTGATCTGATCTGATCTGTGTTTGTGTACGCAGCTGCCAAGTCAAAGCTTAGCTACGAACACAAATGGCGCAGCTCAGCTCCATAATCGCCGTCCTACCCCTTCTCTTCCTCTGCATTCAGGCGTCCGTACACGAATACGCGTCTCAAAAGTTCCTCCGCAAGGGCAATGCCTTCGTCGTCCACGGCGGCAGCGAGGGAATTTACTCTTCTGCCCCCGTACTCAACGAATCCTCGCCCGTCGACTCTTACATTCGGTAATTACCTCCGTCTTGTAGCTTCCGTTGCGAATTTGTAATTAGATCGGTCGATTCATGTCATTATCTTTCCAATTGCATGGGTAGCAGCTGCTCGGTGTTGAATCTCTGTGTAGTTTCTCTTGATCTAGGTTATTGTTGAGTTGTAATTTGATGATTATTGGCGCTAGTGCTGAAGTAGTAAGTTAGTGAGTCTCTGCATTTCCAAAATCAGGTTTGAAAAGACCACATTTCAAAGGCCCTTGGAGTTTTCGAACTTCAGCTCGGGGCCCGTCCACGCGATCGTATTCGAGGTGGACGATCGGGAGGCAATAGGAGGCTCGGCTTACGGTGGGCAAAGAGCCGTGTGCTGCACCGCTGATCTCGCGAAACTTGGAGTGTGCAAGGAGGGTCAAATCATTTACCGCCCTTCTAGCAACAATCGGGGCTGGCCTCGAATATTCAGTGCCTCGTTTGAGATTGACGAGACGAAGGCCACTCTTCAGTCAAGATCGATACAAATTACAAAAACTGGAATGTACAACCTCTACTTCATCCATTGTGACCCGAAGCTCAAAGACGCTTCGGTCAATGGTAAAACCGTCTGGAAAAACCCAACGGGTTACCTACCTGGTAGGATGGCGCCGCTGATGAAATTCTACGGGCTCATGTCTCTCGCCTTTATTGTGCTCGGTATTTTCTGGTTTTCGCAGTACACGAGGTTCTGGAGAGAAGTTCTTCCGTTGCAAAACTGCATCATACTCGTCATAACCTTGGGAATGCTTGAGATGGCCTTTTGGTACTTTGATTATGCCGAGTTCAATGAGACGGGGGTCAGACCGAATGGGATTACTTTCTGGGCCGTCACGTTTGGAGTTGTGAAACGTACTGTGTCGAGGCTGATCATACTTATAGTGTCGATGGGCTACGGTGTCGTCAGACCTACCTTGGGCGGTCTCACGTCGAAGGTGCTTTTACTCGGAGGGACTTTCTTTGTTGCATCGGAAGTGCTCGAATTGATTGAAAACGTGGGAACTGTGAGCGACATGTCGGGGAAGACTATATTACTCTTTGTTCTTCCTGTAGCAATCTTGGACGCTTTCTTCATTCTTTGGATATTTACCTCCCTTTCGTCGACTCTGAACAAGCTTCAGGTACGTGGCCATTATGTGACATATGCTAAGCCTTTTGAAATTTTTGTGGGGCTCAATTTCGATTCGTCACTTCTCGCTTTGACGTATCAGGCTCGGAGGATGACGGCCAAATTAGATATTTACAAGAAGTTCACTAATTCGTTAGTCATTGCAGTAATCGTATCTGTTGGCTGGATTTGCTATGAGGTATTGCTCTTCGGACCCTTATTTTATTACCTACAATAGACGTTGGCGAATGGTGTAATGAAATCTTGAGTTCCACAGCTTTACTTCAAATCAAACGATGTCTACAACGAGCAATGGCAGAACCCATGGATCATCCCCGCATTCTGGCAAGTGCTCTCTTTCTCTCTTTTGTGCGTCATCTGCGCCCTCTGGGCCCCGTCGCAAAACTCAATGAGGTAACTGTCGTCTCAACGCCTAATATTCTCTGGAAATCATAGCTGTTTAGCGTCTTAAGCATCGATCTTTTTTCAACAGATATGCTTACTCAAATGAGGATGATGATGATGATGAATTTGACATTGACGAGAATTCGACTCTAACAAAACCATCCTTATTAGCCTCAATGGACCCGAGAAGTCCAGACCGAAGAGTTGGCGGCGGCGGTAATGGTCTGAGCCAGGGTGGTCTTGAACTGGAGAAGACGGCTTGACTAACGAGGGACGACTTGAGAACTTAAATTTTCGCATGTATTGTTTAGAGATGAAAGAAACTGACAGAACAGAAGCAATATAAATTACAATTCTACAATTCATTATTCCTACGAAGGTTAGTCGTCCCTATGGGTGTAAACGAACCGAGCCGAGTTCGAACATGGTCCAGCTCGAGTTCAGCTTGATTAAGAGCTCGAACTTGATAAATTTCAGCTCGAGCTCGGCTCGATTAAAAACAATAAAGCTCGGTTCAGTTCGATAAGCTCGATAATGTCAGTGTAATTTGAGGTATTTGAGCTCGAGTTCGGTATATATTAATAAATAATAATACTTAATTTAATATATTTATAAAATATTTAATATATTTAAAATATAATTGTATGCTCGATAAGGGCTCGACGAGCCACGAGCCCAGATATGATAGGCTCGAAGCTCGGCTCGATTGTTAAAGAGCCAACTCGAGCTCGGTTCGAGCTAAATTTTGACCGAGCGCGGCTCAAGCTTTGACCGAGCTGCTCGCGAGCAACTCGACTCGTTTACACCCCTAGTCGTCCCCTAATATATAAATATATAATATTATTTTGTATTTTAAGAGTAATTTTTAATTTAAAATATTTAATAGATAAAATCATAATTATAATTTTAGTAACGTATTATTTTTAAGTATGTAAAATAAATAATTAATTTGTGTGTATTTGAATTAAAATAAATTAAAAAATTCATGGTAAAAATTTAATTATCATCGGAAAAAAAAAAAAAAACTGTTATTTGTCGTGGCTGATTTGAATAATCGAAGTTCCAACTGTAATAACAGAACCTCCTTGCCGCTTAATGCTATACATACAATTGTAGGACTTTTTAAGATGGATCCCAAGATTATTAAGAAAGAAAACTATATCACGCATCCTTTTTATAAAATAAATAAAATAATTAAAATGTTATGTGCGAAGAAGCATTTAATTCAATCCGACCATCCCAAAGAGTTGAAAAAAAAAATTAAATAAATACGAATTCGACACGTGTGTAAAAAGATGGGCTGGTATGTGTAACACCCACCACACATTGAAATTCTAGTTGATTAGGAGGTGGTCCTTTTAATATTTTAATAATATTTTTATTTAACTAGGTAAATGGGACATCGAACCAAACCATCCTTTACATTTATATTGATAATAATTGATTGGTCCACTTGTTAGATTCATCTCAAACCTTCTAATATCATGCCCCCTCCCATTTTTCCCACGTGATCAAGGACATAATTTACTTAATTCCCACCAAAAAATATTAAATAGAAAACAATAATTGGAAGCAAATTGCATCATGCATGCATGGATGAATAAAATACTCATAGTATAATAATATTCGGATAATTTAATCATCATTTGTACCACTATATAGTATATAATGTTTTCGAATTCAAATAATGGTCGAACATGAATATTTGCCGAAATAAATATATAATGTAATGTGATGTTGACCCATTCTTACACAACCCTATTTCTTGTTACTCAAAAAAATTAAAATAACATAAATGTTTATTTTAAATCCACCAATCCGTTTGTGCCCACTACATAATGGATTTGCTCAGTCGACCCTATTTTAAATCACATGTGCCTAAATTGGAGTCTATCTCTTGCGTGGTGAACCCCACCACCATCAATTTTTTTATTTTTTATTTTCCTTCTACGCTCTCCAATTTAATTAAATTTGGTGAGAAGTGAATCTGAATTAATCTCATTATCACTTTATATATATATATATATATATATATATATATTATATGAAGAATTTTATGGTGCTCGCATTGCGTGGGCACCTGTTAATATGATTCGTGCCACATTAACAGATCACATCAACATCAGAGACGATTTGTATTAGTTAACACATTTTAGATGTCATTGATACATATCCGATGCTGATGTGACATGTTGACTTCTTATGTGGCACCTGGTGTGTGACGCGTCAACATGTCACATCAGCATTGAAGATGTCAACTAATGCTACATCGTCTCTGATGTTGAACAATAGATGTCAAGGCAATATGATCATCATAAAATTCCTCATATATATATAAATATTTTTTAAATTTATTATAATTAATTAAAAGGAAAATGCAATTCATTTGTCAATATTATTACTTTTTAGCCTCGCCTAGTCCCATCTTGTTGAAAAAAAGAATAGTAGTAGCAAGCAAATACCACGTGCTTCACAAGACCATTTAATTAAATACACATACGCACAACCTACAACTTGATAATCATAATGACCAACGAAGCCCTTTTTCTAGCCACTTGTTTGAAAATCTACGTGCTGCAATAATAACCTTCAAGGATGAGAGTGAATTAACTCTTTTCTTTCTTTTTCTAATATTCTCTTCAAGGAAATTAAATTAAAACCCTTGTAAGCTCAAACAATGTCGAGTTCTTTTTCAAGACCGTTCATGGAAAAGCCTCGAAAAGCAAAGTTTGCTCATACATGCAATCTCTTGAGTAGGTATGTTAAAGAGAAGGGAAGCTTGAGAGATCTTAATCTTGAGATTGATGGTAAAATTGAGAGCCTCGAGACTATAGGTTAGTTTCTTCTCTTCTTTTTTTTTTTTTTTTATGTTTTCTTGGTTTGATTTATTACATATATTATTAATAAGTTCTTGAAGTATATAACCGACACGCCTTTTTTCTTACTTTCAGTTAGGCCTAACAGTCGAATAGATAAGGGAAAATCAGTGTTGAGGGCAGAAGAAAATCAGTCGTCTTTGGTTGATTATACGGTCGGAGATCTCAGCCGTGAAAGAGCTTCTTCAAGGTGATATATATATTTATTTCTTTTTGTAATTATTTGGAATATTTCTGCAAAAAAACTGAAGGATACAGCAATTTGACTTCAGCAAGATAGAGCCGGCGAAGAAATCCCAGTTAACGATATTCTACGGCGGTCGAATATTGGTTTTCGACGGTTTTCCGACGGATAAGGTCAGGGAGGTGGTGGCCTTAGCCAAGAAAGGCAGCTCAAAGATGTCCTATGGAATCTCGACAAACGTCGTGGGCTCGTCGGAGAAACCGAACGATGTGGGCTCGCCGTCGTCTTGCGTCGGACTTCCGCCGCTACCTCAGTCCCTCGGAGTGGTTCCATCGAACTCATTCGAGCCAAGAACGAGCCTCCATGGTAGTCGTGAGGCTAATGGTTCAGGTAAGTCGTGGCACATAATATAAAATAATATTATTATTATTATTATTATTTCAATTTTATATTTAATCTGTTCCCTTTTTTATTTTTTATTCTTGTATTAACCTCTTATTATTTTATTTCATTTCATTTATTTTTTTGCGTTACAGATTTGCCCATTGCAAGGAGGTCCTCCCTGCATAGGTTTCTTGGGAAGAGGAAAAACAGGTATATGTCTGAACCAAAGGCCTTTTCTTGTCTTCCTCTTAAATATGCAAATTATGTATTACAATATTTTATTATTATGGTAAATATAAGACGTTTTTTTTTTTTTTTTTTATCTTTTAAATAATTAATTTTGTTAATATATATATATATATATATATTGATTTAGGGCTGCTGCAAGAGGGCCTTATCATCAAGTTCAAGAAGACCCATCATCATCTAGTAATTCCAAGGGTGATGATGATAACCTCGAACTCAAATTATAGTACTAATATTGTAATATTTATTTCATCAATTTTTTGTTTGCATGTTAACTTATTAGCCATACTTATCTATTTTCTCGTAGAATATTATTATTAGTATTAGTTATTTATTATCCTTCTGGGATATACTTTACTGGACATGATAATTATTTTTGTTATAAAAATGGTTTTATATATATATATATATATATTTATATTTATGCTCAAAGATGATGCTTATTTCCATTTTTAATTACATTTTCTAGCTTTTGTGGCGAAACGAGCCATTTTATATTGTGGGCCCTTTGGTGAGTAATCTGCCGGCTTTTTTAATTAAATAATCAGTTTTTTAATTTTTATTTATTAATTTTTATTTATAAAATAAGTGAAAAAAAATACTTATTAATAAAATAATTTCGTAAGTGTTACATACGAGTTATGTCGGGAATACGAGTTATAACTCGTAACTCTGAAGAGCCAGACGTCGTGCTTCTTCAAAGTTATCGTCTCTAAAATAATCTACTTGACGAGATATGCGACGTTCCTATAATTAACAATGCAAAATATAAGTTTAAATATGATAAATACAAAACAAATATAAGTTAATATATAACAAAACCATCATCCGATACCTGTGGATCATCTCACGCATGTAACTCCGTGAACTGTCCAATCCATTCCTGCGTGCACACGACGTTCGAACGAATGGAGATTCTGTTCGCGGTACCTAGGCTCAGCGGGGATGCCTTGGATAATCCCAAAGTGACGGAGAACCCGCTCTGGATACTGTAGTTCGACGATATTGAAAAAGATCAAAGGGCACGTCGAACGACAACCTAATGACAGACAGTCGGGAGGTAACGACTCAATCTCCGGTAAAGAAAAGTCGTACGGGGACCACACAAATTGCGACATCTGCATCATATCGAGCACCTCGTGCATAGTGCGTATATTCGAACGCGTCGAACTGGTATGATCCAATCGAGCGTTCCACCTACGAAACAATAATAATTTACTAGTGTTCGATAAAATAAATAATTTACTACATGTATATATAAGTATATATAATAAATTAATTCTAATACCTTGCAGCATTTGGTGGCATCGGCAGCTCAAACCCGTCAATAACTTGGGGCGACATATGGATGCGCTCCACTACACGAACGGGCTGTAAAGGCAGGATTCTCATCCACGCCCACACCTGCAAAAAAATATTACATTATGATTACGAAAACATTTTGAATTTTATAAATTATTACCTGCAACAGCCGTAGAGGTCCGCCTATATTAAGCTTTTTCGGCTAACATGCCGAACAAAGCTCTCTATACAAAAAGGCGAGTACTGCACTGCCCCAACTATAAGTGCGCACGTTATCGATGTTCTCCAATAACTGGAGGAATGTGAGCGAGACGGTGCTGGCGCTACAATCGGGGAACATAACTGCACCAAATAACAGCATCGCATACCCACGTGCAGCTTGCTCGACTTGTACTTCCTCGCTATGATCTGTGACTGGATTGGCTATATACCAATCCGCTAGAGCCCTCATCGCTAACGCCGTCCCCTTAAGTTTGTCTTGTGGTGGTCGATATCCAAGCAACCGCTCACACTCGTCCTGCCACTGCGACGTCGTCCTGGACTCGATCACACCCGAAACGCACTCACCATCTATCGGCAACCTCCATAGAATACCGACGTCCGCTAGCGTAACAGTCGTCTCCCCAACAAAAAAGTGAAACGTATGCGTCTCTTTTCTCCATCGCTCTACTAACGCCGTAATCAAGTGGGGGTCTACCTTATGTGACATGCAGTTGTATACGCCGTACAATCCCATCTCATCCAACTTCTTCAGCAAACGGCCGTGTAGAATTATAGGCTGCTCTTTCGTACCCCATACAACGTTTTCTAACGATCTAATCTTGATCGTTTTATCGATCACGTCCGCATCCAGCAGGACATCACGAGATCGATGATTCGACTGCGTCGTCAACACCGAATCATCGAAAGGGCCGTACAAAGTCGCGTCATCCATCCTAGGAAGAAAAACACAATACAACGCAAACGAACGACAAAAACATCAACAAAAATACGAATAAATCCAAACGCATTGAATCCGAACGACAAAAACACGCGTTAATCCCAACACAAATATTCTTAATTCTACAAATAATTCAACAAAAATTATCCTCAACCCTAAACAAACAATCATCAATTCTTCAAAATCAATAAATAATCTCCCAACAATTTCATACAAAATCAACAAACGAACGAAAAAACCACGTGGTAATCACAAAAAAAAATAACTCGTACCTCTAAGCTACGAAATACCTTCGCGTCGTCTCCTCTCGCCGCCGCCGTCACCGTCGCCGTCGTCGTCGTCTGTCTTTTCCTTCATGCGCTGTTCGTATATCAGATATAACTCGTATCTCTAAGATACGAGTTATAACTCGTACGTTAGAGTTACGAGTTAGATCTCGTATCTTTATCATACGAGTTATAAATCGTAACTTTAGAGTACGATTTATAACTCGTATGATATAAATACGAAAATACTTATTTTATTAATAAGTATTTTTTTTAACTTATTTTATAAATAAAAATTTAAAAACTAATTATTTAATTAAAAAAGCCTAATCTGCCCAATCCCATTTAGTCTAGTTGGCCCAAACTTGCAAAAAAGCTAAATTAGAAGAAATACATGTAATTTGGAAATATTATGGATAAAAAGTAAAATGTTCCTCAATGTTTATCCTATGGACCACTCTCTAATATTTTGTATGAATTAATTTAATTCCCGATGTTGTTAATTTTGGATCAATTTGGTTATTCCGTCACGATAAACTTCAATTTTAACGTAAATATCACGCGTGTCTTACAATAAATAATGTCTAGATCGATAAAATTGAAATGATTACTGAAATTAGGGCATGAAATTAAAAATTTCTCCTCCAAAATTCGAACACAAGATCTAGATCGTATGCTTCGTCGAGCTTCCTTGACAGTAGAAGAAAACAGTACAAACCCCCAAATCCTACAAATATTCCAAAATTCGATTCAGACATGATTTAGTGTAGGACATGTGCGAAATTCTCGCTAAAATTGACGTTAATCATGACAGAATGATCAAATTGGTACAAAATCGATAACATCGGAAACTAAATTGATTCAAACGAAACGTTGAGACTTAATTGATCAACATGGTAAACATTGAGGATCATTTTAAGTTTTCTGCCGAAATATTACAAATTATTATTTAATTACATGGATGATTAACTTTTACTAGGCTTATTAATCTTACAAGAAAAACAAGCATCCCCTTTCTACATTTTTACAATAATTCGATATGAGCACTCAAATCAACGTTCCAAAGCGCTCAATACAACCCTGTAATAAAATGAGAATCATTTGTCAATTATAAAATAAAATGTCAATTATAAAATGACCATTTTGTTAAATGGGCTGAAAAAAACAAAACAATGAAAAGAAGGGGCAAATTAGTAAAAGAACAAACCAATCATAGTCGCTCCATCCATCACCACGAGCTGTCGACTTCCTCCTCGCCAGTCTCTTGAGATTCCCACAGGGGCTAACTGCAAAACACACCACATTAAATATCAAAATGAGCAAATCGACCCCAAACATTTACAGAAATCACAAAATCACCCCCAAAAGAGGAAAAAAAAAACCTTCGGCCACTTACGTGAAAACGGCGAGCTCGGTTCGCTCGAGCCGGACGGAGACAGACTGACCGGCGACGAACCGACGTCGACGTTGAGATCTCCACGACCGCCGTTTCGAGCAATAGGGATGCTCCTAGAAACCTGGCCTTGCTCGTACTCCGGCTGCGCCGACGCGTGCAGCGGCGGCGGAGAATCGGGCTTCGCGGCGGCGGAGAAAGACCCGCGTTTGCGGAGCTTTCCGAGGCCGGTTTCCGGCGGTGGACCGGCCAGTGTTTCGTCCCATAAGTTGTGCAGAAGTCGAAGTCCCATAATAGTCTTTAAATCGAAACTGTGATGAATGATGAAGGTGAAAGAAGTTGACCAAGTGTATTATTAATAGAGATTATTAGTTTTTATTAATAAATATCCGTCATTATATAAATTTTTTTTCTAACAGGTAGCTTCTGATGACTTTATGTCAAAAAAAAAAGAGGGATGGACATGGTCTGGTCGTATCAGACATTATAATAATAAAATAAAATATTGATGATCGACTACGTCATTGGATAAGGTTGATTGTGATATTTTACCTAATATAAATTATTTAGGTCATTGAAAAGCCAACGTAACACTATGCTATGGGAATCTTTTTAGGCTTTGATGATGGTATGGGCCAAATAATGAGGCCCAAATTCTCATATGGGCATAAAACTAAGACCCATTATAGAAAATTCTATTGAGGCCACATTAGGCTTAAAACATAATTTAAATTAGTATTTTACACACGTTCAAATATGTGTGCTCTAATATATAAATATGTAATATTAATTAAATAAATTTATTTTTCTAATATGAAGTTATAATATTAATTTTGATTGTAAATTATTTTAATTTATTAAAAAATTTAATTTTTGGGATATAATTGGAATAAATTTCAAAATCAATGGTAAAATATTAATTTTTTTTGCCATACCAAATCAATTTGATGGCAGTTAGAAGTTACTCTGAGGTGCTCTCCAATAATATATAGTATAAATTCTGAAACTTGGGAAAAACACAAAGTTGTAAATGGCAAATTAAATTTTAATTTTCATGTCTTTTAATTGTTGTCATTGAGGACATGATCTAGTGGTATGAGTTGAGATAATTTATGTGAAAAGTCTTGGATTTAACACTTGGGATCTTAATTATCATTGTTGGATAAAAAAATAGAAACATTAACACTTGACATAAAAAAAATTAGTCTCATCATCAGAATGTGTGGTGTATGTTCGTGGCCGATTGAGTGGCGATGCCTCGTGATAAAAAGAAAAGAAATAATTATTTTATTTTTTAGTCCTAATAATAAATCAATAGATAGTACATAATATTTCTACATGAAAGTCTTGAATTTAAATTTCACTTTGAACTCGTTGAGATTGACTTCCACCCACCGTATGTGGAAACTTGATATATCATACGAAAGTTAGAAGGATTAATCCCGCTGAAAGCCAAATCTTATCTTGACCAATTTAAATACGTCTCTCACTAAATTTAGTTGTGGAGAGAGAGTTACATGACAAATACAATTTAAGCTCATTACATTATCTTTAATATATCTTCGTCCTTCACACACATTATGACCATAAAATGTCCAAAACGTGTTGACAAGGACATCAAATGTCTTAGTCCCATTCTTGGAAGTAACCCATCAAGCTCATCTTTTCCAAGAGTACATTTTCTCTCTTTCTTACAACCATAGGTGAAGCTAAAAGAGAAAGAAAAAAAAAGATTCCATCCGAAGAATCTATCCTAAGTTTCTATAATCCACAAGTATGTCTTAATATCCTTATATTGGGAGTGGAGACTATATATTCTCCTCCGCCTATAGGAATATAACACGATTTTCTTGAGACGGCGGCAGCAGCTGCATCCGCCGCTTCTCACACCGGCGGCCACCGCCGCACTGCCGCTCTCTAAACGATGCTAAGATTCTCTCGCTTGCAGCTTCGTATTCCTCCTTCTCGTCTATGTAAATCTGCCTTTCTCTGCATTGCTCGCTGCAAAATCCCAAATCACCCCTGAAAAAAAAAATTACACAGAATTTACAGACGTATTCTAACATTTCTTGGCTGAAGACATACACACATATATACGCAGGCATACCTATACATGTAGACTTCTTTATCAAGGGCTAAGGCCTTGCGGCAAAGATGGCAAGACTTGAGGTAGCAGAAAGATTGATCTTTCTGGCGATTAGATTGGTCAGCTTTGTCGAGTAATATGAATATGGGCTTAACGTTCTTCAACAAGGGTTTTATTACAGCAGCTTTTGGCTTTCCATTTTCCAGCGTGATGAGCATCTTCAGACCTTCTCCATCATCGGATTCTCTGCAGAAAGAACTAACCAAAGTGCCCATTATTTTCTTGCCGCTCTTGCTGATGATTGGCGACATCTTTTCTCAGCTCTCACTATTGTCAATGTGAATGATGAAACTGTGGGCTTCAGCAGTGTGTTAAATAATGTGAGATGGAGAGGAGTTTAATATTTAATCAATTGATAATTACGCCATGTGATAGAGACAGCAAAGGTGGTTGAATTTTAGCACGTGCACTTTTTGTTTATTTTAATGTATCGTCGTGTAAGAGTCTAAGCGCGTTAACCTTTTTACTGTACAGATATAACCAAAAACGTGGAAAATGCTTGCGGTTGGTTTTATTGCACAGCATCGAATGATAAAATTAAATGAGTAGTAAATAATAATCCTCTTATTTGGAAATATAATTCAATATTAAACAGGAAATAAACCTTAATGGTTAATCTTATAATAACGGTTGTTAGTTAGTTAGTTAACCAGAAAACGGTACTTTGTAAATAACCCTTTGGTTCCTAACTAACACTTTCGAGGAATACTAAGAATGAGTAACACTATATATTAAAATAAAAAAAGAAGCATGGGTCGGTGGTTATCTTATGACATGATGGGTCCTTAATTTTTTTTCCTATTTTCTTTCTTTTATAAATTAAAGTATGAAAAACCATATGTCTGCGAATGAAAAACCTCGTGCACTTTCGAAATGAAACAACCTGCAGAAGTCGATTTTCTTCGGATTGTGCTATTAAAGACAAGAAGAAGACTATTTATCACGATAGTCCGCGTGGATTGGACGTACTTTCTTGTATAGTGCAAAGAGCTGATGTAAACTAAGCTTTTGATTGAGTGTTTAATACTTGAGTTCTCTCTCCTTCTATGATAACTTCGATAGTGCTTTTATAGCAGATGGAGGATAATATCTTTTGGTTGAATAGTCATAAGATGTCTTCATTTGCTCTCTCTATTGGTTGCTTTTGGTGTGAAGTTGTATTTCTTCTTGAATGGTTGGCACCACTTCGTCAATAATGCCCTCAATTTTCATGCTTGTAAATCATCTTGCTCATAATCGTGGATCCTTCTTGATTGTGAATCGATTTATTTCTCATATTTCTCTCCCACATCACACCATATTGTTTATTTAATATTTCCCCGTCATTATTTTTGAATTTTTTTTTTCACCCGAAAGACTTTCGAGAGAGTAACGCGAAGCTCATGCTTCATGAACTTATTACATTATGATTATTTTTTAATTTTAAATACTCATAAGGTCACCATTTACAAAATACTATTGCAATTATAGCAATTTTTGCATACTATTATTTAATTTTTGTTTAAAGTAAAGCGCTAAGCGGGCCATTGAACAATTGGGCCTTTAGTGGCCATATAAGCTGCAATCATTTTCGGCCCAATCCAATTAGTTCAAATTTAGTAACTTGTTCGACAAGAACGGAAGAACAAAAGCTTGCTTCAGCTTCACCTTAGCTCGTTTTGTATTGTGTTTCTTCATTGAGATCAAGGTAAGATTGGGTTCCGAATATGAATCCAATGCTAGTTTTCAATCCAATTCTTCGTTCTTGACAGTATTTTGGTTTTCGGAATTGAAATTCTGGTTTTCATCGCTTTGCAGGGAATTTGTAGGCTTTGGTTCATCTGCTGGAAGATGTTTCTCACGAGGTAGAGGTTGGGTTGGTTTACTCATATGGTGTTTTTCGTTTATGCTCAATGATCCCTGATTTTTTCTTGGTCGTTTCGTCTAATTTTAAGGACTGAGTACGATAGGGGAGTGAACACTTTCTCTCCCGAAGGCCGATTGTTTCAAGTCGAATATGCAATTGAAGCTATCAAGGTGAATATTCTATGCTGGTTTAGGTGCTGTAGACGTACTATTAACTGGGAAAAAAAATGTTTATTTGCTCATGAATGTTCAATTGATAGTGATATTGTTGTTGATTCAGCTGGGTTCAACCGCTATTGGGGTGAAGACTAAGGAAGGAGTGGTTCTTGCTGTTGAGAAGCGTATCACTTCGCCGCTCTTGGTATGTTTAGAAATTACGGTTTTCTGTACGGTTCAAGGCTATAGTTAAATGGTTTGTGGATATTGGAGTGAGTAGTTTGGTAAGGTGAGATCTTGGGATTAGCTATCCATTGGTCTTAAGCGTATCACTTCTCTGTCTTAAATGTTGAAATGATATCTGTGAAAGATGTTCGATTGTGCTGAAAATAGGAAATCATCTATAGGCAGCTTCAGATTATAATCTGCTATGGGATGTCATGGCCCTTTGTTATTCTCTTGACATAATGTACGGTTGCTTGAAAAAAGTATTCTCCTCGTTTGGGTTAATTGTCATTTTTTTTACTTCCAATAGGAGCCTAGCAGTGTCGAGAAAATAATGGAAATTGACGAGCATATTGGTTGTGCCATGAGCGGCCTAATTGCTGATGCACGTACACTGGTTGAACACGCTCGAGTTGAAACTCAAGTAATGCTCTGTTCTTTCTTTTTGGCGAATTCCATTTATCATCTTGAATGTTGCTCTATGAGGTTGTTTCAGTGATTTCTTAGATGACATTCTTTTGCATCATCTAGAATCATAGGTTCTCATATGGTGAGCCCATGACAGTTGAGTCTACCACCCAAGCTCTCTGTGATCTTGCCCTGAGATTTGGTGAAGGAGATGAAGAATCTATGGTGAGCTTTCACTAACTCAAGTGCATTCTCCTTATGAAGTGTCCCATTAAATGATAAATTGGCCAGTTTCGTAAATATGATGTTTGAGTCTTATGCAGTCAAGACCCTTTGGTGTTTCTCTTCTCATTGCTGGCCACGACGAGAACGGGCCCAGCCTGTAAGATGCTTCTCACAACTCAAATAGACGCTTTTTGCAAGATTTCCAGCTTTACCCTTATCAACACTTACTGGGTGTTTTATGCTCAGATACTACACAGACCCTTCCGGCACATTCTGGCAATGCAATGCGAAAGCCATTGGTTCAGGTTCGGAAGGTGCTGACAGTTCCTTGCAAGAACAGTACAACAAGGTATGTTAAGACTTTAGGTTCTTCAGTCCCTGTCTCCCTTTATGCATTACGCTTACTATTTAAGATTTCAACTCGGCTAATCGTTTTTTCTTTCCGTGGAACACAAGGATCTTACTCTTAAGGAAGCTGAAACCATTGCTCTCTCCATCCTGAAGCAAGTTATGGAGGAAAAAGTAATACTTCTTCATTACACTACAAACAAAGACTTGTCGTCAAGTTAAAAAGTCCTAATCCAACAGCATGTTGCATCTAATATCTTTAATTTTTTTTTTCATTTTACGTCAGGTTACTCCGAACAATGTGGACATTGCGAAAGTATCACCAACATACCATCTTTACTCTCCTTCTGAGGTCGAGGCAGTGATCAATCGCATGTGAGACAGACAGCATAGTGATTTTACTCGCTTCTCATCCGTTGGACGGTTTCACTCTCAAACCATATACTTCACCATTGCCGTGCTTGAAAATTCTGCTTCTGTTGCTCGAACACCTTCTGTACTAGTCTTTATATGGCTTTCCCAGACTTTAAATTCGAAAGATAATGTGATGCTGTAGACAATTTGCTGTTCTTTTGATGATGATGATGTGATGCTGAACCATGCACTATGTGCATTTTATTTCGAGATATATATATATATATATATATATATATATATATATTTGCTGTATTCGGTATCTGAAATATTTCGACCCTCAGAAAACCAAAAAAAAAATAAAAAAAATAAAAATTGTATAATGTATCAATTTGATGGGGTAAAACTTAGACTACTTTTTCACAACAAAATCGACTAACTTAAGGAAGATCTCAACGTGTCAAACTCGATGTATTCACAATCCCAAACTTACAAGGATGAATTTCAAAAACTAAATCTTGAAGCTATTCTCAGAAAGAAAAACAAAGGAAAAGAAAAAAAGAAGACAGTAACGTTCTTGGACAACGTATCTCTTCAGTCGTAGCATTGTAAGCAGTTCTACTTGTTCTGCGTTGGATTTGATCTACTCCGAGGTACTCCTCGCTTGCTCGTCCTCACCTTCTTATACGGTTTGTTCTCCTTTTCATGCAAGTCTTTGAGAGTGGAGGAAGAAGAAGAAGATGATGATGATGATGATGATGATGACGAAGAAGAAGAAGAAGTTAAATCTGTAAGTGATGATAGCGCCATTCTCTTCTTCGTTGTTGCTGCTGGAAATACTCGGGCTGCTGCTTGTATATCATTCAAGCTGACAAGCATGGCGATCACTAACAGAGCAAGAAGAAAACACAATACTGTCTTAACCTTCATCATTTTCTCAACAGATTGTGACTTTACATCTTCGATTTATGGAGAGGTTTTGAAGATGGAGGATGTCTACGCATGCTATAGCTTCTTTATTTATTTATTACACAGATTATTATTCATTGGAATCCTATGCTCGTGGGATCACGTGATGTCTTGCTTTGACTAGCTTCACTTTGCAGCTCTGACTAAAACATAGATTTAACTAATTGCTTCATTTTCAGAGAGCTCACGTGATTAGCCACGTGATTATTGTAGTTTAAACTCTTTTTTTTTTTAAATTTGTTTTTTCCAATTATCCCTCAGTTGTCTAAGCAACCGCCAGTTTTTGAATATATCGTTGCAGTACCTTTGACTATGCGCCGCTACTTTATTACAAAAAGGATATTGTAATATTCTTTAATGGGCCGCCGATTAACATAACTGAGTTCGATTTTCTATCTATGGTAAGATCGATTCCAGCAAGAGCAAACCAACTGCAAGAATTTTTACTAACATATGTACATCGCCCTAAAAATATAAATCCAGCTATTGTATTGTACATGATGATCATATTAATCAAGAAATCAAACTCGGCCCTCATCGAAATTTCCCAGGCTACAAGGATCAACCCTTGGGCCGCTACCATTACCGCCGCTCAAGAGCCTCCTTTGAACCTCGCGGACAATGCAGATATATTGCCTTCCCCTCCTTCTTCTTCTTCTTATTCTTCTTCTTCTTCTACGTCGTCGTTATTAGTCCGTCGTGGAATTTCGATCGCCATCGACGAACTAGACGACGGTCCTTCAATATCATCATCGCCGCCTCGAAGATGATCAGTCCGAGGATGATGATCATGGCGGCCATCTCCCTCCATTATTGTCTCTGGCGCAGATTCGGCGGCAGCATTAGGGTTTTCTTGTTTAGGGTTCGAAGAAATAACGACGAGGCTCCTACACAGCGGGCAGGTCGAGTGCGACCGAAGCCACATGTCGATGCAGCCCACGTGGAACCAATGGCTGCATTTAGGCAAAACCCTCGCCTTTTCGCCCTCGGAAACCTCGCAAAGGCACACGGCACACTCCACCTCCTCCTCGAGTACTCTCCGATCGAACGTTACGACGGGTATGGTCTTTAAGACGGAAGGGTCTAGGCCGCGCCACGTCGCGGCGGATACTTCGTAATGGCCCGCGGAGAAGTCCAGGCGGCGGCGGCGGCGGAGGCGCCTCCTATCGGCGGTGGCGGAGGTGGGTTGGTGGGACCAGAACCACCTAGCGTACAAGTGAAGGCAAAAGACGAAGAGTAAGACGAAGATGAGGCAGACCACCGAGACCAACATGATCTTCCCCGTGAGATCGATCATGCCGGAGTTGTTAGAATCTTCGCCGTCCATGGTGTGTGATTACTCGCCGAGACATATTCTACTACATATATATATATATATATAGCAGACGTACGATGATGTTAAAAAGGAGAGTAGAAGAGTGAGTCAACTCACACGGCAACGTATTGTATGGGTTAGAACTTAAAAGAGAACTTAGAATAACATGAAAAAAAATATGTAAATTAATTCGTAAAAATCCACAAAAGGAGTATTATGCAAGGACTCTCTTTTGTATAGTAGTGGGATTGAGTGTTGTTCGGACCAAAGAATGAATGTTAAGAGAAGCAACTTGTTGACTTTTTGACTTGTAAGTTCGATTTTAATGTTGACCGTTGTCGTGGCTGCTGATTAAACTTTTTGATTCCACAAAGAATACAATTTAGCCCTTATTTTCTGCTTACTTTCGGCGTAGTTTAAGTTAATCCATAAGAATGCTATACATCTATCTTCATATATGTTTCATTAATACTTTAGATTATATATATATATATTATGAATTATTTAATCTCCCTTCTCCTAGTATTCGCACTTTTTTTATTGCAAGGTTAAGTTGCACACTACTATTGACTTTGACGTAGCTTAATATTTATCATCATCGTAACGTTTGATTTTCAACCCTACTCAAGTGGGCCTAATACTTGGGCCTTACTTACAGTGGATCTTATAAATGGGCCACATGTAAGCCCAATTACTGAATTCATCGCTGGTTCTGTTACACGTGAATAGCACGTGACGGCTTTTGGCCTCGACGTCAGCTGAAGAATATAAAGGTGAAAAAATCGATGATTTTAGTAGAACGTCCAGCTGAAGTAATTGGTACATGGCACCACAAGCTGAAGATGAGATCAAGGACGAGAAAAATCCCAGGCCTCTTGATGAAGACGATATTGCCCTCCTCAAAACTTATGTAATGCATTCACAAAGCTTTTTTTTTTTTTTTGAGCTATTATTTCGCGTGTAGCGTTCTAGGTCGGTGTTCGATGTTTTTATTCGGTGTGCAGGCTAATACCGATGATGAATTTGCTTGGAATTGTATTTCTTTAGTTTTTTTTTCAGTAAATTTTAGGAATTGAGGTGGGGTTTTGATTCTAATCTGTGGCGGAAATTGTTTTACGGGGTTAATTCATTCTGAATTTTGCATCTTTCAGCAATATCTCTAATCAATGGACATGTGGATATATGTCTTACTACTGATTTATTATTTTTTTTATGGTGTGTGTGCGTGTGTGTGTGTTTACTTCTAACTTCTTTTAATTTCGGGTTTTTTTACATCGGATAGATTATGAATTGTTTGAGCTTATGGCTATGGTTTGTTTGTTTCGTGAGTTTTTCTTCATCACGTTTATCTTCATAACTGGTATTTATCTCACAATGAGGGGGTGCCAATGTCATGAATTTTGTTAAGTTCAATTATGAGTTTTAACTTTAGATGCCTTTCGTTCTGTTTGTATTTCAATATGTCTGTTGTTAGATGGCTGTTTCATTTCTCTTATTGAACTTCATGGTATGCTATTCCTAGGGTCTTGGGCCTTATTCTACGACAATAAAGAGAGTCGAGAAGGAAATTAAGGAGATGGGAAAGAAGATTAATGACTTATGTGGTTTGTTTGTTTTCTCCTATACATAAGTAAAATTTTTATTCTAATATTTTTCAACTATTTCCATTATGTTTTGTTTTCCGCTTTTTGGTTCATGTTAGGTATCAAGGAATCTGACACTGGTCTAGCTGCACCTAGTCAATGGGATCTCGTATCTGATAAGCAGATGATGCAGGAAGAAAAACCACTTCAGGTGGGTATTTTTCTTTTATTATTTTTTTAAAAAAAAAACTTTTTGTGGTTGGTGGATATACGGTTTCTTATTAGTCAATTGACATCAAATTAGATTGACTCTTTCGTTGTTTTTTTTTTTTTTTGGTGATAAGGTGGCAAGATGTACCAAAATAATTAATCCGAATACTGAAGATGCAAAGTATATTATCAATGTGAAGCAAATTGCCAAGGTATGTTGTCTGCAAATTTGGATTACAGCATTGTTTTCTTCTTTTTTTCTTTTTCCATGTAATTGGGTGAGGGTGGGGGCCAGACTTTGATTCAGTGGAGTTGCAGTCTTTTGTTTAATTTTTGAATAATGGATTATTGATTTTAAATGTCTCACGTACTTCTTATTTTTGTTGTCAATGGTTGCAGTTTGTAGTTGGATTGGGTGACAAAGTCTCCCCTACTGATATTGAAGAGGGCATGAGAGTTGGGTAAGGTTTCCGATTATTTTTTCTGCAGTTGCTTATTAGTTTGTCGTACTGGGTCATTCATATACTGTTATGCGGTATTATTTGTGTTATTATCTTCCTGTCCAAGCAATGCATGAACTATGTTCTTTTTAGTTTACTATGAATTAGCAATATGATGGATGTTGCATGATTTGTATTCTGTGCAGCGTGGACCGAAATAAGTATCAAATTCAAATTCCCTTGCCTCCAAAGATTGATCCAAGTGTTACGATGATGACAGTGGAGGAAAAGCCTGATGTAACGTATAATGATGTAGGCGGATGTAAGGAGCAGATTGAAAAGATGCGAGAGGTGGGCATATGTTGAGATCTTTTCACAGTTGTTAAAATTCAGCTTTCTCCATGGCCACTAATCTTTATTCATTATTTGTTATAGGTTGTTGAACTTCCCATGCTCCATCCTGAAAAATTTGTCAAACTTGGCATCGATCCTCCAAAGGGCGTTCTGTGCTATGGTCCTCCAGGTACTGGTAAAACGCTGCTCGCTAGAGCTGTGGCTAATAGAACAGATGCTTGCTTCATCCGTGTTATTGGAAGTGAACTTGTCCAGAAGTATGTTGGTGAGGGAGCTCGGATGGTTCGCGAACTGTTTCAGGTCTAGTTGGCGTCCCATTTGATCAACTTTGGGTACCTTTCATAGGCATTGAACATAGATCTAAGTTGAAATTTATTATCCCCCATCGCAGATGGCACGGTCCAAAAAAGCTTGTATTGTATTTTTTGATGAAGTTGATGCTATTGGAGGTGCGAGGTTCGATGACGGGGTGGGTGGAGACAATGAGGTCCAACGCACCATGCTTGAAATCGTAAATCAGCTTGATGGGTTCGATGCTCGTGGAAACATCAAAGTCCTTATGGCCACCAATCGGTAAGCCTGATAGTAAAAGAATCATGTATTTCAGTTAGATTTGCTGGTTCTTTCGTCCCGATATTTTGGCCTTTCTTGTCCAACTCACTGGGCTTTCTCTTATAATGGACTTTGATGGGAAAATCTGGAAGTAGTAATAACTTTCTTATTCCTGAAAATTTTCTTGTTTATTCACGACTAATTTTACAAACAAGTTAGTTAATATTTCTGCATATTGTCTTCTCTTTTCAGACCCGATACTCTCGATCCAGCGCTTCTTCGTCCCGGTCGTCTGGATCGTAAAGTGGAGTTTGGATTGCCTGATCTCGAAAGCAGGACGCAGATATTCAAGATTCACACACGGACGATGAACTGCGAGCGAGACATTAGATTTGAGCTTCTTGCTCGTCTTTGCCCGAATTCTACTGGTAAACCGTCTAAACAGTTCTCAATTTTTAAGCAAATCAACACTTAACTTCTAACTCCAAAAGAACTAGCGGGATTTACTCGCTAGGTCCATTACAACGTTATCTTTAACAAATACATAGCTGAATACTCGAGAGATGTCGCAGGAGCTGACATACGAAGTGTGTGCACCGAGGCCGGCATGTTTGCTATCAGAGCAAGGAGGAAAACAGTCACAGAGAAAGATTTTCTTGATGCTGTTAATAAAGTGATCAAAGGCTATCAGAAGTTTAGTGCAACTCCCAAGTATATGGTCTATAACTGATCTCTTGCATTCTGCTTTCTTCTGTATTAATACTATGTTCTTCTCAACACCTACTCTTTAATCTATTAGACCTTGCTGTGTATACATTTTATTGCCCGGCCGGTCGTCGTTATTGCACTTGTCGGGCTCATCTGTTATAACATAATAGGACGAGAACGAATGCACTGGTTGAAATATTGCGTTAGCTAGCGTTGCCATTAATACGTACAAAAAAATTCTTATATTCAACAAAAATTGAAATGTAATGCTGGGTTGCTTTATACGCCAATCGATCGACTAAAAAGGGCTGTGTAGCTGTTCAATCATCGTCTGCAAAATCGTAAGGAAAAGAAGAATCGAATCTTTTAGGGTAATAATCGAAGTTGGAAAACACTTGAGACGAAAAGTTCTGGAAATTTAAATCGGGACTAACCAGTTGATGGATCAACGTGCACGAAGAAACTAGCTGCGACGATGAGGTAACATAAAATGAGCATCAATCCCTTGAAATAATTCGATTCGCCTTCCTGCGTCAAACAAGTGAAAACCCAGGCGAAAAAATGAAGTCACCGGCAGAATAATGAGTACGACGTTGAAGAAGTATAACGTCATGGGCCAGAACAAAACTTATGTAAGAAGATTCATCCCCCGACAAGCTGTCTGGGTATTTTGAAACGTAGAGATAAACCGTCGACCAAATGTCATATCATGAATAGAATGAGAAAGGAGTCTGACCTGAAGCAAAAACGCAACCACCAAAACTGTGATGAACAACGAAGCAGTCTCGAAGAGTTGGAAGTTCAAATCCATGGGCTGACCCATGATCCAACCAACAATAACACAGAATGGTATCTGCATTTAAACCCCACTTGTTAGAGCATCGTTATCTCAGACGTCGAAAAACCTACTAGTTGCCAAGAATACGATTAAAAAGGGCATTTTTACCACAAACATTGATATCTGAGTAGACGAGCCAATCGCGACTCCGAGTGTAATATCCTGAAATATATTTTTTTTTTTAAAAAAAGAAGTAATGCATTTGGAGAAATGGATTTTTAGTACAATCTTAAATACTTACAAGTTTGTCCTTCATTGCAAACATGATAGCGCTCGCGTGCTCTGCTGCATTACCGACGATAGGGAGCAAAACAACACTAATAAAAGCAACTGGCATGTTCATCGAATCAGATGCTCCCTATAAAAAGATTGCTATATTTAGATTGAATGTCAAATAATTTAAATACATATGTATCTATATCTTTCTGTTTATTTTCATACTATTGACACGGTTAATTTACCTGTATTGCGTCAACAAGATATCCCGACAAAACAGATATCCACAAGGTCAAAATAGCGAGCCAAAATATAGCTTCCCAATGAGTTATCTCAGCAACCTCATCCTCGTTAGAATCTTCCTCATTACCCTCTCTTTCCTAAAGAAACGTAACTATCAGGCCATTTTCCATGCCATGAAAGATAAAGAATATCTTATTTTTCGAAAGCATACCTCATCAATAGTACTATATAGATTTGTGTGACCCTTTAGCTGAAAGTAGAGATAGCTAGCATAAGCAATGAGCATGATGCAACTGCTAAATCGCGAGAGAGCGACCTCGGATTTCCCCTTGTGAATTTCTGTGTGAGTGAAATGTAAAACCGCTGGCAGCAATATGCCCATGACAGCCATTAATAACAGTCCCGAGTTAACGACCGCTGTTGCCTGAAGTTTTCATGAAAACTTATTACAACGGTTTTTCCCGAAAACAAAACGTCGGTTATTTGGATCTTCATGTAAGAAGACGGTCCACCTGATTAAATTTCTGAACTTTTTGACGATGGGCGATCCCGCCGAATAAAAAAGCACATCCAAGCACCAAAAGCATGTTGGATAAGATGGATCCGAGCAATGACTGCTGAACAACTCTGATCATACCGTTATTTAATGCATATATTGATATTATCATTTCTGTGGCATTACCAAATGTAGCGTTTAGAAGGCCGCCGACTGCAAAGATCATGTAAGGACAAAATCCATGTTTATTAGCACAAATACATCTCTTGCAAAGGGAGATGACTCATATAATGTCTTAGGAAAACAAAAACATTAAGCTACCCGTGGGGCCTGTCCAAAATGCAAGTTGCCTGCAACACAATTTATTGAACGGGCTTAATCACAACGCTAAGGTAAAAAGAAGCAAATGTTTCAATAATTCATCAAGCAGAAATTTACTCAGTCGCATAACCAAGACGCTCTGCTAAAGGAGTAATTCCCAGTAAGCTGAAGAAGAAAACCCAACCCTAGAATTCATTTCATAGGCACGTCAAGAAGTGAGGAAAGGTCAGGTTAGAATAATCATTGACCAATCGACCGACGAAAGAATGCTTGTTTCTTACATGTCTTTTGGTGACGTAATGGAGAATTATCGCCAGAGGCCCAAAAGGAAGTAAAACGTTGATCTTTGCTTTGATCAAGACAATGTATATACTCTTCGCAATGCTCATTTGCACGCTCCTTAATCCCCACAAAGTGGGGATTTTCGGGCGTGGCGAGGATGACGATGTTTCGAAAGTAGAAAGCTGCCGTTTACTCGTCAAATGAGACGCACTCAGCGGGATCTCTTCGTCGGACTCAAGTCCTATCGTTTCTTCTACAGATCCCATCTATCAAAAGATAGAACTGAGCCTGCTAACCGAAAAGAGAATAAACTGATTTCAGCTTCAATCTTCAAGCATTAATCTAATAACATTTAACAGTTCTCCACAAAACTTAAACAGCACAAATCCCACCAGATATAGACCCAAAAACAGAGAAGATCATCACATTGCCAAGACAAGGTTCAACCTTTATGCACAGATCAAAAGGAAGCAATAATCACGAAAGGCAGTAGAAAGCTGAAACTCTCCGCGATGTCCTCATAAAGTCAGAGACCAGTCAAACAGATGATTAACATAGCTACCGACCAAAAAATGAGCCAAATCAATGGATACTTCTCAACATGAATTAAAGGAGCAGACTTACACGATCCCAAATCACGTTTGCCCGAAATCACGCAATTGAAACAAAAATCAAGCCTTTTTAATCTCCAGAAGCAAAAAAAAAAAGTCCTTGAAATCGGGCGAGGCGAACCAAACTATCCCTTAAAAATGTTCTGAAAGAAAACGAAGTCGGTCTATGCGGACAACGTACGTCTTTGTCTTGAAGGTGAGATATTAGGTTAGGCCGGCGAATGAAATATAGTAGGACTTTCTCAACACACCGTATAGATGGATGGATGATGATGAATGATATATATTATATTAAACAACTGATCTGTATCAGCGAAAATTGATTTTCTTGGCATATTAGGATTCTTTCTATATCGACTGAAAATTGCGTGTATTTGAAAAAGATTACAGCAGCTAACTATTGTGCTTACTGTGTTCACAGTTTTTACCACGAACAGTAATACTGTTTACTGCTTAGGTAAGAAATGAGTTTTTAACACTTGGGAGGGATAAAGAGGACATTAAGTGGAAATATACGTATTTTCAGTTTATTTGGGCTTGGGATATGGGCTTAAAATGGACCATTATTATACTGGCCCATTTCAGCCCAATAAAACATTATCAGGTTATTTAGTTGGCATTTACTGACTAATAATCAAATAAATAAATAAAAGTAAATACTTTTCTCCTAAAACCCATGACTGACGACCTTGAATTAGAGAGGCTGTTGATTCTTGAACACATACGATACGACGCCGTATTCGTTAACTCTTGAGAACGCGCGTGTTTGGGATAATCAACCAAATCGTATGCTGAGACGAGCGCGATGGTGGTAGTTGGGGCATTGATGGGCATGGTGAGTAGTACCTTGGTGTACTACCACTGCGCTTATCGCGACTCCAGCTTAATTTCCCTCTTCGCCGACGTATTGATCGTGTTGGTGTGTTCCCTGGCTATATTGGGTCTCCTTTTCCGGCACATGAACATCGCCGTCCCCGTGGACCCGTTGCACTGGCAGATCTCGCAGGACGCTGCCAATTCCCTCTTTGCGTGTCTGGCCAACACTCTCGGCGCCGCCGAGTCCGTGCTGCGTGTCGCCGCCACCGGACACGATAAGAGGCTCTTCCTCAAGGTTTATAGTAGAACGATTTCTTTTCTATGTCAAAATAACACACTCAATCTTATCATGTTTTGAAGGGCGAGTAATTGGACAATTGAGGTTGCTTCTGCTGCCATTTACTGAAATTAGGTTTTGAGTCTCGTTTTCCTGTGTTAGTTCGTTGTATTCATATGTTATTAGTTGCTTATAACAAAATTGCCTTTATTGTTTGAGGTGCTGATGATTCTATTTGCTATTTTTGTAGGTGGTGGCGTGCCTATATGTGCTTTCCGTGATCGGGAGATGTTTGTCTGGGGTCACTGTCGCCTACATAGGTTAATTTAGTTTATCGTTGCAGCATTACTTTGTTGTTGCTAACTCCATTCGGCCAAGGCAAATCTATTGCATATCTGACTAAGAGTGTTGGTTTGTCTCATAATGATTAGCGCAATAAACTTATGCGTATTTGTGTGATCAAACTAACTCTAGCACTGGCTTTTTTAGAACTTTTTGCAGTTATGCCATCTTATGTTACATGGAAATTGGATTCTGTTTCGCTTATTGCGCCTTTCTGTTCTGTGTTTCTAATTGAATTGCTCGATCTTCTGTGTTCTTAGAAATTTTTCAAGCATATATGCTCTACGGATGCAGGGTTGTGCTTATTCTGTCTCTACCTGATCGTTGAGGGTTCACAACACAACAGCACGTGTTTAGCAAGGATTTCTTGGGGAAGGGATGCTCCTAGTGCTGCTCAAGATAGTGCAACGTTTACATGATTCATCACCAAGTGTGGAATTCTTCGTTTAAGTGGTTTGGCAATCATACTTGAATGTGTGGCTTCTTGACTAAATACTGTTTGTCGCTGTAGCTGTTGTAGAGAAATACGCCATTTCATCTAGTTAGGGTTCCTTGAATGTGGCTTCTTGGCTAAATCATTGAAGTTACATTTGTTGATAGAAATACCATTTCATATCATTAGGCTCACTTTGCTTTGTGAGAATATATCTGTGTTCTGCCATGTACTTTGAATTTTTTGTTGAGGTTCTTCAAGATAGTAAGCTTGGTGTGTGCGGTTTACTTGATCTGAGGATTGCAATCCTAATCTGTGTGGTTTACATTTGTGCCTCTGTGTGTTAAGTAATGTATTATGTTTTTCTTACCTAGAATTTCGTCGTTACACTTATCTGTCGGGGTCATAATGTATACACTAGAAGACTGACCTGACCATAGCCCCATAATGCAGACATACGTATAGGAAGCAATGGCATACAGGGTTCTTGCTAGTTGTAACCACAAATCAATTTCTATGGGAAAAAAGTAAACATTAAACCCGCTGAACAGATTGCAAGAGCAATATGTACATCAATGGAGGATCATATTAGACAAAATCCAGCTTAATATGGAACCAATTGATGTCAGTTTTAGACTCTAGTATTGATACAGTTACATAATAACTAAATACTATAAGAAACAAAGTGTTTTAAGATGATTCTTGCACTTGCTCGATAAGGTTGAGCGCCTCGTCCACATCCAACCTCTTCTCCACGTCTTCTTGGCAGCAAGCTATACCGATCTCTAGAAGCTTCTCCATCTCAGGTTTGCAACCTTCTGTCTCAACCATCATTTCCTTGTCAAAAACTTCTGATGTTTCTTCATTAACAATGGCGTTGATCCAATCTGCCAGGTCTTCACCATACGAGCCCGAGCCCTGTTCGAGGTACTTAGCCACCAATTTGCCAGTCAGTGTCTCGAGTATTAGAATTCCCAAGCACCACACATCGGTTTTCCTACAAACAGTGCCATGTTGTGCGTACTCCGGTGATTTATAGGCCACCAGGATTTTCTGGACTTGGCTAGGGTTCACCACAGGTGCTAGCATGTAGTCCATGAGTACGGGATTATAGTCTTTATCAAGAAGAACATTGGATGATTTTAGGTGACCGTGAGGAATCTGTAGGCTTGGGAGCTCGTTGTGTGTGTAGGCCAAACCTTTAGCCACTCCTTTGATGATCTTCAACCTCGTTGCCCAGTTAAGCCCAGGCTGCTCAGGAGATCGTTTTCCTGCAAAATCCCAACAATCACACTGAGTAAGTTTTTTGCAAATACCTTAGCTTTAAATCGTTTAAAATAACCATAGTTGTAGAAGCTTGTAACGAGAGGAAGTTTATTCGTGCCAACCATGAAGATGAACCGCCAAGCACCCATTGACCACAAAGTCAAATACAAGGAGCTTCTCCTCTTTCCGATACAAATAAGCAACGAGAGGCAAAAGATTCGGATGCTGTAATCTACCCAACCTCCTCATGTGCTCGTGGAAATCTTCCTTGGCCACGTTCGTCATCTGTTTAAACCTCTTCACCACGAGCTCCTCTCCATCAACGAGCACAGCCTTATACGAAGACCCAAAGCTACCACTTCCCAGGACTTCAGCTGAGGCTCTCATCAAATCTTGCAAGTCGAACTTTTGCCCGTCCTCTCTCACAAAAGAAAGTTTGCCTGGTGGTGGCTGTGTCGGATTCTCTCCGTTTGCCGGTGGGCCTCTGCTCCGGCTGGTTGTCCGAACCATGCCGTCGTCACCTGCTGCCACCGCTATTGCCGCCATATCCTCCGATGAGGCCGGCCTCTGTAATTCTTGGCTCTGATCTTCACTCCTTCGTCTCCAGCATAAGAAAATCAGCAGCAAGATCAGTAGCAGGGCAAGTGAAACAATAATGGCAATCATCATGATCTTAGAAGGTGAGGTTGAGTGATCTTTAGCACTATCATCTGATGTGCTTGGTGGTGGTGGGGTGAGGGGATGAATATTGGGTTCCAAGTCAGGTGGTGGGATCGGTGGATCGCATGACTGACCAAGCGGTGGCCCACAAAGAGCTTTATTCCCGGCAAAAGAGCTTGGGTCCATCTTGAGCAACTCTTTGGGAATCTGACCCTCCAACTGATTGTTTGAAACGTTGAAGACCTTAAGGTTGTCAGAACTAATCGAAGGGATCTGTCCCGTGAACCCGTTGTTCTCAAGCCTCAGCACGATAAGCTTGGGCGACTCGAGCGACGCTGGGATGGGACCCGTGAACCTGTTGTTGGCCATGTAGACTTTCTTCAGGGAAGTCATGCCCTTGAATGCATCCTCGGGGACCACGCCTGAGAACTCATTGTCCGAAACATACAAAGACTTGAGGGCCCCTATCTTTCTCCAGTCGGGCATGGATCCTTGGAAGCTGTTGTTCATGAAGCTGAGGGTCCTCACGAAACGCAGAGGGGCAAGGGCGTTTACGTCAATCTGGCCCTGGAGGTTCATGTTCTCGAGCTGCAGGCCCCACACGTACCCATTGAAGCAGAGGACGCCTGCCCAATTCCCGTGATTGCCCGAGCACGGCTGGACCGAAGGGTCCCAATCGGACAGGGCGGGTTCGGTGTTGGCTAGCCCACTCTTGAACTTCAAGAGGGCTTGCAGCGCGCCTTCTTCTACTGCGTACACGAGGGACGAAGAGAGTAACAGCGCGAGGAGTGCGCTTGCGATCGTTAAGAACGTTGCTGTTGGGGGTAGGCGTTGGCGCGCAGAATGGGCTGCAGCTTGCGCCCCCCTCACCATGGTTTGATGCTTTGATGGATTGCCTCTCTCTCCCTCTCAAGTTATTGCAATTTTCTTGGGTTGATTTTGAGGGGTTGTCTTCCTTTTCTTCATTTTTTTTTTGTTTTTTGTTTTTTTTTTGGTGAATTAAGGGATGATGATGTGTTGGTGCTTTCCTTTCTTTTTTTTTTCTTTGTTGAAATTAGTGAAGGAGATTAAGGTTAAGTAATGGCGACATTTGAGGATGATCTTTGGATGCTTGCTGCAGATGGTTATAGGCCATCCTTTGTTTTCTTTTGTAATTCTTGAATATTCATAGCACATACATACATGCATTTTTAGTTTAATAGTGCTTTGCTATCTTTTGGTAAAGGTAATATTCAAAAGATAAATTAATTGGTTATTATATTATGAATTAGTACCTTATTTTAATACTGAATTTATCTTATTATTTTGATAAATAGAGAGTGAAGATCCGATAAAAAGGAGAGATATATCAAAAAAGGAAAGGAAAGGGAATGAAAGTCTAATTGTATTATCACTCAATCGAAAGGGACGGTAAAGTCTATAGCATCAGAAAAGTCGAGAATCGTTAGATCAATCCACGAACCAAGTACTCCTCAGCTCTCCCTCCCGAGAAATCAGCTGAAAAAAAGGGAAAGAAGATGTCGAAATCGATGCTGGTGAGGTCGATATATCGATCAATTTCTCGAAGATCTCACTATCTGTATTCCGCTGGCGCCGCTTCGGCCGGCGGCCACCAAGTCCGCCGCCTCCATTTTGTTTCACAGTCCTTCACTGCGGTGTCTCCGATCCAAAGTAATTTACACGAATGAAGGGCTTTGGCTTTTGTTATGCTTCCATGCTCCGTATATGTTGTGGGATATGGGTGTCTACTTTTTTTCTAGTGTTTGAATGGGGTATCATAAGTCCAATCAATTTATTGTATTCAACTGTATGGGCGATGGTTTTGGATTCAGTGAACTTTTGTAAACAAACTATGAGCTCCATTCTGATTTTTTACTGGATGATTGAATTGGGGTGAGCTAGTGTTTCATGTTCCGCTGGAACAAAACATGGGATTAATGAGGTGAAAGTCGATGCGTTTTGGTAATCTCCAAGAGCTTGAGCACGACTGTTTGGTACCATCAAATGGTAGCTGAAAGTGGCCAGTCTCTGTGTATTCATATGCTTGTGCTGTTTTAGCTCATAAGTACCTGCAACATTCTCTTTGTGGATATTAAAGATCATTATGAAATAGTAATGTGTCCTTTTTGCAGTCATCGCCCACTGCATCGTAAGATAACCGCCCATCTTGTCAATTAAAAATGCGGAGACTAATCAATTGATTTCCTTACTTCCATGCAATGTTTATGTTTTAGCTTTCTGTTGCTCCTACATACGAATACTTGTTTGGAGTTATGTTTATTTACAGTGATTGGTCTGCGAAATGTCACTGCCTTATTATGTAGGGTACCTTCCTGTTCAAATTCGCCTTGGGAGTGCACGTTTTTTCAGTGAGGATGTCTCTCACATGCCTGAAATAAAGGACCCCCAGATCGAACGTGCATTCAAGGACTTGATGGCCACAAACTGGGATGAGCTGCCACCTGCAGTCATCGAAGACGTAAAGAATGCATTGTCCAAGAACACCGAGGACAAGGATGCTCAAGAAGTTCTGAAAAATCTTTTCAGAGCAGCAGAGGCCGTCGAGGAGTTTGGAGATACCGTCATGAACCTGAAGATGGAAATGGATGATTTGATTGGGATGAGTGGCGAGGTAGCGTAGGCTAGGACAGAATTCATAGGTTCATCTTATGAACTTGTCTGAATTCTGATATCTAATACTTTCTTGGCAGAATGTGAAACCCCTTCCAGAAGAACATGTTAAGGCACTGCAGACGATCTTCGATAGGTACAATGCTTATCTGGCTGCTTTTGGACCTGAAGAAAACTACTTGAAGAAGAAAGTGGAGGCTGAGTTGGGCTCGAAGATGATATACCTGAAAATGAGATGCAGTTGCCTCGGATCTGATTGGGGAAAGGTACCCTTTTTTGTTTCTCTACTGCATATTTATTTCAAGATTATTGCTGCATTTCCTTACGATCATACGGAAAATGCCCGAACGTTAAAGTTTCGTTTGAATTTTATAGTCCAATTGATTGATATTCACAGTAAGGGAAAGAGTTTTTTTTTTTTGCTTCATCGTCTATGCAGGTTACTGTACTTGGGACATCTGGACTCTCTGGTTCTTATGTCGAGAAAAGAGCATAAATTTCCTTCCAACTGCGTTGGATCGAAGTTCTGTCGACCAAATTGGTGGTTGTTCCTATGTTATGTCGTCTTCGCTTCACTTGCTCGGAAAACAGCTACCGTAATAAAATAACGGCCGAACAATCTTCTCCTTTTTTTCTTTTCTGATTCTCCTATTTTTATTACTGAATCTTGCTGAACTCACAAACGACGTTTCTTATTGCATAAGGTTCTTTATTACATCATCGAGCTGCATTTGCCCGAAAAAAAAAAAAAAAAAAGGAAGAAAGAAAGAAAGAAAGACGAGATAGATCTTACGAAAGTTCGAATCTTCGACACGTCAAAGTGGCTAATTATATGCACATAGTTAGTACCTGTAATCATCCTCATAATGGTACTTGTCATCGTCATAATACGACGAATGATCAGCGGTCGACGTCGTCTCTCTGTTATTCTGCACCCAAATAATCAAATCGAAATTTTAATAAAAAAAAAAAGGAAGAAAGTTTCGCCTCTAAGGTTTTACCTAAGATTAATACGACTGACATACCCGATGTATAATCTTCTCGAATTCTTCAGGCCCATTCCGTTCGATGTATTTCTCCGCCGCGCTTAAAACGTCATCTGGCCTCGTGAATACGTCCCTGTTGTTCGGGACATACCATATGTTGATCGACTTCTGCCGAGTGACGAGGTACGGCCTGACGTATTGCTGGTAGACATACGCAGCTCCTTTGAAGTATGGAATCACCAGCCAGCAGAAGAAGAACAGCTTTGTGTATGACCAGAAAGGTAGCCTATAATGTAATGACAGAACGACAATCTTAAGACTTATCGTTTAAAACTCGGACAATCATTACTAGGAGGAACTTACAGCTCGATGAGCTTGGCGAAGGTGAGCTCGAATAGGGTAATCATGGAGTAAAGTACCCAATAGGTGAGCCACTGCTGATCGTCAACCACGGACTTAGTCTCGATCGCTCTGATCGATGCGTATCTAACGGTAAAGAACGAATCGAAAAGCAAGCATGTCAAGCAACAAATAATGTTCTCCAAAAAACCTATTAACATGACAAAACAATCGAACTCACAGCGGATAGACAAGGCTAACCACAGGCCTGCAAAAGCGAAAACTAGCGACTGTCATCGTTTGCAATGAGGACAAAAGTAACCACGGCAAACGAAAGTAGTGATGGGGTTCTTACCAGGCGAGAATATCGATGTTTTGGAAGATCAACTTGATGAAGTTTTCAGCGGCAGAGTCCCTCATTTTCTTGATATTCAGTGTAAGAATTTGTTTATTCTTGATCTGCTCCTAGAGAGGATTTGCTGTAATGGTTTTTATTCAAGATTCAGAATATTGGAGTAGTTTTATGACAGATACAAAAGATGAAGTTGGACGTTAGTGTCCTAAAGCGGCTAAAGCTATCTAAGCATCTGATGCAAAGTTGGCAACTTTGATGAGGGCTGTGGTATAAAGAAGCACAACCCTTTTTTCTTTTCTTCTTTGGTGATTAATTGGAGGATCTATATATTTATTTATTTTTAGTTTTTCATTGATGGATTATTAATGTTTAAATGTCCCAAAAAGCTAGTTAAATGGACTTGGTCGGGCTTTATTCGGGCTATTATTTTGCGGGCTGCATGTATTCGGGCCTATTGGCTATATTTCTATGTTGACACACCATACAATGATATATTATATTTAATTAGTATTCTATGCTGTCCTCTAATATATAAAGAAATATAAATATTAGTTAATATTTTAAGTTATTTTTATTAGGTAAAATTATAATATTTATTTTAATTTTATATTATTTTTAAGTAAAAAAAACTGTTTTAAAGGATAAAATTGGAATAAATTTGAAATCAAGGTTAAAATAGTAATTTTCATTGCCATACCAAATTAATTTGATAGTTACTATAATGTGCTCTCCAATTGGTAAGGGTTCACTTAGAAAAATCATTTTACCCATTTTACTCTTCAATTATTTAATCCATTCCAATTATATCTCACAAATCAATCAATTAAATTATAATTTATATATCCAATATTTTAAATTACAAACAACTTTTTATAATATAAAATAATATTATATATATTAGACATAGGGTGTGCTTAAATATACCATGACATATGTCTCTAAATAATTTTTTTTTTCTAGTTAATTTATAAATTATTGGTTTCTTATCTATTTATGTGAGCATATAAAGTGAGGAAGCACGAGCACGTGGACATACAATATCGATATTGCGAGTGATCGAAAGGTTTTTGCATGGCTACAATTAGCGAGACAGACAAAAAACCTTAAATGTCACAAAATTGACAAACAATTTAAATCTTTTGCAATTCTTTATTATTATTTATTTTTTTCCGATCTTAATGATGGAGTTATAGTTCGCCGACTCTCTAACTACAGAAATTATTACAAATTAATTAGCCAAATTTAGCAAAAATCTAGCAAACATAAGCAGCCGACAAACAAACAATCCAATCAATGCTTTTCATAGGAAGGAAGGGAAGGACCATTTGCTAGCCTACTTGCTATGCTATATAAATTGCTCGTACTATTTTGGATCAATCAAACGCATGTGCCCATTTTCTAATATCACATGTCATGTTCTATATCTATATTATTATGACTTGTAATAATAATAATAATAATGATAATAATAATAATAATAATAATAATAGTAATAATAATAATGACGATGATGAGATAAAACCCCTCGGCCAAAATAAAACAACAATCGAGTAATTTTACAATATGAGTTTACATTTATATTCTAACAAAGCAAAGCATTTCTTTGAAGTATGCTTAAATTGTATATTTATTAATAGTTGAAAGTAGAGTAGGGATAAGGACTAGGGAGATCGTTGGGTTAATTATTAGTGAGATGCAAAATTAATGTGTGACTTTTGGAATTTTGCGTTAATTGGATCCTATCCACTTGCCAACTGCTTTTGTTGGATTATATGCACCCCACTTGACATTGATATACATATATATATATATATATATATATATATTGTTTTTGGAGTTTTTGTGATAATTCTATCCCAAAACTTTGAAGTGGACAGTGATAATTTTGCTGGAAAAAGAGATAAAGATGGAGAAAGATATAGCTATCAGCTGACCTAATTATTCTATTTTTATTTTTAAAGGAGAGGATAAGATAATACAAATATCACATATAATATGCCATTGAGTGGAGATAGATATTCAACGCTTTTTTTTTTTTTGTTCTAGTTTTAATTATTTCTTACTTTTAAAATCTTCAGTTAATCAAGTTATTACAGAATTTACATATAGTAATATTTCTAATAACAAATAAAAATTCGACCACCGATCTTAATTTCGCCAGCTATGATGTGTTTTTATGTTAAAATATAGGGTTTTTTTTATGTTAAAATATAGGGTTTTTTTTTCATATATATAAAATAAGTGGGACCCTAGAAATATGATGAGCCGACACCTGGTAGTTGATAAGGTATGGGGGCCCACTAAGCCCGACCCCATTCAGAAAAATAAAATAAAATAATATCTATGTACAAAATATATATATACATGCACACAAAAAAAAAAAAAAAGAATAGTGAAACAGAAATTTCAAAGCATTCAAACTCGTGTGGAGTCATTTTAGTCTCATTATTGCATGAGTTTCCTACATTGCAGGTACATAATGAATATAAAAATTTTAAAAAAAACGACATTTATAGGTGTCGTTTAACAGGTCCACGGCTAATTGTAGCAAATATTAATCGTTATATATTACTATATAGAAGCAAGCCATATTATCTGACTATAATCTTGTAATTAATTGACGTGCCGACATATTTGAAAATTCACAAAGCAAAAGAATCCATAAGGAGTTCACTATAGTCAACATATAAATATGAAAGAGTTCAATCATAGAATTACATTTATCTTTTACCTAAAATAATATAAATTCAAGACTTGCACTTGACTTATACCGACAAGGTATATGGTATGTGACAAAAGGGAAAATAAAAAAAAATATTAATTATAATAAAAATAAATATCCACTCAAAATCTTAACTTGCTACCCTCAATTTTAACTAATCACACTGTGTCTAAAAACTCTTGGACATAATCCATCAAACTCATGCACCACAAAATAAAAAGAAAAAGAAAAGATTAAGGAAAAATTATTACCAAGCTTCAATCATGCATATTCGATTAAGAATGATGGCTCGTATCATCACGCCGCTCGTCGCCACCGTGGGACCCACTTGCCTGAGAATCGGAAACACCAGCCCCACCACCGTAATTATTACTACTACTCAACCCACCGAATATACCTAATTGCCCTTCCGACCCCAAAGCGCCGCCGCCTCCGCCTCCACTTCCCGGTAATAATGATACCAACGGCGTCGGAAAGTTCATGAAGTGAAACCCACTAGAAGTAGGCCCTCTATACAAACCACCACCACCACCGCCAATCCCCGGCTGATTATTACTCCATATGGCATCGTGACCGCCAGCTACTCCGCCTTGATTGGCGCTATAACTATTCGAATTTGCGAGCATCCAAAAATTAGCGGGAATGGAACCGTGCGAAGCCGCCATAGCCCCGGCGGTCGACTGCGTCAGATAGCTTCCCATTTGGTGGTGGTGCTGATGAAGCTGAAATTCGTTTTCTTCTCTACTTCTTTTTCTTCCCATTATACCTCCTTCGTTGCTCGCATCGTTATTATTACCAGTTGGTTCTGTAAGATCCAACGTTGTAATGATATTATCGCTTCCACTTTCATTGTTGTTGTTATTGTGGTCTTCGTTCCTCGGATTCTCTTGCTTCGCAAGCACCAAACTTGGGCTGAGGTTTACATTCACATTCCCGCCATGAAAATTCAAGAAAGTCGCAGCCGACGTCGGACCTAATTCGTTAGCCGTCGACATGGAGAACCCTGGGAACATACGGTGGCGATGATGTGTCGACGCATAATTGGCGGTGGGGTTGAAGAAGGACGATGATAACGACGATGATCTTAGCTGGGAAGGCATGGATATGCTCGAGCCCGAGCTGCGGAGGGAGATATTGAGCGAAGTAAAGTTCGCCGGAATCGTCCCCGTTCCGGTGGCTGCGATGACGGACGGCTCGGCTTGTTGGAGCAGCCACTCCACCGTCTCCCCGTCGGATTTGTGGCCGAGCTCCCTAGTCAGCTGGAAAACCCTAGCGGCACACAGGGCGGGCATACGGATTCGTCTGCCTCGGCCGTCGACTTTGGTGTGGCGGTCCTTGGTGGAATTTCTCTTCGGCGGCTGCTTCTTGGGAGGTTCTTCAGTGGTGGTGGTGTTAGGGTTTAGTGTGGCCATAGCAAGGGAAGGGTATGATGGTGTGGAGGCCGTAGAGGTGGCTTCGACGACGGACTCTTTTTTTTGGAGTAGTTGAAATGGAAAGTTAGGGCGGTGGTGGTGGTTGAGATGGTGGTCGTGGCCGTCCATGATCGGTGGAGTATACGATCGCATTAGGGTTTCTTGGGAATATATATTAAGGGGGCGGAATTGTATGTTTGTTTATGTCATATGCTATCTTTAAGGAAACCTAGAAATCGATCGTGTTAGTTAGATCTACTTCTATTGTAGAACTAAAAGAATAGGAACGAAAGTAATAAATGGGATGCTCTCACTGATTTTATTACCTATATATGTTTTTCCTCCTTTCTTGGACTTTTCTTGAATCGATGAGAGAGAGAGAGAGAGAGAGAGTTGTGCAATGTAAGCTAGCTTTAAACAACAAAGACAATGAGTGAGAATTATATATGGGGTGAGCTATAAAATGAGAGAAGAAAGGGGCAATGTAATGGTAAATGCGTGCCTTTGTTTTCTTTTTCTTCAATATTTTTCTTTTTTTTTTCTTTTTCCAATTTATGACTTTTTGACAAAAAAAAAAAAAACCTTTTTATGAAATGCAGAGAAAGTAAGAATGAATGAAATCTGGCGAAGATTCTTGATAGCGATAATACGTTTTTTATACGGTAGGATTAATTGATTGTTTGGTTTGTTTTTTTTTTTTCTTTTCATCTCAATTTTTTTTTATTTTTATTTTTGTATATTGTGGTGTGGTTGGACAGAAGGCTTTGATCAGAATCCACGTGAGGTGCTTTTTTTTTTTTTTTATCTATTAAGACAATGGTGTCCATTGTAGGACATAATAAACTCCAGGTAATAAAATAGATTTTGATAAGAAAAATATTTACATATAATGAAAGGCATTAAAGTAATCATTTCGTTTGCCTTTTGCAACTTTGAGGAGTACGTACTTCGGGATTCATGCTTTGCTTTTAAGATTATATTATTTTAAAGTATGCTTTTATTGTTTCTTCACCATTAGTTGCTATTAGTGATGTTAGTGAATTCATGATAGTATTTGCTTAATAGATTAATACATATTATCCTATGAGATCTAAATCGGACATTCTCTATTCTATTCAACCATTCCTATCTGCTAACATGTTAGAATTATATATTATTAGGGTTTTTTAATCTTTTTATTAAAGACCAAATCAAATAATTTTATTATTTATGTAATCATACAACAGCTGGAATTGGACATATCATTATGACAAGTGAGTGATGATGTGCCCGAAAAATTTGCAACACAAAATAACATTTCGATAAGTTGTTTGTCTAATCAAATAACAGAAGGGCTTGGCTAGCTAATAAATATATTTGCAATTTACAGTTAGAAATTATATATATTTAATTATATGGCTGCCATGTGAATATGTGAAGGCTTTGTTGGGTTAGTGCAGCTTCTTTTTAAGACCACAAGCTTTTGCTTATCTGCTGCCTCCCAAGTCCTAAACTGAAGATGACAGCTCAATAAATCTAACTTTGTGTGCAATTTCTTACATGGTATTTAATTAACTACTTTTCCCGCATTTAATTCTTTTTTTATTAATATATAATAACCAGAAGTCAGAACTAGCGACGTGAAAAATTACGAAAATTAATAATTTCCTAGAATATAATACAATCTCAAATCAACTATATCTAATTTGTGTGTGTGTGTGTGTGTGTGTGTATATATATATATATATTAGGTTTCGTTAGTCAAGTGTAGCAGTCAATCATATGGGGTCGTCAAATCATATATAACCCACTTTTCCTCAGTAATACCCCATTATTACAAAAAATAAAATCAATTTCTTAATTTTGGTTGAAATATAATGTTCCCATGGAGTATATTCTTATGAGGAACGTGAGTGGTTATTAAATGTAACAGCAAATTCTTAATTAAAAAAAAAAAATTAGATATGAACTCATTACATACATGAATGTGAGAAAGCGTACGAGTACTAGGGGTGAAATAAAGCAATAAATGTAATTAAAAACTCTGTTTTATAGTAATTCCCTAGAATTTTTTGTATAGTATATTTTTAAAAAAATGTAGTAGTTTATTTTCCTTATTCTCAAACGACAAAACTATAATAAGAGACAATTTCAATTTTTCTAAGGTGAAAGTGTGAAATATGTAAAGCCTAATACATTGTTGGCTTAAAGTAAACTTAATATATATATATATATATATATATATAGATAAAATCCATTGCATTGCAACCTTACTCGAACCCACATTATGAAATATGAAAGATATAAAGGTCCATTACATTGTTGGGCTAAAAGCAACCTTGAACGAATGAAAGTAAAAATAATCATTAGTCATTACCATAAAGCCCAAATTCAAATTCTTTAACGTGAAAGTAAACGGAAGGTCGAATGATAAAAACACATTTTTTATATAGCCTAGTTACAATACAACACAATATCTTCAAAATTAGAAAATGAAATTAAATATAGTCCAATAAAAATACGATATAAATAACAAAAGAACTACTACTGAGTAACATCTACACTTTCACTTAAAGACAAATTTGCAGGCAAGCATGTAAAGGAGACGATGCCGACATTTGGAACCAAATCCAAAGGTATTTTAATATCATCAGGAAAAAAACCCGGTTCTTGATTAATAATAAAAGAAAACCGATCATCTGAAAAAAAACCCGGTTCTTGACCGATTCACCATAATATAAAATTGTTCAAATATGTATTTTTTCTCTTGGATTTAGCAGAAGCCTATTAGGCATATAGTAAAAAAAAAAAAATTGACCTTTTCTCTCGCCGGTGAATAAAATAAACTTGGAACATAAGTACTCTCTCCATGGGCATGTTCTTGTTATTACAAACTTGCCTTTAGTTGTCCACATTGGACCGTCTCTACAGTATATTATTATTATCACATTCATACATCAAAGAGCTGTTTGCAAGAACATCTCCTCAAGCATCATTTGCCATCGAAGAAATGAACATACCGTCGATCTTCGCCTTTCTCCTCCTCCTCTTGCCGACGATCTCCAACGCAGAGACCGTCGAGGTAAGAGACGCGCTGGTCAAGTTCATGTCGAGCCTCGCGCCCGACAACACGGCTCAGAGAGGTCAGATATCGGGCTGGAACGATTCTTCGTTCCCCTGCGCCAGCGACTGGACGGGCGTCAAGTGCAGCGACGATCGAACCCAATTGGTTAAGAAGATACTCCTCGAAGGGCTCACCCTCGCCGGGACGTTAGACGCCGCTTCTCTCTGCAAGGCGCGGTCCCTCATGGTCCTCAGCCTCAAGTTCAACGAGGTCGTCGGGGCTTTGCCGGAGGATATTTCGAACTGCGGCGCCCTCACGCATTTGTTCCTACAAGGTAATAAAATGAGCGGGAATCTGCCGCAGTCGCTGTCCAGTTTGAGCGGCCTGGCACGGCTCGACGTGTCGGACAACGGCTTCTCCGGCGGGATTCCGGCGGGCGTGTCGGGGATGTCTAACCTGGCGACGTTTTTCGCCCAGAACAACCGTCTCAGCGGAAGCATCCCGGCGTTCGACTTCTCGGTCTTAAAGGAGTTCAACGTCTCTTACAATAACCTCAGCGGCCAGGTTCCTAACCTCGGACGCTTCAACGAAACGAGCGTTATGGGCAATCCCGGGCTATGTGGGAAGCCGTACTTCGACGCTTGTCCCGCCCCACCGACGCCGCCAAGGCCGAGTAATAAGAAGAAATTATCGACAAAGGACTACTTAATGTACTCGGGCTACGCCGCGATAGGCCTCGTTGTGCTGGCCTTGGTGTCGATCAAGCTGATGAAAAAATCAAAGAAGCGCAGTGCCGTGAAAAACCCTATCGAGTCCAAAACGGAGAGCAAGGCGAGCAGCTCGTCGATCGCTTCGAAGGGGAGTGGAGAAAACAGGTCGGAGTACTCCATTACGTCGGTCGAAAGCGGACGGCGTTCGTCTTCGCTCGTCGTCCTGTCCGCCCCGGCGGCCAGTGCGCTGAGCTTCGAGGACCTAATGCGCTCGCCGGCCGAAATGATCAGCCGAGGAAGGCATGGGAGCTTGTACAAGGTTACTTTGTACGATGGAATCGCATTGGCCGTCAAGAGGATAAAAGATTGGAACATTTCGAAGGACGACTTCAAGAACCGTATGCTGAGGATCGACCAGGCGAAGCACGCCAACGTATTGCCCGTCATCGCCTTTTATTGCTCCGCCCAAGAGAAGCTGCTGGTTTATGAGTTTCAAGAAAATGGAAACCTCTTTAGCGGATAAGATTGCGCATGGGAATATCAAGTCTTCGAACATTCTGCTCAATCGAGAGATGGGGCCATGCATAAGCGAGTACGGCCTAGCAGAATCCGAGAATCAAGACGACGGCAGCAGCTCGCCGGACAGAAATAATGGTCGAGGTATTGATCCGTTTAAGGCGGACACTTACGGTCTGGGAATAGTGCTTCTTGAGCTACTAACGGGAAAGTTAGTACAGAACGGATACGAGCTGGCACGGTGGGTCAATACGGCGATAAGGGAGGAATGGACCGTCGAGGTCTTCGACAAGTCGCTCGTGTCTGAGGGCTCGAGCGAGGAGCGGATGGTCGGCTTGCTTCAGATTGCGCTGAGGTGCGTCGGCGCCGAGGGCAAGGCGAGGCCGAGCGTTGGTGAGGTTGCTGAGATGATCAAGGAATTAAAGGAGTGTGAGGAGAGGTCTATGGCTTGTGAAGATCCTTGATGAATATATATATATATATATATAATATATATATATTGATTTGTTGCTACCTAATTATTTAAGAAATTTGAGGTGATTTTATATGTCAATGTGTGTTTCTCTCTTTTTTTTTCCCCCCATAATTCATTATAGTTTATTACAAGATTCTTTTTATAAGCATGTTTGACTGTTTTCCTATCATTCATTCATTCATTTATTTATTTGTTTCACTATTCCACATTTATTATTTCGAATAGATTTAGATTATTTTCAAATAACATAAAAACATTATATTATGAGTCTTGGGATTTGCTGCATGGTTTCTTTTCCTATTCTATGATTTATTTATACGTAAGAAGTAAGAACACAACTCAACTTAGGACTAAAATGAAAGAAATTTTAAAAATCAGGGACCACAAGATTCATATTAATACTAATATTAAATCTCTAATTAATCACTTCAATGGATACGCAACTTTATATTAAAACAAAAAGCATTGGAAAGCTAAGTAAATTTAATCGTATCTCTTCGTTCGGCTCATAAAATTAAATCGTATCTCGATGACACAAAACTATACGTATAAAAAATAAAATCCAGCACATAATCCATGCACGCATATATATATATATATATATATATATCTTTTTGCTAGAGATATGTGAAGAATACATAGTATATACGCACACTAAACGGCTCTCTTTCCAAACTCTCATAATTCCTAATTTATTTAAATAATTATTACAAAAAAAATAAAAAAATAGTTAAATAAATACCTCCGTCACGCTCGCAAATATTCACCACACCAAATGTACGAAATGCATCCCATTCAACGGACCATTCTTCTTCACTTACTCTCACTTCAATGCCTTCTTCCTTACAACTATTATTATTATAGCAGTAATTCAATTCCATCTTTCTTACACACTATATTCATTCCTTCTCATTTTCGGACAGCCATTTTAGCTTTCCACCATTGCCATGTTCTACTACACCGTACCTTTCTTTCTCTATTCTTGCCTCTTCGCCGCGGCGTTCGCAGCTCAAGATCGACCTCAGCAGCTTCGATGCGATCACTGCGGGAACTTCAGTATACCGTTCCCATTTTACGTCAACAACTCGCCTTCTCCTTCTTGTCCTAAAATCTCCGAAGCCTTCGAACTTTCCTGCACAAACTCTTCGTCCCTTTTCCTCGACGTCGTCGGCGATAGCTACCGCGTGGTGGACTTCTACCCCGACGGCGTGCTCATAGACTTTCTCAACGCCTCCGTCTGCAAGCAGTACAGCGACTTGAAGTCCTTCGGCTTCTTAGGCAATGGATACTTCGGTATCTCTTCAGACAATGTGCTCGACTTGTACGACTGCGAGGACTCTTCTCTGTGCAGAGCGGACTGCGATGGAAGGAGTTCTGCAATGCCCGGCTGCGACGGAAAAGCCGACGGTTATGTCTCTTGCTGCTACCCATTGTCCGATACTAATACGCAGTGGGCCCCGGCCCGTGGGCTGGGCTACTTTTCGCAGTTTGGGTGTAGGGGATTCTCTTCGTGGGTCGTTTCCCCGGGTTACGGCCTGAGAAAACGGGGCGTAAAGCTCGAATGGGCCGTGCCCGAGAACTTGACGGCGGGCGGCGTTTGCGCTGAGAATGCAGAGGTTGTAAATGCGACTTCGGTCGAATATGGGATTAGGTGTTTGTGTCCCGACGGGTTCGTGGGGGACGGGTTTACGAACGGAAGTGGATGCGTTGTATGTGAGTGTGTTTTTTGTCGTAATTATTACATCTTAGCAAGTCGATCTTTCAACGCTTTTTCGTTCGATCAGCCTGCTTGAGGAACGGAAAGGAAGTGCGCGGCGACGACTGTAATAGCCCGGAGAATCATGACAGAAAGAAGGCGATCGTTCTAGCCGGTATATGTTTGTTCATTCTTGGTACGTAAATTCGAGCGTTTTTCTTGCGCCGTAAAGTTATTACGATGTTTTGTCTTGCAGGCGTCGTAATCTCGGCAACCGCCGCCGTCGTCTTGTTAACTGCGCTTATTTGGGTCCTAAAACGCCGTAAGCTTATATCAGATCGGTCTCATCACGCCGTCTCAATGAAAGCCTGCAAATGGCGTATATTCACATACCGCGAGCTCGAAGAGGCCACCAAAGGATTCTCCGACGACCTTAAGATTCTCGAAAGTTCCAAGACCACATTGTACGGAGGGACTCTTACGGAAGGTTTCCACGTCGCCGTCCAAATGGTTTCGTGTCGGGACGAAAGGGAAGTGATTAGAGTTCAGTCGAACGTCGAGAAGTTGGCCAGCGTGATGCATAGGAACATGGCTGACATCGTCGGGTGGTCGATGGATTATGGACGCATGGCTCCGATGGTGGTCTATCGATATCCCGAGGACAGTAATCTCAGACAGCATTTGAACCGCGCCAAGGAATCGCCGGCCCTCGATTGGTGCAAGAGATTGAGCATTGCCTCCCAAACCGCTAGCTTTCTCGCATTTCTTCAGAATGAATTCTCGCCTCCTATATTCCACCGAGACCTTCAGTCCGAGTGCATATTCTTGGACGCTGATTGCGTCGTTAAGGTTTCTGCGTTCGACCTGCTGCAAGAACCCGCCGGCCAATATAGGGCCGTCCCGAGCGACGTCTATGACATGGGCGCGATCCTCTTGGAGATCATCGCTGGGAATGATCGGACGGCGAACTTTCAGACATCATCGGCTTTGGAGAAGATCAAGAACGGAAAGCTCGAGGAGATGGTGGACTCCGCGTTGTACTACCACGAGCAGCCCGCTTTTAGGAGGGAGCAGATCCATGTAATTGCCGACATAGCGACGAGGTGCTTGCTGTTCGGAGGTGAGCGTGGGAAGTTCGGGATGATCGACGTTGCGAGGGAATTAGCCCATGTTATGGCGAACGGCGTCGATGGTGGCAGTCGGAGGGGGCCCGCCGCCTTGGAGGAGACGTTTTCGAACTCTAGCCTGCTTCAGATGGTATCTATGTCGCCTGAATCTATTTATGTGCCTTAGTTTTTCATGCAGTGAAACCTAAGTTTTCCGATGAAAGTGTAATATTATGGGAAAACTGTTAGATTTTCTTTAAATATCGCCGTTCCGGCCGTTAAAATAAAAAAAAAAACGGATGGAGTGTTGGCACAGAGGCTGCCGTTCCGACAAACCATCGATTTTATTGTATTTTAACATTTCGACGATATACGAACACAAAGCCATCAATGGACTTGAAAATTTGCAGCATAAATTCCATCCTTCAGAATAATGTCGCACTTGACGGCTTGAAAAGGGGAAAATTTTGAAGAACAGAAGGTTAGTGTAAAAAAAAAAAAAAGACGAACTAACGAGGAAAATCACAGAGCTACGACGAAGGGCCAGCAGACATGGAGCTGATTTTATCAAGAAAGCCTTTGATTTCATTCTCCAACTTGGTTCTCACCTCGGGCGAAAGCCTATCGCCCGCTTTCTCCAGCGTCGACTTCATCATCTCGACGTTCTTCCTCATAAACGCGACGTCGGGCGTTTTCCCAGCCTTGTTCGGCTTGTTCATTACATACTTTGGCAACGGAGTCTTCTGTCCGGGATTTTTCTTACGCACTTTAGCATTGCTCTCGTGGGCATCGATAGGGACTAATGGCTGCATCTCTTCTGAGCTCTTGCTTCCTCCTTCTTCATTCCCCGAAGCAGACGGTTTTCGATAGAGTTTGAAATTGGATAGATACTCTCCATAAGGGTTGTTCTTCTCCAGGCTTCTGAAAGCAAATTTTGCGTCGGGGGTCCTCACGTAGAAAACTTGCGCGCTCGAATTGCTGACGAACTGTATTTCCGATTCGTTGATCAGCCCAAACCTTGAAAACACTGAGATCAGATTGTCTTTAGATGGCAGAGCAGACTCGGGGGAGAATTCCAAGACTAGAATGGCCCCGGGATCTTCTTTGGTGTTTGAGCCTTTGCTTCTTTTCCCGTCTGAAGCAGCAGAATCTACCCCGTCGGGCTTAGTTCTTTCCTTTTTCTTTTTCCGAGGGTTTTTTTCGCTAGAAATCTGAGGCTTTTCTGACAATGGAGTCGACGGAAAGCTTGTCTCAACAGATTTTTTATTCAAATCTGGAACATTATCAGGCGCGGTGATACCACAAAACCCGTCAGCTAGTTTCATTTTCTTGTGGTGAGGTTTCATAGCAGAAGGCGAATCTCTCGCCTGGAAAGATCCCAAACCAACACTGCTCACTTTGGGTACTTTTTCTCTATGGAGGGTTTCTTGAACTTTGTTCAACGACGGAGAAGATGGCGAATCAGTCTTTGTCGGGTCAACAGCTATTTCATTTGTGGGAGCTGACTTCCCTTGCAAAGGATCATTACAGAAGATAGGAAAGTTTTCGTTTAAATCTGGTAAGTTTGGACTCGGGTCGATCCAATCAAAACCTGGAGGCGGTTCTATTACATCGTCTGGAAGGGTGTCAGATGCTTTAGGCACGTCATATAAACCCTGTTCGGAGCTCATTACACACAAACTATTCTGAAATAGATCAAGAAAGCCAACAGAGTTCTGAACAGTTTCGGCAAGTTCTTGCCTCTCTCTGCACACCATTTTCTCTTCCGGCAAGTAACTGACATTTTCTGCGACTTTTCCAATCATATCAACGTCATTTAAACTCCCTTCACTTGTTTCAAGATTAATTTTCTCATTTTCAGATTGTTTCATGCTTCTTGTTTCATCCTTTTCGATATGTACTCGTGGAGAGTTTTGTACCTCTGAGCCATTCATCGCCTCATCAGAACCGAAATATCGATCTATATCATCAGCTTGGCTAATCTCACGATGACCCTCATCAGTTTCCTTTAGCCCTAAACTAGGTGAAACTTCACTCTCCACCTTCACATTCACGTGAGGCGAAGATAAGCACTTGCTCTTCTTACGTCCCCGTGATGGAGATCCTATATTGTCAGAAACAAGACCAGTTTCATCCCTGCAGCTTCTCTTCTGTCTTGATGTGGACCGATCGGGATTCTTCAGGACATAGTCACCACTTTGTTTTAGCTGCTGAAGAGGCAACTGGGGATGGCCAACCGAACTGTAAAAACCCGACAGGTTCTTCTTAGTGAACGCTAACTTGAGTTCACTAGAGGCCGAAGCAGCCCGGGAGAAATGCTTGACGCTTGCAAGAAAACTCGCGGGTTCGAACTGAGACGCCTCAAGATCCTCTAGTTGACCCGTTGCATCTGATTTCGTTGAACTTTCTTCCACTCGGGGAGTGTTCATCACATAGTCACCACTCTGCTTGAGAAGATGAAGAGGCAACTGTAGATGGCCAACCGAACTATAAAAAGACGATAGTTGATTCGTAGTGACCGTTAACTCGAGTTTGTTAGAGGCAGAAGCATTTCGGGCTAAGCATTTGAGACTCGCTATGAAATTTTCAGGTGCAAACTGAGACAACGCAGAATCGTCTCGTTGGCCTGTGTTGTCAGATGTTGTTGAACTTTTTTCAACATCCTGAGATGACTCTTCTGAGTTTTTAAGGATGCAATTACAAGTCATCTGAGACTTCACACGACGACCAATTATCCCAAGAGCTTTTTCCACTGCACCCTTGAAATTGCTGGAGTGTTTTTGTCGAATAAATTGATCGAAGCATTCAGCAAAAGGCTTCAAGTCTGGGCCAGAGCACCACGTCAAATTTGGACTTCCGAAATATTTAACTAGGAAACAAGGGGTTTTCTCGGGATTTATCGAATCTTTCGCAGCAGTTTTGGGATCTGACACAATCCCCGGCCACCACTGTTGAGTTCGTGTCTTAATCCACACCAAATCACCGACTCCAAAAACATTTTCTTGATTGGGAGCTATATCGCAACTATCATCACTGACATCAATGTAATGACTTCCTTCTTTTTCGACCACGTTTATAGGTTCCTCGACATTCTGAGCCTGAAGATCACTATTCATATCAGCTTTTTCAAGCTCCATATCAGGCGAAAGGACACTGCAATATCCCAATCCCCCACTGCCCATCGAAACCACAGGCATTATATCGGTTGGCTCTTTATCGATCGTACTATCCTCAGTGTTCTCATCACAAAAGACTGATGATTCTTCCATTCTCTGACTGTTCACTTTTCCTTTGTAATTAAACAACGATTACCTCACTAAAACCACGATTAACATCAGTTTTACAGTACTCAATCGGAACTATCTCATACTTCAACTCTAAAACACCCACGGCTTCACTGAATTGGAACAAACTGTCCTGAAAACGTTAACTTGCACTTCCAAAACGAAGCCCAAAGATCAAATTTTTATCCATAAACTAACGAGAGAGTGCGATTCCAAGGCTGTCAATTACCAGAAATCACCAGTTAGATCGAACATTCCACGAATTTCATCCCCAAAACAATTCATGGGTCATAAACTAAAACAAAATTAAGAGAAGAAATACCTCAAAATCCAATGGTGATGCATGCAGGCAGTAACTTCAGCTCAATTCACAAGAACGGCGTGTATATGAACCGAACCAAGATGAAATTACTACAGAAAAATAAAAGCCCAAATAAAATTGCAGGGGAAAAGACGATCTTACATGCCCATTTCGTTGGGAACAGTAAAAAGGTATAGTGAGAGATCTGGGGAATCAAGTAGAGAGAGAGAGAGAGCATAATGTAAAAAAAAAAAAGTAACTAGCAAGTAAAAATGACTTTAACCTTGGGCATAAGCTAGTGGATACATTCGTACTTTATTTTGGAGGTCATGGATTCAATTCTTCTAGAAACTTTTCGTTTTTGAGTAGAGTATGGTATTCTCACTTGGTCCATTAGTCTTATAAGAACTGTTTTTCTTTTTGTTTCTTTTTTTTTTAATTTATATACATAATTATATTGAAGCATTTGCTCAAAAGTAATATTCATTAAATTTAGGGTGATGGTGATTCAGCCCCAATTAAAAGAAAAAATAAAAATATTAAACTATGTTTGCCATGATGCTTTGTACATGTAAAATTACTTTTGCTATTATATGTCAATTGATGATTGTACTAAATGATTCGATAGTAATTCAGTCGTCAAGTGATCTTTCCGAGATAACAAACTGAGCAGATGAAATACAGTTCTTGAAGAGCAAAGGAAAATAGACAAACTACACATTATACTACAAAAAGAAAGCCAAGCCAAGCCTAACATACAAGAAGAGGTCCACAAAGCTGTTTTTGTAATAACCTAACAACAAAAGGGAATATTATCCTAGACATAGAAAATTCAAACCTTCTTTGGCTTGATGCGCTTCACTCTCGAGTATAAGAACACTCCACCAAGAGCAATCCCAGTACCTGAACATCGAAGGCGGCAAAGATGCATTGCTTGTTTTGATTGAAAAAAAAAATGACTGCAAATTAATTTTAGAACGATCAACTAATGCGGCGTATTATTTATATACCTAGTGCATTGACAGATGAAACTGGCGTGCGGAAGAAGAGAACAGAAGTAACAATGACCACAACACGCTTAACACAGTTTCCGACAGAATGAGTCACAGGTGACACATGCGCCAATATCATGTAAGAGACCTGCACAGACAAATCATCCATAGTTTAATGTATAATGACATCTCTCTCTCTCTCTGTGTGTGTGTGTGTGTGTGTTACCTGCTGATAAGCATGGAAGCATAGAGCTGCGAGTAGGGACTGAGTGTAAATCTTCTGAACGTTCAAGCCCTGGAGATGAGGAAATTAACAAAAGATTGTTGAGATAAGAACTAGCCAAATCTTGTTTATATGAATGTACGTTCACTTCTTGAACATGGTGGACTGTTCATGTCATTCTAATGTAATTTCTTCAAATGATATCACTTACAGAAGCCTGGAGATATGAGGGCGTTAACTTGATGCCTTCGGTAAAGAAAGTAACAGGCGCCATTAGGAACAAGGACATGATAGTGATTATGGAGAAGAGTGTTATGTTGTCCAACGACTCCTGCATGAACGGAAACTGAAGTTTATGCACTGATTTTTGCAGAACTTGTAAAACTAATAACAGTCAAAGTATTCGTCTTTCTTTCCACTGAAAGTATGCAAATACAATCTTCTCAGTCAGATAAAGTTGAATAGTTTTTTTTTTTTCCAGTTAGAGAAAGATTGTTGATGCAATTGCAATTGTTTTTTTTTTTTTTTTTTTTTTTACTTATAGAATATTTCAAGTAGTCATTATTGTTCTAAAGGGAAAACAATCAATTACCTCCTTCTTAACCATAAACTTTTTGCTAAGGACATTGCGAGATTGATTTGTCAAATTTGAGGCCATAGCACTCCAGAAACCAGCCCTTTAGGATAAAGAAAAAGGGACAAGATAAACTGCTGTAAAGGAATCTGCCACCATGTAATAAAGCAACGCCCAGGTTAACGACAATAACAAGATGTTCTTGTTCATTACCAATTGAAAGAAGTCTCCGTCATTGACGCCAAAGCTACTCCACCAACGATCGGAACAAGAGAAGAAGCAACCCAAATTGTAGGAAACTGACCAAAAGAGGAACGAATAAACTTTGTGATCAACATATGATAATTTCACAAGTGATACAGAAACCAAAGAACCAGAAACAAAACTCACGACTTTTATATAAATAGTTATGTCTCTTGTAATGAGAACTATGAGACCATCATACAAGGGTTTACATTTTCTTATTGCCTAACTGATAATAAACATAATAAATATAGAGCTTGTGACCCATAGAAGGTAAGCCTAAAAAAAAAGATATTTATCATACCTCCCCCAGAAACATAGCAGATAATAAAACTGAGAAAAATGGCTCCATAGCTTTGATTGTGTGAGTGAACGAAACAGCAACTTTTCCAAGACTCATATTGGTGAAGAGATTGCCTAAGGTATGCACTACTGCCAATGGAAGAATCCCAACAAGCTGCAAATTTACGACGAGTTAAAGAAATCCAGCCTTGCCATGAGTAAAAAAAAGCATGAAAATGTCTTGTAACAAGAGCCATTTAACGAACAGCAAGTACCTGTGAACTGCTGATTTTAGGCCGTTTGTATAGATTGAGACCCCACATTAAAGCAACCAGCACAGTCCCGACAGCAAACTGAACGAGTGTGACGGTCATTGGGTAGTGGAAAGCTTTCAGAACCTGGATAAACGACATCAAGACATTTTAGTACGCAGACATTAGCATTCATTACAGTAATTACTAGTATGGTAGCACTACTCAATGGAATCAAGAAAAATTGCAACAAAAAAAGTAAACTTGTTTGTTGTCTATTCAGGATAATACCAACTCAAAATAAAAATATCACGAACATAAATTCATACATAGATTTTATATTATGCACATATTATAAGTTAACAAAATAAATGCATTACAAATTGCAATTCCAACACGTAAGAAAATACATCGACCTAAGCACATCTGCTAAACCAATATCAAACACAAAAGTTAATTCCTCAAAATCCAGTAAGTGATGAGAATGATCCATTATTCACAAATAAGGGGATGAGATTCCAAGATCAGAGAAAAAGTATGTAATGAAATGACAGCATCGACCTCAAACTTTGCAGTTCAAACATTCAATTAATTGAACAAAAAACATTGCAAAGTTTGATTTAGTTTAACAGAAACCAAAGCAAAGCTTTATATATACGATAAAAAGCAACGCAAACCAGAATTTACAAAGCTAATCTGCGAGGCATAAAGCATGAAAAACATCAGTAATTAAGACAACATAAGCAAAACTTTCTTTTAGGACGAAAGTAAGCATGGACACGATTCTTCAATATCTACCAACCCATAGTATGTCAAAAAACAAGTCACATCCGCTGATCCAACCCAAGCTAAAATAATTAAAAAAAATATTGAAATAACAACCTGCTTGTTGTATATGTTGAAGTAGATATTAAACAGGTACCATAGCCCAAAGAGCGTCCCGAGCACCAACGTATCGCGGAGGCTCTTCGGCTGGGGGCTCTCCGCGGGACCGACGCTCTCCGCAGGCGAGGCACGCGCAGGCGCCGCCAAGACATCCTCACTCCGTTCTCTATCTAAATTCGGACTCGAAATCCAACGGCTCCGATTCGACGAGCATCCAACGATCGGCCTCGACGAGGAAACGTGACGAGAGGTCAGACCGGTTCGTGTGAGCTGTGGCAAGGGGGCAAATCGGCGAATCGACGAGAGCTTCCGCAACGTGGCGGTGGAGAGAGAGGAGAGTGATGGCGAAAAGGTAATTGCCGAGCTCTGCATTTTTATTATATTTTTTCTTCTCGACTGAGAGAGAGAGAGAGATTGGCAAAAAAGAGAGCGGCGCTGGAGGTCGAAAAAATGGAAGTAGTATCTGTGTCGGACGGTGAGGGGTAAAAGGGTAAAAACACATCAGAGGATATTCAGAGGATTTTCTTTTTGTTTTGGCAACTATAAAAAAAATGCTATAGTTAGTTAGGTAGCTCCACTGCGTCTACCTATATTTCCCTTTTTCTTTTATTATTTTTTTATTTCGATTAAGTTAAGTTCGAAGCTAATTTGAACTTTACTTGATTATGAAATGATTTTGATCTTTCAATGGACTAATTTCTTTAGCTAATGTGTCTCATTCAAAGTTCACACAAATTATTATATGTGAACTCTATCCATGAAAGGCTTCTGAAATTATTATTTTCGATATTTGTTGGGTTTTGCAATTAAAAATAAGAATGTATGAAAGAAAACTCATTTTCCATACGATATATCTTGAGATATGAGTTTGATTTTGTTGGAATGGGTTGGTGGGAAGTGTAAATTTGGTGAAATATATAAGTTAGGTGAATTACAACTGACCAATTATCTAATTTATATATATATATATATATATTGTGTTTCGAAGTGAAGCAATCTAATAATATATAAATCTATATAAACAATTATACATATCATCAAATCCATAAAATATGGCGGGATTTAATTTCATGCATAAAAAAATACGCTAGAGATCATTTCCATTCACCATTCCGTAATTAAATTAAATTCTAAAACAAAAATAAAATAAAATAAATTGCTAAAAAAAAAAAGAAAAAAAAGCAATAACTTCGGTCATATTCTTGAGCTTTTACATGTACACATGAACAGCTTCGGCCTTCAACACATTGCATATGGGGCAGACATCAACGCAGCCCTCACACTCCGCACAAAGACACAAATGTCGGCAAGGTAATAACATGGCCGACGCTTCTTTCCCCTCACAAGCCACGCAGCATCTCACATAACGCTTCTCAACTTCACGAACATTAGCTCCGCCGCCGCCGCCGTACATGCAAGAAGAAACCGCACCGTCGACCTCGCTGGTGTCCCCCGATCCTTCGTTGGCCCGAGCCAGCATGAGCTGCTGAATATCGTACCTCAAGGCATTTGCCACGGATTCATTGTCCTTAGCCTTGCATTGCCACGACTGAGCTTCTAATGCCACTCGGTTTATCTCCTCCTCCAGCTCCTTGTTCTTGCGCTTCGTATATTCGATCACGAGGTCTCTCTCGCCGAGCTTCCTCTTCGCCCAGTTTTCGAATGCGTTTAGCAAAGAAAGAGTGTGCTTTTGGTGTAATTCCCTTACACCCTTTGCCATGCTCTCCGCCTGTAGTGGCAGAAGAGTTCAGATTTCAAGCACAAACTGAAACTATTAGGCCAACGTATTCGTGGGATCGATCAATATCTAGGTTCAAATCCAAACGAAATATATAAAACGGCTCAACGGAGGCTAAGACATGCCGCCAGTATATACCTGAACATTAAGAAACTGACTGAACTCATCAGTAGAAGAAGCAGAAACAGAAGAACGACGTCGTCCATCTTCCTTACAAGAGCGTTTCAGACAAGCTGATATGGGATGGGAAAGATGTAATGGACTTCCACCACGGCCGGGTTCTATCCGTTGAAGGTTGTTTGTAAGAGACATTGGACATAGTTCTTGCTGGTAAGCATATGCATCGTTTCCTTCTTTCCTAAGTCTTTTAAGATTGGAAGGTGGGCAGTTGATACCTCCATTGCTAGTGGGACAAATGCCTTGAACTAAGCCTGCAATGATGAGGATATATCAACAATTAGAGGACATATTGCGTGTAGATTCATTACAGAGGCAACTATTAAGATACATTACCATTTCCGTACAGTTGGAGCTGAGTCGAAGTATTGCCGTCGTATTGGATGCAATGATTCTCCACGAAAGCCGGCGACATTGTATTTTCACGAGCTCCTAATCTTCCTTGGAACATCTTCCTGAGAATAATGAGCTAATTCATCAGCAAAAAAGGCAACTTTAGGCAGCTAAATCTCTTAATAACATATGGTAAGAAGAACCCATCATATACCCAATTGATATTTCATATAAACTTCACCATGAAAGAACCCATCATACCCAATTGATAGATAGGGTAAAGATAAAGAACAACGCAGTACTATCAGCACAATGAAATCACATAGCTAACGGCCTAAACACACCAAAGGAAAAAAAAAAAAAAAAGAAAGAAAAATACCCACAGCCAACGAAAATCAGCTACGATCGGACGAAACCCACAAGAAATATGGTTCTTTCCAGCCTTTAGCCGGCCAAAAAACAATAATAATAATAATGAGGAGCGAAAAATGCTGGGGATGAAAACAACAGCAATGATAATGATGATGAAAATGAAAGCGATGGTTGCGTTGGTGGTGGAAGAGGTGTAGTTGTTGTCTGGTTGAGAAAGAAAACGATTCCATTTTTTTTTGTTTTCTTTCTTTCTTAGAAAAATGGAAAGGGAGAGAGTGACAAGAGAGGAGAGGAGTACTCGCTCCTAGTTGTTAGTGGTGTTGAAGAAATCTATGGAATGGAGGGAATATCTCTTTTTGTTTCTTTCACTCATCAGCAAGCCAAGCACGTTGATGATTCATTGGTTTGGGTCATCTTTTTCGGGCCGTGCTGTCATGTTGCAGCTTTTTATTTTTCTAACCCAAGGTTGTAATAAACAATGATAAAGGATTATTCAATTCGCTTAATGTTTTTTTTGTCCCCTAATTTAGGGGAGGTGGCGGGACATCTAATTTAGGGGGTGGCAAAATACGGACAATAACTTTCGAAAAAATGGCAATTTATGGACGTTATACGCTGCAACCCTGTATTTTGACCCAAACCCGCTGATGTAACGTCCGACCCGCTGACATGTGCGCTTTTATGGCTCGATACGTCATTAAAAGTATTCGATGTGGCGCCACGTCACCTTCTGCTGCTTCGTCTCAAAGCAACCTTTTCGTCCCATGTTGTTGTGTGATTTACAGATAGCTTTCAGCAGACAATTAGTATGTGTTTCATATAATATATATATATATATATTTATTATACTTGAAGTTTTAGAATGCTGAGGTGGTTTAGTTTTCTCAAGGATATCAACCTCAGGATTAGTGAGAAGCTATTGTGAAGGGCAGTTCTATATATTTAATTTCAGACTGACGTGACGCCACGTCGGATACTTTTAATGATGTGTCGAGCCATTAAAGCGCACATGTCAGCGGATCAGGCGTTACATCAGCGGGTTTGGGTCAAAATACAGGGTTGCAGCGTATAATGTCCATAAATTGCCATTTTTTCGAAAGTTATTGTCCGTATTTTGCCGACTCCTAAAGTAGTTGTCCCTATTACGCCCCCCCTTAAATTACGGGATCAAAACAAACATTAAGCCTATTCAATTATACATACCATACATACATCATCTTTGTATATCATCATATCCTATAAAAATAAGGGTATACTTAGTATGATTGATCGACAATTAAGAAATGTTTAATAGACTTTCCTCCCAAGTACAAACTCTAAACTTGTTTTTCCACACATGAAATATGGATTCCTTCATTTTAAAATGTTGCTACCTCCTACTATGAATGTAACCTAAACATACGGTTCGAGTATAAAATTATATATTGATCAATAAAGCCCACAATTTAGCTTAAAAAAGTAAGCTTTCGACATCAAATTTTTTAAAATTCCAGAATAATATATTTATGGAGGAACAGCAGATTTAAATAATTAGCTTTACAAAACACCCTACCTATTTTCACTTGGGAATGATCCTTATCCCTTAAACTCTTGATGAACTATAGAGAATGGACCATGGCTTCTCCATTTCTCCGAACAAGTAGGTGACAAGGGCAATTGAACTCTCATATAACCAATAACAATGCACAGCAGTACCAGCCCAGCCCTTCTATCTTACAGAATCTGTGCGACGAGAACGATCGACCATCATGCGTGTTTGAACAGTTTCATACTCAGCCAGTGAAAATACACCGCAACAATGAGGATTGGGAGAGTTAAGGGCACCAAGAAACAGTAATACCTGCAGATATCACACATAGATTATCCATAACCTTCAAGCATGGATCATCATTTGAAGCCATAGAGTATGCTATTACCAGTCGTTTTGTATTGCATTGATGACAACGTTATTGGATGGAGGCATAATCTTGGATATAACAGCAGCAAATGCGAAGCTGAGAAATGAAAGCGGGCCGATTACGATGAAAACCCATCCCCAAAATACTCTTCCTTTAGAAGCTACTAGCTTCGAAAAATCAATCATTTTTAGAACACTTCGATTCAACTGCACAAAGAGACAAACGTTCATTCGGTGCGATTATTTAAACCCATGCCCAGCAGTATTTCTAAGAGCTCACCATGATTGCGTACGACCCTGATGATAAACAAGACACACAAGCTTTCCAAATCACCAATAGATACTCAAGATAAAACGCAATTGAAACCTGCCAAAAACTGTCAGAAGCGCGAGTTAGTGATTACCCTGGTGAAGGCGTCGACGAGCGATGGATCGGCGATTGATTGCCTGCGGCGTTGTTTTCTCTATGCTTCTAATTAGGGCTCAAGCGCTTGTCGATTTGGGGATTTTGCTAATTCTGAAGTGAAATTTTTAGAAATTTTATTATATTAAAAAAAAAAAAGTACAACAAATGATTGGACTGAAGAAAAAACGAAATGAAAAGACGTAACGATATAAGTAAATGCATTGCTCAACTCGTAAAGGACAGCTTAATTAAGGTGGACTCTTTCTCATGGCTCCATTTTAAAAATAATGTATGTATAATATATTTCTCATCGCCGCCGCCGCCGCCGCCGCCACCCACCACCTCCGCCTTCGCCGCCAACCCCGCCCTCGTCGCCTTCCGCCACCTTTTGCCGTTCACCCACGAGTCTCCCGAGTAGGGAGCTCGTTTCTCCCGGCCTTGTGGATCGAGAGTTCTTGTCTCCCTCGTTGGAGCTTATTTCTCCCTTTGTGGAGCCCTCTCCGAAGAAAGTATGATCCTCGTATTCGAAGATCGAAGAAAGTGAAGAGTATTGTAGATTTAGCTTAATAGTTATTTTGTGCTATGTTCTTTAGTTCTTTGTGTTCTAGATCGAATTTCTTGCTTTCTTTAGGCCTTTTTTCTTCTTTTTGGTGTTTGGTTGTTGATGCTCCTATGTGAGCTTTTGTTCTCTACCGACGGATGATGTTATCGGAGAGATCCGTTGGGCTACTTAGCCCGTGTACTTTGTTGTTAATGAATTCAAGCTATCGTTTCGAAAAAAGACCAAAAATTATTGATAATTGTGTCTCACATCACAAGCTCACAAATATAAGACGAAACAACTCCAAATAATTTGATTGGGAGGTCAATACGCAGCCACGTAGTGCTCTTTTATATATATGCATATATCATTTAATAGAGATATATATCTGTAAATACATATATATTTCATATTTGAATATATAAATCTAAGTTTGAAAAATATAATTGTCGGCACAAACACTTGACCACCATCATATCAAAATAAATGCCATGAAATCCACATTTCATTTCATATATGTTCCCACTTTTCATGCAAACATATTAGAGTGGGCTCTCACTTGCGTCGGTAATGAAATCAGGAAAAAAAAAAGGCAAAACAAAACAAAAAATAGTTTTCGGAATTCGTCAATCTTGCCAAAAGTATTAATACATATAGGCAAGCTAACATCGTAATTGTTTTCTTGAAATGTGAACTAAAGCTTGACTCAACAGTAAATATATCAAAATCAAGTAGTATATTTTAATAAATAGACACAACAAAAAAAAATGGTCCCATGATGGTGGTGATTCCGACGCTATATATATCAATTAATATAATTAATTAACTTTCAAGACTATAGACCAAACAAAACCCCAAAACTTGTTAGAAAAAAATAATAATAATTGCACTAAATGACAAAGGCCCACACCTCAAATTATCACGTTGCACCTCTTCAATACAATTTACTTCAGACTGAGATAGATCTAAGTGGTAACAACTTCAAATTCATTTAGTACTTGAAACTAGACAGCATGAGAAATTAGTCTCAAAGATGGTTCGTCCCATAGTAAAATTCAATGGAGATTACCGTGGCATGTATGTCATACTTCCCGACGTGAAAAATACATATTAATTATTAGGTCTAATCATCACCATCGTAATGGTTAATTGTCTTGTACGGACAACTAAACAACAAGAGAAAATGACAGTTGGTTTGACATACATATATAGAACTGCCCTTCACTATAGCTTCTCACTAATCCTGCAGAGGTTAATATCCTTGAGAAAACTAAACCACCTCAGCATTCTAAAACTTCAAGTATAATATATATATATATATATATATATATATATTATATGGAACACATACTAATTGTCTGCTGAAAGCTGTCTGTAAATCACACAACAACATGGGACGAAATGGTTGCTGTGAGACGAAGCAGCAGAAGGTGAGGAAAGGGTTGTGGTCGCCAGACGAAGATGAGAAACTGTACGACTATGTCTCCAAATATGGTGTCGGTTGCTGGAGCTCTGTGCCTAAGTTTGCTGGTAAATATTATTACATATTAAATATTTGTAATATTTCTTTGTAAATCATATACTATTTTCATTTAAACATTTATATATATATATATATTAAATGCAGGCTTGCAGAGATGTGGGAAGAGCTGCAGATTGAGGTGGATAAACTATCTAAGGCCAGACCTTAAGAGGGGAATGTTCTCCCAGGAAGAGGAAGATAAGATTGTTTCTCTACATGAAGCCCTTGGCAATAGGTTTTTTTTTTTCTTTTCTTTTTTTAAGTTATATTAATATATTTTTCGTAGTTTTTAAATAATTTGATTGAAAATTTTCAGGTGGGCTCAAATAGCAGCACAATTGCCAGGAAGAACAGATAATGAGATTAAGAACCTATGGAACTCAAGCCTGAAGAAGAAGCTAACAAGGCAAGGGATTGATCCAACCACTCACAAGCCTATTGTATTCGAAGCACAGCCGAAGGACGAACAAGAATCATGCATAGGCTCGGGCTCATTAACGCCTGGGCTGATTCAACCTCCATCGTCGAGTCGTTCGAACGACACTATCTTCTCCGACGGGGACAAACATGCTGCAAAAGATCATCTTTTTGGGGCGGAGGCTCAAGGAGGAAGCGATCCTAACCTATACGGTCGGCCCTATGACATAAAGAGCCAATTCGAATGTTATCCCAGCCCAGCGTTTGGGTTGGACTCGACGCCTTATGGTACGAGCTTGGATAATCAGAATACGAAGGATCAAGATTGTTCTGAAGTGAAAGAATGCTCGAGCAACAGTACTGCTACGTTTTCTTGGGACGGAGAGAATAATAGGCTTGAGGCGATGTTTCATTACGACTTTAACGGGATGGAGATCGATGAGACAAGCCAGGCTCAATGGAATGAAGGGAACCATCATCAGGGTTCGGGCGAGTTTAGCTGCTATGAGTACACACCGATGTCGCAAGAATATTACCAGCAAAGATGAAGAAAAGGGCGGAATATTTGCAGTCTCGCCTTGTATATATAGTAAGTAATCGCATTGTAACTAATGTCATCAAATACCCCGTTATGTGCTCGGGGGGCATCTGTTTGTATGGTTCTTTTGCGTGACATGTTGATTGTATCGTCTTAAGCATCATATGATCGCAATATAATCATTTGTTCGAAACTAACTATACTATCGAAACTAACGGTGATTCAAGATACAAATTAAAATCGAACCCTTGATCAAAATATGGATGGTAATTCTTACAAGAAGTGCTATCAGACATTCATGCCTATCAGACTTCGTTCTTTCACACTAATGATGCAATTGATCAGATGGACCTAACTAGACAATAAATCTCTGTCAACCATTAATAGCATCACTCTGCATCATTGTGAAAGTCCATGGAAATGGTAACTGGCGACTGTTTTCTTTTCTTAGTAGGGCAACTCTGTACATGAACCAAGACTATCAATTTCATTGTTCTTAGCAACTTTGGAGGCTTTAAATGGTCTCATTAATGAAGATGGTCCATGGAAAGGATGGCATATCAGACAAAAAATACTCAATTTCATCTTACTCTGCCTTCATCCTTCATGTAAGAGCACATAATTACTTTTACAATAAAAACATCATCTTTCAACCTATTGTGAACTACACTTATTACCATATTCCATTGTACAACACAAGCAATTAACTAGGAGAAATTAGTTTTTCCATCGAACAGAACAATGTAATAATGTAAAGGTCGCATTTTTACGTTCACCCACTGCAAAGAACACTGTTTATCAATCTTAATATAGAATTTTTTTCGATTCCCATTTCATTCAAACAGCTAAAGAGAATGAATTGGAGCAAAAACATCCAAACACCTAACAATCAAAAGGACAATATTTGAAGTCGAAACTCTTATATCATAGTAAGATCGATAAGCAAGTTCTTGGTAAAATCAATCCAAAACAACAAAAGAAAGCATGGCATAATCAAACCTAACATAAAGGAGACTCCTCAGGCGGTAAGCAGCACGGCACCACCAGCCTCCTTAATCTTCTTCTCCGCATTCTTCGAGACCAGCTTCGCCTTCACGACGACGGGCTTCCCCTCGGGGAGAAGTCCCTTGCCGAGGACCTTGAAGTAGCCGAACTGAGTCACGTCGACCACCGGGACGTTGTCCTTGGTCGCCTTGTCCTTCACCTCCTGCGGGACCATCGACCATAGCCGATCGACGTTCAGCGTCGGGCAGAAGAATTTGTTCCTCAGCTTGTGGAAGTACCTCATACCCACTTTGCCGAAATACCCCGGGTGATACTTGTCGAAGAGGATGCGATGGTGGTGCATTCCTCCGGCGTTACCGCGACCACCGGGATGCTTTCGGTGCTTGCCGATACGCCCGTGGCCGGCGCTGACGTGGCCTCTCTTCTTCCTGTTCTTCTTGAAGCGGGTCGTCATCGAATTATCGCTGGGTTTAGGGTTTGCTGACGACGGCGAATTGGGATTGAGAAATAGGGCTAACTGCGAAATGGTGCATTTCTGCTTTATATATTTCGGAAGGCATTGGGCTTTTTATTCTATATAGGCCCAATATTCTATTTTGGGCTTTTGTTGTTTTGGGTCATGGCCCAATAAACATTACATTACCCAAAAATAATAATGATAATAATAATAATAATAATAATAATAATAATAATAATAATAATAAATGTATATAATAATCTCATAATCTCATTAATCACAGAATTGAATTGGCGCAAAAGTACAGTCACTAGTGTCTGCCATCTGAATCTGGACATTGCTGTGCGACGCGATTATATGTTCAGCCTAGGGTTTTGTTTTTCCCTGTGTGTAAGGAACAGCGAAACGGCTTTCGCCAGCTGAAGAATTGTCGAAAGTATGGAGGCTGATTATGTTGTGATCAAGGTACTCTTTTTTCTATTTTTTTTTTTAGTGTTCAAATCTGAATTTTCCTTTTTTTTTTTTGCGATATTTGGAGCGCGTTGATCGTTGTTTTTCTTGGTTGGTTGGTGTTGAGTTTCGTTTTGGGTAGCGATTTATGCTTTTCTGTATTGGAAAGAAATGGTGTAATTTTGGGGTTGCTATATCATTTTTTTTTTAGTTTGATTTAATTTTTTGTTTTTTTCTTCGTTGGCATTGAGCTCGATCTGTATTTATGCAACTCTTTCGCGTTATAAATATTTTGGATAATTTTATGTTTGATCTGCATATGTTTTGGCCTTGTGGGTGGGAGCAGTTACTTTAACCTTTGCTGTTCTCTAGCGATTTTGGTTATCCGTTATCCGTTTAAATTTGATTACCTTGCGTATAACTGAAAGCTTCTTGTAACACTTTGCTTGCAACATTTGCGCAGGTCAAGTATGGCGACATGCTTAGGCGTTTCAATGCCCGCGCTGTTGATGCTGACTTGGATATACATATAGATGGACTGAGAAAGAAAATAATTTCCCTCTTCAGCTTTCCTCTCGATGCCGAGCTAATGCTGACTTACATTGATGAAGATGGTGATATAGTCACTCTTGCTGATGACGACGATCTCTGTGATGTCGTGAAGCAGGCTCTGAATCCCATAAGGATTACTGTAAAACTGATTGAAGGAAAAAAGTGTGATCAGAAAAAACGTTCTAGTGGAATTTCTTCTCATGAATTATCTCAAATTCAACAACCTCAGCAAAACCTGAACTCTGATGTTCTCAAATGTCTGAGTAATGTACCAGAGCCTATACGTGAAACGTTTTTGAAGCTCTCTGCTGATCTGGCATCTAAGGCATCTTCGGCTTCTCCAGATATCACTCAGATGGCTGAATTGTTTTCTAGAGTGTGCTCGTCTTACTTGGGTCAGCCCTCAGTGATCCAACCTGAGATGCATTCTACAAAGGAGGCTGGTGTCTCTGAAAGCAGCAAACCTTCAACCAAGACCAATTATTTGGTTGACTCTGATCGTGCTACTGCCATGACGGCTTTCTTAAAGATAGCATCTAAGGATCAGCAAACGATTAGCATGCAGAGCTTGGAAAAACCCAAATCTGAGGAAAATATTGAAACAAATGATGCGAAATTTGATGTGTCTGGTGATGAATCGGAGGGTTTACCTTCGAAAGCTTTTAACCTCGGTGCAGTTGCTGCAGCTTTAAAATCCCCAGATGTTGATGCTTCCTCACAAGGTTCTACACTAACCCATCCTAAAGTGAATCCAGTCTCTGGTGTGGCTAAGAAAGGAAAGCTACAGAAAGAAAAGACGAGGAGGATATTGGGGAGCTATGTGAGCAGGAGGAAACATCACTTGATACCCAACCATGTACCTGCTTCAAATAAGCATTGGTCTGTTGAGAAGTCTGATGGAAATCCTCTCCTATCTTATAACTTTCCAGCTGGTTTACACGGTATGGCTATTGAAAAGGAGACCAACAACATGCCCACTGACCCTAAACTTGCACCAAACCCTGATAGTGGCTCTGTTTCTAATCCTCCTAGTCGAGGCTACCTTGGCTGTCGTGTGAAGTCTCCAAAACCATTTCAGACCTCTGATACTGTTGGCCCGATCATTCCAGAGTTTTCTCCTGGTCCCATTGCCAAGAATGATACCTCATTTTCTGCTTCATCTGTGCAAAATGTCTCAACTATTTCACCTCACCCGGTTCCTCAGCCATCATCCCTTGCAAGGAGCACTAGACTTCACAATGGTATTCATATCGGAGTTGATTGCGATGGTTGTGGGCTATATCCCATAACTGGCCCTAGGTTCAAGTCAAAAGTGTGAGAATCGATGGAATCTACACCTTTTGGTTTCTAGATTTGTAACATTTAGACTTTTCATCACCACAGCTAACTTATATCATATAATTTTTTTCTCAATGCAGAAAGGTGGGCTATTATTTATGTGATATCTGCTTTCAGGAAATAGGAAACCAAACTGACTATACGAGATTTGAAGGCTCGATTGGATCTCCATATCAGATGTATCTCAAGGATTTAATTGATGCTGTATGTGAATCGTTTATTACCGTTACCTTCTTTTTATTGCTTATTTTCTTATTTCTTCAGCTGTGTTTAAGTGCTGTGGCATCTTTCCGGATTAACATTTTGAAATTTTAGCCTGCCAAGGGCAGTTCAACATTGCCAAATGCCTGCATGGGTTCTAAGGTTAAGCAAGCTGAATCCAAGTTAGACAGTCGATTTGTGCTAGATGTTAATATATCTGATGGCATCAGTATGCCACCTTTAGTTGCTTTCACCAAGATATGGCGATTGAGGAACAGTGGTACAGTTGCGTGGTCCCAGAAATCACAACTTGTTTGGGTTGGAGGAGACAAGTTGAGCGATGTCCTCTCTTTTGAAATTAATGTAAGTTTCTTAAGTATTGTTTGTATTGTTCTACATCCCCGTGAATCTGCAATCGTCAGGCATTTTCAGCAATCTGGTCAGAAACATCAGGCATTTTGAGATGCACTCTTGTCTGAATCTGATTCATTCCATGTCGTGGATGAATCTCACATAATATTGCTTATAAAATCAGCATTTATGTTGGTTTTTCCTTTCCTTCTGTGGAGATAATATCTTGTTGAACTTCATAAAATTTTATGACAAAATAATACTGATATACAATGATTAAAGAGATTCGCCCGTGATGGCAGGTTCCTGCAACTGGTTTAATGAAAGACCAAGAGCTTGATGTTGCAGTTGATTTAATTACTCCCGAGCTTCCTGGTCGATACATCTCTTACTGGAGATTGGCCTCCCCAACTGGCCAAAAATTCGGGCAACGTGTCTGGGTTCTCATACAGGTTTCACCTCTGCTTCATAGTTTTGATGGTTTACGTTTTTTTATTATAATGTTTCTACAAAATCACTTTTTGATCTGAGATCACCATACATCTTGGTTTAGGTACTTGCTCCTACGGAAAAGACGCCTCTGGAAGTTGATGGAGGCTTTAACTTGAATCTGCCCCCAGTAAGCAGCTATCGCACCACTAACCCCGAGACCACAAACATCAACCGAGAAATGACTACTGAAAGCATTAAACTTGGGCCCAATATTACAAAGAAGCCGGGGGAAAGATTTGAATCTAAAGTTAGCTTCGAGCAAAAAACTGAACCCAAGTTGAAGTTCCCGATGATCGATAGCTTGTTAGCTGGTAATGGAGCATCAAACTTCCGTCCACCTTCAACTTCATCCGCTTCGTATCCTATCGTCAATCTCTCTGATTTGACACCACCACCACCACCACCACCACCACTCTACACTGCTCCTTCAGACAACAGCTTTGCCATACCACAGATCCCAATGGGCACAACTCAGTTTGACGCAATGGAACATGACGTGGAGTCCCTGGAGGATAGTGTTCTCAGGCAACTCATGGAGATGGGCTTCAATAATGTGGCCCTAAATAGGGAGGTTTCCATGCTGAGTGGGTATAATCTGGCGATAGCTGTCCGTATTCTCACTGACTATGGTACGCTCGAATATTTCCTTCGATTAAGTGTTTCGTTTCCTATATTTATGCTCGGTTATCGCTTGACGTTGAATATCTACTGTTATTGCCCGATGCAGGGTTTCCGTGACCGAGAAACTGAACGGAATTCTGAAGGTTAAAGCTTATTAGTCTTATAAATGTCAATGTGCTTCAAATAAATGCCATAACTAAAACATCTGCTATACTTCTTGTTGTTTGCTGATTCTGCTCTGCTATAACTTGGGATTTACTTATCTTGAATAATTATGACTATATGCTATGCTATGTTCATGGTTTGTGCTTCTGTTATAATAATACTTCTCTTAGTATTATTCTTACATGAAAAAAGCCAAAAAATATGAATATCTTAAACCTTTTATCGTTTTCACCTACAAAAGCTTGATACAATGCCTCACCCTCAACTATACAGTATGAAGATAGACGTATCTATGCCATATTCGATGATGCATAACAACCGAGCATGTTATTTAAATTTTTTTTAGCAAATTACGATATATATATATATATATATATATTATATGTGTGGTAAGATATGAATTGATTTAATTATTACCATGACTCTTCTAAGGTATTCCATTCTCTCATTCATTTGACTTTCATCAAATAAAGATATTAACTTTGGTCAAGAACTCATAAAAGAAAATGCTGAATAAACTATTTATTAAGTCCATCGGACTTGTAGACGTGATTATTGATATTAATTCCTTGAATACAAAAAAGATAGGAAAAAAAAAAGGATGTCCGATGCCTTCTTCCTTCTCTTTCAACAGTTCTTCGGTCTCATGGCCAGCTAGTAAGGTGGCTTGGTCCTGCATGCAATGGTTCAATCATAATTCAGATAAAAATAAAAAAATAAAAATCCCACATATATATATGATCAAAAGCTTAAAGAATATCATATATCTTAAATTGGATTAAGCTCAACTTACTGCAAACAATTGGCATATGGTATGAAATTGCGTGATTTTTTTTTCAGATTTTTGATGTATTACGAAATTCATAGTTGCATAGTAAAAATGAGTTTATTTACCATTAATTATAATATTTATTCCCCTTTGATTTGAATGAATGTCTTTTTTTTTTTTTAACAAAATAATGCATTTAAAATCTAAATGACAAACAATTATCACAATATACATTTTGATTATTATCTAACTATACAAGAGATTGGATATTCAACTAAAATATAATGATACAAATATTATAAATATATTTATAACCAAATAAAGCGTTGAAAATTTGAATGAACAATAGTTACTGCATATTTTGAGAATGCAAATATTTCAGTGTTCAGCTTCAGCTAAAAAAACCCTCCGTACAAGCGCCACCACGTTCAATTTCAAGACCGCCGAAAAAACACAAATCAAAAGAATTGCAGAAAGATATATATTAATTTCATGGAAGGCCTCAGTGCAATGTCGTTAAAGACTTCATCTTCTGCCACATTCTCAGCACGAAATTGCTCCTTTCGATCTCAACGAACCCTCAGTACTAAATCCTCAAAACCAGCATTTTTCAGGCCGATGGAAGAGAAACACGCCGCAAAGCAGCCATCGTTCAGCTCCATCAAAGCTCAGCAGGTAAGTTTCTCCTGTAAGATTATTTTTTTCGTTGATTTTTCATGTTGAGATTTGCTGGGTTCATATTCTTGGACATGAAATTGGGAAGTGTCGTGAATGTTCCTGTCGAAGTGGGCTGATGTTTGATTGATTTTTTTTTTTAAAAAAAGGATTGATTTAATGAAAAATGTGGCGAATTACTTCTGGATGTTAAAATCTTGAGTGATTAAGGCTATTATGTACCTTAAATTGATTAAGGATCGATATGATTCAAGAATTGATTTTTATTTATTTAAGAACATAGAGACAGTAAGGAAATCCGATGGTTTTATCTCTGATGAAGCAAACTCACTCAAATCTATTTGTCTGTGTTATGTTCCTAGTATCAGTACGACGAAAAGACAATGGTCTCTGATGCTAAAACGTCCGATAAAGATGCTCTCAAAGTAAAAGAATGGGAAGTTGTGATGCTAAGAAATGAACTTGCCTCAAGTCAAGGCATAAGAATCAGAAGGCGCCCACCTACCGAACTGCCACTTCACTACGTCGGGCCTTTCGAATTTCGCTCGCAGGGTGAGGGCGATGCACCGCTCAATATCCTTGAAGAAATCATATGGAGCAAGGACTTTGAAGTCTCTATGGTACTGACTTTTATTTACAAAAAAAAAAAAAGAAATTCTGAGGTTGAAATGTATGGCATTGATGCAAACGAGACTGTGCTTGATTTTTGTTAGATGAAAGAGAAGAAGTCTCTCTCGGAGTTGAAGAAGATGCTCGAGGGCGCTCCACCTGTTAGAGATTTTGTTGGAGCTCTTAAAGCCGCACATCTGCGTACTGGATTGCCAGGTTTAATCGCTGAAGTGAAAAAGGCTTCCCCAAGTCGAGGGATCTTCAGACAAGATTTTGATCCTGTAAGTCTACATTACGCATGTTATAACACCGTGTTAGGTTATAGTTTTTACATAGAAACATCAATGCATTTGTCTTCGAGACTTCGATGTTCTTGCATTAAAGCCAACTCTTCATAAATTGCTTATGAGATCACTCAAGTTCACGGTTGTTGTTATGGCAGGTTCATATCGCCAAGGCTTATGAAAAAGGTGGAGCAGCATGCCTCAGTGTTTTGACCGATGAGAAGTATTTCCAGGTTAGCATTAGCATCATCTTAATGCTCTCTCACTTTGTCTCGATCATACGTGCAAAAGCTTACACAATTTTACGAACTGCATCTAATTAGGGAAGCTTTGAAGATTTAGAGGCGATAAGGAAATCTGGAGTTAAGGTATACTGACACGAATATGTATCCCAGTTGTTATAATCAATATATGCTTGCAGATCAAATATTACATTGTTGCTTTTTTTTTTCTTTCTACTTCGATTCAGTGTCCTCTCTTGTGTAAAGAGTTTGTAATAGACTCGTGGCAAATCTATTATGCTCGAGCCAAAGGTGCAGATGCCATTCTGCTGATTGCTGCTGTTTTAACCGATCTTGAGATTGATTATATGATCAAGACATGCAGGTTGCTCGGACTAGCAGCACTAGTTGAGGTTTGGCTGTCCATTTTTTTTTTTTATCCTTTTGTCATTCTTACCTCTGTATTTGTTTGGTGATTGCCTTCTCATACATGATATCCCTCTTTATAGGTACACGATGAGAGGGAAATGGACCGTGTTCTAGAAATCGAGGGGATCGAACTAGTTGGTATTAATAATCGCAACCTCGGTATGCATTTCCTAGATTTTCTGAAAATTTGATATGTTTCTTTCTTGGATTTGGTTGATAAAGTGTTTGATGGGCAGAGACATTCAAGGTTGACATCAGCAACACCAAGAAGCTTCTAGAAGGCGAGCGCGCCGAAAGGATACGGCAGAAAGGAGTTATTGTAAGAACACAAACATAATTAAGTTTACTGTTATATGCGTGTATGTATATACATATATTTATATTTCATTTTTATTACAATAACTTGTGCAGATTGTTGGTGAATCTGGGCTCTTTACTCCCGACGATATCGCGTACGTTCGAGAAGCTGGCGTTAAAGCGGTAATGAATAACGACTCAACTCATCTTGCATTTCCTCGTCTTTATAAGTACACAGATTTCATCCCATATCCATTCATTCTATTTTCTCAGGTGCTAGTCGGAGAGTCGATAGTTAAGCAGCAAAACCCGACACTCGGCATTGCTCAGCTCTTTGGCAAAGATATTTCTTCTTGATTTTTGCTGATATTCAACTCCGTTAAGATATAGATGAGAACAAAGCTTAATGGGTTCAGTTTTTATACAATATCGTCGTGCTGCAGCCCCCCCAAATATGACTTTGTAGACATCTACTGCTAATGTTTTGATGTACTGAGGATGAACATTCAACCTTATGAGTTTGTCTGAACTGAAGCTTGGATTCATAAGCTTTGACAAACACGCCTTTGTTTTGTTATTGTTCCCTTCCTAATCAATCGTCGTAGCTTGTTAGAACATGTCGTTTCTTGGTCCGATTGCCATTAATTGGAGTACATGAAAAATGGTTTCAGAATATATCTGCTACGTCATCATCTGAGGAGACTCTGCTTTCGTTTTCTAGTTGGCTTCTGTTGTAGTATGATTTTTCTATAAATCGAAAAGCAAACAGCGCCGTAACATGGAAAGGGCTCGGGCCGGGCTCGACACACCCCCACGGGCCACGTGGCTAAGGTATGTATGTGCCATGGGTGCGAGCAAGGTGTCCAGCCGTAAAGTTGTCAGGGCGCTGCCTATGATAGTTATGTAGCTGCTGGATTGGATCGGTTAATATATGGCCGGCGTTGAATTCGAAGATAGGTAGTGCTCTGAAGGAGCATACGTTTTCTCGGGTTGTGCTGCTCGTGGAATAACCGAACCTTTGGCTACTTCGGATACAATTGGAAATATCTGCATTTGGACTTGAACTTCTCTATCTATATATTGACGAGGTTTGAGTTTAAAGTTCGAAATTTTAAATATAGATTGAAGAAATGTAAAAATAAAAATTGAAAAAAAATAAAATAAACCAACTTTCAAACAATTACGACGAAGCTCGACATTAGCTCGAGTTGAGCTTCAATCGAGATGATTGGCCCATCCTTGACCCCTAATATAATCTCATTTCCTATATATTCATTGTATATAATGAAATATTATTGCAATAGGCTTTATTAAAACATGTTAAACTTGATAATTCACTTGTATCCCACATCGATTAATTCAGAAGAGTTTGACTAGCAGATAAGTTGATGGACCACTCCACCACCAATTGGTTTTAAGATGGAAGTCCATAGCTTATGTGATCAACTCTCCTTCTATGCGGACCCGTGTACGTAGACCCAATAATGAAATTTCACATGGTATCAAAACGGAAAGATCCTGGTGGTTCGTGAAGTTCGAAAAGAATGGCGTTCCTCGTCCGACTCAAGTTAATATACGGCAGGTTCGAAAAAAAAAATGACGTTCTCGTCCGATTCTAAAAAAAATGGGTTCGCATGTGAGGGGGAGTGTTAAAGAATATAACCTACTTGCGATCTCACATCGATTAAAAATGATGAGATTGTCTGGCATATAAGTTATTGGGTCACTCCACCTATAACTTGATAATTCACATGTATCTCACATCGATTAATTCGGAAAAATTTGATTAGCATATAAGTTGATGGGCCACTAAATCTATAACCAATGAGTTTTAGGATGGAAGCCCACAACTTATGTGGTCAACCCTCCTCTTATAGGGATCTGTGTAGGTAGATCGAAATTTCACAAAACATGTGTTAAATACAAATAACTTATTACTGTATGATGATATTCATTCATCCTCATTCCTCACCACACTAAGTGCTGCAACAATTTAGAGAGGGGGGAGTGTGGTAGCATAGCAGTCTTAGGGCAACGATCTCTCACTAGTGGAGGATCAATTCGTCAGCAGCTATTCGACATGGGCGCGCGAAATGAAGGCGTGGGAGCTATCCGCGTCTTCTCTCGTAGGCCGTTGGTGTTGAAGAGAGAGAATGGATTACAGTGGCTAATCGGCTCACCGTTGCTGAGTTCACTGAACATCGTCTCAACCATCCAATGCGTCCACACCCAGCTGTCTGATCTCATCTCTCCGAACGTTTCTAAGGAGTCAGGTTAGTCGTATGGATTATATTTGTGGAGTTAATTTAGGCTTCAAATCTGAAATTGGTGTTAGCATGCTTGTCCTATTGATTTCACAAAATTATCGATCTGTGTAAAAATCACAAGTTTTGGTGATAATGCTGAAGGCGGATCCTAGGTCCCGACATGGATGTAAACTAAGTTATGGACACAGAGACCTAAATGTTGAGACCAATGTTGAGATAACACTGAACCCAACACAGATTGCACAGCGGAAGTGTTTAAGAAACTGTATAGAAAAGAGAGATTGACACGAGCTTTAAAATATGCAGCAAGTAATAATACTTGCTGCGTGCCTCATGGCGAAATTCCACTATAAAGATGGATTACAAAAAACCAAGCCTAGAAAAGACGAATCTTACGATCCTACAAAACTACAAAGTCCTAAGACTTTTGCAAAACGAAAACTAGGCTAAAACATAAAGATCGGGCTCGCTCCCCTCGTGTATACTCGTTTCGCTCTCAAAGATCTCGCTCAATGTATTGCTCCGTGTATGCTCTCTATATGTCTCATTCGGTCTTTCTTTTCTCGGCAAAGTGAAGTCCCTTTATATAGGTCTTCGACATTCCTCTAACTTGAATTAGTCCATTCGTGACTGGGTAGAATAAGTCTAAATGACTTAGTCTTGACTTGAGCTCCAATTCTCCTATTTTTAGTAAGTTCCACTCCAAGACTCGTTCCAGCTTATCCACACGTATTCCACACGTTTATTGAACCATTCCAGCACTTATCCAAGTCCTGCACATCAGTAGATAAAGCCACAAAACTAGATTAAACGGTTTTTAGGGATGAAAGATAAAATCGAAGGTTGACCAATTCACAGACAACAATGTTGACTGAAATGTGGTCCCAACATTGTCAACATTGAACTAGTCAACATTAACAAATGCTATGTGTGATCCTAGTTGTGATTGAGTTGATAATGTGAAAGAGGTATGGCTTAAGTTTTAAAATTAACAATCAATGTGTTAGTTGCTCAAGAATTCATCCTTGAGCATCCTTTAGAAATGTTTTACTTCTTGTGCCCAATTTCCTGACATAGATTGTGATCGATCAGGATGACGAAAGCACGAATAACCAAGTCCACAGTGCTAATTTGACTTATGAGAAAGAACTATAAGTTTAGTTAAGGATGGGAATCTACCTAACTTTTCAACTGATAATAGACTGTTTCTGGATTTTTTCTATTCTAATAATTGAGAATGATACTTTGGGGTTGAGTATGAAATTCAATCAAAATTCATGTGTAATCCTACACATTTTTGACAAATAACGTTGTTCTATGCTAACAGATGAAATTCGGAATCTGATTCCGAGGGGTTTTGAAGTGGTCGGAGCTCTGGTTGTTTGTTGTAACAATGATGTAAAGATTGTAAGGATTGTTGTTGATGCTTTATCATCAGTGAAGAATCTTAGGAAGAACCTCTATGGAAGTGAAAATGAAGGTCAGGTATTGATTGGAGCTGTGCTGGATCTGAACTCGGTCTGCACCAATCATGACCTGCAATTTTTTACCTTAAGGGCAGCAAATTCAGGTAACTTGGAGAAAGTCGGAACTGTTATTTATGAAGATGAGCCTGAGAGGAGTCTATGGGATAAAGGTTCCTTAGTCAGGTGTGAACTATCCTTGAAGTTGCCTCTTTATTGTGCTTCTACAAATACTAAGGGTCAGTACTCTCTCTCTCTCTCTATATATATATATATATACATACATATATATACATATGTATACGTATCTCTCGCTCTCTCCCCCAGTTGCACTTGTTTATGAAGGATTGTAAAAAATTATGTGAATGAGCTATATGTTTCTATTAACGCTTCTAAGAAATGTCAATCAAGGTGATTCCTCCTTGTGAATAAATAGAAAAGGGGGCAAAAGAACCGTTATGCCATTGCTCTCAGAAAGATTGCTGACAGGCCCTTTGAGCCTTTTTGAGGAGCAAAAAAATCGTTTTGATATGTCATAAGGACAATTGAAAAAGTTTGATTGCTATATGGTTAATGATTTACTGTTATGATAAATTCTTTAGTACTTGCGGAAAATGAAATAAGTAAAGATCACAGTCATTCTCAAGAAAAGCTCAATACTGTAACATATAAAATTGGTGATAGTAGATTTTTTGTGATAATTATCTGGCGATGTGTATCATGTCTGATGGGAGCTTTATCCGTTAGTTGTTTTATCGTCTACTCATAATGATGCATCTCCTTCAGATGTGGAAGGTGCATACACACGAGCTGTTGAAAATGTCGAGTGCAAACTCAGAGATCCACAAGTAGCATACATCATAGAAACCCTGAATAAACCCTCAGCTAGTGACTCGCAACCTGTCATTATTCATGGAACAGAATTAATGCCACCCACGGAGCTCCCAATGAATGCTGTTGAAATTGAAACAGCTGAAGAATCTCGTTTAAAATCTCTAGAAATCTTGTACTTCTCAAAAACTAACGCCACGTCTTATACGTCTGTGGAGGAGGTAAGATCTCTTAACTTTTAGTATTGTTTTTATTGACGATAGAACCTTTATTTAATCCATCTCTTTTCTTAGGATGCAGATAAAATCCTCGTTAGCATCATGTTTAACAGGTCAAGAAGTGTTTCTGACCCTAGAGCACCTACAGCTGAATATTATCCAGGTATGTTACTCGCTGCTTTCCAAAACTTTTACACAGTGTTAGGATTAGTTAATCTAATGTGACGTGTTTTAGCTTTATGTATGAATGGCATGGCTGTCATCAGTGATTCTATTTGTTTCTTAAACATCCTTTTCTCTCTGTAGTGATGGAAGAAGCTAAACTTCTGGTTGTAAATCTTAAACTGGAAATCTTGTCCTATGCTACAAAGAATCTGCTGCTCATAGATATGATATCAAAGCTTATAATCCCCGGATTGATTGACCAATTGCGCTCATTGAAGAACAAGTTATTCCCAGATATCCTTACGCAGCACCCACTGGTGAGATGATCATCTTCGACAACAAATTTTTGTATCGATTTTCTGCATTTCAGCTGTCTTGATATATGACATTTTTTATTCCTTGATTATGCTATTTTGCAATTTATCATGGTTTTTGCTTTATTGCTGCAAAAATGTTTTACTGGATGAAGCTGTGATTATATGGTGTAATTTGCAGCTACAGTCATACCACTTCGTTCCTCCGGGCTTTGTCCACCCAATAACTGTTACATACGAACCTAGCTTTTGGGAGGTAGATCTAAAGCAAGGTAGCCTTTCCTAAACTTCATCGCACAGCTACGGAGTCGGTTACATGTATTTTTCTTATACTTAAAACCAAATCTCCACTCTTTTTTTTCTTTTCCTTTCACCTTCATGTGGTTTCTACTTATGAAGATAAAGAATATGAAGTGTCTGGTCTTAGAATATATGTTCCAATACTTATGCCTATCTGCTAGAAAATGGCATGTGCGGTTTAAGGATTGAGAATGAGTAAAATTTTCTTAAGCATGCAGGTTAGGGGATTTCTTTGTTATGATTGGAGAAGTATTCAGTATTACACTATTTTGTTTACTTATTAAGATGTTCAACAGATAAACTTGGAAACTTCAGCAAAAAGTTGTGCTTTCGATATTGATATGTTGATAAAACGTAATTATGTATGCAGTATGCTAAGTATCCATGTAGTTTGGCTACCATGCAAACTTGCAGCATTTTGACTGATGAGAAGATTGATTTGGTGAAGTCATGTTTCTCTCAGAAAATTGACAATTACCCTCATGAAGTATGTTACATTTTTCAGTTGAAGTTAGAAAATCCATCCACCTGAGACTAGGATTGCCTTTTGATCGACCTCTTCTGAGAATTGCTAATGCCATCAACTCATCTTTAAAAAAGGACAATGCATGGAATAAATTCAATTCAAAGGGTGAGCATACAACTTCGTATTTTGGTGTTTCCCTTAGTTTTCAGAAGCTGAAATATACATAAGCATTGTCGATTCGTTTTATAATATTAGGTTCTTCTTTGTTCAAGGATGTTCATCATGGCATTCCAAGCAGCTTAGGTACTCAAACATTGATATATTTTTGTTTTAATGTTTCCATTTTCCATTTTACCTATTTTCATACTAACTGAGCTACATGTACCTGCAGTATCCGGTGGCTGTGCCTCTCTGATTCAAGGTTCTTATGAGTATTACCATTACCTCCAAGATGGATTTGATGATTCGGTACTCTCTTGTTAGTTATTTCTTTGTTCCATATCTAAGAGCTATTTGCTATTCTCGGTTTACCCATCCAAGTCAAGTGTAAGGTGAAACTAGATTAATCTAAGAAACGAACTGGAATAACTTACCCGAAGTTATTTTTAGGGCATCCTTTTGTTTATAGGCTTTAGCTTTGTGTGTTTTTCATCGAAATATGCAAGAATTCACTTCATAATAGTAGCCTGTTGGCCAAACAAAAATTTCGGAGAGGATATTAGTTTTATTTCTTTTTTCCTTGTGCATTTCTGGTATCTTTTCAATTGGAGTTCGAGGACTTAGAAATTTGAGATGATAACATCATCAGAGGAGTAAATACGCGTTGCACTTTTTTTCACTTCACAGAGGTTTTTTCCATATGATTTTCCCAGTAAGGTTTTTAATGAGGCAACAACCGAAAGCTTATCTGAAGAATTATGTACTCTTTTCCTTCACTAGGTTTTTATCCCTCTAGGTTTTACCTAGTAAGGTTTTAACGAGGCATAGTTTTAATATACATCAAAGTGGAGTATTATGAATATTATTATTATAATGTGGATGCATTATTGAAGTGATAAGATTTTGTTTGATAGTTTTGATTAAAGTTAAACAGATAAGATATTATTTTGTAGTGATTATTGATAAAGAAAAATGTGATAATGAATAGTGATGAATAGTTACGTGAATAGTGGCGTGAATAGTAGAAATTTTTATCTATAAATAGACCGATGTTATAAAAATATTAATTGTGATTAATATTATATTAAGATTATTTTATTATAATTATACTTATATTAAGATTATAATGATAATATAGCTTATAATATAAAGAGAGAGAGATTAGAGAGAGATTAAGTATTTCAATACTTGGTGTGATTTACAATGAACTCTAATCACCTATTTATACTACTAATAATTCACTATTACAACTAATCACATTAATTACAATTATACACCTCACACTAAAATACAAACTCTTCAATTAAACACCTCATCTTATCATCTTATCACATTATCATCATTTAATATAATACTTCCAAATCATCAATAATTTAACTAATATTATTATTTAAAACATCCACATTTAATTATTTCATAATACTCCCCCTTGGATGTTTTCAAAGAATATGCCTCGTTAAAACCTTATTAGGAAAAACCCAATGGGATAAAACCTAATGAAGGAAAAAGAGTACATGATTCTTTTAGATACGCTTTCGATTGTTGCCTCATTAAAAACCTTACTGGGAAAACCACATGGGAAAAACCTCAGTGAAGGGAAAAAGAGTGCAACGCGTATTTACTCCCCCTGATGATGACATCATTTAAGATCTCGAAGTTTTCGAACTCCAATTGAATATACCAATCTTTTGAAAATTATTGGGGGAAGTGCTTTCGTGAATAAATCTGCAAGATTTTCACTTGATCGCACTTGTTGTACATCAATATCACCATTTTTCTCTAAATCGTGTGTAAAGAAAATTTTTGGTGAAATATGCTTTGTTCTATCTCCCTTAATATATCCTTCCTTTAATTGGGCAATGCATGCAGCATTATCTTCATATAAAATCGTAGGAAGTAACTTTTTCGATACTAGCCCACTGGTTTGTTGTATATGCTCAATTATCGATCGCAACCAAACACATTCTCGGCTAGCTTCATGAATAGCTAAAATTTCCGCATGATTAGAAGAAGTAGCCGTTAAACTTTGTTTAACTGACCGCCATGAAATAGCGGTTCCGCCATGTGTAAATAAATAGCCCGTTTGCGATCGAGCATTATGGGGTCAGATAGAAAACCAGCATCTGCATACCCAATCAAATCTGTTTTTGATTCATTAGAATAGAACAATCCCATATCAGTTGTTCCTTGAAGGTATCGAAAAATTCGCTTAATTCCATTCCAATGTCTACGAGTCGGTGACGAACTATATCTCGCCAATAGATTCACAGCGAACGCTATATCAGGTCGCGTATGACTCGTTAAATACATTAGGGCTCCAATAGCACTGAGATATGGTACTTCAGGACCAAGTAATTCTTCATCGTTTTCGCAAGGTCTAAACGGATCTTTATTCACATCTAAAGATCGAACAATCATTGGAGTATCCAATGGATGAGCTTTATCCATATAAAATCTTTTCAATACCTTTTTCGTATAAGTCTCTTGATGTACGAATATCCCATTCTTTAAATATTCAATTTGCAGTCCAAGACAAAATTTCGTTTTACCGAGATCTTTCATTTCAAACTCTTTTTTCAAACAATTAACGGCTTTTGATAACTCTTCAGGAGTTCCAATTATGTTAATATCATCAACATAAACTGAAATGATGACAAATTCATTTCCAGATCTTTTCATAAATATGCACGGGCAAGTTTGATCATTTTTATACCCCTCTTTCGATAAATATTCACTTAGGCGATTATACCACATACGCCCAGATTGCTTTAATCCATAAAGCGATTTATTTAGCTTGATTGAGTACTCATTTCGGGGCCCTGAATTTTCAGGTAACTGAAATCCCTCGGGAAGTTTCATATATATATCACTATCAAGTGATCCATATAAATAAGCGGTGACAACATCCATTAGACGCATATCGAGTCCTTCACGTACTGCCAGACTAATTAAATAACGAAAAGTCGTTGCATCCACCACAGGAGAATACGTCTCCTCATAATCAATACCAGGTCGTTGTGAAAAGCCTTGTGCAACAAGCCGTGCTTTGTATCTCACAATTTCACCGTTTTCATTTCTCTTTCTGATGAAAACCCATTTATATCCAACCGGCTTTACATTTTCTGGTATGCGGACTACAGGTCCGAAAACTTTTCGTTTCTCAAGTGATTTTAATTCTGCCTCGATTGCATCTTTCCATTTTGGCCAATCATTTCTTTGTCTGCATTCTTTTACAGACCCTGGTTCATGATCCTCATTCTCATTTATCTCATTCATTTCATGTAGCGCTACGTTAAATGAGAATTTATTGTCAACGTTGACTTTTTCTCGGTTCCATCTAATTCCATTTTGAGCATAATTTATCGAGATCTCTTCATTATCATTATTCTCAAAAATTTCAGGTACCTGATTTCCATTATCATAATCATTAATGCCCATTGACTCTTCTAGAGTCGATAAATCCTCGACTGGACCATTCTTATTATTTGCTCCTTTTCTTTTCGAGGATTTTTATCTTTGGAACCCGAGGGCCTACCACGTTTTAGTTGTGGTTTAGGCTCGATCATTATATGTTCTCCAGGAACATTAACTTTTGCAGGAGCATTAACAGCTGGTATATGTGACTTAGTCACTCTTTTAAGGTCAGTAAAGCTATCTGGCAGTTGATTAGCTAATCCTTGTAAATGAATTATCTTTTGAACTTCTAGTTCACATTCTTTCGTTCGAGGATCATAATGATTTAGCGATAATTCATTCCAACTAATACTCATTTCCAGCTGTTTCTTTTCTCCCCCTAATGTCGGAAAATTCGATTCATCGAAATGACAATCGGCAAATCTAGCCGTAAATAAATCTCCAGTTAGAGGTTCTAAATATTTTATTATCGATGGAGATTCAAATCCGACATATATTCCCAACTTCCTTTGAGGTCCCATCTTCGTGCGTTGTGGTGGAGCAATTGGAACATATACCGCACATCCAAAAATTCTCAGATGGGAAATATTTGGTTCCTGACCATAAACCATTTGTATCGGGGAGATATCATTATAACTTGTTGGCCTGATGCGGATTAGTGCCGCTGCATGTAATATAGCATGTCCCCAACAAGAAGAGGGAAGTTTCGACTTCATTAATAATGGTCTTGCAATTAATTGCAACCTTTTAATCAACGATTCTGCAAGACCGTTTTGCGTATGGACATGTGGCACGGGGTGCTCAACATCAATTCCAATAGACATGCAATATTCATTAAATGCCTTGGAAGTAAATTCACCAGCATTATCAAGGCGTATTTTCTTTATTGGATAATCCGGAAAATGTGCTCTTAATCGAATCAACTGAGCAAGCAATCTCGCAAAAGCTACATTCCGCGTTGATAACAAACATACATGAGACCATCTAGTTGATGCATCAATCAATACCATGAAATATCTAAATGGTCCACACGATGGATGTATCGGTCCACAAATATCACCTTGTATACGTTCCAAAAATCTTATAGATTCATTCTTTATTTTTATTGGTGATGGACGAATATCAACTTCCCTTTAGAGCAAGCAACACATGATAATTCATTCGATTGAAGAATCTTCTGGTTCTTCATTAAATGTCCACGTGAATTTTGAATTATTCTCCGCATCATAATTGAACCGGGATGGCCCAACCGGTCATGCCAAACAACAAATGTATTATCATTAGTAAACTTCTGGTTTACGATAGCATGTGATTCAATTGTTTTAAGATATGTGTAATATAGCCCAGAGTCAAAAGATGGTAATATTTCCACAATTCTTTTGTCATTCGATATCACTTTTGTAATATGCAAATATTCAATATCTCCTTTTTCTGCAGTCTCAATATGATATCCGTTATGTCGAATAGCTTTAAAGCTTAATAAATTTCTTTGAGACTTAGGAGAATATAAAGCATTTTCAATTATCAGCCTTGTTCCTCTGGGCAGTAAAACATTAGCTCTTCCGGAGCCCTCAATTATATTCGTGCTACCCGATATAGTAATAACACTGGCTTCTTTCATATCAAGATGATCGAAATATTTCTTATTTTTTAGAATCGTATTCGTCGTTGCACAGTCTGCAAGACACAATTCTTCATTGCACATGCCCGCATCCATCAAATAATATCCTTTATAAACAAACACATAATATTTATTATTGAAAAAGAAATATTGCATTACAAACATATAGATAACTTAAAACAACGATATATAATAAAACACACAATAGTAAATCATAATGCATAAATAAAATCATAGCAGATTAATTTTCATCGATCAGAAAATCCGCAGCTTCCAAATGAGCATTTTCATCATTGGCATCAGAGGTAGAGGCGAATTCACCCTGAACAAAATTCATTTCGATTTTCTTTCCTTTGCCCTTTTGAGATTCCTGATATAGCTCAACAAGATGTTTGGGCGTACGACAATTGCGCGACCAGTGGCCAGAACCACCGCAACGATAACATTTTTCATCATTATTCTTTTGTTCAGTTTGCCTCTTCTCATCTTTATTATCAAAACTTTTCCTCTTCTGGGGAATATTTTGATGACCGCCACGATAATTATGATAACCACCACGGAAATATTGATAACCACCACCATAATATCCTCGGCCACGACCACGGCCTTGACCACGACCTTGACCACGACCACGTCCACGGCCGCGATATCCACCACGTCCACGTCCACGATCATTACCTCGACTGTTGTCATTATTAACTTTGACTGCATTCGCTTCAGGGAGTGCAGTAGAACCAGTCGTTCGGGATTCGTGATTTTTCACCAGCAATTCATTATTTTGCTCAGCCAAAAGTAAGCAAGAAATTAGATCTGAATACTTTTTAAATTTTCTCTCCCGATATTGCTGTTGTAATATCATATTCTGTGGATGAAATGTGGTGAATGTTTTCTCCAGCATATCGTTATCAGTAATTGTCTCTCCACATAATTTCAACGTGGAAGTAACTCTATAAACGGCAGAATTATATTCACTTACCGACGTAAAATCCTGCAATCGTAAATTCAGCCATTCGTACTTTGCATTGGGGAGAATAACAGTTGTCAAGTGGCATATCGTTCTTTCAGGTTTTTCCACAACTCAGCTGGATTCTTTTCTGTTAAGTATTCAACTTTCAGATTTTCGTGAATGTGGTGGCGAAGAAAAATCATAGCTTTCGCCTTGTCTTGTTCAGTTGTGGTTTTCGTGGGATCAATGGTGTCACCTAAGCCTTTTGCTTTCAAATGGATTTCAGCATCTAGTACCCAAGGTAAATAATTTTTTCCAGTGATATCGAGTGCAACAAACTCAAGCTCGCCAAGTTCGACATATTACTATAATAAAATACAAAACATGTTATTAAAACTTTACATAATAAAAAAAACTTATAATTAATCTTCTTTTAAATCTTCTTTTGTATCTTCTTTTGTAAAAGTTCTTATAAAAAATGATATCCACATCCAGATCAGTGTCGCCGTAATCATAATCATAAGTAAAAGATCAAACATCGGACATAGCGACATCCTTCAAAATAAAATATATTTCAGTAATTATAATATTAAAGAAATTACAATTAATAATTATATTTTAAAAACATTGGTAAAATATTATCCACATAGCGGAAATGATCACCGTAAATAATGTAAGGAGTAGAAGATCCATCTTTGTATAAAACGACATTTTTTTTCTTATTAAAGAAAGATTAATAATATGCCGCTACTGAGGTTGGGATTACCGCAAGACCTCGTGGGCTTGTGTTGTGTACGTGCATAAATAAAAAAAATCACACGCCTCCACGGGGATCGAAACCTGGACCTCTCGTCACTTGTAGTGAACGATATTCCGCGAAACCACTCGGGTATTGGCGTTTAGTTATAAAACCTTTAAATAATACTTTTATAATATATATTTTTAAATTAATCACAATTAATATATATTAGTATAAATTAAAATTAAATTACCATACCTTGACTAAACTCGTACGAGATCTTCGACGGAGGTTGATCTTGACGACGGAGAGCGGTCGTGCTGATAACGTGTTATAAAATATTAATTGTGATTAATATTATATTAAGATTATTTTATTATAATTATACTTATATTAAGATTATAATGATAATATAGCTTATAATATAAAGAGAGAGAGATTAGAGAGAGATTAAGTATTTCAATACTTGGTGTGATTTACAATGAACTCTAATCACCTATTTATACTACTAATAATTCACTATTACAACTAATCACATTAATTACAATTATACACCTCACACTAAAATACAAACTCTTCAATTAAACACCTCATCTTATCATCTTATCACATTATCATCATTTAATATAATACTTCCAAATCATCAATAATTTAACTAATATTATTATTTAAAACATCCACATTTAATTATTTCATAATAACCGATGTATTTGTATTGAAATATATCGAAAACGTTAATAAAATTATCTCTCTGAAACTCTCGAGTTTATATTTTTGTTTTTGTTCTACTTATAATATTTTATAACAACTTCGCAATTTTCAAAATTAGCAAAATCCCCAAATCGACGAGCTCTTGAGCCCTAATTCGAAGCATAGAGAAAACACCGCCGCAGGCATTCAATCGCCTATCAATAGCTCGTTGACGCCTTCACCCAGGGCTTCGGTAATCACAACTCCCTCGAGCTTGTTACTTTTTTGGCTGGTTTCAATTGCATTGTATATTGTGTATCTATTGGCGATTTGGAAAGCTTTTGTTCTGTTTATCTCTTGAGTCGTAAGCAATCATGGTAAACTCTTATAAATACTGCTGGTCATGGGTTTAAATAATCGCACCGCGCGAATGTTTGTATCCTTGTGCAGATGAATCGAAGTGTTCTAAAAATGGTTGATTTTTCGAAGTTTGTAGCTTCTAACGAGAGAGTGTTCTGGGGCTGGTTTTTCATCATAATTGGCCCGCTCTCATTTCTCAGCTTCACCTATGCTGTTGTTATATCCAAGATTGTGCCTCCATCCAATAACGTTGTCATCAGTGCAATACAAAACGACTGGTAATAGCATACTCTATGTCTTCATATGATGATCCATGCTTGAAGGTTATGGATAATCTATGTGTGATATCTGCAGGTACTACTGTTTCTTGGTGCCATTAACTCTCCCGATCCTCATCGTTGTGGTGTATTTTAACTGGCTGAGTTTGAAACTGTTCAAACACGCATGATCTTCGACCGTTCTCGTTGGACAGAGTCTGTAACATAGAAGGGATGGTACTGTTCTGATTGTTCTTGGTTATATGATAATTCAATTGCCCTTGTCGTCTACTTCTTCGGAGAAATGGAGAAGTCATGTTAATTGTTGATCAATCATACTAATAGTAGGCTGAAATAGATTGTGATCGATCAGGATGATGAAAGCACGAATAACCAAGTCTACAGTGCTAATTTGACTTATGAGGAAGAACTATATGTTTTGTTAAGGATGGGAATCGACCTACCTTTTCAACTGATAGTAGGCTGCTTCTAGATTTTTCTATTCTAATAATTGAGATGATATGTTGTGGTTGAGTATGAAATTTCAAAATTCACTTGTAATCCTACACATTTTGACAAATGACGTTGTTCTATGCTAAAAGACGAAATTCAGAATCTGATTCCGAGGGGTTTTGAAGTGGTCGGAGCTCTGGTTGTTTGTTGTAACGATGACCTAAAGATTGAAAGGATTGTTGTTGATGCGTTATCGTCAGTGAAGAATCTTAGGAAGAACCTCTATGGCAGTGAAATTGAAGGTCAGGTATTGATCGGAGCTGTGCTGGATCTGAACTCGGTCAGCACCAATCATGACCTGCAATTTTTTACTTTAAGGGCAGCAAAATCAGGTAACTTGGAGAAAGTCGGAACTGTTATTTACGAAGATGAGCCTGAGAGGAGACTATGGGAGAAAGGTTCCTTAGTCAGTTGTGTCCTTGAAGTTGCCTCTTTATTGTGCTTCTACCAATATTAGGGGTCAGTACTCTCTCTCTCTCTCTCTCTATATATATATGTGTGTGTGTGTGTGTGTCTCTCTCTCTCTCTCTCTCCCCCCCACTTGCACTCGTGTGAAGGATTGTAAAAAATTATGTGAATGAGCTATATGTTTCTATTAATGCTTCTAAGAAATGTCAATCAAGGTGATTCCTCCTTGTGAATAAATAGAAAAGGGGGCAAAAGAACCGTTATGCCCTTGGCTCTCAGAAAGATTGCTGACAGGCCCTTTGAGCCTTTTTGAGGAGCAATACAATCGTGTTGATATGTCATAAGGACAATTGAAAAGTTTGATAGCTATAATGGTTAATGATTTACTGTTGCTCATAGATATGATATCAAAGCTGATCATCTCCGGATTAATTGACCAATTGCGCTCATTGAAGAGAAAGTTATTACCAGATATCCTTACACAGCAACAACAACAAATTTTTGTATCGATTTTCTGCATTTCAGCCGTCTTGATATATGACATTTTTATTCCTTGATTATGTTCTTTTGCAATTTATCCTGGTCTTTGCTTTGTTGCTGCAAAAATGTTTTATTGGACGAAGATCTGATTATATGGTGTACTTTGCAGCTACAGTCATACCACGTCGTTCCTCCGGGTTTTGTCCACCCAATAACTGTTACATATGAACATAGCTATTGGGAGGTAGATCTAAAGCAAGGTAGCCTTTCCTAAACTTCATCGCACAGCTGCAGAGTCAGTTACATGCATTTTTCTTATACTTAAAACCAAAGTCTCCACTCTTTTTTTTTCTTTTCCTTTCACCTTCATCTGGTTTCTACTGATGAAGATAAAGAATATGAAGTGTCTGGTCTTATAATATATGTTCCAATCCTTATGCCTAATGGGTAGAAAATGGCATGTGCGGTTTAAGGAATGAGAATGAGTAAAAAGTTGGAAATCATACGGAGCAAGGACATTGAAGTCTCTATGGTACTGACTTTTATTTTATTTTAACAAAAAAAATATGGGGTTGAAATGTATGGTATTGATGCAAACAAGATTGTGCTTTATTTTTTGTTAGATGAAAGAGAAGAAGCCTCTCTCGGAGTTGAAGAAGATGGTCGAGGACGCTCCACCTGTTACAGATTTTTTTGGAGCTCTTAAAGCCGCACATCTACATACTGGATTGCCAGGTTTAATCGCTGAAGTGAAAAAGGCTTCCCCAAGTCGAGGGATCTTCAGACAAGATTTTGATCCTGTAAGTCTACATTACGCATGTTATAACATCGTGTTAGGTTATAGTTTTTACATAGAAACATCAATGCATTTGTCTTCGAGACTTCGATGTTCTTGCATTGAAGCCAACTCTTCATAAATGCTTATGAGATCACTCAAGTTCATCGGTTGTTGTTATGGCAGGTTCATATCGCCAAGGCTTGTGTAAAGAGTTTGTAATAGACTCGTGGCAAATCTATTAAGCTCGAGCCAAAGGTGCAGATGCCATTCTGCTGATTGCTGCTGTTTTAACCGATCTTGAGATCGATTATATGATCAAGACATGCAAATTGCTTGGACTAGCTGCACTAATTGAGGTTCGTCTGTCCATTTTTTATCCTTTTACTATTCTTACCTCTGTATTTGGTGATTGCCTTCTCATATTATATATATATATATATATATATATGTATTTGTGATATCCCTCTTCCTAGGTACACAATGAGAGGGAAATGGACCGTGTTCTAGAAATCGAGGGGATCAAATTAGTTGGTATTAATAATCGCAACCTTGATATGTGTTTCCTAGATTTCCTTGAAATTTTATAAGCTTCTTCCTTGGATTTGGTTGATAAAGTGTTTGATGGGCAGAGAGATTCAAGGTTGACATCAGCAACACCAAGAAACTTCTAGAAGGCGAGCGGGGCGAAAGGATACGACAGAAAGGAGTTACTGTAAGAACACAAACATAATTATAAATATATATACATATATATATATATATATACATATATCATTCTCATTTCAATAACTTGTGCAGATTGTTGGTGAATCTGGGCTCTTTACTCCCGACGATATCGCGTACGTGCAAGAAGCTGGCGTCAAAGCGGTAATGAATAACAACTCAACTCATCTTGCATGTTTCCATCTGTATAAATAAATATACATACACACATTTCATCCCATATTTATGCACTCTCTTTTCTCAGGTGCTAGTCGGAGAGTCGATAGTTAAGCTGCAAAACCTGACTATTGGGATCGGTCAGCTCTTTGGCAAAGATATTTCTTCTTGATTTTTTTCGGATATTCAACCTCCATTACAGATGTATACAATGTCGTTATACTGTGACTTTGTAGACATCTTTTGCTGATGTTTTGATGTATTAACGATGAACATTTAACCTTCATCAGTTTGTCTCAATTTTCGAATGGAAAACATCTGCATTTGGGCTTGAACTTAGGTGCATATTATTATTATTATTATTATTATTATTATTATTATTACATCCCAACGTCTATCTATAATGTTGTGAGATTGAATAAATATTAGGCTTAAAGTTTTTTTTTCCCCCGGCGTTATAGGGACAAATAATTTAGAGGTTGGCAAAATACGGACAATAACTTTCGAAAAATGGCAATTTAGAAACATTATTCGCTGCGATCCTGTATTTTGACCCATATCCACTGATGTAACGCCCGACCTGCTGACATGTGCGCTTTAATGACTCGACACATTATTAAAGTATTCGACGCGACGCCACGTGATCGTCTGAAATTAAAAAAATAAAAACAAAATCGATCTTTGAAATAAAAAAAATTTTGTCGGGGTGCTTTAGGCGATCAACGGTGTTGGGTTTGAGACGCGAAAAAAAAAATCGATTTTGTTTTTATTTTTTAATTTCAGACGATGATGTGGCGTCACGTCGGACACTCTTAATGATGTGTCGAACCATTAAAGCGCACATGTCAACGGGTCAGGCGTTACATCAGCGGGTTTAGGTCAAAATACATGGTCGCAGCGTATAATGTCCCTAAATTGCTATTTTTTTTAAAGTTATTGTCCGTATTTTGCCAACCCCTAAATTAGTTGTCCCTATAACGCCACCTAAATTACGGGACAAGAACATTAAGCCTAAATATTAATACATATATTTAATAATAAAAAATATTATTGCAAGAAACATATTATATACAAATAAATTGAAATTTATGGGTCGATAATGATATTTATTCATCCTTAGAAAGGGCAGTGTGCTCATAGCAGAGCAGTCTTAGGGCGACGATCTCTCACTAGTGGAGGATCAATTCGTCAGCAGCTTGTTCGACATGGGCGCGCGAAATGAAGGCGAGGGAACTATTCGCGTCTTCTCTCGTAGGCCGCTGGTATTGAAGAGGGAGAATGGATTGCAGTGGCTTATCGGCTCACCCTTGCTGAGTTCGCTGAACATCGTCTCTACTATCCGATGCGTCCACGCCCAGCCGTCTGATCTCATCTCTCCGAACGTTGCTAAGGAGTCAGGTTAGTCGTATCGATTATGTTTGTGGGGTAAATTTAGGTTTCGAAGCTGAAATCTAGGGTTTAGCATGCTTCTCCTATTGATTTCACAAAATAATTGATCTGTGCAAAAATCACAAGTTTTGGTGATAATGCTATGTGTGATCCTTGTGGTGATTGAGTTGCTAATGTGAAAGAGGTTGGATTTTCTATTCTAATAATTGAGTATGAAAATGAATCAAAATTCACGTGAAAATGACGTGTAATCCTACACATTTTGACAAATAACACTGTTCTATGCTAACAGATGAAATTCGGAATCTGATTCCGAGAGGTTTTGAAGTGGTCGGAGCTCTGGTTGTTTGTTGTAACGATGACGTAAAGATTGGAAGGATTGTTGTTGATGCTTTATCGTCAGTGAAAAATCTTAGGAAGAACCTCTATGTAAGTGAAAATGAAGGTCAGGTATTGATCGGAGCTGTGCTGGATCTGAAATCGGTCGGCACCAATCATGACCTGCAATTTTTTACTTTAAGGGCAACAAAATCAGGTAACTTGGAGAAAGTCGGAACTGTAATTTACGAAGATGAGCCTGAGAGGAGACTATGGGAGAAAGCTTCCTTAGTCAGGTGTGAACTATCCTTGAAGTTGCCTCTTTATTGTGCTTCTACCAATACTAGGGGTCAGAACTCTCTCTCTCTCTCTCTCTATATATATATATGTGTGTGTGTGTGTGTGTGTGTGTGTATCTCGCCCTCTCCCCCACTTGCACTTATATGTGAAGGATTGTAAAAAATTATGTGAATGAGCTATATGTTTCTACTAACGCTTCTAAGAAATGTCAATCAAGGTGATTCCTCCTCGTGAATAAATAAAAAAGGGGGCAAAAGAACCGTTATGCCCTTGGCTCTCAGAAAGATTGCTGACAGGCCCGTTGAGCCTTTTTGAGGAGCAATACAATCGTTTTGATATGTCATAAGAACAATTGAAAAAGTTTGATAGCTATAATGCTTAATGATTTACTGTTATGTTAAATTCTTAGTACTTGCGGAAAATGAAATAACTAAAGATCACAATCATTCTCAAGACAAGCTCAATACTGTTACATATAAAATTGGTGATGGTAGATTTATTGTTTAAATTTTTGTGATAATTATCAGGCGATGTATATCATTGATGGGATCTTTATCTCTTAGTTGTTTTATCCTTCTACTCACAATGCTGCATCTCCTTCAGATGTGGAAGGTGCATACACACGCGCTGTTGAAAATGTGGAGTGCAAACTCAGAGATCCACAAGTAGCATACATCATAGCAACCCAGAATAAACCCTCAGCTAGTGACCCGCAACCTGTCATTATTCATGGAGTAGAATTGATGCCACCCACGGAGCTCCCAATGAATGCTGTTGAAATTGAAACAGCTGAAGAATCTCGTTTAAAATCTCTAGAAATCTCGTACTTCTTCTCAAAAGCTAACGCCACGTCTTTTGCGTCTGTGGAGGAGGTAAGATCTCTTAACTTTTATTATTGTTTTTATTGTCGATAGAACCTTTATTTAATCCATCTATTTTCTTAGGATGCAGATAAAATCCTCGTTAGCATCATGTTTAACAGGTCAAGAAGTGTTTCTGACCCAAGAGCACCTACAGCTGAATATTATCCAGGTATGTTAGTCGCTGCTTTCCAAAACTTTTACATAGTGTTAGGATTAGTTACTCTAATGTGACATGCTTTAGCTTTATGTATGAATGGCATGGCTGTCATCAGTCATTCTCTTAGTTTCTTAAACACCCTTTTCTCTCTGTAGTGATGGAAGAAGCTAAACTTCTGGTTGTAAATCTTAAACTGGAAATCTTGTCCTATGCTACAAAGAATCTGCTGCTCATAGATATGATATCAAAGCTTATAATCCCCGGATTGATTGACCAATTGCGCTCATTGAAGAACAAGTTATTCCCAGATATCCTTACACAGCACCCACTGGTGAGATGATCAGCTTCGACAACAAATTTTTGTATCGATTTTCTGCATTTCAGCTGTCGTGATATATGACATTTTTTATCCCTTGATTATGCTATTTTGCAATTTATCCTGGTTTTTGCTTTGTTGCTGCAAAAATGTTTTACTGGATGAAGCTGTGATTATATGATGTACTTTGCAGCTACAGTCATACCACTTCGTTCCTCCGGGCTTTGTCCACCCAATAACTGTTACATATGAACTTAGCTATGGGGAGGTAGATCTAAAGCAAGGTAGCGTTTCCTAAACTTCATCGCACAGCTACGGAGTCGGTTACATGTAGTTTTCTTATACTTAAAACCGAAGTGTCCACTCCTTTTTTTCTTTTCCTTTCACCTTCATGTGGTTTCTCTTATGAAGATAAAGAATATGAAGTGTCTGGTCTTAGAATATATGTTCCAATACTTATGCCTATCTGCTAGAAAATGGCATGTGCGGTTTAAGGATTGAGAATGAGTAAAATTTTCTTTAGGGGATTTCTTTGTTATGATTAGAGAAGTATTCAGTATTACACTTTGTTTTGTTTACTTATTAAGATGTTCAACAGATAAACTTGGAAACTTCAGCACAAAGTTGTGCTTTCGATATTTATATGTTGATAAAACGTAATTAAGTATGCTAAGTATCCATGTAGTTTGGCTACCATGCAAACTTGCAGCATTTTGACTGATGAGATGATTGATTTGGTGAAGTCATGTTTCTCTCAGAAAATTGACAATTACCCTCATGAAGTATCTTACATTTTTCAGTTGAAGTAAGAAAATCCATCCACCTGAGACTAGGATTGCCTTTTGATCGACCTCTTCTGAGAATTGCTAGTGCCATCAACTCATCTTCAAAAAAGGACAATGCATGGAATAAATTCAATTCAAAGGGTGAGCATACAACTTCGTATTTTGGTGTTTCCCTTAGTTTTCAGAAGCTGAAATATACATAAGCATTGTCGATTCGTTGTTTCATATTAGGTTCGTCTTTACTCAAGGATGTTCATCATGGCATTCCAAGCAGTGGAGGTACTCAAACCTTGCTATATATTTGTTTTAATGTTTCCATTTTCCTTTTTACTTATTTTCATACTAACTGAGCTACAACATGTACCTGCAGTATCTGGTGGCTGTGCCTCTCTGATTCAAGGTTCTTACGAGTATTACCATTACCTCCAAGATGGATTTGATGATTCGGTAACATAACCGTATCTTACTAGTTATTGCTTTGTTCCATATCTAAGAGCTATTTGCTATTCTCGGTTTACCCGTCCAAGTCAAGTGTAAGGTGAAACTAGATTAACCTAAGAAATGAAATGGAATAACTTACCTGAAGTTATTTTTAGGACATCCTTTTGTTTATTGGCCTTAGCTTTGTGTGTTTTTCGTTGAAATATGCAAGAATTCGCCACATAATAGTAACCAGTTGGCCAAACAAAAATTTTAGAGATGATATTAGTTTTATTTCATTTTCCTTGTGCGTTTCTGGTATCTTTTCCTTTTCCAAAAATGATGCTAGAAAAACTTGAGTAGATTATTTTCCTAAAATTTCCAAAGCCTAACAATACATCATATTTTTACTTGTAAGGGATGGGGTTGTGCTTATCGCTCTCTACAAACTATCATCTCATGGTTTAAGCAGCAACACTATACTTCCATTGAAGTCCCTTCACACAGGTAGCTTCACACGGAGACGTGGAAACAATATTTCGGTTATTTTTCTCTCTATTACTGTTGTTGCTCTATAATCCTTTCCCATAAATAAACACCTTTATGAGATAACAAACTGCACTGTTTCAGAGAAATACAGCAGACACTTGTAGAGATTGGTGATAAGGACCCTTCATTTGTTGGGTCGCGCGAATGGATCGGGGCAATCGAGCTAAGCTTTGTTCTGGACAAGCTTCTCGGAGTAAGTCCTATTCAATCCTTAATAATCTGTCCGGAACATAAATACCAGAAAAAATGGTGACAAATTATCTTTTAACACTAAAAATTCCTATAAACAAAAACAGGTCAGTTGCAAGATCATCAACGTGAGGTCGGGATCCGAGCTTCCTGAGAAATGTCGAGAGCTTGCTTTGCATTTCGAGACCCAAGGAACGCCAGTCATGATCGGTTAAGACACAACCATCCTTTTGATATTTATTTATTTTTTTGACAATTACGAAACGAAAGAAAAGAAAGGGCAATGGTTTGTTCTGAACAGGCGGGGGCGTTCTTGCTTACACACTTTTGGGAGTCGACTACAATGATGTGAGCGGAGACTGCGCATTTCTGATACTCGATCCTCACTACACTGGCAACGACGACATTAAGAAGATAGTGAACGGCGGGTGGTGTGGATGGAAGAAAGCGGTCGATAGCAAGGGGAAACATTTCTTCTTGCATGATAAGTTCTACAATCTTCTGCTTCCACAGAGGCCTAACATGGTTTGAATTTTATCCATCATATATATATATATATATATATATTATATATATATATTTGACAGCTATATATGCCCTATTCACTTGTGTTTGAAAAGATGACTGTTGTTCAATAAGAGTTTTTGTCGTTTTCAACTCTTCAAGTATGGTGGATCAGCATTTCAGCTTTTTTAGGAATTCTTAATTTTATATATACACATATTTATATTGCAGCTTCTTAACTTTTTTTTTTATTATTATTCTAGGATTATTGTTTTAACTTTATGTTGAATTTTTTTTTTCTTATTTATATTATGATTTTAATTTGTTCTTCATTCTTTCTTGCTCATACTACGATTGAAAAGATAAATATCTAAATAAAATAAAATTACAAGCATGCATTTTCTAATAAATTCTTCTTTGCTGTTGTTATAAACTAGATCATTTTCGAAATATTCGAAAATTAAGGTGGAATTTATTATATTTTCTTCCCGTGAATCGTATGTTTTTCTTTTCTTTTTTTTTTTTTTCCAGCAAATGAATCGTTTGTTTAGTTACAAGTTTTCGACTAAACAAGAAAACGGCGTCGTTTGGAACCATTATAATATAGATTTTCACAATCGCAGTCGCAAACACATCCCTTCTTCACACTTGAGCTTCAGCTCGCTGAAAGCTCAAAAGCGAAACATGAGCCTTCACGTCCGCCACCACAACCACCGCCTCCTCGCCGTTTTCCCAACTCCATCCAACTTCTCATCCACGAAACAAACCCAAAAGCTCTTCATAATCCCAACCCAAAACTGCCGAAGAAGACGGAAACAAACGACACTTGCGCTCGACACCTCCTCCGACTCCACTTCACCGATTTTCCTCCCTTTCCTCCAAAGCCCATCAGCAAAAGAGCCACCCGAAGCTGATACGGAATCGGATGACCCGCTCGTCCAGTTCTTCAAGACCCGATCGTCGGACCCTGACCCGGTTCGAGAAGGCAAAATTACCCTTCAGAAGAACCGCAGGAGCTCATGGCATTTAGCCCCCTCTTTCGACGAAGACCCACGCGAAGATGGTGATCGCAATCTAGGCTCTGTACCTCAAGAGGCGGAGGGTTTGTGCACGAAGGCCGAGGGGGTTGTGGAAGAAATACTAAACATCGCAAGGGGTCTGCCGGAAAATGTTACCATAGGCGAGGCTTTGGGAAAATGCGATTTTAAAGGGAGACTAGGTGAAGACGAGTGTGTGGAGGTGTTGAGGGTGATGGGTGATGAAGGTAATGTGATTGGATGTTTGTACTTCTTCGAGTGGATGGGATTGTGTGAGCCCTGTTTGGTCAGTCCCAAGGCATGCTCGGTGTTGTTTGCTCTGTTGGGCAGGGCAGGGAAGGGAAAAGAGTTGTTGGTTTTGTTTAAGAATATCCCCTTTGAGCAGAATAGGTTGTTTAAGGATGTTAGAGTTTATAATGCTGCAATCTCAGGACTATTATCTTGCGGGAGGTACTACAGTCTGAATTGTTTTGTTTTGAGTTCCGATTTGCTGCGTGTTATAGCTTGTTTAATACATTGTTTACTTGCGCGCGTGTGTGTCTTATAGACCGTGATTGTGCTAATTTGTTATCGGCCCTTTTCTCTTCAAGGTACGATGATGCTTGGAAGGTCTACGAATTGATGGTAGACAGTAATATCAAACCAGATCATGTGACTGCCTCTATAATGATCACACTCATGAGAAAGAGAGGAGATTGTGCCAAAGATGCGTTTGAATTCTTCAACAAGTTGAACGATAAAGATGGTAAATGGAGCCTAGAAGCTGTGGGGTCTCTCATCAAATCGTTCTGCGATGAGGGTTTGAAAAATGAAGCCCTTATCATCCAATCAGAAATGGAGAAGAGAGGCACGCGGTCAAATGTTGTTATTTACAATACGATAATGGATGCTTACGGTAAATCAAACCAGGTTGAAGAAGCAGAAGGTCTATTCGCTGAAATGAAGAGAAAAGGAATAAAGCCAACTGCATCCACTTACAACCTCTTGATGGACTGTTATAGCAGAAGAATCGAACCCGAGACAGTCGAGAAACTGCTTCAAGAGATGGAAGGTGCTGGATTAAAGCCAAACGTAAAATCATACACATGTCTGATCAGTGCCTATGGGAGGCAAAAGAAAATGAGTGAAATGGCTGCTGATGCGTTTTTAAGGATGAAGAAAGTCGGTATAAAGCCTTCTTCGCATTCATACACTGCTCTTATACACGCCTACTCGGTTAGTGGCTGGCATGAGAAAGCCTTCATAGCTTTTGAGAACATGCTTAGAGAAGGTGTAGATCCTTCCATTGAAACATACACAGCTCTGTTAGATGCATTCAGACGTGCTGGTGACACTGAAACACTCATGAAAATCTGGAAGATGATGATTCGCAACAGAGTACAAGGGACCCGCGTGACGTTCAACATTCTAGTAGACGGATTCTCAAAACAAGGTCATTACACCGAAGCAAGAGATGTAATCTTTGAGTTTGGTAAGATGGGATTTCACCCAACGGTAATGACATATAACATGCTGATGAACGCATATGCCAGAGGAGGTCAAGAATGTAAGCTGCCACAGCTGTTGAAAGAGATGGCGGCATTGAATCTGAAACCCGACTCTATCACTTACTCTACTATAATATATGCGTATCTCCGTGTTCGGGATTTCAGTAGGGCGTTCTATTACCACAAGCAAATGGTTAAAAGCGGGCAAGTCCCAGACGCAAAATCGTATCAGAAGCTTAGGGCACTATTGGAGACGAAAGCTAAAATCAAGAACAGAAAAGATAAGAGTGCTTTGATGGGCATTATCAACAGCAGCATGGGCTTATTGAAACAGAAGAGAAAGGGCAAGAAAGATGAGTTTTGGAAAAATCGAAAGAGGAGGACGCGAATTGACGGGCCTGCTGCTTCGTCTTCAAGGTGACGATGGTGTGAAAAATATGCTGTCCGGGTCATGAATTAGATCATAGAAATTGAAAGTGATGTGCAAAAACTATCCCTTTTCGAAATGCTTTCATTGCTTTGTAATTAAGCAGACTATTCATACAACTTATTCTCAGACAGGAAATCTAAAGCAGCCTCTTTAGTGATGTAAGAACAAGCCTTTTTATTTCTTGTATTCTATTCATAGCTTTGCAAAAGATTCTTGATTTGATTGGAAACTTTTCATCTATGAACAATCCCATGTTTTAATGCATGGTTCAGTACTTTGTCATTACCACCCCACCCAAGATGTAGTAATATTAATCAAATCAAAAGGGTAAACTTGATATCACTTTAAAGATGCTCATCTCCTCTCCTCTCCCCCCTTAAAGCATTGCACGACAGTGATAACCTCATTGATCAATATTAGTTAATTCAGTTGGGTTCTTACGTCACAACGTTAATGCTGGCTAGATTAGTGAACAAAGATGGCTATTGAAAGATACTGACCTTCTTTTGCAATAATTGAAGGGTGACAAGCCAATCATAGAATGAGAATTCTTCTCGGATATGCCACAAAACCCTAATGCTCCCCCCAACTTTTGTCTCCATCTTTCTGGGAATCACATTCTTTTTTTTTTTTAAGTTATAATCAGTTTATAAAAATGCATAATATAATATCACCACTCCTAATGTTGTGGGGGTGGTTTGATGACGTGCCGATCGAATTTAATAGTGATTTGAAGATGCATCTAGACTGCGAAAATGAAAGCTAAAAACGTCACACGGCATTTTCTCCGAGCTCCACTTGATTGAATTATCTCTATTCGTCAGCAGTGAGCATATAATGCATTGCACTTATATATATATAATATATATATATATATGCTCGTATGCCTATATATATGTTATGTGTGAGGTATTCAATCTTACAATAAGACATGATAAACTCCGAGCTGGAAGGACTTGTCCGGGACTCGGTTATGGGGTAGAACTGTAATTTCTTCTTCTCTTGGATTTGATCTAATGAGATAAGATAATAAATCAATGGTGTTTTACTCCATATCCAGTCCTGGATGAGTCTTCATACTCTGCTGAAGGCAGCCAACTCATTCTTCAAAGGTCCACCAGCCATGAGTCATCTGAGGTCAATATATATATATATATATATATATATGTATAATATTTTAAAGAAAAATGCTATAGTGAGGGAGGGTCACAAAGAGGAGACTTGTTGAAGGTATTGAACATGGACATGATATCTAAGTATTATACAAGAACTCCTACTTCTAAAAGGGTATATTGCCTGGTTTTTCTGATACAGTTAGGGTTTATCATATAAAGAAATTCACGAAAACAACAGATAAAGTCAAGCTAGCGTCGGAAATAATGAAGTAGTTCGTCGGATCTTTCCATATATTTCGTCGGAAGAACCAATGAAACGAAACAAATGAATTGGCCACATATTTGTTAATTATTTTAGTTATCATTGTCAACATAAAATAATCATTTTTTTTTTGGCTTTTGTTGCTCTTCATAGCCAAATCACAGTCGGGGGGAGAGTTCGAAGATGGTTGATTGTAACGTACTGTAGACGTGCGCAGCTTGGTAATAATAATATAGAGCAATCACATTTAATCTCCATTGAGACAAAGAAAGACAAAGCTTTTAAATATAACGTTAATATCAAGCATTCTCTCTTGCATCTTGATTTGTCCCCCCACCCCTTGTACTAATGTTCTAGTCTTCATCGAACAATTCTATAATATATATATATATATATGTATTGAAAGTCATATATATAATAACCAAGAAGAAGAAGAAGAAGAAGTGATCTTCGATCAATCGAAAGATGGCGAAGCGTTTCTCTAGAGACCAAACGGACGCTCTCAAATCGGCCTACAAAGAGTCGAAGCGCCTGACGAAAGAGACCAAGGCGCGTCTGAAGAGCACCACAGGGCTGGATATGGAGCAGATTAGCGGGTGGTACAACAGGCAACGAGCCCACGAGCGTGCCAAGGAGTCCATGAAGCAGCTGCAGAGGCTCAACGCCGAGCTCAAGAGATCCCTCCAAGATGGCGCCGACAGGGAGGCGCTCTTCAAGGACAGGGCGGCTCAGCTCGAAGCCGAGAACCAAAGCCTGAAGCATCGCCTGGCCATCGCCGAGGGAGACATACCGTTCACTTCCATCTTCAAGTTATTGAACAGTGGAGGGTTCTATCAGTAAGCGGCCGTTGACTTACCGTTAATTGTCCGTTATTGGAGTATTGCTTTTGTATCGAATAATCAACGACGACATGGATGCCATGATCGTTGAGTCCTGCCTTGTCAGATTGTGTAAGAAAAAATTACAAAGCTTCCATGTGTATTTGGGAGCATATATGGCTCTTCTCCTTATCGTCCGTTAATAATAATGCTTTTGCTGCTCACTTGACTCCAAGAATCTAATATGTAATAGAAAAATAGTACATATCATCAAAGACTAACTAAGGCCATGTTTCTTGAATATGTTGCCCTATTCAAGGCCCACAAATATCGTGAAATTAGAGCCCCACTTATTAAATATATCCATTTCATTATTGGCCCATCTTATTGATTCGACCACACTTAGACTTATTTTTTGTTATAGGTATGGATTTAGGTGGATGGTACATAAAAGACTAATAAGATTGGGCCCATTTTAAGTCGGGATCGTCGAGTTATAGCCGGCATTGAGATTAAGATTTATGAAATTGAGATTAAGATTTATGAAATTAAGAGTAAACGATGATATTGCGTGGGAATACGAATTGAAATATGTAATAAAACAAAGACACACGTGTGGACCTTAGTATAAGATGCGTGGAAAGAATCTTACATCATGGAGTGAGAAAAGTGGGAGTTAAGAGGTAAGACTAATAATTCATACAACTTGCTTATACTATTTTTTTGTTTATTTAATTATTTATTTTTGATTGATCATAATCACGTCAGATGAAGAACCATAAATGTCCGAACCAATAAATTCAAAATTTTGGATGATTTATTAAATAAGTCATTATGCATGCACGTCCAATATGCGTGGCCTATGGATGGTGGTGGAGTGGATGGTAATTATTATTAATTAATCGTCCAATTATTTTCGTTCCTGACAGTAATTTCATTTATTAATGTAATCAAATTTTGATATTCATTCGTTCACTCTCGGATAAACATTATTATGTTATAGTATTTACTACTACGATGATGATCATTACGTACTTCAATATTCTGTTAATTACACCAGATATTCATTCTTAAAAGTCCCAACATATATGCGGATTTCAATTAATTACTCTATAACGCCAATTAATTTTTAGATATAATTTAATTCCATGGGTTTAATTAATTATATCTAAATAAATAAATAAATAAAGAATTAGCTGCTGAGAAGTACTCCCCAAGGAGACAACTGAAACGGCACCGTTTCTTTGACTTTTAGGACGTTGAAAATCACCATTTTCTTTCTACATTCTTGAAACTCGTGTGTGGGTTGTGACCATTCAATTCAATTCAATTCAAAAGGCCAAAAAGCAATGGAGGGGTATAATCGTCATTTACTAACAAACCCCATTAAATTCAATGCTTCGAAATGACTTTAATTCCATTGAACACCTCCAATGCTACACTACTAGCAATTACCTAAACAATTGTCCTTCGATTTACCGAAAACGACGTTTAATTAGACCAATAATCCAAAAATATGTCAAGTGATCATAATATGTTATGTATTAAAAAAAATAAAAAATTTCTTGGCTTCTATTCTTTTCCCTTTCTATTTTCCTAAAAAGATATGCATAAAGTTGTAAAGTACATATTTAGTTACGCACAATCATAACGGACTATAAAATATTAAATTGATACGAATCCATAACTCATAGGCCCCCTCTTCATATATATATTTTTTTGTTAGTGGTGGTATTACTAATATAATTTGTGGTAAAAATCTGAAGTTTATTATTGGCTATAAGATAATCCCGACCATTAAATACTAAGCCAACACATGCGACTACACAAAGCTCTCTAAATCATCCGTCGGTTACAATTTCTTCATATATATTAATATATTATATATTCACATGTAATTAAGTTTAAAATAAATTAAATTAACGTAAGACAAATGTTAAAAATTATAACTTTAAACTAATTTAATATTTATATATTTACATAAAAATTATTATTATTAATTTGAGAGGCACATGCAATAATAAAAACTAGCGTTTTTTATACATGTGTGTGTGAGGTGAGGAGTTAGATTGGTAGTAGTAGAATAGAAGTAGTAGTATTTATTATGGCTATTATGGGGTTCGCTTTATAGTGTTGTTTCATCTTTGGCTCTCTTACCAATCTCTCATTCTCTTTATTGCACCTTCCTCCCTTCCTTACTACTCATCGATCAACCGTCTTAATTGTCTTTTTTTGTTTTTATTATTATTATATTATATTTCACTCTCCCTTCTCATCTTCCACCATAAAACCAACTCTCTCTTATTACATCGATCGTCTCTCTAGCTTAGCTAGCTGTTCTTTTTTATTTTTATTTCTATTTTTTATATATATAATAATATTTATGTGTTTGAGTTTTGATTTGTACATATGATGTACATACGCGCTTTGCACTGGCGTTACAGTAACGCTCCCAGAAAATGAAAACATGGATAGTGCCTTAACCATCGCTTCGACTGCTCAGATTTCTCTCTTTATCTGCTTTCTTGATTTTATTTTTTATTTTTTATATTTTTTTTTTCTAAAGTGAGATTTTAGTTTGACCTACCATATGTAACTTCCCCATTGCCGTAGTTTGGTTTCTGTTAATAAGGGAGGGGGAGGAGTTATTACAGCAGTTGCGTATTATGCGAATGGCTGGTAATCTGCTAGAGCTTCTTCAATGCACTGCCTATATAGCTCTTATTAAAACGCAGCACCATAGTATTGTAGTAGTAGTTAGCCTTTTGTAGACTAGTTATCTGCAACCGTCGTCGTCTATGGACTTCATCGGAGGTGGCGGTGGGGTCGGTGGTAGTGGTCCCGGCGGTACAAGCGGCGGAGGCGGCGGCGGAGACCACCACGATGGCTCCGATGACAAGCAAGGAAAGAAGAGGTACCATCGGCACACTGCCCACCAAATACAAAGGCTGGAAACGTAAGCCTGCTGCTTTTTAATTAATTAATTAATTCTTATCTCCTCCATGCAAAAGAAAGTCGTCTTCTTTATGGGTTTGCTGAGGTTTTTGTGTCTGAATTAAGTACGTTCAAAGAGTGTCCACACCCTGATGAGAAGACAAGGAATCTTCTTAGCAGAGAATTAGGTTTGCATCCTCGTCAGATCAAGTTTTGGTTTCAAAATAGGAGGACGCAGATGAAGGTTAATATATAATTCTTACATAACTTCTTCTCCTTTGTAATCAAAGCTTCGAACAACCTTTTTTTCATGGAGTTTCAATTCTATAGGCACAACATGAAAGAGCAGATAACTCTGCGCTAAGGTCAGAAAACGATAAGATCAGATGCGAAAACATAGCCATAAGAGAAGCCCTCAAGAACATAATATGCCCCTCGTGTGGAACGCCTCCGCAAGATTCCTACTTCGACGAACAGAAGCTGCGAATCGAAAACGCCCATCTGAAAGAAGAGGTTCGTTAATACCTTGTACCTGCGGTAATAACGTCTCTTTTCGAAACGTTTCTGCGGTTTATCATCTTCGAATGATTGTGTTTTGCAGCTGGATAGGCTCTCTAGCCTTGCGGCGAAGTACATAGGAAGGCCCATCTCGCAGCTCCCGCCGGTTCAGCCTATCCATCTCTCGTCGTTAGATCTATCCATGGTTAGCGGCTATGGGCCGGGTCAAGGGCTAATGCCCGGCCCGTCCCTCGACCTCGATCTCTTGCCGGGCGGTTTTTCGGGCGCAATTCCGAGCCTACCCTTACCTCCATTCGCTGTTTCTGATATGGAGAAGTCCCTTATGGTCGACGCCGCGACGAATGCCATCAGCGAGCTCGTTAGGCTCTTGAGGACCAGCGAGCCGCTTTGGATCAAGCCGAACGATGAAGAAAGATCAGAAGTGCTTAATCTTGAGGCTTACAACAGCATTTTTCGGAGCGGTGGTAATAGCAGTCGCTTGAGGTATCCCAATACTCGGGTTGAAAGCTCGCGGGATTCGGGCGTGGTGGTCATGGACTGTATGCAGCTTGTCGACATGCTCATGGATTCGGTTAGTTTTTCGCATTATTATTACTTCTTTTTTTTTTTTTCGCATAAAAGTCTGTTGCAGTTGTGTTGTTTGAGGTTTGATGTTGTCTTAATTTGAAATGCCAGAACAAATATGTGGAACTCTTTCCTGCTATAGTCTCAAGGGCTAAGACCATTGAAGTCATTTCTTCTGGGATGCTCGGAAACCACGGCGGGCGGTTGCAGTTGGTAGATGAATCAATGCCATCCATTCGAAGTCGTCGTTATTTTATGCATTTTTCTTGCATGTTCTTTGTAGTAATTCTCGAGTTTCTTTCGCCTGGCGCAGATGTACCAAGAAATGCAAGTGCTTTCAGCCTTGGTTGAGACAAGGCAGCTCATCGTTCTTCGTTTATGTCAGCAAGTCGAGTCAGGCGTATGGGCCATCGTCGATTTTTCGTACGATATTCCTCACCTGGAGAGTCTCTTCGCTTCTTCTTCTTCGTCGTGTGCTGCCCGAAGGCTGCCTTCTGGATGTTTGATACAAGAAATGTCGAACGGTTATGCCAAGGTTCAAATTTTTTTTTTCTATTACTACATCAGATATTGTTCGAAAAAGTCGTTTTCTTTTATTACAAACGTTCGATTAATTTCTTACCAGGTAACATGGGTCGAACATTGGGAAGTCGAAGACAAAGCCCCGATACATAACCTATACAGGGACATCATCCTCGGCGGATCGGCCTTCGGGGCGAGGAGATGGATATCGAACCTTCAACGAACATGCGAAAGATTCGCCTTTTCGATCTCCGCCGAAAACTCTACGCTAGAAGTCGGCGGAGTCATGCTGTCGCCTCAGGGCAAGAGCAGCATGATGAGGCTTGCTCAGCGAATGGTCGGAAACTTCTGCTGCAACATTAATCCGCCCAACGGCCAGAGATGGAACACTGTCTTGGGATCGAACGAGCTCGAGGTTCGAGCCACGCTGTCCAAGAACACGGACCCCGGCCAGCCCAGCGGCGTAATACTGAGTTCGTCCGCCACTCTTTGGCTCCCTATACCTTCGCAGACCTTGTTCAACTTCATCAGCGACGAGCGGACTCGGCCGCAGGTGAGCGCTTTTTTTTTTTCTTTTTGTAATAAGACGACGACATCGACATGCATGCAATGATTAAGCTGACATGATATTGTTTTAACCTTAATTTTTAGTGGGATGTGTTGTCTAACCAAAGCCCAGTTCAAGAAATCGCGCATATCACCATCGGGTCGAATCCCGGGAACTCCATATCCGTCCTCCGTGTAAGAATTTTCTCGTCCGTTTTTTTTACGACAATCTGTCGTTTTTATTTTATATCTGTCCCTTCATGTATATTGATTGATCTATATAGGCCTACGACACGAGCCAAAACAACATGTTAATACTGCAAGAAACGTGCACGGACTCGTCGGGCTCCCTCGTGATCTACTCGCCCATCGACTTACAGGCGATCAACTTAGTGATGAGCGGCGAGGACACTTCTTACGTCCCCATACTGTCGTCGGGATTCACCGTGACGGGCGATGGCGGTGGCGACACGTCGTCGGCCTCGGCCAGCTCGAGCGCGGGGGGCGGGGGCGGGGGGAGTAAACCCTCGGGCTCGTTGCTGACGGTCGTGCTTCAGATATTAGTGAGCAACTTGCCGACCGCCAGGATGACGCCCGAGTCGGTGAACACAGTGAATGCGCTCATTGGCAATATCATACAGCAGATTAAAGCTTCGCTGGGGTTGCAGCAGCAGCAATAAATGATAATTGATAGCAACTGATCTACTTTGATGGTGTTTGTTTTTCTGCTGCTGCTGAAAGTGTTAGTTGGGCAGTTTAAATGCGTCATCAATGGTCTGAAAGGAGGAGAGAAAAAAACTTAAATGCTGGGAAGAAAGAGATACATAAGATTCTGCCCATCTTCTGCTGCTGCTGATGATGACGATGGTGGTGGTGGCAATGCTCATTACACCTTTTGCAACAACTTGGTACTTTTGTCGTTTTTAATTTTTAATTTTTTATTTTGGGATTTTTTTTTTTTTTTTTTTTTTTGGGTTTTCGATTGAATTTTGAGTCAAGAACGCACCATACAAGTGTTTTTCTTCTGCTTGCTGTAGGGATTTGTTTCTTTCTTTCATGTTAGGACAGCAAAGAATCAAGTGTATGGTTCGGGCATTGACTTTTGTTCATGAACTATATTGTGTAATGGAATAATCAAATATAGCTTGGGGCTTTTATTTTTTGTTGCATGACAATAGAAATAGATGGATGTCATTTTTATATTTATCTCAATTTAGACTTAAGTATATTTTTAGTCATGTATCTTTGATGATGTGGCGTTTTAAGGACACTTAAGTTAGGAGTGATAATTTTGATTCTATGAGTATCAAAATTGAAGCAATTTGAGGACTGAAATTTTAGTCCTGTAAGAATAGAAATTGAAGCAATTTTATTTCTGTAAATATAGAAATTTTTGGGTTTAACTTTCCGAAAATTGCTTTAATTTCTATACTTACAGGACTGAAATTGTCGCCCTTAACTTAAGCGTTCTTAAATTGTTTTAATTTTGATACTTACAGGACATAAATTGGCACACATAACTTAAGTGTCCATAAAACGTCACCCTCCCAAAATTACGGGACTAAAAATATATTTAACCACTCAATTTATTACGATTAAATTTCTTGATCATGGATTCAAATCCATGTAAATCGTTGTGGATTGGGGTGGTGCACATAGGCAGGATAATTAGTTCTTATGGAATTGGGATGGGCAATAAAGTTTAGATTTAATTTAGAGTGAATTGATTGAGGGGACTATAGCGTTGGATATCTCTTTAAAAACAAAGTAAAATAATGTTGAATTATGATGAATGGTTTGGAAATAATTAAAATATAATTTCTATATCAAGATTGTGGTCCTAACACCTGCGTTGGAATAAATACTGCCCTATAGGTGACAGTTTAAAGTCTTCGCAGTAGTGGGCATGCAATGAAACAATGACAGCCTGAAAAATGGATAAAGATGTATTGATATATTTTTTTTTAAATATTTATTTTTAGATAGATACATATCCAAAGTCTTTATCATATGCACATATATGTAAAAGTCTTGGAAGTCACATTTGGAAATTGGAAATCATATCCTAAAATTGAAAGCAACGTGGTATCTATATATAGAGTTATTCGGGGATTTTTATTTAACGAGGTTATATTCTCTGTCGACTATATTCTTTACTCTATATTCACAATCGATGAGATTTTGTTGCGAGTAGAAATTAAATATTGTTACATATATATAAAGTTCAACTTAAAAAAAAATAAAAATAGAAAATCGTAAGATCATAACGGTTGTGGATGAACGTAGTTTTGGGTTTGGTGAGGTCCGTTATTTGGATCGGGTCGGGCTAAACAGTTACGGACCCGTATATCAGCCCATTGGAAGCCCAATATATTTTGTAATTTTTTTCTTTTTGTTTTTTTTTTTGTTTTCAGACTTGGCAGTGCCACGTCAGCAAATCGAGCGAGCTACTCCACGTCACTTTCCACCTCACGGCCACCGTCTCTTTGAAAAACAAACACCGTCTCTATGGGGACGATTTTCAATCCCAAGGAGGAATTTTTGGGTGGCATTAATGCAATTTTCTCGATCCTCAGAGGCATTTTTCGTCCTATTGCGTGCAGTTGTTAATCCTCCCTCTTCCCTTTCATCTATCGTCCCTTTCGCTTCGTTGTGTTTTAGCTGCGATTCTCGTTTTTGTCGACGTAGAGGCACATCACACTGAATAACAAAGGCGGTGGCGGGTAGGAGAGCCGTAAGGTGAGCTCCCTGGGTGTTTCTGATTTTACGTTTTTTTAGTGATTTGTTATTGTGACTTCTCATGGTTTCTGATGTTGCTCGACAAAAATGTTTCTCTTGGTTTTATGGTTAGAGATAGGTAGGTTAACCTCTTCGCAGTTAGCGATTTTTCTGCTGATTTTTTGCTCTTATGTGTCTTGTGTGAGGATAAAAGCAATTTAACTTAGCAAGTGAACTCTCTTTACTGCATAAATGAGTTGTTGATATTGCTGGATTTTAAGTTGTTTTGCTGACCTGGAAATAAATAAGGATAGAAGACACACGTGGAATAATTCCCAGCTGGAGAAGGATGATGAAACAGCTGGAATGACTAAGCAAGCATGTGAAAAGCATGACAAAGGAATCACATGGAACGTGTGATGAAGAGAGATATATGTGTGATCTTTTATTATTATTTTATTCAATTTTGAATAGCGAGAGTAGAAAAAACAGAGCTAATCATGGAAGATTGCTCCTTGTAAATGGTTGAAACTCATACTCTGTAAACACACCAAAACCAGAGAGAAATAGATTGATCTTGGCCCGTGGATGTAAGCTCAATCACACATCGTGATCGAGACGAACCACGTAAAAATCGATTGTCTCATTTTTCAGTTTACTGTTCTATTGATTCTGCATTTGTTCTGTTCGTGATCATCGATCATACTTCGATAAATCACTCATAAATCGAGCTCTTAATCCCAACATCTGGTGCGGTGAGCGTGGATCATCACGCGACGAAGAGAAGGATGAGTTCAGCTCGATTCGAAGTGGAAAAATTCACAGGCCTGAACGATTTCAGCCTGTGGAGGATGAAGATGAAGGCTCTGCTTGTGCAGCAGGGGTTGATCGAAGCTCTGAAAGATGAGAAGACGATGCCGGCTGAGTTGAGTGATGCAGAGAAGAAATCGATGATTGAGAAGGCACATAGTGTGATCATCTTGAGCCTTGGAGATAAGGTGCTTAGGCAAGTTTCTAAAGAGGATACTGCATCAGCTTTGTGGTTGAAGTTAGAGAGCCTATACATGACCAAATCCTTGGCCAATCGATTGTATTTGAAGCAATCTCTATACTCATTCAGAATGCAGGAGGATAAATCACTTGATGAGCAGATAGATCAATTCAGCAAGCTCATTTTGGATTTAGAAAACATTGAGGTTGAAATAGATGATGAGGATCAAGCACTTTTGCTGCTTTGTGCGCTGCCAAGGAGCTACCACCACTTCAAGGAGACATTGTTGTATGGTCATGAGACTTTGTCGTTGGAGGATGTATTGTCTGCATTGCATTCGAAACAGCTAAATAGCATGACAGAGACTAAGCCTCAAGTTACAGCAGATGGTCTAAATGTGCGTGGTAGATGGGAAAAGCGTGACCAAAAGAAAGGCAAGAAGGATAGATCTAAGTCGAGGGGCAAGTCAAGGACAAAGATAAAGTGTTATCACTGCCACGAGGAGGGTCATATACGTAGGTTATGCCCTCAAAGATCGAAAGAGAACCAGGAAAAAGCGAAAGAAGCAGAGGCAGCAGTTGCAGCTGAGGGCTATGAGTCTGCTGATCTGCTGGTGGTTTCGAGGCCAGAAGCGAGTAAGCAATGGATTTTGGACTCGGGATGCAGCTTTCATATGTCCTCTAATAAGTCATGTTTCCAAAACTTCAAGGAAATCGATGGTGGAATCGTTTTGTTAGGCGATGACAGACCCTGCAAAATCCAAGGCATTGGCTCGGTGAGAGTTAAGCTTCATGATGGTTCTGAAAAGATGTTGACAGAGGTGAGGTTTATTCCACAGCTGAAGAGGAATTTAATCTCAGTTGGTGTCCTTGATAAGTTAGGCTACACAATCAGAGCAGAATCTGGTGCAATGAAAGTTACAAAGGGATCATTACTCATCATGAAAGGCATTCTCAGAAATGGAATTTATCCACTTGAAGGTGTTGAGGCAGTAAGCCTGGTTTCAGCTCAGCCATATGTGAATAAGGCTTATGTATGGCATAGGAGGTTAGCACATGTAAGCGAGAAAGGGTTACAAGAGCTTTACAAACAAGGCTTGTTTGGTAAGGATAAGATCAGCGGCTTAGACTTTTGTGAGACGTGCATTCTAGGAAAATCACATCGAGTGAAATTTGGAACCGGGAAGCATTTTTCAACAAAGGTGCTGGATTACGTTCACGCAGATCTTTGGGGTCCTTCGAGAGTTGCTTCACACTCAGGTGGGAGATATTTCTTATCCATAGTTGATGATTATTCTAGGAAAGTGTGGATCAAAGTGTTGAAAACAAAGGATGAAGCCTTCCAAGGTTTCAAGGACTGGAAAAAGAATGCTGAATTGCAGAAAGGCTTGAAGCTGAAGAAGTTGAGAACAGATAACGGGCTGGAATTTTGCTCAGGAGAGTTTGAAAGGTTCTGTAAAGATGAGGGCATCACGAGGCACAAGACAGTGCCTCACACGCCACAGCAAAATGGATTGACTGAGAGATACAACAGGACAATTCTTGAAAGAACTCGCTGCCTCATCATTTCAGCTGGCTTGCCTAAGGTATTTTGGGCTGAGGCACTTTCTACAGCTGTGTATTTGATAAACAGAAGTCCATCCACAACCATAGGCTTCAAAACTCCTGAAGAAAAGTGGACAGGACACAGGCCAGATTTTCAACACTTGAAGATCTTTGGCTGTACAGCTTATGCTCATGTGAAGAATGATAAGTTGGATGCTCGAGCTGTTAAATGCATCTTCTTGGGATATCCTGAAGGAGTTAAAGGGTATAGATTGTGGAGTCTTAAACCTGGGATGAAGAAGTGCATTATCAGCAGGGATGTCACGTTTAATGAGGATGAAATGGCCTACAAAACACACGTTGGCAGCAAAGAAAAAACTGAGGCTGGTTCTGGTAATGGGGGTTCAGATGGTGTTCTAATTGAGGTGGAGCCTCAAGATGTCGAGCAAGCACAGAATGATGATGAAGAGGAGCCTGATACATGGTTAACCGAGGAAGAAGGCACCTCAAATGCTCAGAATGAACTTGGAAGCTATGAATTAGCTCGAGACAGAACCAGGAGAAATATCACAGCACCTCAGAGGTATGGATATTCTGATCTCATTGCTTATGCGTTTATATTTGCTGAAAATGTTGATGAGAATGAGCCTAGCACTTATTCTGAAGCTGTAAAAGCTAGTGATGGTAGAGAATGGCAGAAAGCAATGGTAGATGAGATGAAGTCATTGCAGAAAAACCAGACATGGCAGCTGGTTGACAGACCTAAAAACCAGAAAATTGTGACTTGTAAGTGGATCTTTAAGAAGAAACTTGAGTCAGGAAATGATGGTGGGGTCAGATACAAGGCAAGGCTTGTTGCTAGAGGATTTACGCAGAGAGAAGGGATTGATTACAATGAAGTCTTTGCACCCGTTGTCAAGCATAGGTCTATTCGGTTCATTCTATCACTAGTGGCTAAAAATGACCTTGAGCTGGAACAACTTGATGTAAAAACGGCTTTTCTCTACGGTGAGCTAGAAGAGAAGATCTATATGACGCAGCCTGAAGGATTTAAGGTTTCTGGGAGTGAGAATAAGGTTTGCTTACTCAAAAAATCATTGTATGGACTGAAGCAATCGCCTAGACAATGGAACAAACGGTTCGATCAGTTCATGACAGATTTTGGTTTTATTCGAAGCAAGTTTGATGCGTGTGTATACTTCAAACACTGCAGTGATCACCATATGATGTATCTTTTGCTGTATGTGGATGATATGTTAATAGCTTGCAAGGAAATGAAGGAAATTCAGGCGTTAAAAGAAGCTCTAAACTCAGAATTTGAGATGAAGAATCTTGGGACAGCAAAGAAGATTTTGGGAATGGATATTGAACGAGACAGAGCTGGAAAGATCTTGACATTAGCTCAGTCGAATTACTTGAGGTGTGTGCTGAGAAAATTTGAGATGATGGAGGCCAAGAAAGTTATTACACCTATGGCATCTCATTTCAAACTAAGCAAGGATACCTCAGACATGACAGCAGAAGAAGAAGAGTACATGAAAAAGGTTCCTTATGCAAATATTGTGGGCTCGATCATGTACGCAATGGTCTGTACGAGACCTGATCTCTCTTATGCTGTAAGCTTGGTTAGCAGGTTTATGTCTAAACCTAGAAAGGAGCATTGGTTAGCTTTGAAGTGGGTGCTTAAATACATCAAAGGAACACTTGATAGAGGCTTGAAGTTCACTGCTGGTAAAACTGCAGCTGAGGGTGGTGAAGTGACTGGTTTTGTAGACTCGGACTATGCAGGTTGTTTAGATTCGAGGAAGTCATTAACCGGTTATGTATTCACCTCATACGGTACTGCAATTAGCTGGAAAGCAGGGCTTCAAAGGATCGTTGCATTGTCATCTACAGAGGCTGAATATGTAGCACTCACAGAAGCTGTGAAAGAAGGAATTTGGCTCAGAGGTTTGATGAATGAACTCGAAGTGAAACAACAGAGCGTTGATGTGTTATGTGACAATCAAGGGGCTGTGTTGTTGTCTAAGAACAATGTTTACCATGAGAGGACCAAGCATGTTGATGTGAGGTTACATTTCATTCGAGACATCATCGAAGAAGGAGTGATCTCAGTCAAGAAGATCAGCACAGATGAAAATCCAGCTGATATGTTAACCAAACCACTTCCAAGCAGAAAATTTGAGCTGTGCCTGGAGTGGATTGGTTGTTCTGAATGCTTACTGCATTAGTGAGCATTGTGGCATGAAGATCAGTCGAAGTTTCATTGGTTTTAAGGTGGAGATTTGTGAGGATAAAAGCAATTTAACTTAGCAAGTGAACTCTCTTTACTGCATAAATGAGTTGTTGATATTGCTGGATTTTAAGTTGTTTTGCTGACCTGGAAATAAATAAGGATAGAAGACACACGTGGAATAATTCCCAGCTGGAGAAGGATGATGAAACAGCTGGAATGACTAAGCAAGCATGTGAAAAGCATGACAAAGGAATCACATGGAACGTGTGATGAAGAGAGATATATGTGTGATCTTTTATTATTATTTTATTCAATTTTGAATAGCGAGAGTAGAAAAAACAGAGCTAACCATGGAAGATTGCTCCTTGTAAATGGTTGAAACTCATACTCTGTAAACACACCAAAACCAGAGAGAAATAGATTGATCTTGGCCCGTGGATGTAAGCTCAATCACACATCGTGATCGAGACGAACCACGTAAAAATCGATTGTCTCATTTTTCAGTTTACTGTTCTATTGATTCTGCATTTGTTCTGTTCGTGATCATCGATCATACTTCGATAAATCACTCATAAATCGAGCTCTTAATCCCAACATCTTGGTTTTGTTGCCTTCAAAAAGTATTATGATGCCTGGGCAATGTTTCTTAGGTTGAAGGTTTTTAAGCCTTCTGAGTTTTCTCATTTACATATTTTGGACGATGCTGCCAATTAGCTACCAACCTCTGCGGGTAAGAGTTTGAAATTCTACTCTGAGAAAGAGAGTTCTCACTATATCTATGATTTGCTTTCGTCTTAAGCACACCAAAAGTCGACTTCTATTGCGGCATTTCTTGTAGTTTGGTGATGTTATAGAGGTATCCATTTCCTTATTACGAAGGACCTTAACGTATAGTGTTTGGCCCCATTACAGGGAACTGCTGCTTGAATTCTGTAGATCACATGGACAGAAGCCTCACCACATCATCTTCTTGCAGCTTTGGTTGTTTCACTTTCATATATGGCTTACATTTTTCTTTGATCTGATTGATGCAATTTTTCGACTAGGGACGGGGACACCGAAGGGCAATTCTACCAAGTATTGCTTTTCGAACTCGATGCTGTACGCAAAGTTAGAACTGTGTCTGCCTTGATTTAAATATTTGAATGAGGGGACGCATCGCCGTCTAATTCCCACGAACTTGGCTCGTTCCTATTACCAGGCATGAGCTTCGCTGGAACCCAACGGTGAATATCAGCAGTTGGGGACATTTATTGTCGTCCAGATTATTTGCGAATGATCACGGGCCCGTCAATAGAAGTGGAAATATTTTGCGCCTCTTCTTCTTTAATTAATAAGACATTTTTTGGAAAGATGCACTTACTTTCTTATGAAATGTTGTAGGTACTGTCATGGATTCCACAATCTGCCACCCCTCCGAGTTCGATTTCTATCTATGTAGCCATGCCAGGATAAAGGTACCTTCGGATACTTCATTTTGTACATTCAATAGATCTAATTTATATGCTATAACCGCAGGGATTGAGTCGACCAGCCCATTACCATGTGCTCTTGGACGGAAACAAATTCTCAGCTGATAATCTTCAGATTCTAACTAACGATCTCTGCTACACGTCAGCTTCTAGAATCTTCTGCGCCATAATAACTACTACATGAACACTTCGGTTTAATTGAGTCCCGATTGGATTGGTTCGATTTCTTTCCGCAGATACGCTAGGTGTACGAACTCGGTTTCAATCGGTATGCAATTACTTAAAACCAAGTATCCTTATTTTTCTCAGGATTGGCAAAACATTAGATACATTTTTCTATTATCTTACTAATTTAAGTGTTTTTAATTGCAATAGTTCCACCTGCACAGTATGCACATCTTGCTGCTTTTCGGGCTCGATTCTACATTGGGCCGGAGATTAGGATTTCGATGGGATGATTGCATTTTTAACCAAAAGAGGCGTTCACATCAAAACTGAAGATATTGATGTCCTTGAGTCGACGATCAACATCCACTGGCGTAAAGTTTTTCGTCTTCGACAAATTTGATTTTAATAACATAACCACCATAGTGTAGTGGAGTTTTAAGATTAGTTTGGGTAGATGTTCATTATTGTTAGATTTGGATGTCTGAATAGTTATTAAAATTCTGTTTTTTTTTATCCGTCTTTCTGTAAATTTGCGTACTCCTAGATTAAGCCTCTTACTCTATTAGTATTCTAATTTGTCGCCAAAGAGGGTTACTTAACCCGTGTACTTATTTTAATTTTGAAATACGAATAAAAAAAATGGCATTGTGATGGATAATATTTTAATTGGTAGAATTTTTATCGTTATAGATTTTACTTCATGTAATATTATTGACTTTTTTTGTTCTTAAATAGAGGACAAAAAAGGATGTCATTACTCATTACCTAAAAATAAATAAATCTTAAATGTGGAGCGAGTCTGTTGCTCGTGGTAAAAGCAAAAACCTTAAGAGACCCCGACGGTGGCGGGCGAATTGCAGACCGCCGACTTTCCAGTTAACCTCTCGTCGTTTTGCTCGGTTGTCGCGGAGTTTTTCTCGCGCCACCGCAGATCCGAGCTAAAAGACTTCGTCGCCATCGATTGCCCTCGTTAACATCCATCTATAAATATCTGTAATCCAAATAGAATTAATCATAACATCCTTTTTTGGATGTCTATCATTTCGATCGACGGATGAGAGTCTAAGAAAATGCATTTCAAAGCTACGGGGAGCTTGTTGAAGGTATGAATTTCATCACACAAAAAAAAAAAAAAAAAAGGTGCTACCGTTTGATGCTGATTTCTACTTTCGATCTATTTCTAACTTGGGATCTATTTTTCTCTCATGCGTAATAAATCTTGCGATGGATAAGATAGCGAAACGGCCGAGAGGTTTCGCATTCTTGAGGTATGCCTCGGAAGAGGAGTCCAGCGATCGAGGGAATAATTCATGGAAAGGTATGTGTTTATCCCTTTTCTCTAGCAGTTAAAGGATAAACAAGTTTGTCTTATGTTATTACTCTTCATAAGTCTTGCCCATGATACTTACTATCTAGCGTCTCTTGCAATTAGGTTTCTCATGCTTTAGCTAACCAAAGATGTTAGTTTTTGGTTCTGAATTGTCTTGTCCTATTGGTATATGTGTGTATGCGATGAGATATAACGATGCTGCCGCTAAAAACTTAACATGTTTGGTTTGTAAGGAAGTCGAGGACCAACCCAGATAGAACTTGTAGCATTGTTCAGGAAATTCTGTAGCAGATGTTTTGTTCAGATTGAAAAAAAAAATATGTTTCTTTAATTTTATTGGTATATATATACATCTTGTGGATGAAACTTTCTGATTGTGTTACACTAATGACTGAAGCAATTACAGTTTGGGACTGCAAATTTAACAAAAATCATCTCATTCCAAACAGGGATCAGGAAAGAATCTTCCCAAGAAACATGTAGAAGGAAAACCTGGAAACGGCCGGTGAGCGCAACCGTCAACTCCCAAAAAAAGGCAAAGGTCGAGCAGTGTAAAGGCTCCTTCTTCCGTCATAAGCAGGCAGCCTTCGGACTTCCGATACATCTTTACTAACTCCTTCATCACATCACGATTGACCCCGCGCGATGCAACTTCTGGCGTTATTGACACCTACTGTTCAAAATAGCACACAGATCAGCCGACCGCACAAGCAGGCAATACTTGGAACTGCAACAGTCCCCAGTAAAAGCAAACAAAATCAAGATAAGAAAAAAAAAATTGCGCACGTCATATTGGTGCAAGTATATGTCTGGAAACTTGGCAAAGAAATGGTTGGCATTCACAATACACTCGTCATCTTTAATTCCCGTCCTAGGCCTTAAAGGGAACCTCAATGACTTACCAGAAAGTGGTTGCAGTTCAGGCCTCCAAGCCTCTTCGCTCTGATTACAGATAGGTGACGGGGTAAATCATTTAATCCTATCTTATCCGCGTTTCCTATTATTGATATTGAGACCGTGAAATCTCTTGAACCATCTTTACTCTGAGAAAGATAGTTTTCGCTTTTCAGAAAAGCTTTTGGATCAAACCTTTCTTGTTCATCTTTCGGATACATCCGTTGCTTGAAGGGCTTAAATTTCAATTTTTGTCATCAGTTAAGATTGATTAGACGATAGACCTCTAAAGCGTTCGTCGTTATTGATTTACTTGTGTTTTGTGCTTCAGATTTATTATATTTTTTTTTTGTTTTTTATGCATAACAGCTGGTTTTATACATGTGATTCATTTCAGTATCACAGCTTTTAGCAAGGCGCATCGACGACAGTCATCAATTTCGAGAAAGCATTGAAGGAAGATGGGGCGGCGCACCACGATACCCTCCAGCATGGCCGAGGTGGCGGTGGTGGTCATGAATACCAACGAGGAGAACACCACCATGGTCGTACTCCACGATACCCGCCGGCGCAACATGAAGGCTATGGTGGTCGTGACGGAGCACCATCACCACAATAGTACAACTCGCGAATGAGTTTCCGAGGGAGTCAGCGAGATTCCAAAGGCCTGGGAAGGGAATTAAAGGTGACAAGAGCATTGTGAAAGGCCAACCATTTCCTTGCTAAGCACCCAGACAGAGACTTGCACCAATACGACGTGGGCTTTTTACGCTAGAAGTTGCGTCGCTTAGGGTCAGCTGTGATGTGATGAGGGGTTAGTAAAGCAGTATTGGGAGTCCCATATAGGAAGAAGGATGCCAGCTTATGACGGAAGGAGGAGTCTTTACACTGCTGGGCCTTTGCCTCGTTACATTTACGTAGTTTACGGTCGCGCTCACCGACGATCCAAGGTTTTTCTTCTAGTGTTCCTTATGAAGGTTCTTTTCTGATCCTTCTCCACCTCCACGATCTTCCACCCCATTGAGTTCGATTTCTATCGATGTAGTCGTGCTGGTATAAATTATGGATTGAGTTCTGCTGATACTTCTAATTTCAAGTTAAACTTATGACTGCTTGTAGGATTAGTGAATCTTTTGACAAAATGATGTTTTTAAGCTTGTATGAATAAATTGTCTGTTTATTCTATTTCTCCTTTTTTCAATGGTATTGTGACAGTTTTAATCAGTTGGAAAATGGAACTAAAATCAACAGAAACATACGGCAGTGAAATCACAAGCCATTGAAATCCAACCTACTATAACCTATTTCCTTTTGGACATTGTTCTTGTCCATCAATGTCCTTATCTCATCAGCATCGCTCCATCTTTCCGAGTCGGCATACATATTATACAGCAACACATAAGGCCCAGAACCTCCCGGCTCAAGCCTCATCAACGATTCAGCAGCAACTCTAGCCACTTCCACGTCGTTGTGAACCCTACATGCAGCCAGCAACGCTCCCCACACAGCCCTGTCGGGCTTGATCGGCATGTGCCTTATAATACCCAGAGCCTCATCGACCTGCCCGTATCTGCCCACAACATCCACGAGAGAGGCGTAGTGTTCGGCCCTCGGTTCTATACCGAAATCACAAGTCATGGACCTGAAGTATGACTTGCCTTGTCCCACCAAGCCACTGCGGGCACAAGCACTTAGGACCGATATGAACGTGATGTAGGTGGGTGATATTTTCAGCCTCTTCATGGATTCGAAGAGCTCGAGGGCCTCCACTGCATATCCGTGGGATGCATATCCACCTATCATGGCATTCCAAGAGATGACTTCTCTGTGCCATTTCACCTCTTCGAAGACAGCCCTGGCGTCTGAAATGGCCCCACAGCTGGCGTACATTGTGATGAGGGCGTTGTTTAAGGGTACGTCTGGTACGACTGTTTTGGCCACCAGCTGGTGGATTTGCATCCCGAGGTGCTGATTGGTGGTTTCGGAGCAGATGCTGAGGAGGGAGGACAGAGTGTGCTTGTCGGGTTTTTCCCCTTCGGCTTGCATTTCGAAGAAAAGTTCGATCCCTTTTTCATATTCTGCGTTCTTTTCGTAGCCTGCTATCATAGTGTTCCAAGAAACGAGATTCTTCCGAGGCATTTTACCGAAGAACTCGTGGGCAAGCTCCATTTCCCCAGCCTGGGCATATCCCGATATGATTGAGTTCCACGACAGAGAATCGGGATTTTCCATCTGAGAGAAAAGCTTCACTGCAGATTCCATATCAGAGACCTGAGCATAGCCACTGATCATGGTGTTCCAGGTGACTATATCATGGTCCTCCATTTCATCGAACAGTTTCTTTGCAGATTCCATATCCTTAGCTTTAATGTATGCCATGATCATCGAGTTCCAAGATACGAGGTTTCTTTCGAAACCCTTATTTTCCCCGTTTTCTCCACCACTACGCATAGGTATTCGATCAAAAAGGCACCTAGCATCCTCGACTTGTCCTTTTTGACCATACCCAGCGAGCAACGTATTATAAGCATGAACTAAGTTCGTGTTTCCTTCCCCAACACTCCCAAATTCAAGCAAAGCATTCTCAGCCAAATCCAAGGCGTCGTTTTTTATCAAGCCAGAGAGAAGTACGCTGAGAGAGGCACCATCTCGTTTCGGCATCCTCTTGAAAAGGTCGTAGCCCCGTCTCACATCTCCGTTGTCCAAGAAACCACCGACCATTGCATTCCAAGAAACCACGTTCTTCTCGGGCATGGCAATGAACAGCTTCCAAGCTTCATCCATGAATCCATTCCTCGTGTACCCGCTGATCATGGTGTTCCAAGAAACACAGTCTCGTTCGGGCATTTCATCGAACAGCTGCCTGCCCTCGTCTAAAAACCTCCTCACGCGACAGGAGACGTAAGCCGAAACCATCAAATTCCACGAGACCGTGTCCTTTTCAGGGATCTGATCGAAGAACCTGCGGGCTCTGGCAATCTCTCGAAGTCGAACGTAACCACTGAGCATGGAGTTCCAAGTGACTGTGTTTCTCTGAGGCAATCTATCGAACAGGTCTCTCGCATCTTCGAAACGACCACTTCTGATAAGCTCCGTGATCTTTCTATTATGAGAAACAATCTGAGAGCTGGGATTGGTTACTAGGATTGTGAGATTGGAACATAATCTAGTTTGTATTCTCCCCCAGAAGTAGGAACTTGCCTTCAAAGACAGCAGCCTCTCCCAGTACGGTGGCATGGCTCGAACTCTTTCCACACAAAGACTTTCTTCTTGATATTATTTCTTGCTATATATATAATCCCATTAAAGGCCGACCTGACATTCTAGGACAGTTTTCTCCTACATTGTGATCGGACTTTGCCTTCGCGTTGAAACTTCTTCGCCTCTACGGGGAAAAGATCGCCGTACTTCATCTTCTTCGCGGCGTCGATAGTATATATGTCGCTCCCGCTAGTGTCGACCACCTTGGCCACTGATTCAACGTCTTCTTCTTCTTCTTCTTCTTCTTCTTCTAGTCTATGCCTCTATCGCGCGTGGCGAGCTCGCCGCCTTTGAAAGCCAACCTTCCACCGCGAATTAAAATCAAGGTTTGGTTCGCGGTGGACTTTCATAGACCCGCTGCTACTGGTGACGATTCAAAGGTTTTGGAAATAGCGCCGTTGAAACCGACGATTTTAGTTATTTTACAAACATAGTCTAAAGTCTTCCACCAAATGCTTGGTCGGTAATTACTTTTCGTTCACGGACACAAACTAATGGCATAAAATATCCATCACTGTTCAGCTTCAGCTGATTCTCTCTCTCTCTCTCTCTCTCTCTCTCTCCTCCCAATGAATCGGAAGGCTCTTGCTTTGATATTTCTTCTGTTTGCTCTCTCCTCCGCCTTCTCCACGGCGGCGATTCCTTCTTCAAGTATTTCCAAAAGACCCATTTTTTATTCTTTATACTGTAATAATCTTACTTTTGTCATTACTTCGTCTCTTCCCCTTACTTGCAGGAAGCCTAAGGTCAACAGCATTTGGAGATCATCAATACCATGAAATGAAGGTTTTCCCATCTTCTATCGACTTTATTTTTTTGGTATATTACAACAGTATGTGGCTTAGAAATTAGTGATTCTTATGTTTGTCTTCTCAGATGATGGCAAGAATTGATGAGGCGGTGTCTGATTACGAAGGTGCAGGTGCTAATACTCACCACGACCCCAAACCACCGCCCGGAAGCTTTTGATTCTGAATAAAACGCCGATCACCGCCGTGTTTTGATCTGACCGTGGTGGAGTTGCCATTGTGAGCAGCGTTTTTACATTGTTCATACCCATCCACGTAGGTTGATGTCATCAGTCAGTCTTACAGTTTATAAATGACGATTTAGATAACAATAAAATGCCCAAGAATTGTCATATTCTTGCTTCCATGGAAAGACTCAGCTAACAAAGGTTATCGATCTGGCGTTAATACAAGATTACAGTAGTGTGTGTTCGCAATGAGTCAAGAATGTGAAACGTTGTAACGACATAACCTGCACGAACTAGCGTTTCGCCTAATCGTTGGAATAGAAACGTTTCGCCTATTTGGCAATGACTTCCTTGTGCGCTTTGTATGAGAGGATAACATTCCATATTAAGGCAATGAAGTTGGCTGCAAGAACCTGCATATGTGAAAAAACTATACATTAGCGCGCGCGTGTGTGTGTTTAATAATGGCGATTCCACATGAATAAATGATCTTAAGATGGGATATTCAGCGTAATATGGTAGCATAATAGGCTTAATCTGATGCTATCATGCATTTAAACCGTAAAAAATATGTATCAAACGAACCTGAAACTGCTGCGGCACAAACCGGAAATTGAAGAATTGGAAAGGCACCCAAAGTTGCCAGTTTGCAAGGACTGAAGAAAACCACTCCTTCCATATATTAAGATGAGAAGTTTTGATTAAATGAATTTGCTCTTTCTAACAATCTTCTAAAGGCTAACCAAGAAAACATGGCAAGAATGCTGTAATAATACCTGTTGGAGCTTTGGGATCACTTGGGACGGTCTTCCCTCGAGTGTCACCAGGGTAGACAGGAAAGTTCCGATAAATAAGGGTGCAAAGAGAAACTGCAAGTGTTATAACAGAAGCCATCAGAAGAATATATGGATTGTACCATATTGAGACAACATGAAATATTTCGCATTGCTATCTATCAATGTAATGTGATACCTGATCGAGTAGAAGCCTCAAGAAAGCGCCAGAAGCGCCTGGAATTGTAATCAATTTACTCAGATACAAATACCTATATATGTAAAAAAAGATTAACTCGGGTTAGTTTAAATGATGATTAAACGGAGTTAACAACCAAAACAAGAATCCATTAGAGGTAGTCTATAGACAAAGAACTTAGGACTCGGATGATGAATCACATATTTTAGGGTCCTTACCAGAAATGTAAAGTGGGACCAACCAAAACAAGCCCCAAAGTTGTAAAGATAAATGTCCTCTTAATGTCTAGAGATGGTACTTTGTCGATCACGAGCTGAGGTATGATGCAACAAGTTTAATCAGTAAAAGAATGCGGGAATTGACAGATTAATTTTGAACCAGAAAATCATGATAATATGTGAAATGACTTCAGTTATCGAAATATCATTTGCATCATGGTAATATACTACGTAAAGGTTAGGCCAACAAAGGATATGCATCTATTGTCATTCATTGTATTAGCTTACTAAGTTATATTAAGCAAAAGAAATTCGTCAGGTGGTCCTTGACCATATAAATACGAGGATGTCAAGAGTGTGTAATTTTGAAAAACATAAATTACTATGCAAGCTCGACAAAAAGAATGTAGAACCTAATAGCATCAAAATCTGATCATGTACCCACCTAATACTGACAAAGATCTAACATGATCCATCTCCTCAGTTTAGCAAGTGGAATTTCTGGAGTTGAAAGTTTTTTTGAAACTCAAGCTTAGTTCAATTTTTCAAACGGACCTAATTTAATTAAAGCTAGCATAATCAAACCTAAACAAAATTGGAATAACAAGACAAAAATATACCAGTTTTCACGCAACAAAATGCTCTGCAAACCATAATTAGGCAAGAGAATCTCAAAGGCCTAGCTTTGCATTGTCCTACATTTTATAATTTTTTGGTCATGGAAATAAGCTGTGTTGTAGCTTACCTGACAGATCACATCACCAAGCAAAGTTAAAGCAGCGGATGTTATAGCTTTGGTCATCACAGGGCGATTGGATAAATGAGACATGTACCTGCCCAGAAGTCGAAGCTTATGACGAGCACAAAGGAGCTATCTATAGTTAATAATAACAGAATGCCACATGGTTATCAAGGTCTATCTTTTAACACACATCCTGAAAATAAAAAATCACTACAGAATATGTTTCCGTAATAAAGCATTCATCTATCATTTCTAATCATCCTCAATAAGATTTTCGCCTCAATTTCTTCTTCTGTCGACACCTTGCATAGGCTAAGGAATGAATTATCACCAAGAAACCATCTTTGCTTGAAACTACTAACATCCCAGGCGGATAAAACCAATAACAGATTGAAGATTCTACCGAGAAACCAACAGAACGATATTCTTACAAAGTGCATGTAGAATACATAATACTAAGGCGCTTGAATACCACAGAATTCATCAGTTAGAGGCCAAATGCAAAAATTTACCACGCCAACAATGACCAGGTCCCACCACCACCTCCACCGCCGCCGTTAGATACACTGAAGGAGCGGACAGCACAACACTTTGGGTCGAGCTTACTGAATTGAGGGCGACCAAATATTTTAAACCCAGTCGCAGTATTATAGGGCACATGAAATTTACTATGGTTTTCGCCTCCAAAGCTTCTTCTAAAAAGACGCCGATGAAGATGAATCATTGGGCTTTGTGCGGCCGAAACAGCCACCCTTGTACTTCGTTCGGCTGACAAAGTTTCCCGTCGGAAAATCCGATGTAGACCTATTCGCGTGAGCTTCGCTGAACTAGAAATCATCATCCCTTTTCTGCTTCACTCCCTCTGAATCGATCAAAGAGGCGGCACAGCGGCCGAGCTTTTAGCGCCGAAGGAAATTATGCTCAAGTGTAGTGTGAACTGAAAGATCCCAATTGCTAATTGAAAGGTTGAAGGGCTAAAAAATTTTAAGAGTTACTTCATGCAATTCAGTTCCTTAAAGTTTTCATTCACACAATTAGGTCCCTAAAACTTACGTACATTATTACACATCCAGCCCCAAATCTTTGCGATTTTCCAAATATTTCAGAATTCGAACTGAATTCTGAAATATGTTATACTGTGAGACTAAAACTGCAATTTTCTCTTCGCTCTTTCGTCGGAAAAGTCAGGGACAAAGCACACGGCCAAATTTAAGAAAAGGGATTATTATTTATTTTTTTTAAAAAAAAGGGACTTTGACTTTGTCAATTAAATAAAAGGGATTGAGTTTAATTAAGGTATAATTAACTTAAGTAAATCATTTAATTTTTTTATTTTTTTTAATAAAAAAATCCAACAAACAACCAACGAACATTAATATCCAACAACCAACTTAAAAAAAAAAAAGAGCGAACGAAGTAACAAGATATACTCTCGCACGTCAAGATCCAAGGCACTCAAACATCACCCAACAAGCTCGTCGAAGGTATAAGATCGAAGCAAACACATTCGCACAGGTCGAACACATCAAATTCGCACAGGTCGAAGCCATTAAAGGTTGGTTTTTCGTATATATTTACATTCCAGTTATTTCGTCCAAATTTCACTTATTATGCATACATTGTTCATTATTCATCGTGGGTAAGTCCAATCTGAAGTTGTTTTACCTCGCCACGTACTGTGCAGCTCGATTGAAGAAGATGTGTTCGTTCAGTCGTTAATTTCGAATTATTATTTAATTCAAAGTTTATTCGAATACGAATTCGATACTTAATACAACTATTATTCGATACTTAATTCGATATGGTTTTCTCATTAAATATTAATTCAAATATTTCTCAAATATTAATTCGATTAGCTTTACGGGGTAAAATTTAATTCGAAAAGTATGCGATATTTAATTCGAATATGTTTTAATCTGTTTTGTTTGTTTTTTTACTGCAGGATGCCGACGAGTATCATCATTAACTACGACGGAGAATGGGAGATCGGCAATGATAATAAATATAGATGGCGACCAAATTCAGGAATAACCATGCGACCTATTGGTTTTCAAGGAGATTGTTGTTCGTTCGAGGATCTCTTAAATGAAATATACGCATGTATGGATGCGATTGGGAGGCCGGAGTTGAAGTTAAGTTACCAACCATCTATAAGGGGATACGATAATGGTGTTCCATGGTATATAAGGAATGATAGCGAATTGAAGGGGTATATATATTTAGGGGGTCCAATGGAGAGACCGATTCTCCACGTAGAAATTGGCCACGCAAATGCTATGTGCACTCCCGTCGAAGATTTTGCATCTCAGGTGGAAGCTATCCCGGATGTAAACGCGAACTATGACGATTATTTTGATCGATTTATCAACCGTGATAATGTTGTCGAAGATTTTCCATCTCCGTTGGAAGCTGTCCCGGTTGAGGATAGTTATGAAACGCACCTTCGGAATGTGGAAATCGATCTTGGCGACGACGAAGATAATATTTTGAGGAATGATGAGGATGCCTTGAACGAAGGGGACGGGCTAAATGGGGAGCGAAATGTGGAGAGTGCGAACGTCCTTATTAGTGATCGATATTCTTTTACGGACTGTTCTACCATGAAAATAGGGGATGAATTTGAAAATAAAAGCGCGGCGAAAAAGGCGATTCAAAGAGTTTCCGTGGATGCATCATTCGAGATCCGGAACATCAAATCCTGTCGATCAATATACGCCGTGCGATGTAAAGAGGAGGGATGTACTTGGAGGATTTGGACATCGAAGATGAAGAATACGTCCGCGTTTTCGATTCGGAAGTACTGCAAGACTCATACATGTGATTTGGCAAATAGGAATGCAAGATTAACGCAAGCATCTTCATCTTCGGTGAGCGACATGTTGCTCGAATCTTTTCAGGGGTCGAGTAGTACACCAACACCGAAGCTAATCCAAACTATGATGAGAAATCGAGGGATCGAAATTTCTTACTTCAAAGCATGGAAAGGAGGCATTTTAGCCCAAAATACATTGAAAGGCGACCCGAACGAGAGTTATAGATTGTTGCCTTCTTATTTGTCGGCGTTGAAAAGAGCCAATCCGGGTAGCATAACAAGTTTGTGCGTCGACAATGACAACAGATTCAAATATGTTTTTATGTCGCTTGGTGCTTGCATTGCGGGATACTGTCAGATGAGAAAGGTTGTCTGTATCGATGGCACTTGGTTGAAGGGAAAATATAATGGCACCCTACTAGTTGCTTCGGCCCAGGATGGTAACTCGCATCAATATCCGCTCGCGTGGGCTGTCGTTGATGTAGAGTCCACCGATTCGTGGTCATGGTTTCTCAACGAACTTACGGCGGTAGTACCAGATGAGAAAGAGCTCGTGATTATTTCTGACAGACACGCGGCGATCAAGGCAGCCGTGGATAGTATTTACAAGCTTGCACATCATGGTCACTGCATTTGGCATCTGTCCCAGAACATGAAAGTTAAGTGTAAGAAATCTGGCGCGACTGATCGTTTTTTACGCATTGCAAAAATTTACAAGCAAAGCCATTTCGAATCCGAGTATGAAGATTTCACGAAATTGTTCCCCGATGCGGCGAATTATTTGAGCACAGCGGATTCTAAAGATCGTTGGAGTCGGGCATACTCTCCCGTGTCTCGGTATAATATAATGACTACGAACGGCGTTGAATCGATCAACGCAAGACTTCGTGAAGAACGGAAGCTACCAATCATTGCACTCTTGGATTCTATCCAGAGGATGACATGCGATTGGTTTGCTAGATACCGAGTAGAATCCGAGCAAGCAACTACTCAATTCACGCCGGTAGTCGAAACATTAATTCGTGAAAGGTACACACAAAGTCAGGGCTGCGAAGTCATGCAAATAGGTACGAGCGAGTTTGATATTCGATTAGCAGGGCGGCGAGCTATTGTGAATTTGGATACGAAATCGTGTACGTGCCGAGTATTTGACATTGACAAAATTCCTTGTGCTCATGCGATTGCGGCAAGTTTACGAACAGGTATGTCTTTCTATCCACTATGTTCGGAGTATTATTCGGTTTACACTTGGCGATGTGCTTATTTCGGTCGAGTTTACCCCGTTCCCGATCAAGACGAATGGAATGTCGTGGATAATTTGGTGAAGCCTCCTCATGTAGTAATAAGGCGTGGACGGAGACAAGAAAGAAGATTCTCCTCCGTAGGTGAATTTAGTCGTAGGCATTAACAATTTATATGTTATCGAGTAATAGTCGAGTAACAATATAACTCGAAATTTATATTATATGTAATATTTTATGTAATCGAGTAATAGTCGAGTAACAATATAACTCGAAATTTATATTATATGTAATATTTTATGTAATCGAGTAATAGTCGAGTAATAGTCAAGTAACAATATAACTCGAAATTTATATTATATGTAATATTTTATGTAATCGAGTAATAGTCGAGTAACAATATAACTCGAACAACATTATTCGAGTAAATCGAATTAATACTCGAGTTATCATTTAATTCGTTTTGTATTCGATTCAAGAGAGACCTAAAAAAACGGATTTTTTTAAGTAAATAGCCTTTGACCTGGTCAACAGTCTTTTTAAAAAATAGCGCTTGACCAAGTCAATTTTAAAACAGAGGACCCGCACGTAAAAACATAGGACCCAAACGTAAAAACAGGGGACCCGCACGTACAACAGGGTCCCGTTCAAATTAGGCGCGTGTCCCCAGCGATATCAGGCATGGTCCCGCGCATATACACAGGGGACCCGCGCGTTATGAGCAGGGGTCCTGAACTTAAATTCATAGGACCCGACCATGAACGTGCGTGGCACATCCAGGGGACCAAGGATGCGCCGCACACACAGTCAACCCATTCTCAATTATTGACCAATTATTGGTCAAAAGTATTTTCTCATTTCACTTGTTTACAGTCTGTACAGCACAGATGATTTGACATTTGACATTTGATGCATTTCGTTAATAAAAGGGTGAGATAATAATATTATTATTAAAATTATTAAGAAGTTAATAATTAATAAAATAATAATTACTTGATGAAAATTTGTTAAAAAATATCAGTAACATTAACAATACCAAAGGCTTTGACGTAAAAAAAAAAAAAAATTAATCCAACTTGTATTTCGAGTTGACCAATCTCACATGTCAAGATTCAAAAAAAGCACCCACAAAAACATACCTTGTGTTGTTGAACATTGTAGGATTAGTAATCTTACACATTGATTGTTATTATTGTGATTTCATCCAAATTTTCGGTTTTCTGCTATTATATGATGACTTAATATTGTAGTAACGGATAAACAATGTATACAAACGCACAATTATGGCATAATTCCATCAATTAACAAGTCAAAAATCGCACATGAACACAAGGGACCCGCACGTCAAAACAGAGGACCCGCACGTAAAACATAGGACCCGAACGTAAAAACAGGGGACCCGCACGTACAACAGGGTCCCGTTCAAATTAGGCGCGTGTCCCCAGCGATATCAGGCATGGTCCCGCGCATATACACAGGGGACCCGCGCGTTATGAGCAGGGGTCCTGAACTTAAATTCATAGGACCCGACCATGAAGTGCGTGGCACATCCAGGGGACCAAGGATGCGCCGCACACACAGTCAACCCATTCTCAATTATTGACCAATTATTGTCGTTTTGATTTTTACGGTGGGTATGATAGGTGTCAAGCCGTCATGTCAAATTAATATACAATCACGGAAAGTTAATATCCAACACAGTAAACTTAATACTCAACACAGAAGACACAGAAAATTAAAATTCAGCAGAGAAAAATAAATTTCAGCACCTAATATTAAAATCCAACACATAAAATTAAATTTCAACACAGAGAGATTGAACTAAAACTGTCCCAATCGTTTCTGAAAATAGAAATGGCGAGATATTTTCGAAAATCCGCCAATCGAGCAGCCGTCAGGCAGGAGACGTCGTCCTTCGGCACCATAAGCGATATCGCCGCCCGCAACATTGCCACACCGTGGTCTCCACTAAACGACAAATAAAACGTAGCAATCATTAAAATACGAAGCACAAATAAAACGCAACAATCATTAAAACTTACGGGTGCCCTTGTCTTCTGAAGTCGCGACACCACTCAGATGGCCAACTCTTGCCCTTGAACACCCGAGTTGTTAGCTTCAACGCCTTGAAAATCGCCGGGACCACGATCGACAGGCTATTGAACTCACGGTTCACGTAGCGCATGTCCCCGTCATTAGCTGGGTCGGAGTCGTAAACGGTGAATATCCGCTTTTTCGTATCAATGACCAACAGCACCCAATGGCTTCGGGTACGGACCGGGATGGCGATGTAGGACGCTATGTCCCACGGCGTGTTCATCCAAAGGTCATCTTCTCCCTTAGCGTACTTGAGCCATTGCTTGAGCCCTTTCGGGTGCGCCGTCCCTTTGATACTTACCCCTTCCGCATCGACTCGGGTCTTAAACATGTGGGGCATGTACGCCACGCTCCTCGTGCACGCCGTGCTAGTTCTCTGCATTGCGAGGATCCCATATATGGATTCATCGACGTGCTGCAATATTCAAATATAGAACATTATCGACAATATTCAAGTAAGCGCAAACGAATTTAGTAAATTCATACGTACCATGTCATCGAGCGGCATACCCTCAGTCGCCAAGTTTAGTAGCCACCGCGGGTCGTGTTTTTGGAGCCGGCCCTCGACTTCCGTACCGTGGACCGATATCAAACCTAGCAGCTGAGCTTCGACAGTGGGCCAGAATTTAACGATCTTCACTTGGACGTGCCGCTCGAACATCGAAAGTGTTGGAGGGCGGACTTCAGTCGTCGGTGGGAAATCTGTGAACTGCGACATCTGGTACTTCGATGGCTTCTTCGGCCGCTCAGGGGTACTATCCTTCAACACGCCTTTTCCTTTGTCGGCCGCTCGGTCAGAAATCGAAGCCTCGGTGTGAGCCTCGACCTCCTCAGGCTCGACCTCCTCAGCCTCGTACTCCTGAGGCTCGACCTCATGAGGCTCGACCTCCTGAGCCTCGAAATCGTACCCGCCCCTCCACGACGATGGGTCCACCTCTCCCTCTCGATCTGCCTCTTCGGCGGTCCATTCCGATTGGACGAAATCGGCCCAACGGGGATGCTCCCACTCAGACGGACTGTGACCGTCCCATGTGTCCCCCCTCGGACCCTCGTACGACCTCGTGGCGTTGGTCCATCTATCGTCGTAATCTATACAAGAAATGCACGCAATAAGTATATAATAATTTTTTCACAGTAAGCCGACTCGGATCGTGATTACTAAATTAATAAGTAATCTACAGAACTAATTAAAAAAATTTATACAAAACTTACAATGAGCCGGCTCGGCAGGCGGAGTGCGCGATCCACCAAAAAATCTACTCGCCAGGTCGTTCCGTAGATCCTGAAACGAGTCCCCCAACCCTCTGATGCTATCGCCCACGATTGCATGAGGCTCCAACGAGTGTCGTTCGTCTCCCACCGTTGAGCCTCTTCCTTTCGGAACTGCGAGAGGGCGGTCCCAAGTTCGTCGAATCGCTGCTCCACACGACAAGAAAACTCTTCGAAGCGTGCCTCCGACGCAAACCATATCCATGTGATGGTCCCTCCGGTGGAGGTTCGGGGACTTCGGGGATCTGGGCGATCTGTTGGATCGCAACGCGCTCGTTGCGATCTCCTTCCGCCCGACGACGGGAACAGCTAACATCCACTCCCTGCTCGAGTAGGCCCGTCACACGGTCGAACACTTCGTGCGCCGCCCCAACATCAAAGACGCTGTCCCGAAAGTACATGGCCTCCAACTCGTCCGCTGACGGCACTAACAACCCTAGTACAGGGGACCCGTGGGCGGCAGCTACGACCGCCTCCAGCTTCGGGCATCCCTTTCGACTCCAATCATTCGTCACCCACCTCAACATGCGTGGCGTAAAATCTTCTTCTCTACGCCCCGCAAACTCACGTGCAACGCCCGGTATGCACTCGTATGCTAGTATCTGAAGACAAATAACGAAAATAATATTAGCAATTATTTATAAATTACATCAATAATATGTCAAAGCTCAGGTAGAACTCACCTGAAGTGGCTGTACGAACCCACTGATCAGCCAACTGCTTTTTGCGTTCGCCCCGTCATTCCTCTCCCGTAGGTTTTGTTGTACGGCCCGTATGACCTCCTTGAAAGCCACGCTGCCCCACGGAAATTGGGAGAAAGCCATCTCGTCTTCGACAAGCTGAAGGACCCAGGAACTGACGATGGTATCCTTCTTTGAGAGTCGAGGCAGCAACACCGCGGTGGCGAAGTAGACGTCTGCCAACTTCAACTTGTCCGTTTCCACTCGTTCCTCGTCGCCAGCCAACTCCTCCAACCGATGCTTCACGTGCGACATGCGGACTGTGGACATGCCGGGAAAATGTCTTTCGGCGAACGCTGCATCGGGGTACACTTGCGGTAGCTCAGCTGCGAACTTCAGCCCGGTGATTAGGCAATACTCCGATTTTGAAAATCGGAGTGGTTTGTTGCCAACAATCATCCAAAGCTCGTCGCGGTTGTGCAACGTCGTCTGCCTCTGGATGAGGTACCACAGCAACTGGGCCGAGAGATTGAAATCCACGGCGGCACTAACGAGTCGGCCGAACGCACTCCCGGCCCTATATGTCTCCCACTCTTGCTGGTTCATACACCTTCTTATCAACTCGCTGGCCTCGGGGTATAGCGAGGTCAGCGTAACACGGCAATCATAACCTTCGTCGCCTCTCAATTGCTTCTTCATCACAACCTAATTTATACGTAAGTATAACATAATTTAGCAAATTACAGGGTATGAATATTGAAAATATAAAACCCTTATGCACAGCTGAGCATGGGACCCCTGCTTATAAGATCAGAAGACCCGTGCTATTATACAGCGGACCCGTGCTTATACTCATCGGACCCGCGCGAGAACCTCATCATCTTATGCGCGGGACCCATGATAATATACATGGGTCCGATGCTTGCAAGCACGGGTCCGACGCTTGCAAGCACGGGTCCGACGCTTGCAAGCACGGGTCCGACGCTTGCAAGCACGGGTCCGACGCTTGCAAGCACGGGTCCGATGCCTTCACAACCTACATGCGCTACCAAGCACGGGTACGATGCTTGCAAGCACGGGTCCGACGCTTGCAAGCACGGGTCCTATGCTTGCAAGCACGGGTCCGACGCTTGCAAGCACGGGTCCGACGCTTGCAAGCACGGGTCCTATGCTTGCAAGCACGGGTCCGATGCTTGCAAGCACGGGTCCGATGCCTTCACAACCTACATGCGCTACCAAGCACGGGTACGATGCTTGCAAGCACGGGTCCGACGCTTGCAAGCACGGGTCCGACGCTTGCAAGCACGGGTCCTATGCTTGCAAGCACGGGTCCGATGCTTGCAAGCACGGGTCCGATGCCTTCACAACCTACATGCGCTACCAAGCACGGGTACGATGCTTGCAAGCGTGGGTCCTCGGCGACCAACCACGGGTCCTATGCTTGCAAGCGTGGGTCCTATACTTGCAAGCATGGGTCTTATGCTTGCAACCACGGGTCCGCATTAAATTAGGGTTAGAACAAATACCTTCACTTTTTTGGGTCTCGCGTTGATTGCCATTGTCGATTGACGTTCGGAATTGCGTTTGAGTTGCAGAGGCAATTATTTGAGAGAGAGAGAACAATTTTTATTCGATTTTCAGAAATTATTTGAGAGAGAGATTCAGTTTTTATTCCAGAAATTTGTCGAATTAAGTATCGAATATAATCGAATTATATTATTCGATTTATTATGTTATTCGATAGTAACTCGACTTTAATTCGATTAGAGCCAGAACAGAACAGAACAATATAAACAGAACAGAACCTCATAAAAACAGAACAGTATGTTCTAAACAGACCAGAACCTCATACATAAAAACAGACCAGAACATCAAGACAGTATGTTCTATCCCATCATATATAAAACACAAACAATGCAAAATCACAAATAGAAAATCAAAAGAACAGCTAAAAAAATTAATTTTTATTTTCAATAATTATTGTCCCATTGCCAGTTATCGTCGTACAAACGCACAGCTAAATATTTTCTAAATTCTAAAATCTGACCGTCGTCGAGCGACTGTAAACTATCGCTCTGGTCGAACATCAAGGCAACGGCCACCCTCAGCATATAGGCTCCACATTCACCGCTGAAAAACAAAAACGAAACACTGTCAGTTGAAAAAATCACATAATTGCCCAACGTTAAAAAATGAAAAACATACGTAAACATACCTTTGCTTCTGCTGAGGCATTGCCGCTCTAATAACTTCCAGGTCTACTAAACTGGAAGTTATCTTCAAGTCCAGGAGCAACTCCGATACCACTTCTTTAATTGATGCAATTTCTATGTTGATAAAGCGCATATCGGAGTCGCATGACCAGTTCGAGTCAAAGATCCGCAATTTCCCCAAGCTGAAACGATAACAAAATAATTAAAAAGTAATCATTTGTTAGTAAAAAAATTTATACCTAAAGACGAACCTCGATCGAATCTCTACTAGTACCCAATGGCTGTTGAAACACAGAGGCACGAGGATGAGCTCCGCGTCTTTCCAATGGATGGACGGCCAACCACTGAATGCGCCGGTGGAAAAATCGCAGAAATGATCGAGGATGAACGGCGGGGCCCCATCCAGACGAGCAAATCTGAGTAATTGCGTGAACGTCGTCGGGATGAAGCATATTTCCTTGACGGGCAAGTTATATCTATCCTGCATCTTCATGAACCCCATGAATGCCTCGTCCACATGCTGCATAAAATAAAAATGAGTCGCACGAATTATATTTACTACGAAATAAACTCGATGACATACCTCAGTAGTAAGCCACGCTCCAACCTTAGTCAGGTCATACCAGAAATGGCCGTCATGACCTCGCACCTTTGCAGCCCTCTCCTTAACATCCGTCTCGAGCACCTTCAAGTACGGTTCCACGCGACCCCAACCCCATCGCACCGTCATCTCGATATTATTTCGGATGTGCATCACGGGGGGCTTCACAACTGAGGTCGACTCTGGCAAAGCCGTGAACGGCGACCTCAACAGACGGGATCGCTTCCTCTCACGTGGGGGACTGCTCGGGGATGTGGCTGCGATGTATACATTATCAATTACTATCTACCTATAAATTAAAATAGTAACTAAAAAATGAACTTACCACCCGGCCCCGTAGATGTGGACGTAGTATCGGGGGGCGGCGCCGACTCCTTCGCCGTCTGGGCCCTCACTTCATCCTCCTCGGCCTTCTTCTTCTTCTCCGCCGCGGCCTTCTTCTTCTTCTCCGCCGCGGCATTCTTCCTTCTCTCGGCCTCGGCCTTCTTCTTGGCCTCGGCCCTCTCCTCCACGGCCCTCCTCGCCTCCTCCTCAGCCCTCTCTACGGCCCTCATCGCCTCCTCCTCAGCCCTCTCCTCCTCGGCCTTCTTCTTGGCCTCGGCCCTCTCCTCCTCGGCCCTCTCCTCCACGGCCCTCCTCGCCTCCTCCTCAGCCCTCTCTACGGCCCTCCTCGCCTCCTCCTCAGCCCTCTCCTCCACGGCCCTCCTCGCCTCCTCCTCAGCCCTCTCTACGGCCCTCCTCGCCTCCTCCTCAGCCCTCTCCTCCTCGGCCTTCTTCTTGGCCTCGGCCCTCTCCTCCTCGGCCCTCTCCTCCACGGCCCTCCTCGCCTCCTCCTCAGCCCTCTCTACGGCCCTCCTCGCCTCCTCCTCAGCCCTCTCCTCCACGGCCCTCCTCGCCTCCTCCTCAGCCCTCTCCTCCACGGCCCTCCTCGCCTCCTCCTCAGCCCTCTCTACGGCCCTCCTCGCCTCCTCCTCAGCCCTCTCCTCCACGGCCCCGACCCTCTCCTCCACGGCCCTCACCTCCCTCTCGACCTCCACATCCATGGCATCTCCGCGGCCCTCGCCATCTCCGGCATCGTCGTCATTCCCGCCGTATCCTCCGTCATCTGCAATATAACATATAATATTAAAAAATAAAATTTCATGAATATATTAAGAAAAGCTATACGTACCTCGTCTCCAGTCGCCGTCTCCGCCTCTTCCCCCTCTAATCGCCTTCACCTCCGCTAATATCAGGCCGCATACACCCTCCAAGCCTGTAAGCCGAGCATCAATCGTCGTAACCGCCGCAGACATCGCCATGATGCTGGCCTCAATCGCCGTAAATCGGGCGTCAATCAATCATGGTCGTGGGACGTGCGGCTCCGATGACGGGGGGACGTGCGGTGCCGATGACTGGGGGACGTGTGGCGCCGATTGCTGTGGGACGTCCGTCTCCGACCGGGGAGGGATGTCGTCATCGATCGCCAAGTCGTCATGACACTCCCGCGATTCCGTCTCCGGCTCCGGCTGTGGCTGCAAGTGTTCTTGACTGCAGAACACTTGCCGATTCTCGCGGAGATGCTCCGAGATTCTGACTGCAACGGCATCTTCCGCGTTCCCCTCCAAATCAGAAATCGTCGCAAAATGCGACGATCCAACTTCCTCGTCGGATGGGGTAAGCCAACAGCGCACATTCTGTGCGTTGTGTCATTGTTATTATTTAAACTATACTTATAAGTAAATATTTTAAAATTTTATAAAGATTCACTTACATCCATCGGCGCAGCGTCGAACGCGTTCTCCACCATCTCTAGCGACGGAGACATGCTTCTACCACTGAATTTTGTATTCCAGTGGCACATCCGTGGCATGGAAAGACCCTCCCGGTCTTTATGGAAAGCAAAAAGGTCTCCGATAGCCGGCCAACATTCGTAGGCAAGAATCTAAAAAATACATCGTGTAATTAATATTATAATTATACAAATAAACGTGAGATCACTTAAAAAAAATATTACTTACTTGGAGCGGTTGAACGAATCTGCTAATGTCGTAGGTGGCCGCCGCCCGTCCCGAGGAAACCTTGGACCTATACTTCTCGTTCAGGTCCTTGTTCAGCCCGTACACGGCCTCCTCGTACGCCACCCTACCCCAGGGATACTTATTGAATGCCTCAAAATCCGAGGCCAGCTTGACCCATTCCCTGCTCACGATGATCTCTTTCTTCTTCCTACGGGGTCCGAGCACACTACACACAAAGTAGAGAGCCGCCACCCTTAGCTTCTCGGGGTTTACCTCGGACCCCTGGGCATCTCCCATCTCGGCCATCTTCGCCTCCAGATCGTGTAGGTAAATCGACGCCCTATCTATAAATATTAATTTGATTCGAAGATTAGCAAAAGAGAAAATCATTAGTTCGTATATTAAGAATAGTTCGAAATCTTACTATTGAAGTTTGTCCGTAAAAACTCAAACGAATTCGGTATCGAATGAGTGCTGATGGAGTCGCAGTGGAGGCCGGTAATGAGGCAGTACTCCGTTAGAGAAAATCGGAGCGGCCTCTCGCGAACCACCATCCATAACTCGTCCGCTCCGGGCCAATATTCAACCTGGCGACTCATCAGATACCACAGTATCTGATTGGAGTTGCAGTATTCGGTGGCAGCCGTGATGAGGTTGCCAAACTGCGTGTCTCGCACCATCACGGCCATTTCCGCCTCGTTCAGAAATTCCAGGATGCGGTTCGATGCGGCATTGTAGTGCGACTCCAGGCATACAATGCACGGAAATCTATTTTCCGGCGGAAGCTTGGTCGGAAAATATACCTGAAATGCAAAAAAAAAAAAAAAGTTTGAGTTAATCGAGTTCGATTTCGAACTAATTCGAGTTAAATATGAACTCGACTAAGTATGAAATCGAGTTAAATATGAAATCGAGTTACAAATCGAGTTAATCTTTAACTCGATTGCTTCCTCGAGTAAACATCGCTCGAGCTAAATCGAGTTAAATGTTACTGACAAAATCTAGTTAATGTCGAGTTATGTATCGAGGTTCATATCGAATTAATATTTAACTCGATGGAGTCCTCGAGTTAACTTCGAGTTCACTCGAGGAACCTATCGAGTTAATGATCGAGTTAAAATAACTCGATCGTTAACGCGATTACAGACGATTTTCAAAATTTCAAATCGCCGACTCCGGCGAACCCAAACGAATTTCCGGCCGAAATCAACGACGAAGAGGAGAATCCAACCTAAATAACTTATACCCATCACCCATAACCCCCATATCTAACATCAAATCAAAAAACCTACACTAAACCGACAAAATAGGAATTTTACCGTGTATTTTTCGTCGTCGATGACTTCTTCAACGTGGGTTCGGCTCGGAGTCACGGCGATCTTTCTTCTTGGCCTCGGCATTGTCGATTTTTTCGGCGTTTTCGGCGTTGTAATTTTTCTCTCTTTTTTTTTTACTTTCTTTTTTTACTTTCGCGTTATCGAATTGTTTTTTACCTTCTTTAACGCAAGTCTAACTCGAGGGTCCTTCTTTTTTTAACTTTTCGGCATTGTTTTTTTTAATCTTCTTCTTAATTAATAATCAACGACGGTCCTTCTTTTTTTTAAGAGGGTATTTTCGTCAATTTAATACTCAATCCCTTTTGTTTAATTCTTTTAGATACCGATCACTCTTATCAAAATTATCCCAAAGCACACTCAACTCAGCTCACCACAGCTTCAGTAGGGTTTAACGATTGAAAAATTACCTTCAGGCAAAATGGAGTTCTTTACGACTAATTGTTAATTCCGTTCATGTCTTTAGCTTAAACCATCTCCACTATACAATTTCAAATAATCCTTGGCGTTTTCAGTCGGATTTGATCCGATTGTCGGTCAAATCAAAATCGAAAAATGGCTGCATCGATGAAAATGGAGAAACCCACGTCGGATCTGATGACGTCAGCCGGAATCGTCTCTTTGCTCAAGACACTAAAGCTGAAAACGAAGCAACAAGAGCTTTTGATCCGAGTGACGATCCTTGGTTTGGTGTATGTGCTGGCCTTCATCACTCGTCTGTTCAGTGTGCTGCGATATGAGAGCATGATCCACGAGTTCGACCCGTACTTTAACTACAGAGTTACGCAGTATCTGACTGACAATGGGTTTTACGAATTCTGGAATTGGTTCGATTCGGAGAGTTGGTATCCGCTGGGTCGGATCATTGGTGGGACGCTCTATCCTGGGCTTATGGTCACCGCTGCTTTCATTTACTATACGCTTCGTTTCCTCAGGTGCTTGGATGTGCTTTTCGACTCACTACGTCTACTGAATCTTTCTTCAGGATGTGTTTGTGTTTGTTCATCCTAGGGGGATTAGATGGGTGTGATGAGGTCAAAAAATTGAGCATTTATGTCTTGGTAAAATGAGTGGTGATAAAGAATATTTTACATGAGCGCCGAATCTCTTGGTGGACTATGGTGAGAGGGCCATTAGGTTGGTTTACGATGCCTTGTGTAGGGAACTTCAATGACTGATGGAATCTGTCTTGTGAATATATTCTAGGGTCAGTAAGTGATTTGAATAATATTAGCGTGAAGGGCGAAGGTGGGTTCTGACAACGAACTAAGTTTAAACCAGGTTAATTGGCGTTTTACTTGTATGGTCGTTGGTGATTCCTGGAATCAGTAGAGTACCTGGCCTGTATATGTGCATGTTGCTTTTAAAGATCTTTCATTTTCCTTCACTTTTAGATGTATATTCTCAAAATTGTGATGAACTTATTTACTTTATTATATCATTGAGGCTTATGCTTACCAAAATATTAATTGCATTGCCTCTCATATGCCAGGTTCATGGTTCACATACGTGAAGTATGTGTTCTTACTGCACCGTTTTTTGCTTCCAATACCACCCTTGTTGCATACTTCTTTGGGAAAGAACTATGGGATTCCGGTGCGGGACTTGTAGCTGCTGCATTAATTGCTATATGCCCTGGTTACATCTCTAGGTCGGTGGCCGGCTCATACGACAATGAGGGGGTTGCTATTTTTGCCTTGCTGCTTACATTCTATTTATTTGTCAAGGCTGTCAATACAGGCTCACTTGCCTGGGCTCTGGCGTCTGCTTTTGGGTATTTCTATATGGTTTCAGCTTGGGGTGGCTATGTATTCATTATTAATCTTATCCCACTCTATGTGATGGTTCTCTTGATTACTGGAAGATACTCAATGAGGTTATATGTAGCTTATAATTGTATGTATGTTCTGGGAATGTTACTGGCCATGCAAATACGTTTCGTGGGATTCCAGCACGTGCAGTCCGGAGAGCACATGGCTGCAATGGGGGTGTTTTTCTTGATGCAGGTATGTTTTCTCGTTCCTTGGAGTTAAAGAATCAGTTCAACATTGCACGTCATTTCTCAGATGTGCAGGAATTTACGTGCAGATTGTTTGTTTTAAATTTCTCCCATTTAGACTTCTATTAGTAGAGACTTATATTTCAGATATTAACTTCTTAGGGATGCAATCATTTTTAAGACAGTGATTTTCCCCATTTCGTTGCAGGTGTTTTACTTCTTAGATTGGGTCAAATACTTGCTAGATGATCCGAAGAAGTTCCATACGTTCTTGCGGATCACAGTGACCAGTGCAGTTGTTTTGGGTGCAGTAGCTCTTGGTGTTGGAACTGCATCGGGGTATATTTCTCCATGGACTGGTCGTTTCTATTCTCTCCTTGATCCGACTTATGCAAAAGATCACATTCCAATAATCGCATCTGTCTCTGAGCACCAGCCAACAGCTTGGTCATCGTTCATGTTTGATTTCCATGTACTTCTGATTATGTTCCCTGCTGGTCTCTATTTCTGTTTCAAACGCCTTTCAGATGCTACTATATTTATAGTGATGTACGGTCTCACCAGTATGTACTTTGCTGGAGTCATGGTGCGGTTAATTCTTGTTGCTACACCTGCAGTTTGTCTTATTAGTGCCATTGCAGTCTCTGCCACCGTTAAGAATCTAACTCAGCTTGTGAGGGCCAAAAGTAAGCCTGCCCCTGTTGGTTCAGGTAAAGGAGCGACCAGCGGCAAAGCTTCGTCAAAGGTGAGATTTGGTGCTAACCTTTTTTCTGAATGACAATTAGCATAATTTTCTTTCTCAACTTGTAAAATCTGATAAAGTAATCCTAGCTTGTTAATTGTTATTTTATAAAATGATCCATGGCAAACATGTAACATTTGACTGTGCTATATATTATGGGTGTGTATGTTTATGAGTGTAACGTTTGTTGTATCTACCAGTTACAAATGACTGTGCTATATATTATGGGTGTGTATGTTTATGAGTGTAAAACCACCTTGATAACCCTATAGATTGTAGCTTACGTTTTATTGTGGGTTGTCAATTTATCTATAACCCTTTGGAAAAGGATACCCAACGAGTCTTGTTTTTTGTTTCCTCAGGGTTCTGTTGATCATTCTCTACCATTTGGAAGAAATGTTGCTATGGCCTTGCTTTTTGGTGCATTCTACTTGCTTAGCAGATATGCGATCCACTGTACTTGGGTTACGTCGGAGGCATACTCATCTCCATCGATTGTATTGGCTGCTAGGGGTGCACATGGGAACAGGGTTATATTTGACGACTATCGTGAGGCGTATTTTTGGCTGAGGCAGAACACCCCTCAAGATGCCAAGGTGATGTCTTGGTGGGACTACGGTTATCAGATCACTGCCATGGGAAACAGAACTGTAATCGTGGACAATAACACTTGGAACAACACGCACATTGCTACTGTCGGACGTGCTATGTCCTCTTATGAGGATGAAGCATACGATATTATGAGATCGCTGGACGTGGACTATGTGTTGGTGGTATTTGGTGGGGTTACTGGCTATTCTTCTGATGACATTAACAAGTAAGAAATTATTTATCTTCAGCTAAAAAACAAGTTTTTTATTGCTTAATAGTTTTGACTCACAATTTGTGTCTCTGCTTGGAATGCTAATTACTATGCTAGTTTTATATTTCCAGATAAACATTGGTTCAATATTGTAAATATCGGAATTTATTTACTTAAAAGTAAGACAAGATTGAGTGAGGTGCCTTTGTGCCAGGTTTTTATGGATGGTGAGAATTGGAGGTGGTGTTTTTCCCGTCATTAAGGAGCCTGATTACCTTGTTAATGGAGAGTACCGTGTCGACAAAGGTGCAGCTCCAAAGATGTTAAACTGTCTAATGTAAGTTCATCTTCATCGCCCCTTCGTTTAATCTACCTTGTTTTAGTGTAATAAGAATGAAAGATCATATACTGTCTTCATCAGGTACAAGCTTTCTTATTATCGGTTTGGCGAGGTGACGACAGAATATGGAAAACCCCCTGGGTAAGTTGAAATCATATATCTGATGAACTCCGTCGTCATTACAATGAGCGTAAATAATGACAATATGATAAAAAAAAAGGCCTTATTTTTCCATTCTATATTGATGTTTTTTCTGTTTTTGTAACAGTTACGACCGAGCACGAGGCGTTGAGATTGGGAACAAAGACATAAAGCTAGAATACTTAGAAGAAGCATTCACAACCTCAAACTGGATAGTAAGAATATACAAAGTGAAACCACCCAAAAACAGATGGTGATTTTCCTTCAGCCTTGTCTTACCTCTTTCCCCTCTCTTTTCCGACCATAGATCGATCGGTCGATGTTTAAGGTAACGCCAGAGTTGAGTTTTTTCACGGACTAGGATTTAAGTGTAATGTTTAAGCCTGTTGTTTTCTTTTCTTTGTATTTTCCCAGAATTTATAGCCTCCCTTTTACTCAAATAGCTGCCATCAAAAGATGCTATATTTCCTGAGGATTCATCAGTTTTCAGTTTTCACCATGTTATTACAAAGGGTTAATAGCTATATAGGTATTGTATTAATAAATAAAAATAAAAATTAGATAAAGGATAAAAAGGAAAGCAATAGAAAAAAAAGGGGGATAAAACTCAAAATGGTCCCTACTGTTTACTCTATGAATCAATTTAGTTCCCGATGTTTTGTTTGACTCAATTTAGTCCTCGATGTTGTTGATTTTTGACTAATTTGGTCATTCTGTCATGAATAACGCCAATTTTAACGGGAATTTGGCACGTGCACCACACTAAATCATGTTTGGATCGAATTTGGAATATTTGTAGGATTTGTGGGTTTATACTGTTTTCTTCTACTGTCAATGAAGCTCGACGAAACAGGTGATTTAGAGCTCATATTCGAATTTTGGAGGAGAAATTTTTGGTTTCATGCCCTAATTTCATTATTCATATCAATTTTATCGGTTCAGATATGATTTATTGTGAGGTTCGTGTGATATTTAAGTTAAAATTGATGTCTATCATGACAAAAAGATCAAATTGGTCCAAAATCGATAACATCAGAGACTAAATTGGTTCAGACGAAACATTGATGACTAATTTAATCAATAAACATCGGTGACTAATTTAATCAATATGGTAAACAATAAGAACCATTTTGAATTTTTGTCCCGAAAATAAAACATTCATCCTAACATAACGCGACAAGATCGTACGATGCCCACGAATCTCGCCAGCGCATAATCCAAGAAGCAGCAGCGATTCAAACCACAAGCGAGGATAGAACAGAATATGAATAAAGAAAGAGGGAATCAAACGGTCGGCGTTTGCTAGATTTGAATCTCGACGTTCTTAATGTTTAAGCTATATCCCAGAGGCGCTGAGCTGAGTGAGCTGTGGTGAGAGAGTGGGTGCGCGAAAATGGCTTCGGTTTCATCTCCTGCTGAAAATGGAAAGGGGGAAGTGAATGAGAAGGAAGAATTGATGGTGAAATCTAAGTCTAACACGAAGAAGAAGGAAGGGTTGGGATGGATCGAGTGGGCGATGGGATGGTTGTACCTTGCGTATGAGATGTTGTTCCAGAGGATCGTCGCCAGCAACCTTCAGAACCCAATGCCTTTGCCTCCTGTTAATGAGCTCACTTTCATCGTAACGGGCGCTACCTCTGGCATTGGCAAGGAAATCGCCAGGTCATCGATTGGAATCATTTGAGTAGATAGATGTCTTAATATCATTTACTGTTCTTGCTGATATTGTAATAGTGGATTCTTGTTGTTTAGGCAATTAGCAGAAGCAGGGGCACATGTTGTGATGGCTGTGAGGAGCACAAAAGCTGCTGCTGAACTGATAAGCAAGTGGCAGGAAGATTGGTCTGGAAAGGGTCTTCCTCTTGACGTCGAGGTACGGTGAACTAAAATCGCTTGATTGATTCGATTTAGAATGCTTCGTAAAAATGATTTCGGTGGAGTAAGTTCTTGGTTGATTGTGGAACTTTTGTCTTTTGAACCATTTTAAGGTTATGGAGCTCGATCTTCTATCGCTGGATTCTGTTGCGAGGTTTGCTGAGGCGTGGAATGCACGGTCAGGGCCTCTTCACGCTCTCGTCAATAATGCGGGAATATTTTCCATTGGAGGTGAGTTTCTGAAGAAGCAGGGCAATCAATATTATGTTGCCGTTTCTTTTTTTAAAGTAATTGCTTATCGGTGTTTAACGCTAAGTTTTGTTTCAGAGCCACAAAAGTTCTCAAAGGATGGTTATGAAGAACACATGCAAGTGAACCACCTTGCGCCAGCACTTCTTTCAGCATTGCTTTTGCCTTCACTCATCAGAAGCTCTCCGAGCCGTATTATCAATGTGAATTCTGTAGTAAGTTTCTTGGCCCTCTATAAAAGTCTATTGTTTAGTCTCTGGAGGACTTGCCCCAAGTATTGGAACTGATTGTGTCCGCCCGTTATGAGATATAAAACTGATGGTAGAATGACTACTCCTCTATTTATTCTCTTATTACATAATTGAGACACTCCTCCCACATTAAACATATTCCCTTTCCCTTCGGAAGTTCCATCATAGTACTCTTGGCTGAACGACAGTTTATTTGTGCTTGAAGTTAAAATGCAATGACTGTTATTCATTGTCAATGACATTTGCTGACGATCAAATAATGTCCGAAAAGATAATTATGTTCGTTTCATTGACTCGTAATCTTGGACTAAAGTGACCCAATTTGCATCCATGCAGATGCATAATCTGGGATTCGTTGATCCAGAAGATATGAACGTTACGTCTGGGAAAAGAAAATATACGAGTTTGGTGGGATACTGTGGCAGTAAACTAGCGCAGGTTCTTCAAATCAATGTTTATTAGCTTTTAGTCTTCAAATTAGATATGTTTATTCCCTTCCCTCCTCGATGCTTTACGATGTCTCCCTTTTAATATAATTGACGTTGCTTTCTTACAACTCATCGATGAATGCAGGTCATGTTCAGCAGTGTCCTTAACAAGCAAATTCCCGCTGAAGCTGGCATAAACGTTATATGTGCTTCCCCGGGAATCGTCCACACCAATGTTGTAAGATTCTGATACTATCTATACATAAAATTCAGAATCTCCCAATTCTACATATGATCTACTAAGTCCATGTTAGAATAAATCGTCGTCTGTCTTTATATCCAGGCTAGGGATCTTCCAAACATAGTTCAAGCTGGTTATCATCTGATCCCTTATTTCATTTTCAGCCCCGAAGAAGGTAAACTTAGGACTTGTGTTTCTATGTGTCTTTATCAATTTACTTGCACTACATTTACATCAAACATGGAATATCTTATGAATCGCTTCTTCTCGGTTATTACAGGCTCTAGAAGCACACTATTCGCAGCCACAGACCCACAAATGGTCGAGTACTGCGATTCTCTGCGAGGCGAAGACTGGCCCGTTTGTGCGTATATCAATTACGACTGTCGCCCTTCTAATCCTTCAGAAGAAGCCCACGACGTCGAAACTGCTCGTAGAGTCTATGATAAGACGATGGAATTAATCGGTCTTCCTACCGATGCTGTGGAGAGACTCATAGAAGGCAATGAAGTTGTCTGCAGATATGGAAAGCCTTCATCAGATTAAGGTCTCTTTTTCTTACGTTAGACAGTTTTAAGTTGTCTTAAGCAAAGCCTGACGCTTGTCTTATTATCAACCTTTTATTTAACAAATTTTTTTTATTTTTTTTATCAAAATATAAAAAAAATCAAACAAACAAAAAAGCCAAGAAAAGATGGTCAATATCATCACGTTTCGTCGGCATGCAGACTGCAGACTTAGAAAAAAAAAATTTGAATTTTTTTATTTATTTTAATAAAACATCACATCTGATAATTAATTAAATCAGCAGAATATCAACCTAAGGGTAAAACTCGGGCAAAGCGAGGGTATACGTGTCGTCCATTCATTGGCTACCACTCAAATCATTCCTAGCGGGGGGTTCTCGTCAGACTGTCATGCATATATAGCATCAGACCCTTCAATTTATTACACACACTCCATGTGTATCTCTGCGTGTTTTTCACTGTCCTCAGAAAAACAACTGAAGGTAAAGAAGCTCTCCCAGCCATGTTTTTTATCTTTTTTTCATCATTTCTCATCTCGGTTGAGGTTTATATATGCATTTCAAGTCATATGTTATTTCGATTTCCGTCGAGGAACGGATTACCTCACGGCGTTTGTGATTTCCTTTTTTTTTTTCGATTTGTTTTTTTTTTTCAAAAATTGAGATCGCAGGTAAGTTTCGGACACGGCAGACGAGTTATTACCTGCTTAGTTGCTGCATTTATGTTGTAGGTAGTTACTGCATTTATTTAGTAGTTGCTGTTAAGGCTAAGATGGAGAGAAGTGATTAGTTGTGATGGTTATTAATCTGATGAGATATGCCGTATCATCACATGTCTTGATTTGGCCCTCAGAAATAGTACCGTGTTTTTTATCGGTTGCCTTCGGACATTACATTTAAAGCTAATAATGCACCACCCAGTGTACTATCAGTGTGTGTTGTGTGTGTGGATTGTTCATATCTAATGACTGTACGTTTGTCATAAGTTTTGTGAATTATTGCATGACGAACAGTTAATAGTTGGCTCGTGGCTGAGCTTATTTTACTGTGCTGTGTGTCTATTTCTTTCAACATCGTAAGTGTCGTTATTTTTCTTCCCAGGAATAATACTACTCGAAAGAAAATGGTTGCTAAGCTTGACAAAAGTAGTAGTGGCGGAGAAATGGCAGAAGTGGATGATGGGTCAAATAATCAGTCGCGTCGAAGGAAAAGCTTCAATAACAAACCATCATGGCTTCTCTGTACCATTGCTGGTAAGTAATAACATGGTAACATGTTTTGTATGTGCAGCATCAATCATGTGTCTGTTTCTTTCAGTTCTCTTCTCTTGGAATTTTATATCATGATCATATTATTACATATAAATGGTATGACGATGATGACAGAAAAGGCCTTAATGATGATTGACTTTTGAGTGTTTTAAGTATTTCACTGTTACTGTTCTTGCTAGAATATGGTCCAAATCGATTATGGTGTGCCTAGGATAGAACTGTTATGTTATAATATTAGGACAACATATACTTCATCAACAAACCCACCCAGCTTGTTGTTACATGTTCAAATTTCAAAATACAATTTGAAGAAAAGCATTTCAAGTACTTTTTTCTAACATTATGATTTCTGTGTAAGGAAAGAAAAAGGAAGAAAAAAAGGATCAGATTTTGAAATTTGTATTTCGAAGTGTGGGGCTCATTACAAGAACCCTTGTCTTTACGAAATGGGTCCTACTTAGTTTCGGCTTCAAGTGAAGAAACAGTCGTGATATGATATGTCCTTTTCCCAACCCATATAATATGCATGTAGGTAGGCATGAGCATGATAAAGCCACAAGTTAGCAGAAAAGGTTCTCTTGAAAAAGCCTGCAATTATTACCATTTTTTCCTCAGAGTCTTGTTTTGACGTTTTCCCTTCTCACTGTGCTATCTACATATATATATATATAGATAGATATTATCTTTTAAAAGAAATTAAAATGTGCCGTGTTGCAGATAGGCCTTTGATTCTTATTCTGATATTGTGATTTCTTCACTTCTGTTTATATAATAATAATTGCATGTGTTTTGCCCATCGCTGTGTCAGAAGACGCCCGTTGGACCCAATTTCAAAAGGGTTTAATAAAAAAAAACATTAATAATATTAAATCTAGTTGAGAATCAAAGCATAGATTTATAAACTTCAGGTATGTTTATTACACATATTATGTGTACTAGAGCTTATAGGTCAAACAGTGGGCCCGCAACAAAATAGTTAAGTATTTCGAATTTAGGACCATTTATTTCTGGTAATATAAGAGGGTCCATTTATGACCCTTCAAAAAAATGCCTCAAATTTCAAACTTTCAACTACAAAGAAAGATTTCATTTAATGTTGAAGACAGCTTTGTGTTATATGTTTTTCAACAGATTTGGATGATCGATTGAAGAAGCTAATGAAGAGACAGCACAAAGAAAGCGGCGCCGACGGATTTGCGGCACGAGCCAACTCTTACTACCACGAACGACCGCAGCTTCTCGAGCTACTCGAAGACCTTTACAACGCTTACCTCTCTCTAGCAGACCGTTACTGTCAATCTCTTACCAAGAACCAAAAGCAGACCAGCCGATGCTCTTCTCCAATCCCACCTCCGAGGTTCGACGAAGCGACAGAAACCGACGGAGATAACAACAATGGTGAAGTAGTTGATTCTGATGCTGAGAGCTCACTATCCTACCAAGCCCCATCAACGAAAACCAAAGCCAAGACGATCGATGCTGATATTATCCTAGCCGAACTGATCATTAAGACAGTGGAGTACGAGATTGTCATAGACGAGGTCGAAGTAGCTGAGAAGAGATTCAGCGAGTCCTGCAGGAAGATGGACCTTCAGAGGAACCTACTCGACGTGCTCGAATCGGAGAGGTTGATACTGCTCAATGACAACGCTACGTTAGGGTATAGAGTCACGGCGCTGGCGGAGGAGAACAAAGGGTTGGTTTCCGAGACTCAGTTCATGAAGAGGAAGGCCGCTGAGCTGGCGAGGTGCGTCTTGAAGACGAGGGAGGATCACCGTGTGTGCATGCTGAGCCAGAAGATCGAGGATCTCCAGGGGCAGATTTACAGGCTGGAGAAGAGGAACAAGGAGTACTATGACCAGCTAGTGAAGCAGAATGAGAAAGGCGACGGTGGTAAGGATTTGAAGAAGGTTAAGGGCGGGAAAGAGGTGAGCTTGGAGGATTGTCTTCATGGAGGCAGCGGCGGCGGCGGTGGTGCTGTTTTGCCGGGGCTGGGCAAGTGTTTCAGCTTCAATCTGAAAAGTTTCGGGGATCAGAATGGGAAGGTGGAAAATGGGCGGGCTTCGAAATTGTGGGATAAGGTGAAGAAGCTCGAGCTGTTCAACTGCGGCCCGAACTTTTAGTTCGACAGTTGCTGCTGCACTGTGTCTGCTGATCGGTTTATCTAGTATGTACTTTTGTTTTGAAATGATATCTGTGTAAGAACAAAAACGTCGAAACAACAACTTGCAATATATAAGCCCTATTTAGATAAGCTAGTCTCAACTCTCAAGTTTACTCTATGGTTTAAGGCATGGATTCAAGAAACATTAACTTTAACAATGGAGAATCATGACTAGGAAAGCAAATCATCTAACATTGAGAGAACAGTCGAAGAAACTCTTACCGTTTGGTTAGCCTCGGAACTGTTTAGGACAACATGGCTCAGCCCAAATCTTCAGTTGCTAATTTCTCCTGAAGCTTGGCAATTCTAACCTGAAATAGAATGTTGAGAACACAAATAACTAAACCAGCGAGCGAATACAGCTGAAGTACCTTGAATTGCTTGGAACGGCGTAAGGAGGGTTCTAAGTCTAAAGCAATCGAATAAGACTCCTCAGCGGCCTTGAATTTGTGCATAGCCATTAAAACATCGCCTTCACAAACATAGGCCTGTCGTCATTACATCAGTGAAATGTCTTACCGATCAATCAGCCTTCGGATGCATGAAAATGAAAACAAATTCCGCCAAAAAGGAAATGGCAAATGCATGCCTCGGGATAGTATCGTGCTATAGTCAAAGCTTCTTTGATGTCCTCGAGTGCTTTGTTTATGTCTCCCATTGCAAGACTTACTTCCGACCTGTTGGCAACCGCAAATTTATGATCCGAAACTCTTCTGAAATTTAATCAAATGAAACAAAAAAGAAAGAAAGAAAGAAAAAAGGAATTCAACAAACATCCATGACGTTAACTGGGATCTTAATGAAGTTGAGGAAGATTCACAGACCTCTCCTTGTATAAAATATGCAGACCTCCGAATGGTTTGAGATCTATGGCCTGCAAAAGTTGTAAGAAACTGTAAATATATACTCAGATTACTACAGATATCACATAACAAAAGAACAAATCAATTCATCTTTATCGAAGTTAACGACTCAGTGAATCACCCATTTCATCACCATATTAGCCTCAAACAAGAAAGTAAAGCTGATCATAAGATTCTACCTGGGAGAGTAAATCATGGGCAAGAGACAATTCACCTCTGCCCATTTCATCTTCAGCCCTCTTCCTCAGCGCCAAAGCCTTCAAGCACTTATCCCCATCGCCACCCTCGCCGTCAGCACCGCAGGCATACGACATCGCATCGGCAGCTTTGCTTGGGGTCCCACAATGACCCAAGAAGACACCCTCGGGTAAAATTACGATATTCGGCCCCGACCCGCACCGCCCCAGGCAGCCGCACGTCTTGACGGCGACGTGGGGCGGGGAAATTCCGGCAAGTACCTGGAAGATATCCAAAGAACCCTGCCTCCTGCATGTTCTGTTTGTGCACACTCTTACCTCGATTTTTTCTTCTTTCTTCTCCGAAAGAGCTTTCGTTGCTGCAAATGTTCGTTGGTTTCTAAAGATGAAAGCAGAATTGGGAAGCAGACTGTGAGTTGCATACTTCATCTGCTTGGTGAAGTGATGATGCTATCGAATTTAGTGTTCTTGGTAGCAAGAATTCAATTTTTTTTTTATTTTATCCTTTCAATGGGCTCCCTTTTTCCCTACAATACTGTAATAAACTAACATGGTCAAACTATAACACTTCGCAAATAATTATTAGTACATCTTCGCATGTAACAAGCCAAGAAAACACAGAAAACACACACATATGTCCTCATGTCTGCAAAAAGACACAAACTTGGTCATTCAGGGGTGGGGTTTCTGTTCCATGATAGATAAGCTGGGTCTCCCAAAGGCCTGCAATGGCGGCAGAATGTTATAACAAATGTTTTTTATGTGTAAGAAACATACAGAAGAGAAAGTCTTCCATAACTTTACCTCGGCTTAACAATGTAAACAAGGGAGAAACCTATGGCAAGGAACAAGCTAGTTCCCCCGACGGTGGTGTAAGTCCTGCCAAGAAAATCGTTCTTCCCACCAATCCATGTGGTGGTGGAAATCACGATCTTTTTCTGGGCGTTAAACGAATACGTGTTGTAATTGTTCTGTATCACGATGTCTACTTTATCGTTCGGTTGGAGGTCCGTCTCGATTCTTCCGTATAACTTCCTAAAACTTGGTAAGGCCGCTGGTCTCATCCACACGATGAGGTCCTCTTGCTCGCTCAACTGTTCGATGTAGGAGAACGAAGATCGATAAAGAAGGAAAGTGAAGATTAATTTTACAAAAGAAAAAAATGAACTTACGGGTTTGGTCTCATCGAGTTTCCCACCACCAATTAGGCCTCCGCTTTGGAAATTTTTGGGGTAGACGTTTGAACCGAACTTCTTCGTTTTATCGCTGCCCCATGCAATGTCTTTTCTGTTGATATCTAACGCAATGTTGTTTCTAGAAAACTTGTATGTATCGTTGAATAAACTCCAAGCAATAAGCCCGCAAGGTACGATTGGCCTGTTGTTGGCATCATATGCCTCTGGCTCACACGATTTCACGCTATGCTCGTCTTTGGGGCTCCTCAACTGATGATCGTTTCGGCTCTTAACATATCTATAAAACCATGATCATTGCGTTAATTGAAATTTAAAGAACTCATAAATACTCGAGATAAAAGAATCGATGTTTCCCGACCTTCGATGATTCTGATAGAAGCCGTCGAGCTGGTAGTATACGAATATTGGTTTCTTCATCTTCTTTAACACCTAAAAATGTTGAGAAAAATAATTTGAGGCCAGACACCATTGCAGTACATAAAAGAGATGCAATAAAACCACTAAGAAATCAAACTCTAACAGTGAAGCTTCGGACACATGTTTTGTTTGTATCAGGGTTCTGGATATATCCAACCCGTTCATCCTTTGCCTGTGAATGCGTCGCGGTTGAAGGAAGACAAGCATCATCATAGCGGTCAACGAGTTCTATTACCTACACGCATAAGCAAGGCAACGAAAAGAAAAAGAAAAACATATGTTAATCAAACTCATACAAACACATACGTTGATAATCACATTAAGCTACAGCTGAAGAATAATCAATACAGCGTTAGATGCAGATAAACAGGTCAGCCCAATCGGGATGAAGATTACGCCGAGAGCGATAAACGTCATTATGACCTGAATCAACGTGGCAAAAAAAATGTCAGACAAAATTTTTAGCTCAAGAATTCAAGACATTGTTGAAATAATGGTAATACCAATCCTGGAGTTAAAATTGGCTTGCAAGCTGGAAGTTCTTGCTGAGTGAACCTGGAATCTGCAAAACGATGATACAAAACATACAAAACCGAAATATATAAATACAATCATAAATTAATTCTATGGAAATTTCAGGAGAAGAACAACGACAAAAACAATCGCACATTTGGGCTTCCTAGAATTTCTGGAAGAGGACGGAGAAATTGCGTCAGAGCTCATCTCGATAACTATTTTACGAATAGAACGCTCGCTTATCGATTATGGCTCTGCAGATTATATATGTCCAGCCTGCAATTTCAAACAGAGAACGTTACCAAGAATTTGATAAATGAGGAAGGAAGAAGACGAAGGGCTTTAATTGGATCGAATGTCTTTCAATTTGTGGGATTGCTTTGCATTTGTTTGCATGGATTACGCTCCTTATTTTTTATTCCCCAAATAAAACAACATATTATTTCCTTTTTTTTAATAAATTAATTTTTTTTTAAAAAAAATGATAACTAATATTTTTTTCTCCATGTTTAAGGGAATTATTAAATTCCTTGATTACGAGTTTAAATTATATGAGCGGAGAAGTTTGTGTGATTGGAACGAATCACATGAACAAGGAGGATTAGACCTGCTTGAAGTCGGGATTGTCTCATAGTCTAAAATAAAGTTCAGATTTACTTGGAATTGAACTTGAAGTGTGAGAAATTCGATGACGTTGTGTAAGGATATAACCCATATAGACAAACATTTTTGGAATTTTAAAAATCTATCTTTTTTTCCATCCTTCTACTCAATAAAATCTATCAATTTTAGAATTTTTTTCCTAATGAATTAGAAGTTTTTTTTTTTTTTTTTTTTTCACAAAACCCTCTCTCATCTTCTCTTTTTGGTTCCCCTTCCTATATTAACGGAGGTTGGAAGGTCTTGTTATATTTTCTCATTATCTTCTTTATATATATATATATATATTTTCGGTTTTAGCTTTTCTCGGTTTTGAGTCTTTCATTGGAGCTTTTGTCTCCTCTGGTAGGATTTTTTTCTTTCCATGTGGAATGTCATTTTATTATGGGAGTGAACTTCATCAAGAATGCAAGATTTGAAGTTGAAGATGAAAAAAAAAATAAGAATATTACAGATCTGAGTTTAATAATCATAGTTGTTGAGTTTTACATCCGAATAGTAATAATTTTTTTAATTTTTCTTATTTGAACTTTAATTCTTATTTTCTCGATTGTATTCAAAGAGCTTGTTGAACTATTTAGTTCGATTTGTTGATATTTTAAACTATTGTTTCGAAAAAAATATATATAAATTAAAGAAAAATGGAATTTATAGTAAAGGCATTCTAACAATAAGCCCAACCCAAATGTCCCTTACCCAACCCAGCAGCCGAACCAAATCGTCTCTCATTATGTGCGCTGTGCTTTGCCTTCAATTATATAAATTTCGACGATCGTGAAATTTCCCCAATTCATCGCCAGGAACCCTATCGGTCCGAAGAAACACAAACGCTTGCAGTCCTCGATTGTTTCGCTACTCGGTGGGCGTATCTGTAATTCGGAGCTGTTTCTTGTTTCTAATAGCCTTACTTTGATAGACAAGCAGCAGTGATTCATCGTAATTGTAAACATTTTGTGTCCTTGTTATTGTTGTGTTCATTCGTTTGTTTTAGACCCAGATGAGGAACAATTGTAAAAGTAGGATTAGGGTTTTTGTGTAATTTTTAGCTGCTATCGCGGGAAATGGAGGGTAAGCGCAGGCCATACGCTAGATCTCTATCCAAAGAACAACCTGGTCCGAAGAAGCAGAGGCTTTCTGCGGTCCCTAATTCGTCGGATGGACGGCCCGGATTTAATCAGCAGCGTCGTGTCCACACGGACCGAGATTCAAACAGCAGCGATTCAATACATGGCGAGCACCAGGAGCTGGTTAGTCAGTACAAGTTTGCATTGTCTGAGCTGACATTTAACTCGAAGCCCATTATAACAAACTTGTCGATCATCGCGGGTGAGAACTTGCACGCGGCCAAGGCTATTGCAGATACTGTCTGTACCCACATAATTGAGGTGATTATGGATTTTACAAGCTGTACCGTTTTTCTAGTGAATGGATGTATGAACTTCCTAAACTAGATCTCTCATTTGTCGATATTAGTCTGAAATGTAAAAGGTTTTGGTGGCAAGAAGCGAGATTTGACAATATTGTTCTCTTTTCCTCTGTTTCTGTTTCTGTTTCAAGTATAGTTGCATAGCCCATAGCCGTATGTGAGGAAGTTGTGTTTGTTAATTTTTTTATTTTTAATTTTAGCATTTTTAGATGATTGATTAATCGATTTGTATTGGTTTGGAATTTATGTTTTGTGGACATGGGATTATAAGCGCTCGATGGTTGATTGATTTTCATACGGTTTTTTATTCCCATTAACCATTAACTCTAATAGCAAAAACTGTTGCTAAATATTATCAGAACTGCAATATGTGTTCAGAAGTATTTTGACTGAGATTTTATTTTTTTGGATCGCCTACTTTGTTGGTTCTCAGATACCACTCTTCTGTTTTATACACTCCATTAGCAAAGTTTTCATTAATAATAACTATAATATTGGCCACTTCTATCCACCCTTTTTGGTCATATTGTAGTATTTATGCCATTGTATTTTCCTTATACCAGACCCATTTGTATGCATATTAGGAGCTCTGTGAATATATTGCATATTGATATTGTGTATGATTATAGCAAATGTATTGGAGCGCTAGATTGTGCTATCATATTAGCTACCTTTTCCAATAGCTGTTATATGCGAAGAAATTTGGATCCCGACACATCTTGAGGCCAAACAATCAATGTAAAGGAAATCTGGAAGTTACTACTTAGCCATCCCTGTAAATTTCCAATTTAGTTTTTTCTTCTCAAGGGGATGCATGCTATAATGTAATATATACTATATCTGTTGATGAGAGCACATGACATTATATTGATGATCTGTAGTCAGGTTTGTGTGGTCAATAGTTATGGAGTTGTTTCTGAATCTTGTTCATAGGTTTCAGTCGCAGAGCAATTTGAGGACCTACTTAATATGCAATCTGTTTCATATTGCTTTATGTTACTAACTCCCACAATAACTGGGTCTGTATTAAATTTCAAGTTTTGATCTTGGGTCTTACATTCGTCTTGGGTCAATTTACAGGTCGCTCCAGATCAAAAACTGCCGTCTTTGTACTTACTGGACAGTATTGTGAAGAACATCGGGAAGGATTATATAAAGCATTTTTCTTCCAGACTGCCTGAGGTCAGTTTTTGGAAAGATGAAAGTATTCTTTGTAGGTTGTCATAATTTCATATGTTCGTTCATCATCCTATATGGTGCAAACATGTTATGTATATAGTTCATTGCATTAGACAGTTGAACTTGGAGATAAGTTTCATGTCCATCCTCTTACATTTTATGTAACTTTTCTTCTCTATTGTATCAGGAATTAGTGCTCGTTGGATCCCTTGTTATGATTGCTAGCTCAGTCGTTTACCTCTTCCTGCTCTGTTTTCCAGGTTTTCTGTACGGCATATTGGCAGGTTGATCCTTCAACACATCAGGGTATGCGCCACCTTTTCGGCACCTGGAAAGGAGTGTTTCCTCCTCAGGTCCTACAGATGATTGAAAAGGATCTGGGATTTACTAGTACGTCTAATGGTTCATCTTCAGGAGTGGCAGTCTCGAGAGCAAACTCTCAGGTTCAACGCCCTGGCAACAGCATTCATGTGAACCCCAAATATTTGGAAAGACAACAACTTCAGACCAGCAGAGTAAGATCTTGATGTCTATCAAAATCTTCATGTATTTTACATCTCAATATATTTCTGAAGTATTTAATAGTTTGGCTTGGTAAATTTGTGTTAATGATTCATGTGTTTGCATGGCTTGATACTGATCCTTAATGTCTTTTGCATTATTTTGCCTGTGTAATTATATTTACTATGCTATGTTATGAAGGCAAGAGGATCAGGCAGCGATATAAGTGGATCAATGGTAAGCTCGCCAAAGATTGCTGAGGCACCACTGACTGGTTCCAAGAAATCATGGGCTGATCCCTTTGTTAAGGCGCAGGTGAGAATCATACCATGGGATTTTTTTGTGCATGCCCTTCGTATTTATATCATTAGTTACTGAAAAAATAAATTCCATGTTCAGATTCATCCTAGAGATCAAACGACTGAGCCTGTTCGTAACAAATTTTCAACTATAGCAAGTATAGATACAGATTATGATTCCAATATACCTGGGCTTTCTGGTGTTGAAACTGGTAGAGTGAATGAAAGTCTTAAAGAGCAAGGGCTGAACAAGCCTTGGCATGCTTTTGGTAGGAATGTTGGTGGGAATCTGTCTGATCAAAAGAACCATGCTGGGAAGAAAACAGGTTTAGATGGTTATGCCGCCCAAAAGTCAACAAATCATGACTTACGCCATCAGAGCGATCAATTTTCCTTCAGGAACGCCAATGGTATCAATCAGACATGGAAAAACTCCGAAGAAGAGGAATATTCGTGGGACGAGATGAATTCTAAACCCACTTTGGCTAAAGATCATTGGATGTCTGATAACGATGATAGATTAGTAAGTTCTGTTGATTCAGTATATTTTTTAGTGCAAACTTGTGTATTATGTTTTACCTATCTGTTGTTTGGATTCAAACATGGTATTTGTTTGATTGCTGGGGGAATCTAGGTATGAATCAGACATGTTTATATTTATGACACTAAATTGATTGAGTTTATGCTATGGTCTCTACTGTAGCCTAAATATCTGTTAAATGCTTCGACTTTTTACTGTCGTAACCAACATTATTTGAGGGCAATTAAGGCTAGCACATAATCACCCAACCATTTCACCATCGGAGGCTACCGAAGAAAAAATTCATTTGCTTGCTGCTATTCTCCTGTTGTTTATCCCTCTGATGTATCAGTTGCCATTTTTGTCCATCTCTGTCATGATACTAAAATTTACTAATTGGAGTTGCATATGATGTATGCTAGAATTCCTTAGTTCGTGTAACAATCAACTTTGTCTCGGCACTATGGTTGCAGGAGGTTGACATTCGATATCAAGAGCCACAAAATCTACATGATACGGGATCAAGGATCGATGATGAGCCTTCAGTGGATTCTGCACCGCATGAACTGACCCAAGTGCCATTTTCGTGGTCAGAGGAACTGCATCACCCAGAAGCTAGTACAGTCTTGGAAGCTGGAAGTAACATTTTAGGTTCTGAGGACTATCATACTGGTTTGCGAAATTCGTCTGATATGGCAAGCAGAACACCTTACGTATCACAGCAGAGCAAACCTCCTGGTCGAGGCCAGAGTTTCAAGTTTCCCGAGAATAAAACCCCAGGAATCAAAGTTACTACCAGACCACAGACGCAGACTCGTGGAATTGCACCATCTGCCATGAACTCATCAATTCAACGTATGTCATCATCACCTTCTTTATCCAAATCCAATTCAATTCAATTGCCATACACTTCAACCGATCGAAATCAGATGTCGGCAGGGCCTCCAATAGATCCTAGAAGGCCTTTGTTACAGAGAGGTCTGGCATCTCGTGACCAAGCCTCTTTGCTGAGGTTGCAACCATCAACTAGCCTCCCTCCACCTCAACAGAAGAAATATAGTCCCTCTCAACATGGAAAACTTGAAGTCTCTGAGCTTGAGCCATCTGGTGTAGAACAGCACTCTCCTGTACAATCATCACCTAGCAGCTTGTTAAATGCCCGAACAAAAGATCAAGTGTTTAGTCTTGATAGTTCCATCAAGCCAAGTTTCCAAGAAGGCAGATCTCAACCTAAACTAGGTGTTGCACGGCCGCCTTCACCAAATGTAACTAATTCTGCTACTAATCAGGTTTCCAGCCTTTTAAGCTCACTGGTGGCCAAAGGCTTGATTAGTGCTTCCAGTTCTGATAAATTGTCCTCAGCCCCGAGCCAAAAACCCATACATCCTGCAGATATAGCTTCTGGGGTTACAAACATCGGTTCCATTTCTGTTTCTTCTCTACCATTGGCGAAGGGAAAATCCCCATCTGTTACTGATGAGCAATCATCATTTGAACCTCCTGCTAAGCCCTCTCGTGTTTCTCCTCAATCTGAGATGGAGTTGAGAAGTTCTATCGGATTCGACTTGAGGCCCGATGTAATACGTAAATTTCATCCTGACGTGGTGGCTGAGCTTGTTACTGATCTTCCACACCGTTGCAACATATGTGGTGTGAAACTCAAATTTCAAGAATTACTCGATAGGCACCTGGAGTGGCATGCGTCAAGGGTTCCTGAGCGGGACGCTTCAGACAAGATGGCCAGGAGGTGGTATTCCAGTTCACTTGATTGGGTTATGGGGACCACTTATCTTCACGATGATTCCTCCGACGTATTGGGAGAGTCGGATGAAGTTTTGGAAAGCTGTGAATCGATGATTCCTGCCGAGGAAAGCCAGTGTGCATGTATTTTGTGTGGTGAGTTGTTTGAAGACTTGTACAGCCTGGATAGAAACGAGTGGATGTTCAAGGGAGCTGTGTATATGGACATCTCATCCTCAGAGTTGCAGGGAAGTTTTGAATCTAATGCTAGTCGTAATTTGATAGTACATTCTCACTGTATGACTGAAGAATCTTTGCATGCCCTGGGGCTTGGTGGAAATGTGCAACTGGTAAATCTCTCTCTCCCTCTCTGTATATATTATATAGTCTGGGGAACTATTGTTTGACCTTTTTCTATATTTAAACCTAATCCAGGGGATGGTGAAGAAGATGGAGGAAGACTGATTTGTGGTTTAAATGAGTACGGTTACGTACAAAATCACTAAAATGCTCGGGCATCAATCATCACATAGTGGGATCTCTAGTCTGTTTACACATTTCGTCGATAGTTAGTTGGTTTTGAGATAAAATTCATTCCGAAGAGAGGTAGTGTTCATCGTCCCGCTATGGCTGAAGCCCGACCGACGTTGTTCCTCCATGCTTTCAACTTTTAGGACACAAAGGATGCACCATTACGACAATCAAGTTTTGCAGAACAATACGTTAGCACATGCGCAAAGAGTGGATGTTCACCATCAGACCATTGCATATATACATTGGACTACATTGGGTGGTCGACTTTACCGTAAAATTCGATTTCGTGCCTCTGTTACTGTTATGTTAAGGAGTTGGCCGTTTCAATATATCAGCTAGTGGTTATGATGGTCTCTTCTTTCTTTTCTTTCGTCTGTTTCTAACGTCTTTACATCCCTCCTATGAACCATCTCATGTGTTGGCTGGCTTGCGTCTTTGTCATTTGAATTTTGGATTGATGCATGTAATTACAACGGTTCTATTACACAATCATCATAGGCATCATCAATCATTAATTAATTAATTGGGTTCTTTTTTCCAATGGGTCCAAAATTATTCAAAATTTTAATCAGACCCCTTAATTAAAGATGTTACAATCGGTCATGTATCGTCGTATGGTGGTCCATGCTACTACGTGGCTAATAGGAAGCTGGGGAGGGGAGGGGGACCTAACCTACGACGTAAAAATGGATCACGTTGTTGCCTAATTTAATGTTCGATTTTGGGCTATTAATAAAAAAAGGATTATAAAAATTACGAAAGTTTTAAGTTTTTTTTTCCCACATGATTCCATGTGTATAATTTATGTATTTTCTAGCAAAGTCTACATTAAGTTGAAATAGACGCAACAATGTGTGTGATTGTTTTTATGAAGACAAGGGGCGCAATCAAAGATGTTTGGCTCATGGGTTTCCACCTTTAACCACGTGCTTACTTTCTCCTAATCTGACTAGAGACAAAAAAAGCTAAACTAAACCGCCTTATTATATATTCTATTTTATTAAGGATCAAAGTCAATCTAAAAATCGTCTAAAAATTAGTTTATTTTTAAAAGATAAAATAATTAATAAAATTGTTATAAAAAAATCACCCACTATGTTAAAAGAAAGCTAGGTATAATTACTATTTTACCTCTTTTATTACTCATTTATCTTAATTTAATTCATTATCATTCTACTCTTTAATTTTTTATTTATTATAATTATGAATCATTTTTTCTTTCTATATTCTTAAAAAAACAATTTACAATTAAAATTTATATTATAGTATATATTTATATTTTAAGAGAATTAAGGAAGTAAGATTGATTGCTTATTGGACACACCGAATCGAAGGTGCAAAATGGTCATTTAATAAAATATTCGGCTCGATGATTTAGCGATAAACCATTGATTTTTCCCCTACCAACCCTATCACACACAGATTTGTATTGTATCATAAAACCATTTTCCCCACCGCCTCACATCGCCGCACTATATAAGCAACCCAACCCTCCCAATCAGCACCAAATCCATACCTTCGGCTTCTCAATCATGTCTTGCTACAGGGGCAAATACGCCGGTAATAACTCTTTTTCAATCTTTCTTTCATTACACTTCTCTGTTTATTTGTGATCATTAGTTGTTGCTTTTTCTTTCTCCATCGTTGAGCTTTGTTTCGTTGGTTGATTACCTGGATATGATGCTTTGAGTATGCCTAAAAATGGCTTCTTTTCTGTGCAGACGAGCTTATTGCTAACGCTGCGTACATAGCTACCCCTGGTAAGGGTATCCTCGCCGCCGATGAATCGACTGGGACCATCGGCAAACGCTTGTCGAGCATCAACGTGGAGAACGTCGAATCTAACAGGCGGGCTCTCCGTGAGCTTCTCTTCACTACCCCTGGCGCTCTTCAGTACCTCTGCGGAGTCATCCTCTTTGAGGAAACTCTCTACCAAAAAACTGCCGCAGGTATGTATGCTTGCCTCATTTATTTCTGTCTGAAATTTATGTCTTGTGAGGGAAAATTCAGTATAGCTTTGATGGAAAGTCAGACCATTTGATGATGATGATTCTTGAAAGTTTTTGTGCCTACTGATTATGATTTAGTTGGCTTAATTTACAAAACGTTGTAGGAAAACCCTTCCTTGATGTCCTGAAGGAAGGTGGAGTCCTGCCCGGAATTAAGGTCGACAAGGGCACGGTTGAGCTCGCCGGCACGAACGGAGAGACCACTACCCAGGGCCTCGATGGGCTAGCCCAGCGGTGCCAGCAGTACTATGCAGCCGGTGCGCGGTTTGCCAAGTGGCGAGCCGTACTCAAGATCGGTCCCAACGAGCCGTCCCAGCTAGCCATCGCTGACAACGCCAATGGGCTGGCCAGGTACGCCATCATCTGCCAGGAGAACGGTCTGGTCCCCATCGTCGAGCCGGAGATCCTCGTCGACGGGACCCACGACATCAAGAAGTCGGCGGATGCCACCGAGCGGGTCCTCGCCGCCGTCTACAAGGCCCTCAACGACCACCACGTGCTCCTAGAAGGCACCCTGCTGAAGCCCAACATGGTCACCCCCGGCTCGGAGGCTCCCAAGGTGGCTCCCGAGGTAGTCGCGGAGCACACCGTCCTGGCCTTGCAGCGGACCATGCCCCCTGCCGTCCCCGCGGTGGTGTTCTTGTCAGGCGGGCAGAGCGAGGAGGAGGCGACGCTGAACCTCAACGCGATGAACAAGCTCAAGACTAAGAAGCCGTGGACTCTGTCCTTCTCTTTCGGGCGTGCCCTTCAGTCGAGCCCCCTCAAGGCTTGGGCTGGCAAGGAGGAGAATGTCCCCAAGGCTCAGGCTGCTTTCCTAGCGAGGTGCAAGGCCAACTCCGAGGCCACCCTCGGGTCTTACCAGGGCGGTGGTTCTCTAAGCGAGGGTGCTTCGGAGAGCCTCCACGTTAAGGACTACAACTACTAGGTTTGCCATGGAATGGGAGTGTGCTTTCGATAGTGTGTTTTTGTTGTGGATGTATACTAATAATGTAATAATATTTCATGATCTTTAAATAACAACGTTAAATATTTCACTAATTAGATTAGTTCCTCCATTAATGAATCAAGAATGGAAACTTCGAGGCCCTCCGCCGTCTCTTCCACTTCATCGCCGACCTTGGCCCATGCACCACCACCCTCCCTCTTGAAGTCAAATTCCACCATTGTATCAATGGTGCTGAACCCAAGCTCTCTTTTGGAATCCAATCTTCTACTACAGCAAATTATTTCGCATTTTTCTTCCATTACAACATTCGACATGAGCATAAGCTTCTTGTTGGTCGAATGTGGATCATATTGAGGTTCAGATAGGTTTGGTGGTTCGAACTCATCGTCATCGTCGTCCGAGCTATCTACCATCAACCCTCTCTCGAGTTCGTCTGGATCAAGCTCAGCGAGCCTTTCGAACCGCCCGAGCCGTCGTAAAAGCTGCTGCTTGGCTCCTGCGCATCGTTTTTATAATATGGCCATGATGGCATGTTCATATATGTATGTATATATTCAGACACACACCATCAACATCAGTCCTAAGACGAGAGTATCATAATCACAAGAATGAACTATCAATGGGGACCCCCCTTAAGATCCAATATCTACTACAAGCAAAGTATGCATCAACACGTATGGCTTATTAGAAAGATGAAAACGACGGCTCAACCAGACAGTAAAACTGTGAAATAATAATATGTTGTAAATAATTAGAAAAGACAGAAAGGAAGAGTGTAATAACACACTTACGTTGTACGTTTGAGTAACTGCTTTCAAGATCATAATCATCATCGTCTTCTTCAACAGTTTCCTCCTTTTCTTCGCCGCCTTCATCTAATGGAGGGTCCAATACTGAGACTGGGCTGCACTGTTCTTCTTCTTCTTCTTCTTCATTGTTGTTTGCATTTTCCTGATTGCATTTAACTAATGGATGTAAATAATGGTCAACCACTTTGCATAGTAAGAAAAATATATAATAAAAGAGATCAAACCTTTATCATAACGGGGTGACCGGGAGATCCCACCGGCGAGCATAACTCCGGCGTGCATACGCCGGAAGACGACGGGCTCCGGCGCACAGAAAAGACAAAGGGGCTCATGCAAAATCGCTTTTCAGGAAAGTCAAAGTCGCTGTTTGTAGCAGTATTATCATCCTCTTCAGAACCATCGCCGCTGGTGGACTTAGTACCTCTGCAATGCCTCTCAGTCCAACCAACGCACGAAGACGAAGGCGGCGCCGTCTTGATGCTCCGCTCCACCTGCCGTGAAGTGCTCGCCTTGAGCTTCTTCAGAAACGAGCCAAACAAACCGAGCCCAGCGTGCGAAGAAGGTCTGGGCTTTGGCTTTTGTATCCTCAAGGCAGCTTCTAGAAGAACAGACGCGATTCGCGACGGAATGTCCAGAAAGACGCCTCCGCCGCCGCCGCCGCTCGGTGAGTGAGACGGAGGGCTCTTACGAATAATCACAGGCGAACGGAGCTCGAGAAACGGAGACTTCGTGGCGTCGTCGGCCCCGCCGTGAAGCGTGAAGAAACAGGCGTGCCTGCAGAGGTTACTACTCACCGCCGCCGCCGCCGCGCGGCGTTTGACGGGCAATGACGTGGATTTGCTCTGGCGGTGGAATGGTTCTTGAGCTTCTTTGAGGAGCTCGTGCAGCATGGTTTTCTGCCTGCGGTGGTTGTTGTCTTGAGCCATCGTCGTCACCATGAAGCTGTTGATGATTGAAAGATCATAATTTGTAATGATGGTGTTGTTGATGGTAAGAATGTAAGGTAATGATGAGTGGCTTTGGTAATAAATATATGTTTGCTGTAAAGGTGGAGAGAGTGAGATGGCGATGGAGGAGGAAGAGATCACGAAGAAATTATTATGTACAATTTTATTTAAAATATAAATATAAGGAAAAAAAAGGGGAGTCAAGTCAATACTTTTCTGATTAAAATCCGGGCTTGGAAGATCGAGGCAATGGGGTATATAATCCCTATAAATATATTTTAAAAAATAGACAAATAGGGACTATAATCAAGGGGAGAATATATATTTTTTTATTAGTGGAGTGTCACCTTTTATTTTTTTATAATCAAATAGGGATATTCTTTTTATTGGTAGAGTAGAGTATTATTTATTTATATCCTCGCTGGTGTGTTTTACCTTTCACATGATCCCAATACTCAACTGTCCACCAAGAACGCATTAATTTAATATAATGTGCCTTTTATCACAGTTTTTTTTTTCCAATGAAATAAAAATGGAACTTTAGGTTATACAGATAAACTATCTACGTACGATTTGTTCATCTGCATTTGTCCTTTCCTTACCGCAAGAAGAATGTGCCATTTGTCCTTTTAAGATTTTACTCGAATTAGTTAGTGATGAGGTTAAAAAAAGAATGAATGTAATACAATGTTTAAGGTAATTATTAATTAATAGATTACTTTGTAATGATTTGCTTAAGAAATAAAGATATATATATTTTTTTAATATATAGAAGTGATGTCGACCCAACATCCAAATTTCTTGACCTGATGAATCAACTTCGAGGTATAATATGAATATCGATGTCCATATTATTAAAAAGGATATAGTACTTATTTTATACATCAGTCTCTCCATGTCCCCATTCAAGGGGATCCAATGCTTGTCGAGCCATATAAATCAACATATTTCTAAATTAAATATATATTGTAACTGGCACGTACGTATAGCAATTAATGCACCGATATATTTATATATATATATATATATGAAGCAAACAAAATAACCATATATTCCCAATTTTCATAAATACCAATTTAATTTAGATTGTCTAATTACATGAAATAATGTATGTCTATCTCTCCAATTATATAATTGCATTTATTATCTATTATTGAATATATTATCATTCTTGATGTACTTCATTGCAATGCAATCCGAGTAAATGCAAGTAAAGGCACGTCCTTTCCCATTTAGAAGACAAATGAAATAAAACAAAAATCATTGAATGCCAATACATATTCACCATGCAGAAAAAAAGAGACAAAACCCATATTTAATATTGAAGGTACGCATGGCATATATATAATAGTCACCATATGGACAAAAAGCTATTAATATATTCAAAACAAATCAATATAAACCACTCGAGAATGGCTCGTATTTCATGGGCACTCAAGGAAGTCTTAGCCCATATTTATATGAGCTACATAATATGGACCAAGAAAGACCAAGACCAAGCTCCTTTTTAACAGAAGCAACGGTAAAAAATTAACGGTTCTATTCTAATAAAGAAACAGTGCAAAAACTTTGTATGCTTAAAGAATCCGAGGACGGGCTTACCTTACTTTTCCTCAGTTTCAGCACCAACGCAATTTCGAGCGGCAATAAATCTATATGTAATAAGAAAATGAAGAATCCATAGTTTTGAGACATGTTTTAGTTACAAACCTGACTTTTCGAAAGGAGAGGATATTCCCCAGGGTGTCCAAAAATTAGGAACTAAACCACTACTGATTTAACAAAGAAAGCTGAAAGGAAGAATGAAAAACGTTCCTTACATACATCACACCACACCTAAGTTAGAAGTCCAAGGCCTTTTAGTTTATGCTTATGGTTTCGATGTTTTTGCTCAGCTCCTCCAGTTTCTTCAACCTAAGGTCCTCACTTTCACTTAACAGCTGCAAATTAATATCCCACCGTAGATTGAGCCGAAATGAAAAAAGATGATACAATTGTGACTATGGCAATCAAAAACTCTATCCTTACCTCCATGAGTTTAGCGACGAGCTGCACTTTTTCCTTGTTCTTTTCATTGAACGCGTCAAGGGCTTCCTTGTATTCCCTCTCCTGTTAGAACATAAGGTCTATGATATCCCAGAGCTCGAAATTGAGTTCAAGCACAATAGCATAAACAATTTAACTGAGAAGATGAACAATGTGATTTGCATATGAACCTTTCTTTGGCAAGTTTGCCCCAGTGGTTTCAACTCCTTGTTTATCGCATCGATTTTCTTGCGAATGAAGGACACATCTTTCTTCCTCGGATCCCCTAGAGCATCTAGCTCCTGGTGATTAATCACAGCATTAAATCCATAAGCAAATCTATAGTTCATAAATAACACAACATATATCGCCCAATTTCGCAACAATCATAGGAAATTTACCTCGCGAATGTGAAAAGTAAATCTCAAGTCGTGACAAAAAATGTGTAAAGAGCAGTGTTAATGCATCACACTATCTGGCTCAGATTAAGGTAATCAAAGAAAGACTGTTGAAATCGAAAATCGCCTGATCGTTTACGCTTCTACTCATGAAAACCGCATAACGTCTTTAAAAAAAACAACCAATTAGCAAAAAATAAAAAAATTCCGAAGAGAATGCACCTCACGGATAGCAGCCAAACGCTTGGTTTCTTCCTCAATACGACCCAACTGGGCTAGAACTTTCTCCTTAACCTCGAGCTTCTTCTTCTCAATCTCTTCCTCCTTAGCCTTGAAAGCCGATAGAGCGGAATTTGACATCTCTTCCTCGTCTTTCGACCCGTTGATGCTCAAAGAAGTCGAGATTTGACCCGACTGAGTCAGAGACAGTTGACTCTCGAGCGTTCTCCCACTCTGCTGCATCTTCGTAGACAATTTTGATGGTGTATGGTGGCGATGGTTTGTTTTCTTCGCCGCACTGTAGCTGCAGAAACCCTTGTTTGCTCTTTTTCCCTTGTGAGTGAATTTAGACTGAGCTGAGTGCTTCTGCTTTCTATTTGCTGTCTCTTTTTTCTTTTCTTTGGGAATGATCAAAATCGTAGACGATTGTAGGCGTAGCAAATTTAACGGTCCAGATTTGGACACGTGTGATAATAGCATTGGCTCGTGTTAGATATATAGTCAACCAATCACACTATTTTGTCAATGTATCTTCCCACATTTCTCACCTAAATTCGAAGAAGGGCGTAGTCCTTAAATCAGCTGCTCGTCTTTGACTTTCTCTCAGTCTCAATTTCATTTTAGTCGATTGATCGGTTAAATTTCGATGGCGGAGAAATCGTTCAAGTACGTGATCCTCGGCGGTGGTGTTTCTGCCGTGAGTTTTCTGTTCTACGATCATTTTTTTTGTTGCGTTGATTATACTTCTTTTAATGTATCGTGAATTTTCGTTCTATGTAACTGGCAATGGTTGGGTTTTATCATTTGTGCCAGATCTTCAGTGAAATGTTCCTTTTTTTCGCAGGGATATGCTGCTAGAGAATTCGCCAAGCAGGGAGTTAAACCTGGTGAATTGGCCTTCATTTCCAAGGAGGCGGTATGTGTCACTTATCAGCAAAAGAGTTGATTCGCTATAAATTTTTGGTTGAACTTCAGTGAAAATTCATTCTTAACGGTTGGGTGGTTTCAGGTGGCTCCCTATGAACGTCCGGCTCTTAGTAAGGCATACCTGTTTCCCGAGGGTGAGTGTGTTTATCTTCGGTTAAACAACAAAGTGCAGAATTTTCTTCGCTCTTAGATATTTCCGATGTTTTCTCGTTAGTGGGCTCTGCGGGAAGGAGGGGCACCTTCTGTTTGAATAAAAGAAACCCCAGCACTCACACCTAAAGCACACTCACAACATGAACATGATTAATGTCTACAATTGTACTTCACTTATTTGCATAGAGTGGATTCGATGCAATATGATTTCTTTGTCCCCATGTTTTTCGTGAAAGCTTAATTGCATGGTTCACAGTCAAGTAGTGTCTATGCCACTAGTTTTCATTGTAAGTTGTCACCTGGAGTCATCAAACTATCTATGCTCTCTTTGATCGCCAACAATTAGCTGATATTTCTTTACACTACATCGCGACAGGCACTGCACGACTTCCTGGTTTCCATGTATGTGTTGGAAGTGGAGGAGAGAGACTCATTCCTGAGTGGTACACTGAAAAAGGTTAGTCGACTCAATTTTCAGTCTTTAGTGCTCGACGGCATTTCATTCTATGCTTCTGTCCGAGATTACTCAACACCTTCAGTTTATTTCACCAATTTCAGGAATATCGTTGATTCTTAGCACAGAAATAGTCAAGGCAGACCTTGCTTCAAAGACACTTACCAGTGCTTCTGGGGAAACTTTCACATATCAGACTTTGATTATAGCTACTGGTTCTACAGTAAGTACCATCTTCCAACTACCATGAGTTCGTCCATCTGATATGATGAGTTGACTCAGTCTCTAATTGTACGCACTTCTGCGTTGCTCAGGTTCTTAGGCTGACCGACTTTGGCGTGCAAGGTGCTGATGCCAAAAACATCTTTTATCTGAGAGAAATTGATGATGCGGATAAACTTGTTGAAGCAATAAAAACAAAGACAAATGGTAAAGCTGTGGTTGTCGGCGGGGGATACATAGGACTGGAGCTCAGTGCAGCTCTGAGAATCAACAATATTGACGTCAGCATGGTTTACCCAGAACCTTGGTGCAGTAAGTTAGCTGTCCCCATTTGGAAAGATTTATTTCTTGTATTTGTTGAAGTGTAAAAAAGTGGGATGTCTTACCGCCTTCCCTGAAAACATTTATATTTTCCATCATCCGCATATAGCATTGATGCATGATTTTCCTTTCAGTGCCTAGGCTGTTCACTGCTGGCATAGCAGCCTTCTATGAAGGGTATTATGCAAACAAAGGGATCGGTATAATCAAGGGGACAGTTGCAGTGGGATTTGGCACAAATGCAAGTGGCGAGGTGAGTTACTAAAGCATATAATGGCCGTTTCTCTGTAAGTCTTAAAGTTCTTTGTCAAACATATTTGATAATATCTTTTCAATCTTTCAGGTTACTCATGTCAACCTCAAGGATGGTAGAGTGCTCGAAGCTGACATTGTTGTTGTCGGGGTCGGTGGAAAGCCGCTCACGAATTTATTCAAGGGTCAAGTGGTAGAAGAAAAGGGAGGAATAAAGGTGCGTGACTTCCGTGTTTGTGGTTTCTAATACTTATATACAACACTTCCATATAATGGAGCAATCTAAGTTGCTGTGTGCACAGTATGTTATGGATTTTTCCTCAGATAACAAATAATTGAAAAAAAAAAAAAGAAAGAAAAATCTCTGGAATTCTAAGACCTAGTAGATACATCTGGTGACTGTTCATCACAATGTGGCAGGGCAGTGATGATCACTGTGTGACATTGATTTCACAGCCTTATAGGCGGTATGATATATCGATGCTTGAATGAATGCATGATGCATCGAAATATCGGTCCTTCTTAAAAAATATTGTCTTTAATCTCAATCTTCTCGTAAATCACATTTAGAGGCATCTAGTTCCGAAAAATTTGACAGCATAAGCTCACATTGTAACTTCTCACTATCACAAGAACTTGCTCAATCATACATTTCTTATACGGACCTGAATGTTATAGCAATCATTTGGCCTTTTATTTGCAGACTGATGGTTTCTTCAAAACAAGTGTGCCCGATGTATATGCTGTGGGTGATGTTGCCACATTCCCTCTGAAACTGTACGACGAGCCCAGAAGAGTTGAGCACGTCGATCATGCTCGCAAATCTGCTGAACAGGCTGTTAAGGTACCTACTGCACATATGCCTTTAAATGTACATCTTCTGTGATATATTGACTTATAACTGACACACACCACTGTTAATGCAGGCAATATTCGCAAGTGAACACGGTGCATCAATCGAAGAATACGACTACCTCCCATACTTCTATTCACGTGCGTTCGACCTCTCATGGCAATTCTACGGCGACAACGTCGGCGAAACAGTCCTGTTCGGCGACAGCAGCCCAACTGCTCCGAATCACAAGTTCGGAACGTACTGGATCAAAGACGGTAAAGTCATCGGCGCATTCTTGGAGAGTGGTACTCCCGAGGAGAACAAGGCCATTGCTAAAGTAGCCAGGGTTCAACCTCCTGTGGATAATCTTGATCAGTTAGCCAGCGAAGGTCTCACCTTTGCTTCCAATATATAAAACTTTGCTTGGCTTTGAGGTGTGATAATAAGTTTGTGTTGTTGTTTTGGGTATTTATAGACTTCATTTGCTTGTAATATGGGTGCTATTGTCTTTGATTTCTTACCCCATATGTTGAGACTTGGTTCTTTATTACAATTCCATGACATTGATACATTATAAGACTCTGTTTTGGATTGAAGAAATTAGTGAAAAAGAAAATTGAAGAGAATGGTTTTAATAAGTTATCCTTTTATTTTTCTTAATCCATTTCATTGTCCTTTTCCAACTACTTTTTTTTTCTAATTCAAACTGTGTAAAGGAAAAAACAAAATTAGATGATACAACCTACCATATTATATAACATCTGTAAGACTAAATAAGACTGACTATAGGCTTTCTTATCTATCTATGCCTGAAAGGTGTGATTTTGATGACCAAACCAGGGAAAACATCGTCGGGATCATGAATATGTGGATTCTCCTCGACTATGTAAGGATCGCCACACTTATCACTGATCGTCTGAAGTGTCTCTCCTTCTCTTACAACGTAAATCTCATCGCAAACCTTATGATCATCATCGAACAATGAAGTCGGCATGCTGCTGATCCCATCATTCATCATTTCCACGTTCATATTCCCATAGCCATGTTCGTCTCCTTCGCAGCAGCTCAAGACCCATATCAAAGCCACCATTAACGCAGTGTACCACCAAAGAGTCTCAGCCAAGACCGCCAATGAGTTGTTTAATGCAGACATGACGAAGACGATGTAAATAATCCTTCTCGCAATAGTTAGTAATGAGACGGACGAGGATTTACGTTGTTATGTCTTAAAGGTTCTGATTATCTACTATATATATAGATATGTATGGTTGCGTTTGATTTGTGGGTTGAAAGTTGAAACGGTTTGTGTATCAACTTGGTTGATAACTGTCAACAACACTTAAGACTGAGAACTTAAGTTGACAATGTCTTGAAAGGGAGATATGCATTATTAATGATAAAACGTGGTTTTTAAGTAAGCGTTTTACATTCACGAGACTAATTAATATCAGCGTTTTTTGACTCGTTCGTCGGACGGTTATTCATTTTAATACGTTGGGCTATGTAAGAAAAACGTGATATCTTATCAAAAGTGGAGTAAGTTTAACTGCTTTTTTATTGTATGTCCGAACTGAACTATTTGACTTTTTTCTATTTGACTCTTTTAAAGAGGTTGACTTTTAAGATTCTTGTCGACTCCATCGACGTTGGGGCAGTGACGATTACCTCACAATTTTGTGTAGTGGTATGTAAGGAGTCAACCATGGTTTAATCGGATATTAACTGCTCTTTAACACTGTGTTATAAATGTTTGAATATTGTGTGTACTAAGTTGACTCTTATACGCAATATTAATTAATGATAAAAAATAAAAAATAATTCCAAAGAACGTCAGAAATATATATCCATGAAGTATTGCAGAATAGGCCCAAATGAAGTGTTAATATTATAACCTTCCTAGAATAAATGCTAAAGTTGCAGAAAGGCCCAAATCAGACCACTGGGAGCAATTTTTTTTAATCCCTTTGTTTTCTAAAAGTTAATTATGATGGTCGACTTCTAAATAAGCATTTATGTAATTTTAATTCAAATAGATTCAACAACTCCCCCAACCAGCCGAAGAGCAACTTATTCTTAATTTTATCATTTAGTGCAATAAATACTAAACTTTGACTGAAAGTCTTTCAAGTGATTACACTGAGCACATTCTTTCAGACAACAGTCTTTGAAGTTATCACTAAACAAAACTTATATAAATTGTCTATTATAAGAATCACTTCATTTCAAATTTTATTATACTTTGATAACTAAGGGATATCGCAGTCATATGTAAGAGGATAATAGTCTGTTAGAAAGTCGTATTCCTGACAGATAAAATCAAGGAAAAAAAAACCTAATACATTCCTAAAATACATTTTCAGCTCAGTCGTTGAATCTATATACACTATAAAATGACATTAAACAAAACATTAAGGTAAGAATATTATTACGTAAGAGATATGATGCATGTATAGATAGATAGCTTTACTCCAACGATTTCTCAAGATGCAAACCATTTCACCTAAATTCCAACAGTCCAAGTTCCGAGCGATATGTCTTACCTAAACATCCACCTTGTCCATATAATATATATATATATAATATGTGTGTGCATTATCTAATTATAGATATACATATATATAATTTTACTTTAACTAACCCGTCGCTTTGATTATCGTTGTGACTATTTTTAATATATTTTCCCAAATAAAATAAATATTACAGAGCTGTCAACAAGAGGGGAAAGCAACCAACTATATTTTGTAATATTATAAAACAAATTCAGAAAGATCATTCCCACCAAACGATGTCCTATTGTTTGAAGAAGTGAAGTAAAATATATATACACACATAGCATTTTCTTCAAGCAACAAAGCAAACCCCATATAATAATGGCCAAGAAAACCAATGCCAGCAATCTCTCCCCTGAGATTTTAGGCGCAGCAATGGACATAAGGTGCAGCTTCCAATCTCTCATCGCCCTTCTAGCCGCGGCTTTAATAGTCGGGGCCGTCTACTTAACCGCCGAGAGCGGCGGCTACTTGGTGCAACAAACCGATCGTAACAAAGTCGAAGAGAAGAACGATTCTTCTCCTTCGCCTCGGCCGTGCAACTTATTCGAAGGGAGATGGGTTTTCGACGACAAGTCTTACCCTCTGTACAGAGAAGAAGAATGCACGTTTATGTCCGACCAGCTTGCCTGTAAGAAGTTCGGAAGAAAGGACTTGAGCTTTCAGTCCTGGCGATGGCAGCCTAATGGCTGCGACCTTCCGAGGTTCAACGCCACGGCGTTGCTAGAGATGCTGAGGAACAAAAGGCTCGTCTTCGTCGGAGATTCTTTGAATAGAGGCCAGTGGGCATCGATGGTGTGCCTGCTCGAAAAGGCCATCCCCGAGAGGAAGAACAAGCACATGCATAACAATGGCAGCTCTTTGATCACCTTCACTGCCAAAGTAAGCCAGCGCCCCATATTCAGTAGAATTTTTCATTGTCTTTTTACCATTTTTTTTTTCTGACCGAAAAATGTTTAATTTGCAGGAATACAATGCAAAGATTGAGTTTTATTGGGCTCCTTTGTTAGTCGAGTCGAACTCGGACGATCCCATAAGCCATCGTCTCCCCGACCGCATCGTACGAGCCCAAGCCATCGAGAAGCATGCCCGTCATTGGACCGACGCCGATGTGCTCGTCTTCAACACTTACCTTTGGTGGAGAAGGCCTCAGATGAACATCTTGTAAGAAACCATTAAGCATCAAAATACAGATATTTTCAATATCTATGTTCATTATGTACCATTTCATGAAAAAAATAATCGTATTTTTAAAGGTGGGGTTCCTTCAATTCTGCGGACGGAATATACAAGAAGGTCGAAATGCTGCGCAGCTACGAAATGGCCCTCAAGACATGGTCGGACTGGGTAGAAATCCACGTAAATAGGAGCAAGACTAAGATGTTCTTCATGAGCATGTCTCCGACCCACGAAAGGTAATAAAATCCACTCTATCTCTCCTTTTCGATCAGCGAAAGAAAAATCTAACCAATCGATCGATTTTCAGGGCGGAAGAGTGGGGAGGATCCCGCGGAGACAACTGCTACGACGAGACAGAGCAAATATTCAGACAGGGATACCAAGGAAGAGGGTCTGATCCTAAGATGATGAAGATCGTCGAATCAACGATAGAACAGCTGAGGGACAAGAGAGGACTGAACGTTCAAATGATAAACATAACGCAGCTCTCGGAGTACAGAAAAGAAGGCCACCCTTCGATCTATCGAAAGCAGTGGGAGCCGCTGACTCAAGAACAAGCTTTGAAGCCGCTGAGCTACGCCGACTGCATACACTGGTGCCTGCCCGGCGTGCCCGACGTTTGGAACGAGCTGTTGTATGCTTATATTTTCGACGAATAATATGGTTATAATTATATGCATAGTGCTGGAGAATATGTTCCTCCATTGATTTTACAAAGGTAAAATCTTCAAAGCAAGACATGTTTTATGTATGCAATATCTTTGTAGATACGAATGAATATTTTGTGACTTTGGACAGTTTGTGAAGAGTTTGATTAACTGTCCAAGCAAGACATTTGGTTGCATTCCTCGTGAGGAAGCAGTTTAATGTGTATGACTGTAAGGATAATCTCCAGGCTGCACAAACCATTTATGTAGTTTTTTTTCTTTTTATGAAAAAGGAATTGAAGAGTTAAATGGGAATGTTGATGTTTTAAACTTTTTATATTTTTTCTTAAATTGTTAAAGAAAAATCATTCTTTCGAATGCAATTTTGCTTATAGTTTCCAAGATTGACATAAACGTGTTTAAAAAGTATCTACCTAGCCGTTACTTACAAGCTAAAATTTGGAAAAATAAAAGAAAATGGTTAATTTGGGGTGTTGTTGTAATAGATGAATAGTTCGTGGGTTAATTCGCAAATTAGCATAATTCGAAGGTTATATAATGGATACTCCTCTCTTCTCTGTCCTTGCTCACACTTGCAGAGCTGCAAGAACAGAAGAAAATTTGAGGTAACTTAAAAAAAAAAGCACAAAACGCAAAAATGTACAAGACTATGTTGCAAGAGATGTGCCAGAAACGGCGTTGGAAACTGCCGGAGTACTCCGCCGTCAGCGACGAGACGAATCCCAACGCGAGGTTCACGGCGACGGTGGTGGTTAACGGAGCAACGTTCAGCTCGCCTCAAGCTTGTAGGTCGATCAAGGATGCTCAGAACTTGGCCGCAAGTGAAGCTCACGCGGCTCTCACTGAGAAGGATCAGCAGAAGGCCGGCGCCACTCAGTTCCCTCCTCCGCCTCATGGTAATTGCTTTTCTTTGGAGAAAAAGAAAAAAAAACAGATTTTTTTTTAAATGCTTTTGGGTAATTCTTGGTAGAGCTTTTTGGGTGTTTTTTTAATGCTTTTTGTTGGCGATTTTATTGAGGAGATTTGAGCTTAGAACATCTTGGTGGGGAGGAGTTGGGGCAAAGTGATGATGACCTCATTCCTAAAGGTTAAGACCTTTTTCTTACCTTTGATTCTTGAAATGATTTTTATCTCCTGTCTTGTCTTAACTTCAAGTTTTGCCTCTTACAACATGCAAAACAGTCGTACAGCACATTTGCAAGAACAAGCTGCAGCAATATTCCCAGAAGAACAACCTGGCATTGCCCCTATATAAGAAGGAATTCGACGGGCCTTCTCACGCCCGGCGCTACAGGTCGACCGTATCCGTGGGCGGAAAAGAGTACAAATCCGACGGATTCTTCACCACGCTGAAGGATGCCGAACAGTCCGCCGCACAAAAGGCTTGCGAGGATTTGTCCGTCGATTTGAATCAAGAAGTGAGTTATTCTGAGGCCTTCATTCACTCACTCCTTTTCTTACCACTGATCAACAAGCATTTGAACTTTCCGGCAGGACTCAAGCTTGTACAAGAACTTATTGCAGCAGCTGGCACAGAAGAGAGGCATTGTCTTGCCCGCATATGAGACGATCCATTCAGGCCCTTTCCACAACGTGTCGTTTACGTCCACCGTGGAGGTCGAAGGCCGTAAGTTCAAAGGGCCTGAAGCTAGGAACAAGAGGCAGGCTGAGACCATGGCTGCCAAAGTTGCTTACCTTGCGTTAACAAAGGGTAAGGAAATAGCTTCAGAAGCCAAGAATCAAGAAGAAGAGGAACGGGCGGTATCATCAGGCGGTGGTTATTATTACCAACTGCGGGGGCCCGTCGATGCTTATCCCGTCGAAATCATATCCAGCGGCGGCGGCGGCGGAAATTCGAAGACTTTGATTGTTCGTCGCGGTAAAAACTATCATATTCCGGCGGGCGCCGTCGTGAAGACTTGCGACGACGATTGGGTTGGTTATAAAGTCGTTGGTTGAAGGGAGTTTGTTGGGTGGATTGTTCTTGAATTTTTATCTTTAGTGCAAATGCAACTACTTTTAGGTTGGGAACTTAATGATGTAATTACTGTTGATGTAATTACATACTCTGATTTTATATGTCGTTTTACTAATGTTTAGTTTGTGTGTTTCTTCACAAGCCAAATATACATTAGAATATCGTGTTATCATTATTTATTAATGTAGGATAAACAGAAGGGATTTAATTCATGAAAGTAACGTAAACCTCCATTTTTGACACTTAACAGCACGACACAATCATGACAGCTCATTATATATTTTACAGGGAAATAATACGAAAATAAAATATAAAGCCTCATAATTCCAGCTTGAACATTCCTATCTATATGCACTGTAAAACGTATATTCCTCTCTCTCTCTCTCTCTTTCTCTCTCCATCTCTCTCTCATTTCGGAGTATTGGGCGAAAGGACGGGTGCTTAACGGGGTAAAGTCCAGGTGCTGCTGGATTAATATTTGATTCTAGCGGCGATAATACTAAAAGTGAAGTTTCCGAAGAGAGTTGACACAATGCAGGTTGGTTTCGATCCAATATTTTTAGAGGCTGAAGTTTTACTGTTCAAATTTTTGTTGAGTTTCGTGCTGATGTTTTTATGAATTTTTTTTTTTCAGCTGACGAGAACTGTGCGAGTGGAGCGAGTGTCAGATCTAGCGACGGAGAGAGAAATTCACGAGTTCTTCTCGTTTTCAGGTGAAATTGAACGCATTGAGATCCGCCGGTGAGTTGCTTTCTCCTATGTGTTGTTAAGATTTAGTTTGCCGATAGCTTCTGGTGGACTGAATTTTGTGTGTTGTTGTAGAGAGCAAGGCGATCTTAAGACTGCTTTTGTCACGTTCAAAGATCCGAAGGCACTTGAAATTGCGTTGTTGTTATCGGTAATTTTCTAGTGTTTGGACCTTTGGTTTATGCGTTAAGTATCTCTTTTGGTTCGGTTTTGTAGTATCACCGACAGTATCATCTCATGTCTTTGAACTTATGATTAATTAGGAATATTGCTGCATAATTGATAGGGTTGGTTGATATCCATTGAGCAAAAGTGATATGTTAGACTAATCATTCGATTGAGTTTCGAGTAGATGTAAAGCTTTGAATGGTTTTAATTGTTGAAGATAAGCGTTAGCTTTTTAAACCATTTCATTTTGATTGATGAGCTAGTTAGGAATTAGGATCTTTGTTAAAGAAAATTGAAATGCCTTAAAATAAATGGCATCTCCATATTTCTGTTACATGTAGTATTTGGTGCTCGAACAAGTGCGCTTCGATCTGCAATTAAGGGTGGTTTTGTATATTTGCTCTCGTATTACCAGTTATCAGTGCATCACAATAGAACCTCTGTGGTTGTCTACACTGGCTTGCGTAGGTGCATACAAGTATATGTTAGCCTGGCCTGGCACATAGAGCTTAAAGTCCTACCTATTGGATTCATGAATAGATAGATAGTTATAATGCCATGTTTATGAGGATATACTATTTTTGGAGAGCTTGCCTCCATATTTTGCATACTCTCCATACTTTGTGAAATCTGACTGTTAGTGTTGCAGGGTGCAACTATAGTGGATCAGGTTGTGACCATTACTGCTGCAGAAAACTTTTTTCCACAGCCTGAAATCCATGTAATGCAGTTTTTCCTTCCACTCATTTTTTGGATATTTCTTCCCTTTGGTTTTTGATAGAGACTAACACTCTTGCGCAATATTTCAGGAAGTTAGGATTGTTAACAATGCAGTGAGTATGTCCGATGATCGTGGTTTCCCCAGCTCTGAGGTAATAAAATGCGCTACATTGAGTATCAAGTCTAGTTTTTAAACTCTTGCTTTTGTATCTGCTTGCTAATGTTATGTTTGCATTCTTCACAGACTAGTCCAAATAATGGAAGAGTGTATGTCTCTAAAGCGCAAGTCGTCGTGTCAAGTATGCTTGCGAAAGGTTCAGCTATCACGCAAGACGCTGTTAATAAAGCCAAGGCATTTGATGAGAAGCATCAGTTGACTGCCAATGCATCAGCAAAGATAAATTCTTTCGACAAAAGAGTTGGGCTGACTGAAAAACTTACAGTCGGAATTACAGTGGTAAACGAGAAAGTGAAATCTGTGGATCAACAATTTAAAGTGTCTGGTAAAACCATGTCAGCTCTCTTGGCAGCAGAGAGAAAAATCAACGATACTGGGACAGCTGTTAAGTCTAGCAGGTCTTAAACCATTCTTCCCTGCATTTACTGATAATGAGCAATCTAGACTCTAATAGCAACATGTGAGGGGTGTCTCAGTTCAGTTCTAATGGGATCTAAATTTTATAAATAGGTACGTGACGGCGGGAACCACTTGGTTTAGTGGTGCTTTTAACAAAGTGGCAAAAGCTGGGCAGGTAGCTGGCACAAAAACTAGAGAGAAATGGAACATGGCACTCTCAAATTTGACCGCTAAGGTGAATTTGTTTTACGCAGTTGGTTTTTGCAAGAAGAATGATTCTTCATTCTTTTTCCTTACATCTATATGGCCGAGCATCGACAAATCCTACCACGATGTCTTCTTTCTTGGCTTGGCTCCGCCATTCAACTATGCTAGCGAAAATAGAGTCACCGAATGGTTTCTACCGTATTGTTTGTCTTTCTTTTCCGACATATCTATTGTTTGCTCCCATGCAGGATCGTATCGCTGCATAGAATTGGTCGAAATCTGAACAACAACAAAGGTTGATCCATCCATCATTCGCAATTCTACAAATAATTTGTTTGCTTAAATTTTGTGTGGGATTTCTCATTGCCTCTCTCTCTGTAATCTCTCAATATGGGAATTGTTATTGCAATCTCGAAATATTACACACAGTATGTGTTTGTTCCCTATAGACAAAATCACTTTCTGTATCCACCCAACACTTATATCCTTTTGCGTAACACCTTTTCAGTTTCATGGTAAACATAAAATGCTTGAGCTACCTCGCCACTCCTACATGGTGCTTTCCTTCTGTTGTTCCCCAATGAATGGTACAATGATACACTACATTTACTACTTTCTGAATAAAAAGGTTGTGAAATTTTGTTATTAGGCCTTTGACCCACATAGAAGAAAAGTTGACCGCATAAGTTGTGGGCTTTCACCTAAAATCAATTGGTGATAGGTGGAGTGGTCCATTAACTTATATACTAGTCAACTTCTCTCGAATTAATCGATGTGAGATATATGTGAATTATCAATCTCAACAAAGCTCCGCCCCAAAGCTAAATACAGAAAAACGTGACGTGTTGCATTAGTGTTACATGGGAAAACTGTGGGCCCCAATGAATGCCCGATAGTGACAAGCAAGCTCATGACTTTTGCAAATCGTTACATTACATCATGTGACTGCGACACAATGGTCAATATAATCCCTTCTCTGTTCTTCCTTAAACAACGTAAATACTGCACTGCTCTTTTATTTTTTGCAGCTAAAGAAGATGGTGAAAGCTCTTACATTCTTGATTTTGCTTCTACTACTCATCTCCTTCGAAATCAAAGCAGACGCAGAATACAAACTCTACAAAGACCCCACGAAGCCAGCAAACAGAAGAGTCAAGGACTTGCTGAGAAGAATGACTTTGGACGAAAAGATAGGCCAGATGACGCAGATCGAACGCACGGTGGCTTCGTCGGAAGTCATGAAGAAGTACTACATAGGTACGTATGTTCACATTCTTCCATCTTCACATTCTTTGCTAACATGGAAATCATTAATCTTTTCGTCGACAAAAGGGAGTGTGCTTAGTGGGGGAGGTAGTTCTCCGTTTCCACGAGCTTCACCTCAGCAATGGGTTGACATGGTGAATGAATTCCAAGAAGGGTCTTTAGAAACTCGTCTAGGGATACCTATGATATATGGAATCGATGCTCTTCATGGCCATAATACTGTGTACAAGGCCACCATTTTCCCACATAATATTGGTCTTGGAGCTACAAGGCAAGTTTGATTCTTTTTCAGCCGTGGTTATCTTGTGTTTTTCGGAGTTCATCATTTTATCTGACCATTTTCATTACAGAGATTCTGAACTAATCAAGAAAATAGGAGCTGCCACAGCGCTTGAACTCAGAGCAACTGGGATTCCTTACACCTTTGCTCCTTGCATCGCGGTAAAGATCAAGTCATTGAATCATCAGCAAATGTACTTTTCGAAATAGTTTGTCGAAAAGTTTACCATCTTCCTTTTTTTTGTTTTTCTGATAAACAATAAAAGGTTTGTAGAGATCCGAGATGGGGAAGGTGCTATGAAAGCTACAGCGAGGATCCTAAGATTGTTCAGGAAATGACTGAGATCATATCAGGGCTTCAAGGAGAGATACCCAAGAATTCTCGCAAAGGCGTGCCTTACGTCGAACCGTAAGTTCATTTCTTGTCATTCATTCTACTCAAGTCATTATTTTTGTTGAAACAAAAAAGCAATTTCTTTGCTCGTATAGAAACAAGGTTGCGGCGTGTGCTAAACACTACGTCGGTGACGGTGGAACGACAAAAGGAATCAATCAGAATGACACTGTAATGAGCTACCATGGCTTGCTCAGCATCCACATGCCTGCTTATGACTCTTCGATCGTTAAAGGCGTGGCGACTATAATGATCTCTTACTCGAGCTTCGATGGCATAAAGATGCATGCTAATCGTGATCTCATTGCTGGATTTCTAAAGAAGACGATGCGTTTCAGAGTACTTATTTTCACTGTCTTCGATCTCCATAAACTAACGGTAAATTCAACGCTTCTGCTCTCTGAGTGTGATGTTTAAATTGTTCTTCAGGGATTTGTTATCACAGATTATAAGGGAATCGATCAAATTACTGACCCGTCCCATGCTAATTATTCATACTCGATTCTTGCCGGGATCAGCGCTGGCATCGACATGGTTAGTTATTCGATCCTTGTAATAAAAATTCGATCTTTGACTCTACATCCATGAGTTCATGATTCTCCTTATGCAGGTCATGGTTCCATTGAACTACACAGAATTCATAAATGGATTGAAGTCTTTAGTGAGTGATAACTTCATTCCCATGAGTAGAATCGACGACGCCGTGGAGAGGATTCTGCGGGTTAAATTCACGATGGGCCTGTTCGAAAAACCCTATGCAGACTACAGCTTGACCAAGTACTTAGGTTGCAAGGTCAGCTATGATCTTTAGTGAAATCACTAGAGGGTGTAATTTATCTGCACTTTTCATCACTACTTTTCGATTCCTAATAGGAGCACCGAGAATTGGCAAGAGAAGCAGTTCGAAAATCCCTCGTCCTCCTCAAGAACGGCGAATCAGCAGACGAACCCTTATTACCGCTGCCAAAGAAAGCATCGAGGATGCTCGTCGCTGGCTCTCATGCAGACAACATGGGAAACCAATGCGGCGGTTGGACTATCGAATGGCAAGGAAAACCCGGCAACATCACAGCTGGTAGTAGATAAAGGCGTGCTTTTTTCTCTTATGATCACTTATATAACCATTAAAGGTGAGTTTTTTTTTTTTTTTTTCCCTCAGGCACTACGGTCCTCGACGCCATAAAGAACACAGTGGACCCGAACACTGAAGTCATCTATAACGAAAGCCCAGATGAAGATTACCTAAAGTCGAACAACTTCTCTCATGCTATATTAGTAGTTGGAGAACCGCCTTACGCAGAAGGACTAGGAGACAGCTTGAACTTGACTTTGCCAGAGGCTTGTCTTAAAACCATTACTAGCGTTTGCGGGGCAAGTAGATGCGTTGTAGTCTTAATCACGGGTCGACCCGTTGTAATAGAGCCATATGTTTCACAAATTGACGCTCTTGTGGCTGCTTGGCTTCCGGGTTCAGAAGGGCAAGGTGTGGCTGATGTCTTGTTTGGCGACTATGGTTTTACGGGCAAGTTGCCAAGGACTTGGTTTAAGACCGTCGATCAACTTCCGATGAATGTTGGGGATTTGAATTATGACCCGTTGTTTGAGTATGGATATGGACTAACCACCGACCCGTTGTAAAGACGGGGCATTGTTGTCTGATGGAAGTGTTGAATAAGGTAATTGGGATGTACTTTGATCCTAGTGATGATCATTGTTGAATCGGAAACTATATGAAGCTTTAAATCAGCATATATCATAATAGCCACAAGACTAGAAAGACAGCAGAGATTACAGCAAATGAAAGATGTAAGTTCCTTTACTTATTTGAAATCCATATATGATGGTAAAAAGGCCTAAGAATCTACAGCAGAGATACCTCAGGTGCAGCCTCTGCCTCATGTTTAGTTTCCTTAACAGCACTATCATTATCTTTCTTTACCTCAGCTTCTGAATCATTGTCTTTCTTTACCTCAGCTTCTGCATCATTGTCTTTCTTTACCTGGGCTTCTGCTTCATTACATTTCTTCTCCTCGGCTTCCTTAATCATCTTCACTAAATTAGCCTTCTTCTCCATGAGGCTCTCGATCTTACTGTCGACCTTCTCCAACTTCTTCTTAAGCTTCTCGAGGTTCTTGATGTCGTACTTCTCTTCAAACTTCCGTTTCTTCTCATCCTTGTCCTTTTTCTTGTCTTTCTCCTTCTTATCTTTTGCTTTTCCATTTTCCTCTACGTGGATTTCCCGAGAGGTTTCATCCTTCTTATGATCACTTTCGCCTTCAGTTTTCTTTTCCTCCTCGGAATCTTTGGATTTCTTTTTCTTATCTTTCTTCTTCTTCTTATCCTTCTCTTTCTCCTCTGCACTCTCTTCTTCATTCAACACTTCTCTGCCTTCATCATCCTTGTGTTTCTTCTTCTTATCCTTTTTCTTTCCCTTCTCTTTCTCCCCTGCAGTCTCTTCTTCATTCGACACTCCTTTATCATCCTTGTCTTTTTTCTTCTTCTTATCCTTCTTTTTCTCCTCTGCGCTCTCTTCTTCATTCGACTCTCCTTTGCCATCATCCTTTTGTTCCTTCTTCTTCTTATCTTTTTTCTTATCCATTTTTTTCTCACTGTCTTTCCCATCATCAGATTCTCCTAAAATCACATCTCTATCCTCCGAATGCTCATCCTTATTCTTCTTCTTCTTCTTCTTCTTTTCTTTCTTTTTCTCTTCATCCTTCTCCTCGCCAGTTTCTTCGCCTTTCTCCTTGTCCTTCTTCTTCTTGTGTTTCTTCTCCTTCTCTTCTCCACTATAGCCTTCCCCAGATTCTTCTTCTTTATCCTTAGACTTCTTCTCCTTACCATCATCAGCATCCTTTTGCTCTTCTTTAACTTTCACAACTGTCTTGGCCTTCACTTCAAGATCCACCTTACTCTTCTCCTTCGCTTCTTCGCCGGGCTTTTCCACTCCCTCCTCGACTTTCAGATGCAGCTCCTCTTTCTCAATATTCTCCATCTTCTTCTCGCCGTCAATCAGGACATAGTCCGATGCAAAATCGTTCTCCATCACTATATCTCTTCGCCTCCCTGCAATAATCTGAGGATATAAGAAAAAAACAGAAACAGACACACAAAATTTGCAGCACACACACACACAGCAGCTAAAGATGCAAAAGGTTTAGTAGCTCAATCAAAGACGATGTAACAGAACTTCAAGATAATTTAACATCAATATAAAGAAAATGAGACAAAGTTCGAAGGCAGACAAGCAACTGCCCACATAAAATCTCTATCCACCAATGTTCAGGATCAGATCAATTCATTCATTAAAAAAAAATTACAATCCAATCCAATAACCAATCCGCGTCTAAATACAACCAATATCAAACTGAGAAATACAAAAGAGTACCTTTATGAAGCTCCCAGAAAGATCTGTCGAAGTGGGCCTCTTTCGTTTTCCCAAGATCTCAGCTTTATCTGATCAATATCTAGATTTTTTTTTCACACAGTCTTGAGATTTTGTACTCTATATATAGTAGTAGTAGACTAGAAGGAGCGTTAAAGGTGGTGCGACGTTGAAACCGCGTGCCATAATGAGGGACATCGTGCCACGTTACTACATCAATGAGGTAAGGTAATCTAATAGATTGAGATTAAGACTGTCGGCCGATTCGTATGTACCTATAATGGATTGACTTACAAGGACGATCGATATCATATCATATATAGCTTCCTTACTAAGTATTACACCATCCATTTCCATTCCATGTATCTATTTATTACCCAAAAAGTGGAGTAGATGGATAATAAATGTATGAAGTGGCAGGCCCCAGCCGAGATTGAAGAATGAAGAAGCCAATGCTCAATAATAAAAAATTAAATTTCGGAATAAATGAATAAGATATAGTATCTAAAAGCCTGGGCCTGTAATTGGGCCTAGCCTTGTCATTTAAATGGGCCTGTTCCTGGGCCTGGGCTGCTATTTCGAAGGACTTAAAAGTTAAGCCTGCAGAGAGAGAGAGAGAGAGAGAGAGGAAATCCCTATCGGAATTTTCGCGGGAAGTGAAGGAAGATCATCGTCAAGAATGAAGAAGCGTCACTTTGCTACTAACCCACAACAGCTATCAAACGTCAGAATGGTTAAAGAATTCAGTCGCTGCTGATCTGCTAGTCATTGCTAAGAAACATCGCCCAGATAGGCTGATTCGAATCCATTGGGTGCCTTTGAGGACATGCCCAGTTGAAGAAATCATCTTCGGCGACGAATTCAGACCATTATTAGCTCGGAGATTGATTGATCAAAGATCGTCATGAAAAAGTACTTCTACGACTTTTACTTTACGCTCTGCAAATGGGGCCAGCAGCAACGCCCTTGGTTTCTTAAAGGACAGGGAAAACGCCGTTATCTCTGTATGTGCTCAATAACCAACGCTGGACTCACTCGACGACAGCTCTCTCCTGAAGTTATATGGGTCGCTTTCGATGCGAAATAGGATCCGTCTGTCCGATTCTCACCGCCCCATCGTAATAAATCATGTTTCTGTTCGAACAAAAGCTGGAGCCTGCTGATATTTGCCGCGACATATTCTACATCAAGCGTAGTTGGAGGATTCTTGAAGTTTTGACGGGGGAAGAGAAGACTAAGGGTCTTAGGTGACGAGGAATGGCTGAAAGTGAGGTCAAATGTGAACCCAGAATGTGATGAGTACGAGCTTTACCTGACGGCTACGTCTATGTGGAATCTTATGCTCCATCGTGGCTGGGCTGGCTTCAGCTTTGTAAGGATATGAACTTGGAAGCTTGGGATTGTGTTCAAATATGGGCTGTTAGACACGATTTTGGGCTTAGTTTGGTGATAAACGCCGTGTTAAAAGGTTAAGAAAAGAAGGGTTTAGTGAAACGTGTTGATCTTGAATATATGATGCTCGAAGCCTCAATGACTATGCAAAGAGATAAGTCTTCTTCAACTGATAGGTGTTTGATATATCATCTTATCTGTTCAGAGCATTATGTTGTGATGTTCTTGGCCTTATTAATCGAAAGATACTTTATTCTCAATATCTTCTGTAAATGCTGTTTGATTTTCCAATCTGTTTTTGTTGTTGACTCAGAATAATTCTTTGTATTGGTTTGATCGATTTTTCCAGGCATGGAGTTGTATTCCCTGACCAGAAGAATGAGCCTTTCCAATGTACTTAAAGCTTCTTCAACCTTTGGACTAATCTCAACCTTCTTGTTGTCAACAATGTCTTCCTCATGAGGCTTAAGTTCGACTATTTCTCCAGCTAAATCGTCAGAAGATATATGGGCTTCTTCTGCTGTATTGTTCTTGCAAACCTCCTTGATTTCTTTTTGAGACGCAAAACCATAGTCAACACTATGATTGTCTTCAGTTTCTACTTCAACAGATGGCACCTTCCATGTGTTTTGAGCCCATCTTAAGCCCTAAAATCCTTGCAGATACTATGTTCTGTTACTAAATCCATCAAAAGCCGACATGGGTTTTCCTTGTTTGATCAAACTATTCACATTATATGTCTTTGAAATGATAAAGAAAAGATTCGAACGTAAAGGGGTCGTCACTTTCCGACTTTGGACAGATAAAGATTTCAGACCGAAGTCTTCTTTGCTTCCATTGGTCAATCGTGCTGATGAAGTGACACAGCTCAATAAACATTTCAGCCATGGAAGAACTACTAGAAGTTTTTTGAGAGATGAAGTGTTGACAGTTTTAACAGTTAAAGAACCTATTTACAGAAGCTTTATTACACGAATACGAGGTGGTAGGCATATCTATATCTCTTACTCAACTACAAACTGAGCACTTAACTAGTCCATTCTCATTACAATCAGGGCACTTCATCGACTCCATGTCTCCACTCGCCAGCTTTCTGCTTCCATTACACCTAAAGCACAGCAAAAAATGCATCCCACCACACCCATTACAAGGGCCAAGATTCGGGCTCCTCAGCTGTACACCGTCGAGTAAACTCAACAGCTTCCCATTTTCGTTCAACCCAACAACTTCGTCTGCCCCTCCGATGTATTTCCCTCTGACGAAAAGCCTCGGAGGCACTATTCTGTCACTGCCTCCTAGGATTCTTCTGAGCTCTTCTCTGTATTCCAAGTGCATGGAGACGTCTCTCTCGTGAAATGCCACGCGAAAGCTCTGTAGTAGGAATCGAATAGCGTTGCAATCCTCGTACGTTTTCCGTATTCCTCTCAGGCTTGTCGTGTAGAGGACGACGAGTTCCTTAGATTCTGGTAATAATAGCTGGTCGTTGTCGTCGTGCCTCTCTTGTTCTTCATCACCTTTTTTGAGCTTTACTTGGTCTTTAACTGTAAGAGTTGGCTTCAGACAAGGTAGTGTAGTTGAGTTCAAAGTGCTATCATCAGCACTGGCCGACTGTTCCTCTCTGACATCATCGATCTTTTCTGAGATACCGAGGTTGTTCTGAAGGGTCAGATTTTTGTCTGGTTGGTGGTCGAGGAGGGAAGAATCTTGCAAGACTTGAATTGGTGTTTTAGTCTGGAAAAACAAGTCTCCAGCAGGCCTCAGTAGAGACTTGGAGATCGTTTTTAGCTTCCTAAAAATCATTCCTTCCATGCTTCTTCTTATTAATCTCTTCGATCATCCCATTCTTAATGAGAGCTTCCCCTCCCCATTACCTGACAACTAACTAGATTATGAAAACAAACGAAGGATAAGGTTTGGTCTAAGTTTTGACACAATGTGCTTGGTTTGGAAGCTAGACTGCTGCTTAATAACCTACCATTGGGCTGCCATGCAATGTCTAGAATGCCACTCTTATGTAAAATGCAGAATCGGCGTACGAAAAGGGCAGGACTGTAATTTCAAACTGGAAAACAAGTTTAGGCCAAAATCCATTAAGTGGGGCTGTATAATAATACCCCACAAAAAGAAATGGCTTAGCATATAGAGCAGTTTTTGGAGGGGAGGGGGACAAGGTGTGGCATGGTTCATCATTCAATCACACAAATGGTGGGTGTAAAAGAATCAGTACTTTCTGGATATAAAGTAAAGATAGTATGATGATTGGAGCTTTTTCTTGCATCAGCCATGAGCCATGTCTCAGCTTCTCAACTAATCAATCATCAATAAAAGTATAGTAAACCCTATTTTCAAACTTGGTTCTTGATATATTGATCAGTTTGTGATCCACGTCGAACTTTTCTTCTATTGCCGATTGGTTTTAGGACAAAAAAAATAAAAATCCCATGATGTCCGTTATGACGATTTTGTCGACGACTATACGATTCATATTGTTTCGTATGCACCATTTTAGTTTCAATTATAGACAATAATGATTGGTTTCACCAAATCATCATGATCATTTGGACACCTACTAGAAATATATAATTGATTCTTTTACATGCAATCGTTCCATGCTTTTTCCTTTTTAGAAAAAAGAAAGAAAGATATTTTGATTCTTTATTCTTTGATTATTTCCCATGGTTTTTTACGTTAGGGTGAAGTGTTTTTGTAATGATTCAAAACTACTCAAACATGTCGAGATAAAAATGTACACGTCAGCCAAGCCAATGATGACGCCATGTTTGATCTTTGGTACGAATGGGCCCTATTTTGATATTCACGAAAGCCCATATATTTATTGGGCTCCTTTTGACCCAATATAGTATAGGCCTTAGCTAGATTAATTGGGCTTATTATGGGGTCGTTTTAGATTTTGTACTAATCAATGGATTAATTAGCAAATAAGCTAAGCTCTGCACTTTCTGAATTCTGATCGGACGACCTTTGCAGCTTCGTCTCCCTTGTCGCGGATTTACGAGGTATTTCTCTCTTAATTTTCAGCTTGCTATGCTATGTGATCGCTTGAGTTTCGGACATCGTAACTCAGCTCAATTTGTTCGTCGGATTTATTGATGCAATTTTATGTAGCTGCCCTAGTTAATTATTCCAATGGGTGGAGGATTTGGTCATTTTATTGATGATGGTTTTGGTATGAGGTGAAGGTGATATTCTGCGTAAGTATGGGCTGTGTGTGGAGGGTTTTTCCGTGATGGTTGGTCGCTTTTATCTCGTTAGAGAAATGATGTTATCAGCTATTTTCGCTTGAACGATGTCTTGTTCGTTGTAATGAATTGTTCACGGCTTGAGAATTAGGCCAACTTTATGATATGAAGCTGTGATTTTTTTGGGTAGCGTTTCCAAGGTTTCACTCTTTGCATTGTAAGTCGCCGCGATTTTACTGCTTTTCTACACTATCCTCAAATAGCAAGAGAGAGATACTTGAATCTGTGCTTCAATTTGGATATTTCATTTCATTGATAAGGTGAAACTGAATTCATTCTTACACCCATCCTCATCTCCATTATATCTATGTTTGCAAATCCTTATTAATGGACAGTTTAAGTTTGTGCCCTGGCATATGTTGTGTTTATGCTGCAGCTGCAAGTAATATGGGAAAGCCGAGGCAGAAGCAGATATCTGCCGCTCCACGAAAGAAGTGGGATAGAGATTTCCAGGACGGTGAAGAAGATTGGGTTATGGTGAAGAAGCAGAGAGTCACCATTATAATCCCACTATTGCCTACAAAACTGCTCTCAACAATGCCTAATCCTGAAGAATGTGGTCAGAATCAGATACAACTAAATCCCTCAAAATCAAAGTCCCAATCGCCTGCAGAAATTGCCACCAGGCCGCGGTCTCAGTCCGATAATGCTGTCGCTGAGAAATCACTTGAAAAAAGAATAAAGAATCACCCATCAACTGAACAAGCTATTTGCTCGCGTGAAGTATCGATCCGTTCTGAGCCCAAGTTAATCTCCCAGAAGAAGCCATCAGTCTCAAGGGATGACCCGGGCATTCGAAAGCTAGGAAATCCCGGAGATAGATTCAAGAGGAAAATGATATTCGGCGATGCAAGTGCATATCTAGATCGGAGAAGGAGGGCAGCGTATCTCGATAAAAGGCTTAAAAGGGCAGGAGGGCTGGAAAATTGGTTAGCTTCTCTTGGGCTTACATGTTTTGTTGAGATCTTTCGAAGAAGAAACATCGGCAAATTTCAGCTGGTGAATCTTAACATGAAGAAGCTTAAAGATATGGGCCTTGAAGCTGTGGGTCCTCGGAGAAAGCTAATGCATGCTATCGATTGCTTTTGTCAACTCCATTGCTTCCAGCGCGGCCCTAACTTTTGCTGCTAACTTGTTTTGTGGTGTGTTTTTCTAAGAGTGTAGACGAGAATGAGCAATTTATGTGATGAATTTGTTCTTTATGTCTTGTTGATGAGTAATTTAGTTCATCATTGTACCCAAAGTTTCATTTAATTTAGTTCATGAGTAATATAGCTTCTTGTGTTGTCTTCAAGGTTACGCTGCTTTTTTGTTGTTCACTCTTCACTCGGTTTTCCCCCCAAAAGACAAGACAAAACATGACAAACTACGCAAAAACAAAAGACAAGACAATACACCGATAATCCAAAGATGAAATGAAAGCCGAAGATAAAAAATAAAAAGACATTTTTTAAAAGTCATAAAAAAAATACGCGCCAGGTAGGGGTCGAACCTACGACTTTCTGCTTAGGAAACAGACGCTCTATCCACTGAGCTACAGGCGCCTTTTTAATACATTGGTTGTTAAACGATTTAAACTATATATGTAGTCTTATGATGGATGAAGCCTTGCCGTTATTCCGGGAATGCTAAATAAACTAAAAAATTTAGACAAAAAAGAAATTAAGAAAATAATCCAGAAAAACAAATTTGTAATTCAGGGCGATGGAGAGTGCTTTGCTATTATGAATGACGTCAACGTAACAGTCGTAAGGGTATTTATTTATTTTATCGAATAACTAATATTTTTAACGTTGCATAATTTTAGTTTTTCTTGTTCAAGTTGCCAAAGCGTAAGAGCAACGAGGCCCAACTTAAAACCTACTACTGTAGTGTATACCCACAATTTCACAAACCAAAATCTCTCTCTCTCTCTGTGTCTGTCTGTCACCTATATATTTAGTTTATACACAATATGTACTAACCTAATAAAGCTTTCTAGACTAAACTTCAAGATACTATCAAGAATAAGACGACGATGATGGATTTCCTCCTTCAATTGTATATCTTCACTGCCCTCTCAAACTGATGCCGATTCTGCCATCAAAACAACCGTTCCAAAGTAAATATAGAGTGTGTGTGAAATCAAATAGAGGCACTGTAAAGTAACCTAAGCAGTTCCTTGGATGAAAGATATGATTACTTGAGAGAGAGAGAGAGAGAGAGAGATAGAGAGAGAGAGAGAGATGAACCTGGTTTACAGGATGTGCCCTTTTAGGAGTAGTGTCGAGATGCTCCAAGCCCAAGAACTCCTCCCAAACACCGTAAATGTCTCTTCTCTAAAAGAGGAACAAATTTGCACTGTTTACTAATTGTTTGGGCGCAATGCATATTTGAACGTTGCATTCAAGTTATAGTTCCCCGCAAGATTAGATCAGAAAGGAAAACTCACCTGGAAGCGTGTAGAAACGATATCAGCATCGTCAAGATAGTCCCGACGTCCCAGTGAGAACGAAGCAAATTTCCACTGTTCATTTTAGCAAAGAAAAAGATAAACCGTATTGAAGAATGTGCCTATTTCAAATGGGAATCAGGTCAGTGAAAATGCTCAGCGTAAATATAATGGACATACGTTAGAGAATTCCTCATCTGGCACGCGCAACTTCTTTTGAATTCTTATTTTAACATCAGCTAATGTTTCATCCTCATGAACGACCAAAAAGAATGGTTCCCCAAAATGTTGAATTTGCTGTTTGATGGGATACAGTCAGTCAGTAGGTACTCGTGCAAATATAGGTAATGAAGACATAATATGGACTTTGATATTACTTGATTCTTGACGCTCTCATTGTTGAAATGGTAAACGTGAATCACACGATCATTGGGCCCAATATTCTTTTCTTCTGCTGGCATCTAAAATTGTGAAGACATCAAAATGAGTTGCAACAATCTTCAGCATAAAATCTACATTCCTCTTATGGAAATGTTCGAAATCCAACTTCTAGACAAATAATGATTAGATGAAATGTACTCGTATATCAATAGTAGACAAATGCAGTGCAGTGCACCATTAACATCACATTCAGTGGAAAAGAGAACCTTTATGGAGGGGTCGACTCACCTCCTCCGCATGCAGTGTCCAGTGCTGGTCATTTATACAATCAATCTTCTCATTCAGCGGAAAAACCTACAATGGGAGTAGAATGCGTATAATATTAATTTATCAGAAATGCCGTTTATGCATGCGATAAAAAAATATCACGATCTACGACAAGATAGAATTACTTTGTAAATCTTGTGACAGAAAATTTCCAGCATCCTAAGCTCTGCATCTGGATGAGACAGCTCTACCTGTTGATAAGATGAAAAAATATTTAGGTCTCTAAAATGATATTATTCTGATGAGATACAGACAAGAGTATAAGCAAATTTCAGAAACAAAATCTGTAGAAAAAGAAGAGATATGAGAAGAAATCAAACGTGACAGTATAACAGATTCTGATCTCTGATTTACTGGGATAGATGCTAAAGAAATGTAAAAGAGTCATATCTTACAAAGAGAATGGTAGCAATAACCCACCTTAGGTTTAATCTCATTAAGCACGTCCCCAATAGTGCTCATTTTAGGCAATCTAATGGTGAGAATTGCGGGCTGAATATCACAAGGAAACATTTGTTGAAAGAATCATACAACTTAAGCTTAGTTTGTCTTGACAAGATTAGAGAACCTCATCCTTCATGGCAGGATGGAAGACAACTTTGAGAGTCTTCAGGCATTGCAATTCTGGAAGAGGTATGTCCAGCACTTCATAATACAATATATCTGAGATCTGTGATGAGAACCACATACAAAATTGATCAGAAAAATATACAGCGGAAACAAACATACAAACAACTCATAAACGGAAAATACATACTACCTGGTTGTGATTGAAAAGCATGTCGAACAAACGAGCAGCTGTTCTATACTTGATAAAATTAGTATTTGGTTGTTGTGAATAGCAATTGTGAGGAGTGAGCCGAATTTTCGATGGATCATCCAAGCCTAGGCGCTGGGCAACCCTTTTCACAACGTCATCATATGTGTGATTCTTGTCTCTGGAAGTTTATGCAAAGAGATCAAAATATATTGCTTGGGAATTTTTTGTATTGAGGTTTGCACATTACTATTAAAAACAACTTACAGTTCCAGGAAAAAAGCATCATCTCTGGGTTTCTCCAGAGCTCGAAAATGCACAATCTGCTGATAAACAGAGTAATACCATGAGAGGTTGATGAAAGAGATGTAATAACATACACATAACTAAATGTTACAATGTAGCTAAAAATCAACAATGGGAAGATGTAGCAGAGTAGACAAAGACAGATGCTCAACTATTAAGTTCTCTCAATTATAAAGCATACAGGAGTTGATTTACTTATCATAGTATACAGGATATTCACATTTTAATAATAAAAGATGGACCTGGCGATTTTTCAAATATTCCAAAAATGAAAGAACATTAGGAAAACGAATATTCTCATTCATCTCCGGAGGAGGCCATTTCTGGAAGCAAATAACGTCCCCGTCTTCAATCTGCCAGTCACCAGTTATGTTACATGAGTGCATACATTATTTAGCTAGGGAAAGGGGGTTGAATCCCTGTAAGTAAATGAAAGAATAGAAATACACTGAAGGAACAAAAACCTGACTAAATTTGAAGGTATTTCTTTTATCAATCCGCCCATACGTAACAGATGGATCAAAAGTTATCTCCTGTAGAATGACAATAAAGAAGTTTATTCTATTAGAACGTTTTTAATATAAGTACTATCTTTTGTATTTTCCATTCCCCTCTTTTTCACTGGATAAGAATCATCCAGGAAACGGAGCCTTCTTCTGAAGAAAATATTTACTCCTTCCATATGTTCAAAATAATGTCGAACACGTCCAAGCAGCATGCTTACTTTAACGACTACTTCTCTCCAAAAACAAATTAATAATACACGATCATACAAACCTCAAATAACTCAATCTCTTCATCAGGAGCAAACCCAGCCATTTCATTTAGCTTCACAAGGATATCAAGTGGTTTCAGAGAGCTCTTCACCAGAAGTCTCCCAACATATCTGAAATCATATAAAAAAACGGAGCCAAATTACATACCCAAACCAAAAAACATCATGATTGCATGTATATATTCTAAGCACACCGAAGTTGTTCTTTCTCAGGGTCATATAGCTTGAAGAACAGCAACATCTCATCCTTTAACTTTTCCAGTGGTGGAATATTGTTCAGCTCCTAAAAATTCACCAGTAAACAATACTCAAAACAGCTTTAAAATCTGTTACAATCAAAATGGAGTTCATTCAGAAATTGTTTGCTACAGATACCAGTCCATGTGCTACTTCCAAAAATAACATGAGATCTGCATTTCCATCCTTATTGGAAGCTTCTCTCAATGCTCCAACCTGCAAAGCATGATTATGCAAAGATTGAACATTAAGAATATAAGAATTATAAGGTTCATTAAACGGCTATCGGGGAACATTCTACAGAAATTAAAGCAATCTAAGTGAACCTAAGGATTCAGCAAGCAAATATAGATGCTGAAGATAAACTATCTAATATCTGGGGGAAACAACAAAAGTCTTAAGAGGGCATGTTCAAAACAAAGAAATCTCGAGGAACGTTTATCTTTGAGCTGGCATAAAAATTCTCATGAAGGAGAGCAACGAAATCAGACAGGTACAGAATGCAGAAAGACATCTTACAGTTTGTGCTTCTTCTTGTGGCGTCAAGGGCCGGCTTGGACGAAAAGTGTGGTTCTTTCTCTTTGCCCATAACCAGAACCGCTGCAATTGAACTGGAATGCCGAATTCTTTGGCGATCTCCTCCTGCACAAAACAGATTAATCAATTCGATATACAGATTATGTGTTACAAAAGAAAACGACGGTGACAACCCTCGTTTTTTATTTTCAAAACGTGATGTACCATAAACATATCTCATTTCACACAAGTGCATGCTTTTTATACTTCCGGATCTCGGTAGCAGGTTAAATTTATAGACTGTTACCTAGCGTTCCAATTCCTAATTTTACAGCTTTTCCAAGAGTATCACACAATGAAATTATATTGTCCTTCTAAATTTACCGTAATTCCTGATGATCGTGGAAAGTATGCTAATCATGTATGATATAGTTCCAATGTCAAAAGGACCATCTTTTACAAGAACATGTATAATATTCCCGGCACTTTGTCAACAATCATTACCAAGATTAAAAATGAAAAGGATAATGCAAATCCTCGCAAACTGGTCAACTGACTTTCATTAAACAAGGTTCCAAACTCATAGTAAGTACACAACTACAGAAACAGCAAATGATGGACTACCTTGAAAAGCATAAAAGGCAACTGCTTCTGGATTCGGAAGCTCCGAACTTGGTCGTGGTCGACAAGATCAAAATATGTCTCCTTCCCAATCTGGTCCCTCAGATCCTTTTCTCGAGCAACCTGATTAAAAAGAGGTCAAAAAAAGATTTCCAAATTAAAATTTCAACCTGAATGACTTATTACCTTGACAATGGTATATAGGTGGGCTTCTGCTTTGAATCTTTTCTTGTCTTCCTTAACGTCATGTTCTCTTTTCAGTCTCATCTAGAGTAAACATTGTATTTTAATGGGATAACTCATTTAAGACAACAATATTTTGAAATAAGCTCATTATGCAAACGAAAAGAATATTACCCGAAGATGAGCAGCAATATCCATCTCATCCATATCACAGATTATCTTATCCTTGTCAGCAACCCGTATATACACAAGCATGTATGCATTTGAATATTTCGTAAATTTAAATGGAGTATTGTAGCCAGGAATAGGATTTGACGGTGGCAACTGCAACATATAGAGAACTTCAAAATGACAGATAGATAACATGTACAATATCATGAAATCAGAAAACCAATCAGCCAGCCACCTCGTCCTCGCCGCCATACTGCTCCTCTAAAACCTTCTCCACGTCTTCCTTAAAGACCCTCTCATCATCAAATTTGTACCTACAAATTGAATCACAAAAGAGATACGGTTCATTGAGACAACAGTCTCATATGTTTCATCAGGCAAACAAACAATACTCGATTGATAACGCAATCAAGACACTATTTATGTGAGCTATTGAATATCACGATGGGACAGGGGGATCGAATAACTATCCCCAAAGCTCTGGCATACCATTGATGAGAAAGTGTTGGCCTGATGAAAGCATAGTAATGTCCACCATGCACCCCACCGCTATGGACCAAAACGCTGTTGAAAATGAAGGAAGAAGACCATGAGCCACAGATAAAGTTAAGTAATAAGTGGTAAGCAGAAAGCTCCATCTCATGTTTGCTGCTGCACGCATATGTAGATAGTGACACAGACAAGGTCTTCCAGATATCCAGATACAGTTAATTTCTCTCTCTTGCCTTTAGTCTGCTAGGATTTATCAGGGTTTCCACTACACTCCCGCATGACCACTTAGCAGATTTTTGTTTATGATCAACAGGAGCAGGACAAATAAAACTTCTATCAACCTATATTTACTGAGTCAGGTCTCATTGCACAACAATGACGAGAACAAAAAAATAGGTACCAACTACTACAAATCGACGGCTGGGGTACATCAACATGTCTACTGGAATGCTAGAACTAGTCTTAGATGTGTGACGCATTTATGCCTGGATTCTACTATATCCGATTCACTTTCCCCTTAGAGTATTTGGTTCAAGCCCTATTTCTAGGGCAAACAGATTCACATGTCAAGATAAACAAAAAGTTCAGGGATGGAAATTTGCATATGGATAGCAAGATGACCTGTGAAGTGTATAGAGATTTCTCATACTCCTGTCAGCTTCTGGTGACAAATACCTGCCATTATCTCTATCAAGATCAAGCTCCAAAGGAAACTCATAGCGGTCATTAATCTGCAATCATGAATGATTTGCATTGCATAATCAAAACAACAACAGATATGCAACCAATAAATATCAGAAGTGTAAACAGTTCAAATGGCTCTGACTGAAATAATCAATTTGCATCAATTTTAGCATTGGTTTTTACAAAACTCTTTGAATGACAGTTCTTGCATATTGAACTTCTAGAGAAAAAAAAAATCCAGAAAGTCAGAAGAAAAGAATGATGCAGCTAAACTTAGTTTAATGGTCATGTAGAACATGAATAATAGCACGGAAAAAGCATCCACAAAAATCTTGATAAATAATTTTAAGAACACAGACGCCACAGACGCCATAGACTACATGAACGAAGCATCATATTTATGAAAAATGGATACTGATCTAGAAGGAACCCAATCTGCATCACATATATGAACTAAAGGTAAAGGATGCTCAACTTTCTCAAAACACAGAAAAACTCCTATTCCCACAAGTAAATTAAAGTGGAGACATGGTTCCCTGTCCATTAATACATGAGTATCAAAGGAAAATCTTTTTAGACGATCGAGAATCTACAGCTGACATAGATACTGATCCAAGAGAAAGAACTGACAATAGATCATGAAAAATGTCGGTGATATCATTCTTGATGTTCATTTCATGCACTGAACAACAATTTGCCTCAAAAGTTTCCACCATAATCTTAGATGTAAATAAAATAAAATAGAAATGATTCGGCTTCTTACCTTAACCATTGTGTCCCTCTCATAGTCATATTCAAAACGCTTTAACTGAAGCTGGAGAACTGGAGGAAAGTCAGTGAACAAGACACCTTTCTTGGCATCCTACCATTCAAATTATAATCTTCAGGCAATTTCACATGATAAAAAGTCATCAAGATTAACATCATATGGATGAAGGAAAAAAGAAACATGGAAATTTGGCAAAACCAAGCGGAAAGTAATTAACACCCTAAAGTGTAAAAACAATCAACATGTGGGAAATCAGTTAACAGGGATGGAAGACCACCGGTGAAGGCTTAGTGGAATGGAGCTGACTGAGTAGAAAAAGAAAAGGACACGAATTAGACATAATTTGAGGCTGCAAACAGTGATCATGGACATCTACCATTATTGAATTTTGCCTCTTGACTGCTCATGATCAGTGTTTGTAAAGGCGAAAAGCGAAACGCCTAGGCGAACGATAATATTAAATAATTTTTTTAAAAATATATCTATTAGTTCTAGAAATTTTGTGTGTAACTAGTTATATTTCTAATTGCATCTAATAACCAAAACAATATTAAATTAAACTATATTTATGTTCTCGAATATAGAAATAAGATTAAATCATCCTTAGGAATCAAAACAAAAGCAATGATTCAAAATAAATAGCTAACGAAACAATTAACAATAGCTTTAACAAGTAATAACCGCTTATGGTTCAAACTCATCAAGGGTTTGGAGCTTCTAGGGTTTGCAATTTGACTTTTTATAATTCTAGGTTTCTGATTTTTTTAATATAAGTAAGGTTTTTCTTATTTTTAACAATATAAAAAAAGAAAAAACATTAAAATTAGACAGTCGACCGAGGCAGTCGACTCTCGCCTTGGCCAAGGCAGTCGCCTAGGCGTCAGAGTCAACCGCCTCAGTGATTTCGCATCGCCTGCTCAGGCGATTTCCTTCTCGACTAGAGTAAGCGGTCGCCTAGGCGATCGCTTTTCAAACACTGCTCATGATAAGATACTTATAGATGCAATATGTACGTTGTACTTTTTCTAATTGTCCAAATTCTCAACGTGCCATAGCAGGAACAGTTGATAACCCATGTAGATCCAGTATGCAAATCAAGATTACCAGGCTAAAAGCATATCTCATGCAGTTATGGCCTATTGGCCACCACAGAGTTTGAATAATCACGTTTAAATCATATAATTTGGAAGACAAACAAGGTTTAAAGCAGTTGGTGGAGGACTCAAAACATGTTTGACTTCAATTAGCAATAGGCTCTCTAGTTGATTTCGGCACGAACTAATGAATCTAAACTACCAGAAATAGAGTAAAAAATATCTGTAAAGCATCAAAATCATTTTCCTCAGCAAATTCAACAACAAAAATTAGATACAGGAGCAATATACCTGCAAACCGTGTCCTTCAGCTTGATATTTATTATCTCCTTCAAGACGTTCAACCTCCACGTACTTGTTAAAGGAGGCATAAACATCCTTACATCCCTTGACATCAAGTTGGAGGTCTGGCACAAGAATGATGAATTAACATACGTATTATATATGCTAAAAAGTAAAGCTGGATTCTGATAGGCATTTACCATAAAATGACTCTTTTCTATTGGATTTGAAGTCTACATTGATACATTCAATGTAATTCATATGGTGCCCTTCAAATAACTTTTGTATAGTTCCCTCAACAGCAGTTCCCTGCTCCAGGAATGTTAATAAGATAATCAGAATTATCTATGAAATGGCACAGCAGAAAACAAACTATGAAGTACTTTTCTGCTGTATGTAAGACTGGAATACCTTCATCTTGTCCTCAAGCTTTTCGCATAAAACTCTATTCAGTTCCTGTACGTCGTGTTGCATAAAAGAATCATATGTATCCCATCCAAATGACTTAGTCAACTCTTTTGTAGCCACACTCGTATCATTATATTGAAGCTTGTAAAATAAACTCTGCAATGCCAGTGGTATGCTCCTACATGGGTTGTCATACTCTGTTGTAGGCATATGATAGACGGCCTGAAAAAAACTTTTGAAGGTGACACTTCTTTTTCGTAAGTCATGAAGTACAGAGCTAACTACAGAAGAGCTATATGCACCCAAGGAATCTATTTTAACCTTTCTAAAATAAGGAATATGGTACAAAGTTTGGAGCAGAGAGTTCATATAACAAGTTGCTCCCTGATTCTTAAGTCCAACATAGCCTGTTTCCTTCTTCGAATCATATGACCAGTAATCAGCAACCTTATGCACAGCAACAGCAGCTTCAATAACACAAGTATCATCCATGAGATATCCCCTGCTGGCGTCATAAAGCTCACCAAGGGGCATGAAACATGTGAAACCCCAATCACTTGCCCTTTGATGAAATTGATGATGAGTGTCTGTGAATAGAAAAGAAGATCAACACATAAATAAACAAAAGAAGATTAATTCTGAGGTAGGTAGTTTTCCAATTCGCCAAGTGCATATAACTTATAATTCGAAAGTTCAAAGAGAGAACTCAAGCAAACAAATTGAACCTTTTTGCATGATGCCATTTGAAAGCTCTAGAAAAAAACATGATTCTAGTAGCATTCTTTGATGAGCACCAAACTTAAAACAAAAACTCACACAATAGACAGGAATGTTAACAACTCAAAGGTTTCATTTCTGTTATCGTTTTCAAAATCAACTTTTTCCAGAGTGGGACAAACCAGACGAAAAACTCATCAAAAAAGAAATTCACATATGATGCTTTATGACATGAGCAACCATATGCCAGTAAATTTACCTTTTTTTATTGTGTAATTGATGTTCATTTGATCAACTACAGCTAAGCTAAACTGTGCATATCGACACCATCCGTTACTCAACGTAGGTGAATCAGCCACATCTAAATACAGTGATAGATGTTCCGCATTATTTCCCTTTGGAAATATCAGCACCCTCCTGCGAGTCAAAAAGAATTACTTCACCTTCCATAGGGTGTCGTTAAAGAAATCCATTCAATCCAATTCCATTTCCATAACGGGTGAGAGATAGTGATCCTTTTAATTAATGGGATCAAACTAAAACAACCAATAAAATCCACGGAAGCAGACGTCAAACCGTGTAGTAATTGATGCTTTCACTTTTAATTTGTTCAGACCCAAACAATAAATGACCAGTTAAATGCACAGCAGAAAATATTACCGGCAACAAGACAAAATTTTCAAGCACCAAATTTACCATTTATAACCTCCAACTACAAAGATATCGGAATAAAGCTTCTTCACATTTAATCGGGAAAAGTTGTCGATTTTCCACGTGAAACGTGAAATTTGTGGCTGGTCGTTTGCTTGGTTTTCTTCACTTCTCCCATTGTCTATCGGTGCCACTGTCAAATAAATAATAGAATAAAATCTTCTAAGCACACAAGATACAAAACACTTGGAAGAAATACAGACACAACTTATCCCATACGCAACCTTTCATTAACTGTTACAGTAAAGATAAAAGTATTAAAGCAATATGAACAAGAGAAACACCTTCCATTGGCTGAGGGCCTTCAACTAAAGGCTGAGGACCTTCAACTAAATCAGAGTTCGGGGCTAGCATATGTTCATCCTCGTGCAGCTAAAATTACAGTAAAAACGAAGTTAGAGGACAATTAACTAAGAAACTAGAAATAATCAATCTTGAACCATTTTAAAAAAGAAACCACGAATTTATGAATTAAAACCTATCAAGCACACCAAATACATCTCAATGGCAAGAAATTCAAACAGAATTCGGTGACATAAAACCTCGCGAAAACCCCTAACAAATCACCAACACTTAATCACCACAAATAGCAGCCGGAAATCACACATGCAGCAATTATTGAGCACGATTGCGCCCTGAGGTTGCATTTTTGTAAGTAGGAAATTGACGGAATACTGAAAATGAGCGCCAAACTACAAATAGATTGAGAGTGAGGAATCGTACATTCACTTGTTCTGGAGTCAGCACCGTCATGTCCGGGAGGTCACAGTCGCCGGATCGTCAAATCGTACAAATTTGAAGCTTTATTGCAGAAAAAGAGGAAGAGATAGCTGCATACACAAGATGACAAGAGGTTGCTTAAGAGAGAGACACTAAAATTGATTTTGAGCTGTGTTTTTTATTTACTTTCCGACAGGGGTACGCCGGAGATTGTTGAAATTATGGAGGGTATAATCGGTAATTCATAATTGGATGCTCTCCCAAACCGTGTACACGTGCAATGCTATCAAAGCATTGCGCCTTAAATAAATAATAATTGCTATATTTTGCCATTTTGTGAAAGAGAAAAAAAAAAGTTAAAATTAAAGTATAAAATACAATGTTCCTTTTACTTACGATATATTTATATTATTTGTAATAATATTACTATAAATATACTAGACAATAGCAAAGTCTGATTGTGGAAAATATTTTAAGATTGCATTTGGAGGAAAAAGTTAATATATTATTTTTTACTATTTCCTAATATATTCCATAAATTACGGGGGGAATTGCGTGGAATAGCTACTTGACATTAATCGTAAAACGTGCTTTGCTAACATGTGAAATCGCTACATAAAAAACGCTAGCAATTCTTCGCAAGCGAGGAAAAAAAAAAGGCCTTAAAAATGGACATTACTTTAGTGAACACATATCTATAAATTAGTTAAGAAACCATTGGGCTGGCCTTATTGAATAACGGGCCAGGCCGGAATATATTAGGCCCGTATCCTTTTTTTTTTTGTCTTATATAGTAGTTTTTTTATAGTGTTAGGTATATACTTCTCAATTTGAGATTTTCGCTTTTTTTGAATTAGGTGATGGTTTAGTGAAAGCTCGATCTTTGGTTAAATTGTTATTTTTATCATGAAATAGGAATTGATTAAACCTTTCTCTATGGACACTATGAGTTTGTTAAGCATAATACATTTATATACCATAAGCCTGTCACTCACGGCTTACCTACGATGACTTATATACTACTCTAATTTCACGTGAGCCTCTCACTCATGGCTATTAGCTTGTCTAAGTTGGTTTTTCTTCCACTACGGTGTGCATACTATTGCAATTAGTGGTGGAGCCAGAAATTCCTAGCGGTGGAGTCCACTTTAACTTAATGTAAATATATATGTGTAATTTTATTCAGTAGATTTCATTTCCATTATAATAATTAAATTTTTATTTATTATTATATTTTTTTTGATAAAATATTACAACAAAAAAATTCATTGTGACTCCATCAATGATTGCAAATGGGCGTAATTTACCCAGATGGGATTCTCGGCGTTATCCAAAAAAAATATATTTTTTCAATACACATCCTCATATTAGAACATAATACTCACACTGCAACTAAATTCAAATCGAAATGAACTTGAACATCATAATTGGCTATGGAACGATTATGACTTCCAGCAGGATTAATCTCTCTGGCATCTGTGCACCGTTCCAAGTTCACAGAGAACGCCACAATAGTCTCCACAATTCATTATCAGTTATGAAACTACTTCAATTTCCCGATTGACTAATCCTCTGCATGTGTATGACTTTCCAAGTTCCCTCATACTGTACTAATCAAAGAGTCCAAATGTGATCAAAACCTTGATTTTCACCGAAAAACATCACGAGCCCGATCACTTAACACAAAGAAACGTTTATTAATTCGATTTAAAGGGCTATACATAGTTAATCCATAATTTTTATTTTTTTTTTAAAAAGGGCATTTTGGCGAGTGAATTCAATGAACAAAGGACGAAGACAAATATAGACAAGGGACCATTATAAAGAGGACCCCCTGTACTAGACTACACTATAAAATCACCTGGATTCCTACCTTTTCCACAAAACTTTATTACAAGTACAAAAAAAAATATATATGTAATAATCCCAACGTCGCTTTTTCCATTCTCTAACGACAAACTAACTAATCCTTCCATACACCATTTAACGCACCTCCTTGATACAGTTTGTTTGTCTTCACCATATAATATTATTTCAAATTATTACATCATCATATTCATATGCTTGCTTACACATTTCTATTACAAATAAATAAATACATACATGGAAAACTCCCCCCATTTCGCAATATTAAATCATATATTTCAATAACACAATCATCATATCATACAATAATAATAATCGGCGTATTAAAAAATTAATTAAACTAAGGTTGCAACGTTCTCACTCCTCTGAGACCAACTTCTCCAAAACCCAGCGCCGTAGAACCTATCCCACATCTCCTTCTCAAGCTCAGCCACGTCGTCGTCAATTACACTTTTACCCTCGCCGCCGCCGCCGCCTAAGAACTCCTCCGCAAAAGGTAACTGTATCTTCACCATCTCCCAGTCGTCGCAGCCGCACAGCGAAGAGAGGGAGTTGTTGCTGCCCTGCTGCTGCTGCTGCTGCAGCTGCCGACGACGGCGTCGCCTCCTTCGCATCAGGGCTTTCCTGCACAGCCCAGCCGGCAGCCTGTAGACGGCCAGGACAACGAACGTCGCCAGACCGCACGGGCAGCAGCAGCAGACGGCAGCGCATTCCGCCGTCGTGCCTCCGGCGAGCTCCGCCATACGCCGCCGCGTGCTCCCGTGGGAGGAGGAGGAGGCGTCGTCGCTGCTCTTTAGAAGCGGCTGGCGCCGGTCGATCATCGACCTCGGTGCCCTGAGCACAATCTGCTTCGCCATCTTATTATTAAGCTTCGTCGTCGTCTTCCTCGCGCTGCGTGAATCAATTATCATTGCCTGGAGAAAAAAAAAAATTAATAAATGGAGATCAACGACGCTAATGTGATGATTATGTAACGCCGTCGTATTATATTATAGAATTTAAATAGAAAAAAAAAATAATTGTAAATAATATTAAATAATCATAAATCACCTGAGCATCATCATCATGGCGGCGTGGGATTAGACGATTGTATGGGGAAATGAGGAGAGGAGAGGAAGAGAAGAGATGAGAATGATTATTAAGTATTTATTTATTTATTTTAATCTAAATATTGATTTTTATTTTTATTGGAGAATGAGTTGGGATGTTTCCGAGGTATATGGGAGGACGTTATATGAATCAGATTTACTATTATATTTTCTTTTTCGTTTTGGTATGTGCCGTTGAATTATATATTTACTTACAATGTCTAGGCTTTACTTACGTTTTGAGATAAATGTCTGAAAAAGATGGAGAGAGATTGGAGGGGGGGCATTTTTTGTAGGGGGATTTATTGATGGATATGTAACGGGCGTTGACGGTCAACGTTGGAGATAGGTAATATGGAAATTTGAATATAGAAATAATAGTTTATTAATATCGCATTAATTATTATAAATACATTATTAGTTAGGGAAAAACAAACAAATCATTCGTCCGCCATAATTAAATTAGCTAATAAGATATTGTTATAATTAGAATTTAAAACGTTACTTTTCTGCAAGGGATTACTGTATGGACTGATGACGTGGACTATTATGGGAACTTAAGGTCAACGTCCACTGAATGACGTGGCGTGAAAACTAAATTATCCTAACTTGTGTTAACATTATAATATATGTAACTATGGTCTATGACCTAAAACTTATGATTTTTGTTATAAGATGAAGTTAGGAGGTGCTTCAACAAATTTCCATTAAGCAATATTCAGAGCAAAGAGCACCATTCGAAGCTTCGAAAGTGTCAAGTTACATAAATTTATTTGAATTACTAAATAATGAAATTTACCTAAAATTGAAGACCCAATATCTCAAATGGTTTAACTGTAATAAATGATGGAGACTTCTACCAAATGATGCCAATGATGCCCAAGCAATGGTGGAGCATGATTTTCTTGCATATAATTGAATGAATATATATAAACATAATATATATTTTTTTAACGTACGCTAGTAAATAAATTTTATGCAGCATAATCACAATCCCAGAAGGGGCCAACTGGCTGTAATGGGCTTTCAATTTTATTTGTTTGAAGCCCAAATACTCATAAAATGCGTTTCCAATTTTTTTATTTTTATTTTTTTAAGAGAACATTATCTGGAAAATTGAATACTATACTATGTGAATTCAATGAATATTTATAGATATATATATCTATACTATATATTATTGTTCAGCACCTAGAGTAACTACTTTTTAATCAATTTGGTATATCATTTGTAAATATTATTTTACCATTCACCTTTTTTATTCTAATTATATTCTAATAAATACACTAATTAAATTTAAATTATAATTTCATAAATTAAATATTTTAAATTAAAAATAACATATTAAAATAAAATAATTATATATATAGTTATATATTAAAGCACATGCATCGAATGTGCTGAAAATACTAGTATAATTAATTGATTTATCATACAAGTGGATAAATCGAACTTTTCGTTACAAAATACACCCTAACATAAACACTACATACCAAAGCAACTCTCCTGCCTTATTACACAAAACAAATCAAAGCAAAAGAAATCTAAAAGGGTCTTACAACATTAATCTTAAGAGTAATTATTATTATTTTGATTTAGTAAATGCACCTAACATTTTTATACTTCAAAATTCCTTTGTACATAACCTGCCAATTTTCAGGCATAGCTTCAAAACTCTCATCGTCGACGTTCTTATTAAGGCTGACCAAAGAATGCTTGATTTTCTTCCCACTGTAATAAGCCTTCTTATCATCTTCAGCCGCCGTTGACTGAATATCAGCAAATCTCACCTTCTTCGTCGGCTGGATTCTCTCGGCCCCTGAAAATATTTACGTCAAAAAAAGTTAATTTTTTTAATAAATATGATCGCCCAACAAAAGAATAAAAATAGATATAAAATAAACAAATTATATATAATATACGTGAGTTTTTTATTTCAAACTCCATCTTCTTCATGAAATTAGAGAGGAGTCGTTGGTGGGCTTGCATGGCGAGGAAGGCGACGCTCCCTGAAACAGCAAAGACCGCCATTAAACCGCTCATCAGAGAATCATCCATTTTTTTTTTCTTTAATTTAATATTTTATTTTCTTATATATATTTTTTCAGATAAATGCGTGAGGTTGGAACGAGGAAGGTTATGAAAGAGGCCATTGTTGTTTTCTTTCTTTCTTTATGGGATTTTAAAGATTGAAATAGTTCGATGAGGATGTTGACAGACAAATGGGAATGAAGCTTTTTTACGTTGAATGGAAGGTTCTATCTATCTATCTATGTAATGTGAACGCTAAGGAAGGGAAATTGACAGTTATTTAAGGTTTTCTTCTTTCTGAATGCTCAACGTGGTGGGTGGGTGGCAACATTTGACGTTGTCTTTTTATTTGGAATATTAAATAATAAAATATTATTAGTGATGGATGGCTAAATACAAGAAACTAATTCAAAAATGGAATTAATTAATAATTGTATTGCATTTGTATTAGGCCGCTTAACAAAGGTAAGGTACGATGACTTTGCTTATATACAATTAAAGCATGAAGTAGGCATCTGCATTTTCACAGTCAAGATGACAATATGGTCCAAAGACGTTGCGTGAGTTAGGTAAAAAAACGAAATAAATATTAATCACAATCAACATTGCTTGCACGATTTATACATGTTTTTTTTTTTTGTTTGTTTTAATCATCAAATAGACACATGAAATATATGAAAAATATATTTTCTATCAAAATGCCGCGTATAATTTAGGTATACAAAAAGACGTCTTTTTTTTTTTTTTGTGTGTTGCCTGCCCGTTTTTAATTCGGACTCGTTCAGGTCGCGCACCTGACATCAGTGGGTGAGGCTCCCAAAGGGAGGCGCTGCATACACAAGGTTTCGAACTCGAGACCTTACTTAAGCGATACCAAGCCGCTTACCACTTGGACCAACCCCGTTGGTAAAGACGTCTTTATATTGTCATAATAGTTCTTTAATGTGTTTTGTAAAGCCTTTTCCTGGTCCTTCTGAATATAATTATAATATATTAATAAACAAAGAATATTCACTATAAAATAAAAATTGCCTATTTTTTTATGTTCAAGAAGCATGTTCAACATCTTTTTTATATGTGAGATGAAAGATAAAAATGAAATTAAAATTGGAATATGTTAATATTAGTTAAGACATGATACTTTGGGGTTGGGCAGACATAGATCCAATATTTCAGATCTGAGATGCTACAATATACATCGAATTGGTGGTTAAAGTGGTAAAGTTGTAATAATAAAATAGTTAGCAATTAATGGGAATACAAATATAATTATAAGAAAAAAAAAAAAACATTTCAGGGACCCATATCTAAATTCCCATCTGTGTAAATAGTGAATTTTAAGCCATCTTTACAGCCAGATAATATATGGTTATATATAATGTCTTTCATTGAAATAACAACATATATAAATGTATATTTAATATATACAAAAAAAATTAAAATAAAACTAATTATTTATTTCTTCTGGAATCCCATCTTGCCAAAACTTGTGTCTTGCATCATAGCCACAAACTCACTGTAATCAATCAACCCATCCTAAAGCACATCATAAGAACACAGTAAGATCTCCATTTTATATACAAAAAAAAAAAAAAATCAAATCATCAATATGAAAAAAAAATAAAAAAATGAAACATATATGCACATACATTATCTTGATCAACTTCTCGGATGATTTCGTCTATGTGAACATCCCCGAGCCCGAACTGCTCGCAAGCCAGTTCGAGCTCGTCTTTTGTTATGTAGCCGCTGCCATCTTTGTCGAAGTACGAAAATGCTGCGTACATATGATCCTCTTTCTGTACTTTGTTAAGGTGAAGCATTGCTGCTAAGAACTCTCCATAGTCTATAGTTCCACTGTTGTCAATATCAGCCTGCATTATTATTATTATTACTACTACATCCTTGAGATGATCATATCTTTATTACAAACCAAAAAACACAGTCCTTTATTGATGATGATGATGTCCCTTGTTGAGATTGTAATGAGATTGATAACCTCTTCTATTGCTAATCACTTGGTGGTATAAATACTTGCATCGAATGTATATACTTACCGCTTGCATTAGGCCTTCGATTTCTGAATCTTTGAGGTTTGCCCCGACTCTTTCCAAACCCTTTTTGAGCTCTTCCAAGGTGATGTGCCCGCTGTTATCAACGTCGATCATTTTAAACATTTCCTTTAGCCCGGCGATTTCCTCCTCCGAAAGATTCTCAGCTATCACCTATAATTAATGTAGAGATGTAAGGACTAAGGTTCATTACATTACTAAATGTATGTCATAGTGCATGGATATTTGGTCTGATACACTGTGCAAACTTATATATATTGACTGACCCTAATCGCAATCTTCTTGAGCTTGTTCATGGCAGAAAACTGCTTCAACCGAGATAGAACGGCGGAATCTAAAGGCTTGTCTGGCGCTTCGCCTCCGACTTGTACCCACGGATGCGCTGAAGAAAAGCAGAAGCAATCGTCATCTTGCATTATTTCAGAAAAAAAGATTAAACTGTTTGCTGATAATAGATGTATATGACTTGAGTTACTCACTAAGTACTTGATGAGCTGTGAGGCGTTTCGTCGGGTCTCTAACGAGCATTCTTCTGACGAGATCCTTAGCACTAGACGATATGCTCGGCCAAGGTTCAGACACAAAGTCGAGCTCGCCTTTCAAGACCTGCTCGAAGATTCCTTGCTCGGTTTCTGAAGCACAAAAGATGGATTACCATGAGGATCAGATGAAGTTAAGATTTATTTCGACCCGAAAAAAGAAGAAGAAAAAGGCCTTATTACCATCCCAAAATGGTGGGACTCCACATAACAAAATGTATATGATAACTCCAGCGCTCCATACATCGCACTCTTGCCCGTAGAACTTCTTCAGTACCTCCGGCGCTACGTAGTATGGACTGCCGACAAGATCCCTGAACGTATCGCCTAAGCAAAATAGCGAAAAAAAAAAATTGAGTTTTCGTTATTACACTCAACTCAAAAAGCCCGTCTTGCAAGCAAGGGACATAAGTAAGTACTACCTGGTCTGAAAAAAACCGACAGGCCAAAGTCGATGGTCTTAAGGGGCGACTCCTCTTGGCCATTGACAAAGAGGAAGTTCTCGGGCTTGAGGTCTCTGTGCATGACTCCCAGCGAATGGCACGCTTCTATTACGCCGACGATGATCCTCGTCAGCTCGGCAGCTTTCCTCTCGGTGTAATGACCCCTCTGTATGATCCTATCGAAAAGCTCCCCGCCCGAGCAGAGTTCCATCACCACATGAACGTCGACGGCATCTTCATAAGCCCCGACGATGCTGATGATGTTGGGGTGCCCCGAGAGGTGATGCATGATCTGAATCTCCCTTCTTACATCCTCAACGTCCTCTTCGGTCACCAGCTTCCTCTTCGCTATCGACTTGCAGGCGAACTCCTTGTTCGTCTCCTTCTCCACGCACAGAAACGTCTGCCCGAACTGCCCCTGCCCTAACTTCCTACCCACAACGTATTTCTCCTTCAAATTCCCCGTCTTCCTCTGCAGCACCGATTCGACCTGCAGCCCCATGCTGGGCATCCTCTTCATGTGGCTGGGATTCGCCTGATGGGCGGGTTTTGAGGCTTCATCGCCCGTATTACCGTTCCTATTACTACAGCTAGTTCGATCCGCCGCCTCTTGCATCATGGGATCCTTCGGTTTCGCCTTATCATTATCGATCTTGAGTGGCGTCGGAGGATCTTGAGATGAACTAGAGATCTTACCCTCGGATGAATTCTCATCGTTTCTGTTTCGATTGCTCGATTCTTGATCTGGGGATTGGAGATTCTCGGGCTGGCGGGTTCGCCAGACGGTGGCTGCTACCGACTGTAAGAAGCCGCCATTGTTGCCCAGTTTAGGACCAGCGCATGTGTTCCCCATTAAGGGATGTGATGATCTGAGAAGTTATGTCTGAATCTGAATCCTGCCCTAATCGATTCCATTCACCGTAATCTACCAACAAAGGTTCCATCTTTACGATCAGATCGATGAAACATTGTGAGGATTCTCTCATAAAAGAGTAACCTTAACCTGGCGATACGTTAAATAAACCAAAACAGTAATTTATATGTGTGAATCTAACAAAATGGGGGATTATGCAGCACAAAGAGTGCATGCAGCTATCGGCAATAATGAACAAATTTCGAATAAATAAATAAATAATTGATTATTTAATTTGCATGAATGATCTTTATTCTATTGCAGAAATCAAACGCAAACGAGGGTTTTCAAAGAAATGCACTGAGTAATTGCTGAATAATAAAGATAATGTGTTCGCATGAAATGAAATCATGAAATTCGCTTAGTTTTTACAACTCTTTTTTTTTTTTCTATAATAAAGATAAAAATAGTAAGAATATGCAGGGGCTCGTGAATAAAATTTTTGCCAGCTTTTATCCCTTTTTTAATCATTATAATCAGTTGTTTGATATATACTCGATAATGTAAAAGAAAATATATACATATACAGAAAAACGAATACCATAGGATTAAAAAAATGCGCGTAGTACAAAACGGTTATTATAGTTGCATGATGGATGTTGGATATAATTATAAATTAGATCAAGCACCAATGCATTGGCAGCAATATTGCAGTATTTAAGTTTATGGTATTCTTACACAGATGATCATCTCTGTCATGTTATCATTTTTCTTTGTTTGAGGCTCTTTGTAAGAATCTCTTAATCTTGCTCAGATTTACATGAGATTTGCAGCAAATGGATAAAATGACAAGTGCAAGTCTTATAATCTTCTGGGCTTCCAAACACATAAAGATCAAGCAAACACACATTTTATATAATTTGATTAAAGCAAAATGAATTTATAATCTGAAAATTTGTACAGATATTCATTATATACATACATGAGCGAACCCAATTAATGAGAAGGCTCAATTTAATTAAAAGACAGCAAGGACGACCAACCGTCTGTATTTCGGGGAAAAACTACTGAATGGATAAGCAGGCAAACACATAACCATCAAGAGCCAACGACGTAGGAAGAATTAAGAAAAGGATAAGAATATGATTGAAAGAGAGGAGTTGCAAACAACAATCCAAATAAGTAAGGAAAAGACTAAAAATCAGAATAAAGGCCACCTTCATTACACAAGTGTTTTCGATGTAGTTATCCACTGTCCCAGACGAGGGCTGCGGTCTAGAACCAGCAGTAGGCCTGAGTTGTGGACGGACAGTCCAAACGTGTACCTGTCAAGTTCATGACGAGATACCGAATGAAGGTTGAAAGTCTTACAGCAGATGTAGTTAAAAGTTACTTGTAAGTACCGTTTATATATATATATATATATATATGTAGTTGAAAAGACTCTTTTATTATGAACTCACCTGCATCGTCTTGATTTTCTTCTCCAGAAAAAGAGTGGGCCTATCCACTGTGTAAAAGAAAGGAGATGTATATTGTTTAGCAAGCAATGTAATAGCATGTTCTCAGGACGTATTGAAAATGTCGTTCAACAGAACAGAAAAAAAAAAATCTATAGAAACAGATATTAGTTCATTGAATATAATGAGCAGTTAAAGATAATAATAACCCAGGAAATTTGAGGTATTTGCCAAAATGTTGAACTGGAATAAATCAGACAATAAGTTCTGTTATCATGAATGATATATAGCAACATATTTCGGCATAAACATTACCTTGAATATTGGCAAGAAGAAAATGCTCCCAAGCACTGACTGTTTCCTAGCGTGCACTTCCCTAGGTGATGAAGAAGGTGACATTTCGTTACACAAGCTCTGGGCAATCTCTTTTAACAACGCCATTTGTGCCTTTTCAGTTCCGATGGAAATTATCGTCTGCCTCATTGTTTCTCTGTCAGCCTCAAGAGCATGAAGCCTTGCATACAGTTTTTGGATTTCCAGGTCCTTGATTTCAGAATAAGCTGTCGATGCGTCCAAACGGCCATTAAACGAAGCTCCCTGATAAACCGAATTAACCGTGTCAACTCTATCATTCAAGTCATCTCCGACTTGTGATATACATTCCACTTTCCTCATGATGGGACTTTCGACATTCGAAAAATCAGTCTTAAAACATTTAGGAGAATCTCTAGCAAGATCCGGGTAAGCTTCTTTCGTCATGGTTAAGAGCGACGTAGAGCTATCCAATGAACACTTCCTAAGATGACTAGGGCGCCTTGGAGAGTGACCCACTATGATTTTCTCTAACATGTTTTTTGCACCGAAGAATTCACCATCACCTTGAGCTGCAGCCCGAGGACTTCTCTCCAATTGATTGATTCGTTCCTCCAAATCCTTTAACTGGTCTTGAGATCGGGGGGTCTCTCCAAAGGCATACTTCTCGACATCAGGGATTTCATCGACACCATCTAGGTAATTGTGGTTTGGGCCGCACTTGAGAGGTGGGTAAATATTGTAAGAAGGAAAGTCGAAAGATCCTTCCAAGTTATTGCCCAAGCTCGGACCTTTGTCTCCATCTACCTCAGCTGCTGCAAGGCCATAACTCAACAATCTATGTCTATAAGCCTGAATTTCGGACGTAAGGGAGTGAATCGCCTGCTCCCGCTTGTACAACAAATCTTCCAAAGCCAGCAATTCTTCATCATCATGTGCCATTTTCTCCTGCACAAATCTCTTGAATTGAGTGGCCTCCATTTGGACCTCTGCCTTGTCCCGCTGAAGCCTCAAAATCATGGACATTGCCTCATTGGCAGCTGAAGCAGCTGCGTTTCTCTCCTCCTCCAGCTCAGAAATGAGGTCGTTAATAGCCTGCTGCTGATTGCTCACCATTTCACGCAGAGCCTCGCACTCATCTCCTATCTCCACTCTTGCATTCCCTGGAATCCCTACCATAGTTTCTTCCTCGAATTCGTCGTATTTACGCTTTACAGATCTAAGATTTGCCCCTGAACAGATACCATTCGTCGTAGAACACTCACAATCGCATTCAAAGCAATTGGTCGGATTAATTGATGTTTGAATCTCATGCTCCATCAACCAATTCAGATTCCACCAAAGATATGATACACGAAATTATTTATAGAATAGCTCCGCCTTATTAATGAAAAAAAAAAAAGTCCAATACCTCCCTCTATACACAACAAGTTTTCCTACCAACGCCTCTTTATCTCCTCAATCTCTACCTCAATATGCAGAATTCAACGCCTAAGATCAAATCACAATCCCTAACACAATTCCCTACAAAAATAAAGAAGAAGAAAAAACATAATTAAAAAATACAAAACACACAAGAAAAAGTCAACCTTCGCATTAAATTTCATGAACAGAATAGACGAACGCCCAAGGCATTCATTCACGTATGAATCCGTTCGCGAGGTGAAAACACGCGCATCTTTTTCGTTACCTTTTGCGCTTCATGAAGGTTGGTTGAGGGGTGAAAGCAAAGGAAACTACAAAAAAATTACAAATTTGGAAGGAGGAATACGGAACCCTATATCGGCGTTTATAGTTGTTTTCTTGGTGTGTATACATATATATATTCTCCTCACACGCTTGTGAAATTTCTTAACGCAGTCTCTTTGATTGTATGAGCTGAGCTGAGAGAGAGAGAGAGAGTCCTTTCTTTCGAGCCATAAGGGGTATAAATGTCTTTTTAATCGTACTAAAGCGGCAACGGCAACGATAGTTGGCCTTACCTTACCTTAGCCCATCATTCATAATTCATAAACGAAATCTTAAACGCTTCCTCTGAGGTCTCCATCAATAAATGATTTCGTCCTTCTTTAAAAAGGAATATTATTTTCCTAAATAAGGTTAATATTTCAATTAATCTAATAGTCCATTGGGATTATGGATATATTTCATGATGAGAATAGTATTCTATTTGCATTAAGATGGGGGGCTTTGACTGTGTTAAATAATGCTCGCGTAGGGATCAAAAGTGGTGTGCTTTGCTTCTCAATTCAAGGAGTTCCAATTTGAATCTTTCTCAATGGGTCCCACTCGTATAATATAATATATTCAATTAAAAGCCAAGATGAGACATCACACAAGGCGTGTAGTAGTTAGAAAAATTACATACACCTTACCTTAATACATCCAGCCAAGAGAGACAGAATTAGAGAATTTACCTATTTATTTACCTCTAAAACGTATGTATATATGATAATATCATGATGAGCACGATGATTGACCACCCAAACAGAAAGGCCAAGTAATAATAATAATAATCATAATATATCACAAGACTTTTCAATACTCAGACACAATTTTAACGTTTGGAAGTCATGAAGAAGAATAAAATGTAAGAATGAGAAAGTAAGACCATCTCTCAAATGAGCAAAGAAAGAAATTAAATAAAACCATGCAGTTTACAACAACAACGCACAAAGCAAATAGAAATTTGGTCCACACAGAAGAAAGCCCAAGGTGAAGAACCATACAAACAATCTACAGCATGTTAAGTAAGCACAACTAGTTAGAAGAACTTGCTGTACTGATTGGTAAGAGAGTCCCTGAGATTGGAGTAAAGCCCAAACAACGAATACTGGCGAAGATTAGAGACTTCGTACCACGAATTGAAGACAGACTCATGCCTATCCGTGCCGGAAAATGCCAACTGAATCCCGAGGCTACAATCTACCGTTCCCCCTCGGTACTTACAGTTGTTGATTCTGATGGCGCAGTCTTGATTGTTTAGGCATACAAAGTTGGACTGACCTGAGCAAGAAGCGCAACCATCTCTTTTCCAGAAAAGGTTTTGCAGCCTCCCCTTTTTAAATTCAAGAACCTTCGTTGGAACATAACAGTTTCATTTAGATGCAAATGGATGTATAAATCAGGGCCTTGGTGAAAAAAAAAAATGAGACTGTGTGAGCGAGACTATTACCAGGGTGAAACTGGTGACGGTGAATGTGCCATTTGCGACAAAAGAGGGAATTGACCTGGCGGCGTACTTTCTGCCGGCGAATGCTACCATGTAACCCCCAACTGAATCCTGTGGTGAAGCAAAAATGATGTAAGCAAAGAAGTTAAAAATGTGAAAACAGCCATGGTATGCGGTTTCAGACCGAAGATAAATTGTGCAGATATATTGTTCCGATAATGGACATTAGCTAGATGGAAGCACAAGCATCTTCTTCGTTGTGCATGTTTCTAAATGGGATGCAAGAAAACATAACTAGTGGGAGTGATTAATAAGCATATCAGTGTCTTTCAGCTTTACGACCGACGTATGACCTTTTACAGTGCTCTAAAATGCTGATGTTGCGCCATTAAAGGGACACAATTTCCTTACGATTACAAAAAGTATGGTTAAGAAGTTGTAAGAATAATTCACATCTAGGAATCACTCTACTTAAATCATACTTCTTAATTAGCCATCTCACTTATCAAGGCATGGTAAAGTCCACCTTCATCAACCAGCTAAATACAAAACAGAAGCAAAAACACATTTCTAGAGCATAAAAACCACTTTCATATAACTTGATCCGGCAACAGAAACCCAAATACACAAAAGACTAAACACCTTCATCAAAAGTATCAATCTGCATCCAAAGGAAAAAATCAATAGAGGAACTATGCTGAATGTACTTGCACAATCAAATATCAAGTTTTCTAAGCTGAGCCATTGGTCACTCTCCTAGTGCTACATTTCAGTCACACGAACAACGCAGTTTCATATGCATAGATGTGTGAAACATTCTCATAGGTGCAACAAAACCCGATTCGCAAAACAAGCAGTATAATTTCACAGTAACAGCCAACAGAAAACTATTCTAAAAGCAAAACCAAAACAGAAGCAGGGAAAACCCCTAATTTTTTCACCACATTATATCACAAACAATCAATCCGCCTACCAACCAGAAGAACGCACCAAACTCAAATCGACGGCCAAATAACTACATTACCGGCATAAAATTAGACGTATTGACAGTGAGCAGCGAGATCTCATCCACTTTAGGTCTGAACACCGCGACCTGCGAGTTCCCATTCCCTAGATTCAAACGGCGATCGCACGGCGACAACTCCACGGAGTTGTTCAGGAAGAACGCCGTTCGAGACGCGAAAGCGATTCCGAAGGTGAAACCGTCGTGACGCTGTACGGACGCGTCTCCGCAGGGTGAGAATACGCTATTCGTGTCGCTGGTCGACTCCACAACAGATGCAAATAAAGTTAAGACAGCTACGAGTGATAAAATTCTCGATGCCCTTGAAATCGCCATTAATGATTTGCCTTAGCTTTGCTGTGCTGTGTTTGATTCCAGCTGGGCTAGTGGAAAGAGGAAAGTGTACTGTAAAAATGGTCGAACGAGTCTATTATTATATTTTACTATATTCGAACGACCCTTCCTAATTTATAAACATATTAAAAATATAATACGATCTGTAAAACATATAAAATCAGATTTTATTATTAGTAATTATATTTCAAACAATACGTAATTAAGAAACCTAATATCAAGATTTGCAACATAAAATATCCAAAAAAAAAAATAATAATCTTAAGCCTATCAAACACATTCCCTTCCAAGTTCCAACATAATGAACACCTCATGCATAAAAACGTTGACTTCTTCCTCACCACCTCGTACTTCTTCTCAAACGACCGTTGACCTCTCTCTCTCTCTCTCCGCCATGAGCTCCACCACAGACACCTCAGGCAGCTTCTTCTACGGCATAGGCAAGCAGCTTACTTCTGCACGAAGAACAACACGGACGGTAACTACGTTCCCTCACAAAGAATTCACGACAACCCTAACACGATCAACAACAACACCAATCCCAACCGACCACTAGGGGGAGGCTGCCACGTAGTGGAGGGAAGGTTCGGCCTGGAGGGAGCCACCCCTACTAAGAAGATGCTGTACTCCGAAGCAAAGGCGAGCGGCCATCATGATAAAGAACATACCGTCCATTCAACGGCGGCGGCGTGTTGCTCCATCTGTTTGGCGGACTATAAGGGCAGCGACGTGGTAAGGGTTCTGCCTGAGTGCGGTCACCTTTTCCATCTGGTGTGTGTTGACCCGTGGCTGAGGTCGCATCCCACTTGTCCCATCTGCCGGACTTCGCCGGCGCCGACGCCTATGGCCACGCCGCGGGCCAAGGTGGTGCCGCTCACCACATGGCCGGCGGGTTGATGTGGTGTGTTGTGCGTATGTAGTAGTATGTATGTATATAATGTGTATAGAGTTTACAGTACTGATCGTTTGCCAAGACTATTCTCACTACAAACAAAGTTTGGGAGCTACGGTCATAAAATTACTAAAAAAGAAGAGAATATTGGGCATGAGAAAATTAGACAATGTCTCAATGCTCACTAGGAAAAACTTTGCCTGTCATTATATCCCCCTTTACTTCGCTTCTTGATTCTTTCTTCCATCGCCGAGGATGACACCTTTTTCAGATCGAAAGATTCTTGGTAATCTGCAAATCAACAAAGGCAAGAGAGCCCCTTATCTTCTCGAACTTTGTTGTCTGAAACTTTTGCGCAACAAAATTGTGAAAGCCAATCTCATCAGCTCGGCGGCAAGCTATTGACAGGTGGTTGATCGACAGCAGATGGAGGAGTTTGTGGCCTTGGAGATGTTTCCATTTCCAAATCCTCCTGAAGCAAATTAAGCTCGTCCCAGTCGATAACAGCTGCATTAATGAGAATATTCAGATTTCTAACATAATGCAATTTAAGGTAAAGTTCGAAACTGAAACTGATTTGGAAAGAAGCATACAATCAGTATTCCACAGGTCCGTATTGCTGACGCCAGGGACATCTGATAGAAGCCAGTAGTCTGCATTATTCTGCGATTTCCGAACGAAACAGATTAAGGTTTGCCTGAAATCTGAACTCAGAAAAATAATTTCATTCAAATGATGTCTGAAGAAAGACAAAGCAAGCCTACGTCAAAGTTCATGGGGATAATTTTCGTTGGTCCATCTTCTGAAGTACCCTCTTGTATTTGGTCTTCTGCATGGTGGGCGCTGTTTTCCAATGAGCCTATGTGAATGGCTGAAACCTCATTTGAACAAGAAGTCGTGGGAAGTGGATGATGATCCGTTGGCTGTTCAACCCCATTGGCATCATCAAATGTCTCCTCAAATTGGCTGAATCATAGAAGGAAAACTTTAGAGCGCTGCGACAGATGTAGTACGTTGAAAAAAAATAGCTTAAAAAGTTTGAGAGGACATAAGTATCATATATGACCTGACAAGGTAAACATCAATAGGACCCATAGTACTTCTGAGTATGATTCTGTATCTTCTTTGTGGATAATCAACATCCTACAAACACATAAATCCACATAAAATGATAGGAAATAATAATACTAAAGATGAGATAGAGCTCGGTTTTCTCTAGTTATACCTCATCAGGGTCTGGGACTTCAAGTGTAGTACCATGAGGTGCTTTAATTGCTGTGAGGGTTTCGTTCTGCTAGAAATAACATTCGAAGACGAACATAAAAATTAATACATTGTTAGGAAAAAGATTTATGACAATTGACAACTGCATCGTAATCATAAACGTGTTGAAAGCAAATCCTATTCGTATCTTAACATATAGGTAAAAACAACTTAAAGGGCAAGAAAGAAACCTGGAAGCAAGGTAAAGCTTTAATGTCATCTTCTGTTACAAAAAGCCATCTGTGGAAGTTAACAATGAAATAAAAGCATTTGCTCAGAAAAGAAATCAACTTCACACAATGTAAGTGTTACTAGAATGGCAGGAATTACTTTTGATTATTTTCATCTTCACTCAGGTGTCTCAGCTTTTCCTGTATTTTCCTGTCACGTTCGAAGGAAATGTGAATCAAGAATGTCATAGTGCTATCAATATACTATTACCACCTAGCATAATGTAGCATTCGTGTACCTTATCCTCTCATCTAAGTATCCTTCTTCCATTGAAAGATTCTCAATTTCTGCCTGCAGACAGAAAAAGGAAACATTCTGATGATGATGCATAATTATCGAAATCCAGTACTGTTGGTCTACGCTAAACAATAATAAAGCATGATTACTTGAAGCTACAACTTCATTAAGTAACTCCATAACGATAGAACAATAACAAAGTTGCTATAAACACAATGAAATAAATTGAGGCAACAATGCCTTCTGTATCACACCCGCAAAAGAGTAGCATCATTATCGGCTTCTCCGGATCCTGAAGAACCAAGTCCCCTGGAGAGTAACAGTACAGACTCCATTAGCTCCATATTTACGAGTCAAAAGAATTTACAGGTCATTGAATTTCTCATAAATTATACAAGCTTACTTCCAGTGAATTCTGTTCTTGAGCTTCTTTTCAATAAGATTAATCCCTTCAAGGACATTGGTTATATCATATATACGTCTTTTCTGAACCTATATAACACAAAAAACATATAAGAAAGTGCAGTTTGAAGAAAGACTATCAGCCCAACAAACTGATAGCCACCTGCAAAGTCTCGGCTGCTTTGTTGAGATCAAGTTCACCATCTTGTGATTGTGTTATCAATGTAACAAATTTTTTTGTCAAAAGGCCTGAAAAAAGGATTGCACCAACAGATCAGTTTAACAAGCTTATAGATGCAATTTCAAGCCCAAAAGCAGAGGAACGTGATTACTCAGAGAGCTATCATAGCGGCAGCTTCCAGCAGGAGTTAGAGGGGAAGCAGCACCTAGATATTTAAGTGAGGAAAAGTTGACTTCATGCAGAGAAGGAAATTTTTCAAGTTGCCCTTTGTTTTGAGTAGAACAATGGCATCCAGATTAAACACTGATAAATAAGAATAAAGACACTCACCAGCATTAGAGACGGGAGTTAACGGGACAGATCGGTTGTTTCTAGTGGCCCTTCCACGACCATTTCCCCTTCCTCCTTTACAAGATACGGGTGTGTGGAATGGGCTGCTTTCCATATGAATATCTAGTGGATGTGCTGTCATTTCACTTAGCTCAATTTCATTAACACGATATCCATTCTTGCGCTTCAGAGGCTGTAACAGCAAAACCCGTTGAACAAAACTAGAGTTAGAAAATGCGGCGAACATCAAGGAACATCAATCCAGTTTGGATAAATTCCTGAAGGTAAAGGTTCTGTTCATTCAATATGCAAAGGAAATGCAACGGTACCCATAATATTTGCATAAAACACACCAATCAAAAGCACAGTGGGGCCATTTAATCCTACGACACTTCTTATGCTTCTTAAGGTTTATCTGAATGATTCATCGGCATTGACTACGAACAATAAGAAATAATATCTAGTGTTACTCTTCAGGAACCAACCCCTTAAATAAGGGAACATGAAAATTCTTCCTATGGTTAGAATCTCACTGGGGAAATTAGAAAAATCGAAGCATAAATGCAATCGAGTCGAACACTGTAGTGACATTAAACATTTTAGGTCAGATGTTCAATTTTACAGAACACGTCAAACCGAACGGAACATCAGAGCCACCTTCTTCTTCCAACAATAACAAACCCACTAAATAAAATTGCGTATTCAAATGTCCAAATATTTGAGCAAACCAAAAACCCACCCGCAGTTAACAGTCAAAACAGTAGTGAAACACCCACAGCTCAATAGCACAGTGACATATAAAAGCCCAAATTAAGAAACGGCAAAAAAAAAAACAAAAAAAAAACAAAATCCGAGTACGACAGCTGCAATAGTAAATAACCATAAAAAAATCGCACAGTAGATTTCAATATTATAGCATCAGCCTGACGATCGCCTCCTTGCTCCATCGCGGCGTGTTGAGGGGTAGGGAAACGGTGGTAGTCTCCCAGCGTATTCATAGTCGAGAAAGGAAGATGCCTCCTGATCGAAACCGGCGGCGTCTGCTCCTGCTGCTGCTGTATCTGCGGGTGGATCCGACCATTCGAAGTCGGCGGCGGCGTCTCCGCCGCCACGTCTTTCGCCGGACGAGCAGCACCGACCATCGAAATCCAAATCGTTTAGCGCAGATTGATGTTCGAAGATATTTATCGGAGAATCGAGGGTTTTGATTCGTCCGGCGATAATGGTGTGGTGTGCGACTGCGAGTGCGAGCTAGTGAAGTAAACGAGGGAAGGGAGGGAATTTTTGGTTCGGATATATATGGAGGGAAGTGGAGAGAGAGGAGCCGAAATGTAATTTTATATATTTTCATTTTGATCCTCTATTTACTAATTGTTACGCTTTTACTCCTCCCTACCACACATTATCTTTCCTAAAGTGGATCATCAACGCCCTAGCATTTGTTATATCCGTCTTTTTTTAATTATTTTTTCAAGCTATATAAAAATAATCACGAACATCTAAATAATGTTACAACCTAATTTTGATTTGAATATTACAACAGTCTTACAACGTTATATATATTATATATATCCTCGTATACTTCTTTTTCTTCCTTTTATGAGTATCAAGAAACTAGGGTTTTTTCATAAAGTTGAAGTCATCATGCCCAATAGTATAGTATGAATATATATATTCCAAAAAGGCCAAAAAGAAACTTAGTAGTATTCCCAGGGCACAGTATGTATATATATATATATATATGATATGCTTCATATAGAAAGATCAGGCACGTTATTTATTCTTCCAACATCGTCCCATATCAACCTAGATGTAAATTCATCGTATTCTGGATTATGTTCCTGCAAGAAGGAAAAATAATAATAAATGAATTAGCAAAAAAGAAGTTACAATTTTTCACATTTTGAATATGGGGATAAGATATATATTATTATTACCTCAAGCTCTCTGACGAGCTGTTTTGGCGTCGGCGCAGAAACGATGATACGGCGGGCGATGGGAGAGATAAAGCCTTCATCGACGGCCTTGTCAAGAAAAGACAGCAACGAATTATAGAACCCTTCCACATTTAAAAGTCCCACCTGCAAAATATTGAAATAGCTAATTAAATAAATAAATGCCGAATAAGAAATGAATCATTACAATGCCGAATGTAGAAAGTAAACTAAATATATACTCTTCACCACACACCTAATCTGCTTGTTAATTTCCTAGGTAAATAAAATAATTTAATCTTGACCAAATCCCATGCTTTTGAACTAAGGTAAGAATGTGGCAAAGAGAATGTTTTCAGATGGCTTTTGACATTGCTTTCAGGGCCGAATATCTGATCTTTGAAAACTCATGCCAAAGATATGTGAAATGAATTAAAAAATTCAACAAAAATCAACTGTCATTTTTTATGATTCATCGAGGAATTATGTGCAAGCAGCATTCACATGAAAAAGAAGAAAAAAAAAAAAGATTTTGAAAGTGACAGCAAAAAAAGACAAAAAAATATGTAATTTACTTACTGGTTTTCGATGGATTCCAAGCTGAGCCCATGTAATAACTTCAAGCAGCTCTTCAAGAGTGCCATAACCACCTGGGAGCGCAATGAAAGCATCAGCTTGTCTGGCCATCTCAGCCTTTCTCTCATGCATATCGGAAACTGCTCGCACTTCTCCGATGGTCCCGCCGGTTATCTACCATCATTGTGTAATTAAAATCTTCTTTGCATACACAAAAACAACACTGTCTAATATAATCCACGCATCAACTTACCTCGCGAGGCATAAGAGTTCTTGGAATAACCCTGCAATAACCATAAAAATCAACAATACCTTTCCAATTATATAACTGTGTGGAAAACATAGTTACAGATTAAACGAATCAAGGACTTTTTTCTTACAGAGTACTAAAATCTAAGAAAAATATAAACCAGCAGACAACAAAGAAATGCCAGTCAAATCATGTCATTTAAAAGGTAGCAAATAACAAGAGGATATATGTATCAGAAATCAGAAACCAGCCAGCATTTTGATCACGGTAATGTTCGCCTTTTCGGTGGTATAAAAGCACCTCAACATCGCTTTCTTTCCCACAGAAAATATTATTACACTCTTCGCATGGGTCTTGAAGAAGGCGTTCACACACAAAAGTATAGAATCATTAGGGCAGAAGATAATCATGGTTATGCATGTCTCGAGGCTTCCCCTTCTTTAATGGGCACACACTTAAGACATATTTATAACCCCTTTACAATTTTTAATCTTTGAGAGAGAGAGAGAGAGAGAGAGAGAGAGAGAGTACCCTAGAACATGACGCCCACCATCATGAACTGCCTGAGAAATAAGACCCATTAGACCCACGCTTCCACCTCCATAAACTAGATCAATCCTTCTGTCCACCTTTCAAACGAATAAAATAATAAAATATACATCAAAAGAAATGAAACTTAGCGCCTGTCAAGGAAACCCTACTCGAAAATAAGTCCGAGAGTAATTATGAGTGCATGTAATATCCATTAGACAAATAGGAAAAATTAGTATTCGCTCTTTCATGCATTAGAATCCCATAAATAATAGTTTAAATGACAATTGCTTAAGGTGGTAAAATGGTGTTATGGATGCACACAAACGCTTTAGGAACTTAAAGAGTCATCATTTCAATAGGGCACGTTTGGTTGCAACGTTCGAAGGGCTTTTGAAATTCTAGCACACAAAAGAAAAACCAACATATAGAAGAGGGACATCAATGTTAAGGCTAAGGCAGCATCAGCTTCACTCATGCCAAACACGACACAAACCCTAACCCTTGCAAGACATAAAAAGGGAGTAAAATCCATCTTACTTTAGCTAAAGCGTAAAACACACTCAAATCCGAAAGAATCGAGCGATCAATGAGAAAGCTAAAAAACTAAATTGGGTACGTATAAAGTATATATAAACATGTATTATCTATGTACTCGTAAAAAAAAAAGGGTCTATAGGAAATTTGTGTAATACAACGACTGGAAAAAAAAAACATGTAATGGTTTCAAAGATCCGATGTTAAAGGGTTTGCAGAATATAACGACATTATTACCATTTCTTTTCCCAGCTCGATGGCGGCTTCTTGATAGCTAGGTTTCTTGCCTGAGCTGCTACCACAGAAAACACATATTCTTTTGAATCTTGATCGTCTCTCTTCTTCCATTGGCTGCTTTTTTTCTACTTTTATTTTATATTTTTATTATGTAATAAGATATACTGAAATCTTGACGGTCGAATCTTAAGGAAGATTGAGGATATACTTATACGGTTGTTCGTAGACGTTTATATATATATATTTGATCTAAGGGACCGTCAAACTCTCTCTATCTCGCCGGATATTATGGTCCGTTTTCATTCATTTCAAGACTACATTTTGTTGGCCAATTCATTGTATTTCCCACTTTATTTTTGGCTCTAAACAAAATTAAATAGATATTTAATGACTTCGATTAATTTGCGTGTCGACTGAAATATTTTTTAGTATTAAGTAGCGACTTGTATTCGTTGTATTTGTAGGATCTCTATTAAAAAGTCAAAAGATTATAAGCATAAGTCCATGCATATAAAAGCGAATAACTGAGGTTCATGGCTCTTTTCTTTCATTAGTGATGATTATGAGTATGATTAAGATTGTTGAATGAACCTTTTTTTTTTCTTTCCCAGAAAGCTTTAGCTAATTCAAAGTATTATCACTTAAATACTTATTTTCAATAATGGCAGTTATTAAAGCTTCAATACTTTTTGGACATGGAACGCTACTACATCGTTCTTATATTAGATTTACAAAGTAAAAGAAAAATCAAGTTTTAATATTATAAAAATGAAGATAAAAAAAAAGTAGATGAAGGGTAAAATAGGATTTTAAAGTTTCGAAAACTCAACTAGGCTACTAAGAACATATCAATCAGTCAAGAAGCATAAATCATGGAAAAAAGTGCAATGATTACAATGTCAGTCGGAAGCTTGGTAATTAAATATTAGGACTTTGCTCATATTTTTTTTATGTTCCTTAAATTTTAATTAAAAACCTTGATTTTTTAAAAAAAAAATATTTTTGATAATTATTATGAGAATTGGGATTTTTTAACCATAGTTGCAGTTAATCGGCTTATCGTATCAATCCAAAATGGGGCCAAAATGAGCCTGTAAAATTTGGGATTATCCATTGGGCTAATGAGCTCGAGCCTATGAGTCAGTCCATTAATATCATAATATATAACATAATATTTTTATAATATAATTAATAGCAAATTTCCAAGATTGTGCAGCGTTACTATGAAATAAATGAAATTTCCTTTTTTCCAATTTTAAGGCTTCAGTCAGCACGGTGGCCATGACCCAACTTTACATTTCAAAATTTGAAATTCCAATCACACAAGGCAATCCAAAATAAAAATGATCATTAAGCAAATATTAAATGCCAATCAATGAAAAAAAAAAAAAAATGCAAAATATTGAGGAAAAGAAAGGCTCATCGCCAGTCAAAGTCGCACCTCTTAGACTCATAAGACGACGCCGTTTGGTTAGAGCCAGCCAGCAAGGGAACACTCAGATCGCAGTCGATCTTCGGCTTCAGCGTCGACGATTTCACGAACAAAAACTTCAGCCTTATCCTCAGATAAAGCTTCACATCGACGCCATATACGCCGGAGCTCCTCTCGTTATCGTACTTTCCCATCTCCTTACCGCCCAGCAGAACAACATTCTGTCCCTTAAACGCGGCGGTCGCATTGGCCGTACTCTTATGCCCTTGAAAAAACGGCTGCAGGTCGACGGTCGAGAGCCTCTGGCCCTGGTAAAACGCCGTCGCTTCGATTCTGTCGTAGTAGATCCCAATCCTCTTGTTAGGGTTTCGTATGGTGAGATTCACGGCTAGATCGTAGCGGACGGTTAGGTTGCCGTTCCCCGCGCCGACGGCGCTGATGTTGAATTGAGTCAGCTGCGCTTGGGTAGCGTAGAATTTGACGGTGTTAGGTCGGAAGATAAGCCAGCAGACGAAGGCGATTATCGCGAGCACGACGAGGAGAGTGACGACGATCTGGCAAATGCAGGTGCAGATGCAGTTGAGGATGCATTTGCAGCAGCAAGCGAAGGGGTTGCAAATGCAGCAGCAGTCTCCGCCTCCATCGCCGCCGCGTCCAGGGCGGTGGTAGGAGACTGAGGACGGCGGCGGAATGGGTGGACCGTAGTATGCGCTGTTGAGGTGTGGCTGCTTCGTCATTTTTCGCCTTTTTTCCTTTTTTTTTTTGGGGATTTTGTTGAGTGTGTGATGGAGAGCGTGGCCGTGAATATAGGACGTGGTGAGTTTTATCTTTTGAATATTTCCTCTCACTCTTTTAACGGTTTAATTCAATTTAATAATTATTTTTTTCAAATTTTATTTTCAAGCTCATAAACGGGCTTGCTTTACACTAAATTGTGGGCCTATTGGGCTCATAATGATGAGTTATTTCGGCCCAATAAAATTTCCACATCTCCCTCAATTTGCAGTCATTACAATTTCAATAATGTAAGGGTCTACAAATTCAACATTTGTTTTTATTCAATCTATCTAAGTATCCAATTGCTCGGGTCATGACATCTGCAGAAAAGGAGGTCATGAGTTCGAATTTACTTAAACTTATTGATTATATTAATCACCATGGACTAAGTTACGCTAGAAGTCATTGTCTCATAGCTGACAGTGATGAAATTTGATACAAACTGAATTTAGTCGAATTATGGGGATTATACAAGTGGTCTGTGGGATAACTAAAGAAAGAAATAACTAAAGAAAGAAAGAATGAAAAAAAAAAAAGATTATAGAGTCATAATATTGGTATTATTGAAATATTCTACCCCGTGCATTTGCTGCTTTAAGAAGGATGATGTGACCTAAATAGTGGAACCATTATGCAAATAGGGTTAGACATTTTAATTTCCTATGAATATATCAAATTTTCTATGTCAATAATATTCCATGACAAAACAAATAGATGCAAGAGGTGCGAGCTTATTGTAATGTAGAGCATGTGCAGTGTAGTTGGACGTTCTCCTCACTAAATTAAAAAAGTAGATAAATGACGTTAATGGTTGGCAAATTTTTAATACTGTCTCTTTCTATTTTTTATTGATTATTAGGAGACGGACGGTGGACACTGAAAACGACTATAGCATAAAAAAAATCAAATAAAAAAAATAAAGGCCATACAAAAATAAGGCCCCTACGCTCTCTATCTATAGGGAATACAATATATTAATGGGTAATTCTATTGACACCCCCATTCTTTTCTATTTGCACCCCCTAATTAATAAGTGAAGTAAATTAATAAATACTTCCCAAATCAAAAAGTAATTATGTTAAATCATTAAATACTTATAAATTTGAAACCATTAAATACTTACCATGAAACTAAACAAATTCTAATTTCAACCTGGTTTGGAACCGGCGGTTCGGATTACACCAAAACCTCAAACCGTAACCAAACCGCGGTTAACCACCGTTTGGAACATTGGTTATTTTCATTATTTTTTTTAAAAAAAATTTCAATTTTTTTTATTTTTTCGTTCAAAACCGGCGATTTTAGGTAACCGCCGATTTTTCAACGGTCAATAAATTATGATCGTTGATCTTCAACGGCCACAAGATCTGGACAATTAATAATTAATTTTTTTATTTTTTATTTAGAAAATAAAAAACATGCAGTTAATCGGCGATTTGAACTGGCAATTTTCTGTTGAAAATATAAAAACTGAAATAGAACCGTTAACGGTTTGGTACCGGTTATAACTGGAACTGTTGACCTCGATTAATCGAACCGGTAACCGTCCGTTCGGTTCCCGTTTTCAAACCGTCTGAACATCTCTAAATATAATAAAAAATAAATTAAATATTGTATCGATGTATCTTTGGTAAAATAACTTAATTAATATTGTTGAATACCTCATGCAATTAATATTGAATTTTATGAAAATAAATTATAAAGTAATTATTGTTGAATTCATGTAGTTAGTTAAATGACTTTTACAAATTTCAAGTGTTTTGGGATGTGAATGGGGGTGTGGGGTGTAAAGGGGATGTGAATGGTAGGACCCTATATTAATTCATTTTCAACGTAGGAGCGGTCAGCATATTTAGACCGTTAGAACTTGAAATTATTTTAAGAAAACGTAATTCCTATTATCAAGTTCATATTCGGACAGTTCTATACATCTTTAGTTTAAGATTAACGAAGAAAGAATCAGAACCTAAGTAGAAGAAAATGAACATACAGGCCAAGCATGAAAGTTTATCTTAATTTTGTGTGGGCCCAGTTTTAGGAAAATTTTCGATAGACGATAATGTTGAAAAAGATAAAAGTTTCATTATCTCTCTATATTTCTTGTATTAAGGTCACTAATCACCTTATGTGATAAAATGACATTTGATTATTATGTCCTTAAGTGGCCATGACTCAATAAATTCATTGATTACTCTCTTCTAGCTAACGTTTTAGAGCACTGTAATATTCTTTCCCTACCTTTGTGAGCAATTGTAATAACCAAATAAAATTTATAATTATTCACATGGGCTGCCAAGAATAGACAACATAGAACAGCTCCCTCCATACACAATATAAAACGTAACATAATACAAGAAACAATAATTGCATGCCCATCCATAATTAAAATAATCTATAAAAGCTTCATCATTCTTACAATCACTACAATAATATAATTAAAAAAAAAAAAAGCTTTTTTGCTTCACTTAAGCTGTCTCATCATCAGCTTTAACACTTTGATTACCCATGTTGTAATGGTAATAAACAGTTTATTCCCAAGTGTCCAAATATACAATTCTACTATTATTAGAGAAAGGAATCAAAAAGGAAGATAATAAAACGACTTTTTTTGAACATATAATTCCTCACAGTTTGATCACACGCTGACGCTACAGCTCTCTGAGAGCTGATATTTAACGCCGTCACCGATCACAATCCCGGCGTTCCTCCCACTGCCGATCGGAATAAACGCCGGACACGTCACGTGCAGGTGGTACCTCCCTGAGACGAACGTCCCCACCTTCCACTTAACCCTTCCGTCAATCTTGAGGTTCATCCTTATCCCGCCGTTCCCCTGGTCCTGGCCGAGGGCTATACCGTTGAACGGCGCCACGGGGACGTCCCTCCCCTGGAGGAACGGCGACCATATGTTGACGTCCTTGTGGCCCTGGTAGACGGGGTTGATGAGGGTGTAGTAGGTGATCTGCTGGTTCCTGTAGGTGGCGTAGGCGTGGAGCCGCTCGTAGTAGACGCCGATCCTCGAGTTGGGGTTCCGGGAGGCGACGGTGACCTGGACGGTGGTGGAGATGACGTTGGGGGAGGAGACGTTGAGGACGAAGATGGTGGCGTCTTGGAGGGTGAAGCGTGGCTTTTTTGGCTGGAGGACGGCCCATGTGATGAGGCCGGTGAGGACGACGAGGACGGCGAGTATTAAGAAGCCGAAGAAGCAGTTGAGGAGGAGCTTGCGGCCCTTGTGCTTGTGGTGGCTGCACACTTTATCTTCCATGGCGGCGCCTGAGGTGTCGGCTGTGTGTGTGTGTTTTGTGTGTGGTTATATAGTGGGAGATATAGAGGAGTGTAAAAGAAAAAGGCTATTCATTAATTTATTTAGAAAAATTTCAGTTGGTAAGCCTATGTTTAAGGCTTTTTCAGTTGGTGTACAAAGTTATCTTCAATTCCGTTTGATACCCCTGTGTTTACGTCTTTTTCAGGTGGTGCCCAAAATATTTTTTAATTTCGGCTGGTAACCCTGTGTTTAAAGCTTTTCCAGTTATTTGTGGTGTACATAACCCCGCGATTTTAGGTGTATGAACCATTTTTTATGTTTTCTATAATTCCGTTAGCAACTAACATGTCTACAACTAAAGATCTCATTTTTTAGTCTTTTAAAATCGCGGGGTTATGTTTTGTCATAACTTAGAGTTAACAATCGGAATTAGTAACCCTATGTTTAAGGCTTTTTCAGTTGGTGTACAAAGTTATTTTCAATTCCGTTTGATACCCCTGTGTTTACGTCTTTTACCAACTTAGAGTTGGTAACCCTATGTTTAAGGCTTTTTCAGTTGGTGTACAAAGTTATCTTCAATTCCGTTTGATACCCCTGTGTTTACGTCTTTTCCAGGTGGTGCCCAAAATATTTTTTAATTTCGGCTGGTAACCCTGTGTTTAAAACTTTTCCAGTTGTTTGTGGTGTACATAACCCCGCGATTTTAGGTGTATGAACCATTTTTTATGTTTTCTATAATTCCGTTAGCAACTAACATGTCTACAACTAAAGATCTCATTTTTTAGTCTTTTAAAATCGCGGGGTTATGTTTTGTCATAACTTAGAGTTAACAATCGGAATTAAAAAATAATTTGGACACCACCTAGAAAAAGCGTAAACACAGAGATACCAACCCGAAATTGAAAATAACTTTGGATATCAACTAAAAAAATCTTAAACACAGGGTTACCAACCGGAATTTCCCATTTATTTATTTTGAGAGAGCTTTTCTAATTTGTGAGATTGTTGCCTTGTTTACTAAATGAAAAAGTAGGAAATCTGAAATCCGGGGAAGAAAAGTATTATGTTAAGAAAAAGAGACTGAAGTGGAGAATATAAAGCTTTCCACTCAGATAAAAAAGGAAGGCTTAAAACAAACTTTGTGTATATTATTACACTCGTTAGCACAAAGTAAGATGGTAATAAATAGATCCATCAACGAGCTTAATTATTTTTGTTTGTTTGATTAATTAAATTATTAATTATTAATATATTATGTGAATGCGGTCCAAAAATATGACTGTGACCATTGACTACTGCGAGTACAAGTGGACAAGATGCAATTGTCTTTGATTGCAACTAAAGCATGTGTAGACCAACCATTTGTCACAATATAGCAAAACATTAATTAATATGAAAAATAAAACAGTGAAAAAGAATGAGAAGCTTCTCTGACATTGCGAATCTTGCAAATTATTCCAAAAATAAAAAATAAAAGTTGATTTCTTACATCATAGTTGAATCTTAATGTAGTTTAGCCTAATAACCATATTATATACAACTTATTTAAGCATCGTTGATGTCTCATGTATACAACTAGTGGTCTGAATATAATATTTAAAGTATTATTTTGTTCAATCACACTCTTATCCTAAACATGAATTTGATGTGATATGCACCACACACAGAATAACAAAGTATAAAAAGACATTATAGTATAGTATGTGCATTTCATTTCATGACAAGTGGCCCTTATATTTATAATCTTTTCAAGTTGATAAAAGTTGTAAGATCATTTGATAGGCAATGAAAATGGTAGGCAACGAGTACTTCATTGAAAGATAGAATTGGATGAGGTGAGTGAGTGGAAAGGACAAGTCATGCCATATCTATATCTGAATCATACAAAGAATAATCCAATATCAGCAACATTCTTTGTCTGAAAATGGGCTCTCTCTAATCTAATCGCATGTTGTGTAGACCAAAAACGAGCTTGTCTTTGTGTACCTGGAAATCAAAGCCTTCCCCATTGCAGTGGGCTGAGAAAAGGCCAGCTCATCGTGGTTGAGAACAACGCCTGCGCAGAAGCTTTTCCTGCGTCCGAGCAAACAATGTTCAATACTCATTCCAGACAACTTTAAATGTCAAAGAAGATGCTGGGCAGCCTAAATGTCTAGTATGGAAATGGATTATATAGAGGCCACAAAAGCTAAGTCAGTGGGAATATATACCTCACGGCATCAAGAAGACTAGTTGCTATATGTTTCCTTCGATTAGAAGGCGCAACCCAAATGGCTCTTATGCCGCAAGAAGCTTGTACAGCAGTGTCCTCGCAGTAAGTTGCGCCGCTCTCGTTTTCTTCGTTCGCATTTTGGGCAAAGTCTTTTCTTATGATTTCTCTTTGAAGACTAATGCCACCAAATTGAAGTGTGGTAGAGCTTTTCCTTTCAACTTTTGACGGCGTGTTATCACGATTTTCATCCGTCGAAGTTGGAACAATCCTATAGGCCCTTTTTATTGGTTCTGCTAATGCACAGCCAGATACCCTTAGCGAGGAAACAAATAGAAATACCTGGTGCAAGGATAATACATTGATTTCTAGTTAATCTTTCTAAGTTGAATGTTGAAGTTTTCAGTTTGATTAAGATTAGGTCACTAGATATGAAGGACATCATGACAATTGAAACAATTTTCTGGAAGCCGACAATCAAGAAAGAGCAATATATGATATCCTTGTTAGAGAAAGTATCCCAAGAAAAATACCTTGCAATGTTTATCAAGTATCCACCCTTCTCCAAGCTCCATCTCCATCATGTGCACAACCTCCTGGACCTGTAGTTTCACCGACTTCAACTCCTCCAAAGGCCAACCTTTCGAATTAAAAATCATTTCTTAACTGAAAAAATAAATATTAATCACCTTGTTTTGCTGAGCTGCAGGGTCACCATTTTGGACCAAGATAATACGCCCCTTTTCGTTTGACTCTACAATCCTTTCGTTTCTCCAACCCTTTACGATTATGCAACGTATTACTCAGAAAATAAGAACTGAAAACAGATGCCTGATGAAGGAAGCATTACCTTTAAAGGGATGCCCTGAGAGTAATTCTTGTGAAATGTCTTGTGAACCTTTTCATCCTCTTCATCGCCAGCAGCATACTTGAATCCACATGTAGAACATGTATGAAGCAGAAAATCAGATTGGCCAACCTCCAAATGCAACTGGGCGTATTTCCTCTTCTTATTCGGCACTTTTCCACACTTGACAAGCTTGAATTCGGTTAATTTTTCATCAGAACCATTCTCCTTCGCTTTGTCCTTTATAGTAACAACACTAAAGAAAGCCAAGAGAAATAACCATTTTTGTTTTCTACGCAGTGAAAGTACCATACAAAATTGCAACAACAACCACGAAGGAAAAGAAAAAAGAAAAGGAGCCCATCTGTCGAACACACCCAAATCCTGAAGAAATCCATATCATTCGAAGCGATTAAAAATAAAACTCAAGCTGGACTTCAAACGATCTCATCGAAAACCACAATAAACAAATTATGAAAAATGTAGAGCTGAATTAAAGAAAAAATAGAATGAACACGAGGAGTCTGAGCGCAAATTACCCCGATGGATCGCAAATCTCGCGTCTATAGGTGACTGTAATATCTTCCTCCTTCTGTACACAAGGTTTGAAGAAATTACTGATCTTCGCTTGCATTTCCCTTGCCTTAGTTCGCAATGGGCAATATCCCCGATTATCTTTCGATATTTGCGCAAATTGAGTCGAGGAGCTTGCTGCTATACAATTTCCATTGTGAAAAAATTGAACATTCCCGCCAAGAGCAGCCTTAGAGATGAGTTGTTGTAGCTTTGTTTGGATGAGTAGCGATAGTCAAGTCAACCTATAGGTTGGGTTTCGGGCCGGATCAGTCGATGGTTTCGAGTCTGGCCCGGTATGTAAAATGGACCCAACCCAGACCTAGGCCGGGTCGGATGGGTCGGGCTCATAAAGAGCTTACGAAAATAAAAAGAACAGTGTTAGCAAATGACTTTGTCATAAAGCAAACAACACAACATTCATCTTCAATTTCAACTCAAGGGCACACAATCTCTCTCTCTCTCTCTCTCTCTCTCTCTCTCACACACACACACACACACACACATACTAATTAGCAGTAACTGGCGAAGCCGCCATAGCAGGTTCAAGAACCTGAAGCACGCCGGTGGCCAGCCTCCTCGTGAGATCCTCGACGGGAACCTTCACCACATCCCTTCTCATCCCAATATCAGCAGCATACCGACTAGCACAGTAAACCCCGACGGCAGTGGCCACCATACCGTAGACATTCGTTGTCACGAGCCTAAGTGGCGTGGACATCACAGCTGCGAGGGGCCCACCAACGATCGAGACGGCCTGCCCGCTCTGCCCCATCGTGCTCTGGTCCAGGACGAGCAGCCCCGTCTTGCAGTATATGGCAAAGTCCTCGCAGTTGTTCTTGAACACATTGTAGCACCCAAACCCGTTGTCCAGAAGGTAGTTTGCCCGATGGGTTACAATGTCGTCTGAATCGGACACTGCGAGAGTGCATGTCCCGCCTCGGGCTTTTGCGAGAAAGAGGGCCGGGTTGACGGAGTATTCGAAGCGGTATAAGATGCCGCCCGCGAGGAAGCAGTTCAGGCACGAGGAGACCACGCCGTGGCCTTCCTCGGGCGGGACGCAGGTTGGGCATGGGATGTGGGAACGGGCTGGCCCCGAGCTTACTAAGAGGAGGTCCAAGACCGTCCCAGTTCCAACTTCTTGGCCACGTCTGGTGAAGTGTATGACTTTGTCATTGCCGACATAGATGCCTGTTTTTCATACAGAAGATCGGCAAAATAAAGTAGATAAGCATCACAGCGGTGAAGAAGAGATGAGGTTTGATCAAGGAGAGAACATCAAGTGTCGGAGGATACGCAACAAAAACGAGATGCATACACAGACCAGACACGATTTCTAACGGTTAACTACATATTAACTTAAAATCTATTAGAAAATGAATAGAAGCATGCAAAAGAAACCAATAACTGGAAGTGATAAAAGCAGCAGCAAGGACAAAGAGATTAATTACTCTTGAATCTAAAATGGGATGCAAAGCAATAACTTTAAAGTTTTACTTACAAGTAATCTAAGACGTGACATATTGTCTATCTTCTGTGACAAGATGATACTAGATCAAGTTTTATTCAAAGAAAACTAGCCAGGGCAACAAATTTCTTACACTAACAAGGCACCCTTAACCCGATTTGGGATAGTGTTCGAAAAGATCATATTTCTTGGAATCTTTCACTACAACATCTATAAATAACATAAGGGAATCTAAAATCTCAAAGAAATAGGCACGAAAAGGAAGTAGCTACAGAATCGTTACCGTTTTAGGGTTCAACACATCATACGATGAAGGAACCTCAGCATTCAACAGTTAATTGGATGAAAAAAAAAGGATACCAATAAGATAATAACTGAATCGGCCAGCTCAAATATCACAACTAAGCCATATATCCGACCAGCAAAAGAAAAATAACAATAATCGATGATTAATTCGATCAAAAAAGGGGGAAAAAAACTGACCATGGTGAGCATAAATATAAGCTGTTCGCCACGAATATATGTGATCCCCAGGTTTGAGACTGCTCTTCTCGACTCTGCAAAAAAAAAAAAAAACCACAAATCTATTAAGAAATCGAAATAGTATAACAAAAAACTTGAAGCAAAATCATAAATCAAATCACCTATTGGAAAGCAGCCCCATTTCTCCGCCCGGAGATAAAGGTTCAGCAATTAAATCTGATATCGACAAACAATTACAATTTCTTAGAGAGATGATTTACGCGAATTGGCACCTTTGCTTTCCCAAACCGATAGCTTATATCGACTCGTCCTTTTTGCGTGTGGCCGTTTGTTGCTGTGAAATCACGAAAATGCCCATTTCCATTATGAAACACGCTTTCTTAATGGCGAAGGAATTTGCTATAAAACGAGCCTTTAATGGGCCATAAGAAGCCCATTAAATAGCTAGTCGGGTTGTATGAAGCCCAATAATGGTAAATTTCAAGCCCATTTAAATAGATGAATTTACTCATTTATTTATTTATATACTTATTTATAGGGGCTATCGAACGAGAGAAAGGTAGGTGAGATTACTTCCGCTGAAAGTCGATGTTATGCCATAAGCCATTTCAGTTCCAAATTTGCTATATGTTGAACTTAATCAGAGTGTGAGGACTACGATAGCATAAATGTGATTATATATCTTTAATATTAAAACAACTCGGAGCAAAAAACAAAAAATTCACCCTTTATTTAAAAACTTTACAGGACAAAATATTTTCAAAGAGAATTATCTTACATTAAGCATTATTATGTATAACACATTAGCAAAGTTTTTTTTTTAAAGAAAAATATATAAAGACTATTGGAACAATATATATTGTGTGAACGGATCATCAAAAGCATCAAGGCCTGAATATTAATTCAAGATTTGAAGAAGATGGGTTGAATGTCGTCGTTATCACGCCATTCTCATTCAGCAACCCTAAATCCCGACCATCGGCTTGCCCCGTCGTCGTCCTATCCATCGCCGGATCATTCATTACATTCACTTCCGAGCCAGACCATGGAACATCAATATCTTCACCAGGCAAAGGTGGTAATAATGTAACCATATTGTTACCATTTTCCAGCTGACTTATATTTCTGCCAAAATTATTTCCCGTCGTCGCATTCATCGAATCATCCACCTTCTGAAATAAATCGATCCCATCGTAGTACATCTCACTCCCATCTCCTAACAGCCGATTCTCCGCCATTATATCCCGATAATAACTCGGCCCACAATGAAGATAGCCAGTAGAAAACCCTAGATGATCAATCTGCAAATTATGAGCACTACTACTCATATGATCATCCACATTAGCCAAAGTCACAAAATTCGGGTAATCGAAGGATGAAACTGCCTGCAAAAACCCATTTTCGGGCAACTGAGGATCGTTCGATCGAGCCACATCTGCCCGAGGCATAGGGTTCAGATAATTCGCATAAACAGCAGCAAGATCGATAGGAGCATTACTACTCGAACCAGGGTTTTCTTTATTACCACTTGTAGATTCGATTCCACCGTTTGCTGCTCTACTAGAACTCGACAGGCGTATGGATTTCCCAGGTCTCCTACTTCTTCGACAGCCTCCGCCGATGGGGACGTTCCTGAGGGACCCACCTTTTGTCCAGTATCTTCTGCAACCTTTGCAGAAGTACCTACGCTGAGACAAGCTGTAGTTGTTGTAGTAACAGAACTTGGTGTTTGAGGAGCCACACCTCGGACATACGGGCGGTATTTCAACTGCGTTATTAGGGTTCCAAACACCTTCCATCACTGTGCTTCAACTTCATTTAATTTATGTCTGAAAAGAAAATAAGAGAAAAACAAAGCCCTTATCACCTAATATTGAAAGAGAAACTGCAATTGAGTGTGTGACTATATATATATATATATATATATATGAGCGAGGAAATCCATGCACGTGTGGCACACCGTTAAGGACGACGGAGGTAACTGAAGGATGTGGTTGCTGTTCCTGAAGCTAATGCTCTATGTCGGCGTTAAGGACAGCTGGCGAGTTGTGATTGGTGGGGTTGAGCTTGAGGTGGAGGCAAACTTCTCGATTGGGTCAATTAGATTGCTTACTAGCCTGTGTATATGTGTATATGCGTAAATAATATATACATGTGACAAGATATATAATAATGACGACCCAATATATAATGTATGTATTATTATATATGTGACAAGATAATATAATAATTTCCGTAAATAATCCATTGTGATCAAGTGATGATCGATATGCACACATTTTCCATGACGATAAACTATATATCTAATTAATCACTTCAATTGGCTTTTGATTTTGGTACAAATTAACCAATGGAATGAGTTAAATTTGCAGAAAAAAATTTCTCTATAACTTGGTCAAATAGTTATGTATTGTTGACGAAATTAACGAGGAAAACTGATAAATAAATGTCTGAAATGAAATGATTGCTTCAAAAGAATGTGTCTTGGATCATGGGCTTCTTGGATCATGGAAATCCTGTCTAAAGAATTCCAAGGTTTTTCCTATTTTAATCGAGTCACATTAGACAATCAACAATACACGCGCACACATTATTAATATGAATATATATATATATATATATATATACATACATATATCTCCTTGTGCGTGTGTGTGATAAGCATATCGAGCCTTCCTTGGGGTTGGAGGCATTACAGTTGAATGCATAGACATAAAGTCAAATCTTTTGTTCAAAAAATTGTAATAAAAAGTTCTTGTAATAATCCTCCAAATAAAAATTTCAATAACATATGACAACATAAATACTGATAAAAGAGCACAGACGTATAAGATTTTCGATGAAGCACAAGCACCTACGTTAAGCTACTATGCATTTGCGGCGTTGTTATTACATATTCATGAGACATGTTATAATAATTACATATATGTCACGCTCAAGCATTTGATATAAGTGTTCAAATATATCAATTCCTTGGCTTAGTTACAAAACATTACAAAGATCTAGCTAGTAAGTTTTCGGATGCTTGCTTGTAAAAAAAAAAATTACCCTCCTATGCAAAATTATTCCATTTTTCTCCGTGATGATATAATTTAAAATGCAATAGCCGAAGCTAAATTATTAAGCCCATAACATCTTAACGAATTTGGGCTTTAAATTCAAAAGCTATAATAAAGGCTTTAAATTCAAGAATTGAAACATTTGAATAGAAGATCCAAAAGAACAAAATCAATGGAAAAGAAGATACACATCAGATGAAAAAAGAAAAAAAAAAAAAAAAAAAATTTAAAAAGCCACAAAATGTGATCAAGCTCCATCTGCAGATATATGATATCATTCGTATCAGTTCCTTAAAACAATAGGCAACACAATGATCAGCGCAATAATCAACAGCAGAAGAATCGCAAAGAAGGTCCACTTCCTCGTATTCTTCTGATGCTTCCTCGCCACCTCAAGCTGCGCCGCGCCGCCCCTCACGTAGGAGTTCGCCCTATTCACATGGCTCTCAATGTCATCGAGCTCCTCGCCTTGGCTCTGCACCAAAACGGCCATGTCCAAGAAAACCTGATGAAGCTCGTTCAAGTTCCTCTCCAAGTCCCTCACGGCGTCGTGCCTCTCTTGTATCTCCATCACGGCGTCCATCACCTCCCCGCGGCCCTGCTGCTGAATCGCCTTCTGCAGAAACGTCTCGCTCTCCCCCGTCGATATCAGCCCGTCTAGGGTTTTCTCGTCAGGGTTTTCGCCCGTCACCGTGTAGTACCTCCTCTGAACGGTCTCACGGTACTCCGAGGTTATCTTCCCCCTTAGTTCGTTGAATCTGTTCATTACATCCTGAAGCTTCTTCCTCAGGCCGTTGACTATGGAGGTTCTTGTCCGGTCGGACGAGCTTCCGGGCCCGCAGCCCGGAAGGGTTCGGTTAACTTCGTTGGATTTGTCTAGAGCCTCGAGGCGGGCCTTTATCGACTTGGCCTTTTTTAGGGCGATGGAGACGTAGTTCTCCATGCTCGACCTGAGGTCTTTCACCGCCCTAGCGTTGTGGAGAGTCTTGCTTTGGTCGTGGGAAGTTTGGAGCTGCGCGAAGAGTGATTCCATGTCTTGGAGTGCGTCTTTGACGGCCTCGACGTCTTCGAAGAAACGATCGAGGTTGACTCCGTTGATGTTCGACATTTCTACGGCGACGTGGGAGTCGCCGTTGTTGTTGTGCGGCGGGCTTGAGAGGAGATCGTTCATGGTGTTTTTCCCTCTTTCTTGATGATGATTTAGGTGTGTTTAATGTTTGTGGATTTGATGTAGCTTATGACTATATTGTGGTGAAGTTATAATAGATGGAGTTTATGTGTTCTTGTTTATGTACGAGGATGAAGTTTGAATGGGTAATAAAAAGGAATCGTCAAAACAAGTTTCTCCGTGTCTTTTTATTCAATATTTGTTTTTTTTTTTTTTTATTTTATGTAAGGAACTAACTGAAGTCTTTGTCTTTGCAAGATTAATACGAAGGAAGGTAGAAAAGTCATGTGGTGGCGAAGAAGGAAAGATCATAGAAGAGGGAAAGTTGCTCTCTTCTAATAATTTCAATAGAACCTTCCATTTATAGTCTTTCTGTAATAAATATTATATTCTGACGTATTATCATATGAAATGAATGAATGCTACATTCTTATATTAATTTAATTAATTCGGTCTACGTACGTAAGTTGTTTAATGTTGACTAAATTCTATCGAACCGGCCCATTTAGGATCTGATTTTGGCCCAATATAGATTTGTTAAGGCCCAATATAATGTAAGATTCGTTGGGGCCCAAATGTAAAGGGATTATAGTTGAAGAAAGTCCTCAAGGTAAAAAGGAAAAAGAAAAATCGAAAATCTGCAATTTCATCCATTCTGTGGAAGAACAAACACTGCTGAGTGCTGAGATTTATTTCTTGGGAGTAATCAGCTGGAATGGCGATAAGCAGTGGCATACGGATGATAGGCAAGTGAGAGTTTCAGCTGTAGCTTTAGTTTCATGAAATACTTGATCTTGATGGTATTTTTTTTTCTTCTTGTTTCTATCTGCTTCAGACATGGCGGTGAATTTCACAGGTTAGAGTACTTATAATCATCTAGATCTATCGTTTTGTTTATCTTTTATCATTTTCTCAAGTTGATTTGCAAGTTTTTCGTGTTTCAAAACAATGGTGTAAATATATGTACAGATGGAATGTTTAGAGGAATATACAACGGGAAGCAGTATCATGTGGCTGACATAGCCTCGGTGCTTAATAGGGCTTGGAGCGCCGGCATTGATCGGATCATTGTGACTTCTTATGCTTTTGATTTATGTTTCAGTTTGATGGGTTTTTAATTTCATTTTTAGGGATTTTAGCTTCGAAGTTTTAGAGTTTGCTAACAACAATACATAATGCAGCACTATCTCGTGATTGAACTTTTTATTTAGCTAAAAAGGTATAATTCTTGCATTTTGCTTGGCATTTTAGGTTACTGGTGGTTCGCTTGAGGAATCGAAGGAAGCTCTGGCTATTGCTGAAACCGACGGTCTGTTTACTTCACTGTTGAGATTCGTAACTTTTTACTATTTTTAAGCATTTCGTATAATCTGAAAAATACTTCATGATGTTTGTTGTTACAGCGCGTCTTTTTTGCACGGTTGGTGTGCACCCAACCAGATGTAAAGTGGGTTTTGTTTTTCGTTTTTATTTGAAAATTGTTTATTGGGGATGATCCAATGCTGGTGAACTATTCTTGGATCTGTTTGATATAAACCGTCGTTTGTTGATCAGGAATTTGATGACAGTGGTGATCCAGAGAAACACTTCCGGGCTCTTTTGTCTTTGGCTAAAGCGGGAATTGAGAAGGGCAAAGTATGCTTTAACATTTTAGCGAAGATTGCAACCTTCTAAGAGACTTATAACTAACACCTTATCTTTCTCAGAAAGTTCGTATCATTCCTAGTCAGGGTCTTTTAGTAATTTGTTTCACGTTGATGTCTTTTCAAGCAAGGTGGTTGCAATTGGAGAGTGTGGATTGGATTATGACAGGCTTCACTTTTGCCCAGCTGAAATTCAAAAGAAGTATGCTCCTTGAAAAAGATCCTCTGAGATTTTATCTTTTAACGGTTGCTCTGTAAGAACTATGTTTGAGCAGGAGTCGGCAACATTAATCGAAATTTTTTTTAAACTTGTTTTCTTATGGTGGGGTTGTGTTCTTACTTATAATGTTAAATTAGGTACTTTGAGAAGCAGTTTGAACTAGCCTCTGCTACCAAGTTGCCAATGTTTCTCCACATGCGAGCTGCTGCTGAAGATTTCTGCGCTATTCTTGATAGGAACAAAGAGAGGTAACATTTCAGAATAGAGTACCAACTGGGTGTATGCACAAAAGGCATTGGTGCTAATATAATAAAATTATTCCAATAATATGTTCTAGTAAATGCACCAAATTAATCAGGATACTCCAAGTTTCTGTATGCTCATTAGTCACGTTGCAACAACATATATTCTCTATGCCAAAAAAAAAAAAAGCTTCTAAGTAATGATGTACACATCACATTTTTTAATCGTCGGCTCAGATATTCATGCATTTGCTTTCTATATATATGTAAATCTGCTGCCAAATTCACTTACATTAAGTTCATTTCTTCTGTCCTGGCAGTTTTGGCTCTGGGGTTGTTCACTCTTTTACAGGCAGTGCCCAGGACCGTGATCGTCTGCTTTCATTCAGCAATCTATATATAGGTTAAAAAAAAAATTCGTTTATCTTCCTTTGAACTTTGTCCATTTTTCGGATTATGCCAAAGGGAAAATTAACCAACATTATTCTTTGTTTATGACGTTTTCTGCAGGAGTAAACGGATGTTCTCTAAAAACTGCTGAAAATCTCGATGTAGTAAAAGGGATCCCTACTCCTAGAATGATGATAGAAACAGATTCCCCATACTGTGAGATCAAGAACACACATGCAGGGATTGGTTTCGTAAAATCTTCTTGGCCATCAAAGAAGAAAGATAAGTACGACCCGCAGTGCATCGTGAAGGGTCGCAACGAACCATGCTTAGTAAGGTAAGTAAGCAAGGCATACATTATTTTATTACAATATGATCTTAGAGATAAATACCGTCACGAAGATCACTTTTTACCACTAGAGAATGTTTGATAAGCCTACAAATATTCGCATCATAGGCAAGTTCTCGAGGTTGTTGCTGGCTGTAAAGGTATTGATGATATCAGCCCACTGAGCAAAACCTTGTACCACAATACCTCCAGGTATAGTATATCTTTTCATTATTATTGAATAATAAATGATCTTCTGAATTAAAAACCTATAATTTGACTTATTTAATTTCATTCTTGGCTGTGCAGGGTGTTTTTCCCTCAGGATCTTGATGCTGCTGCAGATGCTATTCTTTCTGGGGATAATTGAGGTTTTCCCCTTGCCTTTCTTTTTGAGTTATTCGAATATAAATGTTATTTTCCTATATAATTGAATAACAGATAGAAAATCAACATTTTCGAATATATTCTTATACATAACTGAAAGTCATGTCATATGATAAAAAGCACAACTTCTGCTTTGTGTACAGAATGTGATACATACATGTAGCAAACTGCAAGAGCTTGTAAGAAAAAAATAAATAAATAAACAAATAAGTGATTTAACGCAAGCTTTCCGTCGAGTTTGGGCCTAATTTCCAGCTATAAAGCGGCTGAGTCTGCGCCTAACGGATTGAACATCTTCGTCTAGGTTCGGTTGCTCGACATGCAAAACCTCCTCGGGTCGGATAAACTGTGCTTGGTCGTGAAGATTAGGCTCGGAAAATGGCATTTGGCTGCGATGCGTTCTCGAGGGCGGCGTTGGTGGGGGAATGCTCGGACCTCTCTTGTCTGATTTTTCAACATTATTATGCTTCTTATTACTTGAACTCTGCAATAACATAACAAATAAAGATTATATGCATCATTAATCAATGTAATAATACGATGATGTTAAACCAAAAAAAAAAATTAAAAATGCGTACCTCAGTTTTGGCTTTGAGGTTTGTAGTTGTTGAAGATTGAGAAGAAACAAACTGAAGGAACTGAATGATCTTGTCTGAGCCCAACTCAGTGCAGTTATTCCAGAAATAAATAGCCAAATTCCAAGCTCTTTCTCTAAACTCCAATAAGCTTCTTTCGATGTCTAACTCATGCTTGGATACGTAGGGTCTCAAGAATGTTTCGTACACAAAACCACTGCCCTGCAGTTTATTATGTAATAATAATATTATAAGTGGCTCAATTTTATTTATAAAGTCTATTATATATATGAATTAATGATTAAATACCTGTGTTTTGGGATACCATAAGTAGATGAAGAGTGCCAACTTCATCTCTCCATACATTGGCAACCTTTGAATAATTCAATATGTTTTAATTAACTCCATTAATACACGTCTATATAATTAAATAGAGAGGATAATATGTGCTCGTATGTATATGTCATACCATGAAATGAATACATCGCCAATTCTCTCAAGAACCGTTAGCACCGCCACTATTATCCTAATAAATAAATAAATAAATAGACACAACATTAACATTAATGTATATATGAACTTATAATGTGACGTGAAGAATCATGGGTAGGTTGTTATGTTGCGTGCACACATCCACTATTAAAAGTATATTTTTATATGTAGAAATGAATAAGTAATCCAATAAATACTTCACACCATTGTTGCATTTGCATATAAAGTAAAGGGATATATGGAAGAAAATGAGGTCTTTATTGCGTGAACAATTTGGCAATGAAAGAGTAATTGACTAGTAATAACTTAATCTGCCTAAGAGACCAACCAAATCAAAGAAATAGAGACTATTATTAATATAGAAAGACTTTTGATTGGTTCAAAGCCTATTTAGTTTAAAAGCCTATATTTTATATTAGACCAATGATCAACAAACAAATGGCTTATTATGCAAAATCAAAACCAATATATAATAAATAAATAAAATACTAACCAATATTGACACCAAAATCTGAGTTCATGCATCTCCACTCTATTTTTCTCCACGGTTTTAAAACATTGGAAAGCTGGGTATGCGTATCCAACAATCAATCTGAACAAAATGAAAACAACACAGAAACATTACTTATAATATATATATATATATATATAGAGAGAGAGAGAGAGAGAGAGAGAAATGCATGCTTACATTCCGCCGTTGGTGATAAGTTCTCCGATCATCCTTACTGATTAATTGATTGTAGAGCTAAATATTAAAAAGAAAATTGCAATAAGTCAATGATGCAGATTATGAGAATATAATGGCTGAATATGTAAAATAGCATGATCATAAGATATGTATATATATATATATAGAGAGAGAGAGAGAGAGAGAGAGAGAGTCCTCTTTCTCACTATATATGTGTAATAAAGGATTTGAGTATACATACCTGTTGTTTCTGAATGCAAAAGGATCTCTCGTTAATAAATGGAAGTAAAATTCGCGCAAAAGGAAGTTAGTTATGTGTGTGTGTTTCTGATTGTTATGCTTTGTGATGAAATTTGAGTAACTAAACGTGGAGATGATAGTAAGTATATATAAAGGGGTCGTCTTGATTGAAACTTCGGACAGAGAGAGAGAGAGAGAGATATTTCTTGGGATGGACGTCTCATAATAAAATCAAATCAGGGTATTTTTATTTATTTTTGTTATATCTGTAAGAATTTTCCAATTTACGTGTTACCCTATTTGAAAGTTATTATTATTATTATTATTTTTGGGTAATGTTAGAAAAGGTCAATATTCCCATCGTTGCACAACAAAGGTTCCAGAAAATCGCATAGTTTCATTTGACCAGGCAATCAACTAAGTGATATGATATATATATATATTCTTAATATTGTTTCGACGTAGAACGACTATGAATTATTTAAGAATTAAAGTCAAATTAATATACTTTTGTCATCGTACTATGATTTATTAACGAACTGATTATTTATAGAACGAGCAGTCTGAAATTTCCATTTAACTTAAAAAGTCATAAATATATGCTAATAAAATTGAACTCTTTGATTTCACGTTTGTAAGATAGTAAGCTACTAGAATACGAGGTGGCAATGGCATGCAGTTGTTGTAATAGTAATTACCGATTATTCTCAATGGAATGAACTTCCTCAGTTGACTTTTAAATTAGGTCAACGTCTTTGCATGTCGGATTTATTTAAAGACTATTGAGTTGAATCAATAATACATTAATTATGGTACAAAGTTTCCAAGTGGTTAGATTAGACGTAACTCTTCAACAAAACTGTAGAGTCAACTTTGATTATCTTTTTGCCGTTTGTAAGATATTAGGTAGTATGTTAGAATAAAGAAACAATCAAGTTGCTTGTATTGTTTTGTTATCGTAAATATATGAATAAAGGTAATATTAATTACTATAGTAAAATAAGCCGCCAATCTAGCCCATTAATTTGAACAGTCAATAAAAGTTTGCCGATTTAGATAATCAAAATAAAATATATTTTAATGTCATCACATGGAACAATAGATAATTATATTTTTTTTCATTAACTTGACATTTATCGCCCAAAATATTAATGAATTATTATGGGACTCTTACATATATTTATTCTCCACGTTGGATCGGATCATGGATCTTCTTTTAAAGTAAATTGTGTCCAAATGGGTTGAAAAGGGTCAATGAAACCATTAGGGTTTTGTTCCAATGAATCAATCAAAATCTAGATTGAATTTTTTATTTATTTACTATTTTCCAACTTTCATTATGTCTAGAAGGTTTACAACTACAAGCATATAAGGTTAGAAGGTTCGCAACTCAGACAAGAATCTTAAACTCTGATCGATGATGAGATTATTATATGTTCATACATAAATATTAATTCCAATGACTTTACTTGACAAAAACAAATTCTATATCTAACTATATAAAATTAAACAGATAAAAGGAAATTCTTATTCGATTAGAAACCAAACAACAAGTGTATGAGCAGGACCAGAGACAGACAACTAAATAAGCTTTTCCAGCAAAATTCTTAGGGAATAATTTTCACTTTTTGTCCTTTTTTTTTTGCCGGGAATAATGATTCCAAAAGATATAACTAACAAAAACTATTACATTTTTTTATTTTTTTTTACTTCGAAAAAATATGATTCCATACCAAAATATAAGGCTACAAAAGACAAATTATCTTTCCAACCTGAATCAGAAAAAAGAAAAATAAAAAGGGTAAGGTGAAAGATTAAAGGGCATTTTTATCATTTTTTTAATATATATTTTGTACTTCCAATTATCTCAAATTTTTGGTTCATGATATTCAATCCAGACAGGACCACACCCAGCATTTCATGCAAATGTTACTTTCAATATCATGTTACTCAATTATTTGAATGCATATGCAATTTAATTTTTTTTTTTTTAAAAAAAAATCATTTCAATTTAGTTCGTACTTAATCCATACTTTCTATGTTATTTATTATATAAAAGTCAATCAATAAATTTTGAATAAAACAATCCACCACTAATTCACAATTAAATGCAAATAATAGTTTAATTAATCATAAAAACCAGAAGAAAAAGAAGAATGTTTGCAAGAAACTGAGGAAGATGAACAAGAATTGCTACTGATCTTCTCCGAAGCAACTAACCCTTCCCTAGACGACGGACTTCTAATAAGCGAACAACTCGACGAACAAAACGACAATGGCGACGTAAAAGAATCTTGATTCATTACAGCAATCGAGCAAGAACACGAACTAACACGCTGCTCATCGCCACAGTCGGCCAACGATAGATTCGACAGTAAATCCACAAAAGCTCCGATGATAAAACGGTGATTGCTCTTGGCATTGACTTGTAGATATCTCACGAGAAGATCTTCAAGACACTCCCATCTCCTTAGCCGCCGTGCAATAACCATTTCCTCCATCGAAACCCTAAAGTCCACGAAAGGATCAATGGAGTCCATAGCCATAGCCGTCACGCCTTGATCTTCGCTTTGTACTGCTTTATTGACTTCTTCCAGTATGGAATTCGTCTCTCCAGGCTCGAAGAAGAGCCTGTCGGAAGATCTCAGAAGCCCTTCTGTCACTAGAACAATATTGTCTGAAGAATCATTACCATCTGCCGAGTGGTCGTCGTCGTCGTCGATTTCTTGAACGTAGGCCGAGTTTATGGTTTTGAACATGGCGGCGGTGGTTTCATCGTTTGCGCGGAAGGAGAAGGTTCTTGGGCTGCTACCACAGACCGCCCACGGCCATGCTGACGTGGCGGCGTTTTTGGCGGTTGTCCTTTCCGTTGGTTTGAAGAGAAAAGCTGGGAACTTCATATTATTGCCTGATTTTAATAATGTCTTTGTAATGGCGATTTCTGTTCGACGATATAATATAATGATGTTCTTCTATATTCTTTTTTTGTCTTGTCAGAGGAAAATAACTCAACAGTTTAAGCTTTTTCAAGAAAACAAGGGCAGCATATAAAGAAACATACTATTGGATATTATAAATATTGTTATTTTTTAATTTTGGAAAGGGATTAATATATACATACATACATATATATATATTATATATATATTGAAATGGATAAAGGAGTGGTGATAGATAGGCATTAGGATATTGGATCATCAAGTTGCTAGTGGGTCACAACTAGGCAACTATACGTATTTCTTGCATAATATATTATAGTACGTGTGCAATATACTTGTATATTTTTTTATAACTCATGTATGTTCTTGTTAGTAAATTCTTTATCTGAATGGAATATTTTGTCACATGCAATTTAATTGAGAACTGAGATAGATCAATCACAAATAGGGGTGGGCGTCTGATTGGGTTTTCGGGTTTCGGATATTTCGGGTTCGGGAAGTTCGGATTTCGGTTATATATTTTACTACCCGAACCCGACACAAAAAATGTCGGGTACCCGCCAATCGGGTACTTATCGGATTCGGGTACCCGACCTCGGATAGTTCGGATACCCGACGTTAAGCTTTTTCATTACCACACATTGTTTTAGCACAATAACAGACACAGATAACCCATTACATGAACATCAATATCAGAATAGTTAATTAGCAAACATTCTTCTACTATGCTTGTAAATCTGTCCATATTTTCTCTGCTTGCACCTATAACACGAAGCAATTTTGGAGATGTGAGTTGATTCGGGCACAAACCGTTATTACTTGACTCTCAAAGCTCAACATTGTTATATATAATAAGTTGCAGAAAAACATGATGCTACCCGATTACAAAGTCCTTGTATAACTTATCAAGAATCATATGCATATTTCGGGAAAAAAAAGAATCGTATGCATATTATCCCTATACTGCTCATGATATTCATCAACTTCTTTCTTGTCCACAAGGTTAGGTTTAATTATTTTTTTAAAACTTAAACATCACACAAATTAAATATATATATAGATATATTCTAATATGTAGTTGTATTTTTTTATATTTAAATTTATAATGCAACTAAAAAAATAAAAAAATAAAAAAAAAATAAAAAAAAATAAAAATTATCGGGTACCCGAATTACCCGATCGGGTAGCAAATACTACCCGATATCCGACCCGATCAAAAATATCGGGTATCGGATTACCCGATACCCGACAAAATAACCGAATTATCCGATCCGAACTATCCGAACCCGATCGGATCGGGTAAAACCCGAAAATCCGAAACCGAATGCCCACCCCTAATCACAAAGGAGTGGGAGAACTTATATGGTCAGGATGAAAATACATTGCATGGAACAAAAAAAAAGAAAGGTATCTAATTTTCTATATATAATTATTATTTATTGGATAGACAAACGTACTTGTGTGTGGGGTGTATTACATCATGAGTTTGCATATGGTAGAAAATAGATTGTTTGTCCTTGAGAAAACAAAGGGACCATGATAGACATTAGATAGATGGTCCTTTTCTTTGGCTTAATAAATATCGTGCCAGCTTGCTTGTATTTACGATGAATATATCGTACCCCGGCAAGAATCTACACAATAATGCATGCCCTCAAAATATTATGCATAAATTTAATAGATAACATATACCGACGAATATATATATTTTGAAGTCTGAAGAGTTATCCCAAATAACGAGACTGTAGTCCAACACTCCGACGGTACCCTCGAATTTGCACTTCTTTGTCGATTATGGGGCATACCTCGAGTTTCCAGCGACTGAACTATGTATAATATACGAAATCCACACAAACGATGTTAGTCAAGGAGTACAAGTGGATCGAACTCACTGTATCAAGTCTACACAAAATGCGATAGTCAAGGAGGTGTACAAGTGGATCTAACGTTTACATCCGTATGAAGATATCATTATAAGCTTGGGCTTGACCTATTTTTACTTGGGGACGTGTTATGTTTTCAAGAATCGCAAAGTATGGAATCTGCAATAATTTGTGTATTGATTAGTATTTGTTGATAATTTCCACTTAACTACCAAATCAACTAACCTTTTCCCTAATAACAAATATTACAAATATAGACCGTATTAACGGCCGGGCCGTACTAGTGCTATAATATTTAATGTCATTGTTCTCTAATGAATTGATTATGGGTTACAGTTTGCAAATCAGGTAGGATGACATTTTGATAGTGAATTATTATTTTAGGCTTGCAAGAATCAATTATTTAGGGTGGCATCTTTTATGTGTTAAAATGTAGTTATATATATATATATATATATAATGCTACTATTTATAAAAGGGGGAAAAAAACGAAAATGAACACTATGTAGAACAATAAAAGCCATACTTTATTTTAAAAATAAAAAATTATTCTCACGCATACATATTATATATAATTGCATGATGCAAGCGGTAAAACCCTAGAAGTCCTTCGTCGTCTTCCTCGTACCATTCGCGTCGTTATTATTGTTATCATCCATAGCAAAGTCAAGCAAAACAGTGCTCTTACATTTTGGGCATCTCTGATCCTCAGCAGACAGCATCACATACATGAGGCATTTCGGACAACCTACGAGCATCATCGAGGTCGTTTCCTCGGGGCTCGACGAACGCCTCCTCAAAGACTCGTCGTCCATCTCCGACGAGACGCATGACCTCGGCGGCGAGGTTGGTGAAACGGTGGACGATCGGTTCGGTGGCGAGTCATGGTTCACGGCTCGTGGATGGTTCGTGTTTGTGGCCCTTGGAGGTTGTGGCTGGTTCGGATTTAGGTCGAGCCCCGCTCCTCTCCTTCGACTCATGTTGGGCGTCTTTTTTTATTATTATTTCTTCCTCTTCTCTTCTTCAGAGAGAGAGAGAGAGAGAGAGTGTGTGAGTGAGAGTGAACTAAAACAGATGTGTTGTGGCTTTATATATAAGATGTGGGGTGAGGATTAGGGTTAGCAGTTGACAGTTTATACTGTTACGTTGTATTAGTGAAGGGTAGGATGGGAAATTCGTCAAGTCGTTATTAGTGCATAGCATACTATAAACGCGACTAATGAGGCAGTTGCCAATATTATTGCAAGGATTAATATTAGACACCATGATTATTTTATAATTTATTACAGCCAAACCATGACATTCACATAAAGGAAAATATCATTCTTAATTCCTATAGTAATTAGCCAGGCGGCTAAGGATAAACTATAGGGTAAAAATCAAATTGGTCCCCGACATTTGAATTAAATGCCATTTAATTTTGATAGGTCTTCATCATTAATCTCAATTACTGCAGGTACGTCATTTTACTTTATTTTAGTTGTCTTTTGTTGGTGGTATAGTCCATGTAAATAATATAAGACTAATGTACGGATAAAAGACAAATGTAGTAGTAAAAATGATATGCATCAATACTAATTGTAGGAGGGATACATTAATAAATTCTTTTGATTCTGTCCTCAAATTAATTTCAATATAATATGAATACATTTTTTTTTGTCCTATTCATATATTTATTTATTTTTGGAACAGCTCAATTTCAATTTTTCCACGAGGGGTCTATTGATCATTAATCGTTAAATGCACGATTTTGGAATGGTAGTAAAAACATGGAAATAAATGGTGTACTGAAAGTTCTGGTGAATACCATTATAACCGTCATAAATAATCATAATTCCTATGAAAATAAATATACGTTACGGAGGTAGTTACGTATTATTTTATGTCCATGCATTAAAGCTTATCTGCAAAAATGAGGTGGATAGCTAGAATAAATGTCCTTTAAACACAACCTCCATCCACAATTAATTTCTTAGTTCTTCAATGCATTAGTTTTTTATTTTTTATTTTTGGTTATTTTATTTCATATGATTTCTTGAATTGGGCTTAAAACCATAAAATTAGGCCTTCGAACGAACAAGCGATCTTTCTTGCAAGTAGGCCCGAAACTACTTTTACAATTTAAGTACATAACGTTTCTTTGTTTCTAAAATATACCACAAACGTTTCAAGAAGTTCCAAAATCGTCCTGCATGATATTTTCGAAATTCCATTTCTAACCACAACATTTGCGAAAAGCATTTATGCATAGAGAACGACGGAGATGAGATCATAAGCTAAGCCATCGAAATGACCAAACAAAATAAGAAAAATCTCATCTTTCGATTAAACAATTGTGATTGTGATGTGCCCATGCCACCTACTACGGATATTAAATAAAGATTCGAGAATCTGAGCACATCACACACTGTAATCCAATCCAAACGATGGATGGATACATGAAATTGCTGTGCTTCTCTGCTTTAGCTCTTCTTTCCACCTCCGTAGGTGCTTTGCATACCCAAGAGCTTCGTAGAAGCGCGGGCGACGGTGAGTTTCTTGATTGGCTGAAAGGGGTTCGAAGGAGGATCCATGAGTATCCTGAGCTATCCTTTGAAGAGTATGAGACGAGTCAGCTCATTAGGAGCGAGCTCGATAAACTGGGTATTGAATACAAATGGCCCGTGGCTGAGACGGGCTTGGTGGCTACTGTTGGTTCGGGGGCTAAGCCATGGTTTGGTCTTAGAGCTGACATGGATGCCCTACCTATTCAGGTCTGTTGTTTCCCCCTTTTTCTTTTTGCCCTAAAATCGCTGTGTTGTGATAATTTCTTTCTAGTGAGGTAGTGTTATTGCAAATCTTATGTGGGGGTCCGATAATCTCAATTTGTTACAATATCTGTTGAATATGGATTTGTGATTTGGGTAATTACCCTCCAATTCGTTTTTGTAGGTATGAGGGTTGGAAACATCTGATTAGTTCGACACAAAATGGATAATAACATTACCATATACTGCTGCTGTAATAAGTTGATCGTCATCTGCAGGAATTAGTCGAATGGGAACATAAGAGCAAAGTCGACGGCAAAATGCATGCTTGCGGTCACGATGCTCATGTCACTATGCTGCTCGGAGCAGCCAAATTGTTACAGAATAATCGCGAGAAATTGGAGGTAAACAGCAATAATGATAATCATCATCGTCCCAGTTATTCAATTTGTGTTTATTTCAGACGGTTTTGGTAATAAAAAAGTAAACCAAAAAGTTGTTCTTGCTTACGAAAGGGAACTGTTAAGCTCCTTTTCCAACCGGGAGAAGAAGGCCATGCTGGTGCGTATTCAATGATCAAGGAGGGAGCTTTAGACGGAGTTGAAGCCATTTTTGCCCTACATGTGGACCCCATGTCACCCAAAGGTACTGTTGTCTCCAAGCCCGGCCCGATCATGGCTGGATCGGGGAGATTCTCCGTCACAATCCGAGGTAAAGGTGGTCACGCAGCTAGCCCACACAAGACTAATGATCCAACTATTGCCCTCGCTATGTCGATCATCGCCCTTCAACAGATTGTTTCTAGAGAAACTGATCCCTTGGAGCCTAGGGTATTAATTATGTTCATTCTCTCGTATTTCTTGCATTCTTTTCTTCATCACTCTTCACCAAATTAAAGGTTGAATGGATGTTACATTCTTTTTCACGTGCTTAGGTAGTATCTGTTGCATATGTGAAAGGCGGTGAAGCCTTAAATGTGATTCCCGAGACTGTTGAATTCGGCGGCACTTTTCGGTTCATGGACTCCGAAGGTCATTCATATCTCAAGCAAAGGATTAAAGAGGTCATCGAAGCTCAAGCATCAGTGCATCAATGCTCGGCAGCAGTGGACTTCATGGATGCAAAAGGAAAACCATACCCACCAACCATCAACGATCTTGCAATGTACAGACACGGTAAGAACGTAGGAGAAAACTTGCTCGGGAAAGACAGCGTTCGTCTCTCTCCCGGGATGATGGGCGCGGAGGACTTCAGCTTCTACGCCCAGAAAGTGCCCGCGGCCTTCTTCTTCATCGGGACGGGAAATGAGACGACGATGAGGTCTGTCAAGGGCCTGCATTCTCCGCACTTTGTGATGGACGAGGACGTTCTGCCTATAGGAGCTTCCCTTCATGCTGCTGTGGCTATGGAGTATTTGGATGGTGTTCATAGTGAATCAGATTGATTTTCCTCTTTCTTTCTTTTTTCTTTTTAAATTAAATTAAAAAAAAAAAAAATCTCGAACCTACTTGTGGTTGTCTTGATTATTCATGAAGATGGCAGCTTTTATTTTTCTTGTGTGAATACAATGTTTGTCTTTATAATGCAAGATGGTCAAGTTGACGATGCATGCCGGCCGGCCTGCCTGCATCTGATGAAGACATCCACTGTAGCGGACAGTGAATAAAACAAGAAAATATATATGAAAAAAAATTAAATAAAAATTAAGATTCTTTTCAAACACAACTTAGTGTAATAGAACCTGGCTGGCATGTGATGTGCAATGAGTGGTCTATGTTAGAAACTTTTTCCTTATAATCCAAACTCCTCATAAGTTACAATACTTCCCTCTCTCTCTCTCTCTCTCTCTCTCTCTCTCTCTCTCTCGCTCGCTGTGTGTGAGTGAGAGTGATCAACAATGGCGGCAGCATGGCTGTGTATACTGCTATTAACCACTCTCTTCACATCATCTGCTTCGGCCAAGATCATCCCCACTTCAATAGTCCATCCAGACCAGCAGCAAAAGAAGATAATACAATCCACCAGCAAAGAAGTACTCTACAAAGAGAAGTTCTTCACGCAGATTCTTGATCACTTCAACTACTACCCTCAGAGCTACATCACTTTCCAGCAGAGATATCTCATCAACGACAAACATTGGGGCGGCCCTAAAAACAACTCCCCAATCTTCGTCTACACTGGGAACGAAGGCGACATCGAATGGTTTGCCCAGAACACTGGCTTCATGTTCGAGACAGCCCCAAGATTCAAGTCCCTCCTCGTTTTCATCGAGGTAATAAATTCTATGCTGATTTCTTGGTTTTGATGTATCATATTCATGTAATATTATATATATATATATATGCAGCATCGATATTATGGGAAATCTATGCCCTACGGCGGGAGTAAAGAGACGGCGTACTCAAACTCGACGACCCTCGGCTGGCTAAGCTCCACTCAGGCATTAGCAGACTATGCCACTTTGATTACTGATCTGAAGAAGAATCTGTCGGCCGTTGATTGCCCAGTTGTTGTCTTTGGAGGCTCCTATGGTGGAAGTATGTGCCTTAATTATTTTTTTTATGACAATAATTGCAATGACAGCGTTGTAATGCTGTCTTTGAGATCGATGAAAAGGTCGTATTATATATCAGTTTTATGTCGTTTTATATGATTAAAATATCTTTAAACCATTTTTATTGCAGTGCTGGCAGCATGGTTTAGACTGAAGTATCCGCACGTAGCCATCGGAGCATTGTCATCTTCTGCGCCAATTCTCAACTTTGACAATATTACCTCTCCCTTTAGTTTCAACGATATTATCACTCAAGACTTTAGGGTCAGTCCTTTTCTTTATTTAATTGTTTTTTTAATTATTATTATTATCAGTTTCTTTAATCGATAATTATATTTTAAATGTGAAAAAAAAATAGAGTGAGAGTGAAAGCTGTTATAAAGTCATCAAAGGTTCGTGGAAAGAGATCGAAGCAACAGCAGCCAAACCTGGAGGATTAGAGATTCTCAGAAGATCATTCAAGATATGCAAGTAAGAAGAGAAAGTGTATTAAATATTAATTTATTATCTGAATTTTAATGATTTAAATAAATATTAGTAATTAATTAATGAATTAATTAACTGTGAAATGATGGGCAGGAACTATATTAGCGTAGGAGCTCTTGAAGGATGGCTTGGTTCAGCTTATATATACACAGCCATGACTGATTATCCAACTCCTAGCAATTTCCTCAATCCCTTGCCTGCTTATCCTATAAAACAGGTAATTCAGTTTTAGTCGTTAATACTATATTAATCTCTTGTTCTAACCTTAAAAATAGTAAAATAATAATAATATTTAATTAATTAATTAAGTTTTAACCTATTTGCTCTCCACATCATATATAGCTAGCTTTCATGTGTAAGGCCGTCTTGATTTGATTGATAACAATATCTTCCTAACATAAAAATATCGTCTAAATTCGTGCAGTTATTATGTCTATTCTAACTAATTAGGATGTGTACTATGGAACCCATAGCGTAACGTTTTAGTACAATAAAATATATGCATTTGTCTATCTTGAAAATCTTTTTATCTTAATTTTATTGCTAGATGTGCAAAGCCATTGATGATCCCAAGAGAGGGAACAATGTGTTCGAGAAATTATACGGTGCGGCCAATGTATTTTACAACTTTAGTGGCGATTCCAAATGTTTCGATCTGTACGATGATTCAGATCCACACGGGCTTGGTGGATGGACATGGCAGGTATTTTTTTTATTTTTTTTAAATGAAAATATAAATCAACAGAATATTTAAATACGAATATTTGTAAGTATTTGGTAATAATTTCAGGCTTGTACGGAGATGATTTTGTTAACCGATGGAAATACTGAGGACAGTATATTTCCAGCCTCTAACTACAGCTACAACGATCGCTTTGAATATTGCATTGAAAAATTCAATATTCAGCCCAGGCCCAGTTGGGTACCCATAGAGTTTGGAGCCCATGTAAGTGTTATGGCCCAATTATGCTTTTCAGCCCAATATGGACATATTGCTTATATATATATATATATATTTATTTAAAAAAAATAAATTAATGAAGCATTTTCGTTTGATTGAATCTTTATTTTTATTTTTTTTACAGAATATTAGAAGAGTTCTCAAACGATTTGGAAGCAATATCATCTTCTTTAATGGCTTACGAGATCCTTGGAGTGGTGGAGGGTAATTCATTTTTTTTTTATTACTATCCATAACCTAATGACTTTATAAATTAACATTTTGTATGCTTGTGTATATAGTATATTCATTTGTTATTTATTACATGGCAAAATTAAACAAATATTTTAAATGACAGGGTGCTGAAAGATATATCAAAAAGTGTTGTGGCTATAGTCGCAAAAGAAGGTTAGCAACTTCTCATTTTATGGCACTTGTTATATTTGCTAAATCAATAAATGGTTTTTTTTATTATTGATTTATTCAAATGACTTAGGTGCTCATCATGTTGACCTGAGATTTTCGACAAGCGAAGATCCAAAATGGCTTCGAAATGCGAGAAAAAGAGAAGTTCGTATAATATCTGAATGGCTATCTCAATACTATCATAGCTTGGTTGACTCGTCGCACAAATGATTAAGACAAATTAAATTCTATTTATCGGAGAATCCTTTTGATTTATCGTCATAATTGTAACTCAGAAGAGAAAGACTATAGATAAATTTAAATTAGTCTTGCAATGCTCATATTTTTGTTACTTTATCACATTAAATCACACATTTTGCTTCGACATACATACTAACAATCCATAAACTAAAATATTTTCAAGTTGAAGAATTAATTTGCCACAGGAAATTCCAAAATTTGTGGAAAACGTTGCACCAAATATAGAAAACACAAGCAAGCTAGCATCAATTGTTTACAAATTAATTTTGGAAATTGACGCGAGAAAAAAAAAACCTGACTTGCCTGAAAAAATCATAAATACAGTACAGGGTATCAACCGAAATTTTCCTTAAAATTTTAACTTGGAAACTATAAGCATATCACACAAAAACTTTTACTAACAAAATATTTAAATTTAACATAAATTAGCTGCACTAAACAATTTGTTAATATTGGTTTTGTGATTCCAATTAAACCCCTTAAATTGATAGAGGTCAAGCAGTGTTGGTAAATCTCTTAATGGAATCAAGTCATGGTCAAAGTTATGCGGATAGAAACTTTTACATTAATTGCCTAACTTTTCGTTCGTTTTCATTTCTAGTTTAAAAAAAAAAATGAAAATACCTCAGTTTTTAGAAAGAAAAAAAAATAAAAATTGGTATTATTTTCCTAAACTATTGCTCATTTGTTCATATTAAACTTAGTATTGATTAATTCAGATTAAACCTAATTATAAGGAGTTCCTTCTCAAATTAGACTTGGGGAAATGCAACCTGTTGTTGTAGGTTTCCTTACCAAGTGACAATGTTTTATTGGCTAAACATTTTTATTGTGATTCTACAATTAAAAAAAAAAAAGAAGAAGATAAAATCTGAATATTAAAAATAAAAACTGCAGACAATGTTTTGTCTTTTGCTTCACACAATTTTCTTCTTTCGAACACACAACCCTCTTTCTTTCATCGTATAACCTCTTTGATCCCTACAATGGCAAATCACTCCACAACTTTTCTAATGTATTTATTAAACATGAAACCTTTATGCAATTTAAATAACCAAAACAACTAAGATTTTGTAGTTGGATCTTATTTTCATTCTGGATCATGATTATACCACTATTTCGTTTTTTTAATCATCTTTTGATGCTTATAACAACATGCCTTTTTTTATTATTATTATTTGTATCATATTGTTACACAGTATATGATTGACATGTTATTATTGATGGTGGGAAAGCAATTTAGGAGAAACAAAGACAGACAAGTGTGTTTATGTTGTGGAAGTTGTCATTGAGGGTAGTATTTGGAGGCAAAAGCATCCATCTATCTATTTTATTAAGGGGCAAAATCTCTTAGAAACTGTTAATTTTTGTGTATCAATTTGGATGTGAATTTACAATTTAACCATTTATTTTGTTGTTTATTCCAATTACATCCTTATAAATATTTTTTTAAATAATACAATAATAAAAATAAATTATAATTTCATATATATTAAATTAAATTTAAAACAAATCTTATCTTATAAAATAATATATATTTAAATATTAGCACACGCATCGAATTTGCTTATAAAAATAGTTACGTTAATGGCAGAGAAGAGAAAAGAGCAGGAAGAGAAAATGGTAGGTTGGAAATTTTAAAAAATGAAAACATTAACCAATTGTTTAGGTAATCAATAGTTGGGTTTAATGTGAGTTAAGTTAACCAATGCTTTGGTTTAATATGAGTAAACTGGCAATAGGATGGATTAATAATACCAATTTCTCCTATTTTTTAAGCGTCGTTTACTTTTAATTATTGGGATATTGAATGGAACCGTCATTAATTCAAATCATAAATATATGGAATAATTAAACACCATGCCATTCCTAACAGAATATATAAAGTGTAACAAAGATATATGATTTGGAATCCCTATCTTTACTCCTCTCGTCCGTACTCCTCTTATCCATATATAAGTCAATAAATAAATATTAATTACATGATTCTATTGACCGAAAAAATCGCACGATATCTACATCATATTCACATTCACATTCACATTCACTTCTCTCTCTTTTTTCCTCTATAATAATAATAATATGTTTTTGCTCTGATTGCTCTTATCCAACGATGGAGTTTTCAAGGAGAAGTTTTTCTGCATTGGTTCTCTCAGTTTTTCTATACTGTTGGCTCAATAATGGTGTCGACGCATCGCACGATCTTTACGTTAATCTACAGTCTCTATCCACCGTCGTCAATCTGAGGCAAATTCACAGAACTGCCTATCACTTTCAGCCAAAGAAGCATTGGATCAACGGTGAAAACAAATATATATATATATATATATATTTTTTTTTTAATAATTTGGGTTTTGTGGATGATGATAAATTTGATGTGCTAATCGTATTGTCATGTGTAAATCTATGGATTCTTTTTTTCGGCTGCTTTTCTTTTCTATATCACTCTCACTAATTATAACGTTTCAATCTTTTTCATGTATTATGTTCGATGATGGATGTCTATCTATACATACAAAACGACGTCAGATCCCAATGGTAAGTTAAAACCCTTCCAACCTTAAAACTCATCAAACCCTATTTATTACATGGACTCTTTCTAACGGAAAAAAAGCTAAATTCCCTCGCAGGACCAATGTACTACAATGGAGTCTACCACCTATTCTACCAATACAACCCTAAGGGCGCCGTATGGGGGAACATAGTATGGGCCCACTCGGTCTCCAAGGACCTAATCAACTGGAAGAAGCTGCCCCATGCAATCTACCCGTCTAAGCCCTTCGACAAGTACGGTTGCTGGTCAGGGTCAGCCACGGTCCTGCCCGACGGGCGGCCCGTGATCCTCTACACGGGGATAATCGACGAGAACAACACGCAGGTCCAAAACTACGCAGTACCGGCCAACCTGTCCGACCCGTTCCTCGCCGAGTGGGTCAAACCCGACGCCAACCCGTTGATCGTGGCCGAACCGTCCATCAACAAGACGTCCTTCCGCGACCCGACCACCGCGTGGCTCGGGCGGGACGGGCAGTGGAGGATAATCATGGGTAGTAGGAGGAAGCACCGAGGGATATCTCATCTCTATAGGAGTAGGGATTTCTTGCATTGGGTCAAGGCCAAGCATCCCCTCCACTCGTCCGCCGGAACGGGGAACTGGGAGTGCCCGGATTTTTTTCCGGTGGCCGGAGACGGCGGGGCGGAGGGGCTGGATGCTTCCGCGAGGGGGCGGGATGTGAGGCACGTGATGAAGGTTAGCCTCGATGTCACGAGGTTTGAGTATTATACGATTGGGAAGTATCTGCCTAGGGACGATAGGTATGTCCCCGACGAGGGGATGATCGACGGGTGGAATGGGCTGAGGTACGATTATGGAAACTTCTATGCTTCGAAGTCGTTCTTCGATCCGAGCAAGAAGAGGAGGGTTTTGTGGGGTTGGGCTAATGAGTCTTCTTCGACCGACGATGATGTAAGGAAAGGCTGGGCTGGTGTGCAGGTAAATAGAGTTGAAGTACTAAATTAGTCTTGATTATCACTATCGTCTCTTTTAATGACTGTAATAAACCCTAATTTTTTGCTGTGTTTTTCCAGCTTATTCCAAGAACTATAGTGCTTGATCCAAAAGGTAAGCAACTCATACAATGGCCTGTGGAGGAGATCGAAACCCTAAGAGGGCACAAAGTCGAATTACTCAACCGAAAGCTCGGCATGGGAGAGAAGATTGAGATCAAAGGAATTACACCTGCCCAGGTTTTTATATACTTTCATATACACCAAATCGCAAGACTTTTAGCATTAATGCAAAATGAGTCTTTTGATTAATCTGTTTTGATGGGCTTGACTTACAGGCTGATGTCGATGTTGCTTTCTCGTTCGAAAGCTTGGGAAAGGCAGAACCGTTCGATCCGAGCTGGGACAGGTACGATGCGCAGAAGCTATGCGGTCAAAAGGGTTCGACGGTTCAAGGCGGGTTAGGACCGTTCGGGCTCATGACTTTGGCTACCGAGGATCTCCAAGAGTACACGCCAGTGTTCTTCAGAGTCTTCAAAGATCAAGACGGCGGCCATATGGTTCTAATGTGTTCTGATGCATCGAGGTTTTAATATTTCGTACTTCTTTCTTGCGTATAATCTTTAATTTGCCCCACAGATTATAATAAGTCCTCTGAATCATATTCACAGGTCAACTTTGAAGGATGGAAAATCTTCAATGAAGGATGGAAAAGATGCATATAGACCATCGTTTGGAGGGTTTCTACGTGCAGACTTGTCAGAAAATAAGCTTTTGCTTAGGACCTTGGTAATAATTACATATATATATATATAGCCATTTTCATATCATTTTGACATTTCTTAGGTTTTTGAGTATTATTGTTTTCTTGGCAGATTGATCACTCAGTTGTAGAGAGCTTTGCAGCTAGAGGAAAGACTTGCATTACATCTAGGGTTTATCCAACGCTTGCAATATATGACAAAGCTCATTTGTTTGCGTTCAACAATGGCACTGAGGCTATAACTATTGACAAGTTGAATGCATGGAGCATGAAGAAGCCTTCTGACATGAATCATTGACAAGGAAGAAGACTGATCATTTCTATTTTTATGTTTTTATTTCTTTAGAATTTGCAGTTTTCTTTGTACATTTGCAGTTTTTATGGATATGAATATATTATGTATTTTCTCTCTTTTATTAAGAGCAACTCCAACCATACTGGAAAACCCAAAATATGGGATAAGAAATGGTACTCTAAACTCAAACTCAAAATGAGTTTATCACCTTCTCTCTCCTAATTCATACTCAATTTTGCGTTTGAACTCATAGCATGAGTTTAAGATTTAAAAATTATTATTGAGGTCATACTATTTGTTTTAATTACTAAATCACCCATATACAAAAATAAAAAATAAATAAAAATATAAAACGAGGAAATTTCACACTTATTTATTAATAATTATGATTATAAAATTGTCAAAATAAATAATGTCTTTATTTAAGAAATAATTTTTTATATCTTATTACTTTTTTTTTATATTTTGTTTCTACGTATTACAATAGTTAAATTTATTTGACCACGATTCTAGAATTTTATTAATATTTTCTCACAAAATTTAATTTTATTATTAAAATAAAAATTTTATTATTAAATTGGTACCAATAAAAATTTTATTATCATTTATTCAATATTTTCTCATCGAATTTAAAATAATATCGTGATTAAATTTGTAAAGTCGTAAAATATGTGGATAATATTGAAAACTTGTAAAAGTTGATATTTTTTTTGAGTTTGAGAATGAGTTTAATGGTTGAAAAAGAATTACTGTATTTTGAGTTTGGGTTTAAAAATGAGTTTTTCAATTAGAGATGGTCTAAGCCATTATTCACTAATTATTGCTCGACTTCAAGTACCGTTTTTTTTTTTTGCATTGTGAATAAGCGCTTTTAATTGTAAATATCCCAATCTTCATCACATATATTAATTTCGCCGGTGGCAATTTATGACACAACTGTAGTTCTTGAGGACGATTTCAAATTTTGAACAATGTTAAAATTAATATAATATATATTTACAACGGGCAACTATTTTTGCATATGGAGCGTTGTTTTAAAAAAAATATTTTCTTTTTAGGCAGAGTTTCACTTTTGCTTTTCCCATAGTGTCCGTTACTATGCCAGCACAAAATATACTTTTTGTTTATTTTTTTTTAAAAAATATTTCTTTTATACATTGCTAATGGTGATGGGAAGCCAGAAGAATGTGATAATTGACCCGTCTATAGAAAATAAAAAATTAAGAACGAATTTTAGATATTTTCGTTTCAAACTTGATTTAAAAAATTTATAAATAATATATAATTAAAAGCAATATTCTGAAAAGGTAGTTCATGCGAACTAAATGCCCTTAATTACGGAGAAATATTCAAAAAAAAAAATCATGCTTAGTATTTCATATCGGACATAATCAACTGTAGCTACAATTTCGGATATCATTTAACAAGATTTATATAAAATTAAATATATCGTTAAAAGAGAATGTCCATAGTTATTTCCGTACATATTATCGAGTATTAGCTATATATATATGTCCTCCACTTCAATATTTGAACGACTTAACTTGGCAGAAATTAAAAAATTCCGATTGGATAATTATGTTTAACAACTAATATTCCAACTAAAACATTTCTTTTATACATCTTACAACACCAAAATCTAACTTTAAAAAAGAGTTAAATATATACGTTGTAGCACTAAGCCCTATTTGTACAAAAAGCTACGAATAAAAAGCAAACACACACATAAAATAATACAATATACATAACAAATGATGATATATGAGTCTCACCTTCCTCCACAAAACCTTTACTTGGATCAAACTCTACTCAAACTATATAGCTTAGCAATCAACCTCCCATAAATATATATAATTATTTTACATTCAAAAACCCACCAACCATCATTACACTCAAGGATTAGACCTACCTAACTCGCCCTATTCTTAAAATCCTCCCCAAGCCTTGTCTTAAAACACACACAAGCACGTCAACATTAACTGTCACAATTATAGGAAGATGTCGCAAGTAGTAGTCTTGCATTCCCCACAGCTGCCTTCGTCTTCAAGCTCCACCAACGCATGTATAATAACAGCACCACCACCACCACCTACACCTCCTAACAGTTGTAACAATGGCCGCCCTGTAGCTCTTTACAGTAACAGCCAGATACAGCAGCAAGGTGGAGAAGACAACGATGACTTGTCTGTCTTAGATGTTATTGTGACCGTTGTGAGGAAATCTTTGGTGGGTTGTAGTAAAGGTGATAGCTTTGTCGAAGATCAGATGCAGATGATGGAGATTGGCTGTCCCACGAATGTCAGGCATGTTGCTCATGTGACCTTCGATAGGTTCAATGGCTTTCTTGGTCTGCCCGTTGAGTTTGAACCCGAGGTTCCTAGGAGGGCCCCAAGTGCAAGGTTCTTTTCTTTTATTACAATATATGTAATGCATTCCTTTTCTTGAAATAAAAGTTGTTTTCTTTCTTGGGCACAGTACAAGAGTTTTTGGAGTTTCGACGGAGTCCATGCAGCTTTCTTTCGATTCAAGAGGCAACTGCGTGCCTACTATACTCCTTATGATGCAAAGGCGCTTGTATTCACAAGGAGGCTTGCAGGTAATATGTGTGTGTGTGTGTTGTTTCTCTTCGAACATTACAGTGTTTACCCCTTTATCTGCAGTGTGAAGGAATCTTCAGAATTAATCCTGAGAATTCGCAAGAAGAGTATGTTAGAGAGCAGCTCAACAATGGAGTTATCCCAGAAAACATAGACGTCCATTGCTTAGCTGGTCTGATAAAGGTGATTTAAGTATTCAGTTTGGCAGTTGAATGAGTGCTCATTATAGCAATGCGTAAAGATTTCAGTTTATCGTTTTTCTTTTCTTCTTACAAGGCATGGTTTCGAGAACTGCCGCGAGGCGTGTTAGATCCTCTATCACCCGACCAAGTCATGCAGGCTCAATCGGAAGACGACTGCGCTCGGCTGGTGAGCCTCCTCCCGCAAACCGAAGGGGCGTTATTGGATTGGGCCATCAACCTCATGGCGGACGTGGCTTACTTCGAAGGTTCGAACAAGATGAACGCCCGCAACGTCGCCATGGTCTTCGCCCCGAACATGACTCAGATGTCCGATCCTCTTACGGCGCTGATGTACGCCGTCCAGGTCATGAATTTCCTCAAGACCCTCGTCGTGAAAACCCTGCGGGACAGGGAAGATCGTCCCGCGGTAGAATCGACCCCCGCGATCGACTTAGGGCCCTCGGATGAAGATGGCAGTCGCGGGCTTTCGGAAAGACTGGATTTTGAGGCTCCCCGAGAATCAAAATCTCATCTTGCCGCTGTTATCTCTGGGACCGAGCAACGTGGCTTCTTACAGTCGATCGAGAATGTCTTGTGCGACGACGAAGAAGGTGAAGAACTTGAAGGTGGGAATGAGAGAACTCAACTGAGGACGAGGAGGAACAAGACATGGCCGTCGGATAATGATCGAAGAAGTGGTAATAATCATACAAAAATGAGCAAGGAGATGATGAGGATTGGAGTAAGCTCTGTGTATCCAAACAAAGAAAGATTTGAGGCCTGCAGATGAACTCTGATGCCTGAAACTTTCATGATCATTGAACTCTTATATTGAATGTGGATTTGAACTATATATATATATATGTACGTATGTATATCTGTATGTTTGTCTTGAATTATTGAGTATTTAATTTGGTTTTCTAAAGCAATCATCTTATTGAATTTCTCAGAAGTCAAGGGAATGATTCAAAGCAGAAAATGTAACTTCAAAACCCTCTACAAAAAAAAAATCGAAAGATCACTGGGTGGTTCAACCAAGACACACTTGAAAGGATCATTTTCTCGCAGTTGATGATATATGTCCTTTTCCAGGTAATAATAGCTGCATCTGTCAAGAGAATAGAAAGCACAATGTTTTCCATAATAACTTCCCTTAGGAAAGTAGACGCTGTATGTACCTTAGTTAACAGTCGACCATTGATTGGCTCCGGGCCAACATTCTTCACCGTGAAAACTAAGCAGTTCGATTAGTTCTTCGGTGTAAGGACGGTAGAAGAACACTTTGATGGTTAGTTTGTCTGTAGAGAAGCAACCATCCTCGAACCATGAAGCTCGGGCAGGGCCAGCATATATAGTATTTGCAGTGCGTAGGGTCGTAGAATTTATACGTGCATCCATGTCTTGGGAAGGACATAAGCCATGGAGGTTTGCTAGCTCTTCGGACGGAGATTGCTGCTGCAGCCTGCCACTGTATGCAGACAGCAGAGGCGCGAATGTTGTCTTGTAAGGACAAGTGAGAGATGATTGACTCCAAGAGATCGCTGGGAAGTTGGAACTGTGGCAGCTGCACTTCTGACGATATGGTCTTTGCTGTCTTCAATTGCTTCTTCGACCACTCTGTGACATGAAATCGCAGCCATTGATATGAATTTCCAAACAGCAAAAGGTAAGAGGTGAAGATCGAACCTCACAAGACAAATCATAACCCAAAGCACAAAACAGATGGATTAGCTTCTTTGGTACCCATTTGTACCCAAGAAACGCAACAATGATTCAAATTGATAACAATGATACAGACATTGATTTATGTGAGATTTTTGTTAAAATTGATGTACCAAATTGATCCAAAATTAAGGGAATTAAATTAGTTCATAAGGTAAATATTATGTGTTTTATTTATCCCACTTTATATTGAATAATATGGACCATATCTATTGCTATTTTTAGTTCTAGGGTGAGATTAATAATATGAGCGACTCAAATTGATTGGTTTATTATGGATACACTAAATTACTCCTCAATTTAAAATCATCCCATAGAAAAAAAATATTAATTTATTAATTGAATGCAATAAAAATCCTAAAAAATAAAATATCTATCTTCCCAAAAAAAGATCATCTTGACTGAATATTTTAAAAAAAAAGTTGTGATCTTTGCATCGCCGCCGGGTGGGCATTTCTTACTTCTTCTTCCTCTAGACAATAAATGGTAAAATATTTCAAATTATTTAGTGGTAACTTATTTATTAACATTTATGAGATTATTTTATTTTCTCCTCATATTGAGAAAAGAGTTCTTGGAAAACGAGATTCGGTGGGCAATACTTGTACGATATACATAACTGCCATATACCAAAACCGCGGCACGTATTAATAATAGGATATCTATTTTTTTTTAAAAAAAAAATTGAATTAGCTTTGTATTATTATTATTATTTCTCTATTATTCATTTACGAGGTGTTGTGTGTAGTGCACTCAAGCAAGCCCCGTACTATTATTTAATATTGTTTGATTAGGTTCGGTGGATCTAATTAACAAACTCGTTATGTATTAACGCAGGCATTTTATATTATATATATATAAAAATCGGAATAAAATATTGAAATTGGCATAGTAATTACCTTATCATTGATAAATGATAACCTTCTACCTTCTTTTTTTTTTTTTTTTTTTTGGATCTTTCGTGAAAATTTGAATCTTCTTTGTTTCTTGCCACTTTTTTCTATATGTAAGAACGTAAAAATGACTTATTCTTCCATTCGAACTCCTAATAAATAATCACATACATAATAATATAATATAACGAACATTTTTTTCTTGACAAATTACGTTCCTTATATAAACTTCTAGTAATTCTCACCGTCACTCATATAATTTCCTATTGTCATATTTCTCTCTCTCTCTTAATTATATTCATATACATATTCCCTTTGATGCCTCAAGTCGATCTTGAAACCCTAGTAACAGCCATCGCCCTCGGAGCCAGCGATAGGAAAATAGCATGCGAAACAACGCTGGATGACGACGGCGACCCTCCGGAGAACGCCGCCGTCTACGGAGACTGCGCCTCCGATGACCTCCCGCCGGGATCTTTCTGGCTGTCCAAGGACGCCGAGTACGACTGGTTCGAGCACCGTTCGTACTGCTACGAGCGAGACGACTCAACCAAAGGCAACTCGAAAAACCCCAACAATAACCCAAATCCCAGCTCTAATTCAAATTCGCAGAGGTTTTCAGTTAACGTAAAGTCCAAGGCGCCGATCATCGGCCTGCCCCATATTCAGAAGGCCACTTTTGTTGACCCCAAGCGGAGAACTTGTAATAAGCCGGCCAGCGTAAGGCTGTTCCCTACGAAGCGGTCCGGGTCATCAGGAAAGTCAGCGGGTCAGCTTAACGAGCCGGGTTCTCCGAAGGTCTCCTGCATGGGTCGGGTCAGATCGAAACGGTGTAGGAGAAGGTCAAACTCCGTCAAAAGGAGCGGCGGTGAGAAACCGGCGCCCAAGGGTAAGAAACCCGGGTTTTATTCAAGGGTTTTAGATATCTTCCGGTCCAAGAAGGGCCGCTGCAAGAAGGCATCACGCTCTGGGAGTAGAAAGGTCGTCGGAGGCGGCGGCATAGCGGAGGAGCAGAAGGCTGCGCCGACGGTGAGGAGAAGTGTCAGCATGAGAGCCGGACCGGAACCTCCCGGTTTGGGTGGGATGAAGCGGTTTTCTTCTGGTCGGCGGTCTGATTTGGGTTGACCGGAGAGGAGGTCCGGTTGGGCCGGTGAGTGCGTGGATCCCACATGGCGTTGATTGGTAGAAGGGTTTTTGTTTGATTTGGTGGCACGTTGTTTAGACATAGACAAGGCTCTTTTTGTCTGCGTTGAATTTTGAACATGGTTTATCTTATCGTGGTTATTAGTTTTTGTTCTATTTTCATTTTTCATTTTTCTTTTTTTATTTGATATATTTTTGGATTGCGTGGTGTGAACATTGTAAATAATAACTATCCGTTTGATGATTGTAAATATTCAAGTATCAAGAAGCTATTTGTGTGATTAAATGATTTTTTTTGCTAGGATATATATATATGTGAAAATATTTTTTTTTTTATAAAATTCCTTTTGACTTAGCACTTAGTATAAATTTTCAAAAATAGACGGCGGAAAAAAAGGGAAAAAGACGACGAATGCTTTAAATAGAATATATAGTTGTGAATGTGATAGTAATATCTGTATAACTGGGGAGATCTTAATAACGTGGCAAATTTAAATTGATTTGATATCGCATTGCTAATTATTATTTTATTCTTAATCTTTAAATTTATAATAATTATATCCCAAAAATCATATTTTTAATTTATAAAACATATTTTTTAATTAAAATTAATATTATAATTTCATATTATAAAAATAATTTTATATTTTGTTTATATTTTAAGCACACAGCATCGAGTGTGCGGAAAATACTAGTCCATTATGATAATTAACGGCACTAATTAAATTATTTATATATCAAACCTCGGTCAGCTAATGGCGTCGACCAAGAATTAATATATTGTATAGTCCAATCTGTCAAATGGTTTGCTTTCACGTTTATGAGGAGTTAGAGGGAGTAATCGTAACTAATGTTCATGGATAGTCATTTGATTGCTTATTTAATTATTATAATTACAGTTTGGAGCAAATTAGGAACATGCAATGTTGACTTTTGACATCAATTATGCGTAGAGATCTGTCGTAAATTGTAATAAAGAATGGTACATGCCTTAGAAGGATGTGCCAATTTTGACTCCCTTTTCTTTGGTTTGATCTCCCAATTCTTTTGTAATTAATTAACTCTTGCTTCTTTTTTTCTTTTTTTTTTCTCGGTTATGTGTAGCTCATGCAAGATAGTTTTATTATCTAATCTATCGACCAATTCAATGTTAAATATAATTATTTGCATTTTTTTAAATCCGAAAAACTATGTCGTGTTAACTTCTAGGTTGTCACAAACACTCACCTCTAAACTATCTCTAAACTACGCCAACCAAGTAAAACACACTAAGACATCGCTCATCATGTTGATCGATTATGTGATCTAATCTATACTTTGAGGCATCAGTTTTAACATCTAATCAAAAGAATAAAATAAAATCAACTTGACAATATATATTGATTTAAATAATATATATGGGCTAGTTGGACTGATAGTCATACTGAAAAATTAAGAATAAGGTCACATATTTACCTTGTCTAATGTTTGCGAAGAGTCCTACTATTCTCACACTCCACACCCCCCTTTACACCCCCCAAAACACATGAAATATGTAAAAAAATATTTATATAACTACATGAATTTATTTTATAAATTATTTTTAACAATATTAATTGCATGAGTTATTCAACAATATTAATTAAGTTATTTTACCAAGGTACATCGATATAATATTTAATTTATTTTTTTATTATATTTAGAGATGTACAGACGGCTTGAAAAACCTGAACCGAACCGGCGGTCAACAGTTCGATTAACCGGAGTCAATGGTTCCGGTTATAACCAGAGGGGTTCGGTTCCGATTTTTATATTTTCAAAACCGAAAACTCGCGGTTAACCGCCAGTTTTTTTCTAAAATAAAAAATAAAAAAAATTATTAACGTTCATATCTCGTGGCCGTTGGAGATCAACGAACATAATTTACTGACCGTTGAAAAACCGGCGGTTAACCAAAACCGACGATTTTGAACGAAAAAAATAAAAAAAATTAAAAAAATAATAAAAAAACCAATGAACCGATTTGGAAATGGAACCGATGGTTCCAAACCGTGGTTAACCGTGGTTCGGTTATGGTTTGAGATTTTGGTACAACCGGAACCGGCGATTCCACGGGAACCAAAACCGAAGCCGGTTGAACACCACTAATTATATTACTCCTTATATTAATCGTTGCAGTTTTATATTAACTTTAAAAAAGTTAAAACGTAATATTTAATATTAATATCAAATAAACACAGATATAGTGGTTTGAAACTGCCTTGCTAAAGCGGTTTGAATTGGTGAAATGAATGCAATTTGAATTGTTGAATAATTACGTATTTTAATTTATGCAGTTTTAAATTAAAATTGGTTTAATTTAATGGTAAGTATTTAGTGATTTCAAATTTGTAAGTAATTAACTGTTTAATTACTTTAAAAATTGGTAAGTATTTAATATTTTACTTTATTTATTAATTAGGGGATGTAAATAGAAAAAAGGGAGGTGCCAATAGAATTATCCTTTGCGAATCCTAATTGGAAAAAGATTATAGAGACAGATGCGTCTGAAATAGGATATGGAGGAATCCTAAAACAAGTTTCTCCGAATGATAAGAAAGAACAATTAGTTAGATTCCATTCGGGAAAATGGAATAATAGTCAAAAGAATTATGCTACTATAGCTAAAGAGATTTTTTTCAGCATGATTATTGACATAAAAGTCAGACATGACCAAGGAGACTTCGAAGGCTTAATTAAACCATTCTGTAAAAGAATATTAGAATTGCATATGGACTCGGCCCAATAACAAAGTAAGGTATGTTGATTAGTGAATTTGGATTTCAGTTAAGCAAAGATAGAAGAAGTGTAATAAAATTTTAAGCAAACCAATAAAAAAAAAGATGATGAATTCAATGTCTTTTACATATAATTGAATGTTTTGCATATGCCCACTTTATATATTATGGTCAATAAAGCGATATATTAAAGAGAATGAACAAAAATCAAAATTATCTGCCGCACGCGCACCAAAAATATTAATAAAATAAGGGTTCCTATCTGCACAAAACTAACAAAAGAAAAGTCCTTCAAATCCGTCGGAAAAAAATTCTCTTCGGCGGTGGCCGTCCAACGTTTGCTGCCACGTTTCATGCCACGTCAGCAGACCGTTCTCCCTCAAGGTCTTTGTCACTGTCTAGAAGCCATAAAGGGAGTGAAAACCTTTATAGCGAAGTATTATATATAAATATGTATATATACAATATATATTTAATTTGTTGTTTTAAATTTGTACTTGAGGAGTGGCAAAATAGAAATGGCGAAATTGAATCTGATCTTTTATTTGACTCTTGGGGGGATCTGTTTTTGGAATTTCACCTATATATTATGCTTACTATAATATTATATTATTATATAAAAACTCATTAGAATATAAACTTATGATATAGCTATTGTAACAAGAATATCTTGCATCTTGTTGATTTTTAATTAGGCCCTTCATGGTATGTCGCAGAGTTAGAGATGAAGCCTATTGAGATTTGTGCTGTCCCATATTAGTTACGATGACATTATATTGTTTCACTTTATAACCAAAATAAATAACACTAAAATAAATAAAAAACAACACTCCATTCATCTTTGCTAGTGCGTCATTTCTCCCTTCAATAATTTACTCCAAGCGCGTCCTTTTTATTCCTATGTCATTACCATAGTTCTTAGTTCAAGCAACTTAATGTGATTATAAGTGGATCAATAGTTAAAACAGAAAATGTGTAACACATCATCAACTTTCATATTCCTCCCACCTCTATAAATACTAAGATTAACGTGTAATACACTTATTAAATTGAAAACAAAGGACTTAAAATAATTATATAATCCTAGATTTGATTTCTTGCAAGAAAACAAGGACTTTATATTTTATTATTACCTCCACTTTCAAGATAAAAAATCAAAAGGAAACAGTCTTATCTCGAATGCGCGTGACTCACATCATTTACCACTTCGAAAAACCCAACTTAGATTTTTTACAACCATCACTTCACTTTATCCAAGTGGACCCCACTTCACTTACCTATATTTTGTTATATTACACACACTCACACATAAGTATATATATAATTTATATAGATATATGTTGTAAATAGTATTACGAGTCAAAAAGAGAAGCTTGTTTTTATGCAACAGTCTTATTTTATTTGTTATTTTCCAACCCACGATTTGGAAGATCTATTAAAAATCCCCACCCTAGGGTTTGGCTTACCAGTTAATAATATACATAAAGCATTAAGTTGTTCTATGTATAGTGACATCGATATAATAGTGGACCAAAGTAGGCTAAATTTAATTTAATTTAATCGTCGAGGATGATCAATTAACAAATTAAACTTTAGAATATTTCGAGACATTAGAAATTTGTAGCCGGGCTCTCATCAAAATTCAATTTTTTTTTTTGTTCTTGAAAATGGGATATTAATTCATGGTCATCCACTAGAAAACATAGGAAAATTTTTAATGCAAGACCCATCATTATGTCCAACCGACCTAATCATAGGAGGATCTTAATGTAGTAATAAAATAAAATTACATCTAGAATTAATCGCACGCTTTACATAAGAGTCAAGGTGACAAAAAATAGTGAAGAGTCTACCACAAAAACCAACTTAAATTTGTACACTATAGCCGTCCACTATGTAGGAGAATTTAACTTGATAGATACTTACCATTATAACTAAAGCTGCGTTTGGTAATTTTCAACCGTAAGTTCAGTGATATATGTGTAACGTTAATATATGCGTTATTACTATATAACTATCATGTAATAAAACCATTAGTTAATCCGATTAGGTATGGGCTTATTCATAACAAAAATCATGTCAGTGCACTAAAAATAAAAAAAGAATCAAAGAAAGTGGGGACCTAAAGTGCATAAGGGCATTCTTGTAATATCCACAGTTTATAAGGGCATTGTCCTTCTTTCTCATGTTATAAATACATGCATGAAATTCCCCAAAAAAAAAACAAGAAACTGCCTTGGAAAAAAAAAAAGAGAGAAAAAAATTCCATTTCTTGCACAAAATGGGTAACTGCTTAGTTGTGCAAGATGAAAAGACCGTTAAAGTGATGAAAACAGATGGGAAAGTCCTAGAATACACATCTCCATTGAAAGTGCATCAAGTTCTATCACAATTCTATAACCATGCGATCTCAGATGAACTGCTGCTGCCTGTCGTAAAGCATCTTCGTCCAGACGAAGACATGCTTGGAGGTCGACTGTACTATCTTCTTCCTTTACCAGCGCAAAAACAAGCTGTTCCTAAGAAGAAGAAGAAGACTGTTCGTTTTGCAGATGAGTTAGCTTTCGACGATCAAGAGAAGCAGCAACGAGCGAGCGGCGACAACAACAGTGTTGTGAGGATTAAGCTTGTAATAAGAAAGCAAGAACTGCAGGCGATGTTAGAGAAGGAGACTGTTTCCATGGAGGATATCAAGTGCCACGTGATGAGCAGAGAATCATGCAGTTTAGAGGGGTTTAACTGTCATAACAAACGGCAGTTTCAGGCTTTGGAAAGTGTACCTGAAGTGAACTAGTTAGTTTATGTACGTTGGAGTCTTTTTCTTTCTTTTCCTCCTATGTTTCTTTCTTGTATGATCTTCTGGTAGGAAGAAGACATAGGGGAAAAAGAAAGAGATGGCTAGTTATATTTTGATGGGCTCCTTTGTAGTAGTTGATGAATACTTCTGCTGTTTAGTATAATATGATGATAAAGATGCAACCTTCAAAAACACGAATGGAATAGACATTTTATCAAACAGGTACAGAACAAGCATTCAATAAAGCCCAATTTTTTTATTTTTATTTTAGTATGTGTCAGCTATATGAAATTTGGATAATAAATTACTACTGAAATTTAGCTCGTAAAAAACTTCAATTGAAAACAGAGATTTGGCTATTTTTATTTTTTTTTGTTAATGAATCATACAATAATTAAATACTTGGTAAGATATATGTGGATGTTAAATGTTAACTAGAATTATTTATCATTCAAAACGATGTCGTTAGAGGTGTATATGTGTTCTACTATCCTTTATATATATACGTAGAAAGATCTGACCTTTTTCTTCATAAAACCAGCGAATCATATTCAATCTTTTGACATTTCCCACTCCTTTTATTTCCATTTTCCCCAAATTACAAACCTTTTCTATTCACGTGTTTGTTTTGATTTTGCTCTTCGCCGATGTGCATCGACTGCTGATAGGTGTTGACAACCTCTGCTTATTCAGGTGAGGACGCCATGTTTTTTGTTCTGTATTGGTCCTATAGTCTTAATTTTCTCGATTTTTTTTTTTGGGTATATATGATTTGAGATTAATGCCCATTTCTACTTTCGATTACGTCGAGAAACTATCAATCGGAGCGTTACAAATATTCTTTTTTTCTTCTTTGTGATTTGGTTTTGATCGATTATGAAAGTTGGGTTGAGCAGCTGTGGAAATAAATCACTAGACAGTCTTAGAATGTCTGAATAGCTAGCACATTCATGTATGGTTTTGATTCTTTTTTTCGTGCATCTCAACGATTTTTTGATTTGAATTCATTTGTTGGATTGTGAAGGTCCTTTGCTGTCGTTATCGGTTTGAAATGGAGTATCTTCCGCTCGAGGTTGTTGGGAACATATTATCGCGCCTCGGGGCTGCGAGGGACGTCATAATCGCATCCACCACCTGTCGAAAATGGCAAGAAGCTTGGAAGAATCATCTTCATACTCTCACATTCGACTCAAACGATTGGCCTTATTACCGTGATATCCCCACCTCTAAGCTCGAGATAATCATCACTCAGACTATATTTCAGACCAAAGGACTTCAGTCACTTTCTATTATAATGGACGACGTAGACGAATTCTCTTGCTGCGCCAGTCATTGCCTGGCTAATGTACACTAGAGACAAATTGCGTAAGCTGCACTACAACGTGAGGACGAGCCCTAACATAAACGTGCTCGCAAAGTGCTGTCGCCATAAGCTCGAAGCTTTGACCTTGGCCCATAATACTATTGCGGGGGTCGAACCCATTTTTCAGAGATTCCCCTGCTTGACGTCTCTTTCTTTGAGCTGCGTCAGCATATCTGCCTTGGACTTGAGTCTTCTGCTCAATGCCTGTCCGAAAATCGAAGCCCTGACTCTCGTTAGTCTGGACATTGTCATGTCCGATCCTCAGGCAACTATGGATCTGAGCGAGGCAATCAGTTTGGACAAGTTCATGCTCGAGTCGACAGTCTTGAGAAGCTACACCTGAAAGACTGCACCTTTGACCTATTCGAGCTCGTCGGGAAGGGAACGCTGAGGTACCTAAAGATCGACGACGTCAGCGTCGTCCATCTCGACATACGATCATGTGGGCGAAATTCCACCATATGATCTCCAAATCGTCGAAGCTGAGGAAGCTGAGGTTTTGGAGCGTCGTGTTCGACGACGAAGACGAGTTTGTCGACGTAGAGACGATTGCTTCGTGCTTTCCTTGGCTGACCCATCTTTCCTTGAGCTACGATCTGAAGGAGTCTTGCACTTCATTACGGCTTTCAAGGTTCGCCTTTTGTCTTGGAGAACGTCGTTGTGTTGGAGCTCGGATGGATTGTAATGAACAACCTTTTCTCGGTGTGAGTCGCGGGTTTTCTGGGGGCGGTGCCGAACCTGAGGAAGCTGGTGATCCACGGGTTCGTATCGGAGGCCAAGAGCCATGAAGAGTGCCAGACTTTGGCTAACTTTACGTCGTCCATTGTGAAACTCATGAGGAAGTATCTGCTCGTCGAGGTTCAGTTTGAGTATGAATGAAGATCTTTGCTAATGTCATTATTTCCTGCATATTTTTTGAACAATTTCCATATTATTTTTTGCAATATTATTTCTTAAAAACTATACCCTTTCAACGAATTATCATCAAATTGTCAATCACTGTCTTCAATATCATATGTAACATTTGATCTTAGCTCTTACAGATCTGGGAAATTATAGGAAAAAGGCTAAGGAGACATGAGTGCTATTTATTACCAGAAGCTAAATCTTAGAACTAACCTTGAAACACTTCAAACCTTTCTTGCATATGCATTGACCATCACGCTAAGCAATGCTTATTATCATTGAAACTACATACCTTAAAGAAGAAATAAAACAAAATTTATTGAACGCCATTAGCGCCCATCTACCAAATAAAGTCTAAAGGTTAATCATTACCAATGATAATGTTCAGACACGTTGCTTGCTGACAATAACATCCTCGAATAATCAATGGCTATGCACTCGCCTAAAGCAAGACAAAGGTCCCCATAACAGAATGATTGGAGAATTGTAGTTGTAAAGTACATTGAAGTTGAAGCATATCTCTATATAAAGAAACATCCACTAGCTAGCTTGAATTCAAAAACACATATTCGAAAAATATTGTTTTTACACTCAAGAGAGAAAATAAAAGAATGTATCTCAAACTTCTACTTCTCTCACTTCTCTCCTCCTTCTCAATGGAGGCGCTGGCTTCAGACCCTGACCCACTTCAAGACTTCTGCATCCCCGACGTCGTCGACCCGTCGGCAAGAACGTCGAGGCCGAGCTTCGGTCCATGCAAGAATCCTAGGTTGTTAACCCCCGACGACTTTGTCTTCGCCGGGATAAAATCTCCTAAAAACTTCTCCGACATGGGCCTTTCGAGCATACCCGTGAACCCATCGACATTCCTGGGGCTCAACACGCTGGGCATGTCCTTTGTGCGAGCCGACCTCAAGCCTGGCGGCATCAACCCTCCGCACTTCCACCCGAGGGCTACGGAGATAGTGTACGTCGTGCATGGGAAGGTGTACTCGGGGTTCGTCGACTCGACGAATAGGGTTTTCGCTAGGGTTTTGGAGAGTGGAGAGGTGATGGTGTTTCCTAGAGGGCTCGTGCATTTTCAGATGAACGTCGGAGATTCGAAAGCTACGATCTTTGGAAGCTTTAACAGCCAAAACCCTGGAATGATGAAGGTTCCGAACCTTATCTTCGGGTCGGGGATTAACGACGAGCTTCTTGAGAAGGCATTTGGATTGAGCATTAAGGAAATATCCAGTTTGAGAAGGAGGTTCTTGCCTTAAAAGATTGTGTGATGTTATATATATTTTTTCTTTGAGTAGTTTGAATTTTTTTTTTCCCTTTAAGAGTATTCCACTCGACCGAATATGATTTTCGCTCTAAAATATTGTTTTTTTTTTAAATTCATGTTTAGCACCTAAAATATTGCTTCTTTTCATACTTGAGATTTTATTTCTTTATATATATATGTATGTGAAAAATATTAAAAAAAATGTAATTTTCTTTTCATTAGAGAAAATATAAAATTTTACTAGTATTTTTAATTGAATGATAAATTGGAATCAATTCTCAATAGAAGAGTAAAATTATAAAAACCCTTTCCAAATTAATTGAGTAGCCGATCAAATCACATTATTTTTAAAATGCAAAGACTCTTTATATAATAATAATAAATAGAATAGATATATCATACAAAATGATTAACTGCCACATCAACGATATAATATTAGGTAGGGGGGGTAGGAAAACAAAGAACGCATTCGAACATTCGTTAAGCATATATAAATAATAAATCTTTTTTTCTATAATATGACATATATAACTTCATCATCAACCTCCTTTTATTGCAGCGAGAAGTCTTCACATGGATAATTAGATAGAGAGCTCATAAGTTGATCGTCGTCGTTGCAAATCACCACCGGGACGGCACTCGCCACGTCGGCCATCGGCAACAAACAGTTGGCTAGAAGAGTAGTTGCGTCGTTGATGGAGATAAAATTACTGTAATAACTCTCCCAACAATGTATCGGCGGAGGAATGTTATCGACTATTTCGAGATTAATCTCGAAAAGATCGTCTTCTGATTCTATTAATTCTTCTTCTGCGGACGATGGCTCGAGTTCTTGCACCTTCGTGGCGGCGGCCTCCATTGTTAGAGCCATAGATGCATGCATGCAATAATGAGACAATCGATGTAATAATACGTCTTATATATATATATAGGGTTTTTGTTGTTGGAGGAAGGTGGAAGTTAGGAATATTATGCAACAAATTCATATGAAAATGTCTCAAGTAGATACGATAAGTTTGATTTTTATTTTTATTTTTACTCGGTTCATTTCCGTGATTCGGCAGATCTTCTCTAACTAATCTTACGCAATGCAAAAGAAAAAAAAGGAGTTTTCTATAGTATAATTAATTAGTTAATTGGATATGATTATTGTTTAATCTTTATTATTAAGATTTGTGATCGGTTAGAAAAAGAATATTACTTTTGTCTTCGACGTTGACTTCTAACATCACCATAAGGCCCACAATTAGATAGGTTTGTTGGGCTTCTTACACAACGGTCCGAAGTGTTTGCCCCGTCAATGTCAGTCCCAAAAAGTCAACGGCTTACAAATAGTCAACGAGCTTTTAAATTGCATTGAAGTATTTTCTTTTTTCAGTTATCATTTCTTATCTAATATCCCTAACGATAAAAACATAACGATGGAGATTATAGTAATGATTCAATGACACATAACAAAGGATTCTTTTCTTACATTTTGATAGATCAAACCGGTAAACAAACCAGTTAAAGGTTTTGGCGGTTAACAAAACATTCTAAAGGAAATCGGTCTATGAAACCAGTCACGTCTCATTCCCATATCGGTCTTAAGAACAAGATCAGATACCGGTCACATTGAAGCAAGAAGTTCAGACCGATTCCAATACGGCGACCATCAGATACCGATCACGATGAAGCATGAAGATCAGACCAATCTGAATGCGACGATCACCAATCTAAGAGTACCGTTGAAGATTCAAATATCAAGAAGGTACAAGAGATCTTCAGTACAGCAATAAAAGATCAAAGCAAGGTCAAGACTTGCACGAAAGAAGATATGAAGACAATACTGCTGATACTTGGCGCTAGACTGCAACTTTGCCTAAAGAGAAAAGATCATCAATGTGGTCTGCGCAGCCATTTAATGAAGATGGCACACATCCATACAACGGTCACAAGTTCAAGAGACGAGTATAAATACGAGCCTCTCAACATTCGTGATGGGTGTGAAGAACACAACAAAAATTCAAATTTACAAGCATTCAAATCAAAGATCAAGTCAAGTCGAGCTGAGTTAGCTTTGTATTGCTGTGATAGTTCTTCACAATACCGGACTGTAATAAGCTGGTATAGTTAGGTGGACTGTAAAAAGCTGCCTAAGTTTGTTTTGCTAGGAGTTTAGTTAGCTGAGTATAACTAGCGAGTTATAGCTGTGTAAGTCTAGCTAAGGAAGGTTGTATACCGGTGTGTATAAACCGAGTCTTCTAGTGATACCTTCCTGCTGGGAAGAAGGGGAGACGTAGGAGATTTTAACTCCGAACTTCCATAAACAAGTTCTCTCTACTCAAACCGAAATACACACACGACACCAGTTCACTACTCGAACCGGTTTGAATTCCGCGTCAACCGGTCAGTGAAGGTTCAGTAAGCGAGAAATTGTCAAGTGTTTATTCACCCCCCCTCTAAACACAAACACCGGTCCTAACACATTTCAATTCCTCTGTAACTAAAAATACAAAATCCACCCCACATTTTCTAATAATCAACTTTTAAAAATTTGGAATATATATCAATTAAAGAAGATCATCACTTCTTGGCCTTCTTGGATTTCTTATCAGATGAAGCGGTGGAGGTGGTGGTGGCGCCACCTTCGGCGACGGTGCCGGCGGATGCAGCGGCGAGTCTCTCCCTCAGCTCGATTAGTAGGGCTTGGTTCTCTTGGTTTAAGAGCTCGGCTTCCTTTCTCAGCCTCTCGTTTTCTTGCATGATGTAGCAGTTCTCCAAGTAGAGCTTTGAGTTCAACCTCTCCATTTCTGAGATAATAATAGTTCAACAAAGAAGATTATAAGATACATTAATTACTACATCAATTTCTACATTTGCTATAAGTCGAGAGGGGACGACAAACTATATATTTCATTTTTCTATTTTTTCATTTAAAATAATGATAAACAGAAGACTATTTCTGAGGAAGACAAGAATTCAGAAGAGCAAATCGAACACTCTTTCTTTGTCTGCCACAGCACAAACTTTAGTTAACTAACTTAACAGAAAACATGTGACGAAGCAAGCAAGCCCTTTCCCCGACTAAGCTAGCATAAAAAAACATGGCCCTTTTGGCCTAGCCTTTTTACTGATATATATATATATATATATTATATATATAGATGATCAGTATATATAATGTATATGTATATATATATATGTAGAGAGAGAGAGAGAGAGGTGGGCCTTGTATTGCCTACCCTTAGTAAGAAGATCACCTCTTTGGAGAGAATAACAAAGAACTGTCTGAGTTTGCTCTTGCAGAAGTGTTCAACAAAGTGTGAGCGAATATGTGAATATATATAGCGTTAAAGTGAAGTGCGGAAGGCATGTGTAGGCATGGAACATTAGGTTTTTCTTCCATTGTACAATCATAGTTATTTCTCTTCTAAGATTCACAATGATGGTTTTGATTGGTCCGAACCATTGCAGCCCATCATCATATTTTTTTTTTAATTTTTGGTGTGACAATTATGCATGAAAATGCCCATCCAAATCTTTATTTGTCCCCGTAAGCCTTGCCCATTTATAATCATTACTATCTATATTATTTTCTTTTACAAGAAAAATGATTCGAGGCACGAGGATTTTGGGTGTGGATGGATAAATGTTCTTCAGGTTTTTGTTCGATGAGCCGTAAAGTGAATCATCGAGCTGTCCATCAAATGATGCTTCTTGTAATAATTTTGCTTAGGCATCATCATAAGGTAAGCGTTTTATTTTCTTCTGTCCTAATGAGGTAAGTATTGAGAATCATGGATTATGAGTGCAATTAACTTGAGACATTAATCATGGTTAAGTAGTTGTTTCATGTGAATGTGTTGTGATTTTCTTGTAAAAATGTCAACTATGTTCATGTGGTGTGGCCCTCATCTTCAAATCTTTGGATAAACCTAAGCTTATTAGTTATTACCTAGTTCCCTCGACCATAATACAATGCTTGTGGTTTTTTTTTTTTAAATACAATTTTGAAAAAGTAATGGTATAATATTAGTTTGTTCATAGTGGAGAGAATTAACAAAATTTATTATGCTAAACTTATTATTTCTAACAAGTTACTACGTATGCATATTTTGTATTATTGGGGCGGAATAAAGAATCAATTGTGGTTGAAAAATCCCTTTATGATGAGCCAACGAAGGGTATTATTATAAATAATCATGGCTATCTCAAACTTTTTATTAGATATATTAATAATTAATATGCACATGAACGTATTAATTCTTCAACTCCCATCGTGTATATATTGCATACATGTGGGAAAGATTTTGGATGATGACTGTATATATACGGCTAGGACCATCTTCATTATCCTCAGTCCATCGAGTGTTCATCATCATAATCTGCAAATTGACTAAAACCAATTATTCATCCAGCTATATATATAACAACTGTCCACCTATTTTTTTTATATATATAACATTTAATTGTCTAAGTTAGAAGGGAAAACTATTATAGAAAATCCTCATTTCATGTATTAAGATAGATTAATTAAAACTGAAAAAGAATAATGGAGGACCATCACCATTATTACAATATAAGACTTGTGAAACTTTAGCAATGATCATTTTATATTATCATTCATTGCAACGGCTACTTCAAGGGCCTATTGGGCCTATTCTTCGGCAGACGATGGAACTTTTCTATGACTTCGGGTCGGCCCAAATGCATGGTAGCTAAAAGGGTCGGGTCGGGTTGTTGTCGCCGTCATAATCACCGGCGATGCCTCCGACGGTTTGAATAGTCAACAAATCAAAAATCGAAACTTGAAGCTTCTTACTTTTTTATTCTTTATTACAATGATCGAGTTGGCTTCTACAAAGGGTTGCAAATGAATCGAATCTTTTTGTTCGATTCGAAATTTAAGATTCGAATTCGAAATATTAGAATATCAAATCTGAATAAGAATATTTTTTTCGATTCGAATAATTTTCGAATACGAATACAATATGACAATATTCGATTCGAATCTTTTTCGAATATTCGATTCGAATAATATATATATATATTATAAAATATAATATATTATAAATACTTGTAATTAAAGTAACATTAATATGAATGAAATACTTAAAAAAATATATATGGCCCAAAAGTGAAAAGTCCACATGATTTAAATAAAAATAGTTAAACTAATAAACAATTAAAAGTAAAGCCCTAGACATATTGAATTGCTTCTTGCAATAACGTGAGCGGCAGCCGGCAGGCCACGTCGTCTACCCACGCCTGACGCAACCGTAGGTCTGCTCTCCCTCGCACAGCCACCTGCCACTGCCACCACCACCACTCGCATCTCTCTCTCACGGCCACCAGAAGTCGGCTCTCCCTCGCGGCCACCATCAGCAGCTCTCTCACACGGCCACTCGCGGCCACCATCACCGCTCTCTCGCACGACCATAGTCGGCCACCATCAGTTAACGTATTTATCCTATGTAACCGTATATTTCATCTACTACGTATTTTCATTTTGCTTTATTTATTTTTTTAAAGCAGGTTTTCTGAAAAAAAAAATTATTTGTATCCGAATATTCAAATATTCGCGAATATATTCGAATATATTATCAAATCGAATATGAATCAATTTTAATATTCGAATAATAAAAGAATACGAATACGAATATTCGAAAAATAAAAGAATACAAATAGAATATGATGGTATTCGACTCGATTCGATTCGTTTGCAACCCTACTTCTACGTCACACGTTGCCTAACAGCACAATCCATGGATTAATTGGATATTCTTTGTAGATTCCTAGAATCGAATTTCCTCAATGAATGAGCCGTTGTAATATTCAATAATCAATGTGTATATATATTTATATGCGGCATATATTGTAAGAATATCGAGAAAATAATCACAAGTTCATTTCTTCACGCCACAACTTAAAACTCCACCTATTATGTAATGTCTCGTCATTGATTGAAACACATTGTCTCTATTTATAACCCCCAACAAGATTATCAAAGAGCTTATATATAATATACAGTCCTAAAAGAATTAAATAAACAAAAAGAAAAATGAAAAATTCGTGTCAGCATCTCCTTTATGTATTCCTTCTGATTGTAACTAAAAGCCAATGTTCACAATTAGATTACGTCCGGCCAAGTCCCCGGCCGCTTGTTCTCCGATCAAACGACCGTTCAGACTCCGACCCTCAGCAGGTTTTATTACACTCAATATAATCTTTAATTACTTCTTTAATTACCATGCAATGCATGCATAATTAATAATTAACATACATTTTAAGCCTTTTTTCTGTAAATCCCAGGTGCATATATCCTTGGCAGGCAAAGATTACATAAGGGTTTCATGGATTACTGTAGATAAAAAGGTCGAATCAAAAGTTGAGTATGGAAAGCAGCCTGGAAAGTACGACGGAACATCCACGGGCGAAAAAACGTCGTACCGTTACTTCTTATACAAATCTGGGGAGATCCATCATGTAAAGATCGGACCTTTAGACCCGAGCACGGTATATTATTACAGATGCGGCGGTCATGGGCCGGAATTTAACTTCCGAACGCCGCCCTCGGCCTTTCCCGTCGAATTCGCCGTGGCAGGTAAATCATAGCTCATGGCTTCACCTTTTTGCTGTTAGGGTTTATGTTGCTTTACACTTTGGAGTAGAAGGAAATGCTTGCAAGCAAAGCTTTGTTAGTGCACTTTTTTTTATGGGTCGTTTTATTTACTATTTGTGGTGCTATAATATATTACGGCCCGGGTCGACCCGACCCGACCCGCAGGAGACCTGGGACAAACCGAATGGACATCCTCAACCCTAGCCCACATCGGATCGAAACCCTACGACGTCTTCCTCTTACCAGGCGACCTGTCCTACGCGGACACGGACCAACCGTTATGGGACTCGTTCGGCCGACTGGTCGAGCCATACGCCAGCACGAGGCCGTGGATGGTGACCGAAGGCAACCACGAGGTCGAGAGGTTCCCAATAATCTATCCCCGCGGGTTCAAGGCCTACAATGCTAGGTGGGTCATGCCCCACGAGGAGAGCGGGTCGGGGTCGAATTTGTACTACTCGTTCGACGTGTCGGGGGCCCACGTCGTCATGCTGGGCTCCTACGCGGGCTTCGACGGGAAATCCCGCCAGTACGAGTGGCTGAGGGAAGACTTGAAGAGCGTGGATAGGGTTAGGACGCCGTGGGTGTTTGCTTTATTACACGCACCTTGGTACAACACTAACCTAGCCCATCGGGGCGAAGGGGAGAGCATGCGGCGGGCCATGGAGGAGCTCTTGTACGAGGCGAGGGTGGACGCTGTTTTCGCCGGGCACATTCATGCATACGAGAGATTCGTAAGCGAACTTTTTATTAATCGCTTATGATATCAATATTTAAAAAAAAAATCGATTTTTGATTTGATATTTTCAGGCACGAGTTTACGACAAGAAGGCCGACGAATGCGGGCCGGTGCATATTACAATTGGAGATGGAGGCAACAGAGAAGGGCTTGCCATGTTGTAAGTGATTTCCTCTTATCGAATTCGTCGATTTTTTATTTTTTTTTGGGATTAATAGTGATGGATGATAATAATATTTTTCGCCAGATTTGAAAACCCTAGTCCTTCGATATCGTTGTACCGAGAATCGAGCTTCGGGCATGGGCGTTTGAAGGTGTTCAACGCCACGCACGCACGGTGGACATGGCATCGGAACAATGAGACCAACGCAGTCGTGGCCGACGAGGTGTGGTTGGAAAGCTTGAGCTCTTCTCATGCTTGTAATAAATTAGCATCGTCAAGTATGTCCGCCGATGATAATATTGCTGACGTTGAAGATGAACTATAGATAATTATAAATAATAAAAAAAACTTGACATATACGTTGCTACAATTAGTAAATTGTGATCCTTTTTTTTTTAATGTCCACTTTCCAGTTTAATTTTCTACTATCAATAATGATATATTGACGCAAAGGAATTATGAGATTTTTAACTATGATTCTTACATGTCGTAGAAATAAAAGAAAATGGAAAGAAAGACGAAATTTTTTACACACAAGAGGAGAAAAGAAAAGTCTTCATCGCGAAGATCAGATCAAACCAAACCAACGGCCACGATTCGACCACCTTCCATCAGATCTTGTAATAGAGCTTCTCACCTTTGACCGCCGGATTCTCCTTCGCAATAGCCTCTCGCCCGGCGGCCTTGTAATCGTACGCGCAGCCGTGCTTCTCGGGGTACCTGTGGGTCCCACAGAACGTCGTCCCGCACCTGCACCTAAACCCCGTCAGCCCGGTCCTCTTCCGGCACGCGGCGCACCTCCCCGCCGTCGGAGCTAAATCCGCGGCGATCGCTTTGGAGGGCGGCGGAGACCTCAGAGGGTCCTCCTCACGCGGTTTCGCCGACGTGGACGGCGTCGTCTGGCGCGTGGGCTCCACCGACACGGCGGCGTGGTTGAGGAGGACGACGTCTCCGTAGCACTTGGAGCACATGCCCTGCGTCGATGGGCTGCCGAGGAATCCACAGTTGTTGACGCATAGGCGGTGGCCTTCCCGCGATTCGAATCCATGTTCTTGATCGGCCATCCTTTCAAGATTCAATCTTTTTTTTTTTGTTCTTCAAAGAACAATCGAAGAGAAATTAAAGTAAACAAAAAAACGAAAACTTTTGTTTATCGATCAATGAGAGAAAAGACAAGAAATCGGCGATGTATATTTATGGACTTGAATGGAAAGGCGTGGAAAGAGATTGTAGAAGGTGGAGGGAAGGATCCAAGAAAGGGGACGAAGAGAAGATGAACTATTACACACGGTTTAGGGACTTGAATAGAAATTAAATATAGAAAATGATGTGGGACGAAATAAAATGATGACAAGTATTATATGTCACAGCTTGGAATAGGCCAAAAGGAAGGATGACTTTGAGACTTTTCTTATAAATCTTTATTTTTTATTGCATGGGAATATATATATCTTATATAAATAGATATAAGTAGTGTAAGAAAAAAGAAACACGCAGAATGGGGACGCGTGGAATAATGGATAGTATGGTGAGGATTTATAATGGGAGGAAAGGGTTGGGTTAGATGTTAATATTATTGATTGATCATCATATTTTGCATTATGAATAAGGAATATGCTTTTGTTCTTTGTGCGCCTTTGATTCGCTCGCTATAAGCCTTTTTCTTCTTCCCTTTTTGTTGATTTATTCATTTAAATTTTAAATTATATTTGTTGTATGTATTTAATTGGTTAGGAAATCAATTATGGGTCACACCGTATAAAAAAGATTACTTATTGTTGAAACTAAAATTTAACCTATAACACACTGTTAAAAACTGAAATGTTCTATTGTATTAACCTTTTACACAATTCTTACTTCCCATCAACTATTCTATGGCGTCAACGTTGACTAGTTTCATCGACGACGCAAAAAATTATTGAATATATTCAAAAAAAAAATTATTCTAGTAATTTATGGAACGAAAGTCGAAAAGGGAGATTATACTATTCATTCCGTGAGGATTTCTGCACTGTATTTACGAAAATAACAAACTAAATTATTAAAAAATCATATTAATATCGAAATTCTAGTATAAATTACTAAACTCTTGGTCCCCAATTTTTTTATTTTTTTTTATTTTTTCATATTACACATGTTAGTTAGGTACGTAGCATCTCAATTATTTTCACTAACAAACAAATCTGTCCCAGCCAGCGCAGTGTGAACACGCCAAGATACCTTCTGCAAGGAGCCTTCGCCTATGTCTTTCGTGGGACATAAACACCACAAATTTCTGGATCAGGCCACGAGCTCGCCACACGCCATGTCCATGTAGACCCCATCTACGCCCTCCACGTGTCCAACCATCATTGGGTGAGCCTCCGCCGTGCCTCAGTTGCTCACCTGTATAAAACCCCATAGCCCACCACCTCACACCTCCACCACCACCATCAAGCTCTTTCCTCTAATATTCCCTTCACCCCATTTCGAAAATCTGCAGAAGAAGGTGAAATAGGATGTTGGCTGAGGCTATTTCAGCTTTATCCATGCCTTCCCTTCAGGGTTCTCCTTCTCTCGGACCCTTGTCGAACACTTTGGCTCCATTTTCTGGTGCTAATTTCTCGGCGAAAAGGCGCGTCGGTGGTGTTGTTCTCAGCGCTTTGAATCAGAACGAATCTGTGCAGCTGACTGGTATTGTATTTCAACCGTTTGATGAGGTCAAGAGGGATGAGTTTATGGTCCCCATAGCTCATAACACCTCGCTCGCTCGCCAGAGGTATGCTGATGAATCTGAGGCCGCCATCAATGAACAGATCAAGTGAGTTTTACTTTAGTTCTTCCTAGTTTTTTCTCTCGTCTGTAAGCTTTGTCTTAGCCATGAACTGATTGTTCAGATCCGAGGGTACTTGATTAGTGTTCGATGGACTAAATCCCCTTTTGTTCTTTCAGTGTGGAGTACTCTGTTTCGTACGTATACCATGCTCTGTATGCATACTTCGATAGAGATAATGTTGCTCTCAAAGGGCTTGCGAAGTAAGTATTGTTTGCTTGATCTTTTTGTAGCACAAAATTGGTTCTTGCATGTCTGAAATTCAATGATTTTTCTGGGACAGATTCTTTAAGGAGGCCAGCGAAGAAGAACGAGAGCACGCCGAGAAGCTAATGGAGTATCAGGTGAATGAGGAATTTGATTACATCCTATGCATCTGAAGTTATGGGATTTTCATTACCTTCTTGTAGTAATCTCATTTCTGTCCTGAAGCTCTCTGTACCACGTTTGGCTTTTTGTATGCAGAACAAGAGAGGAGGAAGAGTGAAGTTATTCCACATAACCAATCCACCTTCGGAGTTTGATCACGCCGAGAAGGGCGATGCTTTATACGGTACAGATTAGTTCTTTCTCTGCTGAATCATTGTATGAATTTCGATTCGACAATTTGAACAACTACTTGTATTTCAACGTAGCAATGGAACTTTCCCTGTCTTTGGAGAAACTGACCAATGAGAAGCTTCTGAAACTTCACAGCGTAAGACTCTCTAACCATTCGTACGTCTTTCTAGCAGTCTTTTCGTGGGAAATCTTCAAATTTTAAGCCCTTTTAACTGTGATTCGTAACTCCAAACTTATGAACTGTTTTCTGATTTATTGCATCAGGTTGCTGATAAGAACAATGACCCACAGCTAGCTGATTTCATAGAGAGTGAATTCTTGGAAGAGCAGGTGATTAACTTCAATCAAAGCCTTTCGACACAAAACCATACATTCTATATATCGATAAGTCGTCATTCACGCTAACAACTTCCATACCTTACCAGGTTGAAGCTATTAAGAAAATCTCAGAATATGTCTCACAGCTGAGGAGGGTCGGAAAAGGACATGGTACCATACTTATCGAGCTTCTTCTATAATTATAACGTAACTTTCTTCCAATTCTTGTCATGAATATATGGTTCTGCAAACGCAGGAGTTTGGCATTTCGATCAGATGCTTCTTCACGAAGGAGATGGTGCGGCATAGACGGGGCTTCGTCTAAGTGATTTGCTCTTTGCTCTGCTTTCATAGTTGCTAGTTGTAAGCCCTTTGTGTTGTCCTAGGTTGTTAAGTCTTCAAGGCAGTGTTCAAACCTTTTTTTTGTTGTTTTGTGTGAAAATAAGAAAGCGTTGTAATGGCAGCTGATGATATCTATGTACTCGGACCAATTAATTATAGCTTACCCATGTATTAATAATGTTTTTAGTGAAGTCGCAAACACCTCATTTATAGATTATATGTAAACATTCCATAAAATCTCCATTTCTTGAATATAATATAAATGACAAGATTTGGCTTGAATTATAAAGAAATTTACTGGTTTTCAATGTTGAGATTATCATATAGTTGACAATAAAGTTTAGATTTCTAGCCAATTTTAATCTTTTGGAGTTGTATGGGAAATAACAATAATATATTATGAAATTTAAGCTGTGACTTTTCTAATTATTGTTTTACTTTACTAAGTACTACTAAGTACTAAGCAAGCAGCTTGTGCACAAAAGGGCCTACCTAATGCGTGTGGTACGGTCTGCATCGACTGGTGTACGTTGGCTGGCACCCCTCTTTACAATATCAACTGATACTCTTTAAAACCCTAAAGCGTCCAAGCCCTCGCCTTCTGATACAATTCCCCCAAATGCTATTTTCAAGTTCTTGATTAAATAAAGATTCGTAGCTCCTACGACGATGGATATCGATCCATCGGAGGAACAAAAGGTGTCGAAATCGGACGTTTTGCGAAACCTCTCGTCGAAAGGTCCGCTGCGCACTTCTTTGTCGAAGCTCTCGGGCTCGTCGCGAGTCATTCCAGCGGAAAAGGACTTCCATTTTTACAACAATTTTCAAGAATTCAAATCTCCCGTCGAAGAAATCGACGAGAAATCGAAAACTCTGCTCCAGCTGATTGGGTCGTCGGAGACGCTTTTCAGCAAGCGCTTGCCGTTTCCCGACGACAAATCAGTGGAATTGGACGATGACGTGGCGCTTGATTGGTTGGTGGGGGTGAACGATGAGGCTTTTGAGAGGTTAGACACTTCGTTGGACGAGTTTCAGAGGATAAGGAAAGGTGAAGAGGAGACTGGAGTGAGAGTAATGAGGGTTGGTGATGATGACGAGGATGGATTTCAAATGGTTTGTGGGAAAAAGAAGAATAAGACGTCCTTTGGTGGCTTGGAGAAAGCTGTGGAGGTAGGATCTGTTCAAGAAGTTAAGGTGGCAACAAAGGCAAAGCCGAAGGTTCCGTTTCATGTGCCAAAGATACCGAAGCCGCAGGACGAGTATAAGATCATCGTGAACAATGCAAATCAGCCATTTGAACATGTTTGGCTGCAGAAGAGTGAGGATGGGTCTAGGTTTCTTCATCCCTTGGTTGGTTTCTTGATTTTGTGCTCTAATTTTCAATGTTATTGTTGTTGGTGCTCTATATTTCTGTTGGGTGAAGGGCGCATATTGCCAGGACTATAACATCGTTTCTAACAATAGTTTCGCTTGTAATTACAGGATAAGCTCTCTGTTCTTGATTTTGTTGATACAAGTGATAGTAATTCTGAACCTTTAAAGCCTCCATCACTGGATGCTACTCCATTTAAATTCGTAGAAGATGTGAAGGAGTTAAAGCAGTTAGCTCTTAAGTTGCGTAGCGTGGACGAGTTTGCGGTATAACCCTCGCTTTTGTTTTTTGCTCAATTTGATTGGTGGCATTTCTTTGGCTTTGCCATCTGTTCATAACTATTGGACCACACTTATTTTGCAGTTAGGTTCGTTTCAGGAGTAAAATGCCTTTATGAAATAATGGTTTGTAGTCTTTGTTGTTGCTTTTAATAGTCCATGTCAACTTTGTTAAATAAAATAATAGATATATCTATGGTTGTATCTCTGTTATGCTGGTTTTCATGTGTGGCTAATCTTGATCGCGTCATTGAGAAGGTTGGTTGCGACCACTTTCAATGATTCTTCAAATATATTTCTTCTGATGCCTGTGTGTGGCTGAGGAGTCTCGAGTTTTATTTTTTGGACTCTTTTATGCAAAAACAATATTGTGAAGCAAAACAAGACCTAAGCTTTGCCAGTTGCTTAATTCAAGTCATTGCATCAGCTTGTTTTCTGGAGTATAGATTCTATTGACTTCTAAAGCAATGGCTCATATTTATTTTAATATAACTTTCCCCTCTATCAATTTTGGCATAAACTTATTGTAGGTCTGACGAGTTGTGTTTTCTGATGATTACTGGGGTGCTATGTACAGAAGACGATTAATAAGAATAGAAGGAAAACATGCATAATGAGGGTATTTTTTTTCTGGGTCAAGATACTGTTATCTCATGTGTTACTTCATCTCCACTGTTTTGCAGGTTGATTTGGAACACAACCAGTACAGATCATTTCAGGGAATGACATGCTTGATGCAAATTTCAACCCGGACTGAGGATTTTATCATTGACACTCTGAAACTCCGAATTCATGTTGGCCCATATCTTAGAGAGTTATTTAAAGACCTCAATAAGCGAAAGGTTAAAAAAATAAATAACGTTATTGTGTTACCCACTTATCCTGAATGTGGTTATTTAATAGAGTTATCTTAACCTGCCTTCTTTAGGTTATGCATGGAGCAGATCGTGATATCTTTTGGCTCCAGCGGGACTTTGGGATATATGTCTGCAATATGTTTGACACTGGACAGGTTGTTCCTCTACATTGATGTAATTTGGTTTTCTTGTATTTAGCAGAATTGTTTTTCTGCAGAAAACTACGTGTTTCTCTTAATTTGTTGTTTCTAATATACTTGCCTTTTTTTTTCTAGCAAGTTCAAATGGAGTAGAGTCCTTTATATGTCATTCTCGACGCCATAAAATGCGAACCTTTCATTTTAGATCAATAGTCAATTAATTTTTTCACTTTCCATAGTATATTTTCTGCAATTTCAGTAGCATTGTGGTAAGCATCACGTGGCTTCAAATCTTGCGCTCTGTGGAATGGAAAAACTTTGCCTACTTAAATGGATGAAATTCATAATTAGCTAGGGACCCACGACTGTGATAGTAATTTTTTATTTGCTATCTTGGTTTTTATGTCACTATCTTCAATTATATTAGAAGATAGACTTACGTAGAAATAGGCACATGCCATTAAAATGTCTGTTCTGTTTATATGATCAATCTTCTACGAAGTTTGAAGTTCTTTTTGCGGTACATTGGTAGGCAATTGAAGTTGCTTTCTGTTTTATCTCTCTTCCGTGTCATGTGTTCTATTCCAATTCGTCATCTTTTGAAGGAATGGTGTTTAATTTTTAAATGTTGTCTCCACAGGCTTCCAGGGTATTGAAAATGGAAAGGTATAGCCTTGAATACCTGCTGAATCACATATGCGCTGTTGAAGCAAACAAAGAGTATGTTTTTCTTCTCAAACTAGACATCACTCGCTACTATTGTCTGTAAAACTGCGACATCTATCCCAACACACTGAGAATTGTTGCACTGACCCATTTTTTTGTGCAGATACCAGAATGCAGATTGGAGAATCAGACCACTTCCAAGGGAGATGATAAAGTATGTCTTTTACATTGCTCATGTTGGTTTTTATATGCTTGTTTATGATGTTAATTCTGAATAAGGAAGTAGTACATAGCCAAATTGTTGATAGTCTAAAGTGCCAATTCATATTCTTCCTATAAGAAGTGATGAAAGTTTACATATTGCTGGGTATCATATTTTTCAATGTGCTTTTTCTTCATCCTACAAAAAACTGAGTATTCGAGTATTCCAGATTGAATATTTTATGTTGACGTTGATTGATCTAATCCAAAAGTTCTTTGTTTGTGCGTCACTTGATTCTTTTGAATTCGGTGGAAGGGAAGTAATTACTCTTTCTTATAATGTTGTCCTTCCGTTTAGATCATGTGCATCTATCTGCTTGCAACTGAAAATTCATACATTTTGCTGAGAAATTTGCGTATTGCAACTTCTGGTAATGCACTTGCATGAATTATCTTGGAGTGATCAGTGCAGTGGTCATACCAATTTTGAATACATGCAATATCCTGCTTCTTTTCTTCGTTTAATCTTGCTTGCTGCATTTAATTTCATACTTCTCGTTGTGTTCCTCTCCCATTGTCAGGTATGCCAGAGAGGACACTCATTATTTGTTGTACATCTATGATGTGATGAGGAGAATGTTGTTAACGACTTCGACTGAATCTGATAGTTCTGATCCTCCTCTTGTTGAGGCAAGCGAGTTCATACTTTTACATCTCCATCTTTATACGAATATTGAGATATCAGCAAAACGTAGAAGTTATGACTTCTTTCCTGTTTTCTTCATTCCTGCTATTGTCTGATAAATGTTTCTATCTGCGCATTGCTTGCTTTTGGCAGGTCTATAAGAGAAGTTATGACCTGTGCATTCAACTTTATGAAAAAGAACTTCTCACAGATAGTTCTTACCAACACATTTATGGGTAATGATTTCTCCCTTCAGTTTGCTGTTATTGAATTTACATGGGCTATATTGCATGGTGGTCTTTTAATGTCGCTGGCATGGCTGACGTCTTTGCTTATGCAATACTGATCTGGCCATTTTCATAAAACTAATATAGAGTGCAGGGTTCTGGCTTCAACGCTCAGCAGCTAGCAATTGTTTCTGTAAGTTATGCGTACGTTATTCATTGCCCCTATTTTATGACATTTTGTCTTGTGTCTTCTTTCCTTTGACCATCTTTTGTTTCTCTGCACAATTTCATTTTGGTAAATTTGTAATCAGGAAAGTTAAAGGGAATTCTCTTCTTTTAACTAGTTTGTTTGCTTGACCTCTGTAATCACCATTACAACTGATCTCTTTATATGGCCTGCAGGGACTCTGTGAGTGGAGGGATGCTGTTGCACGTGCAGAAGATGAGAGCACTGGTTTTGTTTTGCCCAATCGAACTCTCCTCGAAATCGGTATTTACTGACTATTACGGTATCTTATTTAGAATTGCCAATGTTTTTTGCAGAATGCAGTGATTCAAATCTTTTGTTTTATCCTCCATATTCGTCAAAAAGCTAAACAGATGCCTCTCAGCATTGGTCATTTGCGTCGGGTTCTGAAATCGAGGCACCCATACATTGAACGAAATCTTGATTCTGTCGTAACAATTATAAGGCACTCCATCCATAATGCTGCAGCATTTGAAGAAGCTGCAAAACAACTCAAAGAAAGGCATTTAGAATTGGTAAGTTCTCCATGACTGCATTGCTAGATCATCTAACAACATTCAGTCGATACACCTTTTTCTTAGATGCTTTGGATAATTAAAAGCTAATCAGATTCATGAGTTACTTTTTTTTTCCTGCTATGTTTTCTTTTTTGTGGAGCCATTTTATGCCTCATTGTAAATATATACGCGTCGAATTAAATTTTAGCAGGCAAACAAAGTGAACGCATTGTCTGTGGAAGAATCGGAGGTGCCACCTTCTGAAGCTCCAGACATCGCAATAGACACTGGGGAAGATGAAGATCTAGCTGACAGCAGTTCACCTGCCAATCAATCAAACGAGGCCAAAATCATCTCTGTTCAGAAAGAAGCATTGCCTGGCAACCAGCAGCCGAAAGCTACCATTAATAATCTCAATCCAGCAAATTCAGTATGCCACTTATTTTCTTATTGCAATTTTTAACTCGAAATATTTCAATAACGTGCTTTCTATCAAATGCTGACCTGAAACATAGTCTTAACACATTAGGACCACAAATTTAGAAGCTAAGCTCCCTTATTTTTCAAAAAAGGGGAAAAAAAACCCGATAATTATGTATTTAATTTTGCTCCACAATATGCATATTGACCGGTGCATGATGCTTTTGCTTCTTGGCTTCTGGTTATGTGATTCACTACTCAAATGCTTTCTTTTTTTTTTTTTTTGTTTATCTGATGCAAATCCTTTTAATTAAAGAAAAAATTATTCTGTTGTTACAGGCTGTTGCGACCGTTCAGATGCTTAAGAAACCAACCCGAGCTTTCGGGGCAATGCTTGGGGCTTCGAAGAGGAAGTTTGATTCCGACACAAGAGTGAGTTTAACATTCAACGTTCTTTATTGACAGCTGCTTGTATGCCAATATGAAAGTTTCAGTTTTGCACAGTCCTATTGATCATGTATGGTCTCTCCATTCTCTAACTCCATTTCTTACCTTCTCTTTTCTGTAGGGACATGAAGTCAGCAAGCTGGAACACATAAAGTCAACCGTAAGCCTACCTTTCCATACATTTCAAGGCAGGACCGAAGAATCTGGGTCAAAGTCCGATGAACCAGGCAAGAAATTAGTTCCTGAGAAGGATGATAAGCCCTCACTAGCCACAGGCTCAACGTTAGATGATGTCATTATTTTGGATGATGATGATGATGATGGGGGAGACGATGCCAAGGAGGAACCAACCGAAGACCTCTCTAATGACCAGTTAGAAAACGAAAATGAGCCCAAAACAGCCGATTCTTCCTCGGAAATTGAAGAGGAAGACGAACCCATGTCGCTTTCTGACTTAACTTCCAGCTTTCAAAAGGTGTTACCCTCGCCTGAACAATCCAAAGGTTCGAAAACTGCCGGCAAGTCTCAGGGTTTGCTGAACTTTAAACCCTTCGACTATGACGCTGCTCGAGAACAAGTCAAGTTCGGGCAACAGTCCAGGACAAGAACCGAAGAAGCTAACAACATTAAGGGTAAGAACGAAGGGAAGAAAAGCTCAGTCATGGTGCAACCAGGTAAAGACACCGAGGGTACGCCAGATCTCTTACAAGGCAAAAGACGCCTGGCTTTTCCATCATCGGGCAATCGCAGTGCTACTTTTCGTTAGGTATTAGAATCGTAATCTTATGATGTAGAAAACGTATTGAAGCCTGACAATGAATCAGATTTGGTAGAATTTTCTGATAATGCAGAGACTACTGCTATTGCTACTAATTTCTGTCCCTTGTGTTTCCTTTTCTTGATTGAAGAATTCGACAAGAACTATCAACTCACTGATTAAGATCTCAATGCTAAGCAAAGACAAGGAGAAGTAAGCTTAAAGTTCACTATGATAAGGCAACTTGAATACAACAAACATTTGATAAAAACAGAAAACATATCTCAACTACTTGGAGCTGTCTGCTTCTTTATCCACAACTTCAACAGGAACTACAGGGATAGAATCCCACCATTCCTTTAGCCTTCTATTACCAGGTTCACTTTGCAGATATTTCCCGAGTTTCGAAGTTGTCAAGAAACCTTGTAAAACAAGTCCAATCAGTATGAACTTGAGGGGGATTAGAGCCACCACAATGGCAGAGCTAACCATAGCTATCATCACTGTGTTTGCGTGCTGCAATGATAATGTAATGAATCGGCTGAAAGAAATGCTCTGCAAAGTTGACATCTCTTTAATCGATAGACTACGAAAAACTTTGTGGGACGTACCTTTGGAGCTTTTGAGATGAATATCGATCGTATCTTAAGTAAGGCTATGTTCGTCTGCTGCATTATTTCGTGTATGTTTCTTAGTCCTTGCTGGGCTGATACTATACTTTCCATGGTGGTTTGATCTGATCCACCACTACGGATGACTATCTTATCGAGCTCTTCTGAGGCCCTTCTCCTTCTTGCAGACCACATTTTCCTAACAACCCATAGTAAGAAGCTGGACATGGCTAGGCCAATCCATTCTCTAAATCACACACACACAAAAAAAGAGTCAGAAATATTCTCACATGCAGTAAATTAGGTGTTTTCAAATATTAAAATGCATACTTGTAGACAACCAACAATGTCGTAACAATCACGGCAGAAGTGACTATGGGCCGTTGCCAAGTGAAAATTCCTTGAGACCATGGTATTATACCTCGTAGTGGATTAAGCAGCCCCTGCAAATCAAGGTTAGTCTAAGTTACTACACAGCAAGAAAGTTCTAAATGTGTCAATAAATTCTCAAGTCCATTTCACGAAAAATTTCGACGTACGCTCACCATAAGGATTTGTGCGCTTTCGGTGATACCATCCTCCTTAAATCCCTCAGTCGTAGCTTTAGCTTTATCAATCACCTTAGCTTCCTCTCTCGACTGGTTTATCGCACTCTCCAACGATGTCAGATTCTCGGGCTCTACAGCCTCAGTGTTATCTCCGAGTACTTCCTTTTCAGTACAAGGAACACAAGGTTGGGACACGTTCAAGTTTCTTAGTATCGAACTAGCACTGCAAGGATGCCCCGTAGTGAACTTAGACAAACTGTCGGCTAACTCTTGTAATACGTAATCCCCTTTGGGCAACTCGTCCAACAAAGCGAAAATCAAGAAGCTCTTGGGCTCGGGCGGGGATATCCTTAGCATCTCTCTCGCAGCGTGGAGCCTTATGATCCCTAGTATCATTCTTGCATGCATTTCCCATACTTCTAGTAAAGACTCGACCTTTGATTTCGCCAGAAATCGATGCATTAACATCACTTCTTTTACGAGGGCCAGCCAGTGGTCTCGCCTCGTCGAGCTCGTCATTTCTGGGAATTCTAAGACGACGCCTTCTTGCCTGGAAAGAAGTTGAAGACACGGAAGTTTTTATTTTTAAATTTTTTTTTTCCAAAGGAAAAAATGGCAAATTATACTCACAGATCAGATGATTCATATACTATAGCCTTATCGAAAAGAGGAGCACCCCATGGGCCAGTAGCTCCAGGCTTTACGCTCTGCTCGATATCTTTCGAAAGGTCGAGTTTTACTGCATCTTCGTAGGATATGACGCCAGACGCCTCGAAGTACAGCGCATAGTTTGTGAGCGTCAACCTACCTATAGAAAGAAATGGAGAGTATTCAAGGAAAAGCAATATAGGTATGACATACATACATATATACACATGGTTGTAATAAACAGACCAGGCCAGCTAGTTCCTCCGATGTGTCGAACCACTCTTTGGGAGCTCGCGGTTCCTTCTACGTGTAATATAAATTCGTCGTCGACAAGCTCGACTCCTTTAGGAACTTCTTGCTTCTGCAGATGCTTGATGCATCTATATGAGATTGGAGAAAGCATATTAAGATCAAAGAAAGAAGCTTTTTTTGTTAACAGACAAACTTTAACTAGAATTATTACCGATGAATTTCTTTCAAGAACTTATCATAAGCCGGGAAGTGAAGCCTGTTCTGCGTCGGCGCGGTTAACGTCTCAAAGGTAAACCTTCCATTAACCATGTCTACGACTAAGGGGACCAAAGTCCCCAGCCACACAAATGCATCTTCCCCAGCACTTGGTTCTCTATCAACCTAAACCATTGTCATAATTCGCTCCATTAAAATCTCTTTGCTTGGAATGAATGATTCATACAAAACCCTTTTTTTATATTTCTCTTACAAGGAGTGGCATGAGATCAGAATAGAAAAGAGGGATGTCATCATGCAGTGGATTTGCTGCTACATTAGCCTTTCTATCCTCTCTTTCCTTTGCCACACACTCCTAATTAAAGAACGATTGAAAAAATAGATTCAGGAATAAGGTTTGATTAGCCATACAAATGGACACATATCACATATATATAAGCTAATATAAAGATTCCAAAGTTATTGAAAAGCCAATAGAGACTAACACTATGTGATTCTTCGTCTTCTACGCCAGGAATTTCCCAGGCCAGCATCATATCGAATGTGAAGCGGCTGAAAGAACCATCGTTGATCTTTTCCTCTATCTTCGGACATAGTACTGCTGTGAGTGTCTTCGAGCAGCAAAATTCTACGTATTTTCTTGAATAATTCCCAGCTTTTGAATCCCACTGCCCCTCGAATTCTCTTACCAGCGAATCAACGCTGGTCTCAAGTTTCCTGAAAAACAATTTCATTACAATATGTTCAATCTTTATAAGCTATATATATCGAGACATTAAAGACATAAATATATCAAAGTTGGAAGAGATAGAGAGAGAGAGAGATGTAGATATATTACTCTGCACATCTCAGAATCACGTCGTTGGCAATGGAAGATAGATGCTTAATCCTCTCCATGGATCTTAATTATTTCTAAGTTACGAGGGAAACACCTGATTAATGATGTATAATATGGTATTGCGCGGCGATTGTTTTGTCGATTGTAGATGCATTGATCAATGCGACCCAACGTTTGTTTATACTAATCTGAAGGAGGCAGATGATCCATTTTTTTTTTCTATTTTCTTACAGACGAAACTAGTGCCTTTGTGGTCGTCCTATGAAGGCGACACGTGTCGGCCATGCAACTGACTAACTCATGAAGTTGGCATCGTTTTCTTTTTTTTTGTTTTTTGTTTTTAGTTTGTTCTATATCCTTGTTTTATTTTTAGGATAATGTTATAGTTAGATTAGACCTCTTATGTTCTTGATCGATTTATATTTCTTAAAATTATAGTTATTCATCTATCTTTTTAACAGAATAAAACTTTTTAATATATATATATTATATATGTATACATAATTTTATGAATTTTTTAACTTTTTTCATTTATTATGCATTTTTTAGTTATCCTTTAAATAAAAGCTTCATCTTCTTCCAAGTACACATCTGCCATTGAGATTGAAATCAAACATAGACAACTTATATATGTTATACTACTCATCAGAGACTAAGATTTGTATCCAATGCTGTCAAGATTTCCGAACCACAATTACAAAATTCGTCCTCTTCATCTTCTTCTTCATTGCATCTCTCCCATGTTACATAATCCGCCATTCTTGAGTTGTTTTGCTGTCAAATATATCAAACAATTAATTACAAAAAATGCTTACAGACATGTATATATTTCTAATGGATGTGTATACCTTCTTGTAAATGGTTCCATCTTTCTCCACATGCCAGCCAGCTTCTTCACAGAGCGCCCTCAGAAGATCGTTTGAGTCGGCATGCTTCGGGAGATCGTAGCCACCGTGAGCTCTCAGCCCAGCGAAGATGTTACGAGCCACGGCTCGACGGTTCCTCTCCCTTACCTTGTTGTTCAACCGCTCTCTAGCCGAAGGGTATCGAAGCTTGACGGTCGATGAGCCGTTCTTTGTCGCTCGGCGAACCAGCCATGGCCCTCTGCTTGTTTTAATGCATCCTTTGGGCACGTTTATTACTCCCTCTTGTTTCTTCATAGTTAGTTGATGACCTTATCCAAAAACCAAAACACACACACACACACTCTTACATATATTATAAGGTTTGCTCTTGAGACAAACTTGAGTTCGTTTATACACAGTGTGAGGGAGGCAAAATCTGACAGAAAGAAGACAAAAGCAACTTGGCAAGAGAATATATATATATATATACATATATATGTGAGGACGTACGTTACGTGATATTATGCTTAAGTTGTTGCATGGAAATTGATTCTATATACTTTCGTTTTCCTCTTTCATATCTGCGATTTTTAAATCCTTTTTTGCTGAGAGAAGTTGTGAGCTTGACCAAGATAATTTAGCTAGTTTTAGAGATGAAATCTCCCTGAAGAATCATAGTATTCTGGGACGAACATGACAAAAAAAACTACTACAGTTTTGGCAAAAATTGATCTGCTGACAATAATATTCCTTCCCTGAACCTCTCTCTGCATGCATAAAACATCTCTCATGCCGACAGTGATGACGAAGATTCGTGATTAAATGGGCCGACGAGTGAATGTTGGGCTGATTCGCTAAATGGGCTCAGTGTCCAGCCCATTTATCCAAAAGCTCATTACAATATTATTTATATAAAATAAAACTATTTATTTACCAATTGGTGAAGATGATGTCGCTTTTATATATATTGAATGCGAAATTCAAGATTATTAAAACTGTAAGATTTATTATAGTTGGGTGTTCATTGGACGGTTCGGTCCAGTTTTTTCAAATTTCGATTCGGTTTTTCGGTTTTCAGTTTTACAGATGCCTAATCCGATATCCGAACCATTTTAAATTGGTTCGGTTCGGTTTTTTACAATTCGGTTCGGTTTTTTTCAGTTCGGTTTTTCGGTTAACCATTAAAGATTTTAATTCATATGTGTGCATGTATTATATATACATATATATAGGAATTAACTCTTATAACATATATATATGTTACAATTGCATTATATATATATGAATTAAATAGTAATGATATAATAATTGCATTACTCATACGTGTGCATACACGAATTATATTTTATAACATATATATATATATATAGGAATTAAATATTATAATATAGTGCGTTATAAAATAAACATTGTAATTTTAATTATTTTTTATGAAAAATATAATTAGTTTGTTGGACTTTATTATCACCATAAATATTAATCACTTCCATAAACTACAATATTTTAAACTTGTCTAATATAAATTATATATAATTAAATAAATTTTGATTTTTCGGTTATTTCGGTTATTTTTTCTGAAATCCGAAAACCGAACCGAAAAACCAAAATTTTCTAAATACAAAACCAAAACCGGCCGAAAAATCGAATTAATCGAACCAAAAAACCGAAAATTTCGGTTCGGCCGGTTTTTTCGGTTTTATCCGAAATTTGAACACCCCTAGTTGGGACCATAGGCAGGCAGGCAGAAAGGCAATACTTACGGGCAAGGGCAAGAAAAATCGCCTGACCTGATCCGAGTTTAACGCTGGCATGCATCATATATAAACCCTATAATATACTTTTCATTTCATACTTGCCATTAAAATTAATTTGATAATGAACCTAATTAAACTTACATATTAAGTAAAGCTATGCATACCCTCGATATCTTTTCTCCCAACACATTGAAATAATATTGCTTTTGTTCTCTGAAAATGAATGTTCACTCACTGTAATAAGTGTAGTGTGTCTTACATGGGGGAATGTGGGTTTGTTTTCCAATGATATAATCAATTTAATAATTTCAAAATGATACTATATATATATATATATATATATAAATATATTATGGTCCATCTATTCTTCTCAACATTATGTGGTATCTGCAATAAAAGATAACAGTCGTTAGATCTCTCACAATGAGCTTAACTAATAAATAAATGTAATTTCATGTACGCTTTGGCTCATTAAAGATTGTGCATATATATATACTTTGTGATATCTTATGAATTTTCGCATTGATAAAAAATTATCTCAAAGTCTGTGCTGTGTGTAGTGAAGTGTAGTCAATTCTTACCAAGGAACATAAATATCTACATTTCTCTGAAAATCCAAAATATAGATAAAAAGTTTACTTCCATACGCTGCAAAGTACGAATCCAAGATTACTAATATATATCTTTGATTGATATAAATTAATATGCACGATAATAGTACTACAAATTGATGCATGTTTATATCACATGTATGCATTGATCTAACATTTCTTACTATTGCAATAATTATTTTTCGATATGATTTTACTACTATTATGTAATTCCATTTGTTTGACGTCGCAGTATAATGAATGGCCAAACAAAGGAAATATAAGTTGCAATTAAAATTGTATTTTCAGACGACATAATTGAAATAAGTTTGCCATTTTCAAGCAAAAAACCCTCTAATCTCAAGTTCCAAGAGAGTGAGAGAAGCAACGTAGTCGGTCGGTTGGGTACTTAACTGGGATTTTATTACACAATATATTTATTACGTGACTCTACTACAGAAAGAACTAAATACAATTATTAAATTTATACAGCTCCTTATTATAAAATACGTTATTGAACAATACGTTAACTCTCCTTAGAAAACGATCATCCAGAAAATTCCCATAAAAATATTTTTGTACTAACAAGCTATTAATAAAACAATAAGATTATTCATATACATATGATCAAAGCTAGGTGATGCAAATTCCGTTGGTAATTCTATGAGCTGCTTGGTGTTTAGACATTTTCATAATCTTATACTAAGAGATAGAGAAAGAAAGGGTCTGTTTCTCTGTCTGTCTGTCCGTAATTGGCATATGTATTTCATGGATTAGATAGATATATTTAATGTAATTGGCTGAGAAAAATCATTGAAAAACAATACCAAAATAATATATAAACATCCTCCGTAAATCAACTTATAGTCAAAGGTCTCTCTCTCTCTCTCTCTCAAAGTCTCAAATTGATGTCGTACGTTGGTCTCCTCTCCTCCTACACATTATCGCCTTGTTGCTTTGCTTTGCTGCTATATATAAATAACACCTCAATCTACAAGCACTTCAGAGAACCTGTTGAGATTTCTATTATATCCCACATCGGATAATTCTCCTCACCCGACTCACCTTATATATTCAAGAGGCTCCTTCACCTATCACCAATTGGTTTTAGGATGAAGACCTCGATTTCTTAATATGTTCAATTCGGCATTGGGCCTACGCATACGGGCCCGCATAGGAGGAGAGTTGACCGCATAAGTTGTGGGCTTCCATCCTAAAACCAATTGGTGATAGGTGGAGTGACCCATCAACTTATATACTAGTCAACTTCTCCCGATTTAATCGATGTGGGATGGCATGTAAGTTATGATATTTAACAGACACACTCACCTATCTTTATTACTCACTAACACTCCCTTACTACCATATACTTGGAGGAAGTTCATAATATAATTATTTATCTTACAGAAAGAAATATTTGATGGTTGCCCAAAGTATGGAGAATGCCCGTAAAGCTCAGGAGGGATAGCGCCGGCCAAGCGGCCGAGGATGTTAGAATTAGATCTCTTGTCGGTCTGCGCTATCCATCCTGAGTTTCATGGTTTTCATCTATACTATACTCATTCTCCAGTCTGCAGTAATAAATCTATTATGCTGCAGCTTAAAGAAACTGCTAATCGAGGTTATTGGAAATGAACGGAGAAATGGGATATTACTCTCACCGTTTGCTCCACCCATTGTTTTGTCGAGTAAATTGCCAAGTGATAGATAATTTAGGCTTTTTTTTTTCTCTCTATTTAATAGTTTTTTTTTTTAAAAAAAATAAATTTAAGCTTTTCCGTATTTCTAATTTGTTGAATTTATTTTCTTTTCTTTTCAATGCTAATTTTCTTTTCTGACTGCTGCTAATTTGTTTATATTTTCGTTTTTTTTTTTTTCCATGCTGTTTTGATGTTTTGGAATGCTCCAAAATACACGCTTACCGAAATAATTAGACTTACATAAATAAAAATTGAAAGACAAATTTAAAATTTAACAAATAAAAATAAAACAAAAATAGAAAAACATATTAAAAACTTAACAAATAATAAAAAAAAAGAAATAAAGCACAGAAGCTGGCGCTGAAAAAAAGGAAAGGAAAAACAAATAAAAAAACCGAAAATAAAATTTAAAAAAAAAGTCAGAAAGCGCTCCTTCAAGTGGCGCTTTAATTGATACACTTTCAATGAACGTTTTTCTTTTTTTTTTTTTTTAAAAAAAGGGTAAAAATGGAAAAAAAGCCCAGCATAGACTGTGCGGTGCTGTGCCCTAGCAGAATTTCGAAGTCCTTAACCTCCATTTCATGCTCAGGTTGTTGCCGCCTCCTTGCAAAGGCCGGTCCTTTTCGAAGTCCTTCCTGTCGTCAAGCGGCTTCTTGTCAGGCGTTCACAGTCTGAGCTGCATAGACGATAATGGCACTTATAGAAGTACAAGAGAGCTTGATTTTGAGCTTCTATTTCGTAGTTGCACGTCATCTGACATTGCAAAGAGGGTACACTCGCTTCTTATTGTGTCTGGGAGATCCGAGAGCGTTTTCATTGCCACCCGACTGATTAATATCTATTCCTTTCTGGGCGATGTTTCAATGTCTAGAGACGTTTTCAATAGAATTCCGAAGAAAGATTCCTATACGTGGAACTCGATGGTGTCGTCCTACGTGCGTAGGCTGCAATTTAGTGAAGCTTTGAAATGTGGGTTTGAGATGCTGTCGTATGCTGAGGTTAGACCCGATTTTTATACTTTTCCTCCACTGCTAAAAGCTTGTAGTAATTTACTTGATGGGGAAAAGCTGCATTGTTGGGCCCTGAAATTGGGGTTTGAATGGGATGTGTTTATCGCTGCTTCTTTGGTGAATTTGTACTTTCGGTTTAGCAATTCTGATAGTGCATATAGGGTGTTTGAGGATATGCCTTACCGTGACGTGGGATGTTGGAACTCTGCAATTTCTGGATTCTGTCAAAGTGGTGATGCTGAGAAGGCATTGAGCGTCTTGGATGAAATGAGATCGAAAGGTGTAGGGATGGATCCAGTGACTGTTGCATCTACTCTATCAATTTGCGCTCAAGTGAATGATAACTTGGGTGGTAGACTGATCCATTTGTACACCATAAAGCGTGGTTTGGAGTTTAATTTGTTCGTTTCAAATGCCTTGATTAACATGTATTCGAAGTTAGGCCGAGTGCAATGTGCACAGAATGTTTTTGACCACATGGATGTTAGAGATCTAGTGTCTTGGAACTCCATTATTGCAGCGTATGAGCAAAATGATTATCCAAGTCAAGCGATTAGCTTCTTTCGTCGGATGCAATCAAATAGAGTTCAACCTGATTCGCTGACATTGGTGAGCATATCTTCCAGTATAGCCCAGATGGGTGATCCCTTATCCAGCAGATCTGTCCACGGATTTGTGTTAAGAAGATGTTGGATTAAAGATGACACTGTGATAGGAAATGGAATTGTCGACATGTATGCTAAACTAGGAATTACAGATGCTGCCCAGAAGACTTTTGATGAACTTCCTCATAGAGATGTCATCTCATGGAACACATTGATCACAGGGTATGCGCAGAACGGTTTTGCGAGCGAGGCTAATGAAGTGTATCGGAGAATGGAGGTTGAGGACTTGAAGCCTACTCAAGGTACATGGGTATCCATTTTACCTGCTTATGCTCATCTTGGAGCTTTGAGGGATGGGATGAAAATTCACAGCCGGGTTGTCAAAGAAGGGCTTGACTCTGATGTCTATATCTCCACTTGCCTCATTGATTTGTACGGGAAATGCGGGAGGTTGAGTGATGCGATGTCTTTATTCTATGAGGTCCCTAAGGACACATCCGTGCCTTGGAACGCCATAATATCTTGCCATGGGCTTCATGGTCTTGGTGAGACATCTCTAAGACTTTTTAAAGATATGTGTAACGAAAAAGTAAGGCCAGACCATGTAACCTTTCTATCTGTTCTGACCGCCTGTAGCCACACGGGCCTAGTTGATCAGGGAGAACAGATTTTCGACATGATGCAGCAAGTATATGAAATCAAACCTACTCTGAAGCACTACGGTTGCATGGTGGACTTGATGGGTAGGGCTGGTTTGTTAGAACTGGCCTATAACTTCATTGAAAATATGCCTTTAAAGCCCGATTCCTCAATCTGGGGTGCTCTTCTCGGTGCCAGTAGAATCCACGGGAACGTTGAAATTGGTCAGAAAGCCTCTGATCGCTTGTTCGAACTCGATTCACAAAATGTTGGATATTATGTGTTGATGTCTAACATTTATGCCAATTTTGGGAGATGGGAAGGCGTTGACGAAGTGAGATCATTGGCCCGAGACAGGGGCCTGTGGAAAACGCCCGGTTGGAGCTCAATCGAGTTTAATAACAAGGTCGAAATCTTTTACAGTGGTAACCAATCCCATCCACAGAGTCAAGAGATATACAAGGAACTCTCATTACTCGACGCCAAGATAAGAAATCTTGGGTATACGCCCGACTTTAGCTTCGTACTTCAGGATGTCGAGGATGATGAGAAGGACCACATCCTTACGAGTCACAGCGAACGGTTGGCCATAATGTGGGGGATCCTCAATACGCCTCCTAAAACTACTCTAAGGATATACAAGAACTTGAGGGTATGTGGGGACTGTCACAACGTGACAAAGTTCATATCAAAGCTCACGGAGAGGCAGATCATTGTAAGGGATTCAAATCGGTTTCACCACTTCAAAGATGGTCTTTGCTCATGTGGCGATTATTGGTAGTCAGTCAACAAAACACATCTGTTTCAAGATTGCAAACCGAGCAGGTTCATCTTTCGACATTACGCATACAAAACGAATATGACAAATGGAGGAATTGAAGACAAGCAACTAACTCAACTATTCCCGATGCTCTCCGAATTGAGAAGGCAACAAAGGCGTCCCATTACTACTACCACCATTGGGCTTGGGCGGGCAGCTTCTTGAGCAGCACGGGCATCCGAGACCTCACAAGCTCCTCGGACCTGCCGAACTGCTCCTTCCTCCTCAGTCACGACCTCGCGGAGGTGCTCGGAGGCCATGTCCAGCCTCTCGAGCTGCTCCATGGCATTCTTCTTTAGCCCGTAGGGAATGGGATGTTTAATGCTGTAGCATTTTTCCTCTGACGGGTTTTATTGCGGTTTTTCAGAGTTTGGGTTTGCTGCATATTCCATGGTAATAAAATACTGTATCTTCTCTTCACATCCAATATATGCACACAAATTTCATATTTTGTCTTCTAATCTTTTTTGCTGAGAGAAGTGTGAGCTTGACCAAGATAATTTAGCTGGAGTTTTAGAGATGAATGAAATCTCCCTCAAGAAAGAATCATAGTATTCATTCTGGGACGAACATGACAAAAAAAAAAAAAAAACTACTACAATTTTGGTAATATTTGATCTGCTGGCAAAATAATGAAATCTCTCACTATTATTCTGCTCATGCTGACTGACAGTAGTGATGAATACTAATGGGCCGACAACTGAATGCTGGCCCCGTCCAAAGCCCATAATAATATTTTTTATAAAATAATAATATTTACCATAAGTGAAAACTCATGTCGCTTTTGTATATTATTGAATGCGAAAATTCATTCATGATTATTAAAACTGCAAGAGATTTATTACACAGTTGGGGACCATTCATTCATTCATTCATGCGTTAAATGATAGGCAGTAGGAAGGCAATACTTACGGGCAGGGGCAAGAAAAGTCGCCTGACCTGATCCGAGTTTAACGTTGGCCTGCATCAGCATATGTATACGACAAAATCCTCAATTTTTATTTTTATTTTCATTTCATTACCTTACTACTAAAATAAAGTTAAATAATACAACCTAATTGACTGACTTACATTGCAATTAATTGTTTTTCTCTGAAAATGAATTTAACTCCACTATATATAACAAAATTCGTGCAGTCGTCTTTATTAGGTACAATTTCCAAAACGTCTTTCTTCAAGTCAGTGACTGACTAGCGATAATGGGGAATGTGGGTTTGTTTTCCAATGAGAATCAATTTAATAATTTCTTCTAAACTCGTCCTCTAACAACATTATCGATGGTCTAAATATCAATTTTTAATAATTTCAAAACGTCATTTATCAATATATGTATGTGATATCTTACTACTATCTATTCTTTTCGGAAATGAAATAGTGGAATCAAACTGATGCCTAACACATGGATTTCAAGTCTCAAAGCATGCATGTGGATATTGTGTAGTGTAGTGTAGTGTAGTCATTTCTTACCAAGAAAAATAAATGTCACACAAATATATAACAATGATCCAAAAATAGATAAAAAGTTTACCTCAACGCTGCAAGTACGAATCCGAGAGATCACTAATATATAACAATGATTCATAAATAATATACACATACACAGATTGGTGTATCTTGTTTCACATACAGCAATAAGATATATGTATGTTCCTTCCTCCTATAGTCCTATCTTATATCATGTCATGTCATTTCATTATTATTGCACTACATAATTTTTTTTTTAATATGATTTAGTATTATTCATCCCCATTGCCGTCGTGTATAATGAGCAAAAAAGGAAATAATTTGCAATTAAAATTTGTAGTTTTTTTTTTAGACGACATAATTGCGATATTGGAGAGATGAATTTGCCATTTTCAAGCAAAAAGCCCATCTAATATCTCAATTTCCAAGAGAGGAAGAGAAGTAACGTAGTCGGTTGGTAACTTACTGGGATTTTATTACACAATATTTACGTTTCTCTTCAAATCCCAATATATAGAAAGCAGAAACATACTCCCTAAAAAAATATGTTATAGGGTCGTACTATTCACACCCCCCCTTAACATCCCACACTCCCTTTACACCCCCCAAAACACATGAAATTTGTAAAAAAATATTTACATAACTACATGAATTCAATAATAATTATTTTATTATTTATTTTTAACAATATTAATTGCATGAGTTATTCAACAATATTAATTAAGTTATTTTACCAAGGTACATCAATAGAATATTTAATTTATTTTTTTATTATATTTAGAGATGTTTATACGGCTTGAAAAATCGGAATCGAACCGGCGGTCAACGGTTCGATTAATTGGGGTCAATGGTTCCGGTTATAACCGGAGGAGTTCGTTTCCGAGTTTTATATTTTCGAAATCGAAAATTCGCGGTTAACCGTCAGTTTTTTTCTACAATAAAAAATAAACAAAATAATTATTAATGGTTCAGATCTCGTGGCCGTTGGAGACCAATGACCATAATTTACTGATCGTTGGAAAATCGGTGATTAACCAAAACCGATGATTTTGAACGAAAAAAATAAAAAAAATAAAAAAAATAATTAAAAAAACCAATGAACCGGTTTGGAAACGGAACCGACGGTTCCAAATCGTGGTTAATCGCGGTTCGATTACGGTTTGAGATTTTGATGCAATCAGAATGGTCGATTCCAAACCGGGAACCGAAACCGAAACCAGTTGAACACCAATAATTATATTACTCCTTATATTAATCGCTGCAGTTTTATATTAACTTTACGAAAAGTTAAAGCTTAATATTTAATATTAATATAAAATAAAAACAGATATAATGGTTTGAAACTGCATTGCTGAAGTGGTTTGAATTGTTTAATAATTAATATTGCTGAAGTGGTTTGAAACTGCATTGCTTAATTTGAATTGTTGAATAATTACGTATTTTAATTGATGTAGTTTGAAATTAGAATTAGTTTAGTTTAATGGTAAGTATTTAATGATTTCAAATTTGTAAGTAATTATCTTAAAAATTGGTAAGTATTTAATACTTTACTTTACTTGTTAATTAGGGGGTGCAAATAGAAAAAAAGGGGGTGCAAATAGAATTAGCCTATGTTATATTGCACAATCACCCACGTTAACTCTCCTTAGAAAAATATCATCCAGAAATTCTCATATCAATCAAGCAAAATATTCTTGTCACAAGCGACTAAAACCATAAGATTGTTCATATACATAGGATCCAAAAGGTGATACAAAATCAAATAGTTTTTATATGCTGGGTGTTTAGACATTCATAACTCATAAGAGATAAGGGTTTGTCCTTAATTGGCATATTTCATGGATTAGATATATGTAACGATTGAGCAGAAAAAATAATTGAAAATAAAAAATATAAAAATCCGTGATCTTAGATGGAACACATGCTAAAAAGTTTAGTCAAATCTCTCTCTAATAGTCTAAAATTGATGACGTTGGTCTCCTCCCACCACATCACGTTGCTTTGCTTTGCTGCTATAAATAACACACTCACTCACTACACTCCCTTATTACCAGAGCATAGTATATACTTACATTTAGGAACTTCCGTAATAATTAATGTGTGGCTTTCTTTATATCTTAAGTATGGAGAATCCGTAAAGCTCAGGAGGGATAGCGCCGGCCGGCCGAAGATGATACAAAAAAAAATTAAAAAAAAGATAGATCTTATCGGTCTGCGCTATCCATCCTGAGTTTCATGGTTTTCTTCTATACTATACTCATTCCTCTCGTCAGATGATGAATAATTGATATAGTAGAGATGCTCCCTCTCTTTGCGGCTTAGTTTAAATTTCTCACTGTTGCAGCATTTTGTAATAAAAAAAAAAATTAATGGCAGAAACCATAGCTAACTCCTTTTGTTCCAAATGTGATCAATGACTATATATAAGCGTATCTATTACAGTATATACAGGTTTGAAGTCTTGTTATTTGCATATTATTAGCTTAAATATATTAATCGCAGTTGAATAATTAATTACGCTTTCTGACCTTGAATGGAGGAGCTGCTGAAGGAAGGTATGTAATACAAGGAATCTAAGTTTTTAGAGATAAAAAGAAATTAATAAAACCATAAAATTCATTACAGTTCGTGTCTTTACATTGTACTGTAGAGAAATATGTACTTCTGTCTTTAAGATTAAAAAAAATAATAATAAATAAACAAGCCCATGTACACTTGGGCCTATTAAGCCCATTATAAATTGTGCCTAGGCCCAATCTACTACTGACGGACCCACCCTTGACTATGACTTCTTTTTTTAATTTTTTTCGTTTTTGTGGCTTAGCAAGCTCCAAAACAAACGTGGAGTGGAGGAGATATTATTTTACGCCTCGCTCGCTCGAACTAAGCGTTGTGGCCGTTAGTTAATACCTCTCTTACACACTCGGAGCTCAAGCTCCTCCGAGGTTTTCATCGAAAAAAGTTCCAGAATGGTTTGTGTTGTGATAAACCGAAGCTATCATCACAGCCGCTTGTTCCCAGCTGACGTGCACCGTGGTTGCCCGTCGAGTTCGACCATTCTGAGTTGCAAGCGTCCTCTGCAATTCCTCCGTGGCAGTAATGCAGCTCGACTGAGACCGAATTCATCGGTTAACGAAAATCCGGCCACGGTGCCTGAGCAGTCGGAGTCCCTAGTCGAGGATGATCGGGTTGGTGCTCGGGTGGGTTCAGTCTCTGACCCACCCGACGCGAATTCGAACTCATCGTTTCTGCAACAATTTTGGTAATTTATTTTTTGGTCTATTTCTCTTTGTTCACTGCAACTTTGTGTTGATTTTATTTGCATTCCTCGTTTTATTTTTTAGAAAGAAAAAAAAAACTTTTCTTGGATTTTTTTTTCTATCCTCTGGGTCATTTTGCGTTGGTAGGACGATATGCACGGACGTTTAAGTGGCTAGTCATAGCATTAATCAAAATCGGCCATTTCGATCTAGACTTCAATTCGCTTATTCGATAATTTAGATTTTCTTTGGTTAAAGGTCATTATAAGTTTACATGAGATATGTACTACTGCAAGCAAGTGTTATGAGTGTTATAACAACACTTGTGATTATTTATTACAGGAAATTGGATGGACTTGGAATGGACATTCTTTCAATAGCACTTCCAGCCGCTTTGGCCCTTGCGGCTGACCCCATTACCTCACTTATCGATACAGGATTTGTTGGCCATTTAGGTATATTCCAATCTTTTGGCATAGTAGATCACTAATTTGTTGTAGAAGTGATGCTTAGTTGGTCCTATGCTCTTAGTTTAGCTGTGTTTCACTTTCACCACTATCTATTGTGGTAGCTTTTTGAAGTAGGCTTTTTTTTTTTTTTTTCCGAAACGATAGCTTTGATTTCATTTATAAAAAGTACACGAGCTAAATAGCCCAACGGGTCTCTTTGGAAACATCGATTCCAAAGAGAAATAAAAGCTCACACAGGAGCACCAAACAACCAAATAAGTAAAAAAGAAAAAAAGCCGAAAAAAGACAAGATCCAAAGTCTTAAATACGAAGGCTTGAATCTCTTCATTGAGGACTTTCCGTTGGTTGGTTATAGCCTCCATCCATTATTTTGTTTTCTTTATTATCAGACTGATAAGATAGTTGTTTCACTGCTATCATTTGATTTAACTCTTGTTAGTGGTGTAGCCAAGCTCTTCCCATTCATGATTTGTGATCAAAATTCGCATTTTCATGTTTAGGATCGGCTGAGCTGGCAGCGGTTGGTGTATCGGGCGCAGTGTTTAACCTGGTCTCTAAATTATTCAATGTGCCATTGCTTAATATCACGACATCCTTTGTTGCTGAAGAGCAGGCATCTTCTGTAATTGCTGCTTCTGACAATAGCCAAAGTTCAGGTTCGAATTATTAAAATATATTTTGCAGCTATATTGACTAATGTTTATGTCGTGATATTATTGATGATATTGTCGTGCAGAAGAGCGAAACAAGATCTTTCTTCCTTCCATTTCGACTTCATTAGTTCTTGCTACAGCCCTTGGCATCATCGAAGCTATTGCGCTTTTTTCTGGCTCCAGTTTCTTCTTGAACTTGATGGGTATACCTGTTGTATGTCCTAAAAGCAACTGGAGTTAGTTATAATAGCCCCATTTATATATAATATTATGTGTTGATTTGACAAACAAATTTGGGATTCCACATCTCAAAACTTCTATCATCAGACTTCGATTTATTTGACTCATCAATGATGTTGCTGCATAAATCTCGTGACTACTCTTATTTAATTTTGGCAGAGTATCTATTTTTGGAACTATTTAGACTGTAATGGCCAAGGTGTAACATATGTAGACAGTAGCAACCCTTTTTATTATCTCTAAGATCTGATCCTAGTATCATTACCCCATGCAAGTAACATTTCCGACCATCAAGTTAAACTTCCCAGATCATGAACTATGGATTAATGACAGTGGAATGAACAAAGAATCCATTCAATCGTCTTCTATTTTCTTAGGCTGTAGGACAATGACCTTCCTAGTTTGCTAATAGAGTTTTCGGACTTATCACTTTCTGCAGGGATATTGTTTGTTCTCACTTACCTATTTTGATATGCCACAGGACTCACCAATGCGAGTTCCAGCTGAACAATTTCTTACACTGAGGGCTTTTGGTGCTCCGGCAATTGTCGTTGCGCTTGCCGCTCAAGGAACTTTCCGTGGGTTTAAAGACACCAAAACACCACTATATGCTGTTGGCAAGTACTATCATATAACTAGTATTTATTTACTTTTACCAAGATGTGGCCACAAACTACCCATCATTTCTTTGTTGTATGCTACAACTTAATGTTTATGTCACACTGAGGTCCTTTAGTGTTATTATTTTTTTCTTTTTCCATGTATTAATTCTCTCAACCTTTTTCAAATCATGAATTTTTCTTTTCTTGATTCCAGGGGCTGGGAACTTACTGAATGCAATGCTGGATGCAGTATTCATATTTTTCTGTGGTCTTGGTGTTGGCGGTGCTGCAATTGCTACTGTGATATCTGAGTACGTTAGTGATGATGATGTGGTACAACTGACACAGTATCTCGTCGCACATTTTAGCTAACAATACATCCTTTTGGTCCAGTAATGTGTAAATTTTCGTATTGTGTCATCAGGTATGTGACTGCTCTAGTTCTCCTGTGGAAGCTGAACGATGAAGTGCAGCTTATTACGTCATTTATCAGTTGGCAAAGGCTTTTGAAGTATCTCAAATCAGGTATGGCGATCTTGAGTTGAAACAAATATGCCAAATTAATTGATATGTTTGGCGATTTTGCCACTCATATTGAATAAACTTAGGCGAGAAGATCTTGCTGTCTATGTTATGGAAGCTTAGCTTATATTCTACCATTACACGTGTATTTGCTGTCAATAATGTGAACCAGAGATCATTTGCTAGATCCCCTTAGTCTAATGTAATTTATTTGCATGCATGACTTTGTTCAAGTTGTATCCAAGTGCAAATTAAGTAGTTCTTTTCATAGTTGTATTCTGTTATTTTTTGAGAATCGAGTCAAACTAAAACCAAACTTCATATTTTGTCGAAATGAAAAAAAAAAGTTTAGTTTGAGCTGTTACTGAACCGAGCACAGAAGAACTTTTATTAAAATAGCACAAACTGAGTGTTGAATTGTTTATTTGAACTTCAGCCCTAATCGTAGTTCATTCCCAGGTGGGCTCTTGGCCGGGAGAACATTAGCCGTGCTTGCGACAACTACAATAGCTACCTCTTTGGCGGCTAAAGAAGGCTCTTTGCAGATGGCTGGTTTTCAGATCTGTTTCCAGGTCTGGCTGGCGTTATCTTTGCTGAACGATGCTTTGGCGATTGCAGGCCAGGTAATTTATGCATTAGCTTGCAAAATATAAGATGATATTTCTTAAGTTACTTTTAGGATAATTTTTTATCCATGGTTTAAATAGCATCAACTTCTTTCATACATTTATATGTTTGTTTTCCTCAGTGACACAAAATGATGCGGTGAAATTATTCTTTGATAGTTGTACATCTTGATGATCATATTTTCTCATGAATTTTTTCAAAGATATAACAACTCATTTGTAGTACTTCAACATCCAAATTACAAAGCTATGAGTTCTATTCGTTGTCGCTGAACCCAGCAATTTATTCTATAATAAATTTATTTCGCAGCTTATCCCATAAATGTTAACTTGTTACCTCTTTTAGTTTCATATTTGATTATATGGACAATTTTATGCACCTTATATCAAGGGTTCCCCCAAATGGCCAAACTATCTGAGAACACTCAAGTCTTTTAGTTTCTTAATATTGTATTTACATTTGATGAACCAATACTTGCAGACTCTCCTTGCTAGTAACTATTCCAAAGGAAATTATGATCTGGCTCGTCAGGTGACTTACAAAGTGCTTGAGGTCTGTAAAATGTTATCCTACTACATTTATATTTGAAATGTGCACGATATTCGCTTGATATAGTCAGTTCACATCTCTCGCTCTCTCTCTCTGTTGTTCTGTATTACGTTGGTCAGGTTGGTTTGATTATGGGAGTAGCTTTGGCAGTAATCTTGTTCCTCGGATTTGGTGCCTTGTCCAACCTATTTACCACAGACTCGGAAGTTCTCCATATTGCTAGATCTGGAACCTTAGTAAGTATCTCCAGATAAATCTTTTATCATTGTTTGTTTCATTTTTTCATCATTCCCTCACACTTGGCGCCTTTTTTTTTTATTTGTATTTGAGAAAAAAGAATAAATGAAAAAAAAAATTTAGCTGCTTGTTTTTCTTTGGATCCTACAAAATCGAATGTGCGTAAAATACTAGTATCAGTTTTATTGTGCATGGTTTTAGTATCTTATTACTTGTAATGCTATAAGTTTTTTGGTGTGGTAATATAGTTTCAGATGTCAAACCTTTCCTGATTACTTCAAATGGTCCCTGATTTTTTAACCTTTTGGAGTTCTCTGATAACTTAAAATTGCTATACTTTGTTTCACAGTTTGTTGCTGGATCCCAGCCGTTTAATGCTGTAGCGTTTGTCCTCGACGGCTTATACTACGGTGTTTCAGATTTCGGGTTTGCTGCATATTCCATGGTAAAGAAAGATATACTATTTGTTCTCTCAGCTGCTTCACCTCTGATTTCTGCACACAAACTTAAAGGGTCACTCTTGTCGTTGATGAACAGGTGATTGTTGGACTGGTCTCTTCGGTCTTCTTGTTAGTCGCCGCTCCTTCCATGGGTCTTGCTGGTGTTTGGGGCGGGCTTTTTCTGTTCATGATATTGAGGGTTGTAGCCGGATTCTTGAGGTAATCTTCTACAACTTCTTACATACTTCCCCATACTTATGTTTAGTGTCTTCGAACAGAGCTTCAAACTTAGATTTCAAACGGTTCTTTGGCCCGAAGCATGCACTACATATTTCGGACCTCTTAAAGCTCACCAAAATGCTCGTCTTTGGTGCCAGGCTTAGCACCCGATCTGGGCCTTGGAAAGCGATACCTTTCAACGTCGAAAAGGATGATACTTGAGCCTCTGTATATAGCTATCAATCACCAACTTGACATATATACATGCACCATCCATCCCTCAAATGCTTGGCTTATCTATATAGACATAGAGTGCTGTGAAGAAGATGCAGCTGAGCCAAGGGCAGTGATTCATGAACACAAATATGCAGTTTGAGAACTCTAGCGATAAAACACAGCTTAAAATATAAGTTGTTTCTTGATTGTGAGCTACTAGTTGATTAGTTTTTGGGAGCTTTCAATAATGTTACAATAATGGTGGAGCAGATTATAACTGTTCTTGACGAAAGATTAGCTTTTAGTTTTGGATATTGACAGATTAAACAAGGTGTTAAAGTCGATGTCTTGTGTAAGTTGTATGGTGACATTTCAGAAATATCATTCGTTTACACCATTTTGATGGGGTGTGTGTGTGTGTTGATCAGTTCGAGCTCATATATGCCATATGAAGTAATGAAAGAAAGGGCAAAACTCCTATGTATGATGCATACAATTACCAGCAAAGCAGAAGTATCAACAAGAGTTTCGTCGGAGATATGATCCACTAATAGAGTATCTTATCTTACATAAGATGATGTTTTTTTCCAAGCACTGCTTGAAATCTTTCCGTGCCTTCTTACTTGTAAGGATCGCCTGAACAAATAATGAAAGCACCATAAGGACATACACAAGAACACTTCAATTGTCAGGACTTCAAACAAAGGATACACAACATAAAATTCATGCAAACGGTAGTATATAACCAGGAGAAACATTGGGCCGTATGAGACGGGCAACAATGCCCGCCTTGAAATCATTGCTATTGAATAGAATATGGCATTTGCAAGTCTCTTTTTAGTTTCACATTTCCATCAATTAAGGCAACAAACTGTGATCATCACTCACCACTCCAACTAGAAGGTCATGAATCCGACAAAATTCGGTATGCAGCTGCTAATTAGGAAAGGTTTCATCTAACAAACAGCTCGTGCAACCATAAACGTAAAAGGAATCAAAGCCCGAAAACAAATGATCAAAAGAAATACCTTCCAAAACAACCAAAATACAACGAGCCACCGAGAAATCATTGAGATGGTGTCTCTAATCCAGCAACTTGGTACCTCAATCCCATGTTATAGTTCTCCTGCAAAGCATAGAATACCCAAACACATTCGCATAAAACTTTATTACACGAAGATCATTCCGAAATAGAATCAATATCACATCTATGACATAATTCAAAGCCCAAACTTTGCCAAGAAGGAAAAAAGAGTCACCTGCTTCAAAACCTTGGCATCACTCTCCTCCACCAACTTTATAAGACTCTCCATTTTAGCTAGCATGTTCTCATACAACCCCTCGACCTCCCCAGTAGCCCCAGACTCAGACCCCATCAACTTACTCAGCCTCTCCGCACCAAAGCCCTCGTCGCAGACATCGCCCAACATGGTCTGATCGGTCCCATTATCATCTTCCACAATTGAATTCCCATCATAACCCATCATCGGAAACCCTACGTGGGGACTGAAGCTCTCATACTGCGAACGGAAAGATGGGCCGATGTTGACAACATCGAGACTCTTAGACTCAAAGGTCGAGCCCTTGCACAGGAACGCCTTGTACTCGTGAGTATGAAAGACGTTTTCTCGGAATGGCGTGGTGATTAGGAGGAAGACTAAAGGGGCTTTTGAGCCCGATAAGATGTTGAGGGCAATCGAGTCTTTCAACGAGGGGCAGAGTGGGCTTTTGCGGCGGGAGGCGAAGAAGCCTAGGAGTGTGGTAGCGGAGGCGGGGGGCGGGGTAGGTAGGGGTAGGTGGGAGGGTAGAGAGATGAAAGAAGTGATGGCGAGGGTTGGAGTAGGTGGGGCAGGGGCGTGGTGGTGGTCAGATAACGGGGTGGAGGCTGATAGAGAGAGGTGGCCGAAGAGTAGGCCGTGGAGATCCCCGGAGGAGACGGAGGATCGGTGGAGGACGGCGGATAGGGTCGCGCCGGAGATTTGGATCTTGTAAGGTGGAGAGAGATCGTCCATTTTTGTTTCGCCCACCCAAAGTCTAACCTTTGAGATTTATCTTTCTTTAGGAATCAAAGGCTGAAGCACATCTCCTTCACAAATATGCACTGCACTGCACTGCACGCTTGGGAATATTCATTCGCTCACTGTCATATGAATATTGCCTTGCTAGATAATATTCAATTTATTGTTAATTTAATAAACACAATATCATAAATATTTATTAACTTCATTACAACTTGGACGAGGTTTTTCTTCAACTTAGATCCAATGGTAGCATAGCATATCAATGAGCTCTCTCTTGACAAAGTGTGATACATGAAAATTTATTCAGAATATTAGTATATTGGGAAGAGAAGGAAGAAGACAAAGTATAATATACATTTTTTCTGGCTTTCCTACAATCTTTGATACTACCTTGGTGAGAGCTCTTCAAAGATTAGTTTCCCTTCCCATGGTTAGTTTAGTTGTGAATTGAAAAAAAAAAATAAAAAAAAATAACCTATTGCGAATATTTAATTTAAGATAAATAACTACGAAATAGTAAGCCCAAGGCCCGAAACAAAGAAATAATCTCGGGCCGAAAATGGTCAAGACTAATACAAATGGGCTTAAAGCTTGGGGCTGATATTAAATTAGGTAACAATATGTATTTATATACTATATTTATTGTAGGGTTTGTGATGATATTTTGTTTGAGATTGATTTATTTATAAATTGGCTAAACACGTGGAAGTAATAATTTTTTAATGAGCACTAATTACACGTGCCCAATCTCTATTGAATCAAAGAACAAGGCAAGTGCCTAAATATCATATATATATATATATATATATATAACCTCATTGCGTATATATTACGGAATCCTAGGATTATTTTTTTTGCTCAAAGAATATATGATTCTCCAATAAATTAAAGATTAAGAATGATGTCGGCATGCTGGGATTTTAAAATAAATAAAAAAAAATAAGAACAGCCCAGTAGGAGTTTGCAGAACTACACGATGAAATCTAATACGTATAAGCGTACGCAAAAGTACAAAATATATTTTAATTTTATTTCTTAAATAAAAATATCCACTTGAAATTCCCAAAGTTTTTAAATTTCATAAAGAGAACAAAAATCCAGGCAAAAGTCAATATCACTTCCCACTAAAAAAAAGGTAAATTATACTATATCTCATGTGGATATATTGAAATGAACACTACTGGCTTATGCTTTTTTTATTGCGTGAAACTTCCATATGTTGTCTAAAACTTGGCATCATATCCCTCATGGTGTCTAAAACATAGCATTATACCCCCAATTAGGGATTAAAAATAACAAGGAGCACATGATTAAATAAATCACGAGGATGTTTTATGCTATTTACAAATTATAGGAGTTTTGAGGTTTATTTTTTAAACGGTAGTATGTTATATGCAATTTAAAAAAAAAAAAAAAAAAAAAAAAAAAAAAACCTACTATAATACTCTATAAGCTACCTACTAAAGCCTTTCACAATTATCAAGACATGATGCAAAGCAAAGATATTCACTCAGAAACAGAAGCAGAAGCTGCACTGCAGGCATTTGAAAAAACAAGCAAAAACTATAACAGACATATTGCCTCAAAAGTCTTCACTTTCTGCCCCACTCTCTGACCAATCTCACATGCTTTTGTTTTACTTTATTTTAATTTAAATTCAATCGCATGCCATACGGCCATACAATAACACCTTTAATCATTCATAGGATCCCAAGATTTTTCATCTTCCCACCCTTTATTACCACATTCTTTTGGATGGACCATCAAATTCACCCCCACAAAACCCCACCTTTGTCTGAATAAAAACACATCCAATGACTTTTGCAAGAACCGTTTTTGAAGCTTGAGAATGAGATAAGGAGTTAGATAAACATAACTAGCCGTTACTATCATGGGATGGAATGAAAATACCAAGTAAAAACAACACATCAGTATCTCATTAGAAGTACAATAGAGTAAGATTTGAGTTCCGTTTCTAAACACAGACTAGAGAAGAAGATTTGCGAACTAAGTATCGATAGGCAGCGACCTTCTTCTTGCGGGAGGCAGTGTTGTCCACACACAGCACCATCTTCCCAGCTTCGTTAGCGGTGTAAGAGTTTCGAACCGCCTCTTCATCGGAGGAGATCAGATGGGGCTTCTCGACGGCGATGATGTAGCTGTGCTCGGCGTCTGGCACGAACTCAGCGCTGTAAACCAATTCCCAGCCTCCTACCACTAGCTCCCACGACACAGTTGCACCATCCTATGTATAGAGAGAAACATTGTTATAATGATGATAAATGTAAGAAAAAAAGGGTTGAGAGTGTAAATGGGATGCAGCTGCTTTTACCTCGACTCCCTCTATTTGAATGTTGACCTTTTCGCTACCTTTGACTGAGAATTCTGACGCCGGTTTAGGTGGGCCGTTGAGGTGGTCGCCGGGAAGGCTCAGTCCGCCGTATTGAACAGGGATATCCTCTGGCCTAATGAATCTAAGTAAGAAAAGAAGCTTATACGTAGTTAGCAACATTAAAGATCTCTCCATTTTAGGTTAAATGGTATCATCATCATATGTAGTAAAAGGACAAAAGACACATTAATGGACATACTTGTAAAGAGTCTCTGCAACATCTCCTTCCTTAGATATCACGAACTTGCTCTTGGTTCTTTTCGTCAGAAAAGGGCTAAACATGGAGTAAAGGAAGCTAAAGTACCACGGCACGTTTATGAAGATCTGAAGGCATGAACACAATGTAATAGAAATATGAACTTAACGTTAGAGTTTATGAACTAAAGAAGAAGAAGATAAAAAAATGGAGTTTTGCAGGCATAAGTCACCTTTCTGGCAACCATTTCTGGGTAATTATCTTGAAATAGAGACAAGATATGGTTCGAAACCACCCTAAGCTCTCTCTTTGGCATGTCCTTCAAATCTGTGACTTGAATGATCGAATTAACGCCGCCGGGTTTAAGCTCAAGCATCTTAATGCTCCTCTCAAGAACTTGAACTCTCCACCTCAGAAACTTCTGCAGCTTCTCATTACCACCTTCGCCGTCTCCGATATACTTCTCGAACATCGACTTATCCTTAAAAACACCGTAAGCATTGTAACAGACGGGGTGTCCCGCCCTGTCGAAGCCGTGGAGGTACGCCACGACGCCTTCGAGCTCCTTAAACTCCGACATGTCCTCCTCGTTCAAGATGCTGTCGGCTCCGAACTGCTGCCTCCAGGAGAGACACTTGAGCAGCATAGCGTAGGAATCCTCGACCTTGAACTCTCGGGCTCGTAGGAACTTCAGCAGGATGACGTCAGCTCTCGGATCGGTCGGCGAGAGGAGTGGGATGTTCCACATTGTGTAGTACGAGGTTTCGTCTTCTGCAGAAGGAGATGATTGGTCTTGAATTAGTTTGTGTTTAAGGTGTTTGAGGGCTTTGGCTTGGTGGGGCTTGAGCTGTGAGAAGAAGTATGAGTCTTCTTTGAACGAAGGTGCTCTGTGGAAGGATGATGAGCCCGTGGCTTCCATTAAAGAGGCGATGAAGCTTTTCTTAGCGGTGAGATGTGGCTGTTTAGTGGTCGTCGGCAATGGTGATTTTGCTTCGGCTTCCATTTTTTTTTCTTTTTTGTTCTTTTTCTTTTCAGTTGAGTGTTGGAAAATGAGAACAGAAATTGTCAGCTTATAATCATGTAACTGTTGGAGAGATGGGCTTATTATTACATGTATATACAAAAAGAAGATATAAATTTCTTTTTTGGTTTTTTTTTTCTATTAAGAAAACAATAAATTAATAAATAAACCAACTCTCATGTCTGTCTCCCTCCATCGTCAAGAACAGTTTTCTTCATCCATATCTAACAAAGTCCCATTTACCATTGTGCTGCTACTATAATCTTGTACTAAATTATATTTTCTTTTCTTTCCTTACAGCAACCATCTGTAGTGTAGCTAAGACGACGAACTCATCTCTTTGAAATAAGGCCAAAGTCCTTCAGGCAAAAGTCTCAAGTGTGACACATTCAATGTGACAATGGCCATTACAGTTATCTCTCCTATATCTATCTCCTCAACCTCATGCATTGTTTTTCTTCCTTTCCTCAAGTTGTAATGCTTCGTCGATAATTCTATCTAAGGCTGTAATAAATTTCCAAAGAAATGAAAGAAAAATCAATACATAACATATATATACATTTTGTTGACTGACAAAAGTATATACTTGATACAAATTCACCACCATTGATGAATAAGAACGCCTCTGTTTCTTAAAGAAGTAAGCAAACTCCAGGCACACACTGGCCATAAGTTTTCTCATTGTTGCCATTGCCACGAAGCTAGCAATATACATATTAGGATAAATGAACAAAGAAATATATGAAGTTATGTATGGTCTTATTAACATGTTAAAAACATGGGCTTCTAAATTCATCTTCTTACACAAGGCCCAATACATTACTTCGTGTTCATAATGTAAATTTAGTTCTTTACATTACAGTTGATCGCCCTTCTCCGATCCCAACCACCCAACAAAGGCCACAAACCATCTGAAAATGTGGGCCCCAATCCAATCCACTTTTAAGGAAATATGGTCCACAAAATGAAATGTATTAAGGTTTCCTTCATTTTCTTGACTTTTCGTAATTTCATGGACAATCAATATCCGTGCCCAAGAGTCAAACCCTTCGTCTGCAGTCTCCACCTAAGCTTTCTAGATTGTATACAAAAAAAAAAAAAAAGGAAAACGAATCCCAATGAACAATCAGACCAAGAAAAGGCGACACCTAATACCTCCACCTTCGGCGGGTGCCACCGTTGATGTGGAGGCTAGAGGAGGATCCTCCGGCGGCGCCGGGGTGGCGGACGTTTTCCGTAGATGGAAGAGAGATTATCTCATAAAGAAAAGATCTTTGGCTTTGCGTGGCATGGGCTGATACAAATGCGCTTTCATGCCCTTCATAAAAGGTAGCAGCAGCTTTTATTTTTCAGTGTCATCGAATTCACATACAAGAGAGAAAAAAAAATAATGAAAAAATGCACATCCTAATTGTCTGTATAGTCATCAAATCCATGTATGCAATGCAACTACAACAGTTTTAGTATACAACACTTTCAAACCAACCCTTGGCCTCATCCATCCTCAGTTGAGAAAAGATCGAAAAAACGAATCGTCCCTCGGCTCTTCCTTGGTAATCATCTGCTGCATCTGACTATGATTGTTAACCTCATTCCCGAAACTCGAGAATTCGAAATCATTCGCCATTTGAAGAGTATACGGCGTATGATTTTGCATCGATGAGTTAGAATAGCCATTCATCATCCCATTGTTCGAACCGTGGCTGCTGTGATTTATTACCGAGGGCCTTATGGCCGTGCTTGTAATGGGAGGCCTGCTCATCGTGTAGCTTCCGCTCCCCCGAGCAGCCGGGACATCGTGGTTGTGTTTGCCTTCGTACGTAGTGATCACTGCCCTCGTATCGTGGCATGCCCGCTCCACGTGTTTTCTTACGGGGCAACCGTTCGATGTGCATTTGTAATAGCTTCTGCAATGATTTCAATAGGAAGAAAAAATGAAAAAGGTGAGACCTTTGCCTACAATTCTTGGTTTTTCATTAAGGTTCTGCTGTATTTCATCGTCTTATTACCTAGGATTAGAGTTGCCCTTAACCACTTTCTGCCCGTACTTCCTCCATCGATATCCGTCGTCGAGAATGTCTATCTCGCTCGTGGTCTGAACCACGATTCTTGGCTCACGAATCGTTCTGCTGCCCGAAGCTGAAACACCCTCGCTCTCGCTATCGCCTTTCCTGAGAAAGAAAACAAGGGCAGACATAGTATATCAGAAACTGATAGATCAGCTTATTTCTGGCATTTTAAGGATGTAATAGTCATACACACACACACATACACACGCACCATTTCTTGGCTTCTGGCTCGTTCTCATCGTCGTCCCTAGAATTGCTCATCGAAGATCCCTGTTCGACTTCGTCATCCCCGAAAGAAGCCGACGAATTCTCAGGAGTTCCCCCCACGTTCTCAACCTGGCCTTGCTCGAAGAATGAGTTCGATTGGCCGAAAATTGGATTCTGAATAGAGCTTGAAGATGATGATCTTCGACTTGACTGTGGCTTAGGATGATTGTGGCTCCCTTTGTAGACGATCTCCGTTATGTGGCCGTCCAAGTTCCTCTCGACCTTCTTCTTGGTGGGGCAGCTCGGAAAAGTGCACTTGTAATAGCTCCGAGGGTTCTCGCTGCCCTTGACCTGCTTCTGACCGTACTTTCGCCAGTTGTAACCGTCGTCTGATTTTTTCTGCTCCCTAACGTACTGCGATGGTGGTGGTTGTTGAGGAGGATAGTACGCCTGAGTTTCTTGGAGGGATGAAGGTTCTTGCTGCTGCTGATGAAGAAGAAAAAAAACGTTAAAATTTGCTAAATGGAAGGAACTGAGAGATGATCCAAGTTTAGGTAATAATTATTACCATAGCCGTGTTGATCATTCCAGCGGAAGATGAGAACAGCGACGACGATAAAGACGGCGGCCTTGGCCTTGTCTCGGAAGGAAAAGAAAAATCGGAGAACTTATTGCCGTCGCCGCCCTTCGACAGAAGCTCTGCAAAACTCCCGGTGGTCGGAGATGGAAAAACCTGTGAAAAAAAAAATAAAACAAACAAATCGGATCAAACCTTTGGTGCATATTAATAATAATCCCGCCGACTTACTACAGAAACATCTATGTTTTAGACTTACGTTAGAAGAGTTGAAAAGCACAGGCGAATCAAGAAGTATCGAAGGGCTCAAACTAGGCGGAAAAGAGAGGTAAGAAGACGGAGAAGCAGGCGGCGGTGATAAGGGCAGAGACGCCGGCGGAAATGACTTGTACTTTGGCAGCTGAGCTTGGACTTGCCGTTGTTGTTGTTGTTTACCGTTTGCTGCAAGAAGATCGTTGAATGAGGACATATCTTTGTTTCCTCTCTGTTCTTTCTAGTTTTTTTCTTTCTTTGGTATCTCTCAGTTTGTCTTTTTTTTTTTGTTTTTTTAAATAAAAAAGAAAACTTTGGAGTTTGCTCTAGAGTTTGAATGAATCAGATTGGAGATGAAAGAGTGAATTTATATAAATATTATATATATGTATATAAAGAAATATGGCTGGGCTTCTTCTTAGAAGGTGGCAAATTTTGTTGACCGTGGAAAATTTTTATTTTTTGGTCAAATGTTTGACTCGTTCTCGGCGGCTTTCTTCAAACAGGGGACTGTTTAACGATTTAATATTTTTATTTTTATTTTTTTTATTTTCCCGTGGAACATTCTAACGTAGCCAAAATTATCAATTTTTGAGTATATATTTTTTTTCCTTTATAGAGCTATGAAAAATTACATGTATATTAGAAATAATAATATGTAACAAATCGAGATTACAGTTTTATAAATTATCATCGTTTTATTTCAACTAATTAAAATAAGACGACGTTCTTACAGTAGGCAATCGAAAATACAATTATGTACTAATTAATTACTACTAAATAAACTAAGTAGGTGATTACGTGCATAGCGCATACCTATTATTGTATTGCCACGCACTTTCGTTTCGCTGTAAGATTTGACTTTTTAAGTTCATTTCTGTTAATTAATTATTTGGGAAAACATTAAAATTAAGAAAAAATGAGTCAAATCTTGCAATAAAAACCCATGAGAGAAGTTATGGTTTCAAAACAGATATACAATATTTCCTTCCTGAAATAAGGTATTAATACATAATATTGAATACAAATTACAAAGAACAATGAATGAAGAGTTGAGCAATTTTCTCATCTCTTACACAATGACAATACTATATAAATCTTGACATTACACACAAACACACACACAATCCACTTTCTGAATAAAACACTTGAAAAAAAAATTATCAACTGAATCATCAATCTTACAACGCTGCACCAGATATTTGCTGCTTCCAACACCTGGGATCTAATTCAGGCTGCAAAAAAAAAAAATAAAAAAAAAAGGATTTTTTTCATAAACTGAAAATCCTCACTTGGAAATTGAAATTATATATATATATATATATATATAATATATATTATATATATATATATTGGGTACCTGGAAAAGTTTATCCCTCCATTGAAAGGTGCATCCACGGTCTTGCAAACGTCTGAACACATGCTGAGGTAATAACGATTTAAACGAAGCGTGGAGCTTCACTTTAGTCAGGCCGCCGCACGCCAGCAGGGCAGCTCCCAACCCATGTCGGGTCAGCCCTTCCTTGTGGAGTACGGTCATACTCTGCAGGCAGCTGATGCTCGAAAGAGACAGAAGCCCTTTGTTCGAAACAGACGTGTAAGAAAGACTTATCTGCATCATCATCTCATCATCATCATCATCACGAGCCCAATTTACTATTTGTTTTCGACTCGACGTATGTAAACGAGAAGAAATAGATGATGGTATTAGTTACCTGCTTGAGGTTCAGGCAAAACTGGGCTAGAGCAGTCATGCCAGAATCGTCGATGCTTCTGCACTTTTTGATGTCTAGCTTGCACAGCTGCTTGCATGCCGAGGCGAGAGCTGCCAGGCCCGAGGATGTCACCCAAGCACATCCTCGGATTTCGAAAACTTTCAGCTTCGGACATTTTGACAACGATATTAAGGAAAGGTCTGTTAGGGATTCGCAGTAAGCTAGGCTGATCGTTTCAAGGCCAGAGCAGCCTCGAGCTACGGATGAGACGCTCAGATCAGTGATTCCAGCCGATCGGTATAAGTCTAGCTCCTTGAGCTTCGGACAGTTCATTCCAATATGGATAAGCCCCATATCACTAATGTTCAGACATAATCCCAGTTTCAAGCTTGCTAGTTCGGAGCATCTCGAGATAGACTTAAGGCCTGAGAAAGTAGGAATCGAATCAACATCAGTAAACAGTAATGCTTATAATCTACTTGTCTATTTACGTCGAGTTAAAAGGAGATTCACCATCATCATCTATTTCAGTGTCCGTCAAGTCGAGCTCCTCGAGGAAACGACAGTGCTGTCCGATCAAGACAAAAGCTTCTGCTAGAATTAGGCTGCAAGACTCCATCTTCAGAGAAACGAGGCCAGTGCAAGAATTCGTAATCTGGGCCAGCGATCTGTGAGTTATCTCACGACAGCAAGTTATGTCCAGCTTCTTCAAGTCCCTGCGTTTGCCGACGAGGGAGTGGATTCCTTCGTCCTCCACACCAACGCACTTGCTTAAGCTCAGTTCTCTCAGGGAGACACACAAACTTCCGATCTCTTTGAGCCCCGAGGATGTGACTCGGCAGCCGTCGAGTTTCAGCGACTGCAAAGTCGAGAGCTTCTGTAAGCAATCTGCTACAGCGAGATCTACCTGGAGAATCAAGCCAACGAGGAATAAAAACAACGATCTTGACTAAAATTCAATCATCTTTGGTTAGTTAATAAAGTAGAGAGAAGCTACAGAGGATTTTTACTTGAGGCCCATATGATAAGTTGAGCTGCTTCAAATATCCAACGGCACTTGTGAGGAAGGACAATCCCACATGACTCATACTTTGGCAGCTTGAGATGTCAAGATTCTGCTATGATTTAAGGCAATTTTTTTCGGAGATTATTAATACACAGTTCAGCAACATAAACACAGAATGAAAGCAACAAAGACATTCTTAAATTAGTGCCTGCAATGATCTGCATCCTTGTCTGAGAGCTGCGAGGCTTTCGTCGTCGATATTGTGGCAACCTTCAAGGGCCAAATCTTCCAGGTATTGCAACTCCAATATTTGAGATAAGCATTTATTCGTTATCTGAACAGTATTCAACATAAAATGAATCTCCAGGCATATTGAAAACATCCTCAAAACCTCCATTTTATCAGAAAGGACACAGAAATGGATAAAGAAAAAAAAAAGGGGACAGAAAACAAGTGAATTACCGGCAAGTAAGAAAGATCCAAGCTTCGAATCTCCTTGCACTTAATGGCAACTAAGCCCACTCCCAAATCACCAACGCCTAAACACCACTTCAGATTAAGCAGCTTCAGCTTCCTACATCCCACAGCTATGCAACCTATCCCAATATCTGTAATAGATTTACACCTCACCAGCCACAATCTCTCCAAGTTCTTGGCCTCGGCTATTGCAGCCGCAGCCAAGTCTTTAAGTTCCGTTCCATTCGACAGATCAATCTCGACCAAGTTCTTGCAATTCATAGCTAAATCTGATAATCCCGCGTGAGAGAAGAACTTTGACCTCGAAAGATTTATCGATCTCAGCATTTCCCTGCCGCGCCCACCTGATATAACGCCCAGCGATGCGTTGGTAATCCTCGGACATGATGTAAGATCGAGGCTTGTCACATATGGGTACCTATTCAAAACTCTTGTCAAGTGCTCTGAACGAAGAGGCTTCAAGAATTTACGGTGGCGGGACTCGATTGCGTGGAACGATTTGCAAACGAGGGAGAACGATTTTTTATCGATTGGGTCTTCAGACAAGAAATCAAGGATCATGAAAACAATCTCCTCAGATAGAAGGTCAAAACGGCCATTTCCGGCCTCGGAAACTGACCTTAGTTTCTTCATCGTCGACAAAATGGGAGCTTTTTGGGGCATTCGAGCTAAATATTGGCCGTTATACGGAATTTTTCCGGCCAACTCTTTCTGGGTTTTAGTTTTGAAGCAAAAAAGGGGCTCACTTGAAGGTGATAATTATCACCGTAAAGGAGATAAGTAGAGGATGAGGTAGTGAAGCTATGATGGGGGGAGGAGGAGGTTGTTTTAGAATCGCCCGTCAACTGAAAAATGCAGCAGCCATGAATTATATATATGGGCAGTTGAGGAAGTTGAGAACTAGAATGAATAAACTATGGTGATTCAGGGAAGAACAACGTGAAATTACAAGGTTGTCCTTGGTTGAGTACATAACAGCCCTTTTGATATTGTCCAAAAACTGTAAGGGGCAATATGGTATTTTCGCAAGGCCGTGATGGTGCCGTACGTGAAAGGACTGAAAGTAGAGAAAGGATGAGTGGAAGTTGACGAGGACAGATTGGTAATTAAAAGCCGAAAGTCGTGTAAGAAATAAAAAAAAAAACCTTCACTTTTGTGTTGTGCTGTCAAATAAGCAAAAACTCGCCTTATTCGGTGGAGAGTATATGTGAGGAAGGATATATCTTAGGTTAAGACCGTCGCCCACAACACAATAATATCATTTATTTATATTATTACATTTAAATTGGAAAAGTAATAATATATAATATCGAATAGTGCTACGGCTTATTCGGCAGATTCCATGTGGCCCCACAAGAAAATTATATATTCCATTTTACCTAAAATAGATTTTAACATATTATATCTGTTTGTATATATAATATAGTTGTATGAGAGGGAAAGCCGTACTTATGACGGCCTTCACGAAGTACTAACCTTACCCTGATAACAACGGACATATTATTAATATTCTCATGACACTAATTACGTATTAAAAAAATGAATAAATTTCTTTTTGAAGAAAGAAAGGTTCACGAGTTACACGAATAAAAGTACTTATTTATATTACGATTTTAAATCGATTTATTTTTTTTCTTTTTTAACGTAAAATAATTAGAGTTAATAATTGGAATGGATTTTCAAAATAAATGTAAAGGAAAAAAAATATATCATCTGTCACGGATATTTTTTCTTTTTAGGAGGACAAGTGTCTATGCCCAGGGGTGTTCAAATTTCGGATAAAACCGAAAAAACCGACCGAACCGAAATTTTTGGTTTTTTCGGTTCGGTTAATTCGATTTTTCGGCCGGTTTTGGTTTTGTATTTAGAAAATTTCGATTTTTCGGTTCGGTTTTCGGATTTCAGAAAAAATAACCAAAATAACCGAAAAACCGAAATATATTTAATTATATATAATTTATATTAGACAAGTTTAAAATATTGTAGTTTATGAAAGTGATTAATAGTTATAGTGATAATAAAGTCCAACAAAATAATTATATTTTAGATAAAAAATAATTAAAAGTACAATGTTTATTTTATAACGCACTATGTTATAACATTTAATTCATATATATATAGATGTTATAAAAGGTAATTACGAACACATATGAGTAATGCAATTATCATTTATTACTGTTTAATTCATATATCTATGTAATGCAATTATAACATATATATATATATATATTATACGAGTTAATTCCTATATATATATATATAATATATGCACATATATGAATTAACGGTTAACCGAAAACCGAAATGAAAAAACCGAACCGAAGTGTAAAAAACCGAACCGAACCAAATTAAAATGGTTCGGATATCGGATTAGGCATCTGTAAAATCGAAAACCGAAAAACCGAACCGAAATTTGAAAAAACCGGACCGAACCGTCCAATGAACACCCCTCTATGCCTGCGGATGAGTTGAGTGGGAAAGATGAAGTGCGTTCTTATCAAGAGAGGAAAGGGAAAAGAAATAAAGAAATTATGTTATTGTTATAAAAATATTAATTGTGATTAATATTATATTAAGATTATTTTATTATAATTATACTTATATTAATATTATAATGAAAATATAGCTTATAATAATAAAGAGAGAGAGATTAGATAGAGATTAAGTATTTCAATACTTGGTGTAATTTACAATGAACTCTAATCACCTATTTATACTATTAATAATTCACTATTACAACTAATCACATTAATTAAAATTATACACCTCACACTAAAATACAAACTCTTCAATTAAACACATCATCTTATCATCTTATCACATTATCATCATTTAATACAATACTTCCAAATCATCAATAATTTAACTAATATTATTATTTAAAATATCCACAATTAATTATTTCATAATAGTTATATAATAGATATGATATACAAACCTTTTTTTTTTTTTTCTCTCGGGGAAGGTTGGGACTTATGGAGGCTCTTACTAAACGTATAAAACCTGGCCAGAAAAATGCTAAGGATTACACGTCTTATCAATGTGACCTAATTAACCGATTTATTTGTGGGGTTTTTTGCACGTTATAGAGACAGAGAGTAGGGACTAAGATATATATATATATATTGTCTAAAATATCCCAATATATTATATATATTTATCTTAATATTGCCTGTCTTGATTAGTAATGCCGAGGATAAGTAACAATATAATAATATCTTGCTAATCTTCGTTGATTCTTGCCATGGAATTTTACTACCATTGATTTCTCAGTGGATGCCGCCCAAGTGATGAGTGTATACATGGGTGTTTTCTTACATAGGCTAGGTTATATTAACTTACGCTTCTTAGACAAATATTTAATTAATTATGTGTAACTGTCACTAAATATTTTCTTTAAAACACAGAATTTTATATAGGCGGAGGGGTTTTATAGAATTGTTTTTTAACATATTATAATTTGGCAGGTAGATATGATCAAGGTCTTACTAATTATGATTCATTAAGCCTTAAGTAACTACGCCGACCTTTCCCTAATAGTTCCAAACTATTCATATTAAACTCAGAATAAAAACCCTTTTGTACTATTGAATTCACCTTTTGAGGTCAACTAGGGTCGGTTTATTTATAGTATTGTTATTTTTTTTCTTGGTTTTTTTTTATATATCTATTATTAAAATTAATTCGAAGAGCCCTCAGATCGATGAGGGGAAGTTAAATTCAACTTTGTTCGTTGTTTTTGGTTTCTAACTTCAGCATTATACAATTCTATTCTGTGAGACATTTTCTACTTATTTTAGCCTTTCAATGTAAATAATCGAGAAGGGCTTATCATAAAGGTCATGATTTGTGATAATCATAAAATTAATCATGATTTCCGACATTATATCATTTTTGAATAAGTTTGACATTTTTATTTTTTATTTTTGTCTAGCTAGCACACTCAATATTCTAGCATTAACTTTTATAGCTGTGGACTAAAAACATTTAGAATCCTATGTTGTCGTTAATGGAGGTCATTTTCCTTATTTACAAACACTTTTCATATTACCCATAGATATCAAATATTTTTTCTATCGTGATTATTTTTTAAGGGGATTGAAAGTTAGGGATCGGTCTCATAGTTGAGAATGAGGTATAGATTAAATTTAGACTAAACTTATAGGATATTGTGATGTAGACATTCTAAAAGGATATCTAGAAAATAAAACACTAATTCACACAAGAATTTAGAATAACAATAGTGTAATAATGTGTGCTGGAATTGTCTAGGTCATCATGATCGTATGCATTTATCAGCAGCAAAAGGCATTTCGATGAAGGATTCTCACCACATGATAAATCTTTAGTAATGGGTTTCATGCTTTTAATAAAGTATCAATATGAGACAAGCAACATCTGTGGAAGGAATATATAGTGAAATAAAACATTAAATAAATATAGATTAAATCACTAATAATAATTATATAAAGTTCGATGATTCTCCAAATCTTTATGCAATTTCTACAGATCAATTATCATCGCTAGAATGTGATCTCTCTCCAAATGACAGTGAGTCCACAAAGTAAGCGTCACATCTGACTTTATTCGTCCATAATGTTAATATAATCAATTAGACTTTATATTGAAGAGAAGTTTGTGTCTATTTCGATGAAGGATTCTCACCACATGATAAATCTTAGGCATCTCAATATATAGTACAGTGGGAGGAGCCTTCTTAGGCCGATGATTACATCTCATACTTACCCTACCAAATATACATCTAATCATCTAATCTTAGCCTTAATATCCTAAATATATGGGCTAATAAGACTCACAAACATGTAGAAATGCTGATGAGTTCATGACCATGAGAAGAAGAATTGCCAGCAACCCAAGAATATGATGATATATGTATATACACATTATATATATATGGTAGTTAAAATAAAGTAACCCTTGATATTAGGCAAAGCACCTTTTGGTTTTTCTTTTTTCGTGACTCACGAAGATGAAAGCGTTCATATCTTTTAGCAATTCTGAGTGTAGACTTGCCGACATTATCAGACTTTCTTGTTCAAGAATCGCCATCTGAAGCTTTTTTAGTACATGTGATAGTTAGGGTAAGAAGACAGCAGCACAGTCCATGTAGGAAGGAAGTAGATACCACCAATCTTCATTTCTAAGGGTTAATATAAAAGCAGCAAAACAAAAGCCTTTAAGCATCAGTATTAATATATAGTTGGCAATGCAAAGAAAAAGAAAAGCTATATAAGGTCCCACGTTTCAACCAACTTTTTCGATTTTTTTTTATTGCGAGTCCGCTTAGGGTATCTAATGTGTCTATGCACATAGAGGTAGATAGGTTTGTTCATTATTAACCTTTAGTTAAGTGGTCATTTATATATATATATATATATATATATATATATAGGTGTGTACATACTGTAATCTGACTCACATTATAACCACAGCCTATAGCTCTTGAGACATAGTGAGTATGCCTAACTAGTTATACACATATAAACCTCGGAAGGATAGAGTCTCTTACAATTCGATGACTTCAAGATTGGAGAGTAGTTTGAAGCTTAGCATAGCAGCAAGCTAGAAAAAGGATGAGTGTTGAGCAAGATGGAGAAGCAGGGCACGTGCATTATCAACTCATCATGAGTTAGTTCTTCATGTGCCCATCTTCCCCATCATGACCACTCAATCTTTTATTTGTTCAGACAAAGAATTTTACAGCGGTTTGTGCTTTCTTGGCTCAAGCTAAGGAGATCAATTTTCCAGGTAAACATGCTTATAGGATTGACTAACAACGACCTCGCCAGGCTTCGTTTTGATATTAATTACGTTCGCTTGCGATTATATGCTAATTAAATTTTATGATCTTAGAGTGTTTGCATTGGACAAAGGGTTGGGCCATGCACTTTGTCATTCATGCCTGCTGAAGTGCATTCCAGGTTTATTCCTTTTAATTAAAAATAAAAAATAAAATCAAGAAACAATCATGGTACGTGTATATTATATAGATGCCATTCGATATTGTTAGAATTCTTTTCATATGCACTATAAACTATAATGACTGTCGGCAATAATCTATTACATACTTCACTTTTCCTGCAGAGGAAAAATAAAAAGAAATAAGAAAAATATAATCTTGGGGATGAGATCACACTGCATAAACAATTATCAATGTTATCTATCATGCACATCATGCGCTTTTAGATGTTAAAAAAACGCATTTAGAGTTGACAAAAAAACCGTTTTAAACTGCTGCTTAAAGGAAAGCCCAGTTTATTGTCTGCCCCAACTTGAGATGGTCCATCCAATAACTTCTAAAGCTACCTTCAGAAAGCTGTAAATATCTTTCTTTTCCAAATATCGTGCTTGACCATTTCATGGATGAAAGTTCAAACTTTTTCTTGTCTTTTTTAACTGTCTTGTGAAACGGATAATAAGATTAACGGTTTCAAAATATACTCACGCATTCAAAACAAAACACGTCCAGCTACGTGTCTAACCTTCATAAAGTTCAGCTTTTTAAGATAATATATGTACTGTAAAATTCAACGTTCCGTGCTCGAATGAAATTAACCCTCCAAAAGATTGACCTTTCTCTTACAGCAACGACCAAGTCTAGATGTGAAACTTATATATAAGCCATCACAGTCGTGTAATAAACCTCGGAAAAGATAAGCTCAATAGCCATGGAACATCAAGCAGGTCGTCATAGCAATCAAGGTTCGGTCATAAGCCCACAATTCTGTTACCCTCATCCTATCGAAATCACAGTAGCCCGCAAATTTTCGAGCCTAACGAATAACAGATACGAGGTCATCGACGCCAACGGCAACACAATCTTTACCATCCCACGACATCGCTTCTCTCCCAAAGTGAGGAAGATCGTCGATCCTTCTGGGAAAACCGCCGTCACTTGTCGCATGGTGGTAAGAAAAATCAAATCTTGGCTTAGCTAGTGTTCGTCCTCTATGGCCTGGCCTCATCTGAAGAAACTATACGATGTGATAATACCAATGATGATTTACAGGGATACTTTAGGCATGGAGTATGGCAGGTGTTCAGAGGTGAAAGCACTGATCCAAGAGACATGGTTTTTAGGACTACTGTTGAGCTATCTACGCTTACGCAGAGGAAGAACAAGCTACGCATATTCCTTGCGAATAATACCTCTCAAGGTCAAGAGGCGTGCGACTACTTGCTGAAGACTTCGAGCTTCATGAGCTCTGGCGAGGTTTATGCCGGCGCAGGAGAGTCTCCCACTGCTGTTATTGCGCAGGTAGAAGATAAAGAAAAGTTATTAACATTCATTTCTCAAGTGCTATGCTTTTTTCGAGTGTTTGATTGATGATGTTCGAACGTTTCAGTTTTACAAGAAAATGGCGCTGTTCGGAAGGGACAAGTTCGTGTTCTCTGTGGATTCAAACGTGGATTATCTGTTCATCGCCTCTATTATACTCATTCTTGACGAGATTAATGTAAAGAGAGACTAAAGGGGAGGGAAGGGAGACATTCAGTACTTTGTTGTGTGTATATTTTTTAGCTTTGGAGATGTTGATTTAGGATCTCTGTTCATAATCATGTGTCGATTGTGTTGTCACATATATATATAATATACGTTTATATTTCAAAGTTCATACCATGCATGCGATGTCGTGTAATAAAATACTACATAATGTTTATTGATTCAATAAACGGCTTAAGGCAGCGAATATGGATTATTGATCCATAGCCGTAAGAAAGATACTTGTGTAGGCTTCGTGTCAAAACAGAACTATGGATTTAACGATGTGTCAGAGAAGACCATCTTGGTCAAACCCACAAATAATTCATGTTCTGATTTTTGTTTTTTTCTTCACCATCGTAGCATAAAAGAGAGGGTTTGTAGGAAGATAGAGAGGGAGAGAGATGATTTCGTCTATGGCTAAAATTACATCTTCTTCTTCATCAGCTACTGTGAGGGTCGAGAAAGCTACAAGCGAGTTTCTGATTGGGCCTGATTGGACCATGAATATTGATATTTGTGATACTATAAACTCCAATCAGACGTATGCACAATGTTTTAACTTTTGGGTGCCTCCATGGTTGAGGATTTTTGTTCCTTTCTTGCAAAGTTGACTTCTTTGTTCTCTGTGTTCTGTCAAACGACATGGGTTTTTGTCTGTTGATGACTTTGGTTCATATAAGTTGGGGTTTTCTTAATATTTGTTTTGATTGGTGATTTTTGTCTAATCTGCTGTCCCAGGTGGAAATTTTCATTTCAAAGAGATGCTTTAGTGTTTCTTTGTCTTTCCTTCTGTCTTAGTATTTAATTGTCTCGATCTTTTACTGTCAAATAACTTCCACGATTCAGTGTGTTAGTTTGTAATGAAGAAGAAATTAAGAAAACGGACAATATAAGCTTATCTTCCAAGTCTACTATCAAAGAAGGGCCTTTTTCCAAGCTTTCTTAGCATTCCTTGTGTTAGATTTGGTGAAATTATCCATATATTTGTCTCTGTATATGATGTTCTTGAGGTGGAATTTATGGATTCATAAGCACTTCTCCGGCGGTTAATCCTCGTCGTCTCTCTGTTTAGGCTGGCCAAAGATGTCGTAAAAGCTGTCAAGAAACGATTGCAGCACAAGAATCCCAAAGTTCAACTGCTCGCATTAACGGTAAAATCGCAGTGTATTCTGGCTCGCTTACATAGCTCACAACTCAGATGTAAATGCAACTGTGTCGCTCGTAGATGCTATAACACGATTAATCTATTCGTTTATCTGCAAAACTTGGGCGTATAGTATCATCGATTAAGTAGATTACTCCTTTTTCTTTCTCAGCTTTTGGAGACAATGGTACAGAACTGTGGTGATTGTGTGCATTTTCAAATCGCTGACAGAAATATACCGACTGAAATGGTCAGGATTGTAAAGAAGAAGGCAAGTGAAGATATCATCGGCACTTACTACACAGATGGGTGAAATTGTGATAGTGTTAGCTTATGCAGACCTCTTTTCTTTTTTCAGACGGATATGCACGTGTGCGATAAAACACTGACATTGATTGCTTCTTGGAACGAAGCATTTGGTGGATCTGTAGGAAGATATCCTCAGTATTACGTTGCTTATGAGGACTTGAGGGTATTTAGTTTTGATTCCTCTTACATTTTGCGTTCAATTTTGATATGGTTTTATTCGGTATGTTCGTTTAATTGCATGATGATGCTCATCACTATCAGCTTGATTGATCATTGATGCTCCTTGAGCTTTGAAATGGCCATGAAAGGCTTTGAAGCAGCTACTACATATTCTGAAAATTGCCGTCCTTTCTGAATGGAAAGTCAGTTTCTTGCAATGCTAAGATCTGAGTTTTTTGCTTTCATTTTCTTCAGCACTACGGCGTAGCATTTCCACCACGTTCGCCTAACTCTGTTCCCATTATTACACAACCAATATCAGGACATCCTCCTCAGCCTAGTTATGGAATGCCTAGTAGTTCTTCAATGAGACTCGATCAAGCTAAGGCAGAAAATAATGGTTTAAGGTTTGCTATAATCCTAAAAACTTGTGTAGTAATAGCTAAGCCTTGGGTTGTCCTCGAGACTGCTCGGTATCTGCCATTTGAACTATATATACCCCTCCTGGCTATGAGTGTATTGTATGAGTAAAATAGCACCATTTATTAAATTCGAATAAATCTATGTATGTAGGCTGTGAAAAATGAAGTCATAGTGGATCTCGTCGAGCAATGCCGTGCGAACCAGAAGAAACTGATGCAGATGCTGACTACAACAAGGTTAGTGTTTTATTTCACTCCATTTTCTTGCAATTCGAAGGAAAGAAATGGCAAAAAAATGAGTTGTTTCTTTCTCATTTGTGCAATAGGGACGAAGAGCTTCTTGGACAAGGGGCTTGTAACGAACGACAGAATGCAAGACGTCCTTGCGAAACACGATGCAATAGCTTCTGCTTCGCCATTACCGCCTGATGTAATAAATACCACGCCCGAAGCATCGTCTGCTAATAATAATATGGCTGGCCCTAAATCTGCTGCAACTTCTCCAGATTTTCCAGCACATGAAGTTGTGATTGACAAAGATGAAGAGGATGACTTCACACTTTTGGCTCGAAGGTATACATCTACATTTTTTTTTTATCCAAATAACAACTATGGCTTCTGCTTGATGGCATCACATATGGTAAATTATTACATTACGACGAAATAAACACTCTTCGTTCTGATGCAGACACTCGGTAACTCCGATAGGGCACAAGGCAGCTTCAGAAACATCATTGAGTCGTCACTCCACAGAAACACAAACGACTGATCAAAACATCATAGACCTCCTCAGTCTCACCTTTTCAACAGCCGAACAATCACATAATCCTCCATTTCACACCATGCCCCCGAGCCAAAGTCCGTCTTTTAACAGTTACTTAGCTACTTGGCCTCAGACCCAACCATTACCTGCCTATCAAACTCGACATGAAGTCCAAAGTCAACCGCAGTCTACATATGTACTGCAAGCACAGTCCAAGGCTCAACAACCTCAGTACTCTTCGGTTTATTATCCTCCTCCTCCTTGGGCCATGACTCATGGCTACTACAGCAGTCAAAGCTCCGTAATGGGACAGCCTTGTACATTCTCGAATACTCAAAAGCACAACTCTGCTGATGGAGAAACAAAGGTTATTAATAACAACTTTAGTCCTAGCTCTGGACAGAAGCCTTTCATACCATCGTATAGGTTGTTTGAGGATCTTGATGTGTTTGGTAATGAAGATGGAAGGTTTTAAATCTCGAAAAAGCGCGGCATCAACTTGTTTGTCAATGGCGAACATGTAAGTTTCAGTTCCATCCTATAGCTGTTGAAGACTATTTGATGATGATGATGATGACGACGACGACGACGACGACGACGACGATGAGTTTTTCTTGTCTTACGATCCAATTTAAAGACTTGACTCACCTGATACGTCCCTTACAACTTGCAATTATATATATATACAATATAAAAGCATGATTATTGAATAAAACTTACAAAATCTTTATTTAGAAAACAAATGAGTTAACTATACCAACAGCATATTGTAATAAGAGAGGAGAACCATTCATCACTAACTCAAGATTAATTTGATTATAACCAAAGAAAATGATTTACGCGTTTGTCTAAGTCCATTAACCACTCACATAATATCACACATTCATATGCCTATCTATATATACACTTCGCAAAAGCACCCTAATGACCATATCTTACTACAAAGACAACTCCTTGTAGAACGAATATCACTATATAGGTAAATGAAAATGGCCCGTAAACTCTTCGCCTCTTACCCTTTCGCTTTGATCATACTGATCTCTTTAGCAACAACCACATTATTGGCCTCTTTATCTCCAACGTATTACTACAAAACATGCCCGCAAAGCCCTACCGGTAATCAAACGAGTCGTGGAAGACGCCGTGAAGCAAGAGAGGCGCATGGGGAGCTTCTTTGTTGCGTTTGCATTTTCACGATTGCTTCGTTAACGTAAATATTCGTAAAACGGTCTTGATAATTAGTTGAAAGAAGTATTAATCTCTACGTATTAGGTCATATAATAACACCCATCCTTTCATATTATTGCAGGGTTGCGATGGCTCTATTATTCTAGACTCAACTTCGAGCTTTACCAGCGAAAAATTTGCAGCCCCTAATAACAACTCTGCCCGAGGATTCGAAGTCATCGACAGAATAAAAGGGGAAATTGACAGAGTTTGTGGCGGGCCAATAGTATCGTGTGCAGACATTTTAGCAGTTGCTGCCCGCGATTCAGTTGTTGCGGTATGTGCTTGAACCGTTTTTTATAACTCAAATATATTCATACATTACTGTCCATTATTACATTGACGGATAAAAAACCCTAACCATGAGTGTGTTTCTTGAAGCTTGGTGGGCCCAACTGGAAGGTGAAGGTTGGAAGAAGAGACTCAACTACATCAAACATAAACCTGACAAACTCAGATATCCCCGCGCCGTCCATGGACCTATCGGCTCTAGCCAGCACGTTTGAGAGACAAGGACTGAGCTTGAAGGACCTCGTGGTTCTATCAGGCGGACACACCGTAGGGTTTTCTCAGTGTCTGAATATCAGAAACCGTATCTACAACGATTTCGAATATCGACTCTGACTTTGCAAGGAGACAACGAACGACGTGTCTTGTCCAAGGCGGCGATTCTGACCTTTCTGGTTTGGACCCAACTTTCGGGGCTTTCGACCGTAAGTACTATGGAAACTTGGCGGAGAAGAAGTGCTTTTTGCATTCTGATCAACAACTGTTTAATGATGGCAATGCTAACACGGAGGCTCTGGTCGGTGTTTACGCCAGAGATTACGACGCTTTCGCCATGGATTTTGTTGATGTCTTACATTGACAATGTTGAGGCAACACTGGAGTCAACATTGTTGACTCAGACTGCGTCAAACCGATGTTTTGTCTTTCATGCCCAAATAACCGTTTACCCTATTTTGTGGATTTGTTTAAGTTTGTGCAGGTATTAATTACGAGTTAGACCGAGCCAAGAGAGAGAAATCAAGTGGAGCTAAAAATAGAAGGTGGACTTACTAAATATAGAGAAGAGAGAGAGTTCAAGAGAACAAGTCAAGTTATAACTGATCTGGACTTCGTTCAACGTCCATTATCATCTTGGTGGAGCAGTGGACGATAGTGGACATCATGGGTTGTTATTGGATCGAATATAAATATGCAGAAGACTTCGAGAAAGTCGGTGGATCATCACATCGAGATAGAAAAGGCGCGCGCGTGCAAGAGCTGAAGAAAGGGAAGCTTTCGATTATCATCTATCTGTATTTGATCACCTTTGTGCCTAGTGTGTTAGCTTTACACTTGTGTATAGGTCTAGGATCTATACGTGAGCTTTGTGTGAAGTTGCTAGGCTGATTTGTACTATCATTGATAGTTGATTTTTGTAATCCATTCGTGTAGTGGAATTTTGCCCTGAAGGCACGCAGCAAGTTCTTATAACTTGCTGCAAATTTTGAAACCATGTGTTCATCGTGTGCTTGCATTTGTTTACAACTAAGTTAATTTTCCGTTGTGCAAAATCTTCTGATCCCGAATGTTGTTTCAACATTATGGTCAACATTTTATTTGACTGATAACTTAGTTTTTACATCCATATCCGGGAGACCCCACCTCACAAGTGGTATCAGAGCCTCCGCTTGATACACTAAGCGTTCTGATCTTTTTGATATGGATGCCTTAAGCTCAAATTATTTTGGTAAAGTTCCTGTTTTAGATGGTTCTAATTATGCTTATTGGAAAATTCGTATGCGTCAATGCATAAAGTCGATTGACTCACGTGCATGAGACTCTGTTCTCAGTGGTTATACCCCTCCTAAAAATCATCATGACGCTGATGGGGAAGTCATAAACAAACCTATCGCTGAATGGACCCCGCTTGAAAGAGCCTCGGCTGATTTTAACGAAAAAGCTTTGCATGCTATATTTTCTTCTGTGGATATTTTCATGTTTAAGATCATTCAAAACTGTATTAGTGCTCAACTTGCGTGGGATATGCTTCAAAGGTATTGTGAGGGTGATGCGAGTGTGAAAGACACAAAACTTAGACTTCTTCATAGTCAACTTTAGAATCTGCGAATGAGTGATGATGAAGATATTACTACTTATTTTGGAAAACTCTTGAATATTTCTAGCGAATGTCATAGCTTGGGTGAACCTATTTCGAATAAAGTGTTAAATTCTAAAGCTATTCGATCACTGACTGAAAAGTTTAATGTGAAGGTTGCAGCGGTCGAGGAAGCTAACAATCTAGCCACCCTGGATTTCAAAACCTTGATGAACATCATGAAGAACTACGAGACCAATCTAGAGGTCCAGAGGAATGTATCCAAGGGTAAGAGTATTGCACTAGTCACTCAATCCTCTGTTCCTGAACAAGAGGTTGATTCTGACGATGATGCGGATATGGCTATGCTGGTTAGAAACTTCAAGAAGTTTATGAAGAATAAGAAAGAGTTGAATGTTGGTCCAACATTTAAGAATGTCGTTAATACGAAAGAGTCTTCATCTATGCCTAACCGCCCTATCAACAGAAGAAATTCTGCTGAGAAAGCGAAAAATGATAAGTTTGACAGGGATTCGGTTCAGTGCCATGCGTGCAAAGGCTGGGGACATTACGCGAATGAATGTGCCAACACTCTTCGAAGGTATGGAAAAGTGAATTGGGTAAGTCTTTCAGATGATGAAGCTGATGAGACTGTTGAAGATATGGAAGAGGTTGCAAAATGGATAAGCATGGTGAATCCAATCTTTTCTGACAATGAAGAAGAAGAGCATCATATCGGGTTTACAGCGGTACCAGATGTTGGGTCAACATTGGATTCAACATCTGAACAATATATTTATTTTGATTATGATGACTCGAATTGCTTTGATGGGTTTTTGAGTTTTGATGATACAGGAAAGGAAATTGAGAATCCAGAGAAAGATGCAGAGAACACTGAAGGAACTTACAAATTTCTTTTGACAGAATGTTCAAAAGAAAAGGAGCTGAACGTAAAGTTGAAGGAAACCATACATGGTCTGATCGAGGAGAAGGCTAATACTGAGAAAGTAATCCAAGAATTGCGGGATGGAGTTAGCAGAATGGAAGTTCTATTGACTCGAAAGGACATGGAACTTGATACTCTGCAAAAGCAATTCAAAAAGGCTGAAGAGACCTTTGCAAAGTTGAACAAAGGTAAGTCGACACTTGACGAGGTACTTTCCTTAACTGTTTCTGATAAACATGGTCTAGGATATAAATCTCGTGTTGCTTTTAATAATGAAACTAAGCATGCTGCAGGAAAGTCCAGAAATAGAAGTTTCAAATGTCATTCTTGTTTAGAATCTGGACATATCAAACCTTTTTGCTGGAAGTTGAAAGATGATTTTGCCAAAAAAAATTTGTTGACTGGAAAGTCGTCCAACATTGAGGAATCAATGTTGAAAAGGATGTCTGGAGATGTTTCAGACGACTTGTGTTTAAATTTTTTCTATCATAAGAATAAAACAGTTTGGATTCCGAAAAAGAAAGTTCTTGCTGATGAGTCTTTGCTTCAATGTAATTTCGTATATACATCTTGGAAAGCTAACATTTCAGGATCTTGGTACTTTGATAGTGGTTGTTCACGCCACATGACGGGTACTAAAGATTATCTAATTGAGTACACACCTTTAAGTAGTGGTACAGTGACGTTTGGCGGTGGAGCAAATGGCAGAATACTTGGTCAGGGCAAGCTCAATGTCACCGGTTTTCCAGCCTTGAGGAACGTTCTGCATGTTGAAGGACTTGTAGCTAACTTGATTAGCATAAGTCAGCTTTGTGATGATGAACTCGAGGTAAGATTCAACAAAGAATGTTGCGAAGTTTTTAACGATAAAAATCTTTGTGTTATGGCAGGAAAAAGATCAAGTGACAACTGTTACCAAGTGGGTGATAAAAATGGCAGCAAGGATGTGTGTCAACTTTCCAAGGCCGAGGATGACGTTGTTCTATGGCACTATAAGCTGGGTCATGTCAATTACAGAACCTTGGAACAGTTGATTCGGCATGAAGCTATAAGAGGGATTTCAAATCTGAAGGAGTTTGGTAAGGTTCTCTGTGAACAGTGTATGAGAGGTAAACAGACGCATGTTTGTCATAATGTTGATCAACATTTTGTGCAACATTTTAAAACTGCTCACTGTTTTCAGCTTGTTCATATGGATCTTATGGGTCCTATGGAAGTAGACAGCCTAGGTGGTAGAAAGTATGCTTATGTGCTCGTTGACGACTTTTCGAGATTTTCATGGATATTTTTTCTCAAGAAAAAATCCGAAACTTTTGAGTTTTTCAAAACTTTTTGTGCTATGGTCAAAAAATAACTTATGTGTTCCTATCTTTCGTATTAGAACTGATCATGGCAGAGAGATTGAAAATCATTCTTTTAAAGAGTTTTGTGATAAAAAAGGTATTATCCATGAGTTTTCTTCTCCTAAGACACCTCAACAAAATGGGGTAGCCGAATGGAAGAATATGACTTTACAGGAAATGGCTCGTGTCATGTTACAGTCTAAGAGTCTTTCTAAGAGGTTCTGGGCTGAGGCATTGAATACAGCATGTCATAATTCGAATAGAGTCTATTTTCGTCAAGGTACTAAGAAGACGTCTTATGAGATTTTGAAGGGGATTAAGCCGACTGTTAAATACTTTCATGTGTTTGGATGTACTTGTTATATGCTTAATGATCGTGAGTATTTGACTAAGTTTGATTCTAAGAGTGATAAATGCGTTTTCTTGGGTTATTCTACTAACAGCCGAGCTTCTCGAGTTTACAACTTAAGGTTGAAAACCATTCAGGAATCTGTGAATATAGTATTTGATGATGCTGCTGATCTTAGCAGGAATATTTCTCAAGTTGATATTTCAGATATAGTTCCAGTCGTTGGACAAACTGAGGATAATGTTGCATCAAATGTTGAGCCAGCACCTGACTCAACATCGTCACTGGAACTGGACACTGAAGATGGCTCCATGAATGCTCGTAGAGATCCTCCTCCCAGAATTCAGAAAGATCATCCTTCTGATCAGATCATTGGAAGAATAGATGAAGGACGCAAAACAAGGGACAAACCACGGAAAGACTACAGATCTATGGTAAAGAATGTGTGTATGACTTCCGTATACAGCGAGGTAAGGTTTAACTGCTATGTGTCTGAGATTGAATCGAAAAACGTCCTTGAAGCACTCAAGGACAGTTTTTGGATCAATGCTATGGAAGAAGAGCTTTTACAGTTCGATAAAAATCAGGTTTGGACTTTGGTCCCTCGACCGAGTGACATTAATGTCATAGGTACGAAGTGGATTTTCAAAAACAAGTCTGATGAACATGGTAATGTGATTAGAAATAAAGCCCGTTTAGTTGCTCAAGGTTATACTCAAGTTGAGGGTATTGACTTCGATGAAATCTTTGCCCCCGTAGCTAGGCTAGAATCTATTAGGTTATTGCTTGCTATTGCATGTTGGCTCAACATTACCTTACACCAGATGGATGTTAAAGGTGCGTTTTTAAATGGTTATATTAATAAAGAAATTTACGTTGAGCAGCCTAAAGGTTTCAAAGATCCTCATCATTCTGATCATGTTTTTAAATTACAAAAAGCTCTTTATGGTCTTAAGCAGGCTCCTCGTGCGTGGTATGGTAGACTTACATCGTTTCTTTTGGACTTTGGTTTTGTTAGAGGCGAAGCCGATATGACTCTTTTTGTAAAAAGGGTTGGTAATGATGTGCTTATTTCACAGATTTATGTGGATGATATTGTTTTCGGTTCGACCTCTCAATCTATGTCTGATCAGTTTGTGCATGCTATGAATTTCACATTCGAGATGAGTATGATTGGCGAACTAACGTTTTTCCTAGGACTGCAGGTTAAGCAAAGTAAAGATGGCATCTTTATGTCCCAGGAGAAGTATGCTAAAAATATTGTTAAGAAGTTCGGGTTAGATACTGCAAAGGTAATGAAAACTCCTATGGGATCTACGCAGAAGGTAAGTAAAGACAATGTTGGGGTAAATGTTGATCCAACATTGTATCGTTCTATGATTGGTAGCTTATTATATCTTTCTGCGAGTAGACCTGATATAATGTATAGTGTTTGTGTATGTGCGAGATATCAGGCTGAGCCAAAAGTTTCTCATTTAAATGCAGTCAAAAGGATTTTAAAGTATGTTAATGGTTCGTACAATCTCGGTTTATGGTTTTCTAAGGATACTAACACGAATCTAGTTGGTTTCAGTGATGCTGACTGGGCAGGTGACGAAGATGATCGGAAGAGCACGAGTGGTGGTTGTTTCTTCCTAGGTAACAATCTTGTGTCTTGGTACAGTAAAAAACAGAATTGCGTGTCTCTTTCTACGGCCGAGTCTGAGTATGTGGCGGCGGGCAGCTGCTGTACACAGCTCATTTGGTTGAAAGGTATGTTATGTGATTACGGCGTAGAGAGTCAGTCTGTTCTTATGTTCTGTGATAACTTGAGTGCTATAACTATATCGAAAAATCCTATTCAGCATTCTAGGACCAAGCATATAGATATTAGGCATCATTTCTTGAGAGATATGGTCGAAAAAGAGTTTGTTAAGATAGAGCATATAGATACTAAGAGTCAGTTAGCTGATATTTTCACTAAAGCCTTAGACTTTGAAAGATTCTCGAGCCTGAAAAAGTCGATAGGTTTATGTCAATGTCAGTAAAAATGTTGGTCCAGTATCTGGATCAACATAAGCATATGTCTTACATGGTTGTTACTCGTTTGATGTTTGCTTCGACATGCTCTATGATGATTTCCTGAAATGATTTGACTCACCTGGACCATTTTCCGAAATGACTCTATTCTTTTGCACACGATTGCTCATGACCTTTTTCAAGATACAGGTTCGAGAGAAACTGAAAAACTTTCAAAGGTACACGGCATTCGCGGTGACGATGTATTCTCTGAAAAAAAAAAAAAACTCTTGAACCTTGTTGGAAAAGCAATCAGGAAAGAGCAGTGCACCGGAAATCAAATGTAAGAAAGAGCAGAAAATGAAAGAAAAATGAGTCCAGGGTGTTCGAACAGAAAATGAAGGAAAAAGTTTTTGAGTATGTTGGGTCAAATGTTGGGCTACATTTGTGACTAACCTGTTTGGCGATGCTATATTCTCTGTGTTTTCTTATGTGTCTTATGTCTTATCTATACATATATATTTAGTTAGTCGTGTCTAGGGTACATATCTCTCAGTTAACTTCATGGGAAGAACGGTTATCTCATCGTGGTTCATGCGCTCATCGACGTGTCCAGACGGTTAGTATCATATGATTTCGACTTGATTCACTTGGTCTCTTTACTTGCACGATTTTTACTCCACTTATGCATGATTTTTAAATCATTTTTTTAATGCCAAACTTACTGCCCTTCTTTACCGTTAGAAGCATGATGTTTAATGGGTATGTGAGAGAAAAAATTTCGACCGTTACTCTGCACTGTCATCATTTTTTTACCGTTGGAAAAAATTTTCAGTTTTGGGTTTTCTTTATTTACTCGGTCTTGGCCTAATTTCTCTCAACTGCACAAATCTATCTCTTATATCTGCGTTTATCTCTGCTCATTTGCAAACCCTTCGTCATTCTTCTTCTGTTTTCATAACCTAGTTTCTTTCGATTTCATTTAATTCCGATGGCAAACTCACCCTCTGTTGAGTCTCATAATGTTGACCCAACATCCAGCCCATACAGCGAAGACCCCAATCCGTTAGCGATGGTGATCTACATCCCACCTGGAGATCGATCACCTCAGCGCACAGAATCGGCGATTCCACCTGAGGTTCCTTCACCGCAACCCGATGACATGCCGATTCCTCTTGAAATCCGCTCACCTCCGCGCTTCGAAGTGCCTATGCTGCAAGAAGTTAATACTCCTCTGCGCGACGAAGATCCCTTCGAGGCAGAGCAAGAACAAGAAGCAGAACCCACTCTGATGCCTGCTGATATGAGCTCATCCACGACGGACAGCTCTGAGGCCGATGACAGCTCTGACGAAGACTTCAACGAAGCAGGTGGAGAATCCTCTGAATCTGAGTTCATCGATGCTTTTGTGGGTGCTTCTGACGACGAAGGCCTCCCAGACTCTGTACCTTTGGGAATTCTCTATAACAAGATGAGGACGAGTCGTGGGAAAAGGCCGATGGTGTTTGAATCGCCTTTGTCAAAAAGGGCAAGAGTGAGTGAAACTGCTGGAGCCGAGCCGAGCAAAAAGGCTGATGCTTATGTGAATGTTGGAGCAGATGCTGATCCAACATTTGGCGCTGACGAGGAAATGCCTGACGAGTCTGACTGGGAAGTTCCTCCACAACCTCAGAGGTTCTATTCTTCAAAGAGTGAGGAACTCTGGAACTCAATGCGCTCTAGGAACTTGAGGGTCGAGAGGACAATCGATAAGAATACCTTCCAACAGTACGGAGTGCTACAATTCTTGGAGTCGAGGCATCTAGGCAAGGCAGTGCTCAAGCTGGGTGATTATTCTGACAAAGTGACGTGAGAGTTCTACGCGAATCTCTCTGCGAAGGTCAACGAACCAGACTCGAGGAAGTTTGGTAAGGTTTATTTGAGAAATCATCTTTATGATTTTACTCCTACTTTAATAAATGAACTGTTGGAGACTCCGGAGATGGATCAATTTGGTGATGCTGATATGGATGAAGTAGTCTCGTTCATCACTGGTGGGAAGGTGGTGAAGTGGACTAGAAATTTCGCAGCCACGTCTCTTACTTCACTCTACACGGTGCTTTTCAAGTTTGCAATTTTCAATTGGCTACCCACGGCCAATGACACTAGAGTGACAGAACCGATGGCACAGCTCCTGTATGCTTTGGGGAACAACCTTCCTATCAACTGGAGAGAGTACATCCTCAATCAAATTGCATACCAAGCTGAAAGGATCGGGAAGGGTATTCTGCCGTTTCCCTCGATAATCTGGTCAGTGCTGGTTCGAGGAGGCTTCCAACCTTCTCCAGGAGACAACGTGGTGCGAAGAAGGATTCACTACTCTATCACGGCAAACCATCTGACAGGACGGAACAAAGTTGTTGATCTGCCCTGGCAAGGAGCCCAGAATGTTGGTTCTGAAGTTGGTTCAACATCTGCTTCAACATCTGTCTTGGAGCGACATCTTAAGTATCTGGACGATACTATTGCTTCACTAGTGGAACAACGGGAAATACTTAGAAGCTTTCTTTCTTCCCAAAAAGGGGGAGATGGAGATGGTGCTAGTGCTGATGCTGCTGAAGCTGATGAAGATGCTGAGATGGAGGAAGCAACTGCTACTGGAGTTGGAGTTGAAGAAGTTGCTGCTGCTGAAGAGGAAGTTGCAGAAGAAGAAGCTGGAATTGAGCAAGCTGCTAAAAGAGCTGAAGAGCAAGCTGTTGTTGGAGAATCCTCATCTGATTCTATTGAATCACTTAATTTTTAGATTCTCTTACTTATTGTATTTGATCTTTTATTTTGCAGATGTGTTCTCAAAGTAGTCGTGTACTAATGACTTTACTTAATGATAACTACTTTGGTTTTGAATGCCTTGATGATTTCAGGAGGAGCCTTCTATTCTGTCTTAGCACGGGTTTTGGGAAGAAAGACAAAAAGGGGGAGATTGTTGATGTCTTACATTGACAATGTTGAGGCAACACTGGAGTCAACATTGTTGACTCAGACTGAGTCAAACCGATGTTTTGTCTTTCATGCCCAAATAACCGTTTACCCTATTTTGTGGATTTGTTTAAGTTTGTGCAGGTATTAATTACGAGTTAGACCGAGCCAAGAGAGAGAAATCAAGTGGAGCTAAAAATAGAAGGTGGACTTACTAAATATAGAGAAGAGAGAGAGTTCAAGAGAACAAATCAAGTTATAACTGATCTGGACTTCGTTCAACGTCCATTATCATCTTGGTGGAGCAGTGGACGATAGTGGACATCATGGGTTGTTATTGGATCGAATATAAATATGCAGAAGACTTCGAGAAAGTCGATGGATCATCACATCGAGATAGAAAAGGCGCGCGCGTGCAAGAGCTGAAGAAAGGGAAGCTTTCGATTATCATCTATCTGTATTTGATCACCTTTGTGCCTAGTGTGTTAGCTTTACACTTGTGTATAGGACTAGGATCTATACGTGAGCTTTGTGTGAAGTTGCTAGGCTGATTTGTACTATCGTTGATAGTTGCTTTTTGTAATCCATTCATGTAGTGGAATTTTGCCCTGAAGGCACGCAACAAGTTTTTATAACTTGCTGCAAATTTTGAAACCATGTGTTCATCGTGTGCTTGCATTTGTTTACAACTAAGTTAATTTTCCGCTGTGCAAAATCTTCTGATCCCGAATGTTGTTTCAACATTAGGGTCAACATTTTATTTGACTGATAACTTAGTTTTTACATCCATATCCGGGAGACCCCACCTCACAGATTTTGCGAGGTCGATGATTAAGATGGGCGATATAAAGGTGTTGGCTGGGAATCAAGGACAGATTAGAAGTAACTGCAGGCGGGTAAATTGATTAATCAATGTTTTTTATGATTGAATTGTTGACTTTTTTTTCGTCAAAATTAATCATGTGTATTTTTATTCTCTGCATCATGATTGAAGAAATAAAAATTTATAAAGTGCTATGCGTGGGTGTCGTGTATATTTATTTTTCAAGTGTTCTTACACAAAAATGAATAAATATATAAAGATTTTCACTACTTGGTCAAGACTCAAAATGTATATGTTTTCATTAAATCTTAACAAATAACGTCTAATATAAATTACTTCATAAATGTTTTTATTTCCGTTCCATCATTATTTTTTTGTAATATATATAACCATGTAACATGTAAAGTTTAGATAGCTTTTTTTTTTTGGTCAATATATGTATGTATATATACATCATTTAATTTGTTCGTCGTTTGAGATGAAACCTCAATGGAATATATATATATATATATATATATATATATATATATATATAAAAGTCAACATCTACATTAAGCTTACTTGTACCAAGGATAATCATAGTTCGTACTTTACTAATTTTAGAAGTTTTTCGTATTAATGATGTACATCAAATCCTCGTTAAACATATAAATGAATTCCCAACGTGTGGAATATCTAAGAAAGAGAATGAAACAATTAATTACTATGATATAATAAACCTTCAACCAACTGTATCATCACATAAAATAGATACACCAATACTAGTGATGATCATTATGAGGCGTTTAAATTACCACAACCTTAAATATTCTGGTAATATTTGATCAATTAATGCTACTCAACAGTCCTTTGCTTTGATCTTGCGTACTTAACGTACCTTATCATCTGCTAGAGATTCAATAGTTCATATCCCTCCCATGGAAGCAATCAAAAATGTCATTTTCCGACGGCTGGCTTTCTCCTCAGCCGCCACCACGAGGGAGAAGAAGAAGCCACATGTACTTTCTTAGGATTGATCCTTATCAGCAAAGTGTGAAGGAGCAGACTAAGCTTAGATCTCGAACTTCTTTTCCCACCGCCGCACGACTCCTTACCGATGCTGCTAGTGTAATAAGACGGCGGCGGCGTGAGAGGTGGGAGGATATCGTAGTTTTCGTCGAACGATATGTGCTTAGGCGTCCCTGGAGCCGTTTCCCAGGTGAAGGGAATCGAGCTCGAGACATCGCCGTAGTACACTTTGAACGAGGCTGACGATCTTGATGTTTCTTTGGACAGTAGCTTCGTGAAGAACTTGTCATCTTCTTCCTCGTCGTCGTCATGCTTCATTTTTCTGCTGAATGGTTTTTCATGGAATGGATGATCATTGCTCGTAAGAACCATCTTTGGTTTGTTTTTAAGGAGTTGAGTTTGAGACGAAAGATGGATTTAACAACTAGGTTAAGCGTGCGTGTCTGTATATAAATATAACTGACATAACGTTGGGGCAACTCCCATTTCGGTTTACATGTTATGTTAGCATGCAAGAAAACATTTTAAGTGGGACCCACATGAGAAAAAAATTGACGGCAAGCTTTGAGTTGCAAGAGTGTATAGCAATGGAGGTTTAACTTTTGACTAGCAGATGGGAAGTGTAGTTACATGTTGTAATCGACGGTTTGGGGAGAGTTTGAGCCGTTTGATTTTGTGATTATTACCATAATATATATATATATATATATATCGAAGATAATGGGGGATTAATTGATGTGACGATTACACGTCACGCTGACGGTTAGAAAGTGCATGGAAGGTAGTGGCCGTTGATGAGATTAAGGTAGCATAACTACCGATTGAATTGACGAATAATGCATTTTATAATATATCCTAAAATAATCATGGTCACGGTAGTCTAAGAAATATTCGATTTATTTATTGTTGACTTTATATATATATATATATTATATATATATATAAACATAATATTTAGAAAAGAGCGCTAGACATAATCAAGTTAGGTAATCCTTCAATCTCCATTTCACGATGGTAAGAAGCCATATTCCTCTAGTTATAATATGTAATGTCGAAATCCTTCCAAGTGATAACTGCAAACTAATCAGATAATAAGCTGTTGTGAAGTCTCGAAGATGTTATTCATCAATATGCTTGATAAACATAACCCGCCTTTGGTTAATACAATTTTATTTTGACTTATTCATGAGAAAAAAATCGAATACGTATGTATCCACATGCTCCAAACCCGACCCATGACTTGACCCGATTTTGATATCAGTTCCTATTACCATTCATCCATAGCCCTCTCGTCCTTAAAGAGACAAGCCCAAGTGCAACATAGGCAATTTGCTAACCTAGCCTCTATTGCCTTAGAGAGATATGTGGGCTAGGCTCTCTTCTACAAGGTAATTGAACAGACGTTTATTGATGAAAAATATATATTGTTCATTGGGGCAAAAGAATTGGTAAGTTGTGTCCATATAGGCTAAAAAACAAACCTTTTTTTCTGTTTGCATCTCTTTCCAATCAACTCAAGATCGAATAATACTCTAGCAAGGATTTGGTCTTGGAAGATCATTTAATTGTTTTTCCATCTTTATAATTATATGTACGTTAAATCTGAAGCTGATTTCTATATATATATATATATTCTGCGATGGTAACAATGAAATGATACATGACAACTGTGGATATTATGTAAAGAGAATTCAATCACGGCACGTCACTAGCTAGCTGAGACGACTTTCTCCATTTTTTTTTTCTTTCTTGGCCAAGAATCTCTCTTGTCGGGCTTAAGCAGCAAAGAGGTGGTCAGATGGGTTTTGTGGCATAAAAGCTTCCATCTTTAATTCATGTTTAGACATATATATGTACACTTTTTCACACACATTGATAGTCGTGACGACGACCTAAGACAAAACAAAAGAACAGTTTAAATTTGATGTTATTTAAAACGTTTGTTTGAGTCCATATATTGTCCATGCCTAGGATAATCATTATTATAAAGATTTTTGTTATTTTGTGTCATGCAGAGACGTACGTGAGCATAATCAATGGACCACGTTGGTGTCTAATTGTATTTAATGATAAGAATATAAGGTCATTCATTCATTGTTCGATATAAGTTTTATCATTACACATCCTTTAGGAAAGAACGATTTTTTTTTCTTTTATGTTTAAGGATGAGATAATAAAATTGAAGTGGAAACCCTAATGTTGATAAGGGACTCTCTTATGATTATATAGATAGCTAAATGAAGAATGATAAAAGCGTGTTACCTAGGATTCCAAAAAAGCGTTTTTTAACAGTCGAGGAAGAAGAACTTGTATTGAAACAATAACGACGAAAGACAATCTCATTGTTGTATTGAAATGTGACAATTAATTACTATGTGATATACTGTTAATATGAGCAATAATGGTGATGATGCATCATATAATTTAACTAAAACATTTCTGACAATCAATTGATAAGATTTGGCTGATCATATAATTCATGGGAATGGGGACAGTGAAGTATGTCCGATCGTACACAGCAGCTATTTTGGGATGGAATGTTTAAAAGCAACATTGATGAATGACTCCCTAATTTGAAGGATTGAGACAAATGGTTCAGTTTCAGAGGTCAAAATTATACAGCTTCTGCCAGAAAATTAGCTACATAATCAACATCCTCAATTATATATTAAGTTTTTAAATTTTGTATTAATTTAGATTTAATTTTTAGGCTTATCAAGTTGCATTGAATTATACGAACAAGTCATATTATTTTATATTATGTTGCTGTTAAATGTTTAAATAACATAAATTACACAAGTTTATGTATATATATATATAAAGGAATATATTCGTTGAAATTTGGAGGGGGATAGAGTTGCAAATCTTTCTACAAATCTTTTGAGGATGTTGTGATTCATATTCGATTTATACTAAACTTTATAATGAAAAAATAAAAATAAAAAATTAAAATAATGATTTGGACACAATTTTCTTCCCAATGGGATCCTACCAAAGGAAAAGGTCCAATCTATTTATTACCGCCCAACCCCATAACTTCACTTCCCACACACTCACACCAAAACACTAAAGCTCTCTCTTACATTTTCTGTCATCAATCGTCGTCTTCATTAAACACACTCCCATGGGTAATTACAGATTCAAACTATCAGATATGCTGCCAAATGCTTGGTTCCAAAAGCTCAAGTACACAACTAGTACCAAACACAATGAAGAACATCATCATCATCATCCTCCCAAACCAGCCAAGAAATCAGCCGCCAAGCAGACGACTACTTCGTCATCAATGTCATCATCATTATTACAGCCATCACTTCCATCTCATAACCACATTATTGCCGCCAGACAACAACCCCACCTGTCAGAACAAAGAAAGTCCTACTACTTCACCAGGGACTTGACGACCAATAATCCCAGCCCAAGCTCACCGACCAAGCCAGAGAAGAAAGCCTTCAACGTCGTCGTTGAAGCAACAACGACTCCGAGGAAATCAGCATCAAGGAGGAGGAGGAACACTAGAAGGAGCAGCGCAAGGCACGGCTCGCCGCGCCTCGTCTCTTCCTCTATCTCAGCCGGCTGTAGCTGCAGAGCGACGTTTGAGTCTGTCTGGACGAAGATGGACGACTCCATGACCACGCCCGTTCATCCCACTTCCTCTTCGTCGGATCATGACTCGGTCTTGCCCGAATTCGGGTCGGGTCGGGACGACAACTCGCCGGCCAGCTCATGGTCGACTTCGTGTAATTGCAGCGTCAGAAATGACAGCTTCATCAGCGATAACGATGAAGATAATACGACTAAGGAATCTAACCTCAGCGACGCCTCTGAACTCATCACTCATCGAATCCCGCCGATCGTAACCAAGAAAAAATCAGAGCCCACTAAGATTCTTCACACATCCACCGAGATCATCGAAGAGAAAACGCGGCGACGGCTCTCAGTTAAGGTTGTCAGAGAAGAGACCACCAATACAACATCATCATGGAGCAGTAGCAGCACTACTTCTGCAACAAAAAACAGCCTTCACAAGAGCATCGCCACGACGTCCACGAGCCCAGTAAGGCTGAGACTATCCTCGGCGGCGTCGGCCCAGTCTGGAGTGAGGCTACGCACGAATTCTCCAAGAATGAAGATTCAGGCGAGGAGAAGCGTGTCTTCGTCGTCGGCGAGGCGGGGCGGCGTCTCGGAGAGCTTCGCGGTGGTTAAATCCTCGAGAGATCCTAAGAAGGACTTCAGAAAGTCGATGGTGGAGATGATCGTGGAGAACGATATCAGAAAGTCTAAGGATTTAGAGGAGCTTTTGGCTTGCTATCTATCGCTGAATTCGAATGAGTACCATGATCTGATCATCAATGTCTTCAAGCAGATTTGGTTTGACTTTGTTCAAGCTCGTCTAAAGTGATTATTGTTGGATTTTCATTTTTATTTTAATTTTTTTTTGTTGGTTAATTGTAGCTTATGTTATTAATGCCGTAATTAATAATGGTAAACTAATAATAATAATATCTGTCGCAGCTGGGAATTAATTCAGGTTTGTACCTCCCATTCTAGATTATTTTTAAATAGAATAATCGAATTAAATAATATTTTTCAAACCTTTCATTTTACTGTGTGATTAGGTGCAGTCGTCGTGAACAGTGAATAATGGAAACGTTCAATATCTAATTTCTTAGTTTTTGTCGGTAGAATTATTGGTAAGGATAGTTAATTAATTGGGTATTATATTTGCATTTAATAATTAGAATTTGTTGGATAATGATGGGGGTTTAATTTTTAAGGAGACCTTAAAATAAAAGCTTTTGTGCAGAGATACGTAGACTCATATAATCAATTTTTTTGTTGTACTATTATTATTGATAATTCGTTTTTAATTTTTTTCAAATAATATCATATAAAATATGACGCGGCAATATGCTCACCATTTTATTACAAGAGGCTCGTGCATGCACTAAACTGAGTGGTTGACTTGACTAGAATAATAACGGCAATAGAAATAGAAGCATATTAATTTTCTGAATAACATAATGTAATTAATTAATTAAATTAAATGAATATTTTGTCTCATCATCAAATGATCGCAATCAAAGGGGGCGGTGCTGTATTGATTGTAGTCTTTGTCGGATGGCCACAAGGGAAGATATAGTATTTGTATTGTATCTTTCATCAAACACCCTAAATATATATATATATATATATATATATATAGTGATACATATAACTAAATATTTAAATAATATATAGGTAGTAAATGCTTAGTTAAAACAAAGATTTTTTCGACGACCCAATCCATGTCCCAACATGAATGCGAAGATTCAGGGTTTTTGCTATTAGATAAAAATAAAATATTATATATAAATATATGTAGCTACTATATAATATATAACCATGCTGCCCTGTCCTATTTATTCACTGCTGCATATTTAATACTATTTGTGCAATTAATAATATAATGTTGTGACTCGCACAACTTTGCAAGTCATTTCATCGCATCCTCCTTAGCTCTCAAGTGTATTATTTACCAAGAATGAGTAATATAATATATTGCAAGATCAGAAATGTCACACGTTGGTTGATAATTATTTGTTATCTTTTCTACGTATCCTATAAAATAAATCAAGAAAATATCAAGGAGATAAATATATTATTTTCTCCCTATAGTTAATGTCTAACAAAGTATATATATATATATATATATATATATATACGTGAAAGTAAATGAGTAACCATATATAATCATAATTTTTTTTTATTTATGTGGCCGTATGCTGAGTACTATTATTATTGGAGACATAATAGGTTAGAGACAAAATTATGAAATTGGGTCACTAAGTATACATGTTTTCGTTTTTGGGTCACTAATTGTAAAAATAGGTCACTAACTTTGTATGTCAAAATAATTTTGGGTTATATTTTCAATTTTGAGTCATTAAGTATATATTTTTCGATTTTGGATCACTAAGTATCAATTTTTTAATTTTGGGTCAATTTCTAATAAGCCAAATGAGTGATTCAAAATTAAAAAATTGATACTTAGTGACCCAAAATCGAAAAATATATACTTAGTGACCCAAAACTGAAAACATAACTCAAAATTATTTTGACATACAAAGTTAGTGACCTACTTTTGCAATTATCAAACATATTGACCCAAAAACGAAAACAAGCATACTTAGTGACCTATGATTATAATTTTGCCATAGGTTAGATGATATTGTGGCAAAAAAAGCTTAAATTTGTAAGAATTGGACCATAAGTTGAGTTCCATGCCAAGACAACAAAGTCTTTGCGCACGAGCACATTACTTCAAAATTCGTCTGAGTTCCATGTGAACATTTATCTTTGGGTAGCCAAAAAAAAAATTACAGTATGGTCAGTTACAAATTACAATATAAAAAGCTACCAATTCATGGATTAAAATAAAAATTTATGGGTACGAAAGTAAACAAATAATGTGATATGACATATATGGAGTTTTTGAATATCACATTAAATCTGATACTTTCATTCTAAATTTAATTAATTGGTAATAAAAAGAACAATAACAAGAATAGCATATCTTCATAAGCTGATTTTGTTTTGTCTGATCTTTTCCACTATTTTTCTACCCCTTCATCATATCTCACTGAAAACAAAGCGAATCTTGTTTTTTCAATCTATCTCACGTTTTAAATTAATCAACTTGGAGTTATTATTTTTTATTTTATTTTTTTGGCAGTATCTTTTGTCCCGATGGACAATCTAAAAGATATATAAATCACATGGAAATGCTTAAGAGTGTTATAAAAATATTAATTGTGATTAATATTATATCAAGATTATTTTATTATAATATACTTATATTAAGATTATAATGATAATATAGCTTATAATATAAAGAGAGAGAGATTAGAGAGAGATTAAATATTTCAATACTTAGTGTAATTTACAATGAACTCTAATCACCTATTTATACTACTAATAATTCACTATTACAACTAATCACATTAATTACAATTATACACCTCACACTAAAATACAAACTCTTCAATTAAACACCTCATCTTATCATCTTATCATCTCATCAACATTTAATACAATACTTCCAAATCATCAATCATTTAACTAATATTATTATTTAAAACATCCACATTTTAATTATTTCATAATACTCCCCCTTGGATGTTTTCAAAGAATATGCCTCGTTAAAACCTTATTAGGAAAAACCCAATGGGATAAAAACCTAATGAAGGAAAAAGAGTACATGATTCTTTTAGATACGCGTTCGATTGTTGCCTCATTAAAAACCTTACTAGGAAAACCACATGGGAAAAACTCAGTGAAGGAAAAAGAGTGCAACGCGTATTTACTCCCCCTGATGATAACATCATTCCAAATCTCGAAGTCTTCGAACTCCAATTGAATATACCAATCTTTTGAAAATTATTGGGGGAAGTGCTTTCGTGAATAAATCTGCAAGATTTTCACTTGATCGCACTTGTTGTACATCAATATCACCATTTTTCTCTAAATCATGTGTAAAGAAAAATTTTGGTGAAATATGTTTTGTTCTATCTCCCTTAATATATCCTTCCTTTAATTGGGCAATGCATGCAGCATTATCTTCATATAAAATCGTTGGAAGTAACTTTTCCGATAATAACCCACAAGTTTGCTGTATATGCTCAATTATCGATCGCAACCAAACACATTCTCGACTAGCTTCATGAATAGCTAAAATTTTCACATGATTAGAAGAAGTAGCCGTTAAACTTTGTTTAACTGACCGCCATGAAATAACAGTTCCGCCATGTGTAAATAAATAGCCCGTTTGCGATCGACCATTATGTGGGTCAGATAGAAAACCAGCATCTGCATACCCAATCAAATCTGTTTTTGATTCATTAGAATAGAACAATCCCATATCAGTTGTTCCTTGAAGGTATCGAAAAATCCGCTTAATTCCATTCCAATGTCTACGAGTCGGTGACGAACTATATCTCGCCAATAGATTCACATCGAACGCTATATCAGGTCGCGTATGACTCGTTAAATACATTAGGGCTCCAATAGCACTGAGATATGGTACTTCAGGACCAAGTAGTTCTTCATCGTTTTCGCAAGGTCTAAACGGATCTTTATTCACATCTAAAGATCGAACAATCATTGGAGTATCCAATGGATGAGCTTTATCCATATAAAATCTTTTCAATACCTTTTTCGTATAAGTCTCTTGATGTACGAATATCCCATTCTTTAAATATTCAATTTGCAGTCCAAGACAAAATTTCGTTTTACCGAGATCTTTCATTTCAAACTCTTTTTCAAACAATTAACGGCTTTTGATAACTCTTCAGGAGTTCCAATTATGATATCATCAACATAAACTGAAATGATGACAAATTCATTTCCAGATCTTTTCATAAATATGCACGGGCAAGTTTGATTATTTTTATATCCCTCTTTCGATAAATATTCACTTAGGCGATTATACCACATACGCCCAGATTGCTTTAATCCATAAAGCGATTTATTTAGCTTGATTGAGTACTCATTTCGGGGCCCTGAATTTTCAGATAACTGAAATCCCTCGGGAAGTTTCATATATATATCACTATCAAGTGATCCATATAAATAAGCGGTGACAACATCCATTAGATGCATATCGAGTCCTTCACGTACTGCCAGACTAATTAAATAACGAAAAGTAGTTGCATCCACCACAGGAGAATACGTCTCCTCATAATCAATACCAGGTCGTTGTGAAAAGCCTTGTGCAACAAGCCGTGCTTTGTATCTCACAATTTCACCGTTTTCATTTCTCTTTCTAATGAAAACCCATTTATATCCAACCGGCTTTACATTTTCTGGTATGCGGACTACAGGTCCGAAAACTTTTCGTTTCTCAAGTGATTTTAATTCTTCCTCGATTGCATCTTTCCATTTTGGCCAATCATTTCTTTGTCTGCATTCTTTTACAGACCCTGGTTCATGATCCTCATTCTCATTTATCTCATTCATTTCATGTAGCGCTACGTTAAATGAGAATTTATTGTCAACGTTGACTTTTTCTCGGTTCCATCTAATTCCATTTTGGGCATAATTATTGAGATCTCTTCATTATCATTATTCTCAAAAATTTCAGGTACCTGATTTCCATTATCATAATCATTAATGCCCATTGACTCTTCTAGAGTCGATAAATCCTCGACTGGACCATTCTTATTATTTGCTCCTTTTCTTTTTCGAGGATTTTTATCTTTGGAACCCGAGGCCTACCACGTTTTAGTTGTGGCTTAGGCTCGATCATTATATGTTCTCCAGGAACATTAACTTTTGCAGGAGCATTAACAGCTGGTATATGTGACTTAGTCACTCTTTTAAGGTCAGTAAAGCTATCTGGCAGTTGATTAGCTAATCCTTGTAAATGAATTATCTTTTGAACTTCTAGTTCACATTCTTTCGTTCGAGGATCATAATGATTTAGCGATAATTCATTCCAACTAATACTCATTTCCAGCTGTTTCTTTTCTCCCCCTAATGTCGGAAAATTCGATTCATCGAAATGACAATCGGCAAATCTAGCCGTAAATAAATCTCCAGTTAGAGGTTCTAAATATTTTATTATCGATGGAGATTCAAATCCGACATATATTCCCAACCTCCTTTGAGGTCCCATCTTATGCGTTGTGGTGGAGCAATTGGAACATATACCGCACATCCAAAAATTCTCAGATGGGAAATATTTGGTTCCTGACCATAAACCATTTGTATCGGGGAGATATCGTTATAACTTGTTGGCCTGATGCGGATTAGTGCCGCTGCATGTAATATAGCATGTCCCCAACAAGATGAATGAAGTTTCGACTTCATTAATAATGGTCTTGCAATTAATTGCAGCCTTTTAATCAACGATTCTGCAAGACCGTTTTGCGTATGTACATGTGGCACGGGGTGCTCAACATCAATTCCAATAGACATGCAATATTCATTAAATGCCTTGGAAGTAAATTCACCAGCATTATCAAGGCGTATTTTCTTTATTGGAAAGTCCGGAAAATGTGCTCTTAATCGAATCAACTGAGCAAGCAATCTCGCAAAAGCTACATTCCGTGTTGATAACAACACACATGAGACCATCTAGTTGATGCATCAATCAATACCATGAAATATCTAAATGGTCCACACGATGGATGTATCGGTCCACAAATATCACCTTGTATACGCTCCAAAAATCTTATGGATTCGTTCTTTATTTTACTGGTGATGGACGAATAATCAACTTCCCTTTAGAGCAAGCAGCACATGATAATTCATTAGATTGAAGAATCTTCTGGTTCTTCATTAAATGTCCACGTGAATTTTGAATTATTCCCGCATCATAATTGAACCGGGATGGCCCAACCGGTCATGCCAAACAACAAATGTATTATCATTAGTAAACTTCTGGTTTACGATAGCATGCGATTCAATTGTTTTAACATACGTATAATACAATCCAGAGTCAAATGAATGTAATATTTCAACAACTCGTTTATCATTCGAAACCACTTTTGTAATGTGCAAATATTCAATATTCTCTTTTCTGCAGTCTCAATGTGATATCCATTATGTCGAATAGCTTTAAAGCTCAATAAATTTCTTTGAGACTTAGGAGAATATAAGGCATTATCAATTATTAGCCTTGTCCCTCTGGGCAGTATAATATTGGCTCTTCCGGAGCCCTCAATTATATTTGTGCTACCCGATATAGTGATAACACTTGTTTCTTTCATTTCAAGATGGGAGAAATATTTCTTATTTCTTAGATCGTATTAGTCGTTGCACAATCTGCAAGACATAACTCCTCATTGCACATGCTTGTATCCATTGATTGATAAATATATAATAACTAGAATTATTAAATAAATAAGCGTCAAAATAAAATTATATATATAAAGATAAAATAATAAATAAATAATGTTAAATAAAATTTATAACGACACTTCAGTTTTCTTTATTTGGATCTTTAACAAAAATATTCAAATGAGCATAGGATCTAGCACCAATTTTCTGAAATATCGTAATCTTGAGCAAAATTTAATTTCATCGACACTTCACTTTTAATTGCTCTTTATAAAGATCAACGGGATCTTTGGGTGCGAATAATAACCAACGATAATATATAATAATCTTTATATTGCTCAATACATCTTTCTCAATCATATACTAGTTGTCCACTTCGGGGGAAATATTAATAATAACCACGGTAAATATAATGTTCACGACCACTTTTATTGTTTGCGCATACATTCACTTCAGGGAATGCAACATAATCATTTAGTCGGACTTATGTTTTTCATTCATCCATCATAATATTTTCTGATCATTTTCTCACGATATTTATTCGTATTATATCCGATGGACTGAACGTGGTGAATGCTTTATAATATACCGAAGTAATTGCGTAAATCACTAGCAAGTATAAAATCGAAAGTGATAAATCAAAGTTTGCCAAATTCAATATATTGATATCATAAAAATAAAATCATCATTAAAATATTAAAAGGAAAAATTATAATTAATCTTCTTTTATATCTTCTTTTGTAAAAGTTCTAATGAAAAACGATATCCACATCCAATAACTGTCGTCGTAATAATAATCATAAGTAATAGATCAAACATCGGACAAAGCGTCATCCTTCAAAATAAAATATTTCAGTAATTATAATATTAAAGAAAAATTATAATTAATAATTATTTTAAAACATTGTAAAACATTATCCACATAGCCGTAAGAATCACCGTAAATAAAATAAGCAACAGAAGATCCATCTTTGTATAAAACGACATGATTCTATAAGATGAATAAGAACATAATAATCAGATAACATATAAATCAATGATAAAATATATGTATAGTTTCATAAAATGCGTTCTTTATTATTTCATAATTATTATCCAAGCTCGGGTAAGATTGTGGTAATAAATTTGTCCATTGTCCAAAATCTGTCGATCCAATAATAACTTCAAAATTGCTCAATAAATAAATTAATAATATGCCGCTACAGAGGTGGGGATAACCACAAGACCTCGTGGGCTTTTAGTGTTGTGTACGTGAATATAAAAAATAAATAAATCGTAAATAAAAATTCCACACACCACCACGGGGTATGAAAATCTGGACCTCTCGTCACTTATAGTGAACGATATTCCGCGAAACCACTCGGGTATTGGCGTTTAGTTATAAAACTTTTAAAATATATTTTATATATATATTTTTAAATTAATCACAATTAATATATGATTAGTATAAATTAAATATTAAATTACCGTACCTCGACTAAACTCGTACGAGATCTTCGACGAGAGGTTGATCTTGACGACGGAGAGCGTTCGTGCTGATAACGTGTTATAAAAATATTAATTGTGATTAATATTATATCAAGATTATTTTATTATAATATACTTATATTAAGATTATAATGATAATATAGCTTATAATATAAAGAGAGAGAGATTAGAGAGAGATTAAATATTTCAATACTTAGTGTAATTTACAATGAACTCTAATCACCTATTTATACTACTAATAATTCACTATTACAACTAATCACATTAATTACAATTATACACCTCACACTAAAATACAAACTCTTCAATTAAACACCTCATCTTATCATCTTATCATCTCATCAACATTTAATACAATACTTCCAAATCATCAATCATTTAACTAATATTATTATTTAAAACATCCACATTATTTAATTATTTCATAATAAAGAGAGATTTATATGTTCAATTATTAAGCTATCATAAATAATTAATTGTTGGTGGTATTTAGCAGTTAAAGCATTAAATTAGTGACTCTATAATTTAACATTTAATGTGCTGCTTAGTGTGGTGGTTCGTGGTAGTAATGAAAAAAAAAATTAAAGAAAAAATCAATCTTTACGTTGTGTCAATAGATTTTTGTGGGCCTCTTGATTTAGACCACTCAGCTAATTTTACATTATACATATATAATAACTAATCGACTTTTACTTTATAGGTATTTTTTTATATGTCCATCGGCATATGCATGACTTTATTTAGTATTAGACTATTAGTGAACATTAGTGAAATTTTATTTTATGTGACAAACATATGTATATATCGTGGACCCTGTCCGAAAATCTTTTCTCATATAGATAAAAGATCGATTGATTGATCAATTTTAACTAATAATATACGTCGATAATAACTAATGATGAGAGAGAGCTCTCAATCATTCATGGTACGGTACGGCGATGCCAATAGAATGTTACAAATAAATGAACTAATTATCACCATACGTGCAACAAATCCAGGAAAAAGGGAAACTTACACTTAAATACTTATTTATATAAAAATTATCAATTCAGTCCCTTGTCAGAATTTTTTTACATGTAGGTACCTAATAGAATAAAGTTTTTACACATAAGTACCTGTTTGCACCGCAGGTATATCATATAAGTATATTTAGGTACGATGTAGAGACATATTGTGGTACATAATACTGTAAGAAAAGGTACATCATATAATACATTTAGATAACATAAAGAAACGTCCGCGTAATGTGGTACATAATATACATATAAAAAGGTACATCAATGATGGTAAAATGGTACACACAATCAGTTGGGTACTTAAATATAATTTTTTTCTGACAATGTACTGAATTGTAACTTTTTTATATAAGTGGGTATTTAAGTGTAGATTACCGCAGAAAAATAATATATATAAAATTAAATATTCACAGCTACCCATTTGTCCAAATTATTCGATATAAAATATTATAATAATTTATCTTATCAGCCACCGAAATTATTTTATTCGTTTTGCCGACAATATTTAACTTTTAATTGTAATTTTGCTTGAGTTGACTTTGAACCCTCCACTTAATGGGCCTTAGCCCAGGCCCACCATATACAGGCCCATGTTGGATTTTAAGGTATCACAAATTTAAAATACCAATAATAACCTTACAATAACTGATAGATACCTAATCAAAAGCCCATGAAGAAGAAGACTTGCCATTCTCTTTCAGTTCTACGACGAGCTATGCTTTCTTCGAACCTATGCTTGTCTAAAACCAGGCAACATAAGAGTTGCAATAACGTACAAAAAGAATTAAGAACAAAAATAAAAGACATCATTCAGTCAAGCGTGCATCTAGATAGTTTTCAGTGCCTGCGAGCTACGATCGAGCAGAAAACTCGGGCTTCGAAAGAAACGCACGTGCCTTCTCCCGACGTTTCACAGCGGTGGAAAATCTTCGTCGTCTTTAAGTTGGTACGAAGATGATTTCAACGATATCCTGCTTCAAAAACCAGAAGATGATGCATACACAGTCAATCGATTCTTTTATCTATTATGGATTGAACAGCATCAGTTTCAAGGTGGCAGCTTTCTTACCTATCATCTTGTTCCTCGGGGAACTTTCTCGCGGGTTTTCGATGTTGTCGGGTTTTGCCTGAGTCGGACACTTCGGGACTAGGATGCCCATTTGTCTGTGGAGGGAACGACGGGAATGCCCCAGAAGGACTAACCATCCCGTTTTTGTTGATGGGAAGTTGGAGATGTGAAGCTTCATTGTTGCTTCGGTGGTAAACATCCGTCTCAGAGGCGAACATCATTATCCCACTGTTATGGTGAGGCATTGGCGATGCTCGATTCCTCATCGTTGAAGAAGATGGCGTATAGCCTTGTGGGGGATGTATCTATAAAGAAAACACAATATTATAAAGCATACTCGCTAATAAAGCCATTCGAATTTATGTACTTAATAACATACCAAATTTGGTAGATAAGTTCCCGTCCCTCGGGCCTTAGGCAACTCTTCCCACCGAAAACTCGGATTTGGAATCACCATAGTAGGTTGCATGCGATACAGAGAAGAAGGATCCACATAGAGACCATTACTGTTCATGTAAGAAACTGCATCGTTCTGTTCCACGTGCAAGACAGGCATACGGTGGCTGCTGTTCCACTGATTCGCCGCCACCTGGCGTGGAGCAACTGGAGGAAATGGAGGGCCATTCTTGCGGAAAGAATGCCCATTGGTAGAGCTCTCAAAAAACTTCCGACCGTATTGAAAGTGTTGCAAGTAGATCTCATAATCGCCGGTGAGAACTGCAAAGTTATTATTCGAAGAACCGTCTTTCTCAACTGCTGCTTTTTCTTCCACAGTCGTGCTATTCGTAACTCGGCTCTCTTCATCGGGTCTTGATGAAATATTAAGTTTGTGGTCATTCGGGTTTGATTTCTTGAAATGGAGGTTTGGAGCAAAAACGGGGAGTTTGAAAGAATCATCAGAAAGTGTAAGGCCCTTGAAAGCGGAGGAAGCAGTCTTGGTTGCCCCGTGATGCTCATCACAATCTTCAGACAAGTCTTTGGTTTTGGTCTCAGGGAACTGAGGAACAGGTCGTCTGCCTTTGCTACTAGGGTTTGTGTTTGCGAAGAATTTACGAATCTCATCCGATATGGAATCTTCCGGAAGCAAGAGTATCTGCCCGAGTTTTCTAGCCCCGTAAGTAAGAGCACTACGAATACGATAGAAGTTACCTGTGAGAGATCGTACAGAGAAAAAGAAAACACTAGAGGTTAGGCATCCAAATCACCAAATGAGTGAAGAAAGTTATCTTTTTTATTACCTCTGCTAACACTACGTCCGAGATTATTGGTATCTTTCATAGGATCGACTATGTTGAGATGCTTCGACTGAAACCCACGAGAGTTCTTATCACCTTCACGAGAAGGAACTGAATACTTTCGAACACATGAACTTAAGAACTCATTGCTCAGCAGTAAATCCTCGTCTCTATCTTCTGGCATTTCAGCTGTAATAGGGAGAAGCACAATCACAATGGACAGTTGATATTAGAAAAAAATCTATTTAATTTTGGATAATTGCGAAACAAAGATGACACTCCTCACCCACGAATAAGGGCAACGAGGAGAGGCAAACTGGGCCATTTAAGGTTACGCAGTAGTTTTCCCAATCAAACTTGCTGAAGTATTCCAAGAACTTATATAAAACCTAAGTTTGAATATGTTAAAAGGGTTGTATTCGATTTTATCGACATAAAATTCAAATGTATAAGTCAAATAAAGAGAACTTACAGATAAAGGGCCGGTTACTTTCGAATGAAAAACATGGAAAATGTAAAGCACTAGTATTTCCAAAGCATAGGTTGCAATTAGTCCATGATGAGCACCGAGGATTCGGCTTTCATAATAGCACCATGCTTTAATAAGTATGATGCTGCGTTTAAAGAGGTGATCTCCTCCAATCGCATTATCAACCTATATCCCATAACGCTATCAGAAATAATTAACCATATAAAATATCTACGTAAGTGTATTACTTAATGAATGCGGAAAAAACAAAAAAAATCTCAAGGTTGAAGTAATCAGATGGTTTTACTTCATTAGAAAAGTTACCTGTTCAAGAAAGCACAAAGTAGAAAGGCCACCGAGTTGATTAATGGATATATCAACGACGATATTTTGAATGATACATTTGACAATTTTGACCTCAGCACGGATAAGCTGTACATCTTTTACTACAAACTCAGCATCTGGTTTTCTCTCTTCTTCTTCGAGTGCAGCTTTCATATCATCCGCCATGATTTCTTCAATGTTTCTGCCACCAAATACAGTCAAGTCGATATCTCCTTCGGGGAGATAAGTTTTCAGTGGGACAGATCCATACGGAAGAACCTAGTAAAAAAGAAGAAACAATACAGTCATATGAAATAAATTCGAAAAAAGAACGTATATGTTGAAGAAGTATATATAGCAATGTAAGAAGACTCTTCAAATAACCATGCAGATAATAGGAGAGAAAAGCCTTTTTTTCTGATTCACTCGATAAAGAAGGTTTCTTTTACTACTTCACAGTTCACCACGAATCAACACCTTCGTATGCATAAGACAAACATTCATCTCATCTTTACGTAATGCTTGAATCCAAACAACAAATGAAGAAGATTGATCAAAACTTGTAATCATATCCAAAATATGGGGATCAATCCCTGAAATGGAGGATTTAATTCGATATATTCATCGAACCCACGTAATAAACACAGCCACGTGTAAAAAAGGGATCTTGACTCATCTGTTGCCAATATTTTCCATTCAGATTCGACAGTTACTGCAAAAACATATTCCCATTTCGATTAAATAGTTTCTTGCATGCACGCAAGGAAACACGAATTAAAAGCCAAAACTCGAGCACTCATATGGAGCATATAAAACCAATAAATCAGTTAAACACACCAAGAAACTATCAAATGAAACCCCTCCAAATAACAGGCGAAAACGCCGGGCAAACAGACACACAATGTACAATCATACAATCATCACTAAGGTTTAAATCATGTAACAAACAGACATTATAAGAGCTAAGAAATCTGAACCTCAGCGCCAACTCTATCCTTTATCAACCTCTGAACATAACCAACAACCAGACTTCTCTTAACTTCAGACCCAGAATTAGGCAGCAGCTGTCGGATTATCTCATCGGCAGTTTTCTCAGCTTCGGCCCAATTCTCCGGCCGAATCTCACTCATATCAACCGCTTTAGCTTCCCCAAGATCACCCATATAATTTATAGAAAAAGAAAAAAGAAAAAAGAAAAAAAACTTCAAAATCCTCGAAGGATACAAAATAAAACAAAAAACGCCTAAATTTGTTTCACTTCAGCAAAAAAATTAGTATGATTCAAACCCAACAAAGTCCGAATAACCTCTTCAAAGGGTTTGATCGCGAACACGTTATTAATCTAATTCAATATTCTTTTGCACTAATCGGATATAAAAAAAAGGGTTTGTCTTTTGCCCGAGCTAGTGAATGAGAAACAAAGAAGTGGGCTTTTTGGTGGCAGCTCAAAGAAGACAAAGAAAGATTAAATCTTTCGCAGTAGATGAGGTTTTAATTCTATTTTCTTCAGTTCCTTTGACCCCCAGCAAGAACATAAATACGCCAAGAACTAACGTCGAAGCTGGGCTGGTGTTAGATTTTGGAACCTTTTTGTTTACTTATTACATTACATTACATATCCTCAATTAAAACTATAGCAATTCAATTAGCATATATTTTTCATGTTCTTTCTTTTGATATTTTAATAATAATTTCGATTCTTACACTTGGGAACGATTCTAAAGAAATTGCATTCCTAAATCAAAATTTCAAAGAAAATTGCAAAAAAAAAAATTGCAACTTTAACGGTTCTTTATGTTTTTGTTTTGTGTCCATAATGCCCATCTCTATCTTGATATTGTATTTCTGTAATAATAACAAGTGACATCATTTTATTCGTGGAAATAACCTAATATTGGATTAATCGTTCCGTAACTGTAATGATAATATATGGGAATTTTGTTTTATCCTCCTTTGTCAAAAATAGGGATAAAAAGGGTTGGAATAAAGGAGTTTGAGATGATTTCTTGTTCATATATGCTTTGGATAACTTATTTACATTGTACCACTTTCTCAATTATTTTATATTTATCATTGTTTATAGGAATGAATTCGAAGTAATTAATGTAATACTTTGATGTAAACGGATATATATGCGTTATTTATGAAAGTCTCCTTTCTTTGTTGCTATTGCCCAATAATTCCTTTTGGGTAATTCTATTCACACCCCCTATTAATTACCTCCTAAATATTTGGGACAATTAATTACTTTGACTGGATTTTCTGGTAATTATATTCACCCCTCAATTCTATTTACACCCCCCATTAAATAACTCTTAAATAAATGCATGGAAGGCTTTTGACTAAACATGATTATTTTGAATGTCTTTTTTTTTTTTTTTTGACAATTTGAACGTTAAGTTCAGTATTGTTTATTAACAAATACATAGATAATTTTGAAGGCATGCCCACTAATTATTATTATTTTAAATTATATGCTTTGTACGTATTTATTAAACAAATACGTTTGATTAAAAAATAATGGTGTTTATATTTGTATAGATTTAAATCTATTTCTATAAGTTAATAAGAAATATTTATAATATATTAACATTTTAAAAAAAATAAGTTCATTAAAATTTTACTTAATAATAACATTTAATAAAATTAAAAATATACTAATTTGTAAGCTACATGTTAACGTCTAAATAAATCTCAATATATAATAAATAAACTTAGTATTTGTTTAAATGAATATAATAATTGGATTAAAAAATTAATCCAACGTATTAATTGCATATAATTTTATGATTAATTATTACAATTAATGTTGGCGAATTAAATGTAGAAAAACAAAATTTAAAAAGATTTACAATTTCCTAGGTTTTTTTCACCCCCTAAGGGGGTAGGGGGTGCCAATAGTAGCACCCTTCCTTTTTTGTTTGGCATGATAGCTGGATAATTTAATTTGGACGATTTCCAAATAATGAATAAACAAGTAATTAAGTTTAGTTTTGAGAATTTAGTTCTATTATGTATTCATGATTTGTATGTTTAAGGCGACAAAGTCATTAAAACACTAGCATTTAGATTAGTGCCAAACTCATGGTAGTAAAGTGAAATTCATTTAACTTCGCCATTAAATGGTTTTATCTTATAATAAAGCATGTCAATTGCGGAATGGGTAAGAAAATACTTTATTAAGATGTACTTTTTTTTTTCGCTTTTATAGAAATTAGTTAGTGGTGATTGCTTTCTTTGTTTATGTCAGGTAGGAAAGGAACCCCACTTTGAAAATTATATTAATGAAACCCTTATAATTGTATATATATATATATATATATTTGTATTTTCAACAAATACATAATTCGAATTTTCTTAACAATAATAGTAATTTGTGGGCTAGGATGGAGAGATTTTTCACTTTTTTTTGAGTTTGTATAATAAAGGGTTAATTAGGTTTCATATCCTTTTATAGTTTTAAAATAGTGTTCAGGTTCTATCAGAAAAAAATTTATTTTAAAGGACCAAATTTCTATAAAATTTAGAATTTAGGAATAAGGATCTAAACTTATAAAAGTGTTATAGAAGGGGTATCAGACATATTTTTATATTACAAACTTATAATGTATTGTTATTGCAGTGCAATAAAGTGTTATTATAAAAGTCAGATTCTTAAAACTAATTTTTTTTCTGATAGGGTCTGAAGATTAAATTTATATCGATACGGCATAAAACAAAATTTGCCCTATAACAAATTAAAAAATAATATATATGAAGAGATGACAAATCAAAGAAAAGATCATCAAAGGGAAAATTTGACTATCTAACGTCCAAAACAGTGATGGAATAACAAAGAGAGACGAACTCGAATTATGACCACGAAAATGTCGCACTTTCATTGGACACGCTTTTTCTTAAATTTCTCTGCTTAATTATTTTCCACTGCAATAAAGTAGAAAACTCAACAGATACTTTATTCTACAAGAATATCTTCTTCATCCATTAACCCATTATAACCATTTCGTTTAATTCAGTAAGAATTTGTGTGAATTTTTATTATTTTAAAGGGGGTTTTTGAAGATTTTGATATTTGAATCTGAATTAAGTTATTTGTTAAGCTGCCCTATGTCTGGTCTGTGCATGTGTGTGCGCGCGCGTGCATAGAGCAGTGGTTTCATCTGTAAGTCTTCTCTTTACCCTTTTTGCCTTTGCTTCCATTTAGGGTTTCTTGGTCTTCCTTTTGATTCATTTCTTATTTTGGTTTCGTATTCTTATGTTAATTTCTTCTGTTTTCTAGCTAGGTTCTGAGTCGAGTTGAGTTTTGCCCTTCCCTAGTAATAAAAAAGACTTCATTTTTTTCGAAAATCGAGTTTGTGGGTCGCTTAATTTGTCATATGAGGCGAGTTTCAGCTTGGTGGCTTTGCTAAGGTTGATGATGGCTGTTGGTGTACGGTGGGTTCAGGCCATATAAAAGTTTTGAGAAGACCTTGGAGAAACAGAGCTGAAGTTTTTCTAGTCTTTCCTGAAATTTAGTATCCACCGTGGATGACTTTTCTTGGAAATGTTTAGTTTTAATATTCCAATGAAGACTATGAGATAATATCGTGGTGAGGATATCATAATCATGAGTTCCAGTGGTAAGAGCCGAGGAAGAAAGGAAAACAACGGGGATTGTGAAAAGCCTGGTCGCAGATCAGTTGAAGGCGTTTCTTCGGCGGGTTCAATTTCGACGTCTGAGGATTTATGCATTGATGAGAGAGTACTCATTGACCCCAAAACCCTGTTTATTGGGTCTAAAATTGGCGAGGGAGCTCATGGAAAAGTTTATCAAGGAAGGTCTGTTTGGTGTTCACTGCTGTTCTGTTTTTTTTTTTTAGTTTAGTTCAGTTATTTTGATGTTTGTCTTATAGATTTTTTCCTAGTTTTTGATGTGTTTGATGCTGCATGATGATCATGTGTTTAATTAGGAATCTGATTAATAAATTACATGTACATAGTTATAGTTGCCCATTAATCCGAGGAAACTGAAACCACCTGGGACATTGATGTTCTAATTGTAGAACATGTGATGTTAAAATGATGTATATTATTGGTTACCCCCTTTTCTTAGCCGATGCTAACGATATCTGTCTATGGGCTTGTAACTTTACATATCATTCCTTTGTTTTCATGCTGGATAGTTTTGTCTCGTTCATCGATTTCTTGGACGTGCGTATTCATCACAGAAAAGCTGAAGTATCACTCCTGTATATAGTGCTGTTAAAAACTTCCTAGGTCATGTCAGACATCAGTTTTGTGGGTCTTTGAGTTTCTAAATTTGTTGGTAAATTCAGATAGAAGCTTCTTTCCAGGTATGGAGACCGAATAGTTGCTATTAAAGTACTTAACTGTGGTAACACTACTGAAGAGAGAACCATTCTTGAGAGTCGGTTTATTCGGGAAGTGACAATGATGTCAAGAGTGAAGCATGAGAACCTCGTCAAGGTAAGTCTGAATCCTTCTTTTTTTTTTTCTTTCAATATTGCTTTCTTTCTTTCGTTAGTTTGATATTCTTAACACGTAAGTCCAACCTTTCGATAATCACTTAGATTGTAGAAAGCCTTACACTTGCTCACGAATTTCATATGCAGTTTATTGGAGCTTGTAAAGATCCTCTTATGGTAATAGTAACGGAGCTGCTGCATGGAATGTCCCTGCGAAAGTACCTGGGAAGCATCCGTCCTAAGCAGTTGGACCTGCACGTTGCAATAAAGTTTGCTCATGATATTGCTCGAGCCATGGATTGTCTGCACGCTAATGGAATTATACACAGGGACCTAAAACCTGGTATCTCATAACATTTACCATTGGTTGCATATTTTGTTTTTTCTATTAAATGCTGAATTCTGCTGAGAGATAACATGTGTAAATCTTCTGCAAGCATAGTTTGTTGATACGGCTATAAACTCTTGATTCTTTTACTTTGATTGGGACTTAATCAGTAAATGCAGTATGTTCCGTCATTTTGGGACTTGATCAGTATATGCAGTGTGTTCCGCCATTTAAATGTCAACCATTTAAAACTGTGGCAGATAATTTGCTGCTCACGGAGAATCAGCGGTCGGTAAAGCTTGCAGATTTTGGCCTTGCTAGAGAAGAAACTGTCACCGAAATGATGACTGCAGAAACTGGGACGTATCGCTGGATGGCACCAGAGGTATGCGCTCTCTCTATCATAAGGCCGTTGGTCTACACATTTGTAACAACAGAAGCAGAAAATGTAGAGAATGCCATTCGAAAGTCTTAAATATATACAACTCCCTCCGAGGATAATAACTGGTCCTTTTTCTTGCTTTTTGTAACGATTTGTATGTTGGGTTGCAGCTGTACAGTACAGTGACTCTTCGTCAAGGAGAGAAGAAGCACTACAATAACAAGGTTGATGTATACAGCTTTGGCATCGTTCTCTGGGAATTACTGACTAATCGCATGCCCTTCGAAGGAATGTCAAACTTGCAAGCTGCTTATGCTGCTGCCTTTAAGGTATATATATCATCTGTTTGTCTGCTCACTGCTATCCATTGGCTGTAAATTCACGCCACTAGCAAAGCGACGGGTTGAGAAATCAAAACAAGAACCTAAGACCCAACTCAGTTTACAAAGTCTTTTTGCGAATTCATGTTAGGACGAAAAAACTCCAATTTTAACGATATTGTATTGTACCTTCTTTTACCACAGTTCTATTTTTTTTTTCTTTTCTTTTTTGATCAAATACAGCAAGAGAGGCCTGCTATCCCAGAAGATACACCACAAGATCTTGCATACATAATCCAATCATGTTGGGTCGAAGATCCTAATATGAGACCGAGCTTCAACCAAATAATCCGCATGCTCAACGAGTTTCTCCTCACGATCGAACCGCCCCCGCCTTCTCCACAAAAGGCCAACCCGTCAGAAAACGAACCAACAAAGAATGGGACCATCGTTGAGTTCTCTGCTCGTGCCAAAGGTAAATTCGCTTTCATCCGCCAACTTTTTGCTACGAAGAAGGCCATGAGCTCTTCGTAGTTTACTCTACTGCCGAGCTAGTCGTTTTTTCTCTCCTCTTTGCCAACGGATGATGGTTTCTTACAAGTTTTTTGTTCAGTGTCTGGAGAAGGCACTGATGAATACGCATGCGAATGCTGTTGATTACATACATCATTGAAATTTGTAAAATGAAGTAGGAAATATGCTGCTGCTTTTTACTTGTTTGACCTTAGAACCTCTGTAAATCTTACATAATGTTCTTTTGCGGAAGGAATTCTCAGGTAAAAAAATAAATTCTTCTTGATCTTATGAGACTGTTATATGATGAATTCAGTTATTACATCTCTGCTAAGAGTGTATGTAATATTGAGGACATGAGAAGCAGCCTTGGGCTTCATATGTTAGCTCACAACACAGACCGACTACACCCACTCCACTAGCCGTCATATTAGAACTGTGGGCCTTCAAAGGTCTGTCCGAACTGCCATCCACTTGGCACGACATCATTGGCCGTGACAGTGCGCCCGTCGCCGGCCTGAACACGGAAGGAAAGGGATTGACCGTCGAGGTAAGAGTTGCTTTGCCAATTTTGCCCCCAGTTCCTTCTCATGGGCTGCCACGTCCCACCCCGCGAGCCCTTGACCCACAGCGCGTGTACATCGCCCGCACCGCCCACGTTGGTCACCAGCACCAAGTTGAAGTAAGAATGTCCATTCATCGTTAGCCTTATTCCTCCTTTCTTCACGCAGGAAACCCTAAACTCACAAACATATATAGCGTGTCAAAGAAAAAGATGACGATCGATACATAATTAATGCATGCAGGCAATTAGTTACCTCCTGTAAGATATGGGAACTATTCCCGCTTGATAATGGGCTATCTTGAGAAATGCGGGCTGGGCCATATCGAAGTGGTGGCGCGGCGGGTTGCACCACCCGCCGTTGTCGCCAGCGAGGGCGTAGTTGGGAGGGCAGAAATTGGTGGCGGTGATGGTGATGGTGTTTCCTCGAAGGCACGACATGGAATCGCCTTCGCACTTCACTTGGTAGCATGCGCCGCAGGCCAAGCCGTTGTTGAACAGCGCGGTACTTAGCGCTGCCGTGTTTGTACCGTAGCCCTGGCTGTACAAATTTCCATATCCACATGCTCCACCTATTGTAACGTTTCTTGAGAATTATAGACATTAATATGTATATATATATATATATATATATATATATATATATATTATAACACAGTGTAAATAAGTACCCATGGTGCCCGAAGCATCGAAGCCTCCATAAAAGGTTGCATGGGCATTTTGCCAATCACCGTAGGGACTTGCATGGGCTCGGTTCAGACATAAGATGAGAACAAAGAGACAAAGATTCGAATATTGCATATCTAAGTAAGAAAAGATTATTGGTAAATGGTAATTAGATAGCTAATTGCGAGTAATTAGTTGTAGATTGATTTGGAGGTGAGTGTGTAATTGCTATATATAGGAGGAGGTTTGCGTCGGTGAGGATGGGACCTTTGAAGCTTAAAAACTCTTTCTTTATATGAGATTTTAATTCAATGTAATAATAAACAACTAAAATATATTCATTAATTACGAAGTTGACAAGTGGCATACATTGAATGCGAAAAGTGAGGCATGCAACTATACATTGTGGGAGACATTAGAGCAGTCACATGAAGTGGAGGCACAAGACAAGTATATAAGATTGTATCTAATCTAATCTAATGTAGTGAAGTGATATCGATGATGAGCTTATGCAGAGTTATTACTTGGCCGGCAGATTGCTCACATGTCAGTTGAAAGATAATTAGGTGGCAAATCGCCACTAAGCTATGACGTGTCGATCTTCACCATTGTTTGTTCTACTAATAAACTTCTAGCATGACTTCTATCTTGAGACTCTCGATTGGGTTCAATGCGTTTGGGCCCAATACGAGCCATACTAAATAGGGGTGTGCATAGTTCGGTAAATCGACCGAACCGATCGAAAAACCAAAAATTCGGTACAAACCGAATACCGAACAAAAATTTCGGTTCGATATTCGGTTTTTGTTTTTTGAAAATTCGGTAATTCGGTTCGGTTTCGGTATACTGGTTCGGTATACCGAACCGACCGAATTTTTTAAAAAATTAAAAAATTATAAATTTAATATATTTTACTGAATTTTAAATATATAAATATATTAATTTTTTATTTTTATTTATAAAATTTCGGTAAATTCGGTACAAACCGAAAAAATCGATTTAAATTCGGTAAAAACCGAATACTGAACCGAGTATTTTGGTTCGGTATTCGGTTTTGAAAATGACCGAACCGAATGCACAGCCCTAATACTAAATGTACCTCGGTGCTCCTGACTTTAGCCCATTATTACTGTCATGATCAGAAGGTATCCCCACACAACGTCATCGTATCGTAGTCTTTACACACTTCGACTAAATTCAAAATGAAGCGAATCTAAGCCTCAGTGACAACTATAAGACGACATCAACTTCCAGTATGACTAATTCTCCTTGCCCACATGCCTCAATTCACACAAACATCGGCAGTTATGGGATTTTAATTCGTGAGGATGATTAGTGCCTCTCTAGTATCTAACTTTTCAAACATTAAACCCTTAAAAGGTAGATTAGGTCACATACGGGCTCATCAAGAACTATAGTCTATATATATTATATGGTCCCATAAAAACCAAACCACGTTATTATATATCCACGCAAAATCAATAATTGCAAATGCAGAAATATACAAAAGCCCCCTTTAGACATTATAATTCTTTGCATGGATGATATAAGGTTAAGTGCTATCTATATCTAGGGTATCAATTAATGAATCAATCTAAGGATTGCCTAACTTTTCTTTCTCTGCATGAAAACCCTAGAACATGGGAATAATATAACATTCAAAACCAACCCTTCCATCCACAACTCTATATAAACAGCTCCAAGCACAAGCTATACATAGTACATTTCTAGATAACCTTCCACTTGGCAAAAAAGCAAGAAATGGCTCTGAATGCTAAGTTGATCGTCGTCGTCGTCGTCGTGGCGGCATTGGCTGTGGTGCCGTCCATGCCGAGGACCGAGGCTGCGATTAGGTGTGGCACGGTGGTTGCGTACCTCAACCCCTGCCTTCCTTATGCGACGGGCAATGGTCCGTTGGGCGGGTGCTGTAGTGGGATTAATGGTCTTTACAACATGGCCAGGACAACGCCGGACAGACAGAGCGTTTGTTCGTGCCTGAAGACTCTGGCCGGTTCTTACAGCATTGACCTTAAGAAGGCAGCTGCGTTGCCCGGTCAATGTGGGCTCAACCTTCCGTACAAGATCGGCCCCTCCACTGACTGCGCTAAGTATGCATATTGCTCATATGTTCTATAATATATATATTATATATATATACGTACAATGAAGCTTTATATTTTGACTATTAAGCTGATGAAATCGTTGTTTTCGGCAGGGTGAAATGAGGGTTGACTTGGGTGAAGAGCGACGTGGCTCTATAGAAATGAAAAATAAGTAATTAAATAAATTGGTGAACTCTTATAGAAGTCGATCTGAGTCTTCTAGCTTTCACCCCTACACTTGTTCTTACTCAGATGATGTACTAAATTGCCTCATGATATATATATGTTAATGTCCTTCTATTCGCAAGTATGATCACAACTTTGGTCGCAACCAAAGCTTCCTTTTAACGACTAATAAAAGTTAAAACATATAAATATAGACGTTGCAATGATTGGCGTTGGCGTTCGCCCATTGAATTGATGTCTAAGATAAATCCACCGACACCCTCGAAAATTCATTCTTTAACGACTATATATCTTTGTCGATAAATTCTTTTCAAGAAAAATAGAGCAGCATATTATGATATAATAATATATGGCACGTGTTGATTCACGAGGTCAATATAGTTGTGGCAAGACATTGTAATCAAAAGGTGTACACTTCCTTGGTCTTCAACTTCAAGACGTTCCCAACCGTTATATATGGTAACTCCCAAGTTCCTAACTTCAACTGCCTCAAAGTGTCGTGTCGTATTATTTATCCATTCCACTCTCTCTTTATGGGCTTTAGCTTTCTGATACGATTGTTCAACTAGTTATGAAATGTCCAAACGATCTCTTACAATAAATTTGGCCTAACTCTCTGATCCTTTATATACCCGTTGGCCATGAGCCCTTTCCCTCACAAAGTAATATACTTTCTTGCACTAATCCTACAAAAACATGGCAAGAACTTCCATTACATCACTTACCCTCGCTTACATACTAGTTGTTTCGATAGTGCTGCTAGCAGCTCCTCCTCGTGTAGAATCTGCCATCACATGCAATGTGGTCTTCAAAACTCTCTCTCCTTGCATAGACTATGTCAAGGACGGCGGCTCCATTCCGCCGGCTTGTTGCGACGGCGTCAAGTCCCTAAACAAGAAAACTCAGGCAAACTCTGACCTGCAAGAAGCTTGTAGGTGTATTAAGTCTTTGGTTCCCAACCTTGGCGCCAATCCCAAATTTGTCAACAGTCTCCCTGCCAAGTGTGGTGTTAAACTTCCGTACAAATACAGCCCCAAGCTTGATTGCTCGAAGTAAGATATATATATATATATATATATATATATATGTGCTTAATGTTCTTACATGATCTCAGCTTGGATTCAAGTGGTGCCTTTCACTGTCTCTTTTGTGCAGGATACGTCGTTGAAGTGCATGATGGTGTGTTGTGTTGCTATAAGTTTAAATAAAACTACATATATATGGTGTGACATTATGTTAAGACATAAATATATTATTTAAGGTTATTGTAATATCTGATGATAAAATTAAATTACTCCGTACTCTATCTGGGTAATGTAATGCACTTGGGTCGAGGATCTTCTCAGTTGAAAGGAGATGTACTTCACTTCACTTCGCTTCGCTTGTAGTTTGTTGCACTGAATAGACCTTAATGCCCTTTAGAATAATTGCAAATGCCTGTATTACCCCTTATCAGCATTGAATTCATCGTAAAGAAGTTCGTAATAAAAGTTACATATATAATTGGAAGTCAAAAAAATTTTGAAATGCCCATTGAAAATCCTTATTAGGTTACGTGAAAAGTCATCAACTTGACAACTTCTGTTGACCTAAAAAAGAACTACTGATGGATTAGATCAATTACCATGATATTCTAAAGATTTCCATAAATGAAGAATCAAAATAATCAGAAGGATAAGATAATGCCGACCTTGTTTTTATAGCATTCAAAGATTATATCTTATCTTTGTTTGCTGGAGCAAAAATTATAAATACAGCGAATCTTCATTTTCAACAGTCAAATGGCCTTGTTTAAATTCACTTTTGACTGGTCAAGAAAGCTAAATCAAGATCCATTTTTTACCATTTAAATACATGGAATATGAAAAAATAAGAGGCATAGGAGGCTCTCCAATATTCATTCATGAGTCATGATACGAATTCATTTTAGTTATATTTCAGTATTTTGAGTATATGAAGATTGGGTTTGACCATTGCTCCTCATGAGTCTTTGTAATAAATTTCAGAGCTCTCTCTCTCTATATATATATATGTGTGTGTGTTTGTGTGTGCGCGTGGCGTGTAGGACTGTAGTTTCTGTCTCAACAAGAAGTGTTTTACTTTTCCTGTGCAGTGTTATTTAATAGAAAAAAAAAAAGGAATTCTCTCATCTTTGATCTTTCCCAGAAATTCCGCCTTGAATCTTTTCTGCAAGTCTTTCCCAGAAACATACAGCTTGCTATTTCCCAGCTCGTGCCCATTTGACTTTGCTCTGCTCCGCCCAGAGCTTTTATGTTCGCCATTTTTTATTCTCAGTGCACAAAAACTCGAGCTTTTGATACTTTTACCATCTGGGCTTTCCATATATTCGCTGAAGAAGCCCTTCAAGATCTGAAATTTCTATTGCAAATCAGTTCCAGACTGAGCTGAATCTCACCAAGGTTAGATTTTTTTTTTTTTGCAACGGTAACTTCTTTTGGGACTCTGTGGTTATTCTGAGTCAGTTGGGTTTGGTGGAGAAATTGTTGAAAACAAAGATTATGTCCTTTGGAAAAACCCTTGTTAATCTAACTCAAACTACGTGTTTATTGCAATATTGGGATTTGGATTGAGTGTGTCTGTTATTCTATCTTATGATGGTAATTTCATGGGGAAATCTCGGTTTTATGTAATGAATAGATATTGATATCCTTTAATTGTTTACCAACGTATTGATATGGTAAGAAAACTGGAATTTCATCGTGCTTGTCTTCGACGAATTGTGGGTAATGTTAAGTGAGGATGGGAATTATCACTCATGTTGTTTCGATATCGCTCTCTTAAAATCTTAAGCATTTTCTTGCAGCATGGGATGCTTCACGGTCTTAAAAAGCAAGAGGAAGAAGCCCAATCGATCCATCTCATTCTCCGGTAAACATATGAATTCGCAGCAACATTCACCTACGGTGTTGCCCGAACCTCAGACTCAGGCCCGTTCTTTGCATTCTGCTCCACCGAGCTTTAGGACTCGAGTAAAGCACGTTCAACCTAGTACTGGTCTGAGCACTAGCAGCAGATCTCGTGCCATTTCTGCCCCATCGAGCCTCGATGATGCAGCAGAACAAGACAAGCTCATGTCTAATTATTACGTAGAACAAGAAGAGCCTAAGGGTAGGTCTAGTTTGTGTAAGGAATACAGTTCACCGAATCCTCAACCCCTTCCTCTTCCATCTCCTTCGAGTGCCCTTAGGACAACGGTGAGTTTTAAGATGAACTACAGTGGCAATCTTGACATGTCTGGACCATTACCTCTTCCACCTACTATGCCTTCAACGCTGACAAATAAAGGAGCTTTAGTCAATTTTTCGCTGGAAGAAATCGCCTCTGCTTGTCACAACTTCTCTCCCGATAGATGTATGTCTGAAGGGCTTTCGTCTGTTTTGTATCGGGCTTCTTTCGAGGACGTGTCTGGATCGAAGAAGCTTGAAGCAACTGTGACCCGTCTTCACCCTTCGAACCAGGTGATATATTTGCGTCCAAACATACAGTTATTTATTACTCTTAGGCTGGATGCAAAAATATTATTGTCATTCCTTTTTAGGGCTTCAAGGAGTTTGTAAGCGAGGTCAATACGCTTGCATCTTTGCAGCATCCTTTCCTTTGTAAACTGATTGGTTTTCACGCACTAGAAGGCTCGGTCCAAAGAATGCTAGTATACGAAAGGCTATATCATGGGAGCCTCGATAGGCTCTTATATGGTAGATCTGATGGGCCACCCATTGATTGGAACAGTAGGATTAAAGTTGCTCTGTGTGCTTCTCAATGCCTCACATTCCTCCATGAAGAAGGGCCCTTCCAGGTAACCTAACCATAGTTGATCGGGACCATCAACTTCGAATTGACGGTTTTCCTTTATAAACTTAATAAACTTGTCAATGTGGCAGGCAATGTTCTACGAGTTCTCAACTGCAAATATACAGATCGACAAGGATTTTAGTGCGAAACTCTCGGGATATGGTTGCATTAGCCGTATATCAGAAACCGATATCTCAAACAGCTCAGCTGTGAGTACTTCCAAAAGTTGCCATTCAAGCTTCCTTTTTGTCTGTTGTAGCAGCATAACGTTTCTGAAGCTTGTTAACTATCTATTCAGGCCATAGCAGCAAATCTCTCGGTTGAGACCCTCGATAGAGGCTTGCTCACCCCCAAAAGCAACGTCTGGAGCTTCGGCATCGTCCTTCTCGAACTTCTAACGGGCAGGAAAAACCTGGACAGCAACCATCCTAAAGAAGAGAGAAACCTAGTAAAGTGGACACGGCCTTACTTGTCTGATGAGTGCAGACTGTCCCTCATCATGGATTCTCAGCTCAAGGGACGTTTCCCAGCCAAAGCAGCTCGTGTCATAGCCGATATAGCCCAGAAATGCCTCCAGGCTGACCCGTCGGAGCGACCCACAATGAGAACGATAGTTGACCGCCTTAAGTCCATACAAGACATGAAGTTCACTTCTCGCTTTCCCCTGCAAGCCCCGGGCTTAGTCAGCGGGAAACACATGTCGAGGTCAGCCAGTCTTAACGGCATCATTCACCCAGTTCCAAGATCAAGTTTTCCTCCCTCTCATACAAATAAGGCACATATTCCTCCTAATAGACATGCACTGCCCTTGGCATTGCCTTCAAGAACTTGTTCGCCTACACAAACGCACGAGGATACTGATCCACCAGAAAGCAAGAGGTCGTCGTCCTCGACTTTTCGTAGGTCTAGCGTCGAAGGAATTTGAACTATTTCTCCCCTTTAATTTTTTGAAGTTTTCAAATGCATTGGGATGTAAATTTTTAGACATTCTACGGATTTGTGTTGTCGTAGATACTGTTTTTTCACCTAAAAGTTTAAGATGTATTATACTTTAATTTTATATACTTTTATTTTTCATTGTTTAGGTAAAGTTTCTTCCTTTATGAAGATCCTTTGCTTGAGTTTTTCATTGTTTTTTTTTTCAGAAAATTCAATGTGTGGTTATTATGCCATTGGTATTGATCCCTTCCTTGCCTTAACCCTTTCATCAGCCAGCGTCTATAACTAAATAGGCTTAAAATGAGGTTGACTCGGCTCGATCGTTGAGCCGAAGAACGGTTCACCAACCGGTTCGATGGGGCCCGCGTCATTCTCGTACTCGTCGAACCGAACGCCTCGGCGCACGTTAGACAAACCCGCGTTCTATAGATAGACCAACTCATACTCTTTACCTTTTGTTTTCCTCCGGAGGTGCTTTTCAGAGACTTCATCCTTAAAACCCCCCAATTCATCACCTAAAGATTCGCTATTATTATTTACCGACATAGAAGAAGCATGGAATTGGGGTCAATCGCTATCAGAAATCCTAGTCTCGGCTTCAAGAGACTTCATGTATGGCAGTGTCAAACGACACCACCGTCGCTAGGGTTTGAAGTCGGAAGGAGCCGTTCCAATGTGTCAGTTGCACTGCCCCCGAAAGGGCTCGGAGTTAAATTGTGGCGGAGGAATCCGAAGCAACGTCGTTGTGTTCACTCATTTGCAGCTTCTCACGAGGAGTCGTCGGTGAGCCCGAATATGGAGATATTTCAGTTTTTATTCTTTGAATTCCTGCGCATATATGTAGAAAGTGGGAATCTTTATGATTATTTTCACCAAGTGTTAGGTAAATTGACTGGTGAGAAGCTTTTGTTCTTTTTTCTTCTTTTTTTTTTTTCATCGGTTTTCAGTGCTCAGTTTATTTAGGCTCGTCTAGACTCTCCGTTTTAATTGATCGATGATGACGTTTGTTCAAGGTCTTAAAGGTGGTATGTATTCACGAATGCAATTTTACTAAACGGCTTCTTTGAGAGAAGTTCCCCAAGTATGCGTCGATAGCCATCAAAAATTGGATTGTGTTTCTGTTTCTTTTCATAATAGATCAAAAATATGTTTGCAACATGCTGTGCAGGTCAATACATAGATGATAGAATCAAATTTTCTCGATTATTTCTATTCATATTACCTCGGAATACCAAGGGTAGAGCTTTAACTTGAATTGAATTTCAGAATTCTCCGGACATTGATATAGAGAAGGAGAAAGAGGATCTAAAAGCTGGAGCTCAAGAATCAGAAGAAGCATGGCAGCAGACTTTATCAGCTTTTAAAGAACAAGCCTTAAAAATGCAAAGTCTGTCGAAGGAAGCGTATGATAAATATTCGGAGAAGGCTTTGATAATTTTGAAAGAAACTTCTGAGAAACTGAAAATCCAAGCGGAAAAGGCAAGGGAGGATTTGAGCGTGATTGCACAAGAAATTTCTGAAGAAAGCAAAGAGTATTTCTCCACAGCTGCAGAGAACTCCCCTGAACCTGTGAAGGATATCGTTGAAACCTTTACCTCCTCTGGTGATGAGTTAAATGACATCTCTAGAGCGCGTGATTTCCACGTTGGAATACCTTATGGTGGGCTTTAAAGTTCTAATTTCCTTCAGCAATATCTATTAGTTATGGATGAGTTACATTTGGAAGAAGAAGATAAATCAGAATATAATATCTATCTATGTATTCTGACTTATTAATTTAATCAGGTGCCGTTCTCTCTGGCGGAGGCTTCCTTACTTTTATGTTCACTGGGAGTATTTCGGCCATCAGATTCGGTGTCATACTTGGCAGCGCGATATTGGCCTTAAGTATATCAAGTCTGAGATCTTGGAAAAAGGGAGAGACTTCACCTCTGCTCTTGAAAGGACAAACGGGTCTGTTTAGTTATTGGTTTCTACAAAAACTTCGTTAGCTACTTGCCTTAATTTATACATGGGATTCCTTTTTCCTCTTGCAGCTATTTCTACTATATTGTTTCTGAGGGAACTGCGCTGCCTATTTAGGGTAAGATAAGGTTCAACTTTCATTAGAAGCTTAGAATCATTCGGCCGACCTTTTTTTTTTCTACATATTCCATTGCAGGGACCTTTTATTGCCCGTCTCTTCACGACCCTCGTCAGGTAAATAACTTTATCCCCGAAATCTTGAAGTATATGTCGGCGCTCATCCAATTTTGATTTGATAATGGTTTCATTTCATCGTTTGATTATCTCAGTGGTGCAGTGGTGGCATTCTACCTCTACAGAATCAAGACAGAGAGGGGACAATCAGGAAGCTCTAATGTGGAAGTATCTCCAGAAAGCTGAACATTGCTAGTTAGAAGTAAATTCTGAAGTTATAAGATAATATTTATGTTCCCTACAACCTTAATGTGTGTTTGCTGGCCTTAGATTATGACCGACGAGACAATCATATTATATTATTGAAGGCTTATAATTATATCACAAACAGTACCTATTTACACAATACTAACCTACAAGAAGTTTCCATTTTTACACTATTACAACGTTAATTACAACAGCAGTTATCGTTATGATCAGTCTTGTGCATGAGCAATGGATGAAGAGATGAAAGAAGACGAAGAAGGAAATACAGTTGATTTCTAATAGCCGAAGAAAGACAGAAAACACATTATCAAAGAGGTTCACAAATTCTTATTATTACATTCATACACCTGCAAATATATCAGAGAAAAAACTTTTCTTGATAAGTAACTTCGTCTCTTGCAATGAGATCTTCTGCGGGATTTAAGAAGCCGGGCTGTTGCTCCTCGACTTCTCCGAGGACTGTCGATTCTCAGAATCCAATGTCCGAATCTCCTCGATCATTCGAACCACATCTTCCATCGCAGGTCTCTGCTCGGGCACTATCGCCACACAAGCCATGGCAATCTGAAGCATCTGAACCATTTCTTCCTCGACGTTACGGTGCTGTTTCAGAGCAGTATCAAAAACCTCGGCCGTCCATTCTTCTCTAACAACCGACTGAACCCATTTCGGTAAGTCCACTGCCTCGTCAACCCCTGGAGAAGATTGGACCGGCGATTTGCCCGTGAGCAGTTCTAAGAGTAAGACTCCGTAGCTGTAAACATCTGACCTCTGCGTTGATATTCTCAGTTCGTTGAGCTCCGGCGCTCTATAGCCTGCAATTCTTGATTGAGTTGCGGGGATTCCTAACAGTGGGGTCAGCCCGAAATCCGTGACATGAGCTTTGAAGTCTTGGGTGACCAAGACATTCGACGATTTGATGTTTCCATGAGTCAGTTTATTACCGGCGGAATGAATATGTGCTACTCCTTTAGCAGCTCCTACGGAGATTTTCAGCCGAGATTCCCAGTCAAGGACTCTTCCGCTGTCTTTGTTACCTGGAAAACATCGCAGTACGATGGAAGTGATTAAGGTTATACGCGGAATTTTGCGACATAAAAAATGTCGGACAAGGTTGTTACCGTGCAATAAAGCGGACAAGCTGGCGCCAGGGACATAGTCATAGACCAAGAGCTTCTCATCTTTGGAATGGTAATAAGCTCGAAGAGGTACGACGTTATCAGGCTGCTGCCTGATGATCTTACCAATGGCGTTCATCTGCTGTTCGAACTCTCTCTTGCTCGCAAAGACATTCTTAAGGCGCTTCACGACCACCGAAGTCCCATCTTCTAACACCGCGGTGTAAGTCGTTCCGAAGCTTCCCTTTCCAAGTACCTCGGCCGAAGCTCTCAGCAAGTCCTCGAGATTAAAGCTGTAAGAACAGCCTTCAAGGAACACTAGCCTATTCCTTTCCGCGTCGTGGACCCCGCTGCTGAAGTCTTCTTTCGGCGTCTCAGTTTTTCTAGCTCCACCTATTGCTGGCCTTCTCTTCTTTCTTACGCAGAGTACTAAAACCGCCATTGCTAGAACAGAAAGAGCAGCGAGAGAGCCTACTCCTATTGCGATGATAGCTCCTATGGACAGACCATTGCCAGACTTTTGGCTCTGAGGAGTTGGTGATGGAAAGGGGCTCTGACTCGGTGGAAACAACGGTTGAGAGGGAGATGGAGACGGCGAAGAGGGATCGTCAACGGGCCAGAACGACGGAGAAGGCGAAGGAGGTGTAATGACAGAGCATTCGTTTAAGGGCTTCCCGCATAAGTTAGAATTCCCGGTAAACGAAGTAACTGGGAATCTCCGAAGGCGGACTGGAACTGATCCATTGAACTGATTGTTGCTGAAGTTCACCTGCATGAGATTAGGGCTGTCGAGGTTGGGTATAGTGCCCGAAAGAGAGTTGTTTTGCAGGTACAGAGCGGTGAGCCCCGTGAGATTCTTGATACTTTCCGGAACGTTCCCCGCCAGAGAGTTGAACGAGAAGTCGATGACGCTGATCCCGGGAGAAAAGACCGCGGGAATCTCACCCGAGAAGTCGTTTCCTTGAAGGTGAACGGCGCGGAGGGAGGCGAGTGAGAGCACGTCTTGAGGGAGGTTGCCGTTTAAGAGGTTCGATCGGAGGCTGAGGACTGAGAGGGAGGCTAGCCGTCCCAACGTATTTTCTGGGATCGCACCGAGCAGCCCGTAGGCCGGCAGGTGGAGTTCGACGACGGAGGAGTTGTCCGAGGAGCAAGTGACTCCGGCCCAAGAGGAACAGGCCGAAGAAGGGCTTCGCCAGTTGAGTTTTTTCGAGTGGAGTATCGAGGATGCGAAGTCGAGAAGGGCTTTCGTGTCTGAATTGAGGTCGGCGAAAGTGGTCGGGACTAGAAGAAGGAGTAAGAAGAAGAAGCGCCATAATGGGGACGGTGAATATGGAATCATAGTTCTTGGATCAAGATTGTATATAACACCTGCCAGGTTAAAGAATAGAAACTAATCAAGACAAGCCAGAAATATCTCAAAGGAAAGAAAACAGAGTACCTCACTGATGAGAAGAAGAGATTGGAAGATAGAAAACAAAGGTCGTCATCATCATCATCATCATCATCAAGTGCTTAAAAAGCTTGAAGCTTTAGTAAAGGTGGAGAAGAAAAAGAGCTAAGTCCTGTGGAAAAAGCTACCAAGTAATGTGAGATATATTTCTTCGCTAACTCAACGTTCATCTGCTGAGCCAACGGCATTACTTAACACTTTCTTACATTCCACTTTTCTTTTTCTTGGTCCTAACTATAGGAATAAAGAGGGAAAAAGGAAAGGAACTAAGAAGGTGAGACTTGAAATTGGAAATCCCAATAACTAGCTTATATTTTTGGCTTCTTTGTCACGAAAAAAAAATGGGAGTTCTCTTTGGTTCTTGATTTGTTAGGACCGATGCACACAAATCTCAAGAGCAGAAATAATAATAATATGGGAAGGTGCATGCTTGAGAAAATATCACTTTGTAAACGTCAATGAAGTAAATGCTACCCTAGCAATCTGAAAGGGACATTGATAAAAAGGGATGCTAATCATCAATGGCGGATTATCATCCGGGGAAAAATGAACAATACCCGGCTTTTCTTTCCCATTTCTTGTCCAACATATGACGTATTTTAAATTTGTTTAATCGTTGACAAAAGGTAAGGCGGGCAGTTGGTGTTTGGTAGTAAAAGTCTGCTGGTTCATCATTTCTTAAAAGAACAGACACATTAAATTAAAAATGGATGGAATAGTTTGAAACTCAGGCCTAAGCACACCGAATTAATTAATGCTACTAAGGTTCATTTAATAATGGGCAAGTTAACCAAATCATAACGTCATGAGTTGGCAGCCACCACCATCGATCTCCATGGTGTTCGTGTGAGATGGTGCTACCCAACAGTCAAGGCGTGGAAAACCAATTATAAAGAGAGAGAGAGAGAGAGAGAGAGGACTTACACTTGTAGTAGTAGCATAATATATATATCACAAGCACAATAATTCAAGAGAGACGTGCGATGCTTCAAGCTGTACATTTTTGCAAAGCATCGCTTCTTCCTTTCGATAGATAGATATATAATGCTATTTGCTCTCAACAACTCCCTCCTATGTTTCGTTATCCCCACAATGCAAAGAAATCCCTATGTAGCCACCATTACCAAAAGGACATGCTACTAATAGATTATTACTATTATATATGTAAACCCAGCCCAGCTTAATAACCACATAACTATGACTTGTGATCCAATTATATGATCCTTAAAGGTAATCCCCGCCACAAAGGAAATACCAATATTGGAATGTATCTTATAGATAGGAGGAGCTTCATCAAGGCAGTCTCATACCAACCCAATCAAAAAAAAAAAATTAAATGAATAATGGTAACTTTCCATACTCTTTTTCGGAAACTCAGGTATTAGCGTACAGCATCGGTCGCAAAACAATAATTTTATACCTTGGCCAAAACAAGAGCGGAGAAATATTACTAGAAGACGAGGGCGGCCCGAGCAACTCCGTGTGGGGGTGGGGTGGGTCATAGAGAATCGAAAGGCTCGGGCAGAAGTTCGAATCCATTATCGAAGATGGATTCTTGGTCGGACTTATCGTCGATGCTATGGAGCCAGTTTGCGTTCTTCAGATCCTCTTTGAGAAGGATCATGTCGTAGCGGGAGCTTTCGTAGATGTCGATGTTGTTGAGCTTAGATGAGGATTGAGATTTCTCTTCCTCGCTACCGCTTTCGGAGAATCGGTTAATGTCATCGATGTTTTCAGGATAGACGCCATTGCTGCTCGTGGACGAGCCTCCATTGAGAGACGCCGCACCATGGCTATGGTTGCTGGATCTGATGCTGTGAGGGAACAGATTTGAGCCCGTAAGAGGGCGGACTCCATTGCCGCTGCTTCTAATGTCCTGCAATTATATGAGCGGTCTTCAAGAACGATATATGAATTGAAGATAAATACAAAATGGTGTTTCTGATTAAAATCTTAAGCTTTTAGACGTGATGGTCATAGTTATTATACTTTAGGGTAATATAATCACAAAACACTCTAATAATAATTTAGGATAGATGGTCATTCAAGAACAGAGAATCGAAGATCACAAACTTTTATCTTCGTATTGGATGCTCAAGGGGATGTATGTAATGCAGGGCTCGTCAAGCCCATGCATAATGACTAGAATAATTGAATGAACTCTAAAAGAGTAGAGATAGAGTAGTACCATATGTCGTATAGCCATATCAAGTGATTTCTTCGAAATCGTCCTGCCAAACCCAGTACTATCCACGGATGCCTTTACTGGTTTCCGTGTGATCGTTTCTCTATGAGAATCCACAGCTTCGTTCGGACGCCCTTTGGCCGGCGTTCTACTCCTTCCAGAAGGTTCTGGAAGTCTACCCCTGGTGACCACCGGCGATGACGGCCTCCTCAGCACATTAGAGTTATTAGTAGGCTCTGTCCTGGCTTTAGCAGTGAGAGCTGATCCAGGTCTCGACCTGCCGGCAGATATTGGCCTATCAGGCAACGAAGTCCGTAGATTAGGAGGGGTTTCGAGTGGAAAATCAGGAAGCATGATTGGTTGGGGAGCGGGCCGAGCTCGAGGCCCGGGGGAACTCGGGCGGGAGAGCGAAGCACCGACACGGCCGTTAGATAGAGAACGCCCACCAGGTGTTGAAGTCCCAGATACAGGAGACATAGAAGGTGCCGAGTTTCGACGAGTAGGTGTGGATGGCCTTGATGATGTTGTCGTACGAAGGGCTGGTGAGCTCGAATTTGCAGAAATTTGTGGCCTTGAGGTGGGAGTAGATGGCCTTGAGCTCAGGGATGGTCTTGGTTTGTCCACTGAAGATGAAGTTTGGGCCGAGCGCGGTTTAGAAGGAGTTGTAGATCTTGACAGAGCCGGGCGGCTTGAAGGCGAGGAGGGTCTTGTCATTGATGATGAGCGGGTAGGGGTTGATGGCCTTATATAAGATGAAACAGAAGCAGAGCTTGTATTAAGGATAGAGGCTGATTTGTTGGAGTAGGTACTGTATTGGGAGATTGACACGGATGGTCGAGTCACCGAACTGCTTCGAGTTGGTTTTGTCGTGCGATTACTCTCCGACTGAGATACAGAAAGCTGTAATAAGGAAACTTGGTTAGTTATCTATCTCAGTACGGTATGAAGAAAAGTAAACATGATATACTCATCACATTATAATTCAGTAGCAGAACTCGCAGATCACGATTTAAATTTCTCCTAAGGCGACAGAAGAGTACATAGGACACGAATGGAGAGTTAGTAGTGCTCGGCAAGGACGAGCAGCACAAACTGGATTGTTAAGTACTTCGAATGAACGTCATTTTGTATGAATCAAATAGCTTAAAAGCACAATGCAGAGATTTAACAGCTGACATGTGAGGGGCTTTCTTTTTCATACCCGTGAAGCTTTGGTTGCCGAGATTGATCGGCCCGATGGACCAGTTCTTGGAGCCATAATACCTGGTTGAGCATCATTCCCATCCGAAGAAGGAACCAAAGGAGTTCCAGGAGGTGTGAGAAGCCTATTTTATGAAAAAACATTAAATGTCAGATATATGACTACTTTGATCATTCACACAATTCATTATACTAGATCTATTTTTCTAACAAAAGCAGCAAGTTCAAGATATGGTGAGCAAGAATTGAAGCAAAACGACAAAAAGATTGAGAAATACCAATCATAATCGTGTTTTCCTCCATCGCCAGACGACAGCAAGTCATCCAATCCACTCTTCCCTTGTTTCACTGTTCCAATCGACAATCTCCCCAACTTCACCGATACTAAACAACAAAAGCTCAATATTAGAGATCTATGCCGAGATCAGAAAAGGTAAGGAGGTAAATGTAGCTCGAAAGCATTTTGCCTGTATGAAAACGCAAATCACAGAGAGACAACGACGCTTTCGCATTTAACTCGAACAAATCATCAGTTACCCGGTAAAAGCCAAAACAGAAAAAGAAAAATAAACAAGTAAAAACATGCACTGCGCAGAATCCAAATATGTTGATAGAAAAAAAAAATTAACGAGGAAGACGTACGAGCAGCGGATTCGTCGGAGGAAGCGATAGACATACTGCGACGGCTCTTGAAGAAGAGATCGTCCAGATTTATATCATCGGCGACGTCCTTGTTCTGATTAAAGCTCAACCCTCGCCGATGATGCAACGGAGTATTCCTAGATTCTCTCAACGTACGATTCATCGCCGCAGCAGATTACCTACCGCTTTCTATGTATAGATATACAAGCTTGAGCTGCGTAATCCAAAAAAAAAAAATGAAAATGAAAACATGTAGACATCTATTATTAGTGGCATTAACAAACCTCTTAGTCAACAAATCTGCAAATGTCCTACGATTTACCTGACTGTAGAGGCTCGAAAATCTAACCGACGATTGGCCAAAATAAGGAAATGGAGCCGAGCAACAGAACACAATGTGGAAGATTGACGAAGATGGCGATGAATTTACATTTCTTCCCAATGGATTGAATAGTCAAGTCAGATTCGCGGAATACTTTTTTTTATTTGTATATATAAATCAGATGCAAAATACGACCAACGCAACGACTAGATCTGTATTATTACGTCGTGGGCTGTAGAAGAATGGGTATGTATGAAGAGGCAAATTATTTTCTTTTCTTTTTATTTATTTATTGTATATTGTTTAAGTCATACATATTTATTTATTATCTATTATTTACTACCTAAGTACCATTAATATTTACGACAATATGAAAAGGACCCTTGATGTCTATGATATAGAGCAACGTGATTTTGGATGATTTGGTTTCATACAATGAACTAATATGAATGAAGTTGTGATGGAAAATGGAGCATTTTGGTAATGTGGTTGACAATGATGGGACATCTATAACGAGATGTGGCCCATCATATACTATGCATAGATCTAGGATAGGAGTTTATATGTCAATATTATTATTACAAGATCTAATATATTGCCTCACCTCATGTTTGATTATTATTATGGGGAACCATTCTCCATAAAAAAATTTAAAAGTTTTTCTTTTTTTTATATAGTCATTAACCTATAAAAGAAATATAAGAATGTGTAAGTCCATCTCGAGCTCCAAAAAATTATATGATAAAGTAACTTGATGTAATATATTAACGAAGTAGGAAATTAAATCAAGAAATTGAATCGAACTCATCGCTTTTTACAACTTTGGTTGTTAGAATTTTCCTGTTTTGTGAACTATATTAACGAAGTAGGAAATTAAATCAAGAAATTGAATCGAACTCATCGCTTTTTACAACTTTGGTTGTTAGAATTTTCCTGTTTTGTGAGCTGCCCAATAGAAATAATAATAATAATAATAATAATAATAATAATAATAATAATAATAATAATAATAATAATAATAATAATAATAATAAATTTGGTTGATGATAGATTGATGGCAATTTGGTGGGTTGGGTGTGATTGTGAGTGTTGAAATTCGAAGAACAAATATAGTACGTGTACATTTATGACTGATTAAATATATTTATAAATACTGATGATCTAGACCGACCATGTTAAATAAATTTGTGATTGTTAACAATAATCGAAGTAATGAGTGCAATTATTTATGAAGGATCACTTTAACATCTATAGTTGACCTTTTCAATCACAAAATTAAGAGAAATCACATCCCACGTGCAAGAACTTCAGAAAAATTGAGTTCAAAAAAAAAAAAGAAAAAGGTGTGCAATTACATAAATAATGTACAGTAACGAGGTTAATATGTTAAGAAATAAGTTTCAAACATGTCATGCAATAATGGAAGCACTTCGTATATAGTATGATAGGGTCCAAGCTTTATCTCTCAAGATAGGACTTTGTGAGAAAAAGATGCATCGAAGTAATAATATGGAATGATAGGGTCCATGAAGCTTCGTCGTATAAACCAACCATGTGTTTTTGGGGTCAAGATTGAAAAAAAAAAAAGCTTCACAATGTTATCAAAATATAGTAGTGTACATGAATTTCAGCTTTGCACTGATTAAACCTCACATGGACAGAGAGCCCCACCTGAAGAATTTGGTCAGGGACTTCAATGAAATAAATGTTCCTTGGAAGTAAAGAAGATGACAGCTTTATGAAGTCGAGGAAATAATTACTAGGAATAGATGACTAATCGATGAATGCAGTGCAATGAGATTAGTGAGAAGAAAGCAACATGGTCATCGAAATAAACTTAGTAATAGCAAAAACAGTTTTAAGATGAACCACAAGGACATAAATAATACCGTTGTATGTAAGGAACAAATCGGAGTTGTTTGAATCTGACTACTTGTAGAAATCGAAATCAGCATCTGGCTTCTTCACGTTGCTTCGATATCCCTTCTCAAAGTCCTTGGGAAGTATAACGTATCTGTTTTTACGTACGGCGTGTAGACCTGCCTCTTGACATATGGCTGCAATCTGCAAAAAAGAAATCCATATTCAATTTCTTTTGTATCTCCTTACACTTCACATTATCGACAGAGTTCCTGAATTCGTATGTTAAGGGGTATTGTAATAGGTTTATAACTTATAAGTTTATGGATCAGGAATCTTGACATGTAAACTAACCTCAGCAGCACTAATTTTATCGGGTCGAGAGACATAGTCCTCTAAGTCAACTTCATCGCTTAGGTTCATCTTCGAAGTACACACCTGATCGATCAATAAGAAGACAGCAATTGCATGTTAGAACATTTAAATCCATGTCAAATCATCAGGCTGCAAAAGAATAAAGCAGAACTTCATCAAGAACCAGCAAGGTTATGTACAAATTCCTAAAAAGAGAAGCACTTGCCTGAAAAACGAGCCTCTTCTGGCGTCTATCAGGCAGAGGAAATTCAATTTTACAGTCGAGTCTCCCCAGACGCAGGAGAGGGGATCCAAAGTGTCGGCATGGTTGGTGGCCATTATGACTTTTACGTTCACAGTTTGATCGAATCCATCCATCTGTCAGAGAACAATTGAATTTATTATACTGATCAAGAAATGACCATCCAAAAGAGCTTCAGGTCTAGTACATAACATACTAACATTCAACGTTCTACTTTGCGCTTCCTCACATCATACCTGATTTAGAAGTTCCATGAGAATCCTCTGCACCTCTCGATCAGCTCCAGTTTGTGCATCGAACCGAGCAGTGGCAATGGCATCTACCTCATCAATGAAGATGATTGCGGGTGCATTCTCTTTGGCAAGACGAAATACATCACGAACCATCCTAGGACCCTTTCCCCATGTCCACCACAACCATATTTTATCAGACATTTATCTTGCAGGAACAGTTAAGCAAATAAAATCGAATGCAATGATGCCGCCTAGTCAAAACTATGAGGTAAGAGAATAAGAGTCCCTCAAAAATACCTCACCGAGATACTTCTGAACAAACTCAGAACCAACCACCCTTATAAAAGCTGCAGTCGTATGGTTTGCCACCGCCTTGGCAAGCATAGTCTTGCCAGTACCAGGTGGACCGTAGAGCAACACTCCACGAGGAGGGTCGATACCAATCTGCTTGTACAAATCGTGGTGCGTTAGAGGTAATTCGACAGCTTCACGAATCTCCTGCTTCTGAATGTCGCACCCACCAATATCCTAATCGAAAAGAATGATAATTTCATTAGAGATCATCGATAGGTTCTAAAAGTTCAACAGATGACTCAAGAAAATTCAATCAGTTTTTTGATCAAGCATAGATTCATTACGCACAAACAGCCAAAACATCAACACCTTAGCTCAAAAATTAGGACAAAAAGATAATAACTCACATTATAAGTCACATCAGGCTTCTCCGACTGGCTCAGCAGCGTAATACTCGAATCAGCCTCCGGCGGCAAGACGTCAACCAACGCATTCGAATGGCGATGCAACGCGACGGAAGACGAAGGCTTCAAAAGCTCCCTATTAATCGTACTCAAAATCCTCACATAATAATTCGAGCCCGTGGTGGAACCCACAATCCCATTGTTCTGGTCGATCATCTCCATGAACTGCCCGATCACGAGCGGCACGGACTGTATCCGTTTGACTTCCTCCTGCGCCCGCAAAAGCTCGCGCTTCAGATTCTTGAGCTCGTCCTTGACGTACTCTTCTTGAATTTCGATGAACTCAAGCTGCCGTGATAGGGATTTGAGGCGCACGTAGAGGTCCAGCTGTCCATACTCGTCGGAGCTGGCGGCGACCTCGAGCGTCGTTGGGATCCCCATATTCGCCAATTTGCAGACACAACGCTTTCTTGATGAGCAGGAAATGAATTTCTGTCCTTCCTCGTTTCAGTATATATTCGTAGTATTTTTTTCAGTGGTTAGTAATTGGGCCAGCTCAGTTTATATATTTAATCTAATTGGGCTTATGTTAATCTAATTGGGCCAAGCCCAATAAAAGCTCAGTAAATATAAATACAAGACGATTATCCTAATTTTAACAAGAGTAAATCTACAGAACAAAACAAGAAAACTCTTACAAGCAGATCCTACGTTGAAAACACTGTCCTTGCAGCATTACTATCTACATTTTTCACATATCATAAATAGCAGAGGCATTTCACATTTCACAGTCCACACAAAACTGCCTCTAAATGTGCCAAAAAGACGACCCACGGCCACGATCCACGACCCGTATGACCCATCAATCAGCCTTCGAACAAATAGCTTAAATCTTCCATGGTCAAGCGTGTGACGCGTCCGCCGCTTTGGTCTTCACCAAAAGCAGATGCAACCATTTTTCTTTTCTCTTCCTGTTAGAGAGAGTTAAGCCATTGAATAAAACTTAAGGTAAAAGATGAGTAAAGCATTTTAACTGTTAAGGGGGGGCGTTCGCAGTACCTGAAGGGTTAAAATGCGATCTTCGACGGTGTCCTTAACGGTTAGCCTCGAGACAGTGACAGTACGTGTCTGTCCTATTCTGTGAGCACGGTCGATGGCCTGATCTTCTGTAGTGGGATTCCACCAAAGATCCAAAAGTATTACACGGCAAGCGGCAACCATGTTCAGGCCTAGGTTTCCAGCTTTAAGGGACATTAACATGACATCAACCTGGGAAGTTCGAAATAATTTCAGAGCAACTTTGAATCATAGACTGGCAGGAAAGATTATTCTCACACACTATGCAATGTGTTTCTTCTTGGGTAATAGAACTAATTGTGGAAATTAACAGATTAGTGTAACTAAATGACATGATAAGGCACCAAGGTTATCTACCTCATGATCGGTGTTGAACTCTTTCACGGCTTTGTCTCTGGCAGGTATTGACATAGTGCCATCCAGTCTACGGTAATTAACATGGGACTGCCTCATTGATGCCTCCATCAAGTTCAACATGCTAGTCCATTGGGAAAAGACAATGGCCTTCTCACGCTGCCTCCCTTCTGAACTCAAGGAAAGAACACAATGTGACTTGAGAATCTCAAGGGCGTACTTGATTTTTGAAGAAACGTAATCATGCCGTAGGAGCTTAGATTCCTCGTCCAGTGCAGGTGTGGAAGTAGTATCAGCATCAATATTGTGAGGCATGCGTCTTAGTAAGGTTGGTCTTGAATATACAACGTCAGGGCCAAGTTGTTCCTTACAGTCTTCAGCAGGACATGTAGTATCATCTCCCGTCAAATAATCTGAGACGCACTGATAACAGAAAACGTGCCCACACATTGTGACGACTGCATTTTCAGGAGGGTCCTGTGGAAGACATGTCAATTTTTCGAAGTGCATAAGACTCTAGGAATCTTGATTTATGTCCACACGGAAAAGTCAATGGGGAGATCGGAAAGAAGACTTACTTTGCATGCCAGACACATGGCGGATGCGCTTTCTAATTTTTTCAGTAAATTAATGATCAATTCTGATGGGAGTACATTTGCCATATCGGAGGAAAGTTGTCCAACTGGGTCAGAACCCAACCCTTTCACCAGTAGAGGGTGGTCGCAGGCTTGGCGAAGTCGCAGAAGCATCAACAGAATATTTGCGTAATTTTGTCTGACTGTACCAGCAGCAGCGAATTTCTGGAAAATTACATCTTTAGATCTAAGATTTCTCAAAAGATAAAGAAAACCAAATTTAAGATCTCTTACAAGAACTATGACGCAATCGTGGAACAATAAAAAGCAATACAAATAAATGCTTGAATGGACTGCACACCATTTCTTCCACAATCCTAGTGATAACACTTCATTGAAGTTTGTTCGAGGTTAAACCCGAAGATGACTCAAGAAAACGCAATTGTATTCCACACCATTTCTTCCATAATCCTAGTGGTAACACTTCATTGAAGTTTGTTCGAGGTTAAACCCGAAGCTGACTCAAGAAAATGCTTGAAGGTGGCATAGTCCAGTCTTGCTTACTACTTTGTTCTAAAAAGGCATGGTATACTTCCTATGCCAGGGCTATAGTAAGGTTTCGCCGAGTCACGGAATTGAACCCCATTGAACTCCACATCTTCTATATTAACTTATTAAATATAAAAGAAAAAATGCATAAATTATATATAGAGGTCTGAAGTTCCGAATTTTTCGTAAACCAGGCCTGTTACTATAAATTCCGCTGGAATTCTCTATAACCACCACTACTCAGAATTCAGTACCAAAAGGAGATTCTCTCAATTAGAGCGTAGAAAATGGTTATAAATTTGTGAGAATTTTTTTTATAGAAACGCAAAAGTAATATAGTTCAGAAGATCGCAGACATAGATTGACAAAAGAACACAAGGTCTAACACTAGTTGCGAGCATAAAACGGGAACAAACGAGATCAGCAAGCACACACACACAATATATATATATATAGAGAGAGAGAGAGAGAGGGAGAGAGAGAGACCTTGAATTGTGTTTTTGAATCTTGTTCAAGTTTATCATAGAATTCTCTTTCTTCCTTCGAGAACTCCACCTTAGTCAACTGGATTTTCTTGGGGGGTAGGTTGATTATAGGTTGCCCATTGATCAATGTACCTAAGGTGCAAAAAAATAAATCATCAAATCTACTACATGTGATTATAATGTAACAAAATAAGTGGCTCCACAATGTGCAGGTTAATCACAAAAACAACACAGTGTTGAACATGCAAATCATAATCATCAAATAAAAAACGCAGACACAAACGAACACAATCCAATAGCAAGATAAAATGGAGCCAATGGACTAAATTCATGATGTGAACAGTCAACAGTGGCAATCTTGCCATAGAAATTGTTGGCTTTTAAGATAGCTTATGCTATCCTTTCAATGAACAAAAAGATATAGCGTTGGACATAAAATGTAAATGATGTTAAGCTCCTGCAGAAACAGCAGTCAAAAGTTCTAAGGATATTCAGCACATCAGATATAAAAAGAAATCACCTTTTGTTCTACGCAGCATCATATTTCGTAAGATAACGTTAAGTTTCTGGAAGCCTTTCACCGCATCCCTCGCAATCACGGACTTGATCGAAGAACCAAATGTCTTGTACGTATCATATGGATCATATCTCAAAAATCGAAAGTAGCTGAAGAGCTCATCGATTGAATTCTGTATGGGCGTCCCAGACAAGCACCACCTTCTTTTTGCTCTAAGGCTGCAGCAGGCACGAGCCACCTGCGTTCTGTGGTTTTTGATCGTTTGAGATTCATCCAAAACAACCCTAGACCATTTCACTCTAGCCAATGCGCCACAATCACTATCAAAAGAAGGCATATCAACTTCTTTTTTTGTCTTCTTCTTATAATTAGCCAATGATTTCTTTTGTTTCTTCTCCATGGAAAATGAAGAAGACAGACCATACTGGCCTCCATCTTTTTGTTCGCCATCATCCTCTTCAATCAAGGGTTGCTTTGGGACTTCATTTGTCACGATAGCATATGTCGTTAAAACGACATCATATTTAGCAATTGCAGAGGGATTCCTAAGTCGGCTGCCTCCATGATAGACTAGGACCGAAAGCTTACCTTTTTCAGCAACTTTATCGTCCAGCTCAGCAGCCCACTGACGAAGAACGCTAGCTGGACAAACTATCAGTGTACCAGCCATGGGCCTCCGGCTCTCAACCTGAGTACTTGCTTCTGGAAGCATTGCAAAATCCAGAGATTCTTTATTATGGTCTGTATCATCAAGCGTTATAACAGTACTTGTGCCATCATCATCATCCAAATTCAAGGCTTCTGTTCTTTTATTGCAAGGGGCTTTTCGTTTTGAGGACTCCAAAATTTTCTGCATCTGTATAAGGGCAATTGTTGACACAGTTTTGCCAAGGCCCTGTGATATCGAAAATGATAAGGTAAATAAAGCCCGACCAAAGGTCCATGAATGAAATTATCTTGATTCCACAATCACCAGGCTGACCTGGTCATCTGCAAGGATTCCCCCCAAGAACAAGCCAGATGATTCTTTATTAAGCATCCATGCCAAAGCAATTTTCTGGAAGGTTTAAGGGTTATGCCAAAGTCCAAAAACTAATTACAACTTACATCTAATTAAATTTATGTCTAGCATAAGCAAACACACACCTGGTGCTTAAGAAGAGAAACTGACAAGATTCCACTGGGTAGATCGGCTTCAATTTTGGGTTGATGAAGATCCTGCATGATAAAAGTCCAACATAACCATTTCAAATAGTTTTCAACGAAGCAGTTGAGACACATATACCAGGGGGGGGGGAACGACTTAAAGTGAATTAAGAAAAATATATCATCCCAGGTCTACATTTATGTAAATGAAAACCCAATGAAGAGGTTACTCGATACTCAATAAGTAAAACGTTAGTGAACGAGAAGATTTCGCAAATGATGTGCTGCATCCTGATATGCCTCTTAGAAAAAGAAACATACATTTTTATTTATCAATATTTCAAACAAGCATCTAAATGAACAGAAATTTTCATTGCATGACATGTTATGCCATAATGTTAATGATTCATAGCCAAAAACTTCCAGTGAGATTAGTAGAAACGTAGAAAACTTAACTCCAAGATACAATTGTTACACTCTGAATATTCTAGAATGACCTTCATAAATTGGAAAAATTAAGGTGCGACCAAGGAACAAAACTGTTTAGTCCATTATTTGTTCAATGTACTTTTGAAAGTACTTGACAAGCTATATATATTATTAACATTTTCCTGTGCACTAATTTAGACGGAAGCATGTTTAAAGCTTGTCCATGCCCAATAGTTTTATGATTTCCTTAAATTGAGTTGTCAACAAGGGAATGGATAAGGCATGAGACAATAGGATAGTTTTCCCTTGGAGACATCTAATGAACTGATAACATAATTGAGAACAACTAGACTAGGTAGAAGGAATACTGAAAAGTACCTGCATAGCTGCTTGGAAAACAAGCCTCTCATCAGGTCCTGCAAGCCTTTCTTCAGCTGGTCCAGCAAGCAGCAATGGATCATTTGAACCAACAAATGCTGAGGACGAACTTTTTCCGGGCATCAAAGATGGAGGTAGTAATCTGACCCCTCTTCTATCGTACAACGACGGGTTAGAGCCATTGCTCCATAGAGAATTTTCTTTCAATATGGTCATCCCGTTGGAAGAATTTGAATACGGAGCAGATGGAAATACCCTTGAATAAGTTTCTCGAAAATCACTTTGACCAACATCCTCGACAAGATTTTTAGATCTTGAATTAGAAGCCGAAGGCTGCAGCGATGCAGGAAGTGCCTGCTTTGCAGGTACGTTGTGAGGGAGTATTTCATTACTCCCCAATCTAATTGGTTGATCAACATTTGGGTAATAACTTCCATTATCCCTTGAAGTAGAAGCTGTCTCATAGATGTTTGCTCGCTTAGACAGTCTGGATAAGGCATCATCACGAACACCAGGTCTCTTGGACGGAGTGCTATTAGAGAAACCATTACGTCCTGAAAATTGAAAGTGCATTACATGCTGTCAGATCTAAAAAATGAACTCTCACAGAAGGTACATTTGGTAATTTTACCCAAGTAAGCAGCTGATACCAGACAAATTAGACTGAGTTGGAGATGGCCAAACCCAAGGTGGAAGAATCCTAGAGTTAGACTGAGTTTCAGATGCCCATGAGGGAAGAATCCTAGAGCTCACAGAAGTGGCACCGTCCCTTTCTGGAGAATCATCTCTGTAATTGTCGATTTCCCTTAAATCTGAGTCACTTTCTGATGAACTGATATCTATAGGATCTTTTATCACCATCGCACCTAAACGGGTGGTTACTGAGTTTACGTAGAAACTCAGAAGACTATCCCAATGCTAAAAGCTGCCACTTAAATAATAACAACATCAATGATGATAAACAAAGGAAATACCCATGCACATCAGATGTATTTCTCACAGACAATGCATGAGAATAGCGTCAAACGATCAGCATTCACCAAATATTGTGCAAATTTTGATGAATTCAAATTTTCAGTCCACAAAATTAACATTGACAGTCATCCAAACAAGTTGAAGCATGAATGCTAGCATGGACAAAAGAACCAGCAGAATTAAAATATACATAAATATAATATGAAATAGATTTCTTAAAGGCAGCAGATAGGAATTAGGAATCTAGGATACCTAAGGGCGTCAAAAGTATCAAGGAAACTTCTCCTGAAAACAAGAGGCTATACCCAACATAATTTAAAATCAACGATTTAAAAAGCAACCACACACCCCCCCCCCCCCCCCCCCCAAAAAAAAACCAAGAAAACCCAGAAATTTACACATCAATCAAACAATTTCAATCTCACCTCGCGGAGAATCACCCAGATGTGCAAAATCCCTCCCAGAAGAACACAGCCCCGTTGTGTTCATGTAACGGAAGAGTGTATCATTCCCAATTGCACGCCGTAAGGTTATGATTTTTAAACCGTAGTGTGTTCGCGATTTTGACTCAAAAGCCCTAGTTTGGAGGGAGAAGGCGAAACAAATATAAGGTGGACTTACTGTCCTTTGAAATAATTCAGACATCTCCAATAAAAAAATAATAAAAAAAATTATTAATTTGCTTCAACTTGACCTATGTATCTCCCTAAAACTTATTACACCGAATATAATAAAAAATTAACTACTATTTTTTTTTAGTGTGCTAATTTGGAATGAAAAATAGTTTAAAATACATCAAACTTGAACTTTTGGGTATCAATAGAAATCCCAAGTCTTTCCTTTCTCTCATTCTATTCTATGGAATCAAAGCTCCAATGTCCAAACATATATATTCTATATATTTTAGGATAATTCTATTGGCACACCCATTTTTTTTATTTGCACCCCCTAATTAATAAGTGTAGTAAATTAATAAATACTTACAAATTCAAAAAGTAATTATGTTAAATCATTAAATACTTATAAATTTGAAACCATTAAATACTTACCATGAAACTAAACAAATTCTAATTTCAACCTGATTTGGAACTGTCGGTTCGGATTACACCAAAACCTCAAATCGTAATCAAACCGCGGTTAACCACGGTTTGGAACATTGGTTATTTTTATTTTTTTTTTTCAATTTTTTTATTTTTCGTTCAAAACCGGCGGGTTTAGGTAACCGCCGATTTTCCAACGGTCAATAAATTATGATCGATAATCTTCAACGACCACAAGATCTGGACCATTAATAATTATTTTTTATTTAGAAAATAAAAAACATGCAGTTAATCGTTTGAAAATATAAAAACCGAAATAGAACTGTTAACAGTTCGGTACCGGTTATAACTGAAACTGTTGACCCCGATTAATCGAACCGGTGACCGTCGGTTCGGTTCCGATTTTCAAACCGTCTAAACATCTCTAAATATAATAAAAAATAAATTAAATATTGTATCGATATATCTTTGGTAAAATAACTTAATTAATATTGTTGAATACCTCATGCAATTAATACTAAATTTTATGAAAAATAAATTAAAAATAATTATTGTTGAATTCATGTAGTTAGTTAAATGACTTTTACAAATTTCAAGTGTTTTGAAGGTGTAAAGTGGGGTGTGGGGGTGTAAAGGGGGTGTGAATAGTAGGACCCTATATTTTATTTCATCATTATGGGTAGGGGTGTTCAAAAGTCGGTTAACCGACCGAACCGAACCGAAAATCGGAAAAAAAATTCGGTTCGGTTTTCGGTTTTTAGAATTGGAAAATCGAAATTTTCGGTTTTTTCGGTTCGGTAATTCGGTTAACCGAAAAAAAATCGAAAAATCGAAATTTTAGCAGACCAATTTATAAAAATCCAACGGCCCAACCCAATAAAATAATATCATCTACCCATTATAGGCCCAATAGTTTATTAAATGTCCAACCCAACTAAATAATAAATTTTTTTTTTCTCCCAGACTGAAAGTCTGAAATGCACAAATCGATCGACCACCCTCCACCAAGACCGGAATTATTTTCTTCTCCCAAAATTATTTTCTGTATTTTCAGATTTTTTTTATTTTTCAGCCATGTAAGTTCGGTTTTTAACCGAAAAAAACCGAAAAAAATTCGGTTTAACCGAAACCGAACCGATTAAGTTCGGTTCGATTTTCGGTTCTTAAAATAAAAAACCGAAATTTTCGGTAACCGAAAACTCGGTTCGGTTCGGTTCGGTTTTTACCGAATGAACAGTCCTAATTATGGGAGAAGGCACCTAAAAACCGTCATTATGTCAATTAAATTTATCATTTTATCTTTCAACTATTCATCACAAATTAATTAACTAAATTGAAATTATAATTTCATATATTAAATATTTTTAACTAAAAATAATCTTAAAATATAAAATAATACTATATCTAGTTATATATAATATATCAGTATATAGCACCACGAGAGTAACTACTTTAATTAATTTAAATATGTCATATTTAATTACTATTTTTTTTCTTTAATATTTTTTAAATTTATTCCAATTACATATATCCTCACAAATCAATCAATTAAATTAAAATTATAATTTATATATAATATTTTAAATTAAAAACAACTCCTAAATTTTAAAATAACATTCTATACATTTATATATCATAACACACAAACATAACGTTCTTAAAATAATAGTATATATAACGTACCACTCAATTACAAAGTACGGATATTTTTATGATGGTTTGCTTGGAGAGCCTAAGAAAGTTTGCATCTCAAATAATTTTCATAATTTGATAGAAATTTAATATTCTTTCTTTTTAAATTGCTAACTACTCGTGTTCTTTTTTTTTTTCAAAATGAAATAATATTTCTTAGTTAGAGGCTTTTTCAATACATTATTTTTAGAACAAGGGATAAACTACCTTAGTATCATCTCCAACTACATCTAGCAATGAATCTTCTTGCAATAGGACGGAGAGAAGAGAAAGGAAAATAACAATAAAGTTGGTAGATTATGCTATATTGTTACTCTAATGTGATGTTTCTTGAAATGTATAACAATATCTACCTAATCTCATGATGCCAATTAACTTTGAAGATATCTACTACTGTAAGAAAACATTAATGGTCTTTAATTTCCAAAAACGTATTAAGTAATTAATGGTTTGTAGGCAATTAACAAAATTAATAGTACGTAATTATCCCGGAAAATATGGGAATTGAAAAAAAAAAAAAAAAGCTCTATTCTTATAATGTGTTAGAATACACACATAACAAACCTACGATCTTATATTAGACATACATTTGACTTAAAGCTAGTGTACGAAAAGAAAAGACTTTCCAAGTCGTTATAACGTATGTATGTGGTTGTCCATTGGTTTATTTAGCTATGTCTCTATTTTGTGGCGTCACATTTTTGTTTTCCTTTTTAAAAAATTAATAAATAATAAATTCATCGCTTCAAATTCTCCGCCGGGGAAGCTAACACGGCGAGCTGTGTCCAGTGGGACGCTTTGCTGCTTTTCTTTGCAATCTTCTCCACCACTGCACGAAAATTGTTGGTGTTGACTTTTCGTCGACCACCTCCGTTGAAAAAAGAACCATTTTTTTTTCTCTCTTTTTGGGCGATGAATGGCTCACCTATGATTGTTTGATCAGACCCAATTCATCATCGACGGATTTCCAACTTCGATCTCGGAGGTAACTTGTGTTTTCCAATTGCCCTATCAAGAGAGATGATATCGTTATTTTGTGATTGTCATTCCTATTTCTGAAACTTCAAGGTTTAATAATTAGAGTTAGACTATAGTTGATGAAGAATTATTCCCTTTTTTTATTTTTATTTTAGGGTTAGGTTTAGGTTAAGAAGGTTGACCTCATCTGCATCGCGCCATATGGAATCGTCCGGTGGGAATTCAGACAGTTACCGAACATCCTCGTCTATTAGTAGCAATTCTGCTGGTCATCATTCAAGAAGACACCACGGAGTTCGTATGTCTGCTGCTCATATCCTTCGATCGCCCGTATCCACCTTACTGGAATACACCGGGATTTTGAGAACCAGGAATACGACGAACACATCCCCGATTCGTCGTTCTGAATCAGCAGATAACATCTTATTGAATGGAACGAGAAGGGTTAGTGATATCGTTCATAATCATGACAACCATGGAGCTGATAATTCCTCTGGAGAGGTTTCCATAAGGATTATTAGTGGTGGGGGAACTACAATGGATCATGAGCATCCCATGACCAATGATGTGATTGGGCCAGAATCTCAGTCAATATCGAGGTCTACATCGGGTTCGGCGTTGTTATCGTCATTGGAGAGTCAGGCTGGCCTCAGTACAAATGATCCACAATCAATGACTAGTGATACGGAGGGAGGAGGCGGTGGGAATAGCAATACGGCTACTACAGGCAATAGGGATTCGTCTTCTTACCAGAGATATGACATACAGCAAGCTGCTCGATGGATCGAGCAAGTTCTTCCCTTCTCATTGCTTCTATTGGTTGTATTCATACGCCAGCACTTGCATGGTATCTCATATGCATATGTTTAAGTTTTTCTTTCCTCTTTCTGATGTCATTTATGTCTGGCCTTAGTGGGATCAGCAACCCAGCCCTATATTCTTGGTTAAACTGTTTTTCCTTTTTTGGAACCAATAAAAACCTTTGACTTCTTGCCATATTTTAGGATTCTGTACCACCATTTGGGTTGCGGCAGTCATGTTTAAGTCCAACGACATATTACGGAAGCAGACTGCTCTTAAGGTATTTTCTAAATATTCATGTACTATTTTTAGCTAGTTGGTTCTATCTTAAATGTGGCAGACCTTTGTGAAACATACTCTGACCTTTAACTCACTATAAAACATGAAACTGACCCTATTTTTCTCACTCAGGCTGAGAGGAGATTATTCGTCCTGATTGGCATTGCTGTTCTTTTCGCCCTTCATATTCTCGGGATTTACTGGTTGTACTGGAACGATGATCTCCTTCATCCATTTATCATGCTGCCACCGAAAGCCATACCACCTTTCTGGCATGCAATATTCATCATCATGGTCAATGGTAATGTCTTGTTCTTCGTTGTCTTCTTTAGTTACATCACAATGTCATCATTGCTGCAAGAATCATGTTCCTTTCTCCTCAGATACACTTGTACGCCAGGGAGCGATGGTCTTGAAGTTAGTACTATTGATGTACTACAAAAATAGCAGGGGGAGGAACTATCGGAGGCAGGTACGTTGATAATGATCTACCTACGCCTTTATTTCTGCTTATCGCCTCCGTTATATTACCCGGGCCGTTATCATGCTATGACGAGATCTTTGACTGACAGGGTCAAATGCTTACCTTAGTCGAGTATGTGCTATTGTTCTACCGTGCATTGCTGCCTACTCCCGTTTGGTATCGATTCTTTTTGAACAAGGAATATGGAAGCCTATTCTCGTCGTTAATCACTGGATTGTACGTGACTTTTAAGCTTACATCCATTGTAGAGAAGGTAATCTTATTCTTAAATCTTAGGTTCCTACTAAGTCAATAGTTTCCTTTTTTGCTGCAATCTCAGTATGTATTGACTTATTTTATAACTGTTTCAATAGCCCACACTCCCCTTATATTTGTACTTGATATCTTTTACTATTTGCTCAGGTTCAGTCATGTGTCACCGCCCTGAAAGCACTGTCGAGGAAGGACATAAATTATGGAGCCTATGCAACGTCCGAACAGGTTTGCATAACCTTTTTTTTTTTTTTTTGCAGTGTAAGGATTAGCAAAAGATCATTTATAACCGAAAGTTTCTATCGTTCATTTGCTCGTGCAATCACTTCAACCTCCCAATGGTGCATTGTTTTGAAAAATCGTCTCTTTTGACGGCAGGTTATTGCAGCGGGGGATTTATGTGCTATTTGCCAGGAAAAAATGCACGCGCCCGTGCTTCTACGGTGCAAACACATATTTTGCGAGGACTGCGTTTCTGAGTGGTTCGTCTTCTCTATCCATTTCTGCCTTCGTATTCTTCAATCTAAAACTAAAATGAACATACAAGCTAGATTTTTTTTCTTCTCTTATGTATGTGTCATAGAACGCTTGACTCACCCCAGCCTTGTTTACGAGCCTGTCGACTGACTTGTGTTGATATCGTTCTGGGCGTTCAGGTTTGAGAGAGAGCGGACGTGCCCTTTATGTCGGGCTTTGGTGAAACCGGCGGATCTTAGGTCGTTTGGCGATGGATCTACGAGTCTATTTTTCCAGTTATTTTAGTCTAGCTACTTCACATTATAGATATATAATTAATACTGTAAACATACTGAGAAATTTTACCATCTGTTCATATGTGTGTGGAACAGCTTGTTGTCTGAATTTTAAGTAGCTGGTAAAAGGTAATATATCCAACTTTACTACTATACACGAAAAATTAGTTTCTTATTAGTTTCTGCCCATCTTTCTTATTCTCATATTAAATGCTGAAGATTTTTAATCAAAGATGATCTTTATTTGTATTAATCTCCTGATTTTCCAATTAACTTCATCTTTCAATTGGTGCTTATTAAATTAAAAAAATAAAATAAAATGTTGAGTTGCTTTCTCAATCTTTGTTAAAGTCTAGTGTGTAAATAACATATTATATACCCAATATGGTCATTAAGGTGTGAGCACAAAGATTAGCACACCATTAAGGACTCTTATTGCATAAAAGGAAAGAAATAAAAGATATTTACACCACCAATAAAATACTACTGAATATTGAATGCTTGAATTGAACCACTCGCGACTTTTATCTCCTCTTTATTCAGTCTTTCTTTCCATTTGCTTTTTCTTTTTCATCCGATTCAGTGTTTTGATTATCTAACTATTCGATCATCAAATCCGAAGCGATTCTGTCAATTATTTTTGCTGGTAAGGGTTTTCTTCTTCTTTTTTGTTTTTGGCTTCAATGATAATCTTTATTTTTGTTTGTTTGATCTTGTCTGCACCTTCGTTTATTATCTGTAAAGTTTAGAAAAATTGAACTTCATTGTAATGATCGTTATTGTCGGGGTTTACTTTTATCTGGGCTGGTGGCTGAATCGAAGTTTTAATCCGCCATGTGTGTGGGCTTAAATCTGTGTGGTTTCACCTATTTTCCGATCATCATGTGGGGATTTTCCGACGGAGATAAACAAATCACCTGGTTAAACCTTTGTGATGCAAATAGTTCCGAATTGTCGGCGAGATTACGATGAATTCGTTGGCATCATTATGTGTATGTGCTGATTTGCTCTACGTTGAATGAAGTTGTTCGCTTGTAGTCACAGTTATATAAAAATGTGAACATCATTGTCATGTTCTTTCTTGCATTCCTTGGTATCTTTTTCCGAGTAAAGTTTGTTTGCTCTTGCAGCTTGACATGGATATGAATTCACGCAATAACTTGGGGGAAACATCTCGAGCCTCTCTCGAAAGCCCTTCCCTTCAGGTGTTTTCTGGCACTTGTGCTTTATGCAACAAAGCCCTTTCCGCCGATGAAGATTTTGGCGACCACGAAGCCATCAGCTTGTGCGGTGATTGCAAGTTCTTGTTGCTGGAAGACATTGAAATTACCTCGCCAGATGTGTACCGAAGGAGAAGGCCCATCTCTAGAAGGCGGTACAACAGCTCTGAGTCCACGGAAAGTGGATTCTCTCAGCAATTCTCGAGAATGATCACCCAAGCGAGGCTAAACCCGCTCATAAATCTGGACGGCGATTTGCAATCGTTGGATGGGGAGAGTATATCTAGGTCGGTTCAGCGTGGAAGTTCTCGTACTACTCCAAATGGGTCGAGAAGATGGCAGAGAGTGTTTTCTGATACTGAAAGTGATGGAGTTGACTCTGTGTATGGGGAGAGTGAATCTAACGTCAGCTTTAGGAGATATAGGCAATTCAATGGTGGTGAGACTGATACAGTTTCTTACTTAGAAGACTCTGATGATGGCCGTAGTTTACTAGAGATGGAAAATTTTGTAGCAAGCGATGTAGATAGTGACACTGACATTGACCCGATGAATGCTGGTATCTACCATTGGAACTCGGATGATCAAGAAGAAGAAGACGATGAATACAGTGATTGGGAGATAGCTGGGTTGGAGGCTAGCACGGTTGATTCGTATATGGCCCAAACACACAATCGTGGTTTCCTGGGATCAAATGGGAGCAATACATACACTAACCGTAGTAGAGATTTCTTGTCCCAGGAAGTGGAAAGACCATTTCTGGTAAGAACTCGTGAGATTACGCAAAGACAACAGTCTAATCGTTTGATGGCCGGTCTGGAAGAATCGGAGGTGTTGTCTCGTGTTGGAGAATCTGGAGATTATCTTGATTCCCGGGGATTCCAGAACCTTCTAGATCGCCTTGCCGAAACTGAAAGTTTGACGAGAGGAGCACCGCCCGCTTCTGCATATTTTGTAAGTAGTTTGCTCAAGGTCACCGTAACTAAAGATCACTACAAGACAGATAACTTGGCGGCTTCTTGTGCGATCTGTAAGGAACCGTTAGCTGTTGGGACTGTCACTAACCAGCTCCCTTGTCTCCACATGTACCATCCTTCTTGTATCTTACCGTGGTTAAATGTGAGGAACACTTGCCCACTGTGTAGATATGAGCTTCCAACAGATGACAAAGATTACGAGGAGAGGAAGAGGCGGGATGCCAGTAGATACAATACATCTCAAAATAACCAAAGAACGACGAATGATGACAGCCATCATGATGTACCAAACGAAGCTCATCAAGCTAGCGAAGATGAAGATGATCAAGACGAAGATTCAACCGCCGAGAACAATGCTGGGAGGAGGGTAAGTCCAAGAAACACATGGTTCTTTTTGGCACCAATCGCCAGTATTCTCGGGATTTCCCTGATGTTTTGGCTGAGCAATACCTCCTCGCCGTCGTCATCGTCTGGCAGAAGGCATCAAAACGATCACGGCGCATCTTATCGCAAAGAGACTGGCCAGAGAAGATGGTGGCCTTTTGTCTGATCACTTTTGACAACTAAAATCTGATTTGTGTCCGACTGATGAATTTCTTTATTGATAATATGGGATTTGACTTTACCAAGTTTAGATATCTTGCATATGCTGGCAGAGAGGTGAATGTGTTGACCTTGCATGAAGTCAATTGTCAAAAATCTTACTAAATGGAACTTTATAAGCTATCAAAAAAAAAATTTATAAAGAGGAGATGGCCTTTTCTTACGCCCGTGTAATGATCCAAAATGGCAACTCATACATAGAAACAAATATGTAATGTAATAGCGGAGCCTATTACGACTTAAAGGTTAGTCATATCTTAGTAGTAAGTAAACATCAAATTCCATTTTGTGTGCTTTGAACTAAGACCGTATAAGTCGTTGAATATAATATACCTCGTGTGTGTGTGTGACACTGTCCTTACAATCCTCATGGAAAATTTAACTTTACATATTTACATATATATATTATTTTATTTAAAGAAAAAAGTGGTTAGTAACAACATTTCATTGAATTTGGACATGATCTATATATGTATTAGGTGCAAATGCATTGGTTCTTTTAACTTGCATGAAACACATCATCGTCATAATATCAACATGTGTTAATAAGATGAAGAAAAATATAAATTTATCAAACCATGCGCGAGAGACACATTCAAACTTAGTCTCCCTCTAAAATATTAAAAAAGAAAAGTAAAAAACAAGTCATGGGTTGGTGCATAACGACTTGTGTCGGTTTTGAAAGTCTTTTTAATTTTTTTTAATTTTTTTTCAAACTGGAAAAGTCGAACACGTTTCTTCTGAAAATGATTTTATCGAAGCATGGTTTGACTTAATATTGAGTAGGTGTGAAAATACGTTGATTCCATTCCATGGGTTATTATTACATGCAACCGAAAAGATATGTTGCTTTTTAATATTAAAGTGGAGCTAACATACGAAGATGAAATGTTTGTTCTAAGTGTGAAATAAGGAGAACATTTTGAAGAATGGTTCCTCTAGTAATAATAAAAAAATGTTTGTTCTATCTAGTGTGAAGTAAGGAGAAAAAATTGAAGGATGGTTCGTTTAGTAATAAATGCAATTGGTGGGTTGAATAGTAACGCCCGCGAGGGTCATATGCTATGCTAGTGAGTTTGATGTGATTTTCATACATCGAAATTACCTTCTTCTCTTTTTCTAAGTTGTAATAATTCAAAACACTTGTCCAAGCATTGATTTAATCTTCAAATATGCTCTTGAGAGTCATTTGTCCTTTAGTGCCAAAATTTCATTTTTTTTTAAATAATTAATGAATAATTTTCTCTGTGGACAGCTCGTGTAGAGTCAAGATGTGTCGTTAGATATAATTGAAAATAAGTTGTTAGAACTATGCTATTATCTGGGAGGGTGCTATTATTCACATCCCTTTAGGGGTGAAAAAAAACATTAGAAATTGTAAAACTCTTCAAAATTTATTTTTCTCTATATTTATTTCGTCAATACTAATTTTTAAGTATTAATTTATTAAAATTAATTTATTAATTTACTTTTATGTATTTATATTTATTTACACTTTTTAAAAATTATATTACGCTTTTTAAATTTATTAATATTAATATATAATTTATTTATAAAAAAAACATTCGTATAATATAAATATTTCTTATCAGCCTATACAAAGATTTAAATAAACTAAAAAATAAAAATCATTAACTAAATATTAATATTATATTTAAAAACATTGATTTTTAATTTGTAACAGAACTTTATTTTTTGAGAAGTTATAGAATTTATAATTAATGTGTAGAAAAAATAATTTAAAAAATAACTAAAAAGTGATAGTTTATATGTGTAGAAAGAATAAGTTTTAAATAATAGTTTCCACTATATATAATTAATAAATAATAGTAAAGAGTAATTAGGTATAAAAATTGGATAGATGGCACACATGCTTTTTTTTAGTTGTCTTGAAAATTAAATAATTCACTTTTTATAATTAATAGAGAGTGATAATAAATTGAGGGTGTAATAAATAATGAATGATAATAAACACGGAGGTGTAAATAGAAATGTAATGGGTGCCAATAGAATTCTCCTATCTGAAATATGTTTTGTAATTTCGATATAATTATAAAAAAAATTATACACTAATTTATTACAATATTTAAGACGTGGGAGTTGACTTCAAACTCAAACTCTCGCTGACTCAAAAATCAAATTGTCCAACAAAATCACGTTGACAGTTGAATCAACCTTAATGACGATTTGCATTTTAAGTAAAATACAAATAATAAAAAAAGAGCTATACATTATAACGTGGAAGATACTATTAAAACCGTGACGTTATTACCATCAAAACCCATGTCCACATATAGATATAAAGTTCGAATTATTAGTCAACTATTGAAAAAATATATGTATATACATATATATATTGAGTCATGCATGATGCAAAGCTACGTACGGTGTCTTACACACTTTCAAAGGTTGGCGCTTGAATTTGACCTTTCTATTACCCAGTTTTTGAAAGTCTTCCTCCGACCAATTTGGACATTATTATTTTATTACCGTGCATTTATTTCGAATAAGAAGCAGAACAGAACTATAAATGCTCCAACTCTAAAGCTTTTATGGCATGCAGTTTCCTCCCTACCTTCCCAATACAACTTGCTTACTTTCCATAGAATCCTTCCTATATATACTTCAAACAAATATTGACTCAAACTAGCAAATCTTCTGAAGACACCATTTTTGATAAAGAGAATCAGAAAAAAACGCATTCTTTGAAGAAAGCTTTGCTAGATATGGAGTTCACAAGCCTGCTAAATACTTCCTTGGATCTCTCCATCAAACCCCTCAGATTTCTCGATGAGGGTCCCACTCTTGTAAGAGAATTAAAGCTGAAGCACTGAGAAACTTGATTATGAGTATTGAGTAGTAAGTGGATGAACTAAAGTGCTTTCTCTGTCTTTTTTCTGTTCTCAGAAGCAGGAAGTTGAGAGTGATTCATCTGCTGCAGTGGTCGGAAGATACGAAGCTATAGATGAAGAGGTGAGTTAGTAGGCTTGCATTTGAATATAATTAGTAGTAAATATTGTTTGGTAATAGATTTTTTGAACACTTGTTTTTCCAACCTCCACAGAAAGATGCTTTAGAGGAGAAGCTGAAGAGGGCGAGCGAAGAGAATAAGAAGCTGACTGAACTGATAACGGTTATGTGTCAGAGTTACACTGAGCTGAGGAGTCAGTTAATGGAACGAGGGAGTAAGGGCCTCGATGCGGCGGATAACAACAGCGGCATTATTACAGCGGCTCCTTCGAGGAAGAGGAAAGCCGAAGACGGTCTGAATATCGTCAACAACAACGATCACATGGGCCGTTTGGAGAGCAGTTCCAGCGACGAAGAAGAATCGTCCAAGAAACCAAAGGAAGAGCAGCAGCAGCACGTCAAGTCCAAGATTTCTCGCCTTCACTTCAAAACAGAGCCATCAGATACATCCCTTGTAAGCCCCTTTTTTTTTTTTCGCCCGAAAAGTTTTGAACTTGAAATCTACCATGTGGTTAAAATTTGAGTTTTCGATGTTTCAGATAGTCAAAGATGGATATCAATGGAGGAAGTACGGACAGAAGGTCACGAGGGACAATCCTTGTCCGAGGGCTTACTTCAAGTGCGCGCTGGCTCCTTGGTGCCCCGTCAAAAAGAAGGTTCAAAGAAGTGTAGAAGATCAATCAATTGTAGTTGCGACTTACGAAGGAGAGCACAACCATCCGCAGTCATCTTCTAAGCTGGAGGGAACTACTTCTGGGTCCAATCGTACCTCGAGAATCGGCCAGGGTTCATCGTCGGGACAGATCACTCTTGACCTTACACAACCGAAGCCTCCGCCTCGTCTTGAAGAAACGAGGGATGTAAGAAGCAAAAGCCACCAACATCTCGTGGAACAGATGGCTTCTATCTTAACCAAAGACCCCAATTTCAAATCAGTCTTAGCATCTGCAATTTCTGGGAAGTTCCTTCAGCAAAATTATCAGGCATAGCATTCTATGCATATTGTAGAGTAGAGAAGAAAGAGGATGCATTCGCTAGTACACTCAACGATCAAGACAACAGCATCGTTTTTCTTAATGTTTTAGGACATCAACTGTGATTCATGCGAATTGTTTCGATGTTTCTCTTTCTACAACCTTGAGGTTTGTATGGTACGGAGAATGCCTGTAGCTTTATGATTTCCTCACCCAAGTTATAAAGAAGTATGATAATAGTTCACAAGCAATCTACACAGAGAGAACAAAACAGCTAAGATTGTGATTTGTACACAAAACGTGTCTTAGCAAGCCTAATATAAGATTCAGGAAAAATTACATTTGCACATAATAGGTAACAAATCATCAGAACCCAGCGAGTGATACTTATTACTACCTGGATAAGCTCAAATCATGGATATCTCTTACTAGTTCAAGTTCAGAGAGATCTCCAGACGAGTTCTCTTCAGATGCAGAGAGCGACATAACACCATCTATATTATCCCTCATATCAATTGGTTTCAAACAATCTTGGTACCTGAAGCAAGTGATGAGATGGTCATTTGTCATCCCGCACGCCTGCATGAACGAATACACAACCGTAGGCCCAACCCCTCGAAACCCTCTTCTGACAAGGTCTTTGCTAATGGTTTCAGCCTTTGATGTTTTGATTGGAACTTGCCTTGGATAGCGGAAACTACCGACTATAGGCTTGTGGTTGACAAAACTCCAGATGTATTTATCGAAGGAGCCAAACTCATTGATTATCTGCATATGTTGTGTTAACATGCAAATTGGAAAAAAGGTGAGTTGAATTAAATGAAAAATCTAATACGTGGCAAAGATTGTGATGAGACCAATCTAAAAAGTTCACAATTTCACCAGCTGCAAAGAATAAGATAAACCAACGAATCGGCTCGTACCTTGCAAATTTGACGTGCATTGTCAATGACCGCTCTTAGCTTTAGTTCGGACAGAAGGGAGCTGGCTATACTCCCGGGTGTTGTTATTCTTTTCTCATTTAACATTGAGACAGCAATTGGATCAAAACCCAGAAAGACCTCTCTGCACATGAAGGATGGAATGAGCCTCCTAAGAAGGCATGTAACATGTTTTCAACAACAAAAAACTGGGCAGGTACCTGAATATACGCCTTCTGCTAAGAATCACAGGCCATGCTAGTTCTGCTAAGGCAGTGGAAAAGCTGAGCAATTCAAAAAGTTTCCTGCAGAAAAAAAAAAAATATCAGGAGCTCAACAATAGATATTTGAAGATTTCATAATTTCTTGGTAGGTTATTTATTTCAATCTTTAATTAGGGCTCCTGTTATTATATCACATGCTGTGATTCTCATGTACAATATCTATTGAATCTGTCAGCTTTGACTTTGGAGACTTGGCGTGCAAAATATTGTTTATCTTTAATTTTAATGTCTTTAACATAAATATACCCTTTTCACTATAACTTCATGGGACAAAAAAAGGGGAGTCAGGAGAAAAATACATCAGCTTCCTGATATCGGGAAGGAGACATACCTGTCATCATGAACAGGAATGCCCCATTCTTCATCATGGAATGCAGTGTATAATGGATCTGTCACAAATGAAAATTAATCAGCACATGGAACTACTATGTACATGCATAGTCAATGGGGACTTCTGGGCACAAGAGAGATCTACTTGTTGCAAAGATATGACGGAGGAAGTCATGGAAAGATAGTTAACTATACCGACAACCGACTAATGAGATTATGCTGCTCTTCTTTGAGGAAAAGTTAGTACCATTTACATTCACGACAAGCTGCTCACATTTCCAAGAGGGCTTACAAGATAGAATAGCCAGATTTAGAACTTCTCGCATTCGTATTGAAACTTTTTAATAAACTTATTGGACTACACGCACACATATTCAGACGTCGCCAACATGGCACATTAATTGCTCAAGCAACCAAATAATGATGAAGATCGTATTGGCCTCTGTGCAGTCGCTTAACAGTTTCAAAAGCCACAAACATATAAAAACCACGTAGCACATTCAGCTATCTTCTATCTCAAGATAACATGACAGTAGTACCAAAAGACACACCAATGACCATCACAAAAAAACCACAAAAGATGGACAATAGATCACGCTTAAATTGGCTACTCAATTTAAAACCACGACATCTTCGATAGACCTTATGCAGCTAGTAAAGTATAAAAACAACATATATAAGTCCACGGACTTCTTGTAACCGCTTCTTTCAATACATCTCACACCGAGTGTTCTCGTGTGGACACGTATTTTGATACTCGACTTTTTATAAAATCACCATAATCACTCAAACTGTTTCATCATGTGAAAGAAAACTGAATATCCACATACATCTAAAGTTCAGAGTTTTTAGTACATATACATCATCACAAAATCACCCAACCTAAAATAAGTACAAATGATGTGCTCATATCCAAGTATGTCAAATTGCAAAGGTCTACTCACTATACCTAGAAGTTAGCGATAAATCATTGACCAATTGAGCAATTATGCATCAGCTGTAGCTCTCAAATCTGACCACAATTAGCGTGCTAGTTTCCTGAATCTAACAGCCATAATTCCTAATAATAGAAGGAAAAAGACAATCTTACCACAATGCACAGTCACCCAAGCACACCTCTTCTTAATCCCCGCTTCCTCACTATCATTCCCCTCAAAAGTCTCCTCTTTAGCCTCTCTTTCCTTACTTTTCTTCTTCAAGCTCCTCTTCCCCGCCGAAGAATTACTCCTAACCCCACCCGTAGACGGCCTGCTCCTCGAAGAAGAAGATTCCGACGAAGCGTCCGAAGAACACGAGGAAGCATTGAGACTCAAGCTCTGCCTCAGAATCGAAGCCGTACGAGGCACATTCTTCCCGGACCCCGATTCAGACGGCGTCCCAGCCTCTTCGGCCAAATTCAAGCTCATCTCAAGAGTCTTCTGCGCCTTCTCAGCTCTGGACTTGGCGATCGGCTGTTTCCGAAGTAACTCGACGGATCTCGCCTTGTTCCCCGCCGGTACCAGCACCGATCGAACCTCCGGTCGGATTCCATTCAGCGACTTGGCCCTTTGTGGTCCCGACATTGATAGAATTAATTTGTAGGAGTAATAATTGCGCTCTGAGCACAGTACAAGTGGGAGCTTTTCTTTTCTTCTTTTTGTTTCAGCTATGAAAATGAAGAGAGAGAGCAGTTAGTTGGATTAAGGTTGAAGCTGCTTAGCTTTGTTTAGTGGGCACAACTCGGGTCGGATCGGATCGGGTCGGAATTCAAATAGATGGGCTTTTTATTCTAAAGCGGGGCGGCCCAATCGGCCCACTGACCTTTGTGCTGCAAATCATTTTTAATTAATTAAATTATAATTTAATTTGTGTAATTAATTACGATGGACGGATCTTAGAAGTGACTGTCACAGTCCTACACACAATCAATATAAATATTTTTATTAGCCTAAATCAACGAAGGCCAACTCAACTATGTAACAATTATTGATGATATTTGACTTTTTAAATGTGAATTGACGGGCACGGAATATTTTAAGCAAAATCATTAATAATAAAGAATTTAAAGATGATGACAAGTGTTGTGTATTTTTGGCTTTTAATGCACTACACTTTGGAGATTTCAGCTTATCCTTCGAAGTATAACCTTTAATGGCATCCATCTGCCATAATATGATAATTACTACTGATGGGAGGTTATGTCTACAAGTTGCAAAATGTCTTTTGAGTGTCAATGTGGTTATTTGTAATAAATGGAATTGATAATTTGATGAAAACACAACATTAATTGCCTAACCTAGGCATAAATATATTTTTAGTCCGATATGTTTGAGGGAATATCATTTTAAGGATACTTAAGTTAATGGTAACAATTTTAGTCTTGCAAGCATCAAAATTGAAGCAATTTATGGCCATTTAAGTTAATAATGACAATTTTAGTCTTATAAGTATTATAAATGAAGCAATTTTAGGACAGTTAAACCTAAAAATCTAATTTCATCCCGAAATTTATACGCGTGGCACCAAAGATGCTGACTTGAACTAAATTTTAATAAGCATCTTCGGCGCCACATGTGTAAATTTCGGGCTGATATTAAATTTCTGGGTATAACTGTCTTAAAATTGCTTTAATTTCAATAACTATAGGACTGAAATTGTCACCCTTAACTTAAGTGTTCCTAAATTGTTTTGATACTTACATGACTAAAATTGTAACCCTTAAATTAAATATCCTTATAACGCTATTTCCTCGAACATACACTCCTAAAAATATATTTAAGCAAAAGGAAAATCCAAAAAATTAATTGAATCTAAAAGTGAATCCAAGGAGCTTGTACACGTGTCTTGTCCGTTTTCTGTCCTTATTACAGCAGTGAAAGAACACTATGAAGAATAGAATGGAACATAGAAAAATTGTATGTGAAGAGAGTGAAAAAGAAAAAGGAAAATAAGAGAGATAATGGAGAAAAACAGTAAATCAGAGACCATGGAAATGGGAAATGAAATACCACCTGGGAATCATCAAGAACTTGACGATGATGATGATGAAGAGAAGATAGATTATAAAGGAATCAAGGCTATGCCATTCATAATAGGTAAAACTCTGATTTTTTATCATCTTCTTCAAGGGAAAAAAAAAAGCTGATATTTTTTTCTTGATTGAATTCGAAGGTAATGAGACATTCGAGAAGCTGGGAGCCATTGGAACCTTATCAAACCTTCAAGTCTACCTCACCACAGTTTTCAACATGCAACGAATCTCAGCCACGACTCTCCTCAATGTGTTCAACGGCACCACCAACATCGCTACTCTGCTCGGAGCTTACCTCTCCGACACTTACTTCGGCCGTTTTAAGACCCTCGGATTCGCCTCCATTGCATCCCTCCTGGTAATAATACTGCTTCAGTACCATGTTAGTACATAAGAGTGAACCTTAGTATCTTCTTTCTTGACCAGGGAATGCTCGTAATAACACTGACCGCACCATTCAAGAACCTCCACCCGCCGCACTGCCCGCCCAACGCCGCCAGGTGCGTAACCCCAGACGCCGGCCAGTACGCATTCCTCATCTTCGGGTTCGCCCTGATGGTCATAGGAGCCGGCGGGATAAGGCCGTGCAACCTAGCCTTCGGCGCCGATCAGTTCGACCCGAGGACAGAGTCTGGGAAAAGAGGCATCAACAGCTTCTTCAACTGGTACTACTTCACCATCACCATCGCTCAGATCGTCTCAGTCACGGCCGTAGTCTACGTCCAGTCCAACATCAGCTGGTCGATCGGCTTGGCCATCCCCACCATGTGTATGTTGGTTTCTTGCGTGCTTTACTTCGTAGGGGTTCATCTTTACGTCAAGGTCAGGCCGCAGGGGAGCCCCATAGCCAGCTTGGTTCGAGTGTTCGTCGTGGCTGTGAAGAAGAGGCGGCTCGAGCCGCCTCCACAGCCGTGGAACGATCTCTTTAACTACACGCCGAGGAAATCGATCAACTCAAAGCTGCCTTACACTGATCAGTTCAGGTGATTCAGAATCTTACAACTATGTCCGAAAGTTTTCAATTTCAACGATTTTTTTTTTGTTTTGTGGGTCTGAAAAACAGATTCTTGGACAAGGCAGCAGTCGTAGCCCCACAAGACAAGCTTAACCCAGACGGGTCAGCCTCGGACCCTTGGAACCTCTGCACCATGCAACAAGTCGAAGAGGCCAAGTGTGCTGTAAGGCTCATCCCTGTCTCACTCACGGCCATCATCTACCACATCGGAGCTCAGCAACAGTACATAGTCTTCCAAGCCCTTCAGTCCAATCGCCACCTGGGGAAGTCGAGCTTCCAAATCCCGGCGGCTTCTTACACCATCTTCGCCATGCTGGCCCTCACTCTGTGGGTCCCCATCTACGACCGCCTCATCGTTACTTCTCTAAGAAAGATCGTAAAGCGAGAAGGTGGGATTACGCTGCTGCAAAGAATGGGGATAGGGCTGTTCCTAACCATCATCGAGTCAATCGTAGGAGGGATCGTAGAGAAGCGAAGGCGCGATCTGGCCCTAGAGCTGTCGCCTCGGGAAAAAGGGGCGGCTTCGCCCATGTCGGCTATGTGGCTGGTTCCTCAGCTGGCCATAGGCGGACTGGCCGAAGCATTCAACGCAATAGGGCAGCTAGAGTTTTATTACAAGCAGTTTCCCGAGAACATGAGGAGCATCGCCGGGGCTTTTTTCTTTTGCGGAAGTGCCGTTTCGAGCTATGTCTACAGTTTCTTGATCTCGATAGTTCATCAGACGACGGAGAAATCCCCGAGCGGCAATTGGTTGCCGGAGGATCTTAACGACGGGAGGCTGGACTTTTTTTACTACTTAGTCGCGGCTTTGTGTGCCGTGAATTTCTGCTATTTCTTGGTCTGTGCTCGTTGGTATAGGTATAAGGGCGGCGGCGGCGGCGGCGGCGATCTTGGAGTGGGGATGGAGCAAATGAAGAACGATGATCACTTGGCTTGACAGATTGTAATGGGATGGATATATCGAAATCTATAGTGCTAAAGTTTATTGTAAAAGTCGAAACGTTTACAGAAACTATTCAAACTCTTTCTTAACACTAGTAGGTACCACGTGCGTTGCACGTGAGAACAATTGTTCTTTTTGGTACGTTAAACATGTTTTAACATTATTTTTACTAAAGTGTGTTGAGGGTGAACTATACTTGGTCATATTATAAACATCAATCAATAGAAAAATTGAAATGAGTAATTTAGAAAGAATAGAATGTTTTTACGGGGAAACCCATAAAAGGAAAAACCAAGAAACATATTCCAATGAAAGTATTCACTATGTCCAGGATAACGGATACATCTAACTTCGTCAAACAATAGAAGGGAAATAAAGCAGCAATTTTGGTAACTTTGCACGTGTATTGAAATATATAGCATGTTTGAAATTTATGTAATATGTTGTATCGATGGATGCCAAGGCTTTCTCTGTTTATGAAGCTCGTTTCTTAGTGATTTTAATAATATATATATATATATATATTTATTGCAAGTAATCGTTTTCCCAAACACGTAAAAGATAACAGATGGATCATTAATTCGCTGAACAACTTCATAAAGAAAATCAAATATTCAAGAGGAAATAATAGACATCTCCAATGTTTGAAAATTGACAAGCAACTAAAAGGAACATCAGCACAAGTGAGTCAGACGCAATGAACTCACGAGTTATATTTGTCAATAGTGTAGCCAGCATGAGCGCTCTCTTGTCTCCATGTGTGTCGTTGTTTGGTCCGCGTTCCACAACCATACTGTACAGTTCCATGAAAATTTATGACTAAACGTTCATCAATCAAAGAATGAAGATGAAATGAGGAATAAATATTGAAGCAAATATATACAAGTAAAAATGGTGTGTTTGTGCAGAAATTTAATTTAATGGTAAGCATTCTGCGAAGAGAATGTAATATGTTTCCTGGGTGATTACAAAAGAAAATAGCTTACCAAGATTACTAATGTTTGTGACAGAAATCATGGATAGAACAATGAGCCTTTCTAATCATGGGCTAGTTTGTGGGAATAATTGACACGACCATTGTATGTACGATTATCTACACTATCAGTAACTACTGTGACAGTCATATCACATAGATTTGGAAACTACATGAAGCAGGACAGTAACATAACATACTACAATTTCATTATTTAGGAAGAATACATTTTTTGGCATACTGGTTGAACATCAAGTTAATAAAGTAATTTATGCTTCTTGAAAGATTAACGTAAACGGAATTATCACATGTTTTCATGTAGTCATTTATGGAATGCAATTCATTTCATTCATACTGTAATGCTGGCCATTTTCTGCAGACGAATCTTCTTACCACGAAGATTATAAACAAATAGAAAAGTAGTTAGTATTAAAAAACGTTACAATAGCAAACAATTCAGTGGATATAGATCATATTAAAGCTAGAAAAAATAAAGTTACGTTATTCACCTAATTTAAAAACTCGAATCATGTATAAAAGAAATGTACCTCGAGTTAGAATTTCACGATAGACGACATTTTTTGTCCACGTCCCATCAACCTCATGAACTGTATGTGGCTTAATTAAAACTTTAGTGGTGGACATTGAAGTTCCTCTAGATAAAGCAACATAAAGTTGTCCGTGGGAAAATACAGGTTGCGGCAAGTATACACCAACAAACGGTATGGTTTGTCCTTGTGCTTTATTAATTGTCATGGCGAAACATAGACGCAATGGGAATTGTTTTCTCCTAAATGTGAATGGATACCCCTCATTCTCAGCTGGAGATAACGGTATTCTAGGAATGAAGACATGCTTTCCGGAATGATGTCCGTCAGTTATTTCTGCATGTATGACATTGTCGTCGAAGCCTCTGCATACCATTCGAGTACCATTGCACAAACCGTCAGATGGATCTAAGTTTCGTAGCAAAATAACAGGACAACCATTTTTTAGAACCAAACGATGAGGCGGCATTCCATTTGGTGTCAAGGAGTTTAAGAATTCAGTCTGGTAATAATTTTGAGTGTCGTCAACTGCTTCGTCAAAGCTGGTAAAAGTTCTAGCAACTCCTGGAAATGATTGGATTACCTTCTCATTTAATCTGTCAACATACTCGTTCTTTGAAGAAAGTATAGCACGACATGTCATATATGAAGAAGAATAAGCATTCTGGACCAAGTTTGGAAACACAGTATCTATTAGCTTTTGTTCAGATCCATCTTCGTCATTATCATCGTAACTAATTACCATGTCATCAGGAATTCGTATATTTCCATCCTCGTCCATTGGTTCATCCCCTTTGCCGACTCTGAGCAAAAATTCACCAAATTCAGGGTCTGATCGAGCACGCATATTCTCTGAGAGAGTCAGAATCGTCATTTTTTTAAACAAAAATGATCTCACTAAACTTGCATCAATGGTTTCCTGAACCGTGGCTCTAGGAACAACTGGCAGCACTTGCATAAAGTCACCACCGAGTACCACAACTTTTCCGCCAAATGGTTCGTTATTGCCCGTGAGTTCTTGTAGGGTTCTATGGACCGCTTCAATTGCTAACCGCTTAGCCATTGGTGCTTCATCCCATATAATCAAATTTGTTTGACGTAGCAAATCAGCAAGTCCACTTTGCTTCGATATCATGCAAAAACTTGTCTCATGTAGTTCAATTGGAATTTTAAACCGTGAGTGAGCTGTGTGACCACCGGGCAATATAGAAGCTGCTACTCCAGAAGTAGCTGTAGCAAGAGCAATGAAATTCTGTGTCCTAAGTCTTGCCAACAGAGCACAATACAAATAAGTTTTTCCTGTACCTCCCGGTCCTTCAACAAAGAAGACTCCGCCTTTTTTTGATTCAACACATTCAATGATGGTTTTGAAAGCTCTTGACTGGGCTTCATTCAAACTAAACTGCACCGAATAATCATCACCTGAAACATCTACAGATAATTCATCAATGACTTCGGTCCGATGTGATTTTTCATTTTCTTGAACGTCTACTTCTACACCAGGCAAATCGTAGAATTCTAAAGATTTTCCCATACTTCCTAAGAAAGAATTTATGCTTTTCAATGCCTTTAATTTTAGTGCTTCTGAAGAAACTGAATCATCGCCTCGTTTAAAATCATCCGACATCGCCACAAAATAATGTTCCCACAGATTCATAACATCAGTAGGCTCACAGTACACTAAAATAGTTGCGAATAACCTCCGTAAGGCATGGGGCATTTGAAATGTAACTGCTTCGTTTAAACACTCAAATATGCTCTGATCACATTCCAACAAACCCCTTTTTTGGGCAGATTCCTTGAAAGTTTTGCAAACATTTTCATTAAATGTTAGCAAATGATCAAATGAAGTTGGTCCTCTAATATGGTTCAACAATAACCTCAAGTAATATCTTTCTCCCTCGGCGGGATTGGCACTGTTTACACGACCAATGACTTGTCTTTTTTTTCGCTCATTCCATTGTTTCTTTTGTTTGTCCCACACATAGTGCTCAGGGAACTCGCTGTATAGAAAATTCTTTGCATGCTCATCAGTTGCGCATCTGTGAAAAAATTCAGTTAGCATTGTCTTTGACGCATGATCGGATTGCAGGACATTTTCCAAATTTTGGTTCCTCCAAAATGTTATGCACTGTCTGTTTGGCAAATGAAGCGCCAAGTTAATCACTGCAGGAGAGATTTCATTCAGGTCAAACTCAAAAATTCTCCAAATTGCTTCTTGGGCGGATACCCATCTTGCATCTTGGAACTGTTTGATTTCATCAACTATATTGTGTTCTGCATTATGCTCGATATATACGGCAACTTTGTCATGTCCCTTGTATATATATTTGTACAGATATTTCACAGCTGTTATTCCGGAGCATACCTCGACGTTAATATGACAGTCATATCGTGATAGAAGGTAGGGATTGTACGGCACAACCCATTGATTATTGAGCCTTCCTCGTCGTACTTCAACTGAATGGCCATCATTTTTCCTTCTATATGTTGGATATCCATCTTTTCCCTGTATTGTTCTCTCGCAAATTGGGCGAGGATAATGGCTTCTGCATTTCCCATTTACCATACAAGCATTATTTTTGTTCATAATTCCACAAGGACCATGCATCATATGCTTAGCCACTGAAGCGTACAAATGAGGCTGTTTGTCTTTGTCTGGGAGTTCGGCAGAAACATAATAGTCAAACTGGTCAGGAGTATTGATCTTATACTCGGCTATCAGTATGATCAACATGTGAACATGGGGTAATCCTCGTTTTTGAAATTCAACCACATAGACATATGCTGCCACTTTACCGAATATTTCCTTGTGTATAATTTGGTCTTCCAAGTCTTGTAATTTTTCACGGAAAACTCTCGTTGTTAAATCTGGTCGATCTTGGGCTCGTTGTCCTTCTTGTAGATTTTCTTGAATTTCCTTCCAATCAGGATTGCAAGTCATCGTGATGAAAAGATCCGGTTTCCCAAACTTTCTTACTAATGCCATCGCATCGTAGTATCTACGTCTCATGTCTCTCGGGCCTCCAACGAAAGATGCTGGTAGAACAATTCTTTTTCCAACTTCACTACCTCTAGTTTCCCCATTTGTGACACAATCAACGATACCTTGGTACAGCTCTGATCTCATATCTGCCTGATGCCGTCGATAATAATCCAGTCTTGTTGTTTCTAATTTAATATACATGTCTACTACGTATTGTTGGAGTAATCTACCACCAAATAGTAGGATTGATTGATCTCTAATCTGTAGTTTGTAACAATAGTACTCTCTACATGACACCATCTTCTTATTATCCCCCCAGGAGCCTGTAATATTTTTCGGGATGATGAATTTATTAAAATTTAGACATATTAAAATCATGATTACATATACTTCATGCAAGTCATGCATTAAGGATTTAGATTTAGTATTATCATATTGTAAGTAAAGTGTAAATCGAGATTTTGTACCTTGCTCTTCTGCATTAATAATATCCTCTATTGAAGAGAAACGTCGAGGCACTTGAACACCACCATCAGTTGAACACTTCGGTATATTTTGATGCCAACCATTGTCACCTCTTGGAGAAAGGAGTGGATATTGTAGTGGATCATAACACCCATAGTAGTGCTTGATTTTGTAACGTTGGTCATTGTGCCCATGTATGATGATGTCTCGATCATATGGTATATTCGGATTGTTTCCTTCAACCCATATGGCAGCAACCTCATCAGCAGTTGGTGAGTTATAACAACGTTGATCACCTCCTGTATTTTTTGTGATGTGTAGTTGAATCTCTTCTAAGTCAGGAATATCAGCCATTTTCCGAAGAAACACAGCATATGGATTTTCTTTCATTATTCCCATCAACTTCTTCATAGTATTCTCGTTAAGAGAAGCATCATCTAATATCCCCATTCTATTGCGTAGTTCATTGCCAACATCCCAAAAATATAACTGGAAGTGAGATGGGCCTGCTTCATTTGGAATCAATCCAGGAAGGCTGTGGTAAACCTAACCTCGTGCTTTAAATGTGTAAATTCCTTGAGTGGAAGACGCAAGGTCCTTATCTATATTGGCCCAGAAAGAAGTAAAAGAAAATACACTATTGTAAACTCGTGTATTCTTTCGGAATTCCATCGTCTCAGTTGACTGATGATTTGTGAATAGCTGATGAAGTTCTGGCGGAATAGTTGTATTTGAAAGCTTTATTTTTCCATTATCACAACAGAAACCTGGAGGCTCGCGCTGAAATTTCTTTGCGTCACAATGACGACAAGACTTCATCATTTGTAACTCATATAGCTCATAAGATTCATTATTATTCACCAACTGAACTGCAAATATAACATGCCAATAGGATGGTGTGAAAAACATCTTTAATGATAAAGAAAGAATAAGTTATGCACCTTCGTATTCGTTTGTGCACGATAGAGCTTTCAAGAACCAGGAAACACGTTTTTGTTTGCGTCCTTGTTTTGATGAATTAGGCAAGGCCTCCAGCGCTTTTCTTTTGTTTCTGGATTCAATCACTTGGTCGATGTATTGACGTCTTTCGTCTCGTGAATATGATGAATACTTTTGCTTTTGTTGTTGTAATTTCTTGCTTTTCGCTTCATATATCAAAACTTTAGTTTAGATATCTCAATCATCATGGAAAATGCTAAATATAAAACTGTGTATGTAAATGGTATACCTTTATGTGAGTGATCTTGGTCGGTTGGTACCGATGCGTCATTATTTCCGACAAACAACATTCTATATGAAAATAACAAATATTAGGACTAAAATAACAACATCCTAAATGTAAGGGTTACAAGAGAGAAAGTACCTTTTCGTATCTGAAGTTGATTTCCTAGGCATTCTTAATGTGAGCTTGAATCAATAATCATCTTTTTAATTAGTGATCTGCAATAGAATAATAATTCAGTATTTGTGAATCGATAAACATGATAACCAAGACATTAAAATAATGCAGCTTATTATTGCGCGTTATTAATTAGTAGAAGTATAATGCAAGTTATTATTGGCAAAATTCACAAGTATTAGCAACCTTAAAATAAATAGAAAATAATTTATCTAAGATAACATATATCTATTAAATAAAGAATGAAATATCAGTACCATAAAAAAGCAAAATCAGAAGTGACTATGTACCTTTGAGTTGATAGCATAGAAGTACTAATGAGTAACATTTAAAAACGTTGTAATAATATAATAAAACATATATTATCCAATAACATGTTTTCATAATGTAATGGAATATATAAGTGACATTGTGATAACATGTTATGTCAAGGTATCTAATTAGTAACTTAATTAAGTACATGACACCAGATTAAGAACATTAAAAGCTGCAAAGTATGAAAGAATTTTCCGGCAGATGAGTCCTTTGGAGTTGTGGACGATTTATAATTATTTTGATTTTGGTAGTCCACATGGGATAATGGGCAGTGGGAATTTCGAAACAAAAAGCTCACTTATCATCTATACGAGGACTTCACATTACAAAGAGACCATAAAGGTTCACTCAATAGAATTAATATAATCACAGCTAAAAGGCAATCAAATATTCACACATACAGCCCAATAATAAACAAGGACCTAAAAGGACACAATTTTGATTTTAGTATCATAAAATAATAATAATAATAATAAAGAAAAAGAAAAGGGAAGAATTTTTTTTTAAAGTAGCTGACCTGTGGGTATGGCAGCTTCCTTTCTGTTTTCACGTAGGAATAGCAGTAGGTTTCTATTTCTTATATAACCAGTCTATATAATATATATATATATGTATGTATTTGTGGGGGTTTCTACATCCGTTACATGCATTCCTTTTATTATTAGTTAAAGTATTATCAATTGTTGGGCAGTCCATAATTAAGCCTTAACTCACCTTAATTATTAAATATAAAACGTTCCTATCATCAATTATTCAATTTAAATTCAAGATTAAAAAGGATAATGAGAATATTTGAAGAGCCCTTTTTCATTTATTATTATTTATTTGGGGGGACTATTTTTCATTTCTTGGTCTATACCTTAACGTTTGAATCCAATGAGTGAATTAAGATACTATATAATTAAGATACTATATTACAATTACACTTGGTCATATGGACCTTTCTCGTTGTCCACTTTTAACTGCAGTTATCGTTCAATAGTATGATATATTCCCGTGTTATATATAGTGACGTGACCAGTTACATGCGCGCAGAGCACGGTTCAGACCGATCTTTTTAGTTCCCGTGACCACCATGTTATTCCCGTGTTAGAACAATCGAACGTGTAAACATAAAAGAAAATGTTTTTAAAAGTGAACATAAAACATAACATTTTTATAACGATATCAAGCGGTGGTAGAAATTGTTTTTTTTTTTCTAACAAGAAATATAAAATAGACATTTTTTTCTTAGAGCTTCTCAAGTTTTATTTTTTTTAATGGTACTTTAGCCCCCGAGGATTCATGCTTCTTTCTTTTCTTCATCCTTTCTATCACGCCGGTTAACTTTTCATCATCGTCCAACTCTATCACATCAACAGAGCACTGTTTTCCTGTTTTCTTTTCTTGAGACGCACCAACTTTTTCGCTATCTGTTTTGCCAAGAGGGTGTGTACTCATATCCACAATTCCTTCCGCAATGATGGACAATCTGTTATTCCGAACCTCAACATTTTTATCGAGTCGAAATAGAATGTAATGTGAATTTTTTCCCGGGTTGGACAAACGCTTGTAATATGCCGACATGGTTGGATTCTGTAAAAGATAGTTAAACGGATGAAGATCAACACAAAAGGATGCTAAAAATAATAAAGAAAATACACATTACCTTAGTAACTGACTCGATATACTCGGAAACAGTACAACCGATATACATTGATGCCATATCGTCAAATAGAACAATTGTGGCGCTTTCACTCCCATCAGTAACTTCCATGGATAAACGATACCTGTAAGTTTTATAAATGTTTAGTTATTTGGAATACAAGATCTAGATTTTCATAAGTACTATGAACTTACATACCTTGGAGATGACTCCACCGGAAAAATAGTGCAATTTTTACACTCTATCCCATTCAATGTCCTCAATACTGCTCGATTGCAATTTCCACAAGAATCATACCAAGGCGATAATGCATTTTCCACATGGTTGACAGATGCTTTGATATAAAAGTAAGAATTCTTTGTCGTTGATCGGTATGACAAGTGAATGTTTCAAAACCAGGAGAAAATATTATTATTGGAAAATCATCTCTTAACAAATGTAACAAATTCATTATTATTTTACTGAATGTGTTATAGTTGTACCTGATTCAACATATCTCTTTTCTCGATCAATTGTTTGATATTGACCTCGGCAGACTCCATTATCTTGTTCTTCATCCACAACTTGTGAAGATTGTAATCACCACAAGTGCTCATTAACCTGTGACACGTAATAATCATTTGAATATGGACAATTTCATTATGATAGATAGATATATGTATATATATATAAAATATTTTATTGACTTTAAAAAATAGAGAATACACCATGAATGTAGTTCATCTGTTCTATCAGATGGTGGATTGATGAGCAAACTTGTTGTAGATGTAGACTTCAATTGAACCACACCTGAACGTTTAAATTTGTTTAATTTTTACGAACCTCATTTTCCTCAACATGTATGTGATGGGAAATTTTTGAAATAATATAAAGAATACCTTGATAGATGTGGCGTTTTAAGTTGGAGAAGGCTACAATTGTTTTATTTGAAGACATCTTTTCTAACCATTGACCTTCATTCGATGCTAAATCATCCCATAAGTTCACAGTAATGATATGAAACCTGATAAAAAAATATCATCATTTTCAATTATCAAATGGAGACTTATATATAAATTTTTTTATTATTTTGTACCTATCATTTATCAATATCACTTCCCTCTTGTAGCCAGGCGCATTCCCACTTCGCGAAAATTGAAACAATGGTTTGACCTTCATAACAAGGCCCAATACATCTGAAAAACAAATATATTTAGTATATTTCAATGAGTACGCAGGAAAAGTATGAGGCCCAACACATCTGGAAGCGAATGATTTTGCATAGAAAGCATGCAAGTCTCGCAACACGTGTTAAATAAGAATTCTTAAGTAAACTTTCGACCAAATATATGTTTACTAAACTGCGATGTAAAGGCACATATTTTTAACATTTAAAAAGTATTGTAAATTTTGTACCGATGAGCACGGTTTCGTCCGAGTCGCCAGTAACATGCGTGAAATTCAAAAAATTGAAGGATTTGGTCGTGAAATGGAGTGCTTCTTCAACCTCGGAGATAGTTGTTAATGGATTCAAGATCAACTCCACGTTAGGATTAACATTTGGATAGCGATGGTTTATCTCTTTCACCGTGAGGCTTGATAGGATATACGTTTTCTGGGCAAGCAACATTCCGTCGAAATGTTCGAGAGCGCTTGAAAAAATGACTCCATGAATTTGCGTGCCCTGAAAGAGTTGAGTATGAAATTTTCAGCGAAATCATACAATTTAGTAGGAAACTATATAGTGTATCATAAAGATATATACAAAATTTATCAGCATCATATTAAAAAAAAAAAAGAAAACAATAAAGCTAATTACGTGAACTACTTACATTGGAATCAATGAATATGAGCTTCCTTATCGACTTCTTATCCTTTCGAGAACTGCTATCTGTTCCTTGCCTAGAGACAATCACCTTAATCGTAGCACATCGCTCCCCGACAGTTAACGAATTAATAGGAACGCTTGTGAGGTTTAAATTATTCATGGTTGTTGTATCTGAAGGTCTCATAGTAGAAGTACCTTTGAGTTGATAGCGTAGAAGACCTCACGTTACAAAGAAGATCATAAAGGTTCACTCAATAGAATTAATATAACCAACAATCAAATATTAACACATACAGCCCAACAATAAACAAATACCTAAAAGGGCACGAGAATTTTTAAGAAGACTATATTGCGGTTCTACGAATCTTTGCCCGTTAATGATGAGACACGGAAAGACAAGTTCGATATATTTTTGGACAAATCCAGCCAAATATATAAATGACAAGTGCTGCCACTTTCTATACCAATCCGAATTCAATAATAAGCAGCATCACAGTTCAAGAACAAGCAAATCATAATCAGGAGAATAATCCTTTTGCTGTGAATCTATTACCTGGTTAAAGAATGGCCAAGTTTCTATATTTTGAGCCCTGAGCGTGTTAACATTGATCGCCTTGTAGATTTTACCGTTAGGTCTCAGAAACTTTGGTCTCTGCCACAGTTTTATCACAAAACTGTGAGTTCGTATTCAAAGTATATATATATATATCATACATATATATTAATATATAAAAGATGTAAGGCACTATAGAACCTACCTAGAGAACTGTTCCTAAAAATATAGCAAGGACAGGAAAGAAAGATGGCACATACATCAGTTTGGCCAATCCCTACTTGAGCGGTTCCTTCACTTTGTTAACTGACTCGAGCTTCAGAGCTATCTGAGTAGGAGTAATACAAATTCAATGGAAAGGGAAGCAAATCTTCAAGAATGCTTCTCCTAGTATCATAATAAAGAAAAAGAAAAGGGAAGAATTTTTTTTTTTTTTTAAATAGCTGACATGTGGGTATAAACGCTAGAGGCGATTGAGTATGGCAGCTCCTTTCTTGTTTTCACGTGGGAATAGCATAGGGTTCTATTTCTTATATAACCAGTGTATATAACATATATATGTATGTATTTGTGAGGGTTTCTATTTCCGTTACATTCATTCTTTTCACCTGAACGTTTAAATTTGTTTAATTTTTACGAACCTCATTTTCCTCAACATGTATGTGATGGGAAATTTTTGAAATAATATAAAGAATACCTTGATAGATGTGGCGTTTTAAGTTGGAGAAGGCTACAATTGTTTTATTTGAAGACATCTTTTCTAACCATTGACCTTCATTCGATGCTAAATCATCCCATAAGTTCACAGTAATGATATGAAACCTGATAAAAAAATATCATCATTTTCAATTATCAAATGGAGACTTATATATAAATTTTTTTATTATTTTTGTACCTATCATTTATCAATATCACTTCCCTCTTGTAGCCAGGCGCATTCCCACTTCGCGAAAATTGAAACAATGGTTTGACCTTCATAACAAGGCCCAATACATCTGAAAAACAAATATATATTTAGTATATTTCAATGAGTACGCAGGAAAAGTATGAGGCCCAACACATCTGGAAGCGAATGATTTTGCATAGAAAGCATGCAAGTCTCGCAACACGTGTTAAATAAGAATTCTTAAGTAAACTTTCGACCAAATATATGTTTACTAAACTGCGATGTAAAGGCACATATTTTTAACATTTAAAAAGTATTGTAAATTTTGTACCGATGAGCACGGTTTCGTCCGAGTCGCCAGTAACATGCGTGAAATTCAAAAAATTGAAGGATTTGGTCGTGAAATGGAGTGCTTCTTCAACCTCGGAGATAGTTGTTAATGGATTCAAGATCAACTCCACGTTAGGATTAACATTTGGATAGCGATGGTTTATCTCTTTCACCGTGAGGCTTGATAGGATATACGTTTTCTGGGCAAGCAACATTCCGTCGAAATGTTCGAGAGCGCTTGAAAAAATGACTCCATGAATTTGCGTGCCCTGAAAGAGTTGAGTATGAAATTTTCAGCGAAATCATACAATTTAGTAGGAAACTATATAGTGTATCATAAAGATATATACAAAATTTATCAGCATCATATTAAAAAAAAAAAAGAAAACAATAAAGCTAATTACGTGAACTACTTACATTGGAATCAATGAATATGAGCTTCCTTATCGACTTCTTATCCTTTCGAGAACTGCTATCTGTTCCTTGCCTAGAGACAATCACCTTAATCGTAGCACATCGCTCCCCGACAGTTAACGAATTAATAGGAACGCTTGTGAGGTTTAAATTATTCATGGTTGTTGTATCTGAAGGTCTCATAGTAGAAGTACCTTTGAGTTGATAGCGTAGAAGACCTCACGTTACAAAGAAGATCATAAAGGTTCACTCAATAGAATTAATATAACCAACAATCAAATATTAACACATACAGCCCAACAATAAACAAATACCTAAAAGGGCACGAGAATTTTTAAGAAGACTATATTGCGGTTCTACGAATCTTTGCCCGTTAATGATGAGACACGGAAAGACAAGTTCGATATATTTTTGGACAAATCCAGCCAAATATATAAATGACAAGTGCTGCCACTTTCTATACCAATCCGAATTCAATAATAAGCAGCATCACAGTTCAAGAACAAGCAAATCATAATCAGGAGAATAATCCTTTTGCTGTGAATCTATTACCTGGTTAAAGAATGGCCAAGTTTCTATATTTTGAGCCCTGAGCGTGTTAACATTGATCGCCTTGTAGATTTTACCGTTAGGTCTCAGAAACTTTGGTCTCTGCCACAGTTTTATCACAAAACTGTGAGTTCGTATTCAAAGTATATATATATATATATATATCACATATATATTAATATATAAAAGATGTAAGGCACTATAGAACCTACCTAGAGAACTGTTCCTAAAAATATAGCAAGGACAGGAAAGAAAGATGGCACATACATCAGTTTGGCCAATCCCTACTTGAGCGGTTCCTTCACTTTGTTAACTGACTCGAGCTTCAGAGCTATCTGAGTAGGAGTAATACAAATTCAATGGAAAGGGAAGCAAATCTTCAAGAATGCTTCTCCTAGTATCATAATAAAGAAAAAGAAAAGGGAAGAATTTTTTTTTTTTTTTAAATAGCTGACATGTGGGTATAAACGCTAGAGGCGATTGAGTATGGCAGCTCCTTTCTTGTTTTCACGTGGGAATAGCATAGGGTTCTATTTCTTATATAACCAGTGTATATAACATATATATGTATGTATTTGTGAGGGTTTCTATTTCCGTTACATTCATTCTTTTCACCTGAACGTTTAAATTTGTTTAATTTTTACGAACCTCATTTTCCTCAACATGTATGTGATGGGAAATTTTTGAAATAATATAAAGAATACCTTGATAGATGTGGCGTTTTAAGTTGGAGAAGGCTACAATTGTTTTATTTGAAGACATCTTTTCTAACCATTGACCTTCATTCGATGCTAAATCATCCCATAAGTTCACAGTAATGATATGAAACCTGATAAAAAATATCATCATTTTCAATTATCAAATGGAGACTTATATATAAATTTTTTTATTATTTTTGTACCTATCATTTATCAATATCACTTCCCTCTTGTAGCCAGGCGCATTCCCACTTCGCGAAAATTGAAACAATGGTTTGACCTTCATAACAAGGCCCAATACATCTGAAAAACAAATATATATTTAGTATATTTCAATGAGTACGCAGGAAAAGTATGAGGCCCAACACATCTGGAAGCGAATGATTTTGCATAGAAAGCATGCAAGTCTCGCAACACGTGTTAAATAAGAATTCTTAAGTAAACTTTCGACCAAATATATGTTTACTAAACTGCGATGTAAAGGCACATATTTTTTAACATTTAAAAAGTATTGTAAATTTTGTACCGATGAGCACGGTTTCGTCCGAGTCGCCAGTAACATGCGTGAAATTCAAAAAATTGAAGGATTTGGTCGTGAAATGGAGTGCTTCTTCAACCTCGGAGATAGTTGTTAATGGATTCAAGATCAACTCCACGTTAGGATTAACATTTGGATAGCGATGGTTTATCTCTTTCACCGTGAGGCTTGATAGGATATACGTTTTCTGGGCAAGCAACATTCCGTCGAAATGTTCGAGAGCGCTTGAAAAAATGACTCCATGAATTTGCGTGCCCTGAAAGAGTTGAGTATGAAATTTTCAGCGAAATCATACAATTTAGTAGGAAACTATATAGTGTATCATAAAGATATATACAAAATTTATCAGCATCATATTAAAAAAAAAAAGAAAACAATAAAGCTAATTACGTGAACTACTTACATTGGAATCAATGAATATGAGCTTCCTTATCGACTTCTTATCCTTTCGAGAACTGCTATCTGTTCCTTGCCTAGAGACAATCACCTTAATCGTAGCACATCGCTCCCCGACAGTTAACGAATTAATAGGAACGCTTGTGAGGTTTAAATTATTCATGGTTGTTGTATCTGAAGGTCTCATAGTAGAAGTACCTTTGAGTTGATAGCGTAGAAGACCTCACGTTACAAAGAAGATCATAAAGGTTCACTCAATAGAATTAATATAACCAACAATCAAATATTAACACATACAGCCCAACAATAAACAAATACCTAAAAGGGCACGAGAATTTTTAAGAAGACTATATTGCGGTTCTACGAATCTTTGCCCGTTAATGATGAGACACGGAAAGACAAGTTCGATATATTTTTGGACAAATCCAGCCAAATATATAAATGACAAGTGCTGCCACTTTCTATACCAATCCGAATTCAATAATAAGCAGCATCACAGTTCAAGAACAAGCAAATCATAATCAGGAGAATAATCCTTTTGCTGTGAATCTATTACCTGGTTAAAGAATGGCCAAGTTTCTATATTTTGAGCCCTGAGCGTGTTAACATTGATCGCCTTGTAGATTTTACCGTTAGGTCTCAGAAACTTTGGTCTCTGCCACAGTTTTATCACAAAACTGTGAGTTCGTATTCAAAGTATATATATATATATATATCATACATATATATTAATATATATAAAAGATGTAAGGCACTATAGAACCTACCTAGAGAACTGTTCCTAAAAATATAGCAAGGACAGGAAAGAAAGATGGCACATACATCAGTTTGGCCAATCCCTACTTGAGCGGTTCCTTCACTTTGTTAACTGACTCGAGCTTCAGAGCTATCTGAGTAGGAGTAATACAAATTCAATGGAAAGGGAAGCAAATCTTCAAGAATGCTTCTCCTAGTATCATAATAAAGAAAAAGAAAAGGGAAGAATTTTTTTTTTTTTTTAAATAGCTGACATGTGGGTATAAACGCTAGAGGCGATTGAGTATGGCAGCTCCTTTCTTGTTTTCACGTGGGAATAGCATAGGGTTCTATTTCTTATATAACCAGTGTATATAACATATATATGTATGTATTTGTGAGGGTTTCTATTTCCGTTACATTCATTCTTTTCACCTGAACGTTTAAATTTGTTTAATTTTTACGAACCTCATTTTCCTCAACATGTATGTGATGGGAAATTTTTGAAATAATATAAAGAATACCTTGATAGATGTGGCGTTTTAAGTTGGAGAAGGCTACAATTGTTTTATTTGAAGACATCTTTTCTAACCATTGACCTTCATTCGATGCTAAATCATCCCATAAGTTCACAGTAATGATATGAAACCTGATAAAAAATATCATCATTTTCAATTATCAAATGGAGACTTATATATAAATTTTTTTATTATTTTTGTACCTATCATTTATCAATATCACTTCCCTCTTGTAGCCAGGCGCATTCCCACTTCGCGAAAATTGAAACAATGGTTTGACCTTCATAACAAGGCCCAATACATCTGAAAAACAAATATATATTTAGTATATTTCAATGAGTACGCAGGAAAAGTATGAGGCCCAACACATCTGGAAGCGAATGATTTTGCATAGAAAGCATGCAAGTCTCGCAACACGTGTTAAATAAGAATTCTTAAGTAAACTTTCGACCAAATATATGTTTACTAAACTGCGATGTAAAGGCACATATTTTTTAACATTTAAAAAGTATTGTAAATTTTGTACCGATGAGCACGGTTTCGTCCGAGTCGCCAGTAACATGCGTGAAATTCAAAAAATTGAAGGATTTGGTCGTGAAATGGAGTGCTTCTTCAACCTCGGAGATAGTTGTTAATGGATTCAAGATCAACTCCACGTTAGGATTAACATTTGGATAGCGATGGTTTATCTCTTTCACCGTGAGGCTTGATAGGATATACGTTTTCTGGGCAAGCAACATTCCGTCGAAATGTTCGAGAGCGCTTGAAAAAATGACTCCATGAATTTGCGTGCCCTGAAAGAGTTGAGTATGAAATTTTCAGCGAAATCATACAATTTAGTAGGAAACTATATAGTGTATCATAAAGATATATACAAAATTTATCAGCATCATATTAAAAAAAAAAAGAAAACAATAAAGCTAATTACGTGAACTACTTACATTGGAATCAATGAATATGAGCTTCCTTATCGACTTCTTATCCTTTCGAGAACTGCTATCTGTTCCTTGCCTAGAGACAATCACCTTAATCGTAGCACATCGCTCCCCGACAGTTAACGAATTAATAGGAACGCTTGTGAGGTTTAAATTATTCATGGTTGTTGTATCTGAAGGTCTCATAGTAGAAGTACCTTTGAGTTGATAGCGTAGAAGACCTCACGTTACAAAGAAGATCATAAAGGTTCACTCAATAGAATTAATATAACCAACAATCAAATATTAACACATACAGCCCAACAATAAACAAATACCTAAAAGGGCACGAGAATTTTTAAGAAGACTATATTGCGGTTCTACGAATCTTTGCCCGTTAATGATGAGACACGGAAAGACAAGTTCGATATATTTTTGGACAAATCCAGCCAAATATATAAATGACAAGTGCTGCCACTTTCTATACCAATCCGAATTCAATAATAAGCAGCATCACAGTTCAAGAACAAGCAAATCATAATCAGGAGAATAATCCTTTTGCTGTGAATCTATTACCTGGTTAAAGAATGGCCAAGTTTCTATATTTTGAGCCCTGAGCGTGTTAACATTGATCGCCTTGTAGATTTTACCGTTAGGTCTCAGAAACTTTGGTCTCTGCCACAGTTTTATCACAAAACTGTGAGTTCGTATTCAAAGTATATATATATATATATATATCATACATATATATTAATATATATAAAAGATGTAAGGCACTATAGAACCTACCTAGAGAACTGTTCCTAAAAATATAGCAAGGACAGGAAAGAAAGATGGCACATACATCAGTTTGGCCAATCCCTACTTGAGCGGTTCCTTCACTTTGTTAACTGACTCGAGCTTCAGAGCTATCTGAGTAGGAGTAATACAAATTCAATGGAAAGGGAAGCAAATCTTCAAGAATGCTTCTCCTAGTATCATAATAAAGAAAAAGAAAAGGGAAGAATTTTTTTTTTTTTTTAAATAGCTGACATGTGGGTATAAACGCTAGAGGCGATTGAGTATGGCAGCTCCTTTCTTGTTTTCACGTGGGAATAGCATAGGGTTCTATTTCTTATATAACCAGTGTATATAACATATATATGTATGTATTTGTGAGGGTTTCTATTTCCGTTACATTCATTCTTTTCACCTGAACGTTTAAATTTGTTTAATTTTTACGAACCTCATTTTCCTCAACATGTATGTGATGGGAAATTTTTGAAATAATATAAAGAATACCTTGATAGATGTGGCGTTTTAAGTTGGAGAAGGCTACAATTGTTTTATTTGAAGACATCTTTTCTAACCATTGACCTTCATTCGATGCTAAATCATCCCATAAGTTCACAGTAATGATATGAAACCTGATAAAAAAATATCATCATTTTCAATTATCAAATGGAGACTTATATATAAATTTTTTTATTATTTTTGTACCTATCATTTATCAATATCACTTCCCTCTTGTAGCCAGGCGCATTCCCACTTCGCGAAAATTGAAACAATGGTTTGACCTTCATAACAAGGCCCAATACATCTGAAAAACAAATATATATTTAGTATATTTCAATGAGTACGCAGGAAAAGTATGAGGCCCAACACATCTGGAAGCGAATGATTTTGCATAGAAAGCATGCAAGTCTCGCAACACGTGTTAAATAAGAATTCTTAAGTAAACTTTCGACCAAATATATGTTTACTAAACTGCGATGTAAAGGCACATATTTTTAACATTTAAAAAGTATTGTAAATTTTGTACCGATGAGCACGGTTTCGTCCGAGTCGCCAGTAACATGCGTGAAATTCAAAAAATTGAAGGATTTGGTCGTGAAATGGAGTGCTTCTTCAACCTCGGAGATAGTTGTTAATGGATTCAAGATCAACTCCACGTTAGGATTAACATTTGGATAGCGATGGTTTATCTCTTTCACCGTGAGGCTTGATAGGATATACGTTTTCTGGGCAAGCAACATTCCGTCGAAATGTTCGAGAGCGCTTGAAAAAATGACTCCATGAATTTGCGTGCCCTGAAAGAGTTGAGTATGAAATTTTCAGCGAAATCATACAATTTAGTAGGAAACTATATAGTGTATCATAAAGATATATACAAAATTTATCAGCATCATATTAAAAAAAAAAAGAAAACAATAAAGCTAATTACGTGAACTACTTACATTGGAATCAATGAATATGAGCTTCCTTATCGACTTCTTATCCTTTCGAGAACTGCTATCTGTTCCTTGCCTAGAGACAATCACCTTAATCGTAGCACATCGCTCCCCGACAGTTAACGAATTAATAGGAACGCTTGTGAGGTTTAAATTATTCATGGTTGTTGTATCTGAAGGTCTCATAGTAGAAGTACCTTTGAGTTGATAGCGTAGAAGACCTCACGTTACAAAGAAGATCATAAAGGTTCACTCAATAGAATTAATATAACCAACAATCAAATATTAACACATACAGCCCAACAATAAACAAATACCTAAAAGGGCACGAGAATTTTAAGAAGACTATATTGCGGTTCTACGAATCTTTGCCCGTTAATGATGAGACACGGAAAGACAAGTTCGATATATTTTTGGACAAATCCAGCCAAATATATAAATGACAAGTGCTGCCACTTTCTATACCAATCCGAATTCAATAATAAGCAGCATCACAGTTCAAGAACAAGCAAATCATAATCAGGAGAATAATCCTTTTGCTGTGAATCTATTACCTGGTTAAAGAATGGCCAAGTTTCTATATTTTGAGCCCTGAGCGTGTTAACATTGATCGCCTTGTAGATTTTACCGTTAGGTCTCAGAAACTTTGGTCTCTGCCACAGTTTTATCACAAAACTGTGAGTTCGTATTCAAAGTATATATATATATATATCATACATATATATTAATATATATAAAAGATGTAAGGCACTATAGAACCTACCTAGAGAACTGTTCCTAAAAATATAGCAAGGACAGGAAAGAAAGATGGCACATACATCAGTTTGGCCAATCCCTACTTGAGCGGTTCCTTCACTTTGTTAACTGACTCGAGCTTCAGAGCTATCTGAGTAGGAGTAATACAAATTCAATGGAAAGGGAAGCAAATCTTCAAGAATGCTTCTCCTAGTATCATAATAAAGAAAAAGAAAAGGGAAGAATTTTTTTTTTTTTTTTAAATAGCTGACATGTGGGTATTAACGCTAGAGGCGATTGAGTATGGCAGCTCCTTTCTTGTTTTCACGTGGGAATAGCATAGGGTTCTATTTCTTATATAACCAGTGTATATAACATATATATGTATGTATTTGTGAGGGTTTCTATTTCCGTTACATTCATTCTTTTTATTATTATATAGTTAAAGCATTATCAATTGTTGGCCAATCCATAATTGGCCAATCCATAATTAAGCCTTAACTCACCTTAATTATTAAATATAAAACGTTCATATCATCAATTATTCAATTTAAATTCAAGATTAAAAAGGATAATGAGAATATTTGAAGAGGCTTTTTCATTTATTATTATTTTTTTGGGGGGACTATTTTTCATTTCTTGGTCTATACATTAACGTTTGAATCCCATGATATCAGTTTTAAAAAATTAAATATAAAGAGTAATTAAATAAATATAAAGAGTATCTTGTTCATATACTTGTGTATTGTTATTAATATATTCATTTGATTACTATTAAATACCCATATATGAACGTATGACTAATAAGGATATATTGGTCAATACACAATCGGACAAAACACATTTGTCTATCGTACTTTTATATAGATATAGATAGATAGATAGATAGATAAACAAAACGATGGTAAGAACTACATTTATATGAGTGCAGCAGCTAAAGCAAGAAGGCTTAAGCTGAGAAAGACGAACCCATAAGGCCTAGCCGAGCGTTGTTTTTCTCCGGTGGACGGTGAACGACGTTTGCGCCTCCGTAAGGCCCTTTACTGCCCCTCGACCCGACGACTTTGATTTGCGTCCAGGTTTTGTTCTTGGTTGATTGCAAGAACTCTATGCTATGAAGATCTGCGTGTAATAAGTTGACATCAGATAGTTCCTAAGATGTCTTTGGAGGAATTTGATGTTTATTGTGCTGTAGTAGACTCACTTACCAGGCTGTGTGTGGGGAGATATGTAAGTTCTTTCAATGGCAGCACTTGTGAGTATAGCTGTAGAGAACAAGAAGCAGCAAAGCCAAGCTATGTGACTCATTTTGATTTCTTTCGAATGGATGATATGAGATGGAGGCAATATTAATATATAAAGAGACGATAGAATAATTGGGAGGGACAGATTTATATATTATATATCAAAAATGAAAAAATAAATATATGAAATTCAAGGAAATACATAACTACGAAGAATGGAAGATATTTGATGCCCGACACATATCATGACTTATAGATTTTTTTATTAAGAATTTTGGAGAGTGGGTTAAGAATAATGTCAGTTCTTTAATTATTTAGAATTGATGCCGTAAATTAATTATTTTATTTAAGGTTGCTTTAATTATTTTTCCGACATGTGAGTATGAATGAATAAATATAAATAAGATTACGCAAGCTGGGCCAAGTCAGCCCAATTGGTCGAATTGGGCCGTATTGGGCTTCGCGTTGACTTTGGGACTTTCATTGACTTGTTTATTTAATTTTGACTTTCGGGTTTGGTGTCGCAGGCAGAAAGTTGGTAACTTGACCAAACTACCTTTTCAAATTTCCATGTAATATTTCCTCAATTAAAAAAAAAAGTATACAGAAAAATCAAATTTTTGGTATCTTATAATGTTCAAGGTGCGACATATACTCGATACAATGAACCAATGTATCATCACTATGCTCTAATAAATGAACTCAGCAAAGTTGACATAAATGGAACAACACTATATAAACTAGAATTTAAAAAAAAAAACGAAAAAAGAATCAACCTATTAAACAACAATCTCAAGCCCATATATGGATAAAGAATCCAATAATCTACAAAAAAAAAAAAAGAAAAAAAAAGAATGGGATTTCAACTCTGATGATCTCAACACATACCAGCAGTCGCAGAAAGATCTGATTTTGATGTAATAACCGCCGTTTCGATGCTAGAACCCGAGACTTCTCCTCCGTCGTCGCCAACCTTTTCCTCTATAATAGCATCTCCATCTTCTTCCGACCAATAACTAACAGAATCACCGTCGTCGTAAAACGAATAGCTGCTACTAAATTCTCCTTCGCTATCACAAACGAAAACGATCGAATCAATCTCATTAACAGCATTGTCCTCCTCAACTTCATCTTCTTCGGGCAAACTACTCAAGAAGGGGTGGCACAGAAGCATATCGGCCGTCCACCTAAACTTATGGGTCCTCACGAAACAACCCTTTAAGAAATCCTTCGCCTCCTTCGAAACATAATCTGGGATTTCAGGCAAAGCGTTCTTCTCCCCTATCTCCTTAAGAACATCATCGTAGTTCATGTTTTTCTTCTCCTTCCATGGAGGTTGTCCAGTCAGCATCTCAAGAACAGTACACCCAAATGCCCAGATATCCGAGGGAGCTTCTTGTTCGCCATCGGCGACTGCTTCGGGGGATAAGTACAAAGGCGTTCCTCGCCAGTAGGGTTCGATCTTCCTCTTCTTGCCGCCCTTCTTTTCTCTTTCCCTCTTGGCCAATCCCAAATCCCCAATTTTCGCCCTAAATCGACAAACCCCATTGTGATTTTTAACCAGCAATACGTTGTCAGGCTTGAGATCACAGTGAACATAGCCAAGATGATGAATGTGACTTAAACCCCTAAGAATCGACCTAGCAAACATCTTCGCCTCAAATTCATCCAACCCCTTTCCGCCAGAAGCTACGATTCTATCAGCCAACGTTCCGCCCGAGCCGTACTCTAACAGCAGATTATACACCATCATGCCATTACCGCCGTTGGTCGTCTCGTCGCCGAAGCATTGGATTATGTACGGACAACCTTTGACGTTGTTGAAAACTTCCCTCTCCTTCTGAATCGAGCCCGAAGCAGAAACCTCGGCAGATTTCACAGCCATTAATGGAGGGTAATAACTGTATTTCGATTTGGGGTTCTTGAGCTTCGCCATGTAAACACATCCAAACCCACCCCTTCCTATCAATGAACCCCTAAACCACGAAACCCCATCTCCATATTCATTCAAAACGCTTTCTTGGACCATTTTTTTTTTTTTCGCCTCAGCAGATCAAACTAACCTTATCAGCAATTGGGATTATGAGATAAGCATCAAATTTCAACAACAGTCGAATTTACGATGAATGTTGGGAGGGCAGACAAGTTCTTCTCTACAATGGGGCTTCAAGAGAATTGCAATTATTTTGGGTTTAGAATATGTAAGCAAGTGGCCGACGGGTTTCTTCCAAGAGCTTGAAACGAATACAAATCAGCCGCTTTTTTTTTTATTTTATTTTATTATTTCCCTTCATTTTGTTGAAAGGAAATTCACATGCATATTGAAACTAAGGCCTATTCAATTAACAGGAATAACGGTCAACTATGGAATCTACTTTTAACTTCTAATGTACTTGTTGTAATAACCTAGAAGTTAACCGTAGCTTTTGGGAACAAGTGTATGTGTTCAATTCGAGTAAACATATGTTCTTTGGGTAATTTTTTGAGATAAAATGCCGATTGTAGGACTTTGTCACGTGGGAAATATTTAATTTCAAAGTTCTTATATATTATTTTTAGCTCGAGTAGTTCATTTATTTAAGAGGTTCTAAAGTATTAATTTGTAGGGTCAACGGTTTGAATGAACATTTAGAGAAAAGTACACACATTCCATTAATTGGCAGTCATAATTGGTGGACTTGATGTGTTCATATTAATTCTGAATATTCTATATAGTTTAATTTAATTAATCGTATGCAACCGATGAATTGGACTTTTATACAATGTGAAGAGATATATATACCTACAATTATTTTCGGCATTTATTAATAAAAAATAAGTAATTGAAGCTAATTCTTTGATTAATTCAAAATCTTACGCATCAAACTCCAAATTTATTTATTTTACACCCATAACAACCACCATAAAGACTATAGTCACATACTCAGACACAAAAGTACAACCTTAAATAAGTCTACCACCACATACATATCACACAATATATATATATATATATATATGTAAACCTTGCACCGTGGAACTACACATCAGACAAGGGCTACACCACTTGGCAGCCGAGACACTTGGTGGGACGGTGGTGGTTCAGTTGGGCTCGGCGGCGTCAATCTTGGCTTGATCTTACCGTTCACATAAGTCATCGAATATATGTCCGTCCACCTTCGGGTCATCGTGAGATCCGATGGGTCTGCTAACGGGTAAGCGGGTCGGGTCAGAAATAGCAGCGGCTGTGGCATGCCCTTATGCTCATCACCATTTGCTACTGAAAAAAATATATACTCATATCATTTGTACACAGCTAGGGCTTCAAAGCCTTCAGTAATAATATCACTGTGTTTTTAGTAATTATATACATATACATATGAATGTAATAATGTAATAAAACATGAATAGCAAAGCGATTTTGTACCTGCGGTAGGTAGTGTTCTTGCTTGAGAACTCAATATAGAAGGAAGAGCAAGCATCGCAAGAGACATAATCATGACTGAGAGGGCTTTCATCTTTTAGTTAGTGGCCTTGGATGTTATTGAAGCGAGTCTATATATAAAAGTAGTCGGCCTTAAAATGTTATATGTATATATATGTATATATATTTATAAATACACACGCACTATTTTAATATTTTGATTAGAATTGATAGCATAGTATATATATCATGCATTTCGTATATTTAAATAAATAAGGTGGTTTACTTGTAGTCCTTACCTAAACATCAGTAGCCAGTGCATAAATGAATCAACCATGATTTTTTTTTTTTTTTCAATTCTTACATATTAATTAGCTAGATTTGGATGTACAAGGATCTTTTATTGCATGCGAGAACTGAAAATGACAATTCTATTAGTTAATTTGTTTTAATTTTTTTATTTATTTTTATTGAGCATGTATTTCTAAAACCCTACCTGATAATGCAGGCTATATCAGCAGTAGTGTTTTATAATATTAAAACTTAAATTATTGTTATCCCATTATTATTACTAATCATTAAGTAATGGCGTTACGTGTTATAACAAGGAAGGCTCTTTCGTGCGCACCTTAAAAAATTTGAGCAATAATTGCAGTTAAATATAGATTTAGTCCCCACTAAGGATGGCATATATTCCTAAATAATGTCCTGATTATTCATATATATAGAAAATAAATCATTTTTAAAGTAATATTCATCTCATAAGAAAAGCCAAGATTTTGTGAAGTACGAGAATCTAACTTAGATTCGAAAATGCCTTTACTAAAACTAATCTTACATAAAAAAAATCGTTAGCCCTTCGTAATAAATTGACGTATATATACGTAATTTGTCCAGCTTCACACATACTATCTTTATCATGATAGTAATGCTTCACCTAAGAAAATGAAAGGATGGACAAATGGGAGCAAGTCATGAGGTTTTAACTTTTACTATTAGTCCCAAAATTAATTTTTTTTAAATCTATTTCTAACCACATTAATTTTGTTAAGGATGGAGAATAAACCATTCCACCTTCTTGCTTGTTCTTTTTTCCTTCTCCTCTTTCTATTCTTCCTTTCTCGGGGCTTCTGTCTCCTCTTGTAGGAATGTCTTTATCGAAAAAACGAGTTTTTTTTTTAAGTTAAAGACGGAAGTTAGTATATGAGTTCAATATCCATTTTAATGGAGTTTTAGACTCAATTTGTAGTAGACTTTTTAAATATTCTTATTCAAATTTTAAAACATACTTTTTGGATTCTCCTTTTTTTCTTTTAGTTTTTTTTTTTACTAGTAGATGATCCATTATCAAGAGTGGTGCTTTTTTGGGTGTTTAACCCCTTTATTATTTATGAAATTAACCGTTTGAAAAAAAAAACTAGGGATACTTTAATTTATTTAATAATTACAAAAATGATATAATAAATTATTTTTGTAAGAATTATTAGAAGTTTAAACTATAATTATTCTCTCAAATTATCGCTAAATATTGGCGGGAAAAAGAAAGAAAGGGACGCAAACTCTAGAAATCAGGGTTTTTTTTCCCTCGCTAAACCAAAACAAATATTAGGGCTTTGTTCATGAGCGATCGTGATTCTCACTCGAAGATCGAAAAATGGTTGATTTGTGCAAACAGATTGAAGAAATCAAATCTCTGTTATCATCATCAAATGGAAATTGCAAAGCGATGGTTTATCCTAAGCTCCTCCTTCTGCAACAAGAGATCTCGACCGACGATTCTTCCTCTATCGAGGTTCTAGCGGGTTCATCGAGCTCGATTCTTCCGTTAATCGTCTCTGACATCTCCCACGACGATGAAGAAATCGCAGCGCAAGCATTGACGTGTTTGGGGTTCATGATTTACCATCCAGCAATCGTAGCTTCGACTGAAGGTGGCTGTAACGGCAATATTTTGGATACCATAGTCGAATCTCTTGTGCGAGTGATTATGAAGACGAAAATAAAGTCCGTTTGCAATTTATCAGTGTGGTGCTTGTCGATTCAACAATTCAGTTCGTGTCTATTGAACAGACACTACGATTCTTTGATTAGAGCTGTTGTTTATGCCATCGACAATCCGATAGGTTCACTTTCAACAACGTTCGAGGCACTTCAGGCTTTAATAAAGCTGTCTGATTCGATAACTGTGGTAAAGATGAGGGACACCTCATTTCTTTGGGCTCCCCCTATTTACAGAAGGCTGGTTAGTGCTGATAAGAGGGAGAGAGATATGTCTGAGAGGTGTTTGATAAAAGTTGGACCTCTTATATGTCAACCACCTGGTAGCTTGTCCACGATTGTTGCAAAGGATCTAAAGAAAAATTTGATTTTTGACTTGAGGAAGATGATGGAAAAGGGGATGAAAATTCAGGGTTTGAAAGCTTGGGCTTGGTTTATTCGCCTGCTTGGACCTTTAGCACTGGAGAAGAAGCGTTTGGTCAATGAGATGCTGAAGATTGTGGAAGTGACATTCTCAGATGCGAACTCACAGGTCATGATTGCTTCAGTAGTTGCATGGGAAGGTCTAATTGATGCTTTGATTGATCATCGGGTACTTGGGGGATCCGATAATGAAGAGAATGGACTCTTGAAGGTAACAAAGCTTATAATGGCACCCCTCATAAGATTAATGGACGGTAAATGTGATGTTTCTGTGCATCAGTCATGCTTTCGTGGATGGTCCTATTTACTGCATAAACTTGAAGCTTCCGTTGTTTCCCAGTCGATGATTAAAACTGTTTGGGAGCCTGTTGTTGAACTGGTTTTCCGAGCTGGACCAGATACTGATAACATATGGCCATTCATTGTGTGTATTGATCTACTCGACGAGCTGGTGAGGGGAAGTAGTCACAATCAAGAAGCGAACGGATCATTGGTGAGAAGTTGCAAAGTTGGTCATTTGATGTCTCTGAAGAACCCGTTGCAGCTTCATTCGATAAATTGTCCTCCAGGAAGCATGGAGCAATTGGATTTCGTCTTGAAAATGATAAATATACTAGTAATTCGCGATTCAAATGGCAATGTGACACCCGAAGTTGCAGAACTGGTCAGTGATTCTGCAATAAGATTATTTAGATCTGTTTTGGACTCAGTCCAAAGATCAGTTCGATGTGTTTCGGATACTTGTGAATGGGGCCTGTCTTGTTTAAATACAATATTCAAATTCCTAGCGAAAATATGCAGGTGTGTGACATCAAGAGATGGTGGAAACTACTGTCATCCTTGCACATGCCTTGAATTTTTACAGTCTACAATCCAAAGATTAGATCGTTTGATTCTTCAATCTCCCCTCAATGAAGTGGAAATGGAGTCTATGCCCATGAAAAAAACAGAGCTGGCAACTGACACTAACACTAACTGTGCAAATCTACCTGGTATTTGCTCCTTGGGTTATGAGGACAGGGCTCTTCCATTGGTGTATCTCAATGCTCTGTATTTCTCTGTAATTACAGATTCATCTATCGAGGAACCTGAATATAAGATTTTATTGGAGCACATGTCAGGATATGTGACACTTTTGTTATCATCATATGAACCTGAAGAAGTTATCTGTGTATTTGCTAGTTTGCTGTTTAAGAACAATGCGTCTAATTTCATTGAGATATGGCTCGTTCTTGCTCGGTGCCTTAATGCATTCATAGCTAGTAAAAAGGATCTACCCATGCTCAAGTTGGAGAGAAAAGGGGGTAGCTATCCAGTTGTATTTCGACTACTGTTATATCCCTTTGCTTGGTCTTTGTTACAGTTTAATCTTGAGCTACAGGCTGTAGTTGAAGAATGGGGGTTGCTTTATGCCTGTGTTAATCAAGCTTCACTGTCTACTCATGGTGCTGACTACAATTTCTCCGAGGATTTCTGTGAAGTATTGAGCAGATTTACGGATCAAACTCTGTCAACACTTGAAGGTGGAAATGAGGGCCAACCAACAGAGAACAAAAATGGTGCCAGTTTCCTTCTACTGCTTGGAAATGTTATTAGATGCATCCTGAAGCAACTAATTTCAACCAGAAGATGTAAATGGAGCCATTATACATATTCAGATAGCAGAAAATCTGACTTCAAGAACAGCATGATATTAGCCTCTTGCTTTATGAAACTGCTCTTCGCATCACTCAAAGGAAAAACCGAACAGTCCAGTGCCCATTTAACATTGAGGTTACTGTCAGAATTGGAGAGCTTTATCGGCTGCCTTCGCAATAAAGATCTTCTTTTGTTTGTTGAAGCCACAAATGAAGCAATTTCTCAATGGCTATCAGAAGGTCATCTCCTTGACAAGAAGATTAATTGTCATTTTCAGAAACTATGGTCTGAACTCCTGAAAGGTTTGCAGCGAAGTCGACCATCGACGATGTTCGATTCTTCGTTTCTCAAGTTTCTAGAGCCCATCTTTCAAGCTGCTCTTGATCACCCGAATCCAGCCATATCCGAAGCTACGGTTAAGTTATGGAATTCTACCTACGGAACTCAGAAGATGTTGGAGATCCCCGAAAACCTACTCCCTACACTGGACAAACTTTTCAGGGACGGGAAAATAAACCTTTGCAGCTCAAGCCACTACGTAGAGGTGACTACGGTGCTGAAGAAATGTTCCAAAAGGGTCGAAGTTGTGAGCAATCTCATAAGCGCATCGGACGATGCTGATCGTGTATATCCCGACGCGAAGAGAAAAAGACTCGAGCTGACAGAACATCAGAAGGAAGTGAGGAGGGCACAACAAGGACGTGGAAGGGATTGCAGCGGACATGGCCCTGGAATTCACACGTATACGTCGGCCGATTTCTCGCAGGGAAACGATGAATCCCAAGACAGCCCGGCATTTTGATTACTCAGCTCGATGCTCGAATACACCGAGGTAAGTTCATTGATTAATCTGAATATAAAGTATTCGATTTTCTTGATTGATGAAGCACATTTCATGATCATACTAATCCATTTTATGGAGTACCATTCATCCTCATTTCTTGATCTTAGTGAACTTGGAAATAGTAGATAGACATTTTTACATCTACCAAAAGTAGATATTTATTATGACAACTTGTGACAAGCCATAATGAAGGAAACTTAGACAAGGGCCCTTCCCTTCATTACAACCCTAATGGTCCCCTTGAGCCAGCAAACTGTGATAACAGCTTATGTAATGATTCTGAAACCATTAGTAGAGTTGGCCCCATTTGTCTCTTCCCCTCTTATTAGACAACGACGTCGTATGTAATTATATGTTAATACATACGATATTATAATATTTATAGTAACTAGCGTGACCAATAACTGTAGTGTAATGGTGGAACTGTATCGTTCATTATTCTTGGACCACAACAAAAGCTTCCTTCCTCTTAGCAAAGACTGAACGACAGTGACAATCATGGAAAACGAGCCACAAGAAAACTGACTTGTCTTTTTATTTTCCCCTGTTTGTTAGTGAGTTTGTGACAGCTGAATCATTGTTGAAGGGTGGTTTATATTCCGTCCTTATCCATGAAAATCTACACTATAACCAATAGCATTTTGCAGATCCACGTGAATGTTTCTTGTCCGAAGGTAAGTTCGTGTGTGGATTCTAAATTACTTCGTACAAATTGCATTAATTGTTTGATTAATATTAGTGGGTTTTACATTGAATTGGGTTACCTTCTTTCGATTAATATGAGATGAAAGATATGAATTTAAGATCTTTATTTTCTTTCTTTTTTTAATCCTAAAATCAATTTATAGTATATCCTGAGTGACGTCTATGATCTTATTATTATCTTGTATTTCCATCAAATAGTTAATTCTATTTTATTTGTAAGTACTAGTACTATATGCATGTGAAATCCCAATAATTTCTCATGCAAAAGTGGGGCCTTAACACAACTTCTCCTTTTGTTATCATCCCCCATTCCAATTCTCGAGAATCTTTACATCACAGATTAATTGCCCCCTTTCTTCTTTCTCTTCTCAACCTCCATATCAAACTTACTTTGTCTGAAGCAAAACCAAAGCTTTGATTATCTCTGTGCAAAAATGGCTGTCAAGCCACCCTTTTCTTGGATGTTGCTTCTTCTTGTCACCGTAATGCTATTTAGTATTAATGCATCGTCTCTTGGTGAAAAACAGCTTCTGTCCCTGAAAGGTATTCAATGGGCTGAGCAGGGATGCAGCAGAAGAAGCTGCTTGCCTCACAAATCAAGTAAGTATATCAACCTTATGTAACACATTATTAGCCACTTACAGCTTAGGAATCTAAACTAAACTCCTTTTTATGTTTCCTTTTCTTCTTTTGATCTGTTTTCTGGTAATAATAACTATCAATGCTGTGTTTTGTTTGTTTAATTAAATCCATGCATTGATGTTGCTTGCCTCAGTGAGCTAAGTAGCTTCAGTTGATATGATCACCTTGAGTTTTAATTCCGTGAAGCTTAAATTCATCAGGGACACACGGCGGTGCAACTGTGCTAGAACTGAAGCATAAATACGCATGCTCCGGCCCAATTCAAAACCCGAGCCAAGAACTCCAAAAACAGCTAACTTCAGACGACATTCGAGTCAAATCCATACAATCCCGCATAAAAGACGCATTCTCCAGCGAAATTGAAGCCCCTCCGCAAGCCCAAGTCCCCATCAGCTCGGGAATCAAGCTCCACACGCTGAACTACATCGTCGGGATAACGCTAGGCAATCGAAGCCTGACAGTGATCGTAGACACGGGCAGCGATCTGACTTGGGTTCAATGCCAGCCCTGTAGGCTCTGCTACACCCAGCCCGAACCCTTATTCGACCCTCTTATATCCCCTTCGTACCGATCAGTTCCGTGCAGTTCGGAAGCCTGCAGTACCCTGCAGTTAACCACAGGCAACTCCGGGCTATGCCGTAGCAACACGACGTCCACTTGCAACTACGCCGTCACTTACGGAGACGGATCGTACACGCGCGGGGAACTGGGCAAAGACAAGCTGGTCCTCGGGACGACCTCCGTCGATGGTTTCGTCTTTGGATGCGGGAGAAACAACAAGGGCTTGTTTGGTTTGGCTTCGGGGCTAATGGGACTGGGAAGAAGCGATCTTTCATTGGTTTCACAAACTTTCGATTCGTTCAATGGCGTTTTCTCCTACTGCTTACCAGATAGCGACGGGTCTGCCTCAGGCTCGCTGGTTTTCGGGGACAACTTGTCAGTTTTCAGGAACTCAACTCCGTTTTCTTACACCAGGCTGATGTTCAAACCTCAGCTGGACAGCTTCTACGTCTTGAACATAACTGGGACTAGCGTTGGCGGGGTGGAGCTGCAATCTCCGAGCTTCGGCAAAAATGGGATCCTTATAGATTCTGGGACGGTCATCACGAGGCTGCCTCCTTCCATATACGACGGCCTTAAAGCCGAGTTCTTGAAGCAATTCTCGGGCTATCCTTCCGCCCCGAGCTTTTCCATACTCGACACGTGCTTTGATCTATCGGGCTATGCAGAAGTCGATATTCCTACCGTGAAGTTTAGGTTCGAGGATGACGCCGAGATGGTCGTGGATGTTGGCGGGATGTTTTACTTTGTGAGACGAGACGCTTCTCAGGTGTGTTTGGCTCTTGCTAGCCTCGGCTATGAGAGTGGGATTGGGATTATAGGGAATTATCAGCAGAGGAACACAAGGGTTGTCTATGATACGAAGGTGATGAGGGTGGGATTTGCTAGGGAGGTTTGTAGTTTTTAGTTTGGAAAAAAAGATTTGATTTTTTATTGAGATTTGCTGGGGTGGTATACTATTGTTCGAAGATTGATTGTCTTGTTTCTTTCTTTCTAGTGTTCATGTCTGTCTTTCAAATGCAGTAAAGTAATATATATCGTTCATGTGCTTTTTCTGATTGATTTTTGTTGTGATCGAATGACATAAAACTCAAAATGATCCCGATGTTTATCTAGTCTTCGATGTTTCGCTTGAATTGATTTAGTCTCCGATGTTGTCGATTTTGAACCGATTTGGTCCTTCCGTCATGGTTAACGTCAATTTTAGCGGGAATTTCGCGCGTGCCCCACATTAAATCATGTATGGATCTAATTTTGGAATATTTGCAAGATTTGGGAGGTCTGTATTGTTTTCTTCTTCTGTTAATGAAGCTCGGTGAAGCAGACGATCTAGAGCTTATGTTCGAATTTTGAATGGGAAATTTTTAGTTTCGTGCCCTAATTTCCTGTACATGATTTAGTGCGTGGCGCGTGTCAAATTTCCGTAAAAATTGGCGTTTATCGTGATGGAAGAACCAAATTGGTACAACATCGGAGATTAAATTGGTTCAAGCAGAACATCGAGAACAAAATTGATCAATAAGGTAAAGGATCATTTTGAATTTTATCCCCATGGAATCATTCTCAGACAAACCCAACAAATAAAGGATTACTTTTTAAGACCAGTTGACAATAAATAGAATAACATCTATCCATTTGGTGTGGAATTTATTTTAATACCCAACAAATTTTAACGTTATTGAGAAAGATGCAAAAGAGAATCTCCTTTGAGGGCATATCTTGAAATTCTTTGCAGTGCTGTGAAGAATGTCTCGATCTTTGAGCTTATGATCTGTCACGGGGCAGTTTTAATTGGAGCAGAAGCAGCCGCCACAGATCAGAGGAGATTAACATCTATAAATAATGACAAAAAATATTGTATTTTTCATTCTTCAACTTGAGCATCTCATGTTGAAAGATGACAAGCTACAGTTGGAATGTCTCGATATTAGGGCTTGATGGTCTTGGAAAGAAAAAAACAAAAACATATATATATATAATATATATTACATTTGACTTCGTATAATGGTTAATGTAGACTTCTTAAAGATTTGTGGGTTAGATCGTGAGATCGAATTCTTCCTCCCACAATTTCTTAAGTAGTCCTCATCAGATTTATTTCTCATGACTATCGTTGTAGGTGAATTTGTGACATATTCATCTGCAACTTGAGACATAAATATATATATATATATATATATATATTACATTAAATTGTCACGTGAGAATTTGGATTATTTGTGTTGTCTGAATTAATTTACCCTAATACCGCGATAAAGATGGCATCTTTGGTTTATATTAAGTCAAAGAAATTAATGAAAGGTCTACTATATTTTGTTTATTAGACCCCCAAAAAAAAAAAAAGTGATTGCATGTAAACTGGTCAACCACTTTCTCCAACATTTACAACTGAAATATGTCCTAAGTACTTCAATTCAATATGTTTCGTACTATTACAACAATATCCTACAATTATTTACCGACAATGACAATGGTAAGTCAATTATCAAGAAGTTGTTAGACTTGAAATGTCTCCCTTAGATATCGTAAATCACATTTCTTATACTTCAACCTTACGATGAAATTAGCCCTATTATTCCTTCCAATTATCTTAAAAGTAGGTACAACAACAATTCAATCAATTACGGCACCACACATTGCAATATTGCATATATATATATATATATAATCACAAATAGTTGTGGTAAAAGGTAGGTGAGACTTTATCTAATAATTCATATATTTCCCTAACGTTAATACCAAATATCACATTACACACGCCATTATAAATTTATTATACCTTCATTCATTATAAAAATACAAACGAAAATACATAGAGATATAATTATAAGACCTTTGTGCTCGTAGGCGCAACGTATACAAGCAAATATACAAAGCCATTCACTCCTTCAACTCTTAAAACGAGCAATTTAATCAACAAACAAATATCATCATCATATAGGGTGGCTCTTCCTTCCTTCACAGCCCCTTACAATTTCTTTCATTACATAACAATAATAATAAAATATGGTAATGTGTCTTAATTCGAAACATTCCCAGAAGCTAGCTTTGCCCTAAGATCCTTCCTTAGTATCTTCCCCGACGGAGACTTTGGGACAGCGTCGATGAAGAAGACACGGCTTATCCTCTTGTAGAAGATCACCTGCTTGGAGACGAACTTCTTGATCTCATCCTCGCTAATGGCGGAGCCATTCGACTTCACGACGAAGGCGACTGGGACTTCGCCCGCTTCCTCATCTTTCATTCTACCATGATGTAATGAAATAATAGGTTAACTATGTAATAAATATAAACAGCAATTATATATATATATATATTACTTACGGAACGACGGCAGCGTCGGAGATGTTAGGGTGGTTGAGAAGGAGAGCTTCTAACTCGGCCGGGGCGACTTGGAACCCTTTGTACTTGATGATCTCCTTCAGACGGTCGACGATGAACAGCTCGTCGTCGTCGTCGATGAACCCTATGTCGCCGGTGTGCAGCCAGCCGTCTTTGTCTATTGTCCTCTCAGTTGCATCTTGATCATTTAAGTAACCTATAATTAATTATTATATTTATTATTAGCATGGGGAAGTAAATAATTACAAATATAATTAAATGGGAAATATCGCCATTATTTATTTGTGTATTTATTTGTTTCTTTATTACCTTTCATGATCTGATCGCCTCTGATACAAATCTCGCCCGGCTTATTACGGCCGAGGGAAGAGCCGTTTTCAGTGTCGACGATTTTCATCGCGGCGTTTCTAACGACGGTTCCACACGCGCCTGACTTTATTTCGAATGGCTCCTTAGCGAATGCTAAGCACATGGATAGCACTGGCCCAGCTTCAGTCATTCCATAGCCCTGCGAATATAAAAAATAATTTAATCACGTTTCATTTTAATAATAATAATAAACAAAAAAACAATCGTAGCCAACATTTTTTAACTGAATTTCATTTCTTTTTTTACTATCTAATTCAAATGATATACCAACGCGGTTTAATATATTATTATAAAATTTCAGCAATTCTGAATCTCAAAGATAGTTGGATGGACATATTTTGTCAGAAGTCAATAATAGAAAAATATATAATTGACAACTATATAAACTAAACCTACGCCGAACCAATCTTTCAATAATTTTTCAGACAACCCTTCACGTCTTCACCTAACACAAATTGACCTACCACAAACATGATCACACGCCTTGGACCTAATTTAATTGTATATATAAAAAATATTATATTCCAATATTAGAAGTAATTAATTTTCCAACTAAAATCAAGGAAGTGAATCAATCAACATATAAAATGAAATTAATCCTTTGGCTTATTACTAATTAAAACTAATATCCAATCTCGCAAAAATATCAATTCCAAAAAAAAAAAAAAAGTCAACGGTAAATTTCGAACCTGCCCGAGTTTCGCATTAGGAAACTTAGCCCTCACCGCGTCCTCCAACTCCTTGCCTAACGGCGCCGCGCCGGACATCACCGTCCTCACCGACGAAAGGTCGTATTTGTTCACCAAATCGCTCTTCACTATCTGCAAAACGATGGGAGGGACGAAGGGCCCGATGGTAACTTTGTACTTCTGTATGAGTTCCAATAACTGCACTATGTCAAACTTCTGCATGATCAAAATAGCAGCGCCGACCCTCAGCCCGCAAAGCAGCACTGAGTTCAGAGAATATATGTGGAACAACGGCAGAACGCAGAGCATCACGTCGTCGCTGTGTATGTAAAGATTAGGGTTTTCTCCGTCCACTTGCTGGGCGACGCTCGTCACGAGCCCCTTGTGCGTCAGCATCACGCCCTTGGGCAGGCCGGTGGTGCCGGACGAGTAGGGCAGGGCGACGACGTCGTCTGGGCTTATCTTGACGGCTGGCATCTCCGACTCGTCCGCCGAGGTGAACTCCGAGAAGTGCATGCACTCCTCGTAGGGAGGCGGCGGCGCGTCCGTGCAGACGAGCTTGACGTTGTTCTCCAGCGCGTACTCCCGCACCTTGTCCACGTACGCTGACTGGGTCACAATCATCTTGGCCTTGGAGGCCTTGGCCTGCTTGATGACCTCGCTGGGCGTGAAGAAAGGGTTCGCCATGGTGGATACGGCGCCTATGTAGGAGGCGCCGAGGAAGGAGAAGACGTACTCGGTGGAGTTGGGGAGGAGGAGCATGATGGTGTCGCCTTGTCCGATGCCGTGCCTGTGAAGGGCGGCAGCGACCTTCCGCGAGGTGAGCTCGACTTGCTCGTAGGTGTAGACCTCGTTGGTCGAGCCGTTGATGAGGCACGGCCTTGAGCCGTGGCTCGATATGTTCTCGAAGCAGTAGGAGTGTAAAGGGAGGTGCTTCGGAATGTATATGTCGGGGAGCTTCGATCGGAAAATGATCTCCTCCGGCGTTTGCGTCGTGGACGTCTCCATTGATTCGAGCTTGGATTTGTAACGAAAGAAAGTGAATAATGGAAAGCGATGGTAGCAACCTTTGAGTCCAGAAGAGTTGTACCTAAAGATCGATGGGTGGAGATCGCACGATATAAATATGGATAGAAGTTGGTGGGGAAGGATCCAATGGGAATTAAGGGTTGTTCGAGGGTAGTTTTGGTAAATTTACTCTTTCTTCTTTTGTAGTTATGGAAATGAAATTTTGTGGGGTGTGGTTGGTAAGAAAAAAAGTATGAGTTGGAGGGTGTTTTTTTTTTATTAATTATTTTTTATTTAATTTTTGGTAAATGGGTGTGGTGGGGTCGAAGTTGTGTTAGGTAATTACAAAGACGGGCTGGGCTTATTACAAAGATTTTGACTTGTTCCACGTCGATGGTAAGGGACCGAAGAAAAGTGACGTGTGGGTGGAGTTGGTGTAAGAAATGGGCAGCGGACGACGACGTTTCACACCTACCACAGATGTCGTATGGACTGACCTTTGCTGACGTCACCTCTTCATATCGTGACGATGGTTAATTCATAATTGCCCAAGACCAAGAGGATATCGTTTAATATACAGGAATTCTATATTATTTATTATTACAACATTTGAGTAATAATTTCCTTTCATTATTATTAGTTTTTATACGTTCTACGTAAAGGTAAATGTAACGTGATCTTGATTAGGAAGAAGCAAATTTGGGTTAACTTCTATTCTTACCTTATAAGGCGAAATGTCTTATTTGCCTAAATTTTATTATTAATTTGTGGATATCATTAAGATTTATTCTAACGCTCAAATGCTTGATCCGGTCATAAATGGGGGCTCGATATATAATAAATGGGTTTTCTCTATTTCTTGTTTTATGCATCAAATACTTTGGTTCTCACGTTTGATTCTTTTTTATATTCCCTTTATTTGAATAAGTTGGATAGTTTGGACTCAAAACATAGTCAAAACAAACTTGTTCTTTAGGAATGGGCTAATATTGGCGGTGAACTATCTTGGTCGGGTCCTAAGGACATGAGGTGGTGGTCAACCTTTCAACTTAGAGGTCACAAATTCGAATCCTTCATAAATGTCTGACTGACTTTCGTTGCTGGGCAGGAAGTGAGACGAGACATCTTCACCTGACCTCGAAGATTAGTCTTATTTTCAGAGTGTACGGTCCAAATCCATAGTAAGTGGCAATACACTATATTTGAAAAAAAAAAAGAAGCAAAAAAACTCTCTTCGTCATGAGCCAAATTGGGCCTGAGAATTCCTGGCTAGAATGGAGATGATGTTGCAGTGTAGACTGTTATAAGTCGGACCGGGCTGAAATGTTTGGTTATGATAAGGTCTGAGAAACCAAACTATAGTATTATTAGGTAGTATTATTACACAAAAAATTATATATCACGTGAAGAAAGAACGATAAAATAATTAAGGGAAATTCCGGTTGGTAACCATGTGTTTAAGACTTTTGCAGTTGGTTCCCAAAGTTATTTTCGATTTCGGTTGGTACCCCTGTGTTTAAACTTTTTCCAGTTGGTGCCCAAAGTATTTTTCAATTCCGGTTGGTAACTCTGTGTTTAATGCTTTTCCAGTTGGTGCCTAAAGTATTTTTAAATTCCGGTTGGTAACCCTAAGTTATGAAAAAACATAACCCCGCGATTTTAAAAGACTAAAAAATAATATCTTTAGGTATATGAACCGTTTTTTATGTTTTCTAGAATTCCGTTATCAACTAACATGCCTATACCTAAAGATATCATTTTTTAGTCTTTTAAAATCGCGGGGTTATGTTTTTCATAACTTAGGGTTACCAACCGAAATTTAAAAATACTTTGTGTACCAACTAGAAAAGACTTAAACACAGGGGTACCAACCGGAATTGAAAAATATTTTGGGCACCAACTGAAAAAAGCTTAAACACAGGGGTACCAAACGAAATCGAAAATAACTTTGGGCACCAACTGGAAAAGCCTTAAACACAGGGTTACCAACCGAAATTTCCCAATAAGTAAATTAGTTATAGGAAAGCTTGCATGTTTGGTTATAATAGCAAGATAAAGTCCAACATAAACGTAACAACAGTAAGAATAAACCTTAGTATAATTAATCTCAACTAATTTATTTGTATCGGTCCTTTTGGTAATAATTGGCTCGACTATAAGAACCGGCCGGAATAAAACAGACCAAACACAGTATTATATAATATTATTAATATTATCTGAATTAATGTGGAAAAGCAAACCGATCAGAGGTTCTTAGCTCCAAACGATGAAGCCGCTTATTCTGATGAAAGAAAAAATTGTTAATAACTCACTCGTGGTTTAAAAAATAAACACCAAAATCCCTCTGATTTGTAAATAGCGTAAAACATTCTCGTGGTTTATTTAATCTCGCGCTCCTTGTCATTTACACGTCCTAATTAGAGGGTACAATGCTATATTTTCGACTCCATCGAGGGTACGATGTTAAGTTTTAGACAACACAATGAAATTTTACATAATAAAAAAATATATGATAATAACATACATTTCAGTATATCCATATGTGGTATAATATAATTTACCCAACAAAAAATAGATACTACAAAGTAAATAATCAATAAATAATGGAACAGTAAATAAAATAAAATTTCTTTAATATTTATCTAACAAAAAAAGAAAAAATAAACGATGCTGGAGCTGAGCTGAGCAGCTGCCATTTGTAATGACAATGAATCGGAAAGAGAGGGCCAAAGAGCGAAGAGAAAAACGCCGACAAGAGGTCTCCCTGCTCCGTACAATTCCATATTCAGATCACCAGAGGTATATCAATCGGAAGATTTATGTTTCAATTGTAGCATTATTCCATTATTCGATCTTATTATCGTTATGTGAAAGTGCGACTGCTGGGTTTGTGGTTTTGGTGAAATGCCCATATGAGCTAAGGCGATATTGGATTCATTCTCTGTCTTCTTTTTGTTTTTCTTTTTGTGAGTTTGTGATGTGGTTACATATTAAAGGTGTTTTTTTTTTGGTCGGATTTAATTTTTTTAGGGTTCTAATGGTTGATCTCATGCGTCAATTCATGTCGTAGATGTCAAAATTCACCATATTGCTGTTGCTTCTCTCATATTGTTGGTGTCAGCTCGTAGTTTAGTAATATTTGTTTTTTTTTTTTTAATGTTTGAGAAGCTATTCTTATTGTATTGTGCATTCTGGGATTTCAATGGCTTATGACTTTCATTGCCTTTTCAGATGGTGGACCTCAGAGACTATTGCAGTGGTGACTGGCGCAAACAGAGGAATTGGATTTGAGATTGCCCACCAACTCGCATTACACGGATTAACCGTGGTTCTAACATCACGTGAGACGAGCGTCGGAGAAGAAGCTGCAAAGGTCTTACAAGAAGGAGGTCTTAAAGTGGTCTTCCATCAGTTGGATATTTTGAACCCATCATCGATCGAAATATTTTCTCAATGGATCAAAGAAACTTATGGTGGTCTAGATATATTGGTAAAGTGGCCTAGGCTTGTTTGCTTTTTTTATCTTTTGACTTTCTTCTGTGGATTATATAATCAAATTGCTCTTGGAATGTCCATCCATTAATATCTTAAAGACAACAAATTGGAGGAAAAAGTGTTCTTGCAAATATTCCTTTGTTCTCCACTGGTTTTTTGAGTTAAGTTTATCATACTCTGCCAAGATTCATATTTTTGTCTCAATGTCTTTTCCTGGTATTGCTTAAAGGGATGAATTGGGCCCTTCGTAGAAAATGTCATTTTAATAATATGTTCTGTTTATTGGGAGTTTTTGATTGATGAACCGACTGACAGTAAAAGTTTCTATCTTTTTTCTTCATCCCCTGTATTTGCACTGACATTTCTCAGGTGTCTAGGTTAACAATGCAGGCGTAAATTTCAACGTCGGGGCAGACAATTCAGTAGAATATGCTGAAAAAGTTATTGCCACCAACTACTTCGGGACGAAAAACATGATCAAAGCCATGATTCCTCTAATCAGGCCTTCAGAAGCCGGCGCCCGTATCGTCAACGTGAGCTCAAGGCTCGGCAGGCTGAATGGGCGACGCAATGTGAGTGTCTTTTAGTACTTTTGAGCTTTTCATCTCTAATTCTCACTTTCCATCAATGAAAAACTCTACCTATTGTTTAGAGAATTGGAAACCTCGATCTGAGGAGAAAACTAGAGAACGAAGAGACTCTATCTGAGGAACTCATCGACGGCATGGTGGGAACTTTCCTACAGCAAGTAAAAGACGGCACTCACGAGGAAGGAGGATGGCCTCAAGTATTCACAGACTACTCGGTGTCCAAGCTAGCGGTGAACTGCTACACGAGGCTCATGGCCCGGATATTTGCGGAGAGGCCAGAAGGTGCCAAGATATACATCAACTGTTACTGCCCGGGTTGGGTTAAGACGGCTATGACGGGTTGGGCTGGACACATTTCACCCGAGGAAGGCGCTGATACTGCCGTTTGGCTAGCGCTGCTTTCCGATCAGTGTATAACCGGCAAGTTTTTCGCCGAAAGGCGAGAAATTAATTTCTGAGGCAATAACTCAAGTCTTGATCATGGCTCGTTGAGATTTGATTGAGAAATAGGTGCAGAGATTGAGTAAGAATGGCACCTTTAAGAATGTCTGAACCTCTTTCAGCATACAAACCATTGGAGGAGCATACTGCAACAATCTGAACAATTCTCTCTCTCTCTCTCTCTCTCGTCCAGACGATGCTAATGGAGTTTCTTGATATTTTAATTTATGGTCTTAATAATTCCAAGTCTCGCTTAAGTAGATATTTATCTTAAGGACTAAATATCCAACTTAAGTAGGTCTTTTCTTCTTCTGTCACTTTCTGGGTTAGTCTAGTTCTAAATGGATACGATACTGAGTATTTAAAGAATTTGATGAAAATATTTCAAGAATTCGATGAAACTAGAAAGATCTTTCTTTTCACTACATCCCAAGTGTTGTTAATGGCTCATAAATCTGCAATATACATGCGTAATTAATTTCGTATATGACGTTACAAGAGAATAATAAACAAGAATCATGGTCCAAATGAGAGACGAACCTCAGTTTTTTCTTACCGAGGGACCCAAAAAAAAAAATGTGTACGGAAATTAAACTTAAAAAGGGAAAAAAGAAAATCTTACAAGGGTTTAGGAGTAATATTATTTTCGACTAAAAAAAAGTAAAAGAAGCAAAAAAAAAAAAAAGAAATAATTATCATCCACATCCATCTTAATATCTCTTTTGTATCTATATAATCAGCGCACTCCTAAGAATCCAGCCATTTCAGGGTCTTGATTTTTTTTTTATCTCTAAACAACAGAACCAAGGAGGCCCTCTATTCTTCAGCACAGCCCTATCATCTTTGTTTAGGTGAGCTATTTGTTTCTGGGATTCAACTATTCATGTGGGTATTCTTTTTGAATGAAGGGTTGTGTATTTGTTTGATTGCTTAGTGTAGTCCTTTATGTTAGTTTAAGCTGTACTTTACTTCTGAAATAGTTTTTTTCAAGTGGTTCTTTAGTCTTTTCTTGCTTTACTTTCGATGTGTTTGTGGGAACATATGTTCTTTTTTGCAGCTGAGGTGCTATTTTTTATGATAAAGGTTGGTTTATGTTCTAGTTCATGTGTGGTGTGTACTGTATCGATGTCCTTTTTCCTCTTGCTTTGTTGTGATTGATTATCCTCAGGAAAATTACTGTTCAGTCTTTCTGCAAGTCTCCCTAAGAAATCAAGTATTGAACATATCGTAATATATTTCACCTATTGGAAAGAAAAGAACAGTTTAGGATTCTTTTGTTGGAGTGATTGATGCTCGAGTGAATCTGTTTTACTTTCTGTGGACGATGCTTTACTCATTTTTATTATGCATATTTCTTATTCTAAGACATTAGCTTACGATTTCGTCACTTTTCGTTGGCCATTTTCTCTGTGTTTTGATGCATCGCATTTGACTATTTCATTTAATTTCCGTTGAAGTGTGTGCAGATCCTTTAAGTAGATATGGCGCATGCTCTGATTCAATCAACCAACTTGACATCTTCCGTCGGTTGGGTAAGTAGTGCAAAGCTTGATTGTTCGAACAAAACCAAGAAAGCTTTGACGATGCTCTGCAGTACGCTATCTACACCAGCAAGGCTGAGGGGTTTCTCAGGATTAAGAGGATCGAATGCCTTAGACACGATGGGGAATAAAAACGTAAAGACGCTTCAGTCTAAGGTAGCAGCCACAAGCTCTGGGAAGCGAGGTGGAAGGAAAGCACGTGTGGCCCCACGAGCAATGTTCGAACGCTTCACGGAAAAAGCAATCAAAGTTATAATGCTTGCCCAGGAGGAGGCGAGACGGCTCGGTCATAATTTCGTGGGAACTGAGCAGATTTTGCTGGGACTTATTGGCGAAGGCACTGGCATTGCTGCTAAGGTCCTCAAGTCCATGGGAATAAATCTCAAAGACGCCCGTGTAGAGGTGGAGAAGATCATTGGGCGCGGTAGTGGATTCGTTGCTGTGGAGATACCTTTTACTCCTCGTGCAAAACGTGTTCTAGAACTATCGCTAGAGGAAGCTCGCCAACTTGGTAATAAGTTTGGAGATACTATTGTCCTCTTTTTTCTTACAGATTCTATCATCAAAACTTGCCCACTTCGACCTATATTTGTGTACTTATATTTTCTCCCTGGACTGTGTATGTTATACTGGCCTTATTGGTTGAGTTTTTGTGTTCTTTTAACGGTTTCTAACGCCTATCTTAGCTCATGGGTTTACTATGGAAGCACTACCCATAATTGCTTTTCGTTTAGTTATGTCGAAAGCCATGTTAGTTACTTCTGTTCCGAGAATTCAGTTCACGAGTTTTGCACTCCATATCTACCAATGCAGGTCACAATTACATTGGATCGGAGCACTTACTCTTGGGATTGCTGCGTGAGGGTGAAGGTGTGGCCGCTCGTGTCCTTGAAAACTTGGGCGCTGACCCGAGTAACATTCGAACTCAGGCAAGCATCTCTCTATTTTTTTTTTATCGTTTTTCGAAATTATTACATCTTTGCTATGCAGTGTTTGAAAAGCGATCGCCTAGGCGCGCCTAGGCGACCGCTTACTCTAGTCGAGCATGAAATCGCCTGAGCATAGCTCAGGCGATGCGAAATCACTGAGGCGGTCGACTCTGACGCCTAGGCGACCGCTTTGGCCAAGGCGAGAGTCGATTGCCTCGGTCGACTGTCTAATTTTTAAATTTTTTTATATATTTTTTTACTTTTTTTCCTTTTTTATATGGTTAAAAATAAGAAAAACTTTACTTATATTAAAAAAATCAGAAACCTAGAATTAAAAAAATCAAATTGCAAGGCCTGAAGCTCCAAACCTCTGATGGATTTGAACCATAAGCGATTATTACTTGTTAAAGCTATTGTTAATTGCTTCATTAACTATATATTTTGAACCACTCTTGTTTTGATCCCTATGTAAGTATTATTTAATCTTATCTCTATCTTCGAAAACATAATATAGTCTAATCTAATATCTAGTCTAATCTAATATCGTTCGCCTAGGCGTTTCGCTTTTCGCTTAGGCAATCTAGGCCGCGAATCGCCTTGGCTCGCTTTTCGCCTTTACAAACACTGTTGCTATGTGACTGACTGCTGGCATTCGTTTTGGCAACTAGGTAATAAGAATGGTGGGTGAAAGTGCCGAGGCAGTTGGTGCTGGTGTTGGAGGCGGAAACTCGGGCCAAAAAATGCCTACGCTGGAGGAGTACGGCACCAACCTGACCAAGCTTGCCGAGGAGGTAAATATTCGAGCATTATTTGATTTCTTACGTTGAATAGCTGTTGTTGATGCCTAATTCGTTAGCTGCGCTGTTTACATTTCTCAGGGTAAGCTTGACCCCGTCGTCGGGAGGCAAGATCAGATCGAGCGCGTCACACAAATTTTGGGCCGTCGAACGAAAAATAACCCTTGCCTCATCGGAGAGCCCGGGGTTGGTAAGACGGCTATCGCGGAGGGCCTGGCCCAGAGAATAGCCAGCGGAGATGTTCCAGAGACTATTGAAGGGAAAAAGGTTAGCTTTGAATGATAATTTTCAAATCCTTCTTTATACGCCAGAGACTAGTACGTTTTTATTGGATTACACACCTTCTTTATGTTCTTGGATTCGTCAATCTCAGGTTATTACTCTTGACATGGGTCTACTTGTTGCTGGGACGAAATATCGGGGTGAATTTGAAGAGAGGTTGAAGAAGCTCATGGAAGAAATCAAACAGAGCGACGAGATCATTCTCTTTATCGACGAGGTGCACACTTTGATAGGAGCTGGCGCTGCAGAAGGTGCTATTGACGCCGCCAACATCTTGAAGCCCGCCTTGGCCCGTGGTGAATTGCAGGTCTGCAAAAATACTTCTGTTCATAAACATGAAATCAATCACCATAATGCTACATCTCTAGTCTATCCTCATTGATGATAATCTCATCTTTCTCTTTGAATACGATGCAATGCAGTGCATCGGGGCTACTACGCTAGACGAATACCGAAAGCACATCGAGAAGGATCCCGCGTTGGAGAGAAGGTTCCAGCCCGTGAAGGTCCCAGAACCCACCGTCGACGAAACCATTCAGATTCTCAAAGGCCTTCGAGAACGCTATGAGATTCACCACAAGCTCCGTTACACTGATGAAGCTTTAGTTGCTGCGGCGCAGCTGTCCTACCAATATATTAGGTGCGTATATCATTAGTGTGTTCATGAGGGAGTTGTTCTGTCTTAATCGTATTTACGGAAGATAAGATCGATTAATATGATGTTATGTAATAGCGATATACCTCATTTCTGTGTATTTCAGTGACCGTTTCTTGCCCGATAAGGCTATCGACCTAGTCGACGAAGCTGGCTCTCGTGTTAGACTTCGTCATGCTCAGGTAGGGTTCTTCTCCATCCCTATATCTGCCTCGAATAATTTTTTTCTGTATAAACTGCTCCATATCAATCAATTTTATCGATCCATTTTGATATTTTTGGGTCACATTAGCATTCACTTTCTTCTTCGCAGCTTCCCGAGGAAGCTAGAGAGCTCGAGAAAGAGCTCAGGCAGATTACGAAGGAGAAGAACGAAGCAGTCCGAGGTCAAGACTTCGAGAAGGTAAGATATCATCATCATCATGTCTGAATCTTACATGCCAGTTTCTGACATAATCATGGAAACACTTGCTGTGATCGATCGTCAGGCTGGGGAACTGCGCGATAGAGAAATGGATCTCAAGGCCCAAATATCCGCCCTCATCGACAAAAACAAGGAGATGACCAAAGCAGAAACCGAGGCTGGAGACACCGGCCCAATCGTCACCGAAGCAGACATACAGCACATCGTCTCTTCATGGACGGGAATCCCAGTCGAGAAGGTATCCACCGACGAATCAGACCGCCTCCTAAAAATGGAAGAGACCCTCCACAAGAGAGTCATCGGCCAAGATGAAGCAGTCAAGGCCATAAGCCGGGCCATCCGCCGGGCTCGGGTTGGGCTCAAGAATCCCAACCGCCCCATTGCCAGCTTCATCTTCTCCGGCCCAACGGGCGTCGGCAAGTCCGAGCTGGCCAAAGCCCTAGCAGCCTACTACTTTGGGTCCGAAGAGGCCATGATCAGGCTCGATATGAGCGAGTTCATGGAGAGGCACACCGTCTCCAAGCTCATCGGCTCGCCGCCCGGCTACGTCGGCTACACCGAAGGCGGGCAGCTGACCGAAGCCGTGAGGAGGCGTCCCTACACGGTCGTCCTCTTCGACGAGATCGAAAAGGCCCACCCCGACGTGTTCAACATGATGCTCCAGATTCTAGAAGACGGGCGGCTGACCGACAGCAAGGGCCGGACCGTCGACTTCAAGAACACTCTCCTTATCATGACTTCGAACGTGGGCAGCAGCGTGATAGAAAAGGGCGGCCGACGCATAGGGTTCGACCTCGACTACGACGAGAAGGACAGCAGCTACAACAGAATCAAGAGCCTCGTGACGGAAGAGCTCAAGCAGTACTTCAGGCCCGAGTTCTTGAACAGGCTGGACGAGATGATCGTCTTCAGACAGCTGACGAAGCTCGAGGTCAAGGAGATCGCTGACATCATGCTGAGGGAAGTTTTCGACAGGCTCAAGGGGAAGGAGATCGAGCTTCAGGTGACGGAGCGGTTCAGGGACCGAGTGGTCGAAGAAGGGTACAACCCGAGCTATGGAGCCAGGCCGCTTCGGAGGGCTATAATGAGGCTGTTAGAGGACAGCTTGGCCGAGAAGTTGCTGGCGAGGGAAGTCAAGGAGGGGGACTCAGTGATTGTCGACGTGGACTCTGATGGGAATGTGATTGTTCTCAATGGTAGCAGTGGTGCGCCGCCTGAGCCTTCGGCTGAGACGGTGGTGGTTTAGGGATGGGTTGGGAACTAGGTTTTTTAGACTATTAAATGTTTATTGTTATTACTAATATGTTGTCATACGAAATGAATATTGGTGGGACATTAATGATGTAATAGCCCTTTATGTTCGAGTAAAATAAGGTTGGTTTTCATTGTGTCTACTCTTTGGTCTCTTACGTGCTTGATGATGCTGCCATAGCCATAGCAATGGAAGTCATCCATTGTTTTCAAATCTAACTAAAGGACAAAAGTGGCAAAAAAATTTATATTTCAAATATTAATCAATTTATTATTCAAATTAAAAAGGTCGTTGTAGTGTAGTATAGTGGTGAGTATTCCCGCCTGTCACGCGGGTGACCCCCGGTTTGATCCCCGGCAATGGCGTAAATTTTTAATATTTCTTTTAATATATATATATATATATATATATATATATTTTGGACAATAATGAGGAATAGTTTTTTTTTTCCTTTTTTTTTTTTTCTGTGCACTCAGATTCTTATTATCCTATCTAGCTAGCATATCAACATTATCCACTCTACTAGTCAGTCAAGGCAAGGATATGAGTAATATAACAAGTGAATGGATAAGAATAATTTGATACCACGTCCATAAATAAATACGAAACTTCCAAATAATCTAACAAAGAAAAATAAAACATGCCTATCAAATATAAAAAATAAGGGAAGTTTATTTAGACATTTCTGCATAGAGTCGAGAACTAAAAAATGAATGTTTACGCCTTTACGGTACCTCAATTATTTTGCTTTGGTAACTTTCGTATAAATCTTTGTCGTTACATTACACATCGAAGGATTGGGCCTTTGTATTAATTTATTTTTGGGGTTTTGCGTTGACTCGAATAAAGACAATATACCAAGTCAATATCCTATCAATATCAGTGGCATGGCAGGGAATTTGATGCGAAATGAGTGACTATTACGAGTAAGTAACTACGTAATATTCTTACATATGCGTGAGAAATAAAAGGGTTCATCGAAATAATGAGTCACCATTGATATTGACGTGATTGAAAGGGAAAATGCTAAATAAATAGAGCTTCGTTGATTTATTTTTCCAACTTGCTATGCTACCAAACACTTCACGTTGCTCTCCAAACCCACTTTTTGTATTTTAATTTACCCCTTTAAGTTTGTTGGGAGGTTGTTAAAAATATTCCGAGCACAGCGTTGGGTTGTATTTGGACACCGCGATAATTTTTCGGAATAGTACGTAAGGTCGAAATGACATCAAGAGAGAACACGAGATTTTTACGTGGTTCGGCCAATACCGCCTACCTCCACGGACAGACAATAGTTTTACTATATTGAGAATATTACACCGTACAAATTAACGCTCGTGTTTAAACCCAAACCGAGACCCCTTACCCACCCGGATAATGTATTTATACCTACTCCCAACTACCCCAGTAAAACTACACCCGCTCTCACCCTTATCCACCCAATTTTACTCTCACTATTTCTCTCGCACTAAGCTCTTTGGTTTTGGGGTGCCTTGATCAAGTGAATAGCCATGCTTATTTATAGGCAAAGTCTTCAGCATAAAACGTCATTGCTTGCCTCATCATATTTGTTTTCTTCTTCCATTGGCCCCTACCTTCACTTAATTCACCCATGTTCTCTTCCTGGTGGTTGAGAGCAAGGCTGGACCCAACAATTCTCCCCCTCCAACCGCATTCAACACCCTCTCCAGCATCACCAAACGTTCATTCCAGCGAGTCTAATCTTGAGAGTAACCCGTTCGTAAATACCACGAACGTCCATTGGCCTTCCTTGTACCAGCTACACATTTCCGAATCAAGAATTTCGGTCCTACACCACTTGATTCACTCTGCGGCCAATCCTATGTGCAACTGCCCGAACCGAATCTACCCGTCGATTCCTGAAGAGGGACTTCGATGCAACCCCTTCTCCAGCAGGATTTTCCTTCTCACAATCGTCTGCCTTTCCGCCATACGCGCGCGATTTACGTGAACCCATCGAAGTCGGAGTATTTTATACCATACTCCTGTCCAGACGATACAAACCTCCACGCTCTTCTCCTTTTAGTAGGACCTTTCCACCACGTGTGATTTTGCAGACTCCCCCTGGTATGAAACTCCCATAGCCCTTGGAATCTAACTGGCTCAAGAATATTAAATTCCTACGCAACTTTGGGACAAAGATCATACCACCCAAAGTGCGCACCGCTCCGTCAACCATTTTGATTTCCACCGTTCCAACATCCCGAACACTACAACGATATCCATCAGCCATGGAGACCGATCCCGTTCGTATTTTCCGAAATGTATCAAAATATTTCCGATCAGAGCAAACATGGTACTTCGACCCCGAATCTAATATCCATTCATCCTGAGAACGAGCGTCATCTTTAGAGACTGTGAGAACGTCTTCAAGATCATCTGTATCATGTGCTATCATTGTTGTGGAATTTTCCTCGCCGCTTCTGTTCTTCCTCCAAGTCGGACAATTCCTCTTGATGTGTCCCGGCTCACCACACTTGTAGCACACAATGCCCTTCCCGCTACCTTTGAATTTGGACCTGCTGCTGTCCCCAAATCCCCTGGCGTGGATCCTTCCTTTACGATTCTCTCCGTTTATAGCCAACGCTGAATTTTGACCATCTCCATAATTTGATCGTCTTCTCTTTTCATGCGACAAAAGAGTTGACTGCACCTCCACCAACGTCATTGTCTTCTTCCAGTACAGAATGGTGGTGACCAAATTATCATAAGAGTCAGGAAGCGAGGTAAGAAGTAAAAGGGTCTTATCTTCTTCCTCTATCTCAACATCAACTTTTGCAAGTTGATCCACAAGTCCGTTGAACACGTTAACATGATCCATGAGATTTCCACCTTCCTCCATCTTCAGTCGGTACAATTCTCGCTTCAGATCTAGCTTTGTGGTTAAGCTTTTTCCGAGGTGCAAGTCCTCCAACTTCTTCCACAAATCTGGTGCAGAATCTTCATTAACAATATTATTCAAAATGTTATCCGCAATGTACAGACGGATTGTGCTGACACATCTCGACCCCAAATCCTCCCAGTCTTCTTTCGCCATTTTCTCCACCCCCCCCCCCCCCCCCCCCCCCCCTCTCCCTTCAAAGCTTTAGTCAATCCTTGGTGAACGAGCACATCCTTCACCCTCCTCTGCCAAAGAGTGAAACTTCTCGTACCATCAAATTGTCGTACTTTGATGCTGTTATCCGTCGCCATTATCCTTGCAGAGATTCAACAGCAACCGACATATATAGTACTGATCAGATAATTCCCAGAAAAGGCTAGCTACCTGCCTCCTAGACATAATTACCCTTCTAAGTGAGTTCCCAGATAGAGCTGGTGGGGTCACACCGGTCTCACTTATACACCCGTCATCTAGACAGAACCCACTTACACATTACTATTGCCACTACTCGCCAAAAAATTCCTCCGCCGCACAAGCTCCGCCCGACACTGGCTCCCCCGTAACGATAAACCTTTATGATATCTTTTCTGATGTGGAAGATCAGATACAGCTGCAACCACAGAGCATACTCAGAATACCAACAAGGGTAGGCTCTGATACCACTTGTTGGGGAGGTTGTTAAAAATATTCTGGGCCCAGCGGTGGGTTGTATTTGGACACCGCGATAATTTATCGGGATAGTACGAAAGCCAAAATGACACCGAGAGAGTACACGAGATTTTTACGTGGTTCGGCCAATACCGCCTACCTCCACGGACAGACAATAGTTTTACTATATTGAGAATATTACACCGTACAAATTAACGCTCGTGTTTAAACCCAAACCGAGATCCCTTACCCACCCGGGTAATGTATTTGTACCTACTCCCAACTACCCCAGTAAAACTACATCCGCTCTCACCCTCATCCACCCAATTTACTCTCACTATTTCTCTCGCACTAAGCTCTTTGGTTTTGGGGTGCCTTGATCAAGTGAATAGGTGTGCTTATTTATAGGCAAAGTCTTCAACATAAAACGCCATTGCTTGCCTCATCATATTTGTTTTCTTCTTCCATTGGCCCCTACCTTCACTTAATTCACCCATGTTCTCTTCCTGGTGGTTGAGAGCAAGGTTGGACCCAACAAAGTTGAGTTATATACTTTTAGGCTGTGTTTGGTTTGATGAAAAGCCCAGAAAAACCCATATAATATAAATAATCAGATTTAATATTGTGTTTGGTTTAGTAATTTCAGCCCGGATTTAATATTTCAGCCCGTTTTTAAACCAAAGGCCTGTTACAAGTAAATTGAATTAAAAAGCTGAGATAAATTATCTTGTGTTGTTGGATAAATTTTTTATCTTGGACTTTATCTTATGCTTATAACCAAACGGACCATCGATAACATTAGATACGTAGGAACCAATCATTAATTGCATCGTGATAGCCCGCAATAGTTGAATTTATGCAATATATTATTTTATCCTCGAAAAGATGAGACAAGGCCTCGTGAAACTACCTAAAATAGAGTTTGTGTATATTATTTTTATTATCATGCAATGAATCTATCCTTGGAAAGGTTTATCATATGTTGCTGTAATGAATGTGGATATTATTTAATTATGCTATTTATGCCAACAAGCTTGACCGTTTAAGGCCTAACTCTAGATAGAATCTTGAAATTAGGAATGAATGTGTTTTTCATCGATCACATTGCGTAACTTATGCAGTCTAATTAAATGCATCCTCTTTGGAAAGCATTTGTTATTTGTTTGTATTATGTAAAGTCTACCTCCACCTTTGTACTAGATTAAACATTTAATATTTCGTTTCATTACGTTATATATAATATATATAGGTTTAAACGAAAAGGAAAAGATTGGAAAATGGTTATTGAAAATCGCGAATATTGTAGACTGTTTTATCTGGGAAATGAATCTGCATTATACGGCTCTAACAATGACCTTACCATGGTGCTTCTTGCCAAAAGGAAGACATACTTGGTCATTATTCCATTCCATACATTCGATAGTGAATGTGAATATAAACACACACATTATGCAATAAAAATAAACAGTATTTTTAATAACAGAAAGTCATATTCTTTTTTTTTTCTCCTAATCTCGACGATGAGAGTCCATCAAGTTAGGGTTTTGAACTCCCACGTCGTAAACGTCAATAAAAACAAATAATGACTAGGGTTTATGTCTTTCATAAATGATCTATGATAAGTTAGAATTTTACATAGTTTCTATAACCGTAAATTTACATTTTCGATTGTTATCTATCCATAATACTTCGAATATCCTATGTTTACTTTTATATTTCTTATTTTGACAGATATCGAAGAAAAAGGGACCAAAAATGGGAAACTATTATCATTTTTGAAGTTTTTAGTCTTGAGGGATCTATTTGCAAATTTCAACAATCTTAGGAGCAACTATGCAATTTAGCAGATTTTAAATATTAAAAAGACGTGGATGAGAGGGAGGTTGAGATATTTTCTCAACCATAACTGAGATATATACGCAAGATACACTCAACAAAAAGAGGGGAGGAATTTTCTATATAAAGCCGAACGATTCAAGAGTCAAGGAGAGCATGGAGGCATACACTTCACCAATCTGCCATAAATACCTGCAAGCAGCCACCTCTCACTGACGAAGCCAGCACGCACCTCACTGCCATCTCTCACTCACGAAGCCTTCTCACAACTCTCAGCCATCTTCACCACCTAACGCCGCCTTCTAAAACCAAGCAGACACCTCTCCCTCACATACTCACGCTCAAAGATCCTAAGGCCCACATCCTGCGCACACCACTTTCGGCCAGAATCTCACAAGCACGGTTGGGGAGATCATTGACGACTGAGATCACCCACGAGCAGAATTCAAACGACACACGACTGGGAGACAGATTGTACTCTAGTCACGTCGGGAAGCGATAAAGAGACACGTGACGATTCGGGCATCGTGAAGGAAGAATTCTATCTCTTTAATATTTCGTTTTCAACAATGTTTTCTTTTGATTCGTTGTTGATTTCGTTTATTAATATGCTAGGCTAAGATCTTTTGTGATTAAGGCCGTGTTAGGCCGAATTATGACTACGTATTAATGCTATTAGTATTTTATTTAATCACATGAGTCATGTTATGTGTTCTATGCTTGATTTTAATGCTTGTGTGTGCATGATCAACATATGCATGATCTTTGATTGGTTTATGAGACGGACAAAGTGATTAGACCGATTAGAACAATAAGCATCGAACACCACTGCGTAAAACCGATCAGACATTGAATTCGGTTTCGTATGTGTGGTTTCTGAGATCTTAGGCGTCGAAAGCGTCTAAACTCGGGGAATTTCATAGATATTTAATGCATGTGTAGAAACTACAGTCATATAGACATATAGAGATTGGTTTTCAATCGCATAGGATCGGTATTGCGGGACAAACGGGTAGCGATTGTTTTAGGAAATTCTACCTTGACTTAGATTCATGTTGATTAGATAGAATCGATTGCATGACGACGTATGAGTAATTTGTGCCGAGCATGTGTCTTGATCACGCTTTCGTTGATTGATTCCAAACCATTATCCTTATTTTGCTTTTGTTTTCTTATTTGCATTCTCTTTTAATTCATCGTTAATCAAATCTTTAAAAAATCAGAAAAACATATTTTAGTCTAAATTAGGATTAAGAATATTTTCTTAGAATTAATCGAGATGTCTTCGTGGATCGATACTCGGACTTCGTCCGTTTTACTACTTGCACGACCTAGTACACTTGCTAGTATTCGAGCGTGTCAATCTAATTAACATATTTTTTTTGTCCCAAGAAAAAAAGAAATAAAAAAAAAAGAAGAATGGCCTCGAACTGACTTGTCGTTCGTTACAAGTCGACACATGCAATTAAAATCAGACACTTTAGTTTTGCAAAAATTAAAGTAGCCAAAAAAATGAAATAAATGCAGGCACATGTCAATGAACCCTTTCATAGTTACATATGGCACATGACAAGTTCAACCTGTTTAAATGTAGTTAATCACAAACCTAAAAGATCAAACTGAATATTGAAGAGAAAATATATATAAAGCTTAGCACGGAAATAAACATATCCGAATCACATAATATTTATTTTTTTCTTGAAAAAAAAGAAGAAAATAATAATAATATAACTATACTGGTCTGCTGTGTGTGTAATAGTTGGACCCACAAGCTTGAGCAAATCTTTTTATAAAATCCAACGTAATAATAGCCGTTTCATCTAATCCGCTCAACTTCAATAGCTCTCTTCCTCAATTCGTTGTGATATATCCTCACCATAGCTTACATAATTAAAATTCATCACAGTTTTAATACATAGGATTGATTTATTTATAGCAATTAAAATAGCAACTGTTTTTTTTTTCTAACCGAATTGACGCCATTGAAACGTAAGGCCAGCTTCGTTTTTCTAGCAGAAACTTTTCTCTTCCCCCCTCGTTTTCTGTCAGCATTTTTTCTTGCAACTTTTGCAATTTTGTCATGCAAATGAAGAAGCTAGTCTCTCTGCCTTCGCGTACAGGCAGGCATTTACAGCGCTATAACGAAGGGCTACGCCAGGTCGTTGGGTATGTGCGTGCCTCCATCGATTTTTCCTTTTTTTCGCCCTTTTTTGTTTTCATTCATATCATCTTTCCAATGAAATTTTAAAGCTGCCACCTTTCGTATTGTGCGCAGATGTATTCCCTATAGGATTCAGACAAGCAGCAACGAACCTCCACCGACAATCCATGGAGCTTTAATCGAAGATGTCCAAGTTCTTCTGATCACCTCTCAGAAGAGTACTTCAAGAATGATGTTCCCAAAGGTATTACACCCCAAAAGATTCAATCTTTCCTATTTTGATTAAATGTATTGATTTTGCTATTCAAATGATGATAAGGGAGGATGGGAACTAGACGAAGACATCGAATTAGCCGCCTCCCGAGAGACCTTAGAGGAGGCTGGCGTCGTCGGCTTGCTTGGGGTTAGTGTGTGTCTGATTTATTCAAAGCTTTCCTCTTTATTTTTTGTTTCCTATATATATATATATATATATATATATATATATAACGATATGTTCCTCTAAAGTATCCATTAGGCTTAAAACAATTCTTCGAATTTCCAGGAAAAACTCGGAGAATGGATCTTTAAGAGCAAAAGCCAAGATAAGCACCATCAAGGCTCAATGTTCCCACTCTTGGTCACCGAGGAATTAGACGTTTGGCCCGAGAAAAACCTCCGCCAGAGAATCTGGGTACGGCCCGGCCCGTCCCGATCCGACCCGTCGATCTTCGAGTATATGTTATTTTCTGCATAAATCTTGATATGGGGTTGATTCATTATTTCAGATGAACGTCGACGAAGCTAGAGAAGCTTGCTCGCAGTCATGGATGAAAGAAGCTTTGGATGCTTTCGTCAGCCACTTAATACAGTTGCAATCTATGGAAGACGAGCCCCTCACGCTATGTAGGTTAGCTCTGTGCAGAAACGATGATCTGAAGCTTATCGTTGGGTCTCAGAGTACTGATAAAGAAGACGTCGATCGTTGTTTAATTACATGATAATCTTAGTTTTAAGATTTGGAATTTATTACAGTTTGAAAAGCAGAATAATGCAAAGGCATTTGCTGCTTGCTTGAAGAAGATGACAGATTAACTCGTGTATATAATAGGGCTTGGTAGGGTAGTGTATAGAGATGACGAAGATGTACTACTAACTTGTGAGATGCTTTTGATTTGATTTAATGTCATGGCTTTTATCTCATCCATCAGCATTAAAAATATATAACTCAATATTCATCATTTTCTTTGGTTCTTGAATCATATCTGTTTTATAATGCTGTTGATTAGCTAGGCTTGAAAATGATGTTGTCGTTTACAAGACTGTGTAATAAAAAAATATTAAAAAATAAATGAAATAAAAACCATCCAATCCAATGCTAGTTTGCCTGATGATTAGACAGAAGATGATACTCGTCGGTGAGTCGGGTCGGGTCGGGCACATGAGATGGATTTCCTTGAACCCATGGGGTTTGGGCTAGTCATATGGGGCTGGCTTGATTGGGCCTCTTGGGTACCACGCTTCACAAAAGAAATTAAAAAAAAAAAACAATTTACAAAAAAATAAAATAATAAATCTTATCATAGATTTGTTTTTTTTTTTTTTTTGAAGTGTATGGAAGCAAATAGGATTGATATTCAAAACCGCAAATATAGTTGTATTAATTAAATTGAAGCTGCCGTATTAGGTTAGGTTGAGATTAGGCCCCTTTTTGGCTTTTTTCTAAGACGATATGATAATGACAGCCCATCAGTTTTAGTGAAGTCATAATTGCATAATTATTCCATGGCCCTTTGGGGTTTATTAATTTAAATAAATTTATATATGTATCATCGCATATTTTTCTAATCAAAGACAAAATATCTATGTATGATAGATTGGTGGAGATTCTGCTTTTTGAGTGAAAATAGCAAATGATGAAATGGTCCCTCTTAGATATTGGCCTTTGCTGTTAATTAGTATCCGATGTACGTTTCACTTACAATGTTTGGGAATTTATTATTTTTTCGGCTTATAAGGTAATTTTTATTTTTTTTTCAATAATATTCATGGGCTTTTCTATTTAAAAGACGTCAATGGGGGATCATAGCTGTATCAAACATAGTTTCTTCTAATTTTTGCCAATATAATTTTAATATATATATATATATATATATCTAAGGAAAATCGAGTAATTATAGTGATTTGGAATTCCCAACCATAACGGTGCTGATCGAATAAATTGCTTGACCTACCAAAAACATAGAAATATATCTTCAAATTATAAGTGAAAACAATAGGGACATGTCCCAATTTTCTAAATAATAATCTATATAATGTCCCACAGAACAATGGGCACACTTTCGACCTTTTCAAATGTTGGGAAATTTTAATTTTTCGTCCCATAAAATAGGGAGGGTTGCATTTTTAATCCCATAATTCACAAAAAAATAAAAATGCTTGTTTAATCCCATTACATTTTCACCTTATGGATAATATAAAGATAGAAGAAAATAATTGGGATATATATATTGAGAAATTCAGTCAACCTTCCTCAATTAATTTCAACTAAGTATGGATATTACAAAAATATTTGGAGACTTGAAATAAATAGTATAGGTGGGTCAATTATTTGACTATTTATTGAAGAAATTATGGAATAGATGCTGTTTACAGCTTCCAATAGGATTCATGTTTCCTTAAAAGAAAGAATAGAGCTAATTACTATAAGAATATATATTTTATTTTTCTTGAAAAATAAAGCAACAGCTCATATCATTTTACTCTTTTTCTTTTGGATTACATATTCTAATTTACGGGCCATTTGGCTTATGTGAATACTTAATTTGGAAAATATAAATAACTGACAAATTATGGATTTTCAGTCTTTACAGCATCCAAAGACCTTTTGTTACGACCAAGAAGTTCCATTTATAATAAAATGATAAATATAAGATTAAAATATAATAAAATCAGTACATAGTGTGTCAGTCAGGCATGAAGCATCTTTGATAGGATTTCTTTCTTTTTCCTCCCTTTTTCCCAGTTATTATTATTTAGCATTATTATATTTCAACCTTAAAGTTTTTCCTCGAAATATAACATTTTTTTGACAAATAATAATATCTACTGGTTTATTACAGGGACTTTTGTAATTAAATTGAAATTCAAGGACTAAAAACGAATAAAAAAAAGAAAAGAAAAGAAAGAACATACATACCAACACATTTGACACTGTCCCTTGAGCTGCCTGCGTCATCCCCACCCCAAAGCCCAAATAAGTACAAAATTAATGCACGCAGTTACACACACTTGACTCACCTCAGCTCGCTGGAAATCAGATTTCTTGTTTTTGTCATCAGCTCATCTTCAGCCACACAGGCGGAGACACCACAATGGCCAGAGCCACCCACATTCTGCTCCTTTTCCTGCTTTTCACCGCCGCAACCACCATCGCATCCGGTGACATCTCCGCCGAGACCGCCGCCCTCCTCAGCCTCCGTTCCGCAGTAGGCGGGCGAACCCTCTTCTGGGACACGAGCGTCTCCTCTCCCTGCGCATGGCAGGGCGTCCACTGCGACGACGGCGGAAACTCCGTCACCGTTCTGCGGCTTCCAGCTTCCTCTCTCGCCGGGTCCATTCCGTCCGGCATTCTCTCAAATCTCACTTCCCTCAAGACGCTGAGCCTTCGGTTGAACCATCTGAGCGGTCCTCTGCCAGACGACTTGTCGCAGATGACGAGCCTTAGAAATCTCTACTTGCAAGGTAATGGGTTTTCTGGGCCTGTCCCCGACTCTCTGTTCAAGATGAAGTCCTTGGTGAGGCTGAATCTGGGGGAGAACAATTTCACCGGTGGGATTTCAGACAGTTTCAACGGTTTGACGAGGTTGAGGACCTTGTACCTTGAGAACAATGGGTTTAGTGGAGTTTTGCCTGATTTGAGCTTGCCTAGTCTCGACCAGTTTAACGTAAGTTTCAATCCCTCTCTGAATGGTTCCGTCCCAAAGGGGCTTGTGGGCATGAGTAAAGAGTCCTTCTTGGGTACTTCCCTGTGTGGGAAACCACTTGATAGTGTTTGTGCAGTTTTGTCTGCCCCTAATGACAATGGCGGTAATAATGTTGATGGTGTGGTTTTGAGCGGTGGGAACAAGAAGAGAGGCTTGTCTGGGGGTGCAATTGCTGGTATAGTCATTGGATCTGTTGTGGGCTTGCTTTTATTGGTCTTGGTTGTCTTCTTCTTGTGTAGAAAGAGAAATAGCGTCAAAACTAGGTCTACACCAGGCATAGTGGCAGTCAAGAACCAAGAAGGTAGCAGCCTAACAAACCAAGAAAAGGGCGGAGATTTACCGCCGGAGAACGGCGGCAATAGCTTCTCTGTTTCTGCAGCCGCAGCAGCGGCAATGAGCGTAGGAAATGGGAATGCAAACGCAAAGAATGTCGTGGAGAATGGTGCAGCAGCTTCTAAGAAGCTGGCGTTCTTCGGAAATGGCTATAGGGTTTTCGATCTAGAGGAACTCTTGAGGGCTTCAGCTGAGGTATTGGGCAAAGGGACCTTTGGTACGTCGTACAAGGCAGTCCTCGAAGTGGGGACCACCGTGGCGGTGAAGAGGTTGAAGGACGTGGTTTTAGCCGAGACAGAGTTTAAGGATAAGATCGAGGGAGTTGGGTCCATGGAACATGAGAATTTGGTGCCCCTCAGAGCTTATTACTACAGCAGAGAAGAGAAGCTGCTTGTGTATGATTATATGCCTATGGGGAGCCTCTCTGCCCTTCTTCATGGTGAGGTTTAGTTGAATGTCCTTTAAATTTTCGGCATTTGATTATTACAAATTAGTTATATGATTGTCTGAATTCTTTGCTTAGGCAACAAAGGAGCTGGTAGGACGCCGCTGAACTGGGAAATCCGATCCAAGATCGCCCTCGGAACAGCTCGCGCCATAGAGTACCTCCACTTCCAATCGCCTACCACCTCGCACGGCAACATCAAATCCTCTAACGTACTCCTCGAGACAACCCACGACCCGCGGGTCGCGGACTTCGGCCTGAACCAACTCGTGGGCCCGCCTTCGGCCCCTCTGAGGGCCCTGGGCTATCGGGCCCCAGAAGTCACCGACCCTCGAAGAGTATCCCAGAAGGCCGACGTCTACAGCTTCGGGGTTCTTCTCTTGGAGCTCCTGACGGGCAAAGCTCCGTCCCATTCGATCTTGAACGAGGAAGGCGTCGACCTTACGAGATGGGTTCAGTCCGTCGTGAGAGAGGAGTGGACTTCTGAGGTTTTCGACGTCGAGCTTCTGAGGTACGATCAGAGCGCGGAAGAGGAGATGGTGGAGTTACTACAGCTGGGGATCGACTGTACAGCTCAGTTCCCGGACAGTAGGCCTTCGATCTCCGAGGTTGTGAGGCGTATAGAGGAGCTTCGAAGGTCGGGTCTGAGAGGTGGAGGGGAAGAACCACACTTGTCTGATCATGTTAGCGAGGCAGAGTGAAGGCGGCCATGGAATGGTACCAATAGAGGGGAATAGCAGCGATTCTATTTGGTTCAAGTGATGTGTTTTATAAGAAGGCCCTTTTGGTTTGTATTTGTCTTTTGTCAAATTGAAGCTATTCTTGGCTTCTTTTTTTTTTTTTTTTTTCTTAAGTTTATGAAGATATTGAGAGATGTGATGATAATATTATAATGCTTTTAGGTTTGGATGTGATAATACTGCAATGACCATATTTTTGTCGGTCACCATTATTACACCTACTTAACTCTATCACATTGTGACAAATAAACAAAATAATTAATTTTTTGCTTATGTCTCAACATGGAGTTATAATTTTAGCTTTGGACATATACTGTCTATTGCATCATCAGTTATAAACATATATGAAGTTCGAAGCTAACAGCGAATATTTGCTGTCCAAAGTTAACCATCATCAGTTTCTTTCTGTTTTTCTGTCACCTTTCTCTTCATCAATAATAACTTCGTGGCCATGGCCATGCTTTCTTTTATCTTGTCCTAGACGATGGGTTACAAAGTGGGCTTATGTTATGACAAAGCTATATTTGGTTTGTTTTGCCCGGCAGTTCATGTCCGAGCCCGATAAAGTCGGAGGCCCATATTCTGATCCGATCCGAAAAAAATATGTGGACTGGAATATAAGAATTACAAAAAAAAGAAAAAAAAATTGAGTATGGGCTTTAATAAAATAATACACGCAACTCTCTTATATTATGTATTAAAACAAAAAAAAAGTAGAGGAAAGAGGACTTTAAAGTGCATTATTGCCTGGCAGATAAGTTTAAGCCTGTCATTTTTTTATTATTGAGTTAATCGAATTGAATTATGGCCTGACAGATAAGTTTTGAGTTTTTATTACTGTTTAAAATTGCATTATTGCCTGACAGAATAGTTCGCTGAGTTAATTCTGTCGTCGGTTGGAAGATCTATTTCACAACTGATGAGTCTTTTTGGCATGTTATATGTATTGTAATTTAATATAAATATTAGAAATTAAGATGAATACATCCTAATAATTGATACGATCAATAATTAAAAAGATTTTATATAACGATTCTGCGAAGGGAAAATATATTACACTTTACGCATATTTAAAAAAAATAAAAAATTGTAGATATGTATGACATTCAAACTTAATAGTGGTATCTTTGATATATTTATTGTCCCAATGCAATGTAAACGATTAGTGCCAGAATATATATAAATAAACGCATTTTGTAATTTTGATAAGGTGGAATGACGACCTCCATAACTAATTTATGTAGAATTTCCACAGTCCACGTCACTAAGGCAAGAGAATTGCTACATTTAAAATCTGTCCGTACATTTTAATTTTGTGCATTTACTGAGTTGATTAAATTTAATTTTCTTTAATATTTGCGAGATTTTGGTTTTGCTGTCTAGATTAGTTTATCTACATTATCATCAATTGTTTTGAATAACAAATGAAACAATATCATCAAAAATAAACATATTGGATAATGGAGAAATATAATACTTGAGAAAAAAAGTCAACTATATCAAAGTTACGAATAAGCGAAGCAATTTAATAAAACAGACAATTAAATAATAGGAACATATTCGAGCCCGATTTTTTCTTTACTTCATTTTAGCAAACAACAATAATGGTAAACACCTACTCTTATTAAAAGAGCCATGAAGCCTCAAATTACGAAGTTCACTTTCCGAGAAAAAATAAAAACTAACACTAAAAGTAAAAAAGAAAAAAGAAAATCAATGATAAATATTAAACTCTAATTACTAACAACTAAGAAAGAGCGATGAATGTGGTCATGGAGAACCTAATTATGGTAATACATTTGTCGGCACTTGTTTATTATTACTGCAAATGAACGGATAAGTTTCTAATATATATAATTATATATAATAACATTATGATAATGAATTTAATACAATCTTCAGAATTACACGTGATTCCAAGACAAGCTAAGTTAATGCAATAAAGACGGCGATGAGCTCATCATGCTATATAAAGTCGCTTGATCCATAACAAAGTTCTTCACTAAAAAACTCATCTTTCATCGCCTTAAAAACCCTACCAACAATGGCCCTAAAAGGCAAGATAACGTTCGAGAGAGAGGTCAAGTGCCACGGAGACATCTTTCACGACTTCTTCAGACACAAACCGCACGACCTAGCCAACGTCTCGCCTGCTCAGACGCAGGCTTGCACTTTGCATGAAGGCGAGCATTTCGGCTCCGTGGGGTCCATCTCCGTTTGGAACTATACTCTTGGTATAATTTATTTCTTCATATTTGAAGTTTCATCAAATTTTTTCTGTAATGATTATTATAAAAAACCCTCGTGGGCTTGCTTCATCCTCAGACGTGGAGGGCAAACCTGCGATGAGCGTGAAGACGGTGATTGAAGCCATAGACGAAGAGAAGAAGTCCATCACTTTCAATGCAATCGAGGGAGACGTTCTTGAGCAGTACAAGTCTTTCAGGGCGACGCTGCACGTCGATACGAGCGCCGACGACGGCGATAAGCACATGGTGAGGTGGGTTTTTGACTATGAGAAGAAGAGCGAAGATGTGGGCGAGCCAGTTGCGTATCTCAAGTGGTTCATCGATGTGAGCAAAGATATCGAAGCCCATGCTACTGCTTCGACCGGCAAGTGATTATATACTGTCGTCGTTTAATGTTGTAATAAGATAAACTCTTTCTACTATGGGTGGTGTTGGCTTGTGTGTGAGCTAGGTATTGGTGTGAGAATGAATAATAAATAAGCATGAGGAGGAGTTTGAGCCTCATGGAGATGTGACGTGTCTATCGAATCCATGTGTGTTGTTTAAGGTTGTATTGCACGTTTAATGTCGGTTTGGTTGTTTTTATCGCTGTCTATTATGCATATATGTACTTTATGTCGTTTTTTTTTAATCGTTAGAAGTATCTCATCCAACCGACTATGACATTGTGAGTTAGGACTAATTTTCGGGGCCAAGCGATGATCTCATCTAACAACGAAAGTCAAGATTCCAAACAGAATCTAACCCATATCCTTATGTTAAAATGTCACCTATCTATTCACAAGGTGATGACATGTGGACAGCTTTTTGTTTGTTTGTTTTTTTTTTTTTGAAACAAAAGTTTCATTATTAACTAGAAAATTTGCATGGATAAAGAGGGCGAAACGACCAATTCAAAAGGAAGAAAGTTCTCATATAGAGAAAGACAAACACAAACCAAAAGATAAAAAGGTATTTTTTTTTTCAGGCCATGTCCAAATATTAATTTAGTATTCAGACCTATCAGAAACAAAATTAGTTTTAAAGACTCGATTTTTATAATAACACTTTATTGTATTGCAATAACAATACATTGTAAGTTTGTAACACAAAAAGTACGGTTGATACCTCTTCTATAACATTTTATAATACTTTTGTAAGTTTAGGTCATTATTCCTAAGTTTTATAGAAATTGGGTCCTTTGAAATAAATTTTTTTCTAATAGGGCATGAATACTATTTTAAAACTATGAGAGGGTCTGAAAACTAATTAATCCAAGATAAAAAGACAAACAAAGAAAACAAGACTCAAAGATAACATATGGGTCCAAGCCTATTAGTTATGGGGGCCGCTAGGATGATAAGAATTTATTCTTATAATAATTGATGGATCCAATACTTTTAATGATGAGGTTCACTATTAATTAGAGGATGATAGTATTTTATTCCAATATGATTTAGTGTGGGACGTTTGTCAGATTCCCGCTAAAATTGACGTTAATCATGACAGAAGAATCAAATTGGTCCAAAATCGATAACATTGGCAATAAATTGGTTCAGGCGAAACATCGAGGACTAAATTGATCTCTAGGATAAATATTGTGGACTATTTTGAATTTTTCCCCCAAATTTAATAATATAGTTTGTAGTTGGCTGTTCTACGCTAATAAACGATGAATTGGCAAGTAAAAGCATGAATTGTTTGAGAAGCACTTGCAAATTTAATAATATAATTTTTTTTAACTAATTTAGTGATTTAAATTAGTGTAAAGTAAGATCGATTCCCTCTCAGTACCAACCAATCATCTCCTCTCAAATTTATGTTTATCAAATACATACAGAATCTTTTATATTACATATTTAATCTGAATTAGAGCCGTGTCATTTGCGTCTGTCATTTTTGTCAAAGTCGACATAATATTATATTTAAACAAATATAATATTAATATATTACCCCAACTCTGATTCCAAAGATTCATCCTCAACTCCATCCTCGAAAAGCTCACAATTGAACTTACAACAAAGAAAGAAAATCATCATCATCATCATCACTATGGCATCTATATCGTTCACCGGCCATGTCAGCAGCTCAGCCATCGAGTTTCCTCCGGCGACTCGTCCTCGTCCCGTGGACAACCGGCTCGATTTCAGGGTGGTTGCCCAGGCTGGTGCTGAGCCCGATCTAAGCTTGACGGTCAACGGGTTGAAGATGCCCAACCCGTTTGTGATCGGGTCGGGTCCACCCGGGACGAACTACACCGTCATGAAGCGGGCATTTGACGAAGGTTGGGGAGCTGTAATCGCCAAAACGGTATCCTTTTTTCCACTGTATATATATTATTACTTACAATTTCGGAGCTTGTTAAGTTGAGTATTAGAAGTTAAAGCGTTGGTAATTGCTATTACAAGTATAAAAAAATTGGAATTGAAGTTATAGTTGTGTAATGAGTTGACCCTAAATTTCAGTAGAAAGCTCACATTCTTTACTGGTCAGATGAAGTTCAATTGCTTTCTTTCTTCAATTATATCAACACTGATGAGTTTATATCTCTTGCATTTCTTGATTGTACCATTTTCGTTCTTCCTTGAAAAATGTAGTAGTATGGGCTCTGTGATATGCCTCTCTGAATCACAACTGTTGTGGGCAGGTTTCTCTAGAGGCTGATAAAGTAATAAATGTAACCCCGCGATATGCTAGATTACGGGCAGGAGTCAACGGTTCGGCAAAGGGACAGATCATAGGATGGGAGAATATCGAGCTTATAAGCGACCGGCCACTCGACATAATGTTGAAAGAGTTTAAAAAGTTGAAACAAGAATATCCCGATAGGATTCTCATAGCTTCCATCATGGAAGAGTACAACAAAGCTGCTTGGGAGGAGCTCATTGACAGAGTCGAGCAAACTGGAGTTGTAAGAAGACAACGCTAATGTCTCATTGCATGTTTGTAGCCAATGTTGTTATGTTGTTTCACTTATGACGCTTTGATGCAATGAACGTAGGATGCTATTGAAATAAACTTTTCGTGTCCTCACGGCATGCCCGAGCGTAAAATGGGTGCAGCCGTGGGCCAAGATTGTGCTTTATTGGAGGAAGTTTGCGGATGGGCTAATGCTAAAGCAACTGTTCCAGTTTGGGCTAAGATGACTCCAAACATTACTGACATTACTGAGGTTTTTTTTTTTTCGTGTCGTTTCTCTTTCAAATATAGGGATTATTGCTTTACTGCTACAGCACCCTCGGTGCCACTGCTCAATCCTAAAGTTGTAATCTTTATCGTTTTCTGTTCAATCCCATTTATGAAATCGTTCTTTTGCTCTGTAATTTGTTGTATTACAGCCCGCAAGAGTATCTCTGCAATCAGGATGTGAAGGAGTTTCTGCAATAAACACGATCATGAGTGTAATGGGAATCAACCTCGACACGCTGCGCCCAGAGCCATGTGTTGAGGGGTGAGACATTAAAATGCACATTTTTTTTGTTTTACTGATTCAACTCACTTTCATTCAATATTCTGAAAATTTACTTTTTATTGCATAAGATACTCAACCCCTGGAGGGTACTCTTCAAAAGCAGTTCATCCAATTGCGCTCGCGAAAGTGATGAGCATCGCACAGATGATGAAACGAGAATTTTCAGACAAAGATTATTCGCTGTCTGCGATCGGGGGAGTTGAGACTGGTAATGACGCGGCAGAGTTCATTCTTTTAGGAGCTAACACAGTTCAGGTCTGTTGCAACCACTACTTTTCAAGAGTACTTGTTGATCGCAACGAAGATAATTTATAAGATTTTGTAGCTATAAATCGAAATAAATGGATGACATATTGTGATAAATCGAGAACTGCTCTGACGAGCTGATCCATCCCATGAGATAATTAGTCATTAGCTCTTATTTCAGGTATGCACGGGAGTTATGATGCACGGCTACGGCCTGGTGAAGAAGCTTTGCTCCGAGCTTCAAGATTTCATGAGAAAGCACGATTTTAAATCCATCGAAGATTTCAGAGGGTAATATCATTCCAAAAATAAGAGTCTATCTTTCTTTTATTCACAAGTAAGACTTATGCATTGTATCTAATTTCGATGTGATTTTAATCCTTCGAATAGGACTTCGCTTCCATACTTCACGACGCACACGGATTTAGTTAGAAGGCAGCAAGAAGCCATCCGCGAGAGAAAGGCTATTAAGAAAGGCTTACAGTCCGATAAAGACTGGACTGGAGATGGCTTTGTCAAGGAAACTGAGAGTATGGTCTCTAATTAAACTTATATATATATATAATATATATGTTGTCTTTGTTGTACTTCATGTAATAAGTCCCTTAAAGGCCAAGAGTCATTCATCTTCCTTTTCACAACTGTGTTCACTGAAGACTACTTTCTGTATATCAATCCAACGTTTGCAAATACTGCGATTGTTGCTTATATCGATATATATATATATATATATATATATATATTTTAGCTTTCAAGATTTGATGAAGTAGATGAACTAGCCGTTAGTAGTTGCAGTACGTAAATTATTACTACTTGAATCTCTTTCAAGACGCAGACATTGTCATGATATTTGACCTCTCTATGATAATCACATCCCATTCCATCGATTGATGGAGTATGGTTTCCGCGTTAAAGGATAAGTCCTCCGTTTGATTCACACAATACGACGGCTGTGGATAAAATCCAACTAATCAGAGCAAAAGAAAATACGCAAATATTATGAAATAATTAATAATGTGGATGTTTTAAATAATAATATTAGTTAAATGATTGATGATTTGGAAGTATTGTATTAAATGTTGATGAGATAATAAGATGAGGTGTTTAATTGAAGAGTTTGTATTTTAGTATGAGGTGTATAATTGTAATTAATGTGATTAGTTGTAATAGTGAATTATTAGTAGTATAAATAGGTGATTAGAGATCATTGTAAAATACACCAAGTATTGAAATACTTAATCTCTCTTTAATCTCTCTCTCTTTATTATTATAAGCTATATTATCATTATAATCTTAATATAAGTATAATTATAATAAAATAATCTTAATATAATATTAATCACAGTTAATATTTTTATAACACGTTATCAGCACGACCGCTCTCCGTCGTCAAGATCAACCTCCGTCGAAGATCTCGTACGAGTTTAGTCGAGGTACGGTAATTTAATATTTAATTTATACTAATCATATATTAATTGTGATTAATTTAAAAATATATATTATAAAAGTATATTTTAAAAGTTTTATAACTAAACGCCAATACCCGAGTGGTTTCGCGGAATATCGTTCACTATAAGTGACGAGAGATCCAGATTTCCATACCCCGTGGTGGTGTGTGGAATTTTTATTTACGATTTATTTATTTTTTATATATTCACGTACACAACACCAAAAGCCCGCGAGGTTTTGTGGTTATCTCCACCTCAGTAGCGGCATATTATTGATTTTTTGATTGACCAATCTTGAAGTAATTATTGGACCGAATAGTTTTGGACACTGGACAAATTTTATTACCGCAACCTTATCGGAGCTTGGACAATAATTATGAAATAATAAAGAACGAGTTTCATAAAACAATTCATATATTTTATCATTGATTTATATGTTATCTGATTATTATGTTCTTTTTCATGTTATAGAATCATGTCGTTTTATACAAAATGGATCTTCTGTTGCTTACTTTATTTACGGTGATCCTTACGGCTATGTGGATAATGTTTTTACCAATGTTTTTAAAATATAACTATTAATTATAATTTTTCTTTAATATTATAATTACTAAAATATATTTTATTTTGAAGGATGACGCTTTGTCCGATGTTTGATCTATTACTTATGATTATTATTACGGCGACAGTTATTTGGATGTGGATATCGTTTTTCATTAGAACTTTTACAAAAGAAGATATAAAAGAAGATTAATTATAATTTTTCCTTTTAATATTTTAATGATGATTTTATTTTCATGATATCAATAAATTGAATCTTACAAAACTTTGATTTATCAATCTCAATTTTATATTTGCTACTGATTTACACAGTTACTTCGGTGTATTATAAAGCAATCACCACGTTCAGTCCATCGGATATAATACGAATAAATATCGTGAGAAAATGATCAGAAAATATTATGATGGATGAATGAAAAACATAAGTCCGACTAAATGATTATGTTGCATTCCCTGAAGTGAATGTATGCGCAAACAATAAAAGTGGTCGTGAACATTATATTTACCGTGGTTATTATTAATATTTCCCCCGAAGTGGACAACCAGTATATGATTGAGAAAGATGTATTGAGCAATATAAAGATTATTATATATTATCGTTGGTTATTATTCACACCCAAAGATCCCGTTGATCTTTATAAAGAGCAATTAAAAGTGAAGTGTCGATGAAATTAAATTTTGCTCAAGATTACGATATTTCAGAAAATTGGTGCTAGATCCTATGCTCATTTGAATATTTTGGTTTTTGTTAAAGATCCAAATAAAGAAAACTGATACGTCGTTATAAATTTTATTTAAGCATTATTTATTTATTATTTTATCTTTATATATATAATTTTATTTTGACGCTTATTTATTTAATAATTCTAGTTATTATATATTTATCAATACAATGGATACAAGCATGTGCAATGGGGAGTTATGTCTTGCAGATTGTGCAACGACTAATACGATTCTAAGAAATAAGAATTTTTTCTCTTATCTTGAAATGAAAGAAACAAGTGTTATCACTATATCGGGTAGCACAAATATAATTGAGAGCTCCGGAAGAGCCAATGTTATACTGCCCAAAGAGACAAGGCTAATAATTGATTATTCCTTATATTCTCCTAAGTCTCAAAGAAATTTATTGAGCTTTAAAGCTATTCGACATAATGGTTATCACATTGAGACTGCAGAAAAGAGAAATATTGAATATTTGTACATTACAAAAGTGGTTTCGAATGATAAAAGAGTTGTTGAAATATTACATTCGTTTGACTCTGGATTGTATTATACGTATGTTAAAACAATTGAATCGCATGCTATCGTAAACCAGAAGGTTACTGATGATAATACATTTGTTGTTTGGCATGACCGGTTGAGCCATCCCGGTTCAATTATGATGCGAAGAATAATTCAAAATTCACGTGGACATTTAATGGAGAACCAGAAGATTCTTCAATCTACTGAATTATCATGTGCTGCTTGCTCTAAAGGGAAGTTGATTATTCGGCCATTACCAGTAAAAATAAAGAATGAATCCATAAGATTTTTGGAGCGTATACAAGGTGATATTTGTGGACCGATACATCAATCGTGTGGACCATTTAGATATTTCATGGTATTGATGGATGCATCAACTAGATGGTCTCATGTGTGTTTGTTATCAACACGGAATGTAGCTTTTGCGAGATTGCTTGCTCAGTTGATTCGATTAAGAGCACATTTTCCGGACTTTCCAATAAAGAAAATACGCCTTGATAATGCTGGTGAATTTACTTCAAAGGCATTTAATGAATATTGCATGTCTATTAGAATTGATGTTGAGCACCCCGTGCCACATGTTCATACGCAAAACGGTCTTGCAGAATCGTTGATTAAAATGTTGCAAGTAATTGCAATACCATTATTAATGAAGTCGAAACTTCCCTCATCTTGTTGGGGACATGCTATATTACATGCAGCGGTACTAATCCGCATCAGGCCAACAAGTTATAATAATATCTCCCCGATACAAATGGTTTATGGTCAGGAACCAGATATTTCCCATCTGAGAATTTTTGGATGTGCGGTATATGTTCCAATTGCTCCACCACAACGCACTAAGATGGGACCTCAAAGGAGGTTGGGAATATATGTCGGATTTGAATCTCCATCGATAATAAAATATTTAGAACCTCTAATTGGAGATTTATTTACGGCTAGATTTGTCGATTGTCATTTCGATGAATCGAATTCTTCGACATTAGGGGGAGAAAAGAAACAGCTGGAAATGAGTATAAGTTGGAATGAATTATCGCTAAATTATTATGATCCTCGAACGAAAGAATGCGAACTAGAAGTTCAAAAGATAATTCATTTACAAGGTTTAGCTAATCAACTGCCAGATAGTTTTACTGACCTTAAAAGAGTGACTAAGTCACATATACCAGCTGTTAATGCTCCTGCAAAAATTGATGTTCCTGGAGAACATATAAGGATCGAGCCTAAGCCAGAATTGAATCGTGGTAGACCCTCGGGTTCCAAAGATAAAAATCCTCGAAATAGAAAAGGAGCAAATAATAAGAATGGTCCAGTCGATGATTTATTGACTCTAGAAGAGTCAATGGGCATTAATGACTATGAGAATGAAAATCAGGTACCTGAAATTTATGAAAATAATGATAATGAAGAGATCTCGATAAACTATGCCCAAAATGGAATTAGATGGAACCGAGAAAAAGTCAACGTTGACGATAAATTCTCATTTAACGTAGCGCTACATGAAATAAATGAGATAAATGAGAATGAGGATCATGAACCAAGGTCTGTTAAAGAATGCAGACAAAGAAATGATTGGCCAAAATGGAAAGATGCAATCGAGGCAGAATTAAAATCACTTGAGAAACGAAAAATTTTTGGACCTGTAGTCCGCATATCAGAAAATATAAAGCCGGTTGGATATAAATGGGTTTTCATTAGAAAGAGAAATGAAAACGGTGAAATTGTGAGATACAAAGCGCGGCTTGTTGCACAAGGCTTTTCACAACGACCTGGTATTGATTATGAGGAGACATATTCTCCTGTGGTGGATGCAACTACTTTTCGTTATTTAATTAGTCAGGCAGTACGTGAAGGACTCGATATGCGTCTTATGAATGTAGTCACTGCTTATTTATATGGATCACTTGACAATGACATATATATGAGACTTTCCGAGGGATTTCAGTTGCCTGAAAATTCAGGGCCCCGAAATGAGTACTCAATCAAGCTAAATAAATCGTTTTATGGATTAAAGCAATCTGGGCGTATGTGGTATAATCGCCTAAGTGAATATTTATCGAAAGAGGGGTATAAAATGATCAAACTTGCCCGTGCATATTTATGAAAAGATCTGGAAATGAATTTGTCATCATTTCAGTTTATGTTGATGATATTAACATAATTGGAACTCCTGAAGAGTTATCAAAAGCCGTTAATTGTTTGAAAAAGGAGTTTGAAATGAAAGATCTCGGTAAAACGAAATTTTGTCTTGGACTCCAAATCGAATATTTAAAGAATGGGATATCCGTACATCAAGAGACTTATACGAAAAAGGTATTGAAAAGATTTTATATGGATAAACCTCATCCATTGGATACTCCAATGATTGTTCGATCTTTAGATGTGAATAAAGATCCTTTTAGACCTTGCGAAAACGATGAAGAACTACTTGGTCCTGAAGTACCATATCTCAGTGCTATTGGAGCCCTAATGTATTTGACGAGTAATACGCGACCTGATATAGCGTTCGCTGTAAATATATTGGCAAAATATAGTTCGTCACCGACTCGTAGACATTGGAATGGAGTTAAACGGATATTTCGATACCTTCAAGGAACAACTGACATGGGATTGTTCTATCCAAATGAATCAAAAGCAGATTTGATTGGGTATGCAGATGCTGGTTTACTATCCGATCCACATAATGCTCGATCGCAAACGGGCTATTTATTTACGCATGTCGGAACCGCTATTTCATGGCGGTCAGTTAAACAAAGTTTAACGGCTACTTCATCTAATCATGCAGAAATTTTAGCTATTCATGAAACTAGCCGAGAATGTGTTTGGTTGCGATCGATAATTGAGCATATACAACAAACTAGTGGGCTATTATCGAAAAGTTACTTCCTACGATTTTATATGAAGATAATGTTGCATGCATTGCTCAATTAAATGAAGGATATATTAAGGGAGATAGAACAAAGCATATTTCACCAAAAATTTTCTTTACACATGATTTAGAGAAAAATGGTGATATTGATGTACAACAAGTGCGATCAAGTGAAAATCTTGCAGATTTATTGACGAAAGCACTCCCCCCAATAATTTTCAAAAGATTGGTATATTCAATTGGAGTTCGAAGACTTCGAGATTTGGAATGATGTTATCATCAGGGGGAGTAAATACGCGTTGCACTCTTTTTTCCTTCACTGAGGTTTTTCCCATGTGGTTTTCCTAGTAAGGTTTTTAATGAGGCAACAATCGGAAGTCTATCTAAAAGAATCATGTACTCTTTTTCCTTCATTAGGTTTTTATTCCATTGGATTTTTCCTAATAAGGTTTTAACGAGGCATATTCTTTGAAAACATCCAAGGGAGAGTATTATGAAATAATTAATAATGTGGATGTTTTAAATAATAATATTAGTTAAATGATTGATGATTTGGAAGTATTGTATTAAATGTTGATGAGATGATAAGATGATAAGATGAGGTGTTTAATTGAAAAGTTTGTATTTTAGTGTGAGGTGTATAATTGTAATTAATGTGATTAGTTGTAATAGTGAATTATTAGTAGTATAAATAGGTGATTAGAGATCATTGTAAAATACACCAAGTATTGAAATACTTAATCTCTCTTTAGTCTCTCTCTCTCTTTATTATTATAAGCTATATTATCATTATAATCTTAATATAAGTATAATTATAATAAAATAATCTTAATATAATATTAATCACAATTAATATTTTTATAACACAAAGAATTTTTTTTTTCTTTTTTTTTTCTTTTTTGGTATATGTTTTTTTCAAACTGACGTACGGTACGAACTCTATTGTCGTGTCGTGAATATGCCAGAAGATTCTTTATACGTTTCATTTAATTTCTTGATGGGGAATGTTTTGTCCAACGTAGCTTAGAAACTACACGGAAGGTTCGCCTATTCATTAAAATACAAAAAGCACAGCACAATGAGGCCAAGGAAATCGAAACCGAAGGGTAATTTAATAATAGTGAATGAAAATAGTGTAATATTAAGTTTGTTCTGATTGTTAATCGTATAGTTATGGTTATATATTACATACGGATATGGATTTTCCAATATCCACCCTTATGATTCCATTTAGGTATTAAAATAAGCTCGAAATTCTAATAAAAACTTGCAATACTATGCGTAAACATAGTTCTATTTTTGTCGTAAATAATATGTATCAACTAACTAATTTCATCATTGAAAATGTAAATGGATTCTTTTCAAAAGTCTCTTTTACATATATAAAGAGGGTCTAAGCATAATGTTGCAATAGTAAGTACATGGTGCTTTATTGTTAAACTAATTGTTAATTGGGTGTGTATGAGAAAGCACAAAGTCTATTTCGTAAATTCGACTAGGTATGTGGGTTAGTTTTGTAAATACAATATACTATAAAGACGTTTGTCGTAATTATTTCCATTCTCTCTATATAAGTATGCTGCTATTCACCTGCTTTCGCAGAACCTAAATATTACTAAAAATATGGCAGCTTTTGCATCATTGTCTTCATCACAGCACCACGTTGACTCATCATCATCTCCAACTCCAACCGCCATTAGTGAGATAATGTGTAGAAGCCTTGAGCAATCATATGGTGTTGAGGTTTCTGACCATCGTCAACATCAATACATTATTACAGAAACTCCCTCGTATATTGGTATATGTAGTGAGGCTTCTTTTTACTATACTGTGGACTCCACTTCAATGGTTAATGGTAATAATTCAGGCAAGTACGTCGACATAGATATCACTCAAGAAAAGGGCACTAAAATGGTCAAGAAGAGGAAAACTAATGACATTGGCTCTTCTCCAAACTGCCCTCAGAAGCAAAAGAAAGTGAAAAATAGTGAAGAAATAAAAAAGAAGTCTAAAGAAGAGACAAAGGCTGCTGCACAAGGTGAGGTTCCTCCAACTGGTTATATTCATGTCAGGGCAAGGAGAGGCCAAGCAACAGATAGTCACAGCCTTGCTGAGAGGGTAAATGTCAATTGATTAATTAAATAATTGTTACAATAATATTTAGTTCTATTTTTTTTAATTGATTAAATTATATTCTGATTATAGGTAAGAAGAAAGAAAATAAGTGAAAGAATGAGGTTGCTCCAGGCTCTTGTCCCTGGTTGTCAAAAGGTCTCGAGTTTCATATTATATATAATATATATATATATATATATATATATATGCTTGTATATGTAAATTGATGTTTGTAATAAGTCGACTATTTAAAATGTGCGATATCATTGGTGTTATATATTTTCTTACATCTTCATGTGGCTTTTCTTGCTGCTCATAAGCAGGTCACTGGAAAAGCCCTCATTTTGGATGAAATAATAAAATATGTCCAATCACTCCAATATCAAGTGGAGGTTCTTTAATTTCTTATATTTATTATTAATTAATTTATTATTTCACTTCTATTTATGTATTCTATTCTCTACATATCACCTCTCATTTTCTGATGATATTATAAAAGCAACGTGCAACATTTTCCATATGCAGTTTCTCTCAATGAAGTTCGCTTCTATTGATCCTTTGCTACGTGACTTTGGGATGGAGTCTGAAGCATTCATGGATAGAACTCATCAGGTAAAAACCTTATCAAAATAATTGTATTATATGTCCTATTGCTGGTACATTTTCCGACATATAGATTATATATTTATTCAATTATTTAATGAAGGAATTAAATAGCAGCTTCTTGCCATCTCCATTACCAACAAAGCATGCAGACATGCAGTCCCACGTTAAGAGCCAATGCAATCACTATCCAATATTTATGGATAATACAGTACACTTCGAACTGCAGCCGTTAGAAGAATGAAGCAAGCAAAAGGAAGGTCGGTCGAAAACAAAGTTCGTTGGTGAAATATAAAACATCCATCAACAGAAGAACATTCTTTGCACTTTATATCAATCAACATTGCTCATCATCATTTATTTTTCGTGTTGCTAAATATTTGACGAAATAATGAAATATCTGTATACGTTGCTTAAATGATATTTTTTTCATTACTCAAAATGAATTTACAAAAAGAACCCAAGAAAAACAAACACGAAAACAAAAACAAAAAATCCAAAGAAAGTAATATTGAATATCAGCAGGCCATAAATATGTTAATGGGCTTCGATTAACATTGGGCCAGACCATATTTTTTTTGAAGTCCAAGCCCATCTTCACTATTAATTCAATTCATCAAAGCACGCGCCTTCAGTTCCGCCAAATAAAATTGAAGATCAGAGAGCTAAATCCATGACAATGGCTAACCTTGAATAGAAGAAGTGGAGTAAGGATGGCGCATGCTGCGAGATTGAATCTTCGAATGCAAAAGGAGCTGAAGATGCTGCTCACTGATCCACCGCCAAATGCGACTTTTCCTTGTCTTTCGGAGCAGGAACAGTCTCTAACTACAATCGATGCGCGATTGAAAGGGCCCGAAGGTACTGCTTATGCCGATGGCGTGTTTGATCTCAACATCCAGATACCAGAAAGGTACTCTTTTGATTGATTGATTTTTTTTTTTTACCGTTATAGAGCTTGTATTTATTTCATGCTTGTCAATCAAGCTTTTGTTTACTGATGTTATGTCGTTGTCTGTTGTTTATTGCGGTGTGAGATTACTGTGCCATTGATTTGTGTTCTGTGTGTCGGATGCCTTTTTACTACGTCTGAGATCGACTGAACTCTCTTTCTCTATCTCTGTTGTTAATTTTGGAGGGAAACAAGGGCAAGGTATAGTAAAAAAGGGGTTGTCAGCTTTCAACCTTGTTTCCTTGTTTGCCTGTTAATCTAATCGAGTTCCGTTTGGACAAGCTTTTGAACCAATGGAGCTTGAGTAATTTGGTCTTTTTCTAAGGAAGCCTTGTTTTTTTCCCTCCCTACAATCGACCTCAATCAACCTTTGCCTACCTGGTGAAAACTTAATATTGAGAAATAGATGTTCATGTGTATGCGAAGGTACCCATTTCAGCCTCCAATGGTGAAGTTTACTACGCCAGTGTACCATCCGAATATTGATAATGGTGGTCGCATTTGCTTAGACATCCTCAATTTACCGCCTAAGGTATGTAGTGTATTGGTCTTTATAATGCGAATTTCTTTGTTTTTCTTTCTTCTTCAGTTTCTTTGCAAGCATGTGAGTGCGTTTAAGTTGTGCTGCATCAAGATGTCACCAAACCCCTATACTTCCTTTAGTACTATTTGAGCTGATTGTGATTCTTTACTCGAGAATGACGACCCAAAGCATAAGTTTTCATATGCTGCTTGATAACATAATCATCGAATGATCTATCTGTGTCCTTAAGAACTAGATATCATAATTCTATCTAGGATGCCACTTTTCTCTATTAACGTACTTTTCTGGGTCTATCCAGGGCACATGGCAGCCATCTATGAATATTTCGACCGTCATAACTAGTATCGGTCTCTTGCTGAGTGAGCCGAATCCTGATGATGGTCTTATGCATGAAGCTGTAAGTGAAGCTAGTCCTTCCCATTCGCTAGAAAGTATCAAAAAGCGATTGACTTAACGAGTTACTGATTTGGCTATTGCGCAGAGCATAGAGTACAAGTATCACAACCATGCTTTTGAACAGAAGGCAAGAGCCATGACTGAGAAGTATGCCAGAGCAAGAGAAGCTGAAAGCAGCAGTAAGGGAGGCAGTGGAAGTGAAGCTGGGACACAACCAATCACAGAACAAGTAAGTTTTTATGTCAGTCAGATAATGAAACCATGTGTTCTTTTACTTATAAAAGGTACGTCTAAGCTACGCTACAGATTGAAACAATGGAAAGCTCAGTTTCTACCAAAAGTGAGAATGAGCACTTCATATTACCTAAGAGGTTGCATGGAATCAGTAGGAAGCTCTCCCTTGATTCATTAGGTTCCAGTAATAAGATGGATTGTAACAAGTTGATCTCTGATACTCGCTGTTCTTCAGAGAAACGCGAGGAACCGATTAAAGAACCTGAAGTTATCACTGGACGTATCGATGGTCCTGATTCTTCGCAGGCAAGAGTTGGTCATGGCATCGAAAAGGAAAAAGAGAAAAGGAGCCGATGTATGTCAGGCGAGAAAAAGAACTTGGCTCCTACACAATGCCTACCACATTCATTGCCAGATGAATCTGATGCACTGCGTACAATGTTGTCCACTAGTTCGGATAATGACATCGTAAGAAAGCCGAGAAAACATCTCAAGCTACTCAATACTGCCACAAAGAAGTTATCTCCATGGAAATCTCTTGGTCAAGTTTCCATGTGTCATGATTCCAAGCTGTTGACTTCATCAAGTGCTGCCAATTCTGATGATAGTAAGCTAGGAAATACTTCTGATGATAGCTTAAAGAAACCATCTAAGGATTTGTCATCATCTATACCTTCAGCTGAGGCTTTAATAGTTTTGGACAGTGATGATAGTGATGATGATGGGGAAGATGCTGTGATGAGGTCCAAGTTGTCTCTACGCCAAAGACGCAAGCGTTTATCAAGAATGTCTTAGCCTCCTATGTGTCCACGTCAGCATTTTCATCAATGACGTGTCGCACCTTGGACCACTGAAAATGCCTAGCTGTCAATCACATGAGAGACTCCATTCTTCTTTCTTACATGAGATACTTTGCAGTCTGCGTTTGTTTTCTTTCGGCATCATTGATTCCATTACAGCAATACTATTACCTTGAAGATTTTTTTTTTTGGCATTTATGTTAATGTTTTACTTTTAGAATACGAAAGAACAGAATATCGTATTAATTAGGTCGAATATGGGCAATGAATAAATAGCTAGGCGAGTTAGGTATGTGTATCAATGTGCAGCATGACAAAACAATGTTTTATTGGATTTTTTTTTAAAAAAAAGGAATTATTTTCTAGCTATTTTGTCTATATTAGCATTCAATAAAAATTTCAAAATACAGATAAGCAAAATAGAAAAATGAAATAAGGGTTAAAAAAAATTATTTTCCATATCACTCAGATGTTTCAGAAAATGCTGCCAAAAATATACAGACAGTTTCGACCTTTTGATTCTGTTGGGCATCATCTTCATCATCATAACGAGTAGGCACGCAGCGCAGCATTCACACACAGTTTTTAATGAAGCAGAGCACATCAGTGGACTGCCTGCCTATGCCTACCAATTAGAGAGATTCTTTTTCGACCTGAATAATAAACTATGCTCACACTCCTCAGCTTTCAAACCCAAGCAAGCAAACACACAAAGATCCAGCAGCAATTAATGCGTTGTTAGAGGGCCACATACTAAATTAATTGTTTTGTTCTTTTCCTCCATTGAATTTTCTTTCTGGGTTGGAATTGACTACTCTTCTTTAGTATTGTATTAAACAATCAGTACGAACTTCTCTGCTCATAATACCCATCACCAACTCGCCTCGCTCAGAAACGAACAAAACCCACTTCGCGGATCCAACCAAGATTCGATTTTTTCTTTTTTCTTTTTTTTTTTTAGTTTTGTCCCGAATCTTTTTTGCTTGAAGCAAAATGGGCAGCTAGACTGGGCTGTTAGTTTTAGCTGAAGAAATTAAATTTAAGGTCATGGGGTGTGTTTTTGGCAAACAGGTCAGAAGGAAAACAGAAGCTCGTCAGAAGTCTCGCCGGAACAGTGAAAAAGATGACCGGAGAGAATCGGAGGAACCGGCCGCCACGGTGCAAAGCGAGATCGTTGATAAGGAGGGAACTGAAGAGGTTAAAGCCGCCGATGCTACAGCACCATTTTCGGAATTTCGGCTGAAGAGAGGTTTGTCCTCCTCCTCCGCCGAGGCTTGGCCGTCCTGGCTGGTTGAAGTGGCTGGACAATCCATTAAGGACTGGAAACCCCGGCGTGCCAACACATTTCAGAAGCTAGATAAGGTAGATATATTTCTTTGGTACTTGTACTAAAAGAGTTCATTGTATTGTGTTTCTTTTCACTTTGATTTCTTTGAGGTTTTGGCATTGGATCATGTTGTTCAATATCAAGTTAAGCCTTTCCTTGTGCTTAGATAGATGCAAATCCTTGCGAAGCTAAGGGACAAAGTATACCTCCTTCTATAGAGTTGATAAAAGTAGTCTTTTTTGGGGAAGATGTAATAGATTTGCAGATTTGGTTATTTTAAAATGACCCTCGTTTTCCGTATTTGTGGTGGCTGTTTTGTGGTAGATTGGATCGGGGACATATAGCAATGTATATAAAGCAAAGGACTTAATCAATGGGAAGGTGGTGGCTCTAAAGAAAGTAAGGTTCGACAACTCAGAGCCCGAGACAGTTAGGTTCATGGCGAGGGAGATACTCGTCTTGAGAAGGCTAAATCATCCGAATGTAATAAAACTGGAAGGTCTCGTTATTTCAAGAATGTCTAGCAGTCTTTACCTTGTCTTCGAGTATATGGAGCACGATCTTGCCGGCCTTGCTGCTGCACAAAGTTCCAAGTTCACCGAGGCCCAGGTAAAATCAGTTCAAATGCTTTACTATCATTATGGAATAATGGCTGGTTCTTCACTATCATTCCTTGAAATTGCAGGTCAAATGCTTTATGAAACAATTGCTTTCTGGGCTCGAGCACTGCCACAAAAATGGCGTCCTACACCGCGATATCAAGTGCTCTAATCTGCTTATCGATAATGAAGGAATATTAAGGCTAGCTGATTTTGGGTTGGCCTCTTTCTTTGACCCCCGAAATAAGAGGCCAATGACCAGCCGTGTTATCACCCTTTGGTATCGTCCGCCTGAACTTTTGCTGGGGGCAACTCATTATGGCATCAGTGTTGATCTGTGGAGTGCTGGATGTATTCTAGCAGAACTGCTCGCTGGTAAACCTATATTACGAGGGCGCACCGAGGTACTTTTATCTGATAACTTAAGCCTTTGATAATATTGTTGCCATCTCTTCAAAATGTGACATTTTTTCTGTAGGTCGAGCAGCTGCACAAGATCTTTAAGTTATGTGGTTCGCCATCCGAGGAATACTGGAAGAAATCAAGATTTCTTCAACGTAACTCTTTATAAGCCTCAGCAACCGTACAAACGACGCGTAAGAGAGGCGTTCAAGGACTTTCCACCTTCTTCTCTTGAATTAGTAGACACCCTTCTTTCTATTGATCCCGACGCACGAGGCACTGCCACTTCAGCGTTGAATAGTGAGGTAAGCATCAGTCCCGCGATTCTTTATCAATTTTCCATGTCGATGAATGTGAGCATCCATTGTATAGATTGAAACTCACTGATAGCTTGGCTACGAAAACAGTTTTTCACCACCGAACCGTATGCTTGTGACCCTTCGAGCTTGCCTAAATTTCCTCCAAGCAAGGAAATGGATATCAAATTGAGACATGAAGAAGCTAGAAGGTAGTAAAACTACGTTTTACGTCGTCGAATCTTTGGTTCTCATTCTCCTCAACCAAATCATAAATAACCATGATAATTGACAGGCAAAGGGAGCTAGGTGGAAAGCCTCACGTGGTAGATGGCAATCGAAGAAGCAGATCCCGGGACAAGGCCCCTCGTGCAATTCCAGCTCCAGAAGCTAATGCAGAGATCCAAGCCAACGTAGATGTATGCCCATAAAAACTTAAAAACGCTAATTTTCTTCAGTATTCCATATACCTACATTCTCAATATCAACCCTAAAGGACACTTTTTTTTTTCTTTCCTTTTATATGCAGAGGATGAGAATGATGTCAGATGCTAAAGCAAAGAGCAAGAGCGAAAAGTTTCCACCGCCGCACCAAGATGGAGCAGTTGGCCACCCAGCTCGTGATATTCACTCATCATTTGGTGCGCTCGTAGACAAAGATAACAATTCCTGGGACTTCAATCCTAAGCTGTCAAGATCTATGAGGAACTTGACTACAACAAAGGATATGACTTCAAGGAGAAAGAACGAAGAGCCACGCCACGGGGCGCCTCCTTCTAGAAACTTCATCAATGCGTTTTATCCATCCATGGGTTGGAATCTCAGGTTCAGCAGGAGGCGAGCAGCTTCACAAAATTTTGGTGATAGAAGATAAAAAATAAAAAAGCAAATGCAACTGAATGAATAATACATGATGTAGAAAGCTGTTTGCAAATATTTCTTTTTCTGTTCGACTCTGAACATTGAAAATTGTATTTGGGTCATGAAAAATGTAGTCTTTTGATTACTTCATATGATGAGCCTCTCTAATGTAAACTGTACTGATTATTTCATTAAAAACTAAATTTTTAAGGTCTCAAGAAAAGCCCTTCTCTCACCAGAGGCAAGATGCTTCAGGAAATCACTTAAGCTGCTGCCTCTGTATCTGCTCGGATTAACTTCACTCACCAACCCTTTAGCAGGCTCAACGACTTCATCCCTTGACAAGCTATGAAGGTTAGCTATAGACAACCTTGTACTACCATTACAAGAACTCGACACAGCCCTATGCAGCACACTCTTGTACAGCCCATTGCTCAGCACTTCAAAATGATCTCCGACGAGTACTTGAAACGACCCGACCGGCCCCACAACATTCTTCCACGAGCTAGAATCATCTCCGTCTAGGCCGATGACTTGAAGGCCAGGTGAACTTTGCAGAATAATAGTTATGATGCTGTGATCAGTATGTGGAGGTTGGCCAGATATCGAATTTGATCCAGGGGACGTAGTATTGTTATACCGATTAATCCCGAGGATTTGTTCGCCCTGCTCGAAATTCTGTCTTAAGTATGGTTTGCCCAAGCTCAAGCTCTCGGTGATCGCTCCGAACAGTTCAACGGCTATTTTCCTCACTTCTGTGGCATAAACTCCCATGATTTGCCTGTGAAGATTAAGACAAAGAATTACTATGTATCACTAACTGACTACATTTCATCAAAGACTAAGAATTGCCTGTAGTCTTGTGGGAATCTTGGCCAAGATGCGACGTATCTGTCGAAGGGATTTGAACACAGCTTGAGAAAATCCCTTGAAAATCCTTTTACGTTCATGTGGCCAAATCTCACCTCCTTAAAGACATCATCTGACCAAAGTCTTTCTTTGTCTTCTTCACTGGGCAGGTCAAAGAATCTGTTCACATCAAGAGCTGCTTCGATTACTGAACTGTGTACCCCGTGATTAATAACCTGGGATTTACTCGCAAGTTATCATTTTCTAGTAATTCATAATCATTAAGTATACAAACATCTTGAAAATAGAAAAAAAAAAGGTAAAAACAAGCTTGAAATGACTATTACATGGAAGCAACCGTATCTTCGGCAAGCTTCACCGATTTGCTGGATTGCTGAAGGCTTGGTTGAAGCGTTGTGCATAAGGGAGAGATCTACCGTGGGTATTTCTGCTTCCGAGTTTTCTATGACTTTCTCCATGATAGAAAATTACTGTACAATGTTGTCTCTTCCTAAACAGTTGGGGCTTTGCTATGGAAGAGAGAGAGAGAGAGAGACTCAATGATGAGCAGATGACGATGAAGATGAGCTAGCGCCACATAAAAGAATATATGAAGAACTCGTCGAGCAGAAAGACGTTTTGTGTTTGACATATAATTACATGCATGGGGAGCATATTTTTATGTTGGGCTATGGACATCCACTAAACTTCTGGGCAGGTTAGAGTTTAAATTTAAAAATCTCTCCAACGATAATAATGTTATTTTATTGAATATGTGTCACATTCAATAGGTTTTTTTTTTTTTTTTTTTTTTTTTTTTCAATGCTGAATATTTGAGTTCTGCCTGAGATTACAACTTCTGTCCTGAGACACTGTCAATTGACCTGAGAAGTAGAGAGGACAATGACAATGATAAAGGTTTTAACAGAACATAGAAAACCAAGTCTTCATCACCTCAGAAGCAGAATATAACCTCTGTGAAGCAGCAGCACATTTAAACAACACCTTTTACGCAGAGACGAAAGAACGGTAGATAGATACGTGCACATAACTCACTAAAAATACATTGCGTAAGAGTTCGAATGGTACATTTCTGTTCTGTTTACAAACTCATCGCCACAGAAAACTAAAGGCATTTCCAGCATCTGTGCGTAAAAGGGTCTCTTAATCTATACAAAATTCAGACAGACAAGCTAAGGGACTTCAATAGATATGGAATATGTACTTGCGCAAGATTCTAATGCGCTGTATTTGACGTTCGATGTGTAAAACTCATATATCTGAATACATATATTCATACAATCAGATGTTCAAAACGATCAAGAAACGATATGAAATTTTCTTTGAGGATGAAGAGGGAATTATTCACCTTATCGCCAGTCCAACATCGTTTATGATGATGGGAACCTATTGAAGTAAAAACATCGTTTATTATCGCTGCTAAGTTCATTATATCTCGAGTTGTTAACGTTTATAACTAACCCAACTTAGCCGTAACTCTTATATAGCAAATCCCAGGATTTCTTTGGAACATTTTAACAAAGAAAACTGACTTTTAGCCTTAGCAAGGCCATCGATTGACCTGCTATAAGTCCCAATATCAGGTACAAAACCTCTGTATAGTCTAACATCTCATTCACAAATAATTCAACATCTTTTCTTTTCCCTTCTTTCGAATCCATCCAATATTGATACTTTTACAGATATATCCATCTATAACCTTGTACTCAAGGATGAAAGAAAGTTAGAAAACAGACGACCTTATTTTCCATGTAGTCACTTTCTAATTGTTTTCCTTGTATACTTTTAAAATATACGGTTCGAATCAATGTTTCGTTGGATTAACAAAATCTAAAAAAAAAATTGAAAATAGTTGTCAATGACATATTAAACTATTTAAGAATAGAAAATATATTAATTAAAGGACATCATGGCAATTCACAGAATCCAAAAGCATATTACTCAATGAAAGTAATTACATAATATGTCTAGAATTGTAGGTTGGTCATGGGGATAGTAATAGAAGATTACGAGCTATTCTTGTAAATATTACACAAATCTTTTCCTACCCTAAAGCAAAATTCAGAGATATTCATAATTTCTTTATAATTTCAAATTCATGAAATACAAAATGCAGATTTCGACATAGACCCAAGAAAAGGCTATAAATAAGTTTGAACATCAATTGTTTTCTTCATCACTATCAATTCTTATTTCACTCATCCTCTACTGAAGCACTAAAAGCAAAGTATTTTCAACCAGTCAAGGTTCATAGCAAATTTTACTCAGTTCATTCAGACATAATGCTTCTACATTAATTGATGCTTCCAAATATATATATATATATATATATACATACATACATACATACATACATACATACATATATGTTTAAAATCATTCGATCTGGGAAATGTATTTGCACGAGATGCTAATGCGCTATAATTGATGTTTGCTGTTGAAAACTCATATAGATATGGACGGAATTCAAGGCAACGAAAGCAGACATGAATATCATTACCTGAAAATGATTACTGAGGAGATCAACAGGTCCTATCCGCCTGGATCAGTCTTCCAGCAAGAAAGCCTGACGTCCATTAACAGAAAGTTTCGTATGTCAATTAGCTTGATCTACACAGATCAAATGCTAAAGCACATGTTCGAAGACGCCAAGGAGAGTTACACAAATTTCTCTCAGCTGTTGAGCGAGGAGGGGATTCACTGGGACATCAGGTCCAATATTGTTAGTGGCGACGAGAAACTATTGGAGGAGAAATATCGCGTAAGATATGCTACCTCAATTCTTTCTCGTTATTTCAGTAAACAGTTTCCACAAAAGCAGATGGGGATTATCTACAATTTTCATTACAGGATCGCTACATCAGCGGACACTATTATGGAGAGAAGAACTTCTATCTCATGCGCCAGATCTTCGAGAGTGGAGTTATGTTTCCATGATAGCCAAACCGTAGAGTTCTTAATGTGCTGATTTTTAAATGTTTGTGCTTTGTTACTTAAGATTACTGTGAAACTATGTATACGCTTTCAGCGCACCAAACTAAAAAGTTTTCTATATAACACCTATGTTCGTCTGATACCAGCCAGCCACAATGGCCTCAACTCTGCATCATATCTATATTGTCTATCTCTAAACCAAAATATTCGATATGATACTTATCGATTGATTAACTACATAACCGCACAAGATATGATTTTTTTTCGAGTTTTGAGTTTTTTAAATAGTCATGTTAGTTAGCTCAAAATCAGAAATCAAACTTCAAGATTCGAAACCAATAGTTAGCGCAAGAAAAATCCTATATAAAAGCTGCAAGCTCAATGATAAAAACAAAAAAAATAAATACATCATCGACCAAAGCAATCAATCTAATATTCATAATCAAACTAGGCAAGAGATACAAGAACCGTACTAGTTTATGGTTGAGATTAATAGCCAGGGAACGATAAGATTATTCCACTTTGCTGTCTTGGGCTGAATGAAACCCAACTAACATAATCGCGGCGGCCGTCCTTTGAATTCATCGGCAAACAAAATCTCCCCAGCCCACCTATTCTTCGCCAGCTCACATCTAATTCACCCCAGCAATCAACAAATTGTAAATAGTTTTTGAAGAAGTGGAAGACAAATGATTATGTGAGCTGAACTCAAAATAACTCATCCATGAACAACACAACATAAACCCACTAATCAAAACAGGGGCTTTTAAATTTTTGGTGCCAAAGTAAATGTCATTCGATTAATAAGCGATACCTTTCTGAAAAATGTAATCTTGGCGCTGTGGATGGTTGGCAGCGGTTTGCCTCGCCCATCTTGTTCCTTTCTACTTCGTTCTTTTTTTTTTTTCTCATTATTTTTTCAAAAAAGCATCGCTATCGTTTTAGCGAAGCCATTTTGAGTTACCATCTCCAAACCAAATACCCTTTTTCAAACTCAAATGAAGTAAACGATCACATTAAACAGTAATTATTCTCCAACCATTAAACTCATTCTCAAATTCAAAAACATATTATCAAAATTAGGGGTGAGCAAATGCGGATATCCGAATTTTCGAATATCCGATCCGGATAGCTAAAAATGAAAACCATATCCGATCCGATTTCATTCGGATATCCGAAAACCGAATATCCGGTTTATTCGGATATTTAAAATCGGATATCCGCATCCGTTTTTTAAATTTAGAGTTGAATTTATTTTTTTATGATTGATTTTTATTTTTCTTAAAGTTGCGTATTTTTCTTATTTCTTATCAATAAAAATATATGTCACCTAAAAATTCTTACACGTAATAATTCACACAAAACATAAACGCAGTTAAAATATAATAACATTTTAAACACACTCGAGGTGCGTGCTCTAATATATATATATATATATATATATATGTTATTTTATAATTTTAAGAATTATTTTTAATTTAAGCCTTTTAAGAGAAAATTTTAATTTGAAATGTTTATTAATTATAAAAGAAAAATTGATATGTGGGAATATAATTGAAATAAATAAAAATACAAAGAGTAAAACTGTAATTAGAAATTACATATTAAATTATTCGATAAGTGGTTATTATGGATGTTGAGCGTTTATAAATAGTATAGATATGATCTAACAATTGTGTCATACGATTATACTCTATTAAAAATTCAGACGATAGTTCTCTTCTTTTCCTTTCTTCTATTTTTTTTTTCATTTTTTTCCCCTCTGATTTTTCTTGTTCTTTTTTTTTTTTCAATTCTCTATTCACGTTTTTGCAGGAACAATATATATTCAATATATTGTATTTTGGGCCACATTTCAATTATATATATTAGACCTCTTTTTGTTTGTTTTTTCTTTTGGGCCACTTTTTTTTTCTTTTTTTGGGTCATTATTTTATTTATTGTATTTTTTTTAAAATTAAAACCGGATACCGGATATCCGAATTCTACGCTGACCACTATCCGGATCCGATCCGGTTTATTTTAAAATAATGCGGAACAGATATCCGATCCAGTTTTTAAAACCGGATATCCGATTTTTCGGATTTTGAAAACCGGATATCGGATCGGAATCCGGTTTTCGGATAATTTTGCTCACCCCTAATCAAAGTATTCTTTTTTTTACATAAACTTTTATAACTTTTCAATACTACCCAAATATTTTATAACTTCACAAACTAAATCAAAAAACAAATTAAATCATTATTTAAGTATTTATAACTAATTTAAAGATTTGGTTTACAATTATAAACATTATTTACAAATTATATAAATATTAAAAGAATAAAATAAATCTAATAGAAAACATAAATCAAATTATTCTGTCATAAAAACAAATAATTAATTTAATAGGGGTTGATTTGTAATAATTAGAAACTTTCGAGTTGAGGAACAGTAGCTACGCAAACTTGCGTTTTCAGTTTAAGTTTGAGTGTCCATTGGACTCATATTTGTTTTTTGCCTTCCAACTTTGGGACTAGATTGGAGATGTCCTTAGTTAATTTACTACAAATTATCAATGGTAAGAGAGAGAGAGACCAAGTTTTTTCTTTGTAATAATAAACCTTTATTATAACTCGATAAAATGATGTCATAACTCCTACTAATGTTTGCTCCCTCATGGACAACGATGATGATGAGCCATCTCAAATGTAATGATTATTTGTGTACGCAAAGCTAGAGGAGTGGTAAGCTGAAAGAAACTTGTTTTGTGTACTTACGTATAAAACCCAATTATATATATACACTAATCAATTATATTTCATGGGTTTTATCATATCCATCCATCCTCAAGCGACTGTATTTAAGGTCCTAAAATGCCTGGGATCATTTCAAAAAAGTTATATTTAGACACATCACATCGATCATATACGAACACCAAGACATCGCACTAGCCTTTTCAACCACCTGAAGTTTAGATTATCTCATTCGTACATTGGCATCTATAATATTACACACTTGATTTGCACACACACTGGGCTGGGACGTACTCCCTCCATCAAAGGACAAAGTACATATTGCACAAAAAACTGAGGAAATAAAAAAGCAAGGCTTTATTGGATTCTTAACATAGGATCGATCGAACTCATCCCAGGGAGACAAGTGAAGTCGACCGTTTGAGACTCTAATACTTGACGAAACGACATAAGAGAGAATGGTGGGAGTTCATTTTAAGACACTTTTTTTTTTTTTTTCATGTTTACATATATAAAATATGTGGTGGTCAGCCTAAGCATATGCAGTACTTTCCTTTGGGCCCATTCGCGCAGGTTGCACTCGCATACTTCTCGGCCAGCACCCTCTTACACGCCGCAATGCATTCTGAGAGTGTGCATGGGCTTAGGTCTATGCCAATAGCACACTCCCCGAGCTTCGGAGCGGTTACTGCAAGATAAATCATCGTTGCCATCACGACAAGAAATAAGGTTTTATTAAGCGCCGCCATCACAAAGCCCTCTAGACAGTCTTCAAAGATATTCTTACTATGGAGTGTGTGTGTGTGTTTTGATCGAGGGACGTGGTGTAATAGGCATCGATCGACATGTGAGAGTATTTATAGAGGAAGAGAATGAGTTTATAGGTGTATCGAAGTTGGAGAGTCCGAGGTATTTAATTATTGTCTCTAAGTTGTAAGAGTTAATGGGAATTAGATACGTGATCAGTGACGTTTGAAATGGCTTTGTAATGAAAATGTTTAGGAAATAAATTCACATGAATCCATTTTTTAATTACATCAATAATTGAATCTTTAAAATCCCACAATGGCCATTAGTTTTCTCCAGATTTCCGTGAGCTCTTCCAAATAAAATAAAAATCGTGGAGATCACACCATTTTTGCAGAATCTCCACGCGTAGATAGACAGGACGAACGTTCGAATGCTAACGGTCCCACCATGTTCTTGCTTTGCTAAGCTATGCACTAAATCTCCACAATCATCGTATCCCTTTAAAATATAATGTCAGGAGAACTAAATGTTAGAACCTAATAGGTTAACATAGTTAACATATGCTCTCCTGATTGGATAGTGTGTTTAGGCCTCATGTTACGCTTTAGCTTTCCTAATTAAAGTTGAATATTACATTATACTACGATTTCTTAAAAGTTCTTAGTGGGCAACTGCCCATTAGGATGATTAAAAAACCTATCTTGAGAATGTTGTGTGCCCTTGCCCTCCATCGACAAAGATTCAAGCCGTTAACTTCTGTCCCATTCGAAGGATTGCTTTAGTTTGGTGATCAGTGGCTTTTTAATTCTCTTGCCAATATGGCCGACGTAAAATATTGCCTGATGATATTTCGACCTAAAATTTTCGTATTCGATTACTTCTAAAGTAGATCTTAATAGCCCAGAATTCAATTTTTATACATCAGCTGATTGTCTATGATGTTATCTTCTATGCATCAACGACGAGTTTATCATCCACACTCGAAAATTCTTGGAAGAAGGCTATGAAGTGTTGGTAAGAATGCTTCACGTCATCGACTGCACACATTTCCCTTATGCTGTGCATCGAAAGCTGTGGGGCTCCAACGTCAACAGTGCGAATGCCAACACCGCTAGCCACGATGGGACCGATGGTCGAGCCACAGTTTATGTCATTGCGAGACACATATTCCTGAATATATACAAATCAATATGAAACTTATATAACAAAACATTTTTACAAGTAATTATATATCCTAGGTTACTGATTTACCTGAATGGGGAGTTTGTGCTTGGCTGCTATCTCCCGGAAGAAGAAGGAAGTTACTGCATTGGATGAGGTTCTCTGGTCTGCGTTGTTCATTATAACGAGCCCACCGTGCATCTTCGGCTGGTGGTTCTCGTCGAGCTTGTCCTGGTTGGGACAACAAAAAGTGCTGGTGAGAACTGACTTCTTAGGATGTTATAATGTAATAGAGCAGAGACGAGAGAAGACTATAATATAATACTGTACCGAATAGTTTGGATGCAAAGCGTGACCCATGTCGGCTGATACTAGGAAACTTCTTTGGATTGCTTGGGGCAGCATCTTTAAGTGCCATGTTAGAAAGTAACAAGTATATTATTACACATACATTTGACAGCTGATCTAGCACAGACTTAGAGAGAAGATTTGCCGTACCTCCGAAGAGCCAAAGGAAGCAGTGACTCGCGATAAAGCATCGAGCAGTACAGGCGATCCAGCTCCTTGGGCTGACTTAGATCCCACCTCTTCGTGATCGAACAAAGCCACCATTCTAACGACAGTCTCATCCTCAAGGCTGCTTTCAGACAATGTTGAATCTATCAATGCCTGGAAAGAAAGAGCAAATATTATATGAGTTATATCCTTGGAGGAGATGTTTCCAATCTATCCATGACGTTGGATTTTATGATTTCTTAGGATTAATACATCATATTGGTCGACAAACAATGGTGTTTCAACGATACCTTTAAAGAACAAAATGACATGCAGAGATTATCCAGCCTTCCAGAGAAAATAAACTCCTTCAACGCACCAGCAATAACGCTCTTCTGCGTATCGCATGCTTGCAGCTCAAAATCACAGATGTCCTGCGGTCGACATCCAACTTCAGAAGCTATCAGCTGTAATAAAGGCAAATGATATGTAAGAATGATGATAAGGTTTCAGCCAATATCCAAATCAGAAGTGGAGCCAAAGGAAAAAAACACATAAATATGTAGATGACAATTGGCAAGTCGGTAATAAGTAAAGATACTAACGTGCAAAAGAAGCGGATGGTGCTTTTCGCTTTTGTTTGAGCTTTTATCAGCAGCCGTCTTCTTCCTGCCTCTTGATTTGGATTCAACAGATCCACTCTCCCAAGTTGGCTTGTTAAGCTCAGCCTGAATTACATTCAGAAATTGTATAAAAAAATAATGAATTAAAGAAAAAGAAATGCAGTCATTGGTGTAAGAAACTTGACAGTAGAGCACACATTTGAAGGCTATTACCTTAACTAATGTAGCCAGCACTGGGAGAAGGTGGGTTTGTTTCTGCGCCTTGAATCCATCTTTAACGCTCCTAACAAAGTAAGGACACAAACATATATAAGTAACAGATAAAAAAACACAATGGTCTTATTCACTACACAAGATTTCGATTAGGGACAACTTGTCCAAGTGAATGGCCAGAGTTGGGATACGCATGATTGGTTCCTCGATTCTGATAAGCCTGTGAGAGTATGACTCAGAGCCATCTTTCTCTTCTCTGAAAATCACTCTCCCAGCAATGGTCAAGTCACGGTCGAACCATGTATGCCATAGACCACTTCCATAAGGCTGCACGCCTACTTCAAGATATCCACCTTTTGACACCTGGACGAACACAACTGATAGTTAGAGGCTTTAGCTTCAGACATTGATTTCGAGCAACATTATTACCTTTGTAACAGGCTTTAGTTTCAGACAAGGGCTGTCAGTATGTGCGCCGATGATGTAAAACCCATTCCCTGCCTCGTACCTACATTGAATTTCGGACCATCAAATAACGATATTAATCTCTACTTTTTACCCATTTTTCAGACACAAAAAAACATCAACTATGGTAATGAAGCTCATACTTTTTACCGACGGCAAAAGCAACGATGGTCGAGTGGTTTCGGGTGAAGAAATACTTCTCGCCGGCTTCCAATTTCCACTCCTCCCTCTCCGATAATTGCTTGTACCCAGAAATCGTAAGTCTCCTCTTTGCTTCACCTGATAGAAATTTGGAAGAAAAAAAACTTTCAACATTTCATAGCCCACATATTTCATTACAGCTACGAAAAAAGAACGAATGTAATCAAATTTAGTACCAACGGCATGAAACGCAGTGGGCGAAGCATTCAGGAAGTCGATGAGGTCTACTGCAACTTCTTCGTTTTCCATTTCCCCTCTCAAACGCAAGTGAATCGATCGATCGACTATGGCGGTTTCCTCTTCGCGAGTATTTCCTTGCGATGTGCTCTCTTCTAACTGACGATTGAGACTGAGGCGCGATAGCTTTATAGTATGGATGGGTTTGACTTTACGTAACGAATTTCAGTTTCAGTGTTTATGCGCTGCACTAATCATACATACATACGAAGTTTGTTTGGTATTGTAATAAGTTAAATGAAAAGAGTTTGTTACTTTTTAACAGAAAAGACCCTAAACTCTTTCCATTTGCATAATTAGTCCTTAATCGAATTAAATTAATTAAAAACGAGAGATATTTCCAAATCCTCACAGTCACAACTCACAGCCACACCAAACGTTGTGAGAGGAAAGCAGTGTCCAAAGGAATTTCAAAGACGAAAAGTATCACAGGTACGAAATTCTGCATCCTTGCTGTACAGATCTTGTCTATAAAAACGATGGGTTTCTATGTCGATATTCAGGTGAAAGACGCTAAATTGTTATGTAAATGAAGCATTTAATTTTTCTAGCTGAGTTAATTATGCTTATTGATTTGGGTTTGGGTCAGCTGGCTTTTCAGCTGTCTTGTATTGATTAAAAGGCATGGATTAATGGGAAGTTTGGTTGATTAGAATGTGTATATCGCTAGGGTTAATATTGGGGGGGATTGGTGTTTCTGAATTTGACCTAGATTTTGGAGGTTGATGATTAAGCTGACTGGCTAATTGGTTCTGATACTGCTGACTTGATCGTCTGTAAGGAAAACACGCTGATGAGAACTCTACACTTCCTTGACAAAAATCATATCATAATGGCATTGATTCGAGCCAATTTTTCTGTTTTATATTTTCCTAGTACTTTGTCTTACATTTGTTTACTGCTTTCAGTTACCTCCTATATTTTATTGCATTGTGTTCTTAGTCGTCGTTGCCCCATGGATCTAATTGAATTCGCAATATCTTTCTTCCACCTTCGCAGTGAATTCTCTATGGCTTCATTCAAAGCATTTTTGAACAGCCCAGTTGGTCCCAAGACAACTCACTTCTGGGGGCCTGTAGCTAACTGGGGATTTGTGATTGCCGTATGTCACAGCTTATTCCGAGCTATAAATAGATTTGCCGTTATTTAGTTACGTGTTGGGATGAGATTGGTCTTAGGTAAAAGTTCTGTTTAACTGACTTGTCTTCTTCACAGGGCCTGGTGGACATGAAGAAACCTCCAGAAAATATATCTGGCAACATGACTGCAGCAATGTGTGTATACTCTGCGTTGTTCATGAGGTTCGCTTGGATGGTTCAGCCTCGTAACTATCTGCTTCTCGCTTGCCATGCTTCCAATGAGACCGTGCAGTTGTATCAATTTTCCCGCTGGGCCAAGAGCCAAGGGTAATTTCTCTTAGCCGAAGCTTCTTTTGTCTTGGCAATCACTTGAATGTCCTGTGCATCACATTACATTGAGAGTGATTTGAGATTGTATCAATGAAGATGTGACTAACCTATCATTGTGCAATCACTTCTCTTCTTAGGTACTTGGAGCAGAAGAAAGAAGACGCCGCCCCAACTCAGTAAACAAAAAGCTCGTTTCTTGGTCATCTTACGCCTTCGTAAACCCGACGATGTTGTCTCTGTCATAATTTCTCTGTCGAATTCCACAATCTAAATGGTAAGTCTCTTCATGAAGCTTGCATGGTTGAATTTCAGTGTTTTCAATAAAACTCTGGGAAAATGTCCCAATGATTGTACATTTTATTCTTGAAGTTAAAATATATGATTCTGAGTAGAAACTCATCTACTCCAAATGCAGCCAATATAACAAAAACAAATCGACTAGCGAAATAAATGTCGGTTTTACGTTCTCTTATTACCTATCGAGCGAAAAATGTCATTGAATTGAATCCAGACAAGAAAGGGACTTGCAACATCTCAACATTTCCAGCAAGAAGCTGAGATAATAGGCTTATTCTTCCATCCCAAAGCAAGACAGCCTTTGTCTTCCACGACCGTGTAGCCCTCGCAGCTATCGTCATAATTCATACAACTCAACCACTTCTTCACTTGATCCATCATTTTTAAAGGCAACGGCTGAAAACCGGCCCGGCTCATCCTCCTACGCCATTGGTCAATCCTCTCGTGCCTCTCGACCCTCGCGGGCCCCTCGCAGCTCACTATGTTCTTGATCTCCTCTGCGTAGTGAAACTGCTCGATCTTTGCACGCCTCGTGTCGTACTTAGGCAGCATGGCGTCGAGCGAGTCGAATATGGCTGAGTAGTAATGCAAGGCCTCCATGAACCGTCCCAGAAAAAACGGACCGTTGTGGCTCGAGTCTTGCTCCACGAGGACGTAGAGCTTGGGCTTGAGCTCGCGAATCACTTTCAAGAAAAAGTTTAACGCCCCGCGGCTCTCTTTCACGACGCAGTGCAGCTGCAGAATGCTATTTATGACGAGAAATTCTCCGTGGACAACCTTGATGACATTAGGTTTAAGGTTTTCGAAGCTCGTCTCCACGACCGAAAATTCGAAGTCCATTCCAAACCCTAATGCGTAGGCTTCGAGTTCCTGCCCAATGGCGAGAAACTTGTCTGCGTCCAGACCGACGGCTGTGACCCGAAGGCGGGGAAGTGGGCCCGGGCGATCGACCATGGCTTGGATGAGACTTAACCATTGGTAGCCGTGCGGTAACCCTAAACTCATCCCCAAGTCCACCACATGGATCGAAGTAATTGGATTCTCTCCCTCAAGTGCTTCCATTATCGAAGTATTGGCGACGAAATGACCGAATTGGATATACGGAGATACCTCGTAGACCAATTTAAGGGCTTCTTCTTTGTCCTCGGACGCAACTAGGTCAACAAAGTGATCGCTTGTCTGATAATAATGATTGAAAGAAGCATAGCTAGCGGGCCCGAGCGGTTGAAACGTGGCGAGCCTATCGGCTAAACCATGTACAAAACAAGAAGCCACGCGCTGGAAAGAAGAGCCGAAGACTAAGGCATGCGAGCGAAGCTCAGACAAGAGAGCCGTCGCCTGCGTCTTGTCTCGACAGGCCACGGCTTCCGCGCAAGAAATGAGCAGTTGGACCAGTTTTGTGCCATTGTCTGAATTCTCGCTGCTGCTACTGCGGTTATACTTGCCGCCATCTTCGAACTTCTCTGGGCCGACATCTATAGCATCGTCCAAACTAACCGCGGACGATGCAAGGTAACGCTGAGTGTAAGTCTTTATGTGGTCGCGGAAGTTAAGGCTATCCCTCTGCGAAATGTCGGAAATAGCGACGACAGAGGCCGTCGAATCCGAGGATTCGCCGAGGACTGAGGACGTTCGTTTGCTCCTTTTAGAGCTATCGTTTTCGTCGTATAGATTTGGGAGCCATTCGTTCGACGTTTCGATGTTTTCGAATAAGGACAGGCAATCGAATGAGTTATGGGATGAGTTTCTTTTGCATGGGCGATTATGATAGTGAGTGAAAGTGAACTCCATAGAAGACCTTGGAGGAGATCGATGACTCAAAGCAAATGAACACTTTGTTGTTTGGTCTGAAATAAGTCGCTTGAAAGAACCACTTAAGAGCGGAAGTAGCTTATATAGATGGAAAATAGGAATTAAATAAATTAAAAAATGATGGCCTGGCATGGCGGCCTTTTTGTTTATTTAATATTTTATTTTATTTTTTGTTTCTTGTTCGGAGAAATCAAGGGGAATTTTTGTTTCATATTCTGAGGCCGGATAGCATAATGGTCTTCGATCATTGTTTCATGCAATAAAAAAATATTGGGAAATGTTACACATTGTTCAATAAGGTTTATCTAATTCTTTTATTTGGTTGTTGTAGTAATAATTGTATGTTTAATATTGCTGTTTTTTTGTACATTTGCTATAGCATTGGCTTTTGGTCTCCCTGTCAATATCACCACTGTGTCCAAGAAACAACTTTTTTTTAATATATATATATATATATTATATATAGTTTAATTAAATTAATATCTCCACAGCTGCAAGAGAATGACAACATTTGTAATACATGCATACATAAGTAACTTGTCTGTCCCTTTCATGACTTTTTCAGTTTCTGTTTTTTCTTTTTTTTCTTTTTCTTTTTCTTTTTTTCAATCGCACATAAGCATTCACGGTCTGAATTTAGACGAAATTTATTTTGTAGGATGGTTCAAGACATTTAATCATTATGAAAATTGAAAACCTTGCAAATTTTAATTTATATATGTACAGTCTACAGATATATAAAAAAATTCGAGAAAGTGAATCCTTTGTTAAGCTTCTATCTCGGCTAAACAATACAATATGCATTAACCGTAGTTAATCAATAATAATTAAAATAATAAAAATACAGTAAGTAGTGGAAAGAGGAAAAGCAGAAGCCACCGCTAGAAATATCTAGGGGTGTGCATAATTCGGTAAACCGACCGAACCGACCGAAAAACCGAAAATTCGGTACAAACCGAATACCGAACAAAAATTTCGGTTCGGTATTCGGTTTTTGTTTTTTGAAAATTCGGTAATTCGGTTCGGTTTCGGTATACTGGTTCGGTATACCGAACCGACCGAATTACCGAATTTTTTAAAATTTTAAAAAAAAATAAAAAAATTATAAATTTAATATATTTTTTCGAATTTTAATATATAAATATATTAGTTTTTTATTTTTTTTTTTATGAAATTTCGGTAAATTCGGTACAAACCGAAAAAACCGATTTAAATTCGGTAAAAACCGAATACCGAACCGACTGCATACGACCACACCACCGAATGTTTTGAAAATGGCCGAACCGAATGCACAGCCCTAGAAATATCATCCTCACGCTACATACGGCCACACCACCGCTCCGCCGTCGTGAACCCCCACAACTCGCCAGCCCATGCGGTGGTGGCCGGTAGGGTGACGGTGAGGGTTTAAGGTTTTTTTTTATTTAAATAAAAGGGAAATTAAACAGAAGTGATTGAAAAAAATATACATAAAACTAATTATGTAATTGAAAAATGGGAATATGATAGGTAGAGGAATTTTATGGTGCTCACCTTACGTGAGCACCTTACGTGGGCACCTGTTGATGTGGTACTGATTCGTGCCATATCAACATGTCACGTCAATATCAGATGTGATGTGGTATTAGTTGACACATTTTAGGTGCCATTGATCAACATTTCCGATGGTGATCTGGCACGTTGACGCCTTATGTGGCACCCGGTGTGTGACATTGATATATACCACGTTAACATGTCACGTCAGCATCGAAAATGTTGATCAATGGTACCTAAAATGTGTCAACTAATGCCACATCACATCTGATGTTGACGTGACATGTTGATATGACACGAATCAGTGACACATCAACAGGTGCCCACGTAAACCATAAAATTCCTCATGATAGGTAATCAATGAATATATAAAATAAAATAGGGATAACGTCATTACACGTCAGACGTGTTTTTATCTGTTTTTCACATCCATCCAAAAGCAGAACTAAATCATAGAGAATCAAATCAATTTGCAGTGAGAAAAGAACAGAAAGGCGAGAGCTTTGAAAATCATATCAATGGCTGAGGCGAAGATCTTTGAGCTCAATAATGGCACGATGAAAGTCAAGGTCTCCAATTACGGTTGTACGATCACTTCATTATCCGTACCCGATAGCGATGGTAACAGAATAGATTCACATTCATTCTTATGCCTATCGAAAATTCGATCTTGATTCACCCGACGATTTTTTCTTTGATCTCTTATGCTGAAATTTTGAGCTTTTTCGATTTTGAAAGGGAAATTGGCTGACGTTGTTCTTGGGTTCGACTCAATCGAACCTTATCAGGTAAACTTGCTGGATCTCCAGCTGAACCACAATTTATTGTTCTCATTTTTTGTGCTTTCTGGTGAAATTTTAGATCTAGCGTGGAGATCTGTTGTTATAATCATGCATCATTGATTCACTGTTCCTAAATCATCTGAAATGTGTGATGGGCTGCTCTCCTTTACATCTAGTACTTCAATTTATGGTGGAATAGCACTGCGAATGGAACCTAATGGTTTCATTAGCAGAAAACTAATTTGTCCGCTCTTTGGGATCCCTCTGTGATGATTAGTATACAAACATTAAGTATATGTTTGATGGTTGATATGCTTCTGTTAACTTTTTGTATATGCAGAAAGGCATGGCTCCATACTTTGGCTGCATCGTGGGTCGCGTGGCAAACAGGATCAAAGATGGGAAATTCACACTCGACGGTGTCGACTACTCATTGCCGCTCAATAGGCCACCGAACAGTCTCCACGGTGTGAATTTTCTTTTAAGATCCTCAAAACTGGGTGCTTGATATGAATGTTCCCTCTGATACATAATTCCTTGTTTAGCTTTTCTTCTTCTTAGGGTGAAATGCAAAATTTTGCCTTATATGTGGAACATAATCACATACTGTTATATTATGAAATCTCGAGCTTTAGATTTGTTTCTTGTATTTGGGAATTTAGCTTCGTGGATTTATACGTGGATCTGCAAAAACGTTGCTTCTTTTCATGAGCTGATTATCCAAATATGACCGTGTGTATATTTTCATGCATTTTGCTTAATATCCAATGAAGGTGGCAACAAGGGATTCGACAAGGTCATTTGGGACGTTGCTGAATACAAGCAGGGCGATCATCCATCGATCACCTTCAAATATCACAGCCACGATGGAGAAGAAGGTAATAAGAACCCATATTATAAGAGAAAATTCCAGTAATTTCGATATGAATATATTTATTCACCATCTTAATTCTGAAAAAAAAAAAAACCGAAAATATGCAGGCTACCCAGGCGACGTCCTATTCAAAGCCACCTACACCCTCACGTCTAAGACCACAATGCGGCTCGACATGGAAGGTGAGGTGAAAAACAAGCCCACGCCAATAAGCTTAGCCCAGCACACCTACTGGAACCTATCGGGCCACGAAACCGGGACCATTCTTGATCACACCATTCAGATATGGGCTAACCACATCACGCCCGTCGACCAAAACATAGTCCCGACGGGCGAGATCATGCCCGTAAAGGATACCCCTTTCGACTTCACCGCGGAGAAGAGAATCGGCGAGCGCATAAAAGAAGTTGGAATCGGCTACGACCACAACTACGTGTTGGACTGTGGAGACTCGAAGGAAGGCTTGAAGCATGCTGCGAAGCTGAAAGATCCCAAGAGTTCGAGGACTCTGAATCTGTGGACCGATGCTCCCGGGATGCAGTTCTATACCGCAAACTTCGTGGATGGGGTCGTTGGCAAAGGCGGCGTTGTTTACGGGAAGCAATCTGCGTGTTGCTTGGAGACTCAGGGGTTCCCTAATGCTGTTAATACGCCGAACTTTCCCAGCGTGGTGGTGCAGCCAGGCGAGGCTTACAAGCACAGCATGCTGTTTGAATTCTCCGCCGAGTAGAAGGATAAGGTTGTTCTTGCCTTGCGGCGGCGCTTGATGAATGGGGACTTTTGCTTTGTTATGAGCATTAGATTTTGCCTAAAAGCTCTCAGATACAATGTCGTAGTGTTGACTTTCTCTTTTCTTGTTTTACCGTTGAGGAACAAATAAAAAGTTTTCATGTGGGGCCCGCATTATATGGTAAAATTTAAGAAACAGAGCAATACATAATAATAATAATAATACTCCTCTGCCTGCCACTATCAACGCCACCGTTAGTGAAACTGAAATTGAGTTTGAAGTCTTTGCGGCGCAGTGCTGCTTGAAAGGCACCGGCGGGGGGGAAGGCGGTGGAGATTCTGGTGTGGAACGGCGCCGTTTGCAGGGTTTTTAGTAGTGAGGGAAGGTCAGCATCTTCAACGTCCATTGCTTAGTTTCAGTTTCTCCTTTCATGCACAGCGATTCGACTCGACCTGACTCAGTCGGCTCAATATTTATAATATATATATATATATATAATTTATATATTCAAGATTTATTTATTTATTTTATTATTTATTAATTATGTACTAATTTTCTTTATCTGGACAGTTACCTGAGGCATACGCAAAAGTTCCGACACGTAGACAGCTCCGTCCATCTCGCCATAAATTAGCCACTAATCACAATTTTCTTACCATTAATTAAATTTACAACTGCTGCTCTTATTAGTTATTAACCTAACTTCATTTAATAATTAAACAGTTCCCCATAAAAACATCCCTACCATAAAACGCTTTCTTCCCTTCTAAATGCCGAAGGAGACCTCAAACACACAGTAAGTTCGTATAGCTTGTTATGTTATGTGACGTCATCATACAATCGAATAAGTATGAAATTGGGTTATTGATTTTCTAATTGTATTAGGTGAGTTTGACATTAAATTCTAATTTCTTTTGCTCTTGCAGAGATAGATGATGATAGGTTTGGTGGGACCGCCCGCATTTTTGGTAGTGGAATTTTAACCGGGGAAGGAAGGGAAGGCTTTCTTTCTTTCAATTTTTCCTTTTCGTTTTTTTTATATATATAATAGGAAATGATAATCCTATAAATGGAATCGCCGGGCAAAGTTGTTGTTGGTCATAGACTAAACAGCCCAGAAAATCAAATGAAATCATCATCGTCAACCATGGATAATCTCTTGGGACTGCTTAGGATTAGGGTGAAGAGAGGCATCAATCTTGCTGTTCGTGATGTCCGAAGCAGTGATCCTTACGTTGTCGTCAAAATGGGCAGACAGGTTTATTTAAAATTATTTCTTTGTCTTGTCCCTTCCCCTTGTTTTCTTCCTTGTATATATATCTATGCAGAGAATCAATCCCTTTTCCTTTCTGTCAACTTTCCAAGTGTGTTATAAAGCTTTCAATCAATGAACTCTTATACCGTATCTGCAGACAAGGTGTCATGGCCATGGAATAGATTTCAATTGGATTTCCATGAGGCTTTCCTTTTTAGTTTCTCTCTTCTTTTTAATCAATGATTTGGGAATTCCGATGAAAAAGGGTTGCGATTTATGGCTTTCTGAGATTGAGATATAACTATATTGTTGTCATCAGAGCTGAAGATCACCATGTTTAAGTACCCTTTGTTAGCCTCTAACTCTGCATACAAACACTAAACCTTGGTGGTTGCAGAGGTTGAAGACTCGAGTTATCAGAAAAGACATCAATCCCGAGTGGAACGAGGATTTGACTCTGTCGATTTCGGACCCAAATCAAACCATTTCCCTGGTAAATCTTCGGTGTTTTAACACTTTTTCGCTGTGTTCATAGTATGTTAGGTTGTTGTAATTCATCTCATGCAAAGCAATATGAATAACCTCATCTCTTTACGCTTTCTTGCCCGAAAGACTGTCTATGATCACGATACGTTTAGCATGGACGACAAAATGGGAGACGCAGAGTTCGACATAAAAGCTTTCCTCGAAGCAGTGAAGATGAGGTTAGAGAATCTACCGAGCGGTACTATCGTTACAAGAATACAGCCTGCGAGAACGAACTGCCTAGCTGAAGAGAGCACGGTGATATGGAGGGACGGGAAAGTAGTTCAAGACATGTGCCTTAGATTGAAGAACGTTGAATGCGGGGAAGTGGTGCTTCAGTTGCAATGGATTGATCTTCCTGGTCCAAGGGGCTTATAAATAGCATGCTACTCTTCATATTTATATGGTGTTATTACATTTATGTCTGGTGATTTCTCTTCTGTTTTGGCCATGTTTGATGAATGTAATAACAAAGTTGAAGTTTTTACTAAGTGGGATATACATTTTTCTCACTATATATTATAGACAGAGCCGTATATGTATGTATGTGTATGCACTAGCATTGTATATACATATGTGTTGTTTTTTTCACTAATTATTACTATCCCTTGATCTCACCATTATGGGTGAAGCAGTTAGTGTCTTCTTCTCATTGTTGTCTATGCCAACATCACTGTTGCTTTCCTTTGATTCCTTCCCTGAAGCTCCAAATATCTGAACTGTTAGGCTTCCACCTGCAAGTAAAATGCATATTTTTGTCAGTCCACTTGAAAAAGCGTATGTGTAATAAACACACACACATACATAGTATTAAAGCAGCCCCAATCCATCCAGCAAATCCCCATCTTTCACCGAGAAGAAACCACGCAAAGGCTGCGCCCCACAAAGGCTCGAGCCCGTAGATCACCGCTGTTACTGTCGCCGATACGTCGCGCATTGCAGCTATCTGCAACATCGATAAATCATATATGAAATGATCATATTTGATTATGTGGTGCTGTTTGTAATGGATATATACCTCTCCCCACAAGCACAGCCCTGTCGAGAATACGCCTGTGTAAAGTGCTGGGATCCATGGAAATGCAAGGATATCGTCCCAAGATAGAAGAATCTTGTTGTTTTCTTCTCCCATTAGGCACCACATTATGGACATAAAAGCCACCACTACAACCTAAATGGAGGTAATAAGCTTCCTTACTTCAACCCAGAATTTCTTTAACTGATGCAAAATAAGTACGAAAACACCTCACCTCGTACCCAAGAAGGGCCAAGAAGTTCTCCTTCTTCGTCGTCCTCGATATGTGCTCCGTTCGCAGCGTGTGAATCCCGAAGAATATCGCGCTTAGGAAGTTGAAAAGATCGCCTATCTGCGTACGAAATTCGAACTCTGAGAGCATGTCGAAACGCTGCAAAATCAACTTGGTTGAAAAAAAAAAAAAAAAGGATGGTTTCTTTTATTACATTGGGCGGCGATCCACTGCATTCTAACATGGAGATCCCAAGCACAGACATGAAGATTCCAAACCATGTCCGAGCTGGGACAATCTCTCCAAACATGAGTTCTAGCAGAGGGATCACAATAACCTGCGATGGGCCTCACATTAATGAGTCAATCGAAAGCAGAGATTAATCACCCAGTCGATCGATTTGAGGGCTTACGGTGAATAACGATATAAACGAAGCACGGCCGGCATCAGATGTGAGCAGGCCAAGCGCCTCGCAAAGGTAGCCCAAGCTAATCCATAGTCCCAGCTCCAGCCCAGAATTACGAGTTTGTTCGTCGCCTCTTGCTCGGAAGACGAAGGGCAGAAATGGAATTGCAGATACCACGAATCGGACGGCTGAGAAGTACGCCGGGTCGGTGAAAGCTTCGACGTCTTTTATTACAGCTATGTTGCTTGCTGCAGATGTGTATTAATTAATGAGTCAAAGCTAAGAACTTGTAGTAAATTATGTCCCAAAAATCATACCATAGACGACGCAGATGATATTCAGTAAGATTAAGCTCCTTGATTTCTTGGACCCAAACAGTAATAATAATCTCTTCAGCGAAAGCTTCGTTCTGCGATGGCTCGCCTTCTTCTTCATCATCTCAACTGAGATTTTTGAAGAATCAAAAGTTTTCTCCTTGTCGGCAAGAGCTCGGTCAATCTTTCCACTTCTCAAGAGGGAAAATAACTCGAAATCTCTCGGTTTACTTTGTCTTGAAATATCATCAACAGTTGAATCGTTGCTGTTTTTCTCATACGCAAAGACCGTTAGATGATGAGTGATTCTCTTGCAAGAATGTAAATGGGTTCTTACGAGTGCTGCTGGAGAATCATGGGGCATCTTCCAACTGGACAAACGAGAAAAAGTCATTTATCTTCTTCTTCTTCTTCTTCTTGAGGATGATGATAATCAGTGATTTTCTTCTATGATTTAAGAAACTTAGAGAGGGAGAACAGTGTTTATATATGTGTGGTGGGGCTGATTGATGTCTATGATCTACAGATAATTAGGCACATGTAGATCGGCTAATGGAAGAGGCCTGAGTTCAATTTATTACAGCCATATAAAATAACACTAAAAAGGACAAATCTTTCTGATATTTTTTGTCTTTGAATCTTGGTAATATTTCCACGTGGGTTATGGTCCATTTCATATAATTGTAGCACATTTTTTTAAGAGGGAAAGTACGAAGTAACATCATTGGAATACATTATTTAGTGTACCTATATGTAATGCAATAATGTATATTCTAAAGAGTCTCTCACTTGGGCTTACATCTAAAAATCAAAGCTTTGACTCTCTGGCTTGATTCTACGTCAAAGGTGACTGCTACAACTATGTCGAGAAAAAAAAAAAAAAAAGGCGTGAATCTTTATCATATACAATATTAAATTGGCTTCTTTTAGACTTACCTTTCAGTCATGTTGTCGATTTTTTTACTAGTGATGTTTTAGGAAGTTAACTCAGACTATTGTGCCTATATTCATCAGTTTATTTTCAAAGATCTTTTAAATAATTAACGAGAATCTGATTGAATAATATGGGTAGGGATCTTTGGCCTTCAATATATCTTGCGAATGCATAGAAAATGTTTGCCTTGCCTTCTAAAATTTTCATCTATCGATAGGATGAAAAGAAAAATGTTGGGCTTATTTATTTTAGCAACTATTCTGTAACTTTATTCAGGCCCAAATCAGGAACAAACTTGTGTTTTCAGTAAAAAGGTCTCCACAACCACATTATTTTTTTTCTTAACAAAATAATTAAATACCATTTCGTTTGTGATATTTGTATATAATTAATTAATAACACAAATCTAACAAAATAATATTTTTTCAAAAAAAAAGAAAAGAAAGAAATCTGGGACATTTAATAACTAGTCTAGTATCATGAGTAGTTTCCTATATATCTAACTACATACCAGCTTTTATTTTGTAATGTTACATCAATTAAACAAAAAAGAAAAGCATTATTGAAAATGGAATAGTTGCTAAGTAATGGTGACATTGAAAGATGAACTGCTCAACTCAATATGGTCTATAAGAGAGTGAGAATATTATTACATTAGGTAGCCATGACATGACAACGTCACGAACGAGAGAGGCAGCTCGATCGAGGATACGACAGCTGCACTAAACTCAAGATATATATATATATATATATGTCTTTTCATTCATTCACAGGCCAATAATGATAGAGAATATATATACATACAAACAAATTATAGAGAAATATTCGTATATAGGTGAGTGAGTGTATATGTGTGTGTCGTCGTGGAGACGATATAGAAGCTAGGAAGGCGACTGGGCAGTGAGAATATGGACAATTGACATCAACTCACTCACTCACTCACTCAAGGTAAGAAGAGTAATAAGAATGTTAGGAAGCGACGAAGAAGAAGATAATATTCCCATGGAAAAAGGGACGAGACAGGCAGTACGGTGAATGTGATAGCACCTTAAGATGGCATAATTTTCCTGCCCTTGGAATCTTTCTTCGTCTTCTCTATATATAGAGTCAAAAAAATATACTTTAATAATCTATATTATATATATATATATCCCAAATGTATGATCGACGTCTAATACAAGCAAGAATAGTAGTATCGGTTATTCGAGAGAAAGAGAGAGAATATAACAAGTGAAAGGCACGAGACATTGCAGAAGAACAATAAATGAATAAGAGAAGGTGAACGATACGGCTTATTAGCCCTTATGAATCGTCACGTCCCTATCCTTCAACACAGTGCCACGTCATTTAATATTTCTCTTGTTACTCTTATAATTTTTATATATTATATATAAGTGAAAAAAAAAAAAAACAGTGCCACGTCATTACATATTTTTCCATTTCGTCGTAATTATTTTTTATTGTCTTTCTTATCTCTAGCACTTTCTCAAAAAACAAATTTACTTTTTTTTTATTTAAATATATATATATGTTAAGTTCATTATATAATGCACTTCACGACCATGCTTCGTGAGTCATACATACATGATGCACATCCTCTCATCATATCTTGCTGCCCTTCTCTTTTTGTCTCCGCAGTTCCATCTCTTTGTCATCACATCATATATGTTGATTAATAATTAATAGCCTACTAACATTCCCTAGCTAGATTTGTAGTAAGAATATAATTAAGTCTCAACATTACTACTCTTTTCTTTATTATTGCTCCGAGCTTGTAATTTCTCCAACTCAATCCCACGTAATTATATCTAGCAATATACGAATGCGGACGTATATGGGATGCAATGACGACAGGGTAGAGTCGTCGTCGGTGAACAACATTCCAGATTCATCGTGCGATGGTCTTAAGTTAAGGCAACTTATGCCGATGAGACCTACAGGCAAGTATATCTTCTTCATATGCATGTACGAATAATATATGTCCATTATATAGCTAAAAGAGTCGTCGTTGTTTCTTCTTGCATGGTCTGAATGATAGGCACGCGGCAAGTTGCTGTGGCATGTTCGCGATGGAATCCTACGCCTGATCAGCTTCATATACTGGAAGAACTTTACAGTAGAGGCACAAGGACGCCATCGGCCGATCAAATCCAGCAGATCGCCGCACAGCTTAGGAGGTATGGGAAGATCGAGGGAAAGAATGTGTTCTACTGGTTTCAGAACCACAAATCTAGAGAAAGACAAAATAGACAACGTCGTCAGTGGTTGGAACCAACGTCATCAGCAGGTGAATATGTATTCTAACCATGTTCGCTAGCATCATCTAAAGCTGTATATGAAGCTTGGTTCATCATTCATTTGCATGGCGTATAATGAACATTCTAGCTTCGTTGTCTTACTTTGTGTCTTTAGTGGAGAATAAGACGCCAGATGAAAAAGTTGAACAGACAAAGAACTGGACAACGGACTGCTGTACAATAACTGCACGGCAGGTCTGGGAAAATTATTCCTTCACCTTTTTGGTTCTTTCTTGTAATTTATGCTTAAGAGAGCTAAACATCAAAAGCTTTGCCTTCTTTTTTTTTTTTGGAAATGAATGAGTTCGAAAGATGCTATGCACATTTTCCGAATATCTGTCGGGGGATTCTTCTGTGAAACTGCTGCTGATTTAAGGGGTTTGTGCTTTGAAAATTTGACATGGGCTTCTCTTCTGTGGTTCTAAGAGGCACTTTTACCGTCGCCCATTGCTAGATCTTCCTTTGACTGCCATAGCTATTCTCTAACCAAGACTGTCATATACACTAGAGACCTCTAGCTATTAGAGTTGTTACATACCTATCTAATTTCGTACCTTTCACTTCTGGCCTGAATAGTGGAAGTAATGTTTTTCTCTTGCATTTAACATCTATCAGAAAAGCCTTTCAAGACAAGACGAAACAAAGGCAGTCATTTATAACAAGCCAGCAGCAGCAGCAGCAGATGATCAAGGATGCATACAGTACTTCTTCGATGAGACCAATGATGCAGACATACTATTTCAGCAGCAGAGGAAGAATGCCACTTGTTGGCGCACGATGCATTTGTCTTCTTGTTCTTCATCTGATCATCCCACCAACCTCATAATTCCTCGTACCTCATCATCAGCTGCAACTGTCGCAGCAACTGATCCTACTGCCACTATTCCCCGGCCGACAGTTCTCAGTTCATCATCGTCGGCGGAGATTATTAACGGACTATTATTAAAGCCTCAAGAATATATCGTCTACAGTAATGTGATTAGTTCACAGCATCTTGATGATGATGATGAGCACCATGAGGCACAAACTCTACAGTTGTTCCCTGTCCGAAGCATCCATGAAAAATGTGTTGATGATGATGATGAAGAAGAAGAAGAAGGTGAGCGAGGCTTACCCATGTTAGGCACAAGCACTACTTCCGCTTCTAATTACCAGTTTTTCGAATTTCTTCCAATAAAGAATTATTGAAAAAGGGGACTTTTTTGTTGTCATAATATAATATAATCTGAATAGTTGTTGCATTGTAACTAAGCTTCTATGTATAACGCAATGTCTAAAAGCCCCTTTTAGTAAGTTTGCGACCATATGATTTTCTAGGCCCAATCATAAAAATAAAATAAACTATCTTATTATTATTATTATTATTTGTTTAAATTATTACATGAATATGGACCATAGCAATGATGTTTGCTTGTGAGTTAGACAAAGACAGCATGGTCGATGGACCTAAGTAGTGTGTCTTAATTATTTCGGCGGCATGCACAATAGTGATCGATCATATTGGATAATGTCGTATTGCATTTCGTATAGTCTATTTTTTTATTTTATTTTACCATTCATTTTATGATAAGTATATGGCATGGCAGGTAATACAAAAATACATGATACTGGATGTATGTCGTCTTGCAACTAACATTAATAAATATAATATTAATATATCTTTTTTTTCCCAAAATATTCAATTTACTTACCAACCACGTTGGATTGACAATTGTGTGGGTTCCCCTTTGGACTACATTACCAACAAATGAGTCAAATCACAATGCATAATTACCAAAAACTAGTTAGTGTTAGATATTTTAGTGTAATTAGGAAATAAAACACGTGCGAGTAAGGAGGTGCGGAGTGCACGCTCGTTGATCGTTTTATTTCGGAACCCTAATAACATGCGGGGGTCAAGGGGGCCGCGCCCCCTTGCGGGATCCTAAGGATCCGAAAACACCCGAAGAGGCATAATACCCGAAGAGGCATGACACACAAAGAGGTATAACAAAGAGGTATTACCTTTTGAATAGATGTGTGTATTTCAAAGGGACACCACCTTTGAATGAACATGCATGCTTATGAATGGACACAACCATTCTTGTTTTGGGCTATAAATAAGCATCAGAACACTCAACTAAAACACACAAAAAATTCACAAAACACACAAGTTTCTCTAGTCTTATCTCGGGATAAATTTGGTGTAACTCAAGCAAAGGGTCCAAATATTATTTTTGGAAAGTGAATCCAAATACACGATTCTAGAGAGTAACCGACCATACAAATCAATACCCCAGTTTTGCTAACAATCAAAGATAATAGTTAGTTGATTTCAATGGCTGAAACAGTGAGCAACATGACTACGAAAATCTGCAAACTTGATAAGTTCGAGGGGGTGGATTTTTGTCGTTGGCAGAAGAAGATGCACTTCCTTCTGACGACCGTCAAGGTGGTGTACGTGCTGAGTACGCCCATGCCAGAGTATGAAGAGAACGAAACGCTAGAGGCCGCACGGAGGAGGAACAAATGGGAGAACGATGACCACATCTGTCGTGGCCATATTCTGAACGGCATGTCAGATTCATTATTCGATATATATCAGAATTTTGAATCTGCTAAAGCCTTATGGGATGATCTCGAAGCCAAATATATGGCAGAAGATGCTTCAAACAAGAAGTTCCTGGTTAGTAATTTTAATAGTTATAAAATGATCGATGCAAGACCGGTTATGGAACAATACAACGAACTACTTCGCATCCTTGGCCAATTCGCTCAACACCAACTTGTGATGGATGAGTCAATATCAGTTTCTAGTATAATTGATAAGTTGCCACCATCATGGAAAGATTTCAAGCACACTCTTAAACATAAAAAAGAGGAATTGTCTCTAGTACAATTGGGTAGTCATTTGCGTATAGAGGAATCTCTTAGGGCGCAGGAAAATGACCAACCGAAGGGCAGAAACGGTGCTGGAACATCCAGTGTTAATATGGTGCAGGATCGTGCCAAAAATAATAAGAAACGCAAGGGTCATGGTGATAACCATGGTGGTTCCAACAAGAAGCCTAAAGTGGCTTGTTGGAAATGTGGAAAACCTGGTCATTTCAAAAAGGATTGTCGGGTTGGTAAATGTGGTGGTCAGACAAGATACACCAACGGAGCAAGCACTTCGGGTGAAGGGTCTAAAAACCCTAACCCTAAACAAGGTCAGAATTTAAACATTTGTTATAATTCTGGTGTACTTTATGTATCTTTTAGTCCTGAGGCATTTTATGTGCAGGATAAGGATGAAGAAGCATGGTGGATTGACTCGGGTGCCACAACTCATGCATGTAAAGACCGAGGTTGGTTTAAAGATTTTCAACCAGTCGAAGATGGATCTGCTTTACATATGGGCAACGAGTCAAGTGCTCCAATAGTTGGTGTAGGAAATGTAGTTTTAGAATTTACTTCTGGAAAAACTATTACGTTAAGTAATGTATTGTTTGTACCGGGATTGCGTAAGAATTTAGTGTCTGGTCCTGTCTTGAACAAATGTGGTTACAAGCAGGTGTTTGAATCAGACAAATTTGTATTGACAAAGTCTGGTAATTTTATCGGCTTTGGTTATTATAATAATGGTATGTTTATGTTGAATTTAAATGAAATGCGTTCTTACGAGCAGTCTGCATTTATGACGTGTTCTAAAGTTAATAATTCTGTACTTTAGCATGCTAGATTAGGACATGTTCATTATAGAAGGATATATGAAATGTCTAAAGAAGGTTTTATACCAGCTTTTGATATTAGTTCTGAAAAATGCAAGACTTGCATGCTAACTAAGATTACTAGGCAACCTTTTCATAAAGTAATGCGCTCATCGGTAGTACTAGAACTTATTCATAGTGATTTATGTGATTTGCATGCTACTCCTTCCTTAGGTAACAAAAGATATTTTGCTACGTTTATAGATGATGCTTCTAGATTTTGTTATGTTTATTTGTTACATGCTAAAGATGAAGCCTTAGATAAATTTAAGATTTATAAGAATGAAGTTGAATTGCAACAAAATGCTATGATCAAAAGACTCAGAACGGATAGAGGTGGTGAATACTTTGATCCAACCTACTTTCAATCAGTAGGGATTATTCATGAGACTACTGCTCCATATACACCCCAGCAGAATGGTGTGTCTGAGAGAAAGAACAGAATCCTAAAAGAGATGGTTAATTCCATGCTATCCTATTCTGGATTAAGTGATGGATTCTGGGGTGAAGCTATGTTGACAGCTTGTTATTTGCTTAATAGAGTTCCAAATAAAAGGAACAAATTGACTCCTTATGAACTTTGGTTCAAAAAGAAGCCAAACTTGAATTATCTTCGTGTTTTGGGCTGTCGGGCTGTTGTAAGACTTCCCGAACCCAAAAGGAAAAGTTTGGGGGAAAGAGGTATAGATTGTATCTTTATTGGTTATGCTGAGCATTCCAAGGCTTATAGGTTCTATGTAATTGAACCTAATGACTCTATTTCGGTTAATACCGTAGTTGAGTCGAGAGATGCAATTTTTGATGAGAATCGTTTCTCTACTATACCTAGACCCAAGGACATGATCACAATTACGAGAGGAAATGAGGAAAGTTCTGATTTGACTGGTAACAAGTCAATTGAACTTAGGAAGAGCAAAAGGGAAAGGAAACAAAAATCATATGGACCAGATTTTCAGTTATATCTAATTGAGGGTTCTAGGGATGAGGTTTCAACCCAATACCTGTATTGTTTTAATGTTGATGATGATCCTAAAACATTTGATGAAGCAATGAAGTCTCAAGACGTTGTTTTTCTGAAGGAAGCAATTAATGATGAGATGGATTCTATCATGGGAAATAATACTTGGGTGTTGTCCGATTTGCCACCAGGTTGTAAACCTTTGGGTTGTAAGTGGATCTTTAAAAGAAAGATGAGAGTTGATGGAACTATTGAAAAGTTCAAGGCTAGATTAGTCATTCAAGGCTTTCGACAAAAACCCGAAATTGACTATTTTGATACGTATGCACCTGTTGCTCGTATCTCAACAATTAGATTGCTGATTGCATTGGCAGCTATTCACAATCTTGTAATTCACCAAATGGATGTGAAAACTGCATTCTTGAATGGTGATTTAGATGAGGAAGTTTATATGAAACAACCTGAAGGCTTTATTATGCCGGAAAATGAAAATAAGGTGTGTAAACTTGTTAAATCCTTGTATGGATTGAAACAAGCACCTAAGCAATGGCATCAAAAGTTTCATGACGTGGTCTTGTCCAATGGTTATAGTTTGAACCAAGCAGACAAGTGCGTATACAGCAAATTTGATAATTTTGGTAATGGAGTAATCATTTGTTTGTATGTCGATGACATGCTGATCTTTGGCACCGATCAAAAACAAGTCGACATGACTAAGGAATTCTTGTCATCTAGATTCTCCATGAAAGATATGGGGGAGGCTGATGTGATCTTAGGTATTAGGATCAAACGCGAAAACAAAGGAATTGCCATTACACAATCTCATTATATTGAGAAAGTGTTGAGGAAATTTAATTGTTTGACTGTACTCCCGTGAGTACTCCTTTGGATACAAGTATGAAACTTTTACCTAATACAGGTACGCCAGTTTCACAGCTTGAGTATTTTAAGGTGATTGGATGCTTAATGTATGCCATGACAAGCACAAGGCCGGACATCGCTTATGCTGTAGGAAAACTTAGTAAGTTTACTAGTTATCCGAGTACACATCATTGGCAAGCTGTAAGGCGGGTGCTTAAGTACCTAAAGAAAACTATAAATTATAGTTTGTTATATGTTGGATCTCCTTCTATTCTAGAAGGATATTGTGATGCCAGTTGGATCACCAATCCAGAAGATCATTCCTCTACTAGCGGATGGGTATTCTTGCTTGGAGGAGGTGCAATCTCATGGGCTTCCAAGAAGCAAACTTGTATCACCAACTCGACAATGGAATCTGAATTTGTTGCCCTAGCAGCAGCGAGTAAAGAAGCAGAATGGCTAAGAAATTTAGTCTATGAGATTCCATTGTGGTCTAAACCAATATCACCTATCTCTATCCATTGTGATAGCTCTGCCACTTTGGCAAAAGCTTATAGTCATATGTACAATGGGAAGTCAAGACACTTAGGTGTTAGACATAGCATGATTCGTGAATTAATCACGAATGGGGTGATATCTGTTGACTATGTTAGGTCACAACAAAACTTAGCAGACCACTTGACGAAGGGGTTGGCTAGAAATCTAGTTAATAAATCTGCAATAGAGATGGGATTAAAGTCCATATAATTTCTAATGGTAAGATACCCAATTTCCTTCTAATTTGAAATTAGAACAATTCAATGTGGAAAGCTTACCCTTGGAACTTGGAGTACATAGTGTTTTACATATCATCCCAGAGATATGTGCTCGGATCTGCATGGCAGTAGGTTGAAGTATAATCTTAATAGCTCCTTTGAAAAAGTACAGGTGCAGATGCATGACAAAAGAAGCTACCTATGTGAATGTGAAGTTTTGCCGCTTCAAGAAACTTTGGACGTAGTTTTGTATACATTCATGAATGGATATGGACACATGGCTTATAAATAGTGTCAGGTTTAGTTTTGTTTATTCTGAAAACTTGTGTGTACGTTACCGTCATGTATTCAAATGGGTCGAAGGGTTCAATTCTTAGAACACCCTATCTTCTCGAGTATTTGGTATGTGTAGTGTACTAAGATGAAAATTCAATCTTTTATGACATTTTCGTTTATGCATAAGTTTTGTTTTTGAGTTGTTTGTTTTAAAGGAATTGCACTAAAATGGAGGAGGATTGTTAGATATTTTAGTGTAATTAGGAAATAAAACACGTACGAGTAAGGAGGTGCGGAGTGCACGCTCGTTGATCGTTTTATTTCGGAACCCTAATAGCATGCGGGGTCAAGGGGGCCGCGCCCCCTTGCGGGATCCTAAGGGTCCGAAAACACCCGAAGAGGCATAATACCCGAAGAGGCATGACACACAAAGAGGTATAACACCTAAAGAGGTATTACCTTTTGAATAGATGTGTGTATTTCAAAGGGACACCACCTTTGAATGAACATGCATGCTTATGAATGGACACAACCATTCTTATTTTGGGCTATAAATAAGCATCAGAACACTCAACTAAAACACACAAAAAATTCACAAAACACACAAGTTTCTCTAATCTTATCTCGGGATAAATTTGGTGTAACTCAAGCAAAGAGTCCAAATATTATCTTTGGAAAGTGAATCCAAATACACGATTCTAGAGAGTATCCGGCCATACAAATCAATACCCCAATTTTGCTAACAGTTAGTGGGACGAATAATTATCATTTTTTTTATCTTACTTTATCCCAAAGATATCAATAATATTATCTCAAATAAATAAATAAATGACGTAGGGCTTTGGTAACTACATGGAAGGAAGATCCACGTGGGATTTGTCTTCTTTGTGGTAGGAACATGAACATCCTATAACTAGAAAAATGAATATTGCAAGTCATTCATAGTATACAGTTGAACAGTTGAGAAATAACAAGAAGCTTGAGTCAACTTTTCAGCTTATAATTGAATTAATTGAAAAGAAAAATGTTAAAAAGACAACAAAGCTCTTCGAGTCTGTGACGAATCACCCATAATGTCATAATCTCACTCTTACCACATACCAATAATGATCGCCAACACTCAACAGCTCAATCTTTTTTTAGGATTGATAATAATTCATTACTGACTTCTTTAGACCCCATAAAGTCATCTTTTTTTTGATAGCCCACTAACCCAAATCGTCGTATACTATAAGGCTTGCTTGCAGGAAGTTTCATCGAGTTTGTACATAATAATTTGATGGAGGATTCATTTGATGAAGAGTGTGATTATCTGTTCAAGGCTGTCTTAATCGGAGACTCAGCCGTTGGTAAATCAAATCTGCTGTCGAGGTTTGCAAAAGGTGAGTTTTGTCTAGACTCTAAACCAACTATTGGAGTTGAGTTTGCTTATCGGAGTATTAGAGTTGGTGATAAGCTCATCAAGGCTCAGATTTGGGACACTGCCGGCCAAGAAAGGTACTATCTTTCCATGTCCTAAAATAGCTTCTGAAAAGATTTGATAATCTTTGTTTATTGGGATTTTCATGGCCTTTCCTTTTTCTGGGCTGAAGCAAAGATGAGTTATATAGATGTTAGAATCGATCATATCTTCGATTTTTAGGTTAAGATATGCTATTAATCAGAACTCAATGGTGCAGATTCAGAGCCATCACTAGCTCATACTACAGAGGAGCTCTAGGCGCCTTACTAGTGTACGACATAACAAGGAAGTCAACTTTCGAAAGCCTCAAGAAATGGCTAAGAGAGCTTCGAGAATTCGGGAGCCGGGATATGGTGATCATGCTCGTCGGGAATAAGTCCGACCTGACCCAATCGAGAGAAGTCGAGCTCGAAGATGGCCAGAGCCTGGCTCAGCTGGAGGACTTTTCGTTCATGGAGACCTCGGCTAAGGAGAATACGAACGTCGAGGAGGCTTTTCTTCAGATGATTCATAGGATCTATGGCGTCAAGCGCCATAAGAGTTTGGAGGGTAAGTCGGGCGGGGGTGATGTGGGCAAGAATGTTCTTACATTGCAGGGGAAGAAGGAAGTTGTGTGCCTTGATGATGGCTTTGATCAAGTTTCTGCTACTAAACAAACTACTAGCCGTTGCTGTTCTTGATTGTATTTTTCTTTTTTTTTTCTTTCTTTTTTTTTTTCAACTGTTGATCAATACGTGGGCTTATGGGATTGATATAACTAATGATTATAGAAGAAAGATACGAACAAAGTTATAGCATGGACTGAGTACAGAAACATTCGAACATTCAAAACGAATTATTACACTGTTTTTTTCTTCAGACAGAGAGTTGAAGATCAAATTCTCAACCAGTCTACTGCACTTTGTCTCCTCGCTGATGACCATCGCCAGTTCTATTCCTCGCACAGAAACAAAGAAACATCAACGAGAGAAGCCTCACGACAAGGGACAAAGACGACATAAGAAGCAGAGATCATTACCAGTTTTCTTGGGGAAGTCTTCGACTGTACAATGGAAACTCGAACAAAAATATCATCTTGAACCATGATGGCACGTTCCCGTATATTGCTGGCGGGAGCAATATGAGAGGACTGAAACGCGAGAATTTTACTTTTAATATGTATTTTTTTTGTCGAAGATATTGTTATTATGACGATTATAACAGAGTGAGTGTTATAGAGACCAACCTTGTTGTTCTTTTATAGTGTCTGTAAGCAGAAACATTTCCATATTTCTTGTCTGCTGATTTCTGTTGAGAGTTGAGTAAGATTATGTCAGAAACAAGACTGAGATAAGAGCAAAACCAATGAAATAAAATGAAATGAAGACAAACCTCAAGAAGTGGAATGCCGCTTAGAAAAAGAAGTAACAGCGTCAGAAATATTGGCCCGAAAACAACAAGCCATTCAGCATCTTCCAAGACGGGCGTTGCAGCGACAAATATTCCCCACCAGAGTAAGATCTGGGAGCAGATATATTGTGAAAAAAATATATTTTTTTTAAGTTATTAGTTAAACGTTAATCCGAAAATTGACTAACCTCGCTGAAATAGTTAGGATGGCGGGAATATTTCCAAAGTCCAACGTTGCACCATTTTCCTCGATTCTCTTGTGAATTTCTAAATGCCAACTTCTGTTGATCGGCAGTTGCTTCAATAATGATGCCTAAAGACCACATGGTCCATCCTATAATATCTGCAGCTTCGATGGATGGATTTCGATTACTAGCATTGACGATTGTTAAAGGTAAGCTCACAGTCCACACCCAAATGGCCTGTAAAAGAGTTGAAGGAAAGAGTCAAAGTATGCCCAACATTTGTATAACTATCCCTACTTCCCATTTCAGACGAAGTGAGAAAGTAAATGTGAACCTGAAGAATCCAAAAAACAACCAATCTTCCAAAGTTAGTGCGGATATTATCGAATCGCCGATCCTCGCCCCACTGTAATATTCTGATGAGGGTAAGAGAATATGAATGGAATTAGGTTGAGGATAAGACTAACTGTCCACAACAATGTTCTCTGAGTCCATTGTATTTTTTCTTTCTCATATGCTTAAGAAAATTCCTAAAGTGAGAAAGCAGCTTCTTATCTGCTCTCACCTCATGAGTAAAAACAGTCCAAGCCGAAGGCCCCACACAACTACGAACGTCGATAGAACCACCTGAAAAGTAAGCTCAACGAAAACTTATAAATGATCGTCTTTCTTCGATTCTTTTGATATCTCATGCTAATGAGTATGAACGAATTCCTATCGCAGACATCACTTTAACAAAGATTGCCAGGTCCTTCACATTACAGTGCGAGCACACTGCAGTTTCACTCCAAACTTTTTATGCATCTATTCAGACAGCTCTCTATTTACAGTTCAAAAAACACTCATAATTTGGGAGAAGGGTAAACAAATATCTATGACAATGATGCTTCTAACGATTCTCAAAAGGGATTCACTTCAGAGAAACGAAAAGGTTAAAAGAGATGCAATCACCTGCCGGAAGTGCCATGACCCTTTCACGATCAAAGTCAATAAAGCAAGTATGACAAAATTTGTTCCACCTACGAAGAACAGCCAATGTTTTAACAAAAAAACGAATGTTATTTACTCTTCGTAGATTATCATGAAACATCCATCCTCTTCAACACTACATCAACACTACAGACTTGACTAGACTGACTATCAAATGGCATTTGTTATATAACCTCAACAGACGAGCAAAATGCTCTGCTTCAACAAAGTCATAAATAGACCAATAGTTAACTCTTCGTCGAATGGTCATGCATAAAGTTTCCTCATAAACCCAATTCACCGTTAAATTCCAAGACACCCAGCTAAGAATCAGTAGTTTCATGTACGACAATTCAATAGAAAGGTCATTCACATCGATACAACATGAAACGGAAAGAAAAAAGGAGGTATGAGATTTTGTACCTGCAAAGTCTGTTACTTTGTCAATCTTCAAAAGTGCAGTGATCACAAAGAAGATGAATTGATAACCCACCTGCAAAACAGCAAAAAACAGCAAGTCTGTTACTTTTGCATCGAACGCAACGATTATCTGTTTGTCTTAGAGACGTATGCTCTATGGAATATCTTGACATACAGTGACAATTGCTGTGAGGGCCAAGAAATGCGAGTCCATCACAGTAATGGATATAACAAAAAAACCCCAGTTTTGATCGAAGCTGAAATCAGATTTTGGCTGTCTTGTTTTGTCCTCCGGCCAAATGCTCGTTTAATCAAAAATCTTGACTTTCAAGGTCTATATATGGATTGCGATTTAATAGAATAGTTTTCTTTTGCTTATGTAGACTTCATCTTTATTCAGAAAAGTGTGGTAGGGAGAGAGCGTTTTGGTAAAAATTGAATGAGACAAGTTTCAATGCCTTGCTGTAGTAATCTCCACCCCATATTTATATGTCTTTGTTCTTGGACAAGTTTTCATATTTAAAGTTAAAACAAGTGAAATGCTTCATACGAAATCACTGTAGTTTTCCGATTTATTTTCCTTTGCCATTTTTCTTTGAATTAATTACCTAAAGATCAAATCTTATTACTATTTTTCCAAGAATTATAAAAACAGAACAGATCATCATCATCATCAGTAGTGTACCAATCAAAGCGTCTATAAATCTTCCCCTACAACGAAGACAAGCAGACAGAGAGTGGTGTCTAAAGGAAGAAGCTACATCAGATTCTTACATGAATCACAAACTTATGGGTTCTTCCCATCCTACTAAAACGTAAAATAACTCCAAAAGTATTAATTTATTCTTCCAACAAAGGTCAGCCCTGACTAATGTTTTAGTTACGGTTTGAGTTAGCCGACTCACCCTGCTTTCTAACCTTGGGGAGGTGGTACTAATGGAGGCTGAGGCTGAGCCTGAGCCGATGGTGGTGCAATAGGGTTCTTCGTTCCGGCTATTTCGAGCTCTTGTAGAGCGCTTAGTGCAGCTTCGTCATTCAAGCATGGACGTATTAAAGTTGCAGTTTGTCTGATTCTTGATTGCTGGTTACATAGGATAAAAGTGGGGAAGTTATTGCAAAAGCATAGATAGATGTGAAGATGCAATAAAAAAACTGAACTTGTTTCATTTCTCTTACCAAAGTTTCAAACTTGGCTTTCAGATCGAGGTAGGCCACTAGCAACTGGGAGTCTTGTCCCGTTCCAATTCCACCGTTCACCGTTGCCGCCGCCGGCGCATTCTGGCAAAAGAAAAAAAAAACGTACGGCTCATGCACTATCCTATTTATCAAACTGATTCATTTTGAAGCTAGCTAATAGATGGGCTTAAAATAGCAAATAGATAAAACAATCCCAAGATCATATCAACGTACCTTCCTGGGCCGCCCTAATGGTTTCCCTGAAAGTCTCCTCTGCTTCTTGGGGGACTGCAAATTCCCAACGCCAACATCACCACCGCCAGCGGCATTCTTTGGTGGCCGACCTCTCCGCTTCAGTCTCAGCACCGGCGCTATTGCCAACGTTTCGGGAGAAGCCCCGGCCATATTTGCCTGCTTGGGAGGTCTTCCAAGAGGCCTGCCGCTTCCCGCTCCACCTCTCTTCGGTGGACGGCCTGAGCCTCGATCGGCCCCACCACCTCCAGTCTTAGGAGGACGTCCGCGGCCTCTTTTCAACCCATTCGCCGTCCCAGCAGGTTCGAGCCCAGCAGCAGTCGAAGCGTCATTGGGTCCAACAGGCCCGGCATTTTGAGGAGAAGAATTAACATTTATAGCATTAGCTGGCGGAGCAAAAACAGGAACTGCCCGTTGGACTTCTACGTTGTTATCGACCTTAGCCTTGGGAGGTCGACCACGGCGTCTCTTGGCGGAGTAATCGGAAGGGTTAACGGCGTTGCTGACACCAGCGTTCGCTGGGGCAGCAGCAGCTCTAGCTGCAAGCTTGTAGGAATGTTTGACCATGACGAGCTCACCGCTATATCTAAGCATCTTGAGGTGGTCCGAAAGGAGAGCGGCGTGTGTCGGCGGGAGGCCTCCGTAGTGAGCTTCGATGTACTTCCCGATGGCTTGCTTGCTAGAGCCGTTGCTCTCGTTTAAACTGGTTAAAGCAGCAGTTATCATCTGCAAAAAGTTAAAAAAAAAAAACAAAAAACAAAAATGAACACAACACAAAGCAAGATCACTGAATGCCACTTGGAGAGTAGGCAGAGAGGAAGTTAGGTTTTAATTTAGCTACTTCAGCGTAAGAGGGTTGACTTGGCGACAGGGCAGAGGCGGTGGAGTTGCCGAAAGGAGGGACTGCGTCCCCCGTGGCCAGGGCGGAGGCCGGTGTCGGATCCGGCGGCGGCGTCGGGTCCATGTTTGGGTTCGAACTTAAAGTAACTGATAGCTGAGCGCGAGAAAACAAAGAGTGCGATTGGACCGTTGGTGGAACTGTGTAATAATTGACGGCTATCTTATCTCCATCGGAGGGAGCTAACAAGCTTTAGATTATTATTAGGTTTTCTTTTAATTAAAGCAAAAAGGACCAAACTTCTATACATTTTTTTATATTCTTTTCTGGGAATTTAATTTTTTCGTGAAATTCCTAAAAAAAAGAAGAAGAAGGAATCTTGATTAGTTGGAAAGGTACGGAAGTTTATTATTTTCAATTTCCAAAATAAAAAATAAAATGGGACAGATGGATCATATAGGCTAGGCAGATTTTGTTATTTTCTGAGTGGAATATTGTTCGAATGTGCTTTCATTTAATATGTTCAATGGATAGTATAGAAATTATATTATGCTCTGCATAAGCATAATACATTTCGTACAACTACAAAGCGTTGACTAAGTCTTTATTACAAGAATAGCAAATTAATATGCCTGAACTAACCCGACCCGATGGGCAGGATTCGGGTCCACGCGGGTAATCCGTGAGTTGTGGAAATGGGTCGGATCAATGCTCGTCGCCTCCTCTGACTGATTTGCCGACCTGTGGATGAGCTGCGGCGCGGCGGTCTTTTGATTAAGATCAGATTAACCACTTGGCGTTGTAATTTTATTGCACAGTTATTATAAAATTAAGACACGTGGAATGTAATTAAAGGCAAGTCTTAAGTCTAAATCTTCGTTTTGTGTCTTAATTACTGCACTAATCCTAATCTCAGTCATCATCCATCTTTTTACCATCAACAAAGGCCAAAAAAACAAAGCCTTTAATAAAAATCTAAAAATCCAATCTTTTTTCTCATGGCGCAGCTGGTCGAGACGTACGCTTGCGTCCCCTCCACCGAGCGGGGCAGAGGCATCTTAATCTCCGGCGATCCCAAATCGAACTCGATCCTCTATTGCAACGGGAGGTCGGTGATAATCCGCCGTCTGGATCGTCCCCTGGAGGTGAACGTCTACGGAGAGCACGCTTACCCCGCCACCGTGGCTAGGTACTCGCCCAACGGCGAGTGGATCGCGTCTGCCGACGTATCGGGCACGGTTCGGATCTGGGGGACCCGCAAAGAGTTCGTGCTGAAGAAGGAGTTCCGCGTTTTGTCTGGTCGGATCGATGATCTGCACTGGTCGCCGGACGGTGAGCGCATTGTGGCGTCGGGCGATGGAAAAGGGAAGTCATTCGTTCGCGCGTTTATGTGAGTGGCGGGGCTTTCCTTTTACAGACAATTTTATTTTAGTTGTCTTCTAAGTATTAGTTGTGGAGATGTTAGAAGAGTCTTCTAAACATTATATATCATACTGTTAGAGCTCAATGCGTTGGTTATGCTGAGTTTGTTCCCTGATGAATACTCTGTTACCACAAAATATGAGTCCAATCTACAATGCGATTTTTATGCTTGGTTTAATTTGAAGCATGCCGTTTCTCTACAAAGTTATCTTCTCTGATGTGGTTCGCTTGCAGGTGGGATTCAGGAACTAATGTTGGAGATTTCGATGGGCATTCGAAAAGAGTTTTGAGTTGTGCATTCAAGCCGACAAGACCATTCCGCATTGTAACGTGTGGAGAGGACTTTTTGGTTAATTTTTATGAAGGGCCTCCATTTAAGTTCAAGTCTTCTCACAGGTTTTACATACGTGCTGTTTAATTTGAGAGTTATTTCTCCATCTACCTCCCTCTTCACGGGTCTTTACCGAATGATTGTTATGCTGGGAGCTGTTGTTTTTCGCACCTTTAATGTGTGAAAAGTCTAAACCTTCAACTTCGATTTGCAGGGACCACTCAAACTTTGTAAACTGCATTCGGTTTTCTCCTGATGGGAAGAGATTTATCAGCGTAAGCTCTGATAAAAAGGGAATCATATACGATGCGAAAACTGGAGAAAAGATTGGCGAGCTGTCTTCTGAGGATGGCCATAAAGGCAGCATATATGCAATCAGTTGGAGTCCTGACAGTAAGCAGGTTGCTGCGGATTTTTTGCTTGCAAAAAAAGCTTTGTTCTGCTGAAACTCTTAAACTATTCATCGAGCATCTCAAATGTATTTATGATTAAAGAAAGTAGTCCGAACGATAAGCCTAAGCTTGATTTTTTCCCGGCATATTGCATACTGATTACTAGAACTCTTTCAGGTACTGACAGTGTCTGCTGACAAATCTGCCAAAGTGTGGGAGGTATCTGAAGACAACATAGGACAAGTGAAGAAAACATTGACTTGCCCTGGTTCTGGTGGAGTAGATGACATGCTCGTTGGCTGTCTCTGGCTAAATGATCACGTCGTTACTGTTTCTCTTGGTGGTACCATATTTTTGTACTCGGCGAGTGATCTTGACAAAGATCCACTGGCATTGTCTGGACACATGAAAAACATTAATTCAGTGGCTGTTATGAAAAATGATGCCGGAATTATATTGTCAACCAGCTATGATGGCTTGATTCTGAAGTGGATAAAAGGTGCTGGCTTCTCTGGAAAGTTAGAAAGGAAGGCGATTTCTCAAATAAAATGTTTTGCAGCCGTTGATGGCGAGATCATGTCTTGTGGATATGATAATAAGGTTCGGATATATGTCTCGTTAGTGTTTATTCTTTCTGAAGTGACGGTATTTATTCTCTTCATACGGTACATATAGTTGTTCATTTACTATCTCAAATTAGAACATAAATGTGCTCGACATTGAGTATTTAGAGATATCAACTGATAATGCATATATACAACTGACAAACCATGCAGTTCAGTAACTAACTCTTTCTGCGTTTTTCATATAAAGGTTTGGAGGGTTCCTCTTCTCGGCAACCAATGTGGGGACGAAAACTCTGTGGATGTGGGAAACCAGCCAAAGGACTTGTGTATTGCCTCTCATTCTCCAGATCTTGCATTGGTCGTAACTGACGCTGGTCTTACAGTCCTACATAGTACAAAAGTTATCTCAACCATCACCCTGGGATTCACTGCAACTGCGTGCACTATCGCGCCCGATGGGACAGAAGCTATTGTGGGCTGTCAGGATGGAAAATTGCATGTGTACTCCATTGCAGGCGACGCCTTAAAAGAAGAGGCAGTGCTCGAAAAACACAGGGGGGCTATAACCGTCATTCGCTACTCTCCCGATCTCTCCATGTTCGTATCAGCAGATGCTAACCGAGAGGCCATCGTATGGGATCGTGATTCTCACGAGGTACAGATTGCCATGTTTTTAGGCCTTGATTTGTTTGAAACTTCAGGCTCTACATGAAAAAACCGAAGTAGTTCTTTACGGACCATTACTCGTGTGCAACATTAGAAGGATTTTTAGGAAAGTATAACTAAATCTAACAGTTAATTCCCCATGTGTCTCCAATTCTATGCATCCCTCTAGTGAAATGGAACTTATAATCAGCAGAAACCATATAAAAAAGCTGAAAAGAAAAAGGCCAAGAATGATTTTTTTCCTTTTACTCTATCTCATACATCGAATTTCACAAAGATTACATTACATATTTTCCAGGTGAAGCTGAAAAACATGCTATACCATACGGCAAGGATAAACTGTGTGGCATGGTCTCCTAATAGCAGCATGGTTGCAACTGGATCATTGGACACTTGTGTTATTGTGTACGAAGTGGACAAAGCAGCTTCTAGTAGGATAACGATAAAGGGTTCTCACTTGGGTGGAGTTTATGGTTTAGATTTCGCAGATGATCAAACCGTGGTTAGTTCTGGGGAGGACGCCTGCATCCGTCTGTGGCAGATTACTCCTCAGTAATGTTGTAAAGACAAGAACTTCCATGTCCTAGAAAGAGAAAACCATTACCGAAAATTTTCCTGAAACTGAGGCGCAAGTAACCTTTCTTGTTTTTGTCCCCAAGATGGTCATTTGTTCCTTTTAAGTTTATTCTGCTTGTGTCTGTTCTGTGTGCTCTTGTTTGTTTCTTTGCCGATGGTTTCAAGTGTTTTGGTATCTGTTTGTTTTTCTTTAGGGCTGATATTTATGGGGGTGAGGACCATTTTTGCTTCTTTTTTCCTGATATTCTGCTCATTTTGCTGATCAATTTATTTTTTGGTTTTTTCTTACCATGTATTGGGTGCACTTTTTGTTTAAGGTTTTGTGATACTCAAATTTAGCTTCATATATTACCATATTTTGTGTTAATGAAAATTTTATTATGCATGTAAGTAAAGCATATATGGGTGTGTGTCTACTGTCTGTGTGTTGCTGCAGTAGGAAACCATGTTCATTTTGGCTTTGACAACGCAACCAAATACGCTAAAAATGGACAACACAGTAGTAAAATTCAAACAAAGCTTATCAGACGTGGTAAGACTCAAACAAACAAGAAAGACACATCTCAATGGGAGAAGAATCACGAAAGGTATGTAACAAAAAACAACTCAAACGATGATATAATCTCCAATCGCAACTTCAAAAAACAGGCTCTTATTTCCGCCGTGTGAACTAAACCGAGGATGAAATTCATCTTTCTCGGTTTAACAATAACTCACCAACCTGGTTATCTCTTCTTTCGAGCCACAACTTCTTTCATGAATGATGCAAGATTAATATGTTCCGACTCATCAGATAGGGAGGTGGGATTTTCACTCAGGTGAAGCTCACTGTCCCTCTCGAAAGATGTCACGGAATGCTCTAAATTACCTGACGGAGAATGATCGCCGTTGCTAGGCGATTGTCGACCACTTGAAGAATCGATTTGTTTCTCTTTTTCATTTCTCACTAGTGTTTCCCTTTCGGGTTCATGCACTTCCATCCTGCGAAGAGTATGTACGTTGTTATTTGATGATGTCTCCAAACACTTCTTCCCCCTCCGAGGACGCAGTTTACCAGCCTTCACAGCTTGATTGGTACGATTGTGTTCAAGCTCGGTTGATTCTCCACCACGTATATTTTCCACATCCAAATTGGCGCAAGGTTTTCTGTTACTTATCCCCTCCTCACAGGCACCAACCAGCATGAGGGCGCTGTCTTCGATACTGCAAATACACAGATATTTAGCCAATGTGCATAGACAATATATATCAGATTTTGCTGTAATTAAACAGTGATTGCACCTCGATCTCCTCTTCAGCTGACGGGGTTTTCTCTTTTGCCTACTCCTGGTAGTACTAGATTTGCTAACATCATTGTCATTATCACATGACATTCTGTCCTCAGATACTGTCAAATCATTAGCTTTCTTCGCCGAATGTGATCTCTTGCCCTTTCCTCTGCTAGACGCGGATTTCTGATTCGCATTCCTGTCATTGCTGCAATTTGTAAACCTAGAAAACTCCTCGCAGTTTATCCTGCTCGAGTTCAGAAACAGTTTAAATAACATGAGAAAATATCATAAAAATATTTATGTACGGAAATAGACAGTGGTAGACTTGCCCAAAAGAAATGGAACCGGAGGTTTCAACCGCCAGTTCCGGTTACCAACCGGAACCGTGGCCAACCGTAACCGAAACCGCATAGCTAGCGGTTTTGGCCGGTTAGCAACGGTCGGCAAACCGTAACCGGCGGATCCATCTGCACAAAACATTTAACCAAAAATAAGAACTATATATTGCAAGAATATAATATTTCTCAAAAAAAAAAAAAATTCAGTTTCATTTGACAATTATTCAGTTTCTCAAAACTTATGTGTTCAAGATGGCTTATATATTTTAAAAGAACGTATTCTACCAAGTAAATCCGCGATTAGTTATTTAGGTAGACATATACATCTTTGCTAAAAAAAAGGGAAATTTTTTTGTAGACGATTAGGTATCCCACCATATTCCACATATAGGATGTTATGTGGATCTATCGTAATGCACTTTGTGATTTTTATACTCAAAACTCGGAATGTGGTATACAAGTACAACTACATCCGACACAATGGGATGGATGCAACAGACTATGTGAACTACTCTACAAGTATTTCACGATGCCACAAACGAACTTTCGAATGTATATTATCCCACATTTAACTAAGCTTTAGATCATTGCATCAAGATAGCATTAATTTCACAAGCTATCGTTGATGATCCATACTTAGGAATTGCCATGATTATGCCATGATTGAAAAAGGATCTAAATGGAACAAATATTTTTGGGATTTACTCGACGTTTTACTAGTAGCTAAAATACTAGAACCAAAGATGCGACAAAATGGTTTGGAAAGTTTGCTTAGTTTATAGGGTAAATGATGTTATACGCCCACGTGGATATACTGAAATGTATGTTTCTACTATATGCTTTTTTTAATTGTGCGAAACTCCCCTGTGTTGTCTAAACTTAGCATAATACTCCCGGTGTTGTTTGAAACTTAGAACTGTGCCCCCCGGTCAGGGGGTGTAAACGGCAAGGTGCGCATGATTAAATAAACCACGAGGATGTTTTACGCTATTAACAAATCAGAGGGGCTTCAATGCTTAGTTTGTTAACCACACTTGGGTTATATGCAATTTAGCCTAGTTTATGTTATAGTGCACTTTCATATGGTTGTTATATAATGTAGACCCGAACTATCATAAATCAATAAAAGACAAATCTTATAAAACTACGGCAAATTTATAGAGAATATAAGATTTGATTTTGGTCGAGAAATGTCTAGTAGTAGACAATGTGACCAAAATCCTTCCAGTGGAATCGCATTTGGGGTCTTTTCTCATACTATAATGTCATAAATGCAACTAAACGCCCACAATCAATGCAAAATCCATTCATCAAGTTAGACAACTATTGGACAAATGAGTTCGAGTATAGCAAAGATGAGGAAATTTGCTTCGACATCCTTGACTTAATCCCATATTGGCTAGACTTGCAAAAGAGATTTTTGCATGTCATGTTTCAACCATAACAGTTGAACAAGCTTTTGGTACGGGCAGGCATACTTTAAGCGGAAGGCGTTCGAGATTAACAATTGAAAACCTCAAAAACCAATGCCTTCTTAATGATTGGGTGAGAGCCGACTATTCAACACAAGATCAATTGAATATGGATTTGAGTGACGACCTTGCGGAGGATACTGAGCCAAGTGAATGTGAATGAGTTGCCGACACGACGAAGAACCAAGTATGCCAGCATGCAGGAAACAAGTCCGGAAAAAAGATAAGTTCCCTACTTTTATCTTTCTATTATATTTTAAATATTAACCATATTTTTATTTTTTATACTAACTTATAAGTTTAATATTTGATAAAAAATAGGTAAATTTTCAAACTCGACGAGAACTCGAGTAGTCCGAAAAAGATGTGTATTCAAATTTTCTATCTATTGTATTTTAAAAACTTATCATATTTCTTAATTGTTTTGTTTTGCAAAGCAACGGCCCGACAAGAACTCGAACGGCCCGAAACGGTAAGTTTTGCATAGTTTAATCTTATGTCTTAATAGTTTTAAATTTTAATAATAACCAAACATTAATTTTTTTCCCAGAAAAAAAGGTATATAAAAACCGGCAAGCCGCCGGTTCAGAACTGGAACTGGCTTCCACCAACCGTAACCGTCCCTAAGGCGGTTAGGCGTCCCGTCCGAACCGTGACCAACCGTGAGAAAGTCTAGACAATGGTTACCTACCCAGAAGGAGAAGCATTCTCAGACAGCTTCCTGCATTTGGCAGAGAGGTAAAATGGTCAGTTTTCCAGAAAAATAATGATATCTTAAGAGGGGCCATGCTTTACCAACACATCATACCTTGATTTTTTCTTCCTACCCTCAACATTCTCGGGTCCAGCGATTCGATTTATTTCCGGCAATTGAAAATCATCTGGGCCAAGAGAAGGTTTCTCAGACTCTCTATCAACAAAGTTTGATATACATGCAACCCTCCGAATCTTTCTAGCAGCTTGAATTCGAGGTACATCATCAGGAAACAGCACTTTCCATCGCCTAAATCACAGAAACAAAAGTTAAGAATAAAAAGGTACGATTCATGTATTATTTCTCGGAAAGAAGGATGTACCTCCAACATTGGTTATCAGTTCGGTGAGGGACGCATGCAGCAACCTTCGACCAGCAATATCCAAGTTTTGCCACTGCTTCTTTCAGTTTCAAGTCTTCTTCTTTAGTCCATCGAGACTTGCTAATGGAAGGATCTAAGGAATTGACCCATCTGTGTCGGAATTCAATACCAACTTTATTAAATGGTTAAGTTGCATATTTTATTGACATAAATTTGGAGTTTGGTTGCATAAATTTTCATAGCAAAACTGAGACAGGGTACCTCTCTCTGCACTGGGGATGCGTTCGACCAGGCACATGACCAGCCACCTCTTTCCATTTTCGGCCAAAGAGAGTCACAGCAACTTTCAAGCTTTCGTCTTCCTCAGGAGTCCATTTACCAACCCTCTTTTTGTCAGGATGAAGACTTTTAATCCATCTGTATCAAATTCGAAACCACGAGTGTAAATAATTTCACAACGAGTGGAATCACAATATAAGTAGAGCTTGGCCTGCATTTGAAAGATATGCTAATTGATTGTACGGAAAATGCTAGGGAAGTTAGGCTGAAGTTCCATAACAGAGTTACATACACATGTGTATTTGCATATATGGACATTTAAAAAAAACATAGGTTAGTGATATCTGGGAGGATTCTTGTCTCCTGGATCCGACTTCTGTTTAATATTGACTAAGTTGTGTTTTTATCGGTTTCTAGATTTATTGTCAGCAAGGACCGGTCAACTATTAGTAACAGTCAGTTCCTAATGATCATGAATGTCATGCAAGGGCGAACAAATTTCTTCTTAAACAGACTTGTGATATCAACTCCATTATTTGATAATGGGGAGAGACCCACATTGAGCTATAAATGCATTGCTATATCACTCGAATATAATGTTATATTATTTTTATTATCTTAATAATTAATATGGCATAAGCATAGTATCGTCCCTAAATAAAATTGACTTTTCTTGTCAGGCATCAAAATCATATTAGCATAGTGTGGCCCAAATTTTATCAGTACTAAGCAACGAGGCTCTCAAATTCAACGGCTTCCTTTTTATGTTATAGTTACAGTGGACAGTTACTCAACAACATCAAAAAACAAAAAACACGAGTAACCATGCTAACTGACCTGTTAGAGCACTGGGTACCAGCACGTCTTTCCATCACAGAAGCGACAATTTGCCAATTGCTCTCTCCATAAGTTTCTACAGCTGCAAGTAGTTGGTTATCCTCCTCTTCGGTCCACTCACTTTTGAGCATTTTAGCATTCAGACTCCTTTGATAACGTGCTAAGCACTGGAAAGGTGTTCTATTACCTCCCATTGAAGCAGCAATGTCCATCAAATTCCTTAGTCCCTTATCTTCAACAATGCGCCAAAGTTTTTTGTCCTCTGTTGAAGTCCATGGATTATGATTGATTAATGGGTCCTCAAAATTTAGAAACCTGCAAGATAACGTGCAACAAGATTACAAAATCAGACAAATAAAATTGGCAAGGCATATATATCATATAAAATGATCAGAAAAAAAATGTCATATTAGATGGAACAAACTCGACTAATGATATATTACAAGGATGAAAACATGCATAACAGCATGAAAACTCAGCATATGGAAACCATTTTTATTTTGAATTGAATTTGCAATGTGATTCCAAACAACTTTTTATGTTAAACTGAATTGTTATCTTCAGGATTTATCATCTTCCACCAAATTAAGTCAGGTGGCTTAATCCTAACCCGTGAAACTGGTATTTCGCGAAAAGCATTTCAAAACTGACAGCACTTACATTGCATGACATTCTGCTCCAGAACGCTGAGGAACATACATAGCAGCAAGCTGTTCCCAATTAACATTAGGCAAAAACAATCTCATTTTCTCTGGTGTTATATCAAGATCTTTAATTAATACCATAACACTGTCAATATTGCCAGGGTCACAAGATCCTTCCGCTTCACTGCAAAAGAAAAAAAGGAAAAATGACCATAAATAACAAAAATTGAAAACAACTCCCATATCACAAACATTATGATAGAAGCATGACAGGTGCTCAACTATTTCTTCTACCTTGCAGACTTCACATATATCTACCATAATTTCATCGGAACAACTTTAAAGGACATATATCAGTAAGATTTTTGCAAAGCAGTGGAATAGGGACTACACACTTCCAACATAAGAGATCAGGTGTGATCCTTGAGAAACAAACCTAATATGATCAACAGAACGCTGAAGCAACATCCCTTGAAATTGTTGTTTCACACCCTTCACAAGATTTTCCCTTTCTTCCTTTGACCACTTTTCCCGGGTAACAGAAACTGGATACATAGCCAATGCTTGCCTATATTTAGCAACATGTACATTTTCTTGAGGTCCCTTGTCTAAAGCACGGATCTTTTCCCTGTCAACCTACAAAATCAAACGTATGAGTCACCATACGCCCCGAACATAAGAAGCATTTGAGGGCATTTTGGAACAGTGCAACAGCAAAGGTGAGTCCAGAGAGTCTGAATACTGCATACAAAGATGAGTAGGAATTGAAAGAAAAGTAGTGTCAAGTGAAGTGAGGACATTCAAAACCTTAGAATTTTTCTTTGGCTTTTGGACTGATATCAACTGCACTCGTGCATCCCTTTTCTGAGATAAAGCTCGCCCAACCCTCTTTTTGCAAGCAACCTGAAAGTCTCTCAAGATTTTGACACGTCCTATTAGCTTTTTAAGTTCGTCAATCTTGGCTTCGACATGCAGCATCTTGTTTCGCATAAATTTCTGGTAAGATCTATTCTTCTTGATGGCATCAATAAATTTCAGGGCAGACTTTGGGAATTGACTGCCATAGACTTGTGGCCCAGAAATATCATCATGCATTGGTTTGTTCCTGACTAAATCAGAAAGCCCCTCCCTCCCAACAGGAGCTGATTCATGGCAAATAGGTTCACCGGTATCTAGATAATCGATAAACTCTTCTTGAGCATTAGTTCTCTCAACAAATCTGTTGGAGGTTTCCTTTTCTGAATCACTAATAGTAGCACCCACCTGCAAAGGCCTGCAAATTAAGTCCTCCAAATTGTCGCTTACACCACCTGTGCTTAATTAGACAAGATGAAGATGTTTAAGGATACAAGTCAACCGCAGTAACCTTATTTATATACATACGACACCATTTCTTGGTTTGGCAAGCCAACCACGAATTGAATTTTGACCCACTCGAAGTGAAATAATCCTAGATATAATTTCCTATCCAACCGAATTCAGAAAAGTAAAATTGAAGCCTATTAAACATCATATTCAGAATTATAAACCTAGAGATACACCATGTGATCCAGCCAAAACCTTCTCAATAAACACACACACAAAAAAATGACCTTGAGTATAGGTAGCAAAACGACGTTGAATAACACGAATTGTCTCGAACTCTTCCTCGAAATCATCATCGCAGTCACCAGCGGACAAACCAGGCGGGAGCGCACCCAAAGGTTTCATCATCGATATCTCCTCAGATCCCCCCACGTCCAAATTGAAACGCTTCCGAATGCTGCGCACCAGCTCAAAGTCAGCTTCATCAACACCATCGTCGTCTGACGTTGCACTCGCGCTCGCCACTGCGGATGATTTGTTGCTATCCATGGGGCTTGTGGAGACGATTTGGCAAGCTTCTTTAAGAGCTTCCATGTCTTCTTTAAAACCATCGTCAGAATCGCTATCGCTGAAGTCATCGCCAACGCAGCCAGGCGAACCCATTTTTTTCACAGACTGGAGAGTTCAATGAAAATGACGAATCGAAGGTATTTATATGTAGACAATACAGATTTGGGCCCAAAACTTAGAAAACCCAAACAGCTACAAATAGGCTGGCCCATCAACTAAAGGCCCAAAAGGCCGAGTGCAGTTTTGTTCCATCACTCAAAGGCCCATATATGTTGATAAATTCAAGAATTAATAAAAAAAATGTGAAAATAATCATTTCGATTTTAGTAATTGTTACGAAAAAAATAATGAGGAGAATCTGGCAGGCAACAGTATTCCGGAATCTGAGGGGGCATGAAAATTCCACTGAACCATTCAATTTTGGTAAGTTTCATTTCAGTTACAAAGATATAATATATATATATATATATATATAATCTGCAGTAGCTCAACCACCCAATCAAAATTGTCAGCTCTATGTAATCTCCCTCATTCATGGCTATCAACGTACAGTACAATCTTCAGATTCAACCACCTTATAACCGCATGTCACATATAAATATATATATATATATAATATATATGTGGATTTATATATACTAAAACTATAGAAAATAAAGAACATTCATGCATGGTAAATGTCTAAATAAATAAATAGCAAACCCTAGAGGTTGTTCTTCGAAATTACAGGCTGTGTTTTTATTTGATCGAACATGTGAGAAGCTGTTGGAAAGTATTCCGTACATTATAAGACAATGGTAGTAATAATATTCCATACAATAATATACCTATAAATAACCTTTACTCTGATTATACCATTCACCTATTTATGATACTCTTCGACTCTATAAATATCCCACTACTCAGCATAGCCCTTTTATCATAAAATGTCCCAAGATTAAAAACATTCTTTCTCTTCCTCTCTCGCTGTTAAAACATATATCGTGTAAGATTTTTTAGGAGAAAAATCCTTTTTAGGGAGCATAAGGAAGGGTTTTTAACTCTGAGGAAAGAAGAGAATTAGTGTTGACAGAAGATAGAGAGCACAGATGATGAACATGCCATATATGAAATTTGCATCTCACTCCTTTGTGCTCCCTATGCTTCTGTCATCGCCATAAGTATTCAACCTCTTACTTCCCCTTGAAGAAACCCTTCTGTGCAGAAATGTTTCAAGCATTATCATTTAGGTTTCTTTTCTTTTCTCTTCTTTTTCTGGCTCCGTTTTCTCCTAATATTAGAAAAATGTCTTCTTCTTTTTCTCCTGAGTTTTTAGTCTTTGTGTAGTCTTACTAATCAACATTAAATTACAGTTTCTACGGAAGCAGGCGATGGATATGGTATGGATAAGAGCTAGAATGTGGACATGAAGTGTTTGTTTTGTTGTGAGGACATATTCATGATGACTTATGAGTTGATTGGTCTATTAATAAGTCAACTTATGTCTACTATTGAAGCTGCTGTAGTCGTTGCTAATTTCTTTTAATGGCATTTTTTGTACAATTTCTCAGGACAAAATTTCAGGTGCTTCAGCTTCCTATCAGGGTTTCATTATGTGGTAATAATGTATAGTATGTATGCATCTTTCCCAATTCTTATTTTCACTTTTCCTTATTTTCTTTCATTTATTTTACTTTTTCAATAAAATCACTATTATTGTCATGTCATGTAAATAATATGAACGATTTTCGTTTTGTGAAAAACTTACCATTTCTGCAAAAAAGATACCACATTGCAATAAGTCTCTCCTTTTTTACGATCACCAAGCTAACATACGTCATGTCCCGATATATTCATGCACCATGTAATAATGCCAATTGTATATATGTATTGAATTATAACACTGCATTATTCAATCACCAAGTGTTAGATTTTTTTAGGAGGAATATTATCCCTTTTTAAATATTTGTTCGGTTTGCATTTGTCCATTTTATAATGGTGGGCTAGATCGACATTGACTTGAGAAGTTGTGTGGTTCTTGAAAAAAGTGGTATACCACTATTACCATTCTTACGGAAAATTACCAAAGGACCACACTCAATATATATTTTTCTTCGTATAACTACACTATTACATAATGCAATTTGCAAATCAACAAAAATGATTCTTTGGGTAGCCAAAAAAAGAAGAAGAAGAAGAAGAAGAAAATGGTAGACCCTAATTTGTGAGGTGAATGTGACATTGTTGTTAAAGTGGTCCTTGCAACTTTTCGAATTTTACATTATTAGTGTTTGAGCTCATCCTCTCTATGAATGCGACTTGATGGTCTTTGCCTTTTCAAGCACTGTCAATATATTGATGGATGTTTCTATATTTAGATGGATGCTTGGCCAGGGCACTTTAGTCCTATCTCAGTCTCGATTTTGACATTTTATTTCTTATTAATATCCCTTATTTAATATAATTTCTTACTCGATTCTACTGTTGTTTATCTATTTTGTTTATAAATTTAATCATGTAGTTAAATTTTCTATTTAACACATACATGATATGATACAACACAACGAAACGACCTTTGTTTGGTCGGAAAACTACTGTGGGCCTTCGGCTTTATAGTTTTGCTTAATTTTCAGTTACTTAGGATCGGCCCATATTTATATGTTACCTTAGTTTTTTGGTTGACGTTGGGCTTGGGCTACAATACAAAGCATGCCTAGTGTTTTTAATCTTTATTTTCATTATTAATAATATTTTAGTTTTGCTCAATTCAACAATTTGGAGTCCCCTACCCAAGTAATAAACAAATATTCTTTTATTACTTTATATACATATATATATTATCATGAATCTCGATTTGATTTACTTTATACGAGGTTTTATCACAAGATTTATCTTTACTTTTCACGCGCTTCTTCTCATGACTTGAAAGTGCTTGGGAAAGTAAAGTAGTTTCTATCATCAATTTTCTTTTTCTTTTTTCTCTTATTTATGAAAATCTTAAAACATCTGTAAAATATTTGTTGGGTTTTTGGCTTTTGGGCCTTTGAGGCCAAAAGTGGGTAATTGACCCAAATGTCAAAAAACATATCGGTTTTATTAAATCGAGAAGTCATCGTTCGTCGAAACTCGAAATTGATGAAAGATTCATAATCTACGTTTCGAGGGGAATCTATCGAATATTAATTTGCTCAAAACCGATGTCGGGTGAATGAGAAATTAATTTTTAATCTCAGCCCAATAATATTAATGAATAAGGTAATGGTGTAAAAGAGGGGATCAAAAGTCCCACGTTGGAAAAACATCTCAAGTTTCTCCACCTTATACATAGATACACATCATAAGTCATCAAATAAGTGGTGAGTCCAAGGAGATGGGTTCAAGGGCCCGTGAGCCCGAACCCGAGCCCATGCGCGCGGCTCGCTAGCCCAAGCTCATATTCGGAATTAAATTTATGCTCCGGTGACGTGGCACCGGTGGTGACGTGTCGTCCAGGTGGCAAGGTGGGGCGATGACGTGTCGTCCACGTGGCACGCAGTGTGGCGAGCGGCAGTATTGGTGACGTGGCGGTCGCCCGCTCGTCTCTGGAGGAGCTCCACCGCCGATTGTCTCACTCTCTGCTCAACGGAAGGCATTTCACGATCAAGTACCAGCTTCCGAGTGAGGATTTGGACTCGTTGATATCAATTGCTACCGACGAGGACTTGGAGAATATGATCGACGAGTACGATCGCTTCGCTTCGTCTTCGTCTCTGCTTAAACCTTCTTCTCGTCTTCGCTTGTTCTTGCTTCCTTCTCGGCCGGAGACTGCAGATTCCATGGGCGCTCTGGTCGACGACGCCAAGTCGGAGACGTGGTAATTTCTCCCTAATTTATAATTATAAAAAGAAAATATCGCATTCCAAAATTGGTTATCGATCATGACAGGTTTGTGGATGTATTAAACGTCGTCGCTGCGAATTTCCTCACAAGAGGTCTCTCAGATTCCACGACAATCGACCACACGGTGTTGGACCAAATCGGCGACAATCACGATCATGAGCTGGAGATTCAGAACAGTGTTTCTAGTGCAGATCTCGAATCACAACAAGTTCATCGTCATCAGCAGAAAAACGACGATAAACAGCTGTTGCTGTATCCTCATAACGACAGCAATGGCGTCCACCAAGCGGCGGTGGCTTTGGATCAGTCTCAGTACTCACCACCGCCAGTAGAAACTAATTCGTCGTTCGAATCGAGTTCTTCAGCCCCATCAGTGTCGAATCTTCCACCTATTAAGGTAAGAGCCGAAGATTACCAAACTTTTGGATTAGACGATCAGCAGATCTCGAATCAAGTCAATACGGGCAATGCTCCTCAAGCAATACTGCAACCTAATCCTGCTGTAATTGTGGGCGATGAAAATGCCGAGAATATTAGGGTTTTTGGGGGATGATTTGGGGGTTTTGGCTCCAACTGGGTTGAGGAAGCCGTCATTGCCACTTCAACTTGTTGCAGAGGAAGCCCTTGAATATGCATAATCTGCACTCACCTGATTCCAAGCATTCCTACAATCTGCCCTCGCCTGATTCTGCTGCCAGGTATCTTAGTAGCATAGGATGATGATTATATCTCTGTTGTAATTGTGAGGTGGGGTCTCCCGGATATGGATGTAAAAACTAAGTTATCAGTCAAATAAAATGTTGATCCTAATGTTGAAACAACATTCGGATCAGAAGATTTTGCATAGCGAAAAATTAACTTAGTTGTAAAAAGATTTAAGCACACGATGGAAACAGGGTTTCAAAATATGCAGCAAGTTATAAAAACTTGCTGCGTGCTTTCAGGGCAAAATTCCACTACGAGAATGGATTACAAAAAAGCATCTATCAAAGATAGTAAAAAAACAGCCTAGAAAAGAGTATATCTACTCTACCAATCTTCACACAAAACTCACATATAGATCCTAAGTATTATACAAAAGTGTGAAGATAAAAACTAGGCACAAAGAGATCGAAACAGATAGATGATGATTGAAAGTTTTCCTTTCTTCAGCTCGTTGCACGCGCGTGTCTTCGTATCTGATATTTTCGATACTGAAACTCGAATGGAGTCTTCTGTTTATATAGACGTGACTCCCCCTATTTTACAGGTTCAGTTGGGTTTGTTCCACCTTATACTCCTTCTTCTCTATTTTTAGTAAATGCACCTCCTATTTTTAGTTCCACTCAACTTCCATATCTTTACTCAGTCCAAGTCGTGAATATCCCCTGCTCACATTTAAACAAAGCCAAAAAATAGGATAAACGGTCATTTGGGCATGAAAGACAAAACATCGATTTGACCAGGTCTGGGTCAACAATGTTGACTCCAGTGTCGGCTCAACATTGTCAATGTAAGACATCAACAGTAATGAATATTAAGGAGATGACTGTTATTCTCCGGCGTGCATTATCTTTCTTTGCAGTGACAGCAGCATAGCAGCGGCCGAATCTCTGTCGTCGAATCAGCAACAGACCATGAACACGGCCCAAATCAAGAAACTTCAAATCTCCTCAGCCACCACCATTCAAGAACCACCTTGATTCACCTCTCAATTCTCAGTTCCACCACCGCCAGCACCACTCGATCCATCGGTAATGTCTCTTATTCCACCCCACCAAACTCAACAGTATATACATCAGAATTACCCCAGGGACACACACTACATCCAAAGTGCTCCAATGCCCATGTCATCTTATTACCAACCCATATACTTAACCCCACAAACTCAAACCGATCATCACCATCATCGTCCCATGTACTTACTACTTCCAACTATTCGAAACCAAGCATGCTATGAGGCCCCTTCAAGCCGAGCTATCACACCACCTTAAAATGTTTTATTACCTCCTGAGTCTAATTATGGCGAAGTCACAAAGGTAAAAGCAACTCCAAATCTATATATTGTGTCGTCTCATCAGATTCAACAGCAATATATTGGCTTGGCGGTAGTCCTCAAGTTCCAGTTCAAGATCAAATGTATTATGCTGCTACCACACAAATGCCATAACCTTCGCAGTATCAGACTATGACTCCGGCCACAGCTGTGATGTTATCTCAGGCTTCTTCAGTTCAGGTTATCCTTCTTCAGAAAACATTGTGACACAATCATGATAGTAATGATGCGAGTTATTTGGTCCATATAAATGAATGAATGTTCTTCATTGTTTCAATTGACTGTCTTTGTGATGTCTGTTTACTGATCCTAAATCATTTCCTACATATAACATGTAATAACTTCCATGGTTATGCTGATAAACGTATACTTATTTGAAAATGAATGGATTCTTATAGTGTACACTAAATTCGTATCCCTTGTCTATATATGTATTATATGTATAATGAATGGTTTTCATGTTTATATAATATCTTCGAGTTTATTCGAACCCTTTCAAGGTTTGTCAATCTAAATTAGTTCCTTTTTGCTCTTTATATCCATTCTTATATCCTTTTAAGGTCGAATGATATCCATTTGTTAGAGATGCTCGTGATTCTTGGCTATTCAATATCTTTGTTTGCAGAACGAAGCAAGTAAACTTCTGTCTCCAATACAACCCATCTAACCTATTTATATACACCTGCTAAATTTCATACATTCGCCTGGCAATAATGGCCATCCATTATTCGTGTGGCGAAATCGAATCATCGTCGCATGAAGAAACTAACCTAGAAACCGTCCGATGATCACAACCCATTCCCTTAATCTCCTGCAGAACACTTAGGACATCCGTCATAGACGGTCTTAAATCCCCCCTATTCTGCAAACACTCAAACGCCAGCTCAGCCACGGCCCCAACCATCGTCCTTACTCCACAATCCGACTCAAACCCAAGATCCACATCCACAAGCTCGTTCAACTCCCGCCTTTGAATCTTCTCCACGGCCATCGTCGATAAGTTTATCTCGTCGTGTTTTCTACATACATCCACCGCAGGTTTCGAAGATATTAGCTCAATCAAGACAACCCCAAAACTATAAACGTCACTTTTCTCCGTGAGCTGATAGTACTGATGATACTCGGGATCCAAGTACCCCGGCGTGCCCTGAGGACAAGTCGAAACGTGGGTAACACCTACGGGGACAGCCCGGGAGAGCCCAAAATCTGCGACTTTTACAGTATAATCTTTGTCCAAGAGGATGTTGCTACTCTTGATGTCTCGGTGGATTATGTCCGAGGCATGGAGGTAGACCAAAGCGCCCGCAGATTCTATCGCGATGTTCAATCTTCGGGCCCAAGAAAGCGACCCGGGCTTGGCCCGGTCTCCATGCAAGTGGTCGGAAAGGGTGCCGTTTGAGATGTATTCGTACACGAGCAACAGTTCCTTAGAACACTGAGAGGTGCATCCGTACAAGGTTACTAGGTTTCGATGCCTTATTCTGCACAGTATCTCCACCTCGTTCACGAACTGCGCCACCCTCTTTTGGTGGTTTTCGTAGAGCCTTTTCACCGCCACGACACGCCCGTCTTTGAGCTTGCCTGAACAAGAGTAGGAATATATCATTTAAAACCTTACATTGTGAAAATCTTTTAGTTTTCTTACCTTTGAACACTGTCCCATAACCGCCATCTCCGAGCTCATTTCTGGGATCAAATTTGTCCGTGGCTTCCGCGAGCTCGAGGTAGTCAAATATGTGTATCCCAGCCTTCTCAAGGTCATGAAAACACAAATCATTTCTATCAGAAACCGACGAAGACATAGTCAATTTCCTTCTGTAGCGGCGATAGTAACCAAGCAACATCAGGCACATCATCAAGGCCGTAAGAACAACAGCTGATAAACCTGCAAAAGCATATTCGACGTCGTATACTCATATAAGTTCCAAGATCAAGACTTAGAAGCAGAGCATACCGATGCCTATCTTGAGCCCTAGCGATACATCCTTGCCTGCCAGACGAAAATACCCAACATTAGTACCATGTTATTACCGAATACTTTCTGCCTCGATCGAACGAATTCAGCCCCAACTTACCCGACCCACGACAGCCACTTCGATCGCCATCGCCGCAAGGTTTCCCTTTCCCTTCCCACTGAAGAACGAATCCCTTCCTCAAAATATCGGTGAAGTTCATCTTCAACAGAGCCCGAAGACCATCTCCCTCCACGGGGGCATTCACCGAAGCATCGCAAGAGCCGACGGAATAGTTCCAATGCTCAAGAAGCTCTACGTGGAAAACCGCAAAAGCATGCCGACCGCTGCTTTTATTACCAGCACAATCCACTGCATACGTCTCCCTGTCGAAAGCAGCCGTGCAGTTGTAGAAGAAGAAGAGGTCCGACGTGGCATCGCCGTAGACAAACGGAGTTCCATCGACGCTGAAATTGCTCCGCGGAGCTGGGCAATGGTTCTCGGGATCGAAAACGTCCGCTCGGGCTAAGGAGAGCGTGCTGTTTTCGTAGAATATGTCTTTGATCACGAGATATTCTCCGTTTATATCGATCGCCGGGGTGTCGTTATTGCAAGTGATGTTGAATCCTGGGGATCCACAGTGAGGTTCTTGGACGCTTTGAATCCAAAAGGGAGGCCTTATGCTGAGTTTATTACAGCTATGAGGCTCGCAGTTGGAAGAGGAGAGAGCAGTTTCTGTGTAATAAGAACAGAGTATGATCAAAACAGAGAGGCATTTCTTGAATGTGAATGAGATTTGCGGATGCATTTTTTGATGTGCTATTCCTTCATTTTTAGAAAGCGAGGGGTATTTAAACTTATATTAAAAGTTGGTTTGAAGCAATGGGCTCTTTTTCAATATTCGCAAAGTAATGTCTTTTTTTTTTAGTTATTATATCCTTTTCTTTTCTTTGGCATAATGATTGGGGTTTTGACGATTAATTGAATTTTTTTTGTGGGCATTCAGACTTGAAGTGTCAGTCAACAGAGTCGTATGAGGAAAGAAAGAAATCTTGAAGACAATATTTAATGATACGTAAAGGCAAGAAAGGGTTTCGTTCATTGGTTAATAGGAAGTGTGAAACAAAGAAATTAACTCATATAATAAAATAATAATTACGTCAATAGGGTTTGGCTGGCTGGCTGGCTGGCTGGCTTGACTACAAGGTTGAAATGACACCGAAAGCGTGTAAGAATTATGAGTGGAAGAATTAGAATCTCTTTTTTTCGTCATATATGATAATAAAGACTGATTTTTTTATTGTCTCTTATCTCATTTCATATGATGAATATAATTTAACATAGACTTCATCATTCATATCGACATAACTCTACACGGGAAAGAATCCAAGACCCATTCTACTTTCAACATAAGACAAAATAAAAGCAGCCCAGAAAACCTTTAGCTTCATTCAACCCTATGAACTAAAAAAAAACAAAGGCCCAATGACAAATTGTTCGATAAAAACACTAAGGTCTTCTTGTTGTTATTTTTTATCGTTGTTGATAACAATCTTGTTGGGTCATGGTGCTGTTTAATGCCTTATTTATCTCTTACGTTGTAACAAAGAGTCTCCACGAATTAGTGTGATGATGCGAAATAGATTATTGTTTCCAATTTCTTCGCATTTTTTCCCGATAATTATATGTAATGAAAAAAAAAAAACACAAAGAAATAGCAAATGAAGCTGACGAATACTATTACTACAGCAGGATTCTTGTTGATATTTTTGTTCCAATAATGATCAAACACGCTTACTTTTGTATTGTTTTAATTTCTTCAACTGTGACTTAAAGCTGCTGTAAATAGTTGTATATGTACGATGATCATATCTTACGAAGCTGTTTGAAAACTCAAACTCCATCGATCTCATGGCAGCAAGTAAAGACGACGAAGCAAACCCTGATCTGATAACGGTTGTTAATATTATTTAGGACTAATGCGAATAAAGAAGGTAGGTAATTAACTAACTACCTTAATTAGCAGTTGATTAACATCCTGGTACTTTGACAAGATCCTTGCTAGAACATATACGCGTGAACATCATGTTGGTCTCCAGCTGATGATAACTCTTCAGTACTACTTAGTAATGATTTCACTTAGCCGCCTTTTTTGACTTGTTCTCTCCCTAGCCCTCTCCCTCGCCATCCTCCTCGACTCTCTCCCTACTGTAACAAGGCTCCTCTTCTTCTTAATACTCGCCCGTTTGATGTTATTCCTCTCGGAAGAAGAAGAGATTCGTACCGTTTCTACTTCTGACGACGATGACCCTTTGCCGACGATGTTAGCAGAGGGCGGCGGCGATGATGAGTAGTGATTAGAGCACGCCAAGTCTTGATCAGAAGTAGTAATAATCGACGACGACAAGACCTCGCAGGAGCAGTTACCATCTGCGCCGAGCTCACTGATGGCATCTCGCGAGTTTTCGAGCAGCCAATCCACCGTTTTGCTGGGCTTATCAAACCCCAGCAGGTCTTGAAGGTCGAAGAATTTTCTTGCAACCTCGATGGAAAGCCTCATCCTTCTGTCTCTTGGCCCACGGGCCGTGTTGATCTTACTGTGTCTGTCTTTCTTAGATCTTCTTCCAGTGGAATTAGTAGCAGTATCAGCCGTCTGCTTATTACCACGCCTCGACCTATTTCTAGTCACTACATCTTCTTCTTCTTCTTCAACTTCTTGAACCTTTTCTTCAGTCGTTCTAGAGAACTCTTGATCAAGCATGTTAACGTTGCTGTCTAGGTCCGATGTAGCAGTAGTAGTGGTGGTGGTGATGGATTGGTGGTCATGAAGGGTCTCAAGAAACTGAAGGTAAATGTGTTCGTACTCAAAGTGCATCTGCGGAGAATCTGGGAAGTAATTTATGAACAAGGGGTTTGGGGAACAAGGACATGGGACTTCTTGTAATAGGTCTTTTTCAGTTAACAGTTGCATACTTCTGTTATCTAACCTAAGTAGCTTCAAGAACTTGTCAAACTAGATAGGCTGAGTAAGAAAAACCAAGTACAAGCTGAAATGAAAACTACGAAGCGTGCCTACCTCTCTTATTACACATTGAAGACGACTACTTATTGGTAGATATGGAGATCGATTTGAGGCCTCATAGAGTGGAAAGAACACTATATAGCTGGTTATCTTAATGGACTCGTGAAGCTGTGCCTAAGAGTGCATGTTATCGCTTTCAAGTGATGAGTGAACAATCACCTATACTGTGTATAAATAGACTATGTAAGGTTTAGCTTTTGGTTGAGAAGGACAGTTTAGTATGGTTGTTATAGTTGGTGGTTGGTGGAATATATTTAAATGGATAGACATGAGGAAGATGACGATGTCATACAACTATTGCAAGTGCTTGAGAAAGACATGAGTGAAACAAGCACGAGCAAGTGTATGTTGTGGATTTATAAAGGTAATAAAATATCTATAGGACTCAATTTATCCTATTTGGTGGGCTAGGGTTTTGCTTGGGATTAAAGATGACATTTTTAGTAATCTTTCGTTAACTCGATGATCATGTGGGGTTAGCCATGATACCCCAAGATGAAGTCATATTAATGAAATCAATGGTCTCACTTTACTTGTACGAATCCCAAGGAAAAACAGTTCTTCTCCTACTCTAACTCCCTCAAGGATTAAAAGGGTAACCTAAATAATTAAGACTAGACTTGTATTAAAATCTTATGTACTACGAAGTGAAAGTGATGTAAACTCCAAGCCACAGCGACCTACTACGTCGTGTTTAGAGGACGAAAGCGAAGGAACAAAAGCAAAACAACAGCGAGAAAATGTCCCTGCGTGCGAGTGGACACGACTAGCACTTGCTACTTATGACATTTCACGTGATTGCATAAGTTGATAAGGCTTCAAAAACATTGACTTATATGGCACAAAATGCCACTTTAAAACGAATCAAATCGACCCGAATTATGAACCAAAACAGTCAACTTATTTGAATCTCAATCAAGATTCAGATGCGTATTAGGGATGAGCTTCATTGATTTGTAATAATCAAGAAAACTCATACGAGAGAGCTAAGGCTCGAATCGAAATTGAGTTGTTTGTTTTGATTTTCATAAACCCTTTTTATATATGACCTTTCTTTATCATTTTTGATAAAAATTTCAAGTCGCATCGTCCCATTGCCATCTTTCATAAACCAGCCAGGTCCCCATCTAGCTAGCTAGGGTTGAGCCTGGACTGGACTCAAAAACTGCATGCTTAGTTGATTTTTCAGTGTCCAAATTGAATCTGTCCCAATTTAAAACAAAAGGACAATCATACAAGGCAAAGGGCGTGCCCTTGTCTAGCTTCATTATCTTTTGACTGGAAAGAACATATGACCCCTCAAGTCCCTTTCACTAAAAAGCTCCCAACTATTCCCACCCTAAATAACAGTCACCTAATCCTCTCCCCTCACACTATCTGTGTGTTTCTTGGGTGTGTATCTAAGTGAAATAATACAAGTTGCTCTTTAAGCTTTGATATGAATAATGTACCTCTACTGTTGGCCCTGTAAGAAAGGGTGTGAAATCTTGAATAGTATCCATTTTGACACCTCAAGAAACCCTAGCCTCTACAGAATCCAACCAAGTTCGAAGTATTTTTATCCGTTTGTGGTAATAAGTGAAACGAATGGTTATTGTCCTTCAGATAATTGAAAGCTCCCTCCACTATTTTACTTTCCATTTTTACATGCCGCAATTGCAGGATTCATCATGTATATGCATTTCACTCTCTCCACAATTTTAAGTTTAGAAAGCCATCAGTGACGTGTATTAATACCACATCCTATGTATTTAGACTTTGGGGCATTATTGCAAAGGAGGACCACACATCAAATGCTGAGCTGGGTTTTTGTTCTGTGGTTGCTTTCAAGTGTAATGGGATAGAGATGAACTTCAAAAAAAAAGAAAAAGAAAAAAAGATAACGGCAATAATCAACTACTGTACCATATTCAAAGTTACTTGACAGTGAAAGAGCAGATGGATAGATAGATACATAGATATATAGATAACCCTGGCTAGCCAAAGGAAGAGAGATGTTGAAAAAGCTTTACTTAAGTCCTTTCACGTGTGGAAATATTCTAGGAAACAATAGATTTGATGCTTTTATTTACTCACTTGATTCTCTTTTACAGTATGGTAAGAATGCATTTTAACTCTTCATAAATATAGATCGAACTTTACCACCTACAATTTCTTTGTGGGGTTAAACGAATTAAGTTTATTTTATTTTATTTTATTAATGTATAATATTGCGTAGAGACTGAGCTGAGATACATATGCATTTGGTCATATTGTGACCTATTCACTTTCCACTCTTTTTCGTCGTCACTCCTTAAAACTGGCCACTGTCTGGTGAGAGATTGCGACATACAATATTTCCTCTATTGCATAAAAGATAACTTCCATATAATATATCCGTTTTTTTAGCTAAGAAACTCACTATTATCACACACACACACACACATAATGTTTCTATAGATATATATCCTAGAAAAAACATAAAATATTAATGGAGAATTACTCCTAATTACGGCCCACTAAATATGATACTCCTTGAGCTCCTAGTTCGATCTTTTGAACTGGGCCGACCTCAAAAACATCATTATTTATTACAAGGTTAGGTTTTGCCACCCCAAACAGAGAATCCATTTCTCAAACAAGGAGAAAGAGAGAACTGAGGATATTCCCAGGAAGGAACATAAAAAATGCTTTCTTGACCAGAAACAGTGCGCCATTTTTTGCCATTTGTTTTACGTTAAGCTTCACAGCTATATATGTGTATTATCTGATCATTGGTCTTTGAAGCCAAATCTTTGTCTGTGTTTGTTTAGGTTTTGGCTTTGTGAACGTTATCTCTTTGCCGCCGTTTCATCGGTAAGGAAACTTTGAACTGGTTAAACGCAGGATGAAGTGAACTATCATCTTTTTCCTTAGTTTCTCGATTTTTTCAGTAAAGATTTGAACTAAAAAAAAAGGAAGTTTTTTTTTTCCTCTCATTTGTAAGTGTAACACTATGGGTAGTTCCTTTTACATTCGTCGCTATGTTCAATCTTTACATTGAAAATTGGATCAAAGTTGTCAGCCTGAGACAGACGGCTTCAGCTAGAAGCAATCAGAAACGATGCAATAAGGAGAAAAGAGAAGTGCAGCTGGTAATAGAGATGAAGATGGAGTTGGCAAAAAAAACAATCAGAAATGAAGAATAAATCGAATTCAAGAACACAAATATGAAAAAAAAAAATGATGTAAATAAAGAGTTGCAATTAATACTTACCTTATTACCAAATGGCTGGAAGACCCATTTCGATTCATCCATGAAAAAAAAATATATATCAAGATTAAAGCAGTGGATCGATCACCTGACATCCGTCGGAATGGGTGGAGTTGGAAATCAATATCATAACAAAAATAATAAAGTTACAATTATTTTTTTTTGGTAAAATTTATTTAGATTTCCAATCCACGAATTCCAACAGATGTCGGCCATCATCATCATCCTCGTTTCAGCTTTTAGTTGACTCCATAAGAGAAGCTATTAACTTTCTTTCTTGTATATGACATAAAAATGGTAAGAACGAGCAATGTACTATATGTACAACATTGGCTTGCCACATATATATAATATGGAGTTGTGTGTAAAAAATGGAGAGAGTAGATAAGGATCATACGATGGGATTTGTTGGATAGTCGTCGATCTTTCATGCGATTTCTTGATTAGGTGAGGTCCCAATTATTATCATCTTTTTATATATTTTAAAAAAAATATATACATATGTTTGGTCGGGTTGATCACATGGAAAAGAAAATAATCGAAACATTGTGGGGCTTTCCTTTTTTTTTTCCCACGCATTATTTTGTTGAATCATTAAAAACGTTGCTTCAAATATAATTAAATATAAATGTCATCATCTGCTTGATGTGACTTGCTTCCTATCAACATTTAACATGTCTTTATCATTTCGATCTTAACGATTTCATTTCGTAGCATTTTTAAATGTATAATGATAACTATGATAATTATGTGTGGCTGTCGATAGGATACTACTTTGATGCGATTCACGTGGTCTTTGCATAAAATGAATTAACCAAATCACCATAGGTTTTCTTGTCGAGTGTAATTAAAGAAATATATTTTGTGATTAGTCATGGATTGGATAACTTATGAGGACGATATACACATACCCGAAAGATTAATCACACTGAAAGTTTGAGTCGTTCCATAGTCGAGTCGAAGTTCAAATAAATTTCAAATTGAATTTAATCGCAGTGCCAAGACTACTATGGCAGACAAAAAAAATCAAACAAAAATCTAAGAATACAAGTCTGTGCATATACTATTAGGAATGATAATGGGGCGGGTCTGAAACGGGTTTGGTAGGACCCGAGATCCGCCCCGATTAATTTTTAATGGACCCGAAATCCGCCCCGCCCCACCTCAAATCTGGACCCACTTCGCCCTACTCCGAACCCGAATCATTTCTTTTTTTTTTTTAATTTCAAAATAAAATAACAAAAATATATAAAAATAATAATGCATAAACTCCGAATGGGAATTGAACTCAGAATCTCTAACTCTATAAACTAGCACCTTATCCATTGGGTCATAGCACTTCTATTAATAATATCAATTCTACACACTTATAATATAAATAAATTTACATAAAAATATTTTTATATATTATCCGGGGGCGGATTTCGGATCGAGTTTCGGGGCAGGGTTGGCTAAACCCGAGATCCGGCCCGAACCCGATCGGGTTGAGTCTTTTGAGACTCGTAACCCGCCCCAATATCCGAATAAGAAAAAAAAACCCGCTTCATTAGGGGCGGGTCAAGGCGGGTTCGGGTCTAGACCCGCCCCATTGCCATCCCTATATACTATCCTTTCTTTTTAACCTGTCAGGAGTATCCACGCACAACCTCACCGTAGTCCTCATATTTCGCCTAAATTCAGAATGAAGCAAATTCAAACCTCACTGACATTTATGGGACTGACCCAACTTCCAGTAGGACTAATTCTCCTAGCCTATGTATGCCATATGAAGTCCACGCCGACTACGATATTCAAGTAGTATTAAACCCATAACCTCCTTTTGAACATATCACGACATTTAGATGTATTCTTAGATCATACTTATACTATCGCTACAATTATCAATTTGAAAACTAATAAACGATCAATATAAAACACAAACACTTGGAGCGAAAGGAGCGAAAGTAGTATACAGTCACTAAAATAGGACAGCGTTTGTTTACTGTTTACATAGCCAGATAGAGAGAGAGACTCAGTTGCTGTAATAATAAGTGGAATACTTACTATTCTTATAATCAGTTGGTATCTCTTTTTCTTCAGGACAGCAACGTTTAAATGTTGGATGAAATGCAACTTTCGATGGAGAATTCGTACAAGAAAAAAGAATATTACCAAGGAAAGGATGTCAGCTGGGCTTGCATCTTTTTTGTCATTCACAGTTTTCTCATTTTCTTCAGCTCTAAGATCCTTGTCCATTCAAACCGCTTTTTTTTTTTAACTAATCGTAAGGCTCGGTTGAAAAATCGGGTTCTTCGGGTTTTCGCAGTTTCGCCAAGTCCACGTCTTTGACTTTCTGCGCACCTCTCCTCGTATTCGCAGCGAATCTTGAGGCCAATATCGTTACCCCGAGGCTCGATTTCCTACCAGAAGTCGCCGGACTATTACCGTCAGCTCGGTCCTCACTGAACTCCTCGCTTCCAACAACTCCCGAGGCTGTCTCATCCGTCGCGAAAGACTCCATTCTGGCGAGGTCCTTCGCCGTCTTCTGCCGCTTGTATCTCCTCCAAGCAGCCTGTATGAAGCAAGCGGCCCACGTCCTCCAATGGTGGGAATAAAACCTAAAGGTATGCTGCAGCTTCTTGCTGTGCAGCCTCCTGAATTGGTTGGCCACAAACTTCAAATCCTCCGCCCGTAATGCGAAAGCTTCGACCTCTTGAAGGGCCCTCACGGTCCTCGTGGAAGACGGCAGATTCGAAGAAGACTTTGGGACCAAGGCCCAAGCGAGGAGCTCTTCCCCGCAAAAATCTCCGGGCCTCAGCGTTATGGAGTTGAAGAAGCCCGTTCTGCCGCCGTTCGTGGTGGAGCTCTCGAGCTGGCCCCTGATGATGAAGAGCATTTCAGCGATGGGGTCGCCCTCGCGGACTATGTAAGTGCCCTCCGTGCTCAGGGAGGAGACGAGCCGCTCGCATATGGCGTCGAGTAGTTGGTCGTCCATTTGAGAGAAGAAAGGAACCTGGGAGGATTAGGCTTTAGATATCATTAGGAGTCATTACAACAAAAGAAAAAGTAAAGGAAATCTATGAAAGTATATGGGGACTGAATAGCAAATGGCCAGAAAAAAGTGGAGTTTGAAGGCAAGAATCATACGCGTCGGACAAGGTCCAAGCATAGGTGGCGTTGGATATCGCGCCTGAGATCAGACGGTAAAGCCCGCAAAATAGTGTCTTCGTCGACTCCTCGGGTGGCTAGCCACTTGTACTGGACGAAACGTCGGACCCGTCTCTTTAAATCTTCCGGAAGCTGACGGTGTCTCATCCATTCCTCAGTGTCTCTTCTCTTAAGCCTCCATTCCTCGAGCCTCATCGTTAAGGACTGCAAGTATGTCTGCACAGAGATTGATGCAGCAGAAAGAATTAAAATTCTGAGTGTTAATTTCAAGTCAAGAAAAGTTTATAACGTTTAGTGACCATTTCTCACCGACCTGCATGTTTCCAATGAGATGCGCGAACAAGACGAGGCCAAAAATTGCGATCAGTATCGAAAACGATGTTTCGCCTATAAATGTGCTCGTTGAGAGATTCTGACCATATGAACTGAGAAGTTTGGTTTCGATGAGTTCTGAGTGAGAATACTTTGCAAAGAGTGAAAAAAGTTGGATTCGAGCAAGCTTTTTTATTACCTCAGCTGCTGTAAACCCCACCATAGACAGTAGAAGTACTTCCGAAAGAAACTCGAAGACACAACTTGCTTCGTGACTGCATTTTCAAATATCCCAAAATTGAAGGTGATATCGTTTTTAGGGTCGCACTGTTTGAACACATTGGTGCCGTTGGCCCAATTATTCCTCTGTTCATTCGCAAGAGCATCGCACTGCAAATATTCAAGCAAACACTTTGCAGGGCTGTCTTCTCTCTTGCAGTTCGATTTCCAACAAGACAAATAACGGTCAACCGACAGCACATACCAGGCAGCACCCAATACCTAAACAGGGCGGATTTTATAGATTTTCATCTCATTACATTCGAGCTTTTTCTTGAAGGAAAAAGACAAAGAGAGAGAGGCACATACATGACTAGCCAGCATATAGAGTAGTAAATTGTACGCAGCTCCAGCCCAAGCAGTTTTTGTGACAACTCCAGTCGCTTTGATAATTTGCGAACTTAGAGGGAAAATGAGGTACAGCCTCGGGATATACTGGATTAGGACAATCAGAGCGAGGGCATTGTTGTTATGGTTTGTTCGACTGTTTCTTGTCGCCGGTATGATGAACCATATCACCATCTGCAGCATGTAATAGAATGAATACATAAGTATATCGAAAAGATGTCAACATTTGGCTAAGGAATGGTATAGTATAGTATAGTACCTGAGGTAGAGGCAAAGTTGCCACCACATCAACAAAGAAGTCAGATCTTATATATCTCCGGGCGATCTTTTTGGGATCCATCACAAGCTCGCCCCTGCCGAACACCCGCGAACTGGGAGCCACATAGGCTGTCCTAAACTTAATCACGATATGTAAGAGGTAAAAGATGTCTGCAATAGTGCGGAGGAAAGTCACTACGATTCGCAGATTGAGGTCAGTCTTGGCACACCAAGAACCACTGCTGCCTCCAATGCTGGGCAAGTAAAAGTACAAGGGATCTACGAAGAGAGCCAAGAGGCACGAAACGATGAAAACCCTGTTCCAATTGAGCACTATTTCACTGCCGGGATCGAGGATGCGTTTGTGCCAGAACACACTGTCCTCGGGGAAAACCTTGGAGCTGCCAAACTTGAGGGAACTGATGAATTTTCTTTTTCTTGAACTGAAAAGGTTGGGTTTGAGTTTCTGTCCTGATGATGATGAAGTGCCTGCTTGAAGTGAGCTAGGTTTCCCTCCCCACGACATGAAATTGTTTTGCTGCTTTTCATCGGGATAAAACCTATGTGTTTCAGACAAAACAAGACAAAGATCAGATGTGTAGCTATATGTATATCATTGTTTCTCACGATCAAAACAAAAGAAGACAGAAGTACCAAATCTACATAGAATCAGTTAGCTCATAGGCCTAAATCTACAGGCATCAGCTCCTCGCAATAATTCTTACATTGTAATTTCTGAACAAAGCTAAGCCAAGCTTACCTCTCACACATGACTTAATAGACCCAAAAAAGATAACCCCTTTCCCATCCCAACTCATCCATATACGCAATCTACGACACACAGACACGCATTTATGAACCCAATAGCAAATTCTTGAGATTTCCCAAACAATTTCTGCTAAAATTAGTTTCACAGAAGAAAAACGCAGCAAAGAAGAATAACCCACAAAGAAGAACTACTTTTTCGCATACCTCACGAGCTTCTCACTCTTCATCTCCATCACCAAAAGGCATGGAGCTGAATCTTTATACTTCGGTCCTCTTAAAATGGAAATCCAAGACTATTTGAAGTATCCCCAAGATCGAAAAAGGAAAGTGAAAAAGCAAAAAAAAGCACATACTAAAGCATTCTTAAATCACAATCAAGAGAGTAAAACATTCTTGATCATGCTACTTGCTACTTGTATTAGTGTGTCGGAATAAGATCTGTCAGAAACCCGTATAAAAGAAAAAGAGGAATTCTTTTTATTCTGTTGGCAAGGTCATGACTTTGTGAGACTTCAAACATTGAAGTGTGTGTAGAATCATGTAGCTTTGGTTGGATATTCTCAACAAAAGGCAGCTTCAGATTTAGCATATTTCTTTGTTTATGCTACAGACAAAGCTAATATTATAATATCGTATCGTTTTCAATCTCAATGAGTCAGCAAAATGTTTGACGAATCGCTGATCTAATTATGACTGCGTGCTGTAATTAAATTCCCTGCCAACGCCAATCATACCGCATTTTAGTGACTCAATTAAAGATTTACTCTATCTTTCTCTTCAGATTAGATGAAACTATTTAATGCTTTTCTTACCAACACGTGACTATTACAGTTATCATAATGATCTGCACAATGCTGTAATGAACTCCCTAAAAAAAAGTTATCATTTTTCCCACTTTTTGGCCCATTTCAATCTCTAACCGGCCCTTCAAAAGACTGAATCTACGACGGTGTTGAAAGGTGGCGAAGCATGTTGATAACTTCCACCGTATCGTCGAGATAATACTTGGCCAGACTCGGCTTTTGGCCGACTGTGCATGCGAAAACTTCCGACGTTTCAGGCAGCGTGCGGTCGGCCATGGAACCCACGATGGCCTCAAACATGTCTTCGTCCGATCTGTCGTCTCCTATGCAGAGAACAAAATCGAGCGACTTCCCCTTTCTTTTCATGGTTTCCAGGAGGTCCTTCACTGCAACGCCTTTGCTCACGCCCTTCATGCGAGAAGGCGAATCAGATCAAACGATACATCATTTTATCGAATTCGCAAGTAAACTCTCACCTGGGGCTTAACCTCGACTATCTGCTGGCCGCTCTTGACCACGGCGGGATCGTTGGCGAGAACGCTTTCCAAGTGGTCGAGAAGCTCTTTGGCTTGCCAAGATCCAAAGTCAGCATCAGCCTCGCCATAATGCCAGACGAGAGCACTCTCTTTCTCTTCTATCGACGAGCCGTCGGTGGCCTCCGTGTACTGCTCCATTATCGGCAGAACAATTCTTTTCCACCCCAAATCGACCATTCCCGAGCCACGTGGTTCCCATTCGGAACCCTCGCTCCACCTTAACACGTAGCTAAGTGAGTTAGAAAAATAAAAATTTCATCTTGGAAATAAGTCCGTAATCAGAAAATGAGTTTACCTGATGAAGTAACCATGCTCTGCTGAAAGCCCGAGCCCTTCGCATTGAGCGAACCATTTCCCTAGCGAATCCTTCCCTCTCCCGCTTATGATGAAGACGACGTTCTTGGGATCATTAAATAAGCTAGTTAAGACGGATAAAACTTCAGGGCTCGGAGATACGTCCACACAATCCCTAGGCATCATGGTACCATCGTAGTCAAGAAGGATGAGCCTGCTCGCCGTGCGGTTATAAGCAGCAGAGATGGGCTCCATCGAAAGCTTACAAAAATTGGGGCCCAAAGCAACGACCCTCCAGTTCAGCCCGAACCCTATCCCCCAGCACCTCTTTCTGTAGTGATCAGAACAAGCCCTTTCGAGATCTTGCCGGAAGCTTCTCGCCCAGTAAGCCACGTCGTGCGATGCAACGTACTTAAAGTGCTTTTCGTGCCTCAATTCTTTTTCAGAATCTGACATAGTCAGCCCAGAAATCATGCCCTCGGACACACTTTTAACGTTCCATGGATTCACACGGATTGCCCCGCTGAGCGACGGAGAGCACCCGATGAATTCTGAGACAATGATGACACTTTTCTTGGCTGAACCTTCCTGTCCTAATGCTTCGTCTAGCTCGGGCATGCCTTGCCTCGATACCGTGTACTTGTAAGGCACCAAGTTCATCCCATCCCGAACGCAGTTTACGATAATGCATTCTGCAACGGCATAGTAAGCCGCTTTGTCTTGAAAGGAGATGGGCCCGTTGAGGCAGACGATGGGCTTGTATCCCGATTCGCCGTGCTTTCGATTGATCTCCGAGGCAACCTTATTGATCTCATCTTGAACTTCTCGAACGTCATTGCCTTGACTCCGTGGAGCGTTCATTATCTGGACGAGGACAACCTTTCCCACGTAAGAAGGATTTTCGTCTAAAAGCAATCCCAAAGCCATGAACTTGAGGCTAATCCCCTTGAAAACGTCCATATCATCTACCCCTAACAACACAGTCTTTCCATCGTACTCTTCTTTTAGCTTCATAATCTTATGTGCAGTGTCTGATTCAGACATAACTGAGTGAATCTGTTTCATATGAATCCCAACTGGTAAGATCTTGATGCTAACAGTTCTACCATAGTAATCCAAACCTATGTACCCTCTCTTAGACTGATAGTCCAGCCCTAGCATTCGACTGCAGCAAGACAAGAAATGCCTGGCGTAGTCGAAGTTATGGAAGCCAATTAGGTCGCAGTTCAATAGGGCCCTCAATATCTCTTCTCTTACAGGCAAAGTCCTATAAATCTCAGACGAAGGAAAAGGGATGTGCAGGAAAAATCCAACCTTTGCTCTGTTATATCTCTTCCTCAAGAAAGTAGGCAAGACCATGAGATGATAATCGTGGACCCATACGTAATCCTCGTCGGGGTTCATCACCTCCATTACCCTGTCGGCGAAGACCTTGTTCGCCGACACGTAGGACTGCCACGTGGCCTTGTCGAACCTGACGCCGTGGCTCGGCGTCAGGGGCAGCATGTAATGAAACAAGGGCCACAGATAGTGCTTGCAGAAACCGTGGTAGAACTTGTCCGACAAATCCGAAGGTAAGAACGTCGGGACACACTTGAACGTTTCAAACAAGAAATGGGCCGCCTCGTCTTGCTCCGACGGGTCGATTTCGACGCCCAGACAGCCCACGTAGACGATCTCGACGCCGGAAGAAAACCCATCTTTCAGCTGAAAGTACAGCGAATCTCTGTCCCAGTCGAAACACCATCTATTGCCGAGCCCTTCCGACGTAGCTTCGTCAGACGACTTCAAAGGAAGCTTATTGGTCACTACGATTATCCTCCCTCCTTTATTTACAGGAGATTCGAGGCTTTCGGCGGTGTCCTCCTTCATGCCGACCTCAAAGTCTGATATAGTCCTGGGAAAAGAGGCCACGGCCGTCGTCGGAGTAGACGTAAGATCGCTTGAATAGTCGTCGAGGCTTAGGAGATTGAAATAAGATCTCGACAACATAATGACCCTTCACAACGAACGGTCATAAGAAACGAAAAAGGCAAATTCAGGACGTGAAATCTTGGACTTGAAGAGCGAAAGATTCAAACTTTTGCAAGAAACTGAAAGGTTTGAAACGATTATTACATCAAAATCCTATGAACTTATCAGCTCCATAGACGCTTTTTTTGCTTCAAATGAAAGAGGGTTTCATGAAGATTTTGCTCAAATGGATGGCACCACCACACTGGGTTTTATTTTCGTTGATGAGTTAAGAGCTTAAAGGTAAGATTTTGAAACAATTATCGGAAAAGATATTGTGTTGTAATAATGTTAAAATGTGTACAAAGAATGAAGGTGGCATTTTGTTGACGTTGCTTCAATTTTTATTATTTAGAATTATTATTATTATTATTATTATTATTATTATGGTTGGTATAATGTATGCGGATAAGAATTCACCGATGTGGTTCTTTCTCTCAACGTAATGACGTGGGATTTAATCCAACGGCTGAGATCGACCGAGTACTAAAATATGGATACATGATGTATTTACTATGGTCTATGATTAAATTGAATATATAAATTATTGCCGTACCTATATAGCATCTATGATTCTATTCTTCACCACTTCTTTTTTTCATTTTAATGAATTCATTATAGGCTGGATTTTGGTTTAAACCTCCCACCATTAAATGATATCTTATCCAAAGAAATGAAGGTCGCAAATTATGCTATTTCAGGCGATTTTAAGGAAAATCCCATCTTTATCTTTGTAATATTATTGCTTGAATTAGATTCTTCTGTCCACCTACGTCATGTGACACGTAAATTAATTATTTTCTTGACACTCCAAAAAAACTAATACGATATTATGTCCGAAATTTTATTTTTTATTTTTATAAGTTTTTTTTAATAAATTAGAATATGAGGGGACGTGATTAGTGAAAGAGAGAGTATGTATTTGGCACATTCATTACAATACAACTTAATAATGAGTGCCGTGGGTAATACTGTAATATATCGTGGATAAGGATGATATGATATATGTTGTGAAAGTATATATTCTTAATTATAGCGAGGAAATGAGTTTTTTTTTTCTTTTTCTTTTTTTTTAAATGAGTTATCGCACTTTACAGCTGCCATCACGGCATAAGAGTCAACGCGGTTCGTTCATATTAAATAATGGAGAGAATTTTCGAAAAATAAAAAGAAAAACTAAAGAAAAAGAAAAACAAGAAAATAGCCATAGCCAGGTAAGATTGAAGTGAACTAAACTACTAACTACTGTTTGAACTTATCTAACTTACTAAGAAAAACGTGGCGTGTCGGCGTCGTTTGACTTTGCAGGCATTCTTGGACTTGTGTCTTCTCAGACAGTAATCGAACGGCTTACAAACTACCTCAAACATCATCGTACGGCCGTATCCAACGGTTTAAAAAAAATAAATCTAAACATCAAACATAATGCAGATAAAACGTATATGAATTTTCATTAATTAATGTTGTGGCTATATATATAAGCTCCCAATAGAAATAATATCTATTTTTCCCCCAACTAAAATCTTAAAAATATCGCAGTCAGGAACAAAGACAACTTAAAACGTCCCATTATATTTATTATTTATATATATCTCATCCTCTAAACTTTATAAGAACAACGACATGTTGTCGAGACGTATAGCTGGCTTAGTTAGATTGGTCATAATATCGTATCTAGAAAATGAGTACTGGCATGGGACCCACAACCATATCTGTCTCACAGATTTGGATATATCAACAAACTGTCTAGCTTTTTATTTCAAAATTATGGTGAAAAAAATTTGAGTAAAATTGGAAAAGTAAAAAATGGTTTGGAATGGAATGGAAGCTTCACTTGCCACGTTTTTTGAATGCTAATCGTTTGGGTCGTCGAACCACTACCAAACTTCGTTGATTTTTATTAATTGCTATACCAAATATAAATCTATTTTTTTTTTATATAAGAATATATCAGTGGACTAAAGATGTAATAATGTCTATCAGCTGCTCATTGGTCCATCTGTGTGTTTGAGATGAATGCTCTTGCATAGGAAGCTGCCTCCCTTAAGGAACCAACCACCAATCTTTTTTATCTTCCTTATAAACTCCATTATTGGAGCAGTTTAGTTTGAATTATCGTCTGAAATGAGAAACTGATGGATAGGATAAGGTTGTAGTAATAGTAATAGTAGTAGTGTGTATTGTTGAAAGTTGAGAGACTTAGGCAGGCTTTTGCGTTGATTTAGGTAGGGCAGGTTTCGAATTATTTATTTTATATGCAAGGACTAAGGTGGTGGAGTGGAATTTCGACTGTGCAGAAAATAAATATATATATATATATATATATATATAGTTCATATATTTTGGATAAATATTGGTTTACCTTTACATCTTGGTACGATACGATAAGATAAAAGGAAGAGTCGCCCGTCGTTATTTGATCTTTAATAATTGAAGAACGTTATTGTCTCAAATTTAAATATATGAACGAGGGGGAATGAATTATTATTATTATTATTATTATTATTATTATTATTATGCTGACTAACCTGCTTTGCTTGCAAGGCAAGAACAGCATATAATTCCCAAGCTTTTTTTTTTTCTTGGATAGATTTCGGCATAATGTAACGTTACGTACCATCTTATCTTTTTTGGACTTCCAATTATATAATAATAAAATAATATAATAAATGAATTTTGATATATGTTTCGCTTTCAATGAAGAAGGCAGGCATGTGATGTGAATCTTAAATTATGCAATTTTAATTTTCGTAATTACAAGATTTTGAATATTTTAATTCAATAGTTGATACGGCCCAATAATTTTCTATTATTAATAATGTAGGCTTCAAATATAATTTATTAGTATGCGGGATCGAGTTAAGCCTTTCTTTTATCATCATTTTATAATGTGGCCCAATGTATTGGAATAATGGAAAATAATTAAGGCCTTTAAGGTTATTGCCGAAGTAGTCAATGAAATCCTTGTTTATTAAATTAATAATATTAGGCCTATGTCATCCAAAGATATAGACTTAGATCTTCTTTTTATGATCATTAAACCATTATTCAAGAATAGTCCATTGAATTTTAGCAACATTAGTTGATAAAATAATCGTCTAAGAGGAATGGCATCCTATGTAGCAAAAATGATCCTTTTTCTTAGTCGTCCCATAAAATTCCACAAATCACATCAATGATCTCTCTCTCTCTCTCTCTCTCTCTCTCTCTCTCTCTATTACGCTATTGAAGACGACTCACAATTCGTGTCCACACGATCGAGTAGTACGATATAATTCTAGAATGTAATGAATGAGTAATAGAATAGACTCCCTCGGTTAAGATTTACTATATGTAATAAATAAATATATATATAATATTTGGTTTTGTTCAAACTTCAAATATAAATGCTACCACTTAGAATATTTAAGAGTCTCCTCGATAGTGGTCATGGTTAGATCATGTTAATATATGCTCCAATCAATTGAAACTGAGGTGTAATAATAATTAATCTAGCTTGTGAAAAATAACCACAAAACGACTCTTCCATATTAGAAAAGTAAACACAGCAGAAAATTCATCCATTGAATAATTCATACACAGAAAAGAACCAAAGAGTCAAGAAGACTGAGATCAAGGCAGAGTTATCATCTGTGGATCTGCCCTTCTCCTCCTATATATATATATATATATATAAACCGATGAAGAGGCATATCCACAAGCTATAACACAACAAATAAAAAAAATATTAACTCTAAAAACCCTAATCAACTAATCAAGTTTTAAGAATGGGCGTGGAAAGAGTTATAGCCATTGCAATAGTTGCTGCTAGCATCGTTCACATGGCTTCTGCCATTGCTGGAACTGCCACTTACTATACTGTCTATACTCGTAAGTAGTCTTCTTACCACGCATATACATATATGTAATAAGAATTATGATTATATTTAATATATTCTTTTTTACTTCAGCATCTTCATGCTATGGATTCCAAGACCAAGGCACCATGATCGCTGCAGCGAATCCATCGCTGTTTGCCAATGGAGCCGCGTGTGGAAGCTTCTACACTATCAGGTGCACGGGAGGAACGAACCTTGGCACCCCGCAGCCATGCACCGGCGGTCAAGTCACGGTGAAGATCGTGGACCTTTGCCCGGGTTGTGGGCCCGACCAGTTCGACCTCTCCCAAGAGGCCTTCTCTGCAATCGCGGACCTTGCTGCCGGAAGAATCCAAATCGATTACAATCGGTACGTTCTTATCTTAACATTTTTATAATAATATTTTATGTTCTTGTAATTAGTTAATAATTTTTAGATAATTATTTTAATTATGTTTTTTTTCTCTTTTTCATCAGGGCTTAAAATGGGGAGTATTGTTTTAAAGGAGAGAGTAAGTAGGTGGTGGCTCGAATAATGTGTGTGAAATAAATGGTAGTTGATGTATGGAAATCAACTTAGGTTGTTGTAATGTTATTGAATAAAAGTCTGTATATGTTTAATTGCTTTTTATTCTATAAATTTATTTAACAGTTACCGTAGTAATTAAATTGATATTCCGTTTTGCTTTCTTACGATCGTATATACTTAACCCTAAAAACGGAAGGTATCAAAATGCTATGGTACAAAAATCTCCAATAAAGAAGTCTTAATTATTACAAAACGATGTTGAAATAACACGTTGATTAACCCAACTTGTATAATATTACACAGCTATCGATAAAACTTACGTTGTCGCCTATGTTAGGTTTTTCTTCTTTGCTAATATTTGAATGAGACAAAGAACATATTTGGCTAATGAAGAAGAATACACATAAATTGGACCCCTCAAATAGAAAATCTAGTCACACATGATTGCTTCATTCATTAATAAAGACAATCACTAAGGGGCTGCAATGATTTGTTCGTCACATATACATATATATATATATATATATATATATTATGCCCCTTTGTAAGAAAAGAACGATAGTCACAAAGCACGCTTAAGATTCGTTGAGCCGGCATAGTTTTAGTAGAACCAATGTAGCCATGCAATGAAGATGAAAGTCAAGTAGTTCAGGTCATCGTTGGGTAGGAACACACACACACACTCACACTTTGATGTCAATGAATGAGATGTAATTAGGATTAACTGCTTGTTGTAATAAAACATCCAAATCCTTGTTATTCAGTTAATTTTCTATTCAACTTGATATTAACTATAATCTCACTCCATTAATAGGCTACATTATGAGCCCCCTATAGTTTGTTATTGATAAATTAACATCATATTACGAAGATATTACTGCCTTTACAATAATGACACATAAATGATAGAAGGATTTCCGACCCCTTATTTAATGTAGGGGGTTTTGTTTGAGGTATCTTTGTTATCATCTATATTTAATATAATACGTGAATATCTAGGTTTATTAACGCTTACTATATCCTACAAATTTACAAATATTTACAAATTAGTTATACACTACATATCCCTTCTGTTCTATATTCGGTCGTTTGTGGTGTATACAACTTTCCTTTTCCTTCCGCAACTATACAACGAAAACATGAATGAGACCTTTTGCAATATTTAAAATCAAATGGGGGAAAAAAATTTAAATACATAGAAGAATATTCCAAATCAAACAGACTGTTTTCGTGCCTATTTAAAGGCATCAAAACCTATCGTTATTGCATGCAAAGATCAATACACATTTTTGATTTATAATAATCATATAGAAAAAGAAAAGAAAAGAAAATGTCGATTAAACTCGCATTAATACTCTCTGCACTTACTACCACCAGCCTAATTTCCATGGCCTTAGCTTCTTCTGGGACTGCAACTTTCTACAATATCTATCTCCGTAAGTATCACTTCTTGTTTTTGTTTCTGACTTGATCTTATCGAGAAATCATCCAAATGGTTGTAATAAGAAGATAACTCATTATATATATGAACTGAATGATCTAATCTATAACATCAAACCGAGACAGCATCTGCGTGCTACGGTTTTAAAGACCATGGGAAGATGATAGTAGCAGTCAGCCAGGGGATGTTTCAGAATGGAGCAGCGTGCGGTGACACTCTCACCGTTTCTTGCACGGGTGCGACGAACAAAGGCGTGCCGCATCCTTGCAATGACGGCAGTGAGGTCACGGTGACCATCGTCGACCTTTGTAAAGGCTGTGAATCTGGGCATCTCGATCTATCTCTCGAAGCCTTCTCGACTATCGCAGATCCCGATGCTGGATTGATCAAAATTAGTTACAATTGATGGGAATAATTAATGTAAGAACTTCTAACTACATAATCTTTTGACATATGCACTATGATATTTAAAGATTGAATGAACTGGTATTTTTTTGTTTCTATTGTGATTGTAGGGCTCTTGAACAAACAAGAGAACTGCTGTTTGATAAATGAAGGGAAAAAGTTGTAATTTTGCCCTTGTCGTTGGATATCTGTGTGTGCTTATTTTATCTCTGTGTGTGTATGTGTGTGTGTGTTTATGACCTAAGTATATGTAATGGAGATTGATGTAATGTGGCGGACGAGTTATGTACTTCCAACCATGTTGACAAACATATATAATTGTTTCCCTTTGCTTTTATGTGACAACAAATATAGATTTCTCTGCATATTATATATAGTATCGTATTATATATGGCCGGCTAAACGATATTTATGTAACTATATGACTTGGAAAGTTAGGGTTGAATCTTGACTTCAAGGTCCTAATTTTGGTTAATTTTCTACGACTGATTAACACACAAGGCCGATCGAATGCATCGCACAATTTGGCCTGAAATGAAACAACACTTTATTCTATAGTCAATGGGTTCAAGTGGGACGAATCCATAACCTTCTTCGACGCAACCAATTGGCCTACTTATCCATATTCTGTCCGAAAACTTTCTATATCATAGAGCCCTTTAAACTTTGTCTCAAAATCAGTTTGCTAGACCAAGACGAAGACAAATTGGGGACAGTAAATAGGCGACTGATTTCTTATTGCAATATCTTAAAAGACTGCCCAATCTCATGAAATGAGAATCAAACATTATTATATATATATTAGCTACAACACAACAATACTTGGCATCGAGCAATGCCTCTTGTTGGTTTATTGAGAACTAACAACTATATCTTGGTCCGAGCTTGGCTGGCGCACTTGTCGAAAAACTTCTCAAACCCTATCAACAAAAGAAGGAAAAAAAAAATTACGACGTCGAAGAAATTATGCAGCAAAAATAATGTAATAACACGGCAGAAGGGTATATACGTAAGTACTTACTGGTGAAAGTCGATTTTGACTAGCCCCGCATCAGGGTCGGCTATGGCTTCGAAGGCGGGCTTAGAGAGATCGATAGTGCTGGCACAGCCCGGCGGGCAATAGTCCACGATCTTGACGGTGATGGTCTTTTTGCCTCTGCAAGGGTGTGGAGCCTCGTTCGTGCCCCCCACGCACCTAATCTTGTATTTCCGACCACAAGCTGCGCCGTTGTCCCAAATCGCATCGCTAGCCGCGGCTATCATGTTGCCTTGATGCTTGTGATACCCACATGCCACTTCTATATATTTTTTTCTCAAACATTTGTATGTACATGTATCAGACTTACAATGATCAAATAATTTCGAAAAATTATCTTTTTCACAAAGAGTATGTTGATATTATATAGGAACTTACGGGTATAAGGGCCGTCGTAAAAAGAAGCGATTCCCTGTTCTGCTCGGGCAGCCGAACAAAAGATCATTATCACTGCCAAAACGATAAATGAAGAACCTTTCATCATTTTTGCACTTTTGATTACTATAAAAAGTCTTCTTTTTTTTTTTTGTGAATATGATATATTAATCTTGATTTTATTGCACTCGAGGAGGTAAGAAAGTCCCTTTTATAGATGGAAATCAATGGCGAAAACCCTAGATATCATTAATCAAATGAAAAGGGACGTAATACTTATATTAATCGTGATCTTCGACGTCGTCCTTCGATACGAAACATGTGGATTTAGCGTAAAATTCATCGTATTTGTCATTGTCGTATGATCACTTCATAATAAGTTCATGCAATGGGATCGCCTACTACAGTTACTATCAGAAGTATCATGTCTGATTCTTTATATCTTCGAGGCCATATCTCATTAAAGAAATGAACTTTGTTGCTGGGAAACAAGAAAATGAAGAAGGAACAAATATTCGACAGGGAAATAAAGCTTTAACCTTTTACTATCGGACGCATATCCTTGTTCTCTACGAAGAGGATCCATAGTAAGTGTAAAAAAGATAAAAAAAAAAAAAACTAACAATGATTCATCGTCGTTGATCTCGAATCAAAATGTGTATTTTTTTTTAATGGAATTTAATTTTTTTAGTATACTTATTTGGTCAGTGAGATCATTTTTCTCTCCGCTGTAGATCCAATGAATTCTCTAGTTTTGAACTTTTGAATTTCTCTTCTTGCAAAGATGAATCTAAGGAGAGATAAGATATGTCAAAACTTAAATATAATATTATATACTATAAGGAGTTTTATTGTACTCACCCTATGTGAGCACCTTGCGTGGACACCTATTGATGTGTTGATTCATGTCATATCAACGTGACACATCAACATTAGAGGTGATGCGGGAGTATTTGACACCTATTAGGTGCCGACACATCTGATGCTGATGTGGCATCTAGGTGACACTGATTGACCCTCTGATGTTGATGTTGCATCGTGGTCTGTGCCACGTCAACATGCCACATCAGAATCAGATGTGTCGATTAATGGCAACTAATAGATGTCAAATACTCACGCATCACTTCTAATGTTGATGTGGTACGTTGATATGGCATAAATCAGTGTCATATCAATAGGTGTACACGCAATGTGCTCACATAAGATAAGCACTATAAAATTTCTTACTATGAACTATATATGATTGGTATATAAAGTGTAATTATCATTTTATCTTTCAATTTTTAACTTATTTTAATTATATCCTTACAAATCAAATAATTCAATTATATTTCTATATATTAGAATTCAATTATATACTTCACCCATTTACACCTTTCCTTTTTTTTTTCTCTATTGAATGGAACACTTAAATGGATGAATAAATAATTCAGATTTGGCCCAATAAGACCTCAAAACCATATTCAAAGAGCCATGCTGTCTTGCGTGGTCTCATATAAAATTAAAAACTTACTCTTAATAAAAAGTAATTTTTAATTAGTTACCATTCATTTATTGCATCAGTAATTTATGTAATGGTATGCTAGTTCGTCGTGCACATCTGCAAGCAGACACAAAGATGGTCGCCGATCAAAACGACACCGTTCGGAGCGAAGCAGGCTTGGCCATATCGAACTCCGATTCGATACGCTCGTTCCTCACTAGAGCTTCAACAGAATCACATCTGAGCCAAGAGCTCAGAGACCTCTCCTCTTCTCTTACGAACAGCTCGGCGGTGCCCTATCGATCCCTAAGAAATGTCTGGGTCGGATCCGACCCAAGCGTCCGACCCAGATTGAGCCATCTTCTTTCTGGTTCCGAATTTGTCTTCACGAGCCCTAAGCCCAGAGAAAAGGTAGAATTTTTACATGTCCCCAATCGATTTCTTGGTTTCTTCTCGACAATTTCTGATCTTCAATTGCTAATATGGTGGTGACATCCCATCTGCCTTTTGTGCTTTCTTGCTGCTCATAAGAATTCTATGGGTCTAGCGATGCCTGGTTGTTTATGATTTTTCCGTAGCTAAATGCTTTAAAGATAGCTTTTTTTAGCTTTTGGGATTGAAGTAGAACTACATTTCTGTTTTCCCTTCATGTCCTAATACAATGCGTATGTACATTTTTTTTGTTTTTGGGGATTAGAGTGAGGAGTTGAAAGCAAGGCTGAGGAAGCTCGCCGAGGTAGCAGAGAGGAAAGCTTATGATGAGATGGTTAAGGATATCACACCTAGGAAGCGCACTGAAGAGCCCTTTTCTTCTTACAAGGATCAAATAGGCTTTGGTAATTGTCATTGCTCTTTCTTTGTGGATTTCTTCGTCTTCTCATTACGTCGACATCGAGGAAAGTAGTTTGAATTTGGAGATGGGATCAAACCTTACACTTTCAACCATCCCTTTGACAGGGTTACATGTTGTGCTGATAATGTTCACTGGCTATTTAGTTGGATATGCAGCATTTCGAGCCTTATTCAGCCACAATCCTGCAATGGTAATTATCCTCTGCAGACCAAATGGTGTTCTTTTTTCATTTATAAACCGACTATACAGTTATAGAGTAATGTGTAATTATCTCAGAGTGCTGCTGGGGGGATATTGGGATTAGTTGGTGGCATGCTTGTGGAGACCCTTTTGTTTATATTCAGAGCTTCAAGCCAAGATCTCCGATCGAAATCATCTTCGCCGCCGCCGCCTTCTATTTCTACCATGAAGAAGGATCAATGAGCTTATTTCATTTTCTTTTTCCCACAATTTATATGGATTATCTAATCTTAGACGAATGTATAACTTCTTGTGTTGCTGCATTAGTTAGTCGGTAGAGTTGCATGCTAAGTGAAGCCAAGTTGTAATACTAAAAAGATCAGCTGTATGTAATGATTAATTGCATCTGCAGCATACAATTCAAATGAGTAGGCAATCAATATTCTTGACCACACACAAACAAGTAATAAGAGATGACACTGTAATTATATTACATAGAGTCAAGAAAATCAATACCGAAGAAATGATTTAAAAGAAGATTCACACAACAATATGATAGAAGTTATAACACCAAAGCTCGAAAAGGGATAGAGGAGGAGGAGGAAGATGGGAGGCTCTAACGGGAAAAATCTACGAAAATATGTATAAAATAAAATTTTACAAATAAAAAGCCTTGCAAGATCAAGAAAAAAAAAATTAAAATTTTTCTAAATATAATTATAAGCTCAGATGAGGTAACACCGTGCATATCGATATGCTAACATCACTCTTGATATTGATCTTTAAAACCCTAATTATGGTGTCTTCTTCTTCCATATATCTTGCCACCAAATTTATCACAAGCATTGCTGTTAGATCAATATATGTTAAAGACTTGCTGTAACTCAAGTGAAGTTGCACTGCATAAGGGGAGAAAGAAAGACATTTATTGCCAAATGAAACAACTTGTAAGAAACTTGAAAGTGAAAGATCTTCGAAAAGATGGATGAAATAGCACGTTTATATAATAAACACAGAAGGTATAACAAAACTGATAAGTGATACTTCTCTCTTACTATATAAGAATAAATATAAACAGAAAAAGTTTATTTTTTTTTTTCGTCGTCCTTGTTTTTTCTTGTGTCGTGCGTGTCAACAAAATGAAGTACAATGCACAGATAAATGTGACTGAACATAGAAAGTCTATTGCTCATCATCTGTCAATCGACTCTGCAACTTACATATGATCTTTTACCTCCTCACTTACGTTATAACCATGTCCAGCCTTAACTAGGAGGGCATAGATAAATAGATAGCTACAGTGCATCAGATTGTTACTTACATGGGAAGCCTTTAATACTAAAAATCACACATATATAAATCACTGGCAGCCTTTACAATGGTGAAATAACTAATGCGCGATCCAAATTTAGATAACCCGCCCATACTGCCAAGTTGCCACTTCCATGATTCATCGAGAAATTGCATATCTAACGCTATAAAGTTTTGACAAATATATATATATAAAAGGATTGACCTCTGCATGCAGTCTAAAGTACTCTCTTGAGTCTGTTCCCCGTACATTTATATTCTGACATTAACTATGTTTGACGTTAACAGTTCATACGTAGTCTTCATTAGTAGGTGATGATGGCCTTTGTTTGGTCTCGTCCCTTCTTACACGCATTTGTGTTGTAATCAATTTTTTTTTATATTTCTGAACCCATCGAGATTAGAACAACATAATCAAACTGTTAGATTTGATAATTTTATTCTTAATAATTATCAAGAACAAACGGTTTCCAAAGGCAAAACAGTGGACTATATTTTTTTAGGCATAAGCTTCAGGTTTTTGTGGAGTTGAAAATCATGCTTGGAAAATCAAGTTAGTTTATTAAACTTATTATATCTTGATGTTATTAGGGAAGGGTCATCAACCTATTTGTGGGGAAGTACTTAAGAAATGCGAGTAGACATAATCAGTTTCACTAACAAGTGTCGGAAAAAAAGATTAATCAAACTGTGCTTACTTACTGTATACTTAATATAAGTAAGATAATACAAAGTGACCATTAACAAAAACGACCACTATCATTTTATAGGCCAATTGCCAACCTCTCAACAACCCTATATAAATTAAGAAAAGTAGGTTCGTATCCACATGATTATTATTATTATTTTCAATTAATTCGATGATCTTCTTCCACAATGCAGTGGCAAAGCCACACGCAAGTAGTCATTGGAGAAAGAGAGATCCGTGAGAATCCCTTATCTAATTCGAGCACTTGGGAATGATTAAGATAATGATTGTTCAAAATATAATGCAAAATAGACCAATCAAAAATCACATTTTTACAAAGATTTGTTCTCTAAATTTCTCACGATGTTAATGGCCAGCGCATGCATTGAGGAGTCCAGCAAGCTTTTCCATTACAATCGATCTCTCAAAAACCTTTTTAATCTTGACCACATATTATTATTCTTCACGTTATTTTCTTCAAACTCAAAATATTAATTATTGCCCCATTAAGAATGATCAAGAAGCTGTATGTCACGTCCCACTTCATCTGATTTTATAGCTTAAGCACTATTCGCATGCCAACAACCTTAAATCTTACACCTATATATACGTGCCCCCACAACGTTTCGACATGGCAGTAAGTAGTAAAAGCTCAACGCGACAAAACAATAAAAATAAAAATTTGAAGTAATTGAATAACAGTTATGGCTGGGTTGAAGCCATATATCCTTCTCATCGTGATAATTATGTCATCTCAAGCTCTAATATTCTCTGAGTCAAGCCGCATAGCAAGAGAAGACTTAAGCCTCAACTTAGGCGGGTTGGGCTTGGGAAACTTAGGGGCCGGAATAGGTGTTGGAATCGGCATTGGTTTGGGAGGTGGTGGAAGTGGCTCGGGAGCCGGGGCTGGTTCTGGCTCGGGCTCAGGTTCGAGCTCGAGTTCGAGCTCTAGCTCAAGCTCTGGCTCGGGCGGAGGTGGGGGAGCTGGCTCAGAAGCAGGTTCATCTGCTGGGAGTTTTGCTGGATCACGAGCTGGGTCGGGCTCGGGAAATAGTGGAGGAGGTGGCGGCGGAGGTGGAGGTGGCGGCGGCGGTGGTGGTGGAGGATCTGGTGAGGGTTCGGGTCGTGGGAGTGGACATGGTGAAGGGTCGGGACATGGGTCGGGTTCTGGCGGAGGAGATTAAGGAGAAAATAAGTTAATGCATGCATTATGTTACACTACGTCGAAATATTTTACTATATAAATAAATAAATGGGAAACTAATAATAATTCCCTATTCGATTGTGGTTTTATTAATTAGAAGGAAACTATATAGCCTTCTAGTTAGTTATATTTGTTTTGTTCATCGTGCTTTTGCTATTATCTTTTTTTCTTTTATGTGTTTTCAGTTATAGAATAGAAACATGTCATGGCTTCGTCAAGAATCGTTTTGTATCATTTTGTTAGCAAATTAATGAAGTCGTTTTGTGAGTGAATGTATTTAAACTGTTCTTTGTGCTATAGTATATTGTCATTGGCAAATTTAACTGTTTAATGTTTTAATAAATTTATTACAATAATAAACCTTAAAACATCGAACTTGGCTGATGGGCTTTATATATAACATGGGCTTTTGCTGTCGCAGCACCTCTTATCACTAACACTCGAAATGTTCACCTAAGCCCTAAATGTAAACTCAGAAAAGATGACGTCACTATGTCAGTACTTGTCAGTTGGCACTGGCTTTTGCTTTCTCGAACAAAGGCGTTATAGATGATATACTTGAAGAAGCAAATCAGAGCTAGAATTGATGATGTTGCTGAAAATTAGTTTAGGGCTTTTTTTACGACGTTCATATATAATTGAGAGTTGAATCGAGGGAACAGATTGAGTAATTGTTCAGGCAGAACAGTCAGTTGATGGCGAAGCTGACTCGAAGATCAGTGCACGAGGCAGAAAGGCCTACTGAGATCAATCTCAGAGAGGCCTTCACGTCGCTTGGACCTCAACTCAAACCACCTTTCTCTCTGAAAATCCCAACGCAAGAAGAATACCTAAAGCTCAACAGGGCGATACTCTACGCAATTCTAACCCAACCCGATAATGCCCATGTCCACATTAAGCACTTGCACGCCATTACAACTGATGGTTATGCCTATTTCACTCACACTCTAGCCGAGGCTGTGAATATATTGTATGCAAAGATGGATGAATCCGTGCAAAGGCAGTTAATCTGGGTGAGTCGTGTCATGGTTGATGTGTTGGCAGTTGGGTTTGATGATTTATTGGTCGCCCTTTTGAGGCAGATTATAGGCGGCGACCTCGGCGATGAGAATCTCTGGCTGTGTTATGAGATGGCTGGCCTTTTTTACAGTAAATTTGATTACTTGTTGGATGAGGAGGAGCCCTTGGTGTTGACGAGTGCACTGTATGTTTTTCTTCGGTTACTATCCGATCACTTCAGGGTGTCGAACGGGCCAAAGATTGAGGCTTTGAGACAGTTGGAGACTGCCTTTTGTGTTAAGATGTTGAGAGAAAGGTTTGACTTGTGTCTGAGGATTGGGAGGGATCTCATTAGGCTTTTGCAAGATTTAGTTCATGTCCCTGAGTTTCGGGCTATATGGAAAGACTTGTTATTCGATCCATCTTCGTTCAAGACCGATGGTTTTTCTGATATTTCGCAGGTTTATCGCCTGAGAACTTCGAGCAGATACTTTCTGCTCAGATTGACCCCAGAAATGGAGTCTCAGATAAGGTTCTTGCTCAGCCATGTGAAATTAGGCAGCCAAAGGAGGTATCAGCTTTGGTTTTTTAACAAGTTTCTTGCCAAACCTGGTAGGAACACATTAGTGATCGACGTTGTGAGATTCATATGCTGTGCTCATCATCCGTGTAATGAAATCATCAGTTCGGATGTTATCCCGAGGTGGGCTGTCATAGGTTGGCTGCTGAAGTTGGGCTTGCAGAACCACGTCGAGGCGAATTTGAAGCTTGCTCTGTTCTATGACTGGCTATTTTTCGACGAAAAGGTTGATAATATAATGAATATTGAGCCCGCGATGCTGTTGATGACGAATTCTGTCCCGAGGTATGTCGACGTCACGAATTCTCTTCTCGACTTCTTGTTTTTACTGTCCGAGAATTACGATCTTGAGAGGAAAGAGATGCTGATTCAGGGGACATCTGGTGCTTTTGGTGCACTTGTTAGCAAAGGAGTAGTTCAGTCCATTGATGTGTTAAGTAGCTGTGATATGGTTTCTCCACTTCTCAAGGAAAAGCTAGCTTCTTTTAGAACTCTACCATTGTAGCTTTAATTTAACTTCTGATATTTGTAGATAATTTATTTCTCAGTATTATATTAATATGATCAACACAAACATTGGATATCAAGTTGTGACTTGATTTGATTATCCACATTAATCTACGATATCGTTCGACTTATTTCGTATTATTGCAAGTTAATCGACGAGCCGAGATTCATTTCGACTTATTTGTCATAATCTTTATCCGATTAATGTCTGATTAGGATATGATAATGAAGTAATCCAGACTTACTTCTTCAAATCAAGCAGAATTTGCATTTAGGTTAGGAGTAATTATTATTTTTTAAATTAAATGGGCTACATCTGCTCTGTATAAATGTACTGCAATTGTATTGTGTTCATCCACTGCATCCCTAGAAATTGCCCTGCTTCCATCTATCATACACACACAACAATCAGTTCAAAGGAAGTTAAAAAAGTGATTGCACAATTAGAAGCCAAAGGGCTGCTGCTGAGCAATCGATTCATCGGGACTTTTCGATGGTTCGCCGCCCAGAATTTACATTTACTTCACTCGACGACGACTGTGAGAGATTTTCTTCTTTTTCCTTTTGTTTGCTATGGATCTGTGAAGTGTTCCTCCCTTTTGCTGCTCATGATCTTCATTTAGGCTGCTACCTTACCACTTGGTGGGGGACTATGAAGCCAAGCAACATGACAAAGAACTCAACCCAAAGATAACTGCCGATGGCCAGATCACCTCACTCCACCAGCAATGGGAAGACACAATCGCCAACCAACCGGCCGAATTCACCGCCAAGTTCGAGGAGCAAGTCGCCGCCTTCAATGTGATCACTTGAAAGAGATGGCTCGGCGAGTTCAGGGCGGAGGAGAGATTGATGGTGGAAGGGCTCCTCCTGCATGATGCGAAAAGGGTTTTTGACGAGCCGAGGGCCCAATTGGATCTGAGGGCTCAGAGGGCAAATGAAATTACGAATGTGCCCCCCCCCCCCCCCAAGGACCAGGCGGATCAAGGCCCGAGCAAGAGTGTTGCCAACAAGGACGTCAAAGGAGCATCTATAGGAGGTTTTTGAATGACGATCGATCGTGCCTGCTCATGGTGAATTTTGATAAATGTTTGGAATCCTGTTGATAAAAATCAATATATAACATTCGTATATACATTGGCCCTCTAAGCCCTTGGGGTCCAATTGGGCACCCGATTCGTGTTCGTCAAAAGCCCGTTTCAAACCATACATGAGAAGCCCTTCTTCCACCATCAGTTTCTCCCCCGTCCAGAACCCCAACCCTTCTCTTGTACATTGAAGGTGGCGACTTGTTCCTCGAACGTGGTGGTGAATTCTGCCACTTGGTTGGCCATTGTGTTCTCCCATTGCTGATTGGATGAGGTAATTTGTCCATCGGTGGCCTTTTGGCTCAAGTTCTTTGTCATATTCCTTGCTTCATCGTCCCACAACAAGTGGTAAGCTAATAGCCTGAGATGAAAAAGTTACTATGTTTAACTCCATTGATATTACTAATATCCTAACATTCTGTCACAACCGCAAAATGCCACTCCGAGACTTCGTCCCCGGCCGACCACGTTGCGCCCACGAACTCACAGTCCAGCCACCGTCAACCTCGTAACACATTCAAAGATATCAGAAAAGGAAAACAAGAGGTGCACCTTCTTCTCGAGGCCAAGCAGTAGTAGAATGCCATTGCACATCGTATTCATGCCAAATCCAAGACAGTTGTATTTTCCCAAAGAAAAACTGGGCCTGTTTGCACAAAGAATGTCTGCAAAACATCACTGAGAATTGGTTATGGCAAAGTAAATGCATTGTGATAATTTAACTTAAATCAGTAGTTAAAAAAATCAAGACAAATACTAAGCAACCCTGGCATATTACAATAGCAACTCTTAAGAAAAAAGATTGTTTTGCCGCGTTAGACAACCATATAACTGCTAAAGCAAATAGCTGTTCCCCTTTTCCAACAGACCAACAGAAGCAAATAGATGTTAGCCAGTGTTTGAAAAGCGATCGCCTAGGCGAGCCTAGGCGACCGCTTACTCTAGTCGAGCATGAAATCGCCTGAGCATATCACTGAGGCGGTCGACTCTGACGCCTAGGCGACCGCCTCGGTCGACGGTCTAATTTTTCAATTTTTTATATTTTTTTTCCTTTTTTCCTTTTTTATATAGTTAAAAATAAGAAAAACCTTACTTATATTAAAAAAATCAGAAACCTAGAATTAAAAAAATCAAATTGCAAAACCTAAAAGCTCCAAACCCTTGATGGATTTGAACCATAAACGATTATTACTTGTTAAAGCTATTGTTAATTGTTTCATTAACTATATATTTTGATCCACTCTTGTTTTGATTCCTATGTAAGTACTATTTAATCTTATCTCTATCTTCGAAAACATAAATATAGTCTAATCTAATATCGTTCGCCTAGGCGTTTTGCTTTTCGCCTAGGCTTGCCTAGGCAATCTAGGCCGCGAATCGCCTTGGCTCGCTTTTCGCCTTTACAAAGACTGATGTTAGCCCAAAAATTCCGAGGAATGGATAAAAGCCAACGATAATTCGTGCAAGGTAATAAAAGTTGAATTTACTTACGTTATAAATCAGCTTGACTTCATTATATCCTACTACATCATACATAGTCCCGACAATTCAAGAGCAACGGTTTTATCGGTTAAAACGTAAGATCCAATCAATTATGATCCGTACAACCACCTACACTATTATGTACATGCTGAGAGCACTTGAACTGTTTCGAAGACGACAAATCAGAACATTCTTCATTACAGATAAGGTAACAAATACCGCGGAAACCACAAATAAAGCTCAATAACCCATTGGCAACACGAATAAATGATATATCCATTTAAAAATAATACCTAAGTTAAGCAGGATTTCCACTGTATTAGATTCAATTCCATACAAGAAATCCAATCTACCACTCCCTGCGGCAATGAATCAAATAAAAACGTCCAAATTTTATGCAAGTCAAAAGATCTAACACCAAAACATAAACATAAGCCACATTCCACTTCCAAAAAAAATAAAAATTGCTGTAATAAATCAAATTCACCGAGTGAATGATTAGAAGCAAAATTAATCCAGGAAAACATAAAGTGAACTCATCAAAATTACCAATTTGGGAATTTCCATCAAGAATCTGCTGCACCTGGGCACACGATTCCTTAATCTTTTCATCACGCCGTTCCTTCACAAGCACCGATTGATCCTATTTCTAGATCCGAGCCGAGTTTCTGAACCTTAATCGCGTCGGGCCCCCGAGGGGCCCGCAAGCTGCGGTGACAGTGAAGAAGCAGGCAAATCCTACGTTAAAATAGAGGGAATCAAATTAAGGTGGTGAGGGTAGGGGTTGAATGTTGGGCAGTAGGGCGCACCTCGCATTTATTTCCTTTGTTGAGATTTTGTAGACATCAGTAATTTTAATAATATATTTTTTTTTCTTTAAATATAAAAGTGAACTCCGCGATTTTCCAATATTAATTATTATATTTGCGAGTCAAGACTTCAAAGTAGATAGTATAAATCAATAATATTTTTATTGCCAACAACAAATAACAAAATAATGGGTGTTACATTTGGCAAATCCATCGAATACATAATTCTTTATTGAACTCCCCTGAAAAAAATTAGAATGAATAGAATCAGCAATAAAATTTAATTCAATCATAGCATCAAATCTTCACCGTTCATCATCGAATCGAACCGATGGTCAATCGCAGGTGGCTGCTGCATGAACGAATTCATATCCCCAAAGAAATCCTCCCCGCAAAAATCGTCGGCCTGAAAACACGCCTTTACATCCTCCGGCATGCTAGCCGCCGACGCCGCCGCAGATTGCTGCTCAGAGGAGTACGAAGAGTACTCTTCCTCATGCGGCCTGTAATAATTATCATCATCATCAGCAGCAGCTCCCTCTTCCTTTCCGAGAGTCATCTCCACCATCTCCTTAAACATGGAAGACTGCAGCAACAGGCCGAGGGCTGAGGTGGCGTTGGTGGCCGGCCGTGGCTGAGATACGGAGGAATCAGGTGGTTGTTGGGTGGTTGAACTGCCGGGCTCGTGGACGATCGTATGGCTGCTTGGAGTTAGGTTTGTGCCGCCGTTAGCTTGGTCGGTGGTGGCCGTCGTCATCGTTACGTTGTTTGCAGCGTAAACGTCGTCGTTATTGCCATTGTTGGGTCTCAGCCATTTGATGTAACGGCTGAGATCGAAGTTGGTGACGGCGTTGAGCCCTCGATACTCTATGGCGGCCATGTCGTAAGCAACTGCTGCTTCTTCTTGGGTAGCTTGCAAACATTATTAAAAAACATATTTAAATATAATGATATTTACACCATATTATAATCTCATTATGTTTGTATTTAATTACCATAAGTTCCAAGATAGAGATATTTGTTTCCAAAGACTCTGCCAATTCGAGCTTCCCATCTTCCGTTATGGTGATGTCTGCATCATTTATTATTATTATTATTATTATTATTATTATTATTATTATTATTATTATTATTATTATTATTAATTTTTTTTTTTTTTTTTTTTATTATTTATTATCCATGGATAAAGTTTAATAATATTTTTTTATTGAACACAGTTGACGTTTGTCTCGTTTATTGGCGTATTATTACTGGGTTTATATAAATTTAAACTAATTGAATTCCCAACAATGAATATGATGAAAGAAGTCACATATGCATACAAATACATAGACATATGGATCAAGACATTAAGTTATAATTTTATTTCGTTTTTTCATATGATGTGAAGCTAAGAATCACTTACCTCGCTACTCCTCTATACTTGGATACTCCTCTTGAGAAGCCACTGCTTTTCCTGCAATTTTCCAACCAGTCTCATAAATATATAAATAATCATATTATAATAAATTAAGCCACATATATAAGTAGCTTAAAAATTGAATAATAAAGGTAATCAACTTGACTATATACCTTCTCAATGAACCGATATATTCTTCCCTAGATTGGCCATCCATTTCAAGTAGCTCCTTATGATATGTTGTTGCCTACATAAAATAATACACACGGAAGATATATATATATATATATATATAAATTAACAAGTCCCTAATCATGATTATATAACGAAGAAAAATAATTTTGTTACGTTATTAGTAATATATATATATATAAGATTATTAATCTTTGATTAATTACCGGAAAATTAAGTATAGTATCTTGACCCCAATACTTAAGTGCAGCCAAGTCATATGCACGGGCAGCTGCTGCTTCATCATCATAAGCACCTAAAATACAAGCAGCCAATGTGACAGTTAAACTTTTATTACATTCACTTGAAAAGGAACTATATTATTGTAATAAGTATTAATGCAAACGATAAAAAAAAAAAGGAACAATAAGCTAGAAAAAGAACATACCAAGATACACTGCAGTTTCCATCAACAATGCATCAGTTATCAACGCCAGATATATGTATACACATATAATCAAACTTAATGTAAGTTATGAGAAATACATAAATATATACCAAAAGCTAAATGATTTATGAGTACTCTAATCAACAACACAATACCTTGTCTTCCTTTCTTGTTTTGTGCTTCATTCCAGCAGTTTTTATCCCACAGATGTGCTTCATATCGCCCAGTCCATCGATGCCTTCATTGCAAGAACACATACACACATTTTATTCGTTTATTTGCATTAGGGTTTTGCAATTTGAAATTTTAATAGACAGCTCAAGCCATGATAAACCAAACCTAGTAACCCCGCGATAAATCGAGCTACGTTGGGGCGGAGAATCTCTCGGGATAGTCTTCCTCGTTCTCTTAGGCTTCATGCATGGATTCATCACGGCGTTGAGGTTGACGTTGGAGGTGTTGGTTGAGTTACGTTGTGATAGCTTGGTCATGGTTAAAGATTGCTTTTTTCTTGAATTATTACAATAAGTCTCAAATGGTTTGGCTTCTCTTTTAGTTGGTGTAAGAAAAGCATATGACTAAGTCTCGAAAGTGAGAGGGTTTTAAAGGGAAAAATATGGTGAGTTATTTTCTGGGCTGGCAAATGGAAATTAATGAGAGCTAATTAGCCGGCTTGATTAAATCTTGGCCTTTCTTTAGATATTAATAAAAACCGGCTATATATAAATTAATATTTGCTTGATATTGCTCTCTTTCTAGGCTTTTGTCGCAGCTTGAGTTTTTTTGTGTTATTTGTTGTTTTATTAACTCATTATATATATGTAATAGTAATTAATAATTATTCATGTGTGCAGTAATTTTTTCTGTTTGTGGAGGCTAGTGTGGTTATGAACTATGATCTTGAAAATAGTTGACGTGGACATCGAGATCATGGATAAAGATCATATCATATAGATGATGAGATGCATTTGAAATTGCATAGAAATTTAGGTCTTAAATAAAGGAATTCTATTATGTATATTAATGTTTGATAAATATATTATTATGCATATAGTGTGATAAAAAAAATATGTAAATATACCAACACCTTATATATTGCGTTACACAAGTATGAAAATAGCATGAAAACTCGCAATGCAGTTTATTATTATAAAATTTTAATTTTGGAAAATTTTATTCTACCGTATTATTTTATTGAACTCAAGAGTTTTATTAAAACTTCAACGTATGAATTACTTGTCATCCAATCCAACATTTTCGAGTGAATATGTTTGGAATTGAAAAATTCTCATATGCCTTATAAGTAGTAACTATACTGTACTTGTAATTAATTTAGAAACATGATAAGCTTATAATTTAATGAATAATAAAAAAAAGATAATAATTCATTGTTTTCAACATCGTAGCTGTGCCTGTGCATGAGCCGCTGATGGGTGAGAGGAGACAAAGAAAACGATTTAATTAACTAGTATAGGTAATATCCCCATGATTGTTTCTATTAGCTGTTACATTTAATAAATCTAATTTACTGTGTCTATTCATATAAAAATTACGAAATAGCTGAAGAATATAAATTATATAACTTTCCAATAATACGTCAAAACAAAGAATATATTATCTTCACAAATTAAATGTTTAATTCATTTGGGCTTTTGCATTTGGATGTGTATATTAGAAACGGGCCTACTGGGCTGATTATATATTTTAAATGGACCTTAAATTAATTTGTTTATTCAAATAAATAAATTAAATGGAAATAATAAAACGTAACGCAAAGCAATCTTTAAAACTTTTATCACGGGTTATTATTGCGTTTGCCATTAGAATTAGGTATTTCATGTATTCCTCATGACACGCCTCATTTTAGCACAAAATCCTCGTCATTCTTTCTCTTTCTTTCCAATATATAGAAAAAAAATGATTTTTATACGATTTTTTTTCCTATACCAAGGCATTCCACTCGATTTGGCTATGAACTAACCCCTAAATACCGGCGTGGACTTGCGTCACGCAAATCTCCAGTTGTGAGACTAATATCTGGGGTCAGATGAATACGTCCCAAACCCACCTGACAACGATAGTCATGAAAATTAAATCTCATGGGAACTAAGGAATTGTGGAAGGGGATTTGATCACACAACTTATCCTACAAATCCTTAAGGCATCCTCTTTAACCACTAGACCAAGGCCGATTGACAATTTTTATACGATTCGAAAATTCAAATATTATTGTCAATTAAAAAAAAATAAAAAGAAATAAACCCAACGAATCAATACGGGTCGGGTCAAGTGCATTATCCGCCACAGTCAAAATTACATTTATGACCTTCCGCCACATTAGAGTTTTTCTTCTTTTTTAATTTCTAGTGGACCAAATGGTAGGACCCGACCCGATCCACTTGGATCTTGAAGTTCGCCAGCGTTCAAACTTCGTCAAAACAGCACACCACACGCTTTCCATTTTGATTCCTCGTTTTTCTATTTGACTTTGACCACTTCATATTATCTACTCTACTCACAAGTTATATCATCATAAACATTGCTTTATCATATCGTATATTCTTCTACACTAACATTGATTGCTTATTTATATATATATATACTAGAATTTAGGAGCCCGCACACAAGGCGCGGAAATAAATACCCATATTTTTCTTGTGTAGTTGAAAAGTAAAAGAATAAAACTTTGACTTTGAAACACTTAAAATACAAATTTCATCAACAAAACAGGTAGAAACCTTTTAAAGTACAAAATAAAATCCTTTTTTTTTTCTTATTTAAATCATGCATTGATACTCTTAAACTTCTAATTAGTAATAATGACTTACAGATCATTTAACATTGTGTACCAGTGAATAGTGATGGTGTTTAAAACATTGATCTCTCAGCTTTACGTCTTAGTTTTGCACGTGTGCGTTATAAGCTTTGAAAACAGTCGAACTCGATCCGAACTCGATTCATTTTCTATGCTTAACATTAAGTTTGATGAGCTTTATATTTCAACCTCGAACTCGAAAATAAACAATTCAGTTGGGACTCAGCTCGTCAGCTCATTACTCGACTTGTCGAGCTTAAATTCAAAATTTTAAATTTCAATTAAAAATATTTAAAATAAAATTGTAAATAAAGTTTTGCCATTATATAAATATATATTTAATTTTTAAATGTCCACTAAAAAAAGAGTAAAATATAAAATGGGCTTATTATGCCCAAATAATTTGTTGTTTAAAGACTATTCTTTCAAATGAGCTATTTCTTAATTTGTTAGATGAAAATTAATAGACTTAATGAAAATAATAATGACTATGATATGAAGATATAGATAAATTTGACAAGAAATTGAGTAAAATTTCTTTTGTTAGATCGAACGACTTAAAAGCCCCTACTTTCAGTATTATATCTATTTTCAAAATATAAATGCCCCTGTTTTCATCATTATTTCTATATTAAAATAATCAGGACAAGATGCATGGTATAGATTATAAGGAAAATAATAATAGGTTTATAGGTCATCATTACAATAGGTTATAGATTACGACGAAGTAACTATTCATCTTTCCATTCGCGTATATAATATATAATATATATTTATTTGCAATTATATATATTTAAATATATAATGCCAGGCTTGAAGTGCTAAAGATAAACGGTCAGACGCCATTCGCTGTGAGCTGCCTGCCTTGTATAAATATACTCAGCCTCTCAATTCTTCGTCTTACTTTTCTCCCACACACATACACACATACATCAAATCCCACGCAAGAATTAGAATCTCGCCGGTAAATAGGAAGCGACCATTTCCCCTTCGCCGGAGAATCTAACGCACGCGCCTCCAGGGTATCGTATTAGATACGAGAAAAATCAAATCTTTATCGGGATGAAGAGGAGAAACGTCGGCGGGGGCAGCGCGTTGAGCTCAAGCGCGGGATCATCGGCGGGGAGTGATGCCGACGATCGCAAGGGGGAGGGGAAGGTCGTGCTTCTCAAGTACGAGGCTCTGCCCGAATATCTGAAGGACAATGAATACATCCGAAACTATTACAGATGCGAGTGGCCGCTGAAGAACGTCCTTCTCAGCGTCTTCTCTCTGCACAACGAAACTCTCAACGTTTGGACGTGAGTACGACGCCGTTTTGGTTCAACTCCTCCTCGCTTTCACTTCGCATCTTACCTCATGTTTACCTTAAAAATTCCAACTTTTTTCTGGGTAATAATATACTTCGCAGGCATTTAGTGGGATTTATGATATTCACAGCGATGATGGTCATGAGCTTGAACTGGGAGATGAGCGTTGATAATCTGATGGCGGCATTACTCGGAGGAGACGGCAGAGAAGGCGATGGATTCTTACCCTACTTGACGTTGAAAAGCAGCTTAAACCAAACCAACAATGGTTCGGCCACTTTCTTAAAGGTCAGTTCTTGCCAACACGTTTTCAACTCTCTGTAATAATATTTTAATATTCCACTACCATCGATCTTCTTCTTCAACATGTGAAAGTAAGAGTTGTGCAAGCAAGGGCCCATGCCATGTGCTACTTGCTTGTACATTCGACTTGACGTGAGGACAACCTTTTTCCTATAAAAGTATACATCTATTTAGCCCACCGAAAGATTCTCTGGTTATTTAAATATAATTTACTGACCGACCATAAGCTGCGCAATTGTCTGATTGGCGAGCTTTGGATTGATACGAAAGCCATCTGTTTTATATGCTGATTATATCTTCCCGAGGATTCTTACAAATGGACGATATATATTTTATTCTTGCAGGATTCTTACACCGACGTAATCAAGTCGCCGGCCTACGCCGTACATTCGAATAGTAATCCAATCCCATTATGGCCATGGTTCGTCTTCTTGCTCGGCTCGATGACTTGCCTGATCTTCAGCGCCTCGTCCCACCTCTTCGCCTGCCACTCGCGCCGCTTCTACTTCTTCTTCTGGCGGTTGGACTACGCCGGAATCTCCCTCATGATCGTATGCTCCTTCTTCGCCCCCATATACTACACCTTCCTCGAAAGGCCCGTTTGGAGGCACTTGTACCTCTCGTCCATAACCCTGGTGGGGATCTTCGTGCTCGTCACGCTGTTAGCTCCGGCGCTGTCGAGCAGCCGCTTTAGGGCTTTCAGGGCGGCGCTCTTCCTCTGCATGGGTTTCTCCGGGATCGTGCCGGCGACCCACGCGTTGGTTCTGCACTGGGAGCATCCTCAGATAATCGCTTCCCTTGGCTATGAGATTGTCATGGGGGTTCTGTATGGCGTCGGGGCGGTTTTCTACGTTACGAGGATACCCGAGAGGTGGAGGCCCGGCGCCTTCGATATCGTCGGACATAGCCATCAGATATTCCACGTGTTCATCGTTGCTGCCGCGCTGACTCACAGCGCTGCCACCCTTGTTATCATGGAATGGCGGCGAGGTTTGGCTGCTGCTTGAAGAACTGCAGTCAGTCCAAGTTGGTCTTTAGTTACCACCCTTTGTTAAATGTAATAATATATCATTTGCTGTATTAAGAGATGTGATGCATCAAATTCAATAGTGTTGAGACATTCTTGGACTTATATAACATTATTTCAATACACAAACACATAGCTTTTAGCTGCTATCAGTCGAGGCCAGTGACTTTCTGAGCTTGAAGTATTGCTTACAAATAAGGCCCACGAAAAATTCTTAGGCTCATCAAATTTTGTGATTAATACGACCACCAATGATAGTGTAGTCGCATTGTCATCGAATTGTTTATCATTCTTGCAATCTTGGATGATAAATGATAGAAAGGGCCCTGCTAGAATCCCAGACGAGCGCATTGGCTTTCCTCATCAGCCTAGCTCAACGATGTAGAAGTCAAATTCAGCTCAAACAAATCCATGCGAGAGTATTGAAGCTTCGCTGCCGCAGTACGTTTCTGTACAACACAATCATCAGAGGGTATGTGTTTCTCGACAATCCTATGTACGCTGTTTTGTTCTACAGGGACATGCTGAGAGAAGGACTCATAAAGAACAACTATACTTTCACGCCGCTAGTCAAGGCTTGTTCTTGCTTGGCGCCACCGCCTGAGTTTGGGTACATGGGTCTTTCAGTGCAGGCCCATGTGATCAAGCTTGGATTTTGCGGCGACCCCTTTATCGCTAGCGCTTTGATCGAGTTTTACACGTCCAATCTCGACATGGGCCAGGCGCAGAAGCTGTTCGACGAAATTCCCATTAGGGATGTGGTGCTGTGGACGTCTATGGTCGATGGGTATGGAAAAATGGGAAACGTCGAGAAAGCGATGGAGCTATTCGACAAAATGCCGGAAAGAAACGTCATCTCGTGGAGCTCGATAATGTCTGCGTACGCCAGAGCAGGCCATTTTAACCAAGTACTGCATCTGTACAGAACGATGCAAGAATCAGAACCATTCATTCCCAACGAGTCAATCCTCGTCAGTACGCTCACCGCGTGTGCCCATGTCAGCGCTTTGGCTCATGGCTCGTCGATTCATTCTTACGCCAAGAAGCATAACCTCGATTCGAATCCCATTCTGGCAACTGCATTGGTGGACATGTACTCCAAATGCGGCTGCTCGAAGCTAGCTCTCACCATGTTCGAAGAGATCGAAGACAAGGACAGTGCCTCATGGAATGCCATTATATCAGGCACGGCGATGAGCGGGGACGCCCTAAAAACCATTGACATGTTCGGAGAAATGATCAAGAATGGAATCAAACCGACGGAAGCCACTTTCGTCTCGGTCCTCAGTGCTTGTACTCATGCGAATTTAGTTGAAAAGGGCCTTGCTTTGTTTCATAGTATGGGCAAAGTTTATCAAGTGGAGCCTAAGAAAGAGCATTATGCTTGTGTAGTTGACCTTCTGGCAAGATCTGGCAGGTTGGAGGGGGCAGAGGAGTTTGTCGACAAGAACATCGATCGAATAAACGAAGGCGATGCTAACATATGGGGAGCTTTATTAGGGGCATGTCGAACTTATGGGAATGTTGTGATTGGCAATAGAGTGTGGAATAAAATAGTGGCGGCTGGGGTTTTCGACGCCGGGATTTATATGCTTGCGTATAACATGTTCCAAGAAGCTGGCTGGGACAATGAATCGAGGATTGTCACGAGATTGATCGAGAAGAAACAGATGAAGAAAACGCCTGGTTGTAGTGTAGTTGAAGCTAATGGTTTCATCGAAGAGTTCTTCGCTGGCAATAAATTACGTCCGTGAGCAAAGTGAAATGAAACAGTCTGAATCTGTCGATCATAACAAATGTATCAATCATAACATGGTTTAGCGTTAAAGAGGAGAATCTTTTGAACTGTCTGAATAACAGACATACGATAGGGTTCATACGCATACAAATCGGGTTCTAAATATATGAGTAATACGATTGGCAAACAAACATATGTAGATATAGCAGAAGAAAATGCAATAGTTGACATTATCGATGGAGGCGTCTTCTTCGTATCAGTAAACCAGCAATCACAACATCCTGAAATGGCACCTGCATTTTACATAGTATGAACGGCAATTCAACATCATAATGCAACAAAGGGAAGCTCATTTGAAAATATAACTAGGAAAAGGTTATGAAGCAAAAAGAAGATGATGAAGTAATACCCGAGTAGTCCCCGCCCCGACCAAGCCCTAGGGGTGACTGTCATATTAATCAGTTCGCCTTGCCTCATTACCATCAAAGACACAGCTTGACCTTGATTCTTCTGTGCTTCTGCTGCTAGTCTTTGAAGCAGGTCGTTTCCTAATTGAACACTCCCGAACTTCACGATCTGATCTCCTAGTTGTAAGCCGTCTTCTGCAGCTGGAGATGCCTCGCTGATTTCATCGACTACTGCAAAGGCTCTAGTGGCAAATACATCAACATCCATCGCATTAGAAGAAGCCTCTACAGAAATAGGAATCTGGGAAGTCGAAGACGTGCTGATATGTCCATCTTGAACATTTGTCCCTGTAAAAAATCATGTCCATAGACCATAGGAATGCTTGAGGAAGAAGCAGATTATATGGATTTTTATTTTTTTTACTAGAGATGGCCTTGTGCTGTGTAAATAAGGTTAAACTTATGAGTCTGAAAGTCACTAACCAGTATACTTCACAGATGGAGTTGAATCTTCTAGCCTGCCAGAGTGCAGAACTTGAATGTTTCGGTTTATCTTCTCCGTAATCTCCTTATGATCACTACGGAGCTCTGCAACACACCAAAAAACAAAGTGAATGACATGTCGCCATTAAATCAAGAAAATGGGCAGCTCATGAGGCGGGAGACTCTAGTGAGATGAGTACTCATTAGAGAGGTTTTCAATGGAACACTGGCTCAAATATTAAACCAAAAAAAAGGAGGGAAGGATGCCAATACATGGAAGTGGAATATATAAGAACACACAGACAATAGTTAATTACCAAATTGAAGCCATAGAAAAATGTAAATTGCAGTACAACAAACGATAATCGATTGTGTAATTACCAGCAAGCTTATGCCGGTCGGCTCTCACATTTGGGATATCAATATCCGACCTAGGAAACCCCTGCAAAGATCATCATCATCACATATACAATCCAACTTCCTTAGAACCAAGTAATTGAAGCAATCACAGAAGCAATAAACCAAAACAAAGCGACAGCCCTTTCTTAAAAAAAAAATAATAAATTAAAAAGAAAAAAAAAAAAGGAAAGCAACCTCGGAATCGACAAGGTTTCCAGAGAGGCCAGGACCTCCAGGCTGGCAGAGGCGTTCGATGATGATGTTCATCTCAGTCTCCATTAGGGTTCGTTGATCCATCAATTTCATCGTCTCTGCTTTCAAATCCGACCCCACCATTTTCTCTTACTAATCAACAACACCTTGCTTTGTTTTAAGATTGAAGCGAAGGGTTTTTTTAAGCGGCGGTTTAATACTGAGCGAGCTGACTACTGAGTAGTGTACTGTTGAAATTGCAGATTTGTGAGAAATATTAATATATAAATAAAATATATTATTTCGATTGTAATTACTAATTAGCCCCTGAATACACTTAAAGATTACTTCACCGTCAGATTAATCAAACTTTAACCAGTAAGCACCGTCGGATTACGTGGATCCCATCCAACGGTCCAAATTTACCCACCTTCCTCGTGAAAACTTCTTTCACGCCCATTTTGTCCACATTCGTACTCTTGTTTGCATTTAGCTACGATCGTCTCTTCCTCATTGTGATTTTCTTTCATTTGTTTCTAGAGAGGGAAATAGATATAGAAATTCAATCGCCTTTTTTTGTGTGTGTGGATTTAATCTATGTATTGATTGGTGGAGAGTGAGATCTAGATCTTGTATTCGCTGCGTTAGCTGGTGTTTTTTTTTTTTTAGTGAAGGAAAGCTCGAGAAAATATGGAGGTCGTGAGGATTAGGCCTCACGCGAGTCCGATGTGCGTGTTTTTCACGCTGTTGTGCCTCTTCAACGTCGCTCGCTCGTTCTATCTCCCTGGCGTTGCTCCACAAGATTTCGTCAAGGTAAAAATTATTGACAGTGGATCTTCTGTGTATGGGTATGAGTCCATTATCAATCAAGTTGGTGTCTTTTTCTCATGATCTGTAGCATGCTTTAGCTGAATCGAATTTTATTATGGTAGATCTAGAGCTGTCTCATTTTGCTTAGCTGGGGGAAGTTTTTGAATCTATAACATTCGTATCTAGCTGATCTAGGTGATTTATAGCTCCGATTTCTTCTTGTGAAATATTGGTCTTCTTCATTATGCATTGTTCTGATAATTTTTACTAATTGAAGTTATAAACATTAGACCTCAGACATTTATTTGGGACCTCAAGCACATGAATAAGATTTTCCTGTCAATATGGCATTGAAGTTAGATATGCAATAGATTTGTCGACAAGTGTTTATTTGGAGAGATTGTTGTGTGGTTCGATGTCCCGTTCATTTTCCATCCCCATAGTTTTGTCGTTGTTAGCAGTTGAGATCGCGGAATGTTTTAGACTATTTGTCATTTATCAGCTTGTGATTAATGAAATGCAGCTTCCATGCGTCGTTGGGCCTATGTGGTTGCGGATTGTCAAATTTCCAACTAAAATTTTTGAAATTTCTATTTTTTGTCATAAATATCATTATGTCTCTTTTTTTGTTTGTGTGCAGGGCGATCCTCTGATGGTGAAAGTGAACAAATTGGAATCTGTGAAAACTCAGCTTCCTTACTCTTACTATTCCCTTCCTTACTGTAAGCCAAAGAAAATTGTAGACAGCGCAGAGAATCTTGGAGAAGTTCTTCGTGGTGATCGAATTGAGAACTCTCCATTCGTGGTGTGTTTTCTGCTCTGACGTTGCTTCATCAATGATTTTGACTACTCCGTCTGATTTTCAGTTAATTTTGTTAAGTTCTTTCTATTCTCGTGGAGAACTGTTCTCAAACGAAAATCATTTGTGCAGTTTAAGATGCGAGAACCTCAGATGTGCAACATTGTTTGCCGTGTTGTTCCCAATGCTAAAGAAGCCAAGGAATTCAAAGAGAAGATTGATGATGGGTATCGAGTGAACATGTACGCGACATTACTTTTATATTTAATGCATATATAATTGTGTTTCTTTGGTGAGTCACTCGCCTACTTTGTGATGGTGCTGTTCGATATAATTATCAGGATATTGGACAATCTTCCACTAGTCATGCCTTTCAAGAGACCTGATACGGACTCTTTTGTTTATCAGCATGGTTTTGAAGTTGGATTGAAAGGGCAGTACGCTGGAGTAAGTAGAGATTTCTTTATTCGTACGAGGTCTACTTGATAACTTAACATTTGGCTTCTTTATATTTGATCGTTTCAAAATGTTTTGTCCATAGAAACCTGAGGAGAAGTATTTTATTCACAACCATCTGTCATTTACGATAAAGTTTCATAAGGATGAAGAAACAGATGCTGCAAGAATCGTTGGATTTGAAGTAAAGCCTTATAGGTATGATTGCGTTATTATTATGTCTACTCTAATATTGGGCTTGTTATTGATCTGGAAAATCATCTTACGCATGCAGCGTCAAGCATGAATACGAAGGAAAATGGGAGGATAAGGGTACGAATACACGACTAACAACGTGCGATCCACATACAAAACGCACAATCACTGGCGCTGACCCTCCTCAGGAGGTTGAAGAAAAGAAAGAAATCATCTTCACATATGACGTGGAGTTTCAAGTAATGTTTCCTCCTTAGTTAATTGTTAATAGACATTGAAAAGCTGTTATTTATATCAGACAATGGTTCAATCTAACTAACTAAATTATGTATAAAATTTATCCAACAATGGTTGAATTAATACTATGTTGCTCCTCCTCTTGCAGCAAAGCGACATCAAATGGGCTTCCAGATGGGATACGTACCTCTACATGGCCGATGACCAAATCCATTGGTTCTCAATCGTCAACTCCTTGATGATTGTCCTCTTCCTCTCGGGAATGGTGGCCATGATCATGCTTCGAACTCTCTACCGCGACATTTCCAAGTACAACCAATTGGAAACCCAAGAAGAAGCCCAAGAAGAGACGGGCTGGAAATTAGTCCACGGCGACGTCTTCAGGCCTCCGTCCAACTCCGATCTGCTCTGCGTCTACGTGGGAACGGGCGTCCAATTCTTCGGGATGGTCCTAGTCACGATGATCTTCGCCGCCCTCGGGTTCCTTTCCCCGTCGAACCGAGGCGGGCTGATGACAGCCATGCTCTTGCTCTGGGCCTTCATGGGCATATTCGCAGGCTACGCCTCGGCCCGTCTCTACAAGATGTTCAAAGGGACAGAGTGGAAGAAGATCACCCTCCAGACGGCCTTCATGTTCCCAGGGATTGTATTCGCCGCCTTCTTCGTCCTGAACGCTCTGATATGGGGAGAGAAGTCGTCCGGCGCCGTCCCGTTCGGCACGATGTTCGCCCTCGTCCTCCTTTGGTTCGGAATCTCCGTCCCGCTCGTGTTCGTGGGCAGCTACGTGGGCTTCAAAAAGCCCGCCATCGAGGATCCCGTGAAGACCAACAAGATCCCGAGGCAGATACCCGAGCAGGCCTGGTACATGAACCCTATCTTCTCGATCTTGATCGGAGGGATACTGCCGTTCGGCGCGGTGTTCATAGAGCTCTTCTTCATCTTGACTTCTATATGGCTCCACCAATTCTACTACATCTTCGGCTTCCTCTTCCTGGTGTTCATCATCCTCATTGTGACTTGCGCCGAGATTACCATAGTGCTGTGCTATTTCCAGCTGTGCAGCGAGGACTATCTGTGGTGGTGGAGGTCGTACCTGACGTCGGGGTCGTCGGCGTTGTATCTGTTCCTTTACGCGGCGTTCTACTTCTTCACGAAGCTGAACATCACCAAGCCTGTCTCGGGGATCCTTTACTTTGGGTATATGCTCATCGGTTCGTATGCTTTCTTCGTGCTGACGGGCGCCATTGGCTTCTATGCTTGCTTCTGGTTCACCAGGCTCATATACTCCTCCGTCAAGATCGACTGAGGTATTTTTTGCTTGCTGGTGGGGAATTCTATTACATTTATTATATGGGAGCTTTGATTTCATAGTTTATAATGAATTTTCTGCTTTACTACTGCCTTTTCGATCTTTGTAGTTTTTTTTCTCTTGTCCTCCTTATGAACGCCCGCGTGCGAACGGTATTTTGGAAGTGTTCTGTTGCAACTTTTATATGATATCTCTATCGTAGCAGATTCCTCGTCCTTTTGGGTCCTCATACTCGGATTAATTTTGATCGTTCTTCGTGGATTCTTTCCTGTCGACAATAGTTTGCTCGTGACCAACCAAGCTATGCTTTGAAGTTGAACTTCAGTGTTTCTACATTAAGACAGTTTTGATAGGAGAGTTACTTCGTCAGCCAAGCAAGTTGGCAAGAACCTCGGATGGCAGCTTCTGACGAAAAGAAACTTGCCCTAGTTGTCTAGTTAGGCATCCAACAAAGCGATCCATGTAAAGAATATACAGCGCGTTTCTATCCTCTAGCAACTCCACTGCTCTCTTCGCGTGGAAAACAGATATCAACCACTCTTCTAGAAGCTCTACAGCCATTGCAAAGATGGTTGTCAATACAATTGATTCACTAATAATTAAATATGAAATGAACATCCTTTTACTAGGGAAAAAATCAAACGTACGTTGATCAAGGTCTTGACGATCCGACCAAGAGAGTAAGTAGTCTGATACCAGGAATTCGACGAGCTGTATCCTGCGTCAAGACAGAATAATGTGTCAAAAGACCTCAGAACGATGATGGTCTACAACACATTGATTGCACTGTATAGTATTAGTGGAACTTACATTAAGTACATGCAGTTATGCAATTTGGGAAAGGCATCATCGAAAGGATCCATGAAGAGTAGACTCTCGGCGACTACGGCGATTCTTTGAGAAACAGAAAGGATCACGCGCTGGCCAACATAAGGTTCACTTCCAAGATTTCGTATCAAGTGCTGAACATAGCTTTGGAAATAACCATCTTGGCCAGAGGGATCATACAAGATAGAGTAAAGATTAAGAAAAATAATAATCTGAACCATGGGGAGGAGGGCAAACAATGTGCAAGCAACATAGGCGGCACTAAGGTGAAGCAAAAGGATATAAAAACAAAAGATTTACCATCATTTTGCAATCCACTGCACATCCTTTCTAGTAGCCGCATGATTAAGTGGTTCACTATGCTTTCAGCTGCCTCGTCTATCTTTCCAGAGGAAGATAGTGTCTTTAATGTGGCTTCATAAAACAACATAATTACTTGAGTAGGTTATATTTCGAGTAACACACATATTAAAATGGCACACCTAATCATTAGATGAAGTATTTGGTGACCTTTTAGGTTAGTAACATTGAAAAGGTTACCAAGGATGAAGTCAATAGCTTGGTGGGACCAGTTCTTAAACTTAGCACCCCATTCCTGCAGGCAAAGATGTTTTGATCAAATTACTGGGTAAAATATTATGGTACCAAATGGGAAGAAGCGTAGAGCCACACACATCAGGAGGAAGAGACGTCTGACAAAGATCCACGAGAAAATCTGCCGAAGCTTTCAGTTGTTCGAATTCGTTTTCGACTGCACCATCTGCTTGTAAGTAAACAAACAAATGTAATACGTCATTAACGAAAAGAATAAGTACCAATTGAAGATGGTGGCACTCTTGACATCTGGAGGACAATCAGAACAGAGGATTTGGCTGACAACTACATGCAGTAAATCTCCTTGATTTCCTAAAAGATGTTCGTCCCATACCCCTTAACAGACAAGAAAACATTATAATTTGATCAAATTATTAACTATAATATGCAAGATATTCCCTTCAATTCAATCTCCTTGCGGATGATACCTTTGGATGAATAATGCACAAAAAAGATATGACCATTCTGGCATTCATGTTCAGGTAAAATACTATCTTATGTACAAAACCACCTTTATGCATTTCTTCGGATATCACCTTTACCAACATTCATAAATGATAAACGTTCCGTAAAACAGTATTTGTTACTGAAATCATACTTTCATGCAACATGCAGAAATATAACAGGTAAAGAGAAATTAAGTGAACCAGAAACCGAAAGAAAAATGGAAAACAGAAGATATTTGGAAAGGAATTTCACCAGGTACACATGATTGCATTAATGATCCATTGACCCTTCTTTTCTTTCTCTCATTTAGCCTCACTACAAGATACCAAAGCCAAAATGAACAATGGTTAAATTCTACATGGGAAAACTAAAAGAAATATAGAATTCATAGCAGGACACTGAGGAACCTTGTCTTAGAAATCGACGACGCATAACATCATTGATATTACTATGATCTTGTTCATGCCAAGGCACCTGATATCCCAAATTATCATAGAAATAGCATTTGCACGCAGCGTTCCGAGGATATAAATCATGTTGGGTGCCATCTGATCCAATAAACATCAAAGTCTAGTTAAGAAAATCACCCAAACATGACTCATGGTATGGTATGGTAGAAATAAAAGATTTAACGAAGCCAGAAACCTAAGGATTGAATTTAAGTGGAAATTCAAACAACATTAGAATCATATCAAATCATGTAAAGGAAGTAGTAAAAGTTAATTACAGAAGACGATATCTAAAGATTGCGTGTGAACGGCGCGAGAGAGAAAGAGAGATATCACTGGCCTTCAGCAAGCTTCAGATCTTCCCTGAGCCTAACAATCTCTTCCTTCCGCTCTTTAGCCTAGCAAATAATAAACCGATCGATCAGCAGAAAGTAAAAACCTAAATCTATCCACCAACAAAACACGCACTGTAACGCTAAAGAAACGCATAAAACAACCACACCGAAAAGAGAGGTTTCCGACTTAGAAAAATGACCTTTCGTTTCCATTTCGCAGCATCTGATTCCGATTGAGAATCGGAGTTGGTAATACTGAGGAGTCGCCTAGATTTAGCTACGGCCACTGCCAATGCGAGTTTCACCGACGAATTTAAGTCTTCCTTAGCTCCATCAATTTTCTCCATTATTTTTTCGCGGCTCGATCTAATGAGCGCGGGAATGAGATTCAATGCAAATAATTTCTCCTTTATTCCGAATTATATATATATATATATAACTATAATTTCTCAGGCTTTTTAATTATTTAAGCAATAACCTATTATATTAAGGGGTAATTTCACTTAAATCCCTATTAGCCTAAAATTCAATCACATAACTCCCCATATCAGATTTTATTTCTTTTAAGGACCAATTTGAAACTTTTCTTACACTTAAGGACCAATTGGACGAAAATACCCCTAAGAACTTACAATATTACAATATTACCAGGATTTTTAGTTTAAATATAAAAAAATCAAAATCATATTTTAATCGAGCGAAAGAATTGCAGTAGAGGTTCATCACCAAATCGAACGAAAATTATTTCAAATCGAACGCTCAAATCAAATGCCCACGAAAAATCTTCACCTCCAAGAAGCGATGTGTGATCTCGTCTTTCGTTTGATCCGGATATTTGTCATTTTCATTTCGAAACGTCTGTCCCCAATTGTTCGAACCAAATCACCGTCGTCTACAAACTGGTAATTTTTCTGTTAGCTTTTAGTTAATTGTTCGATTAGGATTATTAGATCTCGATTAGGTCGTTTTTTATGCTTAATTCGAGGCTTTTTTAGGTTGTTGTTCGATTAGGGATTTTTGAAGTTTAATTGGGTCTTTTCAGATCGTTTTTTGTGGTTCTTCAGGTATTCAATTAGGAATTTCGTCATATATTTGATACATTAGGTGTTTATTTTTGGTACACGTTGCTTGCAAATTTAGTACAGTATATGTATTATAATGGTACAGTATGTTTATGTAGATTGGTACTACATGTTTTAACAGAATTCTAGCATTAATCATTACCCACCCAGATTAGAGCCCTAATCGAATGCCTCTGTATTGTTTCTGCATGCGTTCCCCGATCATTGTTGGATGTTATTTTATGTGTTCTTTGGTTGCTTATGTTAAAAGTTTGATTGCGGTGATTATAGTCATTTATGTGTGTCTGATGATGCAATTAGGTGGAGGAGAAGGATAAGAAAGAAGAGAAAATATTGATATAGATTCTCGTTGAAGCCGAAGAGTACAAAGTTGAATTTTATAAAAGTCACGAACATATTGTCGACAGTAACAAAGTCACGAACTGGGAAAGAAAAAGGTAGGATAAGTTTGCAAATTTATATTTTCTTACATTTTGATATAATATATCTTTTTTTACGTTTCATTCTCATCATTACCATGCTTTCATTGTTGGCCTTAAAAAATTTCAAGCTAAAGCATACAAGGATTTCCAGATGTCGATCACGGAGTTGTTTCCCAAAGAAATTCCTTCAACAGTTGTTGTTTTAAGTCTGAAACCAGGAAACCCTACTGATTTAGGTTTCCCTTAGGTCTATTGGAGCAAAGCTTTGATTCTGTACCTGTCTTTTACTTGGTAGATCATATGTATATTTTTGGTACATTATAAACAAGTTTTTAATATTGTATGTGCCTTGTAATGGTATAATATCTTTCTGTAGATTGGTATTGCATGCTTGAATAGAATGATATTGTAATTTGGTAACAAACAATATTCTTTAGATAGATACTGTATTTTTGTTTATAAGTTATATGCATATTTTTGGTGTATTATTGGTGAATGTATTCTGATACAGACAGATTTTTTTATTGCTATGGCTAATATGTTGTTTGTTATGCGTAAAATTTTTGGTACGATAACAATGTTAAAAAACGTACGGTAACCATATAGCAAGGTACATCAAATGCCGACGTAATAGTACGCTAAACATATTAAAATAATACGCCATATTAATATCTGTAAAAGTGATGAGAACTACAAAAAGATAGATGATATTAGTGTCATGAACTTTTTTAACGGTATCTGACATGTGAGGAAGAAATTCTGGTATAAATTCTGACATTATCTGACACGCATAGAAATTTTTCTTATTAGAAATTGTACAATGTAAGCTCTTGTATTTCTTCATTTTGGTACAACAAGCTATTTAATTGCGGTACTATAAATTTCAGCAATAAGGTACAATCGCATGCTATTAAATGATACCATATACACACTATAATTTATACAACTTATTAGGGTAAGCGTTTTTCGTCGTCGTCCGAATTATTTTTTCACGCGAAACTATTTTATTATACGTATTCTACATGTATTCACATATGAAAGTCGATAATGTTTTCTTAAACTGTATGCAGACGATGAACAGAGGGAATCAAGTTTGATGGTTTAACCCTTAAACACATGTTTTTGTATTCCAAATCCCAAGTTTCATAATAAGATGATGATTATTGTAAGGACATCTTACTATTGAAGCTTGGATTTAAACAACAAATCCACAATTTTGAGGGTTAACCTATTAAATATAATATGAAATGAAATTTATAAAATATTTACGTATACTAAAATGTTTTTGCATCGAAAACAATGTAAAACGTGACGAAAAATACTTACTCTAATAAGTTGTACCAAGTATAACCATATAGTGTACCATTGCACATCATATAACTGTACCTTAACTGTCAGTATATCGTACCGCATCTAAGTAGTTTGATGTACCTAGATAAGTACTAATATCGACCAAGTTTTATCGGTCCGTATAATATCTAAATTACGAGTCTAGATCATCCACTAATAAATGAGAAGCCTTAAAAACAATAAATAAATACAATATTAAACAAAAAACATCTATAACAAGTTGAACATTTTCAATTTAACAAGCATCTATACTATGTAGTAGTAAGTTCTTCAACATTCTCATTCTCTTCTAGTGAAACTTGAGGTTTGTAATATAAAACCATGCGTGTATGAGTTACTCCGTCAAATAAGATACAAGGTGAAACATATAACTGATATACATATGAAAATATGGTTTTCCAAAAAAAAAAATCGAATTGCCACAAAAAATGCTTACTCTAATAAGTTGTATCAAATATACAGTGTATAATGTACCATTGAACACCTTGTGAATGTACCTTATTATGGAGATATACTGTACCAAAATTAAGTAGTTTACCGTACTAAAATTGAGAAACTTTCTCACATAGGAGATATATTGTATCTTTCTAATTAGGGAACTTTCCGTGCGAGTCAGAACTTTCTGTGCGCGTCAGAATATTCTTTTCTATGTCAGAATTTGTTCCACAATACCGTTAAAATTGTATTTTTCTGTGATGTGTTAGAAATTTCTGATTTTTTTTTGTATTTTTCATTACTTTTTTACAACTTTTAACATAGCGTACTATTTTAATGCGTTTAACGTACCATATATATTGTGTTTGTTGTATCTTGTAAACACGATTATCGTACCTTTTTAATATTCATACCGTACCAAAAATTCCAGGCAATGTTATAACACTGTGTTATCAGAAAAAATTCAACTTTACACCAATACAATAAATATGCTCATGATATTCATTTACGAATCAACATATATACAACATATGGCCAAAAAAAATGTCATAAGCTATATGCAACATATAGACAAAAGAATGGAACTAGCAATTAAACCTATACGGTTAATATGGCCAAAAACGATTTTCCCATCTTCACGAATGCAACGACTTTGTGCATCTATTGAATTTACTACAACATCTAATTCATTTGAGTCTTCATCGTCCTCTTCCATCATGTCACAGTATAGATCAAAATCGTTATTTATCTTTGGCACAACAACAACGAATATAACGTTTTATATTCTGCTTGTAAGCACAAAGCCCAAACAACGTGCCCCTTTGAACGACACTTGTAGACAACATAGTTATTTACCCCTACAAATAATTCAGCAACCGTTGGCAATGATACTGTAATCATACATTAAAAGGTACACTATATAAAGAAATATGGTACCCCAACCATACATGAAATGGTACACTATATAAATAAATATGGTACCTTAACCACACGTATAAAGGTACACAATATACATGGAATTGATACTACATAATAAACACAAATTAGCAGCTAATCGACGAATATCTCTTTAGCTCCAACTCCAAACACTGCTGCATACCATATAAAAGTACGTCATAACAAGTGAATAGGTACCATAACAACAAATAAATTGGTACACAATATACATAAAATTAGCACTACATAACAAATACGTAAAAAATCGGGTTTGGAACACATTAACATCATTTACTACCAAAAATCCTAAACATCACATTATTGTTTCATGTCGTCGGAAGTTATATGATCACGTTGGACTGTGCAAACCCGCGAAATCCACTAAACACTAACTAACATCGAACAAACCCACAAAATATTGAGATAATTTCGATTTATTTTCAGCAATCCACGCTGAACTTACTTGTATCCAACAAATCTGAGCACGACCAGACCTTGAAAACCCAGCTCTCTTCTCCATTCTCTAATTTTTTCTTCTTCTTCTTCTTGCTCGTTGAGAAACTCACATGAACAGAGGATCGAGAAAACCCGCACCGGGCCCCTCTTCCTCATGAACTGACTCGGATCGAGAAAACCCGCATCGGGCCCCTCTTCCTCCTCCTCTTCTTCTTCTTCTTCTTCTTCTTCTTCTTCCCTGTTTTCTTCTTTCTGTTTTCGTTTTTTTCTCTTTGATTTTTTCCCCTTTTCTTTATTCTTTTATTAATTACTATTTAACGGTTTATTTCATTAAAGAAATGAAAAAATAAAAATAAAAATTATCAAGTAAGGGTAAATTTGTCTTTTTAGTATATCTGATCCTTGTGTGTCTGAAAAGTTTTCAACTGGTCCTTAAAAGAAAGAAAAATTGACATGGGGAGTTATGTGTAAGTCTTTTATGCATATGGGGATTTAAATGTACTTGTCCCTTATATTAATCAACATTAGCCAAACGATATTATCCAGAAAATATCAAAAGAACACGCCACGCTAAGGATAAGCTTCTCCACGTCATTGTCCCATTACTTAATAAGGACAAATATATCATTCAAATAAATTGATATTTTAATTGGAATTTATTGATTGTCTTATATTCAGAACTTGAATATCTGAGCACCCAAAAACGTTGATATTCACGAAGGCCATCACACCAAATATCAAGCAATCATCTCACATGGATTACACATCCAAAGAAACGCCCGTCCCAATAATCGCCATGAAAGGCCATCCCGGCACGGGGAAGAGCACCCTCGCCGCCGCGCTGGCGAAGAGGCTCAAGTTTCCCTTGGTCGACAAAGACCACTTCCGCGACTGCACTTATAAGATCGAGCAAACCCTCTCGTCCCAGAAAGCCTCAGCCACGCGGGCTAAGCAGCTGCTCAACGAGCTCTCCTACGAAGCCATGTTCAGCGTGATCTCCACGCAGCTGAGCCTGGGACTGGGAGTGGTGGTCGACTCTCCGCTTTCGAGGAAGGCCGTGTTTGACCGGCTGATGGAACTGGCCGACGAGACCTGCGGCGGCGCTCGTGTTTTTGTGGTGGAGTGTAGGCCGGGTGATGTCGATGAGTGGCGGAGGAGGGTTGAGGTGAGGGGTGGGCTGGGGTTCGGATGGCATAAGCCCAAGACTTGGAAAGAGATGGAGGATTTGTTGGAAGGTTATGGAAACTGTTGGGATTATGATTTGGAGGTGCCTGTGATTGCGGTGGATACGACGGCGCGTGGGGTCGGAGTGGCGGAGATGGTGGAGAAGGTCGTTGATTTTGTTAATAGTAATCTTGATCATTACCAATACAATGTAATATAGTAGCTATGTTGCTCTTTTGGGCATCTTGGTAATAATAATCACTTGGTTCTTATCTTAGTGTCATTTATCAATTGAGCTTTTAACTCTTGGCTTGCTCTAATATAGAGATAAAAAAAAAAAAAAAAAAAAAAAAAGAAAAGGAAAACTGCCTCTTTGACGAGCAAAAGCAGCATTCTTATATAGCTGTGAGATTAAAAGGAAGAAATGGAGCACATACATCTTTATACAAGGTTATCCAGCAGAAGACTTAAACCATGGGTTCCTTTGTCCCAAAAAGAACTAAGCCTGAAGAGCAGGCTTGACAATGTAATATATACCCTATCCTACTCCTAGTATTGTAATAAAGTGCAGTAGGACAGGTCGTCGATTAACCATGACAAAAATACACCTTGATATCGAGGGAAGAACTTGAACAACGCTGGCAAAACTACCCCGATATCATGTTTACCTGGGTCAGTTTGACGCCAGATGCACTTCGATGATGTCTTCATCCTCCATTCCAAGGCTATCTGGAGTTGCTGCAGGACTAATTTTATCACCGTCAAAGGCAAAAACTAACTTCTTCACGTCAAGATTGTTTCTATCGGCGTACAACTTGAAGAGTCGTTCGAATTTATCGTCCTGAAAAATTATGACACAACTCAATCTCAAAACAACTTTGTTTAGATAAAGGACCAAGGAGTCCAAGAAAAAAAATTGATCACATGGTAAGGAAAACCTACTGCATAAACTCGGAATTGCTTAGGCCCATCCTTGTCCTGAATGGATATTACAAGTTTTGCCCTCTCATTAGGAGGTTCGACTGGCTGTTTGATGGCACTACTTGGAGATTCTATTAGAACGTTAAGGTCTTTCCTAGCAGATTCTTCAGCTGTTCTCATCACATCCTCAGAAAATAACGACTCCAACTCCTGCCTCTTTAACCTAGTGGTAAATAATTTACAGGAAATAAAATGAGGAAGTGGAGAGACTAATGTATTTTGCAATTAAACATGCATAACGAAATCCCATTACATCCAACAGCAAGTGTTTTTAGGATTCTTTTATTACTATCAAGTAAATTGTGCACATGAATAGAGATCACTTATTACAAGAAAAACCCATTAGAAATTTCATTACTTATGTCTAAATTTGATTCTTCTGCGTTACTATTTACACAAAAAAGATTCATGACTCATGAGTTCAGCTCATATCATAGAATCCTACCAAAATCAGAAAATTCAAGTGAATTGAAAGCTAGAAGCAAAAACAATGACAACATCTGAATCAACAAGTAGAAATAGATGCCACAAATCATAACATTGTGAGCAAAAGCTCATTTTTTCACGTTTAACAACGCTAGAAATCATGATTTCATCATCTAAATCACCTCAGTGCCTTCAAAGTTGAGTCTTCCTCGAGAACTGAACTTATTTTATCAAAGTTCTTTGGTGGCGGAGGTAACCAATCCTCTTCATCTTCTTTATCATCATCACAATTAATCACGTTTACATCCTTCACCTTGAGAAATCCCTCTTTCTTTTCAATCTAAAAATTTCCAAATTCAAAAACCACCAACCAATTTTATATGATAGAGCAGCCAGAATCAGACAAATTTATAATCTTTAGTGGGTCGAGTTTGTACCTGAGGAACGTCAAGTTTTGGTCTTTTTGATAGAAACACTGGCGATTCGTCCAGGCCATCTGTCAATTACAATAAAAATGAAAAAAAAAATAAAAAAAATCTAACCAAAATAAAATACAGAATAGACATCATTAGTTTTAACTGACCGTCGAGGCAAACAACGCTGCTCGGCTGAACCCGAGTGTAATCGAAAAGGGGTTCGAACTCTTCATCCGAATCTCCCTGCGAGATCGGCATGCCCAAATTCAAATTAATTACATCAATTGTAAAAGAGCAAATCCCTAACAAATTAGGGCTCGTAAAAAAAATAGCAATCACGAGCCATTGAATAAATATAAGCTTGGAGGAAAGAGCCTCACCATTGCTATGACGTTCACTTCTCTGTATGTCCGCGTAGGCGCTTGTATTATATGGATCGACGTTGCGTTGCAGAATAGAGTCGCCAGAGAGTGAGAGACAAAGATTGAATTCGAAATTTATACCCACGTTCAAAAGCTAGTCTTTTGCAATTTATATTTACTATTTTCGTCTAGGGTCAATAATTAATTTTTTTTCCTTTTCTTTTTTTAGGAAGGTTTGAGTAAAATAATTATTTTATTATTATTATTATTATTGTAATTTAGTAACAAAAAAAAAGTATTTTTAAAAACAATATAAATATAAAGAAAATTTGCTTCAAACTTTCTGTTTGCATCATTGAAACCAAAACCATCATGATCTCTTACAGAAAACAATGTATTGGAGCTCTACTGCAAGGAACTACGAAGATTCACTATAAATCATTAAGCACTACATGTATGTATGTATCATCTTATGCCTCTATAGATTCTTCAAAAAGGTTTTTTCGACGAACCACTCTTCGTGCAATCCTTCCAGCACGAAAGCAAGCCCGCAAGCCCCCCAGCCCGAGGCTGCAAGATATCGTTCTCTCGCCTTTCGAGCACTCTCAAGAACTCTTCCGAGCTTAGGTTTCCATCGCCGTTAGTATCGAACATATAAAACACGAGATCCACCACTTTATCCGTGAACGATACACCGCAAACCTTTGAGCATAATCAATGGATATTCAGGCGATAGACAGCCGAAGAACGAATGTATAGATTATATATTCGTCGGAGGATAACTTACCTGATAAGCAGCTCTAATGAAGTCTTGCTTGGACAAAAGCCCATTTATCTTTCCATAACTGAAGATAGCCATAGAGAATGGCTCCAGCCGTCGCCGAAGCTGGGCGAAGCTCTTGAATTCGTCGAACCCAACCTGCACGTCTCTGAGGGACGGCTCGTCGTTCAGTTCGTCGACTCTATCGAGGAACTTGTCTATGTATCTCATGTCAGCTGCTGCCACCATCGACAGGGCGAAATCTTTCGCGGAGATTGTTCCTCGGGACTTGTAGTCATAATGGGAAAACTCTAACCTAAGTATCTGTTAAAGGAAAAAGATTAAAAAGGGCCCAATTATCGATAGGGTCTTGATCTTTCCATAAACTTATTACCTCATCATGCAAGTCTCTAAGGAACTGGACAAACTTGTCATGTCCGAGGCGTTTGGTTCCATCTTTGCCGAAGAAGTATTCCAGAAGGCCTCCATCATCGACAGAGCCCGATACTTTCAACCCGCTCCTTTTACCGTCTCTGTGGGAAGCGCCTTGTCTGTTTTGGTTACGCATGAGAGACATCACTTTCTTAAACTCTTCCTTGTCTATACCTCTGTGCCAGAAAAGAAAATCCATCAAAGGCCAGTTTTTTAAAGCGTAAGAAACAACGCAAAAACGTACCCGTCGTTGTTTAGGTCGAACATTTTGAATGCAATCGAGAAGCTCGATTCAGGAATGCTTAGTATCGTGACTAAGAAGATGTACCTGCCATCGCAGTTATATATATATCGATAATCAAGATTAAGATACATCATTCTCAAAGTATGATCATCATTACATTACAAGTAATAGAGACAAAGGGCGGCTCACTCGGGGAACGATACAAGGCCATCATTGTCTGTATCGAACAGCATGAAACACTCCGACGGCGGGCTATGCAGCAAGCTCTCAGCTGTCTCCCCATTAAGGAAACCTCCTCTTACAACATCCGTTTCACTCGGAGGAAACACGGGCACGACTGCTCTCATCAAGTCGGCTGGTGTCATGTATACTTCTCCAGAAGGGGTTCGAAAAGATGCAAAGTAGTCGAAAACCTTTCGACGAGAAAATCACAAAGGGGGCAACGATCAGCTACGTTTTCGACGCATATTACGATGTACTAAAAAAAGAAAACAAATCATCGAACGGTTGGTGGGCATAAGTTTTTACCTTTTCGGGAGGACTCTGCGTCCTCATGCGTTTCTCATACTTGAAGAAAACCTTTCTTCTATACGTATCTGTATGAATCAGACAGACGCGGCATGACGAACGAAGCCTTGCATACTTTACCCGATGTAATAACAAGGTATGAATAAACGGCGATTACCTTTGAATATGAATCTAGATCTCTTCTCCTGGCCCTTTGTTTCGATTTCCAGATCAGCATACGACAAGAATGAATCTCTACAAAGACAGAGCCCTAAGCTCGAACCCACGATAAGAAGATATATTTCGAGCAACGACGAATTATGTCTCGCCCAGCTCTCATCGTGATGGTATCTTCTTCGTCCGCCATTAGACACTGTGAAAACAGAGCTAGGATTTCTTCTAGGCACAGCTCTAATTTGCGCCGTGGGCTTCCTGATTATTGAAGTCCAAGGATTCATAGTGGTGAAAACAAACCTGATGGGTGATCTCGAAATACGAAGGAGGAGGAGGTGCAGTATGGGATGCTAAAGCTCTTACAATAGAAGCATGTAATAAGAGCGAAAAGAAAGGATGGGATGAACAGTTGTATATCTTTGTTTTCAATCGATTTCAACGACATTTGCTCTTTCCTTCCCAAATATAGATAAGATGCATGCATTGTCTAATATGCCTCCCTCGACATACTTGTTCATTTCTTTAGTTTTATTTGATTGACCATTACTTTACCACCGACAAGTCATCGTTGTTATTGCCGATGCTTGCTGGTCTTGTTGAAATCATCGTTAAAATGAACCATAACTATGGCGAACATTCGTTTTTGTGTCTCTTACTCTTACGACAATCGACAAGGAATATAGATTTGTGAGTTAGATCGTTGGATCGAATCCTCCTCTCACAATTCTTTGAATAGTCCTCCTGAGATTTATTTTCCATAACTATCGTTGTCAGATGCGTTTGAAACGTATTCATCTGGCTCCGGAGATTAGTCCAACCACTGGAGTGTGTGGTGCAATTAAGTTTCCCCTAGGTTTGTGTGGCGCAAGTCCACGTCGGTATTTAGGGATTAACCCATAATCAGATCGAGTGCGGATACATCGGGACATAAAAAAAAAACCATTTTAAAGAATTAAATGTTTTCTGACAAGTTTAAATCGAATTTAAACCTTATTAGTTATGAAACAACGTTCGGCTCCCAATAGAACCAATGCTCATAACTCATGTGTTTCGTTCAAGTACACACAGACATCAATCTCAATAATTTCAAATGAAATCAAGCGCATAGTCTCCTTATAAAGAGTTATTTGTTCGACCACTTGACCTAATGATAGGATATTAGCTGATTTTTTTTTTTAGGAAAAAATGTGCAATGATATATCAAACTTTTAATGAGCATCCGAAAAACTTTTAATGAGCATCCGAAACTCATAATAATTCGTTATCAAAATAATTTTTTTTAAAGCAAAACTATATGGAAGTTACCAACGAAGTCTTGGCCTCGTAGTCAAGAAGGTTGAGATCACACGTAAATATATCTTAAATATGACTTACATGATTGACGTAATTTTCATACAACTGCATCATGCTACGAAATTTTCTTGGCTATTAGAAGGTTAGGTTGTTTGTCCGTTAACAAAACATAATAATAATAATAATAATAATAATAATAATAATAATAATAATAATAATAATAATAATAATAATAATAATAATAATAAATTGAAGTTATTCAAAATTATAAATTGAAGTTATTCAAAATATTTTTGAAACATTTTTCAAATACTATTTGTAGAAAAGAAAATCATTATTATTTATTTAAATACTAAAAAAAAACCCTAAACGAGGGGTAGGGTAAATATGGGCCCAAGCCCGCTCACCACCTTACTGCTCAGTGCTCATCACCCTTCTCTTCTCAGCATAGATATATAGCATTCATTCCTACAATTAAATTCAGACGATAGCGCTTTTGCCTCTCTCAAGGGTTGGATTGGATAAGATCTCATAGAAGCTCTGAATTTTCGGTCCGTGACGTTGGAAGCAAATCAATGGAGGAGATTACTGCAGGAGTGAAAAACATCAGCGTAGTAGACTCTCAGAAGAAGAACCGTATCCAGGTTTCCAACACGAAGAAGCCCCTGTTTTTCTACGTCAACCTCGCCAAGGTATCGATCGGCGTTATGTGATGTAGTCGATTGAAAATAATATGCTGTTTGGAGTAATTGTTGACAGATCTGAGATTGGATGCTGAATGTTTCTCTTAATCTAACCTATGCAGAGGTACATGCAGCAGTATAATGATGTAGAGCTCTCTGCTCTTGGGATGGGTAAATCTTATCGTTCCTTTATCTTATACTTTCGCCTTAATTCGCTGCACTTAGTAGTTTGCTTTTCCGATTACAGCTGTTATATGCGTTATGTGAAAACGGATCTATCTATCTATCAGCAGTCCAAATTATAACGTCTCTTCAGATGCATCTTCAAGGATTTAATCGCCAAAGTCATATAAATTTAATACACTTTTGGCTTTTAAGTGGTTTTTTCTTGTTTTTGATGTGCCTAAGACGTTTATGTGCTAAGTGGTGATTAAGAATATTAATCCTGAAATCCACTACCTATCATCTAAGAAGAGTTGGAAGGTTTTGAATGGCCTGTTTGATGCTATGATCCATATAAATTTCAGCCGCGTTTTGAACGAAAACTGGTCTGAAATTTATTTAATCAATGCTCATGCTTGTGCAATAATAGTTGCCAATATGGATTCTATCTAGGCTGCTTCAATTTATCAACTCCCACAAACTGATTCTCCCTTTTCCTTAGCATTTATAGTTTGTGATCTTATGCTTTTGCAGCTATCTCCACCGTCGTCAATATCGCCGAGATCCTGAAAAACAATGGATTTGCATTGGAGAAGAGTAAGTGCTCTTAGAAATAGCTTTCATATATGTGTTACATCGTAGCATCGGGCTTATTTCAAACTCATCATGCTAATATTTTCTCGACAAATCAACATTTTTGTGGCATCTTGCAGAGATTGCGACAGCTACGGTTGAGATCAGAGATGAATCAAGAGGAAGGACAACCTCAAAACCAAAGGTACTAAATGCCTTCGTAACCTCTACATCTTACTTCATTGGTTAGAAACTGTTTTCTATTGCATCTCTTCTTGTCCAAGAACAGATTGAGATAGTGCTGGGAAAGACGGATAAGTTCGATGAGGTAATGGCAGTAGCTGCAGCTGCAGCATCTGATAAAGCTCGAAACGGTGGAGGCCAACGTTTATAAGCATACGTTGGATTCTAATATCAGCAGTTTCTTTTGGTTTCAATTATGATCGTTTTCAGACTGCTTTGTTTTAGAGCTCGCAATAAGACACACAGCAAACCTTCGTTTTGTTCAAAAATGTTTATCTTAATTCTTCTATCTTCTTCCCTTGCCAAAGCTCTTTCTTTTTCATGTTTTGGTAATTTAATACTATTTTAATTAGTTAAAAAGATTTTACTAATTAAATATATTTAATGCCAGACACTCTTTTACTAATTAAAAAGATTTAATAATATAACTGATATATTATATTAATGGACTTATAATCTGGGCTTTATAGCATTTCGATTTTACCGACGAATATTGGACATTACACGAAAAACGGCTCGGTCGGCCCAAAAGAGACAGACCAGTAGAACTGTCGAATCTTAAGCCTTCCTTAAACCCTCCTTGTTTGTACTTCTCATCACACAGATTTGCAGCTATGAATTCCGTTGCCTCTAACCTTGCGAAGCTTTTGAAGTTGCCTTCCTCGTTTTCTTCAGGTTAGTGTCTGAATATGGCTTCTTTTTTCTTTAATTTGATGTTCGAAGATCGTTTGGGGTTTTATGGGTTAGCTTATTTTTTGTTTCATGGAGAAAAATTTGCGAATACTTGGCCGGCATTGTGACAACGGCTCATTTCTTTTTTATTATGAGGGATAATGTTTGAAATTTCACCCCCTAATCGATGCCTTTATTTATTATACAGTGCGCTTTGTTCTGCCATCTTGAACTTTCGTATTGTTTGCCATTATTAGTGCTTGATGTTAATTCTGCATCTTTTGCTCATTTTGGTGGTGAGATCTTGCAGTGGCCGGTTTGCAAGGCAGAAGAACTACAAGGGTGTTTTTCTCGACCGATTCGACTGCCTCCGACGGTGAGATTGACAAAGAGAAGATCGACCATGATGAGGTCGATATTGATGGCGATGACATCCAACCCATCAAACCCGAATTGGAAATGCAAGGTGTTGATCCCCGAAAAGGCTGGAATTTCCGCGGTGTTTATAGGGTAATGTGATCTTACTGTTTTGTTATGTATATTTCCGGCAGAAAAAACTTTCGTTGGAGACATTCATTCGCCAATAATTTATGGGAGTATTCATTCTTATCTCTTGAATAAACTTTTCTGAGATATCTTTTCCCTATGTGTGATAACATTCTCAACTTTGTCTGTTCGTCTTCAATTTCTATTTTTATTGGGCTATTACCCTTTATTAGGACGTCTTTTCATGGTTTTCTTACTACTTTGGCTAGGCCATTATATGTGGAAAAGTTGGACAAGCCCCTCTTCAGAAGATACTGAGAAACGGTAAAACAGTTACCATATTTACAGTGGGAACTGGTGGCATGTTCGATCAGAGGGTTGCTGGTTCGGTCGACTTGCCTAAACCAGCTCAATGGCATAGGATTGCTGTGCATAACTCTATGCTTGGTGCTTATGCAGTTCAGCAACTGGTGAAAAAGTAAAATTATATATATATATATATAGATTTTGGGAATGAAATGCACTGTGACAAATGGATCTTTCTTTCCAGCTCATCGGTGTATATCGAGGGTGATATTGAAACAAGAGTCTACAACGACACCATTAATGGTGAAGTCAAAAGCATTCCAGAAATTTGTGTCCGCGGTGATGGTAAGCACACTTCAACATGTATTTCTACAATTTGACACGTGAGATCTAATGTTTCTAGTAACCTAGTTACCCACAAAATATATCTTAGTGATTCCATCGCCACATGGCCTTAATGTTAGCCATTATGTCATAAAATAAAAGGATCTTACTTTCATTCTTTTTGCAACTCTCTCCGTGGCTAAATGAGCTTTGCTTTTTCTTTTTTTTTTCTTCTTTTCAGGGAAGGTTCGTCTTATGACGTCAGGGGAGAGCACGGAGAAATTATCCATCGATGAACTGCGTAAGTGGTCTTGTATGTTCATACCTTAAGAACCCTATTGTGCTAATCGTCGAAAACAACTTATAAACCTCGACATGATCCCTGGCATTCGACTAGATTAAAACTAACATCTATATAGCTATATGAATGGGCTGTTTTTCTTTTTCACTCAATCTTGATCATTTCTACGGAATATTTACTTGCATGAATTGGTTGGATTGTAGGTGAAGGATTGTTGTAGGTACCATGGTAGAGGATAGGCAAGGCAGTGCACTAGATGATGGCAAGTATGCTCTTATCTTCTATGTCAAGTTCGTGATAGTTTGTGAACTCATTTTTCTATCAAGGTGTTCATCAATGTTGGATTTTTTTTTGTCTGTTATATTACTTTATATTTTGAGTTATCTATAATTTAAAATGTTAAATATTACTGTATGTATGTGCTTGGTATAAAAAAAAATAGTAGATAGTCTTCATGTTGGGCTTTGCAATTACAACAGGGAGTTTATTATGAAATAAGTTAATTATGGATGGTTAAATAATTAAGACGTGGATGTTTTTGGATTATTGATGGATTTGGAAGTATTATATTAAATGTTGATAAGATGATAAGATGAGGTGTTTAATTGAAGAGTTTGTATTTTAGTGTGAGGTGTATATTTGTAATTAGTGTGATTAGTTGTAATAGTGAATTTTTAGTAGTATAAATAGGTTATTAGAGTTCATTGTAAAATACATCAAGTATTGAAATACTTAATCTCTCTCTAATCTCTCTCTTTATTATTATAAGCTATATTATCATTATAATCTTAATATAAATATAATTATAATAAAATAATCTTAATATAATATTAATCACAATTAATATTTTTATAACACGTTATCAGCACGACCGCTCTCCGTCGTCAAGATCAACATCCGTCGAAGATTTCGTACGAGTTTAGTCGAGGATGTCGCTATGTCCGATGTTTGATCTTTTACTTATGATTATTATTACGGCGACACTGATCTGGATGTGGATATCATTTTTTATAAGAAGATACAAAAGAAGATTTAAAAGAAGATTAATTATAAGTTTTTTTTTAATATTATGTAATGTTTTAATAACATGTTTTGTATTTTATTATAGTAATATGTCGAACTTGGCGAGCCTTGAGTTTGTTGCACTCGATATCACTGGAAAAAATTATTTACCTTGGATACTAGATGCTGAAATCCATTTGAAAGCAAAAGGTTTAGGTGACACCATTGATCCCACGAAAACCACAACCGAACAAGACAAGGCGAAAGCTATGATTTTTCTTCGCCACCACATTCACGAAAATCTAAAAGTTGAATACTTAACAGAAAAGAATCCAGCTGAGTTGTGGAAAAACCTGAAAGAACGATATGGCCACTTGACAACTGTTATTCTCCCCAATGCAAAGTACGAATGGCTGAATTTACGATTGCAGGATTTTACGTCGGTAAGTGAATATAATTCTGCCGTCTATAGAGTTACTTCCACGTTGAAATTATGTGGAGAGACAATTACTGATAACGATATGCTAAAGAAAACATTCACCACATTTCATCCACAGAATATGATATTACAACAGCAATATCAGGAGAGATAATTTAAAAATTATTCAGATCTAATTTCTTGCTTACTTTTGGCTGAGCAAAATAATGAATTGCTGGTGAAAAATCACGAATCCCGAACGACTGGTTCTACTGCACTCCCTGAAGCGAATGCAGTCAAAATTAATAATGACAACAGTCGAGGTAATGATCGTGGACGTGGCCGTGGTGGATATCGCGGCCGTGGACGTGGTCGTGGTCCAGATCGTGGTCAAGGCCGTGGTCGTGGCCGATGATATTATGGTGGTGGTTATCAATATTTCCGTGGTGGTTATCATAATTATCGTGGCGGTCATCAAAATATTCTCCAGAAGAGGAAAAGTTTTGATAATAAAGATGAGAAGAGGCAAATTGAACAAAATAATAATGATGAAAAATGTTATCGTTGCGGTGGTTCTGGCCACTGGTCGCGCAATTGTCGTACGCCCAAACATCTTGTTGAGCTATATCAGGAATCTCAAAAGGGCAAAGGAAAGAAAATTGAAATGAATTTTGTTCAGGGTGAATTCGCATCTACCTCTGATGCCAATGATGAAAATGCTCATTTGGAAGCTGCGGATTTTCTGATCGAAGAAAATTAATCTGCTATGATTTTATTTATGCATTATGCTTTACTATTGTGTGTTTTATTATATATCGTTGTTTTAAGTTATCTATATGTTTGTAATACAATATTTCTTTTTCAATAATAAATATTATGTGTTTGTTTATAAAGGATATTATTTGGTGGATGCGGGCCTGTGCAATGAAGAATTGTGTCTTGCAGACTGTACAACGACGAATACGATTCTAAAAAATAAGAAATATTTCTCCCATCTTGATATGAAAGAAGCCAGTGTTATTACTATATCGGGTAGCATGAATATAATTGAGGGCTCCGGAAAGAGCTAATGTTTTACTGCCCAGAGGAACAAGGCTGATAATTGAAATTGCTTTATATTCTCCTAAGTCTCAAAGAAATTTATTAACTTTAAAGCTATTCGACATAACGGATATCATATTGAGACTGCAGAAAAAGGAGATATTGAATATTTACATATTATAAAAGTGATATCGAATGACAAAAGAATTGTGGAAATATTATCATCTTTTGACTCTAGGCTATATTACACATATCTTAAAACAATTGAATCGCATGCTATCGTAAACCAGAAGTTTACTAATGATAATACATTTGTTGTTTGGCATGACCGGTTGGGCCATCCCGGTTCAATTATAATGCGGAGAATAATTCAAAATTCACGTGGACATTTAATGAAGAACCAGAAGATTCTTCAATCGAATGAATTATCATGTGCTGCTTGCTCTAAAAGGAAGTTGATTATTCGTCCATCACCAATAAAAATAAAGAATGAATCTATAAGATTTTTGGAACGTATACAATGTGATATTTGTGGACCGATACATCCACGTGTGGACCATTTAGATATTTCATGGTATTGATTGATGCATCAACTAGATGGTCTCATGCATGTTTGTTATCAACGCGGAATGTAGCTTTTGCGAGATTGCTTGCTCAGTTGATTCGATTAAGAGCACATTTTCCGGATTATCCAATAAAGAAAATACGCCTTGATAATGCTGGTGAATTTACTTCCAAAGCATTTAATGAATATTGCATGTCTATTGGAATTGATGTTGAGCACCCCGTGCCACATGTCCATACGCAAAACGGTCTTGCAGAATCGTTGATTAAAAGGTTGCAATTAATTGCAAGACCATTATTAATGAAGTCGAAACTTCCCTCATCTTGTTGGGGACACGCTATATTACATGCAGCGACACTAATCCGCATCAAGCCAACAAGTTATAACGATATCTCCCCGATACAAATGGTTTATGGTCAGGAACCAAATATTTCCCATCTGAGAATTTTTGGATGTGCGGTATATGTTCCAATTGCTCCACCACAACGCACTAAGATGGAACCTCAAAGGAGGTTGGGAATATATGTCGGATTTGAATCTCCATCGATAATAAAATATTTAGAACCTCTGACTGGAGATTTATTTACGGCTAGATTTGCCGATTGTCATTTCGATGAATCGAATTTTCCGACATTAGGGGGAGAAAAGAAACAGCTGGAAATGAGTATTAGTTGGAATAAATTATTGCTAAATCATTATGATCCTCGAACGAAAGAATGTGAACTAGAAGTTCAAAAGATAATTCATTTACAAGGATTAGCTAATCAACTGCCAGATACTTTACTGACCTTAAAAGAGTGACTAAGTCACATATACCAGCTGTTAATGCTCCTGCAAAAATTAATGTTCCTGGAGAACATATAATGATCGAGCCTAAGCCACAACTAAAACGTGGTAGGCCCTCGGGTTCCAAAGATAAAAATCCTCGAAAAAGAAAAGGAGCAAATAATAAGAATGGTCCAGTCGAGGATTTATCGACTCTAGAAGAGTCAATGGGCATTAATGATTATGATAATGGAAATCAGGTACCTGAAATTTTTTGAGACTCGATAAATTATGCCCAAAATGGAATTAGATAGAACCGAGAAAAAGTCAATGTTGACAATAAATTCTCATTTAACGTAGCGCTACATGAAATGAATGAGATAAATGAGAATGATGATCATGAACCAGGGTCTGTAAAAGAATGCAGACAAAGAAATGATTGGCCAAAATGGAAAGATGCAATCGAGGCAGAATTAAAATCACTTGAGAAACGAAAAATTTTCGGACCTGTAGTCCGCGTGCCAGAAAATGTAAAGCCGGTTGGATATAAATGGATTTTCATTAGAAAGAGAAATGAAAACGGTGAAATTGTGAGATACAAAGCACGGCTTGTTGCACAAGGCTTTACACAACGACTTGGTATTGATTACGAGGAGACGTATTCTCCTGTGGTGGATGCAACTACTTTTCGTTATTTAATTAGTCTGGCAGTACGTGAAGGACTCGATATGCGTCTAATGGATGTTGTCACCGCTTATTTATATGGATCACTTGGCAGTGACATATATATGAGACTTCCCGAGGGATTTCAGTTGCCTGAAAATTCAGGGCCCCGATATGAGTACTCAATCAAGCTAAATAAATCGCTTTATGGATTAAAACAATCTGGACGTATGTGGTATAATCGGATAAGTGAATATTTATCGAAAGAGGGGTATAAAAATGATCAAACTTGCCCATGCATATTTATGAAAAGATCTAGAAATGAATTTTTTCAGTTTATGTTGATGATATTAACATAATTGGAACTCCTGAAGAGTTATCAAAAGCCGTTAATTGTTTGAAAAAGGAGTTTGAAATGAAAGATCTCGGTAAAACGAAATTTTGTCTTGGACTCCAAATCGAATATTTAAAGAATGGGATATTCGTACATCAAGAGACTTATACGAAAAAGGTATTGAAAAGATTTTATATGGATAAAGCTCATCCATTGGATACTCCAATGATTGTTCGATCTTTAGATGTGAATAAAGATCCGTTTAGACCTTGCGATAATAATGAAGAACTACTTGGTCCTGAAGTACCATATCTCAGTGCTATTGGAGCCCTAATGTATTTAACGAGTCATACGCGACCTGATATAGCATTCGCTGTGAATCTATTGGCGAGATATAGTTCATCACCGACTCGTAGACATTGGAATGGAATTAAGCGGATTTTTCGATACCATGGGATTGTTCTATTGTAATAAATCAAAAGCAGATTTGATTGGGTATGCATATGCTGGTTTTCTATCCGACCCACATAATGCTCGATCGCAAACGAGCTATTTATTTACGCATGGCGGAACCGCTATTTCATGGCGGTCAGTTAAACAAAGTTTAACGGCTACTTCATCTAATCATGCGGAAATTCTAGCTATTCATGAAGCTAGCCGAGAATGTGTTTGGTTGCGATCGATAATTGAGCATATACAACAAACTTGTGGGTTATTATCGGAAAAGTTACTTCCGACGATTTTATATGAAGTTAATGCTGCATGCATTGCCCAATTAAAGGAATGATATATTAAGGGAGATAGAACAAAACATATTTCTCCAAAAAATTTCTTTACACATGATTTAGAGAAAAATGGTGATATTGATGTACAACAAGTGCGATCAAGTGAAAATCTTGCAGATTTATTCACGAAAGCACTTCCCCCAATAATTTTCAAAAGATTGGTATATTCAATTGGAGTTCGAAGACTTCGAGATTTGGAATGATGTTATCATCAGTGGAAGTAAATACGCGTTGCACTCTTTTTCCCTTCACTGAGGTTTTTCCCATGTGGTTTTTCCAGTAAGGTTTTTAATGAGGCAACAATCGAAAGCGTATCTAAAAGAATCATGTACTCTTTTTCCTTCATTATGTTTTTATCCCATTGGGTTTTTCCTAATAAGATTTTAATGAGGCATATTCTTTGAAAAACATCCAAGGGGGAGTATTATGAAATAAGTTAATTATGGATGGTTAAATAATTAAGATGTAGATGTTTTTGGATTATTGATGGATTTGGAAGTATTATATTAAATGATGATAAGATGATAAGATGAGGTGTTTAATTGAAGAGTTTGTATTTTAGTGTGAGGTGTATAATTGTAATTAATGTGATTAGTTGTAATAGTGTTTAGTAGTATAAATAGGTGATTAAAGTTCATTGTAAAATACACCAAGTATTGAAATACTTAATCTCTCTCTCTTTATTATTATAAGCTATATTATCATTATAATCTTAATATAAATATAATTATAATAAAATAATCTTAATATAATATTAATCACAATTAATATTTTTATAACACAGTTTAGTTTATTTTTGTTTTTGTTTTTGTTTTTGTTTTTTTTTTTTTTAATGAGTATAGAGTTTTTTCTTAGGGCCTTGCAATTAAAAAGCCCAAGCGTTGCACCATTTGATGTGTGATTTAGTTATTTGTTGACCAATAACTTACCTAATTTAACTACACATTGCACCGTCAAATAACTTATTACCTAATATGTTTATTTTCTGTACATTGCAATTTGCATTGAAGAAGTGAATGGGCTATAAGTTCATGTGACGTGCTTTACATAGGTGATCATGTGAATCTTGCCTATTATTTTCATTATTTTAAAGGGTTCATTTATATTATTATTTTAAATTGAGAATAATCCACCAGCATTAAGAACCAAAATCCACACACAAAATCATGGGAAAACAGCTATTAAATACCTAAAGATATAAAAAAAAGGCTCTCTTGTCACACATATTTTATAATGAGGTACCCATTTCAAAAAATATTTTACACTTAAGTACTCATTTCATTAAAAAGACACTTTTGCCCTTACTTTTACTTATTATATTATTTTTTCATTTCTCATCATCGTTCTTAGCTCATGAGACCACTCTTTCTCTCTCTTCAACCCATCCAAGCCCTCTCTATCTCTCTTTCCGAAACTCTCTCTCATGGAAGCTCTAATCGGCACGGTTTCTCGCCGAAAAATCGTCAAAAGCTTTCTCTCGGTCCGACGTTCTCTTTTTCGGTCGGATAAGGATAGGATTTTTTCAATTTTTAAAAATTTCTGCAATCGATCTTGGTCACGCGGCCATCGTCTTCGATCGTCACTGACCCATTTTGCTATCGGAAAGGCGCCTAGGTGGCCCGGTGTAGCGGGTTTTCGGTTCAGGTAAGTCTTACTTGTATGCACAAAAATCATTTTGTATCGAGTCTCCCTCATAAGTTGTTTTTTGGGAATTCTTCACTACTCAATTTTTTTTAGATTTAAATCTGAAATTTTATCTCCATTTGGCACCTAAATAGCTCATCGAGCTCGAGCTCGATTTATATTGGTCTAAGTTAGTTCATATTTTTATCCAGGAACTATCTTCTCAGGAAAAGATCTTCCTCATGAATATTCTGGCAACAAAAAAGGTTGAAAATGCCGTTGAAGAACATATGTAAGTTTAATTTGATGAAAACCTCAATATTTATATATGAATGTTATGCAGTACCATTTTTAATTTTATTGTGTACCATTGAACATGCTATTGAAGTACTCAATTTTTTTTATATGGTGTACCTTTAGAAGAAGATTGCTGAAAGTTATTTTTTCGTCATTCTACAGTAATAAAGCTAATTGGGCGCCGATTTTTAGCATATCTAAGTCTTGTGAGATATATTTTTGGTAATACGTGAGGTTAATTTGACGAAAATCCTAATTTTTGTATATGAATAGTATGCAGTACCAATTTTAATTTTATTGTGTACCATTGAACATGTGTGTTGTAGTACTTAATTTGTAAATATGTAGTACATTTATAAAATATGGTTGAAAATTGTTTTTACCGCATCACACACTAGTAAAGCTAATTAGGCGCCAATTTTAGCGTATGTAAGTGTGAGAGAACTGTTTTTGGTAGTAAGTAGAGTTAATTTGACGAAAATATAATTTTAATCATATTATGTACCATTGGGCGTGTTATTGTAGTACTTTATTTCTCAATATATAGTATCTCTATAAGAGGCTATCGTAGTATCTTTTTAAATTAGATTGCCATGTCATTTGTCATAGGAAAAATATCTTCTTTGACAGATTTTATTTTATTTTACAGAGTTTCAACTTGAACAGCTCCACTTGTATGATGGTTTGAGATTTCGGGTAGGTTGACGATTAAAATTAAGTGCAGAGATTAAGTGTGGGTTCGATGTATGATGGTTGGAGATTTCAAATATGTTGACGATTAGATTCAATTATTGTATAGTCACATTAATATCATGATGCATTTATGATGATCATTAAATTATTGAATGATTATGCTAATTTGATTTCTGATATAGCTGGTAATTATTTCAGTTTTAAATATGATACTACAACATGTCGACAATAGGTACTACAACCACATTAAAATAGTACTGTAATAAAAAAATACGTTAAATTGTATCCGTAAAAATTGAGATAAAGATAGAATCTGACATGTTAGAGAATTTTTTACATGTCTGATGATGAAAAATATGCAGAATGTGTCAGAGATTGTCGAATGTAGTCCAAACCTCCACGTTAAGTTTTGTCATAGAATGTGTATGGTAGATATATTTTATACTACAAACGTATTACGTTTGGTACTATGTGACACTATAATAAGGTACATGAACCATAAACTATGAAGTACCATATCCTTCACAACTATGGTACTGAATATTAGGGTAAGCATTTTTCGTCGATGTTCGTGTTCATTTTGATGCGAAACCATTTTACAATATCTATATTTGTTATATCTTTCATTTTGTATCATATTTAACAGGTTAACCCTTAAAATTACGGATTTGTAGTTTAAAACCCAAGCTCCAATGTAAGAGAGGGTTCCTTGTATGAACATTTCACTATGTAGTTTGGAATTTGAGACATTCAAGTCATAATTTTCGAATAAGATACCAAATTTAGTAATGTATGAGACCAAGTGAAACATATAATATATATAGATATAGTAAAATAGTTTCGCATGAACAATTAATTGTAATGGGGACGAAAAACGCTTACCCTAATAAGCTGTACCAAATTTAGCATGTATATTGTATCATATATTACCTTGTGAATGTACCTTATTACGGTGCAATATTGTACCATTTATACGTAGTTTGTAGTATCAAAATATTTAAAGATAGAAGATGACATATAATACAATTTCTCATATGTGAACATTCTATTACATGTCAGATACTTTCACAAATTGTTCCTGACATATCAGATACTATATTTACATATTTTTCATTTTCATTACTTTTTTATGGTTATTAGTATGTCGTACCATTTTAATACGTTTGTTGTACCTTTTTTGCATTGTTATGGTACATAACGACTGCATTATGTCGTACCTTCTTTACCAAAACAAAGAATTCCACCAATAACATATAACAAATTACAAGTCAGTTATTACACAACGTCCAACAAAAGATAAATAGTCTCCAAATAAATAAACATCCAACATATAAAATCACTTATAATGTAGCATTTGTCTCCTTATCGTCTCCCTCAAACATACAAATAAACTCTCGTGTCTTACCATTATCCGTTCCTCTTCAGCAACCTCATCGCGTGCCTCTGCAACAATCTCAGCGCATCCCTCCTGCGCTCGATCCTCATCAGCACCAGTTAGGCAATTTACATCTCCATGTACCTTAGATACGCAAATATCGTTGAATTAATAACAATTTTCAAATTTAGGCAATTTATCAAAATACAATATCATTCGGTTCAAACCTTCAGTATCAATCTACTAACACTTACAATACCATTATAATGCAAATACCATACTAAGAATATACATATATCTTACCAAAAATAACAAAATAATCTAACATCAAGTGACAAATTTCGTAGATTTCTTAGAGGAAATATCATAATCTAAATGTCATCAAGTAGCTCAACGTAGGAGGACTTATAGAACCTAGTCGTATAGAATTTCATGAATTTCCACACGCCCTTCAAACGAATCTATATGATGCAATATAATTCTAAACACTAACAAAAACGGTCGGCATGAAGAAAGAAGAGGTAGAAGAGTTATTGCCTTAAGACTTCCGTAAGCGTCTGCCGAGTAGTCATCTTCGAAGCCCGTTACAGATCTTTCTATACATTGTGTCCTTGTTACAGAATATTAGTATGATTAAGAAGTACCTCTATATGCCTTCCGATCTTGACAACATCAAGGGGACAAGTGATAGCATCACCGAGACTACCAACAATGCAACCAGCAGAAAAATTTGCTCCAATGACACTTGCAGCGTTGACCTCGTCACCGAACAGATCTAAAAGTTGCCATCACAAAATAAAAATACCATGGATGATCTCCCATTAATCATAATCCTTAATCATTCAAGTAAACTACAAGAAAGTCCAAATATATTATTGGAATCTGTAGCTATAGTCATAATCAAGCATATGGTACCAAAAAAAAGACAGTTATTGTACCATAATTATACATACGTTGTACCAGTTTATGCTACCACATAGTATCAAATTGGTCAAAAGCCTAATCGATTGCTGAAACCACATGGTACCAATTTTCTTTTAAAGTAATATTTGGATATATATATTGTAAATATGTAAAGTTTCAAGGTTATTTTTGTCTATTAGGTACCTATGAGTAAAAAATGTTTCAAGTGGGTACTTCAAACAAAAATTATTCTGACAGGGTACTGATGTGTTAAATTTTTTAGGTATGAGGTATTTAAGTGTTGTTTACCGCAAAATGATTATAAGGAAATGACAATATTATTGCAGTAAATGTCAAGAGATACTATCACCAACCCTTCATATCCTTGCCTTAAACCTCACACCCCTACATAAATTCTCGGAGCCTCTTCCCATCTCCCCCTTCACGTGCCAACTCCGGCGCGTCTTTCACACGACTCACTCTTGGACGGTGAATTCTTTGTATTTATCATCAAATGTATTTAAAGCTTTGAAGTCAACATAAATGTATTTAAAGCAAACATCGTATGAAGTTTAATGTTTTTACAGGAATACAACACAAAGCTCTATTTTTTTATTAAATAGTATTAAAGATACGTCGTTTTAATTGATTATATTCTATATATATATATATATATATATACAAATCATCCCCATAGCAGAGAGACCCACAAAACAGAAAAAGATTAAGATGGTCACTCCATCGTCATCGTCATCCTTTTTCAACCTCATCAAACACACTCTATCATCAACGTCGAAAAAATCCAACCTTTATTACATCACACTCACCATCATCCTCTGTTCCGTCTCCTACTTCACAGCCATCTTCCTCCATGGCGGCGGCCCCACTGCCACCTCCTCCGCCACCAACCTACCACCATGCACAACCACCGCAAGAATCACCACCCCGCCAACCACCAACACAAGCATGGACTTCACGCCACACCACACGGCCGAGTCACTCATCCAGCTCATCCCCACGGCCGCGCGTGGCACCCACGCCTTCCCACCATGCGACCCCAAATTCTCCGAATACACGCCGTGCCACGACGCCGACAGATCCCTCAGGTTCGACCGCAGCATGCTCAAGTACCGCGAAAGGCACTGCCCGGAGAGGAACGAGACGATCCTCAAGTGCCGCGTGCCGCCGCCGCACGGCTATCGGACGCCTTTCAGGTGGCCGGAGAGCAGAGACGCCGTGTGGTACGCGAACGTTCCACACAAGCACTTGACCGTGGAGAAAGCGGGTCAGAACTGGGTCAGGTTCGAAGGCGACCGTTTCAAATTCCCCGGCGGCGGGACAATGTTCCCTCGCGGCGCCGATTATTACATCGACGAGATTGGGAAGATGATTAACCTAAGAGATGGGTCCATCAGAACCGCCATTGACACTGGCTGTGGGGTATAAACGTTTCTTTCTTATCTATCCTTTTTTTTTTGTCCGGAGATATCACGGGGCTATGGACTAGCCCCTAAATATCGGCGTGGGCTTTGCGCCACACAGATATAGCGTAGGCTTAATTGCGCCACACACTCCAATGGTTGGAGTTCAGATGATTACGTCTAAACTTACCTGACAACGATAATTATGAGAAATAAATTCCATAAGGACTATTCAAGTAATCGTGAGATGGGATATTCGATCTCACAACCTAACCCATAAATCTTTAAGGCCTCATTTTTAATCACTATGTCAAGCCTCATTGGCATTTCTTATCAATCTTACCTCTCATTATCTTTGAATTTGCGTGAATCATATGAATTTGTTTTCTCTTGATTTGGACGTTTTGTTTTTGTCTGAATATTCAATTACTATATTTAAATACATAGTCTTTGTAATAAGACATCATCCTTGTATGACACAAATTGCATGAGGTAACTAATTTAAGGATTAGCTTTCTACATAGGATTATTACATTCCATCCCCATTTATCCTTTCTCATTACTGTTATAATCCAATGATTATATGTATATATATATATATATATATATATATATATATACAATTTGGATTCAAAAGGTTGCTAGTTGGGGAGCTTATCTACTCTCTCGAAACATACTTGCGATGTCATTTGCACCGAAAGACAGTCACGAAGCGCAAGTACAGTTCGCCCTCGAGCGTGGAGTTCCCGCCCAGATCGGAATTATGGCGACGGAGAGGCTGCCCTACCCCGCTAGAGCCTTCGACGTCGCCCACTGCTCGCGCTGCCTTATACCGTGGGGTCAATACGGTAAGTTTGCGGTATCGAAAGGCGTAGCTGTTTGTTAGGGTTGTAATATATGGGCTTACTGTGAGTTCTTTGTATTGGGGAGATAGACGGGCTTTACTTGATCGAAGTGGACCGTATTCTCCGACCTGGCGGATATTGGATCCTCTCCGGCCCGCCCGTTAACTGGCAGAACCACTGGAGAGGTTGGAACCGAACGAGGGCGGACCTAAAAGCCGAGCAAACGGTGATAGAGAAGATGGCCCGGCGACTATGTTGGAAGAAGGTAGCTCAGCGCAACGACGTGGCGGTTTGGCAGAAGGCGACGAACCATTTGCACTGCAAGTTGAGTCGAAGGATCTTCAGGAAACCTCGGTTTTGCACGAATGAAGATCCCGACAGCGCGTGGTAATTCTCCTTCGAAGAACCTATTTTTGAAAATTCGAAGAAAAAAAAAGGCGTAAATATTCATGCAGGTATACGAAAATGGAGCCTTGCTTAACCCCTCTGCCCGAGGTGTCGAGCGTTGAGGAAATAGCGGGCGGGGAACTAGCGAAATGGCCGCGGAGGTTAACGGTGGTTCCGCCGAGGATCCTCGGCGGGAGTATTAAAGGAGTTGACGGCGAAGCATTAGAAAGGGACGCTGAGATTTGGAGGGAAAGAATTTCGCATTACAAAGCGCTCGATTCGCAGCTGGTCGAGCCCGGAAGGTACCGGAACGTTCTCGACATGAACGCTTACTTGGGTGGATTTGCAGCCGCTTTGGCGGACGATCCCGTCTGGGTTATGAACGTCGTCCCCGTCGAGGCTGAAACTAATACGCTCGGCGTTATTTACGAACGTGGATTGATTGGAACTTATCACAACTGGTAATTATTTAAGATTTCAAGTTTTAGCTCAATGCGCTCTTTCTTACACACGCTAAATACTTGTCAAAAACGTCCGACAGGTGTGAGGCCATGTCGACGTATCCGAGGACATACGATTTCCTTCACGCCGACTCCATATTTACGCTTTACAAGGGCAGGTAAAGAAGCAAGTTTCAGTAAAATATTTCCAGGGAAAAAATCGGTATAATTCTCGGCACTATTTGCAGATGCGATATCGAAGACATACTGCTGGAAATGGATCGGATATTGCGGCCTCAAGGCAGCGTAATAATAAGGGACGATGTCGACGTTCTTGCCGATGTCAAGAGCTTGGCAGATGGGCTGCAATGGGACAGTAGAATGGTCGATCATGAAGATGGCCCTCTTGTTAGAGAAAAGCTCCTCGTTGCAACGAAGCTGTATTGGACATCGCCGCCAGCGGAAACGACTTCCTAGTAGTGTTTATACCGTTAATGAAAACATACGATTATTATTATTAGGGTAGAGAGGGTGATATTATAGAGACAATTTAAAGAGTAGCATTATATGGACAATAACTTTCAGAATTAAATATTTTTAGGACATTATACGCCAGAACCCTAAATTTTGTTCCAAAATTTCTTAATTCTGAAAGTTATGGTCTGTAAAACGTCACCCCTAAATTTTGCCGAAACCTTAGATTATAAGGCGAAATCCGATAATTTAGGGAAAATCTATGATTCCGACATACAATATTCCTAAATTGCTTAATTTTGAAAATTATTATCCATATAATACTGATCCTAAATTTCATGTTCCTATAATGCTTAACCCCCTAAGTTATAAGACTAAAAAAACATCTAAGCCTTATTATTATTATTATTTTGTACACAGAGATAGAGAGGGAGAGGTCTCGGTTAGTTCATCAAGTAAATGAAATAAACCATACAAAAAAAAAAAAAAGAAAGAGCTTCATTACATATTACATTAATGTTTATTTCCTAGCAAACAAGCTTTTAAACTTGCCCTTCTCCAACCTCTCAAGCAGCTTCTTGGCGCCGGGGACATCCATCTCGCCGAGCTTCTTCAGATACCCAATCGCCCCGTAAGAAACCATCGACTTCTTACACTTCTTGCTCGACGAGAGCATCCCGAGGCACGACACGGCGTACTTCCTGGCCGTGTTGCCCGGGCTGGGGTCGAGCAGAGCCACCAGGAAAGGCACGCTCTTGTCCTCCTTGACCAGCCTACAGTTGCTAGAGACCGTCATCAGGCTGGCAATCGCCTGGGCGGACATCTCCCTCGCGCCGTTCGACTTGGCCTCTAGCATCCCCACGAGGTGCGGGATGCAGCCCGCCTCGCCGACGAGCCTCTTCATATCGTTGGAAGTGCAGGCCCGGCAGATGGCCGACGTGGCGGCCTGCTTGGCCCCGAGGGACCCGCACCTGAGCACGTGGCTCATCCTCGGGTGGAACCCTAGTGAGACCAAGAGCTCGGAGGAGACCGAGCCGACTAGGTTCCTGACCGCCCCGACGGCTGATTCTTGAGGCAAGGGCCCGTCGATGTACGCCAAGAGGCTCCTCATCCCGCCCTCCGATGCCACCAGCCGCTTCAAGCTCTCGTTGCCCGAGGTTAGGTTCTGCAGGCACTCCGAGGCGTACTCTTTCGAGCCCAGCACGAGCCCCGAGTCCAGCAGGCTGATCATGACCCTGACGGTGGCTTCGTCGGCCAGCACCTGGCGGGCCTCGGGGATCAGGGATATGTTCTTCAAGGTGCAAGCGGCTGAAGCCTGGAGGACCAAGTCGCCGGTCCGGCACGTCTCGACCAGGGGCCTGACCCCGCCGTGGCCCACGATGGACCGAGCCGTCTCCTGGGCCATGGAGAGGCGCTGGAGCGTGATGGCGGCCTTCTCTCTGCCCACCAAGCTGCCCGACTCGACCAGCCGCACGAGCGGTGGCAGCACGCCCTCGGACACGAGCCACTCCTCGCAGCTCCCGGACTCAGCCAGTGAGCAGACCACCGCGACGGCGGTCTCTCGGATTCGAGGTGGTGACGTGGCGGTGAGGAGCTGTACTAGGGCAGAGATATTGCTTCGAGTGATTATGGATAAGATGGTGCTTTCGTCCTCTTTCATTACATCGACGAGGCTGTCTAGGGCTCTGTGTTTAGCCTCCAGGTGGCCTATCTGGAGCCGGGCCAGCATTTCCCGGAGGTTCACGTGGACCGAACCCTCATCTGGCTCGGTCGTGGACGGAAATGAGACCTCGCCGAGCACGCCGGTCTTGACCAGCAGCCCGCAGTCCCGCAGGCTTAAGTCGAGCCGCCCAGCCAGGGCATCGAGCTCGCTCTGCATCTGAAGCTTGCCTTCGTAGTTCTCCTTCAGACAGGTCCTTGCCAGTTCGATCGATTGGTCCAATGAGTTACAAATGGCTTGCAGCTGCTCCTTGCATAGGGCGTTCTTGGAGAAACAAGGGTGGCTCGACAGGTCGGATAATCTCGAAGGCATCTGCTCGAGCTTTGAGACGATCATCTTCCATCGGCTGAGGAAATTCTTGACCGCTCGAGCCGTTTCTAGGGCTTTAGGGACGAGCCCTTGCGCTCGCGACAGCCACTCTTCCGAAGATAGTTCGTCGATTACGAGCCCATTTGGTTCGCCTTCTTCAACCATGTTTATTAGGGTTAATCAACTGCAATGTCTGAAGATGATAATAACAGTAAGATTACATAACTAGAAAAAAATGATAATCAGATTAAACTAATAAGAGACCTTCGTCGTCGCTTCACAGACAGGCAAACCTGGGAAGGACTGATTTATGTTTCATTACAGAGAAAGAGAGAAAAATCAAAGCTTTGGAGTAGTTGAAGAAGAAGATTATTATATTATAGTACAGTTATATTACAGAAAGAAGCATCAATGCAATAAATTAACAAGCAGGGAAAAGAATCTTTGCATGATCACAAAATGCCCATTTACAAAATTCAGAGCCGACAGATAATAACCCAAGTTCCTAATGAAGCCCCACCACTTTCCTCCCAAAGAAGTAAAGTAAATAATTATGTTTCTCTGATCAGACAATAACCTAAGTATGAGGTAATTGTGTACAATGATGAATCTGCAGAAATGACAAACAGAAAGAAAGAAAGAAAGAAAGACAGTGAGAGAAGCAAACTTTCCAACGGCCGACACTACCGCCTAATAAAAGCTCGTGGTGTGAATGACAAGTTGGCCCTTCTCATGCCAATTGGCTGCACCAATACACAAGAGGACGAAGAGGGTCTAAATGGGCATTTCAAGACATAAAGGAGGTAGCTTTACTTCCCAACTTGTGAAGTTGCGACCTTTACAAGGTTCATTTGCTTCATTTTTCTTACAATGTGTATTTGTGGACGATAACTTGGGAGGAACACAACAAATCTTTCACGTAAATTCAGCATTTATTTTGTGATAAAGTTTCGATTTTTAGACGATTAAAATGATGCGTGAAAGTGGATCCACAAGCAGATATGCAGCCAAGATCGTAAACCTAGGACCACACGAAATATAACTACAATGTATCAAGATTGTAATCTGTGTGTACATACATGGGCATGTGATATGGGAAAAAGACTTGGCTTTGAAGAGAAGATAGGAGTCTTTATCTACAGTTGTACATATGTTGTAAAGGAGTGTATTTAAATTGTTTAAAGATGGTGATGGCCCACAAAGACAAAACAATAAACCAAATGAGGATGATGTTAGAAGGAACCTAATTATCGAGTAAATACAAATATTACCTCACGAAAGAGCTTTTTGTCCTTTGCCTACCACTCAAGGCACTAAACTAAACTGGCCTGTATGTTCTCAGCTTCCAAAGCTCAGCAGTGTTCCCTCTGCCTTATCTGTATATCTACAAATCAGAAGAGATTAATTAATGATTCAGTGCATGATGTTTTGAGTATTCACAAAAAGGTCCTTCTTAGGAACAAATTAACAAAGGAGAAAGTGGTCGATTCTTTCTTTGATTTCTCTGTCTGTCAAGGAGGGCTGGAATGGGGGAAAAAAAGAGAGGAAAAAGATGGACTTTTGATGAAATAAAAATCATATTTTTGTTCACATAAAGCAAGTTTATACAGCCTGTATCACATTTGAATATGTTTCTCATCTACCCATTTGTATACAAGTCCTAGAAATATCGTGACAGATTAGGGAAAAAAAGGGAAGAACTTGCCTCAAAGATAGAAAGAAATACAAAAAATTCACTCACAAAATCATAGCTTGATCATCAATTACTACTGGGAAATGTTTAGAAATGATGGAAACAGAGGTAAAACGAATTCAAAAAAGGAAAACACAGAACGAAGCAGCTTTAAGATTGAAAGGGCTTAGTTAAAATTCAAAATCACATTCACAAAATATCCCTTTCTTCTCTTTCTATCTCTCTCTCTCTCTCTCTACGTTGATAGATAGCTCTTGACAAGTGAAAAAGGAATTTCAAGATAACAAAAAATCAGAAATTTTACCTCAAAGCTCTTACCTTTCTTATCAGAGGTTTTCAGACCAAGAAAATGGGGTGCAGCTAGTTTTAAATTTCTTCGATGGGTATGAAGGAATATTCAAAAAAGAAAAGGAAATTTGAAATTAAGGAGTTCACTGAGTGGTCGTCTATCTATATTTTTGAGATTTCGAAAATAGCTGTACCATTTTCGAAGCTGATGTAGAAGGTGTGAAGCTTTTAGCACTAACAGACAAAACGTTCAGCAGGAAAGAACAACCACTACCCTTCAAACTCTCACCCCAACCAAAATTCAAAATCAAAATCTCTCTCTCTCTCTCGCACTTTCTCTCTAGAAGAAACAGAATGTGTAATAAATGATTTCTCTCTCTCTCTCTCTCAGAAAAATATAAAGGGTGTAAAGCGTGCGAGTGTGTGACATGGAATGGATTTATGTTTTTATTTATTTCTTTATTTATTGCGTTGAATGTATTTTGGTGTAGAAATGTGGTAATATATTATTAGACCATCTCCAACCTCGCATTCTCAAACTCAAACTCATTCTCAAACTCAAAATGCAGTAATTCATCTCCAACCGTTAAACTCATTCTTAAATTCAAAAGTATATTCTCGTAATATCCACACCAATTTTTATAACTTTTCAATTCTACCTACATATTTAATAACTTTACAAAATAATATTTAATTTTTGTATTATATATAATGAAATATAAAAAATAAATAATAAGATGTAATATATCTTAATTATTAATAAATAACTACGCAATATATTTTTATTTATTATTTTATTTTTATTTATGATTGATTTAGTAATTAAAAATAAATAAAGGTCTCTAAAGCAATTATAAAAGTACAAACCCAAATAATAAGTTCAAAGGCAAAAATGAGTTTATATAGGAGAGAGAAAGTAAAAAAAACTCATTTTGAGTTTGAGTTTCAAGTACGATTGGGATCATCTTATCCCATTTTTTGAGTTTTGGGGTACGGTTGGAGATGGTCCTAGTATAGTAACTACAATTTGGAAAAAAAAAAGACATTTGGATATTAAACGGCGAGGATCAACCGATTGAACGCCTAGATCGGACCGATGAACGCCACGTGGATGTTGTGAGCTATGATTTGAAACTGTGGACTTTTTTTCTTACACACGTGCTCCGAGGAGAGTTTACTGTCGGCGGGGATGTCCATCTTAAATGACCATATTGCCCTTTTGTAGTGTTTATTTTATAACCTCGATGTAGATTCCAATTTCCATGCATGGTTATAATTTTATTATAAAATATAATTAGCCTCTCTCACATGGATGTGATACAATAAATCTATTGGAAAGCAAAAGAACAGAGTTAAAACAATATTGTGAATTGGAATGAAAAGTATAATAATACCAATAGGAGTCAACTGATACGATATTTTCCTTTATTCTGAGTCAGATATCATAAATTATTTCCACTCCATATATTGGCATATGATTCATCACGCTCACATAAGTGGGCATTTGAGATTTATAATATAATCATTTAAGTATATTTCATAATAAATGAATGTGATTGTATATGATGACATGGCACATTGCATGCATGTTGCGAAAGCCCTTTTTCAGAGACTGTGTGGCGTGCAGTAATCAAATCTCTTTGGAAGCTTTTTAGAGATAAAATAGATAGACAACTTTCCTCTTTTACTGCAAATCATCGTTTGCATGCATTTCCTCTACTTTTGTTCATCCTATCCTATGCATTTCCATGTTGATTTTTCTTTTTCTTTTTCTTTTTCTTTCAATTGCCTTACAAACTCACTCAGCTGTAGTTCTTGCAGAGCAAATATACAGGCAAAATCAGCTCTACTATTTATTACAAGGACAGATATTAGCAGTGACTGCTTCAGCTCAACCATTGTCTTCCTTCCATTTCTAATTCTATAATATGAACCAATTTCAATCAAACCAACAATCTTTATAATACAACGAAAACCACATTTTAAACCTCGTTAACAAACCAACCAAATATTAGGCCTTTTCTTGGGCCTGCACTTATTCGAAGATGGCGTTGCCTGCCCCATTCGACTAACTATTTCTTCTTCTTCTTCTTTGATTAATTTACTGAAAACAATAATTATTTATTAAAAAAATACAGTTCTAGTATAAGAGTAAATAATATTTTACGGTTTGCTAGTTCATCTGTTAGGACCGGTGTTTGTGTTTAGAGGGGGGTGAATAAACACTTGACAATTTTTCGCTTACTGAACCTTCACTGACCGGTTGATGCGGAATTCAAACCGGTTCAAGTGGTGAACTGATGTGTCGTGTGTGTATTTCGGTTTGTGAGTAGAGAGAACTTGTTTATAGAAGTTCGGAGTTAAAATCTCCTACGTCTCCCCTTCTTCCCAGCAGGAAGGTATCACTAGAAGACTCGATTTATACACACCGGTATACAACCTTCCTTAGCTAGACTTACACAGCTATAACTCGCTAGTTATACTCAGCTAACTAAACTCCTAGCAAACAAATTTAGGCAGCTTTTTACAGTCCACCTATCTATACCAGCTTATTACACTCCGGTATTGTGAAGAACTATCACAGCAATACAAGGCTAACTCAGCTTGACTCGATTTGATCTTTGGTTTGAATGCTTGTAGATTTGAATTCTCTTTGTATTCTTCACACCCATCACGAATGTTGAGAGGCTCGTATTTATACTCGTCTCTTGAACTTGTGACCGTTGTATGGATGTTGGCCATCTTCATTAAATGGCTGCGCAGACCGCATTGATGATCTTTCCTCTTTTGGCAAAGTTGCAGTCTAGCGCCAAGTATCAGCAGTATTGTCTTCATGTCTTCTTTCGTGCAAGTCTTGACCTTGCTTGATCTTTTACTGCTGTACTGAAGATCTCTTGTACCTTCTTGATATTTGAATCTTCAACTGTACTTTTGGATTGATGATCGTAGCTTTGAAACTGGTCTGATCTTCTTGCTTCAACGTGACCGGTATCTTGTCTTGTCTTCAAGACCGGTACGTGAACGGTACGTGACTGGTTTCTTAGACCGATTTCCTTTAGGGTGTTTTGTTAACCGCGAAAACCTTTAACTGGTTTGTTTACCGGTTTGATCTATCATCATCTTCATAACATGGAATTGTCATACTAAATTTATTACGATGAAATATTGTCCCGTTTTGTTTGAACTTTTCCTTGAATACGAATTGGCCTGCTTTATTTAATGTACGATACCAATACCAAACGAAACTCTCAATTTAGAATAATTGATCATCAACTAGAAGCTAAAAATTATTAAAATGGTATTATAAAGTTAAATATCATTTTCAATTGTTTGTCATCTTTATAGTCCACTACTCACTACTGTGGTTTCTTTCTTCAATAAACTGATTTCACCCTTTGAGCCATTAGTTACTAATTTATATGAATTTTCAGGGAATATATATATTATATAACTTTTTTTTTTAACTAATTACTATTTTACAACAAGCAATGCCCATTTTTCACTCCTTGGGAGTTAATAAGCATACCTTACATCATCAGCAGTAATTTAAAAAAAAAAAATATTTAAAAACCCTGAGAAACAGCTTATTCATATCACTTTATCACCAATGTCCATATGAATATCAAATTCACTGAACGTTGGTGGAACGACAACAGAAGAAAACACCTTAAATCTCTTACTCGCCGTCTCGATCTGATCGTCATCCCCGGCGCATGAACCTACCACCTCTAGCTCGTGGTCACTTCCGACCCATCCAAAGCTACTACTCCGACCCAAAAACCCTAAACCGTCCAAACCGTAGGAATCGGTAAGGCCCGAATCCGACCCATCAGATTGAGCGAAACCCACCCACTCCATGCTTTGATCCGACATGCTCAAACTCTCCCAATAAGATGGCTCCTCCGTGCATGAATGAGGAGGAACAATCACGCTCGGCTGAACGACCGCACTTTCGATCTTCTTCATGTCCAAGTGGTTGTTCTGATTGTATTTTTGGTTGCCCTTGAAGTGGAATATACTCGCGAAAGTCGAGTGATCGCTTACCCTCCCTTTGTCCTCGGAGTTTCTAGCCATTACACGCTGCAAATTCTTGCTGAACTTAGCTCTTAGGGAAGAAAAACTAAGCCCATGTGTAGTGGTTGAATTCGTAGTCTTATCAATAGATTTAGGGTTTTGTGCAGCATCAGCTGTGGCGGCAAAGTTGGTGCGTGCATTCTCTCCACGAAGCGCCCGGGCTGCTTCGTCGTAGGCCCGTGCCGCTTCTTCGGGCGTGTCGTAAGTTCCGAGCCATAGCCTCACTCTTTGAGACGAATCTTTGATCTCCGCGACCCAACGGCCCGACGGTCTTTGTCTTACGCCGACGAACCTACGTATGGCTGCTACTGTTGATTTCTTGGGTTGGGTTTTGGTGGCGTTGGCCGTGGTTATGGTGGTTTTTCTAGTTTCAGATCCAGCCATGTGATGTTAGAGATTATTTATTTTAAGGCTGCTATGTAATATAATTGAGTGATCGATGGTGTTAGTGTATTTATATTATGGTGATGTGGTCCGAGAGTGGGGTTTTTATAGTTGTATTTAATTTATTTATTTTTTCAAAAATATTCTCAATTATTGGGGTTTTGTTTTGTTTGTATATTATTGATGTTGTGCCTGTTTATGATTAGTTTAGTATTCAAACTCAATCAACTTGTAGTAAATTGGATTTTTGCACTCTCAAGCATTAACAAAATAATATCTTTACTTTCGAAAACCATTTATTAATTATATATTAATTTTAACATAATAAAAGATGTTGGGGAGGTCGGTATATAATAATATATATAGAAAGAATGATTCGTGAAAGATAAAACCTTGTAGTATATGATGTTTGGTTCTATATGATCAGATCAGAGCGACATTATTACCGTTAATTAATAATATATTTATTCATAATAAGTATTAATTTAAGTCAGGCTGATGAAAGTAAGTGCTTTGTCCCATATATCTCCAACTACATGGCTTTGTAGATGATGACTCTGATATCATTCAAATGTCCCATTGGATTCCTTACGTTAAAAAAAATATGTGACCTAAGCTATTTGTTTTTTATTAAATATATTTTGGCGTTACGTAACTTGCACTTGCAGTGCAGTACATACTTTTGACAGCGTATGTACTTGGTAGAAGTTACTTGTAAAAAGCAGACGAAAACTTGTACACCACACTATGGCATGGCCTACATACACATAATTAAATATATTTTAAGAAAACAAAATAGAAAGATAAGCTTAACAAGTCACTACTGCTAATTCTGTTTAGCCTGCATTTGTTTCTTTATATCCACTTGGAATTTTTTTTTTTTTTTTTGTGTAATGTTTCACCACTATACGAATTTAATTTAATGTAGCATCGAGATCTTGAATGGTAGTGCTGCCACAAATCTTATTTGGGAATAACTGTGAATTATTAAAGAATGAGCAGAGATCACTAATAGCTTTATATAAGTCGGAATTCAATCTTCGATTAAGAATGCCATTTTTAAAAATATATATATATATATATATATATATAAATTATGTGAAATTATTCGTATGAAGACGAAATTATGGTCCAATTAGGTATTTAGTAAAGAATATTCGGGGACATTATTTCTCTTGCGATCTGAAGAGACATTTGATTTATCTTTTTATATAATTAGTTTAATATGAAGAGGACATGGTTGACCAAGTCGACCTTATTGATGATACCAAAATATATAAATACTAATTAAAATATATTTAAATATGTTAAATGATCACCAAAAATGATTTCGTAAGGGAATAAAACTCAATCGATCCATACAACAAGAATGCAACAAAATTCGACTTTAGGGGCCATCGATCATGAATCGAAATAGAAAATGGCCAGAAATATATTTAAGGAATGTAAATTTGTTAAGAAAAGACACCATCTTTGTAATATTTATTTAGGCTTTCTGTGAAAGGGTGACAAGCTATATTTTCTATAATAGGGGGATTTAGATTATTTAATTTACAAAATTTCACTTTGACTCTTAAAAAAAATTCCTATGTTTCTTTTTTAAGTACTCTACTACGCACACGAAAATTAGAAAATCCATATCATCCAAAAAGCAGCAATAATGGGAAGAGCTACGAAAAATAACTTCCCGACGTACGAGGCGAAATCGTGTCTCTACTGCACTGGCAAGATTCTTGCCTCCTTTTTTTTTTTTTTTACCGTTAGAAGATATTTATAGCCGCCAAAAAATCTTTAAAAAGCCAGCTTTCATCAACTATCGGATAGATATCAAACCTATCATTCTGAGATATGTGGAAACCAGCCCGTAGCTTATGTGAATCGAGTGACGCGATCGCCTCGGGCCCAGCTTTTAAGGGGGCCCGATATTTTTCATATTATATATTATATATATATAATAGGCTAAAATTATTTTATTTTTGTATAGGCTCAAAAATATTGATTGGGGATGAGAAGATAAAAAAAGTCATTTCAGCATATATCATATTATAACTTACGTGAGATGAGAATGAGATGATCTTTTTATTTTAAATTTTTCTATCCAAATATTAGTCAAATTTCAAAGAAAATTAAATTAAATGAAAATTCAAACTCACAACTCAACACGATTTTAACTACTTGTGTGCAAACTTTTGCTTTTTAAAATATGTTTCTCTCAATTCTCATCATAAGCGAAAAATTTAGCTTCCATACAATCCTTTTAAAGATTTCTATCAATTGCAAATGACTTTTTTTGTGCTATTCTTATTTCTTTTATGTGTTCGATGGATTGACTGAGTGAAACTAAAACTAAATATCATTATTTTTTTATCTTCTTACATCCATTAATATTATATAAATATGTCGATTGAATGGACTATCAATGTTGTCGATTGAATAAGAAATGGTCGGACGACTAGATTATGCAGATTTGATCAATATTTTTGCCTCTAAAACATCTAGATGAGTAGTATTTATATAATTAGTTTAAGTATTTATTGAACATTTCACTATGAAATATATTTATATTTATATTTACGGTTTAAATTTATGCTATAGTACGTATCTTATTTGAAAAAAAAAATATTTAAAAAGGGTCCGAGACCCGAACTTTGAGATTTGCTTCAGGTCCCGACTTTTTCAGCTACGGGCCTGTGTGAAACCCACCAAGAATGCAAGTGTCAACAAGCAGGAGGAGCCCATACGTTGCCTGGTAGTAAAAATTCTTGTCATGATTTTTTCACCTTCTTTCAAGTTTTTGTTAGTAAATCTAAATCTTGAGTCGGCATTATTTTAAGAGATTTTCTTTGTTTCGAACTGTGAATGATTGTTGTCGTCGGTCGTATCGTCGCTGTTGCTTGGCACTAAGCTTTGCGGTCATTCCTATGAATTTTCGTTTCCCATATGTAATTACAGATCGTCCTATTTCTTGAAAATCTCTTACATGGGCTGTTAGGCACTATACTCTTTCTGATAATCAAATCTGGGATGGATTATTTCTTGCCTAAAGGTCTGTTGGGAGAGTTTCTGGGTATTTTCTAGTGGGTAGGTTACATTTTTTTTTTAGTTAATAGTCGTTGAAGAAGGGGGTTATTGATATGTTTGGTGGGTCAGGAATGAATCTTATAACAACGATCATAGGATTTGGGATGAGTGCCACTTTCATAGTCTTCATCTGCACTAGACTCATCTGCAGAAAGCTCCGAAGAAACGACGAGAACCAAATGGTCGAGATGGACTCAAGAATTGATCTTGAGATGGTATACATGTATATAATATGTATTGTTGCTAATGATATTTTAGCTCTTCAACAAAAAAAAATTGCTTTTTTTTTTCCCATCCCATTTCACTCTTACAGCAATCAGAGAATAGAATCAGCGGCCTCGAACCTGTCGCCATCGCCGGGATTCCGATGATGAAATTCAGTCGTGAGGCTTTCAATTCAATGGAAGATGCACAGTAAGTATATATATTCCGAGAATCCCTACGTTGCCTGGTAGTAAAAATTCCTACTTAGCTTCTAAAGAATGAATGGTTTGATGAGAAAAGAACAAGCAATGTCTTAACCTAGGATTGTATATCTGTTTAAACTGGCAGATGTGCTATATGTTTGTCGGAGTATCAAGAAAGAGAAGTGCTGAGGATCATGCCGAAGTGCGGCCATAGCTTTCATCTCACTTGCATCGACGTATGGCTAAGTAAGCAGTCTACTTGCCCAGTGTGTCGTCTTCCCTTACAAGAAGGGGGGACATCTTTGCAGAACATGTCTGAATCATTCGATGTTGTCAGTGAGAACTCTCGACAATGGCTGCTTCCCACCATCTCAGCCAATGCCAGATAACATAGCAGTCGTCGAAATCGAGCCCAGAGTTCGTAGAGAAGCGATCATAATGTCGTTATCTTGAGATCGAAAGGATATAATTATTTGGCACTGTTACCTTAACTTTCGGACACGATCATATCATCTTGTGAATATTCGAAAGTTAGTTTCCAAGAATAGGGCAAAATATCTATGCTATAAAACCCCAACATACTGACAGTTTTTTTCTCCTTGTCTTCGGTCTTCACAGCACGTCTCCACAACAACCATCGTGCAAACCCCATAAACCACATAGCAGCCAAACGAACAGTTACATATATATATATATATATATCTCTTTGTGTGTGTGTAGTTATCTCTTTGTGTGTGTGTAGTAAAAGGCACAGTTTGGACTCATGGGTTTTCTCGCCCGTACCATTTTCATAATGCTTCTGATGCTGTTAGGGCTAAGCTCTTCTCATGGCGAAGCTAGCCGTACTACGGACAGCAACGAGGAGCTGGATGGAAGAGAATGTGAAGAGATATACACCGTGCAAGAAGGAGAAACACTTCACAGCATAAGTGCAAAGTGTGACGATCCCTTCATCTTAGACAACAATCCTCAGGTTCAAGAGCACGATGATGTTTTCCCAGGCCTCGTTTTGATGATTACGAGGAGGAATAGCTTCAGATTCTCAAGAAAGTTACTTCATTCGCTTGTTTGATCATTTTTTTTTGTTGAAGTTAATCATTGAAAATCGATCTTTGCTATTGTTTTTCTTTTAATCATGTGGAGTTCATATTAGGTAGGTAGCTTTGCTATGGTCGGATAATATAATTGAGAAATTTTCTTTGATTTTCGGATGACTGAAACTTTGTGCCCCATAAGAGTGTGTATGTAATAAAGAGGAGCCCCCACAGCCTTGGCTGAGCTCAGGCCGGCCACAAATAGTGAGTGGCCCACACAGACCAAACCAAGCCATTGTAGGGTAGGGACCAGCCAACCGATAGTGGGCTGTGTAATGCCACCATAGACACTATATAATTAATGTAAATCCAATATATGAATTATATTGAGACCCTACATTAATACACTGATTACACATACATATCTTGTCCATCCATTAAAGTTTATTAAAAACTAAAATAATCTAAAATTAAATACTTTTGGGCACATAGTATTTAAGTAGAGATAATTAGTTGGGGTTGGAAGGGGTACAAAAGGTCCACCATGGTCCAGCGGCCAGCACCACCTGTCCTCCACCACCAGCCACCACCACCACCCCACCCCACCCCACATATCCTTATAAAGAGGGGTCCCCCACTAACTAGCCTTTATCATATAATTAAGGGAGATGTAAGAAAGTTGAATTTAATATTTACTACAAACAAGGTGCGTGCTAACCCTTTTCAACATTAATGTTACATATAGAAGTTATACATCAAGCCCCACATCTTAAATATTTCTCAATTAGTGAATGCTATATGGATCAATTATAAAATTGAGTCAAAAGTATTATCACAATTTCACAATTGTTGCATGTATGTGACTTGGTTTTAGTGCTTGGAAACAGACTCCCTCAATAAATTAATATAAAAAAAAATTCGATTATGTGGTGTTTCCTAAAATCTTAAAGGCCTATACCAAATAATGGGCAATCAAGAAAATTTGGAATCAACTACTTTCATATGAAAGGAACATACTTCAAATGTTTCAAAGAAAATGCAATAAAACATATCATATGGGCCCCTCTTGTTGGTCCATGATGTATATGGTTGGCTAACAACAGTTAGATTTCCTCATCAATACACACAATCTAACTCTATGACACTCAAAACTCTTTATATATATCTCCGACGACCTTAACTTAATCCTCTTGCTAGCTTACTTTTCAACTTCTTTCCTTACCATAAAACAATTTCATGGCTTCGACACAAACCAAGAAATTCACTTACGAATGTATCAACTTGGAAACTCAATCGAATCCCAGGCCGCCGAACTCAACTCCATCAAATCCTACTTTTCAGTTCGAGAAAGCCGTCAAGCAAGAACAACCGCCCCTGACGGTCAACGCCGACCCACCACCGGTCAAACGGCAGTCGACCAAAGACCGCCACACCAAAGTCGAAGGCCGAGGCCGCAGGATCCGTATGCCAGCCACGTGCGCCGCCAGAGTCTTCCAGCTCACTCGTGAGCTCGGCCACAGAACAGACGGAGAAACCATATCTTGGCTCCTCGAGAAGGCCGAGCCGGCCATAATCGCAGCAACTGGAACCGGCACGGTGCCCTCCATCGCCACCACGGTCAACGGAACCCTAAGAGTCCCCACCACCACCGGGAAACCCACCGACGGCGGCGACGGCTGCCAGAACAGACCTAACAACAAACGGCAATGCACAACTGCATGCATGGAAGACGGCATAAAGAGCCCCAACCCCAACCCAAACAACAACCCTTCAATAATGACGACAAAGGACTCGTCGGTCTCGGCTCCTTTAATGTCGGTGGTCACCGTCCCAACGGCAATGTGGGCCATACCAAACGCCGGTTCGACGACGCCGGCTTTCTTGATCATCCCGCCTCATCAATCGGCGCAGATCGTTGCTTTGCAGCCCGTAATCAACGTTCCGGGTCAGGTTCGACCCGTCTCGTTTTCTACGGGCGACCACCATCAGGGCGTCACCGTGGCACAAACCGTCGCGACGACGACGACGACTCAGATTGACTGGCAAAGCACTCCTCATCGTCGTTCAAGTCATGTCGATTTGAGTTTAAGGCCGTGTTTGGGAGCTAGTACGAGCGGCTAGAAGAAGCTCGATAACGTTAGTAGTAGCAGTAGTTCGCAGATGCTTAAGGAAGTTTCTTGGGAGATTCATGACAAGGAGTTCCCATTCGTTCTTGCACGTTCGTCTAATTAATTTCTTTTTCCCCTTCTTTTTTTGGTTTTTCTTCTATGTAATAATACATGATGACTATTTTCTTGTAGCCTTTGGGGTTTCGATGATTTAATTGAAATTCAAATTGCATTATTTCATCTCTTAATATACACAAAACCACTTAAAATCCCATTAGTCTTAGAAATATTGATGTGTATCGCATAAATCTTTGTTTTTTATCCACTAATGTAGCTTATAGATTAGATAGACAAGTTCGGACAAGGATTTTGAATGCTGGTCCCACATGTCTGGTTGTTGAGCACAAGCGCGTGGGGCCCATGAAAGAGATGGCCCCCACCAAAATGGTCAATAGGGTCCATTATTTAGTGATAAGTGAGGACCACCCTTAAAAGCATGTGGTCCACTAAGTGGGCTCATTTATTTTTCCCGCACTTAAAACTATTACAACCAATATTTCAATATTTATCATTAAACCATCACCAAAAGTCCCTCTCCCATCACATCTTACTGAAAAGGTCAAACAATAAAAAAGAAAAAAAAAATATATCGATAGAAATAAGTAATTATGTCCTAAATCGTTAAATTTTCCTGTATAGCAAGGAAAGATCCGACTATATTACCTCCAACGTCGGGGAACGTTTCGCAACCGGGGAGAGGCTTGACCCGACCCATTCGATCCACGTCGACGGGGTACTTGAGAAGGTGTCCCCTCATCTCCGACACCTCAGGCGACGCAAACTGCTTCCAGTTGGCCTCGCCCATGGATCTGACCCGGCGAACACATTCAAGAGATTCGGGTCGGGTGAAGCACTCCTCAAGAACGCCGAGGTGCTCGGCCCACAAGGACATCCTATACCCATATATCTATAGACAGACAAGACAAAAAAAAAACCGCCGCAGCATAAAGACATATAGTACGAGGATAAACTAACTGCTCAGCGAATGATTAGAAAAGGGGACATACCTGCCCTTGCGGGCTTCTTTGCTTCCTAGCCCAAGTGTGGTGAGGTTGATAGGCTCCCATTGCGATCTCCGTGTCTCGAGTTCCCTCCATCGAACGCTGGTTTATATTCGCGGAGCCTATGATTACGTACTCGTCGTCGACTACCATGCCTTTCGAGTGCACGTAGATCATGAACCTTCGGTTCTTTCTGCTGAGTCCCTGAGGAGAAGAAGAAGACGTCGCCCCGTGATGTTTAATACGATAATTTGATCAGAGGGAACGAACGGACTAAAACGTGTAAAAAGAGTCGTTATGCAATAACATACCTGAGGAGTGGCCGCATTAGCTTGATTCTCGGGTACGTCTCTTGGGTCGGCAGCCTCGCGGTTGCCGAGGCAGTAGAAGTTCAAGAAATCTTGCGGGACGTAAGCATCTTCGAGCCCAACTTCCACCAGGGCTTTGTAGATCGTTTCATACATCATTTGCATCGTTTTATGCTGACAAAATGTGTAGGTAAGGAAAAGTATCTTACATTGAATGGAACTTTAATGATGAGGAGAAAAAAAGAAGTTTTTATATTTACCTGCCAAAACAGAATCCTTTGTGTTGCAGCGCCGGTCGGGTTACCTTCTGGCCACATCGGTATGAGGATGTAAGCTGCGAATCTCTCGTGGGCTCTTATTTTTTCGGCGATTTTCAGAGCAATCTCCATCGGGATCAAATTATTAGCCCCTGCACGGAGAGAAAACGTTTTTCAGTAATCAAAATTTAAGGAGGGATAGTAACTCAATCAATCAAACTGAAGCGTAGGATTCTCGAGCAGTTCGTAAACAACTTACCTACATCCTTGTATTGGTTCCAGTTATACGACGAGCCGATGAAGTACTGATTCTCAATGTATATGAAATGCTGGGCAGCACGGATGGCCTTAATGTATGCTGTGTGTATGCTCATATCGATAAGAACATTCTTGCCACAAACCAAGTTCTGCTCAATCGAACGATATTTTATCACTATAAAATATGCACACACACATAAAATTTACTTAAAGTTCAGATTTTTTGTCTCACCATTGTAGTAGCCTCTTTAGGGTCCTTTGGGAAGCCTTTCACAGAATTTGAATCGATGGAACGGAATACCTAGTAATGTAATAATATTATTTATTTATGACATAGGGTCACTTCTAAGTCACTAAAACTTTACTGCCCCAAATCGTATGATTACCTGCACATGCCAACCTTCGGGATCATCGCCACTAACACAAGGAGCGTCGGAAATTCCCAATATCTCAGGTACCCTTTCTATTCGAAGTAACGCATCATCGTATGATATCTTCAGTTTTTTGATTCCGTGAGGTTTCGAAGCCTTAAACCACCTCTCTTCAAAGTTTCTTAGGACATCATATGCTGCTGGACCATCGATCTTACTGTGCAAGTCGTGCCATGGCTCTCGTGGGCCAACCACGTTTCCCTGTCAAGAAAGAATTGATGAACGAAATGCAATTAGCATAGAGTAAGTTTCATGTCTATGATATGCAGATATGATAAAGAAAAGGTTGCTTGGCAACTGAAACTTGAGTAAACTACCGTAAATGTTGGATTATGGTAGTCATCTGAGTGCAAAGTCTGCAACGTTCTGAATAAATAATGCTGAGGATTATCATATCTTCCGTCACATAAGTCAAGGCCTCCAACAAAAGCAATTATTCGTCTTCTGTTATTTCCCGCATCGGCATCCATTATTACGGTTTTCTGATGGTGAGTATATATGACTCCAACTTCCTAATCATTTAATGTTAAAGAAATTAAAGTATGAAACCCCCACAAACACATGCTTATAAACTGTAACTAAGGAACTTTTATTCTATCATATTCTTTTTTCACAAATTTTTTTTTTGGAAATAGCACGGCAAAGGCTCGCATGAGCCATAATCCCGAAAGCAAATATGTTCAAGTAATTAGTATACAATGAACAAAAAAAGAAAAAAAAAACAGCAAATAACATAAGCTCACTGAAATCATAAACCACGATGATAAGAATGATCGATCTTAAACCATACCCGTTGTTTTACCCAACTGTGACGTTTTCCTGCAGCTCGAGGACATAGAAGCACTTGAACGGATGAATTTTTAAAAAAACGACGAGTTTCTTCATCATGAGTTTGCATGACTCCATCCTGATCAAGAATATAGTTACAATATTACACAAAAAAAAAAATAGTTATAAACTAAAATCCATAATCATTGGACAGAAGAGGCTTAGAAAAGAAATGTATATCGCTGACAACCACGTGACTGAATATGAAAACATTAATGAAAGAAGAGACATTACAGACACCTCTTAGAGATATTAAAGCATTATGAAATCAAAGCACTCACAGTTTTGTACCCCAATATGCTCCTTGACGTAGGATCGTCCCAAACAAGAAGCAAAACCCTTACACCTTCCTGTGATTTTGACTTCAGAAGTTCGCCCAAAGTGTACTGGGAGAGCGAGTTATCATCCCGAACAAGCCTGACCTTATGCCAAACCGACCAACCCGTGATATAAATCAAGCGCCGAGCATGCCTTATCGCATCAAAGATGTCATGCCAACACTTCCCGTGCACGTACTGCATCCCGCTATCAAGTTTCAGCTTGGGAAGGCTACCATCAGGCACATGAGCATCTTGATATAAAGTAACTGTTCCACCTCTTCTCAGAGGAAAATAAGTCCCAGGAACTCCTTGATATTCGGGTCCCCGACCAACCCCCTGATGATAAACACTAAGTTGCTCCATTGGATAAAACTGAATCGATAGGCTCAAAACAGCTCCGGACTTACAAGACTTTCCATTCGCACTTAGGATAGGAAAAAAACCCTGAACTTTGCCTCCTCCATATATACGCTCTATAGGAATCGAAACGGTCCCTATGTACTGTGATCCCACGATATCGTTATCCTTTACAACAAAGTGAACCTCTGCAGCATGATGAGCAACTGGGACTATAAAATTCTGATTCCAAACTGGGTTTTCGTCATTGCTTATAACATAAGTCCTAGCGACAGTGGCGCCGGCTAACGTCACAGATACGTAGGGATCGCTAGTGATCTTGCGGTTTAACTGCCCTTCGATTTTGCTGCTCATGTTCCCTGGTAATCTGTTGACCATGTCCCCTAACGTCTTGTGGAACATGTCCATGTTCGGGAGGTTCTTAGCCTCACAAACCCAAATGTCCAAATTCCCGTGCAATAACAGAACCTTTAGAGACGTTCGGGGAGACGAAACTTGAACGAGCTGCATGTTTCCGCTGTGCGGAGGCGTGTGTGGTGTCAAGGGATGGTGAGGAGACTCGGCCTGACTAATCGAGGATTCACTCGAAAAGGAACCATTAGGATATCCATATAGAGGCCCCGAACTACCGTTGTATCTATGACCCGGTGAACTAGCCAAAGATACAGAAGCTGAAGATGAAGCCGAAGCTGACGGCTTAATGTGATTATCAGACACATGCAAGTTTTCAAACTGATTCTCAATAGAAGGATACATCGACGGTTTATTAGCTAGACCACCATTGCCTTCTTGATAATAGTGATGACTTGAATGATCGGTACTCACTCTAGGAGGTTGATGAGCCTCGGGCTGAGAATCGGGAGGATTCAACCTTCCCGAAGAAGACTGATGATGTAAGTATGGGTTCGAGTCGTATTGGAAGCTACCATAAGTTTGGTAAGTGGGTTGAGGAGGAGCATTTGGTTGAGGTTGAGGAGGGTATGGACTGTACTGATAAGGGGACGGGTAATAGTTCGGAGGCTGGTGAGGTGGCTGAGAGGGCGGTGGATTAGGATAAGGATAACTCAAATGGCCGGAATGTGAATGGGTGTAAGGAGGAGGATAGTGAGGATAAGGCGGATAAGGGTAACCGCCGGTGGCTGGTGGTGGATAAGCTGGCTGTTGTGCCCCGGAGTTTCCCGGAGGGTACGGGTTAGGCGGCGTTTGGCTTTGAGGATAACCATAACCGTATGGCGATGGAGGATAATTACCACCACTGTTGTGACTCATTCCTTACACCAAGATATGTATCAAATCACTAGAAACCTCAACTTTCGATTCTCTTAAGAATGTAATACTGTTTTGATCAGCGAAAACTCAACAAGACTGCAAATTTCATTACAAGAGCCTCTGTTTTTTTGTATGAACAAAAAAATATGATTTTTATCAGCTGCAAAACAAAGATACAACAAAACAAACGAGCTGGGCTATTGATGGTAAAGATGTAATCTCAGGTCAGAAAGCCGCAATATCAAATGGGGTTTTCCAAATTTCTCTTCAGAACTCAAGAACATGAACAATTTCGATCCCTTCTAAGCTACAGTCAACAGAATATCAGCTGATCTTATAATCTGGAAAGAGGTAACGATAAGAAAACTAATAATGGGTACCTTTCTGATTGGAAAATCAATGAACATTAGCTGATCTTTAATTCTTGAGGACGAAGGGTGGAAGGCAAGCAAAAATGATCGTCGTTGAAATTGTCGAAAGGGCAACAGTGGGCAGCAATATTAACTCTCCCTTTCCATCATTACTACCGATGATTTAAGGATGCAGAAGGATTTTGATTCTTCGCAGAATGTGCAGTTGGTTTTGAATTAGACAAAGACACGTTTTTGGGTTTTCATCTTTCTTGTGGGATCGGTTTATTTTCCATCTGATTTATTGCGTGGGGAACGAACGAAACGAAAGATTCAATGAAAAGGCCACAATAACTATTGCCAGATCAATTGTAACGATTACAAATTCTTAATTTTTTTTATTTATTATGATATATTTTAATTAATTTTAAAAAAAAATCAACTAAACATCACTTGGGTAGGTTTTCTTCCCATTGACAAAAGATGGGGAGAAAACTCAAATTGTTCCCAATGTTTACTCTATGGACCAATTTATTTTTCGATGTTTCGCCTGAAACAATTTAGTCCCCAATGTTGTCGATTTTGGACTTGTTTTGTCCTTCCATCATGATTAACGTCAATTTTAGCGGGAATCTCATACGTACCACACACTAAATCATGTTTGAATCGAATTTTGGAAGTTTATCGTGACGGAAGGACCAAATTGGTTCAAAATCGACAACATCGGGGACTAAATTGATTCAGGCGAAACATCGAAAACTAAATTGGTCCACGGAGTAAACATTTGGAATCATTTTGAGTCCCACAAAAGATGTATTCAACTTCACGGCAAGCAAGGATAGATTAGTCAACTAAATATAATTATCCTCTGGCAATAGAAATAATACTTGGCAAATAGCAATACGACCTTCCCTTTATACGACCTAGTCAAAATGTTATAGCAATGCCATTATCACGACAGCGTCATCTAAAGGTATATCTAGAACATCTATTTAATCTGATTTAAGTAATGTCACGTCACATATATTATATTATATTCAAGAATTAGTAGCTGATAAATCATATTCAACAGTTACTAAATTCTCATAACACTATCTTTTCCACTTAAAATAAAAGATACATAATTTTTTAAAGCCACGCAACGGCTATAGGACTTCGAACATAATACTTGCCCGAAATCCACGTCAGCGAACCAAAAGAATACTTTGGCGGCATATCGCCGCCGTCTCCGCCTGCAATAAAGCTGACTTTGTAGCTCAGCTTCTCTTGCAAACCTTTAAACCTTAGGACTTTGGGCTCGACCACGACGCTCACGCCTTCGGGCTCGACCGTACTCACGACGTAGCTACTCGCCGGAATCCCGACGTTCGTGACCGTTCTATGGTAAGTCAATGTGGCGTTCTTGGCGTTCTTCGTAAAACTAACAGCGAAAGACGGATAGTTCAAATCTCCGGGTCGGAGGTCCGACCCGTTTGGGCAAGTGAAGTTCCCGGGCGAGAAAAGGGACATCTGCGTCAAGTTATAGTTTAGGCCGCATAGGTAGGTCAGATAATCTTCCGGCGAGACGTCGTAGACCAGGCCCGGATCGGAAGCCCTCTCGGACTCGACGTGGCCCGAACCGAATGCGAACGGGCTCGCGAAGTTCTCCGAGCCCGAAGTGAGAGCAGAATCCGATATGGGCAAATCCCGATTGTCGCGAACGTAGGCCGTCGTCATTAGGGCCGACTTTATCGCGCCGGGCGACCAATCGTCGTGCCGGGATTTAATCAGCGCGGCCAAGCCGCTGAGGTGCGGGCACGACATGGAAGTGCCCGAAATTATATTAAACCTTACGCTCCTCTTATCGCTCTTGAGCTGCGTCGGGCTGATATTTGGCGGCCAAGCCGCGAGTATGTTAACGCCCGGGCCGGTCAGGTCGGGCTTTATGACGTTCGGGTCGACCACGCTGGGCCCGCGGGACGAAAAGGCTGCCATGATCGGAGCTTTGTTGTCGAACACCGTCCCTTCGAACACAATCTTCGCCTTCGCATTCCTCGAGGCGTTGAGGTAAGCCTTGACGTGGTTTGACGCTTTTGCCCCTAAAGAAGTCGCCGGCAATAAATGAGGATCGGCGAAGAGCTCCTCCCCTTGATTCTCATTGTTCGCCAGTATCATCCCGAGCCCGCCAGCGTTTTTTACGATCTCGCCCTTTTCGACTCGGCTGTTGATTCCTCGATCGCAAACGACTATTTTGCCCTTCACTAATTTCGGATCCAACGAGCCGTTAGTGCAGAACTTAGATTCTCTATTACCACCTGCTTTTTCCGCATAGGTCAGCGGCAACTTCTTCGTCGGCTTGCCCGAGTATAGAGAAGCGCCGGGGAAGACCTGACCATCGCCCAGCTTAACCGTTGTTGGGAAGGAGCGATCCGTATAACTAGCGGCGACGGTTAGGATCCACGGCGCGACGTTGCTAACCGTCGAATCAAACGGGCCAGAATTTCCCGCCGAGAACGAGACGAACACCCCTTTTTTTATCGCGACAAAAGCCGCAATGGCGAGGTTGTCTTTGTCGTAAGGCTTCGACGAGCCTCCTAAAGATAGAGACAGCACATCGACCCCGTCGCTAACTCCTTGTTCTATTGCGGCTAAAATGTCCGAGCTCGCACATCCTAGTTGGTAACAAGCTTTATACGCCGCAATCCTCGACGTATACCTATAAAACAAAAAAGATGAAATCACTCTTACCATAGCTCAATGAATTCGAACGAAAATAAAAAAAAAAGGCGCAAATTGTACCTCATGCCCGCGGCCGATCCTTTCGCCAGGTTCGAAAAGCTCGCGCCTTTAATATAATTCCCGGCGCACGTCGAAGATGTGTGGGTCCCGTGCCCCTGGGAGTCGCGGGGCGACCTATAATCCGAAGTCTCGTTTATTCTCCCGGCGATGGATTCGTAGCCTTTGAAGAAAGCGCGCGCGCCCACGAGCTTTCCGTTGCACTTCGAAGCGGGAAATTCCGGGCCGTCTTCGCACGTTCCTCTCCAGCGGGCCGGCGGGAGGGTCGTCGGGATTTCGGAGCCGTGGAAGCTCGGGTGTTCGGGCCATATTCCCGTGTCTACGACTCCTATTATTACGTCCGAGGCTAGGTTTTCGTCGTCCCACAGGCCAGTGCTCGGTCTTAGGCCGAGGAAATGAGGTGAATGGGTGGTGTGAAGGGCGAGCAGCTCGTCCTTAATGGCCGCAATGAAGCCGTCGATTCGCCTCAGCGAGCGGAGGTGATCGTCGCCGAGTTTTGCGGAGAAGCCCCAAATGGAATTTTCGTACACGTAGAGGAGTTGGGGTAAGGACGATGATGATGTGGTGTGATGGTCGTCTTCCTCGTCTTCGACTTCTGCTAAAGTGGTAATAGATTCTATGACTGCTTCGTACCAACTAGAAGACGCGGCCATGAGCGACGATTCTTCCAAAGCCTTCATCTTCGTCTTCTCCATGTGGACTACGTACGTTTCTGCAGCTTCTTCCATGGATGCGCCTGAGGTCAGAACATTCAGGCCAAGAACCACGACGACGAACATCATCTTAAATAACATCGTTTCTGCTAGCTAGAAAAATAAAATAAAATAAAAATTTATAACTATTTGCAAGATTTCGTCTTACATCACAAACTCAAGTTGAAGTACTTACTACCTGAAGTCAGCAGAAAGGCCCTATGACTTCGATCAGACAAACAAAAACTACAAGCTGTGAATCTCTGTGTAAGAAGTTGTGGGCTTAATATATAGTGGCACGGCAAGGGCAAGAGATAACGACAGGTTTGAAAATCTCTCTTCTTTGCCTGTTACTGTCGGCATGCAAAGCTAAAGCGTGCAACCCTTTTTCACTAGCAGATTATATTATCAAACGCCACAATCCTTAGCTTGGGACGAAAGTTAGAGAAAACTAAAAAGCTGACAATGAAATTAGCTTTGGTTAAATGTTCTTCAAGAAGGGTTTTATCTCCAAGAAAAAACCCAATGATTGGACATACTAAACACAAGCCATGGAATATGCAATGATACTAAGTAGTGGCTCATGGTCTATGTTCTAAAGATGGACCAGCAATCATATTGCTTCTACTTCAAGGAATCTTAGTACTAGTTTCCAGTATAAGTCTAGTGATATGGTTATAACTTGAGATGCAATACATCAGTAGCACTATATATGGTTATCAGCCACTGTGGACCTTTGGACCATATATACATACATACATAGATACACTAGCTTTTGGGAGTCTGTCTGTCATCATACTGAGATTTCTTTCTTTTGTTTTTCTTTCTTTGGACGGTTGACTGAAATAGTCTTATTAAGTTAGTTGGGCTGTTAATTTAATAGACGTCCATATATTGGGCCCATTTTGTAGAATGTGGGCAATGGTAGGGTGTTATATAAAGATTGTCAATAGTTCAAGGACTATACTGCAAATTCAATGTAGTAATGTCCAATCTACCGTAAAACATCTATAAATTAATACTCGATAAATTAATAAACTCTCTAAAATAATAAAATCTCTCTGTCCCGACTTGAGTTTTTGTAAAAAATCATCAAATTCGATAAGATAATAAGATAATAATTTTTTGAAAGATCCATTTATAAATATTAGGTCCCATTAAAACTCTAAATTAATAATTCATAAAATATTATAATTATAAATACTATGATAATTTATTAAAATATGAATCTATTGTTACTTGAATTTTCTTAAAATTTAAATCTAATTGGATTTCATCCATATTTTTTTTAATTGCACCCAAGAGTTCTGGGGTCAAGTTCTCTAGCTGCAACATATTCAAATCAGCGAAAATATTCCCAAAAAAAAGCACGCTAGTCATCTATAATATAATCAATGAAACATATATGAATTAATTTCAATACATACTAAATTTGCTGAAATTAACAAATTTATCTTTTATTAATAAAATATTAATTTATCGATATATTAATATCTATTTAAATTAATAAATTTTGATGGTCCCAACGTTATTAATTTATAGTGGTTTTACTGTATATCAAATTTTTAATCAACTATATTTAAATTTTATTGTCTGTTGGCAATCTCATATAAAAAGGGAATTTGATAGCCGAATCACATGAAAGGTGTCCCCTTTTGTCGTGACTTATGATGCACATTTGTGCCTTATCTTTTTCTTTTTTTTTTGTATTTAATATTCAAATAATTTAAATTAAGGTGATGAGACACGTAATATATAGATTGAAAAATAATAAACATACACGAATCCGTCGAATGACATATAAACAACTGCCGACCCTAAAATCAACTTGAATTATATTATTATATTCAAGCACTTGTCAAAATTGTACTAGGACAACACTATTTTCCGAATATTATTTCTTATATTTACTAAAAATGTCTAAGATCGCATCTCCGCCACACAAATTCAAATTAATATATTCTTATATGTCTCAAATAAAGTATATTTTTTTTTATTATTATTATGGACCAAGTTGCTCCATCGCTATCACCTTCTCTATGTCGGCTCCATGTAAATATACAATGGCGAAAACGCAGTTTTTTTTTTTTTCGATAGGTTATTTATTAACAAATTGTAATTATTACATAAATCTCCGAAAATGGAAGAGCCATTTGACCAAAAGCTACTTCTAATAAGTTTATGAAGGCATTCAATTCTTACACAAACTAATTACAATTATTGAAATAAATTTTACATAAAACCTTAAAATAAATCATTGCTCGCCTTCCTCGCTGGCCACACCTTCCCTCCATATCTTTACCAGAAAATTAAATTAAAAAAAAAGGAAAAATAAAATAATAAAATAGTCCATCATCAAATCTCGATTTCATTTCAACCGAAAATACTTTTCATTCCCACTCGACGACGACTCGATGGCATCTCCACCACAAGGACACGGCGACTCACTCACCACTCCCCTCATGGCTTCCGATCACCGCCCGCCGCACTTAATACTCACCGTCGACGAAGGCCCCGATCCTAGTTCTGCCCAAGCGCAGCTTCCGAAGCCCGCGTCCAGTCGCCATAATCCGTACGCATTTGTCGGCGCAGCTGATGGACTCGAAGTGCCCGAGGCGAGCACGGTCGACCCGTTTCGGAACCACACGCCTGCAATCGAGGGCTTGTACGAGTTGGTTAAGACTTTGTTGTGCCTGCCTCTGGCGGCGGTGCGATTGGTGGTGTTTGGGACCTGTCTGGCAGTGGGTTATTTGGCGACGCGTCTGGCTTTGCAGGGATGGAAGGATAAGGAGAACCCTATGCCCAGGTGGCGATGTCGTCTTATGTGGGTCACGCGGTTTTGCGGTCGTGGGATTTTGTTCTCATTCGGGTAAGATTATAGGCAGCTCAATGGTGGTATGCCGTGGGCGAACGGCTGGGAATGTAAAAGCTTTGTGTACCGCTATGCTTTAACTGAATTAGTTGTGTTTGTCTTTAGCTGCCTGGGTGCGGGCTTGCTTCTCTTTTGGGAGTGCAAAACCAAGCAAAATAATGTTCATGTTTCATGTGGTTATGGCTTTAGTTAGGTTGAATCAATATATTCACTGCAGACTGAGGAATTTGGAAAATATTTTTTTTGCTAGATCAAGGAGTTTCTGAGCAAATGAAGATTTAGTAGGAAATGTAATGGAGTGTAATGCTGTGTAGTAGTGTTTTTTGAAGATGGTATTTTTTTTTTTTTTTTTTTTGGTGTTAACCTCAGAGGATTTCCGTGTTAAGCAAGGCACAATCTCGAAATTCCAGTTATTAGTGTGCATTTGTTTCAAATCTTAATTTTTTGTGAGGAAAGCAAAGAGGTTGAAAGCAAGGAAAGTATAAACATTTGGATTTGGAATGATAAGAACCTTTGTTTTCTTTGAACAGTTTGAAGGACCAATTGTAGGATTAGTGCTACCTCGGGAGTCTGAGAATTTCAGATTATTAACGTGTAAGAAAAGGCATTTTGGAAAACAATTGCTATTATTATCTAATTATAAAGTCAGGAGTATGTTTATTATACGTATAGGATGGTGGTTATAATGGCACTGTAGGCGAGTTATAGTACTATTTTTTTTTAACTCGATTAATTTGTTTCTTTGATCGTTGAACCACTAACTAGAGATGTTACGCCAACTATCAATACTTAGATGTTTTTTATTTCTTTTTGGTTTTGCCTTGGGCTGTCATTCTCTTTTCCTTTGCATGTTGCGTATGATTTCTTAACCTATTTCTTGTTCTTTTGAAATTTTGGACCCTGCAGATACCACTGGATAAAAAGAAGAGGAAAGCCCGCTCCAAGGGAGATAGCTCCTATTGTTGTATCAAATCATGTGTCATATATCGAGCCTATATTCTTTTTCTATGAAATATGTCCTACCATAGTGTCCTCTGAGTCGCATGATTCCATGCCTTTTGTTGGAACCATCATCAGAGCAATGCAGGTATGTTCAGATTTCACAATTATATACGACTATAGTGGTTAATCTTATTATGTTATAATCAGTACATTAGCTGTTTTACAGGTTATTTATGTTGATAGATTCTCAAGATCATCAAGGAGGCACGCTGTAAATGAAATAAAGGTACAGTATAAAATGGATTGTTACAAAAATTAAAGCAAATTGTATGCCGAATCAAATACCAAAAAACTTAGGGTTGGACAGAAATTTTTAGATAGTAAAAGTATTCTCCATGTAAGCTATTTGATACAAAAATCTCTTTACAAGGATGTAAAAAACAGAGAAAAGCATCTTCCAATCGGTTTCCTCGAGTGCTTTTATTTCCCGAAGGGACTACGAGCAATGGCAGATCATTACTTTCTTTCCAGCTTGGTGCGTTCATCCCAGGTTATCCCGTTCAGCCAGTTGTTGTACGCTATCCTTACGTGCACTTTGACCAGTCATGGTATTCCCTTGTAATTGAACTTATATTGGTGTTTTCTTGTGTGTATTTTGATATTCCATTTTTTATGCATTTGATAAAATAATATTCTTTCTAGGGGGAACGTTTCTCTGGGAACGTTAATGTTTAGAATGTTTACGCAGTTCCACAACTTCATGGAGGTAAGGTTCAAGAATCATTTTGTTGAGCTTTTCTTTTTCTTCCCTGGAATCAATGAATTGTCGGCATTTTTAATCCTGAAAGCTTCTGCCAACACTTTGCAAGTCAAAATTATAAAAAACATAACATGAAAAATTTTCTTCAACTCATATTCAGTAAAACATAGTACAATATCGATTTCTTCAGTTTTTTCCCTTTTTCTCTCTCGTAATAAATAATAGTTTTATGTTCTTAATCTATGGATTTTGGCTAACATGGTCACATGTTGAACTGGCTTATTATGTGTTATACTACTTTTCTCTAGTCGCATATTGCTTGGTATGTCAATATATGATGTGTGCTTCCTTTCACCATTTTATAACTGAATTTATTTAATTCGGCAACATTTACATTTTACATGAATGATGCATCAGTTAAAATACTGTCCGGAACTGAAGTGGAAATATGCTTATAGAATCTGCAAATATGCTATTCAATATGATAATCGTGCACACATTTGGAAATTCTTGCACCATGTTAGGTAGTGTCTCGTATGTTTAGACTTCTTGTTAAGACTTGTGTTTTCTGTTCAGCTTTATTTCGTGTTCTATGACTGATGTTGCCTCATCATTATTTCTTGGAATTATCAGGTTGAGTATCTTCCTGTGATTTTCCCTCATGAAAATCGGAAGGAAAACGCAGTGCATTTTGCTCAAAGGGTAATTTAATTATTCATGAAACTGCACAAATGAAATTAGTTTCATATGTAGACATTGGGGCGACTAAGAACCTTCCTTGTAATTAACGAATTTCATATTTCTTTATACCGTCCAATTAAATACAGTTTGTCATGCATGTATGTCATTCTACTTTAACTTGCCATTGTGAAGTTACTCTAAGTATTTATTTGGTGCAGACTAGTCAAGCTATTGGGAGTGCACTCAATGTGCCAAAGACCTCGTACTCTTTTGGTGACTTCTTGCTTCTTACAAAGGCAGCCGAGTGTACGCAGGTATTGTAGTTAGTCTCTTGTAAAATAATTGGTGATGACTGCAGAAAAACTGTTTCTTTTGCTTTGTTCTTAGCCATCTCTGTCATATTTTGAAAGGAAAACAAATGTACTCTGCATGTCCTCTAATCTATTTTCGTGGTATTCTCATTTGATACGGTTGATTGATTGCATGAGAAGCAAAAGGAAAACAAAAGCCAAATTGTTTCGACCCGTGTGAAGAAAAAAACTTTTCCTCAGTTTGACTTTCGCAATAAACCATTTGCTTGGTGATTGCATGTTTAAAACTATGGAATCTCTAACATGATTTTGGTTCAAAGATGTAGAATATTTTCTCTTAGGTTGTATGTTTATGTCATCGATTAGTTGTATCAATGGGATATTAAACTGTTCTGATTGATTGTCATGTTATCTTTCTTCAGGAAAACCCCTCACTGTATATGGTTCAAATGGACTGGGTGCAATCAGTAAGTTGAACATACTTCACTGTAGCTTTTCTTACTGGGGAACCCATGCTATTAATCTTTCCACGACTCTTTTATCATGCCGACAAATCAAAACTTGCTGGCTTTCGAATGGCTAAGAATTGGATGTCATGTAATTATGTGTTGCATTTTAAATTAGATCTTTAAATCATTGCTGATGCTTGTATCTCTCTAATATGAATGCTAAATGTTTTATTTTAATGAATGACACCACAAGATTCATATGAGTCTACTGATATGCATCAACAGACGTGTTTTCTTACCCAGCAATGCTTGTCAACAAAAAATGCCCATCGTAATAACCAAATTGGATTGCTTGACTTCATTTCACAAATTACTGAGGAAAGTATCTGGTAGTAGATTCAGTAATATTTCAATGAGTATGTCCTTGACGTACAGCTTTAAGCATAGTTTGCATGCCCCATCACAAGCATCATGTGCGTTTTTTCTTTAAATATCTGAAACTGAAACAGTGATGGATTTCAATGATTGCCTTATGGTTTTCAGTCACTTCATTTGAGTGTAATGGAAGCTCTAGAGTTTCTGGACATTTTTCTCTCAATGAATCCAGATCCCAGGTAATTATGAATGCCCCTATACTAGATTACTTTTTGTTATCTTCTTACCTGATATCATACCTATGGATAGTATGCTGATTTAATTTTATTATTTCTATCTGTCATTAGTGACTCGAATCCTCTGGGACCTCTTTGCTCTTTAAAAAACCATATGTCGAACTTAATCAAGCAATATGATAGTGTCTCATCTGATCATCATTCAATGCTGTTTCTTGGTGTATTAGCATGTGACCGTGTCTACTATGATTTTTAGCCTCTGCGTTACATCATAAAGGTATCTAGTTCCAGAAAAAATGGAGATTCTTCATTCATATAAGATTAAGTAGATAGCTATTTTTAACCAGCATTCGAAGCTTGGGCTTTGATTGTAAATACTGCTATAAAATTATGTACACAAGCCTTTAAGGAAAATGACTGTATCTAAAGTCAACTGAAGTACTTGCTTGTTGACTGCTCCTTTGTTGTTAATTTTATGGAGTAGGTTTTGCTACATTAATTATTTTTTGTTATTGCCTGATGGTGCTATTTTGTTGTCTGTGGAACCATTTTTCGAAATTTAAATCTTCAGTAAAGTTTGATTTTTTTTTTTTATTATTATTATTATTATTATTATTATTTGTGATTTAGATCAGGAATGTCATATTTGTAACGTGGAAACGTAATTCTGATCTTTTTTTTTTATCGCAGTGGATGCATTGAATTCTATGACTTTCTTAGAGCACTAAGATTGAAAGCTTGCGGCGTTACTGAAAAGGTAAACTCGGAACTTTCCTCAAGTCCCAAGATAACTGTTGTGTTTTGGAAGTGAACCCTCTTCTGCAGACTATCTGATTTTGGGATATCCACAGATGCATCACCGTCTATTAAAACTTACAACAATGGATCAACCTTTTGATTTCATGGCTGCTTAAACTTTGTGTTACAGTTTGATCATTTATCATAGATTGTTGAGGGTGCTTTACCTTCTCTGTTGATGTTTAAACCCTTGCTACTTCATTTTCTGGGTTTTTCTTTTTGTTATCTGCAGATGTTTGAATTCATCAATGTGAGCAAGACTGGTAAGCTAAACTTTAAAGAGGTGAGTCTTACTTCCATACTGAAGTAGTGCTGGTCTGAATTTCCGTCTATCCTTGATGTGCATGATGCTTTCTTAGCAGTGCTACTCTAAATTCCAAACGTTTCTCACAGAAGAATCTATCTGTTTTATCAGTTCTTGATTGGATCGGCCCATATCTTAAAGCAGCCATTATTTTGGAAAACTTGCGAAGATGCATTTAGTGCATGCGATGTGGATGAGAACAATTACATTGCAAAGCAAGAGGTATATATATACACGTTGTCATGCTAATACATCAGTGTCCGCGAGATGTTATGTTTTATCATCGAAGTTCTAATTTTCTCACGTTTTTCTTGGAATTTCAATTACAGTTGCAAGATGCCATTTCGTTGTCGATTCCCAATTTAAACGCCAATGAGGTTAGTTCAAAATGATCCTCTGCATCAGCAGATTCTGTATCTGCGAGAAACTCTTCTTCTGAAAAACTTCACCAAACTAAACATTTGGTTCTAAATTTTGCAGATCGATGGTCTTTTTAAACTGTTTGACGTTGATAATGACGATATCATAAGCAAGGATGATTTCACCTCCTGCTTGAGAAGGCGTCCCTTGCTTATCGCCATTTTTGCAGCAAGACTTTCCCGAGCAGTTTCGAATACATCTCAACACGACCTTGTCGAGATGCCCTAACATGAACCGTCTTGCAGGCCGAGGTGAATCAGAAGTTGGGTTTTTAATGTATCGAATCGGCGATTTTATGGTTCTGTGGAGGTTTTTTTGTGTGTGTGTAGTTGTAATAAGGTAATACGGTTTATTATTGTGTGATGTATTGCCTGCCTTCTACAAAAATTTGTTGACAACATATTATCATTGTAATGTTTAACATGAGAGAATAACATCTTCTAATCTCGAGTGGAAACATATTCCACTCATCCCATTATTGTTAATCTATTTATTTTTTAATTAAAATTTCAAATATGAGTTTCTCTCGGAAACTAAGCATTATAATTAATTGTAATTGTAGATGTTAATCTATTTATTTTTAATTGCAATTTCGAATGAGTGTAGGATCTTTTAGTGTACTTGAAGAATAGCTTTTTTTAGAAGTGAGAATATTATATGCTTTTATAAGTGAAAAATGAGCATTCGACAAGTGTGTGATTATTGTAAGTTTGGAGATGACACGATCCACTTGTAAGAGAATATATCACTTTCCTGGAAAAAAAAAAGTCTCAAACTAAATATGCAATAATTGGGGCACTAAATAATATTACCAAAGATGGAAACCTATTCATTTAAAAAAAAGGGTTAATCTCGAATAATTTCCATATATGTTTTCCATTTAGAGGTTATTTTCCCCAAGAAATGACACCTACCTACCCATATGAGACTCTTAGCATAAGAATAAAGTATTACAAGATAGAAATTCATAATATTAGTGAACAATAAAGCACTAATCTTGCTATTAAGCTGTCCCTCCCCATGTAAATTGTCATACATACGTACATACATAGGTTATCTAAAAAGAGTTGTGAAAACCTAATTGAATGCAATGCATTATTGGTCATAGAAAGGCAAAAACCACGTTCCGACAGGTGTCGGCATTACAACTTTTGATTCTTTTAAGTGCCTCAATACAAATATTTTAATCTAACTCTTTTTTTTTTTTTTTTTGGGATTTCTAAATATGTAATTATGCACTTATTATAAATATTTCTAGCCATGTTTTGATGCATTCTTCTCTCACCGGGACTATATTATAGCTAGCTTTGTGTGGTTCAAAAAAGGTTATTTTTAATTATATATAGTTCAATAAATATTTTAAGGGACGAATGAAGAAGAAATCCGATTATCGGGTGATCATTAAATATTATTTTAGCTGCAAATTATATAAATAAGAAGTCTAATATATTATCACTTATAGCTTGTCGCCATATTATATGATATTGGTCTATCGTATTTATATGCCCATGAATGAATGAATGAATACAAAGATGTCCTGATTGAGAAATTGGACCAAGAAATATTGAACTTGCAAGGACGACTTTTAAGGTGTTTGGTCCCATGTGAGGGATCATGGCATTATATACTTTTAATATAATTTGTCAAAAGAAAATCAATATAAAAGAAAAAACTATATAGCATTTAAAAAGATATAATACCTTGTGTGTTTTCGAACTATTATTGGCTCTTTACTAGAAAATTAAGTCCACAAAAATAGTCCGCAGCGTGTGTTTTCGAACTATTATTGGCTCCTTCTGAATATCGTACACAAATGTTCGGTCGTATAATAGTTATATCTTTCTAACATTATAAATTGATTCCCACACATTTGGTTCTAACATACACCTCACCTATTTAATATTTCGTACAACATTTGTAAGCTTTTAGTTCCATAAGCCCATTTCCATTATGTGCACTAACATGTTGATTGAATTTGAAATAATCATAATAAATATAACGATCATGTTAATGTTGAGCCTTCAACATTGGCAATGTTAGGGTAACATTCTAGTCAACATTTGTTGTCTGAGAATGTTCCATATCTCAGTTTTATCTTTCATGCCCAAAACGTGTTTTATTGATGACGTGTCATTTTTCTAGTGATATGCAGGATGTGGATAAGAGTTGGAATGGATCAAATCGTGTGGAAAGAGTGTTGAGCAGCTGGAGTGAAAATTGGAAAGAGAGCTTACTAAATATAGGAAGCTTGGAGCAAAAGATGAAGATCAAGTTGTGTTGAGCTAATCCAACTAACTCCCAACGGTCACATCCACTTAGTGGACGTTGAGGAAGACTGCGGACGAGTACCAAATGGTTGGAGAAGTCCTTAAGGAGTCGAAGACATATAAATAGCGAAAGGACTTCACCATTTTAAAAAACGGGAAAAGAGACGGAAGAAAAACGAGTTTGGAAGAGCGAGTTTGAGCGATTACTACTTTTCACGAGAGTTTCTTTTTAGCCTAGCTTTCCAAAGGTCGAGAGACTTTGTAGTTTGCAGAATTATTTGATTCGTAGGTTTTGCTAGGCTTGATTTAACTATCCTTTTTGATAGTTTGTAATCCATCTTTATAGTGAATTTTGCGCCTTGAGGCACGCAGCAAGTTTTTATACTTGCTGCTTAATTTACTTCTCGTGTTCGTTTCATTTCGTCTCTAATTAATCATTTATTCCGCTGTGCGCTTTGAGTGTGAGAGTGAGTGTTAGCCTAACATTTCACCCAACATTAGTATACAACTCAGTAGTTTTACATCCATTTAGGGACCACGCCACTTCAAAGTGGTATCAGAGCCAACGCTTGAAGTTACTAAGCGCTGACAATCCTCTTTAATGGATGTTACAAGCTCGAATTACATTGGCAAGGTTCCGGTGTTAGACGGCACCAACTACGCGTATTGGAAGGTTCGTGTTCGGCAGTGCATCAAGTCCATCGATGTGCGAGCGTGGGAGTCAGTACTCCTTGGTTATACGACTCCAAAAACTGCTCCTGACGCTGATGGAGAAGTCTTTGATAAGCCGGTCGAAGATTGGACGGTTACGGAGCGAAATGCAGTTGAGTTCAACGATTAGGCACTCAACGCCATCTTCTCATCAGTGGACATTTTTATGTTCAAGATTATTCAGAATTGCTCGACGGCGAATAACGCATGGGATCTTCTTCAGAGGTACTGTGAAGGAGATGCAAGTGTGAAGGAAACCAAGTTACGGCTCCTGCTCAACCAGTTCGAGAACATAAGGATGAAGGAAGACGAAGATATCACCACATACTTCGGGAAGCTGTTGACGATTTCAAGCGAGTGTGCCAGCTTAGGAGATCCGATCGCAAATAGGGTACTAAATTCTAAAGCTATTCGGACACTAACCGAGAAGTTCAATGTTAAGGTAGCTGCGGTCGAAGAAGCTCACAACTTGGCAAATATGGAGTTCAACACATTGATGAATATCATAAAAAATTACGAGACCAACCTTGAAGTCCAAAAGAGGGCCTCTCGCGGCAAAAGCCTCGCTCTAGTCAGCCAACCATCTAAGGTTCAAATCGATGTGAGGATAATACGGCCATGCTTGTGAAGAATTTCGCAAAGTTTCTCAGGAAGAAGAAGAATGTTGAGAAAAATGTTGGCCCGACATTTAGGAAGGGTCAGAATTTCAGTTCTGAACCTTCTTCTGCTCCCCCCTTCATCAAACGCAGACCAGATGGAAAGAAGAAGAACATCAACTATGATTCAGTAAGATGTTACGAATGTCAAGGCTGGGGCCATTTTGCCAACGAGTGTGCAAACACCCTTCGCAAGCACGGAAAGGCCATGTGGATCGATCTACCTGATGATGAAGATGAGGATCCATGTCCAAAGGAGACCAAGCATTCATCTGTGACCATTCAGTCCTTCTCTGATGGCGAAGAAGAAGAAGATCATCAAATCGGCTTCACTGCGGTAACGGATGTTGAGCCACCATCTGACTCAACATCTGAGAATCAAATTATTTTTGATTATGATGACTCAAACTGTTTTGATGGGTATTCTAGTTGTGATGATGCAGATCAAGAAACTGACGTATGTGTTGAAGTCCAAATCAATGAAGCCGTCAAGATGTTGTCCGCACAATATGAGAAGGAAAAGGTGCTTAATGAGCATCTCAAAGCCGAGGTTAAGAAGCTATTAGGCGAGAATGAGAAGAATGAAAAGATGATCGAAAGCTTGGTCGATGGAATGAACAAAATGGAAGCAGTACTAACACGAAAAGACAATGAGATCGACAAGTTACAGAAGCGTGTCGACGAGGCCGATCAGACCTTTACAAAGTTGAACAAGGGTAAATCTACCCTTGATGAGGTATTATCACTAGGTATTTTTGATAAGCTAGGTCTAGGATTTAATTCTCAGCCTACCTGTGATGTCTCAAAACCCGTGACTCATGTTCAGCCTAAGATAGTTTTCGTTAAATCTCATGCTTCGAATGATGTTTGTGAATCTGTTAGTGCTAAAAATAGTTCCGAGCATGCTGCCATTAAGAATAAGGATACTTCATATATATGCCATCATTGTAAGCAAACTGGTCATTTAAAGCCATTTTGCTGGAAGTTAAAGAAGGAGATTTCGAAGAAATCTATGTTGACTGAAATGTCATCCAACATCCCGCCTAACGTTGAGAAATCAGTGTTGAAAGAATCTGTTGGAAATGTTTCAGTTCATGCTTCTTCAAGTTCTAGTAAAAAGAATGCTACTTTGTCATCCAAGAAAATTTGGGTCGATAAATCTGTTCATAAATGCCATGTTGTGTATACCTCCTTGCGAGCTAACGTGACAGGTTCTTGGTACTTCGATAGCGGGTGTTCCCGACACATGACGGGGACCAAGGAGTACCTAAGTGAGTATATGCCATTAAGGAGTGGATCTGTGACGTTTGGAGGTGGAGCTAAAGGGCGTATTCTCGGCAAAGGTAGATTAAATGTGCCCGACTTTCCCAAGCTAAGCAATGTCCTCCATGTTGACGGACTTGTTGCGAATTTGATCAGTATAAGCCAACTCTGTGATGACGACCTTGAGGTAAGGTTTAATAAAGAGTGTTGTGAAGTATTTAACCGCAATTATGTTCAAGTAATGGCAGGAAAACGATCGAGCGATAACTGTAACTTAGTCAGCGACAAAAACCAAGTATGGGCCTTGGTTCCACGGCCGAAGGACATTAATGTCATAGGCACTAAGTGGATCTTTAAGAACAAATCTGATGAACTTGGTAGAGTTGTTAGAAACAAAGCTCGTTTAGTAGCTCAGGGTTATACCCAAGTAGAAGGCATAGATTTTGATGAGACGTTTGCTCCTGTGGCTAGGTTAGAATCGATTAGGTTGTTGGTTGCAATTGCATGTTGGCTTAACATCACTTTACATCAAATGGATGTTAAGGGTGCTTTTTTAAATGGGTACATTGATAAAGAAATCTATGTCGAACAACCTAAGGGTTTCGAAGACCCGCATTACCCTAACCATGTCTTTAAGCTGCAGAAAGCTTTGTATGGATTGAAACAAGCACATCGAGCTTGGTACGCTAGGTTAGCCACATTTTTACTTGAATTTGGGTTCGTACGAGGTGAGGCAGACCGCACTCTTTTTGTAAAAAGGGTCGCTTCTGATATTTTGATTGCCCAAATTTATGTTGATGATCTTGTTTTCGGCTCAAGCTCACAGTCTATGCTAGATCAGTTTGTGCAGGCGATGAACACCACCTTTGAGATGAGCATGATTGGTGAACTAACTTACTTTTTAGGCTTACAGATCAAGCAAAGTAGTGACGGGATCTTTATGTCCCAAGAGAAGTACGCTAAGAACACAGTCAAGAAGTTCGGGTTGGACACGGCAAAGGTAATGAAAACGCATATGGGATCTACGCAAAAGGTAAGTAAGGACGATGTTGGGCAGAATGTTGACTCAACATTGTATCGATCTATGATAGGCAGTTTGTTATATCTTTCCGCTAGTAGACCTGACATTATGTATAGCGTATGTGTATGTGCTAGATATCAATCTGAACCTAAGGTTTCCCATCTTAATGCTGTTAAGCGTATTCTTCGTTATGTGAGTGGATCATGTAGTCTAGGATTGTGGTTCTCTAAAGATACTAATATGAGCCTTGTAGGCTATAGCGATGCTGATTGGGCAGGTGACGAGGATGATCGCAAGAGCACAAGTGGCGGCTGCTTCTTCTTAGGTAACAATCTAGTTGCATGGTATAGTAAGAAGCAGAATTGTGTGTCTTTATCTACTGCTGAGTCTGAGTATGTTGCGGCGGGTAGTTGCTGTACGCAATTAATGTGGTTGAATAGCATGTTGTGTGACTATGGTTTAGAGTGCGAATCTGTCCTATGTATTGTGATAACCTTAGTGCCATCAACATATCTAAGAATCCCATCCAACATTCACGCACGAAGCATATAGATATAAGACATCATTTTCTGAGAGATATGGTAGAGAAAGAGTTAGTGCGCATTGAGCATATAGACACAAAGCATCAGTTAGCAGACATTTTCACGAAAGCATTGGATTCTGAAAGGTTTTCGGACCTGAAGAAATCCATAGGTTTGCACATGTCAGTCTGAATGTTGGTCCAACATTTGGATCAACATAGCATTTATCGAATTTGATGGTTAATGCTTTAATGTTTGATGAGATATTCTGTTCTGTTTTCCTGTGAAATGACTTGACTTCTCTTGACTGGTCCTTGAATGAACTCGATCCCTTAAGAATAGGCTCTTGGTAATAAGTTTCCTAGGTACACGGCATTCGCAGTGACGATGTACTCTTTGCGACAAAAAAAAAAACCAATCCTTGGATACATATAAGCGTGCTCATAAACTCTATGCTAGATAGAGGTATTTGGTAATAAGTTTCCTTAGGTACACGGCATTCGTTGTGACGATGTACACTATGCGACAAAAAGCCAAACCTTGAGGCTAAGGGTATAAGGGCAGTGCATAAATTCAAATAAAAATAAGGTGAAAAAGAGAAATAAAGGGAACTAGTTTAGAGAAAAGTCAAGCAGAAAAGTCTAGGATTACGGACTAGAATGTTGAGTCAAATGTTGGGGCAACATGTGTGACTGTCAGTTTGATATTGCTATATTTATATGCTTTCGTTTTATTAGTGTTTGTTTTTTTGTAATGCATCTGTTAGTCACGTGTGTCTAGTTTAGATATCTCTCAGAATTGCATTAGAACTCTCGAAGAACAACTTGTTACATTTGTCTCAAGTAATCATCATCGTCGCTCAAACGGTCAGTCTCGCTAACGTTTACTATGATTTTTGACTTGGTATTTTTGGGTGAAACATGATCTGATGTGCTCCTAAATTCGCTCATGATCAATTCCCTCATTTACTATTATTAGCTCCATGTTTAGGCAAGGTTTTAACTGCTAAAACCCGTTTTATTAGGTCTGACTTGGTTAATCTATGGGCATCATTCACAAACCCTAAGTGTTTAAATCGAGTCTCCCTCTCTCTCTCTCTCTCTGCAATTCTACTCTGCTTTCTGTGTTCTTCAGTTCAAATTCTGTGATTCTCCTTCTTGGTTTTAACAATGTCGAACTCACCAAATCGTGAAGAATCGCAGAATGTTGACCCAACATCGGGCGAAATCGTGTATGATGTTCTCCCACTTCAAGCAATCCCGGCGCCGGTCGAGGATATCGATCACATCCCTCTCAGCATTCTCTTTCCGGCCACCGAATCACCAATGTTACCACCAGACGTGCCGACGAAACAGCAGAGCACCGCCAAGAAGCCTCGATCCCGACCACCGACTGAGGTTAAGGGTCCAGTCTCAAAGAAACGACGCAGCAACATAATCCGTCAGTCCCAGGTCTCAAAGGGGTCGAAATCAACTGCAGACAAGCCCATCATCTTCTCAAGTTCTTCATCTGACACCACGACAACCACCTCAGAGGACGATCCTGCTCCAGTCACCTCCGAAGTTCCTGTTCAGGGGGAGACGAGTGCTGCCACAGCACAAGCGCCATGTCCCAACCAAGAACCTGCCCCAGTTCAGCCGTCATCTCCGTTGAAGGCATCCACAGAGGAGATTATCGACAACACCACCTATGATCAGCTGGATGAGGAGATAGGGACTCCAGAGGCAGCCACACCATCTACGAAGTCAACTTCCCCTGCCACTGAGGACGAAGGCGATGATGAATTTGGTCCAACTGAAACCCTGGCCACCTGGAAGAACAAATTGAAGAAGAAAGCTGGAAAGAGGCCAATGAGTTCTGCGGACAGACCTCCGAAGCGCCCACGATCAGCGGAGTCCTCACAGCCAGCAGCTAGCAGCCGAGTCGTCTTGCCAGCCCCCTCAAGCAGTGAAGATGTTGAGTCGGATGTTGACCCAACATCTGACTCCGACTGGGAAACTCCTTTGCCGAAGGGGAGATTTTATGCATCTCTGAATGAGGAGCTGTGGCCATACTTTAGCCAGAGGGTGCTGCGTATTGAGAGGACGGTGGATGTGGTGAGTTTTCGGAGGTTTGGGGTGATGCAGTTTTTGGAATCTCGCCACTTTGACAAAACAGTCACCATGTTTGGGACCTACTGTGATACAGTGGTCCGGGAGGTATTTTCTAATCTCTTTCCTTGTATTAATGATCCTTGTTCTAGGAAGTATGGAAAGGTGTTTTGTAGGGGGAGGTTATATAATTTTTCAGCTAGGGACATTAACGAGTATTTGGGGACCCCGAATGTGGAAATGAGGCAGACTTACGACAATGATGAGGTGGTGAGTTTCTTGACCGGGGGTAGAGTGAGAGAATGAGACGGGAATTTTTCGGTTAGTTTCTTGACTTCACTGTACTCAGTGTTGTTCAAAGTGGGGATATTTAACTGGTGGCCAACGGCAAATGAGACCCGAGTTGCTGAGAATATGACTCATATTCTATATGCTCTTGGGCGGAACTTGCCCTTAAATTTGGGTGAATTAGTGCTGGAACAGCTTGCCAAGGAGGCCGAGAAAAAGGCACCTGGAATTCTCCCATTCCCCTCTTTGATTTATGGAATGTTGGTTCGCGGAGGATTCAGGCCAGCACGCAAGGACCAAGTGGTCACTGTCAAGATCCCATATGCTGTGTCTCACATGCACCTGGCCGGGTCGAACAAAGTAGTGGATCTTCCGTGGCAACCTCCAACACAGGATGCTGAGCCAAATGTTGCCTCAACATCTGCCCAGCCATCCAGCCTCGATCGCCAGATTCAGTGCCTAGAAGAAACTATTGCATTTCTGACTTCCCAGCTAGCTATCCTGAAGGATCTACATTCTTCCCAAAAAGGGGGAGAAGAGGCAGAAGTTGCGGAGCAAGAAGATCGAGCTGGAACGAGTGGAAATGGCAGAGGCGGTTTCGAACAGGCTGAACAAACCGAGCAGCAAGGGGGAGATGGGGCAGTTCAAGATCATGGTGAAAAAGAAGCAGAGGATTCGATCGAGAGTCTAAACATTTAGACTTCGAACTTTTGTGCATGCGCTTTTTGCTTGTGTTTGCATGCCGCTTTGCTTCTGTTGTTTGTTTGTGTGCTTTAATTTGATGAACCATGTCATTTTTTTTTGCAGATATTTCTCAGGACCTCTTATGGCTTGTACTAATTAGTAGTACTTTGAATAGTTTTAGTGCTATTCTGTTTTCGTCTGCTCTAACCATTTGTTTTAATGTTTTGTGGTTGAGTAGATCTGGCCTTCAGGGGGAGTTTCACCACGACTAACTTCTGCTTTGTTTTTGGGAAGAAAGATAAAAAGGGGGAGATTGTTAATGTTGAACCTTCAACATTGGCAATGTTAGGGTAACATTCTAGTCAACATTTGTTGTCTGAGAATGTTCCCTATCTCAGTTTTATCTTTCATGCCCAAAACGTGTTTTATTGATGACGTGTCATTTTTCTAGTGATATGCAGGATGTGGATAAGAGTTGGAATGGATCAAACCGTGTGGAAAGAGTGTGGAGCAGCTGGAGTGAAAATTGGAAAGAGAGCTTACTAAATATAGGAAGCTTGGAGCAAAAGATGAAGACCAAGTTGTGTTGAGCTAATCCAACTAACTCCCAACGGTCACATCCACTTAGTGGACGTTGAGGAAGACTGTGGACGAGTACCAAATGGTTGGAGAAGTCCTTAAGGAGTCGAAGACATATAAATAGCGAAAGGACTTCACCATTTTAAAAAACGGGAAAAGAGACGGAAGAAAAACGAGTTTGGAAGAGCGAGTTTGAGCGATTACTACTTTTCACGAGAGTTTCTTTTTAGCCTAGCTTTCCAAAGGTCGAGAGACTTTGTAGTTTGCAGAATCATTTGATTCGTAGGTTTTGCTAGGCTTGATTTAACTATCCTTTTTGATAGTTTGTAATCCATCTTTATAGTGGATTTTGCGCCTTGAGGCACGCAGCAAGTTTTTATACTTGCTGCTTAATTTACTTCTCGTGTTCGTTTCATTTCGTCTCTAATTAATCATTTATTCCGCTGTGCGCTTTGAGTGTGAGAGTGAGTGTTAGCCTAACATTTCACCCAACATTAGTATACAACTCAGTAGTTTTACATCCATTTAGGGACCACGCCACTTCAGATCACATCAAGAAAAAAAAGTACAATTATAACAATATGGTGAGTGATTCCATATACTAAATTCTAATATTTCTCGATGTGGAAGGCCTTCTTATATCAATATAGAATTTGACTTTTTGATTGCAATTTCTAGTTTGAGGGATACTTACCAAATCTATAGTTTGACTATCCTACGGTATTTATCATTTTTGATAGATGCTTTTTCTTTCGATTGTTGGGGATGGAAGAGGTTAGAGCTGTCAGTTTGGCCCGCTCAGCCCCGCCAAAGGGGCGGGTTGGGCCGGGACTTTTAAGGTCCGCCAGTGAGCGGGCCTGAACGGGCTAGCTCGTGCGGGCGGGCTCGCCTAATATTAATAATATATTTATATATATTTTAATAATAAAATAGCATTAAAAATATATTTATATATATTTTTTAATAATAAAGTAACATTAAAAATTTAATTTTTAAGGTTTTTAATAATAAATTAATTAATAATTACTGAAAAAAATAAAAAAAAAATTAATTAATTAATAATAATAATAAAATATATTTTAATTTTTACCTTGGGCGGGCCAGGGGCCTGGCCCGCGGCCCACCAATGTGGCGGGGCGGGCCACCATTTCCTAGGCCCGCCTATTGGCGGGCTTTGGCGGGCTATGGGCCGGTCCGGCCCGCCGGCCCGTTTTAACAGCTCTAGGAGAGGTAATGAAAGCCAAGTCTCGTGAACAAGGAAACAACTAGGGTTGTGTAATGATGTTCTTAAGAGACAGAATGATATATATATATATATATATATAAGATTAATTACCATTTTGGTGTAAGAAATATGTAAGTTATTATGTTTACTAATGGTAATTAACTAATATGTAACGACTCGCATCCAAACATATTCATATTCTTTTCTACCATATATATCTCTCTCTCTCTCTTTCACACACACACAAACACACACCTGCACATAAATAATCTGATTTGTTCTCTCCCTTATTTAGGCCTTTTTCATCTCTGCCTGGAACTGAAAGAATCTTGGGTTTTTGCCATATTTGTAAGCACTCAATCCTAAGCACTCAATCCTTCTCTTCTCTTGTCGATCACTTTGATTTAAGTTTCTTTCATTGTTGAAGAACGTCTTTTTAGCTTTAAATTGTAGGGTTTGCTTCCTATAACACCCTTGAATGTATTCTTTTCTTTCCTTTTTTTTATATCATCTTTATTTCTCATCAATTAAAGTCTTTTCTTGGTGACTTTTCTTGGGTTTCTTCTGATCATAAATCTGTGATGTTTCCTTTGAACAAAAAGGTACTCTTTTTTGTTTTTAATCTAGAAGGAAAATGGTGAGGGGAAAAACTCAGATGAGGCGTATAGAGAACGCCACAAGCAGGCAAGTCACTTTTTCCAAGAGAAGAAATGGTCTGTTGAAGAAGGCTTTTGAGCTCTCAGTTCTTTGTGATGCTGAGGTTGCAGTTGTTATCTTCTCACCTAGAGGCAAACTCTATGAATTTGCAAGCTCAAGGTACGTATATAAATGCACGCAAACTTATTACAACATGTTGTTTGAACAAAATTTGAGTACACAAATGTGCTTTATACATGGCTGACTTCGTATGTTTCAAGTCATTCTTCTCAATTTCTAGCATCTTGGGTTGAAAAGTTTTACTTTTTATGACTATATACCTTCATCAAATATGTTTCATCTCATTTCTTGATTTACTCGTTATTATTCTCTAGTTTTTGTTCTTTCAATGTGGGGGGTTTTCTAACAATTTGCTGCTACGAATATATGAGAAATCAGATCTTTCATTTCTTGTAAGGAATCCTCTTACCTAATGAACTGATAACGGAAGGGATAAATTAGACTATTATATGCATAGCTAATTAAGAATCCTTTGAAACCGTAATCACAAGAAACTGTACTTTAGCTTCCACGAAAGTGTTTCTCTGACAAGGCCTACTTACTTCTCTTTGCCATGTACTTAATAAATTTGACTTAGAGCAAGCTATCATCATAACACTACTGTTGTTTCCCTTTATCTGATCTCTCATCAGATCTGTCTGATTACTTTGTGTATACCTTAATAAAAGATGATAAAGGATGACGAGTATTCTATGATATGATATGGGTGGGATAATATTAAAACTACAGAATACATATTAAAGATGAAATTAATAGAAACTGTCAATAGTTTTTCCTTTGATCTAACCCTCACATTGCAAAATGAACTCAAGGGTGATCAACTATTACGTTGAGTAGGGTTGAGTGTTTTAAGTATTCTAGGCACGCAATACTAGCAAAAGTTCATTAAAGCTAAATCAAGAAACTGAGTCCCATTAACAAAAAGAAAGCTAAGAAAAAGGCATCATTATGCTAACTTACTCTTTTTTTGTTATGTGTTTTAAAGTTAAAATTTGATGGTAATGGGTAGACAGTTGTCAGGTTAGTACATGTCTAAACAATACTGTCTTAGATCGAGAGGCCATGCTCTTGATTTGCTCCCTTTATGTGACGAAGTTGGGAATCTTTTGTGCAACAAATGCTTGTACGGATACATTGATCATCCACAGTGCTGCTGATGATATCAATACAACCCATGTGTTCTTGTGGTACTTTTTTGTTGATATAATTAAATAAAGAAACTGATTTTCATCATTGTGCAAATTGATGCCAATAGCCCAAAATATTGCAAAGATTCTCTGTGTGTGCAGTAGGCGCCATGGTAGTGTGCTAGAAAAGGAAATTTTCGAACAAAGATTGCATGTGTGTGTTCGGACATGTCTGCCTTTTGGGTAAAATACACATGTTTGACCAACTTCAAGAAGGTGTCCTTTTTTTGCTTCCCCCTTTATTCCTTGCATCAAAGTAGTTTTGACATTTAGAGAAATATTGAGGGTTTATTAAACAATCTCTAGTTAATATTACCATATCGATAGAAGAGTCTAGATGTGTAGTGAAATTGAACTGATGAATCATCCCCCACAGAGGCCAAGAACTAAATAAAATCCCTAAAATCATCGATCAAATCTTAGCAAAAGGGTTTATTACACAATCTAATCAATATTACCATATCGATAGTAGAGTCTAATTCATGAACCTTGAGAGAATGATCGAAGAGTTTCATTATTAGTTTCAACTTCAAATATAACATGAAAACACCTAGATAAGTATTGTTTTTATTTTATCCAATAGCACATTAATCAGCATTTTAATTAATTCTTTATAGTTTATGATGTGAAAGGGGACTGATTAAACACCGTCTTATTACCCCTTTTTATGAGCACCTCAGCATGCAGGAAATAATCCATCGCTACCAAAATCACACTAGAGAGATTAGAGCTAACGACCCTCAAGAAGATATGGATAATAACAATGTGGAGGTTCTATTTCAATTTTTTATGCATTGTTGTTTTATAACAGGTCTGCGTCTATATATTTTTTTTGTACTTAAAGCCCAACTCATTGAATCTTTAAAACTATGATAATTATGCAGCATTTGAAGCATGAGACGGAGAATATGATGAAAAAGATAGAGTTACTCGAAAGTTCAAAGAGGTGTGATATATATAACATATACATATAATGTGGATTAATAGCTATTTTTAAAATGAATATGCTTCTCATTTTATTACCATAATATGTTTGTTGATTGGGATAATAGGAAACTCCTTGGAGAAGGATTGGGATCATCCACCATCGAAGAGCTTAACGATCTCGAAAAACAGCTGCAGCGGAGCGTTAGTACGATCCGTGCAAGAAAGGTGTCATGCATGATGAATATAACTACTATCAAGTATCAATTTTACTACACACACATAGATAAGTCTTCCCTTTTTTTTTTTCTCTTCATATGATGTGTTCTTTTTCCTGCGGTCAGATGCAAGTCTTCAAGCAGCAGATCCAGGAATTAAAAGAAAAGGTATACGTTCGTTTCCTCCGATCAAGTGTTTGAAAATGGTTATGATATTTCTTATGGTCTGACATAAATTTCACTTTTGGAGTTATGAATGTATAGATATATCACTCCTTTTACTGCTTAAGACTAGTGGTAATTCTATCTCTTTGTTTGCATTTTATCAGGAAATCGTCCTAACTGCAGAAAATGCCATGCTAGTCGAGAAGGTAATTAATTCGATGACAATAATGTAGTAATAAAACGAAAACCATTTTATGTTTTTTATTTTCCCATTCATGTGATAGTTTGGGCTACAACAAGGACAAACAATACCCAACGAAGAGAGATCAACGCCGCCGCATGCAGCAGCAGCAGCTTCAGCCGAAACGAGCGAGGTCACTGACGTCGAGACTGACTTGTTCATTGGACTGCCCGAGTCAAGGAACAACAACAGCAAGCGACCTCTCCGAAACTGATATATGTGTGAATAAGTTCAAAAATAACAACCTAGTATTATTATGCCCTAAATGTCAATTTGTCTACCTTAAAATCTCTATTTCAACTCGCATATAATAATGCTCTTGGGACTCATTTATTACCAAGTTGGCTGGTTATGTACGTAAAATGATGATACATAACAATCTATAACTTCAATGATTTCGACATTTTTCTCATTACAATATTATGCGACCATCGGTTATTTACTATATATTAATATAAAAAAATTGCTACCAATTTATAAATATCTATCTATATATATATATATATATATATATATCTTTCGTTCTATCATAATAATTTGCAATATATATCCATAGGTATATGCGCTTGGTTATCTTTCACGTAATATTGATATGTAGTACTATACTTATTCGCAGACATATTCAAATGATAGATGCGCTTCAAGATAAAGTACCTTATCACCTTATCGATTAGTCCCTTTTTTTATTATTCCATATTGGATTGAATTAAATTTTTTCCAACCATACAAACCACATTAGTGCTCATTTGATAGATCTACGAGATGAATTAAAACCTTTCTGTTAGAATATTCCGTACAATATGGAAGAAAATAATTCGTGAGATATTATATCAACAGATAATATCATAGAGTAGAATTCAATTATTATTGATCACAATCAGAAGTAAACAATCCAAAGAACGAACTAACATGCATGGCAAAGAACCTAAACTCGGATGACAAATCTAGGTTTTTCAAACTAACTTAACGGTCTCCTCTCTTACAAACCAAATGACAAAAAGAATGCGAAAAAATCTGAAAATTGAATTCTCAAATAAACCTCACAATCATAAATGGGAATTTCAAAATGGAAATCAAACAAACTCCTTGATGAAATTACGTATCGCCATGGCCCTCCTCATATCGATCATATCGATACAATGAAATCCCACGTCGTCGAACTTGGCCTCGACGAGCACGCCTTGCTGAAGCAGCATCTGCACGAAATCTTGCTGCCTATCGATCAAAGGGTCTCCACCAAACCCTATCACTAGACACCTCCCGAGATTTTTGACCTTGTCTTTGGAGTTCTTGTCCACGAACGGATTGCTGTAGCGGTGGTCACGGTCAGTGCCCACGGGCAGGGCGAGCTCCCACAGCATATCCTGGACCGGGAGAGGGAAGTACTGATCCGTGGCTAGCCTGAGCTCGCTCTTGGTTCGAGCCTTTGCTCCAAAGAAGGGCTGGTTCAGTATGGTCCCTGCGATCTTAAGAGGGTAGAGCTCTGACTCGGTCATGCGCAGAGCCGTGTTGTAGGCTATGTTCGCACCACAGCTGCTTCCAAAGAGATAGCACCTGCTTATCAAATTTTATCAAATTATTGTTTGACCATCGAAAAATCACACGTGGCCATTATAAGTGAGTATATATATATATATATATATATATATATATATATATATATTGCTTTTTGTCAATTTTCAAGCATTTGCAGCTAACCTCGAAGCGTCTGCGAAATCCCTGATCCACCTGTCGCCGTTCGCAGCGTCCCTGACCTGATCTCTAATCCACTCGACGGCCTCCACGGCGTCCTCGTACTGAGCCGGCAGCCGATGCTCCGGCGCGAGGCGGAACTCGACGGCCACCACGATCGCCGGGACTTCGAAGGCGATCTTATTGTTACGGTCGTGGAGTATGAACTCCTTCACGCTCATCTGGATCCAACCGCCTTCGTGGAAGTACATGATGATCGGCAGGCGAGCGACGGCGCTGTCGTTGGAGGGGAGCTTCGCCGGTCGGTAGAGCCGCATCCACGTCTTCTTCTGGGGATTGAGGGTGACGTCCTTGCTCAGGACGCTGCGGGCGGAGAGGTCTTGAGGGTTCTCTCCGGTGGGTTCGGTGGTGGGGAGCTTAATGTATCGGGTGAGGGAGCCGTCGGCGTTGAGGGAGACGCAGACGTGCTCGTACGGATCGAATTTGGACATTTTTTTTGGTTCTTTGTCTGTTGCTGATGGAATAGTTTGGGAAATAAGTGAATTATTTATTTAAACTGCGGTTTGAATGTATAGCTGTACTAAATGACTTGCAGTTTGGGGAAAAACTAAAGGAGAGGAATGATTTGATGGGTCGTCCTTAGAGTTCGATTGTTTTGAGGTTGTATCATAGTTGTAGGAGAGTTTGTTAAGCTTTTCTAGGATTCAACTGTCGTAGAAGACACGTGGAAGATTGTGAACTTCTTTTAGTCTCTTTTGAACATATTACATAAGACGATGGCCTTTTTATATTTAACCTCTTGGGCCATTTTAGTCATTTAGGCCTTCTGGGCCGAATATCTAAGTAATAGAGAACGCGGGTATGAATTTAATGTCACATGAAATAGTAAAATAATATATATATATATATATATAATAAAGTAGAATTGTAATATACATGCATGCCGAATTTAATATACTATATATTACTATTCATGGTACTATTACCTTACCTTACCTGAGTTGAAAGTTGAAACTATTTATTTTTTTGTTTAATGTTGAGAGTTGGGAAGTACAAAAAACTTGTATATGAAATTTTCAACTCCATTGGCTTATGATAATAGATTATGGACCACTGAGAATAAATGTCACGTTTCGTACTTACAGTAATTGCGTTGATATATTATCTACTCAAACTGAGTCAGAAAATTCGAGCCACATAATTATTTCCATCCATAAAAAATGCCGGAAAATTCGATCCACATAATATGGATCCAGACATAATTTAGTATGGGGTACGTGCGAGATTCCTGCTAAAATTGATGATAATCATGACGGAAAGACTAAATTGGTCCAAAACCGACAATATCGGAGATTAAATTAGTTATGACGAAACATTGAGGACTAAATTGATCCACATGGGTAAACATTTAGGATCATTTTCTCCCATTCTTTTTTTTAGGCTTATTGTTCTGTTACGATCCTACCCCACACATACAAGATACAACGACAATTTCTAAATAAAAACGGTCAAAAAAAAATCAGCAGCCGTCCAATTTTTTTAAGGTATTATTATATTATATCCGTCACTATATTATATTTTTCATTGTAATTACGAGAATATTATAATCGTAAGCTTCTCTATAAGCACTCACCTAACGTTTTCTAACCATACGTTTGATCCATCGCACTCAACTCGTATTTGGTCCAATATATGTGGCTTTGTTTTAATTATAATTTTTCAGAACATACTAACCATATACTTTTAAATGGAAGTTACCAAACTTCTAAAAAAGAAATGATATTATTACACGGCATCTTTAATTGACTGAGCAACTTAATAATCTATCTAGTTTGCTAGATATAACTGCAAGGTAGCAGTGACTTCACACTTTTTCTTGAAATAGTATCATTCTATAATATAATTACAACGGAGTTACACGCAAGCAAATATAGAAATACATGCAAAAACATTTATGCCGGCCAATAAGAAATAAACACGTGAAAAAATTCCTTTGCATAATAGTAAAGGCATTGAATAGTGTGACAATGACAACTGACCACAATATATAAGTAACACTGTGCTATCTTTGAATTGGATATTCCAAACACAAAATGATAAGTTCATTTTTCTCTTATTATATTGAATTTCTCTCCAAATTAATAAGAATATTATTATATATCTCTCTCTCTAGGTGACAAAATTTTAATAAAACCTCTTCATTATGTGATAAGAGCAATTACACCTACAAAACTACCAAAAGTCTCAACACCAAAAAAGAACTCCATTCCATGGCCGCCGCCTCCGCCACCACCGTGCTCCGCCGAAGCCTCGTTGGACCACCGCACTCCGACCCTGCTGCGCCGACAGAGCAAGCCCTAACCCTCACATACTTCGACATGATATGGCTGCACTTTCACCCAATCCAACGCCTCCTCTTCTACAACTTCCCATGTTCTAAATCACAGTTCCTCGAAGACATAGTCCCAAGCTTCGAAGGTTCACTTTCCAAGACTCTCCGACACTATCTACCCCTGTCGGGAACCTTGTACTACCCGACCCGAGACGATTCGGGCATGCCCCAGCTCCGCTACAAACCCGGCGACTCCGTTTCTGTAACTGCAGCCGAATACTCCGGCGAGGAAGATTCCGATGAATATTTCAACTACCTCGCGGGAAATTCCCAGAGAGACTGCGATAAGTTCTACCCTTTCTTCCCCGATTTGCCCGACCCGAAAACCGAACCCGATTTCCAAACAATCCCACTCTTAGCAGTTCAGATTACACTATTCCCAGGTGTCGGAATATGCCTGGGATTCAACAACGATCATGTCGCAGGTGATGCTAGTTCGATAGTCAGATTCATCAAGGCTTGGAGTAGAGTTGCTAAGTTCGGAGCAGACGATGAGGTTCTTGCGAGCAAAGGTTTGCTTCCGTTTTACGACAGATCAGTGGTGGAAGATCCTAAAGGTCTGAGAAACGCTTACTGGGACCTAAATAGGAAGCGAACCTACGGGCCACGACCTTCGATTGCACCCAAGGGCAAGGTCCGAGCGACGTACGTATTGCAAGAAACGGACATCAAAAAGCTCAAGAAAGCAATCCAATCCAAGAAACCAAACCTAACCCACATATCGTCTTTCACGGTCACGACAGCTTACGTCTGGACATGTCTGGCAAAATCATCATCGGACGAAAAACTCCCAGGCAACGAGCCAGAACACTTTGCCTTCGCAGTGGACGCTAGGTCCCGCTTCGATCCGCCGGTGCCGGAGGAGTACTTCGGAAATGTAATCGGGGCGGGGTTCGTGGAGACGACCCACGGGGAGCTGAGAGGAGAAGATGGGTTCTTCGCGGCGGCCCAGCTGATCGGCGACGTGATTAGTGAGAAGGTGACCAAGAAAGGCGAGTTCTTGAGGGACAGTGAGGATTGGCTTCCCAAGTTTTTTGGGCTAGCGGGGAAACGCTTGTTTGGAGTCGCTGGTTCGCCTAAATTCGATCTGTACGACGTTGATTTCGGGTGGGGAAAGCCGAAGAAGTATGAAGCCGTGGGCATCGATGGAGATGGGTCGATTTCGCTCTGTAAGTCCGTTGAGTTTCAGGGTGGTTTGGAGATTGGTTTGTCTTGTCCGAGGAAGAAGATGAATGCTTTTGATGAGTGCTTCTACGGTGGATTAGCTGAGATGTAATATCATAAGCCTGAGAATGTTCTTGATTCTGCCTCCTCTCTTGAAACGAAAAACTTCTATGGATTAATAATAAAAGTTATTACATATTTCTCCCTAAGATATTCATTTCATAATTAATTGGGCTGACGAATCGCAAAAGACTAACCAAGTGAACCCAAACATACAGTTAGCCCAATATTCTGCTCGTTTCGACTCGAATTATTTAGAAATACCATTTTTTTTTCTCTCTTCCTAGCTACCATTCAAACTGCTAAACAGGCTTAAGAATCCAAGATTTTCGAACAGAAAAGAAGATGATAAAAAAAGGAGAAAATTACAGCAAGATTTATCATTGAACGAAGAAATAGGAGATTAAATCTGTAAGTGCATATGATGCCAACGTATTAAAGTCAGGGCGTAGGACGTGGTAGGGGTAGTTTAGAAAGTCTCGATGCAGTGAACCATTATAGACATGACAAACCCACCATCGCCAACTCGCTTACTCTACTCTCTCTGCGTAGGGTCAGAGAGAGAGAGAGAGAGATCTATCTACTAGTTATATATTACACAAATGTATTGCCTGTCTGATAATGCGTGTATGTAATAATAATCTTGCTGTGGTAGTGCGGCATTACATATATATGTTTCAGTCTTTTGGATGTGAAAGAGAGTTAGTTGTGCCTCGGAAAGGTGCCAAGTTCAGAACAGTGCACGTGTAAACCACCCAAAAACCCAATATTCATTCATTTGCTAAAAACTATGCAGTCAAACCAAAAATAAATAAATAAAACCCATACCTTGACGATGATGATGATGAGTGTAAATTTGCTGCAACAAGCTAAGGAAGTCTTGTCGTCACTGCAAAGAATCGCGGTAGTAGCTAATAAAAGATCGTCTTCATTGAATATATTGGAAATTTTCTTCTGATACTCTCTGGTGAGAGTCAGTTTCTGAGTAGTAATATTAATACACGTAAATAATGTGTATGTATAGTTTTCAAAAAGGGTTATTTTATGTTAGCCAGAGAGAGTTCTTTTCTGTATATCAATGCGATTTGCAGAAAAATGGGAAACGAATTGGCCAACAGACATCATATGTTTCAAACATGATTGTACCACAAGTCATCAGAAATTAATTCAACAAGAAATCATCGGTTTCTTAAAAATGAAAACTTTATGATAAATTTTGTGAAAAGCGATACACAGTGGCGAGCTTCCTTTTCATGGACTTGATAGATTGCCTTCTTCTCCAATTCGATTTAATATAGAATCTGAAGATACATTGATCTCTACAAAGGAATCAATTGAGAAGCCTCCCCATGCTAAAACGACAAATAACTCGAGGAGTAAAAAAGAAGGAAGGAAGAAAATTAATCAAACAAGGAAGCGTTTTTTAGAAATTACAGCAACTATTCACTCACTGTCATATCATCCACCATAATCATCACAAATCATTATTTCATCCATTAATATAGATATATATATATCATCTGGAAACCTAAGAAACCCTCTCGATAGTCGTCCTCATCGATCACTTAGCCCTAAAGACGACGCTCTTCACATCAAAACGGCGGCCTGACACCTCCCCAATACCCCTCACCACCATCGCCGGCCATCTGATGGTTCAAATTACCACTGTTAAGCATCGCATGATGGAACATGTTATTACCATCACCACTACTGACGTTAACATTATTACTGAGCTGATCACCGCTGCCCGAACCCATACCGTTCACCTCCTGCCCGGATACTTGCCCCAGGCTGCCCGTGATATCGTCTTCTTCCAAGGGAAGCCTTTCGTACGCTGCGTTTCCAAAAGAGGCCGCCATTACCACCACCGGACCAGCAGCCAAAAGGGGACCCACCACCGAGCCACCCACCACTTGACCCTGCCCTCCCGCGAGGTACACCGTCAGGCCAGAAGCCGCAGCCGGCGCGGGAGCCGGAAGGAAGCTCCCGGAGAGAGAAAGAAGCTCGAACGTTCCGTGAAGCGACACGACGGAATTTGGAGACGTGGGCTGGCGTAGGGTGACGTTTGCCACTGTCCCCGCCGCGCTGAGGATGCAGACCCCACGCTGGCGCCTCATGGCGTAAGAAGAAAGGCTTTCGTGGATGTCGCTGCCCGTTGAGATCTCCATCACGTGCGATCGGAGGGAGTTTGCGCTGTCTCGGGTGATTATGATTGGGGGTTTGGGCTTGTTCTTGGATCCTGATGGCCTGCCCCGTGGACGGCGGTTCGACGGTGGTGTGTTGTCGGAGGTGGTCGTTGGCTCTAGCTCGGACTTCAGGATTAGGATGCTGTTGCTGGGGTTAGCAGGATCGTCGTCGGTGGTGGCGGCGTTTTCGGGCGTCTGCGGGTGGAAGTGGTGGAATTGGTGGTGGAGTTGGAGGTCTCTGGTGAGGAACGGCGGTGGCAGAGGGCGGTTGTGAGCTAGCTGGTCCATAGCTTCGTTTTCCTTTTCGAGCGAGCTTTGATTCTTGTACAAACAATCCAAAGTAATAACGTTCAAAAAAGGATACGTTCTTGCTAAGATTTCGAAGTTGAGAGAGGAAGCTAGATAGTCTTGAGTAGATTCATTTGGGGATGTTATATGAGACTTTCTAATGACCAAGAATTAAAGTTCTCTCTCGGAGGATGGATGGCGAGGGTTGAGAGAGAGAGAGAGAGAGAGAGTAATGATGAAGTTGAGATGGGCATTACCGTATATGTCGTTGGGATCTAAGCATGGTTTGGGCTAGGGTTAGGTCAATGCACATCGGGTTGATATAAGAGTTATTGAACAAATTAAGACATAATTGAACAAACTTGTATTTACTTTAGGCATTCTCCGTGAACTTATATTTGACTTTTAATCGAGCTAATGATGTTATTCTTTCTTGATCTATATATTTAATTGCTTTCAATTTGAATTAGGTCGTATATATAGATCAAATTTGAACGTTGTTTGTATGAATATTACAAGTGGGATGAAAATCCCTCAAGGTAATATATAATAACACACTGAATTGGACCCCTTGTTTCTATTCATTATTACGACAGTGCATATAAATCATGTTATATGTATTAAAGTTTTAATTATGTCCAAAAATCAATTAGACATGACACATATAGGAGAATTCCTTACTCCAAGACAATAATCTCAACGTATCATTAAATGAAGACATTATTGAAGTCGTGAGGACGTTATACCAAGAATCAAGATAATACGTACAACAACCAACTTCAATAAGTCTTCAAGTTCATGCATATACATATATATAATATATATATGTATATATATGAAGATATGATAATTACAAATCAACTTGTTGGCACTGTAAAAAATCATATCTTTAAATTGCAAAATCTGTAGCTTTGACCATTGGATCCCAATTAGACAAAACCACTAAGTGCCGTCCAGGTTGCAATAATATATCGCAAATATATATAATAGAAATATAATTCTCTATATATCACTTTGCGGCTCCAGCATATTTCTGTCTGTACCACTGCAGCTACGAGGGTTTGACCTCCACTCAAACCATAATTTCCCCAAACGATGGCATAAAATAAGCTTCGAAATATTTTTAAAAAAAATATTGAAAATTCCAAGTTTGGCTTCTCTTTGATGATATCCCGATTTTACGTGGAATTAATGGCGGAGGGTCTGGAAAATGGTGTTTTAATGCAGCGAAAATATGAGAAACGGACAAGGCGTAGGTTACGACAAATAGATGAGAGATAATGACATAGCACAATATGTGGAGTGGACCATATAGGAAATTGTAATGAGACGAGACACTCAAGACCCCACATACACATACACACACACACACACTCAGCATATATATTATGTGCACATATATGTAATATAATCTCCGCCACCTAACTTCAATTTTTTACATTGTATATATATTATCTTTATGTATGTGCATCTATATATATATATATGTATGTATTTAACCTAGCTAAACTTTGAGTAGGTAGAGGCCGTGTCTTATGGGCGATTTGTACCTTCTTTAGAATGTGAACTCCTTTGTGTTCACAAGCAAAAGAGAAGCCGACAATCTTATTTAGGTAAGGTCTAGGAAAGTACATGAAATCCCGCGTTTTATTTAATTACAAGTCTTAACTAATGTTGTTCGAACTTTTAATTTATTTCATTTTATTTTTAACCTTTAATCGAATTTGGGTTAGCACTTGCGGCAGATGGGCACGAGTCGAGTTATATATATAAATAGTAGACTTCGATATTTGATGTGAAGGGGCAAATGTGGATAAGCGCAAGTCAACAGTAAGGTTTAATTATTGGTGACCCTCATTCATTATTCATGCTCTTCATATATATTTTGTTTCTCTTATTATTATTATTATTATTATTATTATTATTATTATTTTTATTTTTTTAAGGAAATGTCGTCATCATTGTTTCGATCTGAATTATTAACAAAGGTTAGCAGAGTCAAAGCGTGCCGTTGGAACGAGGAACCACATGGCATGGGCGCGTCTCTCTTACAAGGAGACTATATTACATCCAAAGAAATATGTATATATTTGGACATAAAAATATATTAATATGTGTGTATATATATAATCTTGTATAATGAAAAGAATATGATATCAGGAACCAAATTTTGATACGAGGGGTTTGCTATAAAACTTATGAAATTCTGAAAAGAAAGATAATGAAATATACATATATACTGGAGAATGCATTTATGATCGTGACACCATAATAAATGGTGGTTTTTCTTGGTGCAGGGATGGTCAACCATTTACCCCAACCACATCTAATTTATTTTTTATTTCGTGAAAAGAGTAATATTTATTAATATATTTTGATCGAGCATGTGGTTGTGATTGTTCTTCAAATCATTGGCTTTGCTAATATATTCAAAGAATTGGATTTTGTTTTTTAGAATTTTATTTCATGTTATCTGTGAAAAGAGCTTGGTTTCGTTTATGAAGTAAGATTGCTTCTTTTTTATTATTTACCGTATAAAAATTTAAAATGATAACGGCTGGATTCGAATATGACGCACTGTGTTAGATATAATTACATCTTTACAAATATGTATTTATTTTATTTATTTCATTTGATTAGGTGATGATGTGTCTATATCAACTGTCGTCGAATTAAATAAATGTCTGGATGATTTATTTCCACGGGCCGAAATGTATTTATTCTTGTCTCAGCACTAACTTTGATTATGTGCAAACTTCTTGCATTGCTCCATGATTGATAATTAGTATAACTCATTTATGATTTATTATTATAGTAAATGAAAAAATAATTGTTATCAGGCGATAGGTTGTAATTAATTTAAATTAATGAAATTAATTCGATCATTCAAAAAAAATAAAAATTGATAAGAAAATAATTATTTGAATGGTTCCAAAATTTGATGGTGGGGTCTTCAAGTACGACATTATGCATCACATCATGAAAAAAAGAAAAAGAAAATCTACCATATCTTATACGACAAGCTTAATCGTAATGCTTATCATAATCAACTATAACCTTCCCCAATTAAATACTTAAACAGTTGTCTTCTATAGCCACCTAATTAATTTAATTTAATATTTCAATATTGGGCATAACATGGACCGCTTCACTGTTACTTTAATGTGATTTGGAATCTTATGACAACGTTACTTTTTTTTTTTGCACAAAGTTCTAATCTACGAATCTTATTCATCACTTTGTATAAAGGAAAGGGTTTTACAACTAATACAAATTTGATTAAATAATTAATCAGATTGGAATTTATTTAAACAATGGGCTATGCTATCATACATATCAAACAACAGCCGACCAAAATTAAGGCCTCCACGTGAATTGATGTTGATGGCTTTGGAATCTCTCCCATCTATTGAGATGCCCTATGATTTCCATTTAATGGTCAACGGGCGTACTTGCAAATCATATATAATTAAATTTCATTTTGTCTTTTTGGGTCAAGCTCTAATTAAGTCCAATTTAAATTGAATCTAATTTAATCGTCCTCATTATCGGTTATACGACAATTCTAACTTTCAGTAGGACTAATCTTTCTGACATGCGTGAATCATTCCAAATTCCCATAGACAATGATTGTTAAAAAGTGTAAGTGTGATTGAACTAATAATCTTCATGTCGATCACTCATAAATTAGCATATTTATTATATTAACGGATGTGAAATATTAAATGTGACTTAATTCTTATTACATCGTTCGACATGTACGTACGCATAATATAAAAATGTAATAGAAATATTAAGTCATTGCAAACGAAGTGCTAAGTATACAGCTTGAGATATATAATGTTAATACGAAGATTCGCGCTATATTTAGCAAACCTAAGGTTCTCATGAAATGAATATTTATAAATTTATGTTAAGGGATCATTACGTTTACACTCTTCCATAGAAACTTGGAGTTAGCTAAATTCCAAACTAGTTAATAATTAGCCAAAGATTTGTATTAGTTATCTTTTTTTTTGTTTTTTTTGTTTTTTTTTGTGTTGCCTGCCCGTTTTTAATTCGGACTCGCCCCGGGTCGCGCACCTGGCATCAGTGGGTGAGGCTCCCAAAGGGGGGTGCTGCATACACAAGGTTTCGAACCCGAGACATTGCTTAAGCGATACCAAGCTGCTTACCACTTGGACCAACCCCCGTTGATAAATCTTTAAAATCTCGACGATTTGTGTAAATTTAATTGTAGTTTATTCCAATGTCGAGATTTTCTTTAAATTAAATAGAAGCCCATAAAAAAAAGTTTGAATATATATATATATATATATATATATATATATAATTAACTATATTGTTTAACATAGGCCCAATAGCCCACATCACAGTACACATTGTAAAATTACAATTGGGCCCCTTTATTTTCTTTTCTTGCTTATCTATATAATTATTTGGCTTTAATATATTTTTAGTCCCGTATGTTTGAGGGAGTAGCGTTTTAAGTACACTTAAGTTAAGGATGATAATTTTAGTCTTGTAAGTATCAAAATTGAAGCAATTTAGGGACACTTAAGTTAAGAGTGGCAATTCCAGTCCTATAAGTATTGAAATTGAACCAATTTTAGAACAGTTATACCCAAAAACTTAATTTCACCCCGAAATTTACACATGTGGCGCCGAAGATGCTGATTTGGACTAAATTTATTTTCTCTTTCCTTTAATTAAACGTCACTTAATAGTCCAAGTCCGCATTTCCGGTTCTATGTATATAAATTTCGTGCCGAAATGATATTTTCGGGTTTAACTTTCTTAAAATTATTTCAATTCTAATACATGCATGACTAAAATTTATTCTCTTTCCTCCAAATAAGCTCTTACTTAATTTTTTACTTATGAGGCGACGATTAATTGGAAGAAATAGAAAACAAATTTAGTTCAAGTCAGCATCTTTGGGGCCACGTGTATAAATTTCGGGCTGAAATTAGATTTCTAGGTTTAGCTGTCCTAAAATTGCTTCATTTATAATACTTGTAGGACTGAAATTGCCACCCTTAACTTAAATGGCCCTAAATTGCTTCAATTTTGATACTTACCGGTCTAAAATTGCCACCATTAACTTAAGTGTTCTTAAAACGCTACCCTCTCAAACATATAGGACTAAAAATATATTTAAGGCTAATTATTTTTTTATTAAAAGTCGTCCATTTTTCGGAGTACACTAGTCTCTTCTAATTAATATGAATCTGCATATCCACCACGAAAAGTAAATAAATCTATGTAGATTTATGAGATGAAGCATATTGAGCCAAAGCTTATTTTAATCATAGTAGCTCATCATACACTTAAACTCCTCAAAATTCACATATCCATCGCCATCTCTATCCACACCTTTGATCATGTTTCTGCACTCTCTTACACTGTATTTCCCACGGCAAAGCCTTTGGAGAACCCTCTGCAGCTCCTTAGCAGAAATCAGACCGTTATTATCCACGTCGAATACCCTAAAAGTCTCCAAAATTCCATCGTGTGGAGAGTAGAGTCCTCGGTCTTGATCAATTACGGTCATGAACTCGTCAAAGTCAACGTAACCATCGCAGTTGCAGTCCATTTCTTTGACCATGACTTCAGCTTCTTTAGCAGCCATCGTCTTCTCATGTCCCATGTTGAGGAGAAGCTGCGTAAGCTCCAAAGGCGAGATTTTTCCGTCGCCGTTCGAGTCGATGAGCTCGAAGACGCATCTCAATTGGCTTGAAATGTCCATCGATGGTGAAAGTGAGTCCACCCACCTTGACCCAGAAGAGGGTTTCTTGGACCCTTTTTTGAACTTGCAGATGATTTCGACGAGCGTCTTGAATTTGGACCTTATGCATAGTTTTAGGGAAGCCAACATTGTTGTATAATATTTTCAGATTAAATTATAAAGAAAAAAAGGCGATGGAGGGAGACTTTTTGAGGTAGACGAGGTATAAAGAAATGGGATTAATGATGATATATTATTTACAAAAGGGGCTAGGATAGAAACAAGAAGTCGATTATGGGGTTCTTGGACTAGACTTACAGATGATGGGCGAAAAGTACGTGATGATTTTGCTTTTGGGAAGTGGTATGTAATGATAACATCAAAGCTTCGAAATGTAAACTTCATGTAATAAATGGAAGAACTTGAGAATGTTCGTAAACATAGAAGGATCAATAAATAGCTAAGGTGGCCGTCATAGTTTTTTCCCTTGAAGATTCCCATTTTGTTTAGTTGTAGTAGATCCACGTTTTTAACCTCTTTTGAGATGATACCTAGTCAATGTATGAGCATAAGACAAAGATGTATAGACAATATAAAACGTTGTCTGAATCCTACAAACACAAGACTGCTTCTTCAATTTAGGTACTCGTAATTTATTTCATTGCGAATATATAGAATGATAATAACATTTTACAAATAATGTAAGCAAAGACGCTTGCTTTCCCCTTGTACTTTGACTTGGCCAAATAATGAACCAAGTCTTTTTTGTCCCAATACATACGCATCGTAATTGCCGGCAGTTTTAACAACGCTTTATTGAATTCTCCGCCGAGCTACAATTTATAGGATAGATGACACGCACACATACGTAGATAATTAGAAAATGGACTATATTCTTATTTATTATTTTCCATGTTGACCTAGTCTCTATTTTTGCAATAAGAAGCGATTAATTATATATATATATATGTATATATATAGTGTATATCGAACGGTTTTGTGGAGATAACCTGCTATGATCATATGCTATATTTTACCTTTAAATTTGGCCCATTCACATTTTGATAGCCCTTTTACTGCCCTTTAATGGCCCAAAAATGAAGCTTATTACTTCAAGTCTCACTCATAATCCCAGGCAAGTTTCATCAATTCGATGAAGATGAAGTCTGATTCCTGTCCAAAATCTCGGCTAGCTCGCGAAGATACTCGCCACCATCGCATGCCGTGGGGGTGGAGAATGGATGGTGAAGTGGATGCATTGTCCACTGACGATTAACATGGGCGGGTTCTAACAGTGTTGAGAAGTCAAACGCCGTAGGAGCTGATGATGATGGTGGTGGTGGTGATAAGTTCGTTATTAATGATATTATATTAGGTACAGTTGGTAAGTCTTGTACGGTTAGGGTTGGTGGGAAGTGAAGTGGCGGAGGCTGTGGTGGTGCCGGTGGTGGTAGCGGTGGCTCCATGGTCGCCAGGTGGGCTTGAAGGTAGGCGAGTTCTGCTTGCAGCTTCCCTACCTGCGACACGACAAGACTTTATAAAAATATATTGAAAAGATAAGAAGGCATCCATGATTTAAGGTATACTATTGTTTATAGCATTCTATCTTGTTATAATAAACAATAAAATAATCAACTTGCTCTCGCAATAATGACATCATTTATTCATCTCCTCAAAGCGTTACAGAACCACAAGATGAAAAAATTGGCTCGCTCTACAGCTCGATCAAAAAGCTCTCGATCATAACCGTTTTAACTAGGAATGTGTAATAATAGTAGTTAACGGTCTAAAATATCTAGTGTTAAAAGAAGCTATCCAGACAAGTTTTTTAACTAAGGGAAGATGAAGACGAATTGTCTCTTGCTGTACTCACCTGATGCTAAGAGCACAGAGATGAGCCACGCATCCATAAACTGGCCATCTCTGAGCCTGGCCTGAGCCTCGTAGCAAAATAGTAACCACCGCGTCGAGCCTCTTGTGCAGAGGTATGTGTAATAAAAGCTTCGACGCCTTGTGAACCGCCGCAAAATGGTCAGCGCCTTGCGCAGAGTCAAAATAAGGCGCAAATATGCATCCCGCCGCGCATTTACTCCTCAGGAACTTGCATGCCCCACAGGGCCCTCCGCCGCCGCCGGGATTACTCCCTCGATAACCCCCACCATCGGTGGCCGCTCTGCAACAACTTTGGATGGCATCGGTACTCATCACCGTCGATAAAATTGCATGAAGAAAACGCTTGTGATCATTTATATGCTACAAGGGTTTTCTTGGAGAGAGAGAGAGAGAGAATAGATGGTTAGTGGGGATTTATATTGTGGATTAATGGCTTTTAGGGTTTGGTTAGACATGCCCATTATTAATCGTAACCGGCGGTTACAACCGTTAACCGTCGGTTACGTAACCGCCGGTCCGTAACCGGCACCAACCGTAACCGGCAATCGTGGGTTGCCGGTTACGGCGCGGTTGGTCGGTCCGACCAACCGCTGACCGCCGGTTAGGCGGTTAACCGGCGGTCAATAATAATTTTTTTTTTTTTTTAATTAATTATAGCCGTTGTAAAAAAAAAAAAAATTTTGAAATTTTTTTTTTTTTTTTTTTTTATTATATAGCCGTTGTAAAAAAAAAAAAAAAAATTTGAATTTTTTTTTTTTATAATATAGCCGTTGAAAAAAAAAAAAAAAAAAAAAAAAAAAAATTAATAAATAGCCGTTGTAACCGGCGGTTAACCGTGTAACCGGAGGTTAACCGTCTAACGGCGGTTAACGGCTATTTTTAAAACTTCTACAAATACACTCTCTCAATATCTCTCGCTCTATCGTAGTCTCGCACTCCACTCGCTCTCACGACCGCCGCGAAATTTTTTCGACCGCCCGTCCCGAAAATTAAATAAAACTCTAATTAAAACACAACACCGGTCCCAACTCCGACCGCCACCGCTGCCGCCCACCACACCACCCCAGTCCCCACCGCCCCGCCACCCCCCCCCGCCGCCGCCCGCCACCACCCCACCGGCCCGCCACCCCGCTGCCGCCCTGCCACCCCGCTGCCGCCCGCAGCCCGCCGCCCCGCCTCCGCCTGCCCGCTGCTGCCCTGCCACCCCGCCGCCGCCCGCCCACCACCCCACCGCCCCCCCCGCCACCCCGCTGCCGCCCGCAGCCCGCCGCCCACGCCTCCGCCTGCCCGGCTCTGCCACCCCGCTGCCGCACACCGCCCCGCCACCCTCTGCCGCACCCGCCCCGCCACCCCGCCTGCCCGACCCTGCCGCCGCCCGCCCCGCCACCCTGCTGCCGCCCTGCCACCCCGACCGCCGCCCACCGGCCACCACCTCCGCCTGCCCGCCCCGCCACCCCACCGCCCGGCCACCGCCGCCCTCGGTATCGTTTTTTGCCGTTTTTCATTTTTTTATCTAACGTTATTTTTCGTGTCCGTGTAGTATATTTTTAGACTAGATGGATCGTGGTGGTCGACGTGGTTCTCGCGGAACGAGGGGCAGCAAAGGGAAGCAAGTTGTTGGTAGTTCATCGCAAGATGACTACCAAGAATATTCGGCGAACGAGATGTTGGACCTTGGCGCCGTGCTCGGCGAGGACTTCAACATGCCGGAGTTCGCTCCATCGCCGGGATATAGCTCGCAAGCCGCGCAGACCGAGACCGGCAGCGGCACCGGCCGCTCGCGGCGGCTACAGTCCGACCTCTTCGCGGTACACTTCAAGAAGGTACCGACCAGTACAGTTAACCAATTTAGAGCAGTTTGTAACTACTGCGCTAAGGAATATCCTTTTATGAAGGGTGGCGGATATGGGTCAATGAATGCCCATCTCCGTTCGAAACACCCGACTATGTTAGGATTAGGACAAAACCAAAGTCAAATGTTCGGAGGTACGGATTCGTCCGCTTCGGGCCCCGCCGGCGGAAGCGCAACTTTGTTTCATTACAACGAAGACGTTGCGCGCCGCGAACTTGCGAAGTTTGTAGCCGCGAAGCATCTTCCCTTTCGGTTTGCCGATGATCCGATCTATGAACATTGGATCAAAACGGCATATAACCCGCAGGCGAAGAAAGTTTCGCGGAGCACACTTACGCGGGACACTAGGAAGACCGTACTCGCGCTTAAACGCGACTTGGTAGGTCTATTAGGTAATTTAGAAACTAAGGTGTCGATTTGCTCCGATATATGGAGCGATCATTGGCAACGTAACTCGTACATGGGCGTTACATGCCACTGGATCGATGATTCGTGGACGATACAAAATCGCTTGATCGCATATAGGGAGTTCGATGAAGCACACAGTGCGCAAAACATTGCGATCAAGCTTAGGGGTATCTTATCAGAGTATAGGATACTCAATAAAGTCTTTTCAGTATCGTTCGACAATGCGAGCGCAAACAACGCGAGCATAGAACGTTTGATCGAGTATTGTCAACCGTCATTCGGCGGACGGTTTTTCCACGTGCGTTGTTTTTGTCACATACTTAACCTGTGTGTGCAAGACGCGCTCGGTAGTTTAACGGAACAAGTGCAGCCTATACGCTACGCAATCAGTTACCTGATGCGGCACCCGTCTTTATTTAAGAAGTGGAAGCGGTACTGCGCTAGGGAGAATGTTCCGGTCAAGAAGTTTAGTTTAGACGTACCCAACAGGTGGAATTCCACCTACAAGCTGTTGTTTGGCTCGATGGAATATCGACAGCATCTCGCCGATTTCTTTGCCGAAATCGAGTGTTCGGTTCAGGTCTTTCCACAGATGTGGGATACGTGCAACAGCTTATGTGAGATACTTCAAGTATTTCACGACGCCACCGAGGCGATGTCGGGTTCATATTACCCGACATCAATATTAGCGTTAGATCATTGCGTTAAAGTCGCAATCATCCTCGACGGGTGTCGGAATGATCCAGTAGTCGGCGAGGCCGTTGAGAGCATGACTACCAAGTGGCTCAAATATTTTTTGAGTTACCTGATATCTTCCTTATAGCGAAGATATTGGATCCGAGATGGCGTTTAGAGGGTACGGGTAGATTACTAGAATGTTACTATTTCAAGATATCGTCGGGTCGTACCGTCGATAGCTTTTATTGGAAGAGCGTACTTGATCGAGCATATGACTCTTTAAAGGATCTCTTTAAAGAGTATAAGCCCGATTTCGGTCATGACCCACCTCGTCAGGGTCAATCTACTTCTAGTAGTAGTCGATCTTCACGATTAGCCGACTACTACGACATCCTCAACGCAAACAAGCGTCCAAGGTCCTCCCAAAACCCCTACGTAGAACTCGATAACTTTATGACGACGACTTTCGAGTTCGAGGACGATGATAGCTTCAACGTCCTTCGATGGTGGTCGAGGGTGTCGCCAACGTATCCAACGTTGGCGAGGATCGCTCGGGAGATCCTTGTCGTCCCGGTTTCGACCGTCGTGGTGGATCATGCTTTTAGCATGGGCGGTTTGACTTTGAGCGAAAAGCGTTCGAACTTGGGTGTCGACAACCTCGAGTACCAATGTCTTCTCGATGATTGGACTCGAGCCGAGTATCGCACCCAAGATGACCCGAACAGCGACTCGCCCGACGACGTATTCGATGACACCACCGGCACGGAGACAAGCGGCGGCAACGACGGCGGCGAGGATTAGAGACATTCGGGATCGGCGACGGCGAGGCGTGAACTCCACATCAACAAAGACGCCCGAAAAAAGATAAGTATACTGTATACATCTCTTATATTGTTTTTGATACAAATAATTGTTATGTTTATCGCTAACTAATGAATTGTTATTTTCAGGTACTTCAAGATTTGCACAAGCCAATTACGACGACGAAGCCCGAAAAAGATAAGTATCAATCGCCGTATTAACTTTTTAATTTTAAATAATTGTAACGTTTATAATTAACAAATAAATTATTATTTTTAGGTATTTCAAGATTTGCACAAGCCGGTTACGACGACGAAGCCCGCAAAAGATAAGTAATTAGCTCTTTAATTAATTTTATTCTTTTTTTAATTAACCATCTAATCTAACTTAAGTTTACGCATTTTTTTCTAGGGGAAGAAGATTTCGAAGAAGAGGGGCTTCGCCGCTTCAGTTCAGTAAGTGCAGGCGAGTTAGCACCGTGTGATCTATGGATGCTTTGACGGATCATACTTGATTCGTCACGGCTCCATAGATCATTCGCTGCTTTCTTGCCTGGACTTGCTGAACTGAAGTCCAGTACTAAGGTACTTCAAGATTTGCGGAGAACGGATTCGGACCGGACGGAGTCTGAGTTCTCACCACACCATATTTTGTTTTAATTTAATGTATTGTATTGTAATTGGTTCAATTAAAATTTTGTAATACATTCAGTCCGACTTTCGACCAAATAATACACCGAATATTTATTCAAACCTGAATTTTCAACCAAAAAAAAAAAAAAAAAACCGGCGGTTTTAACCGCCGGTTAGTCTAACCGTCAACCGGGGGAGGCTAACCGTCAACCGCCCCCGGCCGGTTAGGCGGACTAACCGCCAACCGCCGGTTACGGTTAACCGGCGGTTGGGCAAGTCTAGGTTTGGTGTTGTGTATGTGAGAAATATGAATTGGACTGATTTTAAACACCAAGTGAAGACTTTGAAGCCACGCGATTAAGCAAACAAACATGCGTTAAGTAAGATTCCTTTATAAATTAAACTATGCATCGTCTATCTATGTTGTAATATCTCGTGATGATTTTCTTGGCTAACGAAAAAATGATCATATTGCATATCTATTTTCTGCGGCCTCCGCGCCTACATAAAAGAAAGGTGGTATTTTAGTTCATAAATAATAAAAATAAATAAATATTAGAAAGAGATTGAGATTAATCTCGTGTGTCTTTTTTCTATTATCATTTTATGTTGTAAATAAGGGTTTTCTTTATAAGTAAAATTACATCCTTGCCTTAAGAAAGAGATAATCAATACTAAAAGAAGATGGATAATAGCGGCGACATCACGTGCTACAACTCAAGGCATCATTAACAATTAATGCTTAATCCATATTTTAGCTCTCTCTCTCTCTCTCTCTGGGGTTCGATTTGAAGCTTGAAATCACGGGACGAATTATATAAAAGTTAGAACAAATAGGGCCCGGAAATCAATTTTAGTTAAGTTGCGAATTTTAGATGTGTAATTATCTATTTGTGGTTGCCAATGTCTTCATCATCAACTACTTTTTGTCCTTTTGGAAGGGTTTTGCTGTTTTTATTACCGACTTAACAATGTATAAATTAAACATTGTGAAAGAAAAAAAAAATAGCGACCACTCAACTGCCAATAACTCTTATAATTTGTTTCTATAATAAGTTGATTGTGCGACTGCGAACTAATCAAAATGTCTTGTAAAATTAATATCTTATTACAAGCCACGGTTATTGCAATAATCCTTTTTCCATTATGACGTTGTTGGGAATTCCGACCGCACCGAAATTTCGCCCAAGATCTACCCAGGAAATATTTAAAAACTGGAGAAAAATAACACAAAGATTTAACGTGGAAAACTCCCAACAAGGAGAAAAACCACCCGGGCACCAAGGCCGAAAATAGAAAATCCACTATGTGAAATATTACAAATCACACAATTTTTCTACTCTCACCTACACCCAAAAACTACACCCACAAAGTTACCTACCGACTAACCCAAACTCTCACCCCAAGGGAATTTTACTAGAGTTAACTGTTAACACAATTTAACTCTGTGGTGTGTTTTTATAACAGGCAATACACCTCATTAAATAGGGAGAACTCTCCCTCACTCCTCTATCCCCAATCGATGTGGGATAAAGGACACAAACCCAACAATCTCCACCTTGTGACTTTAGCCCATCGGACAGCCGGTCTTCACTTCGATGAAGTTGTTCATAGCTTTCGCTATCATGCTCCACCATAAAAGCATATCCACTTGGAATCACCTCCAAGCATTTCATTCGGCCCATGTCGAAAATAACCTGCTGAAATTTATGGTGCAACCTCCACGTTTGGCTTTCCTGGAAGTTCATCAGCCCATCGACATGAATTCCACCACACACCTTGCATCACCGTCAAACCAATGCCCGTGTGTAAACTTGTGGACCCACTAATAGTAACACATCCTCTATCATGACAACTTAGCGACATGTCATAAGGATGTCCTTGTCTCCGTTCAGTAAACTTCATCTTCTATGGAGAGAGAGACAATATTAGCAGCATTATCGGTATCTCCACTTACCGATCTGGAGCCACTTGCCGAACCTGCTCCACCTCTCGGACAATTTCTTTTCACATGTCCAGATTGTCCACACGTCCAGCAAACCACACCTTTCTTTCCCGTGAAGTTCTTTCTCTTCCCGTCACCGACAGCCAAAGCTAGATTCTCCAGTGAATTGTGCCTTCCGCCATCTAGCCTTCTCTCCTCAGCCAGGAGTTTGCTGGTGACCTCCGAAAAAATTATTTTCTCCTTTCCATGGATCAAGATTGGCTTCATGTGCTCATAGGAAGGTGGAAGAGACCAAATGAGTCTCAACGCCTGATCCTCATCATCGATTTTCACTCCAATGGATTCGAGCTCCGAGACGATGCCATTGAGAACACTCAGGTGATCTGAGATGATTGTACCATCTTTCATCTGCAATGTGTGAAATTGCTCCTTCAGGTACACCCGATTCGAGACGCCTTTAGTTTGATACAACTCCTCCAGCTTTTCCCAGATTGCTTTCGCCGTAGATATGCCATGCACATTCGCGAGAACATTCTTAGCTAGGCACAGTCGTATCGCACTTGCCGCTCTCAAATCCAGATCCTCCCAATCTTCATCGCTCATCAAAGGTTTGCTTGCACCAGCCGTTTCCTCAATGCCGCTGGCAGCACTTACTTTGGGAATTTCTCTGCCCTTCAATGCTTTGTGTAACCCTGACTGGATCAATATATCCTTGACTTGCACTTGCCATAAGCCAAAATTGATCCTCCCATCAAATTTCTCCACATCAAACCGCGCCAGATTTGAAATTTTATTTCCTGACATCTCCGTCTGTGCCTTTGGATCAGCAAATGACGTCCCGTACAGAAGTCGGACAGCAACCTTGAATAGTACTGATCAGATAAATTCCTAGGGAGGGTAGCGACCTGCCCCCTAAAGAATCACCCTTCTAAGTAAGCTCCCATGAAAGGCTGGTGGGGTCACAACGGTCCCGCTTAAACACCAGTCTCCTAGACAGAACCTACTTACACAGCACTTATTCCCGTTACTGAACAGAACCCCGACCCTGCTGCAACAAGCTCCACCGCCGCACTAGCTCCACCGCACAGACAATCCAAGATAATCTTTTCTGATGTGGAAGATCAGACAAAGCTGCAACCACAGAGCATACTCAGAATTACCCAGGCTCTGATACCACTTGTTGGGAATTCCGACCGCACCGAAATTCCGCCCAAGATCTACCCAGGAAATATTTAAAAACTGGAGAAAAATAACACAAAGATTTAACGTGGAAAACTCCCAACAAGGAGAAAAACCACTCGGGCACCAAGGCCGAAAATAGAAAATCCACTATGTGAAATATTACAAATCACACAATTTTTCTACTCTCACCTACACCCAAAAACTACACCCACAAAGTTACCTACCGACTAACCCAAACTCTCACCCCAAGGGAATTTTACTAGAGTTAACTGTTAACACACTTTAACTCTGTGGTGTGTTTTTATAACAGGCAATACACCTCATTAAATAGGGAGAACTCTCCCTCACTCCTCTATCCCCAATCGATGTGGGATAAAGGACACAAACCCAACAATGGCGTCATCTCAGAAATCTTCGCATCGCCCAAGGAATGCTTAGCAACAAAAAAAACAAGATGAGATTATTATTAATTATATACGTGATCTCCTTTGACAATATGATGGGATAGTATTAATAATCACATTTCATTGGATGTATCACTTCCATAATACGATCATAGACAAAGAAATCGAACAAACAGTACGTAACGCCGCCTATATACATACATAATAACTACACACCTCGCCGTCCGATTTCTGTCCAAAGCGTGCAATGTGATTAACCGTTTGTTTATTTTAAATGAGCCTACTTGATTTGATTTGATTTGATATGATTTTAATTTTCAGGTTAGAGTTTATTGGCGTCGATGATTGATATGCTAGGCTCGGTAGAAACCTACGTAGTTGACTGCAGAAATAGGGCAAGTACTATACTACTAGTCTACTACCTTCAAGAAATTATAGTATTAGAGACTAACTTGTAATTTTATTACTTAAGTTTTGTAAAACATTCGCAAGTATAATAAAAGTTAGTGTGGGCCTTGCCCACGCGTATTTTGGATATAAATAGCTTTGATAAACGAGATTATTTATTGTGGTCATAGACTGCTAGCAGCTGCATTAATGTCCGACCGTTGGTTCAGTGAAAGTAGAACGTACGGACATAGTTATTAATTTATAAACTAAATGCAAATATATGTCCGTTGGTTCACTTAAGCTTGATTATCATTGTTGGGAAGAGATTTGAACGTTGATACTTGAATCTTGAATCGAGGATTAGCCCATTATCAAAGTGTGTAGTATAAAGCAATTGAATGGGATACCTTGGAGCGAAACAAATGTTGCGAATATGTAATATTATATGTAGGCAGACGCGGTTGAGATCCTCTATTCCATTTTATATTCCATTAGGTATTCCACATATTAATAAAATGTTTGATATGATAGGGAAAAAAAAGTGTTACGTAGGAATTGAATGTAACAATGTTTTTGAGTGTTTTAAAATGGAATGAGTAAGGTGAAAAAAGAGAAAATATGATGAATAAGATAGAGAAAAATAAATATTGATTTTATTATATGTAAATTACCTAGTAGAATACAAAATGAAATAAAGGATCCCATGCGAGGTAGATGTGGATTAATTCCTCCTAATTCGTGTTTTCTAAGAGTGGGAGTGTGGTGTAATCGACAGATGTGGATTAATTCCTCCTAATTCGTGTTTTCTAAGAGTGGGAGTGTGGTGTAATCGACATCAAAATATGTATATATATCCTCGCTTATTAAACAAAAGGGTAATATCTTTCTTTATTTAAAGAAAGCTAGCAAGCAAGCAAGCAACTAGGGTTTTCAGAGCAAATCCATTTAACTGTGAGTGATGTTGATTGTGACTGATGGATATGACAAAAGAAGAAGGGACTTTAATTGAACATGAAATCTAAAGAATTATCATCATATCATATGAGTGAAGTCACTCACACGTGTGTCAGCACAGCAAAGCACACACAGACACACACACGGTGGCTCTCGACGGCTGTCGAAGAAAAAAATGGCCTTGACTATGTCCACCGTACGTAATAAATTGCATTATACGTTTGCTTCACGCCAACTCATTTATTTTCTCTTGGATTAAATCAAAATTTTCACTCTTTTGCTTCACACTACTTATTTGTTTCGTCCTGATAATGAATATGAATTTAACGACGATAGTAAAGTTAGATATATATGGGTAAGAATGAAAGCTTGTTACCATAGTTTATTTACTAGCTGAAATGCTCCGAGCTAAAAACAAAGAACTTCCCATTTTAAGACACAACTCCTATACTATATATTACATTAAGCCAATAGTCCAATACTATTTACCCATTGCACAACACAATCCTCCCAATACTATTATCTAAATCTACACTCAAAGCAGCCCCACCCCATTAAGTAATCCATCATTTCATTTCATTCAACGTACGCACATTGTATAAATAACAACTCTTACAACCTAAGCCGCACCATCTCACGAAAGAAAATGAGCACCAACGCGAGTGTAGTCTACGGCGGCCTTTCTTCTCCTCGTGACCACGGGCCGTGCGGCTCTTGCAAGTTTCTGCGGAGGAAATGCGTGGTGGGCTGCGTCTTCGCTCCTTACTTCGACTCGGAAGAAGGCACGGTTCACTTCGCGGCGGTTCACCGAGTTTTCGGTGCGAGCAATGCTTCGAAGCTGCTGATGAGGTTGCCGCCGCATAGGCGGCTCGAGGCCGTCGTGACCCTCTGCTACGAGGCGGTCGCTAGGGTTAGGGACCCTGTGTACGGCTGCGTTGCCCATATATTCGCTCTCCAGCAGCAGGTGATTGTTTTGAGAATTCTATAATGACACCAAAGTAGTAATGCCATGAGACTGATAAATATATTATTACAATAATTTGCAGATCGTTAATCTGCAGGCTGAACTTTCTTACACCCAAGCTCGTATATCAACACTACAGCATCACATTCCTTTGCATCCTTACAATAATTACTCCATGCCTTCGCAAATGGTGAATATTTTGGACTTTTCGAAATCTGATGAAACATCTCAAGAAAGGGTTTGTCTTGATCTTCAAGAACACGAAGAAGATGATGATGAATGATATGAACTTTAATCTGTTGCTCGATCGGTTCAGTTATTATGCTACTTAGAGTTGTTGTAAGGCTGATGCATCGGCTTATTTCAAATGTACGACTCTTCTTTGTACCCCTTTCTTGAGTTGTATATTAAGACAAAAAACAGCTTTAAACTGTGGCACTTGTCCCTTGTTGATCTTATTTTATTTGAAGAATTTACAAGTGACTATATTTTTGTAATTTGTATGAAAAATAATCCTAACTTATCATTTCTTTTTTGCTTAATATTTTTTTTGTCCCGTAATTTAGGGGGCGTTATAGGAACATTATTTTGTGCGACCTGTATTTTGATCGTCACTCGCTGATGTAACATTCAACCCGCTGACATGTGCGATTTAATGGCTCGACACATCATTAAAAGTATTCGACTCTGGGGCGCCACCAGCTGACATGTGCGCTTTAATTTCAGACGATAACGTGGCGCCACGTCGGATATTTGTAATGATTTGCCGAGCCATTAAAGCGGACATGTCAGCGGATCGGGCGTTACATCAGTGGGTTTGGGTCAAAATACATAGTCGCAGCGTAAAATATCCCTAAATTGCCATTTTTTCGAAAATTATTGTCTGTATTTTGTAAATTAGTTGTTCATATAACGCCAACTCCTAAATTACGGGATAAAAAAATATTAAGCCTTTCTTTTTTATCTTTAAAAAATTGCTTTTCGTTTTCTAATTTAATAGTAAAAAAGTTAAAATAAAAAAAAAGTACCTAAATTCGAAATCGAGTCTTGTGTGTGCGTGAGGGGACGCGCCGAGTCAAGGCACTGGCATTCCAAAAGTACTCATGCTGGCTGCTGTTCCTTTCTTCTTCGTCTTCCCCAATTCAAACAAAGAATCAGCAATTGAAAGTACTCACAGCTCCTAAATTCAAATGAAACCCTTGTAATAAAATCACGGTCTCATGTGATTTACGTTGATTGAAGGTTTCTCATCTCACCATGAACAAGAACAGTCCAAACAAGATCGAAGAAGACCCTTTCAGTTCCAATTTCTTGAACCCTCACCACACCCAATCCCAACCCCAGCTGGACGACGACGCCTTCTACCTATTCGAAGAAGATGACGTCAGTCACGCCTCCTCCGACGCCGAACAGCAGCAGCAGCAGCAGAGCAATCGTCCCGCGAACGACGCCCTTTTGCCCGATCAGCCGAACCCCAATTTCTCAAAACCCGGCGATTTCACTCCAACCCGCATCAGCCCCGACCCACACATCTCTTCCCAGTTCTACACGTTCACGAAGCAGTCCCACGCGCTCATGATCCAAACCCTAATCGAAGGGCGACTGGCGACCTCCGACGAGATCAAAGCTGCGACCTTGCCGTCCGTGCTTTCCAGCTGGAGATCTGTTTGGAAAGATCGGAACGAGGGCACGGCGTATGTGACTGCGTGGAAGCGGATTCAGGACAAGCTCACCGTCTTACAAGTGTCTCCGCCTCAAGCATCCGCCTTGAATCTAGACGGCGGCCAGGGCCACGTCGATAATAATTTGCTGTGCTTCAAGAACAATTTGAATCAGTTCGTGTCCCACGTGGATCAGTGGCAGGACATAGTGATGTCTTTTCACAGCGATGCTGATTTCAAGCACCTGGGGTTGAGAGAAACTGTGGAGAGGATCAAGCAGGTTTGGACCGTCGGAGCAAAGTTTTATGGGATTCCAGAGAGTTATGTCAGAACCTGCGTGGACGCCTGTAGGATTTGTGCTGACGAGATGAGTGGCTGCGCGCCGAGGTCGAAGAGAAGGAGATTTGAGTACACGGAATCAATTGATGTTCCCGCTAAAGAAGTGGCTACGAAACTGCAGCAATTGGCTGTGAAGCATAAGGTGGCACTTTGCATTAGGCAGAAGTATATTAGGTACAAGCCATTCATGGCGGAGGTGAAGGACTACGCATGCCATAGGGCAGGTATGCCCGCATCAGCGAAGAAGATTAGGAGTTTGAAGAGGGAGCCTTATGTGTCAAAGAGATGTGGATGTGGATTTAGGATTAGGGCGATTGTTCCCATAACAAACTACAACGACAAGGACAAGACATTTGCTTACGAGGAGGAGGGCACTGCGGTTTTTAAGCTTTATGCAGTGCATTCTGGTCACGAACCAGGGCCATTGGACGGGAATGCGAGGATCATGCATCGAGTGGTCGGGCACAAAGGCGGGTTTTTTATCGACAGCGAGGTATTGTACGGTGTCACTGGCGAGGAAGAAAATGTTGAACATTTTGAGTTCTGGGGAAAAGAATCCTCGGGGGATTTGCATCACACAGTTTTGCAGCAAGTGCACGAGTTGAGGAACGAGTTAGGGTTGCTCGAGGGCAGAATCGGGAGGACACCACCCGACAATTTGGGTTCCGTGTCACATGAGCTCTTTGAAATTTTGAACAAGGTGAAAAGTATTGCCGACGATGGATCGGTGGTCTTATCCTCCGGAAAGCAGCACCTTGACGATATGCTGGTCGTGCAGCACGACTTGCCAGATTGGGGCGATGATCATCATCATCATCACGCTGGGCTTTATGGAAATGGGAAAGATGCAGACATGATCGAAGATGATGGGGACAGCTTTGGAAGAACGCTTGGTGAGGTTGCTTCATGGGATCAAATGAGAGTGGGTTGTAGGAACGATGAGGATATGCTCGGGGAGTCTTGTAAGGAAGTGAAGTGGTTGAAGTCCGGTGGAGAGTTTGGCGAAAAGCTGACCAAGTCATTAAGGCATTTGTCACATGCTGATACAATAGATCAAGATGTAGGTCTTACGGGTATACAGATAGATAGCTTCTATCCTGAAAATCCAAAGTGGTTCGATTCCCCTTGTGGGCTCGACCCTGGAGCAGATTGTAGTGATGGTGGATACAGACATGGAGAGATCGTATAGACATTTCTTTAACAATCTCAGTGAAAACCCTCCCGTTGACCTGGTTCTTTGAAGTTTCTTTTTAATTTGTCCCATTTCGTCATAATTTGCTGTTGAAAGTGGGATGTACATTTGTGTGGTGAACATAGGGGCTGTGGTAACCATAGTTATAGTTTTTCGGGAGTTCTTATTCCTTGTCGTCATGGTTGTTTTTTTGCATCTTTTGCATATAATTGGATCTCCTTGTTGACACCTAGTGTAACATTCGATTCATTTTTATGTTGAACTAATACGAGATGTCGATAATCACTCTGTGTTAAGCTTTTATCGATGTTGTATCGGGGGATCATGTACTACTTGGCTTTTGAGAACGTCTTGTTTTCTTGGCATTCTCCGTAATGAAAGTCCGTATTATCAATGGTATCGAAGCAGTTTGTCTGATGACAGTCTTTTATATGTGATTCTTAAAACCTTTTTGTTATTATCATAATCATTGCATCATTAAGGAAAATCTATCCAGGTATCATCAGTTCTTGAATAGTTCCAAGCATTGTTCTTGGACCAAATCTCTGCTCCAAAACTTTTCGTAGTACTCTGCGTAAGTGAAGTCTCTGTAAATGTTCCCATTCCCTCCATTTGTCAGCTCCTCTGGAGCTCTAATGTCTGCACTATTACAGGGACAGAGAAAGGAAGGCACGGATAGTCTCGGTTTATCAGCGTTCACCAAAGCTCGATGCCACACGCTCTTGTACTTTCCGTTGCTCAGAGCCTGGCCCAAATTTCGTAGCAGACGTTAAGGTAAGACACAAAACTTTCACAGAGTTTAGGGGCAAAGTCAGTAGCATCAACTTACCTGAATCTGATCGCCTATGTTAATTAGGAAAGCGCCCTTCTCGGGCTTCACAGCCAACCACTTACCGTCCTTCAAGACTTGCAGTCCAGCCATTTGCATGTCTTGGAGAAGGATAGTGATGGCATTAGGATCGGTGTGAGCTGGCAGCCCGTAAGTCAAATCGGGCTCGGGGCAGGCGGGATAGTAGTTAATAGCCATGTGCTGACCTTGATCCGACCCTAGTATGTTCGTCAGCCTCTGTTTGTCTAAGCCCAGGCTCTCGGATATGGCTTCCTCTAATCTGAACCCGAGCCTTCGAACTTCCATGGCATAGCTGCTCACTATCTCCCTACGAATGAAGCACACATTTAGTTATTACATCTCTTTTTCTCCTCGAAAAACTTATTAAATTCTGGGATTAACATAGGATTGTTACCTGAAAGATGCAGGAGTATGAGGCCATTCGGGTAAATATTTATCCAAGGGATAGCAATGGAGCCTCAGATAATCCCTCCAATTGTGAACCGTCTCCTTCCCCACATTAAAGCTCGTGGAAAGCCGTGTGGTTTTGGTGGGGTCGTCGGAGTATAGCTTCATTTTCTCTTCGACAGGCATGCTAAAGAATTCATGCGCCACGGCCAACATCTTGTCTACCAGCTCCTTCGATACTCCATGGTTTATCACCTTATAACGATACAAATTTTTGTTAGGAAAAAGAAAACGGAGGCACAGATTAGTGAGAAAAACGACTTACCTGGAAAAACCCGAATTCAAGACAAGCATTGCCGATGTCTTGAACTAGTTGGTTTCGATCTTGGCAGGCCAAGTCGATGACGGGGATGTTGTTGCATTCCTCAACCTCGGACGGGTTAGGCCGATCCGACTCGGGTCGGATGTAATGGGTCGGTAGGGTTGAGTATTTGTTCCCACTAATGACCGTTGCTTCCATGGAGAGGTTGTTGATAGAGCTTTTGGTTGAGCAAAAGGGATGCTTGGGAAGGAAAATGGCCTAGAGAAGCCGCAGATTTAAACAAGCGAACAGGCGATGTATGTACCTTACTACGGCTGTTGTTGTCTGTATGCTGACAAGTTTGTTTCGCAATCAAAGACTTGGAAAATCGGAGCCTGACGTAATGTTGACGGATGACGTCATCCAAATCTGACGTCAGCCTAACTACGTCAGACCTTTGTAATTATTTCTTCCATGGGGGACGGAAAACTAGAAAAATATAAAATAGAGCATGATTGATCTTTGTATAGTTTAAAAAAAATGCCCGTTTTTCAAGTTGTTCTTTGTCAGCATCATAAAAGATTTTCAGTCACACATATCTAATTTGGTACTCCTAAAATACCTAATGGGATATTTTCAGTAGTAATAAAGGAAGGCCTTCTCGAGTTCTAAGCATTTGTCAAATACTTTGGTAAAATAAGTAACTTTTTTTTTTTAACTTTAATTTAAGTGTATAAAAATAAGCAACTAATTCGAAAATTTACCATTCGAATTACAAAATAGTAAAAAAAAAATCAATCACCATCGAAAGTTCATCTAATATTCCATTTCAGATTCTTCACCAAAAAGGTCGTTTCTAGATAGATCATTGTGGTAGAAAAATTCATCTATACTAAATTATTAGACATAAAACTTAGGTATCGTAATTGGAGATTATGAAACCTCACCCACCCAAAGTCATGGTCAACTCCAACGAGGACGGGTTATAGAAATTAGAAATGCTAAAGATGAGACAAAATGAAAAGATTAGTAGGGGCAAATCTCCTTTTTAGAAAGAGGGCTTCATTATATATACTATTATTTTTTGCACACTCTATATGTGTACTTAATATATAAATATATAATTTTCTTTATAATTTATATTGTTTAATAGATGAATAATTATTTTTAATATATATTTACAAAAATAATAGGATATAATTATAATAAAAATAAGTTTAGGGTTAAAATGATAATTACTCAATTAAAACAAATTATAAATGGAAGGGTAAAATTGCAAATAAGTTTACATACCAAAATTGACAGTTTTTATTCATATCTCTCACTTAATAAATAGTATAAATACTAGTTTACGCACACAGAGTGAGTTACAATATATAAATATATATATTATTTTATATTTTAAATTATTTCTAAGTCAAAATTTTTTAATGAAAATTTTGTATTTGTGATGATATAATTATAATAAATAAAAAATTTCGAAGTACAAAATAGTAATATCTTACAAAAGTAATGTACGATGTTAGTTATAAATAGAATAAATTTTTTTCTTAATTATTAATTTTAGAAAAAAAAAATTTGATTGATTAATACCAATGGAGTGGATGACATTTTTTATGTGTGTCTCCCAGGAATATAATAGAGAGATTGAAAGATTATAAACAGTTGTTCGCCAAAGATATTTCCACAAACAATGGTTAGGTTGACTTTTTGAACGTGTTGGTCGGGTTGGACCGATTCCTATGTTGGATCACCTCTCTCGTGATTGAAACATTTCAAAAACATATTGAGAGCTTTTTTTTTTTTTTTTAACGGGCCAAAAGAGAAGGTAATCTCGAAATTTTCTATGGTGGGATTGTAATATGAAGACATGACATGGTGATTATAGTACCATTAAATTATCATTATTCATTAGATACGATTGATAAATCGCCATAAACAAAACGAAAACTCGTACTATTTTTTTGCAGCTCAAGAGGGCTGTGGTAATGAAGCATTATTATTCAAGCTGCTATGCTAGAGAATGCCCTTTTCCTTGCAACTCTTTATGGCTCCATCGAACATTTCTTCGACTCCATTTTCGAACTTATATCCACTTTCCATTAGCTTTTTGCTCGATATGTTGCTGACAGGGTTAACTGGCTTCATATCCTTCCATGTACTGAAAAAAAGAGATTGAAAAAAAAAAAAAAAAAAAAAAAACAAAGGATGCAACTCATTCGATTATAATCCATACATGGGTGAGTGAAAAACTATAGAAACTTACTCCGATGATGGGATTTTAAATTCGGGATATTTAGTGGATAAAAACTCAGCCAATTCGTCGATGGTAGCTTCAACTGCGGAGCAGACGTAACGCCCTTTCGCTTCTTGATGTTCGAAAAGATGTATGTGGATTCTCGCTATGTCATCGATGTGAATGTAACTTGTCTGCATTAAGCTTGGATAAAATGCTTCACCACCTGGAGATTAGTAGTTTAGTTACATAAAAAGTCAAATATTATCTATATGAGTTCTAAAGTTTTATGAGAAAGTATTATTACACTATCATATACATAAGCATACCTAGAATCAAGGCCATGAATACTTGCACAGAATCGGGGATCCTGGGACAAATGAAGGGCCCCACGATCCATGTCGGGATCACCGTGACGAGGTCGAGGCCAAGCTTGTCTGCATATTCTATGGCTGCTCTCTCGGCTAGGGTTTTGGTCACGATATAAGGTGCTGCAAAGGTTCCTCTCTTTCGGACATGATCCACATCTGTCCAGCATGTCTCGTCCAAGATTCCCGATGGATTATCCTCCGTACTGTGACATACTGCTGCGAGGCTTGATGTGTACACCACACGTTTCACGGTTTTCGAATCAGCACATGCCTGAAAAACGCCGAAGCCATGACGTTTAATAAATTTCTCCTAAATAAAATCTACTTTTAACTTATATAGGCACATTGTGTCTTTAGGATGTAGTGTAAGAGTTACTAAATATTTTAGCTGTAAGACTTTGTTGCATATGTATATGTTCTAACACAGTGATCCCTTTGGATTTTCAAGCTTACACATCAACAAGTTTAAACATAACATCAAACACTTCCAAACTCAAGCGTCTTCCCTATATTTAGTGGTTTCGTCAGGCTCTCCACTTATTATTTATAATGATATAGTATTTTTTTTATTTTTTGGTTAATGGGCATTTTCATTAAGTGAAGACGAAATTGTAATTATATGTTAAAGACTTTGTGTAATAAGAACTTCTCTATAACTAAAATATACAAACTTGTAGGATTCCCTGCACTGCAGCCGTGACTCTTCGGTTCTTGACCTCTTCGGACTCTTTCTCGTCGAAGTCAAGGGGGTGCGCCACGTGGAAGACTCCGTCGCATCCTTCGATGGCCGGTGCAAAACTCTCCGGCTCGTCTAGGTCGGCGTGGAAGACCTTCAGCCCCTCCGATGCGCCGGGGAGGTTGGTGAGGTAGCTTATGTCCCTTTTGCCCTCTGTAAAACAACACGATGACATCATATATAAAACTATATTCGTTATTATAGTTAGATGATACCATAAACCGGACTGACCTGGATCCATTCTTACAGTGGTGTGAACAAAGTAATCATCTTCGAGCAACCTCTTCACTATCCATGATCCAAGATAACCACTTCCGCCGGTCACACATACCCTTCCTTTCTCTTTAGTAACCAAAACCATCTCTCTCTCTATCTCTCTCTTGGTGGGTTGGCATTGACTTAGCCAACCACAATTTATCACTTTTAATTACACATCGGTCCTACTTTTATCACCACGTTTATTATTTATTACTTTTAATTACACATCGGTCCTACTTTTATCCCAGAAGGATAAGGCAAACTACAGAAACCTCATACGTTTCTCTAGCTACTTTAAATTTTGATGGTGAGAATTTTACGAAAACATGCACAAGAAGACAAGATATTATAAATGTGATCAAATATATCCTAAGGTACGATAAAATGATGATGATGATGAAAGTAGAAACATTGATATATCACACAACGAAACAAGCATTTTTATTTTGCACTCAACAAAAGGGGTACATATATATACTCCAAGAAAAAATGGAAACTCAAGCAAAGGAGAGATATCTTAGTTATTGCATAAACCTAAGAATGCCAAAACAACAAGAGGAACTAAGATGGTACGATAATGAAGCAATCTAGAAGATGCCCTTTTCCTTGCAGCTCTTAATAGCTCCGTCGAACATTTCTTCGAGTCCATTCTCGCACTCAAATCCACTTTCCATCAGCTTCTTGCTTGAAATGTTGATGAAGACATTGATCGGCTTTACATCCTTCCATGCACTGAGAAAGAAGATTAAAGACAAGGTTGCAATGAAGCATATTAATCTCTCTATGACTTGAAAACATATGCCATCTTTAAATTTTAATTAGAAACTTATTACTCTGATGTCGGGATTTTAAATTCAGGATATTTAGCAGATAGAAACTGTGCCATGTCATCGATGGTAGTTTCAACTGCTGAGCAAATGTAACGCCCTTTGGCTTCCGGATATTCGAAGAGGTGTATATGGGCTCTGGCCACGTCATCGACGTGAATAAAACTTGTCTTCATTATGTTAGGATAGATCACTTCAGCTCCTGGAAATTCAAAAAAAAAAATTGAGACGTTCAATCAATGGTTATATATTATTTTTATATTAGATCATAGCATTTTATTATTCATTAATGTTGCATGTTAAAACTCAACCTCAATTGCCCAATATCTGACCACTGAGACAGTCATGCTTATATAAAAATACCCTTTAACAGAAAAACATAGAACACTCCGAAATATTATATAACTAGAAATAATTTTGTCATCTTCCTCGTAAACACATGCCACTGCACTAATATTCTATAGTAGTTTACACACGTGGTCACATATTAATTTATATCAGATGCTTCATGTCCCAACTTTTATACATGCATTTAATTTATTGTTCCATAACATATTTAAACTGATTCTGCCCCCGATGGTCGGCATCTTATTGCTTATACCCATATGCTGTCTTTTGGACATTCGTAGAATTTTATAATTTACATGTGTTCCCATTATTGCGTTTATATATTATTTGATACTTTCGTCAGACCCTAAAAATGCAATTTTTTTTAAAAGAAAAAGAAAAGGAAATAAGTGAAGTAAAACATACCTAAAATCAAGGCCATTGCAACTTGAACTGAGTCAGGGATCTTGGGGCAGATGAAGGGCCCCGTGGTCCACGTCGGGACCACGGTGACGAGGTCCAGACCGAGCTTGTCCGCACACTCCACCGCTGCCTTCTCGGCTAGGGTTTTGGTCACTATGTAAGGACCTCCAAAGTCTCCCATCTTTCGAACATGGTCCACATCTGTCCAGCATGCCTCGTCTATCACTCCCGACTTATTCTCCGCCGTGCTGAAGCTAACCGCTGATATGCTCGATGTGTACACCACTCGCTTCACTGTTTTCGAATCGGCGCATGCCTGAAAAGCATGCAAAATTCAGCTGATAAGTATATACTGTAATAAGTGATGATTTAGGGTTGAATAGGTTGAAACTCTTTAATATGGTGTAATACATAAGATATACGAGACGAACTTGTAAGATTCCTTGCATCGCAGTGGTGACCCTTTGGATCTTGACTTCCTCGGACTCTTTCTCTTGGAAGTCGAGAGGGTGTGCCACGTGGAAGACTCCGTCGCAGCCTTCGATGGCCACTGCAAAGCTTTCCGGCTTGTCCAGGTCGGCGTTGAAGACCTTTAGCCTTTCCGGCGCGCCAGGGAGGTTCGTAAGGTAGCTAATGTCCCTTTTGCCCTCTGAAAAATATATCCATGACATTATATATCAAATTTGTTCGTTAATAATTATTATTATTATTATTGCATCATGAGAGACGATTGACCGGACTGACCTGGATCCATTCTTACAGTGGTGTGAACAAAGTAACCATCTTCGAGCAACCTCTTCACTATCCATGAGCCAAGATAACCACTTCCACCGGTCACACATACTCGCCCTTTGTTGCTGTCGAGGACCATCTCTCCTTGTGTGTGTGTGTGTGTGTGTTTTACTATGAGAATGAGGTTCGACGAAGGGTGGTTATATCATGCTAGCTTAAATAATGGCATGAAGGTCATTTACGTCTTTTTCTTCACTTCCATTATTGCAGTGCAGAGGCTAATAAAAATATATAAGGGATACATATAAGATGTAATATAAAATCCATTGTTCTCTATTGACTTGAACGTAATTAGTAAATTCGTGAAACATCCTTTTGTTAGGTCGACGTCGCAATAAATGAGTTCTCTGTCCTGAATTTAATACTGAGCAATTAATGGCAACTACCTTACTATAATCATTGAGGATAAAAATTAAGTAATACTGCAACGTTTCATATTTTAATGATTCGAAAACTTCATGGCCTTAGAAGACCATATCCTTCACTCCACTCCCTAAATGTAATCATATCTCCAAAATCTTGAAGTGTTTTGGATACAAAAATAACCTTAATACTCTCCTTCCATCCCACCCATCCCATCCCATAATAATTGATATATTTTAAAAAGAAGGAAAAAAGAAACTAAATAAAACCAATACTTTAGTTGTTGGAATGCCTTTGATCATGATATTGTCTTGGCCTATACGACGATCATATGAATAAATCTAACTTATATTGTTTTCCAATGGGTGCTTCCAAACGCAAGGAAAGGAATCTCATCGATGTTGGGATTTTAAATTCAGGATATATTTTAGTGGATAAAAACTGAGCCAACTCATCGATGGTAACTTCAACAGCCGATGCCCTTATTCGCTTACATATTACATCAAACCTTTCGTTATTACCGTTGGATATATATGTATGATCAGATGATGTTCTAACTGAACTAACCAAACCTGAATCCATTCTTACAGTTGTGTGAACGAAATAGCCATCTTCCACCAACAACCTCTTCACTATCCATGACCCATCAGTTCCACCTGTCACACATGGTGGGCTTTGTTCGAAATTTTTAAGAGTATTTAAGGCACGTGGACAACGAGAGAATTAAAAAAATTCATTATATGAAAAATTATAATCACATAATTCACCCAATCGAAAAATTATTCTACCCGCTGACCTTAACTCTTCATTTAGAAGGAATTTTTCTAGAGTCAGATTGAAACGAGTTTAATAGTTGAAGAAAAATTATTATTTGATTTATGTATTATATTTTGGGTTTGAGAATAGATTTTTTTATTAGAAATATCGACGGTGCGGTGAGATAATAAACAAAGACAAGTTCAAATATACTCATTATTTATTACTTTCAACTACACTGCACCTAACTCCGATAATTGAGGTCCGAGTAGAGATACGGAAGGATAAGGTGAACGATAAGAACCTTATTTTCTCCACAATCTTGAAGTGTAACAAAATGAAAATGAAAATAACCTTACCCTCCTTCCATCCCATAATAATTGATGTTTTAGAAAGAAAAAAAATGGAAAATGAGTAAGTAATACTTTAGGTGTTGGGAATTAATAATAGAAATATATTTAATCATTTTACAAAACTTAGTTTGTGTCAACTTCTCTAAGTCAACAAGTATTACGCAGTGGAGAATATATCATTTTATGTGTTTCTGCCTAAGGCAGTTGCGTAATGTCTATATTTGCCTTGTTAATTAATGTATTTTATAAAACAAAATCTCAATTTAAACATGCAAGTTAAAGATTTGATTATTCAACACATTTATTTCTTCCGTCAATTATTTATGCATCGCCATCCAAGATTTAATACGACGACTAGTATATTTTTTGCTAGAGATTCGAAAAATAAATAAATAAATAAATAATTCATGATCATCTTCTTCTTCATGTCAACTATAGTCACATGGGAATGTGCCAGTAAGTAAGAGATGCCCAAGTTATTTTTATTTTCTTGCACCATTCACATGTCCGTCGGTCTGACCAGAAAGAAAAACAATTGCAGTCAGGTAAGGACTATGCCAGCATTAAATAACAGCAGATAAATGGTATGGAAGCTTTGAATATGGAAGTTGAAGAAAGTTCATTTAGTAATAATAATAATGGCTACATAAAGCTCTGTTTGCTTCCACACAATCGTGGGATCATTCATGGAATCTCCTCCTTACAATATATTGCTAAGACATCATCATCATCATCAAGGTGTTCCAAAACAATGTAATGCATCTTACCTCATCAACAATTACATGAATCTATAAAGAAAGAATACAAGAATTTATTCGACAAAAAGAAAACTCACATCAATGCGTGCTTTTCTTTCCGTTACCATAGTACCCGACGTACCACTTAACGAACTTCTTCAGCCCGGTTTGCAGATCCGTGGTTGGGTTATAGCCGAGCTCCCTTCGAGCCAAACTTATATTGGCATGAGTGAACTGAACATCGCCGTTTCTCGGCATCTTCACAACTGATCTCTTCGCCTTAACTTTGAGCAACCTCTCAAGAATGCTCACAAGATCAGAAACTGGGACAGGGGAAGTGTTTCCCAGGTTGAATACCCTCAGCTGAGCCGGCCCTTTCTTCTTACCGCCACTGCCCGTGCTTTTCTCGGCGGTGTCCAAAGCAGCCAAACAGCCCTTTACGATATCGTCGATGTAAGTAAAATCCCTAGCAACCGTTCCGTGGTTAGGCCCCTCGAAGATTGGGATCGACTTCCCTTTCAAGATATCCTTGGTGAAAAAGAAGTAAGCCATGTCTGGTCTACCCCAAGGTCCATAGACAGTAAAGAACCTCAGACCTGTTAGAGAAAGCCCATAGATATGGTTATAAGTATGAGCTATCTCCTCGCCTGCCTTCTTCGTCGCGGCGTATAGGCTAGCCGGCTGATCGGTTCGATCCTTTTCGGAGAAGGGCACCTTCGAGTTCAGTCCATAGACCGAGCTGCTAGAAGCCCAGACAATAGCTGGTTGAGGATTGACGCCCTTACAAACCTCAAGGAGGCTGACTAGACCGGCGATGTTACTGTGCACATAAGAGCTGGGAATCTCCATGGCATAGCGCACGCCTGCTTGAGCTGCTAGATGCATAACGTGCGTGAAGGGTACGATCCCAAACAGCTTCTGTAATAACTTGGAATCGTTTATATCGCCATCAACGACGTAAACGCCGGCGCGTTCTAGAAGCTCTTGCCTGGCCCTTTTCAGAGATGGATCGTAGTAACTGTTGAAATTATCGAGGCCCACAACGCCGTCGCCGCGGCGCTTCAGAGCCACGGAGACGTGCGTGCCGACGAAGCCAGCTGCGCCGGTGACCAAAACGGAGATCCCATTGTTCGATTTTACCTTGGCTGAGGTTCTAACTCGCTTCTCAAACTCGGGGCCCACGTACGAATTCGTTCTGAGAGATCTCCTAGAGAGATCTGAGGTTGAATGGGATGGCAACGAAGATGGCGATGATGAGGGCGATTTATAGAACAACAAGTAAATAAAACCAAGAAATACCAACGACCAAAAGGAGAGCTTGCCGAAAGAGTAGTACAATCTCTGCTTACTGTACGGTGACTTGTCGATCTTGAACTTACCTGGGGTTGATGGGTTGCTATCAATGTGCTTCATCTGTGTGAAACAATGGCAGCACAGAAAGGAAGAATAAAAATCGAATCTTGGAGGTTTTGGGAGAAGTCCCACCCACCTCGTTTTTTCTGCCCTAAATTTGATGATGATCTTTGAAATGCGTGTAAGGATTTGTGGGATTATTACTCAAATCTTTGATGGTGTGGAGCTGTTCCACACCTTTATTAATGGGAATCTTGTGCTTCCTTCCTTGAAGGTGGAGGGAGGTATGGTATGGTGTATTTACTTTTTCTTTTTTATTTTTATTTTTTATAATTACATTGATGATTGAAATTTTAAAAAAAAAATTGATTGGTTGGAGAGAGAATGGTGCGATTGATTGAGGAGGAAGAAGGAGATTAAGAAAGAAAGTTCAAAACTAGAATTAACGGAAAAGTCAAAACAAGACTTGTCATTAACGGTTGAATTTTTAGTAAATATATATATATTTTCTTTTAATTGAGGTTTTCTATTGTTCTTGTCAATACTTTTAACTCTTTTCTGAATTGAATCAAAACACTTAATATGTTGGAAGTGCCGTGAAATTCAAAGAATCAACAATAATAAAAATATTTAAATATATTTTTATGTTGGTTGGTTGTAAAGTGCCTTCGAAGCTTTGGTCTCTATCATTCACATGGCTGGCTTTGTTCATAACAATGATTTATTAGGTGGCATTTTATTTTATTATTTCTCGAAGATTTTCTAATTTCTAATCAATTGACAAGAATAATAACTTGGAGAAATGAAAGGAGATGTAACTAACGCCCAAGGGAAAACTGAAAAGTTCACTCACCAAACTATATTACCTTTACACTTGTAATCGAACTAGGTTGTTTTCAAGCTTGTTTAAATTGAGGTTGATTAGTTTTTCTTTTCTTCTTTGGGATTTTTCTTTATTATACATTGTGGATTTCAATTTTTTTAATTGAATGGAATCAATTAATTCTTTAACCAACAAATTAAAGCTATAATAATATTCATCAATTTCATTTTTGTTTTAGCCCTAGTATCTTGGGGTTATACTTTTACACTAAGGCCCAATAATCAAATAAATATTAGTTTTTGGGTAAATGGAGAAATAAAAATAAATGAATGAAAAGTTTTAACATAAGCCCAATATCAAAAAGTAGGGCAGTTCTATGGGGCTTTTGATAAAATATTTTGGGATAAAGATATTCCACCTCAACATGGTCCCCCTTCAAAAGCCATACAAATGATTGAATAATACAATGCCTTCAACATCTAAAAAATGGATGAGTCCATATATTTCAAGATTTATATCAGATAAATGTTGATTAATAACCACCCAAACCAAACTCCTTCAACAGCCACATGATAGCACCTTTATTTCTTTTGTAGTTTTCTTACATGAAAAGAGGCTTTCAAAACCTCATGTTAGGGATTAGGATTGCACTACATATTCTTTATCCTCTGTGGCTTCAATCCAAAGCTCACTTCTACTGTACTTATCCAAGAAAAGCTTATATATATTTATAAACCTCCAAATTATCACCAAATACATTTCAAGTGCCAAAATACAAAATCCCATTAAAAACATAAAATTTAAGACAACCTTAAAATTTAGGAAAAGACTCACAAAGCCTAATCTTGCATCCATTAAATCTTACATCAGTCTGCTGCAAACAACAGCTACACAATTTAATGAACATCACAGAAAAGTTTATATTATCCTTATTACTAACCTCAAAGGGGCTCACCAACAAGACAAGAACCAAGTCTTTCAACACATTTCCCATTTCACTCTCCTATTTTATTTTTTTCTCTCATATTTGAGAAATTCTTACCCAAAGGTTACATAAGAATTCTCAAACTCAGAAAAAAAATAAACCAAACAACTTAAAGCAATTCTTTAGCTGCAGCTACAACAGCTTCAACAGTAATCCCAAACTCCTTGTATATCTTACCAGCCGGAGCACTCGCCCCGAATCGATCGATCCCTATCGCTTTTCCTTTGCTCCCAACAATCTTTTCCCAGCCAAAGGTCGAACCCGCCTCGATGCTAACCCTAGCAGTTACGCTCGAGGGCAAAACGCTCTCTTTATACTCCTCGGATTGCTCGTCAAACAGCTCCCAAGACACAAACGAAACCACCCTCACGCCTTTCCCTTCCTTCCTCAGCTCGTCCCCGGCCTTAGCCGCGATCTCAAGCTCCGAGCCCGTACCAATCAAGATCACGTCGGGCTTATCACCCGGCGAATTGTCAGAAATTACGTAACCGCCCTTTTCCACCCCTTCGATGGAGGTCCCGGGCAGCTGCGGAAGCTTCTGACGAGAGAGCGCGAGGACCGACGGCCTCTTAGGGTTTTGCACGGCGACTTTGTACGCACCGGCTGTTTCGTTCCCGTCGGCGGGCCTGAGCATGAGAATGTTGGGCATGGCCCGGAAGCTGGCCAGATGCTCGATGGGCTGGTGGGTGGGCCCGTCTTCTCCCAGACCGATCGAGTCGTGGGTCATGACGTAGATGACGCGGGCTTCGCACAGGGCCGAGATTCTCATGGCTGCTCTCATGTAGTCGGTGAAGACGAAGAATGTGGCGCAGTAGGGGATGAGTCCCGGGCTGTGGAGGGCTATACCGTTGCATATCGCGCCCATTCCGTGTTCGCGCACTCCGAACCTCACGTTGCGCTCTTCTGGAGTGTTCTTTTGGAAGTCGCCATACATCTTGAGGAGGGTCATGTTGGAGGACGCCAAGTCAGCGCTGCCTCCGAGTAGACCTGGGAGGACTTTCGCCAGTGCATTGAGGTTTTGCTGCGAGAGATTTCTGGTGGCATCGCCGGGGCTCTCGGGAGTGTATGTCTGCAGAATGAAGAATTGAAAAAAGTTAAAATTTGTTATACATTGTAAAAATATTCGATCTTTGAGAAAATAGAACTAACTGGAAGAGCTTTTTCCCATCCAAGTGGTAGTTCGCCGGTGATGATGGATTTAAGCTCGGCTGCTTCTTCGGGGTATTTCTTCTCATACTCTGCAAACTTGGCATTCCATTCTGATTCCAGGGAAGCGCCTTCGGGTGTATGTCGGCTCCAATGCCTGCCGTTGAAAATGATATGAATGTCCGAAAAAAACAAAAATTCCTAAATCTGAAGTAAGGGAAGAAAGTAAAGATAGAATTAATGTGCTGAAAAGGAAAGGAAAAATATCCCCACTTCTTCACATCGTCGGGCACATGGAAAGGTTCGTAAGGCCATCCAAGGTTCTGCCTTGTGGCTTCTACTTCTTTGGCACCCAAAGCACTTCCATGAACGCTGTAAGAGTTGGCCTTGTTTGGAGATCCAAAACCAATCGTTGTGGTAACCTACTCAATCCCAAACAAAAAAATAAGAAATTGAAATGAAACTACTCAACAAAATTGAAGGAACTTGAAAATATCCCACACCTTGATCATAGTGGGCTTGTCCTTAACAGCCTGGGCTTCTTTAATAGCAGCACGAATCTCATCATAACCGTTGTTACCATTCTTAACCCAGATCACGTGCCAACCGAGAGCCTCAAACCGCTTATCAACATCTTCGGTGAAAGCAATCTCGGTATCACCATCAATGGAGATGTGGTTGTCGTCGTATAAAGCAATGAGCTTTCCAAGTCCCCAGTGACCAGCGATTGAGCATGCTTCGTTAGAAATCCCTTCCATTTGACAACCATCACCGAGGATGACATAACTTTTGCATCATAAAAGTCTCAAAATGAGAAATAGATTGATGAAAGAAAACAAACGAAAAGACGGGTTTAGCAGCTGGATCTTACGTGTAGTGGTCGACAATCTCGGAATCTGGCTTGTTGAACCGCGCGGCTAAGTGCTTCTCCGCAAGAGCTAAGCCAACAGCATTGGCAATACCCTGACCAAGCGGGCCTACACACAAATCAACGACATTGGAATTAGTTCTCATAAAAATATTACTCAATGCGAGCAAAGCAAAATCAGACAAAATGGAATTAAGGATTCAAGATCAACCAGTTGTGACTTCAACTCCAGTGGTCTCGAAGTTCTCGGGATGTCCAGGAGTTCTGCTTCCCCACTGTCTGAAACTCTTCAAGTCCTCTTCCTGCATAGTACACACACAGAGCGTAAGCTAAGGATTCCATGAATTTAGTAGTTCAAGATTTCACAAACTAAACACGAATTTCACGACTGAATACAGCAGTTAAAGATCTCACTCAGGCATCATCTCATGCATTCCCCGATTGAGAAAATAATGGGACTTAGAACTATGAAAGAAGTATCATAAAGGAATACAAAAACCAGGCGGGGCTGAATGGACAGAGAGAACCCATAGGAGAAAGGACTCAAACCTGAACGGCGTCGTATCCAGCTAAATGGAGAAGAGCGTACTGCAGCATACAGCCGTGCCCAGCTGACAGCACGAACCTATCCCTGTTGAACCAATAGGGGTTCTTGGGGTTGTACCTCATGACCTCATCGTACAAAACGTGACCCATCGGAGCGCACCCCATGGGCAGGCCGGGGTGACCCGAGTTGGCCTTCTCCACCGCATCGATCGCCAGGAACCTGATCGTGTTGACGGACTTCTCAACGAGCTCGGTGTCTGCTGTGGTTTCGAGGGCCTCTACGGCGGCCGATGGTCGTACGGGAAGATTCCTCGAGCGGCGGCGCGTCGATCTGAGGGAGAGGGACGGGGTGGCCGGGTGGGTGAGGACCAGGGGCGCAGGGCCGTTGCGGGGGAGGGTTGGGTTGGTGGGGGTGGCGCGGGGGAGAGTGAGGACTTGGGAGAGTGTGAGAGAAGAAGACGACGCCATGGCTCTCTCTCTCTTTGTGTGAGTTGTGTGTTGTGTGTGGAGAATGAAACGAGGAATTTAGAGGCGAGGGAGGAGATAACAAGGAGAGATATGAGAGGTGTGTGTTTTCAAATAGTATTCTGCCAAAGGATAAAATGAGAAGAAACATCAAAGATAATATTATTATTTAACTTTTTGCCTAATTTACTAATAGAAGTCAAATTTCCATGTCATATATGATAGGATTTGTATATTGATGATAGGCACATCGCTGTCTAATTAATTAGGAATCATCTGGATGCCTTTAGTTTTAACTATCTACTAATTTTAAATAATAATTTAATATTACTAATAAACAGAGATGCTTTGCTTACTTTACCATGTGGGTTGGGTTGGGTTGGTTGGTGGCGAGGGGCTGGCTTTTGTTTGGTGAACTTTTGAAGAATGGAAAGGTTAGTTGAGGTATGGCCGTTGGCTCATTCTTGTTCCTAAAGCTGTCCTAAATTAATAATCTTTGTCATCATAGAGTATCATTTGATTTCATATAAATCAAGAATCCAAACCATTTATTCAATGGTAATGACGATCTCATGGGTACACATGCAATGAACAAAAGTGGGCTTAACATTCCCAAAGGATATTGAATATAACAAGCAATACGTCATATTATTACATCGACATAGTGGTGCTTGTGTAATAATTTTCAGGGTAGGTGCAATGCAATATTTGAAGGGTCAAGTTGTTGAAATTTCAATCTGATTCATACCAATTAATGATGTTTTTCTTACATCATCTTAACTCTTTTACACTCGGAAGCCGAGTTTCGAATACCTCGCCGTGTGACAGCGTAGGGAGCAGAAGCCGACTTTAATGAGGGCGATTTGTCTATATATGCATACCTCTCATTGCTATTCCAGTACAAGATGATCCTGTTTGTAGCAGCATGTGACCAACTATCACCTGTCGATATTTTACGGCGAGCAATACAATGGCGTAAATAACATTAACCAGTTTGATTATATGTTACGATCGAGCTAAGCGTATTGTTGTTTACCAAGAGCTAGAGCCAACTGAAATGATCCGTCGATGTACTTTGTGGTTACTTGATTTAGTACAACGACCTGCAAGAGGCAAATGGGATATAAGATAAGCTTAGATGAATTGAGAACCAAATGATGTGCAAGTTTTTCAAGTCCTTACCGCTAAATTGAACTTCCTCGCGAGGTTCATGAGTTTTAAGGCTGTTTCGCCGAGCGTGCGAGCCCGAAGAGAACTGTCCTCGAAATCTTGACGGAAGTGGTATGCGATGCTGTCGATGACTACAACCTTAACCTGGAAATAACATTACAGCAAAGAGCAATTTTCATACAAGATACAGAACAACAACCAGGAACTGGCATGTATTTTAGCTAGCAATTCTTACGTCTTTATGCTCGGATATGAACTTGTCCAAGTAATTAAACAGCTCGATTTGCTCCGTGTAGGTGCATATACGGAAATAGAATATGTCGTCGAGAAACTCCGCAGGAGTCTTATGTGAAGGGAGGGAGGATTGAGAGTACTTCCTCAGCATACTACTACTACTGTATTCGAGCATGTCCTCAGCACAAGCCTTGGCTATCTGTGAAGCACGCTCAACCAAGAAACTACCTTCTGTATCTGAAGTAGGATAAAAAACAGAGAGATTGAAATCTCCCAATTCAACTACTGTTGACTTGATTAAAACATAATCAAGCAATAAATGGGTACGTACCTATGTAAACTGCCTTGCCTCCTAATCCGCCATACGCAGATGGGATTTGGACATTTATCGCCAGTTGAATCCTGCCATTTGTTCAATGATTAGTAATACAGAGAAGAAAAGTTAAATAGGCGAGGCGAGGTGACTCTTACCCAAGTTGTGTTTTACCGATCCCAGGCACTCCGCCTAATAAAATCAGAACACAAACTACAATGAGAACATAGAACAGAATTGAAATTAAACCTAGATCGTTCAAAGCAGATTGTAGCCGACTCACCGATTTCTGTTACTTCTTTACAGCGAATACCTCCGCCTAGAATGTCATCGAAATCTGAGCAAGATGTGGTGATAATTAAGGCAGATTCCTCCTCGCGGAGCCTATCCCAAGCTGTCTGTGCTCCTGAGCAAGATGAGTGTCTTAGATTTGATGGATCTCCCATAGTCACCAAATAAGTCAGTGGTTTGAAGCCATGAATAAGCATGTGTAGTGTAGTGATTGATTTTATTGGGTTGGGTATTTAAACACTTAGGTGGGAAAGGGCGTCAAATTTTGGGTGAACTTTGATTATACCTAAGTAGACAGGATAGACGAAACATTATTATAACTTTTCGTTGTGCCGATTATAGTAAAAACATGTTCATTTATCCGTTAAACTTTAGCATTAATTATTGTTCAAATCTACATCACCGTTGGGCAGAAAATGAATCAAAACTATAATTAAATAAAATTTATTTTTATGAATCAAATGTCAAATTTTCGTTAGGTTTAATAACTGGCTTGATTCGATGAATAAATCATGAGTGTGATTTTATAATTCTTATCTATTCAAATGGCAATCTTATGTTGGACCAAAAGAATAAACAAGAACCACGCGGCTGCAATTATGTATATATTTTACGCTTAAACTTAATGCATAATTTCGTTAGTTATAACATTCCAATTGAAGTCTTATGAACTCTCCAATTAATTTTGGAGAGTGGTTTCATTTTGAATTAAATTCGAGAAGATCCGCTTCACAGTTGTGATCTTGCTACTCAAGGTCAGGGCAAGAATAAGCGAAAATGACAGGAAGCAATAGGTAAAGAAAATGACAGACGAGAACAATATGATTGACGATTCGATTTATTACGTATTGACTTGCGCACTTATTATGAGTTTGTACGTAATCGTAATGTACAAAGACAGCTTGAACTTTCCTATTCCTAAACACCCACGAGTAAATTAAATAAATAATTAAATAAAAATAAAATACCATTAGATTATTTTCAAGCGTATGATGAAATGATGGGGCTATTTCTAACGGCCCATTTTATTGGGCCAAAGCCCATTTTTGGCAAAAACCTATTTTATTGTAGAATTCGATCCAAACTCACGTATACACTGATTTATTCTATTTAGTCTTAAATCATTTTCAAAATCGTCAAATCATTTAAATCGTCAATACCATTAGTCTTAAATCATGCAGAATCTATTATCTATTCTATTCTATTATATTATGGCTCAAATCATTTTCAAAAGCGTAAAATCTAATTTAATTTGAACTGTAAAACAAAATTACTATTTTATCCTTAATTTATTTTATATTGAATAATTACCACCTTTAAATTTTGAATTCATATAACTATATTCCCAAAGAATACACAATTATTTTTAAAATTATATTATATATTTAATACTAGTACTATTTAATAATAATATTATTATGAAAATGTGTCCAACTCCAAGGTCAAGCATAAAAGAATGATAAGATCTTCGACAAGTGGCAACTCATCTGACACTTTTGAGTTCGTAGCCGTCGCAGATTAGCCTTAGGGTGTGTTTGGTTCATGGAAATCAGTAAGAAAAAGGAAAATAAAATGGAAATAGAAAATTACTTTTTATGTTTGGTTGATTGAAGAAATAGATAGAGAAAAGAAAAGAAAAGAAAATCTAAGTTATGTTTATACTTAAAACTAAGGAAAACTAATTTCTTCACCAAGTGGGGAGGAAAATGAGAGAAAATCTTATTAAAATCATTTTTCCTCCAATTTTCTTTTTCACACCACTTTCTTCAAACCAAACACAGTGTTAACAACCGTCATAAAAGAACGAGCACCTTCGTCCTGATTCCTACAAAGAAACATCGAAGTATGGGAAGAAGTTGTCATATAATGTAAAAAGTTTTAGAAATAAAAAATTTTTTAATATATTCATAAGCCTATCTATGTCTACACATATATATAGTGCCTGGATTAGACACTGATTTTGTCACTTATTTAGGGGGGAATCTCAGCAAACCCTTTACTGCGCTGTGTGTATAAAAATATGCATCTTTCACCATAGGCCTAATCTACATATATGTATAATATGCAATTAAATACGACACATTTTCAAATCCAATGGGTATATATGTCATTTTATCCAGCTTACCTATAGATAGATATCTATCATATTATATCTTATATTATATTTAGTTGAAAATAAAAGATGGTGGTAGTAATATTTATAGACCAGCCCTACCACTGTGTGAGCTTGAGATGAGATGCCGAAAGAACTCATTAGTGTTCGCAGTGTCATCTTACTTTATCGATCTTCGAAAGTGTTCTGTCTGTCTTAATGGGCTGACGATGGTTAGAACATCGATTAAACATCTGTTTAACATAGTTCTAATGTTGATGCAACTGCGCCTTATTCATTAATGGATTTATAAACTAGTCCATGCGGACACAGTATAACAACATTTCACCTAGCTACTTTTCAAGGCTTGCTTTTAATTTCATGTTTTATACATTAACATATATGACGCGGGTACGACCCCGATCAACAAAACTTATGGTCCGAGGGATTTGATTTTGAGAGAAGAAGTGGATTGGGTTATAAATGCAATAAAGAGGACAAAGCGGAGGAACAATGATTTACGTGGTTCAGATCCTCACGAATCCTACGTCCACGGGCCGTCTAAACGATTTTATTAATGAGTATTGGAAGTTACACACTTTAACCCTCACTCACATGTGATATTTTACAATGGTTAGAGAAGTGGAGAACTTGAGAGATTGTGCGTGTGTTCTTGGTGTTATGGTGTGTCTCGAGATTACATATATATCCTCCAATGCATGTACACCGCTTCCTTTATACTTGGTGCGCCTTCCGTACTCTGGAGAAAATCAGAAAGTGGCGTCCTAGTTCCCGGCAAATCTGCACAGTAGCCCCTTAGCCGTACTATGTTGCTACAGTTATCCTTTTTGTCGGAGATGTCCCCCAACGACAGAGGGACACGCGTCCCTACGGTCGGCCCTCAAGGACTGTCAGGAGCGCGCCTTCCTTGTACGGCTCATCCCCTGCTTCCACCTCATCTGATGAGCTCTGGCTGCTAGCTCCTCGCTAGCTAGGCCAGACCTCGTTGGGTTTGTCCTTCCCATCTCTGGGGTCTGAGCCAACTCCCTTGCTGCCCATTTCTGACCCCTATATACGTGCTCGCATGCTTCTGTCCTTGCACTTGACCTGAGGGACTTTGAGGATTCTTCCCATATCCCTTCTTACCTTCAACTCGCCCTTCTCCCCAAATTCCCGTCCTTCTAAGCAATTAGACCCTGCTACTCTCTTTCCCTTAGTTAAGTAGGTGGCGTTCTTGGATCACCCCGCATCAATATATATATATGTTAGCAGCAATAAAATTGTGATTATAGCCACACATGCACCTATTATGACTTTTAACAGTCAATCTATGTACATAGTATACAGCGTACTATGATGAAAAGACCTGAGGTTAAAGGGGGCATGGGATTTCGAAATGAAAAAAGATAGAAATATATATATATATATATATATATATATATATGTGAAGAAAATAAATATATAAATTTATGTCAACGTGTAGGTATGAATATTGCAGACCAAAGCATCTTTCGTGGTGGGTTTTGTTCGATGGTTAATAGGCTTCCCTCTGTCTATAGTCGCAGTAGCGATGATTTTTATTTTAATTATTTTAACTTATCCTCCCACAGTTACTTTTTTATTACAGTTTTTTTTTTGTTCGTACCTATCCGATTATTACATACGATATTTTACGAATAGTAACTATTGTGTACTCTTGATAGAACAGTGCTCAGATTAATAATGAATGTTTGCAAAACTGCAGCCAAGCTGACATATTTCATTTCAAGCTAAGAAAACCAAGAGCTTGTTTGTGAGCAAGGAAAATAAATAAAAAAATCGTACCGTTAGCTAAAATTTGAGCAATTTATTGCAGCTTGTTTGTCCGTTGATCGGCAATGTGTGACAATCATAAAAACTTCTTTTTTTTAAGTACAGATAATTAAAAAAAGAAAGAGAAAGAAAAATAGAAAATGATAGAATACGTTTAAGCTTTCATTGAGAAAGATGGTATTTACATTCTGCACGCAATGTTATATAATATGGAACGATTGAAGCCCACGCCACAAAGTACCACTGACGAATATTATTTTGTATTTATAAACATTGGATAGTTAAATTCTCGCTTTATTTTATTGTTTATTATTAATATTTACACATCATTAATTCTCTTCTTCTTGCAATGCAACTAACTATTATTCTACGAACACTCGACGATGCGATGGTTTTCAATTATGTTAGAAAAGACGTGACAGCCATCTTTTTCAGCAAACAATTAGGGTTTGTTGATCTCTTGTTTGTGTCCCATCCCAAATGGCCAGTAAGTAACATTCTTGAAAGAAAATAAAAAAGAAAACCAATAGTTATTATTGATAAGCATGACATACGTTGATATAATATTACATACACATGAAATATGGTTAGAACAGTATTTATCATGTACATGGCACGGATAACGAGAAAATTAAATAAAGAAAATAATTCGAGAAAATATAATTTTATTATTGAATGTTAGCCAAAGAGATAGTTGCAGGATATCAATGTAAGGACAACAAGCTACATAAATGAAATAAAATGGAAGATATATCTGTCCTCTGGCTTCACTGAAAATAACGTATCTATGTGTGTTTTTGTGTGTGTGAGCAGCCTGAGTGAACCGTCAAATCATAAGATAAATAAATACATAAATAAATGAATCTTATATAAAAAATGATATTCTCTATATAAGAGATTTGATCATTGTGTTTCGAATAATAAAGATATCCCATTGATATTTGAACTTGGAGTCATGGAACTGTCGAAAATTATAAAGAATTTTATTGTTTAATTCATATAATGAATATGAGCTAAACTATTATTTTTTACCTAAAATTCCATCACAAAAGCTATACTATATGTTGAAAGATAATCGATCTTGACCTATCTATCCTAAAAGGACTTTGACTTTGGTAAGACCGTAGTTTTAACTGCATGGGATAAGACCGTAGTTTTAACTGCATGGGATAGGTGCCCGCTATTTATGGCTTTACAAATACTACCCCTAAACTTTAGGACACACACAAACACACACACACACACATATATATATATATATATATATAAACAAAATAAAATAGTGAAAGAGTTGAAACATAAAAATTAATTATGAAAACAACAGATGAATGAGTGAAAGCTAATGAGGGACATGCAAACGTCCTTTTCTCAGTACTCTCTCTCTCTCTCTCTAAAAATAAATCCATGAGAGTGCCAACCATACATTGCCTTTCTACGGATTTTAGTGTGCATATAAATGTATGTCTACTCGGTCACATGTATGGATGACGATCAACAAGTTGTGCAAGTGTTTCATTACCGAACTGAAGCTCGACAGTTAACGAGGGTTAGAAAATCAGTTAATACGACGACGTAACAAGATGGATATAGTGATCGGGTCGGGTTACATAATGGTACTTATCCATTGATTTTGTTTTTTAGATATTATTCTAATGTTATTAATGCTGCATATTCCGACATAATGTTAGTTATATATACTACCAATCAGTACTCTAATAATGTTTTGTTTGAGATATTTAAGAATGAGATTACTAGTTAGATCTTTATGTTAATACTACATGACAAAAAATTAATAATAGTAATAATAGTAATTGGAATAGTTTATTCTAATCCAAAATTAAATATTTCATTTGTCAGTTTTGCATTGAATATGTATTTAAAATAATAGTAAAGTCATGCGAAATTTGTGCTTTTAGAGTAGAGAATTATGAGATCATGACGTGGGAATTATTTTGCACCCATTATTAATTAATATACTCTTTGTCGTCTAAGTACATGTACAAATAGACCCGTTACAAAAGAATAATAGTTAAAATATAAAATTTCATTACGAAATAATAATATTAGTGAGCAAATAATTATTAAAACTATGGCCCTCTAAAACATAATAAAACATGTTTCACTTTTCTCTCCGAGTTGAATCATCTGTAATCTATCAAGTGGCCACAGCTCTCTCCTCTTACACACTCCCTCCTCATAGACTTTTTTATTGTCTTTTAACAAACATCTCAAACCCCAAAAGTTCATTTTTACACCGTTTAGAAGATCAGATCCAAGGTTGTTCGATCATCTGTCAAGCTTCCCTTATATATATTACACACATACGTACCTCCATCACTCAATCTATCAATCAATCAAATCGAATCTCAAGAGAGAGAGAGAGAGAGGTAAAATACACTTGAAAGAGAAAAAAAAAAAAAAGGGAAGAATGTCGTCTTCATCTGTTTTTGCATCGGACAACCACCACATCTCTCCTTCCGAACAGCTCTGTTATGTTCGTTGCGACTTTTGTGACACTGTCCTAGCGGTATATAATTGGCTTCGCTTCTCTATAATCATCAGTTTTTAGGGTCGCATCTCTCTTCGTTTTTCTTGCAAATGAATGCTTCCATTTGATGAGTTGTTTACAAAAAAACTTTGAAACCTTTACTTCTTCCCTTCCTTTTCTTGGTGTATATGTTTGATTTTTAATTTTTATTTTTATTTATAAGGTGAGTGTACCTTGCACAAGCTTCTTCAAGACTGTGACAGTGAGATGTGGGCATTGCACCAACCTTCTGTCTGTGAACATGCGGGCTTTGCTTCTTCCTGCGGCAAATCAGCTTCATCTCGGACACTCTTTCTTCTCTCCTCAGAATCTTCTGGTAATTTATTTTTTCTCATTTTTCAGTACAATTTAGGGTTTCTGTCTCTCTCAAGGAGTATCTATGCTCGCATACGTACGGTCATGACTAAGGATTCTGTTAGAAACTCTTGATATAATGAAAACCCTCGCTTTCTTTGGTTCATTTGAGTTTCTTCTGATGTATGAATTTAGACAATAACTTTCTTGATTTTAGGTATTAATCAATTACTGTCGATAATATATATTGACTGTACATACGCAGGAGGAAATTCGAAACACACCCACGAATTTGCTGATGAATAATCACCCAAATCCAAGCGAGTCTTTCACGCCTCTCCGTGCAGCCATTGATGAGCTACCTAAGCCTCCACTAGCTAACAGGCGTAAGAAAATATATATATCTAAATTTACCATGGCTGATATATATAATATTATATATACAAGACTTTAGATTAAAAACTATTAAAATAAATAACTGATGAAGAAGCCTATGCCATCACAGTGAATTTCTTCCACGGGTCCATTCTTGCTTTTATCCCATGTGTTTTTGAGTGTTGGAAGAATGTTTTCGGTCATTTTCGACACTAGCCTTTCAAATTAACAGTAACTTGTTAAGCAAAGTTAGGTTTTCTTTTTCAGTTTTTTCAAAAAAAAAAAAATTTGAGTTCATTAATTCTTCAAGAGGGATAAAACTCTATTCTACAGAAGCAATTCTTCTTTTCAAGAGGCAAAACTCATGTAAACCTTGTTCATCTGCAGTTTTGACGAAGAATACTATATGTGGCCCTTTTAAATTTTTAGGGTTTTCCACAAATTTCTTCCCAATTTTTGTGCCGTTTTTCATCAGCAAAGCAGTCAAAATCTGATTTTTCTTTTCTTTCTTTTTTTCTTTTTGAAGTTTTCGTTTTATTTCTTTTCCCCCCCGGGAATCAAGATAGTTGGGATCAGAGGAATCTTAGGAAATTTACAAAAATTAAAAAATAAAAAACCAAAATCATTACATAATGATGAAGTAGTGATGAGGAGAAAAAATAAAATAAAAAGGTGATTGCGACAGTGAAATAGTAACTGTACAATTATATACCAAGTGATTTTAATGCGTCCTTGACTTTCTTTGTTTTATTGTTTGTTTCCATATTACAATTTTCTATATTTTCAGCCCCCGAGAAAAGACAGAGAGTGCCATCTGCTTATAATCGGTTCATCAAGTAAGTAAATACCATCACTAATATTATATAAAGAAATCATATTTCTACAGCTTCATATAAAATAAAACCTATATAAAGAGTCCATATTCTTGCAGCTTTAGTTGTTAAGCAGCTTCTTTTTACACATAATTGCTGGTTTGATTTAATGCAGATTCTGAAACATTGATAATATTTTTATAATATGTACATAGGCACGCAGATTTCTATGAACAGAAATCTAAGAAGAATGTAAGGCTTAAATTGATTAAAGAAAATATATTGTTACTCTTTTAACTTTATAGGGATGAGATCCAACGCATCAAAGCTGGAAACCCTGATATAAGCCACAGAGAGGCCTTCAGCGCAGCAGCAAAAAATGTAAGATCTAATCTAAGCCTAACCCTATTTTTTTTTTCTTTATTTTCAGCTTTTATTAGGTGGCATTTAAACTGATTCATCTTCTTTCATGAAGTCCTACGTTGCATTAATTGAAGCACATTCTCTGTAATCATCTAATAACTAAGGACTATATACATGGATATCGTTCAAATTAATACAAAATAAATTCCTGAAAATATTATTTATTTTCGAGTTTCTCAGTGGGCCCACTTTCCTCACATTCACTTCGGACTCGTGCCTGATCATCAACCCGTGAAGAAACCTAATGTTTGTCAAAAGGTACATATATATATATATATATATATACACATATACATATTATATATCTCCAACAACCCTAGTTCTTGACCACTTAAATTCTGACACATTTTTTAATGCATAAAAAAAAAATTAAATGTAAATAAGTCTGGGTTAGATGTTTATGAGATTTGCACGGCTTGATAAAGAAGACACACTGAAAATATATATTTATTTTATTTATATTAATCTATTTCTTCTATCTAATTAGGAAAGAGAAGACGTGATGATGAAAGATGGGTCTCTTGCAAACTTGGGTGCGACTCCTTACTAAGCTGCTGGAATGAAGTTCCACTGCTTTGGCCTTTAATTTTCTCACTATATTTACTTTTATGTATTATGCGTCTTGTGATCGATCGATCTTTCGTTTAGTTTCTGTAGTTAGGGTTTGTATGATTATGTAAGGACTGTTGGTGTATCGTTTGTTACTTTGTTGTAATGATTTTGTCGTCGTGTTAGTGTGCTGCTCTGATTAACGTTAATTAAATGTTTTTAAATGAAGCTTTGTTTTAAATAAATAATTACTTAAGAGGGATAAAACCCAAAATGGTCCACGATGTTTACCCTATGAACCAATTTAGTCCCCGATGTTGTCGATTTTGAACCAATTTGGTCATTAACGTCAATTTTAGCGGAAATTTTGCACGTGCCCCACTCTAAATCATGTATGGATCGAATTTTGGAATATTTGCAAGATTTGGGTGGGTTGTATTGTTTTCTTTTATTGTCAATGAAGCTCGGCGAAACAGACGATCTAGCACTCGTGTTCGAATTTTAGAGGAGTAATTTTTAGTTTTGTGCCCTAATTTCAGTAATCATTTCAATTTTATCGATCTAGATATGATTTAGTGTGTGGCGCGTGCGAAATTCCCGCTAAAATTGACGTTTATCGTGGTGGAAGGACCAAATTGGTACAAAATCGACAACATTGAAGACTAAATTGGCCAGACAAAACATCGATGACTAAATTGGTCCATAGGGTAATAAATTTTTAGCTAATGAACTATAATATGTGTATTGGGCCAAGCCCAAATAGAAATTCAGCCCGCTATTAGGAGAGGAGTGTTAAGCCTACCTCATTAATCCAACAGACCTATTTCGTACACATCAGTTGATCAATGAACATTAATCTTTTTCTATTTTTCGGCTGTCAACTTCGAAACTTCACTATCGACTATAGAACGATTCCAACCGCCTTCCAGCGGAACTAATCCCTTGATTATATGTATTGTCCCAAGTCCATACAAACTACGACAGTCAAAAAGTCCAACTGAATTCCATCTCATGACCTCCTTATGTAAGGACTCTACTCTACCACTTAACCTATGCCCAAGAAGATTAATCAACCAATTACTTTTGTTACTCAAACTATAGAAAAGTGTTAGGGCACATACATACAAGTTGAATCTTTACTTTGCGTCCTTCATCACAAGACATTCTCATCCCAAGAAAGAAGAAACACATACAGCACTCTGTAATTTTCTATATAACAGTTCATGGAAGTAAACCCTTAACGAAAAGAAAACAAGACAAACTAAAAATAATGAAGTTATACACACATTATCCAAGAGTATTATACCTCCACGAGCTTATATCCTCGCAAGTCATTGTCCTTGAGCATTCGAAAAGGCTCACTCTGATCCACTTTTTGAGCCGCTGATATAAACTTGCGCCTGTACAACAGTCCCAGAAACTTTGAATCCCGGGATTACAGTGAACTCGACTACTGGCCTCGTCTTTCCCGACAAGCTATGTTTCCCTAAAACGTCTTCCATGTAGACCATGGAGAACTCTGCTCCTTTACCGACCCTGAATATCTCGACGATGGGATCAAACAAGTTAGCCAGTTTATGAAACAGCCACACCGAGCTAGCCATCCTGACGAATGACTCGTAGAACACTGTCAGCGATTTCCATGAGTCCAGCACTTTCTCCTTCCTATCCAAATTGCTGAAGATGGACGACTCCATTGTTGGGTGGATCAGTTCTTCGTATTTTTTCTCACAGAACCGAGAAAATTTGCACTTCAGATTCTTGCTCAAGATCTCCATTGGATTGCAAGCGACGTGCTCAACCAACTCGTTCAGAAAACCGTTCTCAGTTCTGTCGAGAATGCTGTTTTCTTCTTCTCCGCCCAATTCGAAATCACTCTTGTCAAAGCCTTGTAACATACCCAAACATACGTAGGACAAGAATGTGTACTTATAGTGCCCTTTTTTCTGATACTCCGCGCCCGAATGGATGTGACTCGATGCTTCTTCGACGTCCCACCCAGCTTTTCTCATTAAAGAAATCAAAAGCTTTGTGAAACGCTTCGATGACCGAATCGAATCCCCCAAAATTGCCTCGAAAACCCTAATTGTCAGCAAAACCCCCAAACCACAATCATCCACATTCCCCAATCTTCTCGACAAATCGTAGTTCAATCCCCTAATTTTGTCCCTCTTCTTCCTCAAGATCCTAACTTCCTCATCTTTCGCATCAATCATCGATTGCAGGTAGTTCACCACAGTCTCGAGAGCCCTGAGCTTGTTCTGATTCTCCTGCACCTGAAATTCAAAAACCGATCCATTTCCCAGCTCCTCAAGCCCCAATCCCAATCCCCCTTTTCTGTACAAACCCTTCAACTCAGTCAATTTCTGCAAATTCGACACGATTAACTGATCCGCCGATTCCAGGGCATTTTCGTCGATTTGGGGCACATGCGCCGCTTGGAATTGCACGTAAGAAGCTTCGAAGGACGACAGAAGCGCAAAAACAGTATGTATCAAATTTGGGTACAGATGAGCCTGACCAGAACTGTGCCTCTTCGAGTCGGGCCTGATGACGACGACCTTCTGATCGGTAATAAGCTCTTCCGACGAATCAAGGAGGAGGGATACGTCAGCGTCTGCGTCACCTCCTTCAATCGACGCGTAATTATGGTCGTCGGAGAAGAGCTCGTAAGTCTTGGTCTTGAAAGCCAGCGCAAACTTCTGAAATATGTCGGAGAGCTGCGGCTGCAACGGCGGCTGCGGCGCGTCGGATGCGCTTGGCTCTTCTTCCATGATTTACCAAAGAATCGAAAATTCCAGCTTTTAATGCCGCCGAGGCGTGCTTGCCTCTATGTGCGTGTTCTTTGTGTGAATTGTGCGGTTCTTTGAATGGCTTTGAAGTAAGGTATGAGTGTGTGAGTGGGTGCGTGGGGAAAGTCAATGCAATGAAATGTGACCGTTTCTTTTTTCTTTTAGCTTTTCTATTTCTCTTTATCATATTGTAATAAAATTGGGAATTTTTTCAACAAAATAATAATAATTGAAAAGATTCCTTATTTTATTAACAAAAAGCATCTGTAATTAAAAAAAAATATTCATCATTGAATTTTATAAGTGCTTACATACCTAAAGCCTTGACTATCATGGTCCTTTTCGAAGTAGTTGATATATGATTAATTGTATTTCGACTCTTAACATGCTTATTAAATATTAGAGATTCCTATAGTGGTGTGCAACATTATAGTAAGTGGCAGCTTTAATAATTATTACAAGCAAAGTCTCAATGCTACCCACTTGGGTTCCCCAAGTGAGTTGAGATTGTGACACGTGTCCCATCTAAAAGATGGTGTTGAGATCAACATCTTGGATTGGGAAGGTGTGACACGTATCACAATCTTAACCCACTTGGGTATCACAATCTTAACCCACTTGGGTATAACCTACCCAAGTGGGTAGGTAAGAATAAACCTAATATCAAATATGCAGTACTAAACTGACTCATTATGGGCCTATTATATGGGCTGGACTATTGAATAATTTGGGTCTTAAGTTGGCCTACCCAATAAGGCTTGAGCGGCTAAGCTAACTTTGACTAAAAACCTTACATCGTTCTGCTGTGAAGGGAACAGAAGTTTCAGCTCGAGCTGAAGAAGAAAATCGATGGCTCCAAAACCGAAAGATAAATCGAAAACGGCGCTGTCTTCATCCGCCCCGGCGGTTTCGGTCGAAGATCTCTTCACGTCTCTCAATCGCCACATCCAGCGATCGGAAATTGACCTCGCAGTTAAAGTCGCAGATCAAAGTATGTTGTATCGTTTTAATTTTTGGTGTGCATATGAATTCCCCAAAGTTTGTGACGAAGCAAAATTTGTTATTCATGTTTTTGTAATTCGTTTCGATTTGGTTTAGTTCTCGCGGTTGCGCCAGGAGATGAGGACGCGATGAGATGTAAAGTCGTGGCTCTGATTAAGAACGACAGCATCGATGATGCCTTGTCGGCTATTAATGCATTCTCGAGGAAATCGTCTGTTGATTTCAGTTTGTTCAAGGTGGTCTATTTTCCCTTGCAATCTATAGGTCTATTTTCCCTTACAATCCCCCTTTTATGTGTAATGGTTATTTATCATGTCACTGCAAAATTATTTACAAGCAATGTGGGATCTGTTAATGAGTTATCGCGGTTAATTTGATCGTACAAGAGATTTAGCTTTTAGTATTGTTGATTGTCTGGAGTTTGTGCTTTGAAGTTTGTAACCCAGATAGATCTAGAGAGATATAGCCGCTACCAATGCGCCTACAATTCTATTGTTACGAAATTTTCTGAAGGTTGCATGCACTTTATTGGTTTTTTTTATTGTATTCTTCCACCAGTCTACAAATTGAATATGCAGTTTCGTGTCAATGTATACATTTCTCAGACTTAACTTCCATCACTTCTTTTATCTCTCCTTTTTCACTTTCCGTGTGTGCGTGTGTCATCTTTCTAGTTCTGATTTCTCAATTTCTCAATTGGTTTGAATTTGATGAAGTTGGACTAAGTTTTATGAATTTCATCTTCCATATCTTTGGTACTTCTCTCTCTTTGTTCAGTTCACTTACACTGACAAGATGTAAGCTAAATATCTCCTAATACATTTATATTTCTTGTGCATCTTGGAAGTAGGCATACTGCTTATACCGGCAAAATAAGCTGGATGAAGCCCTGGGATCCCTCAAAGGGTCAGAAGGAGACACTGAAGCTATGTTGTTAGAATCACAGATTTTGTTTCGTCTTGGGAAAATGGATGCTTGTGTGGATATATACCAAAAGCTACAGAGGTCAAAGATAGATTCGCTAGAAATAAATTTTGTAGCCGGCCTGGTTTCTGCTGGTAGGGCTTCCGAAGTACAGGGAATATTGGATTCTCTTCATGTTAAACCTACCAACAGCTTTGAACTGGCGTATAATGTTTCGTGCTCGTTGATTGAAAGAAACAAGTGTAAAGATGCAGAGCAGCTCTTGCTGTCGGCAAGAAGGTGGTGCTCAATATGAAATGTTCAGTTTCTCACAGTTTTTTAACTTAGTTTCTGGTGCACATACAACTCTGATAACCATTTAGAGATGAAGGTTATCCATGTTCTACTGCTTCATAAGTTCCTGTAAAACATGAAGGAGGCCCACTTTATCGTATTCCTTCTCCGTCCACACTTCTGATGCAATCTTCTTTGGGCACTTTTCCTTAGTGCATATGGCATTGTTCTAGTGTCTTTCCTTAGAAAGTTGACATGCGTCACTGCCAATCATCTGAATGTTGTGTGTTACTCATAATTATTCTTTCTAAGTAGCTGATTCCTTATTTCCTTCTTTCTGTTTCCAGAATTGGTCAGGAAACACTTATGGAAGAGAACTTAGGCGATGATGACATAGAAATTGAATTGGCACCTTTAGCTATTCAGTTAGCATATGTGCAACAGGTAAGATGGTGAAACTTGTGTTTGTTCCATAACATTTTCTCCCCCTTGCTGAGAGCTTGCAATAAGCTTCAAATGGATTTTTCCAGATCTTAGGAAACACTCAAGAAGCTTTTGAATCTTATTCCAACATCATTAAGAAAAACCTTGCGGATGAATCATCGCTTGCCGTTGCGATAAGCAACCTCATCGCATTAAAGGGCCCCAAGGACGTTTCTGACGGCTTGAAGAAACTCGATAAGCTGATCGAGAAAAGTGAAACTCCTCTAACTTTCCATCTTGCACGTGGCCTTGATTTAAAACTGTCTCACAAGCAAAGAGAAGCCATATATGTCAACCGTCTGCTACTATTACTTCATGCTAATAAGCTGAATCAGGTAATTACAGTTTAAGCTGCCATTCTTACAAATCTCCAATCTCATTCATGTTTTCATAATTGTAATCTTGTTTGTATTATATCCCCCACGTTTCTAACACAATCACTTCATAAATAATAGGCCAGAGAACTCGCGTCTGCACTTCCAGGCATGTTCCCGAACAGCATAATGCCAGTACTACTTCAAGCAGCAGTACATGTACGTGAAAACGAAGCCAACAAAGCCGAGGAGATCCTTGCCCAGTTCGCAAAGAAATTCCCGGACAAGTCAAAGATCATCCTTCTTGCCCGGGCACAGGTTGCTGCTGCTGCAGGCCACCCTCAAGTCGCAGCCGATTCTCTACTCAAAATCCCTGAAATCCAACACAAGCCCGCTACAGTTGCAACCCTCGTCTCCCTCAAAGAACGTGCAGGAGATATTGACGGTGCAAATGCCATATTTGACTCCGCGATAAAATGGTGGTCAAATGCCATGACGGAGGACAGCAACCTAGACACTATAATGCAAGAGGCTGCCGCTTTCAAACTCAGGCATGGGAAAAAGGACGAAGCTGCCCGTCTCTACGAAGAGCTCGTCAAAAACCGTGGGAGCACCGAGGCCTTGGTGGGGCTAATCAAAACCTCTGCTCTCACAGACGTTGAAAAGGCGGAGTCTTATGAGAAGCACTTGAAGCCCTTACCTGGCTTGAACGGCATCAACGTGGAGAGTTTGGAAAAGACTTCGGGTGCAAAGCCGGTTGAGAACGGGCAGAGCGCAGGCATTGCAGAAGCGTACGAAGCGAAGAGTAAGGATAGTAAGGCGAAGAAGAAAAGGAAGAGAAAGCCAAGGTACCCTAAGGGGTTCGACCCGGCTAACCCAGGTCCCCCGCCAGACCCTGAGAGATGGCTGCCGAGGAGAGAGAGGTCGAGCTACAGGCCGAAGAGGAAGGATAAGAGAGCAGCTCAGATCAGGGGTTCTCAGGGTGCGGTTGCCAAAGAGGCTTCTGGGAGTGCTAATCATTCGAAATCGAATGAAACTGGCGGCTCTAAAGGGGCGGGTAGTTCTAAAGGAGCGCCTCAGACCGCTTATGCGGGCCAACACAAGGGTTCGTCGAAGTCGAGGAAGAAATCGAGAAATTAGTTTGAGATCGATGTCTGTATGGTTTTTCATTGTTATGCTATGGATTTTCATCCGAGTTGAGTTTCGTTTCGATGGAAAGACTAATGTGCTTTCACTGAGTTTAATTAGAGGGACATAATCTGAGTTTTGATGCTCGGCGTGAGTGGGTAAGAAAAACCTTACAATTGTCTTATTTCTGAACCTTTTTACACAATTTATGTTGGGATATGTACTTTTTGTGTCATCTAACCAACGTCTATAATCCTGTAATGATTGATATTCAGGAACAGTAACAGAGAAAAATGTTTTTAACAACAGCAAATTAAAAAACGATGCAATATTTTCAAACTACAACAGACATAAAAAGCAAGGGGATATAAAAGTATCAATTCAACTCATTATTATTTTGTTGCCTGAGCGATCATATTGCTGATTGAACTTGCTTGCTCCTTAGCAGCCTCCACCAGAGAATCCTGCAACATCATGCGAGCAAGCGAGTTAGCTGTACTTTACTATCCCTTTCTTTTTTCAAGTAAAAGTAAATAAGTCGTCGTCCCATTTGATGCATTGAAAGGTACAACTCACAAACCTGTGCAGCGATTAGACGCGCTACGGTTTTCTTGCTCGATTCTTGAAGTTCTCCAGCTATCAGAATTTCATCCAAGATGTAATATACCTGCAGTGATGTTGGAGGACATGGGGATTTAGAAAACTAGAACGATGTAATATAAAGAAAGAAAACTAACTCCAATGGCGTTCTTCATTGTACTCATTCCTGATTAATGACAAATCGTTTTTTAGTCAACTATTCTAAGCTTAGTTTAATGCAACAATATATAATTACACTGTTAAATAAATTAAAAATAAAATCAATCACCATAATAGAGGTCGAATTTTGACTACCAAGGAAAAAAGCGAAAATAGAGGGCGAATTTTATGCTGTCTTTAAAAATGCCCTTATAGAACAAAATGTACATTTCGAGAGCCAAGATAGAATTGGCAGATCCAGTTCAATAGAAATTACTGTTAACTTGCCTATCATCATCCTAAACTATCTAGACGGACCCGAACGAGCATAAATTGGAATTTATTCTTGTTACACCTCTCTCAATAACACAATAATATCTCTCAAGCATATGGACTTTCAACGTAATCACATATTATATTCATGCAAAAACAGTCTGCATCAACTTGTTAATCAGTTAGAGAGAGATAGATAGGCCATGAATCTCACCTTATGGAAATTGAATATCAAATCCAGCTCACAGACCTAAAAACGTAAGAATAAATTTGTAACTGAATAGCAGAACTAATAAACAACAATGTAAGTCAATTCAAATATAAATTAACAGTTCTATCTAAGGCCTCACACTTCCAAAGTAGCGGTCAAGTATCTCCACAAAGTGGTGAATAATTTCGAGGACCTCCAATTCATTATCATCCTGGTCGATGCACATACAGAAGTAAAGGCTAGCGTATCTGTAGAATGTAATGTGAAAAATTGTAATGAAAAAAAAAAACCCAGTTGCAGAGAACACTTGAATTCTAGTTAAATCTATTGATACAAAAGTTAGGAGGCAAAGGATCGCATTACTACCTTTTGTAAGCAACCTTATATCCCCTCCATTCAACAAAATTACACAGCTTGGGACCTCGTGTAAGAATTAAACCACTAAGCTCCCGGATAACCTATGCATACAAACAGTTAATCAACACATGACAACAATGCCGAAAACAAAAGTAGTAGCAGTCAATGGCACAAAAGCAACTATCTATAGGCCAAAAATTCCATCAAACAAAAAGCTGAATCAACGACGCGAGTGAAGAAACAATACCTTAGTTCTTTCCTTCTGAGAATAAGGTGAATACCATTTCGTGAGCCTGACTTTGCCTTGTCGGCTGATAAGAAGAACGAAGTGGATCTGGAAGAAGGAAAAAAAAATGAGATCAACAATAATAGAATTGCATAGACAGCGATTTACAGCAAACACATCATACGCGCATAATCGATCTGAACAGCTTTATCAGCCATTAGAATAAGCATAAATGAGAAGTTCACCAACCATTCTCGGCCGTCGTAGGTCGGATCGGAACGATAATACGCCGATCGCAGGTTAATCGCCGACGAAACTTCAATCGGATCGGTGTGGTAACACTCGCGAGCTGAATATTAGATGAAAATGAGATGGACAATACATTAAATTACAAAATGCAAAAATGGGCCGTCTATATTGGGCCACGATAAATGGGCCATTCTTTCCGTTAAAGCCCATCATTCTAGTTTTTATCACAAATGAAAGATTAGTCCTATAGGTAGGCTATACTCCGTATGAAATGAAATTATTATTACAGTTATTATTATAATAGTTAGAAGGATAGGAAAAAAAAAATATATACAGATATTTAGAATTGTATGTTAGAGAAGAGTGTGTCTGGGAGTTAGAGATAGGACGACAGTAATGTTTGTAAATCTATAGACAAGTTTTAGACAAACAAAGGTCAAAATAGTCGGAACTCTCTCTAATATATAACTTTGAACATTGGTAGAGAATTTCACATTACATACTCCCTCGTGCAATCTCGGGACCATTAAATTAATAAATAATACAATCAAAAAGTATTTATATATTATTTAGTAGATCAATATATTATCATGTAAGGGTATGAAAAGATAAAGAATTAAAAAAACTTGAATAACTCTGGCAGTTCACTTATTTCAATTGTTTTGTCTTTATAAGACCAACATGCAAAGAAATATGCATTTAATGTCTCCCATAAAAGGTATTTAATTTTCCCATGCATTGAGAAAGAATGTGATGTGCTGACTGATGAGAAATATTTATAATTCGAATGGGACATAAACTCTTGGCATCAATCCCCACGATCTTTGCTTCATTAATTTAAGGCTACTTCCAAAAAATCACATTAAATGAAATAAGAAATGTTCCTACCTCTAATAATATAAGTATTAAAATATGGATTATTCTATTGGCACCCCTCTATCTACTATTTGCACCCCCTATTAAATAGTTCAGTTTTCAATGTTGACTAATTCTTTCTAACAGACCAATTCTTTATTAACTATCTTCTCTCACTTAATTATAGAAACTTAAAGTTGTAACTAACGTGAATAATATCTAAATTTCCAATAATTTTCTTATATTTTGATTTTGCAAAAATAAAAATAAAATAAATGTGAGAAAATGTTATATTATTTGTATTTTAGAATATTATATTATGTATACATAATTGCATATTTGACTAAATTAATCTTAAATATTTCCCTAAAAATATTAATTGTCATTAAAACTAGATCATTTTTTTTATGAATTTATTGAATGGTAACAATTTTTGTGGTGGAATATTAATATTTAGCCAATGATTCTGTTTATTTAATTCAATAATATATGTTAACAAGAAATATTTGTATTATATGAATATTTTAATTAAAATAAGCTAAATATTAATACTGATAAATTTAGAAAAATTAGTATTCTTTTAATTTAATTGTAGTATAGATTAATTTAAAAATAAATAAAAATAAAATTAATATTGTTGAATTGAATGAGTTAATAAAAATAAATAATAAATTAATAAAATTATTGTTGATGAACCTAAAATAAATTAATTTTTTTCAAATTCCAAGGTTATTTTCACCCCAAAAGGGGTGTCAATAGTAGTACCCTAAAATATTTATTTCGATATTCACTTGTAACGTGAGGTAACAATTTTTATACGCTAACGTGTGAACCCTAATTTTTCAAGAACCTTCTTTCAAAATAATATATTCGGATTAGAGATGTAAAGGAGCCGAACTCAATTATATATATATAATAAATACTATTTGACTGATAATGATCATTAAAAATTGAACCGATTGTAAGGATGGAATCTACTACTTGTAATAATAAAGTAGCTTACCTTGGTGGTGCGTGTTACTAAAATTAAATTTAATCGACCTAACTCGCATTGATGACGATGAATATATATATTATATATATATATATATTTCATATATACATATAATGGTAGATATCAAAGAAGACATGACTCCATGCCTTACCATGTTGCATATATTAATATTACACGTTCTTCGGTCTCTCATGAAAAAAAGGGGTTTCCTTACGTAGTGAAACTCTACAACATCAACATATTCATTTCGCATCTTCACTCGCTTGTTCTATCTTTTTTATATACATACAATACATTGCATTCTTTTTTGTGAAAGACCTAACTTTTTCTCAAGCATTTAAAATATATCGATATTACTCATATAGGGGCCCCCTTTGCAGAATTCGAATCATTTGGTCCAACGGTACCTCTTTTCGGTTTCGAAAATTATTTAATGTTTTCATATATACCAATAATATATTGAAATAATTAAAGAAAAAAAAAACTAGCTATAGTGGCTTTCATTTCTTACTTTACCGATTTATATTCGAAGTATAGGAAGAAGAGAACATCCATCAACACCAACATGTGAGAGAATATTCTCATGATAGTTCGGTAGTTACATCTCAATGAAGAAAGATTGCAGTAAACTATAAGTAATGTACATTTGAACATTTATTCAAATACTTCAAGGCTTTTAACTTAGGTTTAATTAAGGCCGAGTACTTTTCCTGACAAGAAACTTCATTACAACTGAGAAGTACAAGCACACACACTGTTCATCCTATCGGTATCGCTATTCACTTGTACATGACAATAATGCAATGAGAATATTTAATGGAAATATTTTCTGATGATATATATATTCAATAAAAGTAAATATCCATTTCCATTGATGAAGTCTACTTACAGTTTCGTGTTGAAGACAAGCAAACGACGAGTAGGCCTGAGAAATCAGTTTGTGGTCACCAAGAATGAACAGTTCTGAATTTTGACCACTGTTTTGATCGTATCATCGTGCAAGAAGAACAAGGAAATGTAGAAGAAATATATATATATATATATATATATATATGTATGTACATCTTTTTTTTTCCTGCAGGCAAAATCTAATGCAATAAGGGTCATCATTCAGCAATTATTTAATTAGCAAAAAGCCTAATTTTTAGGACAATCTGTTTGCTGTAGCTTTAAAGAATCACGAATAAGAGCCAGACATCCATATTGTCCCCATTCCCATTAAATCTCCTTCTCTTAATATCCACACCTTTTTTATTTTTTTTTACAATTTAATAAATATTTATTCATCTATAATTCTATATGTAGTAATCATGTGGAGCCCATCAAGATTAAAAAATGTTCAATGCATACCACGGAGTAGGGTTGCAAACGAATCAAATCGAGTCGAATACCACTATATTTTATTTGTATTCTGTTATTAAATCTCGAATTCGAATTCTATTCGAATACTAAAATCAATTCGAATTCTATTTGACTATATATTCGAATCGAATATCGAATATTCGAATATTCGATTATTATTTTTTATATTTTTCATAATTCTATTTAATAAGACAATATAAATAATATTATATTTAAATATCTATGGAATCATAAATATTATATTTTAAAAATATTGAATTATTTCAAATATATTTCGAATTATAATATTTTTTTGAGAAATTTTGAATTATAATATATTGTATTTAAATAAATATTTCATTATTATTAAATATATATTGAATTGTAATAAGTATATTAAAATAAATATTTAATTATTCTAATCGAATATTCTATTAATATTCGAATCGAATATTGTGATATTTGTATTCATATTCTAATATTATTCGAATCAAAAAAATTATTCTTATTTGAATTCTATATTCTAATATTTCGAATTCGAATCGTAAATTTCGAATCGAATCTCAAATCGAACCAAAAAAACTCGATTCATTTGCAACCCTACCAAGGAGTATTCTGAGTAATATAAAATGTTACTCATAATAGGTGCCATTGCACAAGGGAAGAGAAAGAAATAAAGAAAAAACCTTTTTTGTTATTTAAAGAAAGAAATCGATAGAGCCACGAACGGTGGTAAAAATCTAGTTTTCAACTATAATTACATCAATTAATTACGATAAAATTTCATAGTTTAGTCGTGTGCTTAATTGTTCTCTTAATTATTTGTATATCTGTCGTGAATCTGACCACATAGTGGTAATAATACAAAGTCATATGTTCGAGACAAAAAGAAAATGCCATTTATTTCACAGTTAAATACCCTAATTCAGCACTCTTTTTAAAATACCGTTAATCACAGATACTTCTTAATATTCCCTTTTTTTTTCCAACTATTTATCACAACGAAATCTAAGTAATATATTTGGTCCGAGGGAAAAAACGCCATGAAGTCATTTTCTAACCACGTTTAACTCAAACATAAAAATAAAAGAAGAAGAAGAAGAATAAGGTGGGGATATGAAAATGAAAGACAGTACATGTAAGTAACTGCAATGATAGTTACTACACCATAGTATTCTCTGGAATTAAAACGAAGTTATAATCAAATGGGACCTATCTATATATTATGTATATTCTCATTACACACACTAGCAAACGCCAGAACCACACACATGCACAAAATACAGACACCTATCAGAGGCAAATGTTAATTAATATAACATAGATGCAATAAAAACAGTACGCTGTATGTGAAGAAAAAGTGAGTCTACAAAGCTGGAAGGTGACGAATGAACAGTAGCTTTGACGTGCATGTAATAGAAAGAGACTTATGATGAGGAAATGTGAACAGTGAAACAATAAGATGTAGGGACAGTTTTCTTCTTTTTTTTTTATTTTAATTTTTATTACAGTGTACTACTGTGTGTTGTAAATTTTGCCAAGATCCGACCAGTGCTCTAATATCCACGCACTTGCCGGCACTTCCTTCATTTTTTATAGAATTTTTTTTTTCCAAGAAACACAATATATACAAAATATAAATATTGGTTATTTGAAGAGATATATGTAATGAGGGAGACAGCAGCCAACCCTAATTTCATGCCCATGTCTTGATTCTCGGTTAAAAATCTTGGGTCATGGTAGTAATAATTTATTTATATTTTATTTTTTAGGTTGATGAACTTTGTTTCACTTTTTGTAATCACTGTTGAAAAGGGTTCATCTTGTTTCTTTGACATTCCCAAGACCTCTCTCTCTCTCTCTCACTAATCCCATAACACCAATCTTTGTTTCTTTCCATCTCTCTCAGTGTGTGTGTTTTTTAGCATGATTTTAAATTCTACCTTGACTAGTCACCTTTCACAAGTGATATCTTGTCTGTGGTTTACTCAATTATTTAATTTAAAATTAATAATTTATGCAGTTCTTTCTCAAAGTGTTTTACTTTAAATATTCATCCTCAAGCAATAATCTGCTCCATCATAAGTAGCTTTTTATAACCAAAGCTCTCCTCTCCTCTCTCCCCACTAGTGTTCTTATTCGGTCAGTCATAACATTTTCAACTTTCTGGTAATAATTTCCTTTTACTTTTCTCTTGTTTTGATCCTCTCTGATTCATTTCCTCTCTTGCTGCCTTCACATAATAGTAATAATTGAATCTCCTTTTCTTACAACTTCTTCTCTCATCTACTTCTTTTCCTCTTAGATCATCCATGGCCGATCCATTCTCCAATTACTTCAACAACGGATGGTTTAACCTCAGCAATAACCCTATTCATCAGCTCAATCCCTCAGCTTCATCTTCCAAATTCACATCTAATTACACCTACAATTACAACTTCAATTACTCAACTAGCAGCAATAGCAGTAGCAGTTCCTTCTTCTACGCAAGAAACTACGAACCCTCACGCCCTCCTTCGCCTCCACTCAAGGAGGCTCTTCCCTTACTAAGCTTAAGCCCTTCGAAGCCATCCAACCAAGATGGTCGGAGCAATCTTCTCCAAGATTCATCATTTTCTGCTGCTGTGGAGGTTGCAGGCAGCAAGAGCATGATGCTGAACATCAACAGTCAACTCGATGAGGGCGGCGATGAAGAAGGAGAAGAAGAAGAAAACAACGAGGAGAGCAGCCATGTCTCACTTGCCCTAAACCTAGGGCTTTCTTCAACACCGCGCAGTTATTACCACAACGATTCTGACCTTATCTCTAGGATCTCAGCTTCTTCTACCGACACGGGGAACTGTAACATTACTAACAAGGAAGCTGAAGTCGCCGGTGCTAACAGCGGATCGTCGTACATCGCCACCAGCCCTCTCAATAAGGGTCAGTATTGGATCCCAACGCCGGCCCAGATTTTGATCGGTCCTACTCAGTTTTCTTGCCCTCTTTGCTTCAAGACGTTCAACAGATATAATAACATGCAGGTATGTTAAGATGCAAAGACAGCAGCTTTTCTTCCTTTTGTTCCCCTAATTATTTCATGAAAGCTTTACATCTGATACACTTTCTCTTTTCATGCTTTCTTTCTCTTTTTCTTCCCTTGATTATGCTGAAAAAGAGATAACCCATCACTCTCTGTTTGCAAATACACATCTTTTCTAGTGTAAATTCAAACTTTCACTTTCTTGAAGATTGTTTTAGATTGGCATACTGAATTTGAGTATATGGGTCCTTAGGGTTTTCAACTTTTGAAAAAATGGTGATTGACTGTTAAACTATTACCCATTTTTTTTTCTTCTTTTTTTTTATTAATTCTTACCATTTAATTAATGAATGACTTTGGGCGGGGTCTTTTGGGGATCTGTATAAATCTACCTGGTCCAACTGAGAACCCTGGTCAGGTCAGTCACCACACCCCCATCTTTATTTGATTGAACAACACAGAAATATTATGCTTTTTGTCCTTGAAGTTTGTAATTAAACACATTGGCAGATGTGTCAAAACTGAACGTTTCATGGGTGCTTTCTTTCTTCATGTGAACAGTTTATTTTTTTTCTTTTCTTCACCATCAACGATCATTAATTAAAAGAGGGAAAAAGAAAATTTAAAGAGGTTTTCAATCTGCACACTCAACCTTAATACCATCAGAAAACTGAATCATCAGGCATATGAAAAATCTCATCGTACTTTTTTGTTGCTTTCTGCATTGTCAAGAATATTAAAAAAAAGAGGGACTCTTTTTAAGACACTGATGAGCTTAACATGAATCAGAATTGTTGGCAGAGACATAGTATTACCCCCTTCGTTAATGAAAGAAACATGAGAAGCAGAAAAAGCAATGTTTTTTCCTTTCTTTTTCTCTTTTATCAAAAGTTGCTAATTTCATTACCTCAAGCTTTCGCTTTTGCTCGTTACGGTCTATTTTATCTTCCCTTTGTTTTGTTTTGTTATGACTGTTATTTTCATCTTTTTAGCAAACTTGATGGACTGAGCCCTCATGTTCAAAGTATTCTTCGAATGCACTATATATATGATAATAGCCAATACTTCGCATCATCGGCAAGCCCCTTTCCATCTTTATTATCTTCCTTTTTTACTACTGTTATTTTCATCTCTATGACCTGATAGGCCTCTTTGGCCAAGCTTTTTATTCGCAGTCTGAGTAATTTACTACTGCTTTTGATACATATCTGAGTAATTTCATCTCATCATTACGATGATTGCATAACTGTTTTAGCTTAATCATTACGACGGCATAAGATTTCTTGAGAGTCTAGGACATCATTAATTTTAAAACCCTCATACATAGTACTAACTTCACATCATTTCATATTACATTCTCGAACGTTAAGAGCATTTATGCTTGAAATACTGACCACCTTCTTACACTGTCCCACCACCGAAGAGCAGTCAAAAATACAACCCCACCTCAGTAAAATCACACAGTAGTGCTGCTTTCCTCAACATTCTGATGACTTTCAACCTGAAATACCTTAGATCCATCTCCATCTCCATCTCCCTCACACAGACAAAGAAATACTTGTTTAACCTTTTCTGTACTTTGGTTTTTTTCTCTTCTTACAGATGCACATGTGGGGCCACGGTTCACAATACAGAAAAGGCCCAGAGTCACTCAGAGGCACACAGCCCACGGCCATGCTGAGGCTCCCATGCTATTGCTGCGCGCCGGGCTGCAGAAACAACATAGACCATCCACGAGCCAAACCCTTGAAAGACTTCAGAACCCTTCAGACACACTACAAGAGAAAACATGGGATCAAGCCCTTCATGTGCAGGAAATGCGGGAAGGCATTCGCCGTGAGGGGCGACTGGCGAACGCACGAAAAGAACTGTGGTAAGCTATGGTACTGCACTTGCGGCTCGGATTTCAAGCACAAGAGGTCCTTGAAAGATCACATTAAGGCCTTCGGCAATGGGCATTCGGCTTATGGGATCGACTGCTGCTTCGACGAGGAAGACGAGCCGGCTTCTGAGATCGAGCAGGACAATGATAATAATTTTGATAATGAGTCTCATTCTCTGCATGTCGATGATTGAGTTTAAGGATGCTTTAATTACCGTATGTTTTAGTTTTTATGTTGGAGTTTAAGTAGTTTATCCTTGTTTCAGTCATGCTTATGATCCCTTGAACTGTTATGTAATGAAGCTGCAGTTTTATATAATATGCTTTTTGTTTCTCATTTTCCTACTGATGATCTAGCTACATTATTAATGGAATGATGTTACATAAAATATAATATTGAATGTAAGCAAAAAGTATATAAAAAGCAATTTTTTGAACAACTAATAGTCCGAATAAAATATTTTTAATTGAATATATATAAGAGTCCTGATGAGCTTTATTCGACTTGAATCGATTATGTTCTCTACTATTAATAAATGAATCGTCCTATATTTGTACTTTAATACTGTTTTGTACCATCACGAATCCCCTATTATTAGGAAAATCTATTGGCGTATGTTTTTTTTTTTCCTCATTTTTTTTTATCACATTTATAGCTGTTTAAATGATTCACGGTTAGGTTATCATGAGAAAGTACTACTTTAATTAGCATCATCAGTCCGTACGGAAGAATCCTACATAGAAATTCAAGATCCTATTCATATCAGAGATATGCCATGTTTTAAATTTCTGAACGTTAAATTTAATTAAAAATTGCAACTTCCATCCATATTTTTTATAATTCGATTGTTTTTCTTAAGAATTCGAGTTTATTTTAGCGACTTGTGATAGATTTGGAAACCAATATATGGTTAAATACAGTATGCCACCATTATACATTTGAACATATATATATATATATATATAATGGATAATTCTATTGGCACCCCCCCTTTTTTCTATTTGCACCCCCTTTTTTCTATTTGCACACCTCTAATTAATAAGTAAAGTAAACTATTAAATACTTACCCATTTTTAAAGTACTTAAATAGTTAAATACTTACAAATTTAAAATCAAATACTTACCATTAAACTAAACCAATTCTAATTTCCAACTGCATCAATTAAAAGACGCAATTATTCAACAATTCAAATTGCATCCATTTCACCAGTTAAAACCGCTTCAGCAAGGCAGTTTCAAACCACTATATCTGTGTTTACTTGATATTAATATATTAAATATTAAGTTTTAATTTTTTTAAATTTAATATAAAACTGCAGCGATTAATATAAGGAGTAATATAATTAGTGGTGTTCAACCGGTTCCAGTTTCGGTTCTCGTGGAATCGCCGGTTTCGGTTGCATCAAAATCTCAAACCATAATCGAACCGCGGTTAACCACGGTTTGGAACCGTCGGTTCCATTTCCAAACCGGTTATTATTTTTTTAATTTTTTTCGTTCAAAATCGTCAGTTTTCCAACGGTCAGTAAATTATGGTCGTTGATCTCCAACGGCCACGATATCTGAACCGTTAACAATTTTTTTTATTTTTTATTTTAGAAAAAAACTGGCATTTGCTCACGGGTTTTCGGTTTTGAAAATATAAAAATCGAAACCAAACTCCTCCGGTTATAACCGGAACCATTTACTCCGATTAACCGAACTGTTGATCACCGATTCGGTTCAGATTTTTCAAGCCGTCTGAACATCTCTAAATATAATAAAAAATAAATTAAATATTATATCGTTGTATCTTAGAAAAATAACTTAATTAATATTGTTGAATAACTCATGCAATTAATATTGTTAAAAATAAATTATAAAATAATTATTGTTAAATTCGTGTAGTTACGTAAATATTTTTTAACAAATTTCATGTGTTTTGGGGGTGCAAAGGGGGGTGTGGGGTGTGAATAGTAGGACCCATATATAATATACAATGTCAATGCTTCGTCTCTCTCGAGGGAGATGGTGAGTCAAAGGGTCTGATGAGATGAGACGAAATGTCATGTCACTATATATATATATATATTATATATATTACCATGTCAACAACAACATATATGTAGTAAGATGAAATATTGGATTTGACTCTGCGAACCTATCAGAATTAAATTAAATAGTCCTCATGGCCCTATGTAATCATACCTTACATTATCAGAAAAAAATACTCTCCTTCTAATTCAAGACAAAGTTTGAAATATATCATCAACGTTGTCCTGTGGACTCGACATCTAATCAAACAGTGTCGTGATGATTTCTTTCTCTACTTTCCTAATAACAGTACTCACCATCGAACAGTAGCCAATATGAAGCTACAAAATTCAGATAAATCATTTTTAATTAAAAGACAGAATATATCCTTACAAGTCCAATAATATTGAGTTGAGAAACATGAAATGTAACTACAAGCTCATATCTGCAGGCAGGCTTATTTCCAGAAAATACAAGCTGCACAAATGAAAGAGCATGGATTAGTTATTAGATATAGTTTATATTATACCATGGAGATAATATGATCTAACATGATAATGGCATTATAAATCCTATATTGATTACAAGAAGTGTAATCTTATTAGGCAGCATAGCCTTCATACTATTAACACATTAACTGATTTTGGGACAACTGTCTGTAGCAATTATAATAACAAATTATTACCTCGCAGACATGAAAGCCATGCCAAAGAAAACAGCCTTCACGGCCTGCTTTTGTCCGGCGTAATCGAAAGCAAGCGGAAGCATTTCGTGTAAGGTGAGAAAAGCCATCACTCCGCCGACTGACATTATATAGCATTCAGTAAATAATCGAGTTTTTCGATAGATTTCATCTCCTTATCACCTAATAATTAAGGTTTTCAAAAATCCAGAAAACCTGATCCCAAAAGGCCGTCGAGAATTTCAGGACTTAGGCTGCTTGGGAATAGGTACGCTGCCGAAAAAAAAAAAAAAAGAGCCCAAAACATTAATTTTTTATAAAATTATCTTCCTTTTTTCATGATATGGAGTGTCGACTGACCTACGATAATCACACCAAGAGGCTCTGCGAAACCAGAAAGTGTAGCCAGCTTAAATGCTTGCCATTTGCTGGTTCAAAGATAAGATTCAATGAAATGTGCAGTTCATCACTTGCTTGCCACTAGTTCACGAAGGATATTGTACCTTTGTGTGGCAAAATAAACGGGAAGGGCAACTGCAACACCCTGGAAATAAAAAGAGAAAAAGAAAAATTGGAAAGATAATCAAGATCTTAGTTTATAAATTAAATCAAAATCGGGTTCTGAAATTGTATGAGAAGGAAACCTCGGGAATGTTGTGCAAGGCAATAGCTAGAGCCAAGTTGAGACCAACACGAAGACCCTAAAGAGGTTAACATAATATCAGCATCACCATATATATACAATTCTGATATTGATATATCTCAGAAAAGTTGACAACTTTAGACCATGTATTGCTATTGCTGACAAAAAATATCTGAAAAGATATAATTTTTAAGAGAATTCAGTGCCATCATTATAAATCTCAAAACTACCAGCTTGATTTATCTCAAACTGAATGCAATCCAAAGGATCCTCATTCCAAATGCACTTTCAAGGGAACTTATAATGTTATGTTCTATGGTTCTGACTTCTCAGTCCATATGGTGAATCAATGCCTGATTTATTGAAATTCGTTTATTGAATTTGATACGCCGTTAATATGTAACCTCATTATATATTTTTTACTATTTTCTTGATTGATTTTTCGGTCCAGATCAGAGTCCAGCATAACTATGTATGTTTCTCCGATATTATTTTCTTGTCCTCTTTCACTCTATATTTCAATAATGGTCATGGAGTTAATTCAATAAAATAGTCGTTCACATGTTATATCACTATTTAATGAAAGTATAGCTACCTTGATCGACCCAAGGAACACGGCCATTCCTTCGGGAAAATTGTGCAAACTTATACCTTGAAAAAGAAAAGAAATATAGGCCAAACATTAGTAACTGCTGATAAATTGAAAAATATCATACGCAACAGACAATTAACAGTTGCACTCTTTAATCGACTTATACTAGAAAAGTGCTGACCTACTGCAGTAATGATTCCACTAAACAATACTTGACGCCGGTGCTTTTTCATGATATCCTTTCCACCATCTCCATTTTTCTGTTTTTCAAGCACACAAACAGATAACTTTTCAACAGCATTCAACAAAATAATGATGTATTTATATATTTAAAAACACGTTTCCTGACCCTTTTGTTCTTCCCATCAGAAATAGGTGCAAGGTTTGGTTCGGGGATGAAATTAGCTACGATGGCAAAGAAAACTACACCTGCAAAGAACTACGAAGCACATATGTAAGCAGTTTGAATCAACAGAGCTGGAAGCAAATTGATGACTAAATATAATAGTCTTACCCACAAATTTCCCTTAAGGAAGCCAATCGAGTTGATAGCATTATGTGCCAAGTCGAAGAATGATATGCTTAACATAAGCCCGGCGGCGAAACCCTGCATGAAGGATATGCTATATTCTGTCATTTCTATCAGAAAAGGTTTCTATCAGTTAACCTTTCGTGAAAAAATAAAATGCCAAAGATCAATGAGTTGATGAACAAATGCATCTTAGATCACAAAACTAAATGAAACATATTCGACGATATCACACAAATATTCACTTTCACGAGAACCTGACGTTTTGATTTGATTACCTGTAGAAGTCCGAGCATCTTCAAATTAGGAGTCGGATTAATGACAACAAACAGAGCGCCTGCCATGGAAGACAGCCATGACTTTATTAGACAAAGATGTAGATCAATGCCATAACTTGATATTCTCGGTCAGGTAATGATACATCCATTGAAATATTCAAACAGTGATGCAGAAAACAATTGATGCATTTCATCACAACTACTCAAAACCAACGTCCTTAGGATAATCTTAGATCTTTTCTACAGTATTCAAACACCAAACCTCCACAAATATTGGAAGACCATAGCATCTATTATCCAAAGTCTACCGCAAAATCAAGCCATGTTGTGCAAAGAGCACCTTGGACCCTAAATCAAGTTCAACAAAACACTAAAAAACGAAGACTAAACTCACCAATCGAAGTGCTCAAACCACCTAAAAGCGAAAGACCAAGAGCCACCAAGACCTGAGAATCCATCAAACCCATCTTCTCAAAATGCCCACTTCTTGGAACCGAATTCACATACAAAGAGAGCGCGTCGACGATTGAAGAGTTGGTGAGAATATTCGAAGTCAATTAGGAAAAAAAAAATCCAACTTTTACAACTGCGCAACAAAATCAGTCGAAGAGAGACAACTGTTAATCCTAATAGCAGTTACGTATCAACTATCCACGCAAAGAATAATCAAAACGGTGACTAAATCGCGGAAAGAAAGACTGTTGAGAGTGTAGCAGCTGAAGAAAGCTGAAAAAAGAATCGCTTTCCAAGTGAAAAGCTTCGACCTTCGTAATATTCAACTCCATTCTTTGGTTTCAAAAAGATTTTTTTAATTTAATCATTAAAAATGGGCCTCTTGTGGATATGAATATAAGCCCAGCATTTAATCATCGAGTCCAAAGACGTTCAAAGAACGTAAAATATTATCAATTTTCAATTTTCATTTCATAATGGGCTCCACGTATTTATTTTTTTCTTCAACTACTCTATATTAAATTCAAGTAATTCTTATATATATAAAAAAAGTATATTGTATTGTAAGAAAAAAAAATAATCTTATTATTTGAGTTAGAGGTATAAAGTTCGTCCCATTTTTCACACTCGAAGTCGATTATAAACAATTAAGCTCTGAGTTTGAAACTCGAAATTTAAACATGTAAAAAAAATGAAATTATTTCGATCCATCAAATGGAGCTAAGAGAGTGGAGGAGCTTCATTCATCGTACTACTAATTGGACCCATCTTTCACCTCAAAGAATTATGATTGAATTAGATAGAGAGGACGACCTATGTCTAAAGAGAGACGTGAAATTCGTGGTATAGTCAGCCCCAATGTACTACTAATTAATGACTGATAGTAGACGAGACACAGGATTTTTTTGGATCTACAATATGTTGTGGAAAAAAAAATGTGGTTCATGAACGTAAACAATGGAATATTTAGACACAATTATTACAAAAGCTTAACATGCAAATAACGTGCATATTTCCATAAGGTGGTCGTTCAAAATGTCTTATCTGTATTTTGGTTTTATATGAAGGACGAAGCCATTTACGATTTTAATTTTAAAGTCCTCAGTTTATGTTCTAACATTATTGTCTAATGTAATTTCGGAAATACGTCTATAGTTTCTTTGGCTATGTGTGGCCACGTGCACGACTCTATCATTGAGAATAGGCTTTTTTTTTAAAGAATGAGAAATGTATATTTTGGAATGGAAGTGATTTGAGGAAATTAATATACATATAAATATTTATTACATCCAAACTACTATAATATAGAGTAAATGAAAACGTTAATTTTGGGAGAATGATCATGCCCTCTCCCATACGACCCCAATTATACATGACCGTTGATGTACATGAGAAGTTAAAGACAATAAGCACAAGAAAGAAAGGGAAAAAAAGAAAAACTCAAATACAAAATGGAATTGCTCTCAGAAACAAAAATCACAACCCCAGCAAAGAATTCAAGTTCTGATGATGTGTTTGAGACAGGAAAGTTCGAGACAACGGCTAAAACTGTTAAAACCTCCGATGCTTCTCAGCCGCCGACCGATCTATACATTGTCTCCCCTACTACAAACGGCACATATCCAATTCTAATCTTCTGCCATGGATTTCAGCTACGTAATACTTGGTATTCACAGCTCCTAGCTCATATTGCTTCCCATGGATACATTGTTATTGCTCCTAAGGTAAATCAAAAACCCTTTATGTAATAATATTGTCGATAAGAATTGTTAATCTCCTGCGAGGAAACCCTAAGTTTTAGTGTATAAATTTTGTGCTTAAACTATATGATCTTTAACTCTTCTTTCCATGCAGTTCTATGAACTCATAAGCTTCATATGGACTCCCATCACGAAAGAAATCGAAATAACCGCCAAGCTAGTGACAGACTACGTAACCTCGGACAGAGGCCTAATCCTCAACCTCCCCGAGAAAGTCTCCCCCGACCTAGACAACCTCGCCCTATCGGGCCACAGCCGAGGGGGATTATCAGCTTTCGCATTAGCCATAGACCAAGAAAAGATCAAGCCTTACAAGTTCAAAGCACTGATAGGGCATCGACCCTTCGGCCGGGCCGAGCATTTCGATGCGGTCCGATCCCAAGATCTTCACATACATCCCTCGATCTTTAGACACGACCATCCCAGTTGCTGTAATAGGAGCAGCTCTCAGCTGCGAGTCGTTGGGGCTCACGCCGCCCTTCGCCCCTTACGGCTGCAACCACTCGGAGTTCTTCAACGAGAGCAAGCCTCCGTCGTAATACTTCTTGGCGAGGGACTGCGGACACTGCGACATGCTAGATGGCTGGATCGCAGATTTGCTCGGCCGCTTTCTGTGTAAGAGTGGGTCCGTCGATAAGGAGCTTGTGAGGAGGGGTTTCGGCGGCGTCGTGGTGGCTTTTCTGAAGGCTTACGTGGGACAAAGCTGCGACGAGGATGGCCTTGATGGGATTGTCGGCGACCCAAGCGTTGCTCCTTTGACGCTTGACCCAGTTATTTATGTTAAGGAATGAATTTATCTTATTACATCTATGCTCTGTTTTTTATTCAGTTGGATTGGAATTTGGATGTGTTTTCTTTTTCTTTTTTTTGAATAATAAATGTTATTGTATTATTTTGGGTGGGTTTCTTTTCTTCTAGTATTATCATTTGACCTAAATAATAAAATAAATAGTTGGATAGTTCTCCAAAATGAATATTAGGCAAAGAGCCAAACGACACAATATCCTTTGACCTTGTCTTAATTTTTCCTTCTTTTATTGGCTCAAAACCCACTGATCACTGCCAAACTCGCACGGTGGACATTTCTTCACACATATTTACGTGAGAAACGCACTTTCCATTCAAATAATATATAAATTTAAATTAAGACTTCCCTATATATATACCTATATATATAGATAGTACCAAGAGGGATTTCATAATCTCATTCAAACAAAACAGAGGAGAGTTCAAGAAATGGCATTACAACAAAATAAGGATTCCATGTCTGCAATAAAAACTTCATCACTGTTCTTACCTGGGAATTTTCCAGTGAAAACCATCAAAGTGAAGAAATCCGACGCTTCTTCTCCGCCGGCAGACACCTTCATCTTTACCCCCGAGATCGAAGGCGACTACCCCGTGCTCCTCTTCTGCCATGGCTATTGCACTAACAACTCGTGGTACTCTCAGATCTTACAGCATATTTCTTCTCACGGATACATCGTCGTCGCGCCTCAGGTTTGTAATAAGACGTATAACTCAAAACATTCAAGAAAATCAATGAAAGATATATATATATATATAATATATATATATATTCAAGATGAGCCTTTTTTTTTATTATTTTCCTTTCGTTTCTCCAGTTTTACCGCTATCTGATCATCTGCACGAACGACGAAACAAAGACGGCGTCGAAAGTCGCCGAATGGCTACCCACGGGCCTATCCGCTTCCCTGCCTCAGCACGTCAAGCCGAACCTCGCCAAGCTCGCACTTTCGGGCCACGGCCGAGGTGGCAGGACGGCGTTTTCCCTAGCGCTCCTTCACCATCACGCTCCTTCCCTCAAGTTCAAGGCGCTGTTTGGGATCGATCCAACGTCGGGGCCCACCCCGCCCGTCTGGCGGGAGAACAAAGTGCTATCCTACGTGCCGTACTCCTTCGACATCTCAGTCCCCATAGGTATCATGGGCAGTGGGCTGAGCAATCAGTTCAAGGGCGGGCTCATTCCCCCGCTTGCGCCTGATGGGTTCAACCACTCGGAGTTCTTCAACGAGTGCAAGCCTCCGAGCTGCTATTTTCTCGCAAGGGATTATGGGATCTGCGACGTGCTGGACGATTCGAAGGTGGCCCTGGCTGGCTTGGTGTGTAAGAGCGGGAGAGGCGAGAAGGGGAAGATGAGGAGGTGCGTCGGAGGCGTCATTGTGTCGTTTCTGAACGCTTACTTGGGAGGAGAATGCGACCAACTTCAGAGCATCGTGGACGCGCCGGGCGTTGCCCCCGTGGCGCTCGATCCCGTCATTCGTATTAGTTGATAAAGCCAAAAAAAAAAAAAAAAGACTATGTTGTAAGAGTTTGATGATATATGTAGTGTGATTTGCTGTAAGAGTTTGATGAAATGTAAGAGCTTGAAGTGTCCATTGTTATAACACAACGTTCTACACAGATTAGCCAGAATTGCAGTTTCTCTGAATCTTCATCAACCTCTTTGGGAATCTATATGCATGTAGATGATCTGTTCTGAAGGCGTAGGCCCATTGAGTGGTATGGACACAAGAGAATTTTGCTGAAAAACTGTTAAAACAGAAATGTTGGCTCTAATGTTGAGACAACATTCGAGACCTCAAAGTTTTCGCACAGCGGATTAAAATAAATTTCAGAGTAAAAACGATTGAGACACAGTAGTTGTAAAACTTGCTGCGAGCCTTCAGGGCAAAATTCCACTCACTTGAAATTGATTACAAAAAGAACATCTATCGAAGATAGAAAACCAGCCTAGAAAAGATCCTACGAAAAGGACTATAAACCTACAAACTATGCAGGGGTAAAACGCTAGGCAAAACTACGAAACATAATAAACGTAAAGGTGAGAGCTCTCTCTTTCTTTTCTTTCTTCCTTGTTTCGTCTCCTTCTCGTTTTGAGTCTTCTCTTTTAAATACTCGAACTCGTCGATCTTGGTCTTCTCCATAATCTCCATACTGCCCATGATCTCCTCCTTAAGCTCAAGGAACGTTGCAGGTTGTTAATATAAAGACCGATTCTATTCTTAGCAAAGCCAAGAATAGCAAATACTATTTTTAGTAAAGACCTTTCTATATTTAGCTCCACTTCCTTTGAATAAATCCAAGCTCGAAACTAAGTCCTGCAAATATTAAAATAACGCCAAGATTATAGGAATAATGGTTTTTGGGTTTGAAAGACAAAACCGAGGGTTGACTAAGTCTGAGTCAACTCGTGTTAGTCGGTCGTCGTCCCAACATTGTCAATGTCGACATAGTCAACATTAACATGTTCTTCGAGGAGTCGACGGCGGCAATCTCATCTTTTGCTCTGCCAATTCTTGCACGGGCACGTTCCCGCCCGGCTTGACATTGCTGCTACTACGTGCGTATTTTTCAGACAAAGGGATCCTCGGCGAGCTGCATTTTAGTCCCGTCGCTTCGGATTTGACTCGAACGTAAGCTGGAGATAGGTCGCCGTGCTGAGAAAGGTACGGCTGGAGATGTGGATGCCTTAAGAGCTCTGCACTGCAGCCTATAACATATAGAAGAAAAAAGGAAGTGTATCTTGATATTTATTACATCAATGTGGATTATGAACATTCTAAGCACTTACAGCAAGTAGGTCTGTGTTGTGGGGTTTTTCTAAGCATGCTTTTGATCAGCTGCTTACTGTAATAATGATTCAAAGTGTTCTTAAGCATAGATGTAAAAAGCAGGAATGTAGCTGAAGAGGAGGTCACTCACTTCCAGTGAAGAAGAGTATACTGCACGGAGTGGAGATATGCGTCTATCTTGTTTTTTTTTTTTGTAATTTTTATAATATTTTAGTTATTACAAAGTCAAAATTACCTACCCCATTGGACCAATAATAATCACTCACCATTAATTAGCTTAAACAGATATTTTTTTTCAAGAACTATAGTTATTTCTTATTTTTATATGTATGTACTTGGTTGTATTTTCCTTGGTCGTCGCGCAAACGTTGCGTAGAAAGGAACAAACGATTCTTCTCTTCTCTCTCTAATTTCGAATCTCAAGAGAAACGATAGAAGAAAGGGGAGAAGAGGGGGGAAAAAGGAAAAGGAAGCAAGAAAGGCCTCTCTTTTTGTTGCAGTTGTTAACATTTCTGGGTTAGTTTCTAATCCTTTTTCTTTTCGCGCTTTTAAGTTTTTTTTTTTTGTTTTTTTTTTGGGAATTGGGCAAACGTCGCGGATCTGTTGTATATGGACCTTTTATGTGGCGGGTGTTGATTCTTTTCATGGAGTTTCGTTGGTATTCATTAGGAATTGTCTGCATTTGTTTCCTTATCGATGTTTTGCTTGATTGAAGCGTCACTCTTCCATTGTTCTGTTTCTCCAAATCGTTCCCTTTTGTTGATCATGTTTGCTCAGGGAATGTTGTTGCATGTATTACTTACAATTCGATCCAAAATCTCTTTCATTTTCTTGTCTTTTTTGGGTGAAGATTCAAGGAAAAAAGGTTTCGCCTACTTATTGATTACAATTTCGTTTGTTGCTAGTCTGCCGAGGCGTGATGAAATTCAGGGAGAATTGTCGTAGTTGAACTCATTCAACGGTTCTTTATCTCTCTGATGGTTTCCTTAGCATCTATGGTTTTGTAATTGTTCGGTTGAATGTGTTATCATACATTGATTTGAAACAATGATGGATTGTCCTGCTCGAAAGCTACCTTCCTTTTTCAGTTATAGCCGATTGCTTTTGTCCAAACTTTGCTGTCGTTTACATGAAGTGTTTAGAAAAGCATCCACGAATGCTGACATTTCTGTGGCCATGGAAGTTTCGGTTGCTTTATTGATCTATTCGAAAAAATTCTTTGAATGCAACAGAAGCTGCAAAACCATGGAGCACGAAGAAACTGGATGTCAGCCCGCTCCAGAAGGACCCATCTTGTGTGCTAACAACTGCGGCTTCTTTGGCAGCCCAGCAAACATGAATCTGTGCTCGAAATGCTACAAGGACTCAATCTTAAAGCAGGAACAAGCCAAACGTGCAGCTTCATCCATCGAAAACATTGTCTATGGATCGTCATCAAGCAACAACGAGCAAGAAGCTGCTTCATTACAAACAGTGATCAGCTTAAAAACTGACATCATCTCTCCAAAATCCATATCTCTGCCCTCGGTTGATGCTTCAAGCTCAGTCGATTCCAGCGAGCCCAAAGCAGCTAAACAAGGCCCAAAAAGGTGCAGTACTTGCAAGAAACGGGTCGGGCTAACTGGGTTCGAATGCCGTTGTGGTAACCTCTTTTGTGGGTCCCATCGCTATTCCGACAAACACGACTGCCCGTTCGATTACCGTGGTATGGGCCGCGATGCGATAGCTAAGGCTAACCCCGTGGTTAAGGCTGAAAAGCTCGATAAGATCTAAAATGGGACCATGGTTTGGTTTGGTTTATGGGACTCTTTCTGTTTCTTTTTACAAGGGGCTGATTTGAAAATACTTGCAGGTGTTTCTTAAGTCTTTTGTTTCTCTGTATAAGTGAAGAAAGATTTGAGTCTTCTGCCCTTTCGTTTAAGGTTGTTTGCTTTGTATCTTCATGTCTGGCTGACGTGTATGTGCTGCTTCAAGACATGTTCCAGCTTGTTAATTAATGATTACTGCTCTATTTATCATTTTCTCAAGAAATAACACTTCAAATCTATTACAAAGACAGTTCTTGGGATATTATGTAAACGTCATTCAAAATCTTAAACCATTGGATAGTTCGAAACCTATCTCTGTTAGTCTGTAATGTAATGATATGCTGGGAAAGCGAAAACTACTTAATACCCACAAAACTACGAAGCCAAAAACTTAAATCGATATTCCCGTCGATTCAGCTTCAAGATACTTGCAAATCCTCTCCATGACCTCCCTCCCTTTCGCGCTGTTCTGCTGAAACTTATCGACACACTTCTGCTCTATCTTCTCAGCCATCGAAGCCAATGCAGAGAAGGGCTTAATCCTAATACTAGTTTCTTGCTTACAAATGGTCCAACCCAGTGGATTCTCAGGGTGAGGCTCATACCTTATCTTCTCTTCCACTTCGATGAACTTCTGGAGGCTGATGTTTCGAGTGGCAAGCTGCATCGACTTGGACCGTGCGTCGACAACCGTCGACTCGACGCAGTGGCATATGTCCTGACCGATGATCTTTCGAACGAACCATGGCCCCGGCGCGTGGATGGTTATGGCCCGAGTGGTGTATAGTTTTCCTGACTCGGGTTCGAGCTTGTGGCTCAACGTATCGACCTCGAGGATGTGAGATAGGCTCCTTTTGTTCTCGGGGTCGGCAAATTTTCGCCAGGATGCGGTTGTGACTCTTTCCCAGGGGTGCTTGTAAGTGTGTTCTTGAGAATAAGCACGAACCATTGTGGCTCTTCAAAGGGTCTGCTAGACACAAAAATGCAGAAGTCCAAAAAAAGAGAAGAAACAATCAACGGTTAACACAATTCATCAAACCAAATAGGATTGGCAAAAACACAGCTATTGAAGAAGATATATTTATATGGTTAACATTCATAGTTCCAAAATCTAATTGCATCTACACCACAGCAGAAAATTCTTTCTAATCAAACCCAAATCAAGAAAGATCGTGAAAGCCCGATCTAATCCAAACAATCTAAGAGCCAGGCAGATAAATTTCTTACAGAAAAACACGCAAAGTAAATCCGAAATGCCACCTACAAGAAACGACGATATAAAGATGCGAGGCCCATCAAATTAACGGTAAATAAAACGATGTAGCATAAAGTCGACGGCGGTACACCTCGATTAAAGGGTCTCAACGTCGATAAGAGTCGGCGATCGGTGGCGGTGCCTTGGCGTCTAGGTCTTCGGGAGTGACGAGATGAAGCTGGGAAGGAGATATAATATATATGCCATTAAAATAATCAGCTTGTGTTGACCTAGCTAGCTCGATAGTAGTCGAATCCCATCATCAAAATTTCTTTTTTTTTTTTTTTTTTTTTAAATCCTTGAAAATTTTAAAAATTAATTCAGAAAATTATATTATATATGTTGTACATTATATGGTAACAATTTTCAGGAAAATATATTCATTGGCATGAGATCCTCTATTCCACTTTCTGTATTCCACTTCGTATTCCAACTTACGAAAATCATTACACCTTCCCCGCCCAGTGTTAAAACACCCGTATACATCATTACATCCATAAATATCATTACACCAGTCGTTTAAATAAAAAAAAGTCAATATTATATATTTTTCTAGTTTGGTGTAGAAAAAATCAGTAATATATAATATTAACTTTTTTTTAATTAATATTTATGGGTGTAATGATGTGTACGGGTGTTTTAACACTGGACGGGGAAGGTATAACGATTTTCGTAGGTTGAAATACGAAGTGAAATACAGAAAGTGGAATAGAGGATCCGAAGCCATATTCATTAGCCCAAGTCGAACTCCAATCTTATCTTCTTTGGCCAATTTATTTTATTTGGTCTGACTCTGAAAGTCAAGTTCTTGCTCTTACACATTATTACATGGGATGAAATTATTTATATATATATATATATGTCGTTGATGTTAGGTGGATAAATAACAATTGTTTTTCGAATGATGACATAAACTAAATTAAATAAAACTCGAAAATTATTATAGCCGCTATATAATTTTTTTCAACTCGAGGCATTTTGCATTGAAAAACATTACTTCACTAGCATGCATTCATGCATGCATGGTGTGTAAGTAATAACCAGCAAAAAGCTTCCCCTAGCTAATTAATCATCCATAGGAAAACATCAATTAAGAACCAAGGCAAGAAAACTGCCAAGAAGAAAGACATAACGACCCAATAACCTTAAATTACTCGAAAAAACCTTATAATAGTCAGAGATCATTTTTCATCACTCATTCCACATGGAAAAAACCCCACCAGCACCATTCGAACCCTGAACCGTCTCGCTCGACCAACCCGCCGCGCCGTAACTCGCCGTACCATTCGAAGACATGCGCTCGTAGTCGACCTTCACGAGCCCCACGTCCTCGTGACCCGACCCGTTATCACCCGAACCCGACCCCATGCAAAGCCCATTTCCTAAAAACCCTCCACCATTAGCACTGTAACTCCCAGCGCTTGAGCTCCCAGCATTATTATTACCACCACCATCCATCGCATGGTGAGCTGCGTTGGCTCCCATGTTCATCAAACCATGCAACAACACGGGGCTGTAACTACCATAGTGAGGATTATTGCCACTCATACCACCGTAGGAATTAGTCGAGTAAGACGAGATATTCTGGTTCAACTGCAGCTGTGTCTGAAGATAACTCTGATAGTGGGACGACGAGTCTTGATTTGCAGTGTACTGCGAAGACGATGAATAGTCTTGGTTTTGAAGGGAGAGTAAGGGCTGTGCATCGAAGGCTTGGTGATAATGGTAGGCCGCCTGTAGAGGATGATGGCTCATATTGACAGAGCTAGGGTTGCCGATGTAGTTGAAGGAGGTAGAGCCTAGGGTTATCATCTCGTCGCGCTTTCTAGAAGATTCTATAGCCTGCGCTTCCTTCAAGCGTTTCGCAACCCCGCCGCCTATAGGGAGGGTGCTGCTCTCGAGGATGGCTTTGACGTCGTAGCGAGACATGTCGAAGTTGGTGACGGCGTTCAGGCCTCGGAATTTTATTGCAGCTATGTCGTAGGCTTCTGCAGCTTCTTCTTCTGTGCCTGGTCAAAATAAAATTTGTGTGTATTGTCATATCATTTTAGGATATAACTGATTTATTTAATTTTGTTGCTTAATTACTGAAAGTTCCCAAGTAGAGGTCTTTGTTTCCAGCAACTCTTCCAATTCTTGCTTGCCACCTTCCATGTTGATGATGCCTGCGTTTGTAGATAATTAAGAGAAGAAACAAGAATGATGATGTATTATATAAAATTTTCAATTTAAAATATATCAAGTCTGTCATTTTGGACATTAAATCTTAGGGCTACATTTTGTTTTCTTCGATTTGTGTAAGAGAATATAGTGTGGTTTGCATAGTACCTTGTTACCCCACGATACATGGAAGCTCCCCTAGAGAAACCACTGCTCTTTCTGTATATTGTGTTAGAAAATATAAATTTTTTTAAATATAAAGAAAATCAAATCATATAAATGATATCCAAAGGGACAGAAATGAAGGCATCCATGATGAGAAGTTGCTGAAAAAATCTGACAGAGAAAGAACTGTATGAATCTCCATTTCTGACAGAAAAAAAAAAGGACAATCTGACAGTGGCAAATCACTTCCATATGAGGCCAATAATTCGAAGGAATGATTTAATTATTATTGCAATCATTTTGAGCATACGTATAAAGACTGACGGCAAATCAAAACCTTTGTACACGCACCTTCTGATTGAAGCAACAAACTCTTGTCTGGTCATATGTTTCATCTCCTCAAGTTCCTTCTCATAGTTGCTGATCTGCCAATCAAAATATGAAGAATAAAATAATTAATTAAAACGATCCATGATCTATATATATAATTCAAGATTAACCCCTTAATTATCATTTATTTCTTTCCTTTTCAATATTTTATTTCTCTTACAGGGAAATTAGTAGTTGTTGAAGTTCCCCAGTACTTCAGTGCAGCCAAATCATATGCTCTAGCTGCTTTTTCTTCTTTATCGTAGCCTCCTACAAAAAGAAAAATATATGAAAAAAAAAACAATTTTTTTTACGTATATTAAACAGAAGAAAAGACCCATTCATCGTATTAATAAGACCACATGAGGAAGAAGATATACTTACCCAAATAGACTGAAGGAAGCAAAAAGCGATTAGTGTACCAACGTTGTATCAAACATGAGAGTTTCAACGTAAAGCAGTTAGTAGCAAGAAGATATATGAATAATTGAGGAAAACTGCTACAAAAAATTGAGGTTATATCATAATAATAAAAGCAAACCTTGACGCCCTTTTCTTGATTGACCTTCTCTTCTGCAGCTGTTATCCCAAAGGTGAGCTTCATACCTTCCTGTCCACCTATGCCTGCAAATACAAAGATTTGTCATTTAAAATAAAATAAAATACAAATACAAATAAACAGAAAATAGCTAAATCAATATATCCACCTTGTTACGCCTCTATATATGGAGGTTCTTTGGCCAAAAGTGTCCAAAGTCCTCCTCGGCGCAGCCTCAACGATGCTGTTACTGGTATTACTAGTCTCCGCGGTTTGGCTCGCCGTAACACTGGCGCTCGTCTCACTAGCGGACCCGCCGTTATTACCACCGCTTCCCATCGAAAGCGTCAGTTGCTGCATGTTGCAGGCATTTTCAGCAGCTTGGAGATGACCGCCAAAGTTCGTCGCAGCATCAGCATCTCCCAAAGTCTGTTGAACTGAAACCAAAGTACTGCTGCCTGGAAACATGTAGTCATGACTAGATTGGATGTCGCCGTAGGCCACGAGCTCCGACTGGTTATGATGGTGGTCTGATTTGGTCACTCCCAAGAAATCTGCAACTTTCGGGACTTTGCTGCTGCTTTCTTGAGCGGCGTTGATCAAGTTCCAATCTCCGTAAGCTGAGAAAAGAAAAAAAAAAGTTAGGGTTTTCGTTGCTGAGTATTGTAAGAAGAAACAATACTAGAGTTGGGTAGAGAATAGTAATAGATGAAGGTATGGTGGACCTACCATGGTTCTGAAATGGGGTTTCGATGTTGTCATTGACTAACCCTAAAGAGAACTGATGAGCCTGAACTGGTGGTAATGAAGGGTTTGTTGGAGAAAGAGGAAAAGAAAGCCAGTTGTTGGAATTCATTTTTTGTCTGAATAATTTAGATTTCTTTTCTTTCTGTGTTTTTCAGAAGGATTTCAGTAGGGGTAAACAGCTTCTAATCACTTGGTATGAGCTCCTGCATAAGCCAAAAAGAGGAAGAAGAATCAATATACAGTCACTGATGATAGGATAGGTATACATAAAATATATATGAGATCTTTGTTAAGCGAAAGTTCTAGCAGACTATGTAAGAAACTGACAAACCTTTACCCTAATTAGTGAAGTAAAATAAGAAGCATAAAATCTTCCCCCCTCTCTCTCTCTCTCTCTCTCTCTCTTGAGCATAGAAAAGCAGAAATACAGAAACAAGCACATAAAGAAAGAGACGATGAGGGGCGAAAAAGGACTTTGTACGTGCAGAGAAGCACAGATATTTAAATCTCCATATGTCGCTTTGACTCTAGTCAACATACAAGCAGCAAGAATAAAATAATCAAAAGATTATGATCAAATATCAAATCAAACTACAATACAAGTTTAAGGAGTTCCAATGCTATCCGTTGATTAGAGCCTAGATGGGTTCCATTGCATTAGCAAGAAGGTAAGAACAAGGAAGAAAAAAAACAAGTGTGCCCTAAGGTTCCAAGCGTACTTATACAAAGTGTGCCTAAGGTTCCAATTTAGTCTATAGAGCATACAAGATTCACCATATTATTGCACGAGTGTCTTAAGACGATAATAGAGTCTAAAAAAGCTGTGGTCCATCAGATGTAAAAAGACAAACAACCCAACAATTCCAACTTGAAATAAGTCCAAACTGAACCTCCAAATAACCCCACTAGCTTATTGGGACTATCTTTCCTCGTTCTTCGTAAAACATGACACCCCAAAACCCAGCATTTCCATTATATTAAATCATCCCTTCATGGACTAGAAAATATCTTTTTACCATCTGTTAAAAGAAAAATGATATTAAATGAACCAAAACTAGCACATCATCATATGACCCTAACACAAAAACAAAAGTATGTGTAAATTGCGTGTGCATGTAGAAGAGATTCATTCCATTAAATAAAGCAATGCATTCCCACGAAAAGCAATGAATAATACTGTGGATCCCCGTGTGAACCATGCATGTGTAGAAGCTATATCTAAGTACGGACATTCAATATTTATATACTGACATTGAATTAGTACTCCATTTTCAAAAGGGTTATTCACAAATAATGAAATTTAATATTGGACGATTGTTATGTTTGGCTTTTCCAAGTAAAGAAATATGTTGACCGTAGAGTTGGAAATCGCACTCGTCAAAAGGTTAAACACAGTTTTTATTTATTTGTTGTGCAGTGCATGTCCCCGTAATTACTACTAGTAAAAATAAATTTTAATTAATATCTAATAAAATGAAAAAGTGTACTCATGTATATAAAATAAAAAGTACTTATGCATCGGTGTAGAATTTTCAGCGGATGCTGTGTATCCCAGTCAGTGTGTGTGCCTCTTTGTTTCTGTGCCTTCTGTCTTCCACTAACTGGCTCAGCTCAGTCAAACAATGTTCAAACATAATATTGAATTTCATATAATATATAATGTAAATGCATATTCCTAATATATATCATGCAAGGTCTCTTTGAATTTTATAATGCATAGATAAAATGAGCAAGACATTATATTATTGGAAGAGGGATCCCATATTCTAGTCTGATGCCTTAAACATATGTTTAAACTCCTTCATTTTTAATATCTTCTGATACCAAGTTTAAGATTTCAGTATGATCTTTACTTACATATTATTTTATTCTTGAAAACTTATGTAAATATATACATATAATATACCTAGACGATGATTAAATGACTTTTTAGCTACACACTAACGAGGCAGGACCCACGTCTCCCGCTTGATTAGTGGTGTTCTTATATATCTCATTTTTGAACTTTTCAATCTACTGTGAAAAACTCCTTATGAATCCTAGCAATAAACTTATAAATAAAATATTAATAAAAAAAGGGACTCAAGACAGTGTTAAAACAGTCGAAATCACATTTAATAAAACTTTTCCGAATAATATTGCAAGAAACCAAAAGGAAATACTAGCCTAGCTAATCAAAGAACAAACCCTAGATTCTTATAATAGTAAACAAAGAATAAGAAAGTTGCAGAAGGAACTGATGAACTTACTACACAAAGAACGCTGACTTGCCAGTTTATGCAGACGAATCCATGAATAAAGATAGCCTCAGTATGTCTGTTCTTTCTCCATATTGAAAACCTAGTCTCATTTCTCATAAAAGAAATAATATGATATTATATTTATATATCATATATAACTATATATATACATGTTTATTTATTCGTATATATATGTAGACATCTACGTAATAAAAATCATCTTGAAACTTGTGAAGGCGAGACATCGTAAGTTGGTGAAGAGTGACTGTGGTGGGATTCAATAGATCAGCCAGCAAGCAGTTAATTAACTAGGGCTAGTTAATTAATTAAATTTCTACTTTAATTTTTCTCTTTTTTTTTTTTCCATTTTTTTTTCTTTTTTCACTTTTTGACAGACCAACACGCCGATTCATTTTCAGGTTTCACGGCTAGGTTCGATGGGATTGGCTGCCACGTGGCGTTTTTACGTGACATCTTCCCAAGATTTGGTAAATTTCTATTGGACCTTTGTAGCATTAGCCCGCTTATTATCCGTTTTGTGGTTCGCATGCTTTGCTGTCTATGTTCGAACCATGCATGCTATAACATAGCTAGCTGCCTACATTATTTTTTACGAACTTTAATTATACTTAATACTAAATGTAATTAAAGCACTCAAGTTTATATAAGATGTGACAACGATCGATGTTTTCCCACAAGATATTCAATGTCAGCTAGCTCTGCCAAATCCCTCTAATTAACTCCAAGAGTTATATAAGCAACAACAATAACTTCAGCTGATCCAAGAAATTACAATCACGATGAAAAATAAATAAATTTATTTAATCAACATCAGTCACAATAATATTGCTTCGGTAACACATTTACTCATCGTGGCTACTCGGATCCTGAAATAATAATACATAAATAAATAATCATTATGTGTCCATAACTCTATATATATTAAAGTTGGGAAATTGAATCTTCTCACGCAGTAAATGCCATCAGAAGAAAAATAAATGTGAAAAATACAATGAACCGCAAGATACATTGTAGAGAAATAATTTGAAGTTTTAATACAATTAGATTTTATATTTTATTTGGTGATATAACGTATTATTTTGCATTTGAATGTATTTTCGTAATTTGAGGAGGACAAGCAAGGGTACTTTTGGAAAATAATTGCACGAGAATCTAAAGAGGAATATATATATATATATTGATTGATAGTTTCCAAGAGAGGAAGAGCACCGCTTGTAGTGGTGGAGAACGCCGTGTAAGTGCTCGTGTCACCTCCAAACGGCCGGCAGGATTAATCGTATTTATGGCATCCCAATATTTGAGTTTTAATTAATTAATTATAATTGGAGGTTTTTAGAATTCTATGGTTAGGGTTTTAAGTTTTGCTGGGAAAAAAGCGTGTGCAATATATATTATATATATATATATATCATCAGACATAATCAAAGTTTCTTTTAAACGATGGGCACACACACACATACACATACACGATAACAATGGACACAAATGGAATTTCGATACGCATAACTAGATGAAGAACTAAATATATATATTTTATAAATTTCTTTGCTAAGTTTTATTGAATTGCTATTATCGAGTGAATAGATTAATACATGTTAGGCCATGTGCATGCCAATGTCTTGTTCTATGCGTCTCAAAATCTAATATTGTAATAAACATCGTTTGAAGAGCTTCTCATTGTTTTGGCAATGGATCCTAGATTATATATACGATCTCCTCTCTCATTTTTATTTTCTTTTGACTTCTCTCGTTTATTGGAGCTTCTCATTTTAAAAACAAATCAATTTCTAACTATAGCATAATAGATTTTAGGAAAATAGTTAAAACAAAAAATCTCAAGTTTAAATAACTTAGTTACGTCTAGGGCTAATCAATAAGGCTTTTAAGCAGTTGTTTCCCTTCTATGATTCTCAAAATGATAACATTCTCGATTATTAAGCCCAGCTACTGCGCATGACCCTAATTCCAACTATTGGGCTTACCTTTCTACTTGGGATGTATTTGCGAGCACAGTGAAATTTTTTATTTTTATATATTCTTACCAATACAATGATTAGAAACTTTTGTATATATATGTATAAATATATATATTTGAAATTTTGATGTTGACATCAGAAGCCTTTTTTCTGATATATCATTTGTTCCTTTTCTCTCTTTTTTCCTGGGCAATAGCTGTTCAGCACTTGAATCGAACATCATATGCCCCAACAACAATGTTATATTTATTTATTTATTTTTATATATAAAAAAACATGATAAATAGTTTCGTGATCTTTGGTCTTGTTGGTTGTGACAGATAGATATTTTTACAATATAAATCATGAAAATATTATAAGCGGTGCATGGACACTACCTTGGAAAATCTTAAAATTAAGGAAGATAAAATACTTCATTTGATGACTCCGCCGAAATTATTTCTTACTAAATTAGAGTGAGCAAAGATGGTACTATATTTAATTCATATTACTTGTTTTCTTATTTATTCTATGCAATGATCAAAATAAATACCCAATAAAAGTCAGAAGGTCAAAAGGGTCACTACACTGCCATACATTTCCCAACAAGCCTCACATTCACACACCAAAACTTAACGAATAAATAATATTTATATATAAAAAAAAAACAAGTATATAAAATTGAATTGAATGTCATCCTACCAAATAATAATTAAATAAATAAATACTTCAAATAATAAAAATATTTTACAATTTCGGACATACCCAAACCAAACCAAACCCTCTTCAAATTCCATCACCTCCACCACTCATTTCATTCTTCCACAAGGCCAAACCTTCCAACTAAACAAAAAAAGAAAAAACAAAAATTAAACAAAAAAACATAATATGGCACAAAACAGAGAGATCAAAGAAGAGACGTCCGAACAACTCAAATCCCACGAAGCCCTCCCCGCTGGTCGGTGCACCCCGCCGCGGCAGGCGATCCAGCCCCAAACCCAACGCGCCGCCGCTTCCTCAGATCCGAACGAAAAGCCCGACGGCGCGTGCTCTCCTCGCTCCGCAGAGGAGTCGCAGGCGATCCATAAGTCCCTCAAGAGGCCGAGGGAGGAGGGCAGCAGCAACCCGGGCAGGTGTTCCGGGTCGGGCTGCAGGAAACGGGTCGGGCTTGTGGGTTTCCGCTGCAGGTGCGGCGACGTTTTCTGCTCCGAGCATAGGTACTCCGATCGGCACGACTGCAGCTACGACTACAAAGCCGCCGGAAGGGAAGCGATAAGGAGGGAGAATCCAGTGGTGAGGGCGGCGAAGCTGGTCAAGGTGTGATCTGGCGGAGGGGTAGGACGGTCATTTCGGAGGTGGACGGAGGGGTATTGCGGTCATTTTCTCTCGATGGTTACATCATATTATTGCCACTAGCGCTAGTTTTTTTTTTTTTTTTTTTTAATATAATTTGTTTTGTAATGGTGATGATAATGATGGTAATTGATAAACTATGGATTGTAGTGGTCCTACGTGATTGTTGATTGTGATAATTATTTATTTATTTTTACTTTTCCTTTCTTTTCTTTAAGATTTTTGTGATATAAATTTTTCTCTCTCTCTCTCTCAACCTTGAAACAGTAAAAATAAGAAGTATGTGGGATATTATATCGTATGTTCTACTTATTAAATAAGAAAAAAATTAATATATTCAATCGCCTCTTATTGTATCGATCAAATCAATTTAATAGCTGGATAACATATGTGTTTGTATTTTATATATATATATATATATAGCTGAATTTGACGTAGATGGTGATTGATTATTAGTCAATAGTCATAATAGAATAGAGAGAGAGAGAGCCCAAATGTACTCTATAAGTTATAACTGTTTTTTAATTATTTTATGTAGAACTGAATTCTTACAAGGCTTTATTAAGATTGCCTATAGTAGGTCATCATTAAAATCTCTATGAAACAATATGTAGAAGTAGTAGCCCAATAATAAGACGCTTAAACATGGGCTTAGGAGTGAGTATTTTCATAGAGCTTTCAATAAAGTAGTTTAGCCCAAAACAATGTTGTTCAGCTGTGGGTGGAGGTTGGGGTTGGCATTGTGGCAGCTGCTGCGGTGGTGAAGGCTATGATCTTGGCGGCGGCCGTGGTGGTGGCCGTTACTACGGTCGGACTGGCGATTAGTGATGAACACATAAAATCTTACATCTCAATCATGCCTTGACTTGACCTTCTTATAAAGTGTAAGAAGTGCATAAGTGCCATATCTTACTTTATAATCTTTCTGTGGTCTTAACTATTATTTCACACTAGACTTCTTTTCTGACACATACACATCAATGGGCTTCGTAATTATAACAGTATGTCACTGCCAGTAGCCATTAGGAAATAGAAAATGGAAGGAAGGGAAGTAAATTAAAATTAATATATTTTTACATATGATAAGAAAATTAGATTGGTAGTTGAATGAGCAATTTTCATTTCTTTTTCAGAGAATCAAATGAGGTGTTTGATGCCACGTATTGCCTATCATTCCATTTATATCGATGGATTGGCTCGTTTGCACTATCATGAATTATTACAAAGCATCCTATATATTATAAAGTGCATCATTTGATAGGCTTATTTCAATATTGTTATAAATCACTCACTCTCCACCAAAGAGATAAATGCTTAGTCACATCCTCAACCTCATTATATTAATTAATTCATAAAATTCACCATTCAAAGGTAAACAATTTTAATTAGTCACTAACTTCGTATTTTATGATCATGGCCGACAAGCATCATCATAAGTGTCGAAAACCCTTTTCTTCATTCCAATATATTTATCAAAATATGAATTACTAAACTAGTATTAATTTTATTTTATTTTCTAGCCTTTTGACCTCTGACTTAGGTGGAACGCTGCATTTTTCTCCTGCCTGATAGGCAGACAAGAAGACATTTTTGAAAGAGCTTTGAAAAGTTTTTTAAACTGATATATCAACATTATATTTATATCTAAAATTAATTAAATAAATTAACTTCTTTGAAGATTTTATGTCACCTAAAGTGATTTTATTCTAATTGATGCATATCACATACATGTAAACGATGTTACACGAATGCTAGCTGCATCATACTACCACTCGTGAACTATTTAATTTCATTAAATATTACCTCATTATAATAATCGATCATGATAGACCAAAGAACGACAATTATATTAAAGTTAACCCAACAATAGAATAAATTCAACTACTAGATCTTGTTTTAGCTTTTCTAGGATGATTACATTTACATTCCACATCCAATGCAATTTTCATTAAATTGTGGGGTGACCCAATTTGATTTATTGATAAATTTTATAACCCATAACTTTTTTTTTCTATTAGTATTAAGAAAACACAAAAAAAATTGTTCCACGTGTGAACCTCGTATTTTCTCCTATTTATAAAACATGCGCGAACATTTATTTATTAAGACAACTCACATCGATGCGAACGTATACTAAACTAAATGACCTAACATGGGTGGTGTGGTGATGAACCAAAGGAGTTATCAATTCATGTTATTTTATTAATTTAATATTTTTTTAAATAATCTTTTTATTTAAATGTATAATAAAAAGCTTAATTATAGTAAAAGCTACGCACGAAACCTGCATATATAAATGCATTATCTATCTATCTCCCTAGCTATTATCTTCTAGAGCTCCTTCAACTACTACAATGGAGAATCCCTCGCCGGAGCTTAACATAGACAACCTAAGAGTCCTAAAACTACTCGGCCAAGGAGCCACCGGCACGGTTCTCCTGGTCCACGACCACCGCCATCCCCACCACCAATTCGCTCTCAAAGTCGTAGTTGAAGAGAAATTATCATCTAACGCCGGCCGCAGGGCCCGCCGTGAAATCTCCGTACTCCGCCGCCTATCTGCCTCTGAAGGTGAAGACGGCCACCACCCATTCCTCCCTCGCCTCATCGGTTACAAAGAGACAGGCGACATCATCTGCTGGGCCACGCCAAATTGCTCCGGCGGAGACATGAACAGTCTGCGGTACAGACAGAACGACCACGTCTTTTCTCCGGCGGCTATTCGCTTCTACGTAGCTGAGATCGTTTTGGCCGTCGAGAAGCTCCACGAAGAAGGTATAGTGTACAGAGATTTGAAGCCGGAGAATTTACTGATACAGAATTCTGGTCACGTGACGTTGACCGACTTTGACCTGTCACGTGACATGCAAAGGGATGCGAATCGTTCGTCACCTTCGGCTTCTTATTACAGGAAATACGGCGGCGGCGGCGGCGATGGTGACGACAGTAAAGCTCAGACTAAAAAGCAGTTCAATAAATACTTCCCTATTCTCAAGAACAAGGCATTAAAGAAGATAAAGAGCAGCGCGCGTGTGTTGCCCGTCAATAGAAAGAACAACGATAAACACAGTTTGAATTCTACTAGCAGCTGCTCTTCGTACACGGCAACAGCCGTCGGCCAACGCTCGAATTCTTTCGTCGGAACAGAAGAATACGTCGCGCCGGAAGTTATACGCGGCGACGGCCACGAGTTCGCCGTCGACTGGTGGGCGCTCGGTGTTCTTTGCTACGAGATGATGTACGGTAAGACTCCATTCAAGGGTCGTAATAGGAAAGAGACGTTTCAGAGGATAGTTTTCGCCGAGCCGGAGAATATGGGACGGCCCAGTAGTGAGTTGACTGACTTGATCGGAAAACTGTTGGTGAAGGATCCCACGCGCCGGTTGGGGTTTAGAGGCGCGTGGGAGGTTAAGGAGCATGAGTTTTTCAAATGGTTAAGGTGGGATTTGTTGACGGAGGTGCTACGACCTCCGTTTGTGCCGTTAACCGAGGATGTGACGGAGGTTGACGGCAGTGGGGTTGGGGTGAGAGAATATCTCGAGATGATGAGGCTGAAACCGTCTTTGTCGTTAAATTCTCCGTCAAGTGCTGAGGAGTTTAGCTCTAGCGTTTCTTTAACGGACTTTTGACGGCCGCACGCATACGATAGGGTTTTTATTTTCTTCATTACTTTTTTTTTGTATGTATGTACATGGCCGTAACGGTAATAACGAGAATAATGGCGGTGACTGTCAGTGATTTGAGATGTAAATAGAAATAGATTAACTAATTGTTATTGTTACCATTGGAAACTAAGTGCGTTGCTTTGCATCTCTTACAAGTTTTTGTAATTATAATTTACATATTTTTCTAACATTATATATCTTTGCTTCTTGGTTTCTCTAATAACGTGGAGTGGAGTCAAAAGAGAGAACTTTTTTTTTCTGCGAATTAAGTTTCGTATCATGTTGAAGACTCAAAAACAAGAAAAGAACCGTTTAATTATAATTCTTCAATTGCAAATAATGAATATCATTATTATTTATCATGCAGTTAACTAAGAAGGTATGTAGTAGTTCATGCAATTATTATTGTGGAGTTAAAATTTAATTTGGGCCATAATAATATGCTAAAAGCTTTGGGGGACCTCAGAAAAAAAAAAAACTACTTTATTGAACAGAAACGTTAGATAATGTTAACATTACACCAAATAATATTTAATCTCATCTACTCATGACTTCAGTCGCTAACTTGCCTGAAAATCTGCGAGTTAAAACATTTTTTATTATATTTACGTATATATTTTATTGTTTGCACGCTATTATTTTATTCAAGTTGAATTATTCTTTCTTATCTTCATAGATATAGTATTCTAATAAGCTAATATATCTTGTGACAAGCCATCAGGTTCTTATTCTCTTGTCTTAAACGAATAGAGTTTATGTTAAAATTAATTATAATATATACAATATCAATATAGTAAAAGATGCTTCAATCTGTGTTGTCTCTTCTTTACCATGGATGGATATACTGATTATAATACATGCACGTGAAAGAGAATATAAACTGTTAGAAATCGAATTAACGTTAATAAATTCATATGAGATCAATCAGCAGACAAGAAGTGATGGGACAGTATATTAATTATACTTTTTCGAATAATAATTTAACATTAATTATAAATCGGACAAAAACCCTCTAATCGACCATAGTCCTTTGTTTAACTTACATTCTTTTTCTGAAATATCCATTACATCCAAAAACTATCCCATTCCCATGTGTGTCTCATCCTTCTGCAGCTTCAACACTAAGCTTTTAGATTATTTCATTTAATGTCCCTTTTATGCGTTTCATAAAATAAAATTAAACAAAAATCTAAGGGGATAAAAACAAAGGCACAAATTGAGCCAAGCCCAACAATTGTTGAAGGCCTGTAGCTTAGCCATTAAAGGACGATTATATATAGACGATTATAAATATACAAAGAATATATAATATACATTTATTATGAAATAAGTTAATTATGGATGGTTAAATAATTAAGATGCGGATGTTTTTGGATTATTGATGGATTTGGAAGTATTATATTAAATGATGATAAGATGATAAGATGAGGTGTTTAATTGAAGAGTTTGTATTTTAGTGTGAGGTGTATAATTGTAATTAATGTGATTAGTTGTAATAGTGAATTATTAGTAGTATAAATAGGTAATTAGAGTTCATTGTAAAACACACCAAGTATTGAAATACTTAATCTCTCTCTCTCTTTATTATTATAAGCTATATTATCATTATAATCTTAATATAAGTATAATTATAATAAAATAATCTTAATATAATATTAATCACAATTAATATTTTTATAACACGTTATCAGCACGAACGCTCTCCGTCGTCAAGATCAACCTCCGTCGAAGATCTCGTACGAGTTTAGTCGAGGTACGGTAATTTAATATTTAATTTATACTAATCATATATTAATTGTGATTAATTTAAAAATATATATTATAAAAGTATATTTTAAAAGTTTTATAACTAAACGCCAATACCCGAGTGGTTTCGCGGAATATCGTTCACTATAAGTGACGAGAGGTCCAGATTTCCATACCCCGTGGTGGTGTGTGGAATTTTTATTATAAATGCTGGTTTATCAAGAATACACAAGAACGATTTATTTTTTTATATATATTCACGTACACAACACCAAAAGCCCACGAGGTCTTGTGGTTATCCCCACCTCAGTAGCGGCATATTATTGATTTTTTGATTGAACAATCTTGAAGTAATTATTGGACCGAATAGTTTTGGACACTGGACAAATTTTATTACCGCAACCTTATCGGAGCTTGGACAATAATTATGAAATAATAAAGAACGAGTTTCATAAAACAATTCATATATTTTATCATTGATTTATATGTTATCTGATTATTATGTTCTTTTTCATGTTATAGAATCATGTCATTTTATACAAAGATGGATCTTCTGTTGCTTACTTTATTTACGGTGATCCTTACGGCTATGTGGATTGTAACAGCCCGCTCACGGGACCTGTGGGGTTGGGCCCACTGCACTTAATTGATTGTCTGGCCCCACTGTATCACCACTAGCCTTCCAGCGTGCTTTGTCCTCACTCGCACACACCCTGAGCTACTTCCTAGGGGGTCACTCATCCCAGTGTCGAACACCTCTCTTTTGGGATGAAGTTGGCGAGAGAAAAATTGAACAGGTAGAGCTCATTAAAGACGCGACTGAAAAAGTTAAACTTATTCGGGATAGACTCAAAGCGGCTCAGGATAGACAGAAAAGCTATGCCGATAATAGAAGACGTGAGCTGGAATTCAATGAAGGAGACAAAGTTTTTCTAAAGATTTCTCCGTGGAAGGGCGTGTCGCGGTTTCAACATCGTGGAAAGCTCAAACCTAGGTATATCGGTCCATTTACCATTACAGAAAGGATTGGCCGTGTTGCGTATAGGTTAGAGCTACCATTAGAGTTGTCGCAAATCCACAATGTCTTTCACGTTTCTATGCTTCGGAAATACGAACCTGACCCTTCGCATATACTCGAGTTAAAGGAAGATCTTTCCTACGAAGTTCAACCGGTTCAAATCATGGATCGACAAGAGAAGAAGCTCCGGAACAAGTCCATCCCGATGGTGAAAATCCTTTGGCGAAGTGACAAGGTCGAAGAAGAAACTTGGGAACCAGAGGCCCTCATGCGTCGTCACCATCTACGTCTATTCGACTAGCTAGGTAAGTTTATGTTTCGAGGACGAAACTTATTGAAGGGGGAGATAACTTATAACATCTAAATTTTATTAAGACTAGCCCAACCCATTTATCTTATTTTTCAGCCCAAGTCCATGCAAGAGTTTTTACTAGAAGCTTTAACTCATCTTTATCATCTTCATAACTTCATCCCTAAGCAAAAACGTGAGAGAAGCCAAAGGTGAAAAAGAAAACTTTGGAACACTTGATTCTATATGGTTCTTGGCTGATCAAGGGTGTGTTAAGGCAAAGGAACTTCGGCAAGGGACTTGAGGGCAGCTTCAGACGTCGGAGAAAGCTAGGACTTTACTGTGAGTTAATAGTACGGGGACACCTTCCCTTCGCGGGACGTGTGAACCTCGCGATGGGTTATTTTATGTCGTTTTCACTAGATTATATGTTATTGTTGGATTATGCACTAGTGAGCCTTGTCGGCTATAGGGTGTTTATATCCTTATGTTGATGCGAACTTGGGCGTTTATGTTGCTTTGTGAATGGTGTGAATAAGTATTTGAACGTCTATATGCTTTGGTGAATTGCATTCATGATTTCAGGGATATGTGACGTGACGGCATGTCACTATCCACGTTGTTGATTTGATTTGTGGAGTTATGGCTGTGATGCCGATGATTTGTTGATGTTGCATATACTCGGTTCCGAGATGTAGTAGCCCGAATGGCCACGTTCGGGTGAGTGAGAGTGGCATATCGAGTAGTAGCCCGTGGCTTGGCAAACCCGGGTGAGTGAGGCCCAACGAGTGCACCCTTCCAATGCCATTTGTTGCTATTGATTATCGTTGAAGGGTGGTCGTTGGGGAGATTATTTTGGCCAACGTCACTGTGTGTGGGACATGCATGTTATAGTGGTTGATACGTTAGTTTACGGTCCATGGTCTAGAGTACGGTGACGGACTCGTCTGACTCTCGACGGGGAGCTCAGTTCGAGGGAGGATATGGCTACCCACGCGTCTATATGTGCTATTTGATTCCTTTGATATCTTTGTGATGTTGTTGTGATTTGGATAGTTGTGATGGTGTTCATCGTTGAAGGTACACCTTCTGTGAATAGAAGGTGGGTCTGTATTATCTCCTCACTGAGCTAGTGGTTTGCTCACCCCATATATATATATACTTCTTTCTATCCAGGTTGTTGATATCTCTTTTGTTCGGAGGTTTGCCATTCTCGATCTTCATTTCCGCTGCTGTTTCTATCAATTTGGGTACAGTATTATCCTATTATATTGGATCCATTGGCGGGAATATTTTGGAAGGAGGTTTTGTTGTACATTATTCCTTCGTTGACCGATGTATCGAGACACTATATATTGTATACCTCCCTTGATATCTATATATATTTTCCTTTATTGAGTACCGTTTCTTTCATGACTATGAGTTGATATCGAGCCTTGCGTTTATTGAGAAACGCGGCGGCTGTCGCGCCTTCGATGCGGGTCGGGGCGTGACATGGATAATGTTTTTACCAATGTTTTTAAAATATAATTATTAATTATAATTTTTCTTTAATATTATAATTACTGAAATATATTTTATTTTGAAGGATGACGCTTTATCCGATGTTTGATCTATTACTTATGATTATTATTACGGCGACAGTTATTTGGACGTGGATATCGTTTTTCATTAGAACTTTTACAAAAGAAGATATAAAAGAAGATTAATTATAATTTTTCCTTTTAATATTTTAATGATGATTTTATTTTCATGATATCAATAAATTGAATCTTGCAAAACTTTGATTTATCAATCTCGATTTTATACTTGCTACTGATTTACACAGTTACTTCGATGTATTATAAAGCATTCACCACGATCAGTCCATCGGATATAATACGAATAAATATCATGAGAAAATAATCAGAAAATATTATGATGGATGAATGAAAAGCATAAGTCCAACTAAATGATTATGTTGCATTCCCTGAAGTGAATGTATGCGCATACAATAAAAGTGGTCGTGAACATTATATTTATCGTGGTTATTATTAATATTTCCCCCGAAGTGGACAACTAGTATATGATTGAGAAAGATGTATTGAGCAATATAAATATTATTATATATTATCGTTGGTTATTATTCGCACCCAAAGATCTCGTTGGTCTTTATAAAGAGCAATTAAAAGTGAAGTGTCGATGAAATTAAATTTTGCTCAAGATTACGACATTTCAGAAAATTGGTGCTAGATCCTATGCTCATTTGAATATTTTGGTTTTTGTTAAAGATCCAAATAAAGAAAACTGATACGTCGTTATAAATTTTATTTAAGCATTATTTATTTATTATTTTATCTTTATATATATAATTTTATTTTGACGGTTATTTATTTAATAATTCTAGTTATTATATATTTATCAATACAATGGATACAAACATGTGCAATGGGGAGTTATGTCTTGCAGATTGTGCAACGACTAATACGATTATAAGAAATAAGAAATATTTCTCCCATCTTGAAATGAAAGAAACAAGTGTTATCACTATATCGGATAGCACAAATATAATTGAGGGCTCCGGAAGAGCTAATGTTATACTGCCGAGAGGGACAAGGCTGATAATTGAAAATGCCTTATATTCTCCTAAGTCTCAAAGAAATTTATTGAGCTTTAAAGATATTCGACATAATGGATATCACATTGAGACTGCAGAAAAAAGAAATATTGAATATTTACAAAGTGGTTTCGAATGATAAAAGAGTTGTTGAAATATTACATTCGTTTGACTCTGGATTATATTACACGTATGTTAAAACAATTGAATCACATGCTATCGTAAACCAGAAGTTTACTGATGATAATACATTTGTTGTTTGGCATGACCGGTTGGGCCATCCCGGTTCAATTATGATGCGGAGAATAATTCAAAATTCACGTGGACATTTAATGAAGAACCAGAAGATTCTTCAATCTAATGAATTATCATGTGCTGCTTGCTCTAAAGGGAAGTTGATTATTCGTCCATCACCAGTAAAAATAAAGAATGAATCCATAAGGTTTTTGGAGCGTATACAAGGTGATATTTGTGGACCGATACATCCATCGTGTGGACCATTTAGATATTTCATGGTATTGATTGATGCATCAACTAGATGGTCTCATGTATGTTTGTTATCAACGCGGAATGTAGCTTTTGCGAGATTGCTTGCTCAGTTGATTCGATTAAGAGCACATTTTCCGGATTATCCAATAAAGAAAATACGTCTTGATAATGCTGGTGAATTTACTTCCAAGGCATTTAATGAATATTGCATGTCTATTGAAATTGATGTTGAGCACCCCGTGCCACATGTCCATACGCAAAACGGTCTTGCAGAATCGTTGATTAAAAGGGTGCAATTAATTGCAAGACCATTATTAATGAAGTCGAAACTTCCCTCATCTTGTTGGGGACATGCTATATTACATGCAGCGGCACTAATCCGCATCAGGCCAACAAGTTATAACGATATCTCCCCGATACAAATGGTTTATGGTCAGGAACCAAATATTTCCCATCTGAGAATTTTTGGATGTGCGGTTTATGTTCCAATTGCTCCACCACAACGCACTAAGATGGGACCTCAAAGGAGGTTGGGAATATATGTCGGATTTGAATCTCCATCGATAATAAAATATTTAGAACCTCTAACTGGAGATTTATTTACGGCTAGATTTGCCGATTGTCATTTCGATGAATCGAATTTTCCGACATTAGGGGGAGAAAAGAAACAGCTGGAAATGAGTATTATTTGGAATGAATTATCGCTAAATCATTATGATCCTCGAATGAAAGAATGTGAAGTAGAAGTTCAAAAGATAATTCATTTACAAGGATTAGCTAATCAACTGCCAGATAATTTTACTGACCTTAACAGAGTGACTAAGTCACATATACCAGCTGTTAATGCTCCTGCAAAAGTTGATGTTCCTGGAGAACATATAATGATCGAGCCTAAGCCACAACTAAAACGTGGTAGGCCATCGGGTTCCAAAGATAAAAATCCTCGAAAAAGAAAAGGAGCAAATAATAAGAATGGTCCAGTCAAGAATTTATCGACTCTAGAAGAGTCAATGGACATTAATGATTATGATAATGAAAATCAGGTACCTGAAATTTCTGAGAATAATGATAATGAAGAGATCTCGATAAATTATGCCCAAAATAGAATTAGATGGAACCGAGAAAAAGTCAACGTTGACGATAAATTCTCATTTAACGTAGCGCTACATGAAATGAATGAGATAAATGAGAATGAGGATCATGAACCAATGTCTGTTAAAGAATGCAGACAAAGAAATGATTGACCAAAATGGAAAGATGCAATCGAGGTAGAATTAAAATCACTTGAGAAACGAAAAGTTTTCGGACTTGTAGTCTGCATACCAGAAAATATAAAGCCGGTTGGATATAAATGGGTTTTCATCAGAAAGAGAAATGAAAACGGTGAAATTGTGAGATACAAAGCACGGCTTGTTGCACAAGGCTTTTCACAACGACCTGGTATTGATTATGAGGAGACGTATTCTCCTGTGGTGGATGCAACTACTTTTCGTTATTTAATTAGTCTGACAGTACGTGAAGGACTCGATATGCGTCTAATGGATGTTGTCACCGCTTATTTATATGGATCGCTTGATAGTGATATATATATGAAACTTCCCGAGGGATTTCAGTTGCCTGAAAATTCAGGGCCCCGAAATGAGTACTCAATCAAGCTAAATAAATCGCTTTATGGATTAAAGCAATCTGGGCGTATGTGGTATAATCGCCTAAGTGAATATTTATCGAAAGAGGGGTATAAAAATGATCAAACTTGCCCGTGCATATTTATGAAAAGATCTAGAAGTGAATTTGTCATCATTGCAGTTTATGTTGATGATATCAACATAATTGGAACTCCTGAAGAGTTATCAAAAGCTGTTAATTGTTTGAAAAAAGAGTTTGAAATGAAAAATCTCGGTAAAACGAAATTTTGTCTTGGACTGCAAGTTGAATATTTAAAGAATGGAATATTCGTACATCAAGAGACTTATACGAAAAATGTATTGAAAAGATTTTATATGGATAAAGCTCATCAATTGGATACTCCAATGATTGTTCGATCTTTAGATGTGAATAAAGATCCGTTTAGACCCTGTGAAAATAATGAAGAACTACTTGGTCCTGAAGTACCATATCTCAGTGCTATTGGAGCACTAATGTATTTGACGAGTCATACGCGACCTGATATAGCGTTCGCTGTAAATCTATTGGCAAGATATAGTTCGTCACCGACTCGTAGACATTGGAATGGAATTAAACGGATATTTCGATACCTTCAAGGAACAACTGATATGGGATTATTCTATCCAAATGAATCAAAAGCAGATTTGATTGGATATGCAGATGCTGGTTTTCTATCTGACCCACATAATGCTCGATCGCAAACGGGATATTTATTTACGCATGGCGGAACCGCTATTTCATGGCGGTCAGTTAAACAAAGTTTAACGGCTACTTCATCTAATCATGCAGAAATTTTAGCTATTCATGAAGCTAGTCGAGAATGTGTTTGGTTGCGATCGATAATTGAGCATATACAACAAACTTGTGGGTTATTATCGGAAAAGTTACTTCCGACGATTTTATATGAAGATAATGCTGCATGCATTGCCCAATTAAAGGAAGGATATATTAAGGGAGATAGAACAAAACATATTTCACCAAAAATTTTCTTTACGCATGATTTAGAGAAAAATGGTGATATTGAAGTACAACAAGTGCGATCAAGTGAAAATCTTGCAGATATATTCATGAAAGCACTTCCCCAATAATTTTCAAAAGATTGGTATATTCAATTGGAGTTCGAAGACTTCGAGATTTGGAATGATGTTATCATCAGGGGGAGTAAATACGCGTTGCACTCTTTTTTCCTTCATTGAGGTTTTTCCCATGTGGTTTTCCCAGTAAGGTTTTTAATGAGGCAACAATCGAAAGCGTATCTAAAAGAATCATGTACTCTTTTTCCTTCATTAGGTTTTTATCCCATTGGGTTTTTCCTAATAAGGTTTTAACGAGGCATATTCTTTGAAAAACATCCAAGGGGAAGTATTATGAAATAAGTGAATTATGGATGGTTAAATAATTAAGATGTGGATGTTTTTGGATTATTGATGGATTTGCACGTATTATATTAAATGATGATAAGATGATAAGATGTGGTGTTTAATTGAAGAGTTTGTATTTTAGTGTGAGGTGTATAATTGTAATTAATGTGATTAGTTGTAATAGTGAATTATTAGTAGTATAAATAGGTGATTAGAGTTCATTGTAAAACACACCAAGTATTGAAATACTTAATCTCTCCCTCTCTTTATTATTATAAGTTATATTATCATTATAATCTTAATATAAGTATAATTATAATAAAATAATCTTAATATAATATTAATCACAATTAATATTTTTATAATAATATTTATATATTGGATTGGATTATTAATACTTCTCAATCATCAACAAGGCGCCGTTAAGTCCGTATTCGAGAATATAATTAAATAATAAACAATTATTATTGGACAATAATACTCTCTCAACCGATTAAGACGTCAAATAATTAATAATTCATTTGGTAATGTCTCTTTAAATGGCTTAAATTTGCGTCGCATTAATGTTTTTCAATTAATGGTTCTAGCTAAATCCTTTTATCACATTGTTTTGTATGTGATAATTGCTACATAATAAATATATATGTGGATACACTAATATAACCCACATGTATATATATGTATATGTATTTGTGAGATGGTAGTTCATAGGTGTTGTAACGGCAGTGAATAATTAAATGCTCTTTGTTTGTATAGTAGATACTTTTTTAAGATACGTGAATGAATTCATTAGCCAATTTATAAATAATTGGTTGGAGGGTCACATTTGCAATTTGTCCTCTTCGTATAGAATGAATGCCAAATAATAAGTCGGCCCCATGTTTCTTAATTGTATTATCTTGTTGCTTTCAAATTTTTGTCTTTTATATAAAAATTACTGAATATTTATAGGAAATTAAAATTAAATTTATTGAATACAAACCAATGATAATATTAACGGAAAAAAATGATTACAACAAGCCAAATACTTGTATTTTCCATCCTTTTTTTTAATGACCAAATAAAAATGTTATTAAACGAGAAAAAGTAAGCTATTCATGTCACGGGTTGTAAGACAATATAGCATATTGAAACATTAATTTCCGAAGTTCTTTTAGGTTGTCAAGATAACAATAAGCTTCAAGATTGGCGCAATCCATTGAATAAAAATTCAATATTATATGTTATATCATGTGAGAAATATTCAAACATACCAAGATAGTATATTACATCCGTGATTCATCTTTGGCCACTTCCTACATCTTTAGTCTTCGTAGACCTAGAAAATTACTACCAATAGAATTCATTTATCAACAATATGATTTATACATAGATAGGCTCCATTCGTACATGTAGTTTATTTTTTTCTAATTTTTGTAACTATACTCGAACGAATTGCAAATATTCGAATATATATATGTATATCCTTTTCATATCATCTCTACACGTCTTTGCAAATATTGTTTGTTGCTTCACAAAGTTATCTTCATCCCATTCTTACCTTAAACTCCATTTCTTGACAAATTTTCTATATATGTTCACCGCAAAAAAGAAAAAAAAGAAAAATGTGTCACCTCACTCCATTCTAAATTATGATAAAGAATATTATTAAAAACGCATCATTTTATCTTTTTTACATCATATATGGGATAGTCTTAACCTTATCTTAAGCCTTGCAAGCAACCATTCTTTGCTTTCACGAGACTGTAAACTTAGTCACTCGGACTCGATTGTCCCCTTCCTGGCTGATAGCGACAGATGTAAGAAAAGTGGGGTTGCTTTGAGCTGGCTATTAACACTCTTCCATTCTGCTGCATCTTCAAGCACATATTCTTTCCCAACTGTCGGAGAAGATAATGAAGCCGCCGACGACTGTCTTCTTGCTCCTCATAGTATCAGCCCATCTATGCCTCGATGCATCGGGCAAAGTGTGCACTAACATGCAGAGAGATTACTTCGATTCCCACACCTTTCGCTACGAGCTTCTTTCCTCGAACAACGAGACGCTGAAGGAGGAGATGTTCGCCTCTCATTACCATGACCATTTGACCCCCACCGACGACTCGGCGTGGCTCGGTTTGTTCCCTAGGAAGATGCTGAGGGAAGAAGACGAGCAAGACTGGGCAATGCTGTATAAGAGAATCAAGAATCCCGACGGGACAAAAGGCCCCGACGGCTCGCTTAAGGAGGTTTCATTGCACGATGTGAGGTTGGATCCGAATCCTACGCACGGACAAGCCCAGAAGACGAACTTGGATTATCTTTTAATGTTAGAAAATGATCGACTGGTTTGGAGCTTTAGGAAGACTGCCGGCTTGGAGACCGTCGGCGAGCCCTACGGCGGCTGGGAGGCTCCCGACGTAGAGCTTCGTGGCCATTTCGTAGGTTTGAGTGTTTGCTTTGATTATGTGATTTTTTTGGACAATATAACCAATCTTGAGGACTTAACAACGTAGTTGAGGCTGTTTATTACATGTTTGTTTGTTTGTTTTTTTTTCAGGGCATTATTTGAGTGCTACGGCTCATATGTGGGCTAGCACGCATAATGAAATCCTCAGGCAGAAGATGAACTCCTTAGTTTCGATTCTATCGGCGTGTCAAGAAAAGCTCGGAGCAGGGTATCTCTCCGCCTTTCCGTCGGAGCTGTTTGATCGCTTCGAAGCTTACCAGCCCGTCTGGGCGCCTTATTACACGATCCACAAGGTAAGAACTTGAACCCATTTTCTTTAATTTCTTTTCTGTTTTAAGCTTCATTCGAATATTCGAATTCTATATCGCAGATAATGGCAGGCCTTTTAGATCAGTATACTCTAGCTGGAAACGAACAAGCGTTGAAGATGACCGTTTCGATGGCCGAGTACTTCTACAACCGCGTGCAGAATGTCATTAAGAAGTACACAATCGAAAGGCATTGGCTTTCGTTGAACGAAGAAACGGGAGGAATGAACGATGTGCTATATAAACTTTACGGCATAACGGTGAGGCGAAAAAGACAATGTCATACTTCAAATTGTGAAGTATAGTTTGGTTAAGTTGGGATAGTAATCACTATGTGCTGTGTATAGGGTGATCAGAAGCATTTAACGCTGGCACATCTCTTCGATAAACCGTGCTTTCTAGGCCCCTTAGCACTTAAGGTAGTAACTTTTCTCATTTCGAATGAAATGGCTTTGAGACGAATCTTTGATTTGGACGATTCGAATTTTGCAGGACGATACTATTTCGGGTTTTCATTCGAATACTCACATCCCCGTTGTTATTGGAGCACAGAGGCGGTATGAAGTTACCGGCGATCCATTGTACAAGGTCTGATCTATCTTTTCAGACAAGAATGTCTGAATTTAGTCATTCATCTTCGAGATTGTGCACGAAGTTCGTATTCACACAGAAATCACTATCGGGCCAATCTTGATCGAGCATTACTTCGAATCCATTTTCAGGAAATAGGTACATTCTTCATGGACATTGTGAACTCGTCCCATAGCTATGCGACGGGAGGAACGTCAGTAAGCGAATTCTGGTACTAACAGCGAAAAACCCGAAAAATCTACATCGTTGCGTACGTTGTCAGTCTGTGTAATGAGATGTAATGTCGTAAATAGGAGCGATCCAAAGCGTTTGGCCACTACGCTAGACAAGGAGAACGAAGAATCTTGCACCACCTATAACATGTTGAAGGTGTAGTAACAGAAGCCACAGATGTTTGCTTTTCTTTCTTTTCTATCTACATCGTAACATACGGTCTTGTAGTAATAATCGGTGTGCATAAAAAGGTCTCTCGCCACTTATTAAGATGGACGAAGGAGATGGCATATGCAGATTACTACGAACGAGCTCTAACCAACGGCGTGCTGAGCATCCAAAGAGGAAAAGAACCTGGAAAAATGATCTATATGCTGCCATTAGGCCGAGGAATTTCGAAGGCTAAGACGTATCATGGATGGGGAACGCAGAACGATTCTTTCTGGTGCTGTTATGGCACAGGTATGCTTAGTATCCTTAAAAAAAACGAAGCATCTAAGTTAATGTATATTCGAACAATGCTGTAGGAATCGAATCGTTTTCTAAGCTGGGAGATTCGATATATTTCGAAGAAGAAGGAGATGTCCCGGCCCTTTATGTTATACAGTATGTACCTAGCACTGTGACTTGGAGATCAGGGCATATGTCTCTGAAACAGCAAGTTGATCGAGTTGTTTCATGGGATCCATATCTTCGAGCAACGTTCACTATTACATCGAAAGAGGTACGTATGTATATTAATACGACATGGGTTTGCTCATTTTCGAATTATCGGGTTTTCTATGCAGCAAGCTGCTGGAACTTCTACCTTAAACTTCAGAATACCCTTATGGACAAGCAGTTCAAAGGGTGCAAAGGCATCGTTGAACGGCCAAGACATGGCGTTAACAAGTCCAGGTTAAGACATCATCGTCGTTATATCCCAGATTTCTTTCTTATCAGAGAAAGATCGTCGTTCACCAAACGTATAATCTCGTGGCAAGATGATCCTAACGATTCCTTCTCTGATGCAGGGAATTTTCTAGCAGTCTCAAGAAGTTGGAATGCTGGCGACAAAATAGCTTTTGAGCTGCCCATTACTCTCAGATTAGAAGCTATTAAAGGTAGAAACAATTCAAATGATGCAACTCTTATCAATTTTTCTCTGAAATCTTTTATTCATTACATTTGCTTATGTAGATGATCGACCGGAATATTCTTCTCTCCACGCGATATTCTACGGTCCTTACCTACTGGCCGGCCTATCATACGGCGACTGGGACATCAAAGCGACGCCATCCACGCCGTTCTCAGATTACATGACTCCAATACCAGATCATTACAATTCTCAGCTCATTACATTTTCGCAGCAAACCGTAGAATCAGTATTCGTACTCAAAAACTCCAATCAATCTCTTACAATGGAAGACATTCCTTATCAAGGGACCGATTCTTGCGCCAGTTCGACTTTCCGAATCATCTTGAAAGAGCCCACGTCGCCAGACAAGTTCTTGAGCACACAAGAAGAGTTAATCAGCAAACTCGTCATGTTAGAACCGTATAACTATCCTGGTATGCTCGTTGTACACGGCGGAGATGGTAAGAATCTCAATATAGCCGGCTCGGGGGCTAAAGGTTCGGTTTTTCGGATTATTCCTGGCTTTGACAGGAGAAATGGATCGGTTTCCTTGGAATCATATGACGATCATGGCTGTTATGTCTATAGTGGTTTTGATTATCAATCGGGCGCAAGTGTGAAGCTTAGCTGCGAAAAATCTCCGGACGATGGATTCAAATGGGGCGCGAGCTTTAACTTGAGGAAAGGATTGAGTGAGTATCATCCTGCGACCTTTGTGGCTAAAGGGCTGCAGAGGAATTTCCTAATGGTTCCATTGCTTAGCTTAAGGGATGAGAACTACACTGTCTACTTCAACTTTATGTCATAATATATATGTGTCTGAATGTGTATGGAGATGCTTAGCTAAAATGGCTGCCAAGGACTAACCGTTTTCTCAGATTTCTGTTTGTTTATACTTCTGACATTTATTGAATTTCTACGATAATAATAATGAGGAATAACCATTTTTTTTCTCATTATCCACACACCACATACTAATAATAATATATAAAGTGGCTTTAAAGAGAGAAAATGGCCATGGGAGAGATCACCTACTGACATGGACTGATGGACTCTTACATTAATAATACAGAAAGTCTTTGCTCACACTGCTGCACAGGCGAACAACAACGCCTACGTTGAGTTTGTTGTTGATAGAGATTAATTCTTGGATGATCCCAAAATCAGTTTGTTTAGATAGACTTGTTTTCGTCGAAAAGCAGGGTTGAGCTGTTTGTCTTTTCTGATTGCTTGGAACTCTATGCTTAAATTGCTCACAAACCCCCTCCGCCTATTGTGAGCTTTGAAATTGGGTCCAAGATGAAATCTTTGCAAGTATCAACGAAGTTGCTGGCAGGGTTTGCTTTATTGTCTCTGTGTTTCGCCTCTGTTTCCGTTGGTAAGGTTTGTACGAAC